>OY992789.1:10526790-15526790 GCA_963921375.1 Tiliacea citrago
GAATTCACTCACCATTCGGACACGTGAAAAGGTTGCCCTGTGAACAAAAACAAAATTATTAGATATTTCCAGCAAAAAGTTTTCATGAAATGTTTCCGACAGGCGTTTGGCGTTTGATCCCGAGGAGTTTTGAAGTGTTTTTGAATCGGTAAGTACTGTTACCGATTGTGGGGGATAAATTCATAATAAATAACTAATTTAGAAGAAAGATCAAAGCTGCTCATCCACCTGATAATCCCTTCACAACACCCACGAGCTTAGAGATGAATGGCTTATTTTTAGACGAACCACATAATATTATAAATGTAAAAAAAAGCCTGTCTGTAGACGGTAAGATTAATACCTACATTAATCTTGCTGTCTACAGACAGGCTTTTACAACAGTGTTAAGCTGTTTTTCAGTCTAACTAAATGCGGCTGAAATTCAGTATTTTACACAGAGCGACTGAACTTACAAAATCCAGTTACTAGCCTTAGGTAATACCCGCTGGATGTTAGACTTTCGGGTTTCTGACGACCCGTAACGACTGTCGTAGTTTCGTATGTTAACCGGACCGATAGCCGAACGTGCTTTTAGATGCACAGAGCAGCCTCGAAGTGTAAAGAATCGTCCATTCCATCCACATTTTGCAGTAAAGTCGACCGATTTGCTCGGATATTGTTTAGCTACGAGAACTTCAGCTGCTTATTCACGAAATCACGACATTTCAGCGTTCTCTTTGGCATATTTTCTAACGAGCGGCTGTTGACTAATTAAATTCTTGCTCTCATTCTGAATGAAGTTATTTATTGTACGAGATTAGAGATTAACGTAATCTACTAAGTAGAGCCACCGTTCTTGACTTAAGTCGGCTATGTAATGTGCTTTCCAATGCTGGCAGCGTAACCTGTTATTTTACAGTAAGTTAGCTTTGTACATAGGAACCATTTCCTTTATCTAGACAACTTAGGTACTTGTATCTTAATATATGGGCTAGTGAGCCTGTAAACCTTTGGTGCCCCCTTTATACTGAAGTAAACTTTGTGTAGGCCGCCCGTCATATTACGGAGCCCATATTTGGGAATCTCGTTACACCGCTACTCAATTTAGCTTGTATGTGACAACATTACGGCAATGAATCTCTGTTATGGGCTACTGTATACCCATATAGTTTGAGGTTGGACGCCAAATTAATTTTGATAGGAAAATACCGAAATAAATGTGGTAAACGCAATATTTTCTCTACTTTTTGTACTGTTTTGAAAAAGGTGAACGTAAAGTTCTTTAGTTCGTTTTGAATTAAGGCAACATTTTAATAAAATGTGTAGGCCATACTGCGACAACTGCTATTGTAATAATTTCAATTTGTAATGAATAAATGCCCGATAGCCTGTTATTGGATTAAATAAAACCTATTAGTTGTTAACTGACACGTTTCGCTCGACTGCCGGCGGCGGCGGCAAAATTATCAAAATTACCAGAAAACTAATGGATTGATATTCCTAGACCGCACACATCGAAACAAATCCGAAATGTGGTCAGTTTCACAGTTTTCCATTCGGAAATTGATATAACGGGCGGTCGTGACAGAATGAAACATTTCTAGTGGCTTGCCAAACTGGGGAAAGTGGGTTTGCGAGGACACTCGCCACCCGTGACCGAATAAAACAGTTTTAAACGAAGCAATAAGTTCTATAGGATAAAACAATTAATAAAACGACGAAGCATTCCACTTAATTGTTACGTAAGGCTGCCTGCTGATTGATGGTGAGAGCCGAGATTCAAATACCGACCCGTAGAAAGTACAGTCAGTGGAGTAACCACAGTTCGTAAACAGAAGTGTGAATTTCAATCAACAATGTTCTCCAACACTCAAAACTGACGTAGGAACTAACTTAGTATGTTTCCCGGGAACTTTTATGTGCGATAGGGAAAGAAAATGACTGAATTTATGACTCAAGTTTTATTTCAGAGAATTTTGCTGATACGATTTTGCGGTTTTGTCACACTGCTGCACTGCAACGTTGTAGCAAGTCATTATGTTATTAAATTCTAGTTGAATTCGGAATTAATTTATAAGTCAATTTCATATGACAGCGATGCGTTCAAATATATATGCGGGTATTATACGTCACTGCTTTTACCAAATCAAACAGACTGTGTCGAAAGCGCAAACTCGCAGTCGCAATGTTTGGCTAACTACTTACAAAATCACAGAGCCGCCAATCTGTACTAACATGACACTCAGTGACATGAAAGTTAATGTATTCTGACAGTCTATGGTCTCTGGGTGTAATGGATGTAATCAACTTGTAATCGATCTCACGGAGCTGCACAGAACTGGCTGACAAAGTTACGCAACTCGACATTATTATTTTGTTATGAGACTGCCAAGAATGCCTACCAGCCAATATTATGAGAATTTAAAAATATCACGGGTAATTTACGTCGTTCTCATAAAATCGATTGCTGTATCGAATTTTGAACAATTATCGAATCTCTATGACTGACCTAAATCATTGATAATAAATTAGAATGCAATTCTGTGGCATTGGCATGTTATTAATTAACCCAATCGGAGCTGTTACTATTGTAATGATACCGTTATTAGCGGTCCTGCAAAACTAGCAGGTCACGGTAGTGATCTATGGATAGTACACACTCAGTGATTACGACTAATGATTGGTCGAAACCGATATGAACTGATTAGTGTATACTTAGTAACAATGTTTACTAAAATATTATCAATGTGCGGCTCTATGTTGAAATATGAATCACAAAACATTCAGTAACGTATTGATGATTTATTCAGTCACATGAGTAGGTCGTCGTGAATGGCTGTCCCACGTTATATGGGGCTGTAGTTTATCTGAGAACTGCGGCACCTACTGCAGTCGGAGCAGTGTTTTGGTCTTATATCAGAATGATAATTTGTAATTAATTCTATGTTTATTATACAAGACAATGCACGGTGAAATAAACATGAAAGAACAATAAGTATTTTCTTTGCAAATAATTCGGTAAGAGTAATCAAGTTGGCAATCGAGTTGCGAAGTTGCATTGTCTAAATAAACAGTTTGTTTAACATACAATGAGATGTTGCACTAATATGATTGAGAAGGATGTACGTTCATCCGCCTGTACCAAACAATTCCATTTTACTCGTTGATCAGTTTTTAATTAAATCTTTATTGTTCTTTTTTTAGGTCACCTGCCAGCGTTGCAAACGATATATCTATTAGTCCTTAATAGCTTCATTATTGGTTTCATTGAGTCAATCTAATTTTAATGGCATTTCGACTTCAGAGCTATCTAATCGCCCAGATTTTTATTGTGTTGTAGTACTAGTAACTTTGAACGGAATAATCCAAATTGCTTTTGTAAAAGTCATAGTCAAATTATTTATTTCAAATAGGTACGTAAACGGCACTTTTGAACGTCAAAGTTTAGAATTGATTCTAGTCCAAAAGGTAGTTTTGCATGGCGAAGAATGGGCAAGAAACTCCACCGTTAAGGCTATCGCAGGCGCGACAGGCACCGACATAGAAATTGGGGTAATAGTGTCGCGTCGCGCCTGCGATATCGCACCAGTCTTTACGAGCTGTTACTCTTTTGAAATGTTTTACAATATTTTGTATAGGTACCTACATTGAATATAGACGATGCACCTAGAATATAATTACTATACCACAATAGGTAAAAATAATTAAAAATAAAGCAATGACAGATAAATTAATTATGTATTGTAAAAGTATAAATTAAAATGGATTATGAATATTTCCACTTTACCGGTTGGTACATTTAAGATTAAAGTCTGGTCGTAAAATGTTTTATCATAGAATACGAGAGCTTTAAAACCGACTACAATATCCTACATTGTACTCCGTTGAGACGCAAGAAAGGTAACACTCATGTACTAGCAATTAAAACTAAAAGTAAATCATTTTTCGATAAAAGCATTTAAATATATATTATTTATTATAAATAAGCCATTCCATCTCTTTATGTGGGTGTCGTAGTAATTCCAAAACATAGTTTATGCCTCTCCAAGAAGTCTTCTTTCAGATACTTATAAGATACTAGATTTATTAGACCAGGATATACTTTATTGTAAGCCCAGGAACATTTATTTTTAAGCAAATTGACTAACAACTTAAATTGTTCGTACATACTAATCACAAATGTCATTCTTTGTCAGTTGTTGGAATTTGCTATAACACGGCAAATTGACGTAAGGTGTCAATTAGCTTATCAATTACTTTTCCTGACTGTACAAGGAAATGGCAAGTGTATTCAGCCTTATACGAAGTACAAAGATCCTGAGCTAAGTAAAATAAAAGAAGTAATAAAAGCTTACCTCTGAGCCGGCTTGCACAGCAACCAGTAGAAACACGACGACACATAGTGTCGCCGGACACCTTATCAACATCGTAAATCTGTGAACAAAACATAATAATGTTTAGCTTTTCTTAACAACAGTGTTACAGAACTTCGTACCAAATGGTACAGTTGGCAAAAGAGAAAAGTGTGCAGGTCACTTATTTCTGGGAAAGGAAAACATTAGGCCGGTGCTGTAGCAATATCATATCATAGATATAGAGTACACCATGTACATTTACAAAAAACATTTATAACCCTTACCATCCACCCTTACCTCCATACACATCAAATTATAAACGGGATACTATCATACGTTTGATGGAATACCCACGTATTATGTAGTACAGACGCCAGCACATCAAGCTACTACAATCTGTCAAATTTCTTTAAAAGATTTTCAACTTTATCGTTAGAGCAAGGATGGGGATGGGGGATTCAAGGTTGATTGGGAAAATTTGACAGTTTCGGGTAGCTTGACCTGCTGGCGTCTGCACATGAAGTTCTATAGTTTCTGTCTGACAACCACGAGATTTCTTATTTTATGATATTATAAACTTATCTTACAGCGTCTGATGTTGACGTTTCAAAAAGTCTAGTAACTTTCACAGTGCATATAAGTTAATTCTTTGCCTGCATATTTAACTATTTTGCCGTGTGTACCTTCGTCCTTCATGCACAGACTTATAATAAGTAAATGAAGTTGCAAGAGAAAACTCATGTGTATTTTATTACACTCATGAGTTTTCAGAATTATAAGTTTATATGGCAAAGTAATTGGAAAAAGTTAAACACACTTTAAGATACCAGGACATTATGTACCTTGTTTTTGAAATGCCTTTACTGAATAAATAAATACTGGCATGATGATTAGGTAGTTATGTAACCACGGTATGGAGAAGTATCTCGTTTATTTGAGTACACTTCACGAGAGTCTTAAAAACTTCGAATGGTTAATGTTTAGTTTGCAGCTAGTTATACTACCTCAAATGGCTTAGCATGATCCTCCGTTATGTCGAAAATACTGAAGCATTAATTTTGAAATAAATTTATGGTAAAGTTGAGGATTAATGTGAAGTACTATTTTTGACGAAAACAGGATTCCATATAATTTTTGTTTATAGAAAAAAAAATCCAAATTTACCTCCATACCGAACAATAAACAGCTGGTATTCAAAAAATACTTCTAATTAGATAATTAAACTTTGCATATTAACTAAACTTACTATGAAGCATGTCTTATGTTTTTTTTCACCGTAAAAAGAAATAAACTAAATTATCGGTGCCTTGGAGTCTTCTCTCTGCCACCCTGTCTCGCTTGCTCGCGTGACCGTAAGCAGTAGGTGCGAGCGAGATAAAGAGTGAGGTGGCGCGGAAGTAGTCCTTAAGAGTCTATACTCTTAAGGTGAAATTCCCTCATCGTTATTGTAACAGGTGTAAAATGAAAACCAAAATGCAACCTCTGTAGTGACAGTAAATATAATGCGTATTTTTCAACATGAACCGCTGGTAGCAGAAGGAAAATAATTATCATGTTGACTATTTTAATGTATGTACGACGTCATGTGCTTTTCAGCAATTCACTCTTTAAATAATCAATAAGCCGACGAGACTCCGTGCACTGATTAATATTTATGAAGTAAAATCCATTCTCAACCCGTTTATGTATTAATTGAAATTAACGTCAGCATATTTGTACAGGGATTCCGAAATTGAATCGGGATTATTGAAATACTGAAATGAAAAGTTTTCATTCCCACATCTACCCTTTGATCGACTAAGTACCTACCTAGTTGTGTCAGGATGAAATCATCACAAACTGGTTATTGGTATTTCTCGGTAAATGTTCGCTGTTTGCAATCCGTCTGCGTACTCAAATGAGAACGTTATCGGATTTAATCCTGGGGGCCTACTCCGAAGCGATAATCCGAAGTATCGGCCGAATGTTCGGCCGTTTCCTGACTTCCAAAGTTTCCTTATTTGACTTTGAATCCTTACCTACCCGTCTTCAAGTCACGTTTTTGACTTTGACTTATCTCTCTGACTGTCGTTTTTTTTTTCTTTCGCCGTAGTCAGCCGTAGTTACCCGTAGTCAAGAAATAGCCGAACATTCGGCCGATACTTCGGGTTTTTGTTTGGAGTAGACCCCCAGGTTTATTTTATTTTTGTTGGAGACTACAATTTTTCACGCAAGGGATTCAGATGAAAAACTCATTAAATACTGTGTTTAATTATTCCAAGATAATATTGGATGTTATTTGTTAATTAAATTGCATTCATAAATAATAACAAGTTTCGTAGTTGGTATTAAGTTGTACTGTTTATGCAATACCGGGATGGTTTTGTACTTGCAAATGCAATTGCATTCTATTTTCCAAACATCAACGCTGGAAACAAAACAATGTAGATATGCATCTATAGAGGAACATTGAAAACTATACAGTTTTGTTCGCTGGCGTTGTAATTTAGATTCTGTCAGCGTGTCCCGAAATCGATCATAATCCAATCTTTTTTTTGTAAATTCTCGCCGGTAGCTATGTCAGTTGTTTGAGACTTGCGACACAATGATTGACAGTGTGCACAAAGGCGGGTAGATATAGAAGTGGCCTGGATTCAAAACACAAAATCTAATCTGAATAGAAATATGGTTCATATACATATATATATATGAACCATATTTCTATCATACCTGTGATAAAAAACTGATTTGAATTAGTTAAAAAAAATATTTCTTCTGGTGAATCCGCAGTTATAGCCCGCGACATTAAAATTTTCTTTTGTGGTAATTCTAATTTTGTAAATACATATCTGTTATAGTCGCGAATCATATTTTAATCAACCTGAGACTGACCTGCAAATAGCAAAAAAACGTAAGAAACTGCAGCTTCAGCTGCGGAACTTATTTGCAATCCAACAAATTAGGATAGACGGCTAATGATAATTGTTACTAGACAAACACTTCAACAAGGTCTACAAAAACTAATAGGAAGTTTAGAGAATAGTATTAATTAAATTAGGTTTGAATAGTGTTTCAAGCAAGAACGCTTTTAAAGTAAACATCATAATCAAAATTGCAACTGCAGACAAACTGTGGGACTGGCACAACATTTTTTCGTAAGTAAAAATTATGAGAATAGTACACTACAATTAAAAGATAAGATAACAAAGCTTTGTCAAAGCACAATGAGGTGATTGTGTAAACCTGTTTCGTTGTGATAGTGCAACAAATACCGTCGCGCGTCGTGTGCGTGCTAAGAGACTAAATACATACGTGCAGACAGTTGATTAGCGTTAGTGGTAAGTAGAGCAAGGGCAGTGTTAAATGATCTTGATTTTGATTGGACGGGAAATCAATTTGTTGTTGCATTGAATATAAAATTACTCGGGCAGGAGATACATCTAACTATACACGAGATCATTGATCGAGCAGTTGCGGCCCAGTGGTAATGGCAACCAAATTACGAGTTGTAGGTCCTGGGTTCGAACCCAAACAGACACTTTACATTCTGTAAATAATTTCAGCACCACTGCTCTCAAAACGGTGAAGGAAAACATCGTCAGGAAACCGACATGTCTTAAAACAAAAAAAGACATGTGACGTCTATCAACCCGCACTGGGCCCGCGTGGTGGATTACTGTCCACTCCCTCTCACATAGAGGAGGCTTGTGTACCAGTACTGGTCAAATTATAGGCTGATTATGCTATAGACGAGATGGAATCCACTGGCTGTAAGAAGTACAAGACCGGTCGATCTGGCGTTACTAGAGGGAGGTCTATGCATATACGGGTGAGGACGTAATTCGGCAGAATGATGCTGATGATGATGATACGCGAGATAAAGAATCACCAAATGAATCCATAACATATGTTCTGTGAATAGAACAATCGGAATACTAAGATTAATGACGTAAACACTAAAATAGAAACTATAATTTTAAACGTTTTGTAACTCCATATAAATGCACTTTCCTGTATATTCCGTATATCTTAGTAAAATAAGTAGTTAAGTACCTATTTGGTATTAATGTACCTAAAATTAATCTGCATGCCCTAAACAGGCAAAACTGTAAACTACAAGTACAAAACTGTAACTGTAATTAAACCACCAACTTTTACAACTGGTAACACCTATATTTTCTGCAAATAAATGATTCTTATTTCTTATTGTTCTATGTCGATAGAGACACTAAACCTCATTAATAATTCAAATATACCTATCAGAAATTGAATAAATAAAGTTGTGCACACACACGTCTTGATGTCATTACGGGTAGTAATAAAAAGCGTAATGGAACTGCCCGGTTCCTTGTAACGGTGAACAGAAATGATTGGTACTTACATATGTGGCGTAATGTACACGATTATTACATAATAACATACTAGTCTACGCTCTCTCATATAATGGACCACCGGGATACTGGAAAAAGGATTTTGTGGTTATTCTATACTTTTGATTGAACTGGTGTATTAACAAAAAAATGTTGAAGTATTTTAAAATTCTGCTGATACATGGGTTGATGAAAGCAATATTAATGATGAAGAAGACACAAAAATGGCTGTTGAAAGTACCTACCCCATAAACCTTACGGGACTTAACGGACTAAAAGCTATGAAGAGGTAATTTAATAGCAGATATAAATATGACATCGATAAAATGTGACATTAAACTTTATGGACTCACAAGAATCGATATCTAAACTTAGAACTTTGCGGCGACTGAATCGGTGTGCATTTCAGATACAATTTTAATGTGAAAAGTTATGAACGTTAGCTTCCATATACCAACTTGCGAGTTCCGAATAATTCTAGTAATATTACGAACTTAACGTTTTAAGGACTAGTTTTATAAGGAAGTTATATTAAAGTTTATTATGACACAATTTTGTCACAGGAAGTTTATTAAGAATTTTCCGGACTTTCAAGATTTCTTTTCAGCGAAGTCATAATATGGAGCTTTAGTAGGAGATGTTCATTTACTTTGGTAACTTGTAATATATGCTGGAAATACCTACATGACTAATAGCTGTGACGGTTAGGTATAGTTAATTAAATTAACAGATTTTAACAGATTACAGATTAACAGATTATTTTCGGAGGTACCTAGGTACCTCCGAAAATAATGTTGCTCCGTAACTTTGCAGTAACCTTTAGCCGTCTGACGATGATGTCATAATTCGTGTCCGGATTCGATTGTACTATTTTGAAGCTAACAATCGATTCATTAATATACAGTCGAATGTTAAGCAATTTAATATTTGTATTAATACAATATCTACAGTTTTTGATCACTTGTGTTTAAGACGCTGATGGATCTACTAAGTAAGAATATACAAATCAGATAATGTAAATAAGAGATAGGTCATTATTATACTTTTAGGATGTTAAGTTATGTGTTGTAATTAAACTTATTACTTCAAATCACAAAGTGATAACTCATAAAAACACCATTATTAGGTAGGTACTAGATCTATCCAATATATGTTTTCGCCGTCGAATATCTTTGTCCATATATATCTTTGTACGAATCTAAAAATTCTTCACTATAAAGTAGGTAAGTAAGTAAAGAAACGATGCTTTTACCTGTATATTGATATTGAATACTTGAAGATCAGGTTTCTGCCAGGGTTGAAAAGGTCAGACAATCGCCTGGTTTAAAACCTGCATATCACTAAGTCACGGATGGTTAATAATGTTAATGTTACCCAGTGGTGGCTTACTTAAACGAGCCCGCGAAGAATTAATTTAGTCAGGGTTCGATTGAAATAAAGTAGTGGTAAGTATAGATCAAAACTCAACAAAAGTGGGGTGGAAAGAAAATAGATATCTAACAACTACATGTTTTCTTAGTTAAAAAAATGGAGGAATTCTGAATTAATTGAGATTAACGAAGAGTTAGACGTGGAATGTGGAGTCAATAGAATTAGCATTCAAAAACATAGTATATTAGAACAGCTTCTGTAAATATTAATCTTAATAATTAAACGATTCTAATAATTTTGGAATTCGTGACTAAGATTTTTTATACTAACTTGTTGGTTTTGAAATTGCTTAAAATATCGGTTGATTTTATTCAAAAATTGTATGTATTAGTTAATATTTAAGATCACAAGGTCGCAATTATGAAACATGACAACTTTTGGTAATAAAATTACTTGTTTGAATATACTCTAGAATGTTTGTAGTGGATATTGTAGTTTTGCAAGAAAGGAAATCGGTATTACAGGAGGTAATATTACTGTAGGGATATTGCAACAGTCGTACGCCAGTTCATAAGAAACTCGTTATAATTTAACCAATTACGTTGTAGGAAAATGTAAAAAATAGAGAGCAGGTAGCGTTTGATATGAAACTTAGTTCTCGTGCAATTAGCAAGTCAGAAGTTGATAAACTACAATTATGCAAGCAAAATTGATTGAGATGGCGTTGACATGAAATGATACCTATGCTTAATTACTGTGGATCAAGTCACCTAAGCAGATTAAAAACACAGCCTATCTTTTACTACATTATTTGATATTAGATGTAGTGCCTAATATCCAAAATGCGACCAGAACAAGTTATAGCCATTTATCGTGACTGGCAATTTCGGACCATATCAGGATTCCCAACTGAAAAACTAAATTGCGTTGCTCTAGGCATTAAACGCAGGAGAGTTAGCGGTCCGAAGCAAATGAGACTTTTAACCTTATTGCCTGAGTTTGTTACCAAGTCTGCTGGGGTTAGCTACTTATGCAACGAGATTGAACATAAACCTGAAAGTCTGACAACCAGTCTTACCAAGGTATATCGTAGGTATTACCCAGTTACTGAGGAGAGTAGGTTGTGGAGGTCAGATAGGCAGCTCCAAGCAAAATGCTAGTACACAGCGGCATCCGGTTAGACTGGAAGCCGACCCCAACATAGCTGGGAAAAGGCTAGGCAGACTGACTGATTGAACATAATATTTAATATGGTAACCACAAACTAAACATAATGTTTAAGATGGTGCACACGGCTACACATCAAGCTATAGATTTCCAGTATAAGCTGATCTCGCATTGTATAGGAATACAATGTGAGATCAGCTTATACTGGAAATGTATAGCTTGTTTCCGTACAATGAGAAGTTAGCGTATACTGGAAATGTATTGCTTGATGTGTAGCCATGTGTGAATTAGATTCAGAAACATAATCTAGAAAAAAAGAAAACGACAAAGTTCCGTAAACTTCTCAGTCAAGTAAAACGAATGTGTCTGTTTTATCTACTGCAAGTGCATTAAATGACATGTTGCCAGTTCATTGCGTACAAGCATCAAATAACCTTTCCCAGAGAAAGCTAGTAGGGCGGAAAGATTAGCCAAGCATACATCCTATTTTCCTTCACTCACGGAAAAACTACCTCCCATGAATATTTTTGGATTGTATGTAATCGTATTTGCTGTATCGACTGCCCACTAACTGTGGATTGGATACCGATCCCTCGGTTTGGGAAACACGAATACGTTTTCCTGCATGGCAACGGTTGGTGTGATGGATGGGGACAAATTCGTTGATCGTTCACTGGGTGGTTGACGAGGATTGATTTGCTACAAAGAAATCATATGCAGGCACATTGTTATTTCTGTTTTCTTTAAAACCAGCTATTTAAGGGTCATTTTAGGACCTTCAGTTTACGTCTTCTTCGTCTTTAAGTGTGATTTCATTCTCAGCTCTCTTCCGTATCCCGTTTTGTCGTGCTCTTATTATAAAGTGCGTGCTGATTACTGAGTATAGCCGAGTATGCGGGCTGAGAATCACTTGCGTTTACTATCTGTTAAATGACTAATTAAAACACACCTGCGAATAACTTAGATGCTGATTATACGGCAAAAATACTGGTTTGTTGAATAGTCATTAATTTGACAGTTAATGTTAAGCAATTTCCTTCTCTGTTAGGTAACAAATTAAGTTCTTAATACTATCTAGAATTACAAATCTACGACCACCAACATTGAAGTGCTGCCGACGTCCAGCATCGCACGTCTTCCGGCCACAATAATGATGATGACAGTACAAAAAACCTCGAGTGGAGGAAACGAGACCAATAGGAACAACTTCCTCATAATTCGTGATGTATCGTATGCCCCCGTGGCCTGTTCTCACGCGCCGACACCTCCCCTCCCCCACCTCCCCCATTGTCTTAGAAGTCGCGTCTGCGCCGGTACCAACCGTGAGATTGCTTTGACGCTTGATGCCACTATCTCTGAACAGATAAGACGATTTTGTTCCGTTCTAATTAATTTTATTATTTAAGCGAAAGTGGGTTACTCTGTTGTATCATTAGGGATTTTTGTGTTACCGGTTACTTTACTGTTAACATAATCAGTGTTGCCTGTACCGTCCAAAATGAATGGCTTTTGTTAAAGTATCCAATTTGTGTCTGCGTATTTATGATGATAATAATATGTATTTTATTATTTTTAAGCAATTCAAGTAACCGTATAATGTTACTATCTGTGGCTATAACAATAAATATATATGGCTGTTACTTATAGATTATTTTACATATACAAAATTTACGATTTCTATTTGAATATCTACCTGTAAGTTTACTATTCAGTTGAATTATGTTCAGTAAATGTTTATTTAGGTCGCGATTTCATTGTAAACTAGGGGATTGCGAAAGTGTGGTACCGTTACATTCCTGGGTTTATTATTCATTGTTGTATGGATTGAAATCCATACACAGCAACAACTTGGCCAAAACATACAACTTATTACAAACGAAGACTAAGAACTATTAATATCCTTCTAGATAAGCCGTAGGCTTATACGTACAAGAAATTTCATACGTAATTCTTCTCCTCGGAACCCAATTATTTAGGTACGTGCAAGGCCCAGATAAGGGTGAATTAGACTGACACTTCCATTGTATTCGGCTGAGCACCTCTGCGGTAATTTAGCCGATAAAACAGTATGTAAAACAATGCGGGCCGCCATTGTTTTGTCAAATGATCGCTGATTTTATTATGATTTCGATGTATTGGTATCATTACCGAATGTAAGGGTATGAGAGCGTGAGGTTACAGTTTGATTAGCTCATATTAATTGCGGTAGATGAATTTAAATAGCCGAGCTAGTTTTAACCTGATTTTACCGATGATGAGAACTAAGTTTGGCAAAAAAATGTTAACTTTTGAAGGAGCACAATTATACAAACAATACCCTCATGTATAAGAAGGTTACGCTCATTCAATGCATTCAAAACACAATTATCTGAATATTTAATCCCAAATAACACCCTTCCTAAAAGCGTTGGATGGGTTTATCATTTTGCTACCGTGACGTCTGTGACGAACTTTATATTTATAATTTATGCTAAGCATTGTTCTCATGTAAGTAGAGAATACAATCCCGGGATCCCGAATCTCGGGATTCCGGGATCCCGACCGTTTTCTGGCCCCGAAAATCCCGGGACTGTACTTGGCTAATCTCGGGATTTTCGGGATTGCCACAAACAAGTCTAGTTTGTATAACGTAGTCCGTTGCGCCTTGAAAATAACCTTGCCTAGATTAATTTAATACATTACGACAAAAAGCAACTCCTACAATACGTAGGTCACTATTTACTACACAGGTACAGTCCTAATAATATGTTTGTCGTAGAACTTAGAAGGGACTTCCCCACTCGGAATACTTTAATACAATACTCTTAAGGTAATTCCCCAACGAACGAACAGGGGAATCACCCGATCATCTCATATCATAATATTGTTGCGGGTATTTCCCGTCGGTCGGGGATTCCCTGTACGAAAGTATAAATATGCAAATCAGGTTTTATTTTTTTCATTTATTGTTCTGTCAGTGATGGGTTACGTAGGCTACGTCACTGACGACGGGTTACGTAGGCTACGTCATTAAAATTTAAAAGTCAATTATCTGAAATGGCGGGAGACTTTGTTAGACCTACTTTGACCCTATCTTTGTCATCGCCACCTGATATTGCAAAATCTTATACATGTATAAAAAACTGCTTATTCATATCTCCACATTGCTTATTAGGTTAGTACTAAAAGAAACTTAACCAACCATTCCTGGTTCCATAGGCTTAGCATGAGAACCGTAGAGAAGTGTTTTAAAGTAGATAAAAATTACGCTTCTGTGTAGACAGCTGACAGTTTTCTACGAAGAAAGATAGACAAGCGATTTCTATTCTACAATAGAATAGAAATAGAAAGCATGATGCTAAGCCTGCTTTTAGAGTTTTAATTTTGTGTAATAAATAAAAAACACCAATCTTTCAAAGAGCATGGGAGATGGGCTTCAAGTTAATCTTTGAGGATAATTGATGAAATTATTGTTGCTCTGCTATTATTACTAATATTCAGTTTGAAAAGCCTTATCAAATCCCCCTTAAAGTTTAAACTTTAAGTTAGCTATTACCCATATTGAGATACTTAGATACTTAGATTACATCTTGAGATACTTAGCTCAAGACACCATCTTGAGATACTTAGCTCAAGACACCATCTTGAGATACTTAGCTCAAGATACCATCTTGAGATACTTAGCTCAAGATACCATCTTGAGATACTTAGCTCAAGATGCCATTTATTATTTTATGCCTAGTATCTTGAGATAATGCTTGTGAAGCATTGATGTCCCAATCACCCGTACAAAGGTAATGGGTAAAACTGTGACATTAGAAGGTCACTAGGCAACTTAGAGAGATTAGATAATAACTTATTGAAGACTTACTGGACTTACTTATTGTCTGGAGTTAAGACCAACAGGCCATTGCATTATAAACATCACTGATCATAAATGCTGTAGAGCTCCAGACCATAATCATGTAAGAATGTATGGAGTAGGTGCCGATATTAACTATTTGCTGTCAATCAATTACCCATATTTATGGGTCTTGAGATACCAAGACACCATCTTGAGATACTTAGCTCAAGACACCATCTTGAGACACTTAGCTCAAGACACCATCTTGAGATACCTAGCTCAAGACACCGTCTTGAGATACTTAACTCAAGATACCATTTATTATTTTATGCCTAGTATCTTGAGATAATGTTTGTGTGTATTAGACGTGAAATGAGCCTGTTCGAAAATGGAGGAGTTCGTGGATATCATTGTACATATCTAATATAATTACACAGTATATTACTTTTGTATTATATAATGCAATGGCCTGTTGGTCCCAGTCAAGACTCCAGACAATAAGAGAGCCCAGTAAGTCTTCAATAAGTTATTATCTAATCTCTCTAAATTGCCTAGTGACCTTCTGTCACAGTTTTACCCATTACAAAGGTAATGGGTAAAACTGCATTAGCACCCGCAACCGTACAAACCGTATTGTAACCGTACAAAGGTACGGGTGATTGGGACATCAATGCTTCACAAGCATTATCTCAAGATACTAGGCATAACATAATAAATGGTATCTTGAGTTAAGTATCTCAAGACGGTGTCTTGAGCTAAGTATCTCAAGACTGTGTCTTGAGCTAAGTATCTCAAACCGGTGTCTTGAGCTAAGTATCTCAAGACGGTGTCTTGAGCTAAGTATCTCAAGACGGTGTCTTGAGCTAAGTATCTCAAGACGGTGTCTTGAGCTAAGTATCTCAAGACGGTGTCTTGAGCTAAGTATCTCAAGACGGTGTCTTGAGCTAAGTATCTCAAGACGGTGTCTTGAGCTAAGTATCTCAAGATGGTGTCTTGAGCTAAGTATCTCAAGACGGTGTCTTGAGCTAAGTATCTCAAGATGGTATCTTGAGCTAAGTATCTCAAGACCCATAAATATGGGGATCCTGCCGTTTTGCCGAAAAGATTTTGCCAAATTTTCATTACCCAAACAAATTTTAGCAACCTTTTTTTATACCATTGCAATATTTCGAATATTTTAGTACGCATATTTTCATTTGGTCAAATTTTTACTTGGCAAAATATTACCAAGTATAATGTCATTATGGCATTTGGTCAAATCAAATGATTTATTACAGCAAACAATCTTCAGACAATAAACGTTTTTGAGCGAGCGAAGCGAGCGGTGCCGCGGCAGCGGCCGGCGAGTGCCAGAAACGACTTGCATTAATAGAAAAAAGAGATTGTTTTTAGTAGGTTACCCGGATCTGAACTATTTAGATTAGGTTAATTACTTATATAAATTATTATTTGATTTTGCGTAAAAACTGTTATTCCAACTGAAATATTTGACTAAATAAAAAATGTTAAAAGTACTAGTTGGTAAACAAGTTATAGTTTAAATGTTCATTTATCAAACATTAGGACCCAGTTAAGACTCCAGACAATAAATAAAATGGTATAAAATAAATGGTACCATTTATTATTTTATGCCTAGTATCTTGAGATAATGCTTGTGAAGCATTGATGTCCCAATCACCCGTACAAAGGTAATGGGTAAAACTGTGACATTAGAAGGTCATTAGGCAACTTAGAGAGATTAGATAATAACTTATTGAAGACTTACTGGACTTACTTATTGTCTGGAGTCTTAACTGGGACCAACAGGTCATTGCATTATAAACATCACTGATCATAAATGATGTAGAGCTCCAGACCATAATCATGTAAAATATATGGAGTAGGTGCCGATATTAACTATTTGCTGTCAATCAATTACCCATATTTATGGGTCTCCCTTGTTTGACCGAAAGGAATTTGACAAATTTTCACTTCCCAAAAAAATTCTCGCATAATTTCATTTGACAAATTATTACTTAGCAAAAAATCTATTCACAAAAAATTGTAACGCAAACCTAATGTTTGATAAATGAACGTTTAAACTATAACTTGTTTACCAACTAGTACTTTTAACATTTTTTATTTAGTCAAATATTTCAGTTGGAATAACAGTTTTTACGCAAAATCAAATAATAATTTATATAAGTAATTAACCTAATCTAAATAGTTCAGATCCGGGTAACCTACTAAAAACAATCTCTTTTTTCTATTAATGCAAGTCGTTTCTGGCACTCGCCCGCCGCTGCCGCGGCACCGCTCGCTTCGCTCGCTCAAAAACGTTTATTGTCTGAAGACTGTTTGCTGTAATAAATCATTTGATTTGACCAAATGCCATAATGACATTATACTTGGTAATATTTTGCCAAGTAAAAATTTGACCAAATGAAAATATGCGTACTAAAATATTCAAAATATTGCAATGGTATAAAAAAAGGTTGCTAAAATTTGTTTGGGTAATGAAAATTTGGCAAAATCTTTTCGGCAAAACGGCAGGATCCCCATATTTATGGGTCTTGAGATACTTAGCTCAAGATACCATCTTGAGATACTTAGCTCAAGACACCGTCTTGAGATACTTAGCTCAAGACACCGTCTTGAGATACTTAGCTCAAGACACCGTCTTGAGATACTTAGCTCAAGACACCGTCTTGAGATACTTAGCTCAAGACACCGTCTTGAGATACTTAGCTCAAGACACCGTCTTGAGATACTTAGCTCAAGACACAGTCTTGAGATACTTAGCTCAAGACACCGTCTTGAGATACTTAACTCAAGATACCATTTATTATTTTATGCCTAGTATCTTGAGATAATGCTTGTGAAGCATTGATGTCCCAATCACCCGTACAAAGGTAATGGGTAAAACTGTGACAGAAGGTCACTAGGCAACTTAGAGAGATTAGATAATAACTTATTGAAGACTTACTGGGCTCTCTTATTGTCTGGAGTCTTGACTGGGACCAACAGGCCATTGCATTATATAATACAAAAGTAATATACTGTGTAATTATATTAGATATGTACAATGATATCCACGAACTCCTCCATTTTCGAACAGGCTCATTTCACGTCTAATACTATTTGCCAACCCCAATTCATTTTGTACTTGTACTTCAGGATCTGGGGATTTCATACTCTTGTTAATTTCCAGCTCTAACTTTTCCTTTAATGTCAATTGGGGTTGGGAGGTCTTAGCTCAAGACACCATCTTGAGATACTTAGCTCAAGACACCGTCTTGAGATACTTAGCTCAAGACACCGTCTTGAGATACTTAGCTCAAGACACCGTCTTGAGATACTTAGCTCAAGACACCGTCTTGAGATACTTAGCTCAAGACACCGTCTTGAGATACTTAGCTCAAGACACCGTCTTGAGATACTTAGCTCAAGACACCGTCTTGAGATACTTAAGACGGTGCCTTGAGCTACCATTTATTATTTTATGCCTAGTATCTTGAGATAATGCTTGTGAAGCATTGATGTCCCAATCACCCGTACAAAGGTAATGGGTAAAACTGTGACATTAGAAGGTCACTAGGCAACTTTAGATAATAACTTATTGAAGACTTACTGGACTTACTTATTGTCTGGAGTCTTGACTGGGACCAACAGGCCATTGCATTATATAATACAAAAGTAATATACTGTGTACTGTAGGTAATTATATTATATATGTACAATGATATCCACGAACTCCTCCATTTTCGACGATAATACAAAAGTAATATACTGTGTACTGTAGGTAATTATATTATATACGAGTATGTACAATGATATCCACGAACTCCTCCATTTTCGAACAGGCTCATTTCACGTCTAATACTATTTGCCAACCCCAATTCATTTTGTACTTGTACTTCAGGATCTGGAGATTTCATACTCTTGTTAATTTCCAGCTCTAACTTTTCCTTTAATGTCAATTGGGGTTGGGAGGTCTTAGCTCAAGACACCGTCTTGAGATACTTAGCTTAAGACACCGTCTCGAGATACTTAGCTCAAGACACCGTCTCGAGATACTTAGCTCAAGACACCGTCTCGAGATACTTAGCTCAAGACACCGTCTTGAGATACTTAGCTCAAGACACCGTCTTGAGATACTTAGCTCAAGACACCGTCTTGAGATACTTAGCTCAAGACACCGTCTTGAGATACTTAGCTCAAGACACCGTCTTGAGATACTTAGCTCAAGACACCGTCTTGAGATACTTAGCTCAAGACACCGTCTTGAGATACTTAGCTCAAGACACCGTCTTGAGATACTTAGCTCAAGACACCGTCTTGAGATACTTAGCTCAAGACACCGTCTTGAGATACTTAGCTCAAGACACCGTCTTGAGATACTTAAGACGGTGCCTTGAGCTACCATTTATTATTTTATGCCTAGTATCTTGAGATAATGCTTGTGAAGCATTGATGTCCCAATCACCCGTACAAAGGTAATGGGTAAAACTGTGACATTAGAAGGTCACTAGGCAACTTTAGATAATAACTTATTGAAGACTTACTGGACTTACTTATTGTCTGGAGTCTTGACTGGGACCAACAGGCCATTGCATTATATAATACAAAAGTAATATACTGTGTACTGTAGGTAATTATATTATATATGTACAATGATATCCACGAACTCCTCCATTTTCGACGATAATACAAAAGTAATATACTGTGTACTGTAGGTAATTATATTATATACGAGTATGTACAATGATATCCACGAACTCCTCCATTTTCGAACAGGCTCATTTCACGTCTAATACTATTTGCCAACCCCAATTCATTTTGTACTTGTACTTCAGGATCTGGAGATTTCATACTCTTGTTAATTTCCAGCTCTAACTTTTCCTTTAATGTCAATTGGGGTTGGGAGGTCTTAGCTCAAGACACCGTCTTGAGATACTTAGCTCAAGACACCGTCTCGAGATACTTAGCTCAAGACACCGTCTTGAGATACTTAGCTCAAGACACCATCTTGAGATACTTAACTCAAGATACCATTTATTATTTCATGCCTAGTATCTTGAGATAATGCTTGTGAAGCATTGATGTCCCAATCACCCGTACAAAGGTAATGGGTAAAACTGTGACATTAGAAGGTCACTAGGCAACTTAAGAGAGAATAGATAATAACTTATTGAAGACTTACTGGACTTACTTATTGTCTGGAGTCTTGACTGGGACCAACAGGCCATTGCATTATAAACATCACTGATCATAAATGCTGTAGAGCTCCAGACCGTAATCATGTAAAATATATGGAGTAGGTGCCGATATTAACTATTTGCACACACAGTAAATTAATAGTAGAGAATACAATCCCGGGATCCCGAATCTCGGGATCCCGATTCTAAATAGTTATTTTGTGCTGTTTTTTAATTTCTTGCAAAAGTATAGTATTTTTTGGTTTGTGTTTTTTCTTTTCTTATTATTATTCTGATTTGTGTTGTGCAAAGACATTAAAGACATTTTTTTTTAATTACTCGTGTTTTTTTTATTTTAGCCCAATTAGAAACCACATAGTCTAATCCCGGGATGAGTCCGGGATCCCGGGAAAAGGCTTCAAAAATCCCGTAAAGCCCGGGATTGAAAAACATGCTCGGGATTGTATGTATTGCATGTAAGTGATATTGTGTCTTTTTTGAGAATAAAAAATATCTTTAAACCTAACATAGATTTGTAGGCAGATTTGTTTATTTTTGATTTTGCTTTCTTCTACAATTTGCGGTGTGAATTTTTAAAGTATTTTTCTACCCTATAATTAAAACGCTAACGATTTAGGTATATAGTACAAAATATGAATGATTGTAACTATTTTTATGAGTCATTATGGCTTTATTAGTCTTCTATAACATTATACTGCCATCACCAATCAAAACGTCGAACACTCATAATAGGAGGCCTTTATTAGTAACGGACGTCTACGGCCTGAGGCCTATGTTTGATCAGCAGTACAATTTGTATGTGGCACAATATGTAAGTATGCATGTATGTCATCAGTCCATACATTAAAGAAAAATTGTGTGAGTAAGACTAAGCTAGTTAGTGTGAAAAAGATTACGATCTTTTATTATAAATGGAATTTGGAGTTCTCCCACGTAAGGCCGATGGTCTACTTAATTGACCATTGTCATAATGGGAAACTTGCGTTGAACTGACCCGCTTATTGGCTTAGTAACCACAGGTGTTTTTCGAAATAGCGTCTCACGCTTCTATGCTGTACACACTGTTATGCAAACAATGATCAATAAAATATGGGTAAGGAATTACACCTGCAAAGGCAATTAAAATTTCAATTACAATATTAAAAAAAAATATGGCTAATTTGACATGATCTAAATAAAAAGTAATTTGTGTCATTGAAAATATGTGCTTGAAAATCTTGATCTTGGTATTAAATAATGTATTGATGATTCTGTCGTGAAGCAAATTAATATGAGACAAGACACCCCGAGTGAAGTGAAGTGACACCACATGTCTGTGAAACACTCTGTATTACATTTTTGTCATTTTTTTTTTGTTTTTTGCTTTTCTCTTGTCTTTTTAGGGTTCCGTACCGCAAAAGAAAAAAAACAGAACCCTTATAGGATCACTTCAAAAATGAAGCTTCTTAATTATATGCGATATATTTTGATATTCGCAAATAAAACAAAACCTATATGGTACTTCTCGTTGACCTAGAATCATGAAATTTGGCAAGAAGCAAGGTCTCACAGCACAAGTAAAGGAAAAACGCCGAAAATCGTTAGCTTGTAGTTTTATCACATAAAAAAATATTTATTCCGATTACAAACTTACATTCGCAGTTGGAAAATTGATCGTGGCGTATATCGATGTATGGGAGAACATGTTTTTCAACTACAGTGTTAATTTTGTTTTTGGAATTAATTCATCCAAACTGTCTGACACGCACTTAACCGTTTTTTTTAATTAAACTGTTTAACAAGACACCATGCGATCTTCTTCACCTTCAAGAGCTTTATTGGAGACTATGTCAAGGTTAAGTTGGCTATCTCGCAGTACGAATGCGAAAACAAATGAGCATCATAAAAGTAAGCAGGTTTCGCTTTCATAAAGCCTTAATTAATTTAACTTGTCTCAAGTGTTCGCTAAAGTTGAGGTCCTTAGAAGATTTTGATTGTTGTCTATGAAAACTGGGCCCTATAATCTATGGCATATTATATTATATTATAATTTAAGACACTGACAATAGCTAAACCGCGGTCACTGTCAGACTGCATACAAAAGAAAGAGAAGCGCGATGACACAATGCTTGTAATTTATTGCAAAATAAATGAAGCAATTATCTATAAATATTCAAAAATTCGTTGAGCAATCGAAAATAAAAAACAACCAAGTTCTGCATTGAAATAAGACGTTCTTGTTATCAATTAAATACCAACCGTACATTAATATTTAATACAGATATTTTGGATTGGAACTCAAAGTAATAGGTTAGTTTACCGTTAATTTGTATTCAGTTTTTTCTTTCTAAACGTGTTTGGTAACAACAAAGTTTTGAGAAATATGTTCAAGAATAACATATTTACCTATATTTCTTCCGCTACCACAAACTATATAGATTTGGCAATTTTTTTGTTTAAGACAAGCCTTTTTTTTTTTTTTTTTTTTGGGTGGGAAATCATCAAATAACTTCTCCCGCTCTGGGCGGAGCGGGAGGGCGTGTCAGACTTTTACTGACTAAAACCCACCCGTGTTCCTTCCGTTGCCTGTGTGCCAGGGCCACGATATCCCTTTCGGACAAACTCGCAACCCCGGCAGGCATTGGTCCTAACGGACCCCGTCAGTTTGTGCTGACATCTCTTTGAGGCGCGCGTGGAACACAACGCGCCGTCGACCCGGGCCTGGTCCTTATCGGACGGCGAGCTACCCGTCGCTCACCGTCCGCAGGCCCGCGACTACGGTGGCCGGAAATCGGCTTGCGACTCCCGACGCCCGGGGCGTCTCCTGCGGCGACTAGGGGCATGAGGGCGCGAACCTTGTCTCACCCTCACGCGTTCCGCCTCCTCCTTCGCTAGCATAACTGCTTCGCAGAAGGAGGTGACGGCCTCCCATGCACTCTCGCTCCGAACCATGGCCTGAACCAGGCCCGGACGCGAGAGATCGCCGCCGCCGATCGCCTCCGTGAGGACACGGCGGTGCTCCGCCCAAGCTGGGCAGACCTCCACCGTATGCTCCACCGTGTCCTCCGGGCGATCCACACAGTGGTGACACCCGGGCGTTTCCTCCCGCTTAATCCTAAACAGGAACCTCCCAAAACATCCATGTCCGGTGAGGACCTGCGTCAGGCGGAAGGTGAGGACGCCGTGGTGCCTCTCCAGCCACTCCTCAAAGAGGGGACTTATCGCCACAATTGTGGCGTGCCCAGCGCTGGGTTGCGACAATCGCACTCTCCATGTCGCCATGAGATCCCTCCGGAGCTCCGTCCGCTGTGCCGCAATTTCTTGCGGCAGCGGAGTTATGCCCCGGAGTTTTGCCTCTTCGCGCCACACCCAAATGTGCGCGAGGACTTTCGCCTCCAGATCCCATGGCGGCAATCCGGCAAGGAGGCTCGCCGCCTCACGGGAGACCGTGCGGTATCCCCGTACCATCCTGATGGCCATGACCCTTTGGGACGCGTTCAACCGCTGCGCTGGTCGCAGCCTCAGAGAACGCGCCCACACCGGTGCCCCGTAAAGGGCCATGGACCGCACGATCCCCGCGTAGAGCCTCCGGCAGGAGGCGTTTGGACCCCCTAGATTGGGCAGGAGCCGCTTCAAAGCAGCCCCGGCCCGCTCCAGTCTGGGAGCCAAACGTCGAAAATGCTCCACGAAGTTCCACCGGCTGTCGAGGACGAGTCCCAGGTACTTCATCGTCGACTCGACGCCGATGTGAACCCCTCCCGCCGTTATCTGGGAACCCGACAGTGGCGCGTTTCGAGGACCATAAAAACACATGGCCTCGGACTTGTGCAATGCCACCTCGAGTCCCAATTGCCGGATCCTATCGACGATTGTCGCAACCCCACGTGCCGCCAGTTCGGCCGCCGCCTGATGCGAACTCCCTTGTGCCAGGACTAGCGTGTCGTCAGCGTAGCAGACTACGCTGACGCCACTAGGGAGGTCGGCGCGCAGCACCCAGTCGTACCCGATGTCCCACAGATGCGGCCCCAGGACCGATCCCTGTGGGACACCGTACGACATCTCTCGCCGGTTCCACTCTCCGTGGTGACCGGGGTAGATGACGGCCCTGTCCGTCAAATAGGCCTCGACCACACGACAGAGGTAGGTCGGCATCCGGTGATACCGAAGTGCCTCCCTAATGCAACTCCAGGGCAAGGTATTGAAGGCATTGGCGATGTCAAGAGACACCGCCAAGACGACCCCACCCCGGGCAACAGCATCCCCCGTCGTGAGGGCTCGAACGCGCATGATGGCATCCACCGTAGAGCGCCCCTTACGGAAACCAAACTGGCTCTCCGCCAAATCCGGCCCCACCCGCACCAGCCGCCCGACAAGGCGGTCTGCAATTACTCGTTTAAGACAAGCCTACTAAAGAAGTTTCGATGTTTGGACATGTCTCCATTGCACCCGTGCGAGTTAGGTGCTTTTTGCTTTTCAATTTTCTTTCGCTTTCTGTGGGAGTGATTTCGTGAAAAGGGACGGAAGTGTGTAACAAGAAGTGACAGCTTGAGCATGGAATAAATTAGTAATTTTAAATAGTATGGAATTAGTAAGTACCTACTTTATAATAGAATAGAATTAGTGTACTCATGGAATTAGTAAGACGTACTACATAGATTGTAAGTAAAGGGGGTCGAATTTCGACCAGTGGGCGATCACTAGTAATGAATTTTCGAATAAATAGTACAGTATTTAATTTTTTGAGGTTAATTTCTGTCGCTGCTCAATTGCTTGTTACCAAGGTGAGATGTCAGATATTACACACATCATATGCGACTACTGTAAGGCTTAATCGTTTAACTGACAATGCGTTATGCGACTTAATAAACTAACAAAAATTTTATTTTTTTCATAAGTATCATTTTTATACATTTTTGTTTTCACGACAGTTGTTGTTTAACAAAACAGAAACCTATGACTAAATTACTGGAACACTATCTGCCCCGTACTAGCTAAAGTACGGGTGGCCTTAACCGTTCCAACAAGCACTATATCCATTGGTACAGCACTTTCTGAGATGAGGGGTTCCAAACAGGCAAACGCGGCGGATCGACTTAACGTTATTCTATGTTATTGTGGGTGCTGCCGTACAGGTTTTGCAAATTATACAGGGATATTTTGCAAATCCGTTTAGACTGGTTTTACCTCTCTCCCGACTGACAATAAATAGATTTTTTATTAGACATACCTCAGCAACAGGTGTATTCTGTCTACTTTATGACGAAAACCTGTACCTTTACTGATTCTTATGAAGTTATTATAAAATCTTTTATAATTATATTTCTATTGAAAAGTATGCGTTATATTTATGCTAATTGTTTATGTAAATAAATTCATAACTTATTTAGTGTGAATCGAATCAATTGGAATTTATACTCATAAAAAAGCTATCTAATTTGTGTAGACAGTATACGTAATCTTGAACTTTGTAGACTCATTCACATTAAAAAAATAAAAACTATTTCTTTAACATTTCTACAAAATCTAAATTAAAAAGGCCACATTCCTTAACAAGGTCTTATAAACACTAAATAGTGCTAACTCTATTAGAACCAAGCGCATTTGACAAAGTAGTGCTAAAGAATTCTAGTTCTTAACATACATACAAATTAAGGCCAATATAGCGATTAGTCCCCGTTATGTATAAAGGACTATATAAAAGGAAAGTCGTCAGGTATGTCCTGAATATTAATTTTGTTTGTTAATATTATTGTCGATAGCACTGATATTTTACAGCTATAATATGATTCATCGGACACGCCCGTATTTTTTTTTTCTTAAAGGACTTGGGAAATTCTCGTTGAAAATAATTGTGCAGGTGTACTTTAATTTCAGAAAAAGTCAAACTTCTAATGTAACGCAAAGCTTAAAGGTACTAAAAAAGACCTGAATGAAGATTGAAAGAAACTTGACAACAAAATCGATTTTTAAAATTCAATCTCGACATTAAGTTTTTAATTAAAGGAGCTAAAAATTAACTGATACTCGTACAATACCTAATACCAGGCTAAAATCAAAAAAGCAAGATAAAACCATTTACACTTAACCACACATAGAAATCAATCCCAGGCCTCCAGCAGTAACAATGATACATTTAAGCATAAATACAAATTCCAATTAATTATTTCAATTACCACTCAACAAGCAATTTATATAAACAGGTGAACTTTATTTGGTTTGTTAAATCCGATTATTTTACCCTCGATAATGCGATCTGGAGGTGTGAATAAGTAAAGTAATTGGGATTAAATGAAATTGAATAATTTAAATGAGTTTCATGTTCGTTCACTAAATGTCACGAAGCAAGCGTGCCCAGTATGTTAAAGTAAGCGTACAATTAGCTTCAAGTCAGTGATTGGGATGGAATGAAACTGAATGAATAAAATGTGTTTCATGTTCGTTTCACGAAGCAAGCGTGCTAGTATGTTACAGTAAGCGCACGGTTAGCTTCAAGAAGTTATTTGGAATATGAGCTTAATGAATGAAACGATATTAGGTATATTCGAGATAGAGAGATACATACTCAATAGTATGTGACACGATTAACAGTAATATTGTTTATGTTGTGCTGTTGATGCTTTGTGACTCAATCACCCCTGAACGGCTGAAATTATTTGGATAAAATTTTGCATACATAAAGCTTGTCTTGAAACTACACGTAAGATAAATTTTAGCTAAGCAAAATTTTCTTAGGATCTCGCTTCTACGCGGACGGTAGATCAAAAGCTTATATTTCATTTTAAAATAGGTCTGCATTCAGATCACAAATTCAAAATAAAATAATACGCTAATAAAATAATATTGACGCGGTTCAATTAATTATTTGTTGATGGTGAAATTTACTAATTAATCATTGGTTTCTGTGATAAATTAATACTTGTTTGAATGCCAATAACAGCTTAAAATGAGAATCATTAAAACCTTGTATTGGGAAATAATTATTGAATTTAGTTAATAAATCACTGTGTACCAATATCTAATTGTTTTTTTTTATTGCACAAGCTACGCGACTAAAAAGACGATCTTTAGAGGATGTAATATCAGTTTGCAACAAAATAAAGTGAAAAACAAACAGATTAAAAAAAAAACGTCGTTAAAAAGGTAAACACAGCGTCTAAAAAAAATGCAGTTAAAACGACGTGATTTGCAGTACTGCTACGTTATTTTGACTATAAAATTACACTGCTTACTGTTTTAAATGAAAAACGCTGCAACTAAATTTGCATTCTACCCAAAATCAACAAGAATGGAGTAGATCCGTTGGTATTTTAAAAGCTCGAAGTAAGTTGCGTTATTTATATCGTAAAACATTTTCAAAAACATTGTTTGTAAACTAAGAAGAAACGCAAATTCTCACATGGAACTACCAACAATTAACTTAACAAATAAATGTGCACAAACAAAACTGGTGTTCAGTAGATTTAAGGAGAAGTAGAAAATCGCCAAACAAATTAGTTTTACATAATCAGATTGTTTAAATTCCAATGTTAATGGGAAAGTCGTTTGTGCCGGACAATCAATAGCAATAACTGGCTGGCAATAGATGGTAGGTGAGAAGTAGTGAATAGTGTCTGCCGATTAATATTCACTTTCTCTACGTACACGTGGGCCTGTATTTGAGATATGTTTCGAAGAAAGTGAGAGGCGTACTTTTTCTTTACTCAAACTGTTTGTGCACTTGCTGACCGACTGATAGCGTGAATACATTCTAGATGTCCGGGAAAAATCATGAATGGAATTCTTTATTGGTTTTCTTGGTGACAATTTTTTTAAAGCTGAGTTAAAAATCAGTGACTAAAGTCTTTAACCAGTGCGTCCTGCCCCTCATGACATACGGTGCCGAAACGTGGACACTGACAGTCGGGCTGGTCCACAAATTCAAGGTCACCCAGCGTGCTATGGAGCGGGCTATGCTTGGAGTCTCTTTGAAAGATAAGATCAGGAATGAAATTATCCGGAAAAGAACCGGAGTTACCGACATAGCTTGCAGAGTAAGCAAACTGAAGTGGCAGTGGGCTGGCCATGTTTGTCGAAGGACCGATGGCCAATGGAGCAGACGAGTCCTGGAGTGGAGACCGCGTATCGGCAAGCGTAGTGTGGGACGCCCCCCAGCTAGATGGACCGACAACCTTAAGAAGGTGGCTAGGTCAGACTGGACGCGGAAGGTGGAGGACAGGGTATTGTGGCGCAGCCTGGGAGAGGCCTATGTCCAGCAGTGGACTGCGTTAGGCTGAGTTGATTGAAAAATCAGTGCTATGTGTGCCATTTGTTTTAAGCTTTTAGAACAAACAATGAATTTTTGAATTGATGATGAAACAAGTTTTAAACTTGAGTACAGCCGGGTTTACATTATGAAACTAGTGTCGTGAAACAGTAGCTTGACTGTTCTGTTTTGGGCTATAGCTAACTAACACACGGATTTTGAAATGCTGATAAATTCAACGAACACGCTGTCATTTAGAGAAATAATAACAATTATTTAAGACAACTAATCTGAGCAGTTAACATGAGATATGTATATATTATATTAAAGTATTCTATTGTTACCTGTTTTTCATTCACTTCTCTCGATTAATTCCACTTTGGTGGTTCGATAGAGACGGCAATTACCTGCAAAGAGAACATAACGATTAAAAATTTAATACGATTTCAAACTATACTATAGAAATCTGTATACTAAGAATATTTAACTTTTACTTCTATCTTGATAATATATTTGACTCAAATTGAGGTTGGCAAAGTACTAAAGTAAATTTAAGTAGGTCAAGTTACGATTGTAACTTCATTTATAAGTTATTGTTCACAGGATCACTTTATCTTAATTAAACTTAAATACATTTAACATTATTAATTCGTACTGTATAATTTCATACTATCATTTTACTTTTCAACAAATTATGGCACGACTTTAGACCGCACCTTAACAAAGGGTTGGGCAAAGGTGTACCTATAGAACACCCACATTTTACCAGTTATGTTTAAGTCCTATGTAATAGGGGGCGAGCCTATTGCCATCAACTGGGCACAAATCCAGACTACCCAGAATGTAGAATAAAAACAATATTATATATAATTATATTAACAATATTAACAACTAACTTATGTTCACGAGACGAGAGTAATATTTACTTAATATAATCAACATTGAGACCGTATCTTTTCCAAAACATATGTAAGTACGTCCTACATACAAACTTAGGTAGAACCCTGCCAGAGCGATAAAAGCCTCTCTTTGACAGAACCTTTGATACAAACATGCGGGTAAATAAAACTGGTAGGAGTAACTGAACAAACAAGCTTATAAAAAAAATTGGTATCTTGCTGAGCTGAGCGTACTGGTGGAAGATAGAAGAACACAGAGTAAGGAGCCAATGGAATCAAAGCTGAACAGCGCGAAATACTGGATGGTCTAAGCTGACTAACAAACTTCCCGTGCGTATTGAAAAAGAGGACTATGTATATTATTTCTTGTCAAGAGGTTTTAGTATCTACTTTAGCTCCAAGAAACTGCAAAGTATGGCAAAACACCGCACATGTGCGGTATGTGGGCGCGAGTAGTACAAGAAAACAAGAGCACTCTGTCTGTTTATTATAGCAAGCTGCGATCGAAAATCAAGCAGTATTGTGGCTTTGGAAATTACTTTGTTTTCTCAACAATTATTTTTGGTAGCTTATTTCAGTGCAATGTCGCTACTTGGGATTGTCCAATGTCAGATATATTTTTTCTTGCACACTCAGCGTTTTGGTATGGTGGATTCTGAGAATAACGCGCGGTTATTTGCGACCTAATACTCCATTTGTTTCTTATTCCGCCTAGTTGCAACGATAAAGCGCATAGCAGCCTTTTATTGTGCGAAGATGTTATCGTTTTACGGTTCGAAACTGTCTGTGACCCAGTTCGCGTAACAGTATCTAACTGCAATGTTTTAGAAATAGCTAACGATGTAATGTGGCCATTGATTAACTGATTCTGTTAGATTTTATGTGATAGGTTTGAGGAATGCCTTTTGCATTTGATGCTAATGATTTTTGTCTTTATTTAGAAGAGCTGTAAATTGAAAAAAGATCCGTAAATATGTTTTAAGGCAGATGTGAGTGGTGACGCGGGGACATATAGTGACCTGATTGGTGATGTTCTTCAGAAAGGTCAGGTGCGTCGTACTCGCAACCGGCGTGGATGTATGAACGTAAACGAAGCAAAAGGAGTATGTAAGGAGCGTAGCAGGTGGCGTTCTATAGTTTCTGTCGACCCTCATGGGAAGAATGCGTGAGTTTATATATTATATATGTATGTAAATATGTTTTCATTATTTTCTCCATACGTGAATCTTTGATCGAAATCAATATGGGCGTTTGGCAGAGAGTTTGATCCAGCTTGCTTACAACTAAAACATCTGTAAAAAAAACTTCCTTAGTTTCCTTTTTTGACTTTGAGTCCTTACCCGACTTCAAGTCACAGTTTTGACTTTGGCTTATCTCTTCGACTGACTTTTTCTTTTTTTTTAGCCGTAGTAAAGAAACGACCGAACATTCGGCCGATACTTCGGTTTAGCGCTTCGGAGTAGTATATCCACAAGACGAAAATCGAATTACACGGCTATATTAAAAAGTATTTTGCACGAAGCATCGTTTACTCCGTCTCGATCTCGTTGAATCGAGCAAGCAATCAACGTGGCATCGAAACTCGAAATATCGCCATATTTTGATCCGACGAAAAAACTGACTGTTTATGAAAAGCTTCAATGGCTGGCCGGCGGCGATTTTCGATTGGGTTTAGGCACGCAAACGTTTTTGTTTCGTCTCTTCTCTTTGGTTGTTAATTGAATAAAAAAACCGGCCAAGTGCGTGTCGGACCACGCACAATGAAGGGTTCCGTAGTTGGGATGGATTTATCCCAAAAACAAACTTAACATTGTAGTTGAAAAACATGTTCGATATACGTCACGGTCAATTCTCCAACTGCAAATGTAAGTTGGTCGGCTATTACTTATTAACTTGTAAAGCCTAGTTAGATGTGATAAACTTCCTTTTAATTTCGTTAAAAAAAATATTTTTTTCATATCCAAAAACAACCATTTAGCTCGAAAACTTATTTTCGCAGACCCTCAATATTTTTGAACGTCATATCCAACGATACCTCACATCATGGGATAGACGAGAAAAAAAATAATGTCATCCCCACTTTACGTGCATGGTATACATATTAATCACGCCGACAAAGGGGTAAAATAAAACCTTAAAAAAAATAGGGTACCTACCTACCTCCCTTGCACGTAAAGTCAGGATGTTTTTTTTCTCTCGTATATCCCATGATGTGGGTTATCGTTGGATAGACCGTTCAAAAATATTGCGGGTATGTGAAAATCATTTTTTGATTCAGGAATCCGTTTGCGTAATATTAAGCTTTAAAGTACAATTTTTTTAAATTTGATATTTGAAAAACTTCACGGCAGTAGTATATATAACGAAGTGAAAAGGAAAACTATCACAGCTAAGTAGACTTTACAAGTTAACGAATAATAGTCGAACAACTTAAATTTGCACTTGGAATGTATGGGAGAACATGTTTTTCAATTACAATGTTAAGTTTGTTCTTCGGATAAGTTCATCCCAACTACGGATCCCTTCATTGTGCGTGGTCCGACACGCATTTGTTCAAAAGTTTGTATGTGGTTGTTGATAGAGCTACGTCACTTCTACAGGTGAGTGCTTTTTAACTTGACTCAAAATCATTTTTTTTATTTCACATAAACCTACATGGGCACTTATGAAACGTCAGAAGCTAGGTGCACAGTTCCAATTGGTCGTTTCCTATGGAGAAGAGCCAGCAAGAAACTCCACGGTTACTCTTTAAAAAAAAAAAAGTGGGTTTAACAATGTTTCCAAGTTACAGTGTTAATAGGTATGGGAGGACAGTGTAGGCCCGTCAACAAGTACCAAGTACTTAACAAAATAGAAGATAGTTTACGAAGCTACAGTCTATTAAGCCTACAACGTTCTCACATTTACAAATTAAAAAAGAATCTATATAAAATATTACTAAAATAATAAAAATAAAAACTTACATATTTAAACCAAATGAAAACATTGTCATTACAACTGTAACAAAACTGAATAAATATTCTGTCCACAAGTCACTAAGAAATATTTTAAATTAAAATTGTAGGTTATGTCAAAGTATGTAAAAAAAAGAAATAAAAATCGTAATTTAGGAGCAGTTAATAGACATTTACATAGTTATGCCGTTAATGAGGTACCAGGGAAGCCACATGTGCAGAAGGAACTATTGCCGAACTTCCTTGTCTTCAACGTGGTCCTTAATGTTATAGTATGCTTTTTTGATTAGGACACGTTTGATGTGGGTTTTGACCTTTCCATCGCTAAGTTCTATAACCGACTTTGGCAACTTGTTATAGAAGCGGATACTGTTTATAAGAAATGACTTGCTTGTTTTAGTTTACTTGTAAACTTCAAAGTTATCGCTACTTGTCGCTTCGTTAATCAAGCTGGCGACCTAAGTAGGGGCTAGCGTATAACGGAATGCGATCGCCATGGAGCGAACCACAGCTTGGCGGAAGTTAGTTACGATATCATTACATTGCATCTACATTTAAATATGGAGGAAAGACATTAAAAATAATCGCGTTATCATGTCTACCTGCATTTAACTACAATTATTTAATCATAACTCTTGTCTGGATTAGATTCTGAAGAACTAGGAGAATTTATTCCTAGGGGAGTTGAGCTGAATCTACAGTGATGATGATAAGGAATTGCCAGCTATTATGTTAAGGTTATCTTTTACTTATCGACAACAGTCCATTATTTTTTTGTGCAACCATACAATTTTATTTATTTATTTCTTAAACACCACTCTATGTATAACTATAATTATTTTTATTGTATTTCTTTTTTAAACAAAATATATCTAATGGTTTATATTATTATTTGTTACACAAATCTATCTAATTTTATTTAAATATTTACACACTATAAACTGATTTACATCCGTAAGACGTCCTCGTAACATAAGGTCCAGTTGAACACCAGCGTCAGGCACTAGTTGTCTGGCATTAATTGCTGAACTGGGCCTATTTGGCGCAGCCGTGAGGCACTTAATACTATTTTAAGCATTTTTTTTTCTGTTTTTTGTATGAATATTGTGTGCCTTAACCTGGGTCAAATAAATTTAATTTCTTTCTTTCTTTTCTTTCTGTTTTCAATTACCGTACAATTATCTGGACTACGAGTACCTAAATATCATTTTCATTGATCAACTCCTTAGAGTTTAAGTTGATTTTCTTGTTAAAGGAACTCGGCTAGAGGATAATTTAGATCCATTACTTAATGACAATAATGACTCACTATTTATATTACGTCACAGTACTTTGATGACTTCATTATACAGTCATCAATTTGGCCTGTCAAGCGTAATTGTTGCATTGCTTTCTCAAAAATGTTTGTTACTGCGGTAGGTATATGGGAAAGGCCCGATCAGCTGTGACAATTATGTTAAATGGCTAACAAAATACACAAAACAGAAAACAACAAAAGCAGCCTATTGAATCATTAAAAACGAATAAAACCTTTTCACGATTCTTTTGTGTTGTGACGCGGTGGAAAGTCGTACGTAAGCCGATCGGGTTGGTCGCAAACGATGCACGTACGTAGATACGTGTCGCATACGTGATGCTTGCCTAAAACGGAACGCGGCTCCTCATTGCCAGTGTCACTGGTCTATTGACTGTTTAACAGTTACAACCTTTTATACCTCCCCTCCCTAAATGGTGATGTACGCGACTTCAATATTCATGCGCCAAAGTGAAAGAGCTACCGAGAACGGTCACTGAAAGTTGACACCACTAGACTTTTCAATGTTATTATCGCCATCTATGCATTTTTATTGCCGTATTATACCAGCAGTAGAGAAAAAGACACATCGTTGGCCCGGATCAAAGCTATGATTCATTTAGATGATTATCCTCATGACACCGTATAAGTGTATCATAATTAATAACTGAAGTAAAGGTAAGATGTTCTTCGTCCGGAGCGAGTAGTTAGCTTCGAGAAAGCAAACATGACACTAAGTTGGAATTTCTGCTTAGACAAGACTAGGGACTAAAGGACTTAGTCGGTTAGTATGTCATGTTAACATGTACCAGCTTCCTGTGATTGGCCGAGTGGCTTTGTGGCAATTATCTTGTCTTTCTTATTGGGTACATGAAATGTGGACTCCAGTGCTGCGACAGAGCGTAATTAGTGAACCGCGGGAAAGTTATTGATTTTAAAGAATTGCAATTGTTCTTCTATTCTATTCTTATGGTTTCTGGTGAAATCTCTTGATTGGTACATTCGGTTTTTGACCTGAACTTTGGAGCCAGATTTCGCTGTTTTTTTGACGAATCGATTAAGGAATAAACCAAAGAAAGTAGAGCATTAGCTACCTTTCGTTCTTATGATTTGTTGACATGTTCTAATTATCTTTTGCAACTTGTTAACAGTCTGCTGTAACCGTAATTACAATCGCGTTAAACAATGCCGTTATCTTTCGCCCTGACTATTAAACTTCACCTGCAAAAAGTACTACATACATCAGAGTACTGGATAAAAATGAACACTGGTCAGGAACTTAAGTTGTTGGAGCGTAATGTTAGTGGCTTTTTCCACTCGCTGCAGTGTGCAGTGGTGCGGAAGAAGCCCAACTCTTGAACGACTTGTGCGCTTTTATCGAGGGAAAAAATCTCGTTAGAAAATGGGAAGCCAACAGTTGAAAACTAGTTGTACAAGTATGATCTGAAGAGTATTTTTAGTTTACTTAAATCATTTATTTGAAGACGGAACTAGGAAGTTTTATTGTCGTATGAGTCACGCCCCGGCCGTGTTCCAAAAAAGTAAAAGTTATGTTTAAATTGTTGTAAGTGGAGAAATAAACGAAAGTACACAACGTAATGAGTGTTTAAGGAGATTGTGTCGTGCGGGTCGTGCTTTTTGGACTAGCAAGTGGTCGTCGGAACAAAAACCCAGTTTCGAGCACGAAGCGAAATTCGCAGTCAGGTGGGAGACATAATGAACATTGACGCTACCCCACCAGATTTTACTTTACTTCTGAAAGTCATTGTTTACCTACGCTGTAAAGTTGCATACAGAATTAACGACGCGTTGTTGTATTACAAATAGTTTTGAATAGGCTATTAGATACAGATCATTAAGATAATCAGAGTCTAGATTAAAATTTTATACCGTATATATTTTTTTTTATTAGGACATTCCTTTAAAACGGTAGCGGTGTTAGCAGGCAAATATGTGATAGAGGCAATAACGACTTTAGATTAATCGGAGTAGCGCCATATTGGCAGTGACATTCCCCCCGTCCCCGCTGCACTTCCTCGTTCACAAGGATAGGTTGAATATGGCGAGCACATCGCTCGAACTTCCCTTACAGAGCAGGTGATGATTATTATTAGTAGTACCACTTTCCGTTCATTGAACCGACACCGTTACTCCGTTTACGCATTTAGCTCTCGCGGCTGCCATACGACATGACACAAATAACAATTGGCCAATTGGTTACTGCTTCTCTTAGGAGGCAGTAACGGTTGTGCGATGTGTGTCCGAACTGTTCTCAATAACAGTGACAGGTGTACGTAGTATAAACGTATTACGATACAATCGCACTTAATAAACCTGTAACACGAAGATAATAATAAAGCAATTGGAGGTAAAAGCCAGATAATGTAAGAAGATACAACATTGTTATTCAAACGAGACAGTTATGAACGCATCCGCGCTTGTGGTTTCGCGCTTTTTTTGCGCCGCCATTTTGTATTCCTGCGGGGAGGCGTTGGCGTCGCGGCGCGGAATTGTCTTGTTTTATGGCAAAAGTGAAACTGAGATTACGTGGTGCCCCGAGATGGTTGAATGACACTTAAAGTTAACTGCAAGTTATCTCGGCTTCCTTTGCCCTGCCCATCGTGATTGATGCGGTTAACTGACAATGTGTTTAACAAAAGGAACTTTCACCATTCCGCAAAATTATCATCGAAAAACAATACAGAGAAACTATTATCGTTTCTGCTTTGTCATCGAGTATTCTTATCGCAGACGTTAATGTTTCTACCTGCCTGTAGTACCAATGCAAAGTCCCATTCCACTTATCGGGTTATATTATGAAAACGTTTCTAATTGCTCACAACCGGTGTCTAATGTTAATAACACTGGCCGTTAAACATCACGGTACCTGCCGATCTTGCTAAAACTAGAAACGAAGAATTTCTTCACGCGTTTCGACAAGAACGGGTTTGACTGGATCCACGTTTAGTTTTCGTAAGCACATTTGGAGATATTTTTTACCGGCCTGTACGACAATTTTCCACTTGGATTGTTATCTTTGATCATGGATACCTTGCGATGTTAAAAACCGTGAGACATGTTCCGGATTATGAGTTCCAACCCCTGTTTCCGCGTCGGTTGTTCAACCAACGGACGGTTGATTCGCTCAAACCAGCGGACAGATTGATGCCGAGTTCAGCGAACAAGTTACCATAAAATGAACAAACCACCTGAAAAACGGTGGAACAAATATTTTATCATCTAATTTCGGGAGGGTTACGTGTCAATAGGCCTTTTGTTCGGGAAAAGGGACTTACATAAAATGCGACGTAACTTTTTCAGTGACATTCTGAAAGAGGTATTTTTATCCTAAATCTAAGAGGAAGGAATGTTTAAGTAATATTTTAGGTTTTTTGTTGACTGCTGTCGTCAAGGAACTTATTAATGTTGGATGGACCGGGATGGCCTGTATGTAAGAACATTAACCGACACCCAGTGGACATGCAAAGCAGAAGTTTTTATATGAATAACTGTGAGACTGGTTTATGTAATGAGTTATATACATCGTGATTATACATATGATTCCATGTGAGTCCGGCTAATATTATAACTGCACAGAAATATCTTATGCCACCACGTATTTACATGCGTAGAGGAATGGCTGTCAGAGATGGCGCGCTATGTTTTGAATAGTGTTTTCAAGACTGTCGTTATTTTTCAAATCGCCTCTAAAGAATAAATGTATTCATGCATAATGCTTGAATAAATTTGCCAAAATTACAAAAACCAAAAAGCAATACCTACTCAAAAGAAAATGTCCGGTGAGTAAGACAACAAACCGGCTTTTATCACAAGTGTGGTATGTCGCTGTGAATATAAAACAGGTTTACATTTTACGTCTAAACAGGTAATTTATGGAATAGCTAACAAACGCTTCAAAATTTCACCGAAAACTATAATGCCGAACTATTCTTGCTATAATTACCGTGTATTACTTTCCGAATGGACATGACACACGGCCCTTTGAAAAAAACTTCTACCTGGGATGTTGAGTCACCGAGAAAGCTTTTGTCCTAATCCTTATATTCGGTTGGCGTACCCGGCATTTTGAGACGTGGGATTTCTTGTGTTTTGACCTCCAGCGCAGGTAACTCGTGATACATTTTTATGAAAGCGATTCCTGTGTAATTTATTGTTGTTTCTTTGTATTTGTTCGGGACCTGTTCGTACGTGTATAGGTGATACGTGTTCAATGAGGATTTACGTGGTAGACTAGGGTTTAGGGTTGGCTATTGGGACAAAGAAGGCTATTGGTATTCTTCATTTTGTTGTCGCGTATCCGGCTTATTGTCAAATTCCACCATGGAGAAGTTACGATTATTAAACGAAGCTCTTTTGCCCAAAACTCTATTTACAATACAAGTGAATAAGGTTGTTTAGCTTTTTGTACAACGAAGCCTAACCAGTTAAAAAGTTTAACCGAAACATCTTCGCAAGTTAAAGAGAAATCGTCAAACTGTAAATCCTGTTCCGCAAATTTTTAAAGATAAAGACGCGTTTCGAGATCTCCTTCAAGTCAACGTAAACGGAAATCAACAGAAGCTTCGCTTGGAATGGCAGATTACTGATAATATCCCTGCAAAAAGATCTTTATTATCTTCGCTAACTTTAAATGAACGATCATATTTTAAAATAGGTACCGGCTTTGGTTAGTCATCTAAAATATGTTGCTTTTAATAGTTGGGATTTTCCTTGGCACATTATCCTGTACATACTTATCACGGTTTTTATTTATTCCGAATAAATGAATCTGTGCTCATGTCGTGCAGAGCACTTTGTTGATGTGTCAGACATTGCCTGAACTAGGTATACCAATATTTTAAATTAAAACAATGGTACCGGCAGAACCTTGTTCGGTCTCAAAGATTCACGAGATAGTGGTCCAAAAGTGAACATCTAAATTCTAGTGCGACATCCAAAAATAAAAAGCCAGCAGTTGAATGAGCAACAAAAAGTCTCGTAGCTTGTATAGTCCGTGGAACTATGGAGTGTTTGAATGGGGCTAACGAGACAGTCGTCGCATGATGCCCGCTGTTTTGTGAGGCGCAACCAGAAAATATCTTTTACATTTAGCACACCTTTTGTATTAAATTCCATAGTGCTTCCTTAGATGTGCACTACGTTTTTAAGCGTATTAGCGATGAAATGAGTATGGAGGACGAGACGTGAAACGTGGAGCGAGATATGTGGAGACAAAACTGAATGCTTTTAATTCATTTGGGTTTTGTTTACTATTCCGCTAGATAATTGAAATAGTGGAATGTGTTGTACACACGGCTACACATCTAGCTATACATTTCCAGTATAAGCTGATCTCGCATTGTGTATAGGATTTTCATACAATGAGAGGCAACGTATAGCTTAATGTGTAGCCGTGTCTACCAAAATTAATTCATACAACTTTATTTAATCTGGCGGACTTGTGCAGACTGTGTCAATACAATGAGATTCTTAGAAGTTTCTTTGTAAGACAATTGACAAAGAATTTAATTATACATTTATTAACGCTAGTAAAGTTTTTACCAGATCAAGTGGTGTCGTTGCGCAAACAAAGTATATTTAGAAATGCCTATAATTATATAAACAATTAAATTACGTATGATACGGTTAAGAGCTTGAGGATATGCTTATTAATATTTATGGTTAACTTTATATAAAGTTATTCATGTTTCTGCATGAGTCACGTCGTCAGAATCTTAGTAATGATTTCAAATATTTTTGTATCGACCTCATATCTCGAATTTTTTTCGTTGTTGTCCTCACGGACTTTAGTATGTTTCTTCGTCATTGTTTTTACGCTTTTAGATAAAGCAGGCCTCATTAGTAATAGAGAAATACAAAGTAACTTCCTTCTCAAATAATACAAAGGAAACATATTTTATAGATGACTAACATAATGATGCATTTCAATGGTCTTTTATTCGAAGGATACGTTTATCCAAAACTCAAACACAATGACAATTTTTACAAAAATGCTAAGATCAGTTGGCCTCTGTTATGATTAATTATTAATTTTAATGCGAATGGCTAAAGAATTAAATATTGCGAAGTAAATTTTTGTAAGTGTAGAAATTCGACTATCAATCGAGGCTATGGTGGCTCCATAGGTATTTTTGATTGGGTCTATCTTGCCTGTATTGTCTCACTGCTTAGCAAAAGCTCCCTCTCCCTTTTCCACGCACTTCTGTCCTCTGATATCTTGGACCAGTCCATCCGGTAGGAGTCAAGCTCGTCCCTGCATCTTTGTCATGGTCCGCCGATATGTCGCCTAGCATTCAATATGTGACTCAGACTGTTATATGATAATTAAGTAGATTGAGTAGATTTTTGGAATCGTAATAAAGAAAGGACGACTTTGAATCTTTCAATTCACAATACAATTACTATTAAAATGTAAATAACACATCTAAAGTCAAGAACAAACGTTAATCTCATCTGATTCAAAAGACGAAAATTCTTCATAGATTTCTTCACCTTATTGAGAAATTTGGGTTCCAGCGATTGTCTAATCAGAGCTATGTGCAAACTTGATGACGCGTACAGATGCGGGTCGGACTCGACGCGTGACCTTGCGCATGCAACCCTTCCGCTGACGTCCGCGCATTTCTTATAAACAAATACAATAAGTGTTTTGTTTTCGCGCAAAGAACATTTGACACGTTTTGCATGCCCGCTCTTAAATGTTACTGTGGAGATATGAAAATTTGATCATTTTACCTTTTTAGCTGCTGATCATGGTTGGATTTGGGGAAAAAGTATGGCGGTATTAATTTAAATAGATTTTGTTCAACGTTTTTTTTGCTGTGCAAGCTGTTTATAGCTTTAATACGTTGAAGGATGAGGCGAAACATTGACCGCTAACTTGAACTATGTAACTAAACGCAATATTATTTTTGTGTACCTTGTCCACAAGAGAAGCACGGGACACTTAACAAACCAACTAATACATTTTTAATGTGCGTTGACATTGTTTGTTTATACTTAGGTCTTTGACCTGTTGTGTATTGTGGTGCCTTCTTAATGATATCCTCGAGACCACCCATAAGCCCATAATTACTGCTCGACTACTAGCAAAACGTGCTGGAACATTCCCTTAAAGCTAACAAAGTCTGGAAGACTGATTACCCGGTAACTAAACCAGTTGCAAAAAAATCTCTGGCTCAAAAAATACAGCTGGGACTGGAAATAAGAAAAGTTTGCGAGAGTTTCGTATTGTCAAAGCACAATGCCTTTGATGGGAGTGGAAGAGTTTAAAGATGTCACCGGAGAGGCATTCACGTCGCATGGCGCAGAGGTGCGGCCGGCCACCACCCACCGTTGCCAACTACTCTAGGGCTGCGGAATTACCCGAATTGTCACAGTTTATTTTGTCAACCACAAAGGGTTATCTCATGGCGAGGCTAATGCGGAAGTATAAGACGATGAGGGGGACGGATACAGAATTGAATAGATTAGTTTCGGTTTGATTCAATTCAGTGCGTGTTTTTATCACATACTAGAACGCAAGCATGATTACAATTAATGATATAAGAGTATGAGGTAACGCTTTTTTTTTTTTGGGTGGGAAATTATCAAATAACTTCTCCCGCTCTGGGCGGGACAGACTTTTACTGACTTAAACCCTCCCGTGTTCCTTCAGATGCCTGTGTGCCACGGCCACGATATCCCTTTTGGACAGACTCGTAACCCTGGCCGGGAGGTAACGCTAACGAAGGATTATAAATATCTATTATAATATCTTCCCGCTTACTTAAATACCGTTTCATAATGCCGCTGCACAGTAAAGTATAAAATCTAACTGTTATTGCTTGTAGTTAGTTAATTACCGATGAAAAACATTGACAATAATTGTTATTTTTTCGAGTGGTGAGAAATTGTGTGGCTGTGACAACCTTGCTTGGTCCGCGCCACTTGATAAACTTCTGCAATCCGCCTGCGGTTGTGAAGACAAATTGGATTGAAACAGTTCCACGGGTTTTTTCTAATCTTTGAAGTTCACAGAGTAATTATGATTGGCTAACTTTTTATTTTTAACACATGGCCAGTGCAGATATTTGCGGTGAGACATGCAACTGGTAATTACGAACACGCAAACACAAAGTAAAGGCTCGTTAAGTGTTTATGTAAAAAATGAAAAGAGATTAATGTCGACTTACGTTTGGCTCTATTACTTGCCAGTTTGATAGTATGTCAAACTGTCAAATTAGTAATCGATATAAAAACTGGCGTAAAAACGGCTATATTTACTAATGATATTACAATAGGAATACCTAATAATGTTGAAAAAAAATTGACACAACAACAGCCGGTCAGGTAAATCTAGCAGAACAGCAATACATGATGAAATATTGAATATCAATAACTATAAAGTCCAATCGTTTTGTAAATCTAAATGGGCGTCCTATCGAGGTCACCCACAATATAAATTTGGTTCAATTATCTAGCTTTAAAGGTTTAGATATAACTGTTACCTGTGCTAGGTTCATGATGTTTGATATTCCGATGGCGTTCGAAAGTGCTTCGGTGATATCGTCAGTTTCTTTGGCGAATGGCAGTGTAGTGTTAACATTTATTATTCTGGAAGTGGCCGCAAGACGGCTGTAGAATAATAAGCATTTTTATGACTTCAATCTCAGATTTGAAACGGCTTAGGAAACATTTGGCTCTAGTCTGTTAGTTTTACTTAAACAGCATCTTTTTGATTTGCAACAGTTTCAAGTTCAACGGTTACTTATAATGTAACTCTACCAGTCTACTTGCCACAATATGAGCACGTTAAGCACCATCCATAAATGTATGAAGATTTTATTTTTACATCAACGCTTATTGGAATTTCTGAATTTATTTTTAGACCAAATAACATATTTTCTTATAACGCGTCTAACTGACATGTTTTCAGCATGACAGACGTACAGTAAGAAATTGTCAATTACGACTTTATAGATATTTGTTTGAAAATAATATATTTCTCGGGAATAACACGTATCTGAGCTGACAGTCACGTAATCTACACGAATGGCTGGTATACGTGAGAATATTTGTATAATACGCTACCTAGCTTACTTATTTGCAAGTGATTGAAACACAGGGTGTAAGTGAGTCTTTTAACATTTCCTAAATATGAAATCAGTAGCATGAAACGTTACGTGTTTGAACATAATAGCTTTATTCCAATATATTGGTCACACGCCGTTATAAGTAACTATGCAGGTATTAACGCTGACCCAAATTCTTGGCAGCTCAACTATGCATTTTGATAAGTAGCGACTGTGGTCTGTGATAGAGTTACGATTAAGTAATTCTAAAGAATGCTTCCCACAGTTACGTGAACACTTGAATGAAATAAAATGGAAGGATTTTTCTCGTTTACAGCTTCAATTTTATTTTTCTGGCGTTCCGAGTTCATTGCAGTGCTTGCGGTTACGCCAGACTATTCGAAGGTTTTATTTGAATGAGACCGAGTCAGTAATTAGTCAGTGCAGCAGCAAGAATGCAGTTTTAGTACTGTACGATGTTGAATGGTTTTTTATTTTGCATTATAAGCTAGATGGAACTTCGGGTTTTGGATAATTTATAATATATGGTTCTGAAATCTTTTGACGATATTTAGGTGATAAAACTCGTCACGGAATAGTAAATTTTGATTTCGTCACCAAAGAGTATTGGTGGTATTATTCTACAGGTAGTTGTCTGTCGACTTGTCAAATAAGTAGGTTCACAAATTTGATTTCACGATATTCATTTCGTAACAACCGTTCAAACCTGTTCACGGGAAACAGTTTTTGTGTATTTATTTCTACGGAAATATTTACGGCTGACGAATTCTGAGTAAGCGGGACTTTACGGTCAGTTTTCTCCTTTCTTTTCTCTAAAAACAAAGCCCGCCAAACATTGCAATAGAGAATTTGAGAGGAAACGAAATTTAATATCTTGGAAAGAGGATAAAATAATTCATAAACAAAAATATTCATTTCTCTGATGGGGTAAAGGGGCCGCGAGGATCTACGAGAATGTATCTATCCATATTATGAGAAATGGCCAACTTATCATTAATATCTTCGTCACGATCCTATTAAATCGACAACTAATATCATAAAACAGTAATATAGTTCGACGAGAGTTGCCAAAACCGTTCGATGACAATACATTATGGTTAATATCGGCTCAGACGCTGTAAATCCAAGTTGATTGAGGTGCGGACATGCTTTAGAATATCTTTGGCCAATATCACCTTGAATTCGTGGTTTGATAGCTAGTGTGTTCTGGAACACAATGCCAACCCGTTTCGTCGTATAATAAGTTGTTCAACATGTTGTGTAAAGCCTTTGTGATTTCATTGGGGGCGTCGAGAGCGTTTATGAACGTAATTTTATTCATGAGCTAAATTGTCTTTGAGATAAGAATCTTCTTTAAAATGCATGTACTTCTGTAATAGTTCGTTTGACTTTGGTATTCGTTTATAAAAGATGTTTATGTTTTTTAGGCTTTCTAAACTAATGCTTGGGTAATAATCGATATTTCCTTGTATGGAAAACTTGAGGCGTAAGAATCCCTAGGCTAGACAGACCTCATTCAATTATCCATTTAAGTTTTATCACGTATTGAATGGATGCCAACACACGCTTTGTCAAATGCTTTGTTATTACTACGTTCAACAATACCTAATTTTAAAACGAATGTTAGTTCTGCTGTAGGCACAATAATATCGAAATCATGGTACTCTGTACGTGGATTGCGACAATTGCAGTTTTGTTCACAAATTATTAGGAGCGAGCTTTATTTCGACTCCTACAGAGACCGGTTCTTTAGCAACGTTCGAAATTACTGATGGAGGTCGACTTCGATAATAAATTAAGTAATTAGTTTATTATTTCGTTACCACCGAAAAAGGGATTAATTTTGTTATCCGTTGTGATGGCAGTGACAGTAAAAAAATGTAGTTCAAAAATCCTGAGTCATAAAATTCGGTTATTTTTGCATTAGTCACATGGGTCAGTCCTATTTCGTTTGAAACTTGATTTAAGACGAGTAGGTGGATATAACGAGTGAGTACTTATATAAGATTCTACTTTAAATTCTAAAGTTCAAGACTGAATAACACAACGACATAATAACAATAATGTACTGAACAGATCGAAAGGTCACGTCGCCGCGTCGGTGTACGATTTCATTTTGACAAGCTTTGAGAAAATGACGTTTCGCAATAGCATCTTCTTACAAAGGCTTATTTTATTGGTGCTGTTCCGCAAATGATGGGACACTTTACATTACGTTAATCACTTTACCGATATTATGCCTACATATGGAAGTATGAACTGGCTAAGTATAATAGCTTGGAAAAATCGTAGTTAAGTGTTGACCTGACACCATTTAGATTACTATCGACACGCTAACAAGACGGCATATTTTGAATTAATTTGTGTATTTTATCGTCACTAATATCTGTAAAGATTCCTACAAACGCCAATTTTATTAACGGTATTTTATTTTTTGGTAGTTTATTTTTAAGGTAGTGTTTATTTTTAACACTGGATAGATGAAATGGCGGCAGGTTACGGGAACAATATGTGACTCCCACATTCCCCTTAAACTTAAGGGGAAGCTAAATAGAACAATGGTTAGACCTGCTGTCTTGTATGGAGCAGAGTTTTGGGCCACTAAAGGGATGAATGAGAGGCAATTGCATGTAGCTGAGATGAGAATGCTAAGAGGGATACACGAATGGATAGACTAAGAAATGAGTACAAGAATCAAGAAATAAGAGGAAGTCTGAAAGTGGCACCGGTGACTGAAGAGTTGTGCGGAAATCGGTTGTCATGGTATGGGCATGTGATGCGGAGGAATGAGGAAAATGTCGTGACGAAAGTTATGAGTATGGATGTCGATGGCTATAAAAGTAGGGGACGACCAAAGAAACGATGGATGGACTTGAAAGATGATATGGCTAGAAAGGGAGTGACTACCGAGATGACGACTAATAGAGAAGTATCGAAGAAAAGGACATGTTGCACCGACCCTAAATAAATTGGGATAAGGGCAGAAGAATGATGATGATTTTTAAGCTGGCTTCACCATCGTAATTAAGAGGGCTATATAGATACTTCTCAATAACCTTTCACAACTAGTAGAGCGAATAATATATCCTATGCAGGAATTTATCTTAAGGTTCGTCAACATAGTGGCATTATGTTCGCATTCCGACGAGGCGAACGACAGCAGGCCTTGCGACCACACAAGGTCATTTGTGAAGGGAGACCTGAAATAGGGTCGACGCTCTATTTACAATTACGAATGTAGATAATTAGCTAATGTTTAATACTGTCTTTTCTAGCCCGTTCAAGTATAATTTTCAACTTAAGGTGAAGAGATGCCAAAATAAGCTTTGAAAAGTCAGCGATGATGTAAAAGATTGAGAGGTGCTACATTTTATAATGATATATTATTATATTTTACAGTCCCATTAGATCAAATTGGTCTGGAGCATAACTATGATAGAGATAACTCTTTAAATATATTCAAGAGATTCGACAACCCTGACTTAAGCCTCCGTGTCTACGATCGTATTCTAGAACCAATATTAACGCCTTCTCAGCTATTTGAACCTACTTCCTTATATTTATATGCAGCTGCCTCGAAACTGGTTTTCAACAACAAGAATACGAGATGTGCTGCTAACAAAAAATAAAAGAAGGTGAACAAAACGTAAAACCCAATTATACTTTTTGCTCGACCTGGGTATTCATCGACCCTCAAAGTTATAAAGAACCAAGGAGTCTACCACTGCAATTGAATATGGAAATAAATTACTTGTATACTGGCGTAGTGAGCCTAACGAATCTACTTAACATATCAGTCATGCTTTTATCTATAAACTAGTGTCTGAGTGGTGGTCAGGTTATCATTAACACCCACGTGCATTGAACGTATATAAATGTTTTTTTTTTGTGCCAGTACTGATTCATTAAACGAGCCTTGTCTAGATAATATAGCATGACGTTGCATGACGTTAAGCTTGAAAAATTAATCTAGTTATGGTCGAAGAAAATTTCTGAAAACCAAAAGCAATGAGACGATAAACTCTAGGATAAAGACAAATAAAACAAACAATCTGGAAAATAAGGTCGTCTGTGACTAAGTTCGTAGAAAATATTTAATAAGTCTTAATCTCTAGCGACATCCGATGCTCACGATCGTTCTATATTTACACCATTAGGATAAGCTTTCTTTACAAGTGTACCTACAAATTCAATATAAACGTTAACTGCTACTAAATCAGCCTTTTGTATTGGCTATAATATAAATATAGATCACTGGATAACATAGAATACAGAACTATTGTACTACTTTGACGATATTTATGGGACACAATTTGTTCATGGTATGGAAACAATCTGAGAAACTTCTGATCAAGGTAACACGTAGAACCAAGTTACGATAGTGTTAAATATAGTAAATGAAAAACTTGAGTATGGAGGTTTATACGCAAAACAAAAAACACCACGTAATACCGAAATGCGACCAGTAAGTACTACGTAGTTTTAAAGACATAAATGTGTAAACAAAAATAAATCATGGACATAACCTAAAACCTGTAGAATTATAAGCTAAAACATCTTTATTGATCAAAAGAGAATTCAAAGTGATGAAATTAAATCAGTAGCTCTTCAAGTATCGCACGACCACTGCCACCACGACAGGTCGGCTAACCGTTACACAGAGATTCCTCGGCGTTTCCTAAATAATGCCACTTGAATGCGAGATGGCACGAATGCAAATTAACAAGTTTTGTATGTTGACCAGCAACCGTGGCAACATCCAACTCGTATCAGCTAAGCTACTGTAGATTTGGTGTGTCTAGGGATAAAAATAAGTTGAAGAATGTTTTAGCGTTTGCTATTCTTATTAGATTTGATTTTGAATTCATGGGACTAGGCAAGGATTGTATTTCGGATTGTATTGAGTTGTCAAGCAAATATTAAGACGATATTCATTTGATTATTGTATGACTCTATTCTTCTGAGACTTCATTCCCAAATTTTTTATCTGTCATATCTCAATCACAAGTTATGGATAATGGTATAATTTCATAATTAGAATAATCTTTTATGAAAATATTAAAATGCAATGTGTAAATGAAACTGTAGCCGAATTAAGCAACAAACTGTTTAAATAAACACTCCATTGATCAGTTTCAACAAAATATTAACATTTACAGAAGATGTCTCTCGGAATGCTTTTGAGAATTAAGTTCGTTAGAATGGCCCACTGCACTTAGCTCTAGTAAATTAATTTTAGTTACAGCATTCGAAAAGGAAGGTGCTGTGCAACTGGTTTACTCTAAAAGTTAGTGTCTGTGATAAACTTTGCGTATTTATGGGCAACTAGCTGCGCCCCGCGGTTTCACCCGCGTAAGTCTCGATCCCGTGGGAATATCGGAATAAAAAGCCTATGTCTCAATCCAGCGTGTCAGCTACCTCCATACAAAATTTTATCAAAATTGGTCCAGCCGTTTGAGCGTGAAGAAGTAACAAACATACACACACACACACTCACAAACTTTTGCCTTTATAATATTAGTGTGATTCATGCTTTCTGTGACGTGATAATTATCTACATACCAATACAACTGAAGAGTTTGTTTGAAAGTGATAATCTCTGACACTACTAGTGGCATAAGAAAAATATTTTTGAATTTGATAGCCTAAATCTTGAGGAAGTTTAAAAGTTTATTAAACATCAACAAGAATGCTAAGCGAAAACGAAGTAATAGGGCAGGCAAGCGATCCGATTTCTTTTAAATTAAACGGCGGGTGAAACCGCGGGGCACAGCTAGTGATTGACTTAGATACGAGGAGTAATATTCTCATAAACTGTATTAACCATAGTGATACCTTCACCTAGCTTTGTTTATGACTTATGAGTATTTGGGTGGTTATTTAGACCATGATTTTGCTCGTTAATATATTATTCATTTTTTAAATCTTTTCTTGTATTACTTTAAAAATCTGCAGATAGCACTATCTGATGGAAAGTATAATTAATTATAGGATCACTTCGGTCCAAAATTGGAATCTGGAGTTTCTGTTATTATAATTTTATTAATGCCTTTGTTGCTGTTGAATCGTCAGTTTGACCTTATGCTGGCATTTTAGTAATGACGGCAGTTTCTCGAAGGCAATTAAAAGAATATTATCGCTTTAGTCGTTTAATACGTTTGTTTTTGATTGCTTATCTACAGCAGATGTTATTATTTTTGTTGTATTTGCGTGATTTTGGGTCTTAAGTATTTATTACATTGCCTACATTCGCCTAAAAGGACTTAAACGTCAACAAGTTTGGTAATTTTTAAATTAAGGATCGAGTTTAGAAATATCTGACTCTATTTAAAAATAACTTGCCCAAACTACCAGCTTGAATATACCTATCTAGATCCTAGCTAACTGAACCAATTCACTAGGTGCTTTGTAAACTCCGTACGAAAACGCCATAAGCTACATCGTCCGTTTAGTTTTACGCTGTCTAAATTGTCACAACTTTATCATTTGATTTTCAGCCTTATGCTCTTGCAATAAGGCGGGTTTACAAGTTTGTTAATTTAAGGGAAACTGTACTTTCAGTCTAGATGTTACATTGAATGGTCGGAATCGTATGCGGAAGCGAATTCTGTCTGGATAATCGAATTCATTAGCAGTCTTTGAGCCATCATCAATAGAACGGAAGGTCCAATTTGTTCACACAGTCACAAATAACTCGATAAATTAAAAAACATGAAACAAAGGTTTAACAAAAGAATTAAACGATAAAATTAACTAGAAAATGCAAAAAAATATGTTAAAATGTTAAAAAGTTGCGATCCTGCCAGGATTCGAACCTGGAATCTTCTGATCCGTAGTCAGACGCGTTATCCGTTGCGCCACAGGACCTTGTACAAGATGTGTCAAAAATGTAGTTCCACTTAGACATGTTTTGACGTGGCAAAAAATATTTTTTTCTCAAGACACTAATTTCGATTTGGAAATCCATTTCGTCAAGGTTATCTTTCTTTATATCTTGTTCACGCACGATATTTCTTAAACTGTTTCAGTGCATGCTTCGCTTTTTGACACTTAAATATTTTTAGGCAAGAGGTGACTGAATTCAATAACTCGTTTTTTACTGTAAAGTGTATTTAAATAACTTCGTCTAATGATTCTGATAATCTAAATTTCTAAATTCTATAGCTACAAGTTCATATGATAAAACTTTTCTAATAGGTAACTAAGGAGACATCGGAGGAAAGCTTCTGGAGCTTCCTCAAAAATAATAAAACCGTTTTAAAAAGAAAACATACTTAGCTAACAGCAATTTATAGCACACAGCCTTATCGTAATATTGATATTATTCTCATAAAGCATCCATAGATGATAACTTTTAATAAGATAAAATTTGAACAAGATAAAAACGTAATTAAATTTCTTTGACTTGTAATATATTGAAGTAGATAAAATATAGTCGTTTACAGTATTTTGTACCTTCTTATTTGTTTTCAAGGTTTGTAAATATAAATTCTTGAAATGGGTCTATCTTTTAACCGTGAATTTCAAATATGCAGGGAGCACCATTTTCGAGTTATTGCTTTTCCACGAAGAATTCCTTCAAAAGGTTTTTCTCTTCGTGTACCGGTTTATCTTTTGTGTTTCATTCTCTACTACGTAATATTTAAATCCCTTTAAATAAATTATGTACTTCCATAATCGAGTAATGGCGGCCATCTATTCTGCATAATGCAATTTCCGAACTTTCACTTCCACTGAAAACTTTCCAAAAATGCGTCCCTCGATTATCATCTTACATACTTGGAGTTTTATTACTTAATTGTCGTAATATGGCAAGTTATAACATGTACTTATGCGTATATTAAAATTAGACTGATTTCTCGTATCTTCCGCCAAATTACTACAAGAATTCAAGTAAAAGTTACTGTTGAATCGATTTCGTTACAATTGTAAGCGCACGTTTCCTATTATAAGAAAATATTCGCGTATTCCAGGTCGAATAGTAAGTAATGTCGGGTGTGTTGAAAGTTGCGCACGCGACTCGAGCGCGCATGACCCCCTTAGCACTAACGGACTGGTAACCGTTGGCTCGGCTCACGTCTTCGGAGCCAGACGTATCGTTTGCGGTATTAGTCGCTTGAGTTATATGACTATTGAGTAATTTGAGGGCCAAACGTCCCACGTTTGGCCCTCAAATTACAACACTCAATGGGTTCTTGGGACAAGAACCCATAGAAAATTTTGAGAGTGATAAATCAATATTTACTAATTAGCAAGAATTTGTTGAGTTAAGAGTTGTGTGAAAAGAACGAAGTACAGAATGCTGATGATGACTTATTTGGGAGAGTAGTAGAAGTATTTGTTGCTTTGCCATGTGTTTGCTAAGATGGCTATGAAATATATTATAATAGTTGTCCAAACGAATAAGAACCCATAAAAGATCTTGCTGAATGTCATGTTATTATCCGATACCGATTTAGATATTCTTGAATAAAAATAATACTAAACTTGCAGTCCCCAGTTCTACCATATTTAGAAATGACGTCAAAACCAAACCGGTAACCGGTTGTTGGGTATAAATATTTAAGAATTCCGGTACCTACTATGTTTGAATTCAAACCGAGAAACATTGAAAAGAAATTGTGTAAAGAATCCAAAGAACATTTAGATTTTTAACTCTCAACGAGTTTTTTGCAACGATTAGACACAGTTTTACTTTGTGCAGTTTTTGCAAGAATCATAGTTGTGTTTGGTGCAAAATGCAGGTACTCTACTTTCCATGCGGGTCGATTTCAAGCGTGGATAGTGAAAATTAAAGTATCTTTAGGCGTATATAATACTTTCACCTTGTACACGAATCTGTTAGCATAATTACAGGTATGGTGTTTAGTAAATTAGAGCATCATAATCATATAAGAGTCGTTTAATTGGCCAATATCTTCAAAGCAATGGGTTATGGGTATATCTGCGTATGCGTCGATGGGTTTTAAGCCGGTATGAAAAAGTTTTCGATGGGATTTGCTGGCAGATAATGTTTATAGGTGAGAGCGTGGAAAAACTGTGAGAAATTAAGAACAGAACTCATGTACTTGTAAGCAATAAAACACTTTCAATCGTATAGTTATTCAAGTTTTGGCTGTTCTTGTGGGTTTTCTTCACTTGGTATGGTAGTGGTTCATCAAATCTTTGAGATCTTTGGTTCATTTGATAGTAGTGTACTTTCTTAAAATTATTATCTGTATTTCAATACCAATATTCCATCATTATCTCGCAAAAAAGTAAAAAGCCAATCCACAATTTCATATCCACGTCATTAAAATTTTAAATGCCAACTATTTGAATAGAATTATTACTCTATATCTCAAATTTAACGTTCACGATCTTGAACCTTCTTTTTGGATTCTTGAGCGATGATCAAATAAAGATTTATTTTCCCCTCAATGACCTGTCTGCCCCTTTTTTGCTAGACGTTGCTTATAATGCTCTCTTTGTTCATAATTATAGCACATCATGAAATATGTGCAGGTTTTTACTAACGTGGGATTTTTGTTCATCTTGTAATGCGTTATTATGAAGCGTTTCTGGTTTCGACTAGTTCCTGATCATTGTCATTGTTCTTGCTGCATCTAGGAAGGTTTGACATGTTTCTTGCTGGATCAGATTATTTCTGAATGGGCTTCAATAGATTTAGCAGCCTCATAGTTGTAGCGATATGTCGAATTAGCAATCTTTGGACATATATCTATAGTGTGTGAGTTTGTTCTGTGTCCTCATCATCATTGATAAGTACATCATTTCAATAGTCTACATTAGAATATTATTGATTACATGTTCGTCGGTATTCATCAATAATTCTTGATTCATATCATATAGAATAACAATTTCTATGCACAAGAGGATATTTGTGAACAACCTTCGGGTCGAGTCATACGAATTTCTCCCAGAAAATGATTTATTCATCAGAGCGCGGCAACACCCTATCGGTACCACAAACCTAATTTAGTAGTATGATTGATATGGAATTGAATATTTTTATTATTATTAATTCCATTTCTTATAATAAAATGTCTCTCAGGAATGAGAATGAAAGAGCTCTTGGGATGTGGAAGGTTGTAATATAAGCGACAATTTTCTACTTGACGAAGGAGTTTATGTAATTGAGAGGTTGTGATTTCAAATTATGAAGTAACTTCACTAGTTAAGCTAGAATATAAAATCGTTATGATTTCTTGGAAGGAAGCTCAGCAGTAATTCTTAACACAACTGTAACTGTACTATTTACTATACTGTTTAATCGCTTATCTTTAAATAACTTCAAAAATGTATTAAGATTTTGTTAATCTATTAAAATACTTCCTGGAAGGTATACCTTAATAGATAAGCTTATTTGAATTGTCAGGTTACTAGATAGAGATTCATTTGAATAGGATCCTATTGGGCTGTGCCAAATGCGAACCACTTTTGGCACTATTTGGTGCTTTGGCACTAAGTGTAGGGATCATAAGCGTTGTTTATTTATGTTTGTAAAGCCGTCTTCTTTGATTAAGTTATTATTGGTGGGTACCAATAAATTGAGGTTATGCCAAGTTAACAATTTTTGAATTTTTGGTTACCAAGGACCCTTCTTGTATTCCTTTTTTATTTCAGAACTGTTTTTAGATTTTCATTTGTTTCTAACTCGAGCGATATTTGAACTGAATGATATATATGTTACGGCTAATACCCGAAGTGCGGCTACACCTAGTTTTAGCCGGTTAGAATTATAGGTCCAGACAATCCCTGTTGGATAAAACCAATTTACCAACAATAGAGGGGATCTGGCGCTCGGCGGCCGCTGCCGCGGCACGCTCGCTTCGCTCGCTCGCCTTCGCTTGTTAATGGTTACTGTTCTAACCTAACCTAACCCAAATGATTTTACCCGAAAACAATCGGCTCGTACTAGGTTTAACCAAGAGTAAGTGGCTACACCTAATTCTAACCGGCTAAAACTAGGTGTAGCCGCACTTCGGGTATTAGCCGTAACATATACATGAAGGTTCTTATTTCGTTTACTATGTTTGTGGCAAGAGAGAATATGTAAGAGGTTTATAATAATTTACGAAAATAGAGATGCGAGGGATGCACTCAGGCGCATCGCGAGTTACCGAGGCGACGAGTGAGGAGGTGCGGAGGGAACCGCGGGGCAGCAGGGGCGGGGGGAGACCGGTTCAACCTCGTCACTATTATACTCGGCTCTGTCCCCGTTTACCTCCACTTCATGTTTATAGTGTAATAATTTTGATTTTCCATTAAATACTTCATTTGTTTTTTCTTAGTACCGTACATACTGTATTTTGAGGTAACAGAAATGTGTTGTGTTTGATAGATTTTAATGAATTTGTGATAACTTTTTAGTTTTTGGTTTATTTTTAGAAAATCTCATGATAGTGTTGGTCGATGTGAAATTGAATATATAGGTAGCTTAGAAATTATATTAATGGAAGTAACTTAATTTAATATTTATAGAATTGATACATTTTTTATTGGCCCTCGAGGTAATAATAATCAAGTAAATGTAAAAACTGAAACAAATCAATGTATAGATTAAGATAAAGCTGAATCTCACGATTATCCTATTCCAGATAATAGTCCAGATACCAAAGTGCTATAACAATGTAAAGCACTTGAGATGCAAAACACAGCGGAGCGCGTTGATGTCTTCCGTTTGATGGCATAATCCGGAGCTTTTATTATCGCGAGCAATTCAGTAGTTACCTCAGACTTTTGTCAACATTCATTTCCATTGACTACGACATAATAGATACATACATATAGAACGCTAGAGTCAAAAACCCCAGCCGGAAGAAAGTTGTTCAGCCGAAAGCGGTCTCTCGAGATCGGAATTTTGGTCGGACACGTATTACTGACATACAGCCGGCGCGCCCACCTGCTAGCAACCACACCTGAACCAAAAGTGTGTCAACATCGCTGACTCCTCGAACTCGGCGATCGATCGTCACAACTTTCACATTACCTTAAATTAACACTCGACTGAGCTAGCACTGATACGTCTAGATAATATTAAAGACCCACCTTTTGCACGCCGCGGGGCGTTCCAACTAAAAATCCGGTTAAGCACTATCAGGGGTTGGGGTTAACGCACGGCCACTGTGCTTGAACACAATTCACAACACTTGAGTCACAAGGTTTGCCACATGTCGGCAAGCCGGTGCGGTCGCGACGGCCGCCAGTTCAGCACTGAGGAGGCTTTCTTTGAGACGACGTGCGCGCGTGCGCAGCTAAGAATGAGACTACGGTAACCTACACACCGCTACGAGTGCTACGTTAGTGTGCGTCGACTTCGCCCATCGACGTGTTTCAGGCGCAGAAGATAATGTAGATGCAATTGTATTTACTTTTCATGTTAGACTAATTTAAAGGTCGATATTTTCATTGAAGCTAATTAATCATGGAACTAGTTTATAACGGGTATGCAGTGACGTTTTATTTAGTATCTACAGTTAAATGAGTGTATTTGTTTTGAAGTCTACATAGCTCTACTGAACTCAAGAAAGCATAAAAATAAAAATCTTAGTTAATTAAATTCTTTCCAGTTTCCCACTCAATCTTAAAGTCAATTATATATTTTTTTAATCTTTAAAATATCGATTGGCATTCTGAACTCACCTCAACAATATTCTTAATCAATACTATTTAACATTTTACCAGTAACCTGAACAGCAACGCTTCCCCGGTCCACTATCACACTCTTGCGCCTCTTTTATCCGTACACAAGCTAAACAGTTGTGTGTTACATATTTAATATTCAACTTAACGCGAAAGACAACGGCATACTCACACGCTAACTAAAGACTAGGATATTGAAAACACCAACTATCAGAATATTTTTTTAATATTTTGACTTCATAATTTCTACTAATATCTTGTAGCTAAATTTGATAATCGTTGCAAAATGCTGTCATCTAAAGAAGACTATTCAGACTGGAACTCTAATGTATGCTTTATATAACATAAACCTAATATGAATCAAGAATTTTATATTACAAAATTGTTTCACAAATAAACATAAAGTCTTTCTACATTCAATGTTAAAAGGTCAATGCTAAAGTGTACAAACAATATCCAAACATACACAAAACCTTTGAATACAAATCATGTGGTTTTATTTACGTACATACAAAAACCTTTCATAATATACCAACATAAAATAGTCTAAGAGTCAGTGTGTTTTAAAACCTTTTTTGACTCTATCACAAAGTGCCGAAATTAATATTTCCATTAATATCTCTTTTAACTAACCAAGTGTGATTCTAAGTTTACATGAATGAGCGTTTACCCGAGCCATCTTAAGTGGCACATATGTGACAATAGGTTAAGAATGTGGTACTTTCCCCGGCCGTGACGTCACTATTCAGGCCGATGACTCAAGCTACAAGGATACCATAAACACGAAACCGTTAAGTTTAGAGGATGTACACCAACCGTGTAAGGCAAGCAAGTGCTTGTATCAACTGGCGACCACCAACGGTAGGCGTGGTGATTATAGGTTAAAGAAAGAAAGAAAAGTAGGTATCGCTTATGAATTTGCACCGGAAATTAAACATGAATGCACAAAAGAAAGAATGAATAATTTGAGTTAATCGATAGTAAAGATCATAATTTTCTATCATGTCGCACCTAATACGTTTTGTCTCTGCATCACCCTACGCTAGCCTGGTAGAAATCGGCATTAAGTCCGTCTTTATACGGTTATTTTTACTTTTGCAATGTGCACAGTTACAGTCAGGACATTAGTCCCCGACTTACGAGTTGTAGGTCGTGGGTTCGAACCCAGACAGGCGCTTTACTTTGTGTAAATAATTTCATCACCACTGCTCTGAAAACGGTGAAGGAAAACATCGTCAGGAAACCGGCATGTCCTAGAACCAAAAAATTCAAAGACATGTGACATCTACCAACCCGCAATGGGCCCGCGTGGTAGATTTACAGCCCACTCCCTCTCGAAGAGAAGAGGCCTGTGTCCCAGCAGTGGGAACATTGTAGGCTGATTATGTAATGTGCACAGTTATAGTTTTAATAAGTAAATAAATAAAAAAAACAAAATATTAATTACTATTATGGGAAAAACGTAGGGTTCTTAGTACTGTAGCTTTCTCTAAACTCTGCAGTGAGTTTAGAGAAAGCTACAGTACTAAGAACCCAATATTTTGTAAAGTGATTATGTCTGGACTTTAAAACAGACTTTGACCCCTGAGTTTGTTTAGCCATTTCTTCTCAGGGGTAGTCAGATAGGAAATGTCGACTACATCTAGCTTATTTTTTAATATGACGTGTAAAAGTGATTCTGATATCCTATTTACAGAATAAACGATTTCATTTCATTTCAAGGCTACCTATGCCATAATTCTTTTATTTTTTAAACTTTCATGTGAATGGCAATGGCACTGAACTCGAATCAAAAAGAACACACGTTTTAAAATAATGAAATAATATAACAGTCAAGGTTTAAATTAAGCAGGCATTCATAAAAGCTAAGAATTGGGCGTTCATTAGTTTGAAATATAATTAAATTCCCGTATTCGAAAAAAACACAAATTCTACGTAGTAACTAAATTAGTAACTAATTACAAAGGACTCGAGTATCTAATTTTATCAGTAAGTTAATTGATTAATATTATAAGTGATGGTAGAGCAGTATTCCCAATTTAATTTTCAGGTAACTTTCGCGTAACCTCAATTGCTCATGTAAACACGAACGTAATATGCTTTCAGGGCATAAAAAATAACTTACATTCCCTTCTCCACGCCTTGTTTGCGTCAAAAATATCTTAAAACACCCTTATCAGCCGACAACGCAAGGACGTTTTGCAGCAAATCTCTGGGCTGTGATCATGAATCAAAGGGGAAGCTTTATATCTTCATAATATGTGATGTCGTGATGTGAGACGTCAGATTTGTTCCAACCCACTCATTTCCTTGAATATGGGATGCGGAAGTACGATGACCTACATTCTGGACCCCGATCCCGATTAGGGGGCCCAGATGGGTCCAAATAACGAACCGAACATAGTTCGATGCTTTTTATGGTGCAACCATGAATGTTGATCCAACTTCTGTGGACCCGATACTGATCTCACACGGTGGAATGGGAAGACTTTAAAAGGTGACGTCATTTGTACGAAATTGCTGGTACAGGGAAAAATTGCAATATAAAGATAAAGATTTTGTGGACGTTCGTAAAGTATGTATTTAATGCTGTGCTGGTGGCAGCGAAATATAAAGTGTGTAATATGTGGACTGCAACGCAATGTATTTTCTTCGTTACGAGCAAAACTAGTCAATATTACCAAAAATAAGGAAACTTATACAATATTACATAATCTGGCTATAATGTTCCCACTGCTGGGACACAGGCCTCCTCTTTATGTGAGAGGGAGTGGGCCGTAATCCACCACGCGGGCCCAGTGCGGGTTAGTGGATGTCACATGTCTTCGAATTTTTAGTTCTAGGACACGCCGGTTTCCTCACGATGTTTTCCTTCACCGTTTAGAGAGCAGTGGTGATGAAATAATTTACACAAAGTAAAGCGCCTGTCTGGGCTCGAACCTACGACCTACTCGTAAGTCGAGGCCGTTAACCACTGGGCCACCACTGCTCCAATATACAATATTACGGTCGCGGATAAACTTTTTATAAGTTATTTATTTATAGAAAATCCTGAAACTATACCCGACAGTACAGTTTTCAAAGCAAACCAATTCTCTACACTAAAACTGTTTTTATTCCTGCCGCCATATTGCATCCGTAAGTCAATAGGTCTAATCCAGACAAAAACATTTTGCACGCGAACCTGCAAGCGGTGGATAGTGGGTAAAAACCCTATAGAATCCCGGGATCACGTCGACCGGTAACCGATCACCATAATTCACGGCACTGTCACATCCTTATATAAATTGGACTCGTCCACTTAACCGGGATATGGCCTAGGAAAAATTCCCATGCGGGTTTGCTTACAACTTTAGTTAGGTGTTTTGTTCATTACTCCTTCAAGGGTTTTGTAAGCATCGGATGGTAACGGTACCCGGATAAATGAAACGCCTATTTATAATAAGACTCATAATTATTGGAATATTTAAATTCATTTACAACATTTTATATTTTATCTCATGACTTTATGCCATTACTAGCTGCGCCCCGCGGTTTTACCCGCGTAAGTCTCGATCCCATGGGAATATCGGGATAAAAAATAGCCTATGTCTTAATCCAGGATGTCAGCTACTTCCATACAAAATTTTACCAAAATTGGTCCAGCCGTTTGAGCGTGAAGAAGTAACAAACATACACACACACACTCACAAACTTTCGCCTGTATAATATTAGTGTGATTTTAAAATTACTAGAAAAGTTTGCACAAACTATGCAGGTCACAATCTCTTTCTTTTCTTTTTTTTTAAGAACGTTGTCCCACACTAGGAATATCTCCTGTATCGTGGGTGCGTTTACAAACATTTAAACTCTCATACACAAACAGCCAGACCCGGAACAACTACTTGCTACTCCTCGGTCATACAAATATTTAATCCGTGCGGAAATCGAACCCGCGACACGCAGCGCAGCAGTCAATCGCTTAACCACTGCGCCAACCGTGCCTACCATCATCGCGCGTACGGTCTATCATCTTCGAAATTTGAAATTGAAAACTCGAAACTGAAGCACACCTTCACCTAACTCTAAATTATCGTTCAATACACGAACATTATCATCACTTGAAGTATCAAGCGATGATAATGTTCGAGTATCATCAGTATCAGTGTACTCAGAAGAGTTAATATGAGCCTTCTCCTTTATTCAATCCGCCAACGAGAGATGGCCATTCCCATTTACTTCGGTCGGAAACATAATAATAAGACCATTCGCCTGTATTTCGAAGAGTTTTGTAAAATCATCCGTATCTGGGGGCACGGTAGTGCCCCCGCCAAGACGAGCCAAGCGAAGCGCAAGGGAGCTACCTACCTTTTCTCGAAGTGTTTCGTCGTTTTTTGAACCCTCATAGAGTTGGTTTCCGATGTACCAGATAGTTCATATTCTCAGGATATGATATCAATAACAGACTAATTAAACGTACAAAGTCTCAATTGAATAGGTGTAATACTTTAGATTTTACTAGCTTCTGCCCGCGGCTTCGCCCGCGTGGATGTCGGAAAAAATGTCACGAGAACGCACTACCGGAATTAAAAGTACGTGTAGTAGTATGTGTTAATGCAGATTATAAACTATATGTATGTTACCAAATTTCATCTAAATCCGTTCAGCCATTTTTGCGCCAATCCGAAACATAAAATAATCCCCTCTAAAATTGACTACCTCTTTTAGATTTCCGTTTATTTCCGATCTTAAATATAAATACCAAGTTTCAAGTAAATCGAACCGCGCGTTAAAATCTTTTCATTCAATTATTTTCCCCCACAAAATTCAACACCCCCTTTAAAAGGTTGTTTTCGAAAATTTATGTTTACGGCCGTTTTATTTATTAAGAAAATATCCGGGTCAATTTTCAAGTTTATTGATCAAAGGAAACATAATTTTGATATAAACTGTCTCCCCCTTTTCACCCCGAAACGAGTTTATTATTAAATCATGTTTTATTCAATTACTTTGGAGTTTATCATGACGCGCAGTAAAATCCTTCCCTAAAAACTTAATTACCCTCTTTTGCCCCGTAAGGGTTACATTTGAATAAACCCAAACACATGTAAGGCTTTTTATTAGGTGAGCATTAGGTATATATAAAATACCGAGTTTCGAGTTAATCGGATCGCACGTTTCAACAACGTTCTTCTATACAAACTTTGACATCCCGAAAACCCGTTTTAGGGGGTAGTTTAAAAAAACAAAAAATTACAAATTTTATAATTTACTTTCATGCCTAGTTTTAGGTTTATTACTCGTAACTCAAGGAATAAGATTTTTCATATAAACGAAATCCCCCCTTTTCACCCCTTAAAGGTCGAATTCCCAAAACCCCTTCTCAGCAAATGCCTTTTTTTTGTTTTTTTTTGGGTGGGAAATTATCAAATAACTTCTCCCGCTCTGGGCGGAGTGGGAGGGCGTGTCAGACTTTTACTGACTAAAACCCACCCGTGTTCCTTCCGTTGCCTGTGTGCCAGGGCCACGATATCCCTTTCGGACAAACTCGCAACCCTGGCAGGCATTGGTCCTGAAGGACCCCGTCAGTTGGTGCTGACATCTCTTTGAGGCGCGCGTGGAACACAACGCGCCGTCGACCCGGGCCTGGTCCTTATAGGACGGCGAGCTACCCGTCACTTACCGTCCACAGGCCCGCGCCTACGGTGGCCGGAAATCGGCTTGCAACTCCCGACGCCCGGGGCGTGTCCTGCGGCGACTAGAGTCGCGAGGGCGCGAACCTTGCCTCTCCCTCACGCGTTCCGCCTCCTCCTTCGCGAGCATTACTGCTTCGCAGAAAGAGGTGACGGCCTCTCATCTCAGCAGATGCCTACGTCATAATTTAGAGTTAATCAAGCCACGCAGTAAAATCCTCCCTTGTCAAATTGACTACCCTTTTTCACCCCGTGAGGGGTCAGTTTCAGTGGCTAGAGAGGCGCCACGGCATCCTGTTACTTCCACGGGTTCCTACTCAGGATAAGGCGGGAGGAAACGCCCGGGTGTCACCACTGTGTGGATCGCCCAGAGAACACCGGTGGAGGTCTGCCCGGCTTGGGCGGGGCACCGCCATGTCCTCACGGATGCGACGCTGGCGGCGATCTCTCGTCGGTCCGGTCCTGGTTCTAGCCATGGTTCGGAGCGAGAGTTCATGGCAGTCCGTCACCTCCTTCTGCGAAGCAGTAATGCTCGCAAAGGAGGAGGTAGAACGCGTGAGGGAGAGGCAAAATTCATGCCCTCACGCCCTTAGTCGCCGTGGGAGACGCCCCGGGCGTCGGGAGTCGAAGGCCGATGCTCGGATACAGTAGGCGCGGGCTTGCGGACGGTGAGCGATGGGTAGCTCGCAGTCCGATAAGGACCAGGCCCGGGTCGACGGCGCGTTGTTTTACACGCGCGCCTCAAAGAGATGTCAGCACCAACTGACGGGTTCCATTAAGGCCAATGCCTGCCAGGGTTACGAGTTTGTCTGAAAAGGATATCGTAGCCCTGGCACACAGGCAAATGAAGGAACACGGGTGGGATTTAGTCAGTAAAAGTCTGACACGCCCTCGCGCTCCACCCAGAGCGGGAAAAGTTAGCTGATAATTACCCACCAAAAAAAAAGAGTTCAATTTTCGAAAAACTTTGATACATTTTATTCTTAATTTTTGTTTCTAAGTATCAATACTGAGTTTCGAGTTAATCGGACCGCACGTTGAAATTCTTCTATACAAACTTTGACATTCCCAAATCCCCTTTAAGGGGGCAGTTTGAAAAAACTAAAAATGACAGACTTTATAATTTACTTACGTTAGTATTCATGCCATGTTTTAGGTTTATTAACTCTTGGAATAAGATTTTTCATACAAACAAAATTCCCCCTTTTACCTCCTTAAAGGTCGAATTTCCAATAACCCCTTTTTAGCGGATGGCTACGTCATAACTATCTATGTACCAAATTTCAGCCCAATCCGTTCAGTGGTTTGAGCTGTGCGTTGATAGCCCAGTCAGTCCCACGTCCTTATATTTAAATAAATATTGTGTATTTGTATAAGTTCGAGTAACATTTCGTTTTGTTTCATCGCAATCGCTTCATTCTATGAAAAGTTAGAAACTGTACACGTGTACTTATATTATTTTTACTTGAATACAAAATTAAGCGAATAAACAACTTCAATACAAAACGTCATCCCCCTTTTCACCCCCTTGTGGTTGAAATAAAACAAAAAACAATGGTTTACGTTCTGTTAGTTTCTAACCATAAGCCAAAATATTAGTTATTTTAACTTGAAAAATAATGAATTTCATCCCCCTTTTCACCCCTTAAGGGTTGAAATTCTAACAACACCGTTGCGTTAGCTTCCAACTATAAGCCTAGATAATAAATTTAGTGATTTTTACTTCGAAAATTAAGGACTTTCCATACACAACTTCATCCCCCTTTTTAAACCTTCGGGGGTAGAATTATCAAAAACGCTGAGATACGTATAAATTAATTTTTAATTGTCAGCCTAAACACAAAATTTTAATACTCTAACTTCAAAACTGACGGACTTTCATATTTTTTTTTTTTTTTTTTTTAAATAAACGTTGCTCCACACTAGGAATTTCTCCTGTATCGTGGGTGCGTTTACAAACATTTAAACTCACATACACAAACAGCCAGACCCGGAACAACTATTTGTAGGTCATACAAATATTTGTTCCGTGCGGGAATCGAACCCGCGACACGCAGCGCAGCAGTCAATCGCTTAACCACTGCGCCAACCGTGCCGTCAAACTTATAAACTTCCATCCCCTATTTCACCCTCTTAGGGGTGGAATTTCAAAAAAATCCTTTCTTAGTGGATACCTAATCTTTACAAAGAACACACCCTACAAATTTCATGTCTCTAGGACCAGCGGTTTAGGCTGTGCGTTGATATATCAGTCAGTGAGTCAGTCAGGACTTTGAATTTTATATATATAGATTGATATCTAAAATACACCGATTTCGTCACTGACACACTCACTGATACACTGACACACTGATGATCATTAATATTTTTGGCTACTTCCTGAAGTGCTAGAAAGCTGAAATTTCGTATGTAATCTAAGTTTAGTACACAACCAACAAAAAAAATCATAAACTTATAACTTTCGCCCCCCATCCCCTAAAATGGGGGGGTGGAAGTTTGTATGAGACTTCAAAATGTTAGGGTACTTCCTGAAGTGCTAGAAAGCCGAAATAACACTAAAAAGACTGCCTAGCAACTTACAAAAAGAGCTGAAATCCGACCAAAAACATTTCATGCAAAATGTTGCCAAGACGGTCATAAGGTTTGCCCTGTGAAAAAGATATCAGGGGCCCAAGTCTGCTATTTTTATAAATTCTGTCATTCCAACACGATCCCATTGTCATGCCATTGTCATTTTGCTAAAAGTTCGTAATCTGGTAAATTCATAATGGTCGATCATTGGTCGGTCAATGTTCTCGTAATATAATTGTGTTATTATAATGGCATTGTCGTATTGCCATTATTATAAAACCCATTAGTAGAAATGTCATTAATTTGTCATTATGCACGAGATTACCACGCAATTTCTTTCAATGTAGTGTCAGTGGCCGACCATTGGAATGTCATAATGACGCCATTATAATAGTAGATTACCAAACTTGTCAAAATCAACAATTATGAAATCAATGATCGACCATTCTGACACTATTGTAATAGCAGACTTGAGGCCCTGATCTCATGCAGAGCCAAGCTTCTGAATCTACAAGGCCTAACTCTACCGACCCTAAAATCACAAATTCTAGATAGCAGTAAAAATGTATGGCTTGGCTGTTTCGTTACTTACTTCAGAAACTAAATATTCGCATCACCTCCACGACGGTAGCGAAACGGCGAAGCCATACATTTTTACTGCTATCTAGAATTTGTGATTTTAGGGTCGGTAGAGTTAGGCCTTGTAGATTCAGAAGCTTGGCTCTGCATGAGATCAGGGCCTCAAGTCTGCTATGTATGTTATGTATCATCAACGAAGTTGTGTTTATTAATTTTCTCATCGTGATTCTTTCCTGGTAAGGATACCTCTTGATGCACATAGCTAGCAGAAAAAAAAGAAATTAGAGGAATCCAAGATAAGAATGCTTGAAAACATGCTGGTCCAGCTCCATAGGACAATCTAGAGTCTAAAAAAAATCAAACTGGTTGCTATTTTAATTGTATAATTAATGTACCTATGCGAAATATTGTAAAATATTTTAAAAGAGTAACGGTCGTGTTTCTTGTCCATTCTTCTCCATACGAAACTATAACTTTTGGAAGGGGTGACTAGAATCAATTCTATTTTTTTGTAAATTTCGCCGGGAAAAGTGCCTATTTGAAATAAATGATTTGACTTTTTTAAATTGCAACTTCTTCCTCGTGTTTGTTCTCAAACACTTCATTTGCTTCCGTCTCATCAATGACCGTGCTGCACTATTGGCAGCTGCGCTTGACATCATCATCGTCAGGACTCGGAAACCGGTTAATTTTCTATGTTGTTCGGTTAACCGTTATAGTATGAATATTTATATGTTATGTATGTGTTTATTTTATATGAATATTTTGTTACAAAATCAATGCTGAACTTAATGTGATGAAATAATCTTTGAAGCTAATATCAATTGTATCAAAAATAATTTGTATCTTCGGCAATAAAAAATAACCGGTTTTAAGGCCTGATAATCATCACTGCCTTCTTGGCATCTTTGCTCATCAGTTATCAAGTCATCCTCTTGTCTTTCACTAGAAAATAAATCTGTACTGTCATCTACATTTATATCATATAGCTGTCCGCGTTGCTCAGACAGAACTAGCGCAATTTTCTCTTCTTGGGCTGTCCCAGATACCTTTAGTGGGTAGCATCGATATGAAAACTTAGCTCTGAACTCGTCACACGTCGACGTAAAACTCATACCTCCGTGGTACGTATAGTTACGAACATACAGGGCAGGACCCTGAAAAAATGCGCGTTATATAAGCGCCCAAAATTTCTCAAGGCATACGCCGTTGATGCCCGAGAAAAAACATTTTTGTCATCTCTTTCTCTCTCTATGTTCATCTCGTTTTGCTTATGACAAAAATTTAACAAAACCACTTAGCTCTGTTATCCACTTTTCTTGGCATGCGATCGTCCTCCCCTTATCATAATATCATATGGGGAGTACTCTTCGTCAGCTTCGACAATATATAATATATCGCTTTGAGAACGCGTATGTCTTTCCTGCGTTTTATCGTAAAGATGCACAAAAATCAGCGCCTCCACCATGATGTTCCATCCACCATGGGAGGGATGCTAACGGTACCCGGATAAATAAAACACCTCTTTATTGTATAACGCGTAATTATTGGAATCTTTCAATTCATTTACAACATTTCATCTTTATCTCATGAATTTATGCCAATCTTATAACTACTAGAAAAGGTTGCAAACTTTGCAGGTATATCTCTACAGAATAAAAGGGTAAATATTTATTTGGAGCTTGACCTTATCTGTGATAGGTTCAAAGTGATGAGACATAGGTAAAGAAATATATTTAGCGACATTACATCTGAACACTAGGTTGTTTCAAAGCAATTCATGATATTTAAGCAGCCTGAAGAACCCTTGTAATTAAATTACTTATAGGTCCTTTAAATGGAGTGAACTACGTTATTCTACTAGCCCTTGCTTTGGAAAACAATGTGTAATGTAAACAACATGTAGCTGAAGATTTAATGAAATAAGCTGCCAGCATTCGCCACAGTTTCATACATTTGAGGCTATATATAGTGTACAATTTTAGATCTTATGCCTTCGGGGATTTCCTGCACTCAAAACGTCGAGGCCGACCCAACATAAGGATACAAAATGTCTGTTTCACAAGCATCACACGTGTGAAAGGGAAGTTGCTAACCCAGCAATTTGTTAATTACGAAGTTTGACTACATTGTCCAAAAACTACTTTTACCTTCTGATTAGCTAGCTAATTATGTCACGGTAGTTTTGTTTGGAACTATCAAATTAGTTAATTTTGTATCGCGATTACGTAAGGTTCATGCACTAACTTTAGTAATTACGCGTCTCTGGAATGTTTTCTGGTAAATTAGTGCTGTTTGTTGTGTAATAATCGGTTCATTAATCACTTCTAGTGTTTTTGGAGTTATTGTTATAGTTGCAAACAGTTTTTATTTAGTGCTTTAGTGTTAGTAGTTACTTTAGTAAGCTCGTACCTTATCATTGTTATTCAACCATTAATGGTTTAGTTTCAAAACAAATAGCATCTAAATAAGTATTATTGTTATCTCCAGCCCACCAGTCACGGAAATCTTTATAATTGACAAAGATTTCCATTCTGTTACTCATCGTTAGATGTTTCCAAAATAATGTAGAACCTAGGGAAGGTAGACTCACCAAATAAGATTCCAAGAACTTCCTCAAAGTTCTCGTAATGAGTAAATTTATTAGAATCCGGGACATCGGACTTTAAATAAAGGGCTAGAATACTTTGACGATTCTGGCTTCAATCCCAAAATTATTAAGCATTCTTAGTGATGGAAAGCTATGAAAAACAGTGTCTTATTTACATGCAGTTTAACATCCTTTAGTGAAACGTTTTGTACGTAGCGTGGCGAATCATGAATATGTAAACAGTTAGCCATTCTGATATTCGCAAGTTTGTCCAACTTGCGGTAGTTTGGCAACCATTGCTACTAAGTTGTACTATAGTCCTGTGAAAACTTAAGTTATTGTTACTCCCTTCGTAAAAATCAACCTATATTTAAGTTTGTAGTGTCTTCAACACAACATTTCCCATCTAGAGCTTTCGTACAGACATCAAAAGGAGTAATTTTCACTTCGGAACCATTTTCGCAGAAATTAATTCTGTTATAATTTTCACCACTGTCAGCATCATCTCTCATACTTTAGTTGACAAATTCAGGTTCCTTTTTAGGGTTCCGTACCTCAAAAGGAAAAAAACGGAACCCATATAGGATCACTTCGTTGTCCGTCTGTCTGTTTGTCTATCTGTCTGTCTGTCAGTCTGTCAAGACCCTTTTTCTCAGGAACGCGTGAAGGTATCAAGTTGAAATTAGTTTCAAATACGTAGGTCTATGGTCCTTGAAGCTCTAAAAATATCAAGCTTCCAAGTCAACGCAATAAGAAAATACGGCGATATAAGCGACATTATAGCGTCATATTTCGATACTCGCAAATAAATAAAAACCTATAGGGGGTACTTCGCGTTGACCTAGAATCATGAAGTTTGGCAAGAAGCAAGGTCTTACAGCACAATTATAGGAAAAAGTCCTAAATTAGTAACTTTGTAGTTTTATCACAAAAAAAAAAATTGCGAATATCTCGCACATAAATCAAAACCTATAGGGTACTTCCCGTTGACCTAGAATCATGAAATTTGGCAAGAAGCAAGGTCTCACAGCACAAGTAAAGGAAAAAATCCAAAACTTGTTAATTTGTAGTTTTATCACATAAAAAAATACTTTTTTGCGATTACAAACTTATATTTTCAGTTGGAAAATTGACCGTGGCGTATATCGATGTATGGAGAACATGTTTTTCAACTACAATGTTAAGTTTGTTTTAGGGATAAATTCATCTCAACTACGGAACCCTTCATTGTGCGTGGTCCGACACGCACTTGGCCGGTTTTTAGTGTTAGAACTTCTTTGTCATCTTCTTCAGACTTATAATGATATTAGTTACTATGATTTATTTTTCGTGTGTTGCTCCAAGTAAAAGAAGCGGATAAAATAATTGTGTTAAAAGACCGGCAAGAATTTATTACAGTTCTTTATCCTTACAAATCCGAGACATTGTTCAAGGTCTTTCGTAAGCCTGTCTTTATTTAGTCCAATTTGTCTTTTAAGAATGGCAATCCACTAGCTAATATAAATACCTCTATGTAAATCACAATAAAGTCCATTTTAGCACTTTTCTTGAGTACTCCTTCCGTAACATGTCAATATAACTTTTCATCACTCTCGTTAGAACATCTGCATACCAATTATTCTTTACTTTCATCTGATAAGGTGTCAATAAAGTTCACAAATCTTTTTATTATGCGAATTAGCTTTGATATACAACTATAGATTCATCAAATGGTATGTTAATTTTTTTAATAATGACAGATGTATGTGAGGAGATTTTAGAAAGTGTATAATTTTAGCTTAATTTGAATAGGTAGTTACGATGTTGTATTATTACGACGTGTGCGTGTAATTCCGTATTTTTTAAAAGTTATTATAGCTGGTGGCACTTGCAAAACCCATAGCAATTGTCTGTTAATTTCGTGGGAGAGTGCGAACGAGTGCTTTGAGGTGCGGTGGGAATGCGAGCGACGAGCTTATGAGCGTTGATTGGGACTAATTTACTGTACTTAGCGTACCTTTATGTCAGGAAAGAGCTATTGTGTGAGCACTGTAAATCATCAAATGCACTTCTAGTCAGGTCACAAAAACATAAACCGACTTCATTATTTTGAAAATTAAGATAAGCGGACGCTCACAACTGAACTAGCATTAGTTCAGCTGTGAACGTCCGCTCATCAAGTTTTTCTCAAGATTGTTTTCTAGAACTCTCAAAATAATTAAGTCGTCAATGAGGAGTTATGAGAACGTAATGAACTCTTCATGATCAGAAAATGGATCGTAATTGTGTTACGTCCGACACTCTACTGCCCATCCTGTTAGTGTAATACATACAAGCTCACGCCTTTTCTGGGGGTAGGCAGAAACTGTAGAAAGCCACCTGCTACGATCCTGACATACTCCTTTTGCTTCGTTTACTTTCACGCACACACGCACGCCGGTTGCGAGTAATACGTACCTGGATTTTCTGAAGAACATCACCAATAACATCACCATTGACCATATGTCCTTCTAGGGCTTGTCCCAGCGTTTTCATTCACATCTGCCTTGCCTCACCTTTTGTTAGCCTCCTTTCATTCATCCTCTCAACATGACCAGTATAATAATACGATTATTTGACTTCCACGTAGGGTAAGACTTAGCCTAGGTGGAGCGACGATCATCGCAGGGTGGCAAGTAGCCCTGCCAGGGTTGCGAGTTTGTCCGAAAGGGATATCGTGGCCCTGGCACACAGGCAACGGAAGGAGCATGGGAGTATGTATAAGCTCTTGAGTGAGATACCTGAGATACAGGTTTATTCCTAGTTCAGGTAGAATCCAATTTATTATTTACCTTAACCTCTAGTCTAAGGCCCTATTTTGTAAATATTTATGTAAATCAATTATTTCAATAAACAATTTCACAATTTCAATTTCAATATATATACAGCATGGGTGGGTTTTAGTCAGTAAAAGTCTGACACGCCCTCCCGCTCCGCCCAGAGCGGGAGAAGTTATTTGATAATTTCCCACCCCAAAAAAAAAAAAGAAAAAAGGGTGGCAAGTAGCAGCTAGGTGACAATGTGGCTGAAATCTTCTAAAATGGCATGCGGCTTGAAGGAAGTATGTTCAACAGTGGATTACTTTAGGCTGACGACAATGAAGTTTACGGGTAGAGAAGTGGTTTACTCGATCCTACTTGTACCGCGGTAGCAGTCAGTCGCACCCCATATACTACAGTAGTAGGAAACGTTACGTGGACGAGTCCTCCATTGTTTCACCACGTTTTGTGTTTCCTTGTTCGGCTGTTGTGATCACACATTTTTTTGAACTACCATATTGTATGATCGACCTAGTTTTTTTGGCGCTAGCATAAATGGAAAATAATTTTTAATCACAACAAAACAGAATAATCCGTACCGATAATACATGATCCGAAATGAAAAATAATACTCCGCAAATAACGTGGAAAGCTTTTTGTTTTTTTTACAGAGCAGGAATCTAGAGATTAGCGTGGTTACAGATTTATTTTGTGTCGTTCGACTTTTATTTCCATATTCCAGTTATTTATGCCAAAAACGCGAAATGCGTGCTAATACTGTTTTATTCATGAAGGCGCAGTTTGGTCTCTCGGGAGAGATCTTAATTACGCGTTTTTAGGGTCACAGGGCAAACGAGTCAGTAGATTGGAGAGTTTTTCCCTTTAGACCTATGTATTTCACATGTTATACGTAGAAACCGACATAATTTAAGTTTCCAGACTTGGGGAGTTCTCAAGAATGGGAATAGTTTTGAAGACGACTTGGTGGTTGTCGGCAACTGCTTCATTCAGTTGCAAATCGTGACTGTGAGTGCTGGGTTTCATTTTGTCGTCGGGCAGTCTAATGGGATATGAGTTACCACTTAACTACAGTTTTTAGTTGCAGCCTGAAGTTTTTTAACAATTTAAACTTGAAAGAGTTCGTTATTCTGAAAAAGGCATTAACAAATTTTCCATGGTTTTTGGTTCTATAACCAAAAACCGTGCAAAAATTACTCACATACTCTTCATGCACACACACTCACTTCACACATACTTACCTAAATAAGTATGTGTGTAGTTATTGCAATTAACGTGTATAATATCCTCCATTTAGGGCTTTGTCGCAATCTAATAAGAAGTATGACAATACTTTTAGAAAAACATTTAGGTGCATATAAAATGAGTTTTAAAAACTTACACACACACATACAAAAACTCACGCCTTCTTCCCATGAGGGTAGGCAGAAATTATAGAACACCACCTGCTACGCTCCTTACATACTCCTTTTGCTTCGCCTACGTTCATACATCTGGGGGCCGATCGCGCTATTTCTCAACGTAATTACCGTTCGAACGGAACGTTTTTGGTTTTGGTTTAGCTGATGTAAGAAACGGTATCGTGCAATTTTTTGTGAGAGTCTTGTTCGATCGATCGTTTCTCCAACGTAACTTCCAAAGTAAAGCTAAATCGTTTCCGTTGAAATGATTAGCGCGATACGAAATGTGTCTAACGTAACGTTTTTGGTTGTGGTTTAGTTTTGGTATGAACGTTCAAAATTAGCGCGATCGGCCCCCAGGTCATACACGCACGCCGATTGCTAGTACTACGCACCTGACCTTTTAGAAGATATTGAATAAATAATACTTTCCAAACCCTTTCAGAAAATATAAACGTGATATGTATAAAAGAATTGTCGTCTCTTATAACTTTACATTCCCGTATCTTTATTCTGTTTAGCATCTGGTTCAGAATTACAACAAGGATATGGTAGTCCGTTGACTTTTCCGCCTGACGTGATCTGTATGTTTGAGGCCAATCCAGCTGTACGTGAACTTATTCGCAACTATGACGCTATGTAGCCAGCGGTTTATGTGAAAATATGTGTCTTGTAATAACTTTGTAAATATTTGAATATGAGGATGTCGTATTTGTGATGCGTTGGTGTTTGTTGTTTGTTGTGCAATACATGATAACATTAGTATTAGTGATTGTCTATAACTTTTAGTAACATAACAATGACATCACATAACATCTTGCCTGTATTTCCCGAAGGGTTAGGCATCTATAGTACAGCCACATTTCGCAAGTCATGTTTAAGAGCCTATCCGCCGTACGGCATTTCATACAAACTTTCAAGCCCTTGTTTTTTGAAATTACTGAACCGATTTTAATGAAACTTCATACACATATACAGCGAGCATATGCATATGCAGTGAGCGTATTCATTTTCACATTCAGCGGCATCAACCGGGCACAATTTATTTATGTTAACTTTAATTTACACGGTTATACCAATTACAATAATTAAAGGCAGATACACATACACATAGAAAGAAAATATAACATTCTAAAATTCTGGTAAAAACATAAAACGATAAAAAAATCACAATACTTTCATGAATCCCTCTCCAGTATTTTTGGCATGCCAATAAAATATCGTTTGTAGGATTAGAATCTAAGAGATCATTAAGTGCGGCCAGAGTGCGAGGTACTGGGGACTAAGCACGCGCAACGGTGCGACAAATCCAGAGTTCGGGCTTCTACTGAGAAATTCCAGATGAAAATCACAATAACAACGCTTGCATGTAACCACTTGACGAACGAGGCAGTACTAGGTACGTTTAGTAAGTTTACTAAATGACTTTTGTTATCCGTTGTTGCCCACTAACACTTGCAAACGTTGCTCCACAAAAAGTAACTGCGGTGTGGTGAACGGTGACGATTTTATTCTTGTCAGTCTGCTACAATGTGCTCATCTCTCTGTGGGTTAATCCCGCGCACTGGCTTCGTCTACATTTGTCTCTTCAAAATCAAAAGTCAATTATTCAAACTAGCCTGAGAATCAGCGCTTTTCGAACGTCAAAAACTATATAAGACAGTCCCGCAAAAACGCCCACCCTTCACCACTTCCTAGTGCTTTAGCTGGGAAGAAGAACTGGCGCAACAAACTCCCCAGCAGCACAGCTGTCTGTTCAGATATAAAACTTTAATCTAAACAATAAAATGTAAAAGAATTTGCATTACGCAACACAACATTAAATTAAATTATTTGCCTTCTTCCTTCAAAACATAATTACGTATTGTGACTTTAACTACCAGATTAATGCGGTAATAGGTCACAGGCACTGCTTATTGTTTAAAATCCAGACATAAGGGAGCTGACGATATTTACTTTTACTGCTAGCTGTTCAAAAACGCTCTCCATCTCCATTTTACCAAGGATTTTTCAAACTCTCGCTATAGAAATCACTGTGCCATCCTCCCCGTTTCTAAAGAGTTGAACTGTCCTATTTTCTATTCTCAAAAATATTTTGTACGCAAGCAAATTGAAAAAGTTTTTCCTTATTTTTCCAAATTCCAATATGTGCGCAAACCTATGGCACAAACCCTATGGTCCTACATACAGGCGTTATCCGGATTAAAAAGTTTTACGCCTCTGCGGGTGATACAGTACTTTATTGCTTTTGCAGACTGTTCGAGGTAAATACCTTTTAGCAATACTATTTGAGTGAACTTTATTACTTTGTTTTAATCCCCCAACATTGTAATTTGTAAAGTTGTCTGTTGCCAAGCGTGTTTTTTTGGTGTGTTGGATTTTCGGGCCAGGTCTGTATTTCGGTGTCGGCGCAGGATATACGAGAGCAGATTATACTGTGATTAAAAGAGTCGGTCAGCGGGGTTGACTGTCCCAGAGGCAATCTCAATAGTTAAATGAAGGGACTGGAGATCTTGTAAAGGTATTAAGGTCGAATCTATTTACTGAAAACTAGTGCTCATGATCATTCATTATTTCAGCCGAAAGACGTCCACTGCAGGACATATGCCTCCTCCAAACACCGCCGTTTCGACCGTTTCTGTGCTTCCCGCATCCAGCGGATTTCTGCGGCCTTCAGAGATCACCGGTCCACCTTGTGGAAGGCCTTCCGACGCTACGTCTCCCGGTACGCGGTCGCCGCTCCAGAACCTTTCGGCCCCACCGGCCATCAATGGTTCTGCGAGCAATGTGCCCTGCCCACTGCCACTTAAGTTTGGCAATACTTCGGGCTATTTCGGTTACCTTGGTCCTCCTGCGGATCTCTTCATTTCTGAACACATTATTTGAATTCATTAGAAGTGTAAGTAGAGATATTTTTCTGTATAAGTTGTGAATTCAAACTCTATTTAAACTCAGAACTCATTTATTTCGAATGGAGTGTGCTTTTTAAACTTCTTAGTTCCTTATTTATACATAAGACAGTCCGAAGCCGCTGTAAAATTTCAGCGACGTCCAACCCAAAAAAAATATTTTTCAATACACTTTCACGAAAACTGGTTCATATCGCACTGCGATTAGGTTCACAATGCAATGTATTTCACACGCGTGCGATTTTTTATTTTCCAATACGTGTGCGGGAATAAAAATTGCCACAGATAACTTATACCTATGCTTAGTCCAAATTGGTTCAATGCCTAACATTCACACCGTCTCGCGCCAGAGACGGTTCTCTTTATTCGGAGGTGATTTTTAAATAATATTTAAATAATGTTTATAAATATAATACCATGATTATTACAACAAAAAAAACGTTTATGAACAAATTAACATTTATTTGTGTTCTAAACTCAAAAATATTTTAATTTTCTATTTTTCATATTAAGCTGTTTATCGGCTTTATACCTTTGCTTCTCCTTCAACCCGGCGAAAGCAAAGCGCAGGGACTTCTTGGCGGGAAAATGAAGTGTCATGTTAGCAGTTTTGTTTTATTTTCTAAAATGTGTGTTTAGCCGAATATTAATGTGTAATAGTGGTGGATTATTAACCATTAAGTGTTCGTGAACCTGCATTAGTGTAGTCAAATGAAACAAAACAGTGCAACATCATTTTAAGTTCTCTCAAGAAGTCCGCGCGAGGTTTCAGTAAAGTGCTACGTCTTTACTTAAACTCAAGGGGAGCGGGGCGGGATATCATCTATCATCTTTATCATGCATTGAATGGAGTTCATTTCATAATTTTTGTACTTTGTACTTGTTACCTAATTTTACATGACACTGGCTAAATGCACAAACCGTGCGAAGCCAAAAAGAAAAGAAAAAAAAAAAAAAAAGCAAAGCGCGGAAAAAAAAGAAAATTAAATCATAGTTTCCTAATAATTCATGACAAAAATATTTTTCGTTATATTATTCTTTCGAAAGTGTATTGAAAAACGTCGTTTGTACACGTGGACATTTGTTATTGCAGTTCTCGGCTAAAAACAACCTCGCCTACGGCTCGGGTGTTAATTCCACCTCGAATTAATAAACATTCTCCACTTGTATCAAAATGTACTATTAAATGCCAGATAAAAATCCGACTTAATATTATTATTATATCGTTTAATTAAGGTCTTAAACCCATATTAAATAAATAAAAAAAATACAATCCATTATAAATTTAAATTAAATTACGAGTACATGCATCAAAATTAAATTAAATTACAATAGAAATTAAAAATTAAATTAATTACATTAAATTAAATAAAAAAATATATCAGCGTTTTAGCATGTACACACAGCGAAGTATTACAGACACTATTTGATTAGTACATGCACATAATCGAGTCAGGAAGGAGGCCTTGAGTTACCTCAAGAGCCCGTAAAAATCGGTAACTCTGTTCTCAACGAACATGCCACTCGCACTACACCGCCAGGGTAGCTTTAATATAGCTCTAAAGGCGAAAATACATGCGTTGGATAATCTACATGAGAAAATAACTAGCTAGACACGTCGTACTTACATCAGAATGTGCGACATGACAATGTTAATTCCATCTCAAGAAAGGTCTAGGCTTTTCGTCACGCAAAGTGTCAGCCCGCAGAACGTAATGCCTGTGATTAAGTCGTGCCCTTGGCCCTAAACAAGGCCTAAGCATTCCTGGGTACCAATTACTCGATTTATTTCTGATAAGGTTACAGTATTTTGTCACAAGAATTTCAGGCCGGGCGTAAATAAGGGGATGATGAAGATAGTGGTGGTTAGTACCTAATAGTTAATTCATCTAGGTTTTCATGCATGTTCTAGAAAATTCTACAAGAACGGAACTGTTTACAACGAAATTAATCATAAGTTACTGTAAAACACAATATTACCACGCGTCGTTATTATCCACGCGTCGTGTTCGTGAACGAGCGCCGTCAGTTGAGGCTGGTCATCTTTTAACTGCCAGGGCTTATTTTTTAATCTTTTAATCTTATATTTTTAAATGGTTTAAAAAAAAAAAAATGTTTTTTTAATTGTTCTCACATATAGAAGCGACAAGAATACTGTACCCAGGATTTTGTAATATCTTGATTTAAAAGAGTGTCCTTGGAGTTACTTGCCTGTTCTTCTCCATAGATATCTACGTTTTGGAATGGGCATTTAGCTTCCACTTTCTGACTAACTGACCGACCCTTTGACAATTCAAAAGTGCCTGTAAATGGTTTAATTGAAATAAATGGTTTGAGTTGAGTTGACTTCTTCAATAACTTTACCAATAACGCAATGCTTTCTAGGTTTACCCATTTAATGGCAATAGACCATTAACCCTTGTAACATAGGACATCATAACTGGTGGAATGTGGGTTTAACTAACGTATGCACATCTCTGCCTAACCATTGAGAAATACAGACGCTGTTATTCTAGGGTTTACAACTGTTTACATCTGCTAACCCCTGCAAAAACAAGCATAACCATAAATCTTAAACATAAATGTTGCCGAAATTGCATTGATACAATTAGTTTCGCAATAGAGTTTATTGTATAGACTAGGTATACTTAATAGAGAGACTCTCATGCATTTAGACGCTTTGTTGTAGAGTTAGCGTGTGCATGAATATTAATATATTTTGCACGTCTGTTAGTGCTTGCCGTTGAGACTGCAAACTACAATATGCTGTAAAGGACTGCCGCTTTCTAATAACTCACTATCCCGGAAGTTTCTTGAGATTTTCTATGCTTTTTATTTATCTATCAATGGAATATCCCTTTTCTTATAGGTTTTAGCACGAATTTTTCGGAAACTGCTCAAAGTAGTGAGCCAGTCCGCGAGGTTGGCAGTGGGGTCGACAGTTTAGGCAGGGAGCGACATATATCACCAGTGGAATAACTTTGAATGTATGTGGACTTTCTGGAACACTTAATTATGAACGTTAGTAAAACAAGGGTGAGGAGGTCTCATAAATTAGGAGTTAATATGTCAGGGAAAACGTTTTACGTTATCAGACTTTTTAGAACCCAGACAAGCTAAAAGAAAACCGTAGGAATAAGTTTCGAACAGCACAAGAAACCTTCTTTTCTTTTTTTTTTTGGGTGAGAAATTATCAAAGAACTCCTTCCGCTCTGGGCGGAGCGAGTGTCAGACTTTTACTGACTGAAACCCACCCGTATTCCTTCCGTTGCCTGTGTGCCAGGGCCACGATACCCCTTTCGGACAAACTCGCAACAGAAAGATGATGCAGATGACTTACAGAAAAAAGTATTTATTAACAGAAATATTTTAGTTTTAGTTAATATGTCAGGGAAAACGTTGTACGGTAACAGACTTTTTAGAACCTAGACATGCTAAAAGAAAACCTAAGAAGTAACTTTCCAACAGCACAAGAAACCTAAGAGCCTATTAAAACAGTATCTCCCGCAAATAAATAATGTGAACGCTCAGTTACCCTAGAATATTTATTTTATCACACGTATCATTAAAAAATGCGCTTTCCAAGCGCTTACGCAACAAAATGGGCTCATAAATGTAATGCGAAGAACCCCACCAGCTATTAAGGATTTATTTGCATGGTGTGGGTGGGGGCTACAGAATATATACAGAAGGTTAGCTCCAAACACTGAGTGAATACACACTCACACATAGACACGCTTTACGTTGAGTGCAATGTAAATGCACTCACGCCTGGCTGGCATTCGGTTGAAATCGCCGGACCTACGAATCTATGAGTGCGAGCGTGTGGTTTGGTTCGTTGTATAGATCCGACCTTCTGTACTGTTCTGTGGTGGTAATGGCGCGGCGATGTTTTACTTCTAAACACGTCACGACTTCAGCTCAATGAAAAGGGATAATTGCATATACTGCGCCATTATTTTTTCTCATTTCACTTTGCGAGCCGTTTACTAAGGTAAATTGTGTTCTGAAAACTCGCTCTTTATTACCTGAGTTGGTTTTGTTGTTCAGTTTGATTTACTGGAGCTTGGAACTGAAGCGTTCTTTTTATTTGCTCTCTGGGGTTCTGAGACTTTCGGTCTCATTATTTTGTTTACCTGACTCGTTGAAATTTACTCTTACTTTTGTAGGACTTAGTGCTATCAAACACTCACCCACATAATATATTATTGAACCGCACACATAGGTACCTACTGCAGTAAGCTAATGCAAGGGATATTGCTATATATCATTGGCATGCTAGGAAAACTCTCAAAACGGTGAAGGAAAACATCGAGATGAAACCGGCATGTCTTATAATAAAAATACCGGCCAAATGCGAGTTGGACTCGCGCACGAAGGGTTCCGTACCATTATCACAAAAAAAAAACCACGTTTATTGTATGGGAGCCCCCTTAAATATTTGTTTTATTTTAATTAAATTATTTATTTTTAAAGTGAATATATAACTAAATATTCTGTGAATATTTCAAGCGTCTACCTGTTGCCGTTATCAATATCGAGCAAAAACGAGCAAAAAAATCACGTTTGTTGTGTGGGAGCCCCCTTAAATATTTATTTTATTCTGTTTTTTAGTATTTGTTGCTATAGCGGCAACAGAAATACATCATATGTGAAAATTTCAACTGTCTAACTATCACGGTTCATGAGATACAGCCTGGTGACAAACGGACAGACAGACAGACGGCGCGGCGGCGGGGTCTTAGTAATAGGGTTCCCGTTTTTATGGGTACGGAACCCTAAAAACGAAGACATGTAACATTACCAACCCGCACTGGGCCCGTGTGGGGGATTACGGCCCACTCCCTAACACAGAGAGGAGACCTGTGTCCCAGCAGTACATTATAGGCTGATTATGCTATGCTAGGAAAATGGATGGATTATGATCGTAAGAGGAGGATCATTAAGAACATCCTTTAGTATTCTTCTTCTGACTGCCTTATTGGTCTAGTGCTTGCAAGCAGTAGCGCTTTTTTTTTTTTTTTTTTGGGGGGAAATCATCAAATAACTTCTCCCGCTCTGGCCGGAGCGGGAGGGTGTCAGACAGTAGCGCTTACAACCACAAGACCAATGAGGCATGAGGCAGTCAGCTGAGTATGAGGTCATTGGCTCGATGATTCCCAGGTCGGGCAAGGTGTTATTTAGTTTTTCATTAGGAAATTCTCAGTAGCAGCCCGGAGTTTGGATTTGTGCCCGGTTGATGGCAATAGGCTCACCCTCTATTATATGGGACGTGAACAAACTGGCGAAATGTATACTATAGGTACACCTCTGCCTAACCCTTCGGAGATTACAGGCGTGATGTAATGTTATGTCATGTCAAGTCTTCTTTTACGATACCCACGAGTAGATATCACTTATTTGCTACTTGCCTGGAGATGAGAGAGAGAGAGAGAGAGAGCTTTTTCTTGAGTCTACATTGTGTTGTACGTGTACCGATGTAGATTAACTAAACTAACCTTTCAAAAGTAGGCGCTCTAAATACATGTACATTTTCATAACATATTAAGTTGAATTTCAGAGGAGCTCGTGGCTAAGTAATAATAGCGGCACTGGTCGATCCATCAGGTAAAGCTACGCTTTCTGGGGTTGATCCGTGGATGGGTGACCATCTTTACATACCGAGACTCCTCGAAAAGCACGGTAAGCCCCGTGTCCCAGCTGTCATTCGTGGATAGTCGTTAGGGGTCTTCAGAAGTCCGAAAGTCTGACAGCCAGTCTTACCAAGGGGTATCGTATTACCCAGTTACTGGGTTGTGGAGGGCAGATAGGCAGCCACTCCATGTAAAATACTGGTATTCAGCTGCATCCAGTTGGACTGGAAACCGACCCCTAAATAGTTGGGAAAAGGCTAGGCAGATTGTTGTTTTACATAGAATTTCAGTTTTAGTCCGTCGATTTTAAAGGCCCCTGTGGAAATCAAACTTGATGAAATTAATACACGGTTGACTGCTAATTCTGCTGCCCTTAATTTCTTACCTCATATAATTCCAGCCGCAACTGATTTGATCAAACCTCACAGAAGATTGATAGCCTGGAAATATTTATGTTAATTGGGGGTAAACCGCCCTAATAGGCTTACATTAACCGTTATCACTACGTATAGTGGAACACATTAGGGTTTGAACTGTTTAAACTTACGTGTCTAGACACGGCAATTAAATGTAATTATGACTTGTACCTTCAAACTATCTATCCCTTATAGTACGTCGCTTTAGGTATATATGGCACATCTGTCGGGAGGACACGGTAAAGTATGTAGCTTGGGAGGAGACGCACCGTGCCCTCGTTTCGGAAGTGGGAAGCGACCTGTCGCTACCGGCTGTGATTCGTGCTATGGTCGGCGACACAGCATCGTGAGACGCGGTGATCTCTTTCTGCAAAAATGGCATGTCGCAAAAGGAGGCAGTGGAAAGGGCGAGGGACATTTTGAGTGCTCTCCTCACTCCTGACCCGCAGCAGGCGCACCGAACGTCGCCAGGGGGCAGATAATGCCCTCTTCCGGCCCCCCTAAATGAGTCCAGGGACGGCAGACTCGGGGAAGTCTGCCGCCCCGTATAATATAAGATCATAGGTGGTGGCGCGTAATGTTCCACTCGCGCCCCTTTTAGACGTCGCGGGGGGAGTCGAACACCCGCTTGACAGGCAGGCCCGCCTTCGCGGGCTCCGTCTGGTCAAGCACCCTGAGTGAGGTGTTCGACTCCCCCCGCTTGACCAGGCGGAGCCCGCAGAGGCGGGCCGGCCGGTCGGGGGCTGCGTTGAAGAGTGCTTAAGTGCCCCCGTAGCTAGTGGTGCAAGTGTGCGAGGGAACACGGGGTGGTTTATTCAGTAGAAGTATGACAGACCCCTTGGTCCGCCCCTGGGCGGAGGACATCCATGAGGATTCTCACCCCGTTACAAAAAGAAAGTATTTAAGGCACATGGAGATTTAAAAAGTTTGGCTTAGTAGAGCGTTATCTTTATGCCTACTGCACTGACGAGGACTATTGTGTCAAAGTCTTTTTGAAACTCGGTGTGCCTTAATTACCTACGACCGAGTACCAACTGTACCTTTTGTTATATTACGGCCAGTATTCTAAAGTAGTACATTTCCGTCCTGTATATGAAAGGTATTAAGCATTAATCACGGAGACAGAGGGACACTTGAAGCTCAGCATTCCCGGTGACGGTTAGATTAGATATCTCCACAACTGACGACAATTCCTCAAATATAAATCCGTATTATATATGGAGGTCCATGTTGTAAAACGTTCATGACAGCTTAACCTCAAACTGGGTTGGCTTAGAGCCGTTTAGATAAAGTAAGACGGTTTAGCTCCCTTTAGCCAATTGTTAATAACACAGAAACATACGTTTTTGGTCGTAGTTTTCTGGATATTTTGTGACTTTGCAGTGGAGTGTTTCTATTTGCAGTGAGGTGCAATGCAGAGGACGTTGCCTCCAATGTAGGAGATTAGATGGGGAGTGCGGTGTTTTAGAGCTGTCGGTGTGAGTTTTGTCTTTTGTCTTATAACTTTTGGTGCGAATGGAAACGAGTTTCGTTATTAGGTCATAATAACGAAACTGAAAATGAAATAATAAAGTTGATGAATTTCAGAAGAATGACATACTACATACTAAACTTACAAAGACAGTTCAGTGCTAAGCAAGTATAGTAAAAAAACTCTAATGAAATGAATTGTTACAGAAATAATGAGCTATTTCTATTTGCGTATCGTGGAGTTATACGATCAGGGAAATTAATTGTTTTTCTTTACACATTATGCCAATTTGCCGTGTTATAGCCATTTCATACAACTGTCTCAGAATGACAGTTGTGAGTTGAATATATGGACAATTAGAGTTGGTAGGCAACTTGATAAAACATAAATTCCCCTGACATTCATGCAAGAAGCGCATTGGTAGTTGTGTTAACGAAAAGATTGCCTAAAATGATAATTCTAATGTGTTTATATGGAGATGTGTGTTGTGTGATTCTAATGTGTTTAATTGTGTTACACAAAATGAATATCAATCTGAATGATTTTGAAGTATATTGCTAATCCATTGCTTCATATTTTCGAAAAATTTGTTTGCTCAACAACGTAAATAACGTAATGAATGTTGTTTAACTGTCAAAACGAAACCCAATTCTACTGATAGTATGGTATGCAATTACTCCGCTGTCTATACAGTTAGATAGATTTAAGTAGCTATCAAGATTTTTCATGAAATTTGAAAGTTTCCCTGTCAGACGTGACAGACAGCGGGTCCAAATTACGCGCCGACCTAATTACGCCAGGGAACTTAATTGCTACAACGACCGGCGACATCTTTAATTTTATTTGCGTTTTATGTTATCCTTGCAAATATTGTAATGCTTTATTACCGTGTAGCTTCGTAACTAAGTTCAAGATATATAATTAATGCAGATCTTTGTATGTAAACATAAGTACTTATGTTTCCAGAAAAACTAAGCATGACTGTAAACTTAGATTAAGAAAATTATAGAGGTTCGGGTAGCGTGGCCGGATGAGACAGCATATTATATACATATGCATTAGTATTTAAGACCCAATGCTACGACTTACGAGGTCCTAGGTTCGAACCCAGACAGGCGCTTTACTTTGTGAAAACACCGTGAGGAAACCGACATGTCCTAGAACTAAAAATTCGAAGACATGTGACATCAACCCGCACTGGGCCCGCGTGGTGGATTACGGCCCACTCCCTCTCACAGAAAGAGGAGACCTGTGTCCCAGCAGTGGGAACATTATAGGCAGATTATGATACCATAAACCTAACCCTTTACCCTGGGTTTTAAAACAAAAACGGATCAGCAAATTGATGATTCTACGATGCAGAAAAGTGCCAATTTATACTTCACAATTTCACAAAAACACCATGAAAGTCAAAGCTACATAAACACAACAAGTAAAATCTAAACAATTCTCGGTTCCCAGGATATTCAACATTTATTACGAAATTCATATGTCGCTGACCTTGAAAAAACTGACACGACTGAGAGACGGAGATGGTATAGCTTTGTCCTTCTTCTTTACGTATAATACTATATCCCTTTCTTGTGAGAATGAAATGGAGCTACCCGCCGTCTATATATTTCTTTGTATAAGTTATCCTTTATTATCTTTGTATTAGTTAGTCAAATACCTATGAAAAATATGTATTTGCTTTAAAACTGCCCTCACTTTTTATTCAATTGGATTTTGTATAGTTCGTTCAGAAAGTAGCCAGAATTTGATCCCAGTCTGTCAAACATGTAGTGAGCAGCGGTGACTCAGTGGTGACGACCCCGAATTATGGGTCGGTCGTGGGTTCGAACCCAAGTAGGCGCTTTACTTTGTGTAAATAATTTCATCACCACTGCTCTCAAAACGGTGAAGGAAAACATCGTAAGGAAACACTACTCCGAAGCGATAATCGGATGATCGGCCGAATGTTCGGCCGTTTCTTGAGGTCCAGTTTCCTTATTTGGCCTTGAATCCTTACCCGACTTCAAGTCACGTTTTTGACTTTGACTTATCTCTCTGAACGTAATTTTTTAGGGTTCCGTACCCAAAGGGTAAAACGGGAACCCTATTACTAAGGCTCCGCCGTCTGTCTGTCCGTCTGTCACCAGGCTGTATCTCATGAACCGTGATAGTTAGACAGTTGAAATTTTCACAGATGATGTATTTCTGTTGCCGCTATAGCAACAAATACAAACTCCCATACAACAAATGTGATTTTTTTGCCATTTTTATAGATAATGGTACGGAACCCTTCGTGCGCGAGTCCGACTCGCACTTAGCCGGTTTTTTTTTCTGTCACCATAGTCAGCCATGGTCAGCCGTAAAAAGGAAACGACCGAACATTCCGACGATACTTCGGATTTATCTTCGGAGTAGACCCACTGGCATGTCCTAGAACCAATAATTCGAAGACCAACCCGTATTGGGCCCGCGTAGTGGATTACGGCCCACACTCTCTCGAAGAGTGGAGGCCTGTGTCCCAGCAGTGGGAATATTATATGCTGATTATGATATGCTGTCAAACAAAATAATTTTACCGCAAAAAAAAAAGCAACAAACATGCGTACTTATAATAACTAGAAGAGACAGCTTAACTTTACGGTGACCGTCATAAAAAGAAAAAGTCGCAGTTTATTGCTATATCTCCACTATTTCCATAGTGTGCCTGTGTGTGATAAGCTTAACTGCTCAGCGGATTTATTTGAGCCCATGTATAGACGAGTACCTACAAGATACGCCTGTGGCGTCTACCGTTAGGCTGATAACACACTTAGCGACTGAACTGCGGCGTCAAATACATTAGCTATTTTGAAGGGTGCCATTCGTTTGCGTGAAGCTTTAGATTTGCTCGATAAAACAATGTTACAACAAGTTGGGAACGTATTTATCGTCAAAAAAAAACTGACCAGAGGGGCTGGCTATGTGAAAGAAAGATAGAAAGAACAAAATTACATTTGGTAGTTTGTTCTTTCTCTCAAAAACATGTTCCCTCATACATTGGAATGTACGAGGGAACATGTTTTTCAGCTACAATGTTAAGTTTGTTCTTAGGATAAATTCTTCCCAACTACGGAACCCTTCATTGTGCGTAGTCTGACACGCAATTGGCCGGTTTTTAGGGTTCCGTACCCGAAGGGTAAAACGGAAACCCTATTACTAAGGCTCCGCCGTCTGTCTGTCTGTTTGTCTGTCTGTCTGTCTGTCTGTCTGTCTGTTTGTCTGTCCGTCTGTCACCAGGCTGTATCTCATGAACCGTGATAGTTAGACAGTTCAAATTTTCACAGATGATGTATTTCTGTTGCCGCTATAACAACAAATACTAAAAAAACAGAATTAAATAAATATTTAAGGGGGCTCCCATACAACAAACGTGATTTTTTTGCTCGTTTTTGCTCGATATTGATAATGGCAACAGGTAGACGCTTGAAATATTCACAGAATATTTAGTTATATATTCACTTTCAAAATCAATAATTTTATTAAAATAAAACAAATATTTAAGGTGGCTCCCATACAACAAACGTGATTTTTTTGCCATTTTTATAGATAATGGTACGGAACCCTTCGTGCGCGAGTCCAACTCGCACTTGGCCGGTTTTTCAATACATTTCAACAAAAATGTTTTCCAACAGCGTCCTCTGACAACGTCATTCGAGCGCCAAAAGATGCTTGTAATAATAAATATTTAAATAGCTATATCAGGCGCTTTTGAATTTGAAATAGCGATGGATCGGAAAAATTATTTAGACAGATTTGCGAATGTAAAAGTACCTACATAATGGTGAAAATTTGCTAACATTGCAGCTATTTTATCTCGTTCGCTGTTTAGTTTTGCAAGGGTTGCAGAATTGTTATTTTTCAATGAAAATAGAAAAGTAATAAAGAACGAAAAATAATTTTATTTGTCACAGAAATACATACGAATACGACAGATCTACATAATAACCAAGAGCACAAAAAACAAATAGTCGGCAGCTGCTTGTCATAACTGTGACAAGAAGGCTTCCACTCAGCATGATGCTGTGCTATGGGGGCCCCACAGCACAGCGCTGATTTTCAGCGGTCACCCGAAAAATACGTACGGAAACCAATTCAGGTTTAATGAGTTGTACATAAGTAGGTCACAAAATAAAATATAATAAACAGTACTTAAAATATAATGCCTATGCAACTAATTATAAGAAAAAACATTATTAAATAACAAAAATTTATCCGCAGACATAAATAATGTACCCGCCTAAAATATTTTATTACACGAGAATATCCAGTGTTTTGTCTGGCATGTGGCAATTGCTTTCGTATTTCTACAGAAACTTTCAATAGGATTGCCATAAGTAAATGATAAATGATTTTTATTTCTGTAAGTAGGTTTGTACAAACAGTTTTATACGTCAATCATATTTTAAAAACTAGATGAGGTCGGCAAGGGTCGTAAGGGTTTCGGTATCTAAGTCAATCCTATACATGTTTGACTTTTCCATCATCGTTACTTACTTATTTATTTTCTATAAGGTAGCTTCACAGCTGACAGTAAGTATAACATAATTATAATTCTAAATGTATTACGCCAATTACGAAGTATACAGATGTTATCGCTGATAGAATTTCACTTTGTCTAGGCAATTAGGGCCCTGCCATAACCGGGCAAGTTGATGTGCAGACCACGTCAAGGTGACAGTTAATACTGCACCTCATAAGGTTCAAAATCGCTTGACTCTCACTTTAAATATTGACCCGCTATGACTACCCCTGGTTTTATTTTTCGCTGCACGTTGCGGCAACAGCCAAAAGAATGCCTTTGCTAAGTTTGGATGCCTGCAACAACGGGCAGCAAAATATTCAATGTGTGGGAAGAAAATTTTGTGCCCAAGTAATCACGGACGGGTTTCATTTCCCACCTACCCCTTCTGAATGGAATTTATTTAGGTACCTAATGCAATACGTGCGCCTTTTTAGAATTTTGGCTAAGTATTTTGCACGATTCATTAAATAGAATGTACTGTAACTTCGAAAATAATGTTAATTGTTTCTTTTGAATAATCATCAAAATAGCATCAAAAGTTCGTCTAACGCTAACTGCTATTTTCATGATGTTTCGTACGATGCCGTAAAGATTAAATGTGAAGACAGCCTTCAGAGATTTGAAGAATAAGTATCTTCTCTTCGGAAAACCCAATAAAACTACAACAACTTGTTTAGGCGAATATCAACTATACACGAAACACATGAAACGTTATAAGCCTGGGGGTATACTTCGAAGCGCTAAACCGAAGTATCGGCCGAATGGTCGGTCGCTTCTTTACTACGGCTGACTATTGCTGACTACGGCGAAAAAAAAAGGCAATCGAAGAGATAAGCCAAAACTGTGACTTGAAGTCGGGTAAGGACTCAAAGTCAAAAAAGGAAACTATGGAAGTTATAAAACGGCCAAACAATCGGCCGATACATCGGTTTAGCGCTTCGGAGTAGACCCCCTGATTACATGGTGCGATTTAATTGTCGATGGCATATCGTAAATTGCAGCAACAATAGAACTTCATATTCATATTCATTTATTTGCGTTCCACAAGATAAAAACAAGATGTTAACAAAAGGCTTAGAGCTAAGAGCCGTTGTAGACCCTGTCAGGGCACATCAAAATAAAACTATACCTAAATGAAAACAATAATTACATTCGCCTATAATAATAATAATAATTCTTTATTCATCGGACAACAATAATCCATTGTGTTAGTAAGCAATACAAAATAACTTATTTCTAGTGTTAGTAGCTGAGATACATTATAAAAGGCAGAGTAACTAATAGTATTGTGAAAAGGGCATCCCCAGATTAATGTTCTGTGATTGTCCTTCTCACAAAACTTTTAATAATCGGAGAGTCAATACTTTCCGAAATAGTTTTTAGGATGCTGTTGCCACTCGCCCGCAACCTTGACAACAGCGACGCGGTTTTCTTACGAATGACGGCGTGGAAGCCGTCAGTTCGGTTTTGCGCAAACATAGCAGAAGCGCTGCACCATCGCGGCAGTCCCAACAGCATCCTTAAAATATTATTGTATTGTACGCGTAGGTCATCCAACGTTCTTTTTGTATAGTTGACCCAAAGATTCCCCGTGTAAAAACACTGGCAATATGCCTTAAACAGAGTTAATTTTACTAAATTGCTACACCGAGCGAATCTTCGGGCCAACATGTTACCTCGGACCGCCAGTGCCCTACGCTCTCTTTCAATATCAACATTGTCCTTAAGGTCGTCAGCGAGAAGATGTCCTAGATATTTGAATGTTGTCACTCTTTTGACGTTCAAGCCCTTTAGGGTAATGTCCGGTATAACATCTGGGCATTCGCCGCCGGCCTTAAAGACAATGTATTCACACTTCTTAACATTATATACAAGTCCGTGTGAGGCAGCATACGCCTGACAGACCCGAAGCATTTCATTTATTGCACCTGCCGTCGGCGCCAGCAACGCCATGTCATCAGCGTAGCTGATACTGTTTATCTTTACACCATGAACACTGCATCCCACCCGCATTTTGCTGAGGTTCACGATTAGCCCGTCTATATATGTGCTAAAAAGCCTCGGAGATGTCATACCCCCCTGCCTCACACCGCATTCCAACCTGTATGTATCAGAGAGTGCATTGGACCACCTTACAACATTTACTTGATTCCCATACCAATACTGTAGGATCCTGAGCACTCCAGCCGGTACACCCCTATCCTCAAGCTCTCTCCAGAGTACGTCATAATTTACCCATAAGCCTATAAGTAAATAACATATAGCCTTTTTGCCTATAAGTAAATAACAATAACATTAACAATTCTAATAATGGAAAGTAGGTAGCTATTTTTAGATAAAATTATATTATTTAGGTAATATTATTACAAACAATTAAAGAGAGATCGTATTTTTAGGTTACAAGTTATTAATAAAAAGATAAGTTTCACATGTATTGTATCACAATTTGAGACAAATTGTGTATTTAGTAGTCATGTTATGATCAATTATATAAATTCTTGATAAAATTACACATTATGTATTTAAGAATGTATTTATTACAATTATAGTCTTTCATTCAAGTATTCGTTCACATTATAATAGCTTTTGTTTATTAGAAATGTTTTTAATTTATTAATATTTATATTGTATTTATTTATATTTCTTATTTCTTCCGGTAACTTATTATACATTTTTATCGACATGACATAGGTACTTGGGGAGTGCATTTTTAATCGGGATGTAGGTATGTTTAATCTATTTTTATGTCTCAAAGTTATTTTAGTTTGTATGTCTTCTCTTTTTGTGTAGAATTTCGGATATCTAGGTACAAACTACTTACACCGACCAAGCAGTGCTTATCTGATGCAAGTCATTTGTTGCTTCAATTGCCACTGGCAAGAAACTTGCATCGGGCGTGCTTTCTGAACTTGGCGCACACCTTTGAAATTAGTTTTATTCGCAGATACACTATGCATACATAATATGTTTTACATAACTAATGTCAAGCCATGTTTACTCACAACAGTATACAACTCGCTATGTTTGTTGTTAACTGTCTAACATACACAATTTTGCCAGATTACGAGCACGCTTTCATAGTACGTATGCCCAGACTAAATAACTAACTGTAACTTATCTGTTTAACTTTAACTACACTGAAACTAATGTACAGCTGGGGAAATTAATTGTTAAGCAAAGTGCCACCCTACGTCAATTTCCCGTGTTACAGCCATGTCATACAACTGCCAAAGAATAACAGTTGTAATTTGAATATACGGGCAATTTAAGTTGGAAGTAAATTTGATTATCAATAAATTTTCCTGACTACACTGGTAAATCTACGCTGCCTGTTAGATGAGTCCATTAATATAATATTAGAGGTACTCTTATGAAATTTTAATGGAAGTTACGTTCGTTCATAACTTGTAACGAGAAATAAATGCAAGACTTTGGTCACAAAGTCTTGCATTTATTTCTCGTTATAAGTATACCCAATATTTTATTAAACCAATTTTAATTTGTAAAGTTGATGCATATTTATCGGGTGAATGCAAGTTGTTACTATGTCGATACTGCTTAGGCACTATTTATAAATGAATACTTGTCTTTATACTAACTGAACACATGGAAAAACTTCCGGGTGTATCAGTAGTCAATTCTGAACAAACTACTTTTAGGATTGCGTTTATTCTGTTACACTGGTTACACGTTGTAATGTATCATATCCTTTTAAAATTTTCATAAAAGCGCTGCCGTTACAAGCCTAGTGGCTTTCATATTAGACAAAAAATTCAACTATTTTCAGGCAGCGGCAGCGGTAGATTGCAGACGGAAGTAATCACGTCAGCCATGGCAGACTGCTGGACCATCACAGCATATTGTAATCAACGCAACGTTGCACGTAGTTACTTCTTTTTCTTCCATTTTCTGACTGGGCCATGTCTGTTTCGGTTGAAATCCGCCGAAAGGACTAGGAATCGTATAAAAATTGATATAGATACTCGTTGGTCTATGTGGGAATGACCGAGAACAGCGTTGTTTGCATAATATAATGCTGGATAAACCCATGAAATTATTCACTGAAAAAATATTGTCGCAGTGCATCGCTATATAATACTAAATACTTCCAAGAATAAAATATTAAATATAATATAATATAATAACCTACTCATTAAATTAAAAAAATATCCATTCAAAGACTCATACCTAAAATTCAGAATAGGATTTCAGGTCCGACCTAAACGATAACTTATTTGTTTCAACAAATCTGTATAAAATTATAAACTCAAACTTAAAATAATATTTTATTACAGTATTATGTAATTAATTGAAGTCTAGACTTCAGGGAGGCAGAATCGTGTTCGTAAAGCGCTTTCATCGCTAATTTCATTTGAATTCACATCAATCATATAAAGCTCGTTGGCTCAAATGACAGTATTACGTTCATTTATTCATAATTCTCTGAATTCACTGATGTCTAGACTCACTCCGTTGAGTATTTGGCCTATCATTGATCAATTACTATTTAGGTGTATTGAGTAGCGTTACTGTGTCAGAAATCACTGGAATCTTTTATAGAAAAAACCGGGCAAGTGCGAGTCGGACTCGCGCACAAAGGGTTCCGTACCATTATCTCAAAAAATCACGTTTTTTGTATGGGAGCCCCCTTAATTTTTTGTTTTATTTTAATTTAATTATTTATTTTTAAAGTGAATATATAACTAAATATTCTGTGAATATTTCAAGCGTCTACCTGTTGCCGTTATCAATATCGAGCAAAAACGAGCAAAAAAATCACGTTTTTTGTATTGGAGCCCCCTTAAATATTTATTTTATTCAGTTTTTTTGTATTCGTTGTTATAGTGGCAACAGAAATACATCACCTGTGAAAATTTCAACTGTCTAACTATCTCGGTTCATGAGATACAGCCTGGTGACAGACGGACAGACAGACGGCGGAGCCTTAGTAATAGGGTTCCAGTTTTACCCTTTGGGTATGGAACCCTAAAAAGGATCAACAGACTGATTCCATTATTTTAACTATGCCATTTATCACCGTCCATCTATAATATTCCAAATAAAAAAGATTAAGTATTCGCAAATGAGTCGGTCAGCTCTAACACAACACAGCTATGCACTTCTATTATAAAACAATTTAACATAAGTACATTGAACAGCAAATATATTGTATACTCACCACAATCCAATCCCATTTGATATTCCAACTTGGAACGTGAGGTGAGCAGTCCAGAATTCAAGACTATGAATATTTATTCAGGAGCAGGTAAAGTATATTCAGACGTACGGGAGTATCTACGATGCAGATTACATTGTTCATAAAGTTTTGATAGTGCAATTCGGAGCTGTAACATACATATACTATCACACCTGTGTTCTCAAAGAGGAAAGCAGAAGTGTAGGTTTCTAGAAAAAATGGATTTGTCCGAATCACTGCAAAACTTTTCCTCTACCCGCGTACCTACTCTTATTTTATATTAAGGGTAACATTAGCATTATCAGACTATAATGTTCCCACGGCTGGGACACAGGCCTCTTCTCCTCGAAAGGTGTGGGCTGTGATCAACCACGCGAACCCAGTGCGGGTTGGTGGATGTCACATGTCTTCGATTTTATTTGTCTCTAGGACATGCCGGTTTCCTCACGATGTTTTCCTTCACCGTTTTGAGAGCAGTGGTGATGAAATTTTACACAAATTAAAGCGCCTGCCTGTGTTCGAACCCACGACCTACAACTCGTAAGTCAGGGCCGTTACCACTGCTCTGGGTAGAATAGAATAGAATACTCTTTCATAAGTACACCAAATTAATTAAAGACTAACTCAGAACCAGCCCGCCCCCCTTGTTAGGGACTGGCGAGACCACAAGTGATGACCTAGCTATTGCTAGAACCACACAACACGCTGCAACGACATGACATAATCCATTCTCATCAATGTAAAACAGACTATTAGGTCTCCCACCTCACCATATTACACCTCACAATTTTACTCCATGACGTCTACATTTACCCGAATTTATAGTTGTCTGAAATAAATTCCTTTTGTGCGCCATAACAGGTGATTTGTCGGGGTTATGCTGTATTAGCGTGTGAAAATTATGAGACAGCGTAATGAGGGTGCCACGAACGCGTTCAACTTTGCCCCCTAATACTTTAATTTTATGTGTGAAGAAGATTCCATTCCACATTTTATGTAAAAGGGTTTTAGTGTCTAAACGAAAGTTGAAATGTGTGGCCGTGCTTAAAAATTACCTATAGCAAGGACGTTCTCTAGTTTATTGCTCAAAGTTATTTTGCAGGCGTTTTAATATTAAATGTATTTTGTAGACTACTTCCCGGCGTAATTTCCCCTTTGACTACGTACCTGCCTGTTAGAACGAAGTTTAATACGGTTTTCATGTAAGCTGCGATTAATTTGTTGTGTTTATTTTTTGTACAACATTGACTTTTTATTCCTTCTTGAGTTGATTTTTATTTTCGATGAAATATTTACTTACTTGCTTAAACATTCAGCACATTAACAGGCACATCTTATACTTCATCATATAATCATCTGTCTCATGTTGCAGTTTATAGAGCTTCTTGTGAAACAGATCTTCATAGCAAAGAATTTGGAGGGGGGGTTTGCCAGTGCTGAACAAATGTCTGGTTTTACTTTGGACTCTAGTCTCTGCTTCTGGAAGTGAGTGACTTCAGTTTTAGAATTAACTACTGTAAAAAAATTGAACTATCAATCCCGAATTATGCCTTTTTTAACGCAATTTAACGTTATTACTACAGAAAGTTAAGTTTCTCTACACATAACATTAACTTATACTGAAGCCGCCATCGTACTGTAAATAGAATTAAAAATACTGTTTACTGCTACCTGTTTTATGAGCAAGTTTCAGGTTAAAAGGTTGTTCTTAACTAGGTTGCCAATTTTCGACGAATGTTTAATAATAATATTCGTTATAAAAACATTGAATTCTATAGAAACCACAATGAAGTCTAGGACTTGAAGTAGTAAGTATGTTTGAATCACGGAATAAACAAGACAAAATATTTTGAATATAATATTTTAGTTGAAATACCTATTGCGACTGTCTTATTCTTTATTAAAATCTAAATGAGCTTAAATTATTTTAAACATTTTAAAGAGGTGTGTTAGTTTGACCGCTATGTGTGTGTCTGTCTGTGGTACCGTAGCTCTTAAACGGATGAACCGATTTGGATGTTTTTTTTTTATTTGAAAGCAGGTTTTCTAGCGGTACTTCTTAGATATGTTTTATCGAAATCAGTTCTGCCGTTTCAAGGTCATCCACACTTTTGTTAGCTGCGGTAGGGATCTTAGACGCATAATGGGTACCGTAAAACGGGGTGAATAAGGATGCAGAGGTGAATCGGGACGCAACTTTAAAATGGATTTTAACCTTGAAATAATTATAGTTTGTTGCCAACAAAGACACTTAATCGTTAAATATAATACAGGTAACACATTTTAGTCCGTTTTGGCAACAAACTATAATTATTTCAAGGTTAAAATCCATTTTAAAGTTGCGTCCCGATTCACCCCTGCATCCTTATTCACCCCGTTTTCCCGGTATTTACTTTACTTTCAAACATATGTGTGACCTAAAATTTTAAAACATCCATGTATGCTATATAAGTATGTAATATCATGGAATTCTTGGTCTGATCGGCATCAGACCGACATCCAGCACAATAGTACAGTCTTGAAAAAAAAATTGCAGATATGTTGTGTATGGATTCGTTTTGATCAGTATTTGATTCTACATACAATGCAATGGTGGCAACATGATGAGCTGATGCTGCAGTCAGGATATCCAACACAATAGTACAATCATGAAAAAAAAAGAATATACTTATGTAGTGTTTGGATTGGTTTTTTTATCAGTATTTTTAATTCTATTTACAGTACGATGGCGGCTTCAGTATAAGTTAATGTTATGTGTAGAGAAACTTAACTTTCTGTAGTAATAACAACGCATTTATATATTGTAAAATTGCGTTAAATTTTTTACATATATACCTGAAAATTATGACTAACTGTAAAACAAAATATTATTAAGATAAAGCTTCGTTTTGATTTCATAATCTTTCCAATTCTTGCAATGCTGATTTTCCATTAGGACAATTGAATAGTTTTCTTTGATCCTATTCACAAATTGGAACACCTTGTAAACTTTTCACACGTCTCAAAGCCACATCCGCGCTCGCGGAAAGGGTCGATTGCGCCTACATTAATCACTCCTGTATGTTACACATTGAACGCAGGTAATGTGGCAACACTGCGGTAAGTCTATCAGGTACCTATTTGTTATTTTGTTGTTTAATTTCCTAATTTCTATAATTATGTCGTTGTGTATTAATGGTATTTGATTATTTAATGTGACTGAGTGTTTATAAATATATAAATTAATGAGTCTCTGATACTTGAAATAAATGTTTTTTTATTTTTATTTAAAACCACATAAGCCTGGCCTATTGCAAAAGTTTTTTTTGCCTAAATATACAACAGCCTTTTCGCTGTTGTTCCCTGTAATTTGTGACCGATAACAGCCCAACTTAAAATGATAGGGAACATTATTTTTTCAATATTGCCATACCCTTTTTGGGTGGGAAATTATCAAATAACTTCTCCCGCTCTGGGCGGAACGGGAGGGCTTGTCAAACTTTTACTGACTAAAACCCACCCGTGTTCCTTCATTTGCCTGTGTGCCAGGGCCACGATATCCCTTTCGGACAAACGCGCAACCCTGGCAGGCCAATGCCTGCACACACACATACACAGCTAGAATCAAGTCAGTCAATTCGTGCTGTCATCTCTTTGAGGCGCGCGTGGAATACAACGCGCCGTCGACCCGGGCCTGGTCCTTATCGGACGGCGAGCCGCCCATCGCTCACCGTCCGCAGGCCCGCGCCTACGGTGGCCGGAAATCTGCTTGCGATTCCCGACGCCCAGGGCGTCTTCTGCGGTGACTAGGGGCGTGAGGGCGCGAACCCTGCCTCTCCCTCACGCGTTCTGCCTCCTCCTTCGCGAGCATTACTGCTTCGCAGAAGGAGGTGACGGCCTCCCATGCACTCTCGCTTCGGACCATGGCCTGAACCAGGGCCGGACGCCCTTGAGGCCCTGAAAAGTTAAACTGTGTGGCTGTTTTGGGAACACATCCATTTTCATCTTTAAAGCTTCTACCAATCTAGTTATCATCAAACTCGATAAATATAAGTTTAGGTAGTTCCCCCTCTTCCAATTGGTCTCTTAGATGTCCATTCCATTCCAGTTTCTTAATTATGCCCATAATACCATTTACTAAACCCTCCGACACTTTTAAAACATCCGCAACATCACTCGAGCGCCTATTGCGATTTTAAAAGGACTGACTACTCCTCCCGTACAGTTCGGATCTTGAGGAATAGAAGAAAGATTTGGCTTTTGATCATAAGTAGTGGGTTTCCTGGATTCATCGTGATGGTTTAGGAGAAAAATTGTACTTATCATAACTTCTTTTGTAACAAAGTTTAATTATTTTAAATTTAATTATAAAAATTATAAAACCCAACAAAGAACAGTGAAAATTTAAAAATGATACCTATAATTGAGCCATCAAATCCAATTTAGTAATACCTATAAATGTCGCATCCGGCATTTAATGTTTACAACAAGACAAGGTGCGCCACCTAGCGGCAACTATCAAGACTAGAATTGGCGCTCTTTGACAGAGTCGGAGCGTTTACGGTCGGTTACGAGGTTGAGGAGAACGCGCCAAGTCGGCGCAATTCCTTATCTGGAGATCAAGCTGTGAGGACGTTTCGGAACTGTCCGTCGTTTTGTTGTGCTCAGTTATTAGTGGTAATTGTAATTTGTAGTGATTGTGTCAATTTGTGATTTTAATAAACGCTGTGTATCGTACATTCGTACCCAGTGTGTTTTCATTGCACGAAACCCACCTTATTCTCCCCACATGATGTTTGAATCTAACAGAGTAAATCCTGATGATCCGACTTATATATATTTTAAGGGGTCCCTATGTTGTTTCGAACGCCGCTGTTGCGACACACGCTGTTGCGAATTATTTTTCCACTGCCTCACAGGTTCGAAAGCTCACGGACTCGAATGAAGTAGTCGCGAAAGACGCTGTTTCGAAAAACATTTTCACTGCCTCATACGCTCGAATGCTTGTGATTTCGATTTATTTAGTCATAAAGTGTACAGAAAAGTATTTAATCATTTGGGTTAGGTTAGGTTAGAACAGTGACCATTAACGCGCGAAGGCGAGCGAGCGAAGCGAGCGTGCCGCGGCAGCGGCCGCCGAGCGCCAGGTCCCCTCTATTGTTGGTAAATTCAGTTACCAAAACAAAAACTCTTCATCAATATCCAATTTAACTCACAAGCATTCGAGCGTATGAGGCAGTGAAAATGTTTTTCGAAACAGCGTCTTTCGCGACTACTTCATTCGAGTCCGTGAGCTTTCGAACCTGTGAGGCAGTGGAAAAATTATTCGCAACAGCGTGTGTCGCAACAGCGGCGTTCGAAACAACATAGGACTCCCATATTTTAATTATAGAAATTGATGGATGGCACGATACGGTTTGCTCATTGAAATAGCGCTATAATGTCGCGGCGGGGTACCGCTAAGTTTAAAGCAATAACATAATAGCTAAAATAGGGTCGAAAAATCGCCAAAATCGCCTCACGTAATTAATGGACGCCCCCTAACAGACACAATTTACGTTATCAAGTCGAACTAATTGTACAGGTAGGTGCACAAAATATACAATATAGTCCTCCTTATCAACTTCGATATCGGCGACCTTTTGAAATTATTTTTTCCTTTAATAGCGTGTGCCGTAATATGACTCGCCAGCCCGAACCATGTCAAAGTTAAAGACAAAGTAATTTTTTTTATTTCAAATAGGCACTTAAAAGGCAGTTTTGAACGTCAAAATTTACAAAAAAATCGAATTGATTCTAGTCGCATGAGTTTACACAGTCAAAACTCGCTAGAGTCTCCGTAAATGATATGTATGAAATACTGTAAACTCATGGTAGATTAATGCAATAGAGTTGGCCGGCAGAGTTAAAGGTATAGGAGAGCCTCGATCGTGCAGGCCTGGGTGTCATCATCGGACAGGCCTGCCAACATCAACGACGAGGCAGAGTGGTTCCGGGAGGCCATGTCCAAAATTTGTGACGTGGCAATGCCCCGGGTCTAGCCCGGACGTGCCCGGCGCCAGGTGTACTGGTGGTCGCGCGAGCTGACCGCGTTACGCGAGGCGTGTGTTGCTGCGCGGCGCCGGTATTCCAGGCACCGCAGGCTCCGTATCCGCCCTCCAGATACGGAAGCCATTCAGGTGGAGCTGTACGAGGGGTACAGAGAGGCTAAGAACGCCCTCCGAGCGGAGATCCAGCGGGCCAGAGGACTGGCCCGCGAGGAGTCGCTGGAGACTCTCAACGGAGACCCGTGGGGACGCCCCTACAAAGGGGTGCGGGATAAACTCCGCCCATGGGCTCCCCCACTGACGCAGAGTCTCCGGCCCCAGCTCGTGGAGGACGTGGTGAGCGCTCTGTTCCCTTCGCGAGGGGAACATACTCCCCCGTCCATGGCTCCGCCTCCTGCGGTGCCCGATGTGGACCACACCGCCAACGACGACGACGACGATTCTTCGGAGGTGACCGAGGTAGACCTGAGAGTGGCGGTACGTAGGCTGAATGCCAAGAATACCGCCCCAGGACCCGACGGCTTGCCTGGAAAAGCCTGGGTTCTGGCCTTGGAGGCTCTCGGGCCTCGACTAAGAGGGCTCCTAAGCGCATGCTTGGAGAGGGGCCAGTTCCCACTTCGTTGGAAGACGGGGAAGCTGGTCCTCATTAAGAAGCCGGGGCGCCCAGCGGACTCTCCGTCCGCTTACCGGCCCATCGTGCTGCTCGACGAGGTGGGCAAGCTCTTTGAAAGAGTTATTGCAGACCGCCTTGTCGGGCGGCTGGTACGGGTGGGGCCGGATTTGGCGGAGAGCCAGTTTGGTTTCCGCAAGGGTCGCTCTACGGTGGACGCCATCATGCGCGTTCGAGCCCTCACGACGGGGGATGCTGTGGCCCGGGGTGGGGTCGTCTTGGCGGTGTCTCTTGACATCGCCAATGCCTTCAATACCCTGCCCTGGAGTTGCATCAGGGAGGCACTCCGATATCACCGGATGCCGACCTACCTCTGTCGCGTAGTCGAGGCATATCTGACGGACAGGGCCGTCATCTACCCCGGTCACCAAGGAGAGTGGAACCGGCGAGAGATGTCGTGCGGTGTCCCACAGGGATCGGTCCTGGGGCCGCATCTGTGGGACATCGGGTACGACTGGGTGCTGCGCGTCGACCTCCCTAGTGGCGTCAGCGTAGTCTGCTACGCTGACGACACGCTAGTCCTGGCACAAGGGAGTTCGCATCAGGCGGCGGCCGAACTGGCGGCACGTGGGGTTGCGACAATCGTCGATAGGATCCGGCAATTGGGACTCGAGGTGGCATTGCACAAGTCCGAGGCCATGTGTTTTTATGGTCCTCGGAACGCGCCACTGTCGGGTTCCCAGATAACGGCGGGAGGGGTTCACATCGGCGTCGAGTCGACGATGAAGTACCTGGGACTCGTCCTCGACAGCCGGTGGAACTTCGTCGAGCACTTCCGACGTTTGGTTCCCAGACTGGAGCGGGCCGGGGCTGCCTTGAAGCGGCTCCTGCCCAATCTGGGGGGTCCAAACGCCTCCTGCCGGAGGCTCTACGCGGGGATCGTGCGGTCCATGGCCCTTTACGGGGCACCGGTGTGGGCGCGTTCTCTGAGGCTGCGACCAGCGCAGCGGTTGAACGCGTCCCAAAGGGTCATGGCCATCAGGATGGTACGGGGATACCGCACGGTCTCCCGTGAGGCGGCGAGCCTCCTTGCCGGACTGCCGCCATGGGATCTGGAGGCGAAAGTCCTCGCGCACATTTGGGTGTGGCGCGAAGAGGCGAAACTCCGGGGCATAACTCCGCTGCCGCAGGAAATCGCGGCACAGCGGACGGAGCTCCGGTGCGATCTCATGGCGATATGGAGAGTGCGATTGTCGCAACCCAGCGCTGGGCACGCCACAATTGTGGCGATAAGTCCCCTCTTTGAGGAGTGACTAGAGAGGCGCCACGGCGTCCTCACCTTCCGCCTGACGCAGGTCCTCACCGGACATGGATGTTTCGGGAGGTTCCTGTTTAGGATTAAGCGGGAGGAAACGCCCGGGTGTCACCACTGTGTGGATCGCCCGGAGGACACGGTGGAGCATACGGTGGAGGTCTGCCCTGCTTGGGCGGAGCACCGCCGTGTCCTCACGGCAGCGATCGGCGGCGGCGATCTCTCGCGTCCGGCCCTGGTTCAGGCCATGGTTCGGAGCGAGAGTGCATGGGAGGCCGTCACCTCCTTCTGCGAAACAGTGATGCTTGCGAAGGAGGAGGCGGAACGCGTGAGGGTAAGGCAAAGTCAACGCCCTCACGCCCTTAGTCGCCGCAGGAGACGCCCCGGGCGTCGGGAATCGCAGGCCGATTCCCGGCCACCGTAGGCGCGGGCTTGCGGACGGTGAGCGATGGGTAGCTCACCGTCCGATAAGGACCAAGCCCGGGTCGACGGCGCGTTGTGTTCCACGCGCGCCTCAAAGAGACGTCAGCACCAATTGACGGGGTCCGAAAGGGCCAATGCCTGCCAGGGTTACGAGCCTGTCCGAAAGGGATATCGTGGCCCTGGCACACAGGCATCTGAAGGAACACGGTGGGTTTTAGTCAGTAAAAGTCTGACACTCCCTCCCGCTCCGCTCAGAGCGGGAGAAGTTATTTGATAATATCCCACCCAAAAAAAAAAAAAAAAAAGGTCGTTACGTATTTGCCGTTTACGTACGTACGTTACGGGTTGTCAGAAGCCCGAAAGTGTGACAACCAATCTAACCAAGGGGTATCGTATTACCCAGCAACTGAGTTGTGGAGGTCAGATACACAGTTGCTCCATGTAGAATACTGGTATTCAGCTGCATCTGGTTAGATTAGAAGTAGACCCGATGTAGTTGGGAAAACGCAGATGATGTACAGACGCCAGCAGGTCAAGCTACCTGAAACTGTAAAATTTTCCCAATCAACCTTGAACCTTATGCTTTAACGATAAGGTTGAAAATCTTTTAAAGTATTTTGACAGATTGTAGTAGCTTGATGTACTGGCGTCTGTACGTAACGTTACGTTACGTATTTTTTCGTTTAGTGTATCAAGTCGCTTTTTTACGAAAGTTTTTACATTTTTGTAGACATCAAAGCGTCAAGACGACCTATGTGAAGCGAGCCTCTCCCAACCTGTTGCATCAGCAAGAGCTTAGATGCTTCTTGAACAAATCTTTATAGCGGAGATGTTGACCGCCATGCTTCCGTTAACCTACCGCCATCTCAGAGTACAAGACCACTTTGGGTAAACGGTGGTCCTCCATGCGAATGAAGTGTGCACACCATCTGAGTTGACACTGTATAAATAAAGCCTAAATGCCATACATGTCAGAACGGAGCAGGACCTTCGTATATAGGAACGCGGTCCTGCCATTTAATTTTTAAGATGAATCTCATGACACCTTAGGTGAAATGAGCTTCCTAATATCTTGTCTTGTTTGTAGGGACACCATGTTTCTACGCCATAAAAAAGGACAGTAAGAGTAAGTAGACTAGAGTAAGATTAATGCCTTGTAAACACTTAAGTACCTCTGTCTCTAGCTTTAGCTGGCAGCTCTAGCAGGTACGCAATTATAAAGCTATGGAACTTAATAAACATCTACGAGTATTTCAGTTTCTCAGATTAATCACCATGTTCCAAACTTATCGAAGCACCAATTTCACGCATTTTTGACTTCCAAATCCCACTTCAAATAAACGTATTCAGCCGCTGGAAAGTCCGCATAAAATTGATTGCTAATAACTGGGATTCACGCTTCCCGACCGTGTGTCTTTTGCCACGAAATATATAGATACAGAAGGCGAGTTCCATACAACGAACGAGCAAATTGGAGCACATAGACGTACAATATGTAAATATTTTATTGGAATAAATACATAATTATTACAATTTTTGTGTATGGTATTACTGCATTAGTTTAGTTACTGTGTAGCAGTTATTAGCGCCCACCCCAGGACCGAAAGAAAATTGAGTTCCTCCTAATAATAATTCTGTTTGTGTAAACAGAGAAAGAGCATTTTACTGAAACTAAATGTTCGTTTGGTAGACAAAACTCTAAGTCGACCCTTAAACGAATGCGAGTCGCGAATGCACTTGCACCCATGTATGTGAAGCGTGTCTTTGTGTGCGTGTGTTTTCCCTCGTTGTTGGAAGCTGGCCTTCTGTACCTATCTTATTTTGTGGCTTCATGTTCAGTTTGTAATTAGCGCCCTCCAGACTGGAGGTGATTACTCCAATTACCTCTTATTGAATTGACCGATGACACGTAGCGGTAATTACCGACTTTTACACTGTTGATTGTAAATTTTGTTTGCTTAGGTCGTGATTTTAGGTTTTGTTGGGAACTGTACGGACGAAAAAGCCATTTTTAGGGTTCCGAACCTCAAAAGGAAAAAGCGGAACCCTTATATTTTGAATGTGGTTGGTTTCTGATCTTTTTCACAATATTCATTTTTGTATTTGTCGATTAAACCAGAATGATCCACCAAAAGCCCCTCTGCACCACTGGGAAGACCCAACTGGCCCGTTGCAAAGAATACACATCGATACTTAGTCCAAATTGGTTCAATGCCCACCGTCATATTCACATTCACACCGTCCCGCGCCAGAGACGATCTCTCTATTCGGAGGTGATTTTTTTTTAATCTCGGCGAAGATGCGTCTTTACGTTGTCAATATTTTTGGAATATTAAAAAAATGTAATATTTATAAATAGAATGCCATGATTAAAACAATAAAAAAAACGTTTATGAACAAATTAACATTTATTTGTGTTCTAAACTCAAAAATATTTGAATTTTCCATTTTTCATATTAGGCTGTTTATCGGCTTTATACCTTTGCTTCTCCTTCAACCTGGCGAAAGCAAAGCGCGGAAAAAAAAGAAAATTAAATCATGGTTTCCTAATAATTCATGACAAAAATATTTTACGTTATTTTATTTTATTTCTTCAAAAGTGTATTGAAAAACGTCGTTTGATACATTTGTTATTGCAGTTCTCGGCTCAAAAACAAGCTTACGGCTCGAGTGTTAATTCCGCCTCGAATGCAATAACAAACATTCTCCACTTGGATCAAAATGTACTATTCTAGGTCTAATGAATCAGCATCATCAGCTGTCAATGGCATGTGAGTACCATGGAGCCGTTTATTATTATGTTGACTTCAAAAATCCTGGCAGTTGAGAGTATGTCATGCTCACTTAAATGTCTCGCCAATGGTGGCGCGTGTGTTGGATTATTCGGTTCCCTACAAAGTGGTTGAGCTGGATGGTGCTGATCCATGCGTCATGTTCCTGAACGGGCGCCGTCAGTTGAGGCTGGTTATCTCTTAACTGCCGGGGCTTATTTTGTAATCTTTTAATCTTATATTTTGAATTGTTTTTTTCATTTTATTTTTTTGTTTTTTACATTGTTCTCACATAAAGAAGCGACAAGAATAATGTACCCAGGATTTTGTAATATCTTGATTTAAAAGAGTGTCCTTGGAGTTTCTCGCCTGTTATTCTCCATAGAGATCTACGTTTTGTAATGGGCAAATAGCTTCCACTTTCTGACTAACTGACCGACTCTTTGACAGTTCAAAAGTGCCTGTAAATGGTTTAATTGAAATAAATGCTTTGAGTTTGCACGTCATTAAACCTTATCCTCGACCACTCTCATTCAGCTGCTACGAACTAGCTAAAGGATAAAATAATACAAAAGTCATTATTTACGAGTATGGGGGCTTTTGAATGAGAGTTTTGTATTGTAACAACCTAACTACAGCTGCTATCCGAATAATTATAGCGAATCGTTTATAAATGAAACGTTGGTTGTAGGCCTATAGCAAAATTAATATCGTGCAAATGATGCAAATATGAACGGATAAGTAATTAAATAATTAACAATTTCTTCCCGTGGGTGTCGTAAAAGGTGACTAAGGGACTTACTGGAGAATGGGCAGCAGCGTTCTCTATGCATTTTAACACCAAACTGCGATCGCTAACCTGCCTGTCAAGCGTGGCGATTATGGCAACCCTCCGCTCCTATTGGGGGAGGCCTATGTCTAGCAGTGGACGTCTTTCGGCTGAAATTATGATGTAATTAAATGACTGTAATTAGTAATAAAATTACATAAAGCTAGGCACAGAAAATAAAGAGCAGGAGTTACCGCAACTTGAAGTTGGAAAAGATGTTATTTTCAGTTGTTTTCCACACATGGGCACTTATGAAACGTCAGAAGCTAGGTTCACGGTTCCAATTGGTCATTTCCTATGGAGAAGAGGTAACAAGAAATTCCACGGTTACTCTTTTAAAAATAATAGGCTTTTACAATGTTTTCAAGTTACAGTGTTAATAGGTATGGAGAATGTTTGTTCTTGCATCCGAGGCGGAATTAACACCCGAGCCGTAGGCGAGGTTGTTTTTGAGCCGAGAACTGCAATAACAAATGTCCACATGTATCAAACGACGTTTTTCAATACACTTTTGAAGAAATAAAATACAATAACGAAAAATATTTTTGTCATGAATTATTAGGAAACTATGATTTAATTATCTTTTTTTTCCGCGTTTTGCTTTCGCCAGGTCGAAGGAGAAGCAAATATATAAAGCCGATAAACAGCCTATTATGAAAAATTGAAAATTAATATATTTTTGAGTTTAGAACACAAATAAATGTTAATTTGTTCATAAACGTTTTGTTTGTTGTAATAATCATGGTATTCTATTTATAAAAATATTTAAATATCCCAAAAATATTAACGCCATAAAGACGTATCTTTGCCGATTAAAAAAAAAACACCTCCGAATAGAGAGGACCGTCTCTGGCGCGAGACGGTGTGAATAGAAGCATTGGACCAATTTGGACTAAGTATAGGTATAAGTTATCTGTGGCAATTTTTATTCCCGCACACGTGTTGGAAAATAAATATCGCACGCGTGTGAAATACATTGAATTGTGAACCTAATCGTAGTGCGATATGAACCAGTTTTCGAGGAAGTGTATTGAAAAATGATTTACAAAGCTACAGTTTATTAAGCCTACAACGTTCTCATATTCACAAATGAAAAAAGAATCTATATAAAATATTACTAAAATAATAAAAATGAAAACTTATTTAAACCAAATGACATGATTGCCATTACACTTTAATAATATTTCACACTTTTCTTTATAATTTCTTCCTTATGAACTTCAGTAAACATTCTAAAACTGTTCCGAAACAAGTCCTCGTTTTGTATCGAAGTTCTCTCAACGCTGGTCGCCGCGAGAACTTTTAAGTGGAAAGTATTGTAACCTATTTATTTTCTAATCTGCAACAAATTAGAGTGATGTTCTTTAGAAACTTCTTTGTGTCCATGTTCAATCTACAATAAATACTTACGGACGTTCAAACATTTTTACTTTAAAGAGAAAACATAAGCAAACACAAGCGCTTGAATAGAACAACAAACATGAGATAGGGTTATATAATATCTAATGAGATTTGTCGGTGGCGGTGGCTACAAATATAAACTTCGAATATCCAGTAAACAATCATTTATTGAAACCACTGTACTTACTACAATCTTGGAAGTGAGATGCTTTATAAGTATTTAAATAGTAAACTATAATTACTTGAGATTACAACAAATATAGGGGGCAGCGGGGCGATGAGCAGAGAGCGAACAGACCAGAGCCAAAAAGGGACAATGTCACCATAGATACAACAAGTAAAGGGTTGCCACACTTTTAACAATATCATCCACTAAGCATAACGTTGAACAGGCTACTTTATTGCTAATAGGTACTTATGAATGGTTGTGGTAAGGTTTACGAACCCATATTCACCAAGTTTGCCAAAACTAAGGCTATATTAATTAAATTAATGTAGGTGGGTACCCAGTTTGTCGTTAATTTAAGGCTCTTGCTTTTTATACAAACGTATCGATTTTCGTTATCCTATACCTAACCCGTATATAACCCGTAACTTTCTGTCAATCCTATTAGATTCCAACGTTTTCTGGGAATCCCACGATATCTAGGAATTAAGTTTCTCTCTTATTTATACGGCTTCTGATGTTTCCCAGAAGATGTAGAAGCTGAAATCGTTTGACGCCTTCTAACCGTGTAACTAGTGGCTAGTAGGCTTCAACGCGTCGTGAGCTCAATATGGTACTAAAGCAAAAGTAACTTTATAACACAATATCTGTTTTCCCTGAAGAAGTAGGCACAGACAAGGAATTGTACACCCACATTAGTAATAGTGCCTGAGACTTTTGTTATTAAACGAGCATAATTATATCCCAGCTCTGGGCTGCTACTGAGCATTTCCTAATGGAAATACTGGGGATCAAACTCAGGGGGTCATGAATTGAGCTTAAAAAGTTTTTGATACTCAACAGCTCATTCACTTTAAGGCGATTTCTCTTTTGTCAGGTTGTATCTTGATCTAAATATGATTCATTACTTTCATGATTATACTTCTGTAAATACATAAATCTGTTATAGTCGTTAATTTATTTATTATTTATTTATTTAAACTTCTCACACACAATTAGGTACAAAGGCGGACTTAATGCCTAATGCGTTAATCATATTTTGATCAAGATACAACCTGACACTGACCTGAAAATTGCATAAAAACGAAAGAAAATTTGAATTTCGGGGGCTGCGGAATCCCCATAATATTCCTTGTTTCTATACGCCGAACGGAACGGAGTAAACATTGAAGTTCGCCCAAATAAATTGTATTTGTAACTAATCGGTCACTAGTTCAACCTTCCCGGCTCCCTCTTCGAATATGTTGGTTCTTTCATTACGTCACTAATTTTGTTCGGGTCTCGTGTACCGTTGGGACTATTTGGACTCTGCTTAACGACGTGTGGACCCACTGTGACGTAGTAATCTTCTATATGTCTTAACCAAGGACGGTATAAGGACGTAACGATCATGAACATTGGCGTATACAAGGATCTTTTAGCGCGTGGCTAAAATCGGAACTAACGCCGCCATCTTGGTTTAGAGTTCCGTACCTCAAAAGGAAAAACGGAACTCTAATAGGATCACTCGTGTGTCTGTCTGTCCGTCTGTCACAGTCGTTTTGCTCCGAATTTACTGGTAAGTTGAAAGGTACTCATTTCTGTGACCCAAACACGGACGTGTAACATATACATATATAAATGAGTTAAGAATGTGAGGATCAATTATAGGGGCAAACTAGAAAAAAAAAGCAAACTGTACCGTTTTACATATCAAATGAAAGGGCTTGTTGTAAGGGTCTCAAATGTATTTTTTAAAATAATTTTAAGATAAATATTTTTAAAGTTAGGTAGGTATTTAAGAAAAGATATGAAAATTGACCATTCCCCCACCTTATCTCCGAAACTACTAGGTAAGGCTAGAATTCTTTACTTATAGATTACAGGAAAACCTATAAGAAGTCTATGATCTTTAAATAACATGGTAAATCTCTCAATATTTGACGGCACAGTTGGCGCAGTGGTTAAGCAATTGACTGCTACGCTGCGTGTCGCGGGTTTGATTCCCTTACGGAACAAATATTTGTATGCCCTATAAGTAGTCGTTCCGGGTCTGGCTGTTTGTGTATGTGAGTTTAAATATTTGTAAACGCACCCACGATACAGGAGAAATTCCGTGTGGGGCAACGTTCAAAAAAAAAATTAAAGAACATTGTGTGTACATACTTGCTCCGGAGGTAAGCTAATCCTCAACACACACAGCCCAGACAAACCTAGAACCTGCGCTTACATACCCAAAGATATCCCTATCGCACCACTCACTCAATTCTGTTCCAGAGATCTGACAGCCGTTAGACTCCAGACAGAAGACGATGTCCCAGACGTTGTACTGGCCTCGGTATACATGCCAGGCGAGAACACCGACTGTCCGCCGAAAGAGATGACCGACCTAGTGCAGCACTGTGAGCGAGCCAACCTTGACCTGATCATCTGCACTGACTCGAACGCCCACCACCCGCTCTGGGGCAGCGACACACCGAACTCCAGAGGAGAGGTACTATCCACCTATTTATTCTCAACTAACCTTAACATCGTAAACCGCGGCTCGGAACCCACTTGGGTCACAGTCCGGGGACAAACGCGACAAACAGTATCACAAACTGGCACGTGTCGGACGAGCCTTCATGCTCAGACCATAGAAGAATCCGATTCACACTAACAACCAACATCAGAAAGCCCATACCGGGACGAAATCCTCGGCGCACCAATGTGCCAGGATATAAGCGTCTCCTAGCCTCGCTATTAGCTAGGCACTTAACACTGACAAACTTAACAGACCCTACACAACTAGAATACACTGTCACAAAGTTATCAGAATACATAACCGAAGCCTACCATGCATGCTGCAGACTAAGGGTGCCACAAACCAAGGCTGAGAGAAACCCCTGGTGGAACGCCGAACTTAGTAAACTCAGAGATGCACTTCGTAAGCAATTCAACAGAGCTAAGAACACCAGACTTCCGGACGACTGGGAGCTATACAAAGAAACTCAATATCTGTACAGAAAACAGATCAGGACTGCCAGGCGAACAGCTTGGCGGAAGTTCTGTGAATCCATAGAGACAAATAATGAAGCCGCAAGGGTTAGGAAGATCCTATCAACTGACCAGGACCGAACTCTTGGCGCGCTGAAAAAACCCGACAACTCATATACAACAACTGACCATGAAACCAGCAAGGTCCTTCTTGAGACTCACTTCCCGGACTGCAAACTCCTGGAAGACAGGACGTGGGAGGTTGTGCCAGAATGGACCCCAACGGATCGAGACTGGTCAAGAGCCCATAATATAGCAACAGAAGACCGTATAAAGTGGGCTATCAACACGTTTCAGCCTTTTAAGTCAGCAGGACTGGATGGCATCTTTCCAGCCCTGCTACAATGGGGGATAGATCACCTGACACCGTGGCTGGTGGAGATCTATCGAGCGTGCATAGCACTTAGACACATACCACTAGCATGGCGCGAAGTGAAAGTCATCTTCATACCCAAACCTGGCAAAACCGACTACACACAACCCAAGGCTTATAGGCCTATTAGCCTTACATCCTTCCTACTGAAAACCCTGGAGAGACTCTGTGATAGACACATTCGAGACGGACCTCTTCGGAGAAAACCACTCCATAAACAACAGCATGCGTACTCCACAGGCAAATCAACAGAATCCGCGCTACACAGCGTGGTTTCTAAGATTGAATGCGCAGTGGACCACAAATGTTCATCACTGGCTGCCTTCATTGATATCGAGGGCGCCTTTGACAAAACCATGTTTAACAGCATTAACATGGCCCTAGACAGACACAACATAGACTCGACCCTGAGCGGCTGGATCACCAATATGCTCAAAATGAGAGCTGTACAGGTCACGATAAATGACACCACAAGGGCCATCGTGGCGAAGGGCTGCCCGCAAGGGGGCGTCCTCTCGCCACTTCTATGGAACCTGGTTGTAGACAGCCTCATCAAAACACTCAATGACAAAGGTTATTTCACCGTAGGCTACGCCGACGACATAACCATAATAATAAATGGCACCCACGAAAACACCTTATGTAACCTAATGCGCCAGGCTTTGAAAATAGTAAAAGACTGGTGCAACAAACACCAATTGTCAGTAAATCCGACAAAAACCGAACTGATTCTCTTCACAAAAAAGAGGAAGCTGGCGACACTACAACTGCCACGACTCTTTGGAACTACCCTAAGCCTATCAACCGAAACCAAATACCTGGGCATCTATTTGGACAAACAGCTGAACTGGGCAAAACATACCAACTACATTACCACAAAAGCCAGTGTATCCTTGTGGCAGTGCAAACGACTGCTCGGAAGGAATTGGGGCATCAGCCCCAAGGTCACCCACTGGCTATACACCACAGTCATCCGACCAATTATCACATATGGCTCACTGGTCTGGTGGCCCAGGACGGACCTGAGCACAGCCCAAAAAGACCTCGAAAAACTGCAGCGGTTTGCTTGTGTAGCAATAACTGGCAGTATGAGGACTGCACCAACTGCCGCTTTACAGGTAATGCTAGGACTGCCACCCCTACACCTCATCATGCGGGAGGAGGCAGCCTTGGCCGCCTTCAGGCTCCACTTATCGGGAACCCTGAGCAAAGACTCTAGGGTCAAACACACACGCATAAGGGAAGATGCAATCAAACGACAACCGATGATGGCATCACCCTGCGACAAAGCCCCGAAACTACACTTCTTTCAGAAGCATTACAGCGTTACACTCACAGAAGAACGGTGTGACCACTCAGGCCCAAGAGAGATGAGAGTATACACCGACGGATCAAAGACCAACTCCGGAACCGGAGTCGGAGTCTTTTCACACGATTTTAACATAAATATATCCAGCCCGCTTAAAATGTTCAACACCGTCTACCAGGCGGAATGCGTGGGCATTATACAAGCGGCTTACGCCATAGAAGCCAGGAAAGTTACGGACACCCGTATACGTATACTGTCCGACAGTGCCTCAGTTCTGCAATCCCTAGAGAAAAAATATATTACATCCAGACTAACACTAGAATGTCACAATGCACTGGAGCGGGTGACAGTGTCCCACCGTAACGCAGTGACACTGCAATGGATAAAAGGACACAGCGGATCTCTGGGTAACGACGCAGCTGACGAACTAGCTAGGAGAGCATCCAGCGCGTCAGTCTGTGGGCCCGAGCCTATTGTACCCATCCCCTTTAACCAAATACGCAGGTGGCTACAGGAGTTCACCCACACACAAGCGGAGAACTGGTGGACCTCGACACCGGGCTGCAGGCAGTCCAGGGAAGCCATGCCATCCTTAGATGGCAGACTAACCAGGCGTTTGCTACGCCTGGACAGGAACGGCCTGCGCTTGGTGACGGGGACCATCACGGGACACTGCTCACTAAACAAACACTTCCACAATATAGGCATAACGGACAGCCCTCTGTGCAGGGCTTGCATGGAGGCTGATGAGACCGTTGCACATGTGCTCTTTGACTGCACAGGCGTCAGCCAGATAAGAACAGAAACCCTCGGGTCACCCAGATCTTTCACAGATATTCTACGCAGACCAGAAGATCTAATAAGCTTCTGGAGGGAGGTGGGCTGGTTGGAATAAACCAATGACGGCCGCCATGGCCCACGCACAATGGTCCACATGAAGGACTAAGTGCGGAAACCAAACCCTCTAACATAGAACATAGAACATAGATACTTGCTCCGTGTGGTGCCGGATGTAAAGAATAGCACCACCCCATTTCTTCCCCTGGGTGTCGTAAAAGGCGACTAAGGGACTTAGGTACTAGGGAGTGGGCAGCAGCGTTCTCTATGCATTTTAACACCATACTGCGATCGCCAACCTGCCTGCCAAGCGTGGCGATTATGGCAAACACCCCCCTTAGGGGGAGGCCTATGTCCAGCAATAGACGTATTTTGGCTGAAATTATGATGATGATGAAACTTATGTATGAGGGAACATGCTTTTCAGTTACAATGTTAAGTTTGTTCTTAGGATAAATTCATCCCAACTATGGAACCCTTCATTGTACGTGGTCCGAAATGTTTACCATCAGCGCCCTCTGACAATGTCATTCGAGCGCCAAAAGATGCTTGTAATAATATAGATTTAAAAGTCCTGTAGCTATATATATTAAGGTGTATCTATTCATACACGATCTCTCTTTTTCATTGTACTTATCATTATGAACAACTTTTACTACGGGACCAAAGCTGAAATCGCGAAAAAAAAATCAGCTGTTCCCTACATTTTGACGAGTTATGCGAACATAAATGTAGGGAACAGCTGATTTTTTTTGCTATTTATGGTTTAGTCCCATAGTAAAAGTTGTCCATAATGATGAGTACAATGACCCGTTAAGAGATTTTGTCTATTAATAGATACACCTGACACTTACGTGTGCAGCCGTATCCAGTGAGCCAGCATGGGGCTGTCCCACCTATCACACAAAACAGTCAGGATGCTGTGGGAGCCAGCAAGTATTCTACCGAGAATAGAAGCGCACCGTTTCCGTATAATAAATGTCAGGCGCTTTTGAATTTGAAATAGCGATGGATTGAAAAAACCGGCCACGTGCGCGTCGGACTCGCGCACGAAGGGTTCCGTACAATTATATATAAAAAATTACGTTTTTTGTATGGGATAAATATTTGTTTTATTTGAATTTAATTATTTATTTTTAAAGAGAATATGTTAAAATTATTGAAATCGATTCAGTTCCTTATTCTGAACAAATTATATTCAGGTTTCGCATATACTAAAAATAATGTTGTATAACTAAATATTCTGTGAATATTTCAAGCGTGTACCTGTTGCCGTTATCAATATCGAGCAAAAACGAGCAAAAAAATAACTTTTGTTGTATGGGAGCCCCCTTTAATATTTATGTTATTCTGTTTTTTCGTATTTGTTGTTATAGCGGCAACAGAAATACATCATCTGTGAAAATTTCAACTGTCTAACTATCACGATTCATGAGATACAGCCTGGTGACAGACGGACGGACAGACAGACATACAGACAGACGGGGGAGCCTTAGTAATAGGGTTCCCGTTTTACCCTTTGGGTACTGTCTTGGTATACTTACCTAGCATACAATACTATTACCCTATTTTTTTGTTCCAGCCGTTCACGGTGTGACGAAGTAAGTATGAAAAGCGCTGTTTATTATAATATAATTTTCGTTCAATGACTTATGTGTTTGCATTTGTACAAGTAATGAAGTTCAACAAAGTACCTACTTAATGAAGTCAGTGAAACTAATTCGATTTTCCTTAAAATATTGAGTGGTGGTGTTAACCCACGCAAAATGTTGAGTCAATTTGAGCAGTCAGTTAATCAAAATATTGTGTCTTCAATTCTCCTTCTGCTGACCACATATTATTGTTCCAAATCGGTCTTTAAGTTATTTGATAATTTCCCACCCAAAAAAAAAAGAAGAAAAAAAAAGCCCTTCACATCTATCTGATTAACCCGAAAAATATGAGTTAATCGTGTAATAATACAAGTCTAGCCAATTAACAATAATATTTAGCTATAATTTAGACCAGATCACGGGTGAAGGGTATTGACGTCTGTAATCACTGTTTATACCGATTGTTATTGTAACCCACAAACCATCTGGTTCGGTATCAAGTTTACATAAATATTTTTGGAATTAACATCATATCGATGGAATTTTGAATGTGTCATTTAATTTTATCGGATTTATTATTTTTTAAGTATCTACATTCGCGCCTGATGTCTGTAGGTACTACTGTTTGCTCTCTTTTATTTCAAAAATAAATACAACTTCGACACCTTTCATGAAATTATTTTATAGTTACTTAATAATAAAATTATCTCAGTTTAACAACATACCAGATACAGACACGCTCAAAACTTTGTATTTTATCAAACAATTGTTAGTATCCCAAAGGCTTTTAATTTATGATTTCATTCAATTACAGAAATCCAGAAACAAATGTGGTGACTCCAGTTCTTCATCGTCATCGTCCTCGTCATCTTCTTCATCATCTTCATCATCCTCCGAAGAGGATGGCAAAGACTGTGACTGCTGCGGTAACTGCTGCGGTGACAACGTAAGTACCTGAAGATAAGGTCCCGTGTACACGGTGCACGTGACTGACATGAATGAAGAGCTACAGTCTGTCCCAAAAGTATCTGACGAAAATGCAAACAAAAAAACAGACCAAGTGCGTGTCGAACCACGCACAATGAAGGATTCCGTAGTTGGGATGAATTTATCCCAAGAACAAACTTAACATCAGGTTCTCCCATATATTCCCACTCTAAATATAAGTTTGTCTGCACAATATTGAGAGATTTACCATTTTATTAAAGACTATAGACTTGTTATAGATTTTTCAGTAATCTATAAATCTATCTACATATAGAACTTTATTACTACTCACTAGCGCAGGAGCTAGGGAATTCATAAAAAATCTTTGCATAACTTATGTCAACAAAGATTATGTTATTGTTATAGCGGCAACAGAAATACATCATCTGTGAAAATTTCAACTGTCTAACTATCACGATTCATGAGATACAGCCTGGTGACAGACGGACGGACAGACAGACATACAGACAGACGGGGGAGCCTTAGTAATAGGGTTCCCGTTTTACCCTTTGGGTACGGAACCCTACAAATTATGTAGCCAGATTTGAGAATGTAAAAGTATCTACATAATGGTGAAAAGTTGCTAACATTGCAGCGTTGGTTTTTATTTCGTTCGCTGTTTAGTTTTGCAAGGGTTGCAGAATTGTCCCTTTTCAAAGAAAATGAGTTTAATTAATTCGCAAACAATTGTAAATATTGTTAACATTTTTCTCGGATTGCAGAAAGCAGTTTCGCTTCATCCGTAAGCTATTTTCAATACCTAGAAATTAAGCTTATTGTCAGCATTTGAGTTATTGTAATTAACGAAATAATTGTTCAAACATTAAACTTCTATTTATTTAAGCGGTTGATTCTATTATTAATCGTATGTTATTAGTTGATTGCCAGACCTTTTGTTACGCAGGGATTGACAGCAGCTGTAATTGATTTACTCATTAACTTCAATGTTAAATAAAGTATCTGTTTGCATATTATTTCAGTGAATGAAATGAAATTATTAACCAACATGAAATCAATCGGTAGAGCTCTTCACTTCGAACCACACTCGAGGGCCTACACAATTCAAAAGCGAACTCATTTGATTTATTTAAAGTAAATAATCGCAGATTTAGGTACACCACAACATTGTTCTTTCATTGTGATCTTTAACATAGAATTTGAAGGTACCTATGGGCTTGACTAAGTAAGAATTACTTACTTACTTACAAACACATAAGTAGGTACATTATGTTAGCAATCTTTCACCACTAAGGGTAGCCAATTATTATTTGGTTCACTACACACAATCTTATCCAACCTAAACCTAAATTTAACCCCAGTTAAAATTAGATTCCCAATGTTGGTAACATAATTATTTTGGTAATTCATTACCTGCTAACCAAAGACATACGAGAGGGTCTTCTAAAGTGGGCGGTTGTCGGGTGTCCCAGAGCTCGTGGCTACCCGTACAAGTGTCGCCCTGCTCCAAGTGGGTAGCCACAAGCCACAGACCGCTACGCCTGCCTCACTATCTTAACGTTTATTGGTCATTTATTAGGCCGTGTCACGTGAATAATTGAAATAGAACATTAATGAATATTTTAGTTTGCTTGACCTAATCAAGCAAACAAAGCCTACATCTAGGGAAATAAAAACGATTTTTTAGGGGTTTACAGTGCGCAAAAATGAGATATTGGTTGTAAGATTAGAATGTCGTATTATTATGTTACACTGCGCAAAAATTATACGATTCCGCAGCTGTAGCCAAAAGTCTGTAATTCAAATTTTCTTTCGTTTTTAGGGTTCCGTACCCAAAGGGTAAAACGGGAACCTTATTACTAAAGCTCCGCCGTCTGTCTGTCTGTCCGTCTGTCCGCAGGCTGTATCTTATGAACCGTGATAGTTAGACGTTAGTTTTTGCTCGTTTTTGCTCGATATCAATAACGGCAACAGGTAGGCGCTTGAAATATTCACAGAATATTTAGTTAAATATTCATTATCCTCTCTCATTATTCTCCTATACAACAAACGTGATTTATTTGCCATTTTTATAGATAATGGTACAGAACCCTTCGTGCGCGAGTCCGACTCGCACTTGACCGGTTTTTGCAATTTTCAGGCCAGTATCAGGTTTTTTTTTATCAAAATATGAATTGCGACAGATATGTATTTACAGAATTATTATCATTAGAAGCATTAATACCTTTGTCTAAGTTAGTGCCCCATTGTCATGATTTCATGAAAAAGTCACTCAATGGAACAAATCTAACTTACAGCGACCAATCATTATAATTCAAATCATTATAATTTTGTAAAGACATTTCTGTTAAAGTCGCGAATCATATTTTGATCAAATACAACCTGAAACTGACCTGCAAATGGCAAAAAACAGCTTCGGATCCACCTTTAAGATAACTTAGTAAGTTTGTTTTAGGGACAGCTAAAGTAACTTACGAAACAAAAAATGTACTTAGGCATGTAAGGATAGAATAAGCAGCAAGTGGCGTTCTGTAGTTTATTTACCAACCCCTGAGGGAAAAATACGTAAGCAAGTTTATGTTGAATATAAGATTGGTATAATCAGGGCGTCCCATCCCTTCATAAGTTCGTAACCTTTGACACCACTATTTCTCGGAATAAATCTCTATACAAACAGCATTGCCCGAAACCGATAGCTCACCGTATGTAAGTTCACTAAAAGCGAACGTGTAAAGCAATTTCCAAACTTTGCCGACCAGAGGAGGATCGGTACAATCAGACTTGCGGCGTGTTACAAATGTGTCCCGTCAACTACGCGAGTGCTGCGAACAACTCTGCAAGACTTGCTGCAAGTTATTGTGGGATTCCCGACATTTATTAAACATTTGTTGCAAGTTGTGCAAGTGAATTTCTTGTATCTGCAACTATTTGGAGGTTAACTTTGTGAAAGTTAGCTCGAATTGTTTGATTAAAGTAGTGATCTTTTTTGTCGGTACTTCGTGTTGTTTTGTTTGTACAGTCTAAAGGGTGTCCAATTCTGAAGTATCCAACTTTAAATTAAGATTATTTTTATTTTAAACGAAAATTACCAGATATTTTCCATAATCACGCTAATATTATAAAGGCGAAAGTTTGTGAGTGTGTGTTTGTTACTTCTTCAAGCTCAAACGGCTGGACCAATTTTGATAAAATTTTGTATGGAGGTAGCTGACACCCTGGATTAAGACAGGCTACTTTTTATCCCGATATTCCCAGAGGATCGAGACTTACGCGGGTGAAACCGCGGGGTGCAGCTAGTTATATAATATAGGCTTGGTAATTTTGTATGAAAAATAATATCCGCCAAATCTCCAAATTTTTGCTGGCTTAAAATGCGATCGCTTTTCATCGTGTTTTTCACCAAGTTTAAGCACACTTTATTAGATTAGGTATTCCACTATAAGTGTCACAAATAGCTTTTAAGTTCAAAATTAATCACGCCACGTCCGTAATCTTATAGTGAATTTGGGGGTCAATTCATCAACATTTCTTGGAATTTATTGTTTCGGAAACATTCCTCATAAGGTTTCGATTATATTTCGTTCTGCAAGATTTCTGGCACAGTCTTATTGGAACTACGTATTTTCTATACGATTAACGGTTTTTGAATTTTTATTAAATACTTAAATAAATCTTAACATTTTTGCGATTCCCAGTCGCAGTATCAGCAACACCTGCAATGACCTGTAGCCTCTTCAAGAAATAATGTTGTAAACTAACCTAACCAGTCAGTCAAAGAGTAGTAAAAGTGAAAATTTCGTTTATTTAGAAATCCTCTGTGACCAAAATAGGATTAATTACTCGCACTGATTTCTTGACAAAAAAGGGTTGTTTTTCAATACGTTTACGAACTTTATTAATAATTTACTGAAGTTAATTCGGCAGTCATGGTCTTATAAATGGGGTTTATCGAATTTGCCATATTTTAACTAAATAGTGGATATCAAACAATCGTAAAACTTGGCGCCAAATCAAAATAATGGCCAAAAAAAGTAGTATAAATTCGAGTTGTTATCTTTCTTTCTCTTTCCGATATTGTATAAAACGCACACTATGCAGGCAAGCATATAAGTTGGGGGATTACATCGCTGACAAAAATGCTTGGCTCAACGCTTGTCGCCCCACTAGGGCGCATAAATTAATTGATTAGGATTCAAAAATATTGTTGGAGCTGCTGAAGATTGTAAAAACTATCTTTGCATTGAACCTATAGATTCAATCTCTTAGTATTGTATAATTGCATAGCACATGTGTAAGCACTATGTACCTACTATAAAAGCTACCTCGACTTGAATGTGTCCTAGTCGCGGGGAATACTTATGTCATGCTCACTCAAATGTCTCACTGGTGGTGGCGTGTGTGTTGGATCATTAAGTTCCCTTCAAAATGGTTGAGCTGAATGGTGCTGATCCATGCTTCATGTTCGATCGCCGTCAGTAGGGACTGGTAATTTCTTAGCTTCCACGGCTTATTTTATTTTAACTTATTAAAAAATTTCAATTGTTTTTTTTGTTTTAATCGTTTTATTACGGACGCTTTTAACGTGCACGTCTTTCTACATTATTCTCACAATGACATGTAAAATTTCAACATGAAGGATGTAACCACTATTTTGTAACAACATTTTAATATAAAAGAGTCTCCGTGGTTTCTCTTGCCCGTTCTTCCCCATAGGAACTTACTACGCTTTGGAATGGGTAACTAGCTTCATCTTTCTAACTGAACGACCCCCTGTCAAAAATGCCTATAATTGGTTTATTTGAAATAAATGCTTTGAGTTTGAGTTAGCCACCCTGTACTTTATTGAGACCGCTGTATAGTTTTATGGCCATTATTCACGATCAAAAAGTACATTACTTAACTTATAATATTACGAAACATGATATAAATTGTCTCTGAAATAGCAACGCAGGTGCGATACCTTTGCTATTGAAGATGTCCATTGGGGCGGTAATCACATTTCATCAGATGGGCCGCCTGCTTGTTAGCTATGCTTTTGAGCAGCGTTAAGGGTCAGGTAATCGCTGTTGAGCTTGGTCATACAAAAGCGCGTTGCCCTCACGGCGCGCGCCGTGCCGCCGCGCCGCCGGCCGCGCCCGCCGCGCCGCTCGGTTTCATAGGGAATTTCATTTTATTTTTGTAACGAAAATATGAATATTTGAAATAAATCACAGATATAATAATCATAGATAATAAAATAGTAAGTACTTGTAAGTTCATATGACAAAAACAATAACAAGAAAATATTTTAAGTAGTTTGAAAGTAATATCGTTTTTTATGCTTTGGGTAGGACATTACTTCCTGAATTTATTTCATAAAGTATTTTACTACAATACTTAAATATTCAAATAAGTAATTGATTTATAAGCGTTATAATTTAACATACATTTTTTGCATAACTTACTTGCATTATGTAATAACAAATTTAAAAGTCACTAAAATCATAAATATTTGCGCCATACTGGCGAATGAAATAAATGATAATACAATGTAAAAGTAAATGAAGCAGTCTATTTGTTTCATATCTACAGCCATTCTTATCTGGTCTCCTGTAAATACCACATATTTAATACTCTGGAAGAGCGACGACAGTTAAATGATACGATGTCATTGTACGACATACTTAACAATAAGCGAGGAGCTCGTGGTTAAGTAAAAACAGCCGCACGGGTCGATTCCTGCCAGGGTTGCGAGTTTGTCCGAAAGGGATATTGTAGCCCTGGCACACAGGCAACGAAAAAAAAAAAAAACGGGTCGATTCATCAGTGACTATATTTACATACCGAGACTCCTCCGTGCCTTGGAAAACACGTTAAGCCATTGTTCCCGGCTGTCATTCGTGGATCTTTGACAGTCGTTACGGGTCGTCAGAACCAACCCCGAAAGTCGGACAACCAGTCTTACCAAGGGGTATCGTATTACCCGTATTACCCAGTTACTGGGTTGTGGAGGTCAAATAGGCAGTCGCTCCATGTAAAATACTGGTATTCAGCTGCATCCGGTTACACTGGAAGCCGACCCTAACATAGTTGGGAAAAGGCTAGGCAGATAGATAGACAACTGCTCAGCAGAATAAACTTTAACGTCACACTCAGATGTACCAGATACACCACTATGTTATCAGTACGGCCCCCACTAATTACCTCAAGATGTCACCATTCTTGCGTCTACCTGCATTATATAGTGATAAATTCCCAACATTGGACCCCTTCAATACCACACAGATTTAAAAAAGATATTATCCAAATCCTCCATACCCCGGAAACTCAGCTTTTTTTTATTTCTTTTCTTTTTGGCTTCGCACGGTTTGTGCATTTAGCCAGTGTCATGTAAAATTAGGTAACAAGTACAAAGTTATTTAAATAATTATGAAATGAACTCATGCATGATAAAGATGATTGATGATATCCCGCCCCACTCCCCTTGAGTTTAAGTAAAGACGCGGCACTTTACTGAAACCTCGCGCGGACTTCTTGAGAGAACTTAAAGTGATGTTGCACTGTTTTGTTTCATTTGCCTACATTAATACAGGTTCACGAACACTTAATGGTTAATAATCCACCACTATTACACATTAATATTCGGCTAAACACAAATTTTAGAAAATAAAACAAAACTGCTAACATGGCACTACTAAGTTAGCTGAGGACTTCTTGGCGGGAAAGTGAGGCGACTTTCCCGCCAAGAAGTCCTCAGCTAACTTAGTAGTGCCAGTTTTAGTCATACTTACATAGACATACACACATCATCACACACATATTATCGCACCTACACCACACAGGTACACGCACACACACAGTTTAAATATTAATAATTATTATTCACTCTCTATTTCTCTCTGTACTTCGTAATTGGCGTAATGTTTAGAATAATACAATAAAATTTTATACTTACTGTCAGCTGTGAAGCTACCGTATATTAAATAAATAAAATATAAAATATTTGAGCCATAAACTGGAGAATAATGACAAATGAAAGAAATGATAAACAATGTAAATTAAATGGAGCAGTCTATTCGTTTCACATCTACGGCCATTCTTATCTAGTCTTAATTGAACATTTGAAACCTTCACCATTAAATTATCTACTAAATTGTAAAGATTTTCCGTATTGTAATTTTTTGGCCAAGTTAGTTTTATTCTTTTCATTGAGGATCACATATAAAGGACGTTCTTCTTAAAAATAGTCCTAATTGTATTGTAAAATCTTACAAAATTATAAGTACAAAAAATAGGTATCGCCATTACTTGATTTTCAAAACTAAACATAGGTACTTATTTTAGTTTTTTTTGTTCAGTAAATAAATAATTTCCATGCAACATTTTATCGGCCGTGAATTGTGGTAAAAATAGTAGGTTTTTGTGTAAATTCGAATCTAATATTTTGTTTAAAAACTATTACAAAATTTTGCCGTTCTTAAAATTTTTTGGACGTTTTCTTATTAATTGCTTACTGGTACTTAATAATGCTTCATAAAAAGTGTTCGTTTTTAGTTGCGATTCAAACTTTTCACAATGTTCCAAAAGTGTGGGGTATAAGTACTTGAGTTCTGCGTGATCTAACGTGGGGAACAAGTGATGTAGGGCATGGTCCCCAAACCGAGTAATCGATTTAAAATGGTTGCCCGCGTAATCGATTCTCTCCACTATAGTATCCAGTTGGTGCAGACCCCAGTCAATATCTTCGTCTCTGAAAAAAGACAAATATAGCTTTAAACAAAACAAAACTTTAAAAAAAAGCTTTAAAAAAAACAAAAACTTTAAAAAAAAATGTTTGCAATTATTAAATCTATGCAGATTGCAGATTGTTGGGGAGAGCAGATGAGTGATTAGGTATATTATATAAGATATAAGTCATAAGATAATTGTTAGTAACTTTATATGTACAATTAGTGAAATTTAAGTGTCCGCACTAGTAAACTTAAGTGGAAGAACTGTGTTCTGTTCCCACAGACAAACCGTGAAAACGGTTTTGCGGGCCAAGTCCTTAAGTCAAGGTTTTTTGTGAACATTGTTTTTTTAATATATAATGAAGCTAAAGAATTTGTTTGTTTGGTTGAACGCCCTAATCTCTGAAACTACCCGTCGGATTTGAAAAAATATTTTTAATTTGTTATCCCAACGTTTGAGGAAGGTTACAGACTATTTAACATCACATTACGGCCCTTAGGAGCCGAGTAAAAAGAAAAAAGTCAGAAAGAACGCTAAGTTAAAAATAAATAATAGCGCGGGCGCCCCGATGCGATGCGACATGCTAGGTCGGGGGCCGAGGGAGTTATATAAAAATGTGGCTGTTATTTTAGTTTTTGTGTATCTTACGACTTCCACGCGAATGAAGTCGTGGGCAAACGCAAGTAAATAAATAATTATATTAACGAAAATGTCGAAGGTCAATGTCAACCACAGGTCACAGACGTTTTTTTTTTATTTAATTCTGAAATTTTTATCGTAATATTTTGTGCTCACTTAAATATTTTCATGTCAATGCCATCAATAGACTTTGACATCAAAAGGATTTAGAAAATTTATTTTCGTACGAAGACTTACTGAAGGATTTAAGATTTTTTGTTACATTCTCTATATTGCTACCTCTATTGTCTGTAAAACCCATCTATCAATTTGATAAATTCGAAATTCGTTTTGTATATATAATTTATCGCATCACTTTATTCTACGATGGACACGGACTTACGAGTAATTTGCGCCTGACGAAATATTTCGAGTAAATGTTGTGTTGTTATTAAATGCCCAGATGCCTACACCCATGGTAAGAAAGCGTGAGTTTATGTATGTATGTATGTAGGTGAATAGTTTATTAAATTAACGACACATTTACTGATTGAAATTTCGCCGAATCGGGTGTTTGAAACAGTTTCGTAGTAAAAGTTAATTGTAATTGCGTGAAAGGTGCAGTTTGGGAACAGCCAAAAGTTGCCTCAGTTTAACTGGAAGGCTCTGACGATAAAACTTACCTATCGACTCACATCTAAATTGTAGGTACTAATTGGTGTAGAGTTAAATTTGTCACCTTTTGAGAACAGAACTGTAGTTTCATGTTCATTTTTTAATAGTAGGTAGTTGACGTGTTTTGTGGAAATGTAGATGTTTTTATTCTTGGATGTCTTCTTTGTAATGCGATGTGGATTATATTAATTAATTTCATTTACTTAATGGCAGAGCACAATCTATGTTTATGGCTCCGTCTACGCCCTATGACATACTAAATATTATAATGAAGCTAAAAAACACGAACAGCGTTGGCTACGATGGTATTGCCACAAAAATATTGAAAGCAGTTGCATTTGAAATATGTACTCATCTGTGTTTCATTATTAATCTTTGCATAAGTGCAGGTGTGTTTCCTGATGCATTGAAGAAGTCTATAGTAAAACCGCTATATAAGAAAGATAATCACGAATTAATGATAAATTACAGACCGATCGCGCTTATACCAGTTTTATCTAAGGTGTTCGAAAAATATATATATGGTGAAATTAATAACTATTTAGAAAAATATAATATATTAAGTGACGAACAAAAGGGATTTCGTAAAAATAAAAGTATAAATTTGGCTATTTAAGAGTTTTTACATAATTTCATGCTAAACGTAGATAAGAGAACACCAGTCTGTGTCATATTCTGCGACATGACACAGGCCTTTAACTGCGTCCATTATAATTCCCTGGCAGAGAAACTTGAAGCCTATGGTGTTAGAGGCAACGTTTTAGAATTAATTAAATCATATCTTCATAACCGCAAACAAGTTACAGAAATCAGAGCAATAAATAAAAAAAGTAAACGTGAAGAAACTTCAAGGTCAGAGGAACGCGAAGTTATGTACGGAGTACCTCAAGGCAGTGTATTGGGGCCTCCGTTGTTCACCCTGTATATAAATGACTTGCCTAACGTTACTGAACAACCAATTACACTTTTTGCTGACGATTGCACTATTACCATAGCTTGTAATGACATAAACAAATATGAACATGACATTAATAATTCACTAATATCTATTATAAATTGGTTAAATTCTAATAATTAAATAATTAATTTAAAAAAGACTAACGTAATGCACTTTAGACAACTTTGATAATATAAATATCCATGAAGCTGGCACAATAAAATTTCTGGGACTTCTAAATTTCTAGATTGAATTGGAAACCTCAAATAGAGGCACTGAGTAAAAAACTGAGTAGTGTAGCCTACGCTCTGAAACAGCTTGCTGTGGTTCTCAATACAGATGCGCTAATTACTGCTTACTATGGTTTAGCCGAATCAATTCTTAGATATGGAGTCATCTTTTGGGGGAATAGCACGGACAACGGAATAGCGTTTCGGGCACAGAAAAGGTGCATTCGATCGATGTTTAGACTGCAAACAACGGACAGCTGTAAATCTCATTTTATAGAATGTAAGATATTGACATTGCCCTCGTTATATATTCTGGAAACAGTAATGTTCATTAAATCAAATAGTCATTTATTTCAGCTTTTGTCTGATGCTGTCCCTAGAAATAGACGTGATAACTTCAAACTTTGTGGTCAAGGCGCTAAAACCGCTCTTATGCGTAAGAGCATCTTTTGCATGGGTCCGGCCATCTTTAACAAATTGCCTAAATCATGGAGATCATTAAATATATCTGCTCTTAAAAGTAAATTGAAGAGTTTACTAACTGAAGGAGCATATTACAGTATAGCAGAGTTTATGAAAGAGGACAATTTTTCTTCGATCTTGAGATGACGATGTTGAATTTTATTGATATGTTATTGTAATCTATTGTATTTTTGTGAAATAATTGTAGTTGTAATTTTGTATGATGGTAATTAATATTTTTTTATTGACAAATTTATTTAATGACTACTTTGACATTTCATTTTATCTAAAAAATATGCTTGCTGAATTGTAATGATACTTAATCTTTAATTAATAATGATGATTTTATAATTTCTATAATTTAATTTTGATGAATAATAACACAGTTTGTGCACCATCTCTTCCTACCAATTTGTACGCCCACGATATGCAACTGAACATGTAAGAACTAAATGTATGTCACATTATCTTACATGTAATGTATATATCATGTGCACCATGTTTAACGAAATTATGACACAAATAATTTTGCATTATCTGTGGATGTTTGTGATTAATTCACACACACAAAATTGTGCGTCAATCAAAATTAAATCTACATACACGTCATTTTACATTTTAACCGTTACACACCGGTACAGTCGAGTTCTTTAATATATGAGCATGTTTATGAATCAATAATATATAGGCAATGATAAGTTTCATAAAACTCTAAACAGCTTTGCCTTACAATAAATTCCAAACAATCTGTGACATCATAAATATGTGACTACATTATATCAATAATATTGCTACAGACAAAGACTCTAAAAATAATTGTGGGCAATCCCTTGTTCATATTATTTAGCGCAAAGTTAGGTTCACAAATATCTATGCGATTTTTCTATGAAGAATATTTTGACAATTTGACATTGTCTCGAATTGTTGTCTTAAATTCTTTGAATATATTTTTCTTTATAACAAATTCAATTTGAAGTTGTCAGTTATGACCATGTTATGACATCCTGCATCTGAAGACCTACTGGATAGCATCCTCTTCGTGGATTGAAAAATATTTTTAAAATAATTTTCCTTTTATGGAAAAAAAATACATTCATAATTATAAAGGTATCGAATAGACGAACATACGAAACATGTTATTGTCACTTTGAAGGAAAAAGGGAATTCATCCTCGCATGCTCTGGGCGGAGCCGGAGGCCGTGTCAGACTTTTACTGGCTAAAACCCACCCGTGTTCCTTCAGTTGCCTGTGTGCCAGAGCCATGGTATCCCTTTCGGACAAACCCGCAACCCTGGCAGGCATTGGCCCTAACGGACCCCGTCATTTTGTGCTGACATCTCTTTGAGGCGCACGTGGAACACAACGCGCCGTTGACCCAGGCCTGGTGCTTATCGGATGGCGAGCTACCCATTGCTCACCGTCCGCAAGCCGGCTCCTACGGTCCAGGTCGTTTCCTGCGGCGACTAGGAAAGTGAGGGCGCGAATTTTGCCTCTCTCTCATGCGTTCCACCTCCTCCTTCGCGAGCATTACTGCTTCGCAGGAGGTGAATGCACTCTCGCTTTGAACCATGGCCTGGACCAAGGCCGGATCCGAGAGATCGCCGCCGCCGATCGCCTCCGTGAGGACATGGTGGGTCTCCGCCCAAGCCGGGCAGACCTCCACCGTATGCCCCACCGTGTCCTCAGGGCGATCCACACAATGGTAACACCCGGGCGTTTCCTCCCGCTTTATCCTGAACAGGAACCACCCGAATAACCGTGTCCGTGAGAACCTGCGTCAGGCGGAAGGTCAGGACGCCGCGCCGTGGCGCCTCTCTAGACACTCCCTCAAAGAGGGGACTTATCGCTGAAATTGTGGCGTGCCCATACTACTATAAAGAAAGAAAAAAGAAAGAAAGAAAGAAAAAACGTTTATTCAAATCAATCAATCAATTTCGATCATTTTAAAGCTTACAATATTTTGAAACATTGTCATTGCCAATATATTAGTGAATTCGACTGTACCTGTTTAACTACAACATAACGATGACTGGCTAAACTGTAAATGGAGAACTTCTTTATATATTTTTGGGACTCAAATACCTTAATATGGGTACAGAACTACAGCCGTCTGTTTTTCTTGTCTGTCTTAGAGATCGAGTTTCAAGGTTAGAGTAGGTACATATACCATAAAATGTAGGTAGGTAGTTACTTGGAATGATTCATATTTTTAACACAAACGAAATGCGTAGATTACCCATAGCTTTATACATATATGAAGTAGGCTTCTGTCCAGCTGCATGTCAACTTTTCTCGGAATAATTTTATGATGTTTACCGTTTTTTCAGTAACAAGTAATAAATATAAACGAGTAATAAATCCATTGTTACGCTAAGTCATTTTTTAAGGTTTTTTACAATAGCAAGGTCAGTACCGATGTCTCCGTTTCGGCTGTGGTTACAAAAAAAAAAATGCGAAGCTGGTTAATGTCCATGAGCATTATTAAGAAAATATTATCATTATTAAGAATTTATTTTCAGTTTTACTTGCTTAAAACGATTGATAATGAGAGATGAAGAAACAAAAGAGCACCTTGGTATAAGTTTAAAATTGTCTAGTAAATCATAGTTTATTAAAATGATACCTATTATGCGTTTTAAAATTTTATGACGTGCGACGTAAATTAAAAAAAAACATATGTATAATGTAAATGACATCTAAGAACAATAGCAAAATTGACGCTTTTAAAAAAGGTAATGGCAGTTCACGTTTATTATTATTATTGTTGTGGTCGTTGAAACGAGTATTAAGTATAATTCAATAAATACTATTTAATTATTATAACGAAGCTATGTATAAGGCATTTGAATTCATGTAGATAGGTAAATACGTTATGGCAACCAAGCCAATTTAAGATGGGAATGAAAACTGAACAGCTTCTCCTTTGATTTGCAACAAAGCATTTTCCAGGGTTTTGGTCCTTGGCAGAATAGTTTAAGCGCTCATGATTGGTGCTCCTATTTCTTTTTCTGTTCTGCGGTCCTAGTTCAAAAACTCAGTAATATTGTCAGCTACAAAATGCTCTTACCTCGGCACATCGCCTTCAAAAAAGTTCCTATGATTATGATGGCCTGCAGTCAATCCATAGAGCACAAAGAAAAAACTGGCTGGGATTAGAGTCAGCAGCCATACAGCGATGGTCCAGTGCAGCGGAATCCCTCCCATCAGGTACATCCAAGCTGGGATCGTGAATGGTATCAAGTTCTTCCAGCTTAAAGACTTGCCTTCATGGTTTGTTGCGCAGAGAACTAGCCTGGAATTTAGAGAATGAAAATGAAATTTGAGATGTTGTTCAAAGATTTTCCAAGAATTATTTTAGACTCAGAAATAAACTGCTTGTTTTTCTAAAATAGACGTTGTGTAGGCTGGTTTTAATTTTTTTTATTGCTTTAGTCAATGATATTATAAGTAAAAAGACGTAGATAAGATAGGTTATCTACTCAACATTCGATCTTCAAAACGTGCCGACGTTTTGAAGATCGAATGTTGAGTTCACATTCATATCACACTATTAGATGACACGTGGAAGTAGGACGGCATGTCGTAATTATCGGGAGCGAAAAAGAGAAAACACGAAGAACATAACATAACATCACGCCTGTAATCCCCGAAGGGATAGGCAGAGGTGTACCTATTAGTACACCCACATTTCGCCAGTTATAACCGGGCAAATCCAGACTCCGGGCAGCTACTGAGAAATTCCTAATGGAAAATCCCAATAACACTTTGCCCGACCTGGGAATCGAATCCAGGACCGCATCCTCAGCAGTAGCCAGTGCGACCACCACTAGACCAACGAGGCAGTCTGTGGCTAATTAGCCAAATTTTTACGTGCCACCTATGTACCTCTTTTTGCTTATCTTTTTCTCATCATGCTGAGATACGGGGCCCTTTGGCCTCGTACAGGACTTTCTGTTTTTATTAGAATTTTTACTTTGTTTTATTTTTGATTTTGTTCTTTATGTTTCTATGAGTGTGTTTTATTTTAATTTGTGATCTGTGCGAGCCCCAATAAATGCTTTTTCTTTTGTTTTAAAAAACGTTGCCCCACACTAGGAATTTCTCCTGTATCGTGGGTGCGTTTACAAACATGGAAACTCACATACACAAACAGCCAGACCCGAAACAACTACTTGTAGGTCATACAAATATTTTTTCCGTGCGGGAATCGAACCCGCGACACGCAGGCCAGCAGTCAATCGCTTAACCACTGCGCCAACCGTGCCGTCTAAAAGATCAGTCGGTTATAATATCATTGGCTTTAGTTAAAAACAAAACTTTTTAACATCTTCAGAAAGTTATAACTAATTGACACTTAAGAATTACGAAATTCTCTATTAGAAACGCAAACCAAGTTGAAACAATGCTTTAAATTTGATCGAGTAATTCCCTGGGCTTATAACACGATTCTTATAGAGTAGCAAAAGGTAAAAGAGTCGATTTCGTCAAACAATGTATTTAATTATACTCGAATCTGTAACCAATTTAATCCTTGTATTGTGCCCAATGCCCGATTTAATTAAAACCAAAAACTTATCTTGTTTCCAAATATTATTGGACCCAATTAAACTACCTGTACAATGTACAATACAATCAAATAACACGCCAACAGGATAATCCCGCCGCAGTTCTCCGAATATCTATGACTTTGTTAAAATTTTCCACTTTGTTACGGTAATTTCGTTCGCAATTTGAGTGAAGTGTTTCCTAAACCGGTATTTGTACACAAGTTGTTTGTTTGGGAACACAACCGGCTTCTAAATAATTCTGTTTATTTATAAAAACACCTATCATTCTTACCTAGCCGATCTGGGGCTGTAGTCTCGACATACATAGCGATCCATCCGGTCAAAAATGCTTGACAAGATTGTTATTTTTTCGTGCTTATCGAGCAATTTTGACCGTCTAGATATTCCCATTAGGACTTTGCGATCGAATTCGGTCATAAAACGATCGCTATCTATTTCGAGACTGCAGGCCCTAACCGGTTAGGTAACGATGTTAGGTGTTTTTTATAACACGGAATCATGGCGCTTGTTTAGAAATCAGAATGATTTGTTGCAAACAGCAACCTTTGTAGTTCATTTATACTGGAATCAAAGCAGTTTAAAGTGCTTATTGATGATAGTAAGCGATTTAGCTGTTCTAATATCAATTTAAGAGTGTATAAATCTCGCGTAACATTTAATGTACTCTTGATAACGTTGGACCTTGTACCATATTAATATCAAGTAATATCGTACTAGCAAAATATGATATCATAGTTAGTGCAGGCACCTATATATAAAGGCAAACAAATCGTAAAAAGAGTTTTTATAGATGACACTTTCTTGTTTAAAAATACGTCAACTTAACTTAACCAAATTAAATGTATTTTTGGTTTTTACGATAGTTTCCTCTTTTATTAATGTATGTTAAACTTAATCATTTATTCTTAAACTACTCACTACAATTTTTTTGTTCGCTTTATGTATACGTCTTAATAATAATATAATATTTTGTAATCTGTCTATAGTAAACAACCCAAAAAAAATAACTGTGCTTTAAAGAAGAGTACAACTGTGATGTAGCATGACAACTGAAGTGACAGGTATTACGTTTAGTCGGTTACTTGACAGCTCTCTCGTCACGTGGTTTTTTTTATTTACCTTTATTTATCTACCTAAACCAACGGAGTATAGAAAATACGAGTAGATTGAGATAGGCCGTAGCCCACGAAATTCAAAATTTCTTACGTTGTTTGCAATTTACAGGTCAGTGTCAGGTTGTATCTTGATCAGAATATGATTCGCGACCATAAGAAATATGTATCATTAAAATCATTAATACACATCTCTTAAAGTTAGATTTGTAAGAACCTTTCCTTATGAAATTTGTTCTTAAGGAAAAATTCTAACTAAGAGAGATGCATTAATGATTCTAATGATTATTATAATTCTGTAAAGACATATTTGTTATAGTCGCGAATCATATTTTGATCAAGATACAACTAACTTGATACTGACCCGCAAATTGCAAAAAAACGTATGAAAATTTGAATTTCGCGGGCTATCACTGCGGATCCACCAGAAGACACAAAAAACGTAAGAAAATTTGAATTTCGCGGGCTTCACTGCGGATCCACCTTAAACAAGACAAAGTTCACTAATACTAGGCGATACCTAAATTAATACCAAAATAAAAGCGCATTGTTAGATTTTCAACTTTCGTCGCTGAGCCGAGAGGTGAAAATCAAACATCGCGCTATAATTAAGCATTCATTTTGATGTTGCCTAAGGTTAGTGAAAATGGGCAAAAGATTGCAAAGGTATTACTTACTCTGTAACTAATAATGTCAATAAAGATGCTCCATAAACAATGGGGTAGTAGAAGGCGCCCATTTGAGCCCATATGGGTTTGTCCTTATAGGGCAGGAACTGCAGGAACGGCTCTACCATGGACAGCTCAACATCTTGAGCTGTATTTGTGTGCAAGTGATGGGACATCGCATGGGAGACCCGCCAGTCGCTGAAAAGGAAGTATACAAAAAAAGTTAAAAGAAAAAAAAGGCAATTTAGTAACACGCGGAATTATTTTCCACATTTTTGGGGTATGGTTGTGTAATTATACATCCTCTCATTTTACTATAAAAAAAAAATAAGTAAACTGATTTGCCCAGCACCAATCATCCTAAAAGGCACATAGATAATTTTTTAAGACGCAGCCTCCTCTTTATCTCAGCGCGAGCTATAGAATGCCAATAAAATATTATGTTAAGACAATCAGACTTTTGTCATCCATCTTCGGGAAATAAACTTAATTTCCCTATGTAGTTCAATACTATCTATTATAAGCCAAATACAATAAAGCAATTAATACTGTTGATTGAACAATTAAAACCAGTTACAACTCAAGCCAGTCACGATTATTAAGTGCATTGACGTTTGAATAGGATGAAACGGTAATGAGAGCTTAAAGTTATGAAGAGATTGTAGTTATATTTTTTTCTATTCTACAATACCTACATTTGAAATTGTTTGGATCTCGCAAGTGGCCATTTTTATCGCGGCATCAGTAGCGTTCCTTAGATCGTCTAAAGTAAATGTAGCTATGGGCACTCTAGCACGAATATGTGGAATATTGTGAGTCAGAAACTTCAATTGATAACAGTATGCTTAGATGGTTTGGTCATGTTGAGAGGATGAGTGAAAGGCGACTAACAAAAGGTATTTATAAAGCAGAGGTGAGTGGAAACGCCACGGGGGACGCCCTAGGAGGATATAATTATAGTGACATAATTGGTTAGTTGTCAAAGCCTCATTGTAGAGAATAAAAATAAAATATGTCTGTTTGATGAATATAAGGATGCAAGAATAGTTTAATTTAAACTTTATGTGAAAAAGTGTCATTATAAAAATTATGTTAAGAGGGCCCTTCCCGGTCCGTCTATGTCAACGCGAGCATGGTCGAAAAGGTTGTTGTTTCATCCAGCGCAAGTGAAAACTACTAACAAACGAGTGAGAACGCGATAACATTGAACGAAAAATAATGTGCGCAAATTTCATAAAACGTGTTCCAGGAAATACGTGTTTTTGAGTAAGCCAGTTTGTGAAATAAATGTTAGTCATTTAGAATCTCCATTACATTTGCAAAGTTTCTATCGTAATGTTTTCTTAACATTTGCAATTTATGAGTACATTATGAATGGCCAAAGTTCAGATAAAATTTGTGCAAAAAAAACAGATTTTTACAGGCTTATACTGAATTTGTTTCTACAAATTTTTATTTTTTGGTTTCATAGGAACGTAGATATAGTGCACAAGATACCTATTGGATCAAACATTTTCAAAGATGTGTTACAACGCCACAATCACGTACGAGCGTTTGTATGAAATTATATCGAGTTGGCCGCTCTTAATAGTACAAAACAAAAAAAACCCACCAAGTTCGTGTCGGACCACGTACAGTGCCTTTAACTGTACGTGGTGACGTATATCGATGTATGGGAGAACATGTTTTTCAACTACAATGTTAAGTTTGTTTTTGGGATAAATTCATCCCAACTACGGAACCGTTCATTGTGCGTGGTCCGACACGCACTTAGCCGTGTTTTGTAAGATGAAGCTGTGTTATCTATTAATTTATATGCAGGTATATTTTAATACATCTTCTAAGCTTAAAGCAACTTTTATTTTATGGTTTTGTTTTAGCTATCAGAACTCATTGCTAAAATCATTATACCTATTGATTATAAACCGGCTTCCAGTCTAACTGGATGCAGCTAAATTCCAGTAATTTACATGAAGCGACTGCCTATCTGACCTACACAACCCAGTTACTGGGTAATACGATACCCCTTGGTAAGACTGGTTGTCAGACTTTCGGGCTTCTGACGACCCGTAACGGCTGTCAAAGATCCACGAATGACAGCCGGGACCCATGCTTTCCGAGGTACGGAATAGTCTCGATATGTAAAGATGTTCATCCATCTACGGACCAACCCCGGCAAGGGTAGCTTAACCTGATGGATCAACCCGTACGGCTGTTATTACTTAGCCACGAGCTCCTCAAAAAAGAAAAGAAGCTTTACATAATTATACGTACTTAAGCCGTTCATGAAACTTAATAACTAACTGAACTTAAAGATGACACAATACGCAATCTTAAAAAGAAGTTAACGGCATTACTGATTGAAAAATGTTACTACTCGATTAATGATTTTCTAAATGACAATGATTTATCCTAATTTAAGATAGTTATAATAGTTTTATGCAATTTAATGACATACCAACTTATTTAATTGTAACCGTTTTGACTTCATTCATTAATGTTTGCATGCCTAATCTAAGGTAGATTGTACAAGGATCACAATCTTTTTTTAATACCTTATGTCATGTACCTAAAATCTATGTAAATAAATTAACTTTACTTTACTTTAATTGTATCAATAAATAAAAGCAAAAAAAAAACTTTTCATATAAGACATTAATCTTACATCCATTTGTAGTAAGCAATAGCGAAATTATCTTGTAATGTTTTCATAAGTTAACAACCAAGCAATGTTAGTTTATGGCGCGCAATATCCGTACTCTGCAGTCAAACTTTATGTTGCATTGCCCAGCCATCTTAAGGAATAAAAACGTCATATTACATAATCAGCTTATAATGTTCCCACTGCTGGAACACAGGCCTCCTCTCTTCGAGAGGGAGTGGGCTATAAATTTACCACGCGGGCCCAGTGCGTGTTGGTAGATGTCACATGTCTTTGAATTTTTGGTTCTAGGACATGCCGGTATCCTCACGATGTTTTCCTTCACCGTTTTGAGAGCAATGGTGATGAAATTATTTACACAAAGTAAAGCGCCTGCCTGGGTTCGAACCCACGACCTACAACTCGTAAGTCGGGGACGTTACCACTGGGCCACCACTGCTGGACGTCATATTGGCTACGTTATATTTCATAAAGGCTCTTACAGACTCACGCGATATCGCGGGCGCAACAGGCACCGACAAAGAAATTGTCCTACTAGTGTCGCGTGGCGCCCGCGATATCGCGTGAGTCTGTAAGAGCCTTAATGCTGTATTTATTTATTTATTTATAAAGGTACACCAACAGCTTCTGTATACAAAATATCAAATAACATTATATAACAGTCGTGGGCTTATACAGTTGCCCATAACAGGCGAACAACATTCTCAAATATAGTGATAACCAAAAGTATAAAAATAAAAATGAAGTGGTAACAAACTAAGAACAGAAATATAAAATGACACAAGAAATAAGTTACAGAGGTTGCAAGAAATACCTACACACTAACATAATTAATCTTAAGATTGGGTTGCGTGCTTTGGGACCTTAAAATTTGGGTTTTAAAGATATTTACAGAGTCATGATATAAGTAGTAGGTATGTGGATTGGAAATTCATCTCTCGGCTGAGCCTATACACACTGGCTGTACACTTTTTTGCTGGTAAATAAGTTGGTATTTACGCCGTTTCGAGCAATAGTAATACGGAGCTTAGCCATATATATCATGCAGACTCTCCAGAAAAACTAACATGCAAAGAATGGACAGCTGAAAGTGTACTATCTAGTTTTTGCCCGCAGCTTCCCCTGTGTTTATTCGGAAATTATCCCATGGGATCGTATAACTACCGGGATAAAATATTGTTTTTGTTGCCAGTACTGTGGTGTTCACAGATTTGTTAATTATATGTGAAGACTTGTAATTGGCTGTCAGTCACATCTTCAATTTCTTAGTCTGTTTTGTTTAGCTGTAAGTCTTCCAAAGTGAATAAGTAAATAAAAAAAATCCTATGTCCTAAGCCGTCAGCCAATGAAAGCCTTTCAGCCGTTAAGGACAGAGTTACTTTCATTGTTAACGATGATTGAGAGAAACAGTTAGCCATTTCAATCTAGATCTACAGGTATCACCAGAATTAACTAAGATTATAATAGAAAAAGTGGCGGCCGGATGAGAATTGCCGAGAATCGAGCTGCAATGGCGTGCAACTGGAGAGGCGTATGTCCAGCAGTGGACTGCTATGGGCTGATGACGATGATAATAATAGAAAAAGAAAAAAAACTGTGTGTTAAAATAACAATGCATTGAAATGATAATAGACACAGACAGGCACACGACACTGTAATTAGTCGATCATTGTTTGGTACGCTGTGGTTTCAAGTTACGAGGTCAAGTCCAAGTCCAAGGCAATCGTATTATTTTATAATCGTTTTATTTCTTAGTTTAAATGAATTCGATTTTTTACATGTTTTTGTTTAGCTAGTATTGCTTTACTTTTGCTTAGTTTATTGAAAACTACCTTTAAAACCTTTCTTGCCCGTGTTACTACCAATGATACTACTGCAGTAGTAAGTTGTTAGAAGGGTAACTACAATTTGCTCTTGTTACTACCAATGATCAGCAGAAAGGAGAATATTACTACTGGTTTTAAAATTTACAGTATTACTACTGGTAGTATCATTGGTACAACGGGCAAGAAAGGCTTTAAAACTGGTCAAAAAAAAAAAATATTAAAATAACAATGATTCGGAGTAAAAAAATATTCAAATTCCAATAGCATCTCCTGTTTCTTTTAATATATTTTGCTTGGAACAAACGAGTTTAGAAAGTTTCAGTAGTCGTAGGACGTTGTCCCAAATGTGTATGGCGATACCAAAATAAATTGGAGGTTTTTTTTAACCATTTATTCCAGTATTACAGCATGTATGGATAACATTTTTGGATATATGTTTATTGACTATTTGATTAATACTTTGACTGAAGGAAAACGCAATTGGATTAAATTTCCTCGATAGAATTTAATTCCGAAAAGAGCTATATTTTTTTCTGTAATTCTAAAATCCTAAGTGGGTAATTTTATTGCACAATTGTATTCAAAATGTACGTGTTGAAAACTTGGCTGAAAATATTTTTGATACATAGCTTAATTTATTTAAACAAATTTTATTTGTTTTGGCGCTTTTACGTGGTTTTATTTTGGTTCCAGCGCATTGTTGTGCTCTATTTTTTCGCATGTGGAAGTAATTGACTCTGTCACTTACTTATGCCGCCCAGTTCACTATGATTTTATTTTACGTATCACCTTAAGTCATGGAAATTAATTGCTTACCAAATTGACTACCAACTTAAATTGTCCGTTTAATCTAATCACAATTGTTATTCTTTGACAGTTGAATGAAATGGCTATAACACGGCTAATTGACGTAGTGCATCCATGTGATAAACAATTCATTTCCCTGGCATTTCATTTTACTGGCTAGTACAGGAAAGCCTTACGGAGCGACTTAGTCTTGTTGACCAAGCTCCTTAAATAAAGATAAAAAAAAAACTAGTATTGAACTCACCTATACGACATTCCGCTTAAGTTGAATAAGTACATTCTCCAACTGTCACTGCGGTGGAAATAATTATGTGCACAAGTGACGATGGAACTAAGAACCAATCCATTCAAGAGAGTCAACGAGGCTCCTAAAACAAAGCTCTGAGTCCAGCCCCAACAGCTCATGGGACTTAGAACAAGCAGAGCAAATAATAAGGAGTCAGAAACGAAATCACTCTTCTTCCTAATGTCTTTAGGTATTTCAGGCAGTTGTGTCATGACTTTCAACTTCAACGTCTTGTAAAATCCATCCTCTTTGAATGTGAAAGGTTGGTTTCTGGGTTTTGTTGCTTTTCTTATGTAATAATTTGGTAGGAAACTCTCTGCAACCCCTTTGAGATGATGTGTCTCGAAGGCCTCTGTTATGTCTGTACCCTGTGGAACACCAAACAATTTTTTGTCAGTCTTACAAATTAAAATGGTTATAAATCCCCTATTTAAATTATATGCGAACTGTTTCTATAACGTTCTCATAATATATAAGCATTCAGTTCCTTCAATATTCTCGACTTCATATAGAATTTCATCAACGTACATTACAGTATGACCTCTATACAGTTATTGCTTTCATAATTAGGTAGCTATTCTCAACTCATGACTTCTCATTAATTTTCATTCTCTCTATAACATTGTCTAACTAAATACTATCCTGTACGTTTTATTTTTCACTTATTTGTAGGTTTACCTACAATATATACTAACCAATCAACCTAATTTTGAGACCAAACTCCCGAAATGTTGAATTACTCATTAGTTAATGGTTTACGTTAAACAAATGACAAGCTTGAACACACATGGAATTGACAATTAATTAACATAATCGACTGTTAAATTCATAAATAATTAAAGTAACAAGGTAAGACGTGTCGTCAAATACCGAGTTGTTATTATGTGTATTGTAAATAAGACATATTTGACTCAAACCAGAGAAGTCTATTATTTATGTAACAGCATATCTGGATGAGACGTTCTGTAACCGAGTTCGGTAAGTCAGGAGGCCGATCGCGCTATTTCTCAACGTAATTACCGTTCGAACGGAACGTTTTTGGTTTTGGTTTAGTTTAGCTGATGTAAGAAACGGTATCGCGCTATTTTTTCTGAGCGAAAAAATCGTTGACGTTACCCAATACTGAAAGTTCGATCGATCGTTCCTCCAACGTAACTTCCAAAGTAAAGCTAAATCGTTTCCGTTGAAATGATTAGCGCGATACGAAATGTGTCTAACGTAACTTACGTAACGTTTATGGTTGTGGTTTAGTTTAGGTATTAACGTTCAAAATTGGCGCAATCGGCCCCCTGGAGTGTTTAAAAGAAACGCGTACGTACTTAGTTAGTTTGCAGCATTTATCGTCATCTCAAGTTTTCGGGAGAGTAATTGAGAACCCCTTGTTACAAATTGATTGAATGCTTTTGGATTTCTGCATAGCTGTTCACAACTATTCGACAGGTTGTCGAATCGAAAATGGCATATTTTTAATTACTAATTTGCCTTTCCCCCGACAGAAAATACCTGTCGGAAGAATGGCGGTCGCCTATTTGATTTTAACTGACAAAATCTTCTGGTTTTGGGTTTGTGAACAGCCTTCAGAGGCCTCTTTGGATAACATTGATTGCTGATCAATTCGGCACACGGAAGCATATGGAACAGTTGTTAATACCTACTCCTAGGTATGCTGGTTTAATTATTAAAAGTTTGCCAAACAGGGTATTCTTTTAACCGCCCTTGATAACGACTGAATAAGTCTGAGAGTGTATTTCAGAATATGACTTTATTGTGATATATTTTATGGAAAATAAGTTGAATAAATAACAGTTGAAGTCTATTCGATGCCACGTCCGTAACAAAGCTGTATTATTTATTGTACACTCGCAGTTCACAAATGACAGTATCAGGTCTCAATGTGATAGAAATGGAGCTTGTCGCCATTTATCGCGATCGGATCCCAGCCCGGGCAGTAGTGGTCATTTTTTATCGTCCAATGAAAGAGGAAAATCATTTACGGTTTTGTCCTACTTCAATAGAAGAGAAAACATTTGGAGATTTGTTTGGACTTCAAAAAATTAATCGGCACCATTTGAACTTTAGAGATAGGTACCGCAATATCTAAAGTAAATGTTTAAATGGTTGGAAAGAGGAACTTCCATAAAAAACCTGTACCGCGTTTTGAGGCCTCCGACTTGGTAAGTTTTTCGGAGCGGTTGATAACATTAAAAAACTAGTTTTTGCTCTCTCAATTAAACTGTGGAAAATACTAGTTAAGCGGAAGTTTGACACAATTCATTTAATGACATAGGAAAGAAAGAAATACTTACCTACACAAAAAAACTGCAGCGCAAACGAACTTTGATCTAATAAAACTGTCATCAAGCATACCTTAGTAACAGAAATCCAATGGGATCCTCCAGGGTGTGTAGTCACGAAGTTCGTTAAATCATAGAGGCTGTCATGTATCCTCCACAAATCTTCGGCGCCATCTTGCAGTCGCTTACCCTTCAGCCAGTTCTGGGCAGATTTTGGCATTACTTCCCTAAGGATCGGGTACTCCAATCTAGGGAAACTTATCTGACGTTTTTCTGTATTAGGCGCCATTTTGTGTTGTCACTGCGAATTAATAAGAAACAAATTGGAAATGTTAATAAGAAATAATTTTGCTGAGAGCTTTGATGAGGTCTTGGAAGTTATTATTAGTGTGGTTACGGTGATATAATAAAATATATTGTAGTATGAATACCAACTGATCTTTAATATATTGATGGTAATAACCCTGTTTTTTTAAAGACGTTGGATTTATTACACGAAACTTGCTTAGCCAACTTTTGTGAGATGTCGTCCATACAAGACACATAAAAAAAAGATGTTGATCTAGTTTGAACTTTGATAACAGTGAAGTTTATGATTTTTCTTTAAGTATTATATTATTCAATGTAAACTTTGAAATCAAATCACAAATCCCTACTTTTTTATTTGCATCTGGCTTAATTGGAAAAACTGCTGGTCCAAAGGTTGTAGGTTTGTTGAATTACCTGCACTCGAATTCTGACATACAATGTGACAAAAATATGGCATAAAAATGTATTATGCACAAAGACACTACTGACTGACTGATAAGACTGGCTAGACCTTGGCTTAATCAGTAAATTCCACCTGATTCTTCATTTCTGACCAGTACCTACTACCTAGGTACCTACCTAATTGATATAATTACCCAAAAAATACCCAAGGTGAAAAAAATAAAGTTAAAAACTAAAACACAATTACGACAAAAACGTCTACTAAAAAGGTATCATAATAAAATAACATGTTTTCCTTACTCGGAGGATTTTACGTGACGTCATAATAGCCTTTAACGCGCAGAACAACATGACGTTTGCTTCCTTCCATACCTCATTTTGCAAAATACGACAAGTAGCTTAGGAGTTATGCGGGAACAGATGAATATATAATATACATTCAAGCATACCTAGCCTGTTAAAATTATAACCTTTCTTTGGTTTTGCCGTAGTTGAAAATAACGGATCATTGTAGATTACTAACTTTGTGGTCTTTAAACAGATTTCAGATAGCCATTCTGAGTGGCGGGCGTAGTGTGTATTTCTGCCACACGGGGCAAACCCTAAATTTGCCGGCCCTCTCCCCCCTATTTTCGCAACTATGTTAGGGTAGGACATCAAACTTGCCGGCCATGGTTGAGTCGATGGTCGGCAGCGAGGAGTCCTGGGACGCGGGGTATCCTTCTGCGAAACCGTCGTGTCGCAAAAAGAGGCTGCGGAAAGGGAGCGGGAGATTTCTTCCGCTCACCTGGCCCTCAGCAGGCGCACTGGGCGTCGGCTGAGAGCAGATAATGCCCTCTTCCGGGCCCCCTAAATGGGTTCAGGGACGGGTCCGCCGCCCCCTATCATAATGTACCCGAGGTGGCGGCGCGTAGTGTTCTACGCGCGCCCCTTTCAGATGTCACCGGGGGCGTCAAACACCTCACGCCCCCAGACTTGAGGTGGCCCGCAGAGGCGGGTCGGCACTAGCCGGGGATCGCGGAAGTCACACTGGATCCCAAGATCCCCGGTGCAAGTGTGGCAAGGGAACACCGGGTGGTTTTTGGTCAGTAAGAGTCTGACAGACCCCTCGGCCCGCCCCAGGGTGGAAGACATCCGTGAGGATTTTCCACCCCGGCAATAAAAAAAAAGGTTAGGACATCAAACTTGAAGTTTGAATTAAAAAAATAAACTTCAGTAAACCCAATGGGCCGGAATCAATAAGTTCTCTTTTGCAGTCTGTTTTACCTACAAACACCCTTAGACGCGCGCACTCCACCGTAAACTATTCTCTGTCACAAATACCTTGAGGAGCTTGGTCAAAGTTGAATTCATTGTCATCGATACCCAATAATTATTAGAATATTGCAGACCTTAGGAAGCCATATTTTTATGCCCAACTCCGAACAGCTGGAATCTTTCTCGAATTTTAGCAGTTACTTTATCTAATGGAGAAAATAATTTTCGTTTAAAATTGTCTTCGTAGGATAAGCTAACATCCCTACTTTCGTCGTAAAAAATGTGCCTTCTTATTCGTCTTAGGTTCGATTTCAGTTTTCGTTCGTAAAATGAACTTTAGTTTCGTAATTTGAATACTTTACATGCTTATTTAACTTCACATGATATGTGAAACATCATCATCATATATGAAACTCTAATGTATTTTATTACGTCAAATCTTGCAATTCTATTTTGAACCACTTCCACTTGTCCTATTGCCTTGATATTTTTCTTATAAGTACCTGTATAGTCCCGATGACAATACAGTTATCTGATCTGATGATGACCTGACGCCTATTTACACCACCCGGGCCCATGGCCCCCCTGGCCCCACACGCTACGCTACTGGCCATTCTCCTTAGGTATCTACATACTAAGTACTCAATGATTTATCGTTTCAGAGATAAAATTAATGCTATTATACAAAAATTTGTGTTATTAGTATTATCACAGATAAGCAGGTGATAAAAGAGTGTATTGTTTTCGTAAACTGCTACCAAGTTAAGACTTTATGGTCAAGGGAGATTGTGTTTAGAAGATAGCCTTTTCTAACTATGCAGGGGTTATCTTCCAGAACTTTCCAAGTGCTGTTGAATATACATATTAATTTTAATGGAGGTATTGCCACGTTTTAATACAATTAATAGGCAATAACGATATCTTAGAGACTAGCTTCTGCCCGTGACTTTGTCCGCGTGAAATTTTTTGTTTAAACATAAAATATATCCTATGCCTCACTGGCCCACTGACTGCCTTATTGGTCCAATGATCGCAAGCGCTACTGCTGAGCATGAGGTCCTGGGTTCGATTCCCAGGTCGGGCAAAGTGTTATTGGGATTTTCCATCAGGAATTTCTCAGTACAGCCCGGAGTCTGGATTTGTGCCCGGTTGGTAGCAATAGGCTCGCCCCCTATTACATGGGACTTAAACATAACTGGCGAAATGTGGGTGTGCTATAGGTACACCTCTGCCTAACCCTTCGGGGATTACAGGCGTGATGCTATGTTATATCCTATGACACCCGGCAATACTGTAGCTTCTCATTAATGAAAGAATTTCAAGAATCAGATTAGTAGTTCTGAAGATTAACCCCTATTATGCAAACTCACAAATTTTAACTCTTAATATTATTTGTATAGATTCAAGTATAACCCTTTCGAGGTATTGACGTACTTATTCGTCATGTTTGTTACTAAAAGGGGTTTGATTTTGATTTTCGATTCTTGTTGCTAAATGACACTGCATTTTTTAACACCCTTTTTTAAAAGTGTTAACAGGTAAATCAATATTTTTTTAAGCGGTAGTTGTTATGGTCCTTTTTTTTGGACAATGATCCGAAGTTAACATGCCTAAGTAAACAAACATTATTTTATTATTATTATTTACAAAATGTGTTTCATGTAGGTGAGTACGTTTAAGTGAGGGAGCTTTGGCCTCATCCAACCTTTAAGCACAAACGAACATAAAAGACGATTTGTGCATCACAATATGAAAAACATTCCAAGTGCATAAATGTTTATATTTGCAGCTGTTTTCATATTATTATTATATTACTGTCAAAAATATGAAAATGTAGGCATCTATTATTATATGTATAACAGGTCCTATAAATAATAGTCAAGAAATAGAAGTTGCTGATTAAGTTTTGTGGTCTAGACGGAATATTAGGTATAATAATTTAAGTAAGTTGAAAATAAGGCAGAAGTTAAAGTGAGAGACTGCTCCTGGCTCAATAATAAAAACCGCACGGGGTCGATCCATCAGGTTAAGCTACGCTTGCCAGGGGTTGGTCCGTGGATGGGTGACTTTACATACCGAGATTCCTCCGTGCCTCGGAAAGCACGTTAAGCCGTTGGTCCCGGCTGTCATTCGTGGATCTTTGACAGTCGTTATGGATCGTCAGAAGCCCAAAAGTCTGACAACCACTCTTACCAAGGGGTATCGTGTTACCTAGTTACTGGGTTGTGGAGGTCAGATAGGCAGTCGCTCTATGTAAAACGCTGGTATTCAGCTGCATCCGGTTAGACTGGAAGCCGACTCCAACATAGTTGGGAAAACGCTAGGCAGATTGATTGACTGATGAAGTTGAAAATGATATGATGAGGCAACGGTGCAGTTTAAAAGAAGATGTAGAGACAAAAATGTAAAAGAGTATACGAAGATGGTTTGGTCATGTTGAGAGGATGAGTGTAAGGCGACTTACAAAAGGTATTTTCTCAAACATGCTTGGAAATTCGAGCATTATTTTGACAACCTTCTTCGAGATAAATCGAAATTGCTGTACTGGCCAAATAAATGCGAGCAGCTGCCACCAAAAGTTGTATGGAAATCCATATACGAGTAATTATGTCGTGGTTTAGCGGCCAAATAAATTACATAGTACTCATATCTATCGTATAATTTAAAAACTCAGATTATAGAAAGAAGCAGATAGCCTGCGCGGAACAATAAAGTGAGGCACGTTTGTAGTCATGTGTGCGTAACAGCCACGTGAAAGCACTATAAGAACACGTGCTTCTATGTGTGTGTACGGATGCCAGGTTAATGAAAAAATTACCCATAATATTTAATTAAGTACATGAAATAAATAAATTACTGTCTCAGAAAAATGCAGAGAAGAGTTATACACACATTGTTCTCATATCATATCATATCAGCAGATAAAATAGAAACAAGATTCCTAAAAACAAAGAAGAATAGCTGAAAAAAACTTTTGAAATACCGAGAGTGCAGCAAAGCTTGGGTCGGCCATCGAAATCGTTTACAGAATTTAGCGAAAGAAATAAAAGAAGAGAAACTTACCACTTTTTTATTAAGTCACTTTCTTGTTTGTCTGTCTGTCGTTCCGGGTGGAATCTTGCAACTTAAATTTAGAGCACTTCCCGATTAGCTATCCGGCTGAAACTTTTAGGGTAGCTCATTCATTTATTGCCGATTTCACACAGAAAAAGCGAAAAATTAAAAATTTGGGTTATGTTTTCAGGTTTGCGAACCGCTCGATTGATGTGTTTGATCAAGTGAAACCCCTTTATAAAGCGACTAAAACGTGTTATTTTTGCTTTATCTCGCTTCCTTTGCAAGTTATAGCGTTTTTTATGTTTTTTTTAGGTAAGGTCGGAATTGAATGCTAATAAATGGATTTAGAATGCATTGTCATCGAGTAGCGAGCTACCCTGAAAGTTTCAGCCGGATAGCTAATCGAGAAGTGCTCGAAATTTAAGTTGCAAGATTCCACCTGGAACGACATGCAGACATACAAACAAGAATGTGAGTTTGACTAAAAACGTGGTAATATAATCATATTCCTCTATATAAGGTGCTAACAAATTAAGTACCAATATTTTAAGAGGTGTTACATTACATCAAAATAATTAACTTTAAATAGAAATTAAGAAAACTTTTTATATGATATTTTTGTTTTAATTTACGGAACAAAATAAATAAATTAAATTTTCGCCCAAACATAATCATCCTGTTCTTTTAACTGACAAGACACACTTTCTGTCAAGTGAACATCATCGTTTGTGACTAACGTCAATGATTGTTGACTATCTATTAACAGGGTGTTTTTACGCAGTAACGTTGTTTCCCTAATTATCTCCAAAAAGTAACATAAACTTTTCAATGTTTCATACTTAAGTCTACTCCTAGAGACGAGTACTATCAGCTCTAAAAGTATTGGTACCTAATTTGTTAGCACCTTATATAGAGCCCTTTTATTTACTATATCACATACCTAACGCGTTTTATGTGTTTTTTTTTTGTTCTAAAATCAGTTCTTTTTATTAACAGTACACGTCAAATTAACCGCAAATGTATCTTGGTAATAAACGATACATTTACGATATATTTTTATTTTGAGACACCAATATTTTATTGTTTTGGTAGCCATATTTACTTTATGGTGACGTCATCGACATCGACAGCCATATCATGGGTTAAGAACCCATGATATGACACATCGACTGATGTAATAATTATTATAAGAGAAAATCCATTACGCAGTTACAGTTACGAAGACACATACATACTTATTTATTTATATACATACCTACCAGAAAAGGCACATAACACTATTATCGAAATAAATATTTTTGTAAATCCATATTCCTGTATCCTATACTTATTTTCCTAACTTAAGGAGTAATGTTTCAATATAAACTATCAACACCGAACGATTTTGTCAAGGTTTTGTATTTCAATATGTCACTAACATTAAACTCGTAAAATAATATCCAAATAGACAAATAATCAATTTTTAAGTATGTAATGATACTCCATCTACTTTCTTTTGATTTTAGGAACAGTTTTTACAATGTTTAAAAATACAAGACGGCATTATTTTATAATTATCTGTTAGAGCCCGTGACGTACTAACGATACGGCGCTTTGTGCTGTACTGACTCGAGATTGTATTAGCTTTTGAATTTGTATTTGATTTATTGGCCGCACTCTCGGTGTTCCGCGCGGTCTACCTGCTTCTTTCTATAATCTGAGTTTAAAAATGGAACGATGTTTTTCTCCGAAACATGGCAACCAAGGAGGTAACTTATCATAGTTTTTTTTTTCAATTTCAAACTGGCTTGCAAATAGAAAGCTGTTTATTGAAAAAAAAAAAACAAATGAACACATTGGCGCGTGAAAAATTATTGTTGGTCGTCATTGAATCTGGAATTTATAAATAATTTACTTAGTTTGAATTTCCGCGCATTATTTGAGAAAAACACTATACAAACTTTGGCTGCAACTAGGCATTGATGGACTCACGTATGTCTAAGGCACTTTGGCTGGCCGCTGCAGTAATGTACTATTACAAAGCAGAGGTGAGTGGAAACGCCGGGAGGGACGCCCTAGGAGGACTTATAATGACCTGATTGATGACGTTCTTCAGAACGGTCAGGTGCGTAGTACTCGCAACTAGCGTACGTATATGACCAGAAGTATGAATGTCGGCGAAGCAAAAGGAGTATGTAAGAAGCGTAGCAGGTGGCGTTCTATAGTTTCTGCTTACCCCCATGGGAACAAGGCGTGAGTATGTGTATGTATATGAAGTTATAATTAATACTAACTTTTGCTCGGGGCTTCGCCTGCGTGGAAGTCGGAAATTATCTCACGGGAATGTACAGCCCGATTCAAACTTTATGGCGGATCGGAACATGAGGTGAGCCACTGCGCAGTATCAAATTTACGTGTCAGTGGGGGTGAGGAGTGTTGTACTGCGCACCGAGGAGTGCATTTCAGAGCCGCCATCAAGTTTGAATCGAGCTGTAGAGATAGCTGGAAAGATATAAACTACGATAACATGGCTCGCCCCTTCAAATTACGGTTTCAATGTGTGTAGTCACATCTTTATGAAAGAGTTTGTATGTAGTTGTAAGTACTCGTAATATCTCACTTATTACCAGATTTGTTGGTCAACTAATCATAACTAGCCGATCGCGCAGGACAACGCACGTGTTTTCATAGAGTACGTCAGTGCAGCGCCATACTAATAATAATGAGCGATTAGTGACGCGACTAGTCGAGCAACAAATCCGTACCGTCCAAATTTGTTTTTGTTTGACGACCGTCTCATTACGCACACATGCGTACAAGTACAAACAAACGTTTGAATTTTGGAGGGGCGGGCCATATTATCGTAGTTAATCTCTACCTACCTACTGCCAGGATAAAAGTATCCTATATAACTTAAATATTATACAATAACGCAATTAGGGAGTGGCTTATGACCCGCATCTTAATTAATTGCGTAACACACTATCAAACACAATCCGGATGATTTTGAAGTATGTTGCTAATCCTTCATAATTAAAAAAAATCGGCTGTCTGTAAAGTCGGTTTGCTAACGATAGTTGAACGTGACAACGTCATAAGCCTTAAATGGAACGCCTCAGAGCGAGGTAACGCCGCATGAGAGGTAACGCCGCATAAGTCATGTTTTTTCGTGCGTGCAGCCGGCTCCATCGAATTATAAGACGTTGTCACGTCAAAAAAGTTCTTCGCAATGATTGTTGTTGTACTGCCAAAATGAAACTCACTGCTGCTGATAGTGTGTTCGCAATTACCTCGCTAGCCAGGGGTTCGTTCGATCGTTTACCGTGTGCCAAAGGAGATTGACCACGGCACTATGGACAAATTTAATCAATTTAACATTGTTGTGTCTTCATCACATCCTCTTTAAAATACTCTATGACATGTCTAAATACATCCTCAAAAAATTCAAAACAAACTACAATGGCATTACCGAAATATTTAGAAAAATAAAATTATGATTTTGAGGTTATGTTCGACCAACAAAATTAATCGAAAAAAGCTATCTAAAAGGATCGAATGGGTTTACGAGCGAGCTTTGTGCCTTTGAAGTAAATTTGTGTAAATTAGGTAGCGGTTCAGCTATGTCAGGTGGCCAGTTACTACAAATACAAATATTTTTATCTGTTGAACAATTGAACATAGGTAAGTTAGGTTAGGTTAGGTTAAAGCCTAAAGAAATAAGGGCAATGAATACGGCCCTATTTAAGAAAAGTCTAAAAAAAAATCTGATTAATAAATGCTACTATAACTTGAATGACTTCCTCAATGATAATTTTGCCAAACTAAAGACCTCACAGTGACATCAAGTAAAATCAATTATTCAATTAATTATGCATGTATCTCTTAATAACTAATTTTGACATTGACATTGGAATAATCTAAATATTTTTATTATTTAATTTATAATTTATTATCCACTATGACTTTAACTTATTATAACTATATCGTGCTTATTTCATCTAATTTTATTTATTCCAATGTCTTTTTTGATTAATTGATGAATAACTATGACTGTATAAATTTTGCATGCCTTACGGTAGAATCACTTGAAACATGTAATTCTTATAACACCATTGTAACAGTGTATTCAGCAAAAATAAATGATTTGATTTGATTTGATTTTGTACAGATGTTGTAATTTTTAAAAAACGCTATGTCTAGATGTTATCGGCGTACAAATATTATTTTGGTACAAACATGCTGATTATAATAAATTATCAAACAATTATCACACATTATTAAATAGTTACCCCTATTACATGGGACTTAAACATAACTGGCGAAACGTGGGTGTACTATAGGTACACCTCTGCCTAACCCTCCGGAGATTACAGGCGTGATGTTATGTTATGTTGTTATTAAATAGTTCTAATTCAAATTGTCGATACAATAAAAACATTCCAATAAAATATAATAATAAGAAATTCTAGTAAAAATTGTCAAATCAATAAATAATAAATTATACTAATAAAAATAAAAAAAGGTAGGTAATTATAATGTGTCAGTTAGGTCTTCGTTCACTGTATAATTTTTTTTTTCATAAAATATTTTCTGTAAAGCCTTTTTAAAATCATTAATGTTGATTATGTCTTTAATTCGTCTAGGGATCTTATTATAGATTCTAGGTGCCATTCTTAAAAAACTTTTTGTTTATAGAGCAGTGCAATGTGGCTTAGCACATATCTCTGTTGTGTCGTTAAGATCAGAATGTTTCAAACAGATGGAAGTTGGATTTGACAAATACTGCTGTCTCAAAAATTTACATACGAGGCAATGTTAAAAGTTTAAATTTTTTGAAATTTTGGAATACAGCTCCCAGTTGGTGTAAGTTAAAACACATTTTTTTTCTTTGTCAGTGGAATTTCCCCAATAAATTATTCCAAAACGTAATGTAGATGTGACGACATAGGCCTTGTAAGAAATTAGAACAACGGCCTCATTTAATATTTTTGCTAGATTGTAGAGCGCATATAAGTACTGGTTTAGCTTCTTACAAATAGTTTTTACGTGACATTTCCAGTTTAAATGAATATCCAAGTGAAGTCCCAGAAATCTAGCGCTGCTTGTTTCAGCTATTATTTGATGTGCATACTGGTGACCACCTCACCTCACCTCACCATCGAAATCCGTTCAGCCGTTAAGGTGTGAAAAGGTAACACAGTTACTTTTGCATTTATATTATGAATATGGATTGTACTCATAATAATAAAAATAATACACTTACATACATACATCATTTCAGCTAAAATACGTCCACTGCTGGACATATAACTCCCCCTAAGGGGGGGGGTGTTTGCCATAATCGCCACGCTTGGCAGGCGGGTTGGCGATCACAGTATGGTATTAAAATGCATAGAGAACGCTGCTGCCCATTCTCTTGTAAGTCCCTTAGTCACCTTTTACGACACTCACGAGAAGATATAGGATGGTGTGATTCTTTACGTCCGGCACCACACGGCACCCGGCACTCCAGCACCACACTGAACGGTGGATTAATCTCTTAAAAACATCAAAATTTTCCGTAATTTAAATCAATAAGAATACAGACGAAAATGTCAGACAAATTGTTCGTAAACTTAATTTAATGATTATGTTGACAATATTATTTCACACCGTTAGTTCGAAAAAAATTACTCGTCGCTAACTTAATATCAAAACAAAAGCAGAGACCTAAGTATATCATAAATGCATTCCTGTTTAAGGCTCGTGCAGACTAGCGCGATATCGCGGGCGCGACACTGTCCATGAAGTTTTCATAGAAATTGTGCTACCAGTGTCGCGTCGCGTCTGTCTGCGGGAACCTGATTCTATAAGTGGAAGTATGGCTGATTTGCATAACGAAACGTATAGTAGTAATAAACAGATATGCAACCTACCTATAATTTAAAAGAAAAAAATAAAGACGAAATAGGGTAAAACCGACGACAACACAGTCAGGGAAATTACACTAGGACATTTAATTAGCTGCATGTGTATTTCTATTGCCGCTCTATCAATAAATAATGACAATTAAATAATGTTAATAATTAAAGGTCGCCATACAAAAAACGAATTTTTTCAACGTTTTTTGCTCGATCTTAATACGGTACAGAACCCTTCGTGTGCGCGTCCGACTCGCGCTTGGCCGTTTTTATTAACGGAATAAAAAGAAAGAAAGAAAAAGCATTTATTGGGACTCGCACAGATCACAAATTAAACTATACAAAAACACACTCATAGAAACATAAAGATCAAAAACAAAAATAAAGTAAAAATGAAAATAAAAACAGAAAGTCCTGTACGAGGCCAAAAGGCCCCTATCTCAGCATGATGCTGCGGCACTTAAAAAAAAAATAAGTGTCGCAGCGCTGGTATTCTGATAGGGCCCGCTGTGATAGACTGCAAGAAGCACACACAGCGGACACAGCGGCTGTGACAGTAAGAAGTGTCATTTTACTGCAGCTAATTACAAGCCACCATAATAGAATACTATTAATTATGTTCTTACACCATGAAAATTACAGGAGTATTGAAATTTTACATAGGGTGACACAATAGGCGGTATTATCGCTAAAAGTGATATTTTACAGACAACCTTTGGATGGATTAAAGGGAGAAGCAGAGACAATACTGCAGGTAGTCAGTGGTATACCATTTACATATTACAATAAATACATTCATGCATAAAGCATACACTTATCTATATAAATATTTAAATACAATAATAAACACGAAACAAGGAACTGTATTCTGTAATGATGATGTTTAAGGAGAGAGGAAGTGTTTTTTTACCAGAATTTTAAAAGTGGACAAAGATTGAGCACGCCTTATCGACACGGGCAAGGCATTCCATAACGTACTGCTTGAGTTGTAATAGACTTGTCATAAAAGCTGGTGGAATGCATCGGCATCTCTAGTTTCCAGTACCATTTACATAAGTATACAATAAATACATAATTAAAGCATACACTTATCTATATAAATATACAATAATAAACATGAAACTAGAGAAAGGAACTGTATTATGTAATAATGATGTTTACGGAGTGAGGAAGTGTTTAATTGTTTATCAAACTGACACACTACGTCAATTTGCCGTGTTAAAGCCATTAATCATGGCAATTGAAGTTGGAAGTCAATTCGATAAACAATTTGGTAATTTCCCTGGCAAGTAGTTGGAAAGAGGCAAGATAATCAATGGCTAGCATTTTTGCCTTTGAAGCTCATAACTGCCGTTCTTTTCTCGTATCGGTACGAACTTTATAAGGAAAGGTCAAACTATGGTGAAAATAATGTCCATTCAGCGTGGTTCTTAGCGTATCGATGGCAAAAAAATTATATATGTTTTGCCTAAAATTCAGCTACACAGCTGCACAGATAACAGGGCATGCGGCGCAAGATGGAAGGTGGACCATGGTGTTAGCAAGGTGATGGCTGTGCAGGATGTGCCCGCCATTTTCATTCCCGCTTTTACCACATATAAAAAGCTTGTGCGGTAATTTTCATATTTTTCCAAAATTTTATGTCAAGTAAGTATGATACCAGGATTAGGAGCAGTGGTGGTAACGACCGCGACTTACGAGTTGTAGGTCGTAGGTTCGAACCCTGGCAGGTGCTTTACTTTGTGTAAATAATTTCATCACCACTGCTCTCAAAACGGTGAAGGAAAACATCGTGACGAAATCGGCATGTCCTAGACCCAAAAAATCTAACCTAACCCAACCCGCAATGGGCCCGCGTGGTAGATTACGGCCCACTCCCTCTCACAGAGAGGTCTATGAATCAGTGGGAACATTATAGACTGATTATGTAAGTACACAAAATTAATTCGCAGCTGACTTCTACTAATTATTAACCACTTTTTTGCGTGACTCACAAGCGGTAGGTTCAAATAGCTATAGTTAATTAAAATGCAATACACGTAAAGTTCGTTTTTTAATCCCAGATACTAGTTTGACAGGTGCAAATGTCAAACTACAAATTGAAAAAAAAACAAACAACAATCATTAGAAATGTCATAACATAATAGTCTCTGCGATTAAACATTAGCACTTATAATATAAGACCTACACACACTTAATAAAGAATCCTGTTTACCTTAAGGACATGACCTTACTACGCATCGCATTACAACACAAAAAAGAGCGGAGCGGTCCGCCTGTAGTATGCGATGGTTGAGATGGTTCATACAATGTGTACGAGCGGGATGTAGGAGGATTTTTTTTTTATTGCAATGTAGGGCTGCCGCGCCGCCGCCCAAAACTGCGTTGGCCTAAGTGTTCATGCTTCTATATTAAGAACTGCACTGTCAGTGACTTAAGTGGACCTCGGTAATCCACCGGAGACACGCTAGGATAATCCGAATAATACGACAGTATTAATCTGCCTAGGCTTCCAGTCTAGCCGGATGCAGCTGAATACCAGTATTTTACATGGAACGACTGCCTATCTGACTTCCACAACCCAGTAACTAAGTACCACGATAGCCTTTGGTCAGACTGGTTGTCAGACTTTCGGGCTTTTGACGACCCGTAACGACTGTCAAAGATCCACGAATGACAGCTGGGACCAACGTATTAACGTGCTTTCCGAGACACGGAGGAGTCTCGGTATTTACAGATTGTCACCTATCCACGGACCAACCCCGGTAAGCGTAGCTTACCCTGATGGATCTTCCTACCCGTATAACTCTTATAACTTAGCCACGAGCTCCTCGAATAATAAGACAGTAATCAGGTAGTAACTATGTAGATAGACAAGCAACAATTAGATACTTAGTTAAGGCGCTGACAAGAGGCAAATGATACAAGTAGGCTTGTCTTTTAAACAAAAAAATTGCTTAATCTATATAGTTTGTGGTAGCGGAAAAAATATATGTTATTCTTGAACATATTTCTCAGAACTTGGTTGTTACCAAAACACGTTTAGAAAAAAAAATCTCGATACAAATGAACGGTAAACTAACCCTTTACTTTGAGTTCAATCCAAAATATAGCTGTATTAAATATCAACGTACGGTTGGTATTTAATTAATAACAAGAACGTTTTATTTGTATGCAGAACTTGGCTGTTTTTTATTTTCGATTACTCAACTCATTTTTGAGTAAATAGATAATTGCTTCATATTATATATTGCAATAAATTACAAGCTTTGTGTCATCGCGCTTCACTTTCTTTTGTATGCAGTCTGACAGAGACCGCGGTGTACCTGTTGTCAGCGACTTAATAGTATTTATCCTACGTCAATCAAAGTTACCTGCAATTTAATACATAGGTGCTCGTGTGTATCTAATTATGGATATCAATGTTGAATTGTTTATGCTTATTAATTTAACAGGGGTTTTTCATTCAACATTTACTTACTTGAACGAAAATAAAAAATATGACATGGCAACGGTGTGGTTTTAAAGAAGATGTAGTGATATTTTTTTTAAAGAGTATGCTTATATGGATCGGTCATGTTGAGAGGATGAATGAAAGGCGACTAACAAAAGGTATTTACAAGGCAGTGGAAACGCCGGAAGAGGGGACGCCCTAAGAGGACTTAAAGTGACCTAATTGTTGATGTTCTTCAGAAAGGTGAGGAGTGTACTGCTCGCAACCAGCGTGCGTGTATGATGATGAACGATATGACCAAGATGTATGAACGTAAACGAAGCAAAAGGAGTATAATTATATGGAGCGTAGCATGTGGCGTTCTATAGTTTCTGCTTACCCCCTTGGGAAGAAGGCGTGAGTTTATGTATGTATGTACGTATGTATGAAATTAAAACCGCAATGAGTATTTGAATTGATTAATTAGTATGGATTCATGGATGGAACAATGAAGTAGGTACGAGTAAAGTAACTCGCGAGCAGATAAAACCGGGTTATTGGGAAAAACCTCGACTCAAAAGCGGTTAGAGAAAGGCAATATTGTGGCTTTTTTTGTGCATTTTTTTGATCTTCTAAGTTACCTTTATGATGATTACCTTTCATTATGGTGATGATTACTTTTCATTAGTCTAGTATCAACGGCTTCACCAATAAAATGATGTACTTAAAACCTTTCAGCAGCTGCATCAATTCGATGCGATAGCTGCAGCTGCTGAAAGGTGCGTGCGATAAAGAGAGCAAATAAACAAGAACAAATGAATCGAACGTCTATTAAGTTTTATTTGAATGACCAGGTTTTGCGTTGGTGATACATGAATGTATTTCATTCGGAAAGCAAATTGTTCCCTGAAGCTGTTTTCATATTTTGAAACATAAGGTACTAATGAGGTTTCTTCTTCAGTCGCAAGTTAATTACGCGCGCGTATTTGAAATAATCTGTTTACCAAATGAGTTTGGCAAAAACATAGATAAGAATTATTTATCGCGAATCCAAAGTACACACTAAGTATTTCTTAAAATATGATTATAGATAAAAATACAAAAAAAAACAAACCTTTCAAATTCAGTGTTTCCCCAAAAGTTTTTGTTTACAATCACAATAAACACTAAGATAATACAGTTATTTTTTAAATTCGAACATGGAAGTGAGCAGGTACGTCCGCCAATCGGCGCCGGTTGGCCCTGACTGACTGCGCGCGCGCAGTCAGTCAGGGCAAGCGATCGAGTTCCGTTGATACGCACGCTACGTAAATACCTAAATATGTAATTATTTCAGCGGTTCTGGTACGATGAATACTTTAACTTTTGACGAGTTTGTAGGAAGCTGGTTTGCATCAAAATATTAAATTATTATACCAGCCTATTATTGTCCCACTGCCTTCGGGTCGTCTTAAAAGGCCTCTTTTCATACAGAGAAGATGAAGAAGATGAGTTGGCGAAAAACAATAAAGATATAAACATGGATCTGCAGCAGATTTTTGACGAATCCTTACTTCCCTTCTAATATTATTATGAAATGATTGAATGTAAATTTGAGGAAGAGATTTCTCGGGTTCCGTGGATTGGTTGTGACCTCAATAAAAACCTAATTACTATAGCCTGGCTCAGCGCAGACAGAACGGAGCGCAGCGGAAAGGATTTTATTAATCTTCAAGATTATTAAACTTGAAAATAAACTTTAAAATTATTACAATAAAGTGCATAAATGCTTGAACCTGACATAAAATGCTCGCGCGTTCTCGAAGATATGCGGGAGCATACACGATATCTTCGAGGACGCGCGTGCATTTTTGTATTGTCCAAAAACATTAATTCTACTAGTATTTTCATTCCGGACACACTCCATCAGAATATGAAAGACATCATCAACCACGCCACAGTCATCACAATTTGAAAAAAAAGCCTTTCTCATTAGAGTAATAAAACTTATTTGATGGAATATGTCTGCAGGATCAAAGTCTAAGGCTAAGCGCAGACAGAACGGAGCGTAGCGGAGAGGATTTTATGAACGTACTAGAAAATAAACTTTAAAATTATTACAATAAAGTGCATAAATGCTTGAACCTGACAAAAAATGCTCGCGCGTTCTCGAAGATATGCGGGAGCATACGCGATATCTTCGAGGACGCGCGAGCATTTTTTCCAAATTACATCTTTGCCAAATTACAGCTTTCTAGCTAAGCTAAGCCGACAGACGGACGGACGGACAGACAGACAGACAGACGGACATGGCGAAACTATAAGGGTTCCTTGTTGACTACGGAACCCTAAAAAACTGTAATTCTTTCTTTGGAAACTAAGTGAGATCGAACCAGTGACCTGAAGATATCTAGGATGAACTCCCGGAAGATCTAGTAACCGGTCATCGTGATGCAACTCAGGGAAGGCCTGTGGCTGATTTGATTAATGATTGAGTACAGTTGCAATTACAGCCGGTCAGGTAACGAAATATGGCTCGTATTATCTTCCTGACTTTAAGACATTATCAAATTAATCTAGTTAAATAAAATAAGAAAACACAACTATAATAGGTTCTATATAAAATTTTAGATCAGCTCTATTACCTATTGTTTATGGGCTTTAATACTATAATATTTAAAATTGCACGATACTTGATATTCGTGCACAATTAAATGAATTATTGGCTTAAGTTTCTCCTACTCAGGTATGAATACTAAATACTTTGTTAGGTATTATTTAACGAAATAAGTTTATGTACCGAGTCTTGTTTTAATGTTGTGAAGTTCCCCACTATAAAAAAAAATCATTTATGTTTATAACAGTAATTTTAGAAGTTGTTGTTTTTTTTTTTGTGAAAGAATGACCGAAAAGCTGTACAATGGCATCGTTACCTACATTAGTTTAATTCAAGTGCAGATCAAGTGCGAATCTTATGATCAAAAGAGAAAGTACCTCACTTACGGAGAAAGAAAAGGGCTTTTTGAGGTTAGTTATTTTTTTGTAAATCATAATATATTTTGAGTTTATACAGGTTCAAATTAAATAAGCTAGCAAAACTCTGCAGACGCGGTGGGTATAGATATCGAAACCAAATAAATAAAAAATAATAAAGATTTGATGTTTTTTTCTAGTATCAATCACCGATGTTATTTATATTAATTGAAGTATGAGCCCAGAAAATCTTTTTTGTTTTGTTTTATCGTGTTTAAGTATTAATAACAATCACATAATTATTTAAAGTTTACAAAAAAAAAACTTGTTTTAAACTGATACTCAAGTGACTACACTAACTGCGGTCGATGACCCCACAAAAAAAAAAAACTTTTTTGTTTTATGATCTTTAGATAACACACGCACGTATGCGGAGTTTCGCTAGCTAATTTAATTTGACCCTATTTTTTTTTGAGTGGGAAATTATCAAAATCCCACCCGTGTTCCTTCCGTTGCCTGTGTGCCAGGGCCACGATATCCCTTTCGGACAAACTCGCAACCCTGGCAGGCATTGGTCCTGCCGGACCCCGTCAGTTGGTGCTGACATCTCAGCTAATTTAATTTGACCCTGTATATACACCATGGCATAATTAAAAAAAATAACATTATGACGCATAACGTAGTTTACAACACCCTGGGTTTTTAAATTATTCAAATGTTAATAAATATTTTTTTTCTTTCATGAATGATTAGTAGTCGGATACATGAAGTGGGCTGCCGTTGTAAGACGATTAAATGCCACGGTGTTTACAGGTTGGCACGGACATCGACGCGCAAACTGTAACCATGAATTCAGCACATAATTCTAGACCCTAGAAATTTTACGTCGAATAAAAATAAATGTGTTGTTTCATAGAAAACTGCAATACAGGTACGCGGTCAAAGTGTATGGAACAGATTTTTTTTTAAATAACCGACGAAAATTTTTAACGTCCAGGTTGTCCAGAATCATGAACCTACTGAATCCATGGTAACAGGGGGCCAAGTCTGCTAGCGCAGTTGTGTCCGAATGGCCGATCATTGGCACCTCAATTGTAGAGTTCGACAGTTTTGCTAATCTCCTAATTGAAAGGCGTCTTTATGATTTTCCAATGACGTGCCACTGATACTCCATTGGAAAAATTGTCTGTATTTGGTAATCTCGTACTAACAAGCTCCTATTATTTTGACTTCCTTATGGACCACTGTCACGCCATTATGAATTTAGGAGGTTACAAACTATTGGCACAATGGTCATGGCGTTGTCTTCATAATGACCAATAATTGAAAATAGCAGACTTGGCCCCCGGTTGCGTGTCGATGTCCCCGCCATCCTGTATACAGGGTTACTGGCTAATCGACCTATTCCTGCTAGGAGGGGATTCCTGGGGAGGTTATTACCGATCAATGAGACTGACGGAGAACCGAGGCATCGAAATTACCTCGTTTGTATGAAAATGTTTTTCTGGGTAGTTAGTAGTGAGTGACGGTAAGAGTATCTAATATTCTTAGAAATACAAGCTTTAAAATAAAACATGATTAAGTTTTACAAAACCTGATTTTGTTATTATTGAATTGAATTAGAGACAACTTTATAAAATGATTAAAAAACGTATTATTGATTTTGTATGCGCTATTTTATATTATTTACTTTAATTTATTCTCTTATTTTTTTAAACAGAGAACTGCACGGCTCTGTGTGTTTATTACCAGAAAAAGAGAATTATGTTATGGGATGTATTTAATAGCACTTTAAATTTAAAAACCGGCCAAGCGCGAGTCGGACTCGCCCACGAAGGGTTCCGTACTATTATCTATTAAAACGGCAAAAAATCACTTTTGTTGTATGGGAGCCCCCCTTAAATATTTGTTTTTTTTTTTAAATTTAATTATTTGTTTTTAAGGTGATTACATAACTAAATATTCTGTGAATATTTCAAGCGTATACCTGTTGCCGTTATCAATATCGAGCAAAAATGAGCAAAAAAATCACGTTGGTTGTATGGGAGCCCCCTTAAATATTCTTTTTATTCTGATTTTTAGTATTTGTTGTTATAGCAGCAACAGAAATACATCATCTGTGAAAATTTCAACTGTCTAACTATCACGGTTCATGAGATACAGCCTGGTGACAGACGGACAGACACACAGACAGACGGTGGAGCCTTAGTAATAGGATTCCCGTTTTACCCTTTGGGTACGGAACCCTAAAAAGTGTTCCATAGAATGGTCCCTCGACAGCAATGAATGGTAATTTATCTATTTAGTCAGCGAGTCTTTCGCTTTGTCTATTATTATACAGATTATCTAATACAATTTGTTTTTTTCTTATTAGTTCGTTTTTTGGCAGTCATGTTTTTAATGTTTTTTGTTATGTTTTATAAGTTAATAATGATTTAAATTTGGTTACAAGAATAAATAAAATAGATACTGTTTTTTTGCTTTTTTCATAACGAATAAATATTCAAGTAGATACGAAACCAGTGTCTAGTACGCAGTATGCTTTTATATAGTCGGTCCATCTGGATTAGTTGTGAAACATGCTCTGCATGAAGCTTAGGGGTCATTTATAAGAGGGGCAGCTCAGCTGTCTGCATATAAAGCTTAGCGGTCCACACGTATGACTCGGGCGAAGAGCATATTGTAATATATCGGTCGGCCTGACTGTTAGAGCTTAGTCAGTTACGGATGGTATCTGTCTAAGCTGGGCGTGTGTGTTTTAAGTTCAAACAGTTTAGCCCCCTCACTAATAATCGCTGTGTCAGTATAGTCATGAATAACGTCAGTGTAAATATTTTTGGCCTATGCTTACGGCGTTTTTTCGCACCTTATACAACGCGCGTTACATGCGTCCACTGCGCGTCGACAGCAAGTTTTCTGCCTTGTTTGAGAACTAGGTACATTAAAAAAAAAGTGCGTGTCAGACTACGGACAATGAAGGGTTCCGTAGTTGGGATGAATTTGTCCCAAAAACAAACTTAACATTGTAGTTGAAAACATGTTCTCCCATACATCGATATACGCCACGGTCAATTTTCCAACTGGAAAATTTCCAGTTGGAAAATATTTTTTTAAGTGATAAAACTACAAATTATAGATGTTCGGACTTTTTCCTTTACTTGTGCTGCGAGATCTTACTTCTTGCCTAATTTCATGATTCTAGGTCAACGGGAAGTACCCTATATAAGCCCTTTATAGGCTTTGATTTGTTTGCGAGTATCAAAATATGTCGCATAAATCGCCATATTTTTTTATTGCGTTGACTTGGAAGCTTAAGCCCTACGTATTTGATATTAATTTCAACTTGATACCTCCACGCGATCCTGAGAATAACGGTCTTGACAGACTGCCAGACATACAGACAGACGGACAACGAAATGATCATATAAGGGTTCCGTTTTTTCCTTTTAAGGTACGGAACCCTAAAAAAAATCTGCACGAGTTGCGTATGCAGCATGTGATACGCGCGTCGACGGCGCGTTTTAAAAACGCCGAGCGCATTAGTAAAGGGGTAAATGTTTTGAGGCTGTATTATAGCTGAATCAGTATTGAGAATGGCGATTTAACATTTTCGCAAATATGTTAAACATCTAGTTTTTGGCCAGGGGCTGTGAAAAATAAAATCAACTTGATTAATAAAAAACCGGCCAAGTGCGTGTCGGACCACGCACAATGAAGGGTTCCGTAGTTAGGATGAATTTATCCCCAAAACAAACTTAACATTGTAGTTAAAAAACATGTTCTCCCATACATCGATATACGCCACGGTCAATTTTCCAACTGAAAATTTAAGTTTGTAATCGCAAAAAATGTTTTTTATGTGATAAAACTACAAATTAACAATTTTCGGACTTTTTCCTTTACTTGTGCTGTGAGACCTTGCTTCTGCCCAAATTTCACGATTCTAGGTCAGCGGGAAGTACCCTTTATGTTTTGATTTATGTGCGGGATATTCGCAATTTTTTTTTATGTGATAAAACTACAAATTTACAATTTTCGGCGTAGCTTTTTTGTTTGTTTTTTAACAAAGCTGACTACTTTTTGTGAATAAAGAGTTGCAGTGATTTCGTATCCATATTTCTGATACAAATAATATGAAAGCAATATTAACAACAATTATTCTGCGTAATCATTAAAATTACGAGAATTCAAGCATATTGGGAATCGGGAAACGTTAAAATTAAATACTTTTTGCGAATTTTTATCATCCTGAGTTTTGCAAAGGCTGATGAAATGAATATACATAACATAACATCACGCCTGTAATCCCGGAAGGGTTAGACAGAGGCGCCCTTATAGTACACCCACATTTCACCAGTTATGTTTAAGTCCCATGTATTAGGGGCGAGCCTATTGCCATCATTCGGGTACAAATCCAGACTCCGGGCTGCTACTGAGAAATTCCTGGTGGAAAAACCCAATTTTTCCGACCTGGGAATCGAACCCCAGACCTCGTGCTCGCGAGCGCTAGACCAACGAGGCAGTCAGTATGAAATGAATATGTCCAAGCAAAAAGGGTCCAGGGGGCCGATCGCGCTAATTTTGAACGTTAATACCACAACCAAAAACGTTACGTTAGACACATTTCGTATCGCGCTAATCATTTCAACGGAAACGATTTAGCTTTACTTTGGAAGTTACGTTGGAGGAACGATCGATCGAATAATACTCTTACAAAAAATTGCGCGATACCGTTTCTTACATCAGCTAAACCAAAGCTAAACCAAAACCAAAAACGTTCCGTTCGAACGGTAATTACGTTGAGAAATAGCGCGATCGGCCCCCAGGGGTTCTCGGTTTAGTTTCCGAGATAAACGCAGTTTCGTAAAGTTGGGTGTAAAAATTGCATTTCGCGTTTTTAATTGATTATTAATTAATGCTCAATTATCTACAAGTTTATATAGTAAATGATTTAAGAGAAAATTTTAGTAAAAAGGTACCAGCCGGGTTCATGTCAAAATTGAAAATGTTTTTTTTCAAATCAATCTTTTTGAGTTTCAACTTCAAATGTCTGATAAAAAAAAAAAGTGTCAGTTATTGAATATTTTTTTAATCCCTATTATCAAATGACTATTGAGGAGCTTGTGGCTAAGTAATAACTGCCGCATGGGTAGATTGATCAGGGTAAGCTACGCTTGCCGCGGTTGGTCCGTGGATGGGTGACCATCTTTTCATACTAAGATTCCTCCATGCCTCGGAAAGCACGTTAAGCCGTTGTTCCCAGCTGTCATTTGTCGATCTTTGACAGTTGTTACGGGTCGTCAGAAGCCCAAAAGTCTGACAACCAGTCTTACCAAGGGATATCGTGTTACCCAGTAACTGGGTTGTGGAGGTCAGATAGGCAGTCGCTCCATGTAAAATACTGGTATTCAGCTGCATCCGGTTAGACTGGAAGCCGACCCCAACATAGTTGGGAGAAGGCTAGGCAGATGATGATTATCAATTGACTATTCTAGATACCGGATCTAGTCTTAACACAAATACCCCTTTTCTTGGACGCCTACATCACGTTCATCCGTCAGACGGCAGTGCGCAAAATATAAGTGCTCGTAGCAACTGAAAATTGCGCAAGATTAAAATTTTCAAACAGTCATACATGCATTCAGACTGCGTTTTAAGGTCAAGTACTATGTTGAGTAGTAGGGAGAGTATTTGATTACCTACCAAGTAATACAAATATTTTAGTATAACTAATGTTAATCCTTGTGAAAGCCGCAGGTATCCGTTGGAGGGGGTAACCACAGAACCGGTCGAAGTGGCGCGGTGCTTGGGGAAGGCCTATGTCCAGCCTGGCGGCCCCTATGTACGGCCAGGCCAGACGTCTTTTGGGCCGAAATGATGTTGATGATGTTAATCTAATGTCCTTGCAGTAAGTAAATAAATGCAAATTCTTTTATTCTGTCTTCCAGTTTATTTTACTGATGCATTCTTTCAAGGTGCGATTCCTTACATAATTCTGAAGCTTAGACCAAATAAAAAAAGGTAGACGCAGCGCTCTCAAAGTGAAGCAGGGTAAAGGAAGCCAAATTTGAAATATGATTGCTCGTTTTTGCTCGATATTGATAACGGCAACGGGTGTAGACGCTTGAAATATTCACATAATATTTAGTTATATATTAACTTTAAAAATAAATAATTCAATTAAAATAAAATAAATATTTAGAGGCCCATACAACAAACGCGATTTTTTTGCCGTTTTTATAGATAATGGTACGGAACCCTTCGTGCGCGAGTCCGACTCGCACTTGGCCGGTTTTTTTAAATCCAAGATAGTCATTTGACATTTCAAATCTTTGTTGTTTTTTTTTTGTAGTTTGACATTTGCACCTATCAAATTATTATCTGGTGTTAAAAAAGAATTATAAAGTCGGTTATGTAAAAGGTAAATCTAGCGAATACGAGTTTTATGGCACTTAAGTTTTGCTTTATGGAACGTGAAAACTAATTAATTTAATCAAATTGAACATCGCTTTTAACTAAAGTATATTCATGTATGGATATTCCATTAACGGTCTACTTTCAATTGAATAAAAACCTTTTAGCTACAGACGCCTACCTATTTCTTCGTAAATATTATTTCCATCAGCATAAAAGATGAGTGTACTGTGTACAGTGTACAAATTTCTCCGACCTACCTAGATTCCAATATAGGTATATTGGAATCTAGGTAGGTCGGAGAAATTTGTAGGCGGAATATCACTCCATTCAATTCAAATAAGGTCGCTTCTAAAGTCAGTGTTTTAACAAGATTACCCGAAGTTCGTCAAAGATGTAAAATGAATTCGGGTTTGTGGCCATCAACGTTGAAGTTTCATCCTTTTGTGAATTATGAATTGTAAGTAAACTTGGGCCAACCCTTTGATATTCTGGAAATGGTACCTATTTGTAAATTGCAGTCTCGGTATTCTGGCTGTGTTCAATCTTCTCCAATGAATGATTACAAAATATTTAATCCAAGAAAATCATGAAATTAAAATAATAATTCCTGCCTTAGTATGCCCCACCACAATAATAGCGATTCAGTCACTTGAATTGAATTCTTATTCCTCTAATGTCAAACCCCCAGACGAAATTCAAGTAATATCTAAATGAAAGTACCTAATTTAATGAAGCTCCCAATAAACTCAGTACTTACACTACATGTTCTGCTAAACTGAACTAACGACTGCACATTTCGTGGTACATTGGGTGTGAATATGGGAATACACACAAAAAGTAAAACCTAGTTTACGATACCTACTAACGGAGTCCATTTTCTAAATCACCAGCGTTATTTGAGTCGATAAATTGGATACCTAGGTGTGAGAACGCTTTGGATTTATTTCATTTGATCCTCGGTAGTCGGTAGAGTAGTGCATTCAATAAAGAGTTGCCACGGGCTAGAATATTTTGTTTGGAATATAAAACTGAAATTTTCCAGCCAACAATTGAAACACCCAAATAATCATGTTTTTATTCACTTTGATTTAGTCCTGCTTCGTTCTGAAGATGTCGAAACTAGGAAAGCGCATTCTCTAATTGATAAATATGTTTTATTTACTCCTGTTGTTGTCCCATGTCATCCCAAACATTGCGAAGAAACTTTCGGTGCCATCAATTGGGGCCTAATCGTGTGGCAACAAAGGGCAAAACTGTTGGCACATAATAGTCCTTTGTCCTTCTAGTAACTTAGACACATAAACTGAGTATTTTTAAGATATAAATAAGATTCTGATATGATATTAAAAATAAATAAGAACCATGTTTCGAGTCGTGGACATAAGCTCTACGGATTACATTTGACCTACGGCTGAGGGCTTACAATGGCCAACAATGTGCTTAGTTTTCTCTCTTTTATTTTATTTACTTAGACTTCTACGTAGTACTTTCTTTCTCTTTAAGTTGTGCCTAAAATTCGACCCTTGAAAACCTTTTTTCATAACGCTTCGCGAAGTTTGTAAAAGCGTTGCGGCGCCGGCAAGGCCATTGAAAAATGTTTTGCGTTCGCTAGGTGCTGCCCAGTATTTAATATGTATAAAGAAAGTTGACACTAAGAAGGATTTTATGTCGACATATTACGGTTAAATGATTATATTTATTGACTTGGATAGACCTGAGGTATTCACATGTATGTAACATTGTATACATTAGTGTGGTTTGCGACGAAAGACATAGATAGGTTTTATGATTTCGTTGGGATAGCAGAGTCTACTAATCCGTCTACCAAACGTGACAATGCTATTTAACTTTGACCGTTTATGGTAGCAGTCATTACCCTATTAATTAAAGGTAAACTACGATTTGTCAAGAATGCACGAATCTTTCAGATAGGTACCTACTGCTCTCCTAATTTAAATAGTGTTATTATTGATCAAAGTTTAACCTATACTTGTTTTACCAATATGGCTATTTGGTAAGAGCTTTTAAAGGGGTTCCAAGACGGTCAAGCGGCTAGACGGCAAGCACGTGGATTTTTGCTTGAGCATATTGACCGTTTACAATGTTTGTTTGTTGCTTGAGTCAAGCATTTACGTGCTTGCCCCATGCTTGATGCGATTTTATATATTTTGCTTGACGCGATGTTTTGACAGTGTTCGGAACCGGCTTGATCAAGCATAGCTCAGTCGCGCGTCAGATTGCAAACATGGCGGATGACGCTTTGTCAGACAACAGTGAAAATAATAGTAACGAACAATGGAATGAAAAGAGATTCTGTCATTTTTGTTTCGCACGGTTTGTGCATTTAGCCAATGTCTCTGTTATTATTAATATCGTTGTACCGAGACGTCAATTTGATGTCATGAGTAAAGCGATTTCTTCATTTGTACCATTCTTAGCACCAAATACGTTTCTTTTTCTTCTTTTTGGGGTTTTAGGGAAAAATCGGAACCTTTATAGGATCACTTCATTGTCCGTCTGTCTGTCTGTCTGTCAGTCTGTCAAGATCCTTTTTCTCAGGAAAGCGTGGAGGTATAAAGTTGAAATTATTATCAAACTAGCTGCGCCCCGCGGTTTCACCCGCGTAAATCTCGATCCCGTGGGAATATCGGGATAAAAAGTAGCGTATGTCTTATTCCAGGGTGTCAGCTGCCTCCATACAAAATTTTATCAAAATTGGTCCAGCCTTTTGAGCGTGAAGAAGTAACAAACATACACACACACACACACACACTCACAAACTTTCGCCTTTATAATGTTAGTGTGATACGTAGCTCTGCGGTCCCTTGGAGCTCTAAAAAAATTAAGCTTCTAAGTCAACGCAATAAAAAAATACGGCGATATATGCGACATATTTTGATACTCGCGAATAAATCAAAACCTATAAAAAAAAAATAGGGTACTTCACATTGGCCTAGAATCATAAAATTTGGCAAGAACCAAGGTCTCACAGCACAATTATAGGAAGAAGGCCGAAAATCGTTAATTTGTAGTTTTATCACATAAAACTTTTTTTTTTGGGATTACAAATTTACATTTGCAGTTGGAGAATTGACCGTGACGTACCTATATCGATGTATGGGAGAACATATTTTTCAACTACAATGTTAAGTTTGTTTTTTGGGATAAATTCATCCCAACTACGGAACCCATCATTGTGCGTGGTCCGACCAGGGACCATTTTGGTTACCCATTGAAAGGGTTTTCGATAGGGTTGGTCTAAGTCATTAATCAAAAACTCATACGATATGGGTATCCCTTTTACTGAGTTTCAAGCAAAAACCCATTCAAGGAGTTACTTCATGATAAAGGTAACCTCATAAATGGCTTCACTCTTAACCGGGGTTGTACGGTCCCTGGGTCCGACACGCATTTGGCCGGTTATTATTTAAACTCAAAACTAACGGAAGAGCTAACAACGCTTTATCTTAGTTTGAGTCCATTTCACAAAAAAAAAAAGGATAAAAATCACTGACCACCTATACGGACTGTCGGGTACGAAATGTGAAGCGTGCCTCTTGCTGGCTCAAACTGCTTGGCGGGCGCATCAAGAATATAATAGAATAGAATAAATACTCTTACTTATGTACACCATAAAAATTACAGATATAAATGATAACAACCAACAAGCCCCTTGAAAGAAAACAGAATGACGTGCTTGCCGTCAAGTCGCTTGACCGCCTCGAAACCCCTAACTTTCCCTTTGGCTTTTAAAAGTACTCAGTTTTTTACTAGAATTCAATCAATCTGCCTAGCCTTTTCCCAACTATGTTGGAGTCGGCTTCCAGTCTAACTGGAAGCAAATAAATACCAGTATTTTACTTGAAGAAACTGTCTCTCTGACCTCCACAACCCAGTCACTGGGTAACACGATACCCCTTGGTAAGAATGGTTGTCTGAATTTGTGGCTTCTGAATACCCGTAACTACTGTCAAAGATCTACGAATTATAGCCGGGACCAACGGCTTAAAGTGCTTTCCGAGGCACGGAGGGGTCTCCAAATGTAATGGATGGTCACCAATCCATGAACCAACCGCGACAAGGGTAGCTTAACCTGTGATCGAGTCGTGCGGCTGTTATAATTTTGCCAGGAACCCCATCATTTAGCTACAAGCCTTATTAATAGAATTTACCAAGAAAATACGTTCTTTACCCATAATGTAACAAGAATTAGAACCTTCAATCCTTACATAATACAGTTCCTTGCTCTTGTTTCATGTTTATTATTGCATATATATATATATATATTTATATAGATAAGTGTTATTACTTTATGTATGTATGTATGTATTTATTGTAAATGTAAATGGTACACCACCTGCAGTATTGTCTCTCGTTCTCCCTTTAATCCATCCAAAGGTTGTCTGTAAAAGATAGCTTTTAGCGATAAGACCGCCCATTGTGTCACCCAATGAAAAATTTCAACATTTATATCTGTAATTTTTATGGTGTACATAATAATATAAAACATATAAATATAGTATTCTATTCTATTCTTCTTTGTCAACAAAACACAGCTTTTTTTTTTGGGTTGTAGATTATCAAATAACTTCTCCCGCTCTTCGCGGAGCGGGAGGTCGTGTCAGACTTTACTGACTAAAACCCACCCGTGTTCCTTCAGTTGCCTGTGTGCCAGGGCCACGAAATCCCTTTCGGACAAGCTCGCAAGCCTGGCAGGAACAAACAGCCTGCATTCAGTACATTTGTAGCAATTTACGGGATCCGTGTCCACTATCTTGATAAAGTCGGGTGCACAATTGAGATTTACACTGCTCACCTTATTGAATTTGTTCAGTTCCCTTTAGTGAATGCCGGGACTACGCGATTCATTTGTGCGACCCTCTTTGAAGTGGCGTCGGTTCTGTTTACGATAGTCATGACTAAAAGCGAACGTGTTAGATGTGTTTTGCTTATTGGAATAGATGATTTGAATCGCTGTAGGTGTTAAATTACACGGGTTATAGTGGTAACTACATCCTAACTAATCACACTAATTTTATAAAGGCGAAAGTTTGTGAGTGTGTGTTTGTTACTAAACTTCTTCACGCTCAAACGGCTGGACCAATTTTGTTAAAATTTTGGAGTATGGAGGTAGCTGACACCTTGTATTAACATAAAGGCTACTTTTTATCCTGATATTCCAACGGGATCGAGGCTTACGCGGGTGAAACCGCGGGGCGCAGCTAGTATAAATATTATAAATGCAAAACTGAGTTTGTTTGTTTATTTGTTTGTTACGCTTTCACGCTAAAATGGCTGTACGGATTTGAATGAAATTTGGCACACAGGTAGACCGTGACCTGGATTAGGACATAGGATATTTTTTATCCCAATATTTCTACGGGATCGAGACTTATACGGGTGAAACCGCGGGCAGTTAGTATGTCACATAATCAGAATCCTATAACTATTCCATTACTGCGACTTAAGCTTTGGTTTTCTAAGAAAGCGGTCATCATTCAGCTGAAAGACGTCCACTGCTGGACATAGGCCTTCCCCAAGCACCGCCACTTCGACCAGTTCTGTGCATCCAGCGGATACCTGCGGCCTTCACAAGGTCATCAATCTACCTTGTGGAGACCTTCCAACGCTACGTCTTCCGGTACGCGGTCTCCACTCCAGAACAATTCGGCCCCATCGACCATCTGTTCTGCGAGCAACACTTAAGTTTGGCAATTCTTCAGGCTATGTTGGTTACCTTGGTTCGCATGCGGATCTTTTCATTTCTGATTCGTTCACGTAGGGAAACTCCAAACATAGCCCTCTCCATTGCCCTTTGGGTGACTTTTAACCTTCTGATAAGGCCCATTGTGAGCGACCATTTTTCAGTCCCAAAGGTCAACACTGGTCAAAGACTTTCGTCTTGAGACACTGCGGTATGTGAACGGAAGAAAGCGGTACGCTCCCATAATACCGGCTGTCCAAAGCCGTTTTGACACGTTAATGTCAAATACTGGTGAAAATATCAGATTTTCATGGCAGCCGTTATAATATGTCGTATAGTGCGTTCATTATAACCTGACGCGTGACGCGATTGGTAGCACTGAATTTTGCAGTCTTAGTTTCAATACTAATAGAGTTCAAAATGGCGACTGAACAGGGCTACCAATCACAAGTCTGCAAAGTTCAGTGCTACCAATTGCGTCATGCGTCAGGTTGTAATGAATGCACTGTAACCGCTTTCCTAAAAAACCCAAGCTTAAGAACCTGTCGGAGTGAGAGGAAGCGGACAGTAGTCTACTCGAGTCCATTTTGGTTCGGTGGAAAATGGCATTAACAAATCATAAATTTTAATGTTCCTTTTTGCCAGGCCTAAAATTGCGAGAGCAAGGTATTGAAGACTACAATATAATAATTAGGTATTCATAATTTTCATTATAGAATTACCATGTAAGTTGCCAGCAGCTTACTAGGTACAGCAAACACAGTAAAAAAATGAGCAAGCCTTACAGTAGTCGCATATGATATGTAACATCTGACATCTCACCTTGGTAATAAGCAACTGAGTTGCGATATAAATTAACCTCAAAAAACCCCAAAAAAGCTAAATACTGAAATATTTATTCGAATAATTATTCATTACCAGTGCTCGCCCACTGGTCGAAATTCGACCTCTTCTACTTAGAATCTATATAGTACTTACTAATTCCATGAGTACACACATTCCATGCTAATACAAAGTACTTACTAATTCCATGCTCAAGCTGTCTGTTACACACATGCGTCCCTTTTCACGAAATCGCTGGAAAGATATTACACATCAAAAAAGAGGAACATCAAAAATAAATGAAGTGAAATATCTTCATAACATCACCATGTGTAGTGGAAAACAAAGTGTTACGTCCGTGGATCGCACATAAAATATAATAAAAGAAAGCAATTTTTCACTTAAGCGCTTTCCTCGTAAATCCGCTAGACTTGTTGAGAATTAAGTGCACTTTTGTTTTTCTCATCACCGCCTCCGGATATAAATGTAAAGACATTTTCGGCTCACGAATGAAACCCGAAGTTGTATTTAATGCTTTATTGTTTTCAAATTGTTTGTTAGTTTCTTTGTTTTACATTGATGGTGAACCGGGAGTTATTGATTATTATTACCTTACATATAAGTTAGGTGCAATATTTTCGTCAAAATTTGTGATTTTTATAGTTACCGTTAGTACGTATTATATATATATATACGGGCTATTTTATACAGGCTACATAACCTGAAAAACTTTTAAAAAGTAAATACATTATTTTATTTTATTTCTTCAGGATAACAGACAATTGCGCAATACTGCTTAATATTTAGGTACAGATATTTTACACATAAGTAATCACCCAAACAGCATCGTTATCCACAAATTAATGGAAAAATTACTTTAGGGAACTGCTTTGCATATACAAATATTAAGACATATGTACTCATTCTTCCGTGTGTACGACAAACTTTCTCGGCCAGAAAACACATTACTTATTTAAAGTAATTTTAAGTTTTCTTGTTCGAAATTTTGTCCTTTTTAATAAGCAGCGTGAGATGACGAAAGTCGAGCAAAAAAGTCTTTGACGACTTTCTTCTAAACTTCGTACGTTTCAAAGTTTAGTTTAAAGCGAAGAAAAAAATAATTGCCAGCTTTAAAAGGATTTTTTAATAAGTGCACTTGAGAAGTTACTAATTAATAGCTTAAATATCTTAGAAAATGTGATCATTAATCTTAAAAGTTTGGAGAATTATGTTGTTAAGCTTTTGCATGAATTATATTTTTGTGGTCAGTGTTCATTAAAATAATTTGGGAGTGTTTGTGAAAAATGAATTTAATTGCCGCAGGGTTCGTAATAATAATATATTTATTTATCAGACAACAATATCCAATTACAATAAAAATACAAAAAATACTTACAATTCTAGATGTTAGTAAACAATTCTAATACCGACAGCGTCGTGCTTATCAAATGCCTCATTATGAGGCTTTCGTCAGGCCCATCAGCAATAACTTTCAGGAGGCTGTAGCTACTGTCCCGTAATCTGGTGAGAAGAGATGCATTATTTTTCCGTACTACAGCTGAGAAGCTATCTACTCCGGCTCGAACAAACATTGCAGATGCACTGCGATAACGTGGCAGCCTAAAAGCGTTATTGTATTGAACACGCTATGCTTTGGCGGCACGTTTAGTACAGCTGATCCATAGAGCGCTTGAGTACAGGGATGTGCAGTATGCTTTAAAAAGTGTGATTTTGACCGCATATGTACATCGCGCGAACCTACGGGCCAGCATATTCGCCCGCACCGCCAATTGCCTGCGTTCCCGCTCAACATCGGCATCGTCTCTAAGGTCGTCAGCAACGACATGTCCAAGGTATTTGAACTCGTGTACCCGACGAATCGAGACGTCATTAATTTTAACTGGTGGTACATTTTCTGGACACTTCTTGCCAATATTCTTAAAGACCATGAGTTCCGACTTATTTACATTATAAAGTAATCCATGGCTGGTAGCGTAGTCCTCACATATCTTAACCAATTTTCTGAGTTCACTGACCGAGGTAGCCAACTGGACCATATCAGCGTAGCTTATGTTGTAAACACACAACACGACCCGTCAACATGCAGCTCACATGCGGACTACTGAGTTCCTCGATCAATGCATTCACAAACAGATTAAGCCCCCCTGAGTCTGGCAGACTTGAGGACATCCATAAAGATTTTCCACCCCGGCAAAAAAAAAATCACCGACTGCGCTGGCCCTAATAGTGACTGAACCATTAACTGTTCCTTAAACAGTTCCGCTACTAAATAAGGTTCCGTAACTCCATCAACGCTCACAGGGAGGCCCTGGGCCACGCTCATTCTACTGGTGCATTTCCAGAAACTACGGAAGTCTAAATTGGTGTGAAGTGAGGCAAGTATACTGTCCATTTCATCTTGGTGATTTTGACACCATTTCAGCCTACCTTTAAAAACTTTCCGCGATTCTACCATATCATTTAGAAGATGACCCGACGATGGTCTACCGTGCCAGCCCCACATAGTGGTCTTAGCCTGCGCCTCCCAGTGGGTACTGCCGACGTGTCTACCCCAACCTGCAACACGTTTACGATACTTCGGTTTCTTTTGATGTGAGGAATCGGCTGCCAACCTTAAGCAATCTACTATGTCACTGCATAAGTTATCAATCACTACTTTATGGCCAGAATCTGTAAAAATCTTCCCACTACAAGAAAAAATGGAATGGGAAATCTATCTTGCGTAGGTGATTACCACACAGACGTAAAAGTGCTCTATTTGAGCATACGATCTTTCCCCCTACCTGACACTGTCGGATACTTGAGCACACGGATGTATAGCTTTTTGTTTTACCAGATTAAAATTACCATTAACGAGAAACGGAAAATGGTCGGACTAATAAATGTCGTATTTAACATGTACACTTGTTATTAACGGTAAATATGCTTTGGTGACCACACAATGGTCTAACCATCTTCGACTTCCATTAGCCTCACTAATAAATGTATAGGTGTAGTGTGTAGGTACGCAGGTGATTCAATACCAACTTCATAGATATTTTTTTCTTCATAATTTCAATATCATCAAATATTCTCATTTCTAAGTATGCTACGTGAGCTGCTTTTAGAATGTAACTATGAATTCTACGAAGCTATCTCGTAATATCACTAAAATTAATAATCTACCTAATAGTGCAAGCTTTGTGAATTTATTCTGAGCATGCTCTTTTAGTCTATTCTCTAGTAAAATTATCTCAATCTTGTGCCTGGACCACAAGGGTCTTGCTGACAAAATCATTTCAGATAATCTTAAGACTTAGGTATACGGGCTTGGGCTCTAATTAATATTTTCTCCATTTAACACGGGAATTTTTACGACTGCTAAACTGATTCTGCTCCATTAACTAGGGTAGCCATTTTATAAACTTATCTGTAATCATCTACAATTCAAATTGAACACTTCCTACCAGCCTGCTGATAAATTTACATTACGCCTTACTCAAGGTTTACGCTGAGTGTTTCTTAATTTTCATATGTAAACATTTTCGGGGTTTCCTCCGTACAGACACTTAACGGAACTTATTGCCGTCTTTTCTGACGAAATAGATTTACAAAGCGTAAAAGTTTGTTATGCCTTCCTAGGCGTCTGTTGACTTGTCGACTTTCAGTTAAGTTTTAGTATGTTTATGAAATATGTGTCTAAAATAACTTCTATTAAGTATTTGTCTTTGTAGAGTTGTGTTTGTCGAAACAAGTTATCGATCTTGATGAAACTCGTAAAAAATGGAAGCGGTTTTTAAAACATAGTTCTATTGTATGTCAGTCTTTTAAAATTTTAGTTTAGGAGAAAAAGTGGAATGGAATGGTTAATTTTCATCGATTTTGTAACGGGAAAGGTTTACGTGTGGGAATAATATAATTTCGGTATTAATATTGCGTTGAATATTGGCGTTGGCAATTTGGTTTAAAAAAATTAACAATTATAATGCGTAAAAGAAGCTTAATCTACTGATAAATCATTATTTTATGTATTTATAATAAAATTAAAAGAAACGGAAACGTTACAACGTGCAACGTTACAATTTTCTTAAATAAGTTTAAAAGTAGGTATTTATTTTAAAATTATATAAAAAAATACCTGAAATTCTTACATCAAGTTCGTTCATTTGATATGTCACATGTTTTTTCTAATTTGCCCCCCAAAAGAGACCCCCATATTGAATATTCATTTATTTACATTACAAATCCGTATTTGGGTCACATAAAGTCATATAAGTACCAAGTTTCAACTTAATCGGTCCAGTAAATACGGAGTAAATCAGCTGTGGCAGACGGACAGACAGACAGACAGACACAAGAGTGATCCTTCGAGGGTTCCGTTTTTTACTTTTGAGGTACGAACCCTAAAAACAAAAACTCTTGATACTTGAAACATGAGCCCACCCTAGATGCTTTGTATTAATAGAAACGAACTTTGTTCCAACCGACGCGAAGCGTCGGTCCCACGGCACCGACTTTAATACGACGGCAAATAGTTAAGTATCTTACAATCCTTAATAAACTCAATTTCAATTTACTTTAATTGCATTTAATATGTGAGCTCTTAGCTGTAAAAATAAAGCGTTCATTGTTAAATATTTAAATTCTACAAAAAAATATAATTATATTTTTGTTCACTGAAAATGTGCTGTACAACACAGATAATGATTCAAACTTTCTAGACTTGTCTACATAAACTTTCTTACTAAATCTTAGTTCGCCTACAGAAAACTTAAGGTTTGCTAAGTCGTTTGAAAGTGTTTGCTGTTCATGCCTCATCAGGCGCTTCAGATAGTACAAAAAAATATTCAATTTTTACATTTTTGCTTATCCGTATAATATTCTGTTAGTAACTTTTAAATAAAAGTAGAGGTGAAATTTAGAGTTAAGTACCAAGTTAAGTGCCAGCACATCAGGTTATACCAAACTGTCGAATTTCTCCAAATGGTTTTAAGCCATAAAATGTAGAAAGTTAAGTACAAAATCGAATGAGAAAATTTGACAATTTGTGGAAGCTTGATGTACTGGCGACTTTACGTATAACTCTATCTGAAAGGTTTTTTTTTCTTTTTTTCTCTTTATTTATTAGGGACTTGCAACCTTTAACAAGTCATGTCAGCCCCATCATTTCCTTAAGCAAGTTACTTACAAAATTTTCTTAAGACTATTAAATATAAACTTATAAATAAGCGTAGCTTTATTGCTTGCAGGGTAAGCCAGAATACATTGAAATTTACCTAAATGTAGGTAATGCATTAAATTTTAACTTTTTACATAAATGTTGTCTTTCAAAATCATTGCGAATACAATATATAAGAAGGTGTTGGACATCTTCTGGTTCATCACAAGCAGTACAGTTAGGTGAAAGGGATTTCTTCATTAAGAAGGATTTTTTTTAAGTGGTACATGTCCAGATCGTGTTCTAAAAGCTATTTTAAGTAATCGCCTACCCAGTCTAACATCGGCAAAGCACGGTAAGGTTAATCAACATAATTTGCATAATTTGCCACAGTTAGATTAGACGGCACGTCTTCTTGACGGCACAGCTCGTCTCTTCGTCAATTTCTTGCGGCCACCGCGCGGCGGCCGTGCGGTGGCCGCGTGCTATGTGGTCAGTCATAGCAATTTATGTTTTATTAACTAGGACACAACATTCAAATTCTTTGTAATTAACTAACCACGCGGCGTCCTCGCGATGACGACACGGTCGGCAGGCGGTCGATCTCGCTCGAATATTTTCGATGTACGCCCCGCGCCCGCCACCCCGCATTCTCCTTTCCACTTTACAATCAGTCACTTCAAATTTGCAGTCACTTACTTAATTAAATCGGGGTCGAAGTGGTGGCGTGAAGGGGATACTTTGATAAATCAACTTTACGTAGTTGTCCTTACAGTTCATGTTTATTATTGTATATGTCCCGTGTGGTGCCGGACGTAAAGAATAGCACCATCCTATTTCTTCCCGTGGGAATATTTACAAATCATAACAGAACAACAACAAAAACAACAAGTACATGCAGTTGGCTTAAAAAGCAATGCAAGCTTACACAATGCTTGTTATATTTTATTACGAATTAAATTTGTTGGTCAAAACCATTAATGTTTTTAAAATCACGAACATGTTGAACCCAGCTAAAATTAAAGTACCAAAAAAATTGATTAATGAGTAACGGAAAGAAGTTTGTAAGCACATGACTCCAGCAGCCGGAGCAACGCGAGTGATTTATTGTTCCGTTATTAGAAATTGTACTACAATTGTTTTGTTGGCAGCAAAACAAGGATCTGTTCTTAGGCCCGTGGGTCACGACGCTAATCAAAAGTATCCAGTATCAGTTACAAACTCAGTAAAAAGAATGTTACTTTTTTATCTTTATAATTGGCATCTCGCAGGTCAACCTAGGAGGTTGTCGTCTGATTAACCGGACTTTCCTGTGGGTGCTTCAATAAATGAAGGCCTCCAACTAATAAACTAAACTTACAAAATAATCGACTACATGCTAAGGGCACCCTCTGTGTGGTACGGACTTCGGCTTAGGGCATCGCTGGGGGAGGACAGCAAGGGACTGCCGGGAGGACACGGCGCGGCATACGCTGGCAGAGTGTGCCGCATGGGAGGAGCCACGCCGTGCCCTCATCTCAGGAGTAGGCAGCGAGGAGTTCTGGGACGCGGTGGTATCCTTCTGCGAAAAAGTCGTGTCGCAGAAGTACGCTGCGGAAAGGGAGCGGGAGATCTCTTTCGCTCACCCGGCCCGCACCAGGCGCACCAGGCATCGGCAGAGGGCTGGCAACGCCCTCTTCCGCCCTTCCCTAAATGGGTCTAGAAACGGCGGACTTGGGGACGTCTGCCACCCCCTATCATACAGGACCCGAGATGGCGACGCGTAGTGTTCCACGCGCGCCCTGTTCAGACGTCGCGGGGGGTGTCAAACACCTCACCCCCTCCCAGACTTGAGGTGGCCCGCAGAGGCGGGCACCAGCCGGGGATCGTGGAAGTCGCACTAGATCCAAAGATCCCCGGTGCAAGTTTGGGAAGGGAACACTGGGGTGGTTTTTAGTCAGTAAGAGTCTAACAGACCCCTCCGCCCGCCCCAGGGCGGAGGACATCCATGAGAATTCCCAAACCCGTGAAAAAAAAAGGACAGCAAGGGACAGACTGGATCGGATTAATATTATTATTAGGATAATTGAAAGCTACAGGCTCAGCGGCGCAGGCTGGCTCGAGCAAGGGTCGACGCGGGGCTAGAATGTCACTGCACTAGTAGGAATTTTAATGGTGTTTCGTACTACATCCGCGATACGACTTACTAACGCGTTATTGACTAGTTTGTGATTGGTAGCGTCGTGTACAGACACACCATTGAAATACAAGTGCTACTCCTTGATGATTTGAGTTGGTAACTGGTTATATAATTGGAGGTGGAGTGGAGCTTGTGGCTAAATAATAACTGCCTCACTGGTCGATCGATCAGGTTAAGCTACGCTTGCCGCAGTTGGTCCGTGGATGGGTGATCATTTTTTCATACCAAGATTCCTCCGTGCTTAACCAGCGCTGGGGCTCTGTCTTTTATAGGGTCGCAGCATAATGCTGAGTGATAGCCGTTTTGCGTGGATGTGACGCATGTTTCCCTCAACCTTTTCTTATTTTTATGTTTATGTTCTTTTTTGCGTCATGTTTACCGCAAATAAACGTATTTTCTTTCTTTCCTTTCTTGGAAAGCACGTGAACCCGTTGGTCCCGACTGTCATTTGTAGGTGTTTGACAGTTGTTACGGGTCGTCAGAAGCCCAAAAGTCTGACAACCAGTCTCACCAAGGGATATCGTGATACCCAGTAACTGGGTTGTGGAGGTCAGACAGGCAGTCGCTCCATGTAAAATACTGGTATTCAGTTGCATCCGGTTAGACTGAAAGCGGACCCCAACATAGTTGGGAAAAGGCTAGGCAGATGATGAGATGATGAATTGGTTAGATAATTGTGAGTAGCGTCGTGTATTGCCGGCTTTAGTGGAACCTTCGCATTGATTAGTGTTTCATATATTGTTATCATCGCTATGTATCTGGCTGGACTATATTGGGATCGGATTGTCGCAATTTAATATCGGAATTTTACTAGCCTGTTGTTGTTCGGTGGCTTGCATTAACAAAGGAATTAGGTTTGTAGAGATAAACTGCGATAACATGGCTCGCCCCTCCAAATTACTGTTTCAATGTGTGTAGTCCACATCCTTAGGATAGAGTTTGGTATGTAGGTTTTTTTTTTTTCTTTTTGGCTTCGCACGGTTTGTGCATTTAGCCAGTGTCATGTAAAATTATGTAACAAGTACAAATTATGAAATGAACTCCATTCAATGCATGATAAAGATGATAGATGATATCCCGTCCCGCTCCCCTTGAGTTTCAGTAAAGACACACAGTTGCACTTTACTGAAACCTCGCGCGGACTTCTTGAGAGAACGTGAAGAGAAAAAGTGATGTTGCACTGTTTTGTTTCATTTGCCTACACTAATGCAGGTTCACGAACACTTAATGGTTAATAATCCACCACTATTACACATTCTATTCGGCTAAACACAAATTTTAGAAAAAAAAGCAAAACTGGTAACATGATGCTTCACTTTCCCGCCAAGAAGTCTTGGTATGTAGTTGTAAGTACTCGTAATATCTCACTTATTACCAGATTTGTTGGTCAACTAATCATAACTAGCCGATCGCGCAAGACAACGCACGTGTCGTTTTCATAGAGTACCTACGTCAGTGCAGCGCCATACTAATAATAATGAGCGATTCATGACGCCACTAGTCGAGCAACAAATCCATGATTTGTTTTTGTTCGCCGTCTCATTACGCACACATGCGTACAAATACTTTCAAACGTTTTGAATTTTGGAGGGGCGGGCCATATTATCGTAGTTAATCTCTAATATGATATTACTAGAGTCAAAATAGTCCAAGTGAGCAATTGTAATCCCAGGTTTTTGTTGGCCTGTGTAGGTAACATTATTCATTAAAAAAAAATGGAAAACATTTGCAATAAGTAGTATGTGCGTGTGTCATTATCCTCATCAACATTTCAGCCTAAAGACGTCCACTACTGGACATAGCCTTTCCCGAAGTACCGCCACTTTGACCGTTTCTGTGCTTCCCGCATCCAGCGGATTCCTGCGGCCTTCACAAGGTCATCGGTCCACCTTGTAGGAGGCCTTCCAACGCTACGTCTTCCGGTAAGTGTGTGTGTGTTTGATTTGAAAACATTCTAGAAAACGTAAAAATCATAACATAACACATAAAAAAACGCCTTGTTTCTCCGAAACAAACAATTCCCAGGTCGAGCAAAGTGTTATTGGGTTTTTCCATCTGGAATTTCTCAGTAGCAGCCCGGAGTCCGGATTTGTGCCCGGTTGATGGCAATAGGCTCGCCCCCTATTACATGGGACTTAAACATAACTGGCGAAATGTGGGTGTACTATATAGGTACACCTGCGCCCAACCCTGCGTAAAAATCATGTTGCTGTAAAACCTAGGTACAGTGTGAATAGTTGCATAAATTACCAAAACGAAAATGCCAGCTGAAACTCAAGATCGAATATAGCAGCTAGATGGCAAACCTGAAATAGCAAACATTAGCTGGGAGATTAAGCATGCCATTATTATCCCGCACAAGGGTCCTTACGCCGCCTTGCGTATTCAACAGGCGCATGAGTGCACATTAAATGGAGACTTGCATTAACCTCAGGCAGAAGTGGACTTTCAGTAGGCAGGGCGTTCCGAAATTGAGATTATTGATGAGGCTCTTACGATTCGTTCGATTTCCGAATGACTGGTTTCTATTTCCAACTAAACGAATTGTTATTGGCCGATGGTAGGTTAGGTCTGTTTCTTGCCAAAATAGGCTTTGAATTTGTTCTTTGATTTAACGTGTGAAAGCTTATCACGTATTCTAAGGACCTATCGTGAGAAGCTTTTGTAAAACCCTAAGCCCGATAATCAGAGTTGTTGTTTTATTTATGAGGAAAATAGTCAGTTATTTAATAAATGTTGTTATTAATAGCATGTTTTTTTTTAGAGCTCCAAGGATCGTAGTGTAGGCCTACGTATTTGATACTAATTTCAACTTGATATTAAAAAATGGAAAACATTTTACCACGGGTTCCTGATATGGGTTCAGTTTTTCCTTTTGAGGTACTGTAACCTAAAAACAAAAAAAATACAACTAAACCACAAACTTCAAAAACTAAAACGTGAAAAACATACCCATATTATTTTCATCATACAAATCGTAACAAATTATTTCATACTAGCTTATGACCGCGGCTTCGCCCGCTTGGTGTCGGAAATCATCGGGATCAAAAGTGCCCTATGTAAGTAAGTAATTTGGCATACAGATAATTTTAAACCTGAACTAACAAATCCAGGTTATAAAATAACTGTGTGCCAAATTTCATCCAAATCCGTTCAGCCGTTTTTGCGCCAATACGGAACATCCATTCAGACAAAGAGACAAACGGACAAACATTCTTCGTTACTATTTTATTTTCAATTATTATTTTTTTAAATTATTTATGTACACATATATAAACACACAAGAAGAAAGGAACAGAAAAATACGTACAAAGGTGATGCTTATTTCTAAAGAAATCTCTTCCAGCATACCTGCGATAAGAAAGTCGATAAAGAGTTGTAGACACCGTGTGTAAGAGTAGAAGAGAAAATAGAATACATAAAATCAAAAACAATTTAAGTACTTAATAAAGTTAAACAAATAATATGAGAATATACTAATATACATACATAAATACACACAAACATACATACTTCTAAAATAAATATCACTAGAATATTAATTATAATTCTATTAAAAGAATAAATATTATACATACGCAACTATGACGAAGTGGAAAGATAGTGTTCTTTCACTCTTCTTTTAAATACTGAAATAGTTTGGCAGTCCCTTATATCCCAGGTGGCAGTGAATTCCACAACCGCACCGCGTGCACAGTGAAGGAGTAGGAGTAGAAGTCGGTGGTGTGGGGAGGGGACTTAAGAAGATTTCTAAGATGCGACCTGCAAGGCGCATCAGAAGGACGGGCGTAGGAAAAACGTTCCCGCAGATAGGATGGTGTTTTAGGATTGTGAAGGAGATTAAATAGCAGACACAAAATCCGCGAGTTCCTGCGAAGTCGTTCGAAGATATTTTGCAAACGCTCAAGTTTATTTAAAAGCTCCTCGGTGGCATCCATTTCATCCATTTTTTTAACCGACTTCTAAAAAAAGGAGGAGGTTCTCAATTCGGATGTTTGTATTTTTTTTTTTTAATGTTTGTTCGCGCATAACTCCGTCGCTTGCCAACCGATTTGAAAAATTATTTTTTTGTTGGAAAGGGTATACTTCCCAAATGGTCCCATGAAAATTTTATCGAAATCGGACAAGCAGTTTTTGAAAAATCAACAAACATCTACATTATCTACATTAACGATCTTTTCGTTTACTCTGCATTCGTTTTTTGTACGCGCATAACTCCGTCATTTACGAACCGATTTGGAAAATTCTTTTTCGGCACTAAAAAGTGAAAAATAAAAACTTTTTACAAAAAAAAATAACCGACTTCCAAAAAAACCCTACCAAGTGAAAAATAACTTTGATTTCGGAAGTCGGTGGCATAAAACTAAAATACAGATCCAAAGACACCGACTTCCGAAATTACAGTTATTTTCCACTTGGTAGGGTTTTTTTGGAAGTCGGTTATTTTTTTTTGTAAAAAGTTTTTTTATTATAGGTATGTATAGATGAACTGTTCCAGGTGCTTATAATATAATTGTATAAACCAGCACCAAAGCGCAGTTGGGTGCATACAAAATGAGAATCTAATAAATTCAGTGCAGTCAATTTTCATAACTCTTTAAGACTATTCTGTGTAAATACCGAGTGTATGGTACAGAACTCGGTAGTTCGTAATTAAATTGCAGTGCTTATTATATTCGTGAACTAGGAAAGCTTCTTCCCATCTCTTTGAATTTCTTGGAAATAATTTATTGTACCAGTCTCTTGACTGGTACAATAAATTACTATATACTATATACTTCTCTGCATTGCTAATAATAATTATGGTTGAATACTCGTAGTTGACAATGTCTTGTGGCTGAGGAATAAGTCTGCCTGTTGCTGCATTAAGTTAAGATGGATCCGCAGCTGTAGCCCACGAAATTCAAATTTTCTTGCGTTTTTTAGGGTTCCATAACCAAAGGGTAAAACGGGAACCCTATTACTAAGGCTCCGCCGTCTGTCTGTCTGTCTGTCCGTCTGTCACCAGGCTGTATCTCATGAACCGTGATAGTTAGACAGTTGAAATTTTCACAAATGATGTATTTCTGTTGCCGCTGTAACAGCAAATACTAAAACACAGAATAAAATCAATATTTAAGGGGGCTCCCATACAACAAACGTGATTTTTTTGCTCATTTTTGCTCGATATTGATAACGGCAACAGGTAGACGCTTGAAATATTCACAGAATATTTAGTTATAAATTTAGTTTAAAAATAAATATTTAAGGCAAAAATTTTTTTGTAGATATTTTGCCGTTTTTATAGATAATGGTACGGAACCCTTCGTGCACGAGTCCGACTCGCACTTGGCCGGTTTTTATTATTTGCAGGTCAGTGTCTGGTTGTATCTTGATCAAAATATGATTTGCGACTATAACAGATAATTATGTATTTACAGAATTCTAATCATTAGCATCATTAATACATCTCTCTAAGTTAGATTTGTTCCCCAATGTCATGTTTTCATGAAAAAGTCGTTCAAAGCAGCAACAAATACCTGCATAGCTTTTATCATCACCTACACTGAACTAATGGACACAACAACATAAAACACAGCACTGGAATTTACGACTGAATATGATGGTTTTATTTTTATATTTCATTCTACGCTCCATAGGCCACGTTAATTGAACTTTAACGGTCCAAGAAATGGGGCATATATTGACTTTCAGAATAGGAAAGGTTATAAATCGTAAGGGTTGAAACCGACAAGTCCGAAGTTAAGGGACCGTGTGATGTGAGGGTTATTTGTCTTTATCTTAATGTTAGGGTTGGTGCACATTGTTGGGAAATGATGAATCGTTGTGTATATTGTTCTGTGTATTAATGGTATCTGCTACAGTGTGTTCGGTGGCTATTGTTGTGATATTTTCATTTCAATGTTAGTTATCAGTAGTTTTCATTGTAGTGGTGTAAAAGGGGATATATTTCGTTCCTTACCTATCTCATGCCATATGAGAATGAGTGTGTATTAGATATGAACATTAGTTAGGAAAAGAATGAAATGTCATCTTTTACAACTTCTAATTTGAATTCCATCAGTCATTATTCTTTGCAAGAACACAAACTTTTTAATGAATGCAATTATTTTTCATAAATTAATATAACTTAATTTAATTAGATTTATTTTACTGCAATTTTATTGATTAATTTGATTTTATTGTTATTATAAATTTATTTGATTTTATTATTATTATTAACTTATTTTATTTTATCTTTATGTCTGATAATAGGCAAACTATGGGGTTGGATCTAGTATCGTTTGGCAGGAGTTGGGGGGTTAAAACTGGTAGGGATTGGGTCCCTGATTATAACGCTACCACTCTCATTAAAAGGTAATGCATATTTTTTGAGAAATTAATTAAATTAAAAAATGTTTCTAACGTCAAATCAGCTAAAAAGCGAAAACGAAACGTTAAAATGGGCGATTGACAACCAAATCTGTCTTAGTATATTGTTCGTGGTGTACAATGTCGTGAAACGGAACGTAAAAAAAACCTGTACGTATATCATACGCATTCGGCATTTTACAATAATCTACAAAATGACAATTACAATAATCGTGCTAATAATAATGATTTAATTTATGAATATCTGTGGAGAAGAAATGTAGAAAGAAATAAAAGAGATCCTTGTGGAACTAATTACAGTCGTAAATTATGGATTTTTAAATGAAAAATTTACGAATGTTTTGTTTTTATAACCACCTAAAAATCCTGATCAGAAGAAAGTTGGTGTACCTCCACTGATATGTGTATGTGTACAAAAGGCAATGTTACTACTGTTACTAGGAGAACTTAGGATGCAAGAGCGAGCGAAGCGAGCTCGGGACTTGGGGCAACCCGACTCGGACAGGTTAGGTTTGAAGGGGATGGCGGGGTTTAGTGAGCGAGCGAAGCGAGCGAACTCAGACCCCGCCATCCCCTTCGTTGTTATTTTTTTTTAAACCCTTGAGCCCGGGGCTTCCCCAACTACGCCTTATAAGCAACTTTAATGTGTTTTGAGGTTAGGTTACAATAATTTGTTTTTCTCAAGAACGGTGCGTTACCTTTTCATGGGAGTAGTGCCAGAGGAAAGAGGGAACACCCCCCTTCCCTTTCTCCCCCCTACCCCCTCCTCCTGCCAAACGATACTAAATTTTTACCAAACTATGTAAGTGCTGTGCACACCTTTAAGTGATAAGTTCACAGTAGTAATTTTAAAATAAGATAAAGTTTTCTGTAAGTGCTTTTGTGAATTATTCGTTGGAGTGCCATAATAAATAAATTAATAAATAAGTCTCACATTTTTCTAAACGGGATATCAAACTCTTTTTAAATTTACTTCCTCCCCCTAACTGAACGATGGCTATTCGGCTTCCTACATTTGAGCCATTAAATTGACAATTTCCTTGATATTTTCTAATTTAAACTTTTTCAATCTCTTTGCTAAATTAAATATCCTGATAGTCTTTGGAAGTAACGGCGTATGATGTTAACTACGGAACGTTTTACGTGGAAAATGTTTATAGGATGTTCTCAAAACGGTATTTATGTTACGCCATCAAATCATAGGACGCTTTGAGAGCGATGCTTTATACTTAGTAAGTGCGTTTCGTTTACATTAAAAGTTTGAAATGTAGCTAGTTTAGTTATTTACTAGATTTATTGATGTCCGCGTTCGTTTATTGTAATATGTATTTTGTCAGAAGCCCTTACTAAGTACCTGTATGGGTACTGGTATACCGATCTGTTTTTGTAACTTTAAAGCTGCTGATAATTTTTTCATTAAAACATCATCATCATGTGCCTAGCCTTTTCCCAAATATGTTGGTGTAGGCTTCCAGTCTAACCGGATGCAGCTGAATACCAGTTTTTGACATGGCGCGACTGCCTATCTGACCTCCACAACCCAGTTACTGGGTAACTCGATATCCGTTGGTAAGACTGGTTGTCAGACTTTTGGGCTTTTGACGACCCGTAACAACTGTCAAAGATCTACAAATGACAGCTAGGACCAACGGCTTAACGTGCTTTCCGAGGCACGGAGGAATCTTGGTATGAAAAGATGGTCACCCATCCACGGACCAACCGCGGCAAGCGTAGCTTAACCTGAGCGATCGACCCAAACGGCAGTTACTACTTAGCCACAAGCTCATTCATTTCATTCCTTAAAACAGAACTGGCGTAATGTGGGTCAACTACCAATAGTTTCACCTCTGCCTAACTTATCAGGGAAACAAGTCGTGCTGTTATGTTATGTTGTCATATTTTCTTCCTTCTTTTTCGATACTGAGAGGTTTCTTCGATGGCACGGCTCATATTTCTTTGTGAGAGTAAATGTAGATATCGATGTTGTATTTCTCCAGACGAGCCGTATCAAAGGGGGAAAAAAATGGAAAACGTCACGGAACATCGCATCTGCAAAAAGACACATATACGTCAATGTACACATACCTTTACAGCATATTCATGATGTTTCTATGATTAAAGCTGCAGATACACACTCTGAAAGTGCTCGGTGCTCATTGAAATGCTCACGTTTCGTACGAGTGACTGCTACTCTAGTGTTCTTTCGCTCCTCGTTATTTGACACTCATGCATGTACTGCAAAACTACCCGCATTCGCATGATTTCAAATTATAGTGCTCGCTCCATTTTGTGAGCCACCTGAGCGTGGATAGCGCGTATTGGTTTTATGTCTCGCCGGATAATTGGTTGTAAATAACTAATAGTAGGTAGCAGAATTTATTTTGGATAATATAAAATAATAAATTAGAACATGTCTATACAAGGTCAAATTAAATTAAGTAACAAAACTCGACAGACGTGTATTGATATCTCAACAGACAGTCATTATAAAATGACAACCCAAAAAAAATGTGTTAGATTTTTTGTTTTATCCTATTTAAAATTAAATAAAGATCGCGCACTCTATTAATTAATGGGATGTAATTAAAGAGGAAAGTGAATGTAGCAAGTATGTGTGAGTGTTTTCATTTGAAAGTCTTAGGATTTTTGGTATTTAAATCCATTTTTTGTATTCATAAACTAGCTGCTGCCCGCGGCTTAGCACGCGTTGTCTCCTTGTAACTGATCAATCAGCTATCTCCCAGTGAAAGTCCCGTCAAAATCGGTCCAGCCGTTTCGGATATTAGCTGGAACAATTTTCAGTTTGTTCCAGCTAATCTCTGAAACGGCTAACGGAAACGACGGTTGGCTAGGAAAACGGCGGTTATTTTTTTTTATCTTTCTAGAAAGATAAAAAAAAAAAAAAAAAAGTTTTATATTTAAATACATACACATAGATAAACTCACGCCTTCTTCCCACGGGGATAGGCAACGTCACCTGCTACGCTCCTTACATACTCCTTTTAATTCGCCTACGTTCATACATCAGCTGGTCATACACGCACGCCGCGCGCCGGTTGCGAGTACTACGCACCTGACTTTTCTGAAGAACATCACTAATTAGGTCACTATATTCCCTCCTAGGGCGTCCCTCCCGGCGTTTCCACTCACCTCTGCTTTATAAATACCTTTTGTTAGTCGCCGGTTTTTTATATAGGTAATTAGGTACCGTATAGGTATACATATGCATTTCAAAGTGACGTTACAAGTGTCTGATTGCCTGGTACTAATGGATCATTCAATGAATAAATCTATGTCGGACACGGAAATCAACATAGCGGGCATGCATAATACTCCACCTAACTATGTGTTTCAACGCGTCAAAAGAAGCAGAGAGGATATAGAGGATTCACTTGGCAAACAATTAACTAAATTTAAGGAGGAAATGAGAAAAATGCTCTCGTCCTTTAACGAAAAACAGGGGAAAGAGACACAACAAATTAATGCGAAACTACAAGAGATTCAACAATCAAATGCACACATCGAAAAATCTATTGAGTACTTAACTGCACAAAACAAGGACCTTCATGAGCAGATTACCTGACTTGAAATGCAGTCTAAAGAAGATAAGAATTACATCTCAAAATAAAAAAACGCCAACTATAATCGTAAGATGTGAAGAACAGGTACATAAACTTAAGCTAGACAAGTGACTAGTTTCCCTTAACCTTATAAATTGCACCCTTGTAACAGAGAAAATGCTATTATTACTGTATCAAGTTAAATTATTTCCCACCGAATATTGTTTAAGGCTTTACTCAATTTTTTATTATGCTTTACCAGGCGTTATGCTAAGTTATTTATTATTCGAACCAGACATTGTAATCCTGACGGAATGTAGGTTGAATGCAAATAAAGAGATTCCGCAAATACACAACTACCACTCATATATGACGACTCGTCAGATGAACCAGAATGACGGCGTGGTTGTGTATGTTAAAGGTTGCTTAAAACATAAAGTTGAGGAAATACAGCTAGTCCATGCGTCCTGTCTGCGATTGGAAATATTAGGTAATATCGTCTATTGCATCTACCGTTCTCCCTCCAATTCAAACACCGATAGCTTCATTGACTCTCTCAGCACGCAGTTAAACACAGTAACATCACAGAAAAACATTATAATAGCTGGTGACATAAACATTAACATCAAATACAAAGAGTCCGAGTCGTCACAGGAGCACAAGAGTAGACACAGACACAGATGATACTGAAGTAGAAGGTATACTGATGAATCTGAAATCTGACAGTGCCCCGGGTTGGGACAACATCACGATAAAATTCTTAAAATTTATAAGAAAGGAAGCTGTCCCGATTATAACTCATCTTGCCAATCTCTGTCTCCAAAAAGGCGTATTTCCGGCTCCACTAAAACAACAGAGACGATGTCAACAACTACAGGCCCATTTCAGTTTTGCCGTCGATATCAAAAGTGCTTGAAAAAATTATAAATATCAGATTTACAGACTACCTTAAAAAAAAAAAAAAAAAATCTAATTCACAATTTGGCTTTAGAAAAGATGTTTCTACTGAGGATGCAGTAACTGCTTTAAGTTCTCTTGTAGCTGAGCACCGAGACAAAGGAAACAAATGCCTGTCTATCTTCCTAGACTTGAAAAAAGCATTTGACACCGTCTCTGTCCCAATCCTTGTAAGCAAGCTGGAAAAAGCCGGAATAAGGGGGATTGCTCTCAGCCTACTCAAAGATTATCTTTCCAATAGGAAGCAAAGGGTGAAAATAGGACAGCATACCAGTGACGATGTAGATGTATCATACGGCGTCCCACAGGGTAGTGTTTTAGGGCCTACTCTCTTTCTCCTGTACATAAACGAACTCTGTAATATGGAAATAAAAAATGCAAAATTATTCTCATACTCTGATGATACGTCTATTGTGTTCTCGGGTTCTTCTTGGCATGAGGTAAAATTGAGTGCAGAGGCAGGTATGGCTCGGGTAGCTGTATGGCTAAAAGAGAACTTACTCTCGCTAAACACTAATAAAACTAACTACATCTGTTTCAGTATCAGTAGCCGAACACAGCCTACTGAAGATTTGGATTTAAAAGTGCACACATGTGGAGACATACCTCCTTTAATTTAAATTCCGTGTTATGGTGGATCAGGCACTCATCAGGAATAAGGAAACTCAGTTGGATCTTTAAAACCCTCAGACATATTGTTCCAACCAAAATGATGAACTGCAAGAACCGTATCAGAAATCTTCTCAATGAAATATATGTGGCTCTGGCTCAGTCTGTACTACTATATTGTATCCCGATTTGGGGCGGTGCAGCTAAAACGAAATTTATAAATGTAGAACGAGCGCAACGTGCATTAATAAAAATAATGTATTTTAAAAATAAAAGATTCTCCACTGAAAGCTTGTACCAAATAAGTGGCCTACTTTCAGTTCGAAAACTATATATAACCCAAACTGCTCTAAAAAAAAAGCAAAACAATAAAAAGGAGAATAGATCTAGTTGCCCAAATTCCCCAAACTAAAGATACTAGATTTGCATGCAGGCAATATAATAAGCGCTCTGCTCAACTATACAATAAAATTAATGGGCATGTGTATGTACATAATGAAAACTATAGAGACTGCAAAAAAAATATTGTAGACTGGATTCAACCACTTACCTATGAGGAAACCGAGGAACTTCTGGAACACGTTGTGTAACCGAAACAAATCACGTATAATTTACCATAACCTGACAAACCACATCCCACACACCACATACATCACACTACACGTCACAAATTCACACACACTAAACCAAACCACACACCTCTTCACACACACTACACTACACCATACACCTCATCACACATCACACGAAAACACCTGCCTCACTACAATCCACACTACACCACACCACACCATATACTATACACGCTACATCATACGCTATACACACCACACCATACACTATACACACCACACCACAACATATATACCCACATCGTTTTATTAATTTGTTATTTTTTTTATTTTTATTTTGTAACTCATAGTTAGTATATGTATACGGCAATGTTATGGAAGCGCGGAGTCTTCTAATACAGGCACTGTTTTGCTTAAAAGAAGGCTCAAAACACGTAAATGTATTGAATTAATAAAGTATTTTGTATTTGTATTTGTCGGCTTTGAGTAGTGTCGGGCGTGAGTCGTAATATTTATTCTCAATAGTTAGGTTTTTTTTTTTATTTAATTTTGTTTTCTTTATTTATTGTAGGTGTTGTTATATTTATTTTTATTAGTCTATTTATATAAATCCGTAGGTGAGTCCGTGGCATCACAGCGGGCCCTATCAGAATACCAGCGCCGTGGTATTTTTTTTTTTTAATATCGCAGCAATATGCTGCGATAGGAGCCTTTTTGGCATCGCACAAGTCTTGATTGTTTTTTTGTTTGTGTATATTGTTAGTTTTAAATGCTATTTTTGTATTTCTTGTGTGTGTCCCAAATAAATATTTTTCTTTCTTTCTTTTTCATTTAGTAAAAAGCTGTTTAACATTAAAAACAGATACTTCAGTTTTATTTATTTGTATAGATGTAGCGTCCATAAGTATTCACGATATTGAGTCCTGAAAATGGTGCTTGCTGTTCTGACTTCAAATATGATTCATGTGAATTTGAAAATTAATGGGATTAGGTAATACCCTACATCACATCGTGAGGTAATAACAACTGTCAACACGTTATCAAACCATCTAATTAATGATCTAATTAGTTGTGGCCGCCTATAATTAGTAGGCCCTCTAAGGCTCATATCATTCACTCGTACGGAGACATGTATTTCAAGTAATCTAGGGCTAGTAAAACAATTTAAGTGAATGTCTAATCCTATTTTTTGTGAGCTGAAATATGAGCTGAAATAAGGATACATTTAGTAAAATGTTGAATTAACATTATTAATTATTATTATGAATGTTAATTTAATACTATTACAACTTATAAACTAGGTTTTAGCTTCTACAAGATAACAAATAAACCTCTAAAAAAATACAAACAAATGATAAAAGATAAAAAAAATTTTTAACTTGGCACATAAATGTATATAATTATTATTATCTTCCTTGTCACAATGGTTATCCCTATTGAAAAATTACATTATATTTTAAAATGTTGGTTTTCACGCTACTAAAACTTTTACTGGCTTATACGAGTATTTATAATAAATAGTGTTCGCCCACTGGTCGAAATTCGACCCCCCTCTACTTACAATCTAGTACTTACTAATTACATGCTATTATAAAGTACTTACTTATTCCATGCTCAAGCTGTCACTTCTAACACATATTAAATTGTCAACTTCAAGCGTTTCATGTGTGTGTGAGTCATACGCATGGTAGTGTGAGTAATGTTTTTTTTATTTATTTAATTTATTTCTGATGCTTATTAATATAATATAAATATAAGCTTTCTGCACTCATTTTCCATACTTATAAACTATAACTGCGCCAACATACTCCTTCGTCCACGGAATTTTCATAAAAAAGGGTAGATACTAAGTTTTCGCTTCACGTATTAATAGGTATAATAATTTTAGCAACGAGTTCTGTATAACCAAAACAACATAACAAAAACATAACAACAACATAAACTAAAAGCAGTTTTTAAGCTTAGAAGATTATATTAAAATATACCTGCATGTAAATTAATAGATAACACAGCTTCATCTTAAAAAAACACGGCTAAGTGCGTGTCGGACCACGCTCAATGAAGGGTTCCGTAGTTGGGATGAATTTATCGTAAAAACAAACTTAACATTGTAGTTGAAAAACCTGTTATCCCATACATACGGTCAATTATCCAACTGCAAATGTAAAAATGTAACCACAATTTTTTTTTTATAAAACTACAAATTAACGATTTTCGGACCTTTTCCTTTACTTGTGCTTGGAGACCTTGCTTGCTTCTTGCTAAATTTCATGATTCTAGGTCACTGGAAAGTACCCTATAGGTTTTGATTGATTTGCGATTATCAAAATATGTCGCATAAATGGCTGTTTTTTTTTATTGCATTGACGTAGAAGCTTGATTTATTTAAAGATCCAACACACCGGAAACAGACCTTTTTTTTTTTTTTTTTTTTTTTTGGGTGGGAAATCATCAAATAACTGGAGGGCGTGTCAGACTTTTACTGACTAAAACCCACCCGTGTTCCTTCCGTTGCCTGTGTGCCAGGGCCACGATATCCCTTTCGGACAAACTCGCAACCCCGGCAGGCATTGGTCCTAACGGACCCCGTCAGTTTGTGCTGACATCTCTTTGAGGCGCGCGTGGAACACAACGCGCCGTCGACCCGGGCCTGGTCCTTATCGGACGGCGAGCTACCCATCGCTCACCGTCCGCAGGCCCGCGCCTACGGTGGCCGGAAATCGGCTTGCGACTCCCGACGCCCGGGGCGTCTCCTGCGGCGACTAGGGGCATGAGGGCGTGAACCTTGTCTCACCCTCACGCGTTCCGCCTCCTCCTTCGCTAGCATAACTGCTTCGCAGAAGGAGGTGACGGCCTCCCATGCACTCTCGCTCCGAACCATGGCCTGAACCAGGCCCGGACGCGAGAGATCGCCGCCGCCGATCGCCTCCGTGAGGACACGGCGGTGCTCCGCCCAAGCTGGGCAGACCTCCACCGTATGCTCCACCGTGTCCTCCGGGCGATCCACACAGTGGTGACACCCGGGCGTTTCCTCCCGCTTAATCCTAAACAGGAACCTCCCGAAACATCCATGTCCGGTGAGGACCTGCGTCAGGCGGAAGGTGAGGACGCCGTGGCGCCTCTCCAGCCACTCCTCAAAGAGGGGACTTATCGCCACAATTGTGGCGTGCCCAGCGCTGGGTTGCGACAATCGCACTCTCCATGTCGCCATGAGATCCCTCCGGAGCTCCGTCCGCTGTGCCGCAATTTCTTGCGGCAGCGGAGTTATGCCCCGGAGTTTCGCCTCTTCGCGCCACACCCAAATGTGCGCGAGGACTTTCGCCTCCAGATCCCATGGCAGCAATCCGGCAAGGAGGCTCGCCGCCTCACGGGAGACCGTGCGGTATCCCCGTACCATCCTGATGGCCATGACCCTTTGGGACGCGTTCAACCGCTGCGCTGGTCGCAGCCTCAGAGAACGCGCCCACACCGGTGCCCCGTAAAGGGCCATGGACCGCACGATCCCCGCGTAGAGCCTCCGGCAGGAGGCGTTTGGACCCCCTAGATTGGGCAGGAGCCGCTTCAAAGCAGCCCCGGCCCGCTCCAGTCTGGGAGCCAAACGTCGAAAATGCTCCACGAAGTTCCACCGGCTATCGAGGACGAGTCCCAGGTACTTCATCGTCGACTCGACGCCGATGTGAACCCCTCCCGCCGTTATCTGGGAGCCCGACAGTGGCGCGTTCCGAGGACCATAAAAACACATGGCCTCGGACTTGTGCAATGCCACCTCGAGTCCCAATTGCCGGATCCTATCGACGATTGTCGCAACCCCACGTGCCGCCAGTTCGGCCGCCGCCTGATGCGAACTCCCTTGTGCCAGGACTAGCGTGTCGTCAGCGTAGCAGACTACGCTGACGCCACTAGGGAGGTCGGCGCGCAGCACCCAGTCGTACCCGATGTCCCACAGATGCGGCCCCAGGACCGATCCCTGTGGGACACCGCACGACATCTCTCGCCGGTTCCACTCTCCGTGGTGACCGGGGTAGATGACGGCCCTGTCCGTCAAATAGGCCTCGACCACACGACAGAGGTAGGTTGGCATCCGGTGATACCGAAGTGCCTCCCTAATGCAACTCCAGGGCAAGGTATTGAAGGCATTGGCAATGTCAAGAGACACCGCCAAGACGACCCCACCCCGGGCAACAGCATCCCCCGTCGTGAGGGCTCGAACGCGCATGATGGCATCCACCGTAGAGCGCCCCTTACGGAAACCAAACTGGCTCTCCGCCAAATCCGGCCCCACCCGCACCAGCCGCCCGAGAAGGCGGTCTGCAATTACTCTTTCAAAGAGCTTGCCCACCTCGTCGAGCAGCACGATGGGCCGGTAAGCGGACGGAGAGTCCGCCGGGCGCCCTGGTTTCTTTATGAGGACCAGTTTCCCCGTCTTCCAACGAAGTGGAAACTGGCCCCTCTCCAAGCATGCGCTTAGGAGCCCCCTTAGTCGAGGCCCGAGAGCCTCTAAAGCCAGAACCCAGGCTTTTCCAGGCAAGCCATCGGGTCCTGGGGCGGTATTCTTGGCATTCAGCCTACGTACCGCCACTCTCAGATCTACCTCGGTCACCTCTGGAGCATCGTCGTCGTCGGTCTGGTCCGCATCTGGCACCGCAGGAGGCGGAGCCATGGGCGGGGGAGTATGTTCCCCTCGCGAAGGGAACAGAGCGCTCACCACGTCCTCCACGAGCTGGGGCCGGAGACTCTGCGTCAGCGGGGGAGCCCATGGGCGGAGTTTATCTCGCACCCATTTGTAGGGGCGTCCCCACGGGTCTCTGTTGAGAGTCTCCAGCGTCTCCTCGCGGGCCAGTCCTCTGGCCCGCTGGATCTCTGCTCGGAGGGCAGTCTTCGCTGCTCTGTACCCCTCGTATAGCTCCGCCTGAATGGCTTCCGTATCCGGAGGGCGGACACGGAGCCTGCGGTGCCTGGAGTACCGGTGGCGCGCAGCAACGCACGCCTCGCGTAAAGCGGTCAGCTCACGCGACCACCAGTACACCTGGCGCCGGGCACGTCCGGGCTGGACCCGGGGCATTGCCACGTCACATATTTCGGACATGGCCTCCCGGAACCATACACCGGAAACAGACCTACGTAATTGATTTTAAATTCGCTTTGATACCGTCACGCGTTCCTGAGCAAAATGATTTTGACAGACTGACAGATAGACGGACAACGAAGTGATCCTACAAGGCTTCCGTTTTTCTTTTTTAGTTACGGGACCCTAAATACAAGACGAAATAAATATAGGATATTATGCACCCTATTGGGCTCTTTAATACTCAACTCGCGAAGTATTATTTTACAGAGGCGCATAATATTTACCATCACGAAAATGTAAGGGGTTAAAAAACAAGAAACAAAATTAAAATTAACATTTATTGCACGAAGGATGTTGTTTGTACGGGTGGCAAACTTTGAGTTATAAATAAATGTATAAAGTTTCTTTATTTGTTCACAGTTATTAATTAGGTAGGTAAATGACTTTCTTATGCTTAAGAGCCTAGTACACTACCTCAAATGGCTTAGCATAATCCTCCGTTATGTCGAAAATACTGGAGCTTTCATTTTGAAATAAATATATTGTAAAGTTGAGAATTAATATGTTAAGTACTATGTTTGACGAAAACACGATTCCACAAAATTTTCTCAATATAAAATAATTCCAAAGTTACCTCCAAACCGAACAATAAACCGCTCGTATTCAAGAAATACTTTAAACTAGATAATGAAACTTTGCATATTAACTGAACTAACTATAAAGCAGGTTTTACGTTATTTTTTTTTTAATTACAATTCTTTTTCCGGAAAAAAAAAAAAAACTAAAATATCGGTGCCTTGGAGTCTTCTCCCTGACACCCTGTCTCGCTTGCTCGCGTGACCGCCAGCAGTAGGTGCGAGCGAGATAAAGAGTGAGGTGGCGCTGAGGTAGTATAGACTCTTAAGCAAAAGCATAATCAGCCTATAATGTCCCCACTGCTGGGACACTGGCCTCCTCTCTTTGAGAGGTAGTGGGCCCATAATCCACCCCGCGGTTCCTGTACAGGTTGGTAGATGTCACAAGTCTTCAAATTTTTGGTTCTAGAACATGCTGGTTTCCTCACAATGTTTTCCTTCACCGTTTTGAGAGCAGTAGTGATGAAATAAATACACAAGGTAATAGGTAATAGGTAATAGGTAATACGGGCTGGTGTCCGCAACTCCACGTCAATGCGCGTATTTTGCGTACGGGTGGGAAAATCGATTATTCGATCCACCCCAGCTCCTCAAGGAAGGCCAGCAACGCCTTGGTGTTACTGACAATCTCACGTAGGATACCTGGGTTACCGAAGTACTTTGCCCTGTATGTAGCGATCACAGGGCAGTTTAACAGCACATGAGCCGCTGTCTCGTCGTCCTCCATGCAGGCCCTGCACAGCGGACTGTCTGTGACTCCTATGACAAAGAGGTGTTTATTAAATGACCCATGGCCAGTTATAGCGGCTGTAACTGTGCGCAGCTGTTGTTTAGTTAGTTGTAGAACCCGTTTCGTGAGGCGGCCGTCGATAGACACTGAATACACAAGGTATAGTGTCTGCCTGGGTTCGAACTCACGACTTACAACTCATAAGTCGGGGTAGATACTACTCTGCCACTACTGATATGCTTATGTTAATTTTTTAGGGTTCCGTACCCAAAGGGTAAAACGGGAACCCTATTACTAAGGCTCCGCCGTCTGTCTGTCTGTCTGTCTGCAGTACGTCTGTCTGTATATCCGTGTGACACCAGGCTGTATCTCATGAACCGTGATAATCAGACAGTTGAAATTTTCACAGATGATGTATTTCTGTTGCTGCTATAACAACAAATACTAAAAAACAGAATAAAATAAATATTTAAGGAGGCTCCCATACAACAAACGTGATTTTTTTGCTCGTTTTTGCTCGATATTGATAACGGTAACAGGTAGACGCTTGAAATGTTCACATAATATTTAGTTATATATTCAGTTTAAAAATAAATAATTAAATTAAAATAAAACAAATATTTATGGGGGCTCCCATACAACAAACGTGATTTTTTTGCCATTTTTATAGATAATGGCACAGAACCCTTCCTGCGCGAGTCCGACTCGCACTTGGCCGGTTTTATAATATAATATTTACAGTGAATTAATGACAATGTTTTAAATTGCCAAATCTATGACACGCAAAAAGTTACCAGTTTCAAATTAACATCATCCTAATACAATGAATCATAATAATTTACTCACTTGGAAATCGTTTATATATTAGCGTCCTAACCAGTAACAACTTTGTGACTACGAACCTTCCACATGACACAAACTGTTAAACTCCAACATTGTACGTCACAAACAATTTAAATGATTAATTTGCAACATGTTCCATTCTACGCTTCCTCACAGAGTAAGCAGAGTTCCAAGCTGTAGCAATAAAACAGTGTAGCTCACGGAGATATAAAATATTTCTCTTATTTCGCTGTTCATAGTAGTTTTTCGGCTACGCTAAGCGTTTTTCAAGCTACAAGCTACGCTGCTACGGAGTTAACTACATCGTGGGTACGTAACGCTACCTACGGTCTACGTTTTCTGAGTAAATGTAACATATCATAACATCACGCCTGTATTCCCCGAAGGGTTAGGCAGAGGTGCCAAATCCAGTCCAATCCGGGCTGCTTCTGAGAAATGTCATATGGAAAAAACCAGTAACACTTGTCCGACCTGGGAATCGAAACCAGGACCTCGTGCTGAGCAGTAGCGCTCGCTACCACTAACCAACGAGGCACTTATGTTCGTCATGGCTACGTAAACTACACCCTACGTTTTCTGAGTAAGTTTTTCCTCAAAGCGAATATGCAATGGTTTCCAATAAATAATAGGAATTCATTTCAATATTTTATTTGGTAAAAAATACAATAACGTATAATATAAACCTTTGGTATTTTAAGCTATAGGGCACTTTGAATATTCCCGATCAGTAACACGTCGCCCACACTGGTCCCGATCGTCAGATCGGGAAAAAATTGTTTAATTCGTTCACAGTGTTGACGAACGGGACTATTTTTAGACTATTCTCGATCAGTAATAAAAGTAATAAATTCGTTAACACTGTTGAAAATCGGGAAAAAAAATTATCCGTTCGTTCACAGTGTTAACGAATGGAACTTTTTTTCTCGATCGTACATAATTATGCTTAGTTCAAGAGTCAAGGTGACAAAAAGTGGAGTTCAATTAAAGATGAGACGGATAACGACATAAATCGAATATTATTGATCGGGAATAGTCGAAAAATAGTCCCGTTCGTCAACACTGTGAACGAATGAGACTTTTTTTCCCGATCGTCAACAGTGTTGACGACAAGGTGTTACTGATCGGGAATATTCGGAGCACTTAGTCGAGCTATCCTTTTATCTATCATTTTTATTGACCTCTTAAATCTGCACTTTGCAGTTAATTGAGTTGAAAGGCCATGGCTTTATTTAATTATAAGGTAGTTGAGTTAATGGATAACAAATAAATGGAAATAACAACCGCGGTGTTTCCTTTACTTATTTGTTTGTTTTTTTTTTTAAACGTTGCCCCACACTAGGAATTTCTCCTGTATCGTGGGTGCGTTTACAAACATTTGAGCTCACATACACAAACAGCCAAGTAAATTTGTTTTAAATTAGGTACAAAGCGCATCAAAATTAAATGTATACAAAACTAGCTTTTGCCGCGGCTTCACCTGTGGGAACGTACTACTAGGATGAAAAGTATCTTATGCTCTAACCTAGGTCATGCTGTATCCGTGTGCTAAATTTGATCTAAATCTGTTCATCCGTTATGGCGTTAAAATGTAACAGACAGACAGACAGACAGACCGACAAACAAACAGAGTTACTTTAGAATTTATTAATATGGAAGTATGGATTTCTATGACTTTCGTGTTGTTTTTGGAAAATTCCGATGCATTTAGAGTGAGGGGACTAATTGCAATTAAACGCTCTACAGTGAAAGGCCTGCAGTAGGATTGAGTGCTTTGTGGCCTCGTGATGGAGGCATAAATGTCCATTACTGATCAAGGGGCTTTACCGTTCGGCTTTATATCGTACGTAATTATTCTTTCCTCCTGTAATGAGGCATACTTATTTAATCTAAAGAGGTTAAATTATTATATTATATTTTTTTATTTTACAGAAAGCTTACAGACTAATAACATGATTAAAAATCATTAGCAGGTAAGTAAATTGCTAATTACAAGCTTCCACATGTATACCTACATGTAGTTAAAAATAAAAAACCATATAGCCATACCATGCCATGCCATGCTATTATAGCCATAGAAGACACGGCAGTCGTCACCTGTCATTCTAAGTTTTAATTTTGCCAAATAACTTGCTACCTTGATCAGTAACTTACTTAAAGAAACATGAAAATATTTTCTTAGCATAGCATAACCAGCCTATAATGTATCCACAGCTGAGACACAGGCCTCCTGCCTTCGAGAGGGAGTGGGCTGCAATCCACCACGCGGATTCAGTGCGGGTTGGTAGATGGGTCAGGACCTAATTTTTGACGTAATTGAACAACGAAAATCACAACGGAATGTATCGCACTGGAAAATAAATTTAGCACAATATTTTTTAAATTTTTTTTCACAGTCTTGGATTTTTGGTTCTAGGACATGCCGGTTTTCTCACGATGTTTTCTTTCGCCGCTTTGAGAGCAGTGGTGATGAAATAATGTATACAACGTCAACGTCAAACGCCTGTTAGGGTTCGAACCTACCACCTACAACTCGTAAGTCGCAGCCGTTACCACTATTTTCTTCCGAAAGCCAAAATAAAATTGTTCGGAATAACTGTAACTAAAAACTACTACACACTCGTGTTGTACCTCGTTTAAAAAACACTGGACAAAAAAGCGTGTCAAAAACAGCTTTTTGTTCATACACAAAGTCCACTATTAATCTCTGTGGGTTGACACTATACACATGCGTGCGACTTATTCGTGGGAAATTGCATGAGGGGACGTGGCCAAAATTTATGTGCCGACTGCTGTTGACCAAATTTTCGTTGTCAGTGGCCAAACTGGACTCTGCTACTATCTAAGTGGATTAGCCAGGCGACGTTGACGAACGACCGATGTTATCCACCTTTCTTGAATTATTACTGTGGCTTTTACCCTTACAAACGAACTGTTACCTAAAAGGGTTCACGAATCTAAATTTGCAAGTCCGCTTGAAGATTTTCTTTTGATCTCAACTTTGATTTATGGACCGAGATCTCCTTTACATAAAACTTAAACTTTAACACCGTGGAATTTTAATCGTCTTACAACGGCAGCCCACTTCATGTATCCAATGACTACTAATGAGGCATTCCACTAAGAGCACTGATTTCAACAGCACTTGACCGAACCGCACCTGAGCACTTCCACTAACGGCACTGAAACAAAATTTTGATGAGTGCGGTTCGGTGGAACAGTTTTCTAATATTACTTTAAGTCTCCGAACGGCACCTGCATACAGTTTGTAGTGATGGGACGTATATTATATTCTGTGTTCAGGACATTACCAACTATAACATAACGAGTAGTAAGTGCAATCGAACCACGCACAGTAAAGGGCTCCGATATCGTACGTAATGAATGCGGGTAAATTTTTACGTATGCAATTTGTTTAACGTTGGATCAAATCACTAAACTATTTCAACATAGCATAATAGCAGAGATGCTGAAAAAGTTAGACCAGATGCTGCACAGCTTAAATGGAGCCTCTCGACGGGTTGGCCTCGGTATTAATTTACTTAGTAAATTATTAGTAATTTATTTAGCCATGTACTATTCACACGTCTTGCCGAGACCAATCTACATCAAAAGGTCGCTTTTTGAAGTTGTGAAGGAGTATGTCTACCTAAGGGAAGTCATCCAGCTCGGTAGACATAACTTTGAGAATGAAGCGTACAGAAGGATCCAGTTGGGTTGGGCAGTGTTTGGAAAACTTCGTCAAGTCTCTTCGTCACCTATCCCGCAATGTTTGAAGACCAAGGTCTTGAACTAGTGCGTCCTGCCCGTCATGACATATGGTGACAAAACGTGGACACACACATTCGGGCTGGTCCACAAATTCAAGGTTGCTCAGCGCACTATGGAGCGGGCTATGCTCGGAGTTTCTCTTTTAGGATAAGATCAGAAATGAAACTATCCGGAAAAGAACCGGATTTACCGACATAAATCTTGCAGAGTAAGTAAGCTGAAGTGGCAGTGGGCGACCCATGTTTGTTGAAGGGCCGATGGCCCATGGACAGACGAGTCTTGGAGTGGAAACCGCGTATCGGCGAGATGGACCGACGACCTTAAACAGGTAGCTGAGACAGACTGGATGCGGAAGGCGGAGGACAGGGTGTTGTGGCGCAGTCTGGGAGAGGCCTATTTCCTGGACTGGTCAGCGCAAGGCTGAGTTGATAGATCACGTTGACGATATAATAGTTTCATATTATGAGGAGTTGATTTGATTGATTTCACACATACCTAGATACATACATAATAATTAAAAAAAAATCTAAACTAAAATCAAGTTTGAAAGCAATCCTTTAAGTTACTACATAACACACATACATAATCAGCCTATAATGTTTCCACTGCTGGGACACAGGCCTCCTCTCTCCGAGAAGTAAAAAAGTAACAAGTAGTAAGTTTAAGTTACTAACAAATCCAAAATGCCGGAAAATAATAATAATTAATATGCCTGACCTAGTTCTCGAAAATTACCATATCACGTTGTAATGAAATGAAATGAAATGAAATCGTTTATTCTGTAAATAGGATATCGGAATCACTTTTACACGTCATATTAAAAAGTAAAAAATAAGCTAGATGTAGTCGACATTTCCTATCTGACTACCCGTGAGAAGAAATGGCGAAACAAACTCAGGGGTCAAAGTCTCTTTTAAAGTCCAGACATAATCTTGGTCAGATCATGTGAGGACCATGTAGATCTGTGTCTGAAATGGTCTTTTGAGGAAAGAACCACACAATTTTGAGTGGACCTGTCCAATCAGTGCAAGCATTTGTCGTAATCGTGCAGCTCGACTCAAGACTTAAGGAGCTCAACGACTCGACGAACAATACCAAAGAAAGTACATTTGGGTAGGCCTCATAAAGTGCTCAAAATGCCAGACCTCCATTAAAACTGAGAAAAAGCATAAAATAATAGGAAAATATTTAAAGAGAAAAAAAAAAAAAAAATGACCCACATAGTGCTCACATTCACAATAAATTAAAGCAGTAAATATAATACTTTTCAAAGTAAACATTAATGTAATATTGTATATAATATTCTGCAATGTCAATATTTATATAAAATCATGCATAATAACATTAAATGTCAAGTTTTCCAGTTTGATCACAAGGCTTGCAGAGCGAGCAGCTCAATCCCAAGCTTTTTTGTCTTCTAAATAATCAGAAATTTTATAGTACCCTTTTTTACAAAGTTTGGTTTTAATACAGCTTTTAAATCGTTTAATGGGTAAGTTTCGAATGTCAGTAGGAAGTTTGTTGTGAAAGCGTATACATTGACCCATGAACGAGTTGCCTACTCTGTGGAGGCGAGTGCGATGTACAGCAAGATTGTGTTTATTCCTGGTATTTAAACAATGAATATCGGACATTTTCTTAAAATTTGATATATTTTTGTGTACATACAATTTGTACTGGGATCGGTCTATCATTACTGACCGGACTATTGTCGCCAATTTGCCTGATATAGTGGTGATAGATCGATTAGCGCGCCGCGCAATGATTGTAGATGTTGCCATTCCACATGACGAGAACCTCGTGAAAGCTGAGAAAGAGAAACATAATATCTCGACACGAGCTTGTTGACATGTGGAATGTGAGCTTGGCTGTCATTGTGCCGATTGTCGTAACGGCCAAAAGCCTGATGCCTGAAAGCCTCGATCAACATCTCTCGAGGCTCTCGTTAGGCGGTTGGATCAAAGGGCGTGATTCAAAAGGCAGTATTCCTTGATACGGCTCGCATTGTGAGGAAGTTCCTATCTTCTGCAGCCCTAACAACTGGTAGCTCGAACCCTGCTCCCAACACCGGGGGAACTCATTTTTTTATATTTTTAAATGTTTTGTTTTTTATTTTTGATTGTAGGAAATATTTATAAATGTATTCTGGTAAGAAAACAAAAAACAAACGGCATAATTATTATTATAAATTAGAGATCCTACCTACATGATAACACGCAATTACTAAACTTGCCTCGATGTGACAGCCCCGACTCTCTGCATACTGAAACATACTTAGATTTCATGTAGCGGTCTATATGTGTGAGTGTGTTCATTCCACCATTTTGTTCCTAGTTGAGATACTATATGATTTGAACCTCAGAACAATTTTGATCAAACGAAATCGCTATGAAAAGTGACAAGGTCTCTCATTTTTTGTTTACTGACATTGACACAAATAAAACATTACTCCAGGTGAACAAGGTGGAATTATCCGGAAGACTTAACTTCTGCTGATTTGTATCGATATGTTTTATTTGCTTATGTCTTGAACACAAAATACACACCATCACTAAAAAAATATTTTACATAGGTGCCGTTCGGGGATTGAAAATAATATTAATAAACTGTTCCACCGAACCGCACTTAACAAAATTTTGTTTCAGTGCGGATAGTGGAAGTGCTTTTTTTTTTTTTTTTTTTTTTTTTTTTGGGTGGGAAATCATCAAATAACTTCTCCCGCTCTGGGCGGAGCGGGAGGGCGTGTCAGACTTTTACTGACTAAAACCCACCCGTGTTCCCTCCGTTGCCTGTGTGCCAGGGCCACGATATCCCTTTCGGACAAACTCGCAACCCCGGCAGGCATTGGTCCTAACGGACCCCGTCAGTTTGTGCTGACATCTCTTTGAGGCGCGCGTGGAACACAACGCGCCGTCGACCCGGGCCTGGTCCTTATCGGACGGCGAGCTACCCATCGCTCACCGTCCGCAGGCCCGCGCCTACGGTGGCCGGAAATCGGCTTGCGACTCCCGACGCCCGGGGCGTCTCCTGCGGCGACTAGGGGCATGAGGGCGTGAACCTTGTCTCACCCTCACGCGTTCCGCCTCCTCCTTCGCTAGCATAACTGCTTCGCAGAAGGAGGTGACGGCCTCCCATGCACTCTCGCTCCGAACCATGGCCTGAACCAGGCCCGGACGCGAGAGATCGCCGCCGCCGATGGCCTCCGTGAGGACACGGCGGTGCTCCGCCCAAGCTGGGCAGACCTCCACCGTATGCTCCACCGTGTCCTCCGGGCGATCCACACAGTGGTGACACCCGGGCGTTTCCTCCCGCTTAATCCTAAACAGGAACCTCCCGAAACATCCATGTCCGGTGAGGACCTGCGTCAGGCGGAAGGTGAGGACGCCGTGGCGCCTCTCCAGCCACTCCTCAAAGATAGTGGAAGTGCTAAGGTACTGTTCGGACAAGTGCTGTTGAAATCAGTGCTCTGAGTGGAATACCTCCTACTAATCATTCAAGTAAATAAAATATTTATTAACATTTGAATATTTTTTTTCAACTCTTTAATTATTTTGAATTTGGAACGCGTTTATTATGTTAAAACCTTTTTTCGATTTCCCGCCATTTCACATATTTTTTTCGTGTTTATTATCAAATTACAATACGGAATGGGGTGTTAAAGAAAATAGGATTGCAGTGATTGCCTTGCACAAAGTGGGTATGAAGCCGTCGGTCATATTCAAGACACTTCAAAAGCTTGGTACCAGCCGTATGTTCATATATCATACTATCGATAAATATACCAAAACTTCATCCTTTGAAGACCATAAAAGATCGGGGCGGCCGCGTGCTGTTAGAACTACAAAGGCTATTAATGCTGTTAAAGCCAGAAATCGCCGAAACCCCATTAGAAACAAAAAATCCTACAGCGAGAAATGAAGATTCCCGCTAGGACTCTGCCGCGAATAGTAAAACAAGACCTGAAGCTCGGCGCTTATCGTCGATATACAGGACATGCCCTAAATAAATCCCTACAGTTAAAGAGAGTGGATCGATCAAAACGCCTTCTGTCCCGATACGCAGGTGAAAGGCACAGAAATATACTCTTTACTGATGAAAAAGTTTTCACGATTGAAGAGCACTACAACAAGCAAAATGACAAAGTGTATGCTCGCAGTTTTAAAGAAGCCGCTCAAATAGTCGGAAAGGTGCAACGTGGTCATCATCCTGCGTCAGTAATGGTTTGGTGGGGGGTGTCTTATCAAAGAGTCACAGAGCTTCATTTTTGTGAAAAAGGAGTGAAAACTTCAGCCAAAGTGTATCAAAAGACCGTCTTGGATCGTGTTGTGAACCTCTCAGCAACACATTTTTTTTAAATGTACCGTGGACTTTCCAGCAGGACTCTGCACCTGGTCACAAGGCACGAACTACCCAAGCCTGGCTCGAAACCAACGTTCCGGACTTTATAAGAGCTGAAGATTGGCCCTCGTCTAGCCCAGATCTGAATCCCTTAGACTACAAATTATGGTCAGTTTTAGAGGACATGGCCTGCTACGACACGCCGACATTGTGTCTCATAAGAGATCTCTGGAGCAAGCAGTGGCTAAATTTCCCATGGAAACACAAATCCATAGATTCGTGGCCAGACAGAATAAAGGCCTGTATTAAAGCCAAAGGTAGTCATTTTGAACAGAATATTTTTTTTTGTTTTTGCTGCGACTTCTTTAAATATGTACTTACATAATTTTTATTAAGATTACGTTACTTAATAAAAAAATAAATGCATTTTCATTTGTAACAAAACTTATGGCCGAACTGTCTAGGTACAACTATCGTCTACATCTAAGCCTTTCGCAGGACCATGAAATGTAATGTTTCTACAATTTCATTCGTAAAGAGTAGTTGGGATTGTGGATCAGCGAGACTTTAAGCCGCTTACAAGCGTCCTTCGTCAGAAAATATCTTTGCTGCCTGAAAATTCTCAATTTTCATACCTGTTGGTTGTAAACCGCTTACAGAAATATGTTGCTATGTATGACACTGTAAATACTACTGAAATAATAATGCTGCCCAATGCCTATAGGATATTTGATGTAATTAAATATACCTAGGGACCCTGTAATTTTAGGTTTTAAACCTTGTCAAACTTTATTCTTTCTAAAAACCCTACTAGTCATTTATTAAAAATCGTTAGAAATAATACTACCCATCGATATGCCTAGCCTTTTCCCAACTATGTTAGGGTCGGCTTACAGTCTAACCGGTTGCAGCTGAATACCAGTATTTTACATAGAACGACTGCCTATCCGACCTCCACTACCTAGTAACTGGGTAATACGATACCCCTTGGTATGACTGGTTGTCAGACTTTCGGGCTTCTGATGGCCGTTAACAACTGTCAAAGATCCACGAATGACAGCCGGGACCAATCCGAGGCACGGCGTCTCGGTATGTAAAGATGGTCACCCATCCACAGACCAACCCCGGCAAGCGTAGCTTAACCTATGGCTCCTTCAAATAAATTATTCCTCGAAATATAAATAATACGAGCACTACCTAATATCAAAAATAACAATCCTCTTTTATTTAGTGATCATCAACTTCCGATCATTATTTACAATTTGTCGAGATGTATCCACAGACCAATCCCGGCAAGCTTAGCTTAACCTGATGGCTCTTTCAAAAAAATAACTCCTCAAAATATAAATAATACGAGCACTACCTAATATCAAAAGTAACAATCCTCTTTTATTTAGTGACCATCAACTTCCGATCATTATTTACAATTTGTCGAGATGTATGTCAAAAATCGAAATTGCTTTTTTATCGTTCCTAACCTTTTCATTTTCACGGAGGGGGGAGGCTCGCATTTCTTCGGTAACGGAAATCGGACAAGGCATCACTTTCGCTTTAAAAACCGCTCCGATAAAATCTCGAGAGATGGCTATTTTGCACTCCACATAAACAAACTGGAGTAAGAGTATTCGGGACGGAAGCACTGCTTGATTTAATGTTGATATTCTGAATTTTGAATGGGCAAAGTTTTATTATATTTCACGGAATGTTGTTTCAAGTATAACTTGACAAAAGGTGTCGACTTTCGAGGATATTTGAGTTTGCTTCGGCTTTGAAGTAGCGATACCTATTATAATATTTAGATGTGTTTTATTCAGATCTTTTTCTTATTTATTACATCCGTCGTAACGCGTTTTTGTCAGTCCCTACAAATAGTTCTGTAAAGGTTTTCTAAAATCCGTTTCTCTACTTTAGTTTTCTATTAAGGTATGACACATCAATTTAGCTCTGATTATAATACGAATCCATATCTAACGTGAACGTTTTAACTTTGGTAATTCATTCTATTACACAATAACAATTAAGGTCGTGATGTTTAAAGAACTGGGGTCCAATTAGGACGAGGCAATAAAGATTATAATAAAACTGAATGTGTCTGCTGACAGGATTTATTTTGTTACGGTCCTGTATAAAATGAGCGTTTTAAAAGTATAAACGTTACGATTTTGGTGAAGAGTAAATAGGATTTTCGTCCCTAATGTAAGCACTAGGAAAACAATCTGACCGTTAATGCTGTCCTTCACTGACATTACTATCGTTTCGCAATGACGGACAGCCGCAGCTTCTGTATAATTTGATTTTTATTTGCCTGCCCCGTTGAGAGGCGGGGGGTTCGCTTCATCGTTCAATTCCCGGGTCAGGCAAAGTGTTATTTGGTTTTTCCATTACGAATTTCTTAGTAAAAGCCCGGAATTTGGAAGTTGGCGGTGTGTTACTCCCGTGCCTCGGAAAACACGTTAAGCCATTGGCCCTGCGCCTGATCTCTCTCCGGTCGTGTCGGATTGCCGTCCCATCGGACTATGTCTAGGTATGTGTCTGCGCACACACTTGTGCACTATAATATCTCCGGCGCCAAAGGCTGGTCTCCGCTGAGATTTGTCACCATGGCCGAAATTCGGTGTGTTCGGTGTTCGGGGGGCACTACTATAATTTGATTCTTGAAGTGAGCTTATGTACTACTTAAAAAGTTCGCGAAATAAACCTTCTTTTGATTTTTACAAAGACATAATACTCTATGACTTGCAATTATATTCAGATGTCAGACCCCAATGTAAATCCCAATCAATTTTAAAACTTTTTTAACTTATTACACTCGAGAGAACAAAGAAATGACGTTTCAATGTCAATTAGTAGTTCTAGACCAGCTGACTTTCGACCCCAGACATATAATATACCATTATGTAAATGCTTGAGACGTGCCAATTCATACGGCGGGGCATTACAACGAAACTGCAAAACGTACTTCGAATATATTTTGCATTCTCCAATGCATACTACGAATACTAACTCTGGTAGTTTCTAACAAATTCTCTGAGAAAAACGTCAATGTTTACAAAATGCACAGCAAAAAATATGGGGGTAGGCAGAAACTTCAGAACTCCACCTGCAACGATCCTTACACCTTAATCCTTTTGCTTCGTTTACGTTCATACATCAGGGGTCCGATCGCGCTATTTCTCAACGTAATTACCGTTCGAACGGAACGTTTTTGGTTTTGGTTTAGTTTTGGTTTAGCTGATGTAAGAAACGGTATCACGCTATTTTTTCTGAGCGACAATACTGAAAGTTCGATCGATCTTTCCTCCAACGTAACTTCCAAAGTAAAGCTAAATCGTTTCCGTTGAAATGATTAGCGCAATACCAAACGGTGAGAAAAAAAAAACGTTAGTTTTGGTATTAACGTTCAAATTAGCGCGATTGCGTAGCAGTCGCACGCGTGTATGTCCAGGGGGCCGATCGCGCTATTTCTCAACGTAATTACCGTTCGAACGGAACGTTTTTGGTTTTGGTTTAGCTGATGTAAGAAACGGTATCGCGCTATTTTTTGTAAGAGTATTGTTCGATCGATCGTTCCTCCAACGTAACTTCCAAAGTAAAGCTAAATAGTTTCCGTTGAAATGATTAGCGCGATACGAAATGTGTCTAACGTAACGTTTTTGGTTGTGGTATTAACGTTCAAAATTAGCGCGATCGGCCCCCTGGGCATACACGCGTGCCAGTGCTACGCACCTGACGGTTTCGAAGAACTTCACCAACTAGGTCACTATATAGCCTTCTAGGGCGTTTCCTGTTATTTTAGCATGCCTGTAATTCAAGTTTTTGAACTTGTAAGTAAATATATAATTGCGAAATGAAAAAAATATAGACGTATTGCTATACTACAGAGTAAAAAATAATAAAAGATTTGGCCTTTCTCTTTCGCTTCGTGATTTAAGAAAAGGAGCTCTTACACAAAAAAAAGGAAGCCTATCAAGAAACATTATGCCACTAATTAATTGGATCCCTTAAAGTAACTTTCACAGTAGTTTAATCTAAGAACACCAACAGATTTACCAAATATGATCATGAAAATACTAAAGAAAAAGTGATAATGAGTAAACGGACTTAAGTATGTTTATTTAGCTTAGATAAATATCTATTATCTTCATTTCTTTATTTACTTCTTCTTATATTTCTTATATCTTTTCTGTACTATTTCAAAATAATAGGTACCTGATTTTGAAATCTACACATTGACTCTGGCAATTCAGATAGAAATGCACGAGAGTGTAGCCGTGTAATAGGTACTCCTGAACAGGTAAAAACTTTAGTATTTTACCATTTTTATCATTCCGCTTCTAGAAACGATAAAATAGTAGCTTGGAAGTGAAACTACTGACCAATAAGTTAACTATAAACACAACTAATGTATATTTATTAAAAACTAGCTGCTGCCCGTGCTTCACCCGCGTGGCTTTTCTAAAATAAAAGTAAGTTACTCCTTATAATATCAGCTATCTGCCAGTGAATGTTCCGTCAAAATCGGTCCAGCAATTACGGAGATTAGCCTGAACAAATAGACAGATATGCAAAAAAAATATGTTATAAGTACCGTATATACCTTCATAAGCATTTAGTAAAAACCTTTTATTTGACATTACTAACTGACATCAATTTTGTTTATTTGTATATATTCTCTAATTTTAATAGATAAAGCAGATTTGTTTCGAATTTAGCAATTTAGCCAAAGACACGATGATGGAAATGGCCTGCCGGAAAAGAAACATTTACCTCCGCGTTACGTTAAAGCTGCATCATTAATTCCCTTGCCTTTTGCCCCGGCTGATGCTAAGCGACACCACGATAAACTAGTTGAGTATTCTGTCCTTTCAAAGCCCACATTGTTGCTTTGTCCACGGTAAACATTTGTTATTTACGTACGCTTCGCGCTGCCTCCTCCCGCCTAGGACACGGCTTAACAGGCAACACTAGTGAACAATACTGATTTAGTAGGTACACCTAATAAAATGTTCACTCAATAATCTCCGCCTGTCATATATAGGCTCAACTTTAATTAGCTAGCTAAACTGTGATGGGTATCGCTCGATATCTACTTACTGATATTTATCATGACAACAATTATATTTATCACGACAATGTGTCTCTATTACGGGCTGTAATCTTATTTCTAACTACAGCCCGTAATAGAGACACCATGGAGATTCAGTTAAAGGAAGACAAAATTGAACTTGTGAATGTAGCAAAATTTTTGGGAGTACGCATAGATTTAGATTTTGATTCTTGCATGCCAAAAAAACGCAGAAGGAAATCTACGGATAAACGATATCCAGTATGGTTCACTAACGACATCATCCAAGATTTAAGGCTAAAGCTAAAGCTCCATAAAAATTGGAAACGTACTAACTGCGAGAGCGCGTATTTGTTATTTTCTGACCTCAGGGCAAGCCTAAAGACCCATATTGCAGATGCATATTCCTCGTACATGAGACATATAGAAAATAAAATCAAAGTTAGTCCCCGTGAATTTTGGTCACACATTTCCAGCCTACGGTCCAAAGGTGGTTTTGAACCTAATATTACATACAGAGGTATAACCTTTTCGGGAACTAAAGCAGCAGGGGCCTTTGCTGAGTTTTTCTCAAATGTCTTTCTGCCTGATGTCCCGCGGCTTAATGCTGATCGTGTTAGTGCGGCTGACTCTATCAGTGACAGCAATTACATAAGTGTACCCCCCTTGTGCACTATAGACATTGTAAAAGGCATAAATAAACTGAAACCAAACAGTTCTATTGGTCCCGATAACATTCCCCCTTCTATCATTAAATCCTTAAAATATATTTTCAGTGATCCACTTTGTCACATTTTTAATTTAGCTTTGCAGGCTGGTACATATCCCTCTCAGTGGAAAGTATCTAGAGTAACACCTATTCCTAAAACCCAAAACAAAAGTTCCGTTGAAGATTACCGTCCTATCGCAATTTTATCTTCCCCGGCGAAGGTCTTTGAGAACGTCCTTCACAATGCCATATACGAGCAAGTTAACAAATATTTATGTAATGAGTAGCACGGTTTTAGAAGTAAAAGGTCGGTTGATACGAATCTCCTGACACTAGTTGATTATATCTCCTCTAGCTTAGACCATGGGCGTCAGGTAGACGTACTTTATTTCGACTTTCGGAAGGCGTTCGATAGAGTTAACAACGACACGCTGCTGATGAAACTTAGTAACATAGGTTTCACACCGTCTTTATTACGTTTCTTCGCAGATTATCTGCGTGATCGCCAGCAGTTCGTTAGGCTCGGTATCTACGAATCAGGACCTTACCACACGCGTTCCGGAGTTAGTCAGGGCTCAATTTTGGGACCTTTATTATTTTTAATCATTGTAAATGATCTTCCCCAAGTTCTCCGTAATGCAAGATGTCTGTTATATGCTGATGACTTGAAGTTGTACCTCGAAATAAACTCCGAGCGTGACTGTTTGGCACTACAGCAAGACATAGATGCGATATACAAGTGGAGCCTAGACAATAAGATGGAATTTAATTCCTCTAAATGCTTCGCTATGACATTCGGTCGAGTGCGGCACCCAGTTAATTTTGAATATAATTTAAATAACAATGTCATTATGAAAACTACGGCTATGAAAGATCTGGGAGTCACATTTGACCGAAAGCTCACCTTCCACGACCACATTGCTACGGTAGCTAAAGAATCCTACCAAAGGTTGGGCTTCGTCTTACGTAATTGCCGCGATTTTCGTACCACACATGCCATAAAAACAATTTTTAATGCACTTGTACGTAGTAAATTAGAATCCAGCTCCTGCGTGTGGCATCCACACGAAAGTACCTACGCGCTTTTATTGGAAAAGGTGCAAAAAGCGTTTCTTAGGTTTTTATATAAGCGTAAGCACGGTTATTACCCTTACCTCTATCCGACTAAATTTCTATTGGGATGCCTGGGATATAACTCATTAGAGGTAAGGCGAGCACGAGATCAGCTCACCATAGCCTGCAAGATGCTCCGTGGCACTATTGACGCACCTGACCTGCATGCTGTGCTGGCTCGTTTCTTTGTCCCAGACAATTACTGCCGCGGCAGAAACCACAGGTTGTTTGCCGTGCCTCCATGTCGCACCGTTTCGCGTGCTAAGTCCCCAGTACCTCGCACTCTGGTCGCACTTAATGATCTCTTGGATTCCAATCCAACAAACGATCTGTTTGCGGATGAATGGACGAAGATTTTATTGGCATGCCTGAAATACTGTGAGAGGGATTCATGAAAGTATTGTAATTTTTTTATTTTTTTTTTATTTTTTTTTTATTGTTTTATAATTGTTTTTATGTTTTCACCAGATTTTTAAATTTATATTCTTTCCTATGTATGTGTCTCTGCCTTTAATTAACGTAATTGGTATAACCGTGTTAATTAAAGTTAAAATAAATAAAAAAAAAACAAATAGATGAAGCATTAAATTGGAAAAATGAGTTAATGGCCATAGATGCATCTACTTCATCTGCATGCTATGCCTTAAGAACCCTAAGGGACGAGGTTGAACTCAAACAATTAAAGATGGTGTACTACGCACTCATTGAGTCCAAATTGAGGTACAGCATCCAATTATGGGGCAATAATTACAATTACAATTGCCAAAGAGCTTTTGTACTTCAAAAAAGAGCTGTACGCACCATGTTTCGAATCTCGCAAAGAGAGAGTTGCCGTCCCCGTTTTGCAGTTTCAGGGATTCTAACAGTACTCAGCCTTTATATTCTAGTACTCCTGACTAACCTAAAAAAGTATCTGCATGAATATGAGACTGAAGAGGAAAGATTCATCAGAGAGGGCACACGTAGGAAGGACCTCAGCAATATAATAAGCCCACACCTTCTGATCACAAAACATAGGGCTCGATACCAGGCAGTAAACATTATTAACAAATTGCCACTCGACCACCTTTGAGGCCTCACCGTCTCTCCGGAGGGACACCTCGCCCCAACAGTCGAGTTGCACCGTCTCTCCGGAGGGACACTAAAAACACGCCATTATCAGCTGGATTTCTACTAATATTAAGCCTAATATTGCGTGTGGTAACTTTAATCGTCGGGCCTGACTACTATTCTAAAAAATTAAACATTTTCATAGACAAAATACGGCGTGGCAACGTAAAAAAATAATATTTTAGTTTCGCGTGCGGCCGGCCGCCATTGTTGTTTACAAATGGATTGTAGTGAAGTGATTTTATTGTGTTAGTGCCCTAAATGGATTTAAAATCGGGGTAAGTGGACTTATTTTCATTTATATGTTATTATTACATCGTTTTAGATAATAATTGCACGAAATCACGTCGTAAAATTTAAATTTTTGAACAAAGAAATGTTACGAGAAAATTCGTTCCGCCGAATACATTTTTTTACGAAATATGGCTCATTTTGTGTTTTATCGCCTGGAAATAGATGAATAATCATAAAATAATACTTACTACATGGTTTTAGATAATAATATCACATAAATACATATGAAATGTTTCGAAAAATCATACGTCGAAAGGCGCAATTACGCAAATTTTACATAGAACTCTCTAAAAAACGCTGTTGTTAGATTACTTATCTATTCATAATGCAAGGTGCAAAATTTCGTGTAAATTGAAACAGTCGAATTACCAGAAATAGACATAACGTAATACCAAAACAATGGCAGCTGTTATCTGAAATCATATTTTATTTAGAAAAACAATAAACTTCCCAGATCCATTCTTGCAATTGTTTATAATGGCCTGTCTAATTAGCTTCTCAGAAAAATTTACTCTTTAGGGTTTACGTCTTTTGTTTTTTTTTTAAGTTCGATATATACGTCCTCGTTTACGCCCAAGCTTAGAGTTTTTCTCTTGAATAAATGCCTCTACTCCATTGATGAATAATAACTTGACATTCTAATTTCTTTTGACATTCAAATTTCTTTTGACTTTCTAATTTCTTTGACATCTTAATTGCCTTTAGTTGACATAACAACATTATTATATTGGTTAATTTGACATCTTATTAAAATACCCAATAAGTGATTCTATTATATCTCTGACATGTAAACTTTCTTTCCTAAGATACAGACAGGTTTTCCTGCCTAGTTTAGGAAAAGGGAGTCCTGTATGACCTCTGTAGTTGTTGTACTGGTTTTTTCTTTAACATTTTAGTTTAAGACAACTCTGTATGCCATGTACAACCTACTTATAAATAATTTTTTTATTATTTATTATTATTATTATTTCCTTTATTAATTTAAATACATACAAATTATATTTTTAAATATCAGAATATAAAAAATATATAAAAACATTTAAAAATATAAAAAATAGTTGTCCACCGGTATCGGGAGCAGGGTCCAAGCTACCGGTGGCTAGGGCTGCAGAGATAGGAACCTCCTCACGATGCGAGCCGTATCGAGGAGTACTGCCTTCTGAATCAGGCCCTTGATCCAACCACCTAACGAGAGCCTCGAAAGATGTTGCTCGAGACTTTCGGCCATCAGGCCATTGGCCGATACGACAATCGGCACAATGATAGCCGAGCTCACATTCCACATGTCAACAACCTCGTGTGCTAAGTCAAGATATTTTATTTGTTTCTCTTTCTCAGCTTTCACGAGGTTCTCGTCATGCGGAATGGTAACATCGATAATCATTGCGCGGCGCGCTAATCGATCTATCACTACTATGTCGGGCTTATTCGCGACAATAGTCCTGTCAGTAATGATAGACCGATCCCAGTACAACGTGACATGGTCATTTTCGAGAACTGGGTCGGGCACATACTTGTAATACGGTACCTCAGAATCCACAAGTTTATATTTCAAAGCAAGTTGCTGGTGAATAATCCTGGCTACTTGGTTATGCCTGTGCAAGTACTCGCCATTAGCAAGACGAGAACAGCCAGAGATAATATGTCTGATGGACTCACCCGGACGGTGGCATGCCCGACACACGTCAACCGTCCCGTCCTTCATAATATGTCTCCGGTAGTTATTCGTCAAGATAACTTCGTCCATAATTGCACAGACAAAACCTTCGGTTTCCCCGAAAAGGTCACCAAAACGTAGCCAGGATACGGACGCTAAGAAATCTACACCGGGTTCATGAAGAGCCCGATAGAAGCGTCCGTGAAGCTCCTTGCTTTGCCATACCTCCTTGCGGTCATCGGTAGTAAGTATTACAGGTTTGCGCCAGTTCTCTTTAGCCATGGAGAGCGGGGTGAGTCCCTTGTCCACTGCGACCACATCACGGTGCATACCCAGTTCGGCTTGTAAAAAATATTCCCTGAGACTGCACACCTCGCGGTTATGGAGGGTCTTTGCATTTAAAAAGCCTCGACCCCCGCACTTCCGCGGGATGTACAGTCTCATCACCGATGATCGTGGGTGATGCATCCGATTTGCGGTCAGCAGTGTACGGACCCTCCTATCCAGGGCGTCTAGTTCGGTCTGAGTCCATTTAAGTATGCCAAAAGAGTACATCAAAACCGGCATGACCCAACCGTTGAAGGCGCGCACCTTGTTTCCGCCTGAAAGAAGACTAATAAATACCTTCTTCAGGCGACCAAAGAAGCGCTCCTTCAACGATTGCTTCATGTCAGCAACGTTGATCCCTAACGCTTCTGACATACCCAAATACTTATAGCTTTCGGATGAGGAAAGGGATCTAAGGTGTATGGAATCCGAGAGTTGGGTTCCTTCGGATTCCATAATCTCTCCTCGTTTTACATGCATGACTGCACATTTGTCTACACCAAATTCCATCCTGATGGCGCTACTGAATGTTTCAGTTACCTTCAGTAGCTCGATCAGTCGCAATTTGTTGGGGGCAAAGAGTTTCAAGTCATCCATGTAGAAGAGGTGAGATATGACCTGACCTCCTCTCCTCAACCGATAGCCTAGACCTGAATCCTCCAACAGTGTACTTAGAGGATTCAGGGTTAAGCAGAACCAAAGTGGACTTAAACTGTCGCCCTGAAATATTCCCCGTTTAATCCATACAGGCTCATCATTCCCCTGGATCTGCCGACATCCTGGATAGCGAAGGACCGTTCTCCATTGCCCCATACATGACATCAGGAAGTTGCGCAGAGTTGTATCTATCTTGTACAACTCCAGCACCCTCATGAGCCATGTATGTGGCACCGAGTCGTAGGCCTTCTTATAGTCTATCCAGCATGTCGACAGATCCTTGCGGGATCGACGAACCTGTTGGCTTATGGCCATGTCGATGAGGAGTAGCTCCTTAGTACCGCGGGACCCATTCCTACATCCATTCTGAGAGGCAGACATAATGGAGTTATTGTCAATGTGCGTATTAATTTTCACTCTCAAAATGGATGTAAGAAGTTTATAGACCGTTGACAAACATGTGATCGGTCTATAATTCTTGGGTTCCGCGGGACTACCTGACTTATGGAGCAGGTGGGTAACGCCTGTTGTTAGAAACTGTGGTAGCGACCCAGACTCTAAGGATGACTGGAACTGAGATGCCAGGCAAGTGTGTGAACTAATTAAACATTTCAACCAGAAGTTGTGCAGTCCGTCCGGTCCCGGTGATTTCCAATTTGGTAACAGACGGACTGCTCTGGCTACGTCTAATGGGGTGATTATGACTGCTTCCATTTCTGGTATAGTTTCACACACTCGCTCAACTTCCCGCATCCAGTCAGCCTCTGCGTGACAGACGGGCTCCGACCAGATGCTGCGCCAGAATGCACTCGTGGCTGCATCATCCGGGCGGCACACGTCTGTCACATTTTGTTCAGGTCGCTCCCAAGCTCTATATACCCACCTTTCATTGCTCTGGAACATGCGATTCTGCGTGTATCGATCCACCCGCCGCTTATACCGCCGAATACGGCTCGCCCATGCACAAACTTTCTGCTTCAGGAAGTCGATGCGCTCTGTGACACGGGACATGTATTCTCGAGGGCTGATTCCAGTCCCCGAGAAAGCCCGTCTTACAAAGCGCATCACTCGTGGTCGTGTATTGCCCTCCCTGAAGCAGTATAGTTTGCCGATGAGTACCCTGGCCCCATCAATACGGCGCTCGATCCTGCACTGCCAGGCTGGTACGGCTGGTTTTGGTCGAGTAGCTCCGTCACAGTTTGGAAATTTGACGTTAGCTAAACGACATGCCGCAACAGCCGCGCAATACAGAATCGAGTGTGTATCAATGAGATCCTCGCTGCTTTGGAAGAAATTCTTAAGCTGCGAGTCCAAGGCACACACCAGCGCCCTATTTTTCTTGTGCATAGGTAGGCGTGGTAATCGGGGTCTAAGTTCGGTCGGAGTGGACCTATACTCGCCAAATGCATCCTCCAGTGCGCTCCTCAATCGGGCGTTGCATTGGCTACTTACTGTGGCAACCCTATCATCCTCTTCTTCAACATCATGATTGGACCGCGGCGGGATTCCATCAATAATTGACATTCGTACCGCGGTTTGTGCCGGAGTCGAGACGATATGGTTGCTAAGTACCTCTGAGCGCAGCCTATCAAGTGCAACATCGTCCAACCTATGATCGCGTTGGATGACCCGCACCTGATCCGATAGTCGTTGGGCCGAGATGTTGATGGTTGGTTCTAGTTCCTGAAACAGAGACAGCATCCTAGCACGGTACGCAGTGAGGTTAGTTCCTCCCTCTGTAGACCCGTAATATGCGCGCATGACGTTCTCGTTCATAGATTGAGTCCATCTCATGCGCTGCACACAACCACCGGCAGCGGGGACCCGGCTCGGGGCCGGATGGCCCCTAAGTCCCAAGCTCCTCGGTGGCCGGCCTCTCCCCTGCCGACGTACAGGTGTTGGCGACGTCGGCGGGGAAAAATACTCGTCGCTCGAGCTCGACGCAACTACCACGGCCAGTGTCGTCACAGCGCTTACAGTGAGGCTGGATACCGGCGGCGGCGAGGCGGAGCTGAGCGAAGAGTCCGGAGGTGGTGGGCGTGCTCGTCTCGTAGCTGATCTCGTCAACATCTTTTCTTTATTTTAAAATCGGTGGATTTTATCGGAGGTGACATGACAGATGTCACCTTCGATTCGGCAGTTTTTGATAAAATTCTTGGTTTTTATTATGATTCATTTTGATTTTTTTTTTATTTAGGCTTGATTATTTGGGTTTCAGGCTTATTGTATACTAATAGAATAAAAGAAACTGCGTCTAAAATGAATATATAACTGAAGATAAAGAAAACGTATTCCGTGACGTGTTGGTGTTGCCAGCTTATTATTATTATGTTCAGTAAAATAAATATACTAGTACAAATTAATGGCATGTAATGGAATTAAATTATGTCAAAGGGTTTCCTATTGTTATTGATATTGAGTTGCTGGGTTATTTTATTTTATTTTATTCACCTCGTTGTCAGGTATTTATCTGAGTTGATGCAAAAGGTATGGGACGTTATAGGTGAAGCCTACTTGTAACATTAGACTGCAATGACTGACTGCTTGTTTATTATTGTGTTTTTTAATGTTTTTATTTAATTTGGTGATGGTATATTTTTGTATTTATTATTCGAGTTGTGTTTTTTTTTTTTGTTAATTACCTAATTTTATTTTAATAATTTAAACTTTTTTTAGGTAACACATTCAGACACAATTTGTATTGTTATTGAATAAATAAATAAATAATAACATAATTTATGAAAATTTTATAAAATAATTATCGATAAAGATAAAGATAAAGATATATTTATTTGTAAACATGTGTAACAATATACATATAAATGCAAATGTGGATGAAAAAGTGAAAATCTGTGGTTTCAACATGTTTTGCCACCATTGGCGTACAACATTAATTATAGCAACTTGAAAAATAACACAATTAAAAAAAAAAATACAAAATTAAAATATAACACAAATAGATTAGAAACTATCATTTAAAAAATCTTTAACATAGTAGTAACATTTTTCAGTAGGTAACTTCTTAAATTCTCTTTGGAATATGTTTGGCTGGTTTATATTTTTAACCTCTGGAATCTTATTATATATTAATGGTGCCATACAAAACACGCTTTTATGAAGGAGTGCTGTTTTCGTAGAGTAAGGCTGTAAGTATTTAGTAGTCTATTTCTAGTGACATTGTCTGACAAAAGAGGAAACCAGTGAAGATTACTTCTAACAAATAAAGCTATTTCCAAGATGTATAGTGACGGAAGTGTCAGTAAATGGTATTGTATAAACAGTGGTTGACAGCTGTCGGTATTTTTGATGTTAAACATAGCCCAAATACAACGCTTCTGCATTTTAAACACCATGTCGGTGTTTGTCGAATTACCCCAAAATATTAGACCGTATCTAAGCACCGATTCAACAAGTCCATAATACGCCATGAATAATGCGTTTCTACTCACTGTTGGTGCCAGTTTGTACATCGCAAAAGATAAACTACTTATTTTTGTACAAAGGTCTTCTGTGTGACATTTCCAATTGATTCTACTGTCAATTTTTAAACCGAGGAATTTGGCTGTTTCTACTTGATTTATTATATTATTATCATATATTAATTTAAATTTAATTGAATTTTGAGGTCTTTGACTATAGTTCATTACATTTGTTTTGTTTATATTTATTTTTAGATTATTATTGATTAGCCATGTTATTATAGATGTTAGTGCTTTATTTATGTCGTTTTCAAATAGATTTTTATCATTACATGTAATATTTACTGTGCTGCCGTCTGCAAATAATGTCATAGGTTGCACAGTTTATTTATTTATTTATTTAGCCATTTATGTACACACATATATAACCATACAAGAAAAAAGGAACAGAAAAATACGTACAAAGGTGATTCTTATTTCTAAAGAAATCTCTTCCAGCGTACCTGCGATAGGAAAGTCGATAAAGAGATGTAGACACCGTGTGTAAGAGTAGAAGAGAAAATAGAATACATATAATCAAAATAATTTACTTAATAAAACTAAACAAATAATAAACTAATATACATACATACATTCTTCTAGAATAAATATCACTAGAATATTAATTATAATTCTATTAAAACAATAAAAACATACGCAACTATGACGAAGTGGAAAGATAGTGTTCTTTCACTCTTCTTTTAAATACTGAAACAGTATGGCAGTCCCTTATATTAGGTGGCAGTGAATTCCACAACCAATGATCTCCTTAGTGAATGTTAATTTTTCTTTTTAGTATTTGAGATTTTTATTTGTTAAATGTTATTATTAATGTGGTCGATCTTTTTTGTTAAATTATTTTGAATGAAATTTTTGTTATTATTATTATTTGTTAAGCGTGAATAACCAAAAAATATTGAATAACTTTATCTCTTGTAAATATCCTTTTTGGCTTTGTAATATTATGTAAAACCATAAATGGTGCATGTTGTGATAGCCTTTTTATTTTTTTGGTGGAAAATTATTAAGTAACTTCTCCCGCTCTGGTCGCAACCCTGGCAGGCATTGGCTCTTCTGGACCCTGTCAGTTTGTGCTGAAATCTCTATGAGGTGTGCGTGGAACACAACGTGCCGTCGACCCTTGCCTGGTCCTTATCGGATGGTGAGCTACCCATTGCTCACCGTCCACAAGCCCGCGCCTACGGTGGTCGGGAGTCGGCCTGCGACTCCCGACGCCCAGGGCGTCCTGCGGCGACTAGGGATGTTGTGTTAGCCTGTAAGTAGGTAGTTGTTGCACTTATGAACGTACTATTAAGGAAATTATTTTAAATGCATTGTGTAAACAAGTTGGCTAACTTAAATAAATAAATCTAAGAAATGACGATGAAATAGAAGAAAAAGGATTTTCTATAGCCATAATTTCAAGTTACTACAGCTAATCCACACGCAAAATATGCGATTAGACGTGCAGTTGTGGGCCAGCCCGTTAAACAACAAAACTAAGTACAGCTGGTTAAAACGCTGACAACAGCTAAACCGCGGTCACTGTCAGATTGCATACAAAAGAAAGAGATGCGCGATGACACAACGCTTGTAATTTATCATAAAATATGAAGGAATTATCAATTTACTCAAAAATGAGTTGAGTAATCAAAAATAAAAAAAACAACCAAGTTCTGCATACAAATAAGACGTTCTTGTTATTAATTAAATACCAACCGTACGTTGATATTTTGGATTGAAACTCATAGTAAAGGGTTAGTTTACCGTTAATTTGTATCTAGATTTTTTTTTCTAAACGTGTTTTGGTAACAACCAAGTTCTGAGAAACATGTTCAAGAATAACATATATTTTTTCTGCTACCACTAACTATATAGATTTGGCAATTTTTTTGTTTAAGACAAGCCTGTTTTTATCATTTGGCTCTTGTCAGCGCCTTAAGGAGCCAACGGCCACTGGAAGGTAGTGTGACTTGAAAGGATGAGTTTAGAAAACCATTTTTTTATTTAATTGATACCCATTGCGTCTGTTATGTTTCGACAGCTAGATTTATTTGACCCTGTATATTGTTATACAGCTGCAGTAACTTTGCACTTGGTAGACAACTGTCTACCAAGTCCAAAGCCGACGGAAATATACACTTGCAAATGCAATTTTTGGTAGTATTTGAGTAAACTAACCGGAAATTGAAACGGAATTAAGTGAACTCACTTAAGGGGGCTCCGCTAGGGCACGCCACTATTGTGTCTATAAGTCCCCTCTTTGAGGAGTGGCTAGAGAGGCGGCACGGCGTCCTCACCTTCCGCCTGACGCAGGTCCTCACCGGACACGGATGTTTCGGGAGGTTCCTGTTCAGAATAAAGCGGGTGGAAACGCCCGGGTGTCACCACTATGTGGATCGTCCGGAGGACAAGGTGGAGCATACGGTGGAGGTCTGCCCAGCTTGGGCGGAGCACCGCCGTGTCCTCACGGAGGCGATCGGCGGCAGCGATCTCTCGCGTCGCGAGAGTGCATGGGCGGCCGTCACCTCCTTCTGCGAAGCAGTAATGCTCGCGAAGGAGGAGGCGGAACGCGTTAGGGAGAGGCAGGGTTCGCGCCCTCATGCTCCTAGTCGCCGCAGGAGACGCCCTGGGTGTCGGGAGTCGCAAGCCGATTTCCGGCCACCATAGGCGCGGGCCTGCGGACGGTGAGTGATCGGTAGCTCGCCGTCCGATAAGGACCAGGCCCGGGTCGACGGCGCGTTGTGTTCCACGCGCACCTCAAAGAGATGTCAGCTCGAATTGACGGGGTCCATTAGGGCCAATGCCTGCCAGGGTTGCGAGTTTGTCCGAAAAGGATATCGTGGCCCTGGCACACAGGGTTTTAGTCAGTAAAAGTCAGCCACACCCACAAGTTATTTGATAATTTCCCACCCAAAAAAAAAAAGAAAAAAGCGGGGTGCGCTAAGATAGCCCGCGAAATTCAAATTTTCTTACGTCTTTTGCAATTTGCAGGTCAGTAACTGGTTGTATGTTGATCTAAATATGATTCGCGGATGAAACAAATATGGCTTTACAGAATTATTATCATTAGAATCAGCAATACAACTCTCTAAGTTCGTAGAATCCTATTTAGATCAATATACAACTTGTTACTGACCTGTAAATTGCAAAAAAAGTAAGAAAATTTGAACTTCGCGGGCTACCTTATCGCAACCCCCTTAAGCGAACTCACTTAATTCCGTTTCAATTTTCCAGATAGCACTTTATTGCTTGTTAAAGAATCAAGGCACGTTGTATTTACCAATAACGAGTAAGCAGTAACTTTAAACGAATCGAATTGGGCAAGAATAGCATGCTTAAAACTCAAAAGATATTGGGAAAGTCTTTAAAACATTTATCCATTTTTGTCGTGTGATAAATCAACAAGTGATGTCGATTTTAATCTTGATATTTATCGATCGTTAACAGCCGACAGTTAACATCGATAAAATCGAGCAAATCTGTTATAAGCTGACTTATTTTATTGATCATAAAAAACATCGCATCGAGTGACAATAACGATTGCCAAAACACAAATGATATGCTGAAGTCTATGTTCCTATGTATGTAAAAGCCAGCTTGTCTATGTTCTTGTGATCCAATAGATGTACAGAGGTTTCGTAGTACGAGTACTAAGCTTACAATATATTCACTATGTAATTCGATCATGTTGGCCATAGTTTTCAAGTGCTTGTTCTAGTTCTATATTCTAGCAAGTCTAGCAGTTTAACTTCTTGAACATCGCTTTCAGGGATCCAATCTTGCTATATTAATTAACAATAATGTAAGGTATCAGAAATGGTTGAATGGGGTTGCTAAGAGTTAGTTATTGAATTTCACTCAAATCGACTGTGAGCATAGAGTAGGTACCTATTTTGACGAGTTATGAAAACGTAAATGTAGGGAACAGCTGATTATTCTTTCGCGATTTCAGGTTTGGTCCCACAGTAAAAGTTGTTCATAATGATGAGTGGAATGACCCCTTAAGCGGTTGTGCGTTATTTAAGCCTTGAATAGTCCAGAAACCTTGTATAGTACGATGACCTTGTGAAGGCCGCAGGCATCCGCTGGATGCGGGAAGCACAGAACCAGTCGATGTGACGGTGCTTGGGTAAGGCCTATGTCCACTAGTGGACGTTTTTCGGCTGAAATAAACGAATGATGAATGGATAGTCCAGAAACAATAAGAAAGTAAGTAAGAGTACTTATTTTGCATCCAATGACTGGCACGACGAGCGTTAACTAGTTACGGTAGGTACTCACCTACACAGGTAGCTACTCGCCTACGCGGGTAGCTACTAGCCTACGTGGGTAGATACTCGCCTATGCGGTTAGCTACTCGCCTATGCGGGTAGCTACTCAGCTACGCGGGTAGCTACTCGCCTACGCAGGTAGCTACTCACCCACGCTGGTAGCTACTCGCCTACTCAGGTAGCTACTCGCCTACGCAGGTAGCTACTCACCCACGCTAGTAGCTACTCGCCTACGCAGGTAGCTACTCGCCTACATAGGTAGCTACTCGCCTACACAGGTAGCTACTCATCTACGCTGGTAGCTACTCTCCTACACAGGTAGCTACTCCCCTACACAGAAAGGAACACGCCTACGCAGGTAGCTACCCGCTTACGCAGGTAGCTACTCACCCACGCTGGTAGCTACTCGCCTACTCAGGTAGCTACTCACCTACGCTGGTAGGTTAAAACTTCATATTAGGCAAGTTTTTTTGAAAAAACAGATGTAGGAACCTAGATAAATACTGTCTTAATCCGAATATCAGCATAATATGGTGGAAATATGCTCCAATTTCAAATTATTTTGGTATTACGTTTGTATGGGCAGTTCATGAATGGCAGCTACTCGCCTACTCAGGTATAGCTACTCGCCAACATAGGTAGCTACTCGCCTACATAGGTAGCTACTAGCCTACGCTGGTAGCTACTCTCCTACACAGGCAGCTGCTCTCCTACACAGGTAGCTACTCGCCTACACAGAAAGCTACTCGCCTATACAGAAAGGTACACGCCTACGCAGGTAGCTACCCGCTTACGCAGGTGGCTACTCACCCACGCTAGTAGCTACTCGCCTACGCAGGTAGCTACTCGCCTTCATAGGTAGTTACTCGCCTACACAGGTAGCTACTCATCTACGCTGGTAGCTACTCGCCTACTCAGGTATAGCTACTCGCCAACATAGGTAGCTACTCGCCTACGCTGGTAGCTACTCGCCTACTCAGGTAGCTACTCACCTACATTGGTAGCTACTCTCCTACACAGGTAGCTACTCTCCTACACAGAAAGAAACACGCCTACGCAGGTAGCTACCCGCTTACGCAGGTAGCTACTCACCCACGCTGGTAGCTACTCGCCTACTCAGGTAGCTACTCACCTACGCTGGTAGGTTAAAACTTCATATTAGGCAAGTTTTTTTGAAAAAAAAAGATGTAGGAACCTAGATAAATACTGTCTTAATCCGAATATCAGCATAATATGGTGGAAATATGCTCCAATTTCAAATTATTTTGGTATTACGTTTGTATGGGCAGTTCATGAATGGCAGCTACTCGCCTACTCAGGTATAGCTACTCGCCAACATAGGTAGCTACTCGCCTACATAGGTAGCTACTAGCCTATGCTGGTAGCTACTCTCCTACACAGGCAGCTGCTCTCCTACACAGGTAGCTACTCGCCTACACAGAAAGCTACTCGCCTATACAGAAAGGTACACGCCTACGCAGGTAGCTACCCGCTTACGCAGGTGACTACTCACCTACACAGGTAGCTGCTCTCCTACACAGGTAGCTACTCGCCTACACAGAAAGCTACTCAACTATACTGAAAGGTACACGCCTACGCGGGTAGCTACCCGCTTACGCAGGTAGCTACTTACCTACGCAGGTATCTACGTGCCTACAACGAAACGCGGGTTGCTACTCGCCTACGCAGGTAGCTACTCATCTACGCTGGTAGCTACTCGCCTACGCAGGTAGCTACTCATCTACGCTGGTAGCTACTCGCCTACTCAGGTATAGCTACTCGCCAACATAGGTAGCTACTCGCCTACATCGGTAGCTACTCGCCTACGCTGGTAGCTACTCGCCTACTCAGGTAGCTACTCACCTACATTGGTAGCTACTCTCCTACACAGGTAGCTACTCCCCTACACAGGTAGCTACTCCCCTACACAGAAAGGAACACGCCTACGCAGGTAGCTACCCGCTTACGCAGGTAGCTACTCACCCACGCTAGTAGCTACTCGCCTACGCAGGTAGCTACTCGCCTACATAGGTAGCTACTCGCCTACACAGGTAGCTACTCATCTACGCTGGTAGCTACTCGCCTACTCAGGTATAGCTACTCGCCAACATAGGTAGCTACTCACCTACATTGGTAGCTACTCTCCTACACAGGTAGCTACTCCCCTACACAGGTAGCTACTCCCCTACACAGAAAGGAACACGCCTACGCAGGTAGCTACCCGCTTACGCAGGTAGCTACTCACCCACGCTGGTAGCTACTCGCCTACTCAGGTAGCTACTCACCTACGCTGGTAGGTTAAAACTTCATATTAGGCAAGTTTTTTTGAAAAAAACAGATGTAGGAACCTAGATAAATACTGTCTTAATCCGAATATCAGCATAATATGGTGGAAATATGCTCCAATTTCAAATTATTTTGGTATTACGTTTGTATGGGCAGTTCATGAATGGCAGCTACTCGCCTACTCAGGTATAGCTACTCGCCAACATAGGTAGCTACTCGCCTACATAGGTAGCTACTAGCCTACGCTGGTAGCTACTCTCCTACACAGGCAGCTGCTCTCCTACACAGGTAGCTACTCGCCTACACAGAAAGCTACTCGCCTATACAGAAAGGTACACGCCTACGCAGGTAGCTACCCGCTTACGCAGGTGACTACTCACCTACACAGGTAGCTGCTCTCCTACACAGGTAGCTACTCGCCTACACAGAAAGCTGCTCAACTATACTGAAAGGTACACGCCTACGCGGGTAGCTACCCGCTTACGCAGGTAGCTACTTACCTACGCAGGTATCTACGTGCCTACAACGAAACGCGGGTTGCTACTCGCCTACGCAGGTAGCTACTCATCTACGCTGGTAGCTACTCGCCTACTCAGGTATAGCTACTCGCCAACATAGGTAGCTACTCGCCTACATAGGTAGCTACTCGCCTACGCTGGTAGCTACTCGCCTACTCAGGTAGCTACTCACCTACATTGGTAGCTACTCTCCTACACAGGTAGCTACTCCCCTACACAGAAAGGAACACGCCTACGCAGGTAGCTACCCGCTTACGCAGGTAGCTACTCACCCACGCTGGTAGCAACTCGCCTACTCAGGTAGCTACTCACCTACGCTGGTAGGTTAAAACTTCATATTAGGCAAGTTTTTTTAAAAACAGATGTAGGAACCTAGATAAATACTGTCTTAATCCGAATATCAGCATAAAATGGTGGAAATATGCTCCAATTTCAAATTATTTTGGTATTACGTTTGTATGGGCAGTTCATGAATGGCAGCTACTCGCCAACATAGGTAGCTACTCGCCTACATAGGTAGCTACTAGCCTACGCTGGTAGCTACTCTCCTACACAGGCAGCTGCTCTCCTACACAGGTAGCTACTCGCCTACACAGAAAGCTACTCGCCTATACAGAAAGGTACACGCCTACGCAGGTAGCTACCCGCTTACGCAGGTGACTACTCACCTACACAGGTAGCTGCTCTCCTACACAGGTAGCTACTCGCCTACACAGAAAGCTACTCAACTATACTGAAAGGTACACGCCTACGCGGGTAGCTACCCGCTTACGCAGGTAGCTACTTACCTACGCAGGTATCTACGTGCCTACAACGAAACGCGGGTTGCTACTCGCCTACGCAGGTAGCTACTCTCTTACACAGAAAGCTACACGCCTATACAGGAAGCTACACGCCTACGCAGGTAGCTACGTGCCTACAACGATACACGGGTAGCTACTTGCCTACGCAGGTAGTTACTCACCCACGCTGGTAGCTACTCACCCACGCTGGTAGCTACTCGCCTACTCAGCAACATTTTCGCTCAAAGTCCTCAAATAGTTGCTGTTCTGAGGGGGAAGGTGTTACGTACCCTGCCTACACCAAATAACCCGAATAGCGACATTATAGCCTAATTACGTCAATCGCATGATTCCATATAAAATCGCAATACACCATCTTGCTGAATCAACGAATTGACGCCTCGTGTCGCCGCGCCGCACGCTCACCTACTTCCAAATCTGCTGATGCCGCATCGACGTCTAGCAATCGTCATAGTTAATTGTAATGTTAGAGATAACTCATTTTCGGTACTTACTAGCATCGTCCGAATCTAGACTTAGGAATTAGCTTTAAGTTTATGCTATTCTAATTTTTACATAATTAAACCTTTACTTAAATAACTTCGGTTTTCTTTAAGTCCTCCGGCTGCCACCTTCATAATTGGTCGCTCCCGTGAATCAACAGCGGCAGCCTAATAATACGAGGGGTTCCCAAAGGCCCTCCGAAGCAGTTCGAAGCTCGTTACCGCCGGTAACAAGCCAAGGACAGGACGATGTAGAAGGTTTCACTCGCGTGGAGAAGAAGAAGAAGAAGCCTGCTTGTCGTAATCAGTGCGGTACCGCATTGACTGGTCCAGACATGCTGCTGCTGCGTCCCGCTATTCCAACCACGCAGCTTTACGTGTCACGTTTACATCACACCACGAAGGTAGAGGATGTCGTGGAGTACATCAGGATGACGACCAAGTTCACCTTGAGAGTCGAGAAGTTGGAGTCGCGCCATAAGATTAACTTCAAATCTTTTGTGGCGCGGGTACCGACCCATCACCTGGACACTTTCATGAAGGAGGAATTTTGGCCGACGGATGTCGTGTATCGGTGTATCGCGGAAGGCACTATGACTCAGCGCAATACGTCGCTGACTCAACGTAGTAACAAAATTTTGTAGTGATGTTTTTATCATGTATTATTATTATGTAAGATTATTTGTTTCTTTTGTCTATAGGCCTTAAGTTGCCTGAAAATAAAGCCATTATTATCTCCTTTATTTCATTTTATACATATAATATAAATTACATTTTTAAATATTAGAATATAAAAAATATATAAAAACATTTAAAATGTAAAAAATAGTAGTCCACCGGTATCGGGAACAAGGTCCAAGCTACGGCGGTCAGGGCTCCAATTAAACAAGTTGAATTATTAATTCACTTGAGTAATCTGACATGTGCTAGCTGTCACTTTGTGTAGTAAAATGGTCATATTTATTGTCAAAGACATGAAATTATCTACTTAACAATAGACGGGACATAGCAAACAAAATCGTAATCCGAAACATTTGTCCTAGTGGGCAAAAGCCGCTGAGTCTAGTGTGGTACGCCTGCATGTCAAGTCGCAATCGTGTCCACTAAAAGAAAATTCTTTTCGAAGTATATATACTGAATTGTGCGTTATGGTTTTGCTAATCACGTAGTGATAAAACGACTAGACATAACATAACATAAAACATAATCTGCTTATAATGTACCCACTACTGGGACACAGGCCTCCTCTTTCTGTGAGAGGGAGTGGGCCGTAATCCACCACGCGGGCCCAGTGCTGGTCAAAATGGTCAAAATAAATAATTTTCTTAGATGTTTCGAACTATCTGACGGTTGGTAATCAAAGGTTGGTGTCGGTAAAAGTGTAACGTGTCAAACTTAGCTATTATGTAATTTTGCTATATTACGCTAGATGGCGTCATTGAGACGATCACAATTTTTCTATAACATTACTTCTGATAGCCTCTCTATAGTAGGTATCTATCTTAAATCTCTTTGTTTATTGTATACTAGACTTTTACAGTTATTATTATGCATTTATTTTACACTTATTTATTTATTTAACAGTTTATGTATACACATAGACAGACAAGAAGAAAGGAACAGAAAAATACGTACAAAAAAAAAAAACCAAAAAGATCACCATTACAATAAATATGACCATTTTATTACCCAAGTGACAGCTAGCACATGTCAGATTACTCCGTGTGAAATAATGGAGGTCAGTGGATTACTCCAGTGAATTAATAAATTGACTTTAGGTATTGTCTTGTGCTGTAGAAACTTTTTTCATCAGACACAGGCGCGAGGAAGGATTCAGATTATATTTAATTATTATTATCAAGTCTGATAACAGAAGGATGTTTACCTCCGCATCCTCCTCTAATATTCCTCAAAAACGCGTATTTTACTTTTTATTGCACCCAATTTGGGCCAAAAATACGCGTTCCAAATAAATTCATGGAAAATAAAAGCATTATAACACAACAATAACCCGACGTGGGTCGAATATTTATTAAGTGGAGGCTCTAATTGCGAGGTTATCTTGGTGTTGTAGGGTAATATTGTGGAGTTTACGTCATTTTTCGCGTCGAGTCGGCGGGCGTCGGCGGCGTCGGTAATTCGGAGCAATTTACTCCGCGCTCCTTCGGACTGATTTCGTTTGCGGACGTCTTAATTATCTGGTTCGAGTTTGTATTTAATGTGTTGTGACGTCAACGTTCTTAATGCAGTGGAAGTAATGTTTGAAATTATGTTTATTTCCTTAAGGGTGCGGGAATATTGCTGATAACCCTGTAAAATAAAGGGAGAGCCAAGTTTTCACCAATCTTCAGGCAATCCTTAAATCTTGGCGGCTTCTGAAAATTTCATTCAATTTCTATTGCTGAACTAGTGTTATTCACTCCACAAAAAATAAGGGCATCCCAAAATCCATGAAGTATTTGAAGTATTTTATAATTAAATCTGACACCCAAAAGCTGCATATAAACGCATAAACAGTCATTTACCCAGCAAATAACAGTTGTATTAACTCCTAAATTATGCAAATTCATTCATCAAAATAAAACAGACATTCATGTCAACAACAAACACGAATCCTAAATGAACTAATTCACGAACAATGACAGTCGTTGCTCAATCAGAAAATAATACATCAGGCTCAAACCGCCACGCGGAATTTAATGAGCTCCATTAAAAGCTGTCATTTTGTGAATTTACGTCTGTGCCAAATTTGACTAGTCAGTAATAAATTTGGTAGCCCCCCGGGTAATGAATTTAAGAAGACGCCTCCGACTGCACGAGATTGTTTATAGTAGGTATTAAGTTGTACTAAAAAAAATGTTTTTGGAAGATTTTGTTTTACGTCTTTGTCGGCGTGATTAATTTTGTTGGGACTGCCGCGATGGTGCAGCGCTTCTGCTATGTTTGCGCAAAACCGAACTGACGGCTTCCACGCCGTCATTCGTAAGAAAACCGCGTCGCTGTTGTCAAGGTTGCGGGCGAGTGGCAACAGCATCCTAAAAACTATTTCGGAAAGTATTGACTCTCCGATTATTAAAAGTTTTGTGAGAAGGACAATCACAGAACATTAATCTGGGGATGCCCTTTTCACAATACTATTAGTTACTCTGCCTTTTATAATGTATCTCAGCTACTAACACTAGAAATAAGTTATTTTGTATTGCTTACTAACACAATGGATTATTGTTGTCCGATGAATAAAGAATTATTATTATTATTAATATGTACACCCATGCCAAATTACAGCTTTCTAGTACTAACCGTCTCTGAGCTAAGCCGGGGACAGACAGACAGACGGCGAAACTATAAGGGGTTGTTGACTACGGTACCCTTAAAATTATCCTAAGGGAACAATCCCATACTTTGCACGAAAACAGCTAGAATCCGTTGCTATAAGAAAACCCGATATGAAAAAAGTCTAATAAATAATCCTACTTCTACAAAAATAGGTATTTGTACCACACTATTTTAAGATTGTAGACAGGAAACAGATTTTTCATGAAAAATTGTAGGACTTTTAAAATATTACATCAAAATATCGCTAGTCAATCTGCCTAGCCTTTTCCCAGCTATGTTGGGGTGGCTTCCAATATAACCGATGCAGCTGAATACCAGTGTTTTACATGGAGCGACTGCCTATCTGACCTCCACAGCCCAGTAACTGGGTAATACGATACCTCTTGATAAGACTGGTCGTCAGACTTTTGGGCTTCTGACAACCCCAAACGACTGTCAAAGATCCACGAATGACAGCCGGGACCAACGGCTTAAAGTGCTATCGAAGCACGGAGGAGTCTTGGTATGTAAAGATAGTCACCCATCCACGGACCAAACCCAGCAAGCGTAGCTTAACCTGATGGATCGACCCATGCGGCTGTTATTACCAATTAACCACGATCTTCTCAAAATTAAAATATCGCTAGTATTTTATCAAAACAAAAAAGAACTAACACTACTAGAATGGCTAATAATTTTCGAGGCGACTTACAACTTAAAGGGCGACTAATTATTTGATGCAAAAAAAAATAACATGGCAGCGATTAAATATTATTTCTTAATCGCTGCAAAGTCATCTACTGTTATTGAATCATTTGGGTTAGGTTAGGTTAGAACAGTAACCATTAACAAGCGAAGGCGAGCGAGCGAAGCGAGCGTGCCGCGGTAGCGGCCGCCGAGCGCCAGATCCCCTCTATTGTTGGTAAATTCAGTTACCAAAACAAAAATTTGATGCCAGTTTAAATTAAAATAAAGCTAAAAACTGATTATTGAGCTGCTACTTTCTACTTAAAATAATACTTCGCTGTAGCTGCTAACCTACTATTTTTGCTACCGGCTTTCATTATTTTTTAATCCCAAATTCCGATTAATTTGTCGCTGCGTTAAATACATGCCTACTAGAATTACGATAAGCGAATAAAGAACCTGTCAGTTTATGTTCCTCTGAAACTTTTATGAAAAATATTAAAAATTAAATGATTTCATGACGTTAAAAAAATTCTCTCTTTTAAAAAAACCTTCTCCTCCTTTCTACGGCAAACAAACAGACACCTATGTCCCCGCGTGGAGGTTGGAAATTATCCTACGGAACGTACTACGGGGATAAAAAGTACTCTATGGCCTAACCAAGATCATGGTCTATCCGATTGCCAAATTTCATCTAAATCCGTTCAGCCGTTATGGCCCCAAAAAGGTAACAGACAGACAGAGTTACCTTCGCATTTATTACATTCGTATGGTTATGAATGGAGTATCTGTTGAGAATCAAATGCAGCTATTAGGTTCCAAGATACTTTCAGAAAAATAAAGTAAAGTCCTTCTTACTGAATATCGAGACAATTGTGATCATAAATATCATGTTGATTCCACCAACCATCATGAAGTTCTCTTGACGTAATCCTACTCTGAATTAAGGGCAGTCTTAATGTTTACAAAATCAATTCAGTCGATAAGGAAGTGAAAAGAATTGTAACAAACATACATACTTACTTAACTTTTGTGACTTATAAATTCTTTTTTGTAGCATTGCCATTGTCAGCTAAAAAGGTAAAAAGTTTGTTCCAAAATTAGGTCCTGAACTAATATAATTAAACTAGCTTTTGCCCGCGGCTTCGCTCGCACCAACATTTATTTTAATTGATACGTTTTAGTTTTAGCGTTTTAATTTTAGAAACTTAACTTATTTTTTCTCGCCGACAGTGTTGCCAGCGTCTTAGTGGGCCAGCATAGATGTAACAATTTACTTAGTTAAGTATTCGTGCCAAGTTTCAAGTTTATTAACTCATGGAATACGATTTACATACAAACAAAATCCCTATTTTTTAATTTTTACCCCCTTAAAGGTCAAATTTCCAAAAATCCCTTCTTATATATTATGACGTAGGCACCCAGCCTACGTCATAATATCTGTGTGCCAAATTTCAACCCAATCCGTTTAGCGGTTTGAGCTGTGGCGTGATGATGAGTCAGTCAGCCTTTCCTTTTATATATATAGATGTACAAATCAAATCAAATCATTTATTTGCATGAATATGAATGAGTACATGAGTTGATACATACAAAAAAGTTCTTTAAACCATATCCTACCTAAACAGGTGTTACTACTAAGTATAATTGAAATATTTCTAACATTATTCATTAATTTACAAATATTAAATTATTTATGAAATTTATTAATTATATAATTTTATTATTATTACTAAATTAAAAGAATAATTACATTTATCATTTAAATAATCAATAACTTTGTAATATGCTTTATTGATCAGATAAGTCTTTAATTTATTTTTAAATTATGTAAAATTATTTGCTTCTTTTATATTATTAGGTAATTTACTATATATTCTAGGGCCCATACAAAATGCACTCTTGCCACGCACACACCATGCGCATACACCATGTGGACCCAGAAGTTGCTTTACAGAGGATCAAAGTAGGAATATGTGGTTAATTTGTTGAAAATGAAAATCATTGCAGGATAGGAATAATTAGGTAAATATCGTTTGGGGGTTCCCTCTTTAAAAACGTAATAGAACGGAAAGAAACAATCATTTTATAATAGCACAATTTTTAATTCTAACAGTTATACAGTTATATTTTTATGATGTTATTCTTAACATTTAATTTAGGCTTCCCGGGTGTCACCACTGTGTGGATCGCCCGGAGGACACGGTGGAGCATACGGTGGAGGTCTGCCCTGCTTGGGCGGAGCACCGCCGTGTCCTCACGGCAGCGATCGGCGGCGGCGATCTCTCGCGTCCGGCCCTGGTTCAGGCCATGGTTCGGAGCGAGAGTGCATGGGAGGCCGTCACCTCCTTCTGCGAAACAGTGATGCTTGCGAAGGAGGAGGCGGAACGCGTGAGGGTAAGGCAAAGTCAACGCCCTCGCGCCCTTAGTCGCCGCAGGAGACGCCCCGGGCGTCGGGAATCGCAGGCCGATTCCCGGCCACCGTAGGCGCGGGCTTGCGGACGGTGAGCGATGGGTAGCTCACCGTCCGATAAGGACCAAGCCCGGGTCGACGGCGCGTTGTGTTCCACGCGCGCCTCAAAGAGACGTCAGCACCAATTGACGGGGTCCGAAAGGGCCAATGCCTGCCAGGGTTACGAGCCTGTCCGAAAGGGATATCGTGGCCCTGGCACACAGGCATCTGAAGGAACACGGTGGGTTTTAGTCAGTAAAAGTCTGACACTCCCTCCCGCTCCACCCAGAGCGGGAGAAGTTATTTGATAATTTCCCACCCAAAAAAAAAAAAAAAAAGGCGGTTGATTCTTTTTTTTATATTGTAATTATTTCATTTGGGAATAAAGCTAAATTAACGGCAACAAATGTGTCCAAAGAAAAAACATATTGCTTAAAATTTAAAGTATAATAGGTATGAATGTGTCTATTATTATTTATCCTTTATGTCGATCTCGCCTAGTTTCAGAATCTAGTTTTCATCTCTGCATTCTCTTTTTGTCGGTTTTAGTCTAATTATACTTGATCCCGATGAATAAATGAAATTACCATTGCTTTCTATGGCAATAGCATTAACTATATTGTCTAATTTAGCCAAATACTCAGCTTGCTTTGTTTCTACATTACCATAATAAATTTCGCTTAGAGTTGAAAAGTATATGTTACCTTCAATATCAGATGTGATTCCAAACGGAATATCATTATATAAAAAAATGGTTTCATTTTTAGCTCTGTTATACAAAAACGTACCAGAAGAATTAAAATACACAAGATCTTTGTCACTAGTAACTGCAAGTAGCATGACTTTGACGTTTTGTAATTCAGGCACTTCCGCGACTTGATCATTTTTATATAAATACGCTTTCGCTTCTGGATAAACAGTAAAATATAATCCATCATTGTAGAACATTTGCCATACACATGCTTCCGTGATGTTTAAATTATTCGCGGTCTTCGTATTATAATCATATGTGTATACGCCGTCTTGACCACCCATATAAACAGTGTTATCCTTATTGTTTACAGCGACGGCAAAACTTCCTCGAATGCCAGAAACTAAGCCGTAAGCGCCAGTTTCGAAATTGAGATAGGCAGTTTTTTTAAATGTTGCCATATAGCTGAGGAACAGAGTATTCGTGTTGTGATCGATAGCTAGCTGGTATGGACTATCAAGATCTGTTTTAATGACTTCCGTTTCGTATCTTAAGCCCCGAATACGAATACACGTTGTGTCACCACCAATTGCAAAAGCGAATAAAGTTGTCACAATGAAGAACTTCATCTGAAAAGATAAAATAATTGTCAGTACTACATTATCTACTAGTATATTGTATACTAAACAGCTGCATCCGGTTAGACTTGAAGCCGACCCCAACATAGTTGGGAAAAGGCTAGGCAGATGATGATATTGTATACTAAACCTAATATAGAAAGTAAGTCTAAGGGCCAGCGTACACCAGGGGTCTACTCCGAAGCGCTAAACCAAAGTATCGGCCGAAAGTTCGGCCGTTTTATAACTTCCACAGTTTCCTGTTTTGACTTTGAGTCCTTACCCGACTTCAAGTCACAGTTTTGACTTTGGCTTATCTCTTTGACTGTCTTTTTATTTTTCGTAGTCAGCGATAGTTAGCCGTAGTAAAGAAACGACCAAACATTCGGCCGATATTCGGATTTATGTTTGGAGTAGACGGCGCGGCGGCGAGGCGCAGCGTGGCGCGGTTGTCACTGCCAATCAAATGTCAACGTTGCGCGCCTAAAAATAATGTTAAGAATAAATAACCTGAGACGCGCGCCTCTTTCCGCTTTGACGCGCTCTCGAGCCAATGGAAGTTTATTTATTTTCAACTTTATTTCAACTGGTGCAAGGTCAATATTTATTTGGCAGTGACGAATGCGCTGCGCTGCGCCTCGCCAGATATGCGCCGGCCCTACTGCGGTTATTGCAATAAGACTGCCTGTGTACTACAGCAGGTTGCTAGCTGCTATCTATTATGAATTGCATAGGTATTATAATTAGAGATCGGATATTCGAATGCATATTCACCTAAATTTTGAGAGTTGTCTAGTATGGAGTTCGCTTCGGTACGGGAAAAAGTGTTGGTTTCCAGGACTGACAAGTTTTTAAGAACTCCTCTTTTGTACTGTGTATCCCCGAATAAATTTATTTCATTTCAGAATAAAAGGTTTTGAAGAAACATTAATAGTGTTTTTTAAACGTGTTATATTTTCCACAAAATTCTTGCCTAGTTCTAAATAGATAAGAAATATTTGTTATAATACTTAGGAATAAAAAAATATATTTTAAGAAGCCGTTTCCATACTTTGTATCCTTTGCCGGGAAAAAAACGTACTTTAAATATATACGTACGGTAAATATGCATCCGAATATCAGATCTCTAATTATAATGGGCAGTGCAGTGCGATGCGCGCTCGAACACGGACGTGTTTCCACTGTGCACGGCACGAATTTTATTCGCGTGTTGCACGGCCATAGCCGCTGCCCGTAAACACTATGAGTTCCAAACAACTCATAGTCAATGAATTGCTGGCATTCCTGGTCCATGCTATTGACTACATGGACGAGGTGAGCATCCTGCAGATATCCAACTTGAAGGAGGACGACATCAGCAGCGGAAAACTGTTGCTGTTCCAGTCTCTTGGAAAACTAGACCAGATGCCCTCTTGTCGCAGAGATGGAACCGAGAAGAGTCTTCAGGATATCATCGATATGTTGAAGAAGACTGACCCGGACGACGTGCCTGATTTCGTGGTGAAGGAGCTAGGTAAACTGCCCCCCATCACCTTCGATCACGTCGACGTAACGCGGCTGCTAAAGGACATCACTTCCCTTAAAGTGGAGATGACAAAGATGCAGTCCAGAATAGAGGTATCAGAAAAAAACAATGCTGAACTACGTGCAGAAATAGTATTATTGCGCGACGTTGGTTTGGTAATTGGGTCACCTGAGGCCTCAAAGGTGAACACTCGTCGAGGGGCGCAAAATGCAACCGTCGGCAGTTTTGGTTCGGCGAACACAAGTGCGTCACCAGCTGCCGATAATGCTGAGCAAGCGCCGCCCGCCGCCGCCGTCGCCCGCGCCACAACACCGGCTGCGGAAACGTCACGCGTTGGTACGTCGACCCCTAAACGTGCCTACGCTGTCATTGTCACTGCCGGCAAATCTGATGCGTCGCAGCCTAAGCGACAAAACAGAAAAGGGGATAAAATGAAAATGGGTGCTCAACCTGCCCTGACTGCGGTCCGTAGCTCCATTCCAGGAACGAGACAGGTGGATGAGGAGGGTTTCACTAAAGTGGAAAGGAAGAAGAAGAAGCCCTGTTCTCGTAACCTGTGCGGTACCGCACCGAGTGGACCCAACATGCTGCTGCGCCCTGCTGTGCCTACGACGCAGCTGTACATTTCACGTCTGCACCACTCCACGACGATTGAAGAAGTCGTGCAGTATGTGAAAGTGAAGACCAACTGGATTCTGAGGGTCGAAAGGTTGGAATCGCGCCACAACATCAACTTTAAGTCATTTGTGGTACGAATCCCAACCAGCCATCTACAGACCTGCTTGAAAGAGGACTTTTGGCCGAAAGGTGTCGTATATCGACGTTTCCGAGGACGGTTACGCGACACCACGCAGCGAAACACGACGCCGACAACGCGTGTTTAGTTAATGTTACTATAATAAAAATATGTATGTTTAGGTTAAGGTTTTTATCTATGGGCCTGCGTAGCCTGAAATAAATGGATTATTATTATTATTTTCTTTATTAATTCAGATACATACAAATTATATTTTTAAATATCAGAATATAAAAAATATATAAAAACATTTAAAAATATAAAAAATAGTTGTCCACCGGTATCGGGAGCAGGGTCCAAGCTACCGGTGGCTAGGGCTGCAGAGATAGGAACCTCCTCACGATGCGAGCAGTATCGAGGAGTACTGCCTTCTGAATCAGGCCCTTGATCCAACCACCTAACGAGAGCCTCGAAAGATGTTGCTCGAGCTTATTTATTATTATAATTGTTGAGTGTTTTTTCTTCTCAGCTCTTTGGCTGGTTTTTGCAACATTTACGGACCGAAGCCAAGTAAATGCAGCGTGTGGTGTGTTATGTTAAAGATGTGTTGTGTGAGGACCTATTTCGTTTTCTTCTATTTGCATGAACTTTCTGACGATTCGACATGTATTTAAAATTGCAGCTTTTTGTAGGGCGATATAGAGGGTTTCTTTAAGGTTTAGTAATTTAAGGCTATGGAGAAGGTGATTCGAGATGACGCCTGTTGTAGAGAGGACTATAGGGATCACATAAACTTTTTGTTGGCGCCATAGTCTAGTTACTTCATCTTTGAGTTCCATGTATTTACTAATTTTTTCAGATATTGTTTTCTGAATGTTATGTGTATTCGGAACGGCAATATCTATTAGGTAAGTAACTTTATTTACTTTATCCTGTAGGGCTATATGCGGTCTATTGTAGTGAATTGTTCTGTCGGTGAGAATGGCGCGGTCATAGTAAAGTTTGTGTGTGTCATTTTCTAGGATAGTTTGTGGTGTGTAATTGTAGTAAGGGGTGTTTGTGTCCCGTATGAGTGTGTATTTGAGTGCTAATTTTTGATGAATTAATAGATTTTTATTTAGAATTAATCTAAATATGATAGTTTTATTTTTAATTCAAGTAAAATTATGTATTTAATCAATTAAATTAGAAGTTATACATAGAGGTACATATATTATGAACTTAAAAAATACTTAAACGTTCATCAGTGCTCGTACAATCATCATGATGTCTCACTGGCTTAAGGTCTCGGCAGACTGCAGTCATTGGGGAAATCCCCCATCCGTAAATGTAAACTTCAATGAGTATTGTCAATTATTTTGAGACAGTTTTGTAATATTTAACAAAAAATAAATGGTATTTCTTTATTAACCAAAATAAATCTTATCAGCTCATTTTTAACGATAACCACTTACTATATTTTTATTTTCGTTATTTTGAAAAAAAAAACCTAATCCAGAAAAAAAACTGTTTGTTTTCATGTTTTTGTACAATGCTTTATTTTCATCTCAGAAAAAAAAAAAACGTTTTTTTACAACTCTATGCCTGTGTACTAAAAGCAGGTTGCTAGCTGCTATCTATTTTGAATTGGATAGGTATTATAATATACAGCGTGTACATGTCACCGTAAGATTGTGAGCATCGTTAGTTCATAAATTTATCTAGCGAGATTATAAAGTATCGAATAACTGTGAAATGTTTTAATATAACGCATTCATTTTCAGTAGTTCTCTATATCTATCTATCAATGTGAAATCGTCAAATTGTGAACGAATCTGCACTTATCGACAGCGTCCGATTTTATCACCCGTAAAATTGTGAACCGACCCTGTTATGTAGGTCTTGGCGGTATTTAGTATTAGCGCAGGGAGCGTTCATCGCATGCAACTTTGATACCAGTTCACAATCAGTTTGGCATGAATGTATTTGCCAAAAATGCTATCCGTTCCAAGCCTGACCCGAGTCAAGCTGATTAAATGGTATTTTGACATAGAATCAACACGTCTGCGAATTTTAGGTACCTGTACCTAAACTAATATATAATAAAATGAGAACATCGTGTGACCAAGCTTCAACACAAGAAATTAAATAACTGTTTACAAAAAAACGTACAACGAACTCATTTACTGTGTACCTAATTTTTATTTTCCTTGAGTGTTGATCATCGGAAATGACATTTTTTTCTTTTTTTTTGGGTTAGGAATTATCAAATAATTTCTTCCGTTCTTTCACTCAGACTTTTACTAAGAAAAACCCACCCGTGTTCCTTCAGTTGCCTGTGTGCCAGGGCCACCATATCCCTTTCGGACAAACTCGCAACCCTGGCAGGCATTGGCTCTAACGGACGCGTCAAAAAAAAAAAATGTGGAACGCTTCACGATCTTCTCTGTATCGTTCCATAGTATATTATGTACTGCCAAAGCAAGTACATTGGAAATGACCTGGCATGACATTTACGAATCTACTAGTAAACAGCTGATAATAATTATTTGATTTTCCTTGCGTTCTAGGTTAATATATAGTCAGAGAAATTAATTGTTAAGCAAATTGACACTCGTACGTCAGCTTGCCGTGTTATTGCCATTTCGTGCAACGGTCAAACAATGTTATTTGTGATTTGAATATACGGACAGTTTAAGTTGGTAGTCAATTTGCTTAACAATTAATTTCCATGACTTTATGTTCGACTTGCAGCAAAACAGATAACTGTTGTTTCCAAAAGAACTTGAACTTTTTTTATGGAAGCTGGCGTAGTCACCATTTTGTTTTTTACTGCGAAATGATACTTTAGGTCACCATATATACCTGGACATTTTTTGTTTGTTTAATAGTCCATAGCTAATTATGCCAGTTTCATCATACACCGCAACTTTGAAGAAAAACCAAAATGGCGATAAAAAAAAAAAAATAGTTTATTGGTAAAACAAGTATAAATGTATAAACAATTTTTTTGATTGGATCTTCCTTTTAGGCAGATAGTGCCTGTATTAGGAGAGTCCGCTCTTCCAAAGCATGACGTGTTATAAAAAAAGCAAAAAGTATTATTTTTATGCTAAAACTATATAAATTAACATTACGAGTAAATTAAATTAGATAAATCAAATGTGGGTAAGAGTGGGTGTAAGTATGTGTGTGAGTACCTATATGTAAGTGAAAGTGTAGCCTGTAGGTGTGAGTGAGAGTACGTGAGTGTGAGTGTGTGTAAGTGTCAAGGTTTCAGAAGTGTTTCGGTTTCATTGTAGGTAAGCGTTTGTATCCATTCCATTTTTTTTTTTTTACTGTCATAGTAGTTTTTGGGATAAATATAGATGTATTTATTTATTTTATTATATAGCGCAGCAGATCGTTTACTAAATGCATACTGGCAAGCAGAGTCCTTGTCCTAGGGATATTTAATATCAAATCTTTCCTTCTTTTTGTCAGTATGCTAGCATCATAGGAAAGAGACTTATGTTTTTTTAATATAATTTGTAATATGTAAAGTTTCCTGACTGAGAGCAAGTTACTAAGTCGAAATAAGTCTTCAGTAGGATATCTTTTTTTTTTAAGTACATGCACTTGATAAGAGCGCGTTGTGCCCTTTCCACCGCTAGAAATTTTGTTTTGGCTGCACCACCCCAGACAGGTATACAATAGGAAAGTTCTGACTGGACTAGCGCAACATAATCATCTTAAAGAAATCATTTCTATGGCCTGAATGATTACGGGCAGTCTTGGGAACGACGTATCTAAGAGTACTGAAGATCCAGCTTAATTTCCTGACTCTATTGGCAACCTGCTCAATATGTGGGTGCCACGATAATCTCTGGTCCATGATAACACCTAGGTACTTAATATGAAGTACTTTGTTGATTGTTGAGCAGCTACAGCTATTGCGATTATCGTTATTTCAAGTATGAATTTTTAACATTAAAGTTTTCGTCTGGTTGTGTACGTTGGCAAACACTAAAGCAAATGTAATTTGTTTTTATGATGTTTAATGTAAGCAAATTGCGATTTAGCGATTTTAGCCAAGCCTGTCTCAGTAGCAAGTTAAACATTCTGCCATGTATCACCAGTGAAGACTACAGCAGTATCATCCGCGTAAGAGAAGACTTGTGCGTTTGCAACATTTATGTTACAGAGTTGTCCCACACAACAATGTGGGTCCCAATACGCTTCCTTGAAGGACGCTGTATGACGTGTTTGCATCCTCACTGGTGTACTGACCTACTCTTACCCTCTGCTTCCTGTTTCCGAGATAATCCTTGAAAAGGCTAAGAGGCACTCCGCGAACCCCGATACATTCCAGCTTTCTTAAAAGGATTGGGACAGAGACGGTGTCAAAGGCTTTTTTTAGATACAGTTAAGAGAAAAGACTAAGAATACAGTTATACATTTTTTACCTTTGTCAAGCTGTTCGGTTATATGAGCACTTAGTGCAGTAACTGCATCTTCAGTGGAAATCCCTCGACGAAAGCCAAATTGTGACTCTGATAGTACGTTGAAATTTTTTAGGTATCTTAAAAGCCTTATATTGATAAGTTTCTCTAGTATTTTTGATATAGAGGGTAATACAGATATCGGCCTGAAGTTGGAGACATCGTCACTGTCCCTACTCTTGTACACTGGTGTAATAATAGCCAGTTTTGAGGAAGTCGGGAAGATGCCTTCACCAAAGCAAAGATTAGCAAGATGTGTAATTATGGGAACAACCTCCTTTCTTATAAATTTTAGAAATGCAGTAGAAACATTATCCCAACTAGATGCACTGTCAGATTTGAGACTCATTAGGATATGATTCACTTCATCATCGTCAGTGTCTAACATTACGAAGGAGTTGGGTTGAGTTTGTTGTAAACAGAGGTCATTTTGATTATAGCTTAAAGTTGGCTGGATTTTTTGAGCAAGGCTCTTACCAATGTTCGCAAAATATTTGTTAATATAGTTAACTGATTCTAAAGGAGTCGATTTTATATCAAGTAAGTCTGTACTGCAATTGTTACGTTTATTTGTGAAAGTTATAGTTTTAATATTCATCCAAAGCAATTTATTGTTAGCAACTGATTTTGTAATTAATTCTCTTTCATATTTTCGTTTTATTTTTTTGATAAAATTATTACAGTAATTTCTATATCTAATATATGTTATTTTTAATATGTCGTTATATGGATCTTTTTAATTATCTCTTTGTAGCTTATTACGATTTTTAATACAACGTAAAATTCCTGGGGTGATCCATGGTTTTATAATGCGCTTACTGTTAGGGATTTTAGTAAGAATAGTATTTTTATTTATGGAATCCGTTCATTTGTTTACTAGTAGGTTAGTTAGAGTTTCAGGATCGTTACAAAAAAGTAAATCAGCTAGATTACTTTCTTGCACATACTTAAGTGCCTGCTCAAAATCCACAGTGGATCTAGTTTTGCTAGCTAATGGGGTATTTTTTAATTTCGATAGGGATAGAAGTGTGGTGTAGTGATCTGTAATACTAGTGTGTAAGATAGCGATGGATGCTGAGATTTTGTGTTTGTTAATTTCCAGCAGTGGACTGTGATAGGCTGAGTTGATTGATTGATTGATTTTCAGCATAAAATGGTCTAAACAGTTTTCATTCCTGGTAGGTCGATGGGGTGAGTTATGCCACTTTGTTTCTTTGCCCCATGGATATGGTTAAACCATAATGCAATGTCTAATAATTATTGCCAATCTTATACATAATTAGGCTCCATACACGAAAAAAACAATCTTTTGTCAATTTCTTTTCTAATTGTGAGAAAGCTTGAAATAATGGAAACATTAAGTCTGTGTGACTATACAAAAAGCGCTAAACCATTCGTGTACAGAGCCGGTTAATAGTTTCATCACTCTTGCGCTCTCCAAAATATAGTATATTTCGCCATTGATTTACATGAAGATATTATCATATTTTTTTATTTCAAGGCTGAAGACTAATGTGTGATAATGGTTTGCTAAATAATAAGAAAAATACGGTATAGGTTTTATTCGAAAAATAGGGTGTTTCAACATTATTTTTCTGCTATATTTTGTATCAAAATTGAAAAAAGTGGTCCAGGTACGTGCAAGGAGACCATACAATGACGTTGAAGATATTTTTTTTGATGTTCAAAATCAAAAGTATGTAGTTTCTTGTAAAATGATGATCTAACGGATGATGTTCAGTCTCGCATGGAAAACTTGTCGCTAATTAATATTAGCGACAAGTTTTCCATGCAATGCCATGTTTTGCATGTTTTTCATGGAAAATCACTAATGTGATTTTCCATGAATACTTAATTTATTATTTTGAACTCGACTTTTCAAATCATTAATTATTTTTTTAAAATAATTTTTCCTTTCTCATACTCAATGAATTTATTAAAATCAGTCGATTTCATGCACGGCCGCTTAAGCAACTTTACGTTAAGCCGATAGATCTTTGGTAAATACCTACACATTGTTATAAACCTAAGAAAGTTTCTAACAATTTGGATGAATAAGGGAGACGCTAAATTAAACCACCTTAGGATTGTAATACCATAAGCCGCACGTCAGTGGTAACAAAACCAGTATAAGCTGTCATCTTATTCTATTGAAACTCCGTACTACTCTAGGCCAGCTCAAGGTCAAAGTATTAACATCGACGTGCAGTCTTCTGTACCTACAATTAGCAAAATTGGGCAATTCACAATTCGTTCGCAGAAAACACAGATGACAAAATACCAATAGACTACAGTGTGGTGATATAACAGGGGGCCGATCGCGCTATTTCTCAACGTAATTACCGTTCGAACGGAACGTTTTTGGTTTTGGTTTAGCTGATGTAAGAAACGGTATCGCGCTATTTTTTCTGAACGACAAAATCGTTGATGTTACCCAATACTGAAAGTTCGATCGATCGTTCTTCCAACGTAACTTCCAAAGTAAAGCTAGCTAGTAAAGCCGATCGCGCTAATTTTGAACGTTAATACCAAAACTAAACCACAACCAAAACGTTACATTAGACACATTTCGTATCGCGCTAATCATTTCAACGGAAACGATTTAGCTTTACTTTGGAAGTTACGTTGGAGGAACGATCGATCGAACAATATTCTCACAAAAAAAAGCGCGATACCGTTTCTTACACCAGCTAAACCAAAACTAAACTAAAACCAAAAACGTTCCGTTCGAACGGTAATTACGTTGAGAAATAGCGCGATCGGCCCCCTGGTCTCTGCATCACCCAAAGATTGACTGATAGAAAATGCCTATGGCATTAAATTCGCCTCTGTACATTTGCTGTTGTGTGCTTAAAGTATTAACGAAAAAAAAAACCGACATGGTCGTAATAATATTTCTGTGTCATTTACATTATGGGATTGAGTTCACGAGAAAATAAAATAGTGTCTAGGCAATAAAAAAATACATACCATGAACATTATGATTGCCTCGAATTTACAGTGAATATTGTTATTTGTAACCAACACCATTATTCCATGGACTTCGAAGTAACACTAAACAAGTTATTAGAAATGACTAAATGACGTCGACAAAAAACGTTGCTGATAAAAATATTGTTATTACGAGAGAACACGAATACTGTATAAAGGCTCCCGCAGACAGGTGCGACGTGACAGCGCGACGCGACACTAGTAGCACTATTTCTATGAAAACTTCATGGAAAGTGTCGCGCTGCGCGTCGCACTGAGTTGCCTGTCGCGACCGCGAAAACACGCCAGCCTGCACGAGCCTTTACACTGAAGTAAATAGGATAAATCCAAATGCATATCACACTAATATTATAAAGGCGAAATTTTGTGAGTGTGTGTGTGTGTGTGTATGTTTGTTACTTCTTCACGCTCAAACGGCTGGACCAATTTTGATAAAAGTTTGTATGGAGGTAGCTGACACCCTGGATTAAGACAGGCTACTTTTTATCTAGATATTCCCCCGGGATCGAGACTTATGCGGGTGAAACCGCGGGGCCACAGCTAGTTTGATATAAATCACACTAATATTATAAAGGCGAAAGTTTGTGAGTGTGTGTGTGTGTATGTTTGTTACTTCTTCACACTCTAACGGCTGGACCAAATTTGATAAAATTTTGTATGGAGGTAGCTGACACCCTGGATTGAGACATAGGCTACTTTTTATCCCGATATTCCCACGGGATCGAGACTTACGCGGGTGAAACTGCGGGGCGCAGCTAGTTACATATAAATTCGAAAGAAACTCTGTCTGTCAGTCAGTATGTTACAAAGTCAAAGTCAAAGTCAAACCATTTATTTCAAATAGGCACATAAGAGGCACTTTTGAACGTCAAAATTTACAAAAAAAATAGAATTGATTCTAGTTGCCCCTTCCAAAAGGTAGTTTCGTATGGAGAAGAATGGGCAAGAAACTCCACCGGTACTCTTTTAAAAATGTTTTACAATATTTTGTTTGATTACATTAATTATATGATTATATGTGAAGACGATGCACCTAGAATAAAATTACTATACCATAATAGGTAAAACGAATTAAAAACTAAGCAATGAAAAATAACTTAATTATTAGATAGATACGTGGTGTTCACATATTTACAAACATCATACAAGTATGTTTTTCTAAAAAAAATAAGTCAGTGTGTGAGTATAGGTTATCACAGAATGTAAAATGAATATCAAAGTCAAAGTCAAAGTCAAACCATTTATTTCAAATAGGCACATAAGAGGCACTTTTGAACGTCAAAATTTACAAAAAAAATAGAATTGATTCTAGTTGCCCCTTCCAAAAGGTAGTTTCGTATGGAGAAGAATGGGCAAGAAACTCCACCGGTACTCTTTTAAAAATGTTTTACAATATTTTGTTTGATTACATTAATTATATGATTATATGTGAAGACGATGCACCTAGAATAAAATTACTATACCATAATAGGTAAAACGAATTAAAAACTAAGCAATGAAAAATAACTTAATTAAGTATTAGATAGATACGTGGTGTTCACATATTTACAAACATCATACAAGTATGTTTTTCTAAAAAAATAAGTCAGTGTGTGAGTATAGGTTATCACAGAATGTAAAATGAATATCATAAAAATAACAGATTTTACCATAAAAATAGCAACCAGTTTGATTTTGTCTAGACTCTAGATTGTCCTATGGAGCTGGACCAGCATGTTTCCAAGCATTCCTGTCCTGGATATAATCCTCTAACTTGTAATATGCTTGTTTACAAAGTGTACTTTTAATATGTGTTTTAAATTTTCTCTCATTTAATTTCAATATATCACAAGGTATTTTGTTGTAACATTTAACACAGTACCCCATAAAAGATGTATGTACTTTAGATAATCTGAAAAATGGTTGGTCTATTTTATCTTTATTTCTAGTATTAAAATTATGTTTATCGCTTATCTTGTTAAAAATATGTAGATTTTTCCTTACATACATAATATTTTCATAAATGAATTGGCAAGGTACCGTCATAATATTAATCCTTTTAAATAGTTCCCTAAGAGATTCGAGGCGACGGAGATTATAAATTGCTCTGACAGCTCTCTTTTGCAAAATAAAGATGGACTCAATGTCAGCAGCCCGACCCCACAGTAAAATGCCATACGACATAATGCTGTGGAAGTAACTAAAATAAACCAAACGCGCGGTTTCTATATCTGTTAGCTGTCTTATCTTTCTAACAGCATAAGCGGCCGAGCTTAGCCGCCCCGCCAGAGAGGTTATATGTGGTCCCCATTGCATTACCAAAATATATATAAAATTTTGCAAGGAAATAGATGGCATCCTGGGGAAGGACATGGGCATAAGTAGGCACGGAACTTGGTGCGAGTAGTGGGAGTATGTTCACGCATGTACAATTAGTGCAACGAAAAATATTCACTTTTATTGCTTGTCATTATTCTATGGTTATTGCTAGAATTTATTTTTAAACGCATGTTTTTAGAAGAGAGTTAAAGAAAGGAGAGACACATCTAAGGATTCTTGCCAAGTTACGTGTCTGACTATATCCATTTAAAAAAAAACACAAGGACAAACATTTTCAAAACTTGAAAATGCTTATAGAAAGCGATCTAACTAAAATAGACAGATGCGTGGACATAGACAATTATGATTAAGGCGAAATCGCCCGCATAATTTTTTTCCTTAGGTTGCAAAAAATCAAAACTAGCGAAACGTATGTGTTCGATAAAAGCCTACAATATATGTAAAAGAGTCCCTGTTGTAATACAGATTAGTTTGTTACAATAGAATGTATGTATCGAATTTACATTTTCATTGATAAATTAATTGAAATCTACTAAATGGATTCATTAAAATATCATTATGACCAAATTTTAGTATGGGTCGGCTGGGACCTACTATGGAATATGACAAAAAACATAATCTCATAACTTGACAAAATTAACTACTCTTTACTCCAAAGTAAAGAGTAGGTACTTCATAATGATGAGTAGGTACAATTACCATTTTTCTAGTTTTCAGTTATTCTAATAGCACCTAACTAGAGAGAACTAATCTGAAGAAGACACAAGAAACATTAGTCCATACAGTTTCTAACTCTCACTACCCACTGTCCGGACATAGCGTGGTATCTAGAAAGCAGGGGCGCAAAATCGACTGTGCGCGATAATATAGTAATTTATTGCACCATATTTCACAGCGTGGTCCGGTGGGACCCTTGTGACGACCGCTGTGCTGCGAATCTGAAATACGCTAAAGATATTACGTCTAATGTTGGGTAAATACATGGTTTAATTATATTCACCTCTCCTGATTTTGAAAATAACTTTTCTTAATGCGTACTTTGTCAATATAGATTAGGTGCTATATTTGTATCGTAATGTAAATCAGATTTCGTGACAATGGTCCTTCGAGGCTTTTCCTTTTTTCGAGGCCTGTATCAACAACAATTTTAAAGGAGGTATATTAATGTGGGAATTTTAATGAAGTAGCCTGTTGTGTGAATGCAGCTTTATCTGTATTGTCTTTATTCTTAAAGAACATATAAAGCAGGAGTGAGCTCGAAATTTGAAAGGGTAGACAGAGATATAATAAAGTACTCGGTGACATAAAGTATGACGAAAAAGATGAAGTGGAAGTGTATTTTTTTATTTATATTTTAATTAAAAGAAGTTAACGAGTTTCATTTCGGTCTGCACCCTAAATTAATGTGACCAGTTTATTGTGTAAGTGTCCATGTGCATGCACACTTTTTATGTTTTGTGTCATAAAGGAATAGTTTGACTGTTACCTACGGAAAGCTAGTTTTATTAAAACCACTGAAAGCATTGAAAGAAAAGAAAGAAAATACGTTTGTTTATTTGCGGTAAACATAACAACACAAACACGAAAGAACAAGTTGAGGGAAAATATGCGTCACATTCGCGCAAAACGGCCATCGCTCAGCATAATGCTGCGACCCTATGCGAGACACAGCCCCAGCGCTGGCCATTGCACGACTTACACAATGCTCTGTCTATAGATACAAAGACAAAAACTCATTGAAGTGCCTTTAAATGCTTAAGGACAATACCCACACAAGCCATTACCCACAATATAAACTGTTAGACAGAATCGCTAAAATCACAAGAAATATCACCGCATCATTTTAATTTCCCAAATAATTTCCTGTAAAACCGTTCCTATCAAATGTTATGAACAAGAGGGATTGTTTGGCGCTACACAAATCTGTCAGACATTTCTTCACCGACAAATACGGGTTCTGTATTGTCTCATCCATCATTTCTTGACAATTTATGAGTGTGGTGTTCTCATTTGAGTAGTCAACATAACATAATTATCGTCTACAAATCATTCATTGTTCTAGATTCGATCACCGTTTTCTTGACAAATGTACGTATATATGCTTATTTCGGAAGGGACCGCCGGAGGCTGTTAATGACATCACAAATTAGAACACTCCTCCGTACAAATATTTTATTTTATATTCGTAAACTAGGTATAAAACTTCAATTAACAAGTGAAAACTTTATCCAGTGACAACCTGCATTCAACCAAACGTTATGAAACAAAAACATAAAGCTCGTGCAAACTATGGAACTCTGATAAAAAGTGACAATTATTAGCTGTTAGCACAGTGCTGCTCATAATAATCTTAATATTATAGTATTCATCATTATTATTTCAGCCGAAAGACGTCCATTGTTGGACATAGGCCGCCCCAAAACGGGGGGTTTGCCATAATCGCCACGCTTGGCAGGCGGATTGACGATCGCAGTATTAGTATAGTAGTGTGGTGTTAAACTGCTTAGAGAACGCTGCTGCCCATTCTCTAGTAATTAAGTCCCTTAGTTGCCTTTTACGACATCCACGGGAAGAAATAGGATGGTGCTATTCTTTACGTCCGGCACCACGCGGACATAGAAAGAAAGAAAAGAAAGAAAAATTATTTATTCTGCACAAACAAAACGCACAGTACAACAAAATAAGTCAAAAAAAAAAAAACATACTAAGTAGCCAAAAGCCTCGCATCCAATACTTTAAGCATTCTGACAATCTTGTCCATTGGTTGATGTCAGGGACCAAAGACAATTTACAAAGTGTTTACTAAATAGTTTATAATCTCATTCTATATATATTAGTCTATGGTCTATGTGATGACAACAAAGTCGACAAACAAACAATGAAAACAAAAACAAAATGCCGATTGCCGAGTGGAAAAATAACTACTTTTGAAACAAACAAACTATACTAATTATGAACAATTACAATAACCGTGCGTCACATCTGTGCAAGAACAGGTCTCTGCTCAGCAAAATGCTGTGACTTCGGACAAACCTATCGTCACAGCGCTGATTTTCAGCAGAAACCATACATAGTCACGGTTATAGTGTTACTATGTGTCAATAACATACTTTAAGTGTAGTAAAGAAAAATATGCAATCATTCGAAAGTTAATTGCTACATTCAAAACAGAATACCGATTTTTCTATCTACCGCCAAAAAATAAAGTTCGATAAAAAGAAAACACCGATAATAACATTGGCCAATTTCACTCAAAAATGTAAGTGGTTAAGAACGCTGCTCGTTTACGATAGCTTCTTAGTGTCCCTAATCAAAGTCTCTCACGTTCGAACCCAAGTATGACCGTGATTCACTTTCGGAAATTTGTTAATTGATTAAATGAATTTCTTCGAAAACATTACGTTTACAACATCAAAAACAAGATCAATGACTGACGAATTGTCTACTGATGAAGTTAACAACAGTTGTACGAGGCTCGATGGCTCCATCAATAGCTTATTGTCCGATTTATCTGATGACGATAATAATCAAGTAGAAGCATTTAACCTTCAAATAGAACGCTTACTTTTGAATTAAAAATTGCTCAAGAAGAAATTAATAGTTTACGCAAAGAAAACCGAGAGCTTAAGAATAGAAAGACTATGTCAAAAGCATTCTTTAAAGAAATTACAAATCAAACAATAAAAGTACTTATTCAAAGAATAATAAATTCCAATCCTATTTCCACAAGCCACCAAAACCTGCACAACAATAATATCATCAATACAAAGAAGAAACCAGTAAAAGAGACAAAAATAAAGTATGTAATTAAAGCGCAAACAACTCAAATAAAACAATATTCATTTCAGAAAAAACACTTCATAATTTTGAGTTCACCAAATTGCGGAATCGAAAATCATACATATTACCAACTTACAGACTAAACTAAAATTATATTCAAATCATGATTACTGCATAATCCTACTAAGAGAAGAAGACTTTCGCAGTACTAAGAACTAAAACAATAGAAACAAATAATTCCCAGTTTGTTATTATAAACACCATGAACATTATACATCTAAACATCGCAGGACTTCTGAACAAGACGGACCATGTTGACGCTGCAAATACATTGATGCGCAGTGAACTATATAATATAGACATCGATGCATAACTGAACACTTCGTAATGTCAGGACAGTTATCATGAATACATATTCCAAATTTCAACCTAGCAGCGTGTTATTCAAGAAATAAACAGAAACGTAGAAGAGCTATCCTCATAAAAAACATGCACACTAACTCTTGGCGTAGTCAAAAACGTAACTTATGCAAGGAAAATTTACTTTCATTAAAAAATTACCTTCAATGTCTATCTTTTTCAGAAGAACTGGAAATAGATAACCCTAATGAGGCATATGATGTTAATGTCTTTTGTTTATTATATGATTTATGTTTCCGATTCATTAATTAATATAAAACCTGTTAAAAAAAATGGATTTCACGTGGAATAAGGATTTCTAGCAGAAAACGAAGAAATCTATTATGGAAATACAGAAAATCACCTACATGTGATAAAAAATATATGTTAAAAAAAAAAAAAAATTAACGTATTTTTCACACACTTAAAAAAATTGTAAACCTTGGTCAAAAAGCCTAAAACAATTATATTATTAACAACTCGCAAAACAAATCCAAGGCATCATGGCAAATAATAATAATCAAATTAACGAACGTTTTTTTAAAGAATGAAAACCAACCAAACCCCAAGCAAACCCTAAGCAAATAGCTGTATCATTTAATGCTTTCTTCGTAGACCAGGTACAGAATGCATCTAGAAATCATCCCGGTAGTACAGTTAGAATTATCAATAACCCAAATTCTATATTCATGCTTTTGTCATGTCTGTGAATATTGTACATATAGGATCTCTTATCTACGTTATTCATAATTACTTTTCAAAGATCAAATACTGCCATATTGACTTTTTATTTTTCAGAAAGCCTTTTGTTCCTCGTATAGTATATTTTTCAGGCTGTATAAGCGCTTATACAGTCCGTATAATGTAAAAAAGGGCCCATATTATGTAGAGTAGAGCTGTATAGTAGATGTAGAAGCAATAGAGTAGCTGTATAATAGCTGTATTAGAGCTGTTATTTGGTATACAAAGAAATCATTACACTACAAATATCATCAGTATGGTGTAATGAAAAGTGTTCTAATTAGGTGCTTGAAAAAGCATAAAAAATAAACAAACTATTTTCGATGATACGCGTAACAGAAACGTTCAATGGCGACATTATTATTTATATAATATTATTTTTTCAGGAAGACGTAGTCTTGGAAGGCTTTCTACAATGTGGACCGATGACCTTGAGAAGGCCGCAGGTTTGCGCTGGATGCGGGAAGCACAGAATCGGTCAAAGTGGCGGGGCTTGGGGGAGGCCTATGATATCCAGCAGTGGACGGCTTTCGGTTGAAATGATGATGATGATTTATTAGTATAAAAGATAAGCTTGGACTTGGATATCTGATGGGGATTATTGGTGAATTGAAAATGGAGATTAAAATTTATTGTGAACCTGTGTGTTTTCCGTCAAAATATTCACGAGCAAGCAAAATAATCGAGCTGACATAAAGAAAAATACTAAATACGGTAAGTATTTGTTTTTAAGGTTAAAATAAAACAAAAATTAAAATAATAGATATGAGGGCACAGTGGTCATTATTGAAGCTGCGGCCATGATAATCATGATAATGGCTTTAGCTGTTGTAAAATATTCCTTTAATTATACTTAAATTTTTATTTTATACATTCGAAAATGGCGACAATTTGCTAAACAGCCTAAACGGTATTTGGAATGTGTTATAGTCTGAGTAGCTGTACTAAGTAGGTTAAGGATTATATTGTACAGCTATTGGCTTTTAATCAGTTTTATAATAGAATATTGTTATTACTTAGGCTGTATAACAGTTCTTTATACATAGCTTAAAATGCTCGAGTGCTATGCTAGAGTTACTTAAACGAAATAAAAAACCCTGAGCCCAAGATGACTTTGATCCCTTCCTCACTTTGTCCATAATACACAGTATACATATATCAAAAGTGTCTCGGGATCAAATACGTTTTAGAGCATCGCCGCAATTGAGGATTATTATTTTAACTTTTTTGGATCTTGATTGATTCTTTTTAGTGAATTTCGCTATTTGAATAAAGAATTTTCTTAAACAAAACTTCAACTGTCAATAAGTATTCCTATAAAAGTGTGTAATAGTGTTTTTACAAAACCATTACATTTTTGCATCGAAACTGAAATAAAATTGCATCGATATGGAGCGACGACATCATATGACACAAGAAGAGATGATGAGAGCCGTCGGAATGTTGCAAGTTGTTCCAGGCAACGTACTGTGGCTGTCATGTCGGGCATCGCGTGGCACTACACAGCGTCATAAGCCGCCTTTAGACACGTTATCGTATCACGGGCTGCGTGGCCGACCGACATGGAGGATGATCTCGCAACACCACTTGCAGACAGGACCGGTTCATTAAAAATACTGCTCGACTGGATCGTACCATGACCGCCATGATGTTGGCTACGAGGCTCCACAGCTCTTCCGTGTTGATTAAATGATAAATGATGATAAATGATTTTTATTTCTGTAAGTAGGTTTGTACAAACACTTTTACACGTCAGTCATATTTTTAAAACTAGATAAGGTCGGCGTTTCCTATCTGACTACTCTGAGAAGAAAGGCCGAAACAAACTCAGAGGTCACAGTCTCTTTTAAAGTCCAGACATAATCTTGGTCAGATCATGTGAAGGCCATGTAGATTGGTGTCTGAAATGGTCTTTTCAGGAAAGAACCACACAGATTGAGTGGACCTGACCAGTCAGTGCACGCATTTGTCAGTAATCGTGCAGCTCTACTCAGAACTTAAGGAGCTCAACGATGCGACGATCAATACCAAAGAAAGGACATTTGGGTAGGCCGCTTAAATGACTCAAACTGCCAGACCATGATTAACACTAACTGAGAATAAAAGACAAAGTGAAAATAAAAATAAAAGAGCAATAACCCACAAAGTCTTCACATTCACAATAATTAAAATAATATAATACTTTACAAGTAAATAATCATGTCATTACGTATATATTACGTTACGTATATAAAATAATAAAAGTTAGCAAAAAAAACATCAAACAATAAAAATAAACCACTTCAATAAGTAAAAATTGGAGCAGCTCAATCCCAAGCCTTTTTGTCCTCAATATAATCTTTAACGGTATAAAAAGCTTTCTGACACAACTTACGTTTAATGAATGATTTGAATTTATTAAGGCTTAGATCTTGAACGTGGCTTGGAAGTTTATTATAAAAGCGTATACATTGACATCGGAACGAGCCACCTATTTTCTTGAGCCTTGTTGTAGGTACAACAAATTTATGTTTGTTTCTAGTATTTATATTATGGATATCACTGTATTTTTTAAACAATTTTATATTTTTATGGGCATATAAAAGATTTTCAAAAATATACTGAGAAGGTACAGTCATTACATTAATCTCCTTAAATTTCTCTCGGAGAGAGTGTCTTGGACTTAATTTATAAACTGATCGTACAGCTCTTTTCTGCAAAACAAAGATATTCTGAATGTCGGCGGCATTTCCCCACAACAGAATACCGTACGACATTACACTATGAAAATAGGCAAAGTACACTAAACGGGCTGTCTCTATGTCAGTTAAATTACGAATTTTTCTAACAGCATATGCTGCGGAGCTTAGCTTTTTAGACAGTTTATCTATATGTGGGCCCCACTGAAGCTTAGCATCCAAAGTTAAGCCCAAGAATACTGTGCTTTCTTCAGGATTCAATTCTTCGCCCTTTATCAACACATCAGTTTTCACCTGCCTAACGTGAGGTAGCGTAAACTTAATGCATTTGGTTTTTTTTTCATTTAGAAGTAAATTATTAACATTGAACCAGTGAACTACTTTTGAGATCGCGCTATTTACATCGTCAGTAACCAGCTGCTGATGTTTAAGTTTAAACAAAAGTGAAGTGTCATCTGCAAACAACACTATATCATGATTATCCTTTATGAGGTAAGGCAAGTCATTAATATAAATAAGAAACAAGAAAGGACCAAGAATGACCTGACCTGAAGAAGGACCTGTGGAACTCCCATTGTTACTATAGATCCGGGAGATCTTTTTCCATTGACGTCAACGCTCTGAATCCTATTACTCAAGTATGAATTAAGAAGATCCAGAGCGGTGTTCCGGATCCCGTAGTGGCGGAGTTTCCTGATTAACGTTTCATGAAAAACGCAATCGAAAGCCTTGGACAAATCACAAAAAATGCCCAAGGCATCGCATTTATCTTCCCATGCATTATAAATATGTCCTAACAGTTCAACACCGGCATCAGTAGTCGAACGACCCCTTGTAAAACCAAACTGTTTGCTATGTAGTAATTTATGTTTATTAAAAAATCTTTGCAATTGGTCCAAAATTAATTTCTCAAAAATGTTACTAAAGGTAGGTAGTACTGAAATAGGTCTATAATTTGTGGGGTCTGATGTACTACCTGATTTAAACAACGGTATTATTTTACTATTCTTCATGAGGTCAGGAAACACCCCACAGTCAATACAATTATTAAAGATAAGAGCTAAAGTAGGTGCTACGATGTCTATAATAGACTTAGCAACTTCTACAGAATTACCCCACAGATCTGCAGTCTTTTTTACATTTAAAGTGTTAAAGGTTTTAATTATATCTCTACAGGTAATATGTTCAAAATGATATTCCGAATCGCAAACATTTACATTTTCCTTAAGCAAAGACTCAGCAACAGAAGGTGATTTAGTAGTTGAAACGGGAATATCCGAAAATAAATTTTCAAAGGCCACGGCGACTTGTGAGTCTGATTTTATTATGTTGTCATTAATTGACAGGCTATAGTCAGTATTTCGGTTCCTAGACCTTCCCGTTTCACTATTAATTAGCGACCAAACCATCCGAAATCGTTTGTGTGAAGTGGGTCTGCTTTCTCGAAGGCCTCTGAGAGTTCCACCTATAACACCCTGCAATTTTAGGGTCCGTTTACAATGGGTTCGCGAACACAGAAATTGGGAGGAAGAAGACTGGCGGTGGGTTTGCTTTTCCGATGAATCTAGTTTGGAGGACATCTGGACGTCAAGAATGTTTGAAATTTGGTCAGGAAGGTCATTCATATGGAGGGGGAACAATAATGGTTTGGGGATTCATTTCATTTATTTCATAACAATTTTTACATTGTGTCGAAATCACTTAAAAATTACACACGTGCATTTAATTATATTTATTAATAGCGATCTTATGAGCTTATCACTGTCATTAACAGTAATAACATAGAGATTTGAGTCTAAATTATGATCATAAAGTCAAGAATAATGCAAAATAATAATGTAAAAGAATAATGTAAAATAATAGGTAATGTAAAAGAATCATGTAAAATAATAGGTAATGTAGAAGAATAATAATGTCGAAACTTAACACGGTCAGGATTATGTCACCATAGATACTATCATTATTATACAATTTATTGGCCTAGGTAAACACGTCAGACAGAAACTCATCAATAGCATAATAGCATTTCTCTACCAAAAATGATTTTAATTTTTGCTTAAATTGGTTAATATTGTAAACAGACTTCAAATCTCCTGGAAGTTTATTATACAGCTTGATGGATTGAAAGCTTGCAGCATGAGTAACAACTTTCATATGTGGGACTATGTAATTCGATTTCGATTGTGTGATTCGTGTCAATGGTGGAAACACAGATTATTATTTTTATCAATTCTCCTCTTTTCTTTTTCCACATATTGCATTTGTTTACAATGAAAACATTAATTCATGCATTCGAGCGACTGTGGCACTAATACAGACTAAAGCCACACATACCTGTTATTTTTTTTTTTTAGTTTTAAATCACACTCATTGACAGAAGTTATAAAACCACAGTATTTATAAGAGTGTACAATCACGCCATAAAAATAAGTTTGCAAACGGAGTTTTTATTTACCATTGTACAGAAACAAGTAGCAAGTGATACTATAATAACACTTAGAGCTGTAATAAGTCTGTGATCACATGCAAAATACAGCTTGTATTCAGCATTAATGATAAAACAAGATTGAAGTGTCACAAAATACTTACAAGTTGTATAGCAGAGTTTTAATATTCTGTTTAGAGATCCCTTAACAATGATTTTATACAGTTTCAAGCTGTATAATAACTCATAAATCTCTCTTAGACAAAATATTTTTTTAAACTGTTGTACGTCTCTAAAATAACTCTAAGTTCTAAATAGGCTGTTATATTGATGTTGAAAACGCTTGCGTGCTGCCAGAGTTATATCTTTCTTCTCTCTCATGTAACGAAATGTGCATACACGTGAAGTTTCAGTTAAAAAAAGTTACTTTAAACTTTTTCATTTTGTAGTTACTTACGTAAATTGTAAATTACTCAATTTTCATGTGTGACTGAACCTGGTTCTTATTCAAATGACTTGCAGTGCTTAGTGACTGTGTGGCTTTTAAATATTATTTGATACGATTTAACATTTCACATCAAATCTATAATTTAAGTAACATAGACTCATAATAGGCCTCTCCCAGGCTGCGCCACAACACCCTGTCCTCGGCCTTCCGCATCCAGTCTGTCCCAGTCAGCCAGCCTATGTCCAGCAGTGGACTGTTATAGGCTGAGTTGATTGAGAGTTTGAGACTCATAATAAGAATAATATGAAAACTTACAGTCACATTAATTAATCAATCAATCAATCAACTCAGCCTATCGCAGTCCACTGCTGGACATAGGCCTCTCCCAGGCTGCGCCACAACACCCTGTCCTCCGCCTTCCGCATCCACTCTGACCCAGCCACCTTCTTAAGATCGTCGGTCCATCTAGCTGGGGGGCGTCCCACACTACGCTTGCCGATACGCGGTCTCCACTCCAGGACTCGTCTGCTCCATCGGCCATCGGTCCTTCGACAAACATGGCCAGCCCACTGCCACTTCAGTTTGCTTACTCTGCAAGCTATGTCGGTAACTCCGGTTCTTTTCCGGATAATTTCATTCCGCCACGATGACTGTCCAGATCCAAGATCAGAAAACCAGTCCCATCCAACTGCTCAGAGGGGTGAGACAGGGGGATGTGATATCCCCAAAACTGTTCACCAATGCGTTGGAGGACGTCTTCAAGACGCTGGACTGGACTGGACAGGGTATCAACGTGAACGGCGAGTACATCTCACACCTTCGCTTTGCTGATGACATCGTCATAATGGCAGAGACGCTGGAACAGTTAGACCAGATGCTGCACAGCCTAACCGGAGCCTCTCGGCGGGTTGGCCTCGGCATGAATTTGGACAAGACAAAAGTCATGTACAATTCGCACGTCTTGCCGAGTCCAATCCACATCGAAGGGTCGCTACTCGAAGTTGTGAAGGAGTTTGTCTACCTAGGACAAGTCATCAAGGTCGGTAGACACAACTTTGACAAAGAAGCCGACAGAAGGATCCAGTTGGGTTGGGCGGCATTTGGAAAACTGCGTCAAGTCTTCTTGTCGCCTATCCCGCAGTGTCTGAAGACTAAAGTCTTTAACCAGTGCGTCCTGCCCGTCATGACATACGGTGCCGAAACGTGGACACTGACAGTCGGGCTAGTCCACAAATTCAAGGTTGCGCAGCGTGCTATGGAGCGGGCTATGCTTGGAGTCTCTTTGAAGGATAAGATCATTAATTAATATCATAATCAATTACAATACAATTACAATTTGATACATTAAAACGAAATTAGATCAAATTGGTCATCATAAATAAAAATGAAATATATCAGTTTGTTGCATCATTCCAAGTGTGTAACGTGTCTTTTAAGATGCGTCACGATGGAACAATCAAGTCATAATTATACATTTACACACTCACTTTTAGCACGAACTTTAAGCAGAATAGACTAAACTTGGTGTCGACTTACTTACAAAAAACCGGCCAAGTGCGTGTCGGACCACGCACAATGAAGGGTTCCGTAGTTAGGATGAATTTATCCCTAAAACAAACTTAACATTGTAGTTTAAAAACATGATCCTCCATACATTCCAACTGCAAATGTAAGTTTGTACGCACAATATTGAGTGATTTACCATGTTATTTTAAGATCACAGACTTCTTATAGGTTTTCCTGTAATCTATAAGTAAAGAACTATTTTCTGTATTTTTTTTTAAATTTTAGGCTCAGTAGTTTCGGAGATAAGATTACGATAGATAATATTTTCTAAAATAATTTCAAAAGTCTTTATTTTAAAATTATAAAAAATATATATGTTACGGCTAATACCCGAAGTGCGGCTACACCTAGTTTTAGCCGGTTAGAACTAGGTGTAGCCACTTACTCTTGGTTAAACCTAGTACGAGCCGATTGTTTTCGGGTAAAATCATTTGGGTTAGGTTAGGTTAGAACAGTAACCATTAACAAGCGAAGGCGAGCGAGCGAAGCGAGCGTGCCGCGGTAGATGCCGCCGAGCGCCAGATCCCCTCTATTGTTGGTAAATTGGTTTTATCCAACAGGGATTGTCTGGACCTATAATTCTAACCGGCTAAAACTAGGTGTAGCCGCACTTCGGGTATTAGCCGTAACATATATATGAAATCCTTAAAACATTGATTTCATTTGATATGTCACACGGTACAGTCAGCACAACTATATTTTTTTAAATCTTTTTTTATGTGATAAAACTACAAATTAACAATTTTCGGACTTTTTCCTTTACTTGTGCTGTGAGACCTTGCTTCTGCCCAAATTTCATGATTCTAGGTCAACGGAAAGAACCCTATAGGTTTTGATTTATTTGCGAGTATCGAAATATGTCGCAATAATATCGTTTATATCGCCGTATTTTTTGATTGCGTTGACTTGGAAGCTTGATTTTTTTAGAGCTTCAAGGGACCATAGACTTACGTATTTGATATTAATTTCAACTTTATACCTCTACGCGTTCCTGAGACAAATGGTCTTGACAGACTGACAGACAGACAGACAGACGGACAACGAAGTGATCCTATAAGGGTTCCGTTTTTTCCTTTTGAGGTATGGAACCCTAAGAAGGAAATATACTGAAACAAAAAAATATCGGCGTAAACAATAAACTAAACTTTTGACAACCGCTGTAGTACCACCAACTCGTGGGAATTGGACTCACAAACTTTTTAAGCTTTGTCTACTTGTTTCATAGTTACGATAAAATTACGCTATAAGAGAACATAACATAACTTATTTCATGTTAGGTTCAGTCAAATATTCCTTTGAAAATACCTCTCATTAAATTATAAATGTTGAACGTAAAACTTGTTTAATTTTTCAGCTGATACGTTTTCCGGGCATCCGTTAACCGGATAGGCGCCAACAAATACGATTACAGGCCGTACTCCTCATTAATGTGGCGTGCTAATTAAAAATGTATGTTTATAACAACCTCGTATTTTGCTCGTATTTACAAGTAGGGCAAGAAGATAATTAAAACTATGCTTTGAAAGTTTAATTTTGGCCACAGAAATTTACTTGATAATGTCTGTTCCAAAAGTTATTTTTCAAATTGGGTGCTTTTACCCATGTGACTATGAATGATTTTTTATCAGTTTTTATTTTTATTCTATCCAATGTGTAGCAAGATTGTTTATCGATGTAGATGAAAACGTTACGTTTCATTAGGATTCCATGGAAAGAATGAAGTATTTCGATTTACATAGGTACATGGAAATTTTGGCTATATAGTGTATGTGAAGGACGAACAACTTACGAGAATAGTGCTTCGTACCGAACGTATCTTGTACAGTAGCTTGTAGAGAGAGTCATTACGCCACACACTTTAAATTGTTTGTATCATTGTGATCGTTCACTGTTGAACTCGATGTTAATTTACTTACTTTGTAACTTTACAATACCATGAAGACATTGCCAAGATCAGAGGGCTAATTGCGTAACACACTATCAGTAGGAATCGGTTTCAATTTGACAGTTCAACAACGTCCATTGCGTTATTTACGTTGTTGAGCAAACAATCTTTTCTAACTTATGAAGCAATGAATTAGCAATATACTTCAAAATCATTCCGATTCCGATTCAAACTGTGTTACGCAAATAGGGTAGGTACAGTACCCACTTGGCAAATTAATAGTCGCAATAAGTCGTTTAATTTGCGTTTTCCCATCTATGTTGGGGTCAGTTTCCAGTCTAACCGGAATCCGGATGCAGCTGAATCCTATACTTTACATGGAGTGACTGCCTATCTGACCTCCACAACCCAGTAACTGGGCAATACGAGACACCCCTTGGTAAGACTGGTTGTCAGAATTTCGCACTTCTTACGACCCGTAACGACTGTCAAAGATCCACGAATGACAGACGGGACCAACGGATTAACGTGCTTATCTAAGCACGGAGCAGTCTCGGTATGTAAAGATGGTCACCCATCCACGGACCCACCCCGGCAAGTGTAGCTTAACCTGATGGATCGACTAATGCGGCTGTTATTACTTAGCCACGAGCTCCTCGCGTTCATATAGTAAGGAGGATGCCTATTCCCTTGAAGTCGCATTCTATTCGTTTTTACGATATGGTGTGTGAAGAGTGTTAGCCTATTTTTTGAAGACAAGTACTCTTCGTTTCTTATTGACTGACCTAATTCACATTAAGCCTAAAACTTTGAACATGTGGAATTATGTTTACCTGTTTCCAAAGAAAAAAGTATGAACTTAAGTAAGTATTAAAGTCCCTCATAATGCCTCTAATCGCCTTCATAAATAAAGAACAGACAAGAAAAAAACCAACGTAGAAGTTTAAGCTGATGTATAGAGAATCAACGAAGATAAGTATATACCTACGTGACGTGCCAAGCCATTGTGGTGAGGGGAAATCCTTTTATCCCAATTATGTATGGGACCTAAGTGTACGATGGTTTCCATTAGGGAGGTTCCACGGCTGTAACCCAATATTCGATTTTCTTTTACATTGAAGCTGACTGTAACCTTGTTATCCTTTTATAAGGAAGGACCGGTCCAATTGAAATTGAGACTTGAGAATTCAGAATTCAGAGTTCTTGATTAGGAGGTAAAATGGAATTTTACTGAGGAGGATATTTCTGTCTATCTACTTCTTTTGCGCGATACGATTCTTGAACAAAAACAGTTCGAAGCGTTTTGTTCAACAACTTATATATGTAGTTATGTATTTTATACACAGATTAGAAGTGTATTGGTGGCACTGAAAAACGATTCAGCATAATGTTATTTATATATTAAATCGTAGGTAAATAAAAGCAACAAAAAAAGTAAATCAAAAAAATACAAAATACCCGACTGGTAAGAGTGAACTACACCGGTTGGGTAAACTTTTATTATTGCGTACAACGACTAACAAAAATACGGTTAACATTTACGAAAAGTTACTATTTTCAAATTTTAGTAGCATTATTGTGTAAGAATGTATTTCTTTTGTAATACAATACAATAAATTATTGTTACAATTGTTCGCAATGATATCCGATCGCTGAGCCGGCGCTGTCGCAGTTTGTTTTATTACTCGTTATCTAAGTTTTATAAATAATCTGATAAACAAAGTGATTTAGCTACCTTTCATCATGGAACCTATTCTCCTGCGAAGATAAAGTTTTTGCTGTTATAATTTCGAAAGGCGCTAGGTATTAATAAAAATCGATTGCTTGGAAAATATTTCAAATCGTAAAAATTCACTGTTTTCAGATTTTTTCTTTGTATACACACAATTACCCAACTGGACGCCAAATTTCAACTTTCTAGGTCATCTGGAAGTGGGTTAGATGTCAGTCAGTCAGTGATCTTAATAACCGTTTGAGCTGTATTCATGAAATTTACGTATATCTAATTATTATTTATAGGTAAGAAGCACTTTAACATAACTCTAAATAATGTATTTTCAATTTATGTTTAAAACAATTTTTATTCATTTCACTCCTTATGTCAGCTGGCAGACTGTTCAATCAATATGGTATTCGTTGCTTGACTTGACGCGCTACCGCGTGTCTACATTGTCATGCCATTTTGGAGCGTAACTTGCTATTTTGCCCGCGGCTTCGTTCTCGTGGATGGCGGACAATATCACACGGGAATGTACTACCGAGACTAAAAGTACCCTATGTTATAAACTATCTGTGTGCCAAACATCCAAATCCGTTACACCGCTTTTGCGCCAATCAGGAAGACAAACAGTCAACCCCGGTTCAGGCCATGGTTCGGAGCGAGAGTGCATGGGAGGCCGTCACCTCCTTCTGCAAAGTAGTAATCGTGAAGGTGGAACGCGCGAGGGAGAGGCAAAATTCGCGCCCACACTCCCCTAGTCGCCTCGGTAGACGCCCCGTGCGTCGGGAGTCGTAGGCCGATTCCCGGCCACCGCAGGCGCGGGCTTGCGGACGGTGAGCGATGGGTAGCTCGCCGTCCGATAAGGACCAGGCCCGGGTCGACGGTGCGGTGTGTTCTGCGCGCGCCTCAATGAGACGTCAGCACCAACTGATGGGGTCCGCTAAGGCCAATGCCTGCCAGGGTTGCGAGTTTGTCCAAAAGGGATATCGTGGCCCTGGCACACAGGCAACTGAAGGAACACGGGTGGGTTTTAGTCAGTAAAAGTCTGACATGCCCGCCCTCCCGCTCCGCCCAAAGCGGGAGAAGTTATTTCATAATTACCCACCCAAAAAAACAAAAACAAGACAAACAGTCAAACGGACAAACATTTTAAAAACAATATTTTTGGCATCAGGGTTTGAACACTTTGTAGCAATTACTTTTTTTCAAAAGTATTTGACTTTTTTTACTATTTTATTGAAGATACCTACCTATTCTATTATTTATTACATATTATAATAAAATCGTTGCGAAGTCAAAACTGTAAATTGAATATTTTTGAAAAAAAAAGTAATTGCTAAATGCTCTGGCATTATCTGGCATATTCTAATACCGAAAATATAGTTTTTAGAATTTTTGTCTGTTTATCTATTTGCCTGAATGTATGTTCCAGGATCACGCAAATACCACCGGATAAATTTTGTTCAATTTGTGCATAGATATTCCCTATAAGTCTTGTCAGTCTATAGGCTATAAATTATCATGTTATTTACTATAGGGGGATGAGCAATATAGCTTTATGTTCGTATTCTTCTAAAGTTTACCGCAACTTGTAAAATGACGAGCCAAAAGGTTAGAATATTGCAGATAGTTACTAATTTAACCTTTTAAATGATTATCTTCACGCTATAGACCTTTATGGAGCTAAGCAGTCAATTATGACATATACAGGGTGGATCCCAATAGGGATGGAGCAATGTACCTTAACCGTTGTCGCTACAAGAAAAGGGTCTTAGGAGATTGTTCTTAACTTTTTGAAATATTGTGATCTGTATTTACAGATTTTGAAAAAAAAAATACAGTAGCAAGAGAATGGACAATTTTTTCAAAAACATTTTTATGAAGTCAATCGATCCTGTTTCTTATTTGGATTAAAAAAAAACTCTATAGGACCAACTGAGGTTTGAGGACTAGAAAAGTCAGAAATTGCAAAAAAAAATCTGTAGGCTTGACTGAATAGGGAACGAATATAGCAGATAGTCACAGATTATTAATAAATATTATTAATAATTAGGGTCTTATTCATCAAAAGCTATCGAACATCTAAAACCTATTTTAGCTAAAAATAGGTTTTGTCACACTAACAAACACAAAGGTCGAAGTGACAAATAAGGACAAACGAACTTCAGCAGCATTTTAACTAAAGTAGGTTTATAAGACGTTTATGAAAAGAGCCTTAACGTTTTAAATGATTATCATACCTTTATGGAACTAAGCAGTCAATCATGAAATATATCAGCTCCGCAGACGTGGTGTTTATATCTAAACATGATAAGACAAAAAATAAATAAATTTGATGAGTTTTTTTTTTGGGATGATTATCCGCCGGTAGTACCTATAGTCACTTGAAATATCAGTTTAAAAATCTTTTTTGTTTTGTAAACTTCACAGACGTGATGAGTATCGATAACTAAACACGATCAAATAAAAAAACCGACTTACTCAACTCATGCTTCCAGTAACAAAAACTGACCAAAACTGACCAAAGGTGACCCCAAAAAAATAACACCAATTCTTTTACATTTTTATTTTTTCGTGTTTAGGTATCGATACTATCGCTCTCTCTCGCAGTTTCGCTAGCTAATTTACTTTGACCCCTTATTTTAGTCAACGTTCAACAAGCGATTAGCGGTTCGTCGACTACTTTGTAAACCGAAGTTCAGTTCCCAAAAGTTGATATATATTTTCTGCTTTTTTTCGAATATTTCGTAATACTAATGAGATAATTCGTAGAACGTTCACAGAAAAAAACGTTAGGTTTAGGCCTTTTCTGTAATAATAAAAATAAATATTATCTATGGTTAGTTGACTACCTATTATATTACTACTTATTGTGAACACACGGGATTCGTCATTAACAGTCGTTTATGAGGAATCCCGTGTGTTTACAATCAAATCAAATCAAATAATTTATTTGCATAATACATGTTATAAAGTTGTTACAGGTATAAAAGGTAGGTACATTGTATTATAACCTAATGAGTTATGAAAATTAATAATAATTAAATTAATCTACTAATCGCAACATTGAATTTATAGAATACATTTTAAATTGAGTTACTTAAAAAAAAATATAGAATATCAAAAAATTTAATACAAAATAAAAAATAAAATACACAAGTCAAATCAAAACAATAATCATTACATTTGTGGTGCCATTTCAGATAAAAAAAATATCTACTGATATATTATTAACAACCTACTGTTATATTATTTTAGCTGTTTGTCAGGAATAATCTGTAAGAATGCAACAGTCCGTGTATCAGTGTTGTGCAATTAGGTAGTGTATGCAAGACCGCAGGCGTTCATGAATTAACTGATAACGAAAAACTTCACAAGCACTGGGAAATTGCTACTGAAAATTGCTTGCCCCGCGTCACCAGTCCTGAATCTCTTTATATTTTGGCTGCTGCGACCAAAACTACAGACGTAGTAGACAGGGAAGTTTTTAGAAATGTGGCTGTTATTTTAGTTTAATATGGTGTCTTACGGCTTCCACGCGAACGATGTCGCGGGCAGAAGCTAGTATTACGAGTTGCTATGATTAGTTAATCATAATCATTCCAATAATCATATTTCACATTATGCTGTTTCATAATCTAAATGCGAGAAGTAATTTCACTAATTGCTATCCCATCAAGCAGTTTGATAGACAGTCTCATCTGATACTATTAATTCAAATAGCCGAAATGGCTCTGCGGCGTCAGGAGTCTGCTCATTAAGAAAAGTAAGAGATCTCGGGGCTTACTCCGAGTAATGGCCGGCCGGTCCGCTCCTTGATTGCTCATTAAAATTATTTTTTAAGCATTATGGATTCATTCACTTTAACGGTCTACTTAGCGATTATGTAAACTATTATTAGTTGGGCTAATATTTGACAATTTGAGATAATTAGGCTGTTAATAAGGCACATCGGAGAGCAGTGGTGGCCCGTGGTAACGGCGGCGATTTACGAGTGAGTTCGAACCCAGGCAGGACTTTACTTTGAATTTGATCACCACTGCTCTCAAAATGGTAGGTAAAGGAAAACATCGTGAACAAACTGGACAGTGAGGACATTTCTTTACAATGTTTTCCTCACTCACTTTTTTACACGGTTTTTAAGTTCTAGGGAACTAAAAAATCGTGTGAAAAACTGAATGTATGAACGAATAGCGAATGCTACAGGTTGAGGTGATTTTACATGTAAAATACCGCACTGGGTCCGCGAGGTGGATTACGGCCCACTCCCTCTCACAGAAAGGAGGCCCAGCAATGTGTTATAGAAAGAAAGAAAAATAATTTATACTAAGGAGCGGTAATGGACAATAAATTACCAGATAAGATTATTAATGCAATCTTTTTAATATTTTAAAGAGATGTTAAAAATGTATGTTTAAAAAAATGTAAAAACTAGTAAATAAAAAAGATAAAATAAATGATCATTGAATGAATGAATGAAAGATGTATAATTATGATAAACAACCTTTTATACATGAAATATTTCTCTGTCTTTATAACTGTATGATTTATTTGTATATCTCATAATATGTTAAGTAAATATTTGTGTTCATTATGTGAATAAATTCTTAAAACCGATTATGTATGTTAAATATACAGTTAATAAGGCACACCGACTCTGTCACTCGTTACTGGGTGACACTTTCTTTCGAAAGGCAACTTACAAAAGAAAACGAATTCTTTTGTAAGAATACGAATTTGATTTTTGCTGTCATAAGTAGATACTGCCTCGTTGTTCTAGTGGTTGCTAGCGCTACTGCTGAGCATATGGTCCTCGGTTCGATTCCCGGGTCTGAAAAAGAGTTATTGCATTTTCTATCTGGAATGTCTCAGTAGCAGTTCGGAGTCTGGATTTGTGCCCGGTGGATGGAAATAGGCTCGCCCCCTATCACATTGATATACAGAAGTTAACGTATGACAAAACTGAGAATCTTATTACAAATTGTCTCATAATAAAACTTACATCAGTACACAAGGATTCAATAAATATTGTACAATCGAGTCACATTAAAGGGCGAACTCATGGCTCCTAAACTAGGCTAAAAGCCTGTGTTTTAGGAGTCAATGTTCCTCCAGATATAATGGCATACAAATGGTATTGAATGTCATGCAAGTACTTAAAGAAACAACGACATCAAAACAAAAAAATCATAAGCAAAAGTGGCCTAATCTAAATACAGTATTAAGGCTCTTACACACTCACGCGATATCGCGGGCACGACAGGCACCGACAAAGACAATTCCTTTGTCGGTGCATGTCGCGCCCGCGATATCGCGTGTGTTTGTAAGAGCCTTTAGTTCTATTTCAAAGTGTACAAAGAAACATTTTTATTATTATTATTTATTGGGACTTAAACATAACTGGTGAAATCTGGGTATACTATAGGGACGCCTCTGGCAAACCCTTCGGGGAAACAAGGCGTGATATTATGTTATGAGTAATCTAATAGCTTTTTTTTGGTAATCATCCTAAAAACACACAGACGTTAGAGATAAATACATGTCGTCACATAAAGTTGGAAAAATATGAGGTCCAACGTATATGCGGTCATTTGTGGTATGAATAAAATTAGGGTTACCAGAGAGCCTGCGCTATGACCCATATCCATTGCGGGGATAAATGACCTCTTTACAAAATAATGAGGTATGAACTGTGGGGTCTAGACAAATAAAAATGTCCTCCTTATCTTTATTGTTAATAGAATTTTTATTTTTACAGAAGTATAATAAAAAACCGGCCAAGTGCGAGTCGGACTCGCGCACGAAGGGTTCCTTACCATTATCTATCAAAACGGTAAAAAAATCACGTTTTTTGTATGGGAGCCCCCCTTAAATATTTGTTTTATTTGAATTTAATTATTTATTTTTAAAGTGAATATATATCTAAATATTCTGTGAATATTTCAAGCGTCTACCTGTTGCCGTTATCAATAACGAGCAAAAAAATCACGTTTGTTGTATGGGAGCCCCCTTAAATATTTATTTTATTCTGTTTTTTAGTATTTGTTGTTATAGCGGCAACAGAAATACATTATCTGTGAAAATTTCAACTGTCTTACTATCACGGCTCATGAGATACGGCCTGGTGACAGACGGACAGACAGACAGACGGCGGAGCCTTAGTAATAGGGTTCCCGTTTTACCCTTTGGGTACGGAACCCTAAAAAAGCGGCCGGTGTGAGTCGGACTGGTGATGGGTTCCGTACCACCGTACAATATTTTCTAAAAACACGTTTCTTGTATGGGGACCCCTTTAATTATTAACTTTATTCTTATTATTTGTTGTTATAGGGCCATAGTAAACACTCTGTGAAAATTTCAAGTTTCTACCTATTACGGTTCAAAAGATACAGTCGAGTGACAGACGGACGGACGGCGAAGCTTTAGTAATAGGGTCCCGTTGGCACCCTTTTCGGTACGGAACCCATATAAAAAGAATGTTACGTAAAAATTCAATGACTAAAAGCTTATAAAAACATGTTGCTTATCCTGATACTTGTAGATATGCCTTGTTGGTGTAGTGGTGGCAAGCGCTACTGCTCAGCATGAGGGCCTGGGTTCGATTCCCTGGTCGGGCAAAGTTATATTGGTTTTTTTCCAACAGGAATTTCTCAGTAGTAGCTCGAAGTCTGCATTTGTGTACGGTTGATGGAAATAGGCTCACCTGGCTAAATGGGGTGTACTACAGGTACGGACCTACCCTCTGCCCAACCCTGTGAGGAACGAAGCTGATGTATGTTATTCAATTAAAGACGTCCGACAAGGTTCATCACTATCTCATAGGTCATAATTCTACAAAAAAATATTCTTTGAATACATTTTTGTTGGTGACAGAAAATCTGGAAGTAGCTATCCAGAAAAGAACACGTAATAAAAAGAGTAATAGTTTCTAAAAGTTTGCTGTAAGTAGTTGCATTTAAGCCCATATTTATGTATGTTGTCTCTTAGCAAACAACCAAAGTAAGGCGACATAATACATTTACTCTTCAGGTCATCATAAACCTAACCTTTTCCCAATTATGTTAGGGTCGGCTTCCAGTCTAACCCGATGCAGCTGAGTACCAGTATTTTACATGGTCGCTCCATGTAAAATACTGGTACTCAGCTGTCTATCTGACCTCCGAAACCCAGTAACTGTGCCGTGCACCGTAACGACTGTCAAAGATCTACGAATGACCGCTTCGGCCGTCAAGGAAACCGGGGTTTCGTAACTAGTTTCCATGAAGGCTTTTTTTATACGTCTAAGACAGCAGAGACCATAGATTTTTTATACTTATCTTACTGACTTTTAGATATATCTATGGCCGGACCAATGGCTCATCGTGCTTTGTGAGGCATGGAGTGGACGCGGTATGTAATGGATGGTCACCCATCCACGGAACGACATCGGCAAGCGTATTGGTTGCCGCAGATCGATAAAGTCTCTCCATATAAACCCGCAGCTGATGAGGTTGGAAGCTGGGCCTAACTAAGTTGGGTTAAAATAATTAAAAGCTGGAACGTGTTTAAAATAATGTCATTACTCGTAATAACTTTGGTCGAGAAATATTATTAAACGTAGTTAATTTACCGGTGCGTGATGAAAATTACTTAACTACATTACGGTGACAAATTATTAAAAGCAAATATTATTATTAATATATTATACTGTAAAATATTAAAGCTTGTCATCAATTTGAATTTGTGTTATCATATATGAAGGAAACTAAGCGATGTTTGTTAAGGTAGAATAAGCTGAAGTAAACACTCAAATTCTAAATCGTTACTTAGGTCCATATTATAAGGGATATCGTTATTGCCTTATATTAAACACTAGCTTCTGCCCGCGACTTCGTCCGCGTGGAAGTCGTAAGGCAGTACAGTATATTAAAATTACAGCCAAAGTAATTTTTTATAAAAAAAACCGGTAAAGTGCGTGTCGGGTCACGCACAATGAAGGGTTCCTTAGTTGGGATGAATTTATCCTAGTAAAATTTGCTGTCTTCAGTATTCTCTTAATACTGAAGACAGCAAATTTGCGGAAAATTTGAGTAAAATTTGCTGTCTTCAGTATTAAGAGAATACTGAAGACAGCAAATTTTACTCAAAGGAAACATTCCTTTATTTTAAAAAGAAGCAAAACTGCATTTAACGATCTTTGAAAATACGGTTGCCACACCCGGGAATCGAACCGACTAAAATCCGAAAAAATAGCATCCTGTACTTTTACGGCACCAATCAATGGGGTCAATCATAAGGATCAACTGTCCCTTGCATGGTGACGATGGAAGTAAGAGGACTAATACAAAGACTGTTCCCTTGATTTACGCTTTGATAAGCAATAAAACAGAGAAGTCATATTGTGCTCTATTTGACCTTATAACACACCGTGCGTGTAAACAACTGGAAACCCAAAAAAAAACACGCAGATTTTGAACCAGGACCAACAAATGCTTTAAAACTATTTTTCCCAGATATTATAATAAAAAGGTGTTATTTTCATTTTACACAGAATTTATGGAAGAAATCCAAAAATATTGGCATCAAAAACAAAATTTACACACGAATTGTAGGTCTATGTTCCAGCCTGCCTCTATTGCCCCGCTATGATCGTATTGCAGAAGGATGGTAATATATTTTGTCAGAGAGTAAGGTCCCGTGCTCCAACTGTTGAAAATGCAAAGATCCGGGATTTTATTAAATATAAAAAAAAAAAACATATTAGTAAAAATATAGATGAATGGTGTGTATTCAACGAGAGGCACTGTACAAATAACGGAGCAGAGAGTTGGAATTCCAAACACAATAAAGAGTTAAAAAAAAATGTTACCCTAAATAAATTGCTAACAGTGATATCGCAAAATACCAATTCTTTAGACTTACCGCCAACTAAACGCCGCGCCCCGGCGCGCCGCAAAGAAACTTGTGAAAAAGACCATTTATTTTAGATTCACAAATGCAATTAATTAATAATGACATTTCATTGGGCCATTTTTTGGAAAAAATGCGTCAAAGTAAATCATATTGATTATATATTAAATTAGCATTAGAATCAGCATCGCCATACAACGTGGCAATGCTGCCAGCGTTTTGGGCACTTTTCCTGTTGACAGCGATGCGGACGAATTTTTTGATGCCCTATGATTCTGGCCCCCTCCTTTTTTAAATGCATGTACATATTATTATTTTAAGATATATTATGTAAATATTTTTCAGAATAAATTAATCTATTAAATTATATATTTTTCTTAATTACTTGACTGTTCACTTCACCTAGGTGAAGCACGGGTCCAGACTCAAAAATTAGCACTTTAAAGCTTAATATTACGAATACTGATCCTTGAGTCGAAAAATGAACTACACAAACCCTCAATATTTTTGAACGGCCTATCTAACGATATCCTAAATTATAGGATAGATGAGGAAAAAAAATATCATCCCCACTTTACGTGTAACCATAAAACAATTTTCACTTCACTACGATTTTATTATATGTATAGATAATTCCAAACTCTGGACAACAGCTGAATTTTGTAACGGAAAAGTTGCCCTCAGTGGAACCTAATTGAATCCTTACGTTTCGTTGCTTCTTTTTCTCGTGTATAGATTCCTAATGGATGCGATCCTACTGGGGAAGCCGGAGGGTAATGTCAACAAAAACACCGGTTAAGTGCATGTCGGATCACGCACAATGAAGGGTTCCGTAGTTGGAATGATTTGATCCAAGAACAAGCTTAACATTGTAGTTGAAAAACATGTTCTTCCATACATTCCAACTGCAAATGTAAGTTATTCGACTCTTACTCGTTAACTTGTAAAGCTTACTTATCTGTGATAGTTTTACTTCGTTATCATGCTTAAGCTATTGCCGTGATTTTTTTCATATATCTCCAAAAACAACCATTTAGCTGGCACGAGGGAGGGGGGGACACTTGACCCGATGCGACTGAAAAATATAGATATATTTTATTTTACCAGTTTGTACGCGGTGTGATTAATATGTACATACATCCATGCCAAATTACAGCTTTCTAGTACTTAGAGTATCCTGAGCTAAGCCACGGACATGGCGAAACTATAAGGGTTCCTTGTTGACTATGGAACCCTAAGAACAATATGGTGGTTGCTAGGCAACTTCACAATGTACAACTTCAACTTTAAAATGTGGCAACTTGACAACCAATTTTGTCTTCTATTCCGTAGGTATAAGGATGTTATTAATATCACCTGGTTATAATATCAACTGTTTATTACAGCTGCCATTCGTCATGACCCCAACGCAATAGAAGTAAAATTCGGTTGAACGGAGTGTAAAAAATGTTTATCTTATTTCAAATGGAGTATACTACTACACTATAAATGCATGATCAACATGTCTACCATAAATGATAAATGATTTTATTTGTGTAAATAGGTTTGTACAAACACTTTGACACGTCAAAAGCTAATAATATTTTAAAATAAAACAAGACTAGTTCGATATTTCCTATCCGACTACTCTGAAAAGAAAACCCGAAACAAACTCAGACGTCACAGTCTCTTGTCCAGACATAATCTTGCTCAGATCATGTGAGGACCATGTAGTTTAGTGCCCGAAATGTTATTTTTAGAAAATATTCAGACATATTTGACTGGACCTGTCCAAAAGACGAGCAGCCCTAAAAATACAGACACTTACAATCGCTTATTTAGCTGTTCATTGCATCGTATGCTGCGAATGTAAGTCTTGCAAACAACTAGATAAACGCAATGAATATTGTTTTACATTCAAAATGGAAGCTAATGCTATTGCGAGGGTGTTACTCAATTAGGATGCTGATTGGTTTCCATTTGCAGTACTAGATTGCAATGAACGAGCTGTAGTAGTAGAATGTAGGGTATATTACAAAGAGCATGTTTATCTACTAGGGAAGTACCTATCATTAGAACAGTGTCGTTGGCAGGGCTCATGGCTAATTGATGAATGAACAGCCACACGGGTCGATCAAAGATTAAGCTTCGCTTGCTGTGGTTGGTGATGGTTTCATTATTTGTCGTGACCCCTCAGTGCCTCGGAAAGCATGTTATGCTGTTCTACGAATGACAGCCGGGACTGTCATTCGTAGATCTTTGAAAGTCGTTACAGGTAGTCAGAAGCCTAAAAGTCTGACAACCAGTCTTACCAAGGAGTATCGTGTTACCAAGTAACTGGATAGTGGAGGTCAAATAAGACCGGACCGGTCCGGTTAAATAAGAAGCCGATGACAACATAGTTGGGAAAAGGCTAGGAAAATTGATTGATTAGAATAATGTTATATCAAGGTACGCTTACATAGGCTTAGTTAAATACACGTGCCTATTTGAAGTACTTAAAGAGCACTTAGGCCGCGGTATTAATTTGTTACTTTTAGGTCAGTTATGATGCAGCTGGTTCTACCAGAAGCGATCACAATACGATCTGTGTTTTGCTTTCAGCAGATAAATAAAGGCTACCTATTGTGAGAAGATAGATAGATACAAGACGTAACGAATTCAAAAGATTAACTTTATTTGCCTTGAATGAAATCCCGTTTGTCACTTACAGGTGCTGCTATAATTTCGAGGCAAAAGAAAATAATTCGTATATTTTACAAAAAAAATATTATCGTTTTTGTGGTTCAAGACTTTTGTGGCGCAAAAGGAAGTTTTATATTGTGAGGCGAACAATAAAGAGCAGTCAGCAGTCCCCCTTTGTGTCCTTTGTACACGGGCTTCACTTGCACCATTTATTTTTTTATGAGTCGAAAAATACAAGCCTTCTCGTTTAGTGATGTCAGTTGTCTTTTGCCCGTTTCTTTACTCTGTGCTTTTGCTGTTTCGTAGAGGTTTGTTTTTTTTTCTGAAGGGCATCTCGCAGTTCAACCTTGTCGGCTCACATGATTGCCCCTCTGGGAGTTGCAGGCGAGAGCCCTGGCGTCACTGTACCGGTGGCATGAGGAGACGCGAACGTGACGCGATGGACCGATGCCACGAGAGAGCTTTGTCGGTCACAGCTTCGCGAGGTCCTGGTGGCGGAATGGCGAGACAGGCTTTTGCGTGCTACCGCCGGCATCGTCACCATCGAGGCGATCCGACAAGTGCTCGCGGGATAGCTCGGAAGGAAGCACGGCTTCCTGTCGTTTCGAGCGACGCAGGTGCTTTCTGGGGCATGGCTGCTTCGGGAAATACTTGTGTCATATAAACAGGGAGCCGGACGCTCGGTGTCACCACTGCGTCCACTGTCGGGAGGACACGGCACGCGGCATTTACTGGCAGAGTATGCCGCATGGGAGGAGCCGCGCCGTGCTTTCGTATCAGAAATCGGAGTCGACCTGTCACTGCCGGCCATCGCTCGTTCGATGTTTGGGAGCGCTGAGTCGTGGGCTGTGGAAAGGGAGAGCGAGATCTAGACCACTCTCCCGATCCGCAGCAAGTGGACTGGGCGTCGGTGAAGGGTGGACAACGCCCTCTTCCAGGCCCCATAAGCAGTTCTGGAGGGACGGTGGACTCGGAGACGTCCGCCGCCCCCTCATCCAGCAGGGCCCGAGGCAGCGCGCGGCGGCATGTAGTGTTCCACGCTCGCCCCTATTGGACGTTGCGGGGGGATTCTTACACCTCATTCCCCCACGGGCCTTAGGTGGCCCGCAAAGGTGGGCCGGCACCAGCCTGGGATCGTGGAAGTCGCACAAGATCCCATGATCTCCGGTCCCACCCTAGGGCGGTGGGTATCCATGAGGATTTTCCAACCCGGAACAACAAAAAAAAGGAGGTTGCTGGCTGCTTAACCGGGCTATCCTGTGGATGCCTTATAATTAAGGCCTCCAGCCAGGGCAAAAAACCCCCTGGTGACCTCGGTTTGGCAGTAGGACTCGTTTTTATTTACTCGGACGTGCTCTGTCCATCGTCGTTTTGATGCTATGTTTTGAAGCGGATAGTTTTCATCCAATGTAAGTTAGCTTTGATTTTAGTGTTTGAGTTAAACAGTGTTTAAGTTAACATATTTATACATTTATATCTGTAATTTGTATGGTGTACATAATACAGAGTATTCTATCTACAATGCCACCCATCTTAGTCTGAAATTATTCATGAACATAAAATACAAGTTCTTCTTAATATTTACTTATTTATTCATCAAAAAAAGCGGCACAGCGCGAGTCGGACTCGCACACGAAGGGTTCCGCACCAACGTAAAATATTTAACAATATGTTCTAAAACGCAGAAAAAACACGTTTCTTGTATGGTGGTTTCTTTAATTGAATACTTTTTTTGTTGTTTATTTATTGTTATATCGGGCGTAATAGTACACATTCTGTGAAAATTTCAAGTGTCTATCAATTACGGTAAAAAAATACAGCCCTGTGACAGAAGGACGGACGGACGGACAGGTGAGCCTTAGTAATAGGGTCCCGTTGGTACCCTTTAGGTACGGGACCCAAAAAACATTAATGCATTTAAAATATAATACATATAAACATAAAAAGCGTATTTTTTTCCCAACAATATTTCAGAGAATTAAAAACTTTTTTCATTAAAAATTTCTCACTACTAAAATAAGCAATGAATAAATATTCAATTTTTATAAGCCATTAAGGCTTATAAAATACCTAAACTGTTTACTTTACATATTTTATGAGCAGACAACTTAATAAATTTTTAAATTTTGTTTTGATTTGATTAAAATTCTTCACAAGAATAAGTTTATACAGTTAAATCATTATTTAGAATAGAAGCTTTCATTTTACTGTAGCAGGTGCAATACATTCGTTTGAAACAAAGGTGGCTTCTTAGGCTTAATATTTTATGAAGCTACTTAGGTAACCTGTTTTCAGAGATTCTAATTTCGTCTTCTTTGTATCATTTTATTCTCGGTTTTCATGAATCATATTCTATTATGCTTTTTACACCATCATACGTTTCATGTTTCGGTGGTTTTCATGAATCATATTCTATTATGCTTTTTACACCATCATACGTTCTATCTCCTGCCAGGGTTGCGAGTTTGTCCGAAAGGGATTTCATGGCTCTGGCACACAGGCAAATGAAGGAACATGGGTGGGTTTTAGTCAGTAAAACTCTGAGAGCGGGAGAAGTTGTGAAGTGAAGAATTTGATAATTACCCACCCAAAAAAAAACCTTCTATCTCCCTCTCACAGGGGCCAGTGTCCCAGCAGTGGGATCATTATATGTTGATTATGTGTACCTTCTATGGTTGCATACAAGCAGATGGAAAGCAGTCATCACAGAGACAAAGCTGACGTACGAGCTCCTGCTTTCCACAGTCTTCAAACCCATCAGGACAACGGTGCTCGGTGACTTTATGATGTGTAACATCTTACCTCAGAGAGATTTCGTGAAAAAGGACGGAAGTGTGTAACAGGAAGTTACAGCTTGAGCATGGACTAAGTAAATTATCTTAAGTTTACTAGTTTTAATTGTAAATCGGTAAGACGATCCATAGATAATATTAAAGATATATGTATATGGTCGGATTTGGTAGCCCTTCAAGAGACTTGGCTACTCCCTTATGATATTCCAATGCTGGGAACAATAAGTCTGGACTTCGAATATACGGGTAAGTCGGCTGTAGACACTTCCGAGGGCCTATTGAGAGGAAGACCTCATGGGGGGGTAGCTATTCTCTGGAGGAAGGGTATCTTTGAGTCAGTTTCTGTTGTTAACTGTGTCAGTCCTCGATTAGTGGCCATCTCAGCCACATCGAGGGATCGTACTCTACTTGTATTCTCTGTTTACATGCCTACGAACTGTCCAGATAACTTACCAGTTTTTACTGACGTATTAAGTGAGATTAGTGCTATCATAGCAAGCTGTGAGGTAGAAAATGTCTTTATATTGGGGGATTTTAATGCTCACCCTCATGAATTGTTTTATAAAGAATTAATTAACTTTTGTAGTGACCAATCCTGGATATGTGCTGATATTGAGAAACGAGGGGTGGATAGTGATACCTATACTTTTATTAGTGATGCTCACGGAAGTAGGAGATGGTTGGATCACTGTGTGGTATCAATGTCAGCTTGGCACACTATCACTAATGTTAATGTTTCTGAGGATGTTTATGTTTCTGATCACTTGCCTGTCTATCTAGAATGCAATCTAGAAATAGTGAGACCTAAGTTGATGAAACGAGGTGACTGCCGCAGCTCTGTTGTGTGGGGTGAAAGAACTAAGTCGGAATCGCAAAATTACCATAATATATGTAATAGTAAGCTACGTGACGTTGACTTCCCTCATGAATTTGAGAGCTGTGGTAGTGGGTCATGCAGCTTGGCCGAGCATAGAGTTATTCTGGATAGATTGTATGGACAGATTGTAGATATACTATGTGCGGCGGCTAGGCAATCTAAGTTGACACGGGAGGGAGGGCCGAGACGGGGTAGGCGCGTGTGTGGGTGGAATGAATATGTAAGAGATGCTCACAAAGAGGCCAGGTGTAGTTTTCAGGCCTGGATACTTAACAACCGTCCCTCTTCAGGTCCTGTGTATGATGAAATGTATGAAAAGCGGAAAACATTTAAAAGCCGTCTGAAATTTTGTCAAAACAACGCTGAGCAAATGATTATGGATAGGTTAGCTGAAGAACGAGCTAGCAAAAATTTTGGAAAATTTTGGAAGTCCACCAGTAAGTTAGATGCGAAGACTGGTCTCTCTGTGAGTGTCGGAGGGATGAGTGAACCTAGGGGCATCGCGAATATGTTCAAGGAACATTTCAGAGTTCAATCCCCACTCGGTCCCTCATCTTTGTTAAACAATGCTGAGCCCAGCAGTGGAGTGAAACCTCTGATACTTTTCACTGCTAAACAAGTAAGTGCTGTTATTAAAAATATGAAACGAGGCAAATCTCCGGGGCATGATGGGCTCAGTATTGAGCACTTGAAGCTCGCAGGTGTCCATCTGCCGAGAGTCCTGTCTATGTTCTTCACAATGTGTATTAGACACGCGTACTTACCCACTAACCTGATGAAGACCATCGTAGTTCCCATTGTGAAGAATAGGACAGGTGACATCTCGGACAGAGGAAACTATCGTCCCATTTCTCTTGCGACAATAATTGCAAAAGTATTGGACGGTATGCTTGATTCTTACCTTAATGATTACATACATCTCCATGACGCGCAGTTTGGGTTTCGACCCGGACTTTCAACTGAAAGTGCAATTTTGAGTCTCAAGCATGCAGTTCAATATTATATAGATCGTAAGACGCCGGTGTATGCCTGTTTCCTTGATCTCTCCAGGGCATTCGATCTTGTCTCGTATGATGTGCTCTGGAGGAAGATGGGAGACAGGGGTATACCTGCGGAAATATGTCAGCTTTTCCAGTATTGGTATGGTAACCAAACCAATCAGGTGAAATGGGACGGTACACTCTCTGAGCCGTATGGGTTGGAGTGCGGGGTGAGACAGGGAGGTTTGACGTCTCCCAGGCTCTTCAACCTCTACGTGGATGAGCTCATAGCGGAACTCAGCAGCATGCGTGTCGGATGCAGCGTTGATGGGGTTAGCATTAACAACATCAGCTATGCGGATGACATGGTGCTGCTGGGTCCGTCGGCGGGGGCAATCGGAGAGCTTATTAAAACTTGTGAAGCCTACGCTACCGCACATGGCTTAATATATAATATTAAGAAATGTGAATACATGGTCTTTAAGGTCGGCGGCAAGTGCCGTGAGGACGGACCCGAGTTGGTCATGAACGGTTCAGTCATCAATAGGGTGACTACTTTTAAATACCTGGGCCATGTTCTTGCCGACGACCTTAAAGACGATGTAGATATTGAGAGGGAGCGTAGGGCTCTAGCGGTCCGGAGCAATATGCTGGCCCGTAGATTTGCTCGGTGTACGGACCTAGTAAAAATTACACTTTTCAAGGCTTATTGCCAGAGTCTGTACACGGGCAATCTATGGGTCGGATATACCAAAAGATCGCTGGATGTCCTGCGCGTCCAATACAATAATGCTTTCAGGATGTTGTTGGGACTGCCTCGCTACTGTAGTGCCTCGGGAATGTTTGCGCAAGCTCGAACGGACGGATTCCATGCCGTTCTACGCAAAAAAACAGCTTCACTTCTGAGGAGGGTGCGGGGTAGTCACAACAGCATCCTGAGGACTGTAGGAGAGAACTTCAGCTCTCAGATAATGAAGCAGTTTGTGAGGAGGGTGATAGGTACTAACACTAGATAGTAAGCTTTTGTATGATACTAACATTATATGGATTCTTTGGTCCGAAATAAAAGATTATTTATTTATTTATTTTATTTATTTAAGTAAGTACTTTTTAATAGCAAGGAATTAGTAATTATAATAACATGGAATTAGTGTACTCATGGAATTTGTAAGTACTATAGTATAGATTGTAAATGATAAATAGTTTTATTCCTGTCAGTCGGTTTTTGTACAAACACTTTTTTTTACACGTCAATCATATTTTTTAAACTAGATGAGGTCGGCGTTTCCTATCTGACTACTCTGAGAAGAAAGGCCGAAACAAACTCAGAGGTCACAGTTTCTTTTAAAGTCCAGACATAATCTTGGTCAGATCATGTGAAGACTATCATGTAGGTTGGTGTCTGAAATGGTCTTTTGATGAAAGAACCACACAGACGGAGTGGACCTGTCCAGTCAGTACACGCATTTTTCAGTAGTCGTGCAGCTCAACTCAGCTCAGCTCAATTTAACAACTGTAAGTACAGGAGGGTCAAATTTCGACCAGTGGGGGACCACTAGTAATAAATAAAATAAATAAATATTTTTTTTATTTGACATAAAAGTACATTTATAGACAGGTGACACTTAATTTAAGCATGGAAATAGCGTGGTACAAAATAAACGATCAATGACCCCCATGCTAGGAAAAACCTGTGTACAGGGGTCATCCATCCGTCCAATATGGATCTATAAGTTACTTACAAATTAGCAAAGTGCACTTTTGAAAAAAAAAAAATGAAAAAAATGATTTTTAACTAGCCTAATACAAGTAATTGTGGGGATAAGAAACGGGGGGAAGAAAGTAAAAGGGGTATTAAATGAATTAATAATAAGGAAAAGGGAGTAGGTATGTATTAATATTTGTTGTTAGTGTGAGTATAACTGTGTATGCGTGAGTGTAGATATGTGTGAGTGAGTGAAGAAGTGTATGTGTGAGTGGGTGCCTAATTTGTTTAAGTTATGGTTTGAGTAATTCTTCCGTATCTTCATAATTTAGAGTGAGTAGATACTCCTTTATTTTTTGTTTGCATTGGAATTTGTTCGAACAATGGATATTTAATGTGTTGTGCAGTTTATTGTAGAGTAATGTACTTAAATAACGGTTATGCCGTCGTGCAAAGGTGGTATTTGTACAAACTTTGGGACAAACGGGTTTGGGTCTTCTTCTGAGCGTAGGGTTTTTGCATTTAGTAATGAATAAAATTATTTGAATAAATATTGAAGTATTTAGCTTTTTTAAAATTTGAGGCTCATTTCTGTAGCTGCTAAGTTGCTTATTAACTGGGTGAGATTACACAATCATCATATGCGGATACTGTAAGGCTCGCTCTTTTTTTATAGTTCCCTTTCTATGTTGAGCAAAATCCAGTTAAGTAATTACCAAGTCAGACACTCTACCTATGATCAATAGAATTCCATCTATTCTTAGTACCAAATCCTATAAGATCCCCAAATAAAGATGTTTACACAGGACATGCGAATTACGGTCCACAATAACTCACGCTTATGTCAGGATAAATAGCCAATTTGCGTGGAATGGATTGCCAGATCTGAAGATAACTTCGACCTGCACATTCAAAATAAGAGGGGATTTTCAGGTTACGGAAATTACGTAATAAACTAACGAAACAAATGTAGATTTTATTGAAGTTCCATAGGCAATAGGAATTTATTGCTGTTTCTAAATTAAGTTAGGATTCCGAAAGAGAAAATAAGTCCTCGCAGACTTTATTATTTGTTGGATTAAAATCGTTTTTGCGTATTATTTCTTGACGAACTTATTATGTAATTTGTATTCATGGGTAAGTTAAGTTAAGCTAAGTCATCATTAAAAATAATAATTCCACCACTCAAGAACCAAATACGTATTCATTTTCCCATAAGCAGCAATATTTTTAACCGACTTCCAAAAAGGAGGAGGTTCTCAATTCGGCAGTATGTTTTTTTTTTGGAATGTTTGTTACGCGATTACTCCGTTAATTGTGAACCGATTATGAAAACTTCTTCTTTTTTTTTTTTTTAAAGGGTATACTCCCGAGTCCGTGGTCCCATTGCCACCAAATCAGAATCAGATGAGGGGATTCCATGGAAATCGAGGGAAACACTCAAATTTTATAGGCAAACCTATAGCGATTTGGGTATTTTTTATAGTAATTCATGCATTTGCTCTCGGAAAGCACCATTTGGTGAAGTGGAACTGATGATAGAGACCACATATGGCCACCGGAACAATATAATAATGAGTACCCGTATTTAACGGGTTGGGATTAAGCAATTTATGCTCGTCACTATGCATATGGTGAGCGGCAGTTCTCCTGGTTCTTACCAGGAGAACTCCTCAACAATCAACGTCCCAGCATCGGGAAAAGCAATATTTTGTAAAAGGTGATGAGCAGTTAACATTAGGCTATCGTAACTTAGATAAATTCAAAACTGACTCACTAAAAAGTAAAAAATAAAAAAAAATTACAAAAAAATAAGAACCGACTACCAAAAATAACACTACAAAGTGAAAAATAACTTTAATTTCTGAAGTCGGTGGCAAAAAACTCAAATACAGATCCCAAAGACACCGACTTCCGAAATTAAAGTTATTTTTCACTTTGTAGTGTTATTTTTGGTAGTCGGTACTTATTTTTTTGTAAAAAGTTTTTTTTTCTAGCCTTTTAAATGTTTTAATGAGTTCAACCGCTTTTACATAGGTCTGTTACGGTTTCGTGAAAATTACACGTATAAAAAAAAATACATTTTCCATAGCGCTGTGGACACTGTGTGAAGTTATTTGTCATACACGAGGAACTAACTCTTTACAAACCTCGCGAGAGGCGTCTAATTTGCATGATGAAGCAACGAGTCTCTTAGAGAATGTACTTCGCACTAATACAGGTTAGATTTTATGCTAATTCCAATTTGTTATGACTGCAATCAGCGAGTGAGTGTATGGACGAATGAAGCGAATGCTGCGGGCTGAGGTGATTTTACATGTAAAATACCGCACAGGGCCCGCGTGGTGGACGGCCCATTTCCACTCTCAGAGCGGGAGGCCTACGTCCCAGCAGAGGGAACTTTATAGGCTGATTATGCTGAATTTAAAGTAACAAGTAGTATCAGAAAACTGTATTATTAATCACCAAGCTTGGAAAACTTATTAGTGATAACAGTCCATCCGAAACGTTCATGCCAACAGCATAGCATGGAAGCAACGGTGCGTTCCGCCGAGGATCCCGTTTAAATTTGACGACCGGCCACCGTCCCCAGACAAAGCTTCATCATTCCAGCCGAAGAACGTCCACTGCTAGTCATAGGCCTTCCTCAAGCGTCGCCACATTGACCAGTCCTGTGCTTCTCGCATGTAGCGGATTCCTGCGGCCTTCATAAGGTCATCGGTCCATTGTGGGAGGCCTAACGCCTTGCAGATAAAGCTAATCCAAGAGGAATTCCGCATTTAAAGCTAGCCACAGTCTCTATTTTATTTTAGTGGCCCATCATAGTTTAAGTAGGTAATTATAAATATCTCTAACCTGCTCCCCACACCAAATGCATGCATCTTTTAACCCAGCTTACAATGTATAGCCCCCGTAATATAGGTACGTTTGCGTGGTATCGACATCTCGTCTGATCCCGTTTTAAATTAGGGATCTTACCCTCGACTCGACTACGGGGTTTTTACATTCCTCTCGAGGTTAATTCAAATTAAAGTGCAGTACCATCGTATCATCCGAAAGCTCTCGCAATTGTTGCGTGAATTTAAATTAGGGGTTAAAAGGTAGCGTAAAGAGAATTAAGGGATAAAGTGTCATTCTATTTTCTTAATGGGGTCGGCAGTAGTAGGTACCTTTAATGGTGAGAGACAATGGATAGATTAGGAGAAAGTGACCCTGATTCAGGAGGAGATTGCTAAAGAAAGGCAAGCATGGTAAGGTATTATATTCTTAAAGTTAAATGGTGGAAAATTCTCGTTTCGTTATTGTAACTGTCTTATAATTATCTGCCTGATAACCAGGGTTGGGGTTAAATACAAAAGTATATTGAAAACTAAAATTTTACTAGATAAATCAGGTAAGTATTATATATTGAAAAGATATGTTGACAGTAAAAACGACAGCAACGTTTTTAGATGGAAAGTTACACTAGCAAATATATAGAAAATTTCAGAAACAGACTCCAGATATTGTGTTAAAAGAATAACATAAGGACTAAGTATCCAGTACATCATCATGTTTATAAAAACAAAAGGATAAATCCAGAACCGAATTTTTTAAGTAAATAAATATTACATTCCAAGAATGATATCTTGTGCCTCATCTAAACATTACAGTAACTGAGAATGTTATAATAAGCCTGTTTTACGGCTCATTAATTTTATTTTATAACAACCTAATGTTTCTATGAAATTAAGTGTGAATTTATTTCTTGATTTTGAAATCTGTGCGCATTGTTTCCTTTATTTGTCCGAGGACCATTTTGAACTGTGTGGAGACTCGGTAGTTTGCTTGGTCTCGCAAAGGTCGATGAAGATCGGGTGCATGTACTTGAGTAGGCTGTGGTCTAGAGTAGGGAACATGTGGTGAAGGGCGTGGTCTCCGAACAACGTCATGACGGCAAATACGTTGGCGTTTATATCTTTTCGATCGAGAAGAGCTTCTACTTGGTGCATTCCCCAGTCTGGCGTCTCGCTCCTGAAATTTTGAACTGATTTCAGAATTTATTTCTTCTTACAGGGTGATTTTTGTAATATGACGTGTGAAGTTTATGCTACACATAAGCACAACATAGTAAAGACGAAAGAAAGAAAGAAAAAGCATTTATTCGTAAAAGAAAAAAAAAAAAATGGAAAAAGTATTTAGTATAATAGTATGATTTCCTAGCAAAAAATGTACACTTTTTTTTATTAATTTAGCTTTATTTATTATTATAGGCTCCTTAGTTGTAGGCTTTTCCAACTTTAATATTGGATGTACACAGATAAGCGAAACAATTTAAATTCATCTTGCAATTAATTTATGAACAACTGAATGAAACCAGGTAAATTGCATCGAAAAAAATATTTTAGTTTTGTTATCACGGCAGAAATGATCAGTTATAGCTTTTGACAATTATGCGAACTGCAAAATCACAAGATAAACTTATTTATAATTTGGCTTTATTAAAATCCATTTTATCTAACAGACGATGGTATTATATTACAGCAGTAGGTATGATATCCAGGAGTAATAATACCGAGGTAAATTTAGTGCTACTTGCGACGGCATAATCTTGTTACAACGATAATATGACAGTCGTGTATATGCCAACACAAGATAAAAACCCGGCAAGTGCGAGTCGCACTCGCGCACGCAGGGTTCCGTACCATTATCTATAAAAACGGCAAAAAAATCACGGTTGTTGTATGGGAGCCCCCCTTAAATATTTGTTTTATTTTAATTTAGTTATTTATTTTTAAAGTGAGTATATAACTAAATATTCTATGAATATTTCAAGCGTCTACCGGTTGCCGTTATCAATATCGAGCAAAAACGAGCAAAAAATCACGTTTGTTGTATGGGAGCCCCCTTAAATATTTATTTTATTTTGTTTTTTTGTATTTTTTGTTATAGCGGCAACAGAAATACATCATCTGTGAAAATTTCAACAGTCTAACTATCACGGTTCATGAGATACAGGCTGGTCACAGACGGACAGACAGACAGACGGCGGAGCCTTAGTAATAGGGTTCCCGTTTTACCCTTTGGCTACGGAACCCTAAAAATTATATCCAATCAAATGAAAAATCTCTTACGCAGGTTGATCGCCATCTTTGATTGCATCAGGATGGTGATGAGCAGCATTTACGCCAATGGAGTAGAAAAGTAAGCTGCCAGTGCAATTGATCCATAGCCAAGTTGAAATAACGTCGAGTATGGGAGCGCCACTAGCGAGCCCCATCCATACGGGAAGTAGTAAGCCAATGGCATCGTGCCAACGGTAATGACTCTTGAAAAACCCTTGACGAAGGAATATTGAAAGGAACCTAGAATAAGCAAACGGATTTTTTATTAATCGCTTATTGTAATTGTATTGGCAGTTTTAGTTTTTGCTTTGCTAAGCACGTTGCAGGGTCTGTCTTTTATACTGTTTTCGAATCCAAACGGTTGAGACATATAGTTATGTACGCAATTAAACGCGGTATTGCTATCACTAAACAAAATTGATTTTTTTTATTAATATACATGTCAAAAATAATAGGTCAACGTGTGACATAATAGATAGGTACTTGCGTATTTTATTAAAAATTACAATGAAAACTGATAATGTTACATTTGGTAGGTAGAATCTAAAACTGGAATGTTGCATAATTATTTAGATTGTGTATGATATAGGTACAAAACGTCAGATTTTAATTAGACAGAAGAGGAGAATTGACGCTGGCGAGTCCTTCTGAAGATATAATAATGTCCGCCTGATCATCATCGATCGATGACATCACTTACTATCGACAGAAAATAAGATGAACTGACGTCGACAACAAACGACCTAAAGTCTATTCAGGTCATTGTTTTCAATTGATGTTACTTTCACTTGAACGAATATCAACTTTAAGAAATTATAAATTAAATTTATTTCAGAATGAATATATTGAACTTTATACATGGGTCTTATTAGTTGTCAAACACATACTTGTTTACATTTTTGAAAACTAAATCGCGATTAGAGTATACTTTAACCGATAACGTTGATCGAACGGTTGTCTAGTTTAAGAATATTACCCATATTCTTAAACTAGACAACCATTCAAGTAAAAGATAATTAATTATCTTACCTCTTAGTGAAGCTTAACAAGAAGACGAAGGGAAAGAAGAAGATCTCGGTAATAAATCCCAACTTTGCGTGCAGAGGTTTATCCTTCCGAGGGTTGTAGAACAGAAATGGTTCTAGGGAACTGATCTCCAAGTCCATGAGGGTATTCGTATAAAGATGATGAGACAGCACGTGAGATACTCGGAAATCCCTGGAATAAAATATTCATGACAAGACATATATCAGGGTCAGGGCCTTACTGGTTTGTCTGGGTTATCCGGGCTCAGTGTCTCGTCTAGGATGGAACAAAATTTCTTGCATATAGTTTATAAATTAATGTCCGAGATGTGCGCAATCGGAGCGTGCAGTCAGCGTTTCGGAGCATGAGACGCCTGGACGATCAGAGTCAGGAAGGGCATGACTAGAAACTATGTGGATAGAGCTTAATTATCACTCGCATTTGAGTTAAACACAAATACCTAAATGCGTTTAGCACTAAACATTTAAAACATCATTCTGTCTCTTTCGTTTTCAAACGATTGACGGAAACGGAACGATTTCTTAAATTTGTCTAGCGTTAAATGTATTTAGTGGTTTGTGCTGCTAGCCCTAAACTCCAGGCGAGAACAGCGGCAATATCATAAACATTACTGTCATTCCTTTGACGTTCTAATAATTCACACTTTGCATGAGACAGCGAAATGATTTATCAAAATTATCCAGCTTAATTTGAAGAGGAGACCACGTAGGTACGTCGGACATAATAACCTTGGATATCTAAGTACAGATAAATGAATAAGTAATGAGATTTTTTGTAACCTAGCTCTAATTTTTTGCCTGTTTTGTCCAGACAGAATTATGTTATCCACATAATTCTATATCATCATAAGAAATAATATCGCGGTGGACATTAAACAGGGTATAGGTATGCGTTGTAACTTATGAAATTAAATATGGATCGGCGCACTACGTAGGCAAACTTTGCTATTTAGAACACCATTAAAGCATGAATGAATATCCCTAGAAAAACACAACGTTTATTGGTGAACACAAAAAATTATTTTGACTAAGTTAAGACCATTATTCATTTGTAAGGCATCCAAATGGAAGGTAATGGCCTCCCATAAGAATTGCTCTTTGGTCCCGTTCCAATTCAGTACCTAATGCTTGTTTGAAGTGTATGATCAAAAAGTTTGAGGAGCTCGTGGCTAAGTAATAACAGCCGCACGGGTCGATCCATCAGGTTAAGTTACGCTTGCCGGGGTTGGTCCATGGAAGGGTGACCATCTTTACATACCGAGATTCCTCCGTGCCTCGGAAAACACGTTAAGCGGTTGGTCCCGGCTATCATTCGTGGATCTTTGACAGTCGTTACGGGTCGTCACAAGCCCGAAAGTGTGACAATCAGTCTTACCAAGGGGTATCGTGTTACCCAGTAACTGGGTTGTGGAGGTCAGATAGGCAGTCGCCCCATGTAAAATACTGGTATTCAGCTGCATCCGGTTAGACTGGAAGCCGACCCCAACATAGTTGGGAAAAGGCTAGGCAGATAGATAGATCAAAAAGGTTGCAAAAACTAAGGACACACTTACTGTAAAATCGTGCAGCTTCAAAAATGCCTTACTAAACATTTCTGGTCGGGCTTCTTTAATAAAACGGACAACAGAACTTTACGGTACTTGTCGTGAGAATGTGGCATTTTTTTGACAAATAAGTATGTCGTATTGTCAGTTATATTAAATACGCCCCCTGTATTGTTAATTTATACACATTCTGTATTTATAAGTATGTATTTCCATTTTTAATTTATCTTGTAGAGAGTACCTAATTTGGCCTCGTGTAACCTAATTTGACACTTAGGGTATAATAATATTGCTAATTAGAATAAACAAGTTCTACATCGTGACGTCAAACAGTTAAAACGTAAGTTGTAACTCGTCAAAGGGTAAAAGACATCTAAAGAAACTTCGAAAGCTTTAAGAGCTTAATTTCTTGGCGAGACGTCTCGCCTTGATTAAAAACTCTACAATTTTCTCATCAGCATAATTAAACTACGTAGTTTGAAGTTTGCTCGAGAAATCATGCTGGTTAAGGCGAAAACGTCAGGATAGGTAGGTCAGACAACTGTCTACCAAGTCCAAAGCCGACGGAAATATACACTTGCAAATGCAATTTTTGGTAGTATTTGAGTAAACTAACCGGAAATTGAAACGGAATTAAGTGAACTCACTTAAGGGGGCTCCGCTAGGGTACGCCACAATTGTGGCGATAAGTCCCCTCTTTGAGAAATGGCTAGAGAGGCGCCACGGTGTCCTCACCTTCCGCCTGACGCAGGTCCTCACCGGACACGGTTGTTTCGGGAGGTTCCTGTTCAGGATAAAGCGGAAGGAAACGCCCGGGTGTTACCACTGTGTGGATCGCCCGGAGGACACGGTGGAGCATACGGTGGAGGTCTGCCCAGCTTGGGCGGAGCACCGCCGTGTCCTAACGGAGGCGATCGGCGGCGGCGATCGGCGGCGGCGATCGGCGGCGGCGATCTCTCGCGTCCGGCCCTGGTTCAGGCCATGGTTCGGAGCGAGAGTGCATGGGAGGCCGTCCTTCTGCGAAGCAGTAATGCTAGCGAAGGAGGAGGCGGAGCGCGTGAGGGAGAGGCAGGGTTCGCGCCCTCACGCCCCTAGTCGCCGCAGGAGACGCCCTGGGCGTCGGGAGTCGCAAGCCGATTTCCGGCCACCGTAGGCGCGGGCTTGCGGACGGTGAGCGATGGAGCGATGGGTAGCTCGCCGTCCGATAAGGACCAGGCCCGGGTCGACGGCGCGTCGTGTTCCACGCGCGCCTCAAAGACACGTCAGCACGAATTGACGGGGTCCATTAGGGCCAATGCCTGCCAGGGTTGCGAGTTTGTCCGAAAAGGATATCGTGGCCCTGGCACACAGGCAAATGAAGGAACACGGGTGAGTTTTAGTCAGTAAAATCTGACACGTCCTCCCGCTCCGCCCAGAGCGGGAGAAGTTATTTGATAATTTCCCACCCAAAAAAAAAAAAAAAAAGCCTGCGAAATTCAAATTTTCTTACGTTTTTTGCAATTTGCAGGTCGGTAACAGGTTGTATGTTGATCTAAATATGATTCGCGGTCGTAACAAGTATGGTTTTACAGAATTATAATCATTAAAATCAGGAAAACTTTTTATTTACGTGTTGATGGTACTCTTCTTAGTTGTTTTCATATTGTTTGAGCCCAGTGGTGGCCACGTTGATTGTGGTATCACGCCAGAAGCACACCTCCGCCGCGAAACCATCACAGCGAAACCGCAGTAGTTCAATTCAAATGGCTCGCATCTTGTTTCGCTACTCGAATCGGATGCGACTAGCGGAACATGACGCGAACCAATTGAATTGAACTACCGCGGTTTCGCTGCTATGGTTCCGCGGCGGAGATGTGCTACCGGCGTGAGAGGCATTATTTAAGTCATCCGAGGTGCAGGTGAACGTGCACTTAAGACACTTCAGTAAGTGGGGCATATGGTCTGATCAGGAGTCTGATCTGGATTAAAGGACTACATGCTTGGAAAAAAGGAAAAATGTCTATGGAGTTTCTAGCCCATTCTTCTTCATAGGAACCTACTAAACTTTGTCATGGGCAAGTAGCTTCATCTTTCTGACTGACCGACTCCTTGAAAATTCAAGAGTGTCTGTATTTGGTTTAATTGAAATAAATGCATTGAGTTTCAGTATCAAACACGCAAGTTTATATTTGTGGGCGTTCGAGTTATACCTTACACACGTAATTCACAAACAATACTAATAATAACTGTTTTGTTGTTTGTTTGCATAATTTACTCTTTGACAAAATATACCTAATTGCTGTAAGTACAAAGAAGACTCACCTGTAAGACCACATGCTCATATTAAACAAGTACATCCTCCAATTCGTTTTTCTATGTATGAAATTATGGCACGCCACGGTCAAAAAGGCCAGGTTGACCGACGCATAAGCATACCAGAATTTAACTGCAAAACTATTCGTAACCCAACAGGCTAAAGCAGAACTTAATAGCAGTGATAAAAACAAGCCGTCTGTTATATTATCTGCAGTTTTAGATGCATCCTTAGGGATTTTCTTGAGTTGCTCAAAAGCCGCTCTCTTTAGCGTTTTATAAAAGCCATCTTCTTTGAACGTGAACGGCGAATTACGAGGAGTCTTTGCATCTCTTATATAAAATTGTGTAAGAATTTTCTCTGTGGATGGGTTCAAGTGATGAGATTCAAAAGCTTCAGTGATGTCGGTGCCCTGAAAACACAAATTTAAAATTGTTTTTGTTTACTAATAAAAGTTTTGTGTTAATGTTTGAGCAGTTCGTTTTGTGTTAATGTTTGAGCAGTTTAAAGAGGATATATTTAGAGAGCTTATGGCTAAGTAATTCAACAAAAATTAAGTAATTAAATAGCGGCACTGGTCAATCCATCAAGTTAAGCTACGCTTGCCGGGGTTGGTCCGTGGATGGGTGACCATCTTTACATACCGGGACTCCTCCGTGTCTCGGAAAGCACGTTAAGATGTTGGTCCCTTGTGTCATTCTTTGACAGTCGTAACGGGTCAGAAGCCCGAAAGTCTGACAACCAGTCTTACTAACTTTTGACTTGCCCCACACATACATAGCTGTTCCTCACCTCCTTGAAACACAACTCTCGCTGCACTCACTCCACACAAGTCACCTTCACTCACACACTGCTCATCTGAATTACTCACACACATGACATACATTTCCTACTAGTCTAACACTTCACACAAGATAAACACTCACTCACACATTGTCACAACATGACTCAATAACCTCTGCAGAATTATAGATAGGTATTTTTAATTGGTAATATCAATGAAAAATAATAAAATGAAACTAAGTAAGAGTTAAAACTCTTAATTAGTTATTATTTTTTGTTATGCATATCTTTTAACTTCGACTCTTGCTCGGTATTTCTGTAAAAGATAATTCTAGCCATGGAGTGGCTTGGTGCCTTTAACACAGGTTTTTCCCAAAAACCTATATCAGGCACTAGTCTCTAACAAAGGTGGAATACAGCAGATTTTTTTTTTGTACACAATAACTTTAAGTCAGCTTTGTGAAGAGAGAATAAATTATTGTTGAATTGTTGAATATTGAAACCAAGGGGTATAGTATTACCCAGTTACGGGGTCGTCGAGGTCAGATAGGCATTCGCTCAATGTAAAATACTGGTATTAAGCTGCATCCGGTAGGACTGAAATCCGACCCCAACATAGTTGGGAAAAGGCTAGGCAGATTGATTGAGTTAGTTTTAAAGTTCAAATTACTTTAACTGTAACTATTTTAAACACGATGAATTAAATAATATAAATGTAGGCACCACAAAAAAGTAAATTACCTAGACAGGGGAAACCATTTACGTATCATAAATGTCTTTTAAAATCAATGGCAACTAAGTAGTAAAGTGAAAAGGAGATTCTAATTCTCTGCCCGGAGAAATGGTCGTCAAGTCAAATGTCCAATAAACATTTGGCGACGTCTCAAAAATGGAAACGAGCACTGGAAATAAAAATAAGGGGATATATGGCAGTAGGATACCTAAGTATCCATTTTAAAGAGTTTAAAAATAAAAAAATAAGTATCACTTACTTGGGTAAGTTCCAGCCATTCCTCCCCACCCGGGTGTCTCTTTATGAACCTCGTCAAGTCATATAGTTTGTCATGAATACGCCATAATTCTTCAGCCCCGTCGTCCATGGCTTTTCCAGTAAGCCATTGTACCGGGTCCCTGATATAATTATCTCGTAAAGATGGATATTTTAACTGTGGAAAACTCACATGAGTATTTTTATCTATAGCTCTTTGCTGAGCTTTCTCTTCCCACACCGAATTAGGGGGCATCTTTTTTTTTTTAAGAATCACTTCTTTGTCTCAAGCCCGTTCAATATGCGACTGGACAGTAATATTTATTGCACTCAACTCAACATCAATGCCAGATCTATTAATTTATTGACTAGTTCATTAGTACAAATAATAGATAGTTGGTTGGTTGCTTTGATCTTGTAACGGTCCATTAAATTACCCACACATTAGGTTTCTGATGCATTTTGATTTTATATGTATGACGGTGGTGACTGGTGAATCCTAACTAATATTATAAATGTGAAAGTGTGTGAAAGAGAGAAGAGTGTGTGTAGTGTGTGAGTTTGTGGGGGTGTGTGTGTGTGTGTGTGTGTGTGTGGGTGTGAAATGTGAAAAAAAAGAAGTTTGTTTGTTACGCTTTCACGCTAAAACGGCTGCACGGATTTGCGTGCTTTCTGCATGGTAGACCATGAACTAGATTAAGACATAGGGTACTTTTTATCCCGGCATTCCCACGGGTTCGAGACGGGTGCGACCGCGGGGAGCAGCTAGTATAAATATAAATGGGGGTGTAATAATGCAAGATTTTCTAGTACCTTCACTTTAATTTGAAAACAGTCTTGGGGTTTTTGTTATTGTAGGCTGCTATTCCATAAAGAGGAGCTTGTGGCTAAATAATAACTGCCGCACGGGTCGATCGATCAGGTTAAGCTACGCTTGCCGCGATTGGTCCGTGGATGGGTTCATACCAAGATTCCTGCATGTCTCGGAAAGCACGTTAAGCCGTTGGTCCCAGCTATCATTTGTAGATCTTTGACAGTTGTTACGGGTCGTCAGAAGCCCAAAAGTCTGAAAACCAGTCTTACCAAGGGATATCGTGTTACCCAGTAACTGGGTTGTGGAGGTCAGATAGGCAGTCGCTCCATGTAAAATACTGGTATTCAGCTGTATCCGGTTAGACAGGAAGCCGACTCCAACAGTTATAGATAGTTAGGAAATATAGATAGTTGGAAAAGGCTAGGCAGATAATGCTACTCCATGAAGGAAGTAAGTAAAAAGAACTCGCGGACTGGCTTGGTACTTTACATAAGTTTTATTACCACCTACTTCATTATTCTTCTAACGAAGATCATTAAAAAAAAATATCTGTGCCCAGGAAAAATTGCTTTATTTATTTGTATTATGCATCCTACCTACTTGTTTTTCCTATTCACTTAGATAGGTATTGGCAGAATGGTCGACATGGGCTTTGCTTGCCAATACAATAATAATATTTTACGACCAGTATATAAAGGCCTTAATAATCTTGTTACTCCAAGTGCATCATGATAACCTATGAGATTATTAGTACTATTATTATTATATTAGTACGTATTTGTGTTTATTACACATGTTTATACATTCACAAAAATATCTTACAACTACTTCGCCTTTTTATATGTAAATTAACATTAAACAAAAATATTCAACTGGTCCCTTCTTCTTTTCTTGTCGACGGTACTTTGATTAAATATTATTAAAGGTATTGTTTGACCTCAGTTGGTAGCTACGTTGAAAGCGGCATCAGTGGCGTTCTATAAGTCACTCAACTGGTGAGGATCAAAAAAGGCTTCAATGAATAGATATTGTATGCATATTTAATTTAAGTAGAAGGTCGTCAGAAGCCCAAAAGTCTGACAACCAGTCTTACCAAGGGATATCGTGATACCCAGTAACTGGGTTGTGGAGGTCAGATAGGCAGTCGCTCCATGTAAAATACTGGTATTCAGCTGCATCCGGTTAGACTGGAAGCCGACCCCAACATAGTTGGGAAAAGGCTAGGCAGATGATGATGATGATTTAATTTAAGTACATATAATTCGGACAGAGTATGCAGGGATTGTGTGGAGACACTGTATGTTAATAAATTGATAAGCCATCATATTTACATGCTGCTGTAACGATGGTAATAATAAATAATTTAATTGTCATAATAGTATCTGGCATACAGTAGTACCTACTTATTTATTGAAAAATACAAAGAATTTAAGTGCAAAATTTTGGCACATAGTTTTAGGTAGGGTAAAATATTCTATTTTCACTCGTAGAATATGTAATAGGACGTTTGCCAGCTGACTCGCTTTCAGTTTGCGGTTATAGTTCTTCGAAAAAGGCCAAGAATCGTAAAAAGCACATTTCAGGGCTCAATTTTATAGGAATGTGTCGCTGTAAAAGTTTCGTACTGGTAGGTACATATGTTTTAAGATTCTAGAGAATGACGAGTCAATATTTATCACGGAACTTGTGGCTGGCGTATGTACCTACATTTATTCGAAATTTTTTGATACTCGCACATAAATCAAAACCTAATAGGGTACTTCCCGTTGACCTATAGAATCATGATATCTTTCACAGCACAAATAAAGGAAAAGGTCCGAAAATCGTTAATTTGTAGTTTTATTACATAAAAAATATTTTTTTGCGAATAAAAACTTACATTTGCAGTTGGAAAATTGACTGTGGCATATATAGATGTAGGGAGAACATGTTTTTCAACTACAATGTTAAGTTTGTTTTTGGAATCAATTCATCCCAACTACGGAACCCTTCATTGTGCGTGGTCCGACACGCACTTGGCCGGTTTTTTGATTTGACGAGACCCAAAAATATGCGAAATCATTGTTTTGACTAGTATTTCAATATTAAGTAATCTAATCTGTTGTAAAAACATCGGCTGTATCATTTAAATTACTTTACATTATGATAAAAAAAACATAGATTACGGACCCTCCCATTTCAACTGTGTACAAAATGAATTATTACTTTTATTTCATGATTTACTTAGTAATAAATAAAGAATTATATTTGTGAACTTTGCTGTGCTGACTGTACAATTTAATCCAAAATAGGTTTGTTAGTGTCGTTGATTGTAAACGACCCTACTGGTAGTGCGGCTGGTAGTGTCTTTGCCAAAAAACAAAAAACATTTGGGCAGTGCGCATCAGTATGAAGTGATAACAAACAAATCATTATTGTGTAATAATAGTTGACAAAAATATGGCTCCTAATTATAAAAATTATATGTGGCCCATCAAACAGCAACCGAAAAAAGACTCATATCAGTTTTCCTCAATTGAAGTACCCTTCACTGAGAGATCAAGGGTTAAAGGATCCCATACAATGGCTAGAAGGAAAAGCCCTGGATGACGGAGCAGAAGGTTTTTGGAGAATACGTGATGGGCTTTACGATTTTGACTACTTTCAAGATAAGCATCACGGAGGAGCTGAGTGGTTGGAGCTCTGTAAGGTAACCTAATTACCGTTGAAATATATTTTTCTTGTGTGCAAAGTAGGGTTAGGCCCGCGGTAATAAAATATGAAAGTCAATTTGTCCTGCAAAAGCAATATAATTTGTGATTTCTTATTCTATTTACGGGGACGTTAGAGGACTGAGTTCTTATTGTTTGAATCATTATTTTGGAACTAGTATTATCTATAACATCATCTGCCTAGATTTTTCCCAAATAAGTTGGGGTCGGCTTCCAGTCTAACCAGATGAAGCTGATTACCAGTATTTCAGATGGAGCGACTGCCTATCTGATCTCCACAACCCAGTTACTGGGTAACACGATATCCCGTGGTAAGACTTTTGGGCTTCTGACGACCCGTAACAACTGTCAAATATATACAAATGACAGCCGGGACCAACGGCTTAACGTGCTTCCTGGGGCACGGAGGAATCTTGGTATGTAAAGATAGTCACCCATCCATGGACCAACCGCGGCAAGCGTAGCTTGACCTGATCGATCGACCCGTGCGGCAGTTATTATTTTGCCACAAGCTCCTCTAAATTACATAATAATGTATGTTGTGATATTATCTAGTATGCAATATTTTATGTTAAGTATAACCTAATAAGTTAATAACCTTTCTGTGCCCTTACAGCATCATGTACCCTCTCATAAGTTAAGTCTAGTCATAACCTATAACTGTGTGTACATTGTGCAATAAATAAATGCCTAAATAATATTGACAGGGCACAGACTTATCAGAAGCTTTCGAGTGTCATCACTTAAATCCCGTTGTAGAAAAAATGATAGAAAATTATTATGTAAAAGAGGCTAAAACACCCAGGAATTCTCCGTATACTTTTGAAGACGATGATTTTTTTAAAAAACGTTCAAACGAGACGTTCGAGGGGTAATAAAGAAAGTACCAAAGAGTGAGCGAAAACAATCAGATTATATTATTGACGGTATTTTTACTACGGTATTGTTATCATCAGCTTTAGCTTGCTGGGCTACCAGTTACTGGGTTGTGATAACGTCATACTTGGTCGCATCTCTCGCCTTAGCATGGACCATAGTTGCATCACACAGCTACCTACATATGAAAACGAATTGACATTTGTCGACACGGTTGGCGCAGTGGTTAAGCGATTGACTGCTGCGCTGCATGTCGTAGGTTCGATTCCCGCACGGAAAAAATATTTGTATGACCTACAAGTAGTTGTTCCGGATCTGGCTGTTTGTGTATGTGAGTTTAAATGTTTGTAAATGCACCCACGATACAGGAGAAATTACTAGTGTAGAGCAACGTTTTTAGAAAAAAAAAAGAATTGGAGAATGTACCTTTTCAACTTAACTATGATGTCTTGCAGGTAAATATAACACTTGTTGATAGCTAGGAGTCTAGGAGAGATTTTTAAATGAATAAGGAATAATGAAAGATTCTTAAATAAGAATGACGAAGGGAGCATCCTGAATTGCTAATTAATGTTTATTTCTACAAAACAATACTTTAAATTATGTAAATCAAACCCACGACACGGATGCTATTGATCCCTTGAATGTTACATTCAGTAATCATGAAGAGGATTAAGTAGAGTAGTAAGAGGCAAAGATAATTACTAGGCGTCTAAATAATGGTATTATTGTCTTCACCCCACGTTCTCTCGCATCAACTTAACCCGAACACACTAATGGATTTAGAAGTCAGTGCATTTGAGCCAATAGTCTTCTGGAATCCTAGAAGAAAGTCATTCTATGCATAGTTCTCTTTCTGATTGAACTTATGTTTTACCCATTTATCGCTTTCATTAATTTTTGGAACAGGTAAGATAGCTTTTATGATATTCAATTTGTAATTTTCCGAATAATTAAATCATCATCATCTGCCTAGCTTTTTCCCAACAATGTTGGGGTCCGCTTCCAGTCTAACCGGATGCAGCTGAATACCAGTATTTTACATGGAGCGACTGCCTATCTGACCTCCACAACCCAGTTCTGGGTAAAACGATAATCCTTGGTAAGACTGGTTGTTAGACTTTTCGGCTTCTGACGACCCGTAACAACTGTCAAAGATCTACACATGACAGCCAGGACCAACGGCTTAACGTGCTTTCCGAGGCACGGAGGAATTTTGGTATGAAAAGATGGTCATCCATCCACGGACCAACCGCGGCAAGCGTAGCTTAACCTGATCGATCGAGCCGTGCGGCAGTTATTACTTAGCCACAAGCTCCTCTAATCGAATAATTAAATAACTATACTAAATTAAGTAAAAATAGTAGGAATTATTGCATTTTTGTATTCCTGTTGGTTGAATGTTGCCCTATTCCTATAATTAGGGATTGGAATTCTTCGTCTATATGACTTAAAATACGTCATGAGCTATTTCTAATAATTAGGGCCAGTTTCTCAAAAGAAAATTATCGCAAAATTAATGTGACAAGTTTTCAAGCGCCCATAGACTGCTGCGATTGGTTGAATGATTTATCAACAACCAATCGCAGCAATTAATATTAATTTTAGATAATTTTCGTTCGAGAAACTAGCCCTTAGTCGAGACAACAAGAGAGAAGCAGTTTCTGAAAAAAAAATCCTTGTTTTGTCATCAGGCACATCAGCCTCTTCATCCGCAAGGACTTCTTCACCCGCCACTACAGATGGCACGATGGCATTGGCTTCCTCCCTCCCCTTTGGATGTACTTTGCCAATGGCTCTGCCTTATTTCATGCTACTTCCACGTGGTTTTGGATTATTTGCACTACGTGGTTTCATAATATACGCTATTGGCACAAATTCTGCACATTATCACCCTGATATCTTAAAAGATGGTGATCAACTTTAGTAACTCATACTACAACATCATCATTCACTAGAGCAGTGGTGGCCCAGTGGGTAACCGCTCTGACTTAATAGTTGTAGGCTGTAGATTCGAACCCAAGTAGGCGGTTTTCTATATGTAAATCATTTCATCACCACTGCTCTCAAAAGTGTGAAGGAAAACATCGTGAGGAAACCGATATGTCCTAGAACCAAAAATTTTAAGACATGTGACGTCTACCAACCCGCACTGGGCCCGCGTGGTAGATTACGGCCCACTCCCTCTCGTAGAGAGGAGGCCTGTGTCCCAGCAGTAGGATCATTATAGGTTGATTATATAATTATATCATATTACGTCGTATTGTTTTGCTTTTAGATCCTCAGAACGAAGTTATAAAATCATTCACATCACAGTTAATATGGGTCGTCAGAAGCCCAAAAGTCTGACAACCAGTCTTACCAAGGGATATCGTGTTACCCAGTAACTGGGAGGTCAGATAGGCAGTCGCTCCATGTATAATACTGGTATTCAGCTGCATCTGGTTAGACTGGAAGCTGACTCCAACATAGTTGGGAAAAGGCTAGGCAGATGATGATGATGGTCAGAAATGGATCCGTTTTGCTGACAGTGAATGTTTTGCCGACTATCATTATAATGAGACTGTATCTTAAAATAGACTCAAGGAAAATTATTTAATTGCAGTTTAATGACAGCATGTCATAGCAACATACATAAAACAATTGCAAATAATTGAGGTTTTATTTGTTACTACTCCAAACTGCTTCTACTATTAAGAATGCATTTGTAGAAAGTTGAAAATTATTATTTTTATAACAGTTTTTATTGTTTCATTAAAAACAACAACGTTTTCACTAAGACTATTTAACCGTACAGAAACGGGTTTCATGACAACTTTACAGCTTCGCCATAAAACTTTTAAGCTTCTTTACTGGATATTTGATGTTAAGCGATATTTATCATTCTCCAGGGACACCACGGTCGACTGGGGCATGCACGAGATCGAAGCCGTGATGGACCGTACTGACATCAACAGCAGCCTCTTCCTAACAAACAATTGGGCCATGCAAACTCACACACATACACTATAAAACATACAATCGCGCAAAAGCAGAACCAAAATTACTGTCAATTTCTTAAAAAAAAAATGTTTTTGTTCTTATTTTATACACGTTTAGAAGTACCTACATATTATAAGGTCTCTTTTTTATTTTTTCCTTTTTATTTGTTTTGGCCTTGTCATAAAACATTTGTGTCATTTATTACGGGAGGACGCTGGCTCCTGCAACACAGTTTTAACCAGCGCAGGAGTCAGAGTATTCTATTAATGTGTTGTTAAATATGTTTTATGTCAATAAATATTTTTTTCTTTTCTTTTCTCTTCACATCAATGACTTTCTTCGGAGATCACGCACTACATCATCTGTTTCCCACTTTGGATCACGTTACTTTGAAATAGTTGTACCGTGCTCCTGAAGCATTGCGAGCAGTTCAGAGCTAACTTTAGATTGACGTCATCATTCGATCTCTTTATTGGGCAGCTGAGAATGGCTGTAAAAGAAGATACTAACGTTTTAGATAAATCGAAATAAAATTTTGCTGTGGACTAATGTTTAAAAGTAAAAAAAAAACAGCTAAGTGCGTGTCGGACCACGCACAATGGAGGGTTCCGTATTTGGGATGAATTAATCCCAAGAACAAACAAAAAAAACATTGTAGTTGAAAAACATGTTCTCCTATACATTCCAACTGCACATTTAAGTTGGTCGACTATTACTCGTTAACTTTTACAGCCTGCATAGCTGTGATAGTTTACCTTTTAACTTCGTTATGCTTCTACTGCCGTGAATGATTTCACATATTTATCTGTTTGCATATGTATCTATAAATATCACAATTGACTTGAAAATTATCACTTTAGCTATTACGCAAACGGATTCTTGAATAGAACAATGGTTTTCAAATACCCATACAGTTTTGAACGGCCTATCCAACGATACCCCACACCATTGGATAGACGATTTAAATCACATGTTTTTTTGAGGCATTCCACTTAGAGCACTGATTTCAACAGCACTTGACCGAACCGCACCTGAGCATTTCCACTAACGGCACTGAAACAATTTTTTTATGAGTGCGGTTCGGTGGAACAGTTTATTACCCGACTGCTCCAGAAGGAGGGTTATGTTTCGAGTGTATGTATGTATGTATGTCTATTTCTTTGGCACGCTCTGTAGCCTAAACGGCTTGATGGATTTTAACATATGAGGTATCGTTAGATTCGTTTTAGTTGCAGAAGTGTCACAGTGTATAAAATTTTTATATGGCATCTGCGAATCAAAAAAGACAGAAGAAAAAAAAATAAAAAAGTGATTTTAATAATATGGGTATCAAATAAAAGCTAGTAAAAAGCCAATTCCAAATATATATATATTATAACACTTTTTAGCTACTATTTTGACTCAAACTACAATAAGTACATTTCCTATACAATAACAAAATGGTAGCGAAATCAAAATTGTGCATTGAATATTTTTGAAAAAAGCAATTGCTATGAGGTTTGGAATCGATTATAATGCCGAAAACATAGTTTTTAGAATTTTTGTCTGTTTGTCTGAATGTATGTTCCAGCATCACAAAAATTCTACTCGATAGATTCTGTTCAAATTTTGCATAATATTACCTATAAGTCTGGCCACCCAGTAGGCTATATTTATATTATCACGCTATTTATTATGGGAAATAAGCAATATTGTATTATGTTTGTGTATCTCTATGGTTTACAGTAAATTGTAAAAAGAGCCAAACGGTTAGGACATTTTAAATGATTTAATAATTTAAATGATTATCATCACGCTATATCTTTATAGAGCTAAGTAGTCAATCATCATGACATATACACGGTGGATTTTTAAGATGGGGAGGTAAATCTTAACCGTTGTAGCTACATAATAATGCGACATCGGTCTTAGGAGACTGTCCATAAAATTTTGAGATATTTTAATCTGCATATGAGATATTTTCACAAAAAAAAGGCCAATAGATCCTGGTTCTTATGAGAGAGTTGAGTTGGAGTTGGGAACTGTGGTTTGATACATCGGATCTGGTACACTTGCGTGAATGACATTTCCGCTAAAGACACTTGCGCGAACTTACTTGCACGAAAATAGGATCACTTCGTTGTCTGTCTGTCCGTCCGTCTGTCTGTCTGTCAATACCTTTTTTCTCAGGAACGTGAGGAGATATCTAGTTGAAATCAATAACAAATATGAAGGTCTACGGTTCCATAAAGCTCTAAAAAAAAGTACCCTTCAAGTCAACGCATAAAAAAAATACGGCCTTTCATGTGACATATCTTGATAGGATAAATTCATCCAACCTACGGAACCCTTCATTGTGCGTGGTCCGACACGCACTTGGCCGGTTTTTTATAATGAATAGACTGGCCGCTATAAAACTCAGAGATAGCAAAAAGCGTTTCCCATCAAAATCGTTTATTTGCATAAATGTGTACAAATGGGTACAAAAGTTGTATAAAATTCATTGCAAAGACATATTCCACGGTATACTGATGGCATGCAAATATTGAATGGACGTTAGTCAGTTAAAGGCTCTTACAGACTCACGCGATATCGCGGGCGTGACAGGCACCAACAAAGAAATTGTGCCACTAGTGTCGCGTCGCTTCCGCGATTTCACACCAGTATGTACGAGCCTTAAAAAAAAATAGGTATTAAATCGGTGTCTTAAGGCTCTTACACACTCACGCGATATCGCGGGCGCAACAGGCACCGACAAAGACAATTCCTTTGTCGGTGCATGTCGCGCCCGCGATATCGCGTGTGTTTGTAAGAGCCTTTAACGTTAAGAATTTTATGAAAGAAAGGAACAAATTATTCAAGTCAATACAAGTCATTAAAATATTTATTTTATTTTATTTATTTATTTTACACTTTTGGAATGCTTACAGCTATAAACTTAAAATAATTAAAACAATGATTGAGTGATGGCCAATTACAAGCTTTCACAGATAAAAAAAAAGTAGTTAATATATCAAAGACAGTAGTAACCTTAAATAACAGGTACTTAAATCAAATCTAGCGTGTACAATGTCGTGCATACATAAGCTATACATTGTCAAAGAAATTCTTGCTCAGCGTTTTTTTAATCTTAGCAACACCAGTACAGTTAATGTCGATGTCAATCTCCTGGCTAGCTGCATTAAACGCGCGACTAGCCCTTATCATAAATGAGTTTCGTCTGTAAGTGCATTTTGCATTAGACGTGTGAAGCAAGTGAAACCTGCGTAGGAACGCACAAGGCACACGCAGTCCCACTCTGCTCAACAACTCAGAAACATCAACCGATCCGTTCATGATTTTAGATAGAACCGTTAAATCAGCTATTTTTCTCCTTACATGAAGAGGAAGTATGTGATGTTTTCTACAACGCACAGAATAATTAGAAGAATAAGCTCCAGTACGAAACTGAATGTATCTTAAAAATTTCTTTTGTACGCTCTCTAAGCGGTCAATATAGACATTGAATTTAGGATTCCAGACTTGAGAGCAATACTCCAGGTGGCTACGAACAAACGAACAATACAATATTTTAATGGCCTTGATGCTCTTGAACTCTGACGAGATTCGGATTATGAAACCCAAGGCTCTTGACGCTTTTTTGGCTATATTATCTACGTGTGCATCAAACAAAAGTTTTGAGTCGAAAATAACTCCTAGGTCCCTAACGACGTTCACTCTGGCTATGGGGGTATCCAACAGATTGTAGACTGCACTGATTGGATTCGGTTTCCGGGTAAATGAGCACACATAGCACTTTGGAACATTTAAATCCAGTTTATTCTGCCTGCAGTAAATTTGGAAACTATTTAAGTCCTCCTGAAGAAGGGCAGCGTCATCTGTTGAGGAGACCTGTTTCATTATCTTCATATCGTCCGCGTACAATAATATTTTGGAGTGCTGGAAACAGGCCGCAATGTCATTGATAAAGATGTTGAACAAAAGGGGCCCTAACAACGAACCCTGAGGGACCCCGGAAGATATGGACATGGTTCTAGAGGAGTAACCCTCAAGAACAACCGTTTGACACCTGTTTCGTACGTATGATGTGAACCAGCGATAGAGATTACCCCGAATACCCATCAATAGAAAAAAGTTTGAGAAACACTGAGAGTGGTCAGTTGTTACAAAGTAGCACTAGCGACACAGTGAGCGCGCGCGATAGGTTTGGCGTCTACCGTCTAACTGTATATACCCGTAAAAGTCTAAATTATTTGAGGTCAATAATTTTTTTCTTAGAATGTCAGATATCACAAGCAACATACTATCTATATAAATTAATGTTAGGCGACTGTTAATGAGAACTGGTGTTTGTTATTTTAGTAATAGCCGTTCTTCAGGAAAAATCTGTAAGAATGCATCAAATAACGTATCAGTGTTCTGACATTAGGTAGTTTAAGCAGGAACGCAGGCATTCATTAATTCACTAAAAACTTCGCAAGCAATGGGGAATCGCTACTGAAGACTACGAAGTCGACCTCAAGACTAAGACTGCTTCTAATACGGACAACTATACGTCACTTGCTCCTGCGTCACCAGTTCTGAGGCTCTGTATATTTTGGCTGCTGAGATCAAAACTATAAACGAAGCATACAGGGAATTTTTATAAAAAATAAAATAAATTAATAACTAAATTTATTTTTAACATAACAGCCTGTATTCCCCGAAGGGTTGGGCAGAGGTGGACTTAGTACGGCACATTTTGCCAGTTATGTTTAGGCCCCATGTAATAGGGGGCAAGCCTATTGCCACTAACCAGGCACAAACCCAGACTTCGGACTGTTACTGGGAAATGTCAGATGGAAAACCCAATAACACGGTCTGACCGACCTCTGACCGGAATCGAACCCAGGACCTCATACTCAACAGTAGCACTTCCGACCACTAGACCAACTAGGCTGTTTTCTATAAAACTGTGGCTGTTATTTAGTATATCTTACGACTTCCACGCGTACGGAGTCGCGGGCAGAACCTAGTCTTTTCTGACACCTATCATATCCTATCTTGCTACCCCTAGTTAATAAGTTAAATATTATCGTTTAACTTAACAATACTTAACTGAACAATTTGTTCAATAATAACACTAAAAAGCTTAAAATAAAACAAATTATTAAAAAAACAAAAACCAGTCGGGTTTTTTGTTTTTTTAATAATTTGTTTTATTAATATTATTTTCAGTCCCCGACGGCACCTATGTAAAATATTTTTTTAGTGATGGGGTGTATTTTTTTGTTCAAGACATAAGCAAACAAAACATATCGATACAAATCAGGGGAAGTTAAGTCTTCCGGATAATTCCACCTTGTTCACCTGAAGCAAAGAGTAATGTTATATTTGAGTCGCTGTCAGTAAACAAAAAATGAGAGACATTGTCACTTTTCTTAAAGATTTCGTTTGTTCAAAATTGTTCTGAGGTTCAAATCATACAGTATTTCAACTAGGAACAAAAAAATCTAAGTATGTTTCAGTATGCAGTGAGTCGGGGCTGTCACATCGAGGCAAATTTAGTAATTGCGTGTTATCATGTAGGTGGGATGTCTAATTTATAATAATAATTATGTCGTTAGTTTTTTGTTTTCTTACCAGAATACATTTTTAAATATTTCCTACGATCAAAAAAAAAAAAAACATTTTAAAATAATAAATAAAATGAGTTCCGCCGGTATTGGGAGCAGGGTTCGAGCTACCAGTTGTTAGGGCTGCAGGAGATAGGAACTTCCTCACAATGCGAGCCGTATCAAGGAATACTGCCTTTTGAATCACACCCTTGATCCAACCGCCTAACGAGAGCCTCGAGAGATGTTGATCGAAGCTATCAGGCTTTTGGCAGCTAAGCTCACATTCCACATGTGAACAAGCTCGTGTCGAGATATTATGTTTCTCTTTTTCAGCTTTCACGAGGTTCTCGTCATGCGGAATGGCAACATATACAATCATTGCGCTGCGCACTAATCGATCTATCACCACTATATCAGGCAAATTGGCGACAATAGTCCGGTCAGTAATGATAGACCGATCCCAGTACAACGTGACATGGTAATTTTCGAGAACTAGGTCAGGCATATTAATAATTATTACTTTCCGCCATTTTGGACTTGTTAGTAACTTAAACTTACTACTTGTTACTTTTTTACTTCTCGAAGAGAGGAGGCCTGTGTCCCAGCAGTGGGAACATTATAGGCTGATTATGTATGTGTGTTATGTAGTAACCTAAACGATTGCTTTCAAAATTGATTTTAGTTTAGATTTTTTTTTAATTATTATGTGTGTATCTAGGTATGTGTGAATGGAATCAAATCAACTCCTCATAATATGTAACTATTATAATTATCGTCAACGTGATCTATTAACTCAGCCTTGTGCTGACCAGTGCAAGAAATAGGCCTCTCCCAGACTGCGCCACAACACCCTGTCCTCCGCCTTCCGCATCCAGTCTGTCTCAGCTACCTTTTTAAGGTCGTCGGTCCATCTCGCCGATACGCGGTCTCCACTCCAAGACTAGTCTGTCTATGGGCCTTCGGTCCTTACACAAACATGGGTCGCCCACTGCCACTTCAGCTTGCTTACTCTGCAAGATATGTCGGTAAATCCGGTTATTTTCCGGATAGTTTCATTTCTGATCTTATCCTAAAAAAGAAACTCCGAGCATAGCTCGCTCCATAGTACGCTGAGCAACCTTGAATTTGTGGACCAGCCCGACTGTATGTGTCCACGTTTTGTCACCATATGTCATATCGGGCAGGACGCACTAGTTCAAGAACTTGGTCTTTAAACATTGTGGGATAGGTGACGAAGAGACTTGACGAAGTTTTCCAAACGCTGCCCAACCCAACTGGATCCTTTTGTCCGCTTCATTCTCAAAGTTGTGTCTACCGAGCTGGATGACTTCCCCTAGGTAGACAAAGACATACTCCTTCACGACTTCAAAAAGCGACTTTTTGATGTAGATTGGTCTCGGCAAGACGTGTGAATAGTACATGACTTTCGTCTTGTCCAAACTGATACCGAGGCCAACCCGTCGAGAGGCTCCATTTAAGCTGTGCAGCATCTAGTCTAACTTTTTCAGCGTCTCTGCTATTATGCTATGTTAAAATAGTTTAGTGATTTGAATCCAACGTTAAACAAATTGCTTACGTAAAAATTTACCCGCATTCATTACGTACGATATCGGAGCCCTTTACTGTACGTGGTTCGATTGCACTTACTACTCGTTATGTTATAGTTGGTAATGTCCTAAACACTATATAATATACGTCCCATCACTACAAACTGTATGCAGGTGCCGTTCGGAAACTTAAAAACTTAAAGTAATATTAGAAAACTGTTCCACCGAACCGCACTCATCAAAATTTTGTTTCAGTGCCGTTAGTGGAAGTGCTCAGGTGCGGTTCGGTGTTGTTGAAATCAGTGCTCTTAGTGGAATGCCTCGTTTTTTTGCACGATTATAATTATGTTACCACTTTGTCGGCTTGATTAATATGCATACCCTGTCCTTTTGGTCAAGTAGTTCTTGTTTTGTTTGTTTTTATTATTGAAATAAATTGTTATGCTCAGCTCCTTCACTTTTACCATATAACTAATTATGTTTACTCTCCGTCTCGTGGGACCCTGGTGATACAGGTTTTCCTAGTGGAGACACCAGTCTCTCACAAACTTTGTCACGCATGTCTAAGCTTGTTTTAAATATATATAATGTCATTGTTTGTAAAGAGAAAAATTAAAACTATTTGAGTTTGAATGTTCTTTTCGATCTTCTTATAAATCGCGTTTAAGCTTCATGGTGCTGAAATTGGGCAAATGATAAAAGTAGCCTTGTCTTATACAAAAAATTGCCAAATCTATATAGTTTGTGGTAGCTGAAAAAATATATGTTAATCTTGAACATATTTCTCAGAACTTGGTTGTTACCAAAACACGTTTTGAAAAAAAAAAACGATACAAATTAACGGTAAACTAACCCTTTACTTTAAGTTTCAATTCAAAATATCAGTTTTAAATATCAACGTACGGTTGGTATTTAATTAATAACAAGAACGTCTTATTTGTAAGCAGAACTGGGTTGTTTTTTATTTTCTATTACTCATCTTATTTTTGAGTAAATAGATAATTGCTTCATATTTTGCAATAAATTACAAGCTTTGTGTCATCGCGCTTCTCTTTGTTTTGTATGCAGTCTGACAATGACCACGGTTAAGCTGTTGTCAGCGTCTTAAGGCTCGTACAGACTGGTGCGATATCGCCGTCGCGACAGGCACCGACGAAGAAATTAGAGTCGCGTCGCGCCCGCGATATCGTACCAGTGTGGACATGCCTTTATACAATAAAGACCGCTGATTACAACAATATGTTAAAATCTATGTATATCTTTATTTGTTTGATAAAAATAAAGTAAATAAATGTTTGTTATTCCACTAATATTTGTAATAGGGATTAGATAAACAGAGATAAAAAATCCATTATTGAAATAAATAGGTACATATTTACTTTACATATTTCTAAATCTGAGATCTAAAGGTCATTGTCATTGTCCCTATCAAAAAAATATATATTACCAACAACATTATTATCATAGCCAAGTAGTACAAAAATAAATTGAATTTTTGATTCATAATCATAATCATAATCATTTATTTGTCAGAATATGGTACATTTTATGGTCTTAAGAATTAGTCTATGGTATCATCACATTCTGCCAAGTGTGGCGTGCAAATATTAGGTACATACAATTATTAGGTTACTTACTATAATTACAATTTGAGATTGGCTGACAAAAAGAGTAATTATGATTTCTTCAGCATTATATTAATTTGTCAAGTCTCTATAGATATAATCAATATTTCAATGTTTTGTTTTGCAAATGTGTGTCTACGTATGAGAGATAAGCTTGACCTTTGGTTTGCGCTGTGACTTCGGTTATCAAGAGTCAGTGAATAAATAATTTATCGCAATCAAGTTTTCCTTACAATAACACTGATTAAGTATAGAGGGTCAAGCATGTGAGAGAAATTGTTAAAGGATGAACATGAAAACTTTTTTTTTTTTTAAAGAAAATACATTCTGATATTTCGACCGCCATTTCATGAGACCAAGAACGGATGGTAATACCTTCCATTTGTCAATCAACTCAGTCCACTGCTGAACATAGGCCTCTCCTAGGCTGCGCTTGCCGATACGCGGCCTCCACTCCAGGACTCGTCTGTTCCACCGGCCATCGGTCCTTCGACAAACTTGGCCAGCCCACTGCAGCTTGCTTATTCCACAAGCTATGCCATCCATTTGTAACTGTTGTTAAAATACTGTACACTCTCTTGGTTTATAATCCAACGCTGTCCAGGGGGAAAAGACGATATGACCCAGTGGAGCGCCATCATCTATATCACAAAACTATTTTTGCAAGGCGTTTTTTTTGCTATCTAGGTGGCTACTTATACAATAAAACTCATAAGGTGATACATATCTTTAGTCTTACAAAGAATAAATGCAAAAAGAGGCTAACTGACTGGCTACTAAAACTAAACTATAATGATACTGAAAACATCCTTAAAATTACCTAAACACACTATCGCACACCCACACACACACTCACACGCTTACACACCCACACACACACACCCACACAATCACCCACACTAAACATCTACTAAGATTCGTCTCGTATACTTAACTTGGATATTAATTAATCATATTATAAAAAACTATAAAATGTCGTATGATTCCTTACTACATCCTGTCAGCGCGCTTAGTAGATAATTTATAAAATGAAAATGTAAAGGGGTGGGATCCTGGTGTCCTGAAACACAGGCCGCGAGCCTAGCTTAGGCACCAGTCTCCCACAATGTATAATTACCTGAATTGTGTAACATTGTCGAATCTGACCAATGTAAAATAACATGTATATTGTGGTGAGAAAAAATAAAGTTGACTGTCTTTTTTCAAACCCTTTAAAGGCTCCATGTCTCTGTCATTTTATGTTTTTGGATGTCAAAAAGGAGACGGCATATCTGGATTGTAGTATACAGATGTTGACCTTTGCAGTAAGTAGACATTTGCCTTCTGCAATACCAGAGGCATCGCTGGTACGTTAACGTCCCAAAGATGGAGCTGAAATGTCACCATTTGTCTTGTAGGTATTTTTTTTTTTTTTTAAATCTGCATTTTTTTTATATCAAGCCATGGCGACCTCTGTGCTGCCACCGACGTAGAAGTGGCGAAGTTTTGGGCCAACAAAAGCCAATGACCAAAAATGTTGCAATTTTTTTTTTCAAACATTAATTAGATGCAGTATTATTATACTGCATCTAATTAATGTTTGATACCACATAATTTTGACGAACAAAGTTAATAATTTTGCGGTCACAACCTAACATCAGTCTGAACAGAGTTATATAGATAATGAAAAAATAAAAAGTTACAAAATATATATATATTTTTTTTAACTTATTTATCGTCTAAAAGCGGGTTTGTACAGCTTAGAGCTTATTTTTTACATACACAAAATTCAAGTTTAAATATATCATTTCGGACTGTAGAAAAATCGTTTATCAATTCGTTTTTGTGATCCAATACCGACTAAGGTTTCAACGATGGCCGCGGTATAAAACCAAATGCACCACTTCCCATAGTGATTTGGTCATTGGACACGACGAAGAAAAGGATTAGGTATTACACCGGCAGACACCACAAACCTAAACAAAATACGGTGATGCTGCTTGCATGAATTGAAATGATGGTAATACCTACTTTTACGGACGAACGGATTCACAAAAAGCTCTACTACAACTTGATATTCCAGCAGAGTTGATAGACGGCGAAAACAAATTCCTTTAAATTACAAATGCTAAGCCGGTTTAGTTGCAAACGCGATGGGCCATTAAACTCAGCGGAACATCTTCATCACTGGTTGGCCTCCTACAATTAACTAAGAGATATTGAGCTCTAAAATGTTTTCATTTCTCATACTCGGAAAGTAGTGTTTGTTTGAACCGAGTAGCGGGTGCGAGACACTGCTCCCCACCCTAGGGCGGGAAAGACTCATAGTAATTGCTTCCCTCTCTAGGGCGGGAATGAACTTTAAAACTAGAACTATTTTAGGTTAGGTAGTCGGCTACGAAAAATTTTACATAATTAAAAAAAAATATCGATTAAATAAAAAAAAATATGCAGTCTTGTGAGTGTATAATTATACAGCCAGTGTGGATTAAAAAAAACTGTTAAGCGGGACGGCCTGCGGCGGTGACGCGGCATGTTCCACGTTTAAAATTTTAAAAAGGTCATACTTATAATTTGGCGGGGTTACTAGCACTAGCTCTGTAAGCTGCACTGAAATTCAAAATCTCGGCTTTGTAAACTAATATTTGATTAATTAATAAAAAGGAGTTCAAGCGATTCTGAAATGTTGACCCCAGATTCGGTTAAAGACGAGGCTAATACAGTATTCGAAAATCTTTTGCCAGAAATTTCAAAGGAAAGATATTTAAATACATACAATGATTTTATGAAGTGGCGAGCAAACAAAAAAATAAACTTTTTAGAAAAACTATTTTTTTTACTTTCCTTATATTCGAAATGAAACGTAGAGTGTTTAACACGGGTGAAAGTCACCAATTCCTTGCGACCCTTGTATAACAATCTACTAATTTTCAGAAAATATTTCTAAAATGAAATAAAAGTAAATAAACGCTTAGGTATTTCGATGAAAAAGGTAAATTTTTGATAGTAAGCAGGGAATTTTACATAAATTCTATTCTCCTCCCACAAAAACAAAAAAAAAAAACGGTACCTATAGCCATTTTTGAGTTTTTGTGAGACTAACGTATGGCAATTGATTTTTATAGATTTCCATTCGGAAAAGAAGAAAGTACTTATTCTAGTACCAATTCCACGAAATCACAGATCTAAATCTGCAGTTTTTTAATATCTCATGGTCAAATTAAATAAATAATTTAACTTTGTTTTTACTTTGTTCCTCCCGTGCTCCCCGATAGGATTATCGCTACATGGAATATTTATGGTCTTCCATATAAAAATTGGCAAAACACTGTTACTGTTAAACACGGTTACTTTATCACACTTCTAGTACGACCACGGTCCCAAATGCGGCGGCGACAGACATACTAATTGGTCACCGGTGTACTTCAGAGTATCACACATTCTCTCACACCACGTTTATCCTAACACTCTCATAGATTTGGAGCCTTTGGAGGTCAGTGCATCGGAGCCTCTAGTGTTTTGGAATCCTCGGAAGAAGCCATCGTATGCATACTTAACTCTCTTGATTGAGTTGGTGCTGTTCCCATTCTTATTTATGATCAACTTCACAAAGATTTAAAATATCATTTTAAGTTTCGTGCTGAGACAAAGAGAGCCTTACTTCATCGATTGTAATACTCTTATTTACGTTTACAGATTCATCAGTAATTTTATTCTCAAGGGCTTCTTCTCCCGCCACTACAGATGGCACGATGGCATCGGTCTCCTCCTTCTCGTCTGGATGTACTTTGCCAGTGGCTCCACCTTCTACCACGCTTTTACTATGTGGTTGTGGATTAACTGCACTGCCAGTCTTCTTCATGATTGGATCCATTGCTGGTCATCATCATCCTAAAATCTTCAAAGATGGTGATCAAGTCAAGTAAGTTAATTCAGTTAGTTTACGTAGCTCACTGATTTGTTAATTTGGTGGGTATATCTAAAAACTTACCAAAGAAATTACAGTAAAATCAGTTTTTTAGTCTGTAATTTGAAAACATTAAAAAAATATTAAACTCCACGGTTATTCTCCATAGGAAACGACCAATTGGAACCGTGCACCTAGTTTCTGACGTTTCATTAGTGCCCATGTAGGATTATGTGAAATAGAATATTTAATTTGATTTGATTAAGTCAGGAACACACCAGCAACGGGCTTAGACTTTTCACTGGTTATTTAATTCCTTCTTTACCGAATTTTTGACATTAGTTGAGATTTCATAATTTGTCAGGGCAGCAACAGTCGACTGGGGTATGCATGAGCTTGAAGGTCTAATGGATCGTAATTACATTAATGAAAACTTCTTCAGAGTGATGACTTTCTTCAGTGACCACGCACTGCATCATCTGTTCCCGACGTTGGACCACGCTGTTTTGAGGCATTTATACCCGGTGTTCTTAAAGCACTATGAAGAATTCAGGGCTAACTACGGATTGACGTCACAATTTGACCTTTTCATTGCTGACCTCCAAATGGCGGTAAAGGAAGACCCCACGCTATTAGAGGAATCACAATAAGTTGACTGTTGTACTGGTTATGAATTCTAAGAATCAATAATAACTTTATATCATTAAATGCAAAAGACGATCTTTGTTTCTTGTGTTATTAGTCTCGTGTGGATATTTCTTTTTGAAATAAAGTAAAAAATATATGTTTCTTATTTAGTTTCAAGAAACATGATAAAATTATTGTAGACTCTTTGGACATTTATTTTCCAGTTAGATTTACGAGCAATCTTTTTCTTTCAAGTTTGTTATTTTAATACCTACTTAATTCGTCTGAGAAGTTTTCTCTAGAAACATTTTTGAATTGTTAATGTTTATTTATGAATGAAATGAATGAATGACTTAAGGGTCGTATAGACTGGTGCGATATCGCGGGCGCGGCGCGACACTTGTATCACAATTTCTATGTCGCTGCCTGTCGCGCCCGCGATATCGCGTGAGTCTGTAAGAGCTCCTTTAACAGGTAAAGTTTGTACAACTTTCAACTAAACTTTATGGCGATGTCATTTTTTTCTTGCATAGGTGTTAAGTACTAAAGTATCTACTTACTTGATAGGAATTCGTGGGCCACTGGGGTGTGCAAAGAAGCATCATTGACAATTTCTAGTAAACACTTGACTCTTTATATCCTATGGATCGTAACCACATATTTAGGTAAAGGCAGGGAAACTAATTGTTTATCAAATTGATTACAATTGTACGTATATTTAAATCACAACTGTCATTCTTAGACTGTTGTACGAAATAGCTATAACACATGAAATTGATATAGTGTATCAATTTGATAAACAATTAATTCCCAATCGTAAGTTTACTTATGAACAGCATTTTTGAAATATGCATATGATATTGCCACTAGATGATTCAATCAAACAATTTTTTTAAACGTCTGACCGATGTTCATAGTAAAAACATTTTAACAATCTATAAAATATGTAAGGTTAACGAGTTTGAGCTGTTTGGCCCGATTAGGTAGACTTTGGCAAATGGATGCGGGTCTGCTAACAAAACGGTCCTGTCCTGAATTAGGAACGAGGCGATATCAAAAGACTGGGCAAATGTGGTCCAAGAGCGGCCACAATTAAGATATTTGCCAAGCGAAATGCTATGAAAGGGTCATCAATTACTCAGAAGGCATTCAAATCAATCCGCGAAATTTTGAGTAATATTCGAATAATAACTAATACAATATTTTTTGTGCATCGTTTCCTTGATTTCCTGTATTTTTTTTATTTTCTGCAGAATATAAAGATATAGTTCCTCAACCAGGCCCTTTTTGTGCAACCGGACGCTACGCTCCATCGCAGACCTGCCCTACGTGGCCGCGCATGGACCACATTTGCCCATTGTCGTTTATCTGACCAACTTTCTTATTTTGTTGGTCATAAGGCTCTACCTACTAACATTATGAAATATCAGGCCTATATGTGTTTATTTCAATTTTTATTTAAATATGTTCATTCATTATTTTCATTCTTTGTGGTTATGCATTTGGCGGGTTTTTTATTCAGGTATGTACACCAATTTTTCCGAGATTACTGGGCCGATGCACATATTTTTAGGGTTCCGTACCAAAATGGTGAAAAGGAACCCTTATGGTGAGACTAAGTCTGTCTGTCTGTATGTCTGTCACAGCTGGATATCTCAAGAACTACTAATGCTATCAACTAGAAATTAGGAATGGTTTTAGATGACGTTTACCCAACCATTTTGCAAATAAGAAAGAAATTTAAAAAAATATATCTTTTTTGCAACAGGGCCTGAAAAGGGGTTTTAAAAAATTTAATGGAGTCTACTAGGGCATGTGGGTATCATATGAAAGAGCGCTGTTTGCACATTCTCAAACATTTTTTTTTATAGTTTTCGACTTTTGATGAAAAATGTGAAAAAAATACATCTTATCTCCGAAGTTTGCATAGAGAAAAATCTGAAATTATTCTGTGTGATAGAAGTTTATGTAAAGATTACAGGAAAAATAAAACGATGTCTCTAAATAGCACAATTTTTCAGAAATCATTAACATCATATATACGTACGGAACCCTCGGCTCGCTCTTGACCGGTTTTTTTAATAATTGTGCTTCTTTTTAACTTTCTGGCCTTCTCACAAAGTTTGTAGTAGTAACTAAACTAGGGCACCCCGACCAAATGGGTTAGATAAAGTTAGAACTATGACTAACCGCGCGTGAGCCGAGCGAGCGAAGCGAGTTGTTCACGGCAGTGAATTCTCCTAAAAGAGTAATTATTTGAGGTTCACCAAAAGTGGCGCAATCATTTTTATTAGAGTGTTCAATAATATTTTTAGGAGCGCAAAATGGGAATTAATAGAGCTTCGATTAAATACATACGTTTAAAAAATTATATTATAGGTACAACATATTTTTTTAGTATATGCGAAACCTGAATATAGTTTGTTCAGAATAAGGAACTGAATCGATTTCAATAATTTTTGTACCAAAAATATTTAAGTGTGATGGAAAATGTTATCACCATTTAATTACTTACAATACAATCGCCGTATGGTAAGGTACCTACTGCCTAATTATTATCAATGAGCGCAAGACGACCCTGGAGGCGCGGGGGCGCCGTTAGCATGTTTTTGTACGGACAACCCGGTAACTAAACAACCTTATAACTTTGTGAATTTTCATGATATAGTTTTGAAATTTTGTACGTAGATTCTTTACATAAAAATACTAGACACGTGTTTCGGGTTTCGCATATACTAAAACTAATATTGTATAGTAAGGATCTTATTGGGATTTTAAAGGCGCGTTCAGCATGTGTAGCGAATAGCTCACTTTGCATGGCTCGCTCTTTGTGGACGCAAATGCTCGATGTGAGTATTCACGGCTTACGCGCGCGTTGAGGCTGCAGACACCTTTGCTTGCAATCTAAGCGTTCCCTGTGGGTGGTTTGTTGCTGCACGTGACGTCATGTCAGTGTTATAACTACCATTGAGTATACTATTTTGGTACGTGATGGCTCGCTAGCTAACTCTAAGTACGCTGAATAAGTAATTTTTTTCGGCGTGCTGCGAGGTATTCGCAACAGTTTGCAACCTTCCGGTATACAGGACCAATTTATTGGGTTCCGACTATGTCACGTAAGGATAGGTGCAGTGCAGCTTCGATTGACAACAAGAATTTGGGCCAGCAGAACTACGAATAGTAGGTCAAATTATGAAACTTCAATGTCTTCAAAAAATTAAGCAGATGATGCTCTTTATTGTGTTTTGCAGGGTAGGCTTAAAATGCCACTTAATTTTAGTTTGACAAAGTAATGATTAGATTCCAGAATTAAATTTTCCCCACACAGCAAATCGAAATCGATTACCGTTCGAAAAAAAAGAACAAATCACTCGTTCCTTTTTAGGGTTCCGTAGCCGAAGGGTCCAAACGGAGCCCTATTGCTGTCACTCACGTGTCCGTCCATTGTCTGGCACACAGGTTTTACAGCCAAACGGTTTGAGATACAGACTTCAAAGTTTCACAGTATAGGCATCTTGTTAACCCAAAGCCATACAAATTGTTAAAAAATATTTTTTAATGTTTTTAACGGGGGCTCCCATACAGCTAAAGGGGGGCGCGAAAAAGTAATTTCAACCCCATCGAGTGAAGTATTTTATTTAGAACTCGTTGAGTAGATAACTAATGTATTTTTTTTTTTTTGGATATTGGAAAACAATGAAATGAGAAGACAGCAAAGTCAGCTTTTTTACAAAAGTTGATCCGAAGAATTTTTTAACTTCCCATTGACCTATGAACTTGAAAAATGCTTATTATTACGTATATTTTACTAACAAATACCAATATATTGATAAATCAGATTTGGAGCCTCACAAAAAATGTTGCTAAGGTCACTCACCCTGCTTATATTAATTCTGCCATTCGGTCGGCTTATATTCTACATTTGTTACGGAACCTTAAATGTACGAAGTCCGACACGCCCTCGGCCGGTTTTTTCTTGTCTGTTTAAATGGGTGTACATGAACTGTAAAAAAAAAACCAAGTACTAATTCCACGATATCTGCGGTTTTTCAAAATAAATATTGTTCGCTAAGATATCGTAATGATCGCGCCTTTTGAGTTTTCGCCAAGCCTCTTTGGATTTTCCGGGAATATGACTGAATAAACAGATATTTCTCGTAGGTTTAACAAACGGTTAAAGAATAATATCACTTTTTATAAATACTGTTTGATTTTTCAAAGGAAAAGTAGCTATGATATTTCTTGCTCAATTTTGTTTTTGGAAAACGTCATTTATAACGGGCTATTCTTACCTCAAATAACCTTAAATTGCTCATGTTAATGGTCAAATTGAAATATTTAATTTAACTTTGTTTTTATTTTGTTACTCCCTTGCCCCCAGATAGGATTATCGCTCCATGTTTTAGTCTTCCATACAAAAATTGGCAAAACACTTTTACTTTAACACGTCTTTTGTAACAAACAGGTCCCAAATACGGCAGCAACAAACATACTAGTCAGTCACCGGTGCGTATGGCATGACAAAATTCTGGTGCCACCTTTAAATCTTGGGTTTAAGAAGCATGCATACGAAGAAAGAGGAATTCCCACGTTTACCGACCTTAACGACGCAATCGCTTTCTGAGGAAACCGAAGCTATATATTTATTTAACCTTCCTTTCTTTTTGTCTGTTTTATATGTGTGTACATAAAACACACATATAAAACAGACAAAAAGAAAGGAATAGAAAATTACGTACAAAGGTGATGCTTATTTCTAAAGAGAGATTTCTTTCTTTCTCTGTGTCTAACAAAGATAATAATTATGTCGACAACGTGTATAAGATTAGAAGCGAAAACAAAATACATAAAGTAAATAATATATACTATTCACTAATTTAAATATAAACATACAATAGGAGAATATACTTCCATCTATACTCCTAAAATAAATATCACTAAAATATATATAATTATAAAATAATAAATTCATAATATGCAACTATGACGAAGTGGAAAGATAGTGTTATTTCACTCTTCTTTTAAAAACTGCAATAGTTAGGCAGTCCCTAATGTCAGGCGGAAGTGAACTCCGCAACCGAACCAGAGAAAAAGCGGGTAGAGTGGGGAGGTGATTTAAGGAGATTTCTAAAACGCGACCTGCAAGGTGCATCAGAAGGACGGGTGTAGGAAAAGCGTAAAAGCCATATATTACCGTCAAGAAAATCTGTAATTTTCACCAGTATTTCGTATTAATGTGTCAAATAATGCTATGTATTTGGACAGCCTTGTCTGTATTGTGTGACTATTCATCTCTTTGTTAAGAAACCAAAGCTTACTCGTAACTGATACGATGGAACACGATTGAGAAGAAACGATAATAATACACGTGGCCATTTTTTATTCAAAGTAGATAAGTGAATATTTAATTGTATGTTTTGTAAAGAAAGATAATCGGCTGTTTACAAAACCATGATGATAATATAAACAGGCGACGATGGGTCTTCAATTTAATCTATTTTCTCAGTTTGGACAGTAAACATCTCAGTGCAGTTAAGTGAGATAAATATACGAGTAGTAGTGGTAATTGTGTAGTTATTTAAAATGGCTCCCAAAGATACGGGATACATTGAGTGGGCACATAAAACAGCTGCAGAGAAGAAAACTCATGTGAGTTTCCCTCAGTTGAAGTACCCTTCGCTTAGAGATGTAGGGTTTAGGGATCCCGTACAATGGCTAGAAGGAAAAGCCATGGACGATGGAGCAGAAGGATTATGGAGGATACGGAATGGACTTTACGATTTCACAGAGTTTATGGAGAAGCATCCTGGCGGTGAGGAGTGGTTGGAACTTTCTAAGGTATGATTTAGAGTGAATTTATTTATTATTATGAAGAATATAACATTTGCCGAATGTAGGCCATGATATGATCGAATTGATTAAAATTAATTTCATTTAGAAAAAAAAAATTGTGCATTGTTGAGATATCAAAGATTCATTTTCTCTTGAAATAGATCAATAGGTTAGTTATTGTTGATTTGTCGCCATGTTGCATTAGATTAGTGAGGGATTTTTTTTTTTTTAATTTCAATAGTCCGAACGTAAAATTTGCAGGGCACAGATATTACAGAAGCATTTGAGAGTCACCACTTCAATCCAGTTGTAGAAAAAATTAAAGAAAAATATTACATTAGAGACGCTCAAACACCTAGAAATTCTCCATTTACTTTCGAAGAGGATGGATTTTACAAAACTTTAAAACGATCGGTGATAGAGGAGCTTAAGAAAATTCCTCCAACTGAGAAAAGACGGACGCATCTGATTATTGATGGATTATTTTCAACGTGTTTAATAGCATCGGCTTTATCTTGTTGGGCTACAGACTATTGGTTTGTGATGGCGTCTTACTTGGTAGCATCTCTCACCTTAGCATGGAACACCGTCGCCGCACACAATTATATCCATATGAAAACTAACTGGAGGATGTACCTCTTTAATTTCAGTTTATGGTCCTACAGGTAAATAATAATAATAAGTTTACTTTACGATGACTTAAGATAAATACTGCCAAAAACGATTTTAAAATGAATGTGCACAGCACCTTGACACAAGATAACCGAAGTAGCATGAAAATAGAAAGATTTCATAAATTAAAAAGTTATTAACAATCTTTGACATCGACTCGGTTATCCAAGTATAAATAGTTAATATTGATAATATAATTGTTTCCACAGGGATTTCAGAGTATCACACGCTCTCTCACATCACGTTTATCCCAACACTCTCATAGATTTGGAGGTCAGTGGATTGGAGCCCATAGTCTTTTGGAATCCTCGGAAGAAACCATCGTATGCATACTTAACTCTCTTGATTGAGTTGGTGGTGTTCCCATTCATATTTTTGATGAACTTCACAAAAAGGTATGATATCATAAGTTTCTTGCTTAGACATAGAGAACCTTACTTCACCGATTGTAACACTTATATGTAAATTTACAGGTTCATCAGTAATTTCATTCGCAAGGGCTTCTTCACCCGCCACTACAGATGGCACGATGGTATCGGTCTCCTTCTTCCCGTCTGGATGTACTTTGCCAGTGGCTCCACTTTCTACCACGCTTCTACTATGTGGTTGTGGATTAACTGCACTGCCAGTCTTATTTTCTTCATGATTGGATCCAATGCTGCTCATCATCATCCTAAAATATTCAAAGATGGTGATCAAGTCAAGTAAGTTAATTCAGTTCTCAAACTCAAAGCCTATATTTCAAATGAACCAATTACAAGCACTTCTTGCCAAATTTCATGATTCTAGGTCAACGGGAAGTACCCTATAGGTTTTGGTTTATTTTCAATATGTCACTTAAATCGCCGTATTTTTTATTGCATTGACTTAGATGCTTGATTTTTTTAGAGCTCCAAGGGACCGTAGACTTTCGTATTTAATATTAATTTCAACTTGATACCTCCAAGCGTTCTTGAGAAAAAGGGTCTGGACAGGCTGACAGACAGAAAGACAGACAGACAGACAAGGACATAATATAAGGTTTCCGTTTTTTTTTCATTTTTGGGTATGGATCTCTAAACAAAAATAACAATAATAAATTAAATAAAAATAAGCCATAACAGCTAGGAGGTGACCAGTCCCTACTGACGGCACCCGTTCAAGAAAATGACGGATGGATCAGCACTATTCAGCTAAACAAACCATTGTGAAGGGAGCAAAGTCAAAGTCAAATTATTTATTTCAAATAGGCACATAAGACGCACTTTTGAACGTCAAAATTTACAAAAAATTAGAATTGATTCTAGTTGCCCCTTCCAAAAGGTAGTTTCGTATGGAGACGAATGGGCAAGAAACTCCACCGTTACTCTTTTATAAATATTTTACAATATTTTGTTTGAGTACATTAATTATATGATTATATTATATGTGAAGACAATGCACCTAGAATAAAATTACTATACCATAATTAAAAACAATTAACATAGGTAAAAAGAATTAAAAACTAAGCAATGAAAATAACTTAATTATGAGATAGATATATGGTGCTCACATATTTACAAACATCGTAAAAGTATGATTTCTAAAAAAAAAAATAAGTCAGTGTAGAATTACTATACCATAATAGGTCAAAAGAATTAAAAACTAAGCAATGAAAAATAACTTAATTATGAGATAGATACATGGTGCTCATATATTTACAAACATTGTAAAAGTATGATTTAAAAAAAAAAAAAGTCAGTGTGTGAGTATAGGTAATCATAGAATGTAAAATCAATATCATAAAAATAACAAATTTTACAGTACAAAAAGCAACCAGTTTGATTTTGTCTAGACTCTAGATTGCCCAGCTGGACCAGCATGTTTCCAAGCATTCCTGTCCTGGATATAATCCTCTAACTTGTAATATGCTTGTTTACAAAGTGTACTTTTAATATGTGCTTTAAATTTTCTCACATTTAATTGCAATATATCACAAGGTATTTTGTTGTAACATTTAACACAGTATTCCATAAAAGATGAGAGCGATGAGAGCTAAATTCAAGCATCAACATCATCATTGTTCATTCATTTTTTGTTATTCAACACACGCGCTACCATCAGCGAGACGTAAGAGAGAGCATGGCATACTCCCAGACGCCAGGGCACATTCAAGTCAATGAAAGACGTACCCAGTAAATGGTAGCTTTATAGTAGGCAAATACTCGTAGAACTCACACATGTGCTATGCAATTATATAATACTAACAGATTTTATTTATACAATGCAAAGATAGTTTTTGAAATCTTCAGCCAGCTACAACAGTATTTTCAAATGCTAATCATTTAGTTTTTGCGTCCTTGTGGAGCAGGACCAGCGTTAAGCGAAGCATTTTTTATCAGCGATGTATTCCCCCAACTTATATTATGCTTGACTGCATAGTGTGCGTTTTATACAGGATTTGTGGGGAGGTATTTTAATGTAACATTTTAAATAGTACCCCATGAAAGATTTAGAGTTTACGTAGCTCACTAATTAGTGAATTTGGGCATGTTACGGACAACTTGAGAAGTACGGTCACTATGAATAATGGCCGGTCTGTATACACAATGCCCATATTAAGTGGGTAATGTAAGTAAAACTGCATGAGTAATCATTTTCCTGGTCAGTATGGAAAATGACCACCCTATCTTGAGCAAAGAAATAAAAGAGATAATCTGTAGTGTTTTTATTTATTGTGTGTAATTATACCTACATAATTGTTATTGGAAGGTACAAAAAAAAAAACAATTCCGCTTGTCTATATATAAAAAAAAAGGCTAAGTGCGTGTCGGACCAAGAACGGTTCTGTAGTTGTGATGAATTTATTCCAAAAACAAACTTAACATTGTAGTTGAAAAACATACTCTCCCATATAAAGATATACATAATCAGCCTATAATGTTCCCACTGCTGGGACATAGGTCTCCTGTCTGTGACAGGGACATAGATATACGTCACGGTCAATTCTCCAACGGAAAATGTAAGTTGGTCGACTATTACTTGTTAACTTAAAAAGCCTACTTAGCTGTGATAGTTTTCTTTTTAATTTCGTTATACATATAGCTATATACTGAATTTTTTCACATATCCAAAAACAATTATTAAATGAGAGATGAGACACTTGACTTTAACGAAAAATAGCAGTTTAAAGCTTAATATTATACGCAAATGGATTCCTGAATCAAAAAGTGCTATAAGTCTCTGAGCTAAGCCGGGGTCAGACAGACAAACGGATATGGCGAAACTATAAGGGTTCCTTGTTGACTACGGAACCCTAAAAAATAATCCCTATTACCTCTTTTTTTTTTTTTTGGTTGGGAAATTATCAAAGTACTTCTCCCGCTCTGGGCGGAGCGGGAGGGCGTGTCAGACTTTTACTGACTAAAACCCACCCGTGTTCCTTCATTTGCCTGTGTGCCAGGGCCACGATATCCCTTTCGGACAAACTCGCAACCCTGGCAGGCATTGGCCCTAATGGACCCCGTCAATTCGTGCTGACGTCTCTTTGAGGCGCGCGTGGAACACAACGCGCCGTCGACCTGGGCCTGGTCCTTATCGGACGGCGAGCTACCCATCGCTCACCGTCCGCAGGCCCGCACCTACGGTGGCCGGAAATCGGCTTGCGACTCCCGACGTCCAGGGCTTCTCCTGCGGCGACTAGGGGCGTGAGGGCGCGAACCCTGCCTCTCCCTCACGCGTTCCGCCTCCTCCTTCGCGAGCATTACTGCTTCGCAGCAGGAGGTGACGGCCTCCTATGCACTCTCGCTCCGAACCATGGCCTGAACCAGGGCCGGACGCAAGAGATCGCCGCCGCCGATCGCCTCCGTGAGGACACGGCGGTGCTCCGCCCAAGCAGGGCAGACCTCCACCGTATGCTCCACCGTGTCCTATCCCTATTACCTCTGGTGACGGCATAACTTGAGAACGACTTTACCGATTTCATTTATCTTTTTTTTTGAAAAATTAATAAAACTGTGCAGAAAATTGGAAAATTTCAAATAGTAAAATAGCAAATAAGGATTTGTCTGAGTGCATAAAGGGTAGATCGGTAGGTAGGTAGTTGGGGTAGGTAGATAGGTAGGGTAGGTAGGTAGATAGGTAGGGTAGGTAGGAAGGGTAGGGTAGATACTTAGTGCTACCCGTGTGAAGCCGGGCCGGGTATATTATAAAAATATTACTACTAGCAATTAGTAATTATTTCAGACTAGGTAAAATCAACTGATTCATACTGGTATACGAGTATTTGAAATTTTTAGATTGTGTAAATCTTTTATTAAGGTTAGAATAATTTTTTATTCTATTTATTGGAAGCACTTTTGTGATATTTTGAATTACAAAGAATGTTTGATTTCTTGCATTTACAACGTTTTGAATTGCAGTCACCAGTACAATTGCAATGTTGGAAGCCTTGTCCATCAAAATGAGTATTTTCGAGCCAATTTATCATACTGCCCGCTAGACTTCTAGCGGGCAGTATGAAAGTAGGAAAGTATTCATACGGTACAAGTGATATATTCAAGCTATCTCAAACCTCGATCTATTAAATAGACCACAGGCCGTTGGGCATTATTAATATGGGCAGGCCAAAAAATAAATTTATGAATTTGACCGGGTATATCTAAGAATTTACTAAAGACATTACAGTAGAATCAGTTTTTAAGCAACGAACACACCAGCAACGGGCTTTGACTTTTCACTGGTTGTTTAATTCCTTCTTTACCGAATATTTTACATTAATTGATATTTTATTATTTTTCAGGGCAACAACTATCGACTGGGGCATGCACGAGCTCGAAGCCGTGATGGATCGCAATGACATCAACGACAACTTCTTCAAAGTGATGACTTTCTTCGGTGACCACGCACTGCATCATCTGTTTCCGACGTTGGACCACGCTCTTTTGAGGCATTTATACCCGGTGTTCTTAAAGCACTGTGAAGAATTCAGGGCTAACTATAGATTGACGTCACAATTTGACCTTTTCATTTCTCAGCTCAAAATGGCGGTTAAAGAAGACCCCACGCTATTAGAGGAATCACAATAAGTTGATTGTTGTACTGGGTAAAATTGTAAGAACTTTATAATGTTAAATGCGACTCACAGTCTTCGTTTGTTGTTATGTGGTCTGGTATGTGGTATGGTCTCATGTGGTTTTTTTTTTAACGATTGAGAATTGTAAAAAAAAGATTTGTGAAGTTAGGAAATAACTATGAATTAAATAAATATGACACATAAAGTTTCAATATTTTTTATGTGCCTTTTCAGCGACAAATACGTATGACCGCTATAACGACTTTACATATTAATTATTATTCAATGATGTTAATCAGCTTCCAATAGCCAGGTTTGTAACTGCGAAAATAAAAGTTACAATAAAACCGAGAAAGAGGTGCACGAAAGGAGCCTCCTCGAGCGACGTACCCTCCGACCTTCTGTTAAGTCCGGCGCACCCTGGCCAATCCTTCTGTCGATTGGCTAATCCTTTCACCACGATGGTAAATAAAAGTTCTAATCGGCCCTCCTCAAGGCCAAACAGTCCACTTACTAAACCAGCCTTGTGTGAAATCTCGATTAATATTGAAGTGTTCTCTCAGGATAAAGCAGAAATTCTTTAAGAATTATCTCGGAAGACACATTATGACATATTAAGTGTTCAAGAGGCCCATCGGGATTCCACCCAAAGCAGGCCTCACATTCCTGGACTGTCGCTTGTTGCCGAGGTCAGTCACCCGAAATACGGAGTGCAAATCAGTGTTTGCAGCTCCCGGCGTAAGTATCATCTTCACAAAATGCTGTAGTGATAATGATATCAAAATTATCACACTAGACACCACACTGTGACATCTGTGTATAAACCTTCCGACACTCCGTTTCAACTCGATACACCTGATTTCAAAACTCAGTGCACAAAAATAGTAATCGGTGTTTTAAACAGTCATAGCACCAGCTGGGACTATCGCTCCATGAACATGGACGATCAAACTATCGAAGAATGGGCAGAAACTAACGATCTGACTTTAATCAACAACCCAAAATAACCTGCATCTTTAAATAGCGGCCGATGGAAGCGCGGGTACAACACAGACCTGAAATTTGTCACCAACTTCTTTTAAACGGCAAACCACCAAAACGCCTATACAGATTTCCCACAACAAACAACCCCTCAACCACCAGTGAATCTGTGTGCGATCCATTCATACTAACGGACATCGTCTTGGTCATTCAAAGACTGAGCTCTGGTAAGGCTTCTGGATTGGATGACTTATCAGTCGAGCAAGTGATTGGTGACTTATCAGTAGTGCATCTGTATCGTGGCTCCTGCAACTTTTTAGCCATAGCTTGGAATCGACCAGCATAGGGATTATTTGGAGGAGATCCAAACTTATTGCTAAACTCAAACCTGGAAAATCACATGACGATCTTAAAAACTTTCGTCCTATATCCTTACTCTGTCACACCTACAAACTGTTTAGAGGCAAGTTCAGTTAGCTCATCTCACAAACCTCGTTGACCCAATTTTTTTTCCAGAACAAGCTGGATTTAGATTGGGGAAGTCCTGCTGCAGCCAGTTCCTTAGCCTCGCTCAGCACTTCGACGATGGATTTGAAATGAAGAAAGTGACGGGCGCACTATTCGTGGACTTGTCGGTATCCTATGATATTAAATGCTTGTTATGGAAGGTTACCAGCCTGACAGAGAATTTATAGTTTCTCAGAATCCTTCGAGAACTGCTTAGTAAACGATGATTTCAAGTGAGTTTCTCTGAAGATAGAAGTAGATGGCGACCTCTAGTAGCACTAGTTCGGTTGTTAGTCCGGTTGACCGAACTACTGAAACTTTCAGCGAGCCTAAAAAAAAATACTACCTCAGTGTCCTGGCTCCTCTTCTATCTAACATCTACACCAACGACCAATCGGTGAGTCTAAATTCAGCCCGCTTCCTGTACGCAGACGACCTGGCATTAACTTGTCAAGCCACTGACTTGGAGGAGATTGAGACCAGACTTTCCACAGCTGTTACTGATGTCAGCCACTATTATTCCGATAACGCTTTTAAACCGAATCATACAAAAATGCAATCATGCGTCTTCCACCTTCATAACAGGCAAGCGGGTTGTATTTAAGCGAATAGGCAGCAGCGTTCTCTGCATTTTAACACCATACTGTGATCGCCAATCCGCCTGCCAAGCTTGGCGATTATGGCAGTTGACGTTTTTCGGCTAAAATTATGATTTATAAAAACAATCGCCAAAATGTAAAACTGTAAGTACATGCCAGAAATAACTTACTACGCCGCTTAAATCCACCAGTTCTCCCCAAGTCCTGCCAAAAACTGGAATGGCGCTTAAGTTTTCTGCTGATGAATATGCCTGTCCAGTATGGCACCATTCCGCTCACGCAAACCTCATGGATCTAAAAGAGACGTCGGACCATTAGTGGTTCCTTAAACCGACCCCAGTATGAACCAGTACGAATGTTCTTTCCTCTGACTGGCATTGCGTCTCCAGAATTCATAGGACCAGGAGCCAGCCGCATGGAGAGGGCAAAGCTACAAACTAACCCACGCACAACTAAATCTCAGTGCCTCGGAGGCTTAAAAGCCGTAAAAGTTTTCTCGGGCACGTGGGTCCAGCTAATGGTAATGCCTATACAGCAAAACGTGATATATAGTGGGAGCTGCTTAAATCCCCTGACAATTTTATCGAGCCATCTGAGAGCCTTCCACTTGGGCACGCGTTACCGTGGCTGACTAGGAAATCCCTAAATATACTACGAACCCAAGTCAGCCGTAGCAAAAATAATCTCCACAGATATATGAACGACTTGGACCTCAAGTGTATATGTGGCGTCTCTCCGCAGACAATGGCCCACCTTCCATCTTGCGCCACATGCCCTGTCACCTATGCACAACAATGCCTATGCTCTTATGACTGCGTCAGCGAACGGAGTTCGCGTGGCAGAATCGATACGCTAACAAGAAAAATTTAAATCCTGCATAACAATATTGAAACAGTGAAAACGGAAGAAAAATTTTCATTTTTAAAGTAGTTAATTTTCTATAAAAATCTTTTAACATGATCATTTTAAGAAAATGTTATCTAAGAAATACGACTACAATGCTCAGTAAACATTTTCATGTGATGTTTCAGAATACAGAAATCTTTTTTAATCTTTAAAGGTATGTTTCTTATTTAGTTCCAAGAAACATAATAAAATTGTAGATGCTTTAGACATTTTGCAGTTAGATTTACGAGCATCTTTCTCTTTCAAGTTTGTTGTTTTAATACCTACTTAATTCGTCTGAGAAGTTTTCTCCAGAAATGTTTATTTATGAATGAATGCCATAACAGGTAAAGTTTGTTACAACTCTATACTGTATTGCGATGTCTTTCTTTTCTTGCATAGGTGTTAAGTTTTACAATATGTACTTACCTTGGGTGTGTAAAAAAGCATCATTAGCAATTTCATTAAAATAATGATCAATTGATTCCATAAGTCCTATGGAACGTAACTAAATATTTACGTAAAGGGAAGGAAATTAATTGTTTATATATAAGTTTACCTACTTACCAACTGAATTTTTGAAATATGCTAAGATATTGTATTGCAATTAGATGATTCAATAAAACAAGTTTCCGAATTGCTGATCGATGTTCGTAGTACCTAATCGTGGTAAACTAAACCATTTGAACAATTTAATAAAATATGTAGGCAAATGTGGTCCAAGAGAGGCCACAATTAAGTTAGGTGCCAAATTAAAAGGTATGAAGGGGTTATCAATTTTTTTCGATTTTAAGTAATAGTCGATACTAATATAATATTTATTGTGGTGCTATGAATCGTTTCCTTGAATTCCTGTATTTTTTAAATCTTCTGCTAAGTAATTTAATTTATTTCTGAAATATTTACATCATTTTATTAAAAACTAAAAGACTTAAAATAATAATATTTACAAGTACCTATAAAAAAAAGTGTCATCTTTATACCTTTTGCAGAATATAAAGATGATACTCGTACAGTACCTCAACTAAGCCCTTTTTGTGCAATCGGACGCTACGCTCCATCGGCGGCGCGGCGCGGCGGTGCGGCGGCCGCTCTATCGTGACCGCTCTTGGATCACATTTGGCCACTGTCTTTTAGCTGACTAAAACTTATTATTTTGTCGGTCCTTAGGCGGAATTTGCAATGACCTATTAACAACAAGAAATAGTAGGCATGGGTTTATTTCAATTTTTAATACTTCAATTTGTTTTTTTTTTAACCTACATCAAAAAACGGAGGTGGTTATGCATTCGGCGGGTTATTTTTCAGTTATGTAATGTTAACGTACGAAATATTATATGAATTTGTTGATCTAAACGTAAAAAATAAAAACACGTTTTATACAAAAAAAAAAAAACTTAAATTTAACTTCCAAAAAACCTATAAAGTGAAAAGTAATTTTCATTTTGGAAGTCGGAAAAAAAATGTAAATATGAAAGTCATACAGTCAACTTGTAAGTTATTACTTAAATGATATTCTAAACTTGAAAAAAAAATGGCTCCAAGGACCAACAAAGATAATAATTATAAGTAATCAATTCAAAAGCAAATTTTTTTGTTTAACTTCAATACCTACGACATTTTCATGATGGAAAATACCATTACTGAAACAAATGGCTTTGAGACGTTACATTTTTAATATTTTCTACCTGTTCAGGTTCATTGTTTAGTTTTTTTCTTTAAGGAACTCAAGTTTCAAAAGAATTACATTTTACTTAAAATAATTGCTTACTTGCGTATTTTTAATAAACTTGTGGCGGAAACAATTGTCCAAATTCTACAAACTCATGTCATACACTCACGACTTCTTCCCATGAGGGTAGGCAGAAACTATAGAACGCCACCTGCTACGATCCTTACATATTGATTTTGCTTCGTTTACGATCATACATCTGGGGGCCGCTCGCGCTATTTCTCAACGTAAATTACCGTTCCAACGGAACGGTTTTGGTTTAGTTTTAGCTGATGTAAGAAACGGTATCGCGCTATTTTTTTCTGAGCGACAAAATCGTTGACGTTACCCAATACTGAAAGTTCGATTGATCGTTCCTCTAACTAACGTAACTTCCAAAGTAAAGCTAAATCGTTTCCGTTGAAATGATTAGCGCGATACGAAATGTGTCTACTAACGTAACGTTTTTGGTTGTGGTTTAGTTTTGGTATTAACGTTCAAAATTAGCGCGATCGGCCCCCTGGTCATACACGCACGCCGGTTGCGAGTACTACGCACCTGACCTTTCTGAAGAACACCACCACTATAATTATGTCCTCCTAGGACGTCCCCTAGGATGACATTATTTAATAAATAACTAGATTTTACCCGCATGGCCGCCCGCGTGGATGTCGGAAATTATCCCGTGGGATCATAATTACTACCGGGATTAAAAGTATACTACGTCTATGTCCTAAACCAGGCCGTGGTGTACCTGAATTACAAATTTCATCGAAAGCCATTCAGTCTTACTTCCGTGTTTATAATAACTATTTAAAGTATGGATTAACTAGCTGTGCCCCGCGGTTTTCACCCGCGTAAGTCTCGATCCCATAAGAATATCGGGATAAAAAGCCTAGCCTATGTCTTAATTTAGGGTGTCAGCTGCCTCCATACAAAATTTTATCAAAATTGGTCCAGCTGTTTGAGCGTGAAGAAGTAACAAACATACACACACTCACAAACTTACGCCTTTATAATATTAGTGTGATGTGATAGGGATAAAGGCGCGCTCAGACTCCCTACAGCATGTGATGTCAATAGCTCACTTTGCATTCTATGCTCTACGTGGACGCAAATGCTTACTCTGAGTATTCTTGGCTTGCGCGCGTGTTGAGGCTGTAAACGCCATTGCTTGCAAGCTAAGCGTTCCCTGTGGGTGGTTTGTTGCAGCACGTGACGTCATGTCAGTGCTGTAACTTCCACTGAGCATACTATTTTGGTACGTGATGGCTCGCCAGCTCCAAGTCCAGCTACAAGTTTGCTGAATAAATCGAATTTGTTTGCCGTGTGCACGGCATTCGGGACACTTTGCAACCTTCCACAACACAGGACCAATTTATAGGGTTGCGATTAAGGCACGTAAAGATATGTGCAGTACAGCTTCTGTTAAAAAACTAACAGCGAGTCAAATTATGAACATTCAATGTTTTTCAAGAATTAAGGAGATGATGCTGTTTATTGTGTTTTGCAAGGTAGGCTTTAAATACCACTTAACGTAAAACGTAACGTAGTTTAACAAAATAATTATGAGATTCCAGAATTAAACTGCCCCACATAGTGGTGATTAATAAAACGTATAGCGCCAATACATAACATGCTATGTGTACAAAGCGTATAGCGTTTGTGATATCAGCTCTGAATTCACACTATAATAAATTATAACGCCTCAACAAACTAAACGTCTAAACGCGCACAGCGGCGCCAGAACGAGATAGCAATACAGCGCGTCAGGTGAACTCGGGCGACAGTCTGCCTGCGTACGCGTTTTTTGTAAAAACGAGGTATTCCACTAAGAGCACTGGTTTCAACAGCACTTGACCGAACAGCACCTGAGCACTTCCACTAACCGCACTGAAACAAAATTTTGATGAGTGCGGTTCGGTGGAACAGTTTTCTAATATTACTTTAAGTCCCCGAACGGCACCTGCATACAGTTTGTTAGTGATGGGACGTATGTTATATTCTGTGTTCAGGACAGTACCAACTATAACATAACGAGTAGTAAGTGCAATCGAACCTCGCACAGTAAAGGGCTCCGATATCTGACGTAATGAATGCGGGTGAAACTTGTATTGTACTTAAATATATTCGTTATTCTCAGCTCATCAATAACAACAAAAAAATACATTAAATCATAAATTCCTACCATGTAAGTAGTTTATTTTTGTACATGCAAATCATACAATCAATTAACTGTTAAATTTGTCGTATTTTATAGTCTATAACACGTCTATAGTTTATAGTGGATTTGAACATCACTATACTCCCTTTACGGCAAAATAACGACAGTTATTATGTAATATTGTTAAAACTACTGCACTTTAGAGTAATTGTTTTAATGTAAATAGTAAATAGATTACACTGCTTTGTATTTATTGTAAAATAACGGATAGTATACGAATATAGTATACGTTTATGTCGAAATAACGAAAGAATGGCAATCGTTATTTTTGTAATGTTATTTATATTTGGAGTAGTCTTTATGTTATTATAACATTAGAAACATTACTATAGTACCACAAAGCAAATCGAAAAAAGTGTATTATCCACCAAAAAACTAATACATATTATCCCATTATCAGATAGTGATTGCAAATCCATTGACAAGAAGAAATAAGAAATCACGCGAAGCAGCTACACAATAAATAATCCTAAAATAAACAAGTTCTTATAAAGAAAATTGGAGCAAAACGTAATTTCCGCTGGGTTCCGAATCACATTTTAAGCGTAACGCTTCTGTCAGTTAACCGTTCGTTCTACCCTCACTTAATTATTGGAAACGTTTTTACACATCGTATCGATTTTGCGCAAACCGTGGAGGTCTAGTATCGTGTGAATGTATATTATATTTTATTTATTAAGCTGTCTGTAGGTATACTATATTTTTTTTATTTAGATAAATTTGATGCAAAATTAAGCCAGTAGTTATAGAAATTGGTCTTGGGAAGGAAGGGAAGAAAGGTTGTACGCTTGTAAACAACTTTATCACTAATAAAAAGTAATTTTTGGGTAACTGCATTCACAAGCATTCGACAGGCTTCCGAATCGGAAATGATACATTTTCGGTTACTTGATTTGCCAAGTCCCCGATTGCAAATAGCTGTTGTAAGAATAGTGGTCGTCTATTTGGTTTAAACTGTAAAAAATATCGGGTATTGGTTTTGTAAACAGCGTTTAGAGGACTCCCTAAATAATATTCGGCACGGAACCGTATAGAATGTTTGTGAATAGCTATGCTGGTCAAAAATGTTCTCGTGAAACTATTTGTTTTCATTCTTTACAATATTGTCTTAACTAATTTTCTTCTTTTACTAACGGCCAGTTTTATGAGATTGAACAGTCTTGAATTACGGAATACATTACCTTAATGAAAGAGGCATTTAAGCCGGTTTTAAGGATTATAAACATATTGAGCTCTTGGGGGCACTTCATACAAATTCTGTGAGGGCTATAAAGGTGTTTAAGGACTATTTATGTTATAATGAAGACCTGAGAGATTATTACAAAATAAGGCTGTAAATCTGTTGGAAGAGCACACGTGGGAGGTATCGTTCACTCTCACGGAAGAACCCCTGATTGCGTCTACGCCTGATTTATTCCAGCACTCAATTTATTTCTCGGCGCGAGTTACTTAGCACCAGCGCCTGACTCTGCACTCAGAAGTGTTCTAGAAAAGTATTTATTATCCTGGTTTTAAATTGAGAACTTATTATCCCTCCTTTTTGTGTAATTTCTATGATGGCTTGTGGTGTTTACGGATTTGCGCCATCAGTTCCAGTCTGCCCTATATCAACAGAGATTTAGAACAAAAAAATTATTGGGTTTTTTTAACTTAGATGGTTCTAAAAATATTTTATGCTTCGCTTTATTGGAAGCTCATCAACCCACTTGTCACGGACATGACTTATCTTTTTTTAATCTAAATTTTGTCCACGATAAGGTGCTGTAGTAACTTTTCAACATTAAATGTCAACGCAAATGTGTTCATGAATACAAACAAGAGCATAGTAAAAGAAAAAGTTGCTTTGAATGTAGACACGAGTTCAATAAATTTTCTATCTGCCATCGAACTTTGCAAGTACGAGTATTTATTGAAAATTTCTCTGCTATGCATGTAAATACTCGTAATGTGGAGTCTCGATATTGGAATTCTGCGCCTGCTATATCTGAATTTATTGGCGCAAAGCCGTTACCTTCTACAGTGTAAGTTCATAGGAACAAAATTTTTTTAGAATATGCTATCCGGTCTTCGCATATTTACGGCGGTAGGTGACAAATTCACTTCTATTGCAAACCGACTTCAGGTAATGGTACACTTTTGATCCAACGTGTGATTTACGACGCGAAAAAATACTTGAAACAAACGCGCTCAAAGTACGGGATCACTGCATGTTATTCAACTTTGTGTAAACAAGAAGTCGTTTCCAAGCATTTTGCAAGAGAGGAGTGTTGAATGGAAGTAAAAACAGTTACGATTGTACAGAAAAGGAAATTGTCATCATTTCCCACAATCCTTGTCGCGGCGTTTCCTCGACTACAAAAAGAAAACCCCTCCGAGGAATAGTTCTTTATGCAGCCGAGTTCACAGGACTCCTTTCAATTGAGAGCTACTCAGACCTTATGAAGTGTAAGAACGTTACACACTATAGCAAAGTACGAAGTTCTTCTTAATTTATTTAGATTCCAAAGGGAGCATTGAGTTTGTTAAATGTATAAAGTTTTGCTTTGAACAATTTCGTCAGATTTTTGCTAGACTTAGAGGTTAAATGCACTGAAAAGACGGTTGGATACATTCGTGTTTAAACATGTGTAAAAAGCTTGATACTGGTGAGGTACTCTTCTGTGCGCCACATAAACATTTGACTACGCCGGTGGCAGACAAATAAATAATTCAATGCGGAGTGGAGGAAAAGTGTAAGTCATTCATCGCCTGAGTGTCATTTAAATGTGATTCATGAAAATGTACTCGGTCGTCGCGTATTCACAGCTCGAGATGTTACACAGGTTACTGTCGAAACTCGTATTCAGTCTGCAGTTACTCCCAGAAATGTTTTACACTTTTGTAGTCCTTTTGTGTCTTTGTCTTGTGGAGTTATTACAACGTTCTTTCAGAATTTTTGGCGAAATTTTAAAATACCTACAGTACATATTCATGAAAATAGTGTCTCCTTAAAACTAGACTATAATAAACAAAAGCTATTCAAGTCGCAGGCAAGCTTAAAAATTCAGCTCATCAGAAAAGTTGGGTCGTAAATTAAATAATCCTAAAAGTTTAGGTCCTCGTAAAGTCGGTAGCGAGAAAGAGTCCATATTTTTTGTCCTATTAAAGCGTTAAATTGTATAGTAACTAAACACGGAGCACGTTTGCAGTAACCCGATGCCATCGCCAGTGTGCCAGACCCCTAACTCCACAAATATGTATGCGAAGCTGCAGCTCTCTAAAAGCTTTTGTCCAAGACGCACGGTTATTATCTTGAGATGTTCACATTCTCTTACAATGCATATTTTATTTGGGTAAACATGTAGCTTCTTGAAAATTTACTGCAAACAGTAACACTAGTTTACTTAAAAGCAAAGAGATTTAAGATACTTACTATAGAGAGGCTATGCGAAGAAATGTCATAGAAAAACTGTGATGCCATTTCTCAGTGAAGCCATCTAAATAATCCGAAGTTAGGTCCAGTCGTTTTACCATAACAAGATTTGCAATATCGTAATACGCCAATTATTATAAAATAATTAAACTCCGCATATTTTCTTAGAAAATATTTTTCTTTTGTGGACACGAATGCGACTTGACATGCAGGCGTACCACACTAGACTGAGCGACTTTTGCCCACTAGGACAAATGTATCGGATTACGATTTTGTTCACTATGTCCCGTCTATTGTTAAATAAATAATTTAATGTCTTCGCTTAAAAGCAACGTATTTTCATTTCGAAATGAGTAGAGTTTTGTTTTGAACCAGTATAGAACTGCACGCTTATTGTGTAATAAACTGTCAATCACAATCTGAATGATTTTGAAGTATATTGCTAATCTATTGCTTCTTATGTTCGAAAAATTTGTCGGCCCAACAACGTAAATAACGCAATGAATGTTGACTGTCAAAATGCAAAAGCCCATTGCCCATTTTACCCATTGCTACTGATAGTGTGTTACGCAATTGCCTTTCAGGACATTTTTAGGAGTTTCAGAGTCAAGATAGTCCTGAAATGATTTTAATTTGTAAGTGGTCTTTTGCTGCCAGGTTTGTTATAGTACATTACTGAAGCGGCCTGCAATAGGGCATTGATGGACGAACGTGAAAATGTGGGCCGAGGCACACATACGTGAGTCCATCAATGGCTGGTTGCGGCCAAGACTTGTCTAGTGCTTTTCTCAAATAATGCGCGGAAATTCAAACAAAGTAAATTATTTATAAATTCCAGATTCAATGACGAACAACGATAATTTTTCACGCCCTGGGTTAATTTGTTTTTTTTTTATAAGCTGCTTTCTATTTGCAAGCCAGTTCGAAATTTAAATAAAACCTTTGATAAGTTACTTCCTTGGTTGCCATGTTTTGGAGTATGTATGTATGTTATGGATTTTCATACAACTTTTGGTGGCCGCTGCTCGCATGTATTTGGCCAGTACAGCAATTTCGATTTATCTCGAAGAAGGTTGTAAGAATAATGCTCGAATTTCCAAGCATGTTTGAGAAAAATCAATTTTACGGTAGGTGAATGACTAAATGAGACTAAGCGTGGCGAAAAATCATGCCTGTAATTTGGTGATAGAATGATCGATTGGCTTGAGAAAATCAAACCACTTGAGCTATCAATCTTTTTATGTTGGTGACATCATTGTGGTGAATTCCGCACGGAATGGATTATTGCATGTCATACATGGGTTTGTGTATATTATCTACATAACCCGCTCGTGATAGGGGGTGATGTTATGTAGGTATACGAGCACAAAAGTGAACAATGCATTTTTGTCGCTTGTTCTTGAAACCAGAATCATCCTCTTATTTTTAAAATAAAGAGATTACATACATATTTTTATTCATTTTTTGACAGAAGTCAAGTAAGTACCTAAGCTCGATAGGAAATGTACCTACAATATACACACAAATCATTACGTACATTCACCATCGAATTTATTTAATATCTTCCTATCTAAAAAATCATGAGGAGCCTTGAAAACGAAGAGGCAAAAAAAATAAGTAAAGAAATTGAAAATAAATATATACGAGCATATTAAATTTTCTAATAATTTTCTCAAAGTTAGATAAACTGGAATGGAGCTGAAGATAGCGGGATTTTAATTTAGATGAAAGATTTTAATCAGAAGGCGTTGAGAAAACGGACGGCCTTTGCTTACCCGATATAATATTATAAGCTAGAGTTTAGTCACGGATAACTTGAAGTGATGTTATCTATTTTAATTAAAAACAGATTTTTATAAAATTTTCTCGTCGGTAAACTTCAAGATTAGATTTTGAATTTTATTAGCTGTAGCAAAATTTAATCTAAGTTATTTTACATTTGCTTTTTGACTAAGTTATTTTTTGAGGTGCATCGACATTTACTGAGCAACGTTTGTAAGTGTTACTGGGCAACAACGGATATCAAAAGTTACTTAATGTTATCATGTTGCAAAATGTTGCTCTAAAAAAAGTAACTTCGGTGTGGATGCACCTTTAGAATTGTTTTATATTTATTTATTTAGATTTTTAGCACAGAAAGTTAAAGTCTACATTGTGTCAGAATTAAATTATTTTTTTTTATACATTTTTTATTGAAACGAAAAATCTTTTGAAAACCAAATGCGAAGACATCAGTTACAATTTTTTTGAGAAATAAATAATGAAGAGAAGTTCGCTAGGAACCTGCTTGGGGTTCAGTGATACTAACAGACTTAATGTGTTCTTCTGTGTTACCTCCTTTTTCAATGTTACGTATCAAACTCTATGGACAGACGATTCTACAAAATAATGCCAAGCTAAGCCTGGCTAGGGGATTACTGATCGCGGTATATTCTTGCACAGGTGTTTTCCGCTATCCATTCTGTTGAATTTCTAACTCACCGCTTCCTTATCCCTTGGGAAACTATGATGTTGAGTCAATATATTTTCAAGCAACCGCAAGGGACTTCATTCATCACTACCCATATATAATATGCATATGAGGTTACCTTACTTCTACCAACCGATTATCCTTTAAAGTTATTTTTTTTTTTTGGGTGGGAAATCATCAAATAACTTCTCCCGCTCTGGGCGGAGTGGGAGGGCGTGTCAGACTTTTACTGACTAAAACCCACCCGTGTTCCTTCCGTTGCCTGTGTGCCAGGGCCACGATATCCCTTTCGGACAAACTCGCAACCCCGGCAGGCATTGGTCCTAACGGACCCCGTCAGTTTGTGCTGACATCTCTTTGAGGCGCGCGTGGAACACAACGCGCCGTCGACCCGGGCCTGGTCCTTATCGGACGACGAGCTACCCATCGCTCACCGTCCGCAGGCCCGCGCCTACGGTGGCCGGAAATCGGCTTGCGACTCCCGACGCCCGGGGCGTCTCCTGCGGCGACTAGGGGCGCGAGGGCACGAACCTTGTCTCACCCTCACGCGTATCGCAAGAAGCTGGCAGTATCATCACAACGGTAATGTTTTCCCTTTGTTTGTCTTATTTGTTTTAATATATTTATTTGTGCCTAGATTTATATAATAATTAGGTATATATATTATATTTATAGTTTTGAATAGGTATAATTATGTATATCTTTATATTTAAATAATATAAATTTATTCCTCAATTCTCGCTATTGCACCTACCACTGTTTGTCTCCGCATCTCCCAAAGGTTGACTGGTAGAAAATGCTTATGGCATTAAGTCCGCCTCTGTACATTTGTGTGCTACAGTATTAAATAAATATATACTTCTCGTTCCATACTAAGGCCCGCTTGCACACAAAACAATAAATACGAATTTAAAACATCGTTCTGTCTCTGTCGTCTTTTAATCCTTCACAGACAAAGAACGATGTTTTAATTTAGCGCTAAATCTGTTCACTGACAGTGGTGCGCGTTAAACCTAATAAATTCCAAACAAAAATTTAACCTAAATACCAGAAAAAACTCCAAAACTTTATAATCCGTGCATGATGGAAGCAATTACCACATGCTGCCAATTCGGTAATCACAAACGACGTACATTTGGTTTCCGACCGTTTAATTGGAGGTGCTGATAAAACAGATAAACGGGAATGTTGAGCTATATGACTGTATGGAAGTGGTTTTTAAGCGACTTCAAAAAAGGAGGAGATTATAAATTATGTTCGTCTGCTTGTATTTTTTAAGTACATTTGTTCATCGATATTTTCGTCAATTGTGGACCGACTCGGAAAATTCATTTTTCATTTGGTAGAGGACGCTTGCGTGGTCATCCCTTAAAAATTGTATTACTTTGCTTAGGTAATTCTTGAGTTAGCTTCGATAATACGTATTTAATCCACTTTGTGTATCTTGATGATGTTATAATACTTCCTGTCACTGTTGTTTACATAGCAAGTAGTGGTATACGAATTGGTGGGGAGTAGCTATCATAACTAAAAATTTAAAAACAAAAAACTTTTTTTTTTAAAATGGACTTAAAAAACACTACAAAGTGAAATAATATAACTCTAATTTCAAAAGTCGGTGGCAAAAAACAAAAATACAGATCCAAAGACACCGACTTCTGAAATTAAAGTTATTTTTCACTTTGTTGTATTATTTATTTGGAAGTAGGTTGTTTTTACCTAATGTTTTTCAATGTTAATGATAATGGCTGATAAATTACTGTTTTTAATCTACCGACAGAAAATAATTGATTTATTTTAATTATATTTTCTTTCGCCGTTTCAGTAGTCAGTGAGTGATTGAATGAAATTCAAATCCCTTCAGCCTGAAAGTCAGAAGTGTAAATGAAGTTCTTTATAGCATTACAATCAATTTTCTAAAATGTAAATTTATTTAAAGTGAAAATGTACCAACTTATAAACATTATACAAACTAACACTAAAATAAATTAAGTATACACAGAAGTGATCATCGTATTAGTGGTTCAGCAGCTTCAATATCATCAGGATCGCGCCGGAATACTCGTATAGCAGTTCGTCATGGACGTGGTACTACAGCGGCTTTCCTGAAATTTTCCTCGGTCATAAGAAGACAGCCGCCACGCAACCATCGATGCGACGCTCTGCTAGAGTGACTGTCAGCAGCCAGTGTCACTCTTATCCGACTATTCGGTGATTTTAGTAACTTCGTAACAAAAATAGACGGCGCCACTTGCTTCACCGTCAGGTATATTAGAATACGCAACGGATATAATACCTATCTAGATATTATATCCATGCGTAGGTTTTCTAAAACGAGCTTCTCACACTTGATAATTTTAATATGACAAGCATACCTTTACTTTACGACACGTCACTGACATGTTGGTATTATTTTGCGTAGGAAAAGGGTAATAACTATATTTCGCAGTACGTAAGCTACTTATTCATTCTCTCTCTAGTATTAGTAATAATAATTATGTTTAAAGTTCGCATGAATTGTTGTAACATTGATTCACAGTGATGAGTGTGCCATGACTAGGTCTCTAAACATTCTGTATTTATGTGGTAGTTTTGGTGCAACTCTAGACCAGTGAAGGTGAATTTACCGTTATCATTTCAAGGTAAATATTTATGATTATTTTTCGTATCCTTGTATAATATTTTTGTGACTGTAGTATTGCGTTTGGGTAAAAACCCCACTACCTTGAATTATGCGACCACTAACACACACATAAACGTAATATCCCGCCTGTAATCGCCGAAGGGTTAGGCAGAAATGTACCTATAGTACACCCATATTTCGCCGGTTATGTTTAAGTCCCATGTAATAGGTGGCGAGCCTATTGCCATTTACCGAACACACATCCAGATTCCAAGCTGCTATGCTACTGAGAAATTCCTTATGAAAAAAAACCTATTAACACTGGCCTTTTTTTTGGGTGGGAAATTATCAAATAACTTTTTCCACTCTGGGCGGAGCGGGAGGGTGTGTCAGACTTTTACTGACTAAAACCCACCCGTGTTTCTTCAGATGCCTGTGTGCCAGGGCCACGATCGGACAAACTCACTACCCTGGCAGGCTATCGGTCCCCGTCAGTTGGTGCTGACATAATAATAACACTGGCCTGGGAATCAAACGGTGCGCTAAGTTATGGATATGTGTTTGCTTTATGACATACTTAATGGACGCCTCGATTGCCCGGAGTTGTTTGCGCAGGTAACATTTAACACTGCGCTACGGCGCAATCGTCAGACTACGATGCTGGTGCCTCGGCACTCGACTAATTATGCCCAAAATTGTGAATTGACTCGTATTGCTCGAATTTATAGCACAGATTTCTCTCAAGTGGATACATTTAACTGTAATAAAACTACATTCAAAAACCATAAGTGAAGGCAAATGACAAACTACCGATATCTTATTATTCAAACTTTATTTTATTTTGGTCTTAACAATCAAACTTTTTTTTTTCTCTTTAAAATTTAAACTTGACTATAAGCAATATACCTACCTAAACTTGTACCTTTTGTATGTAGATTTCTAAGTAGTCCGTTCGCATGTTTTCTATTTCTCCTAGTTATACCGGGAAACCTATTATTAGCCATATAATACTGTAATACATACTCTGTAACATATTATTTGTATCGCTGTTGGTTGCCTAAATAAAGGCTCTTACAAACACACGCGATATCGTGGGCGCGACATGCAGCGACAAAGGAATTGTCTTTGTCGGTGCCTGTCGCGCCCGCGATATCGCGTGAGTGTGTAAGAGCCTTTAATAAACCCTCAGCAGTAGACACTAACTAGGTAAGAAAAAAAAATCTGCTTAGACTTACCTAGTCGTACTTGCCTCAATCCATAAAATAAGTCTTGGAAGCTGCGATCATTCCCATCCGCGGCTCATTTGTCCTCGTTATAATTTTAATGAGTCTTTTTGCGTTTCAAGATAATTAAGATAAGTTCAAATTAATTGAATAATTATGTTGCCATTAGACGATTTGGGGAGCCACGCTTTCTCTTATTAGTGTCACCGCTAATTATTGAAGAGTATTCACCGCACGTAATAATTATTCGAGCCGCCACTGAATGCGAACTAATGAAAAGGTTCTTATAAAGAAAATGTTGGCGGGACACCGCGTCACGTCACAGCTTTTTAATGTAGGTACCCATTACCTACTTTTTCTTGGCGACCTAATTTTGAATTCATAAAGCCATCATAAGTTTGGTTTAGCATTACAAACGAACAATGCTGAGGACGAATAACGCTTTGTGTGTTATCTTGGATTATTTCCTGTTGTCCGACATATTACTTATCTATTTTTCAAATTAATAATAAAGGATACATATTTGCTAGGTAGGTACCGACTGAAACTTACATGTGATGAAACCATAATTAGTCTCGGTAAAATAATTTGAACGTCCATTACTTGCATACTAATATTATTAATGCAGAATTAAGTCTGTCTGTTTTACCACCCTTTACCCTTTTAAGCGTTAACGCACAACATCTTCATCATTTCAGCCGAAAGACGTCCACTGCTGGACATAGGCCTCCCCCAAGTAGCGCCGTTTCTATCGGTTCTGTGTTTCCCGCATCCAGCGGATATCTGCGGCCTTCACAAGGTCATCGGTCCACCTAGGAGGCCTTCCAACGCAACGTCTTCCGGTACGCGGTCGCCACTCCAGAACCTTTCAGCCCCATCGGCCTGCAAGCAATGTGCCCTGCCCACTGCCACGTTTTTTTTAGCCAGTTAGTACGTTCCCGTGGGATCATGTCCGACCTCCACGCGGGCGATGCCGCGGGCAAAAGCTACTAAAATATAAATTAGAAGCAGACAACACGCACTTTCTCTTCTGGATAATATTATCTCAAGACATTGTTAATAAGCAGGAATCGCTGGCAATGCCTAGTTCTTTCATTTAATAAGCTTCGTCTGTCTAGTGATATAGGTACCTATTACATAGATTTATGTGTGTTGTAATGTGATCTAGGATTCTAGACCATACTATCTCCTCCCTCGGGTGTCGTAAGAAGTGACTGCGTACTAATAACATTGTGGAATTATCAATCTAGTTCGAGTTGCAATCGAGTTGCAATATTCCTAGGGCTGGTCTATGTAAAGTCAAAGCCAATAATGACTGAGCAAACTTAAAACTAAAATTGTTCGTAAATTCAATTGCAACTATTTTTTTTTTTGTTGTATGAAATGGTCATAACTCATAACTGAAGTACGTCTATCTGCTGAATAATTCCTTTACCTAACTCGACCTACTTGTACGAAATTTGGGGTTTAAAAAAAGTCAATAACAATTTTAATCTTCTTCTTTGGTATTGTTCGTTGAATCGTTGAGCTGCACGACTACTGACAAATGCGTGCACTGACTGGACAGGTCCCTCAACCTGTGTGGTTCTTTCGTCAAAAGATCATTTCAGGCACCAATCTACATGGTCTTCACATGATCTGACCAAGATTATGTCTGGACTTTAAAAGAGACTGTGACCTCTGAGTTTGTTTCGGCCTTTCTTCTCAGAGTAGTCGGATACGAAACGCCGACCTCATCTAGTTTTTTTTAATATGATTGACGTGTAAAAGTGTTTGTATAAACCTACTTACAGAAATAAATCATTTATCATTTTATAATATTTTTTTTAATTAACAAATGTGGGTACAACTCATCTATCTTAAACAAAAACACAATGTACAGAGTTTTGAGTATTTTAAAGATAGAGTTAACGACGACGTCTGTGCTAGTATTAAATTTAATTAATATTATTAAGGAATGTGGTTCGAATATAATTCTTATTAATCCTGCAAACTAAACTAAAGTATGCAATTGTAGTTGAATGAACACAACAGTTGAACGAGAAGTATTTATTTCATAGCAATGAATAATTCTCATATTTCCTTGTACATCTTTGAACAACAGAAGTATTTTACAATTAATTATTAATCAGCCCTGGACTCCTTACGTCTTGGTTAATACCTGGCTGGTTGTACTGCCATCTGACCTTTGCAACCCGTAGGGAAATTTGTTTGTATGATGTTCTTCGTGTTTCATATCAAATTTACATACCCTGTCGTCAAATCATCTGCAGTGCAGAGCCTTGAAAGTGTAACGAAAGCGGCTGAAGAACAAAGGCATTTTTAAAGGGAAAAAGAAATATTATCCCGGAAATATTCAGAGAACGAAATTGTCTGATACGTGTGATGTATGAGTGCGCAAGAAAACATGTAAAGTTTAAATATCCTCACATTATTCTCAGATCGGAATGAAAAATAGCGCGTCATGTTTGCACAATCGAAAACCGATTCACAGAAAATAAAAACGAAGTTCCCTCTAAGATTTTCAAACTTGAATCCATGTTTAAATTCTAGATAGCGGGCTGGCTGCTATTTCTAGGTAAATCGACACAGTCAATGTGTCCCCGATTTGCTGGAAACATCGATTTTCATCGCGCTCCAGTTTGTCCATTGTATAAACATATTTCTGACGTGTGAGGGTCGTGATAGTGGTATAGATTCGTTCTGTGTCGCTGTCTCAATTTCTAGTTGTCCATTTTTCATATTGTTCGTTGTTTGTAGCAACATTTCAGGGTTTTGTGCAATATAGGTAACTTGTAATATCGTAAAACTTTATATCTCATAGGTTTTTAGTGCAGTATTATATTTTTTGTGTTTCTGATATCCCTAAAATTATTACCCCGCCCCACATCGTTCAAAAATGAACATACTCCGAACTGGGACTGTCTATAAAAGATCGCGGCCAGAACCCAGGGGCTGTCTATAAAAGATCGATTTATTTGAGGTCCAGTTGAACACCAGCGTCAGGCACTAGTTGTCTGGCATTTTTTCTGAACTGGGCCTAAGTATTTGGTGCAGCCGCAAGGCACACTTTCCTGCAAATTTCTTTAAGTTTTTACACTTTTTATTTTTATTTTATATATTTTTTATTTGTAGTATAATATGTTGTGTTGTGCCTTTTAGTCTGTGCTAAAGAAATGTATTACTTTTTTCTTTCTTCTTTAATTTAAACGATAAGACACATATAGTAACACCAAATATAACATCAGTTTTCCATTTGTTAGATGTAGATGAGGTTATAATAATGATTTTATAATTCTGGAACATCATACTCAGCCCGAAAGTCTGACAACCAGTCTTACCAAGGGGTATCGTATTACCTAGTAACTGAGTTGTGAAGGTCAGATAGGCAGTAGCTCCATGTAAAATACTGGTATTCAGCTACATCCAGTTAGACTGGAAGCTGACTCCAATATAGTTGGGAAACGGCTTGGCAGATTTCTGGAACTGTATAGCAATCTTCTGTGATACAAAGTAAACTCCAAGGAAAATACTAAAATTCAATGAAACATTTTCAGTTAACTGAATATTTTTATCACCATCAAGTTATCGATGTGACGCAAACAGACTCCCAGTCGAAGTCACGTCATGAATTTAGAATAGCCGACTGACTGTTAATTTTATTCCAAGGTATTATTTTACCAAGCTTAAATTGAATATAATACTTAATCTTACTTGGTAGATTTATGATGTTATTCAATTAATTATTTAATGTAATGTAATGAGAATTTGAATTTTATTGGCAATTAGTTTCCGGTATTTCTTTTTCGAAAACGTGATGTAAGTATGATATAACCAGGGTTTAGAGCGTAAACTAAAATTCATTGAGTTATTTTAAAATGGTTTGAAAATAGATTTCAGGCAATAGTGATTTTTTTCTCTAATTTATGTATTGGTTCTCCGGATAATTCTTTCATAAAATAAGGTTTACACACATAGCTTTTTTTTTTAAACTAAGACATTGTTCTAATAGAATTTCAGCTGCGCCTGGGCATAGGTGCAAATAAAATACAGTGTAAATATAAGTACCAAAAATATTCTAACTTTCCTACAACTCTTGCCTGTGACCTTGCGTAAACGTGCGGAGAAATGAAAAGTATACGTGAGCGATTTAAAAATATTAAAAATATTTACGTAGTTTAAAGTTTAAATCTATGGGCGACACTACTACTTGTCGCAAACAAAAAAACCAACACGCTATAGGAATCCGTTGGAATCTGCTGGATGCGGGAAGCACAAAAATGGTCGAAGTGGCGGTGCTTGGGAGAGCGCGCGCGCATCCTTGCTAGGGGAACCTCTGAACCCCTAATCACTTATTGCCGGACCCGAAATGAAAATACCAATCATTTACATTTACACGAAACACTGTATATGATCAGTTTTTTGTTACGTTTAGTAGAATAATAAAGTTAATTGAACGCGGAGATTCCCTTTTGTTTATGCATTGTTGAATTCGATTGGGCTCTCTAATTGCAACTACACTCTTAAATTTGCATTTCGACTGCAGTGCGCAAATGGGACTTGTTTTTAGACTGCATTGAAGGCCAAAAATAACCAATAAGTCTTTTAGTCAGTGGTCATTTGTTTACCTATTCGCTTTTTAACAAGTACGGCGTAGGTTATGTGATGTACCTATAGTCTGTTTCAAAAGTATTTGATGAAAGTAGAAATAAACAAACCCTGATCTGGTAAAATCTTAGGCAATCAAGGCGGGCACGCCACAATTGTGGCGATAAGTCTCCTCTTTGAGGAGTGGCTAGAGAGGCGTCCTCAACTTCGGCCTGACACAGGTCCTCACCGGACACGGTTGTTTAGGGAGGTTCCTGTTTAGGATAAGGCGGGAGGAAACGCCCGGGTGTTACCACGGTGTGGATCGCCCGTAGGATACGGTGGAACATACGGTGGAGGTCTGCCCGGCTTGGGCGGAGCACCGCCGTGTCCTTGCGGAGGCGATCGGCGGCGGTGATCTCTCGGACCGAAGCGAGATTGCATGGGAGGCCGTCACCTCTTTCTGCGAAGCAGTAATGCTCGCGAAGAAGGAGGCGGAACGCGTGAGGGAGAGGCAAAATTCGCACCCTCAGGCCCCTAGTCGCCGCAGGAGAAGCCCTGAGCGACGGGAGTCACAGGCCAATTCCCGGCCACCGTAGGCGTGGGCTTGCGGACGGTGAGCAATGGTAGCTCGCCGTCCGATAAGGACCAGGCCCAGGTCAACGGCGCGTTGTGATCCACGCGCGCCTCAAAGAGATTTCAGCACAAACAGGGTTGCGGGCTTGTCTGAAAGAGATATCGTGGCCCTGGCACACAGGCAACTGAAGGAACACGGGTGGGTTTTATTCAGCATAAGTCTGGGCTTCACCCAGAGCGGGAGAAGTTATTTGATAAATTCCCACCCAAAGAAAATTGAGGTTATAAAATTAACCTCAATTATTGAATGAAAAACACCTTTAAGGTGATTTAAAATTAGAATGTCGGGTTTAAGTATTCAATTAACCAAATGAAAGCAATCAATTTGTAAGTAGTAAGTACTACAAATTGGCATCCACAGGCAAAATTCTTATTTGTATGTTTTTTAATCATATTTATTCTTACATATTTGGTTGTAATTATATGCACTATATTCTAAGTACTGTTTGTTTTATTTTATTTTGTTAGCTATTATGTACAACTCATTAAACCTGACTTGGGTTCCGTACGTATTTTTCGAGTAACCACTGAAAATCAGCGTTGTGCTGTGAGCTGCGAGCTGTGTGTCCGCCATAGCACAGCATCATGCTGAGTGCAAGCCTTCTTGTCACAGTCATGACGTGCTGCTGCCGACTATTTGTTTGTACCAGTTTATGTTTTCATATGTTTTGCACGTGTTTCTGTGACAAATAAAATTATTTTTCTTTCTTTCTTATTACTAGAAAGCTGTTATCTGGCATGCGTAGGTATACATATTTCTCACGCCGACAAAGTGGTAAAACAAAAAATTGAAAAAAAAGGGGGTAAAGTGGGGATGATATTTTTTTTCTCGTCTATCCCATGGCATGTGGCATCGTTGGATAAGCCGTTCAAAAATATTACGGGTCTGTGAAAACCATGTTTCGATTCAGGGATCCGTTGCTTTAAAGTGCAAAATTTTCTTAGTGTCAAGTGTCCCCCTGCCATATAAATGTTTGCTTTTGGATATGTGAAAAATTCATGGCAATAGTATATAAACACCGTGGCATTATAATCGTCTTACAACGGTAGCCCATTTCATGTATCCAATGACTACTAATCATTCATGTTAGTATAAACATAGTATTTTCCTTCCAAGAATTTATCTACTGGATACATAGGTACCTACTCATCTTTGTTTCCTAACATCTTTAATTAAGACAGCTCTAGTCATAATCATAATTGTGTATCAATAATGATGTAATATAATGACCATTCACTGCGAAAGTATATCGACACTAACATTGCAAAGGGCTCCCTAGAGAAATCTAAATAAAATGTTCGCTTTTTTTTTCTTTCGTTAAGTTTGCTACCATAAAGTTATAACGGTAGTTAGTTGTTTTAGGGCCTAAATTGTTCGGCCAAGTACTTACAAAAAGTTTTAGTTGATTTCTAACAATGGACCAGCTAATCATCTCTTTTCTTGGAGCATCTAGCTACATCTGGCTCACCTTGGGCTGTCGGTACCAATTTGCTGCCTTTTATTCTATCTTGGTATTAACTATTCTTATACATAACAATCATAACATCACGCCTTGTTTCTCCAAAGGGTTGTGCTGAGATGTTCCTATAGTAAAACCGCATTTCGCCAGTTATGTTTAAGTCCCATGTAATAGGGGGCGAGCCTATTGCAAACAACCAGGCACAAATCCAGACTCCGTGCTGCTACTGAAAAATTCCAGATATAAAAACCCAATAACACTTTGCCCGACCTGGGAATCGAACCCAGGACCTCATGGTCAGCAGCAGCGTTTTCGACCACAAGACCAACTAGGCATTCATAATATTACTGTTCTCATAATAATATTTTGTTCTTCCCGATATGGAGAGAAACAGAATCTCTTATCGGTCGGTTGGTGCTTCCCCTAGATAAATCATTACAACATTCGATAACCTATTTCCCTCTGCCCAGACAAATAAACATATACGTACGTTACATTTGTCAAGAAAATAGTGATCGAATCTAGAACAAGGAATGATTTGTAGACGATATGTTATGTTGACTACTCAAGTGAGAGAGCACCATACTCATACGTTGTCAAGAAATGATGGATGAGACAATACGGAACCCGTATTTGTCGGTGAAGGAATGTCTGAGAAATTTGTGTAGCGTGAAACAATCCCTCTTGTTCATAAGATTTTATAGGAACATTTTTACAGCAAATAGGGAATATGCACGTAATTCAAAACGTATCCATTATTTTAATATACATTGTGTAGGAGTCAAGAAACAAATTCCAATATTTTTTACATTTTTTAATGCATTACTTATTTTACAATTAATTAATTTATGTTGCGTTTTTTTGGTGGAACGGAACGCAAACTCAAAACGCGTCCTCTTCGAAAATGCCGAAAGTGACGAAACAATACACGTGAATAAAATCTATTCTTTGATAAATGCTTGAAATCTCACTAAAGTAAATATGTAAATGCGATTTCTACTTGATTAAAGCATAAACAATAATTTAATATATACGATTTGGGGCTGAAAAACAGATGTAAACAAAGCAGTTTCGTGAACAATGACGTCACATCATGACCGCGACAGAAATGGACGTTTGAACTGTAGTAGAAAATTGTTGGAATTTCATAATTTTTATGAGCATCAATCAGTAGGTAGTTCAATTTAACTTTCCATACTTTTCTTAGGTTTATATTACTGTCTATTATTGATTTAGTGGAAAAAAAATACATGCATATTCCCTATTACTTGGGAAATCAAAATGATGCGGTGATATTTCTTGTGATTTCAGATTTTCTGTCTAACCGATTATGTTGTGGGCTTTGATTATTTATATGTCTAAGCAGAGTATCGCGCTGCAAAAAACTAGAATAAACAGGCTAACTTTGACAGGCTTATTTGCGTGACAGCTACGTCTTACACTCGCGCCATGTCATTGTGCTGTCATTATGTTATTCTAGTGTGCGTGCGTCTTGCGGCCAACAGTTGGAACCAATTTATTTTGACGATTTCACAGCTTTGACTGTCTCATCATCTGCCTAGCCTTTTCCCAACTGTGTTGGGGTCGGCTTCCAGTCTAACCGGATACAGCTGAATACCAGTATTTTACATGGAGCGACTGCCTATCTGACCTCCACAACCCAGTTACTGGGTAACACGATATCCCTTGGTCCCAGCTTTGACTGTCTATCTAGACATATTTATATCTTTAGCTGAGGGTTTAATGGGTTGTGTGGAAGGACATTGTCCTTGGGCATTTAAAGGTACTTCAATGAGTCTTTCTATCTGTAAACAGAGAATTGTGTAAGTGGAGCAATGCTTTCAGTGGTTCTAATAAAATCTACATTCCGTAGGTAACAGTCAAACTATTCAGTTTATGACATAAAGTATAAAAATTGTGCGTGCACATGGAAACATACATAATAAACTGATCTCATTAATATACCTGCTCTAAATAAATTAGTCGTTAATACAGGCAAGCCGCGAAAGACCATTCTTACGAACTCTGATTTGTATTACGAAACAAGTATAGTAATCTATATTGACGAAATAAGCATTTATAAAAAAACTTTTTACAAAAAAAAAAACTGACTACCAAAAACACTACAAAGTGAAAAATTATTTTAATTTCGGAAGTCGGTGTCTTTGGATCTGTATTTTAGTTTTATGCCACCGACTTACGAAATTAAAGTAATTTTTCACTTTGTAGTGTTTTTTGGTAGTCGGTTTTTTTTGTAAAAAGTTTTTTATTTTTCACTTTTAGTGCCAAAAAAGAATTTTCCAAATCGGTGCGTAAATGACGGAGTAATGCGCGAACAAAAAACGCAATGCAGAGTAAACGAAAAGATCGTTAATGTAGACAATGTAGATAAATTTTTAGATGTTTGTTGATTTTTCAAGAACCGCTTGTCCGATTTCGATAAAATTTTCAAGGGACCATTTGGGAAGTATACCCTTTCCAACGAAAAAATAATTTTTCAAATCGGTTGGCAAGCGATGGAGTTATGCGTGAACAAACATAAAAAAAAAGTACAAACATCCGAATTGAGAACCTCCTTTTTTAGAAGTCGGTTAAAAAGTTTTCCAAAACTCAGGAAAGGTAAACATAATTAAACAACGTATTTACCCAACATTACACAAATAATATCTTCAGCGCATTTCAGATTCGCGGCACAGCGGTCGTCACAAGGGTCGGCCGGACCACGCTGGGTGAAATATAGTGCAATAAATTACTATATTATCGCACGCAGTCGATTTTGCACTCCTGCTTTATAGATACTTCGTTATGTCCGGAGAGTGGGTATTGAGAGTTAGAAACTCTACGGTCTAATGTTTCTTGTGTCTTCTTCAGATTAGTTCTCGTTGTTGTTTATACCTACAAGGTTTTATTAAAATAACAGAAAACTTGAAAAGGGGTCATTGTACTTATATTTATGAACTAATATTTACTATGGACAAAAGAGTAGTTCATAATGATGATACAATGACCCCTTTTAAAGTTTTAAATTTGGCGAGTTATGCGAACATAAAATAAATGTATGGAGCACCTGTTTTTTTTTCATATTCCGTACTTGGTCCCATACTAACCGTAATGTTGAGTTCAATGACTCCATTTCAGGTTTTCTTTCTTTTTGGATGTTCCTTTGGCAAGACCAATGTGATGTTGAAATCTGATGAATTCTACATTTTTATAACCATCTTTTTTCTATCACTCGCACTCCTTAGATCACCACAAACGTCTTAGGCGCTTGGTTCCGGAAATGGAGAATCGAGGTCAACGCCGATAAGAGTCAGGCGGTTCTCTTGTCGAGATCGAGACCGTCCTCCCCAGCCCAATCTCTATGTATGGCAAGCCGATCCCTTGGGAGAAGCCAGCCAAATACCTAGGTGCGATCCTCGACCATCACCTTACTTTCGTTCGCGTTCGCGCGCCTCTTTCGCCCTCGGTAGGCTCCATTTCATATTGACCGTATGGCACGCAGCAAATTGTCAGTCAAGTGCTAATTGCGCATCTACACTGCGGTCATCCGTCCCATCATGACCTATGCTTGTGTCGTCTTTGCACACGCTAACCCACACCATCTCCATAGGATGCAGACCCTCCAGAACCATTTCATTAGAAAGTTCACGGGAGCCCCCTTCTATGTTCGCAATTTGGATTTACACTTCGATTTCAAAATTCCCACCTTCCAGCAGTTCATGAAACGCATCTCAAAGCATTTCTTCGACTCTGTTATCAAGCATCCAAATCTCCTGATTGTGGCAGCCGCCCGATATACTCCCTTCCGCATAAGAAGTAGGATTCACCGACCGAGGCATACTCTCGCTATTCCCGATGACGCCACAACCCTTCTCCAGGAGAGTAGTAGGGCCACCAGCACTGTAGCACACAAACACAGAATCCGACCGCCATGCTTCCATCCTCGCCGCTGAGGCCCGCCGCGACGTCTCCATCACCTAATAATAATATTAATCCGATCCAGCCTTTCCAATTGTTGTCCTCCCCCAGCAACGCCTTCAGCTGAGGTCCGTACCCCACAAGGGGTGCCCTTGACGTATAGACGCATAGTTTATAAGTTTATGCCCTGGCTGACGGCCTTAATCTATTGAGGCACTCACAGGATAGTCCGGTTAAACAAACGATCACCGGGTTGATCTGCGAGATGCTTTATTAAAAAAATTAAAAAAGAGCCAAATAATAACACTATCCTTAATGTTTATTTTATTTATTTAACAGTTTATGTGCACACATATAAACAGACAAGAAGAAAGAAACAGCAAAATACGTACAAAGTAACGTTGTATGTGTAACGTTTAATTAGTCAACTATTTAAGTTAAAACATTGTGATAACTAAAGTACCTATCTCTGAAATGTTAATGTCCCAATGTGTTTTTCTTTACAAAAGGTCTCTAGTTCAATGGCCGAATGAGTAATCTGTAGTTTTGAGACACGTAAATAGCAAAATCCATATTCATATTAATATTATAAGGACGTTGACTAGTGGTCGCAAGCACGACTGCTGAGCATGAGGTCCCGGGTTCGATTCCCAGGTCGGGCAAAGTGATATTGGGATTTTCCATTAGGAATTTCTCAGAAGCAGCCCGGAGTCTGGATTTGTGCCCGGTTGATGGCAATAGGCTCGCCCCGTATTACATGGGACTTAAACATAACTAGCGAAATGTGGGTTTACTATTAGGTACACCTCTGCCTAACCCTTCGGGGATTACAGGCGTGATGTTGTGTGTGTTGTGTTATTATAAATACGATGCGATGTCTGTCTGTCTGACTGTTACTTTTTCACGCTTTCACGGCTAAAAGGATTTGGATGAAAAGTACACGGATAGTATATAATTATATAGACCAAGATTAGGATACTTTTTATCCAAAAAAAAAAACCTAATATCTACCCGTTTTAATTAATCCATTCAGTAACTCAATTATTTTAATAGAAAAGTAAATTCGGTAACTCCAGGAACACAGTAAAAAAACTAATCAGTTTTATACAAAGGCATCTTTTACACCTGTTGTAAGCGATTGACATCAAAAAAATGCGGGAATGAAAGGGTTTACATTTATTATATGTACTATCATGTATAACATAGAATAAATTTAAACTTCAGTGTACTAACTTCAGTATAATACAGTTTCATTTTCCCTCGTAAGAACAATATTTTTATCAACGTGTACGAGCAAGTACTTCACAATTGTCCGTAATGTCGACGGGACACTCATTTCTGATAACTTGTTATAACCTCTGTAATTGCAATAACTTTACAATAATTATTATTATTATACATAATATCAATCAATGCATAAATAGAAACATTAGTGTTGCTTCGAAGTCAATGGGATAAAGGTGTTGGTTACAAATAAAAATATTCAGTTAAATTCGGGGCACTCATAATGTTCATGGTACGTATTTTTTTATTGCTCTATTTATTGCATATTGTTTATTGCACTATTTATTTTCTCGTGAATTGAATAGCTTAATGTGAATTAGATAGAACTCACGAACATGTCTGTATTTATTTATTTATTTAATACTTTAGGTACACAAATGTACAGAGACGGTCTTAATGCCATAGGCGTTTTCTACCAGTCAACCTTTGGGTGATGCAGAGACTTGCATCCAAATTTAGTAACACACTATCGAATGATTTTGAAGTATATTGCTAGTCCATAACTCCATATGTTCGCCAAATTTGTCTACTCAACAACGTAAATAATGCAATGAATGTTGTTGAACTGTCAAAATTAAACCATTACTAGAGTCTGACCAACGAAAGCCGTCCAAGAAAAAGCGACAATTTAAAAAAAAACATGAGCTGGCACCCTTGTTGTACACTCTTTCTATTTATTTGATACTATGGCAAAAAGTTTCATGAATAATAAATAATTCATGAAACTTTTTGCCATACGTATATGAGTATTTCATGCCTAAATGCATTCCATAATCCATTCCATTCCATGGTTGACAGCTTTGATTTTTTAAATTGTCACTTTTTTTCTTGGACAGCTTTCGTTGGTCAGACTCTAGTGTTAGTGTGTTACGCAATTAATCCTTCTGTTATATCACCATATTGTAGTCTATTGGTAATTTTCCATCTGTGTTTTCTGCGAACAAATTGTGTATTGCCCAATTTTGCTAATAATTATAGGTACAGTAGACCGCCCGTCGGCGTTAACACTTTGACCTTGAGCTGGCCTAGAGTAGTTTGTTTTGCTGCGATTCGCACATGAAGGTAGGGAAATTAATTGATACGCAAATTAACTACCAACTTGTGTATTCAAATCACAAATATCATTATTTGTCAGTTTTATATTATGAGCTGTTTACTAGTTTATTATTTACTTGGTCACACGATGTTCTCATTTTGCCATATTTTAGGTATAAACGTTGCTACACTTATTGAAACAAAATAACTGCTTTTACAATGTCGCATTCTTTTTTAACAACGAACAAGCATCATTTGTATAGCAAATTAAAATATTTAGTATATATAGTTTATATTTATTTTATATTTAGTATATATAGTGTAGTATATATATAGTTTTTTGTATACCCATCCAGCGTATATGAGAAATGTGTGGTCGTATTATGGGTGTGATACAGACCACCAAGCTGAACAACTGTCTCCATCTTTCAAGATTGTATTCTCGCAAACTTAAGCAGCTGTTCCACTCAAAACTATACCATTGACGAATTTCACGTGACTGACCATTCTATGTACTTATTTATTAATGTAATATTCATATACATTATTTATTTATTCTAAACTTCTCACACACAATAATGTACAAAGGCGGACTTAATGCCTTAGGCATTCTCTACCAGTCAACCAAAGGTGGTGAAGAGATAAGATGGCGGGTGCTCTGATTGAGAGAAAATAATAATATTATAAAATATTAAAATATAACATAATTAAATGTAAATTTAATAGGTACAAAAGTACATAAATAGGTTATAAACTTGGTTATAATACACATATATTTACTGTAATATATCCCTACTTTAGATACATACAAATTCAATGAAAACACATTAAATGGTGATGACTCTACGCTATTTGTTTTGACAAATAACTCTGTCACACTCTGTGACATTATGTCTATTAATTTATTGCAATATAATATTATATCTTGTATTTTAACTTCTATACATATTAATGACACTAGGTACTCTACAAGACATCAGTCAGAAAATGATAATTTATTTATTTAGTTTGTAAGAATGACATAATGTATAATAATAATTAATAATTTTTAAATTAATCTATATCAACAAATTGTATTAATAATGTAGCAATAATAATAATGATAGCATGTTAAATTAATTAAAACCTGTCGCCTATACATTGCTGTGCCCTAGCAGGGTTCATTGTTTGAACTATCATAATGTAACAACCTGTAAACAACATGAAATGCAATAAATGAATATGAATATGACTTCATAATGTTTCATTTCTAATATTGTAATTTGACAATGAATGCCTGATAGGGTGGTTTTTTGAGATACTACTATAAAATATTTTTAAGACCATGTTATATAACCAATAATAGCATTAATAAAAAGTTTGACTTTTGACTTTGATCCAAATGTATAGACAGCTGATAAATTTTCGGGAATACGATGTTGGTGCCATGGAGATAGTTGTTCAGTTTGATGGTCTGTGCCCAGTGCCCTGGCTTAGTTACTGTGACCAATTCGGCTACCGCCTACCAATCAGGGACGGTTCACAATTTTACGGGTGATAAAATTGGACTGATTATGAACCCTGTAGATAAGTGCAGGTTCGTTCACAATTTGATGATTTGACATTAATTGATTGATTATAAACTACCAAAAATTCATCATCATCTGCCTAGCCTTTTCCCAACTATGTTGGGGTCGGCTTCCAGTCTAACCGGATGCAGCTGAATACCAGTATTTTACATGGAGTGACTGCCTATCTGACCTCCACAACCCAGTTACTAGGTATCACGATATTCCTTGGTAAGACTGGTTGCCAGACTTATGGGCTTCTGACGACCCGTAACAACTGTCAAAGATCTACAAATGACATCCGGGACCAATGGCTTAACGTGCTTTCCGAGGCACGGAGGAATCTTGGTTTGAAGTGATGGTCACCGATCCACGGACCAACCGCGGCAAGCGTAGCTTGACCTGAGCGATAGCTTAACCCTAAACTACCAAAAATTAATGAGTAATATTGTAACAGCTCACAATTTCTCGAAAGTTTATAATCTTGCTAGATAGATTATAAAACGCTGCTCACAATCTTACGGTGACATGTACAGTCGGTGGCCAGCATTAACTGACCCCTCTTTCATTATTCTTCTTTGTAAGAGGGGTCAGGTTATGCTGGTCACCGACTACATGCTGTATATTTATAATATCTATGCCATTCATAATAGATACTTAGCAGCTAGCAACCTGGGGGCCAAGTCTGCTAACGCAGTTGTGTCAGAATGGCCGATCATTGGCACCGTAATTGTAGAGTTTGACAGTGTTGCTAATCTCCTAATTGAAAAGCGTCTTTATGATTTTCCAATGACCTGCTACTGATACTCCATTGGAAAAATTGTATTTGGTAATCTCGTACTGACAAGCTGCTATTATTTTGACTTCCCTATGGACCACTGTCACGCCATTATGAATTTAGGAGGTTACAAACTATTGTCACAATGTTCATGGCGTTGCCTTGGTATGGTCGTCATAATGACCAATAATTGAAAATAGCAGACTTGGCTCCCTGCTTTTGTAGACAGGCAGTCTTACTGCACTAACCGCAATAGTCTTACTCCCTATTTATGTTTTAGTTTACAACAAACTAGTAGATATTATGGTACTGACAATTCTTTTGTCTTTTCAGATGAAATTCTTCATTGTGACAATCTTATTTGCTTTTGCAATTGGTGGTGACCCAACGTGTATTACTATTCGGCGCTTAAGTTATGAAACGGAAGTCCTTAAAATCGATCTTGAAAGTCCATACCAGCTAGCTATCGATCATGACACGAATACTCTGTTCTTCAGCTACACGGCACGAACGGAAGAAATGTTTAAATCTGCCTATCTCAGTTTGAAAACTGGTGCTTACGGCTTAGTTTCTGGCATTCGAGGAGGTTTTGCCCACGCTGTAAACAGCAAGGGTAACACTGTTTATATGGGCGGTGAAGATGGCGTATACACATATGATTATAATACGAAGACCGCAACTAATTTACATATAACGGAAGCAAATCTATGGCAAATGTTCTACAAAGATGGATTATACTTTACTTCTTACCCAGAAGAGAAAACGTATTTCTATAAAAATGATCAAGTTGTGGAAGTGCCTGCATTACAAAACGTCAAAGTCATGCTACTTGCTGTTACTAGTGACAAAAATCTTGTGTATTTTAATTCTTCTGGTGGATTTTTGTATAACAGAGCTGAAAATGAAACCATTTTTCTAAACGATGCTGTTGCCAATGGAATCACATCTGATATTGAAGGTAACATATACTTCTCAACTCCAACCGGAATTTATTATGTTAATGAAGAAACAAAGCAAGTTGAGTATTTGGCTAAATTAGACAATATTTATGGCATAGCCATAGAGAGCAATGGAAATTTCATTTATTCATCAGGATCAAGTATAATTAGACTAAAACCGACGAAAATACTGTGTGAAGATGAAAACCAGATTCCGAAAGTAGTCAAGATCGACATAGATAATAAATAGTAATAGACACGTCATCACCACCTAATGCAAGCAAATATTTGCTTAAAAGGCGACTCCAAACATAACAATGTAATTTACATAAGTTGATGAAAAAACATTTTTTTTTTACCTATACTGAAATATCAAGCAATATGTCTATTGCTTTGGAGATATTTTTGTTGCCGTTCATTTAGCTTTATAGTCAAATAACATGATTAAAATATTGAAAATAAATTAATAGCAAGAACTTAAATTAAATGATATTAAGTATAACAAAATATAACTGTTAGAAATAAAAAAAGTACTGTTGTAAAAATCGTGTTTCGTTGCATCTATAATAACTATTACTTTTTTTAAAGAGGGGAAAACCAAACGACATATTTACCTTATTATTCCTATCCTACAATAATTTGTAGGATGTGAATGAAGACATAAAATAAGCATGAAAGTAGAATTAATGCTGTGGAAATGCGTTCCGTGCGAAGCAGTGTGTGACTAATGATATGCTGAAAAATGATGTGGTAAGGCAACGGTGATGGTAATAAAAGAAGATGTAGCGACAAAAAATAAATGCGGAGATAACTCTGTCTGTCTGTTACCTTTTTGGGGCAAAAACGGCTGAACGGATTTAGATGAAATTTGGCACTCGGATAGACATCTATCTATATAAATAATAAAACAAATTATTAAAAAAACAAAAAACCCGACTGCAAAAAAATGAACTGAAAGGATGGAAACAAGATGAACAGTAAACCAGTATCCTGTAGGTACCAAAAATAAATAAATGCAGTCGGAGGCAACTAGGATGTTACGAACGCCTTAAAATTTGCCTCAGACTGCATTTTTTTTATTTTTGGTACCTACAGGATACTGGTTTACTGTTCATCTTGTTTCCATCCTTTCAGTTAATTTTTTTGCAGTCGGGTTTTTTGTTTTTTTAATAATTTGTTTTTGTAAGTTGCTAGGCAGTCTTTTTAGTGTTATTTCGGCTTTCTAGCACTTCAGGAAGTACCCTAACATTTTGAAGTCTCATACAAACTTCCACCCCCCCATTTTAGGGTATGGGGGGCGAAAGTTATAAGTTTATGATTTTTTTTGTTGGTTGTATACTAAACTTAGATTACATACCAAATTTCAGCTTTCTAGCACTTCAGGAAGTAGCCAAACATTTTAATGATCATCAGTGTGTCAGTGTATCAGTGAGTGTGTCAGTGACGAAATCGGTGTATTTTAGATATCAATAAACTCTAAAGTATTACACCTATTCAATTGAGACTTTGTATGTTTAATTAGTCTGTTATTGACATCATATCCTGAGAATATGAACTATCTGGTACATCGGAAACCAACTCTATGAGGGTTCAAAAAACGACGAAACACTTCGAAATAAGGTAGGTAGTGCCCTTGCGCTTCGCTTGGCTCGTCTTGACGAGCCCACTACCGTGCCCCCAGATACGGATGATTTTACAAAACTCTTCGAAATACAGGTGAATGGTCTTATTATTATGTTTGCGACCGAAGTAAATGGAAATGGCCATCTCTCGTTGGCGGATTGAATAAAGGAGAAGGCTCATATTAACTCTACTGAGTACACTGATACTGATGATACTCGAACATTATCATCGCTTGATACTTCAAGTGATGATAATGTTCGTATATTGACCGATAATTTAGAGTTAGGTGAAGGTGTGCTTCAGTTTCGAGTTTTCAATTTCGAATTTCGAAGATGATAGGTACGCGCGACGATGGTAGGCACGGTTGGCGCAGTGGTTAAGCGATTGACTGCTGCGCTGCGTGTCGCGGGTTCGATTTCCGCACGGATTAAATATTTGTATGACCGAGGAGTAGCAAGTAGTTGTTCCGGGTCTGGCTGTTTGTGTATGAGAGTTTAAATGTTTGTAAACGCACCCACGATACAGGAGATATTCCTAGTATGGGACAACGTTCTTAAAAAAAAAGAAAAGAAAGAGATTGTGACCTGCATAGTTTGTGCAAACTTTTCTAGTAATTTTAAAATTACACTAATATTATACAGGCGAAAATCTGTGAGTGTGTGTGTGTATGTTTGTTACTTCTTCACGCTCAAACGGCTGGACCAATTTTGGTAAAATTTTGTATGGAAGTAGCTGACATCCTGGATTAAGACATAGGCTACTTTTTATCCCGATATTCCCATGGGATCTCGATCCCATCGCGCCCCGCGGTTTCACCCGCGTAAGTCTCGACTTACGCGGGTGAAACCGCGGGGCGCAGCTAGTAATGGCATAAAGTCATGAGATAAAATATAAAATGTTGTAAATGAATTTAAATATTCCAATAATTATGCGTCTTATTATAAACAGGCGTTTCATTTATCCGGGTATCGTTAGCATTCCTCCGATGGTAACAATACCCTTAAAGGAGTAATGAACAAAACACATTACTAAAGTTGTAAGCAAACCCGCATGGTAATTTTTCCTAGGCCTTATCCCGGTTAAGTGGACGGGTCCAATATATATAAGGATATGACAGTGCCGTGAATTATGGTGATGACCAAAAATAAAAAAATGCAGTCGGAGGCAAATTTTAAGGCGTTCGTAACATCCTAGTTGCCTCCGACTGCATGTATTTATTTTTGGTACCTACAGGATACTGGTTTACTGTTCATCTTGTTTCCATCCTTTCAGTTCATTTTTTTGCAGTCGGGTTTTTTGTTTTTTTAATAATTTGTTTTATTTTAAGTTTTTTAGTGTTATTATTGAACAAATTGTTCAGTTAAGTATTGTTAAGTTAAACGATAACATTTAACTTATTAACTAGGGGTAGCAAGATAGGATAGGATAGGTTTCAGAAAAGACTAGCTTCTGCCCGCGACTCCGTACGCGTGGAAGTCGTAAGATATACTAAAATAACAGCCACAGTTTTATAGAAAACAGCCTAGTTGGTCTAGTGGTACGAAGTGCTACTGTTGAGTATGAGGTCCTGGGCTCGATTCCGGTCAGAGGTCGGTCAGACAGTGTTATTGGGTTTTCCATCTGACATTTCCCAGTAACAGTCCGAAGTCTGGGTTTGTGCCTGGTTAGTGGCAATAGGCTTGCCCCCTATTACAGGGGCCCTAAACATAACTGGCAAAATGTGCCGTACTAAGTCCACCTCTGCCCAACCCTTCGGGGAATACAGGCTGTTATGTTATTTTTATAAAATTCCCTGTATGCTGCGTTTATAGTTTTGATCTCAGCAGCCAAAATATACAGAGACTCAGAACTGGTGATGCGGGAGCAAGTGACGTATAGTTGTCCGTATTAGAAGCAGTCTTAGTCTTGAGGTCGACTCCGTAGTCTTCAGAGGCGATTCCCCATTGCTTGCGAAGTTTTTAGTTTTTAGTGAATTAATGAATGCCTGCTTTCCTGCTTAAACTACCTAATGTCAGAACACTCATACGTTATTTGATGCATTCTTACAAATTTTTCCTGAAGAACGGCTGTTACTAAAATAACAATCACCAGATCTCATTAACAGTCGCCTAACATTAATTTATATAGATATTATGTTGCTTGTGATATCTGATATTCTAAGAAAAAAATTAGGACCTCAAATAATTTAGAAGGTTTAGACTTTTATGGGTATATTTTTATGACTTGTATTGACTTGAATAATTTGTTCCTTTCTTTCATAAAATTCTTAACGTTAAGACACCGACTTAATACCTATTTTTTTTTAAAGGCTCTTACATACTGGTGTGATATCGCGGGCGCGACGCGACACTAGTGGCACAATTTCTTTGTCGGTGCCTGTCACACCCGCGATATCGCGTGAGTCTGTAAGAGCCTTTAACTGACTAACGTCCATTAAATATTTACATGCCATCAGTATACCGTGGAATATGTCTTTGCAATGAAATTTATACAATTTTTGTACCCATTTGTACACATTTATGCAAATAAACGATTTTGATGGGAAACGCTTTTTGCTATCTCTGAGTTTTATAGCGGCCAGTCTATTCATTATAAAAACCGGCCAAGTGCGTGTCGGACCACGCACAATGAAGGGTTCCGTAGGTTGGATGAATTTATCCTATCAAGATATGTCACACGAATGGCCGTATTTTTTTAATGCGTTGACTTGAAGGATATTTTTTTTTAGAGCTTTATGGAACCGTAGACCTTCATATTTGATATTGATTTCAACTTGATATCTCCTCACGTTCCTGAGAAAAAGGGTATTGACAGACAGACAGACGGACGGACAGACAGACAACGAAGTGATCCTATTTTCGTGCAAGTAAGTTCGCGCAAGTGTCTTTAGCGGAAATGTCATTCACGCAAGTGTACCAAATCCGATGTATCAAACCACAGTTCCCAACTCCAACTCAACTCTCTCATAAGAACCAGGATCTATTGGCCTTTTTTTTTGTGAAAATATCTCATATGCAGATTAAAATATCTCAAAATTTTATGAACAGTCTCCTAAGACCGATGTCGCATTATTATGTAGCTACAACGGTTAAGATTTACCTCCCCATCTTAAAAATCCACCGTGTATATGTCATGATGATTGACTACTTAGCTCCATAAAGATATAGCGTGATGATAATCATTTAAATGATTAAATCATTTAAAATGTCCTAACCGTTTGGCTCTTTTTACAATTTACTGTAAACCATAGAGGTATACAAACATAATACAATATTGCTTATTTCCCATAATAAATAGCGTGATAATATAAATATAGCCTACCGGGTGACCAAACTTATAGGTAATATTATGCAAAATTTGAACAGAATCTATGCAGTAGAATTTTTGTGATGCTGGAACATACATTCAGACAAACAGACAAAAATTCTAAAAACTATGTTTTCGGCATTATAATCGATTCCAAACCTTATAGCAATTGCTTTTTTCAAAAATATTCAATGTACAATTTTGATTTCGCTACCATTTTGTTATTGTATAGGAAATGTACTTTTTGTAGTTTGAGTCAAAATAGTAGCTAAAAAGTGTTATAATATATATATATATTTGGAATTGGCTTTTTACTAGCTTTTGTTTGATACCCATATTATTAAAATCACAATTTTTTATTTTTTATTTCTTCTGTCTTTTTTGATTCGCAGATGCCATATGAAAATTTTATACCCTATGACACTTCTGCAACTAAAACGAATCTAACGATACCTCATATGTTAAAATCCATCAAGCCGTTTAGGCTACAGAGCGTGCCAAAGAAATAGACATACATACATACATACACTCGAAAAACATAACCCTCCTTCTGGAGCAGTCGGGTAAAAAGACAAGTCCTGACTGACTGATTGACTGACTCATCAACGCCCAGCCCAAACCCTTGGACCTAGAAAGGTGACATTTTGTACAGAGGTTTTCTTTATAATGTAGAGAAGGAATAAGAAAGGATTTTTGGGAATTCCACCCTTAAAGGGGTAAAATAAGGGATGGAAGTTTGTATGAAAGTCCGTCAGTTTTGCAGTTAGGATCTTCAAATTTTGTGTTTAGGCTGACGATTGAAAATTAATTTATTCTTGTTTCAGTGTTTTTGATAATTCCACACCCCCGAAGTGCTAAAAAGAGAAATGAAGTTGTGTATGGAAAGTCCTTCATTTTAGAATGTAAAAATCACTAAATTTATCATCTAGGCTTATGGTCGGAAGCTAACGCAGCGGTTTTGTTAGAATTTCAACCCTTAAAGGGTGAAAAGGGGGATGAAATTTTGCTTTTAATTAAAGTTCTTTATTTTTTATGTTAAAATTACTAATATTTTGGCTTATGGTTGGCTTATACAACGTAAATCGTTGATTTGTTTTTTAATTTCAACTCTCAAGGGGGTGAAAAGGGGGATGAAGTTTTGTATTGAAGTTGATCATTCGCAAAATTTAGTATACAAGTAAAAATAATATAAGTACACGTATACCGTTTCTAATCTTCTATCACACTAATATTATAAAGGCGAAAGTTTGTGAGTGGCCGTGTGTGTGTGTATGTTTGTTACTTTTTCACGCTCAAACGGCTGGTCCAATTTTGATAAAATTTTGTGTGGAGGTAGCTGACACCCTGGATTGAGACATTGGCTACTTTTTATCCCGATTATCCCACGGGATCGAGACTTACGCGGGGTAAACCGCGGGGCGCAGCTAATCTAGTTTAAGACATAAGCTGCTTTTTAGGCAAAGCCGCGGGTATAACCTAGTCATTAATAAATTTAAGACGAGACGTCTGTATGTTTGCCGTAGATAGGACATTTTGAGTACACTTCAAGACAACACGTGGGCAGGGACTTGAGAAACAAAGGTCTAATCTTCATACCAAAGGTCACAAAGAATCATAAATATAGATAGTTGACCTTTAACCAGTTACTACAGGCTGTAGCAACAATACCTAAGTATTACGAAAAAATAATAAAAATGGAATCTGTATTAGTCTTGCTCTCGCATTGTTCACTGTTAATCTTGCGTTGGCAGTGACTGTGTTATGTAATTAAAGCGTCGAGACTGCTAGAATGATTTATTAGTATCTACTTGTTCCTCTCCAAACTATTGCTCTAAATAGCTAAACTATATATAATTGTAGACAAACTAGGATTTAGTCGATAAATCATCTTGTTTAATGTTTGACTTGCTCTAAAATAGCGCAATATTAGTACGTATTACCAAAATGTTACTACGTTTATAGTTATACATGGATATCTTGGCGCGTGGCCAAAATTGGAACTAACGCCGCCATCTTGTTTTCTCAATACATTTCTTAAAACAATTTCACCAATGTTTACCAGAAGCGCCTCTTTGTCAACGTCATTCGAGCGCCAAAAGATACTTAAAGCACTTTTCTTCCAGCGGTTCATCTCCCACACATTTGATAGCACCCGACATAATAAGTAAAAGGAAAATACATATCTGGATACCTTAGTATATTACCTACTTATGTCCTGAACTCCAGTATGGGTAGGGGTACTCCCCCGTTCACCTCCGCACGATTGTTCTGCGACAACTCTCCCGTTGACCGACTGTAAGGTAGTTAGACTGTGGTTTTAGAAAGGTACACATAAATTAATAAAGCATCCCATGCTTAAATTATTTGAGAGTAAAAAAGTCTCACGTAAATAGTGGAAGCTGTTACCACCATAAATCTTTCTTTCTCAGGCATATTTTTATATTTTTACACACCTCTAGTGTCTTAATAAACGGGCTCCGATCGTAAGGCACCGTAAGGTGGGCAGGTAAGATATTGCGCCATATTTCAACTACCACGCCACATGGCATTCATGGCTTTGGGTCTACAGCAGAAGTGCCTCTATTCTGATGAATTTGCACTATAACCTGTGGATAGAATAATGGTAGGAATTGTTTTATTAGCAATGGATTTTCGTACCTGTAGCTCGGTTGCTGTTGTTTTGAATGATGCTTTACTGAAAATGGCAAATCATTATTGGAGTTTATTTTATTTTATTTGGAGTGCATGTTGTGTTTGCATTATCAATGACATCATCAATGATAATGAATGTAGATTAGGAAGCCAACCCACAGGTTAGGTGGAGCGATGATTTTCAAAAAGTGGCTCGTAGCAGTAAGACGACAGTTACTAGCCGAAGATAAAGCAAAATTGTGTGTAATTGAAGAGGCCTATCTGCAGCAGTGAACAGCTGATGATAGTGATAATGGTGGCAAGTCAACCCTTGGGATCTTATTTTTGTGGTGTCTACCTTATCTAGGTAACACTATGAGAATACATTAAGTATTAATATAAGATCTTTTTAACGATAATTGGGGAGAGTATAATTATCTGAAAAATTGTATTCCTGAAATTCATTATGCAAAATATTGTGAAATACAACATCAAGTATGTATTAATGGCCAACAAAAATCCACACGACTTCAAAATTAACTCGGGGCATAAAATATGCATAAATTCGATCCTGTGTGATTTTAACATGAAGCTTCATTACTTATACGAACTTGGGAGGGAATACATTATGCGGCGAAGGCACGTTTGCTTTGTAATTCATTTGGCGGTTCGTTAACCGTTTTAAAAGACTTAAAAAGAAGCCTCGGTACAAGACATGTAACTTTGCTCTTTAATCACTTTATTATAAAAAAAGTGCCCCGCCGTGTATGTCTGTCTGTCTTTTTTTTTGTGTGGGAAATTATCAAATAACTTCTCCCGCTCTGGGCGGAGTGAGAGGGCGTGTGAGACTTTTACTGACTAAAACCCACCCGTGTTCCTTCCGTTGCCTGTGTCCCACGGCCACGATATCCCTTTCGGACAAATTCGCAACCCTAGCAGGATGTCTGTCTGTCTGAAAAGTCAAAAAATACCGAATGGATTGTCATACGGTTTTCAATTATTTATCAATAGACGGAGCGATTCATCAGGAAGGGTTAGGTGTTTAATTCATTAAGATTTTGTGTAAATTAGCTGAAGTATAATGTTGAAGATGTCGGAAAAAATCATGCTGATTGGGAGCTTTACTAATGAAAATAATGTATTACGGAATTTTTCCTCTTAAAAAGATCTATTAAACTGTGGCAACGCTATATGCTTATCTGCATTTTTCATTTCTCTCTGGACCCAACTCTGAAGTTCACGCAGACAAAAGTCGCGGGCAGAAGCTAGTTGAAAATATAAAAGGAAAAAGAAGCGTGTTTTAATGTGTTTGATTTTGCTTTTGACGTGAAATGAAGCATGAGAAGACAAGGCTTGCCAACAGAGTCAGCCTTGTCTTTTTTGACTTTCAAAATAAAGGTTGAATTTCGATGATTTTTTACAGATGCCAACGTAAAGGCTGGGGTTACACAGACGTGTTCAAACGCAGTAAATGTTGATCAACGCGTTTCGCGCAGCTGTGTACACATTGAAGGCGTGCTGTGTCTATAAATGTTGCAAACGCAGGATTTAGTGTGCCCCGGCCTTTGCTGGCTGGATATTAGATAATTTCACCATAAAATGGGTTGTGTGAATGAGAGGTAAGAAGTTAGAAATATCTTAGGTTATATAAAAAATAGTTCGTAAGTTACCTGGATATTAATGAGTTTGTTAGAACCTAGATCTACCTACCTACCTACCTATTTACTTACCTAGGTATGAAGTTTCAGTCAGTTATTTGGTAAGTTAAAGATACTACTATTGAGCGTGAGGTTCTGGGTTCGATTCCCAAGTCGCGTAAAGTGTTACTGAGTTTTTCCATCAGGAATTTCTCAGTAACAGCCCAGAGTCTCTATTTGTGCCCGGTTGTGGCAACAGGCACGCCCCCTTTTACATAGGACTTAAATGGCGAAATGTGGGTGTAAAGGTACACATCTGCCTGACCCTTCCGGGATTACAGGCGTGATGTTGTAAACAGTCTCAAAAATGATCAAAGAATAATAAGAAAATATTAAAGCCAATATTCTTCAAATTAATAAATGATTAAGTAATTAGTTAACTAGACACCAACTACTAAAGTTTGAATAAGTTTTCTAACAGCTGACACCGTTATAAACTTCTGAAGTAATTATTAAATTAAGATTAACTTTGTAAAATAATATTACAGATTTCATAAAATCATAACCTAATAGGCAAATAAACGTATTTTCTTTGAGGTCTATAATAATATGGAACTACTGCTAAAGTATTATTTTAAAACTACGGACTTCAACTCTTGTCAGAAAAATATTCTGGTTGTAGAAAGTATGTTTGACTAATTCACGTAAATTACAAAAAAATATTAAGAGGAAACGTGGTCACGTGGACGTTGGCGTTCATATTCCATACAAACGCATTCCTCTGTTTTCTCCCTGGTTAATACCAGATACCACACCACCATCCAGACCAGACACAGCCCCAACCCCACCGCTGCCGCTGACTAAAACCCAACCGTGTTCCTTCAGATGCCTGTGTGCCAGGGCCAAGATATCCCTTTCGGACAAACTTGCAACCCTGGCAGGAGTCATATACTATAATATTCCGGTATACCCAATTCACGTCAGATTTACAACTCGTAGCAAACAAACAACTTCACAAATATCCAGAATCAAAGAAAACTGCTACAAGGATAAAATAACAATTCCCGTCTAAATAATTTCTCGCTAAAAACCCTACAAAAGTAACATTCATTGTATGTTTTATGAACTTGAACTAACTGAAGGAACTAAGTCATCCATTTCTGGAGAAATCGTTTACCCCGCCAACCCCGTCGCCCGCCGTCTGTAACTGATAATCGAATTCAACAAAGAAGATAGAAAAAAAAAGTAAACTTACTACGTGATACGAAAACAGGATTCGGGCTATCAACACTTGTTTTGTAAGTCAATGAGAAAGAACCAATACTGTTGTATGCCTACCATATCAGATTTAAAGAATAAATTCCTTTTCGCAGTAACAAGTAATTGTTTATGTTTATTTATGAACTCCATTGAGGTTGTACGATCTCATTACTTTGGACTGTTTATGTCCTTTCGATAATAATGTTCGAATGTAATATTATGTTCAATGTATTACTTGTTTGTTTATTTTTTTTGGATGTCTAGTATTCTGTAGTAGTAAAGAAATATACCTAAATCTTTTAAATAATTTATTCTGTTCTTGAAAATCATTCTTCATTTATGAGCATCTGCATGTATTATTAAGTCATGTTGTATTCGTACTATGATCAAGCACATCATTTTGTGACATTGCATAAGTACCTACAGTCACGGTGCGTACATCGTCCCACTGTGTAAGGACTTAGACAGGTAACTGGGGGTTTCACCTGGCGGGGAGTGACCGCCGAGGTGTCGTGAAGAAAGCGGCGCTATGTATCAGCGTCACGGTGAGCCTACAGAAAACAAATAGCACGCACTCACGTGGGCGCGCGTTGTTACGCGCGCTCAACTACTACCAGCCGACAGGCGCACAAGTAATTTCTCTGCGGGGGGCAAAGCCCCGTGACCGCCTGCTGTCTAACGATATCTCCGAATTGCGAAAGTTAGTTCCGATTCGGATCTGGTACAAAACAGTGGGCAAAGTAGTAGATCTCAGTACTAGCACCTTTGACAGTGGTCCACCGTCCATCTTCTCAGTGAATAGTGTTGATTTTCGATACTCCAATCCAGCGCCCTGTGCGACCTATCGCACAAAGATTTTTCAAATCATGGTTTGCAAAGTATTGCGGGGTAATTGCATAACACACTAACAATGCCTTTCATTTTGACAATTCGACAACATTCATTGCGTTATTTAGGTCGTTGAGCAGACGAATTTTTCAAACTTATGAAGCAATGGATAAACAATATCCTTCAAAATCCGTCGGATTGTGATTGAGACTGTGTTACGCAATTGGGGGTGGTAGGTAGTCTTCAGGTTATGAAATTATGAATTGGTGTTGAATTTATTTAGACAGATATTGTCTTTAAACGTCCAGCGGTTATTAAAGTGTAGGTAGGTACTACTTAAAGTATTTTAATAAATAAATAGGTAATTATTATGTAAGTAATTTTTGTTTCTTTTTTAATAATGATGATCAAGTTAAAGGGGAAAATTTACAAGTCCGTGATAAGGCCTGTCATACTGTATGGATCGGAATGCTGGGCCGTGAAGAAGACGGATGAAAATAGATTGCATGCAGCGGAGATGAGAATGTTGAGATGGATGTGGAGTGACGAAAATTGATAAAGTAAGAAAGGAGTATATAAGGGGAAGTTTGCAAGTGGTGCCAGTGACAGAAAAGTTGAAAGTTAATCGTTTGGCTTGGTATGGGCTTATGATGAGGAACGAGGAAACGCATGTAACTAAAAGAGTGATGAATACAAATGTTGATGGATGGAGAGAGAGAGGAAGGCCAAAGAAAAGATGGATGGATTGTGTAAGGAATGATATGAAAGAGAAGGGAGGTGGGAGGGGGGTGACGGTTGACAGGGGAGAACGGAGAGAGAAAACGTGTTGGGCCGATCCCAAGTAACATGGAACAAAGGCAGACAGATGATGATGAGGAAATAAATAAATAATAATAATTCCATGCCGATTTCGTTTAAACGGTTATTGTTTTTGTATCTAACGTGTAGGTTACGACTATGAAGGCACGTGCATAGTGCGGACATGTTAGAATTTCATCGTGCTAATGGTATTGTATGTTGAATAAATAAATATAACATCGTTAAACCTCGAATCGACATCACACACCGCACCATCTTAATTCTTCCCACTAGAGAATGGGCAGCAGCGTTCTCTATACATTTTAACAACTTAATGCTATAGCCAACAATATGTGATTATGGAAAATCCCCCCCCCCCCCCCCCCCCAGTTGGGGGAGGCCTATGTCCAGCAGTGGACGTCTTTCGGCTGAAATTATGAATGGTATTGTATGTTGAATAAATAAATTTAATATGTTTAAGCCTCGAATTAGCTATTAAAATTCACAATATTCCTGTCTCTAAACCTCACAATTTTCCATCCTAAAAGCAAAGAATAAGTAAGTTCGTGATAAAAGTACATAGAAAAATGATTACAAAACATAATACAGTAACAAGGCGTAAAATGTAAAGAGGAAATAATTATGAATAAAAAAAATGCTTGTTAGTGTACTCGGGACACCGGATTTTTCTGCGGAGTACAGGTTGTATTAAATGAATTATTGTCCAATCCAACGTTGCTGTCATGCTTACAATATGCTCGCTGTTACTGTAAGAAATTTTTCTTTCGATGGAAAATTGTATGATTTATAATAATAAAAATAATAAATTCATTTATTTCAGGTAAAAAACACCCATTGACAAGCATAACTAACAGAAACAAACCATAGCCGCACTCACACATCCAAATCACAAACAACAGTATAAAACTAACATGAAATTGTGACCAATAAAATTAAAAAAATATATATATAATTAATGAATGAAAAATTGCCAAAATAAAATATAAAATGTCAGAATTTATGTTCATCAAATTCTTATTTGTAAAGATTTGATTATAATATCTAATCTGTAATCGGTTATGTTCAGAAAAGTTTTACAAAATGTGCGCTTTTATAATTTCTAACGTGATGATATTATCGTGGACGTTCACATTCACATCACGATAACACAGGTAATTAAAACGTATGGAAACAATATAATGAAGACGTTTTTAAATCGTCCACGATAACGTTATAACGTATTTTCATACATTTTATAGACGTGGACGCCCGCGATAATATCGTCACGTTATAAATTATAAAGCGTACTATCATTAGTATTAAAAATATGTCTGTTTGAATTGGCGACAGGTTAGGCAGATGTGTACCTACATATACTCGTAGTATATCCACATTTCGCAAGAATCGCATTTCCACAGCATTTATTCTATCATTGCATGCTTTTTTTTGCCACACCCAACATTAACTTTCATACATAAGCGGAGGCACCAGAACATTGTGAACAGCCAGTCGAGTGTTTTGGATATCAACTGGTTGGTCACAATCGCATGTATAGCTATATTCACTTTAATACCTCCCTACCCAACCTAGCCTGCCTAGCTATCTTTCCCTGTAGTACCTATAGTGTTTCTTTTTAAAATAATTAGACTTATGGTACTACTTTTACGGTTAGGTATCTTGGGGTTACGAGCAACCCCAACTACGGATGTTGTTGACCAAATCAGTCTTCCCGAGTCCCCCTGCTTGTAAATAAAGCACTTGAGCATGACGGATATCTTGTAGTGTTTACCACGACTGTTTACAGATGGCCCTTGCCTCTGTCATATTGGAGCCCTTGTCGAACTCTGGGTCGGGATGGGGAAAAGTCTGAATAATAAAAAAGTTGGCTTTACTTCAAACCGACTACGACTTCAAAAGTGTCCGTAAGAGAACATTATTTAGTCGAAAGTATTTGGAGGATATCACGTTGATGTCACCATCTTGAAGAAACAACGTGTGATAATTATTTCTAAAGTAGAAGAGTAAACGTGGACTTTCTTGCCGGTTCTTCTCCATAGGAAACGACCAGTTGGAACCATGTGCCTAGCTTCCAACGTTTCTTAAGTGCCAATGGGGGGTTAAAAAAATACCATACCTACTTTTGAATTTAGATTTTCAATTCTGCAGAAAAGGGATAATTTAGACTGATAATATTCTATTACCTGCATGAATAACGTAACTTGAAATGGCACATCGAGTTTCAGACAAAGTTCAGCTTTGCAGGTCGTCATGTTTTTGTCAGTTTTTTTTAAAGCTCGATGCGTCCTATTTACGGTCGTGTACTGTAAACATGCTTTGAAAAGCTTTTTGAGACATAACCTTACGCCACACATGCGCAGTAGGTACCTCTAATTAAAGTGAAAGTAGGTGAAATTAATTTACTTTTACCAAAATCCATGTAATTAAATTTGTAGAAAATGTACCTACATACTCGTAAATAGGTAATATATAATATTCTCAAAAAGGTATATAATATTCTCATGCGTTATGGATATTTGATATAAGGTATAAATAAAGAACTTTCACACTATTCGTAAAAGGTTCGGTAAAATGATGAAAATAAGATCTACCTCGAGAAGAAATTACAGTTGGGTATGGGAATGGAATAAAACTGTTAGTCTATGTCAACGGTTGGGCGTGAGGCCACGGCAAATTGTCACCATTGTGGAAGCGACCTAGACTCTGTACAGCACACGCTCGAGGAGTGCCCTGCGTGGGCCTCTGAGTGGCAGGTTTTGGTCGCCAGGATCGCGTGAGACCTGTGTCTGCCAGCAGTAGTGAGGGAGGTAAGAATCCCACACTCCCTGGTCTTTTTCCCCAAAGTCCAGGTGCCTTTTAAAGGATTCCCACCGAAAACAAAAAAAAAAAACCGGCCAAGTGCGTGTCGGACCACGCACAATGAAGGGTTCCGTAGTTGGGATGAATTTATTCCAAGAACAAACATAACCTTGTAGTTGAAAAACATGATCCTCCATCCATTCCAACTGCAAATGTGAGTTTATACGCACAATATTGAGTGATTTACCATGTTGTTTTAAGATCACAGACTTCATATAGGTTTTCCTGTAATATAGATTACAGAAAAAATACAGAAAATAGTTCTTTACTTATAGAAGTAACGAACTATTTTCTGTATTTTTTTCAAAATTTTAGGCTCAGTAGTTTCGGAGAATAGGGGTCATTTTGCATCTATTATCTTAGATAATTTCAAAAGTATTTATTTTAAAATTATATAAAAAATATATATGAAATCCTTAAAACAAGTTAGGCTTGATATGTCACACGGTACAGTCAGCGAAACTTTTTTTAATTTTCTAATTAGCCCCCCAAAAATGACTTCCTTATTCAAAATTAATTTATTTACGAACCACGTCCGTGTTTGGGTCACAAAATTCCATATGTGTACCAAATTTCAACTTAATCGGTCCAGTAGGTTCAGAGCAAATCAGCTGTCTCTCTGTCCGTCTGTCAGCTGTGACAGACGGACAGAGAGACAGACAGACATACGAGTGATCTTATAAGGGTTCCGTTTTTTTCCTTTTGAGATACGGAACCCTAAAAAGGCAATCAACGCTTCTCTGCAAAGAAAGCCACCTTTCATAGCTGTCATCAAAGCACATTATAGAAGGAATGACGTCAAAAGTAAAGTCAAAGAGTCACTAACGGTCAGTTTCTTCATTAACAACTAAAGTAATCAGTAAAAGGATTGACTTTTACTTGACCTTTACTGATACTACGGCAAATGTGTTTCTTCATTCAAGTAACAGCTAAAGTAAAAGTCAAAAGAGTTGCCATTACACAAACGTCGTAATTTCCCTGAAAAATCGCGGGGAGCTTTTTACACATGAAAGCACCACAATTTCACTGTCAAGTGGTGCCAAATAAGAAAGTGAAAGTTCTTCCTTGAGTTCCTTCGTAACCAGAGTATATTAATAAATAGGGGAGCACAACATTCGTAACACAGATTGATAAATTCAATCGTGTGTACTGTTTTTATTGAAATTGGATTGAAATACTGTATTACATTGAACATAGAGTATTTTAATATAGTTATATTTGTTACAAAATATCCCTTAACTGCTTTTAGGTGACCGGTGGTATATATTATCACATGTTAGATGTTTGGTATAAGTTTATGTGCATAATGCTTCTTCATTTTTATTAACCGACTCCCAAAAAGGAGGAGGTTCTCAATTCGACGGTATGTTTTTTTGTATGTTTGTTACGCGATTACTTCGTTAATTATGGACCGATTTTGAAAATTCTTTTTTTGTTTGAAAGGGTATACTCTCGAGAGATCAGATGAGAGGATCCCATGGAAATCGAGGGAAACCCTCAAATTTTATAGGCAAACGTATAGCGATTTGGGTATTTTTTATAGTGACTCGTGTATTAGCTCTCGGAAAGCACCATTTGGTGAAGTGGAAGTGATGATGGAGACCACATATGGCCACCGGAACAATATAATAATGAGTACCCCTATTTAACGGGTTGCGATTAAGTGGCAGTTCAATTGGTTCTTACCAGGAGAATTCCTCAAAAATCAACGTCCCAGCATCGGGAAAAGCAATATTTTGTAAAAGGTGATGACAGTTAACATTAGGCTATTGTAACTTCCCCACCGAGTGTGTCTCCACGTTGTCGTCGTGGTGGGGCTTGCGTGTCTCAATGATCTTGGGGGCTTTGCCGGTAGAGTCACTCATGCCGGAAGGCCTCAAGTGAGAGACCTGACTAAGAGAGACATGGGGCGGAGTCAATAACATCTGACTTCCGCGAGGGGCGCGCCATCTGAGGACTTCAACAGCTGTTGGTGTTCTTGGATGGCGCGCGATTCTCTCCTCATCGTTTGGAGAGTGGGAAGAGTGGTTCACCTCTAGTACGTGTCTGCTCATCAGACATGACTGAGGTGAAGGAGTGGTCTGGGGACCCCACCCCATAAAAAAGGCAAAGCTGTGTTCAGCAACAACAATGGAAGCGAGTCATCAAAACAAACTACCCCAGGAGGGTAGTACCTGCTGCTCCGCAGTAGGAGAATCCCTCACCGAGCAGAGCTCGGTCAGTCCCTCGTATTCTGGGGGGGACAATGAACGCCCAAAGTCCAATTCGGATTTTTACCCGTCCTTCGGGGACGCATTGAGCCAGGGTGGCTCACCTACCGGTGCCGAGGAGTCGCTGGGTTCTATTCCCAGTACATCCACGGCACCGAAACAAAACAAAAACGCACAGGGAGTGCCAAAGACCCGAACACAATTCGTGCGCCCGGCTACCCCGGTTGCTGACGAGGTGGCTAGTGAATCCAGCGAGTCCTCTTGCTCGCAAAAGTCGAGATTGACTCAAAGCCGAGCGCGCAAGCGTAGACAGCAACCGAAGAGCAAAGAGTCGATCGTGACGAAGAAGTCTGGGAAAGAGCAGGACAGAGACTCCGAGCCTGTGAGTCCACCGACAAAGCAGGCAAGGATTGGGGCACCAGGAACTGAGTCGTCCGGTGGTGAGCCGGATGCCGCTGGTGGCTCTAAGGAGCGAGCTGCCAGCTTTGAGGAGGTTGTGGTAGCCGCAATCAGGGGTGTGGCCTTGAAGAGGATTCAATCCTCTAAAGACAAGGTCGTACCCGCTGCCACGGCCTCCATAATTGCGGCAGCGAAGGCCCTTCAGGTCGGGCCTTCGTCAGGCGAAGTGTCCGAGATGCGGGCGGAGGTCGGCCGCTTGACGGCTGCTATGGAGCTTCTCCGAAAGGAGAATGAGGAGCTCCGAGCGGACCTGGCCCGGCTTCGAAAAGCTGGCCCTCCGGAGGGGCCGCATGGAGGGGTGCAGCAAGGGCAGGGTGTGCCCTTGCCGGCGGAGGACCGGGTTTTGTCCCTGGTGCGGCAGGAGCTGGCTGCCTTCAACAGCCGGTTCTCCGTACTCGAGGGCATTGTCTTGCGCCCCCCGCTAGCGACGAGCAGACCGGCCACCTTTGCGGCCACCGTGGCTGCCGCGGCCAAGCCTGCGGCCAAGCCTGCAGCCAAGCCCGCGCCTCTGGCCAAATCGGCCAGATTGGCGCAGCCTAAGCCCAAGAAGGACGGGACGGCTGCACAGGTGGCTACTCATAAGGCAAGGGCCCCAGCCACTGCGGCAGGACGGTCGCCCCCCCTCCAGCCTCCTAATTCCTCTCCGGCCGACGCCGAATGGCAAGTAGCCGGGGAGAAAAAGAAGGCGGCTAAGGCCAAAAGGGCGGCCAAAAAAAAAGAGAGGCGGCAACGGCGCAAGAAGCGAAGCGCCGCGGCTAGGCTCCGCGCCCCAAAGTCCGCAGCTGTAGTGATCACACTACAGCCGGAAGCGGAGAAGAAGGGCGTGACCTACCGCGAGGTGCTCGCCAAGGCGTGGAAGGCGGTGAACCTGGAGGAGATCGGCGTCGCCGCGGGCTTCAGGATGAAAGTCACGGCAACTGGGGCCCGGATGCTCGAGATCCCTGGTGCGGCAAGCGGCCCGACCGCTGACGCCCTGGCCGAAAGGCTCAGGGCGTCCCTCAATGCGGGGGAGGCCCGAGTCTCCAGGCCCACCAAGTGCGCTGACATGCGCATCCTGGGCCTGGACGACTGCGTGACGGCGGAAGATGTTGTGGCCGCCGTGTCTAGGAGTGGAGAGTGCTCTGCCGAGCAGGTGAGGGCCGGCACCCTCCGTCCTGACAAATCGGGGATGCAAACCATTACGGTGAGCTGCCCCGTGTCGGCGGCCCAAAAAATATCCGGGGAGGGCCAAAGGCTCCGGGTGGGCTGGGTATCCGCGCAGGTGAAACTGCTGGAACCCAGACCTCTGAGGTGCTTCCGCTGCCGGGTGGGAAACCACGTGGGAGCATGCTGTACCTCGGAGGTGGACCGCAGCGATCACTGCTTCCGCTGCGGTCAGCCCGGTCACAAGGCCGGCTCCTGTAATGCCACGCCGCACTGTTTTGCATGTGCGGCGGCTGGCAAGCCGGCAGATCACCGGGCTGGGGGCAAGGCCTGTGCTCCTCCCCCCAAACCCAGGGGCAGGGGCAAGCCCTCCGCCACCGCCGTCACCGCCGCAGCCGCCACGATTGCCGCCGCCGCTGCCGCCTCCACCGTCGTCGTTGCCGCCGCTACCACCGCGGCAGGGCCATCCCTGAGGGCCCGGGAGGAGGCTGATATGGAATGCCAATAAATGGCCCCATTACGCCTCCTCCAGGCGAACATCAACCACTGCGCCGCCGCTCAGGATCTGTTGCTCCAGAGCATGGCGCAGTGGTCGATTAACATCGCCGTGGTCGCTGAGCCGTACTTTGTCCCGCCCAGGGATGACTGGGTGGAGGACCTGAGCGGCTCAGTGACCCTAATTTCGTCGGCCGCCGCCGGTACCCCGTCCCTCGAGGCCGTCAAGAGGGGACAGGGTTGCGTGGCAGCACGGTTCGGGGAGATTGTCGTGGTAGGAGTTTACTTCTCCCCGAACCGAACTCTCGCCGAGTTCCACAACTCCCTTGGGGAGCTGAGAGTCGTCGTCGTCGGGTACCATCCCCTCCCCGTGTTCGTTCTCGGGGACTTCAATGCCAAAAACGTGGCTTGGGGTTCCCGGTATACAGACACGCGGGGCAGGATGGTGGAGGACTGGGCTCTAGAGACAGGCCTGGTCGTCCTAAACCGGGGTTCTGTCCCCACGTGTGTGCGGATGCGGGGTGAATCAGTGGTGGACATCTCGTTCGCCAGCCCCGCTCTGTCACCGCGTGTCATCGACTGGCGCGTCATGGAGGGGGTGGAGACCTATTCCGATCACCGGTACATCCGGTTTGACGTCTCCGCCCAGACCTCGGGCGCGCCGGTCCGACAGACCCCGAGTGGTCCGCGGTGGGCGCTAAAGCAGCTGGACCGGGAGCTCCTCCTGGAAGCCTCGATCGTGCAGGCCTGGGTGTTATCACCAGACAGGCCTGCCGACATCAACGACGAGGCGGAGTGGTTCCGGGAGGCCATGTCCGAAATATGTGACGTGGCAATGCCCCGGGTCCAGCCCGGACGTGCTCGGCGCCAGGTGTGCTGGTGGTCGCGTGAGCTGACCGCTTTACGCGAGGCGTGCGTTGCTGCGCGCCACCGGTACTCCAGGCACCGCAGGCTCCGTATCCGCCCTCCGGATACGGAAGTCATTCAGGCGGAGCTATACGAGGGGTACAGAGCGGCGAAGACTGCCCTCCGAGCGGAGATCCAGCGGGCCAGAGGACTGGCCCGCGAGGAGACGCTGGAGACTCTCAACAGAGACCCGTGGGGACGCCCCTACAAATGGGTGCGAGATAAACTCCGCCCATGGGCTCCCCCGCTGACGCAGAGTCTCCGGCCCCAGCTCGTGGAGGACGTGGTGAGCGCTCTGTTCCCTTCGCGAGGGGAACATGCTCCCCCGCCCATGGCTCCGCCTCCTGCAGTGCCGGATGCGGACCACACCGACGACGACGATGCTCCAGAGGTGACCGAGGTAGATCTGAGAGTGGCGGTACGTAGGCTGAATGCCAAGAATACCGCCCCAGGACCCGATGGCTTGCCTGGAAAAGCCTGGGTTCTGGCCTTAGAGGCTCTCGGGCCTCGACTAAGGGGGCTCCTAAGTGCATGCTTGGAGAGGGGCCAGTTTCCACTTCGTTGGAAGACGGGGAAACTGGTCCTCATAAAGAAACCAGGGCGCCCGGCGGACTCTCCGTCCGCTTACCGGCCCATCGTGCTGCTCGACGAGGTGGGCAAGCTCTTTGAAAGAGTAATTGCAGACCGCCTTGTCGGGCGGCTGGTGCGGGTGGGGCCGGATTTGGCGGAGAGCCAGTTTGGTTTCCGTAAGGGGCGCTCTACGGTGGATGCCATCATGCGCGTTCGAGCCCTCACGACGGGGGATGCTGTTGCCCGGGGTGGGGTTGTCTTGGCGGTGTCTCTTGACATCGCCAATGCCTTCAATATCCTGCCCTGGAGTTGCATTAGGGAGGCACTTCGGTATCACCGGATGCCGACCTACCTCTGTCGTGTGGTCGAGGCCTATTTGACGGACAGGGCCGTCATCTACCCCGGTCACCACGGAGAGTGGAACCGGCGAGAGATGTCGTGCGGTGTCCCACAGGGATCGGTCCTGGGGCCGCATCTGTGGGACATCGGGTACGACTGGGAGCTGCGCGCCGACCTCCCTGGTGGCGTCAGCGTAGTCTGCTACGCTGACGACACGCTAGTCCTGGCACAAGGGAGTTCGCATCAGGCGGCGGCCGAACTGGCGGCACGTGGGGTTGCGACAATCGTCGATAGGATCCGGCAATTGGGACTCGAGGTGGCATTGCACAAGTCCGAGGCCATGTGTTTTTATGGTCCTCGGAACGCGCCACTGTCGGGTTCCCAGATAACGGCGGGAGGGGTTCACATCGGCGTCGAGTCGACGATGAAGTACCTGGGACTCGTCCTCGACAGCCGGTGGAACTTCGTGGAGCATTTTCGACGTTTGGCTCCCAGACTGGAGCGGGCCGGGGCTGCTTTGAAGCGGCTCCTGCCCAATCTAGGGGGTCCAAACGCCTCCTGCCGGAGGCTCTACGCGGGGATCGTGCGGTCCATGGCCCTTTACGGGGCACCGGTGTGGGCGCGTTCTCTGAGGCTGCGACCAGCGCAGCGGTTGAACGCGTCCCAAAGGGTCATGGCCATCAGGATGGTACGGGGATACCGCACGGTCTCCCGTGAGGCGGCGAGCCTCCTTGCCGGATTGCCGCCATGGGATCTGGAGGCGAAAGTCCTCGCGCACATTTGGGTGTGGCGCGAAGAGGCGAAACTCCGGGGCATAACTCCGCTGCCGCAAGAAATTGCGGCACAGCGGACGGAGCTCCGGAGGGATCTCATGGCGACATGGAGAGTGCGATTGTCGCAACCCAGCGCTGGGCACGCCACAATTGTGGCGATAAGTCCCCTCTTTGAGGAGTGGCTGGAGAGGCGCCACGGCGTCCTCACCTTCCGCCTGACGCAGGTCCTCACCGGACATGGATGTTTCGGGAGGTTCCTGTTTAGGATTAAGCGGGAGGAAACGCCCGGGTGTCACCACTGTGTGGATCGCCCGGAGGACACGGTGGAGCATACGGTGGAGGTCTGCCCAGCTTGGGCGGAGCACCGCCGTGTCCTCACGGAGGCGATCGGCGGCGGCGATCTCTCGCGTCCGGGCCTGGTTCAGGCCATGGTTCGGAGCGAGAGTGCATGGGAGGCCGTCACCTCCTTCTGCGAAGCAGTTATGCTAGCGAAGGAGGAGGCGGAACGCGTGAGGGTGAGACAAGGTTCGCGCCCTCATGCCCCTAGTCGCCGCAGGAGACGCCCCGGGCGTCGGGAGTCGCAAGCCGATTTCCGGCCACCGTAGGCGCGGGCCTGCGGACGGTGAGCGATGGGTAGCTCGCCGTCCGATAAGGACCAGGCCCGGGTCGACGGCGCGTTGTGTTCCACGCGCGCCTCAAAGAGATGTCAGCACAAACTGACGGGGTCCGTTAGGACCAATGCCTGCCGGGGTTGCGAGTTTGTCCGAAAGGGATATCGTGGCCCTGGCACACAGGCAACGGAAGGAACACGGGTGGGTTTTAGTCAGTAAAAGTCTGACACGCCCTCCCGCTCCGCCCAGAGCGGGAGAAGTTATTTGATGATTTCCCACCCAAAAAAAAAAAAAAAAAAAAGGCTATTGTAACTTAGATAAATTCAAAACTGACCCACTAAAAAGTGTAAAATAAAAAACCTTTTACAAAAAAAAAAGAACCGACTATACCTACCAAAAATAACACGACAAAGTGAAAAATTACTTCAATTTCGGAAGTCGGTGGCAAAAAACTCAAATACAGATCCACCGACTTCCGAAATTAAAGTAATTTTTCACTTTGTAGTGTTATTTTTGGTAGCCGGTTTTTTTTTTTGTAAAAGGTTTTTTTCTTATAGTTAGTTATATTTGTTACAAAAGACCCCTGAACTTCTTTCTATCTTAGTAGCTTAGCGTTTCCCTATGAGTACCAAGATATTCAATTTTAATATGATATTAATAAAATAAAACCTAGGTTATTACATACGAGAGATAAATGCATAGTGATTTAAGGCTTCTACATACTGGCGTGACTTGTCACCAGTAGAACAATTTCCTTGAAATTTTCATAGAAACTGTTCTACCGGTGTCGGTCGCTGTAGTGTCTACTGTTCTATCGCGCGACGCAACACGCGTGTTGCGTCGCGCGATAAGTCGCGCCAGTATGTAGAAGCCTTTATGTTAGGTAACAGCTCAAACAGGTGTTGAATAAGTCTAACCTACAACAGTACAACTTTGACAAAATGACAATTCCTTTAGCTTTCACCTCAGCTTAATGAGCAGTAAAAGTTAGTGGCAAAAGTAACAGTAAAAGCAACTGCTAAAATTGTGAAGAAACAAATTGAACCGTTACTTTGACTTTGTGAAGTTACTTTGGCTGTTACTTTGATGAAGAAACTGGCCGTCAGACTTAGAAATTCCATTGCATTATTTTTTCATTTAGTGGAGCTTTTGGTTAGGTAAATTTTCTTACATAATCTGCCTATAATGTTCCCACTGCTGGGACATAGGAGCCTCCTCTTTCTTTGAGAGGGGGAAATTTTCTTGTATGTTCATAAAAATAAACTCAAAAATCCTTCCGTTGAAACGGTTAACACGAGAGCTTTTAACCGAAACCATGAGGAAGGCTATAGTGGCATTTTTTTAGCGAGAGGACCCTTATACCCGAATAAATCATTCATTGGAACGTGGACGTTGTAAATATTTAGTTCACGGAGAAATGTCTACAGAGAAAGATTCAAATTGTTAGGTTCGCCATGTGTTGTCTCGGTCACTCATACTGAAAATCGTATTCATCGTTACATGCGGGATGTGCGACCTAAGTACAGTGAGGGACATCTAACTATTTAAATCTTTGGCTACAACAGGCCTATTAAAATAAAGGTAGACAGACCTCAGGTTTATGTAAAGGGTTTTTTTTTCTGGTGTTTGTTTTTATCTATTTTTTCTGTCAGTTTTGCTTACCTTCATTGTACTCGTACAAAACAAGAGGAAGTATGGTGATTTATTTAAAAAATCTTTAACAATTTTCGCTTTATCTTTAAGCAGGCGAAGTTTCCTTGTATTTTTGGCACGCGCAATGCCAATGTTGCTACATGCCTATTAAAATAAAAGTAGACTATAGATTTATTTAAAGGATATTTTATAATATTTGTTTTTATCTATTATTCTTTTTTTTTTTAACAGCATTGTGCAATTTGTTGAAGCATGTAACATGATGCTTCCACAAATTTTGTGGAAGCCTGGTGATTTATTTAAAAAAATCTTTTACTTTTTTGATTTTTCGTTATGCTTAAAAAAAATAAGCGGTTATTTTTTTTACAAAAAAAAAACTTCACATAACAACTTACTTATTTCAATAAGTAACTTGGTATGAGAAGTTTTTTTTTGTCGTTTCGGCCATATATGGTAAAAATTTTGATAGTCAAGCGGGGCTGATTGCCTACTACGAGTATGAAATATAATATTAAGGCTATTTAGAACGACTTCTTTGCAAATCTGGACCGATTCTAATCCGAAAAGTCCGAGATGCAAATCGTATCGTATGCCATAGTTTTCTCTGAATTTTGAATATACTTTCATGATTCTATGTAGATATAAACCCATTCCAATAGCGCTTTTGCATTGCAGTTTTATTCTAAAACAAAAATATCCTGAAATCCATCTAGATTGTAATATACGATCTATCGCGTTTCACCACTCTATCAAACCGGCTGTAATATTGGCAAATTGAAGAACTGCAGCTCCCGAGATAAGCGATGTATAAAATAAAGGCAAAAGCATGCAGCCCTCTTAAAGGCCCGGCGCCTCTTGCCAGCATCTACTTGTCGGGAGCTTTATGAATAATTCTTTTATATCTTCCCTCCCGCCTTTTTCGTGAACATTACATAAAATTTTCATATACACGTTGTAGTTACCAATTTGCATTTGAACCACTCATCTGAGGTTATTATTGTTCGTGTCAGTAGATTGGAAGGTGAGCAAATAATATGTGTATTATAAACCAGACTTATGAGACGTGAAGAGCAGAAATTCTTGGAATAACAGAAAGAACATTTTGGAGAGAAAAATCGCTCACTTATACGAAATTATTTCTATCTACTACGTTTCTTTATATTCCGAACTCATTAGGGTCTGTTATTCTATCACGCTTATGCCTACAGTAATTTGATTACACCAATTTCATTATGACAAATGACAGTATATTAATATTATTAGTTTCAGTAGAGCAAACGCCTGTTAATAAACTAATTGGTACATTAAAATAAACAATTATTTTATTAAACGAATAATAATAACCGTGTATTCCCGTTCGTCCTACTGCTGTCGTCACAATGGTAGGACGAATGGGAATTTAATAAACAATATTAACAGTTCAGCGTGAAATAGTAATAGAATTAGTATTTATTTGTAAATGATTAGGGTCTATTGGTGGTAACATTTGAAACAAAAAACCGGCCAAGAGCATGTCGGACTACGCACAATGAAGGTTTCTGTTGTTGGGATGAATTTATCCCAAAAATAAACTGAACATTGTAGTTGAAAAACATGTTCTCCCATACATCGATAAAAGTCACGGTCAATTCTTCAACTGCAAATGTAAGTTGGTCGACTATTACTCGTTAACTTGTAAAGCCCACTTAGCTGTAATAGTTTTCCTATTAACTTCGTTTATATACTAATGCCATGCATTTTTTTACATATCCAAAAACAATCATTATTTTAGCTGGCGAGGTCTAACAAAAATTAGCACATCGAAAAATAGTTTTCACAGAGCCGCAATACTTTTGAGCGGCCTATCCCACGACGGTACCCCCCACTATGGAATAGAAACAGAAAAAAATTATCATCCCACTTTTCATTCCACTTCGTGGAAGGGAGAAACCCATTTTTTTTTTTTCTATATTTTATTTTACCACTTTATCGGCGTGATTAATTTGTATACCCATGCAAAGCTAAATTAAAGCTTTTTAGTACTAAGAGTTTCTGAGTTAAGCCGCGGACATTCAGACACACAGACGGACTTGGCGAAAGCGATTTTCTCGGCGATTTTGTCAGATGTAATACATTCTGACAAAAATCGCCGTGAAAATCGCTCGTGGGCGGGCACCCTAAGGGTTCCTTGTTGACTACGGAATAACGGAACCCAAAAAGCATATAGAACATAAATCAAACTCAAAGCATTTATTTCAAATACTTAAGCCAATTACAGGCACTTTTGAATTATCAAGGGGTCGGTCAGTCAGAGAGATGAAGCTAGTTTCCCATTCCAAAGCGTAGTAGATTCCCATGGAGAAGAACGGGCAAGAAACTCCATTCCAAAATCGATATCCCTTACAATTTAGTAATGTAACATGTATTAACTCTACAGATTTAGCTGCACAATTCAGAACGTAAGTTTGCGAGCACAATTTATAGTCCAGCGCATAAATCACTGAAACAAATTATGTGACTAGAATAACAATTTCGCATATCACTTACTCTTTATTTCATTTGCTAACGAATGGCTTTTCACGGCACATAAACTCTGCATTGAGGCTATAATATCTTCTAGTGATAACAAGGCTTGCCGCTTTATAGTACGTAGACCAGTCATCGTGACCTCCCTACTCCTTCCTTGTCCTTCTAATAAGCTATAGAACAAGGGTAAATTAACTAAAGATCGTAGGTCTCTGTCAGTGGCTGCGTTATAAAGACTATTGGAACGCTCTCTCCATGTAAGAGCAGCTTTTGTGTCGGAAACTTGAGTAGTAACAAATCTTTTATTTTCTTTTGTCGCTTAATGTCGTGTACGACAATATCTCATCTTGTGTAGAAGAAAAAAAATGAAAAAACGTTTTCTACCTGACCCTCTGTGTTCACAAGAGAGAGTACGTATTTTTCTATATTGTGTGGTTTTTTTTTTAACGTGTTTTTTCGCTTCCGGCTCGTGAGTTGAACATGAGGGTAATTTGGGTGAATATGTCAGGGGCATTACAATGGCACAGAAGTCGTTGGCATTCATTATTCGAGGTGGCGCGACCAGACACTGCCCGCCCATGTTTGTAGCCGTCACTGACGGACGTGTTACACTTGCGGTGCAATAAAAGGAGCCACTTTTTTTATTTTATTGCAATGTTTTAAGCTTTATTTCAGTTGCAAGCGTAATTATTGACCGTGATGAGCTTATAACTATATACTTCTTTATCTAAAATAAAAAAAAAATTGGCTGTCATGGGGACTGCCGACAGAACTGAAAACTGATAACTTTGGAATAACACATATATATATGCGTATACATGTACACAGGCCGCTACGCGTCGCCAGTCCGGCGCAACACTTCACGTGGTTAGCATGTCGGTGACGCGAACCCATAAGTTTTGCTCCTACAAATAATTGCTCAACGTGGCTAAACAAGTTATCATTTCAAAAACGTTAGCAGTTTACTTCGAAAACAAAACAATAAGTATGCACGGCTGCCACAGGACTCTGCCTGGTTTCTGCACGATTAAAGATGCTATACCACAATCATATCAAAACCTATTTTATTTTCATAAATATGAAAGCATTGCATAATAACGCATAAAAGTCTACCAGGTAAAGGGATGGCTTTTTAACATTACATTGTGAACAGCTCTCTGAACCCGTCTAGTTTAATTAGTGTGCTTTTCCCGGCCCACCCTCTTACGGAAATGCTGTCCCTACTAAATGCACGCTGACAAAAAGAGCGTGAAAAACTGCGCTGGAAATTACAATAGGTGTGCAACCTCCGAGCTTTTTCATTACATAAATGAGTTTCCACGTTGTCAAAAAGCAATTGTTGGGTCTTGTTTGAAGGACGTTTCTTGTGTAGTGTTTTTAATTTTAGTTTTGTGAGCTTGAAACACGTCATGTGTCTTTTATTGATTGAACCCATTTATTTTTATAATGCAGAAAACTTTCATGTAACAAATGCCATTAATTGCAAAACAAATCAAGTGAGTAGGTATTAACTTGTGTTAATCCTAACTACTATTATGAATGCGAAAGTGAGTTTGTTTCTTTTTAGGGTTCCGTACCCAAAGGGTAAAACGGGAACCCTATTACTAAGGCTCCGCCGTCTGTCTGTCCGTCTGTCACCAGGCTGTATCTCATGAACCGTGATAGCTAGACAGTTGAAATTTTCACAGATGATGTATTTCTGTTTTTGATCGATATTGATAACGGCAATAGGTAGACACTTGAAATATTCACAGAATATTTAGATATATATTCACTTTAAAAATAAATAATTAAATAAAATAAAGTAAATATTTAAGGGCTCCCATACAACAAACGTGATTTTTTTTGCCATTTTTATAGATAATGGTACGGAACCCTTCGTGCGCGAGTCCAACTCGCACTTGGCCGGTTTTTTTTGTTACGATCTCAGGCTAGAACATAGGACTTTTTTCCCGATATTACCATGGGGTTGAAACATATGCGGCTGAAATCGCGGGGGGCTAGTTGAAGGTACAAAGTTTCGTTGATAGAGCATATTTTGGCTTAAGCCAACAAACTTCACAGAAAAGAAACATTATTTTATTTTACTAGACAATTTTCTTGACCGCCAGTGTAAAAGTTGGACATTTTCACACAATGGTAAACGGCAGCGTATACATACAGACATATATACCTACATACGTCACAGTTCCACCCCACAAAACCTTTACACCACATGGCTTCAAATTCGTTCAGTAACTCCACGAAAAACTGAATGCACGTACATCAAGGAAAACCAAATGTGTGAAAGAGAGGGAAATGTTGAACTCAAAGGAAGGCAATCATTTAGTGTAGTTGAACTAAATAGTTTATTTTCCTCAGCGATTCTGTGGCACAATTAAAAGTTAGCACTAAAAGCTGTCTTACAAGTATTTGTATTTACTGGTAAAAAGCGTTGTGCTTTTGCAAAGGGCATGAGGGTATATATAATGTTGTCCTTAAGTTTTAATTATGTAGATATTTAATTAGGTATGCTTATCTGTAGGAGGCTTTTACAGCTTGCTTAGGATTAAGGTCATAGCTGAGATAGGTAGATATACATAGCCAAATGAAATTATCTAGCGCTACTTAACTTTGATGATTTTTTTTTTGGGTTCATCAGCCGCATCTAGACGTCATCATAATTCATCATCATTTCAGCCGAAAGACGTCCACTGCTGGACATAGGCCTCCCCCAAAAGGGTTGCCATAATTGCCACGCTTGGCAGGCGGGTTGGCGATCAGCCCATTCTCTAGTAAGTCCCTTAGTCGCCTTTTACGACACCCACGGAATGAAATAGGATGTTGCTATTCTTTACGTCCGGCTCCACACGGAACGGTGTAGTCATTTATGTGACTTGAAATATCAGTTTTTTTTAATCCTCCTTTTGGGGGCGGCCTATGTCCAGCAGTGGACGTCTTTCGGCTGCAATGATGATGTATGATGATGACCTCTACATGCGGCAGATGAACCCAAAAAAAAAACTAATCAAATGAACTTTTTTTTCATTTTATCGTGTTTAGATGTTGAAGCCCATCACTTCTGCGGAATTTCGCTAGCTAATTTAATTTGACCCTGTATACTTGGTGAAGTTGTAAAGTCACGCCTTATTCCCTTGAGAGTGAAGGAATATTCATCATCATCATCATCAGCCCATAACAGTCCACTGCTGGACATAGGCCTCTCCAATTGCACGCCATTCAGCTAGATTCTCGGCAACTCTTCTATTAGGAATGTTGGGATTTAACTCATTGGAGGTGAGATTAGGCCTTGAACTTACAGCTCACAGTAGCCTGTAAAAACTTACGGGGACATATAGACTGCCCAGAGCTCCACGGCGTTTTCTGCCGGCTATTTGTGCCTGACAAATACATCGGACACCGTCCGAGTCGCCGCACCATCTGTTTCCGCAGCTTTCATCCAAAACTGTCGCCAGTGCTGAATTCCCAGTGTGTCGTACTTTGAAGATGGTCAACGCCCTTCTGACTGCCAACCCTGAATGTAATGTGTTTGCGGATGAATGGAGAAAACTTATGCGTATATGTGTCGTGTTCTATGAGAGAAATTATGCACCACTGCTGTATTGTCCACTGTTCCATGTTAGTTTTAACAACGCAAAGTTAAATTAAATTGAATCTGTATAACATTTATACTAAAATATGTTAATATTAATCTTTTTTTATGCCTCAATATTAATTAATGTAATTGGTGTTGGACCGTTTCAATTAACTATACATAAATAAATAAATAAACTCTCATCCCGTTGCCACCAGCCACCCTGTGATAATCGTCGCTCCACCTAGCCAGCTGAGAGCGTCCTACCCTACATTTTCCGATTCGCGGTCTCCACTCAAAAACACGTCATCGGTTCTACGGCTAATATGGCCGGCCCATTGCCACTTCAGCTTGCTTATTCTGTGGGCAATGTCGACAACTTTGGTTCTCTCCCGGATCACCTCGATCCGGATTCGATCCCTCAGAGAGACTCCAAGCGTAGCCCGTTCCATAGCTCGCTGAGCGACCTTGAACTTATGGACCAGCCGTACCGTGAGTGTCTACGATTCGGCTCCGTAAGTCATAAGGAAGGAATGGATATTACAAAACCTATATCATAATTGTTTGTTGTTGTTTGTTGTCGACACGGTTGGCGCAGTGGTTAAGCGATTGACTGCTGCGCTGCGTATGTATGACCTACAAGTAGTTGTTCCGGGTCTGGCTGTTTGTGTATGTGAGTTTAAATGTTTGTAAACACACCCGCGATACAGGAGAAATTCCTAGTGTGGGGCAACGTTTAAAAAAAAAATGAAATCAATCAAATTTTATAAATTAGGTTCTTTACAATGTCAATAGATAAAAATCCTTTGTCCGCTTAAAAGTCAATATTTTTATGTGCGATGGCGTGTTGATAAAGTGGCTTTTTTTGTATGGCCATGTCGTCCCATCAAAGCCAAAGCCTTGCAAATCGCTTTTCGGCCAGCTATGGAGCGGGATCTAATGAAAACGCCCATTTATTCCGATCTCCGACTTAATGGAAGGATATCGACCAATCCTGATTGACGACCTAAACATTTCCTAAATCGTTCTTCAAAGTTTAATCAATAGGCATTTTACGATTTAAAGCTTTAGTAAATACGTTTATACTAACCGGTGTGTTGAAAGGTTTGTACCACCAGGCTATCAATAGTCGACTCTTCAAATTCCTTCCTGGAAGAAAGAATATCGATATCTCCAGAATCAGGTATGGTCAGTAATCAGGTTTTTATTTAGTTTTTAGAGGGTTATTTGATATTTCAAGAAACAGCCAGTATCCTGCCATCCGCTAATAATAATCCGGTTATGAGTAAGTTCATAGTTATAGTCACTGAAATCAAGTGTTTAGCAAATGGACTACCAACTAAAATTGTCTGTATATTCAAAATTTCGAATCGTTACTGTCATTCATTAAATTATTACATTCATCATTAACAATATACCTTAATTTTTAATTTATGGATAAAATTGTGAACGGAGCGCCGGGATCTCACAACACTGGGAATTCTAGTGTGAGGTCTAGGAATTCAATCAACTTGAATGTAAACTTAGCGAAATAAATTTATTATTATTCTTTATTCTTTGACAGATTTAAGAAATGGCTGTAACATGGCAAATTGACGTAGGGTGTGAATTCGCTTAACAATTCCTTTCCCTGACTGTACATTGCAATGGATTACATGAATTATAAAGAATCAAAACCAAAATGCAAGACAAAAAAGTAGCAAAATTATCTTCTTTGTACGGAAATAATTTCAACAGAGAACTACGAAATCTGATTTATTATTCAGGAAAGCTTCATCCAAGTTTCAGCTCCAAAATTCTATTATAATGTAATTGCTTAACAACACTGTAAATGCTTTAAGTCGAAGTTTCTACAAAGCTTTAGTCCTAGGTCAAAGCATCGGTCGACAGTGTTAAGTTTGTTATTTCATCGTTGTTCAAGTATTTTAAGTTTTCATGAAACTTCATTAAGGGTCGCGTAATCGCGATTGACCTTGGTCAGTTTCATAGAGAATATTTATTTTTAGTAATAAAAATATGAATATTAGAAAAAAACACAGATACAATTATAGATAATTAAATATTCGGTTCGTACAAAAAAAAAAAACATGAAAATATCTTAAGTAGTTTGAAAGTAATATCGTTTCTTAAGCTTTGGGTGGACATTATTTCCTGAATTTATTTCATAAAATATTTTATTACAATACTAAAGTATTCACGTATAGGATTGATGTGTATATTATGTGTATGCGTTCTTGTTTAACATATTTTTTTTGCATATCTTATGCATTATATTAAGGCGTAATAACAGATTTAAAAGTCACTAAAATCATAAAATCCCTATCCCTGTCTGCGCCTTAAATTATAATATCAGTGTAGACTGAGGCCTAACGATATATAGAAGCCTCTTTTGGCCTTAAAATAAACTTAGGATAAGACAGTTTTTAAGAAACCATAAACCTGTTCTGTCCTAACGTTCGACTGACTAGGTTATACAAGAACCAACCATGACTTATGTCAGGGAAATTAATTGTTAAACAAAACTAACAACTTACTTAAATTGTCCGTATAATTAAATCAATATATCTGTAATTCTTTGACAGTTGTATGAAATGGATATAACACGGCAATTTAGCGTAGGGTATGTTATTCTTAACAATATAACAAATCCTAACTATATTAATATTATAAATGCGAAAGTCAGTTTGTTTGTTACGCTTTCACGCTAAAACAGATGAACAGATTTGGATGAAATTTGGAATTTGGTTAGACCATGACCTGGATTAGGACATGATATGATATTTTTAATCCCGGTAGTACGTTCCCATGGGATAATTTCCGACATGCACGCGGGCGAAGCCGCTGGCAGAAGCAAGTATATGTACAACTTTCCTTAATCCCTAACAGTATTTACCTAAAATAGTTTTTTCTCAAACATGCTTGGAAATTCGAGCATTATTTTGACGACCTTCTTCGAGATGAATCGAAATTGCTGTACCATCGTTATTAAATCTTCTGTATCGTTGTAAGACAAATTCTGCAACCAATTAGTTAGCTTTACTTTCGGCGCAAACTGGGTCGACGTGTATTATCAATTAACCACTGTACCCTATTATGAAGACGAACGCTTAGAACTGAGTTAGTTACCCAACCATGCGGGCATAGTAAACAGCGACTGGATTAATGAAAAAACTCTAATATCCAATTCTAAAATTCCTTCGAAGCGTACACTCATATATTCTAGAGTACACTTGCATAGTAATTTAATCAGAATCAGCTAACTACACAATAATTTACTATGCTGAATTAAATCAACAAAATGGAATACCAGTGACTGTTCACTCTAGCTCAGGTGTTACCAACCTTCTAACATACGCGCCTCCCCCGACTTTCTTTCATAATTCCTTGCCTGTTAGAGTCAAGACTACAAGGAGCTGATGACATGTGCCGCGTACGTGTCGCATCGCAATGATAATATCAAGTAACTTGATTTGGTTACCTACAGGGTTGGTTACCCACTGCTGGGTTGTTTGCATCAAGATTTTTTTTCCCAAATACCCATTGGGAAAAAAAATATTGATTTAAAAGTGCTTAGTGCTACCAAGAACTTTTATTTTTGGAGCCACCCCGTCCCCCCCCTGGTTCACTAAACGCTTCCCAAGTGGAGTGCGTCCCTCTAACTGGTTGGGAAACCCATGCTCTTGCTTAATGTTACATTCGAAAATTTCAAATATCAGGTTTGATAGGTGATGTTCAATTAAGGCCTGACGGCCTGAAGGCCTTTGTAACCTGTAACTCGCTCGCTCATCGTGATTGAGTATAATTATCATACGAAGCTTACTAATGTAATTAAGACTACAGATTTTTGATGTTTATGATTGGGAATAACTTAGTTACATTTTCAAACCTAGTAATATTTTTTTTTGTACATTTATTATATAAGTTTACCTGCTGAAAAGTGATGATATAGAATTACTTTTAGACACGCTCAACTTAAACTTACCATTACTTTTAAAGGAGCTATTTCTAAGTAAACCCTTTAGTGTCACAACACAACAAAGGGTTTATTTAAAAAGGGTTTACTTAAAAATAGTTTACAGCCTGCGTCCTTAATTTATCTAGAGACGTAACTAAAATTAGATTTTTCTTATTATTCTTGTGTCACCAAATTAGAAAATTGTTCTTTCTTTCTATGTTTCAAACTAGTTCAGAGACAAATTTAGAATCAGTTCATTCACATGTTAGCCACCAGTTCGACAAAAAACCAATATCGAGAGCATCGAAATTCCCGCCGCCCGCAATTCCTGCCCAGCCGTCCATTCCCGACTTCCTCCCGTGACTGACCTTACCCGGAAACTTTTTATCATTATATTTGAACATAATGTTCCTCCCTTTGTATTTTTGTCCTCAAACTTTAAGAACACAGCTTGCAAAACAAAATGGTCGACCACAAGTTTTCAATACTCAAAAAACAGTTTCTTTACGATAAGATCCCGAATCACGTTTGTCCCGATTCATGAAATACGTGAATGAAATGTTAAAATACCAAGTGCTGGAAATGTTAAAAAGTTGTGTCTTTAAAACCTTACAGAATTACTTGAGGAACGAAACATCGGCCTCCCTTGTTATACGATTAATGGACTGGAAACGTTTCTAGTCTCTGTCTCAGTTTCTTTATATTCCTGATAAATGGAGATTTATAATCGTGCGACAACGATGAATCGTATGCCATAATACAGTTACTATAGAACTTTTTGTTTTTCCATTATAAAGATAAGTTTTTGTCTGTGATCTAACTTTTTTAATATTGGTATTCTGAAATATGAGTAGACGTTAGAACATTTATTTTCGTAAATGACAAAATGTCGTACGTTTTTGGCTTTTATACTTATTTAAAATATTTGCTTGTGCATTCATCTGGCGCGTACAAATTGGCATACGTGAACACGAGCGTTACGCATTTTTGCGTCAGCAGCTTCATACAAACATAGCCTCATTTACGCCAGAATTCTATGAAGCTTCACCCTATTATGCGTAAGTAGTTACTTACGCGTATTGAGCATATGGACCCAGTGCAGGATTAAGCAAGCGCGGGGCCTGTAGCAAATTCTATTGAGGGACCCAAAAAATCAGGGTAAAAGAAAGCAAACTTTTCGTAGGTATATGATTACTAAATTATAACAAAAAATAATGTAGACATTATGAATCTTACAAATAAATACACAATTTCAACATTTTGAATCGAGCTATTTTAATTCTGCTACGCATCCACACTGAGTGTGGAGTAATGGTGCTCGCACACGTCAGACTTTTTGTAGAGCCGATTGTCTGGCCGATTCAAATTCTATACATTTATACGAGCGACTTTTTGTAGAACTTCTGCATTTACCATACGACATTCTGTTTTATTTTCGCCAACGAAATAATCGGTTACCGATTGTCTGACGTGGATTGTCTTATTCGGAAAAGGAGGTACGTTTCACGTTTTTGTGACATCAAGTATATTCAAAATACCACGTCTTAATAAGTTTCACTCAAAAAATTAAGCTCAGGCGGATGTAGGCGGTTTTGGATTCGCGGGGCCTCCGTTTGCGAAGGGCCCGTAGCAATTGCTACTCTTACTACGTGGTTAATCCGGCACTGCATATACCGTCAGAATTCAAGTGTAAGGTAGTTACCTAACACGTGTATTTTGGTACACGTATATTCTCAACCTAAGGATTTTTTTTTTAGATACCTCAAAGTCAAAGTCAAATTATTTATTGCAAATAGAAAAGGCAGTTATGAACGTAAAAAATTACAAAAAAAATGGATTTGATTGATTGAATTAACTTACAGTAAAATATCATTCAAGAGGTCTCCTTTTTAGAAGAAGACCTACAGTTTTGTTGGTTGGTATAATTTTACCGCGGTATTTCTAAATTAATTCATGAGTTTTTCGCTCATGTTGGTAGCTATGGATAGAGGGTCTTTTAGAATTTAAGTGCTTTCAATTTGTTTTAGTTGAGAAGAATGCCTTGAAACGGACTGAATAACTAAGTGAGGTTTTCAAGCACGAAAGTAAGGTACTCTTACTAAGACTGCTTTGTAAGCGAAAAAACTACCTAAGCATAGAGGTATGTCGCTATGAATACATTTTTCTTTATGTCTATGAAAAATGCTTTTGAAAATAAGTCCTAATTTTGTCTAACTAAAAATATAAGTTCATAATATCCACAGAAACCTACGATATAATTTTCCCAAATTAGATATAATGAACTGCTGGACTAAGACCTCTTACAAAAAGAACTAAAATGACTATGTCCTACGAAACACAATTTCAGTATAAAAGCTTAATATACCTACTATCCGTGAGGATATATAAATGAGAACCGTTGAATACTCTCCGTATTCAACGGTCCTCATTTAATCAAAAGCATAATAATACAAACACTGTTCTATCCCTGACATACCGACGTCATTATATCCATTAACCAATCGGAATACAAGATTCCTATCCAATAATAGTAATCCAATATTGACGTTGAAGTATAGCTTGCATCGATCACAGTGTTCGAAATTCGAAACCATTACGTCTAACATGACACTGGATGTCACGCTGGCTGATTGTAGGTAGGTATGCTCACAAGTAAACAACAGTTGGGTTTGTTAGAGGAGGAATTGCATAGGTACAAACAGCAACACACTTAACTGCCTATTATACAACATTTTTTTAGTTTATGCGAAACCTGGGGCCTTACTCCCGACAGCATCAAGTACTGAATCAATCGAATTAGATTCGAAATAAATGACGATCCATACTCTTGAAACCGACACTAGCGCACGATCGTGCGGTGGTTCAAAACGACACTAATTTCGATCGAAAGATTCGTTAGAATCGAAAAGTTCGTACTCCACACGCCATCTGACAGTTATGTATCGAGTAGTTGAATCAAAACTAAACGTCAAATTACTCGATAGCAAAGAAGCTACTTTATGAAGATCGAGTGAGATTTTTTTGTGTTCTTTACTGCTTTATTTCTTCAAAATCTTTATTATTATGGCTCGCCTTACTTTGTTTTTCAATGTTCTTGAGAAAACATCGTATGGATCTTCGTGCGAAAAGAAATATGAATCGATATAATACCCGGGGCTATAGAAATGGATTCGGAAGAATTTCGAAGAAGTTATAGTTTCTCGAAGGAGTTGTTTAATGTGTTGGTAGAAGATTTAACACCATACATGAAGAAATTAACCAGACGAAGTGACATTTCCATTAAATGCAAGGCGAGAAGCCCGAAAGTCTGACAACCAGTCTTACCAAGGGGTATCGTATTACCCAGTCACTGGGTTGAGGAGGTCAGATAGGCAGTCAACATAATCAGCCTATAATGTTCTCACTGCTGGGGCACAGGCCTCCTCTGTGTGAGAGGGAGTAGGACGTAATCCACCACGCGGGCCCAGTGCAGGTTGGTAGTTTTGACATGTCTTCGAATTTTTGGTTCTAGGACATGCCACCGGTGTCCTCACGATGTTTTCCTTCGCCGTTTTGAGAGCAGTGGTGATGAAATAATTTATACAAAGTAAAGCACCTGTCAGGGTTCGAACCTACGACCTACAACTCGTAAGTCGCTGTCGTTACCACTGGGCCACCACTGCTCTCAAGTAGGCAGTCGCTCCTTGTAAAATACTGGTATTCAGCTGCATCCGGTTAGACTAGAAGCCGAGCACAACATAGTTGGAAAAAGAATAGGCAGATTGGTTGATGTTTTTTCATAGGGTTTTATTTGTTAAGTTAAAATAAAGCACTAGGGTATCGTTTTTTACGTGAGAAAGTGATAGAGAAGTAAATAAATTCAACCACATAAAAGATTCTAACCACAGACATAAGACACTTGACAATGACGTAATCCATGAATGATAGGATATAGACAATGACAGGCATAACGACGCTGATAATACTCGAACCTATGTCGATCTTGGTTTACGATTCGATTTGGTTCGGGAGTAAGGTTTTAAATCGAGTTCAGATCAGAAACGAGTTCGAATCGAAAACAAAATCAAACTCGAATCGTTTTCGGGAGTAAGGCCCCTGAATATATGTAGTTTGTTCAGAATAAGGAACTGAATCGATTTCAATAATTTTTACACCATGTTATATTTTGTCCCAAACATATTTAAGTGTGATGGATAATGTTATCACCATTTAATTATTTACAATACAATCGCCGTACGGTTAGGTACCTACTGCCAAATTATTATCAATCAGCGCAAGACGACCCTGGAGGCGCGGGGGCGCCGTTAGCATGTTTTTGTACGGACAACCCGGTAACATAACAAAGTTAAAACTTTGTGATTTTCCATGACACAGTTTTGAAATTTTGTACATAGATTCTTTACATAAAAATACTAGACATGTGTTTCGGGTTTCGCATATACTAAAACTAATATTGTATACAAAACTGAGAGAAATTATGACTGTCCGAAAGAGATAGATATATGTTAGTTATTTTCAATGTAGTCATATGTTTTCCAGGTAATGATTCTTAATTCGGTCGTATTGTAATTCTTATATTTAACACTCAAATTGACATTTACTCAAAAGTTATTCCAAATAAAAACTGGATGGATCATGGATGCAATCTAAATTTTAAAAACAAAAATTTTGATGTTCTGTACTAAATTCTGTCTACTGGACACAAAATCTATTGAAATTATTTTCAAAATTTACAATAAATTAAATTCAATTTAATCTGTCATAAGTTTGATAAAATGCCTTCACGACTCACCGCTGCGGAACAAATCCGCATCGTAATTTTGAAAGAAATGGGGATGTGAGTTGCTGAAATATCGTGACAACTAAATGTGCATGTAAGTTGTTGCGGCGGCCTAAGCCTTAGGGTGAAAATCGAAATTTTCTTAGTGGACTGTATCAGGGGAGGTTCTGTGACACAAGTAGGTGTTTCGGTGGTGTGGGAAATAAGAAAATGGTACCTGCTTGGTGAGCTATGGCGGAGACACGGTGAGAAGGGTTTCCTTAGCCACGTGGCGGCACGCCCAGGATATCACGTACGGACGAAAATCTGGACTTTTCACAACACACAGACACACACTTGCACAGTTTAATAGCAATCTTCGTTCTTCGCGGTGAAATATGAGTCCTTTTCGACTATGGGTTTATTTTGACCCACAAGCGGCGATGTCGATGAGAAAACTGGCGGTCTCTTCATGGCGGCGGCGTATGCGCCGTCACGAATCTTCCTTTTCGCTCTCACTCAGGCATTATAAAGTTGCGGAAGGGAGAGAGAAAGCGGAAGGGAGAAAGGAAGCGGAAGGAATCTTGTGTCGCATAGATACTCATTAGAGTTGCCATTAATTAGGCATGAAATATAAAACAAAGTAAGTTATGGCGTTAACATTCCCCGCGGCCTTAAAGGGTCACCTTTAAAGAGTATAATAATTATAATAATATATACAGTGAGATTACACTTAAATCTAACTAAAGAGGGAATGGACCGAATAAGATATTACTGAGTAGGAATTGGGCACAAGCGGACCACAGGTCGCACAAGAATCCCATTAGAAGTGCGTACAGAAACGACTCGCGTGCCACCGTCTTTAGACGTATGCAATTTCTCAATAACTCCTAGAGGCCAGGATAGAGGAGGCGCATTATTATTAACAATCACTACTACAGTGCCCTCCTTTATCATGTCTCCATCAGGTTTATTCCATTTTAAGCGGGATTGCAAACTATGAAGATACTCGCTTCGCCATCTTTTCCAGTACGACTGGACTAATTTATCCATAAGAGAGTGTCTTTGAAGCAGATTGTCATTCAATAGTCCTGCTTCCGCGGCGGGCAATGAGTTAAGCGGTACAGTATGTAAAAAGTGCGAAGGGGTAAGAGCTTTAGGCTCTCCCGGATCAGCGCTAAGAACAGTAAGAGGTCTGGAGTTCAACAGGCACTCTATTTGAGAAAGAATTGTAACTAATTCTTCATAAGAGAGGAGTTGTTGACCTATTGTCTTGAAAAGGTGAGTCTTCACCGCCTTCACCATGGACTCCCAACATCCACCAAAGTGCGGTGACGCGGGCGGAATAAATTGCCAATTAATGCGATGCTCAGCGAGCTCCTCTTCAAAGCGCGGGCGGTATTCTTTATTTATGAACGTATATAAGTCGCGTAAAAATGAATTAGCTCCTCGAAAATTGGTCGCGTTATCCGAATACAGACATTGTACGGGTCCGCGGCGGGACAAAAACCGTTTCAACGCGGCTATGAACGAAACAGTTGTAAGATCTGTAGCTAATTCGATGTGAACAGCGCGAGTGGTCATACAGGTGAAGATACATAAGTAACCCTTGCGACTCTTAGTACCTCGAGTGCGTATGGGCACGTACTGTATAGGGCCAGCGTAATCACACCCTGTATGAGAAAATGCTTTGGTAGCAACATTTACTCTTGATTTAGGGAGATCTCCCATCATCGGCGGATTATGAGGTCGTGGTTTCCACCTGTGGCATGCGTTGCACTTGTGGATTCTATGACGAATAATTCGCCTAGCGGACAAAATCCAATACCTATGGCGCAATAACGACATAGTGAATTCTGGACCTGCATGTAAATATTTTTTATGATAATAGTCGACGAGGATATCAACTATGCGGTCATGCCGGGGCAACATTACAGGGTGTTTACTACTATAGGCCTCAGCCGAGTGGGTTAATCGACCCCCAACACGGATTAAATCATCACCATCTACAAATGGCTTGAGTTTAATAAGACCGGGAGAACAAATTTTATTATTTTGTAACCCGGAATAATCCTTCATGAAGTGTTTTCTTTGAACATGACGCAACAAAATGGTTTCAGCGAACTCAAGGTCACTAGCGGTAACGGCGTCAGTTCGACGCGGGAGTTTTTTCATAAAGCGGAATATGAAAACAATAATACGCCGCAACTTGCTCCACGACGACGTACGTTCTGCGAGTGCAAGTAGAAGTGAATTATCCGGACTTGAATCCGCGACAATCGGGTGCGCGTGGACCTTTTCCTCCTGAATGGGTTCCGAATTCAAGTCAGTAACCTTATGAATGGGCCATTCGGAAGGGTCACGCTTAGCCCAAGCGGGTCCGTGCAACCATAATGGGTGCTCAATGAATTTGTCAGGTGTTAAACCACGTGACAAACAGTCCGCCGGGTTTTCAGTACCAGCTACGTGGTAGAAATGCTCCGCGGGGACGTTGTCTACGATGCGAACGACACGATTGGCCACAAACGTGTGCCAACGATGCGGAGAAGAATTTATCCAGCAAAGAGTCACCTTTGAATCGGTGAATGCGTAAATATTGGTAACATTATAACGCGGATTATAAGTGTCGTGAACACGTCGAAGAAGCTTAGCGAGGAGCTCGGCACCGCAGAGCTCCAGTCGAGCGATAGTCAATGGTTTAACCGGCGATACCTTCGACTTGGCACAAACCAGCTGAACGACCACGTCGTCATCGCGAGTGATATGCGCATAGATGACAGCACCGTAGGCGCCTTCGCTGGCGTCGGAAAATCCAAGTAGGCGAAGAATACCATTTTCGAAAATACCTAAATGGCGCGGAATTTTAAAATCATTTAAAAGCGGCAGGGCAGAGCGAAAAGTTTGCCAAATATTTATGATGTGACGCGGGGGAGTGTCATCCCAGTCGAGCTTCAGTAACCACAACTCTTTGATAAGTAGTTTAGCATAGAGAACAACAGGCGCGACAAGACCCATGATGTCCCACAGTCTAGCTACGGCCGACAGTATAGCGCGTTTAGTACACGTATCTGGCGGTGCGGAAATAAGAAATTCAAAACAATCATTTGACTTACACCAGCGCAAGCCCAGGACCTTTTGCTCCACCGACTTGTCGAATTATAGTTGTTCGGTCAACCTATGCGACGCAGGAATACTGTTCAGAACAGTTTGAGAGTTACTGGTCCACTTGACCAACTCGAACTGACCTCCTCTAAAGAGTTTAATCAGTTCGTTCGAAACCTGGACTGCATGCGATTCGGAGCTTACGCTACAGACTATGTCATCCATATACAGCGAGTCTGCGATGATAGCGCTAGCGCGCGGGAAATGATGACCAACTGTTGTACTGTGCGGATCGCATGGTAGGGACTTGACTTGAGACCAAAACAGACGCGGTTAAACTGATATAGAACCAGAGGATCGTTTGTACTGAAACGATATAAGATGCGTTGAAAGCGACGATCGCTTTCTCTTACTTCAATCTGTAAGAACATTTGTCGACAATCAGCCGAGAGTGCAAATGCGAACAAGCGGAAATTCAAAATTATAGTAAATAAGTCGCCCTGTAAGTTTGGGCCACTGTGTAAAATATCGTTGAGAGATATTCCAGTACTCGTTTTAGCACTAGCGTCTAACACGGAGCGTAATTTTGTTGTTGTCTTATCTAAACGTACAACTGCGTGATGTGGAATTACATAGACAGGACAACTACTGTCTGAATTATCGAGAGGAGCAGGCGATAAATATCCTTTATCAATATATTCGCGGATGACGTCATCATACGCAGTACGTAACTCGGGTGCGGATTCTAGTTTCTTTTCTAGGCAGGAAAAACGTTTTTTCGCGATGTCGAGTGAGTTCCCCAATGAGAACACATCGCTGCGAAATGGTAGGGCTACAGAGTATCTACCTGTGTCCTCATCGCGTTCCGTGGTCGAACTATAAAAGTACTCGCACTCAAGTTCGTCGAGCGATTTGCTCGTCGAAAGAGCGACGGGCGCTTCATCGACCTGCCAGAATTTTTTCAACGCCGATTCTAACGAGTCTTTGTCAGATGGGTGCGAAACATATGAGCAACAAGACAGTGAAGTCTTATTACGACATGCAGGCAACGCGGGCACAGTCCCCATGATGACGTAACCGAGTACTGTCTGCATAGCGGGCGGCGAGGAGGAGTTGCTGCGTACTACGCGGGGCAGCATAAGGTGCGGATAAAGTGAAGCCCCGATCAGCACATCGATGCGACCAGGTGTGCCGAACGATTCGTCGGCGAGCGGCAAACCTTTTAAGTAAGGCAAGGCGGAGGTATCTACGAGAGCGGTAGGTAGATTGTCGGTAATTGCATCGACAACTAGCGAATTAACGTTAAAAGTAACGTTTGGATTAAAGCGGGAAGAGAAAGCGAATTGTACGGAACCCTTAACAGATTTTTCCATACCACCGATACCCTTAACGGAAGGCGTATCAGATGAATATTTAGTCAAATTTAATCGTTTGCAGCATTCTGCGGTAATAAAATTAATTTGTGAGCCACTATCTAATAGACAACGAATAAAATGTTCTTTATCAAATGCATCTCGAACTATTACAGTAGCGGTTGACAACAAAATAGTAGTATTCGTGTTACATTGCGGCTTTGATGCGCGGGAGTTCGAGTTATAGAAGATCGACGCAGCAATGGACGCGTTACATTGCGGGGCGCTCTGAACGGTGGCGGCGTGAATATGCTGCTCGCTCGGAGCCTGTGCGTGCGACAAGGACAGCTGCGCGGTGGCAGCAGTGCTATCACACGCGCGAGCCGTGGCGTTTGAATCCGATTGTTTATGTGCGGTATTATCAACAGTGTTCGATACTGTAGTCGCGTGCGATTCGCGATTAAAATGTAAAAGCGTGTGATGTTTATTGTTACAAGCTTTACATCTAGATTCAGATTGACAGACTTTAGCCTTGTGTTTAATACTTAAGCAGTTAATGCATGCATCCTTTTGCTTCGCCGATTTGAAACGATCACTTGGTGTCATTTTAGAAAAGGCAGGACATTTATATAAATGTTCATGGACAAAGCTATCACACAAACATTTTGCGGATTTATCAATTATAGTGTAAGATTGCGGTTGCGGAGTTTTAGATGTCTTTTTATTTATAGGATTGTTATTAGACTGAGTGGAACTCGAGCTATTTAAAGCTTTAATATTTTGTAAAATGCGAGATTGATTTTTAATGAACTGTACTAAACTATCGAATTTAGGAATTTCGTCGTTCGAGTTCATTTCGAAAAGTCGAGCGGTTTCAGAATCGACCTTTTTTATAGCGACATGAAAAAATATCAAATCTGATAAATCATTTATTTTAAGGTTTTTTAATGCGTTTGTGGCGGAAACAAAATTATCAGAAAAGGATTCGAAATTTTGAATAGATGCGATATTAAAAGATTTATGTTCAAACATCCGATTAAGGTAACTAGAAGCCAACATACGTTTATCTTCGTACTTGTTTATGAGTGAATTAAAAATTAATTGGTAATTATCGCCATTAGGACAAACTCCTGAGAACGCGGTTTGAGCCTTATCTGTCAATTTCCCCATCAAGTAATATAATTTCTCCGAATCAGTCAATGTATTATTTTCGTGTACCGTGCTTTTAAAATTAGCATAGAACAGGGGCCAGTTACGAATGTCGCCATCGAATGTCATAATTTCAATGGGAGGCAAGCGAACTGATTGCTTATTGACACCACTACCACTAGAAGTCGGTGACGATGTGGCTGCTGATTTTAAGTAATTCGAATGATTATATTTAATTCGGCAATATAATTCCTCAAAACTAATCCATGACTGTTCATCAACCGTATTTTTAGGGTTTTGTTTCAGAAGAAGCGAGTTATATTTATTAAATGCCTCGAGGAACTCGGTGCGCATCGCCTCAACATTGACACACGCACACATGAACTTCTCTAGAGGTTCCATACCAGACTTCATCTTTTCCATTAAATCGTAAATGATTTGCATGCGGGCAAAGATCATATTACGACATGACAGTGCTATTTGAATGGCGGTTTCTATAGGATCATCCATATCAATGGTTGCTTTCTTAGACATTTTCAATATTTTGTTGGTGTATAATGTAGGTAAGTCTAAAATAAATCGCGAACTTCAACGAGCTATGCGCGGTGCGGAATTGGTAGGTACCAACGAATATTGTACCGAACGATGACGAAGCGAGGGAGCGGTTGGTGAAATATATTTTTCTACCTACCTACATAAATTTAATGTTATTTTGAGCGGGATGCGAAATACCTGTGAATGTACGCGATGACAACGTAGGTACTGTAGTAAATGAATGCGGTTTATTTTAAGAGTTTAGGGAACGAAGATTGAAATGTAGTTGCGGGATGATGATATACGGATCTCGTTATCGAGAGGATAAAGAAATAGGTATCCGTGATCGTAGGACCAAAAAATGTTGCGGCGGCCTAAGCCTTAGGGTGAAAATCGAAATTTTCTTAGTGGACTGTATCAGGGGAGGTTCTGTGACACAAGTAGGTGTTTCGGTGGTGTGGGAAATAAGAAAATGGTACCTGCTTGGTGAGCTATGGCGGAGACACGGTGAGAAGGGTTTCCTTAGCCACGTGGCGGCACGCCCAGGATATCACGTACGGACGAAAATCTGGACTTTTCACAACACACAGACACACACTTGCACAGTTTAATAGCAATCTTCGTTCTTCGCGGTGAAATATGAGTCCTTTTCGACTATGGGTTTATTTTGACCCACAAGCGGCGATGTCGATGAGAAAACTGGCGGTCTCTTCATGGCGGCGGCGTATGCGCCGTCACGAATCTTCCTTTTCGCTCTCACTCAGGCATTATAAAGTTGCGGAAGGGAGAGAGAAAGCGGAAGGGAGAAAGGAAGCGGAAGGAATCTTGTGTCGCATAGATACTCATTAGAGTTGCCATTAATTAGGCATGAAATATAAAACAAAGTAAGTTATGGCGTTAACATAAGTTTTACACCAAATTTTAATATTAGTGTTTTTCGGTGTTTGTCTAAGTAAGATTAGGTTTTCATAGCAGCGCTGATTTCTTTTGAAACGGTCGATATACACCTGGCTACAACGTCACGAGGAAGGCGGTGGTTAAGCCCTACGCGACCGTCTTCGTGGTGCTCGAGGACGTGTCACAACGGAAGCTGAAGACACCGCCATAGTCGCTAGCTACTCGCAGGAGGGACCATTCCACCCTTCTCATGATACTGATAAAAATATCTAACTGTCGCTATTCTTACTTCATTGAAAGTTATAATAAGTCTCAATGATTATTACAGATTTCAATGCAAACAGTGCGTCGTCGCCTTAATGAAGGTCAGCAACGACCATACAGCGACAATTATCAGACAGACAAATGTTATTTACACAAGCGCACAAAGATGACACAAGCTTTTTGCCTTCAATACTACAATTTTGACTGGATTAATAATATGTGGGCATCCAAGCATAAAGAGTCCAGTAGTGGGGTATTTAGTTAAGACTAGATTAGGTATCTAGAATTATAGTCAATTGATAATAAGAATTAAAAAAAAAAAACTTGCACATTTTTTTCATCAGACATTTGAAGTTGAAACTGAAAAAGCTTGATTTGTGAAAAAGCATTTTCAAATTTGACTTTTCTCTTAAAATTTCTGGTACTTAGAAATATGTCATTTGCTATAATATGAACATATATATGAACTTGTTGATAATTGAACATTAATTGATTTAAAGTCGCGAAATGCAATTTCAAAATATCTACAACCCTTTCATTTGATGTGTAAAACTTTTTTTTAATTTTCTAATTTCCCCTATATTCAAAATTCGTATACTTACGTTACACGTCCATATTTAGGTCACAGATATTCATATGTGTACTAAGTTTCAACTTAATCGGTCCCGTAGATTCGGAGCAAATTGGCTTTGACAGAAGGATAGACAGACACACAAGTGATCCTATAAGGGTTCCGTTTTTTCCTATTGAGGTACGGAACCCTAAAAATATTATTATATGATCTGTAATTTAACAATATATCATTGAAGAAAAATAATAGGACAATGTCATCATCATCATTTCAGCCGAAAGACGTCCACTGCTGGACATAGGCCTCCCCCTTTCCAACGCACGTCTTTCGGTACGCGGTCGCTACTCCAGAACCTTTCGGCCCCATCGGCCATCAGTTCTGCGAGCAATGTGCCCTGCCCACTGCCACTTAAGCTTGGCAATTCTTCGTCTATGTCAGTTACCTTTGTTCGCCTGCGGACAATGTAATAAATTTAATTTTTAATTTTATTTGGAGAAAATTAAGAAGTAGGTACCTATCAACGAATATACATATTCAGGAATTTTCTGTAAGCCGTTTGAATACTTTTTTTCGTTTTACAATATTGCTGAACATAAAATGTATTCATAAAATAACTCTGATATTTTAGTAATAATAAAGTTTGCCCAATTTTTTCTTACATAACTGCAATATTAGACACGAAGATTCCGTCATGTCAAGGAAGGTGTCAAAACAAATTCCTTCCATAAACTTGTTAAAGATTAAGCGCCAACTAACTTTAAGAATCGAGGAATCACAAAAAGTTAAATTGCTTAAGTTTTAATTCACTGAACTCCGTAACTTCTTTTACCGCGTTTCTTGTTATGGTATTCATAAAAACCGGCCAAGTGCGTGTCAGACCGCACAATGAAGGGTTCCGTAGTTGGGATGAATTTATCCCAAAAACAAACTTTAAAAAAACTCCCACACATCAATATGCGTCACAGTCAAATCTCCAACTGCAAAAGTAAGTTGGTCGACTATTACTTGTTAGCTTGTAAAGCCTTCTCTTTTTTTTTCGGGTGGGAAATTATTAAATAACTTCTCCCGCTCTGGGCGGAGCGGGAGGGTGCATCAGACTTTTACTGACTAAAACCCACCCGTGTTTCTTCCGTTGTCTGTGTGTCAGGGCCACGATATCCCTTTCGGACAAACTCGCAACCCTGGCAGGCATAGGTCCTGACGGACCTCGTCAGTTGGTGCTGACATCTCTTTGAGGCGCGCGTGGAACACAACGCGCCGTCGACCCGGGCCTGGTCCTTATCGGACGGCGAGCTACCCATCGATCACCGTCCGCAGGCCCACGCCTACGGTGGCCGGAAATCTGCTTGCGACTCCCGACGCCCGGGGCGTCTCCTGCGGCGACTAAGGGCGTGAGGGCGCGAACCTTGCCTCACCCTCACGCGTTCCGCCTCCGCCTGCTCTAGCATTACTGCTTCGCAGAAGGACGTGACGGCCTCCCATGCACTCTCGCTACGAATCATGGCCTGAACCAGGGCCGGACGCGAGAGATCGCCGCCGCCGATCGCCTCCGTGAGGACACGGCGGTGTTCCGCCCAAGCCCGGCAGACCTCCACCGTATGCTCCACCGTGTCCTCCGGGCGAAAGCCTACTTGTAAGTTTTCCTTTTAATTTCGTTATTTATACTACTGCGATGAATTTTTTCACACTACTACTACACACTAGATTCTAACAAAACACGACACTAGACACTGGACCAAAAATACCATATTAAAGCTTAATATTACGCAAACAGATCCCTGAATCGAAAAATGGTTTTCGCAGAACCGCAATCTTTTTGAACGGCATATCCAACGATATCCCACACCATGGGTTAGTCGAGAATTAAATATCATCCCCATTTTACGTGCAAGGGATACCTCCCACGTAAAGTGGGGATGACATTTTTTGGGATGGTACCGTAAACTTAAAAAAAAAACTATATTTTATTTTACCACTTTGTCGGCGTGATTAATATGTATACCCATGCCGAATAACAGCTTTCTAGTACTAAAAGCCTCTGAGCTAAGCCGTAGACAGAGAGACAGAGCAACATGGCAAAACTATAAGGGTTCCTTGTTGACTACGGATCCCAAAAAACGTGAAATAAATTAGGTATTATTTTTACACCACCTGCTTGCTAATGTCAAATCGTACGTGTGTGTGTATATCATGTAAACCTAACCTAGAGCAAGTCATTAAAGCTAAAGCTCTAGGTCAATAATATTGTACTAAATTTCATTATGACTCGCTGGTGAAATTTGCCTCTCGCTCACGCGTTCCGCTTCCTCCTTCGCGAGGATTACTGCTGCGCAGAAGGAGGTGACGGCCTCCCATGTAATCTCGCTCCAAACCATGGCCTGAACCAGGTCTAGATGCGAGAGATCGCCGCCGCCGATCGCCTCCGCGAGGACACGGCGGTGCTCCGCCTAAGCTGGGTAGACTTCCACCGTATGCTCCACCGTGTTCTCCGGGCGATCCACACAGTGGTACCACCTGGGTGTTTCCTCCCGCTTTATCCTGAACGAGAACCGCCCGAAACAACAGTGTCTGGTGAGAACTTGCGTTAGACGGAAGGTGAGGATGCCGTGGCGCCTCTCTAGCCACTCCTCAAAGAAGGGATTTATCGCCACAATTGTGGGGAGCCGAAGCATACCATTACCCCTGAGTTTGTTTGCCATTTCTTCTCGGGGGTAGTCTGATAGGTAATCGTGACTCTATCCAGCTTATTTAAAAAAATAAAAACAATAAGACACACGTAGCATTTAATATTATTATTTTAACCCAATAATAATTTAACCCAATCAATGGTTCTTGGACTTGATGGACTTCTTGATTAAAAAGCATGAAATCCATTGCTCGTGAAAAACGTATATTAATAGAACATTTTAATTATTACAATCGTGTACGAGTACCTAGTTCATTAGGAGCATAGTCTTTTATTAATTCTCAATTCATTCAGCTCACTAGAAAACACGCAACTAATTGTCCCTATTTTACCTAAACGTGAAGACGAGCCAACATTTTTAGGTAACAAAATAACGAGGGTAACCGGCTTTTCACGTTTAATGTGGCCTGTACTCCAATTACGAGGCTTAGTCGATTAATAGTGAGCTCGTACTGAAGTGGCAATGCAATGGGGATAGGTAACTGGATTACACGTACATAATCTGCAAAACTAGCCGCAATGGAAAAATATGCCAATCAACAGGGCAGGTTTTTAACCGACTTGTCTGTGTTTGTTTTATGTATGTTCACCGATTGCTCCGTCAATTGTGGACCGATTTTGAAATTTCTTTTTGTTTTAAAACGATTTGCTCTCTAGGTGATCCCATTTTCACCAAGTCAGAATCTGATGAGGGAATCCCATGGAAGTTGAGGGAAATCCTCAATTTTATAGGCATACCTATAGCGACTTGGATATTTATTTATAGTAACTCGTGCATTTGCTCTCGGAAAGCACCATTTGGTGAAGTGGAACTGATAATGAAGACCACAGATCGCCACCGGAACTTCTTAATAATACGTATTTAACGGGTTACGATTCATTCGTTACTATAATATGGTTGCTAAACAATTTATTCTCGTCACAAAACACAATATGGTGAAGTGGAGCTCCAGTTCTTCTGGTTCTGACCAGGAGAACTCCTCAACAATTAATGTCCCTGCATCCGGAATCGAGAAAAGCAATCTTTTTTTGAAAGGCAACTCAACACAGCAACAAAAAAAAACAACCGACTTCGAAAAAAAACACTACAAAGTGAAAAATTACTATAATTTCGGATGTCGCGTCGTCGGGCCCTTGGATCAGAATTTTAGTTTCTTGCCACCGACATCCGAAATTATAGTAATTTTTCACCTTGTAGTGTTTTTTTTCGAAGTCGGTTGTTTTTTTTTTTTTTGGAAAAAGTTTTTGTCTGAAAATCTTGACCCTATTTAGAATCATGGCATTTTATGCCAGCGGTTGGTGCGAAATGACAGTAAGAAGTGTCATTTTACTGCAGCTTATTAAAAATAGTGATTTCAGGTAGTAAACCGATTAATATGCACATTTGGAGGAGCCGGTGTGTCCACCTTAAAAAGGTGGCTGGGACAGACTGGATGCGGAAAGCGGGGGACAGGGTGTTGTGGCGCAGCCTGGGAGAGGCCTATGTCCAGCAGTGGACTGCTATAGGCTGAGTTGATTGGTGTGTCCTGCAGTCTAAAGCGATGTACAGATAATTAGATAAAGTAGAATAAATTAAAATGAAACCTTAATATCTGCTGACCGTGGAACAAAAGTTTCGTATGACGCAATTATGAACGCTGAAGCAGTAAATAAAAGTTCACCGGAATAATCATTTATCAAGAAGATATCTTTAATGATTTCTCATAATAATTTTCTACCCATTTGTATACAGTTGAATTTTATTAATCAGTGTTCTAAACAAAGTTGTTATATTCTGCTTAAAAAATCATAATAATGGCTGTTTATCATCTCATTTTGATCAAGCCTTTATTGTGTACACTTATTCATGACCCCTTGATTCTCTAAAGGGTCATAAACCCAACTTTCAGGCTCATAAGAAATGTATTACAATAGATGAGACTGACAAATTCCCACTTCAGTCTGTTAATTAGAGTTTTTCCTTTGTCAAATAAACGTAAAATTACGCGTTATAACGTAACATCGTGTGTTAAGTTCAAGGTCGCTTGTCATAAACAAATGAATAGTTTGAGGTAGGGAACGGATGTTACCTTTATTGATATTAAGTCCCAAACTATAGGTAGTAATGATATCAAAGGACGCTATTGTGTTTTGAGTTGCTAACCACTAACCAGTGAGCTTTGTTTTCTTTTGTTACCATTTTCAAATTCTTCTTATTTTTTTTGTTTTTTTTTTTGCTGTTTGGAATGGGTAACTAGCTTCATATTTTTAACTGACCGACTTATTGACAATTCGAAAGTGCCTGTACTCGTAAATAGGTTTAATTGAAATAAATGCTTTGAGTTTAAGTTTATGTTGATTTTGAAATTCACATGGGCTTTCTGCTGTCTGCTAAAAACTTTAATATCATGACCCGTAGTGACTGGTTGACCCAAACCAAAGTTTTGTAATTTACTTGCCTAACGCTAACTGCCAACAGCAAGATATTCTGTTCAACTATACCTATTTTCTGCAATTTCACTACCATTGGAACTGGGATCAAAATTCTGGATCGAAACATTCGAAAGACAGTTAATGAGACACAATTTGTGAGGCACAGAGTTACTATAGAAGATAAATATTATCATTTGTTTTCATTTCACAAAGTAATCAACAAGTGATGATTCGTAGGGATCAATATTGAGCAAGATTGATCACGAGATCTAATAGCTTCCCGTGAACAATATCGAAGCCTTTTCGCACTGTCATCGAATGATCATTTGTTTCCCATTCGATCATACCGTTGTCGAATTTTTGAATAATTAAGTGTATTCCTTTCATAGTCGTTGAGGGCCATTTTTGTTCAGAGCTTTTTATAAAATACAGTACAAATGGCAAGATGTTGGTTTTGTGATGATGGTTTTGTAAACGGAAAGTCAATTTCAAAGGTAAACAACATTATAAATGTAATGCTTTCAATAAAAGATTCGCAAAGTGAAAACATGAATACTTAGTTAATTCATTTTGGGTATGGTTGTGTGATAAAAGATTATATAAAACAATGGAGGGACTTGAACCAGATGGTAATGAATAAGTTATGTGCTTTTAATTATTGTTGCTGTACTGTAATCCCGTTAAGTTTTCATATTATGCTGCCTATAATAATGTCGATGTGTTTTCCTGAAAATGCAAAGGCTCATTTAGTTTGTTTTCACAGTTAACTTGTGTGTGTAAAGATTGTTTAACTTTCTAAGAAATTAAAATCAAAGTGTCAGTCAAAGTGTTAATGCCTTGAAAGATGCATAATGTAAGTATAAAGATGATAAACAGGTTAATACACTTCTATGGTAATTTATTTTCTCGAGCAAATAGACGTATCAAAAACCAGTGTTAGAATAGACGAGAATATATTTCATGTAAATCTATGAGTTAGAAAATAGATAAAGTAGTCAAATAACATTGAAAGGTTGCCAAAGCAAATGCATGTATAATCTGAATATTTAAATGTATGCTCTTAAATTCTTTTTACAGTAGCTTCTTATGAAAATAGCATACCTATGATACCTATTACATGTCTGAATATTAAAGTGAATTGGATTTCTGCTTTGCCGACCTATAGCGAATAGTTTTTATTCCTTTTCAAATCTCATTGCCTCAGGCTGGACGTTTTCATCTGATCTTTTGACGTAAAAGCGAACTATCTTTAAAACTTATACATATTTTGTTGAATAAAAAGATTGGACGCGTGGAATTACTGTAAATAGTAATGCGTCGCCGCCGTCTCGCAGTTTGTTTGTCTTTGAAATGTAGTAAGGCTAATATTGGAAACATAATTGGAAATATAAGATTCGAAGGACGAAGAAAACACAAATTCATTCAAGAGTAATGTCTACAGTTTAATACACATGGGAGGACACTGAGACAAACAATGATTACGACCAAAGAACATACGTTACGAAAGCAAACTTTGGTATTCAGTAGCTAATGTCGAAGTTTCTGCTGAGAAACGAATATCTAATTTCTGAGTAAGGAAGCAAAGCTGCCATAGCACTAGACATGAATATTAAACGTTGAATATCTACCCGAGTGCAGACATTGTGAAAATTCACTCCGATCGAGAAATCGAAATTCTACGCTTCACTTGCATTTTGTCATTAATATGATTTGAACTCGATATTTAGGTGAATTTTATGGAAGGATATGGATGTATATGACAGGATATGACGTGTTGCTGCCGATATTGAGTTTTGATCGCCATTTTATTATGATGATTTCAAAGCGATTTTCATCTTTCTGTTCGATTTAACATTTTGGGACATTGAATGTTCGACAAATGTGTACAACAAGGTTTCAGTGCGAATTTTTCTTTGGCCTTTTACTTTTATTACTTCACCGTTAACGTTATGTCTTATAAAGCCAAATTGGCTTTTTAGAAGCCTTTCATTACTCTTTCTTTACCTGTCGGCGAAACACTTTTAACTCATTTCCATACCCAACCTCCTAATGTGGAAGTAAAAATAAAACCAAAAAGCATCCTAAGTACGTTGTGAATGTGTGAGTGTTTTGTAGCGTAAATTCGCCAGAGAGAGTTCCTTAACATTAGGCGTGGAATCAGGAAAATGCACTCGCTCCTACCGCTAACAAGCAAAAAGTTTTATAAAACAAAATCCCACTCTGGGGCAGGCCATGACAATAATAGGTACCACGCGAGGGTACTCTGCAAGCTTTAGTGACTTCGTTGCTTTTATAGTTAGTGCAGGCAAATGTTTTACGCAAAGGAAAATAACCTAAATACGAATTACGCACGTCGTATCGTCACACGTGTCTTGTTTCGCAATTTTTGGTTATATGCCAACTTGTGAGGTGATGAAGAAAACGTTGACTTTTGCTTTTACTTTTTAATTAAAAGATTTACGTTCCTCCTTAAAAGAAAATTAGAGATGCTAACTCAGAAGTTTTATTTGACGTGTTGAACAAATTCGTAGAACTTTTGCTTTTCACAGTATTCAGAGTCTCATCGTTTTCTACCGCAATTTCATGTTTATCTATGGATTTCTTGTGTTTCTTCATCCATAATTACATGCAAAGCCTTAATCGAAACGAACATGAATGTGATTGAAAATCTTAGACACAACTCCATCATAATAAGATTCCATTACAGCTTAGGAGTGCGCGCTCACGTTTCAATAATTTCAATATCATATGTATGTCGACCCGGATGAATAGAAATTCTGAATTCATCGATAACTCCAAGAGAATTCATATATCTTCGAGTTGACATAAAAGCTTATTTGCAAATCATTTTGTTTACATCGACAGATTCAAGGACTCAATTCAAATATAACCTTTATAATATGGATTATGGAATAACATGACCTTAATGTAAAACATATTAGATAGTCTGTGAATGTTTATGTGCTAACTGTACCGTTCACAATAAATTGTGCTGTTTTGGATCTGATGTACCTACATAGGTGTTATCTTTAGATTTGAGACTACAAGTCTCAAATCAGATGCTGTCGAACTCTGATGCTGATCGAACTCGGAGTTGCTAAATGCAAAAATCCAAAAAGGCAAGAGTCCCATGGAAGTTATAATATTTAAAAAGATTCTATACATAATATCCTTTTATTGTGAAGGTGTTTGTCTTATCCTGGCATGCAGCCAGTCCTATGTTACAGCCTATGTATCATCAGATGCTACAATATGTTGGCTTCCACACTGGTTTTTAAAACTGGCAACCACCAGGTTGCCAGTTTTAACCAGGAATATTAAGCATTGATCATACAGTATTTTCATAGACTACAAATTAACTTGAAGCCATTTCAATCTTCTTAAATTCATTCACTGAAAATAAAATAAAAACTTTTTAATTCAGACAGAATCCATAGAATGTTAGTAGAGTACAACTTATGAAACTATTGTTAGTACATATGATTACTTATTTCTTATTGTAGGTATTAACCCAGTGCTGAACGTAACGCGTGTCCAGCCTATCCGCAATAACAGCCAGGATGCTGTTGGTGCTTATAAGTTAACGCCCTGGTTGGAGGCTTTAATTCATTGAGGCACCACAAAGAAAGGATTTTTGGAAACTCACCCCCTTTTTTCATCATTCATTTTTGTCGATGGAAAGTCCCATCAGGCGTGCGGATTTTACCGTATCAAAATGTAATTAGAGTCACCAAACCATATAACAATTAGATCTTTATAAAACATTGGTCACACAACATGTCAGCCAGAGCGAACCATTGGACGTATCTACATCGGATGGACTCGCAATTTCCACGAGAGCTACCCGGAAATGAAAGACGGGTATCGGTAACCATCTCGATGCACTGCCAGACGCATTATTCAAAACTTTTGGAACTAGTCAGGGCTTGAAACGATGAAAATTCTGCATTAGGTAATTCGTGGCATGGAAAAAAAAGGGCTTGCTATCTTTAATCCTTTGCAACCCCGTGATTGCTTTGATATTGCCTCAATTGCAAAACGTTAGTAGGTAAACAATTTAAGCGTACATAATATTAAAGAAAAAAAAAATTACTAAATATTTTTTTTGAATTATTTTATCTTATTTATTAAAACAGAGCAATGATGGCCCAGTAGTACCGGCACCGACTTATGAGTGGGTATAATAATTTCATCACCACTGCTCTCCAAACGGTGAAGGAAAACATCGTGAGGAAACCGGCATGTCCTAGAACCAAAAGTTCAAAGACATCTATCTACCAATCCGCACTGGGCTCGCGTGGTAGATTACAGCCCACTTCTTCTCGAAGAGATTATTGGCTGATTATAATTATATTATATAATGCTTCAACATGAGGTATCTATCATCCTATTCGGCTTCGCCGCAGTTTAACTAAAGATCGTGCAAAAAGTGTAATAATTTCCACCCCGATGGTTGCCTGTAGCGAAATTTCATTTTGGCAGTATTTTCAAAATCTCTCAGTTATCAAAATAAATCACACTATTCGAACTACCCTACGTATTGTCCGAATATACGATCATCTATAACCCGAATTTCTCCTAAGTATAATAATAATTAAACCCGTAGGTAAGTTCATAGAACTTGAGTCATAAATAACGAAACTTGGATGATTCCATATAGGAACAAAACAACATTAAATCAAAGATTGTGTGAAGTACCTTCAGTTATTCATTCTCAGCTTGTTATCTGGATAAAGTTACTCTAAGTAAATATATAAATCCAAGCATGGTTCATCGGTGTGATAGTTTTCTGACCTAAAAGAATAAACGGTACCAGCAGGCTTAGCACGAGAACCGTAGAAAACCGTTTTTTTGACGGCAGAATAGACAAAAATGACGTTCCTGCGTAGACAGTTTTCTATCGAGAAGGGTAAACAAGCGATTTCTGTTCTACAGTAGAGTAAAAATAGAAAGCGTCATGGCCTGCAGTTTGTCCGGTTTAGATGATATTGGTCAATCCTTCATGTTGATGATATTCTTCAAGCTCTAAGGCCCACTTACACCAAAAATCATAACTAAACGCTAACCATATTTAAAATATCATCCTGTCATCTCCAAGCGATTGCCAGAAAACCTGTTATAGAAACACTTTCATCAATCTTAGTTTGGCGCGGATACTAAGAAATAGGAAAATAATTTCAAAGTTCATTACGTTGGAACCAATATGCCAATGCCTAAATACAATGATATTATAATTAAACAGAGGTCGATGGAACGCTCCGCAAATGGTACGTAAAAATTTGGCTAATTACCACATTTTCTTCGTCTTCTCTTTTTCTCTCCTGATAGTTACGACATGCCATCCTACTTCCACGCGTCATTTAATAATGTGACATTGTGCCGTTTTTGAAGATCGAATGTTGAGAAGGTAACCTATCTATGTCTTTTTACTAATAATATAATTGCCAACATAAATCAAAACGAAAAAAATCAGGATTGGTCTGTTAAAGAGTAAAAAACCTTGGCCAACAACCTCAAAAAAGAACGACCTTTCCAAAAACCCTTTCACGGGAGACACAAGAAACGTGCTTTCTTCCCCACAACGCTATTTAAAAACTACATCTAAAAAAATACCTGATAGCCAAATGTTATTATAGCCTAATATAATTTTTGAATGATCGTACTTAGTTCCTACCATGCATTGTACATTTCTTCTACAAATATATATCTATATATATATATAATATATATCTCAAAACACTTTTTAGTTTTAAAGTTTTTATAGATTATGTTTTTAACCGTACTGTGCGATAGTGGGTTAAATGATGTTGTTTATTTTGCTATGTATAAATTCAAATGGTTAACTTGACCAAAAATAAAAATAAAAATTTTACGCCATACATGGCAAAACATGTAGATCCTTACCGAATATTATTTTAAGACCATGCAATTTATTGTATATGTACTCATGTTTTTACAAAAAATAAATATCTTATCTTATTCCTCTAAAGAATGATCATACGAAAGTTCCAGGACATCCAAGTGATATCCTTACAGTATTGATTGGGCAATTCTATTAAACACCAGAAATTCAATTTGGCCCGTACAGATAGATTTCGTGCCTCAGTTTGTGCGTCAGTCCGATAGACTCGGACAGTTTGCTGCATATCTAGAACTTGCTGAGCTGGGTAGTAATCTAGATATTGCGCACTATGGAATAATAGTTGCAGGATTGCCCGGTCCTAGTTCACGTTACGAGATCTTAGTGGTTTGATTTAGATGACTTTAATAGAGGAAATTTGAACATTTTGTTTTAGTGTTGTTTTACAGATCATTGTTGTTTTAATATCTAGTATTCTTAGTCCATTTCACAACACACGGATAATAATATTTGAATACGCATTTAATTTAAGGTCAATCCGCAGGTATAGCCCGCGAAATTCAAATTTTCTTACGCTTTTTGCAATTTGCAGGTCAGTGTCAGGTTGTATCTTGATCAAAATATGATTCGCGACTATAGCAGATATGTATTTACAGAATTATAATCATTAGAATCAAAATAAGTAACACTTAATTTGACATTCAATTCAGAAGATCGCGGGTAAGACCTGGCTGAGATTCGCATATACTCGTACCAGGGAAGCATGGCACAAAAGGGAGGATAGCAATAGGGAGTACTATACTCAACGGTGCAAGTGGGTAGAACAAGGCTGCCATTGATGATGATAACCGAATTTATCAGTAAATAACTACAAGATCTCTACTTGATACATGAACTTATCAACATCTATAACTAATATGTCGGCATTGCTCGAAAAGATTTCAAATATAAGCATTTTTTCTCATTGTCCTAATCAAACTCAAATTTATTTCAAATAAACCAATTACAGGCACTTTTGAATTGTCAAGGGGTCGGTCAGTCAAAAAGATGAAGCTAATTGCCGATTCCAAAGCGTAGTAGGTACCTATGGAGAATAACAGGCAATAAACTCCAAGGACACTCTTTTAAATAAAAAAAAGGTTACACAATATTGGTTACATCATTCGTGTTGAAATGATACATGTGAGAACAATGTAGAACGTTAAAAGCGTCCGTAATAAAAATATAAAAAACAACAATAAGAAAAAACCTAAATTAAATTAAAATAAGCCGTGGCCGCTAAGTGATGACTAGTCCCTACTGACGGCACCCGTTCACGAACATGACTAATTAAAATCTGCATGGAAAGCTGCGAAAACGTTAAAAGAAAAACCATCAAAATAAAATACTCGATTTCTCTTTGATTGCTTATATAAAATTCATCGATAGGCGGATAGGGTAACCAGGCAATGAAAAATCTCATTTGAATTTTAATTGATTTACGATGGAAATGAATCTGGGGAAGCATCAATCGTGTGGATATAGATCGCGGATGCATGCAGCATGGAAAATAAAAACAAGGAAAGACTGTTTATTAAAACAGTTTCCAATTGTCTTTTTTTGTACTGCTTTGGTTTTTAATGTGTTTGTATGGTAAACAATCAAGTGGTCTTCAGCAATATCAGTTTGCCTCTAAAACCACGCTACAATGGTCCGAAGTGCCAGTAATCTACTTACTTTTAGAAATAATTAGGCACACTAGATCACAGTAACGCTGCTGGGTAGCAAAAATAATAAATTATTAAACTATTTCATCAATATCAAATCGATGACTGATTAATCAGTCGCCTGTGTCGCGCCTAAGCCAAAGGATAATGCTATATTATTAATATTGAATTCATAAGTCTATTTGTTATTATTATTTACAAGTGGTTTACCCAATTTATTTATTTGAAGCTGATTAATAACAAGAATTATCGTGATTCATTATTGAAGAGTCTGTTGGGTGCGAATTAATAACATTATTGGAACATAATTATTCTATGAATAGCTCATTAATTTCAGTCTTGTGGAGTGCTTGCGTACGTAAGAGATATGAGATCAGAATGGACTTATTATGTTTACTTCGTCTTAATTACATAAGCTTACATGTTTCTATTTCAGAACACTTGTCTCTTAAATCCCTGAGGGATTGGGAATCCCTGAGAGTTCATAATAGTTCATAGAGTTTACCTAGGACAAACTGTCCAGTTAGGTAGGTACAACTTCGAGAAAGAGGTCAATCGTCAAATCCGACTCGGCTGGGCAGAGTTCGGGTAGCTTCGTAATATCTTCCACTTCCACATACCATAGTGTCTCAAGACGAAAGTTTTTGACCAGTGCGTATTGCCAGTGTTGACCTATGGCACTGAAACGTGGTCGCTTACTATGGGCCTTATTAGAAGGCTAAAAGTCACCCAAAGGGCAATGGAGAAGGCTATGCTTGGAGTTTCCCTACATGATCGAATCAGAAATGAAGAGATCCGCAGGTAAACGAAGGTAACCGACATAGGCCGAAGAATAGCCAAACTTAAGTGGCAGTGGGCAGGGCACATTGCTCGCAAAACCGATGGCCGATGGGGCCGAAAGGTTCTGGAGTGGCGACCGCGTACCGGAAGTAGCGTTTGAAGGCCTCCTACAACGTGGACCGATGACCTTGTGAAGGCCGTAGGAATCCGCTTCGATGCGAAAAGTACAGAAACGGTCGAAGTGGCGATGCTTGGGGGAGCCTATGTCCAGCAGTGGACGTCTTTTGGCCGAAATGATGATAAATGATGAGAGTTTACCTGACATTATGTACAAAAATGTAAATGTAAACATGAAATTTAGAGAGGCAAGGAAGAGTGGGGCTAAACTTTCTGTATAGCTTCTGAAACATGCAAACACTGTTAGATTTTCAACTTCTGGCACTGAGCCAATCTTATTAATTCCAACAGTGCGCTTTTATGTAGGTATTTATTTAGGTGTAGCTTAGTGTTAGTGAAAAATTCATTCGGGAATATTTTTTTTTTTAAAGCTGTAACTTAGGCTAGGCCCATAATAATCTTATTTTGATGGATATGAAAAGGCAACAGTACCTACTGTAAGTATTTACATATTATCATTTGGTCGAAAGTTGCTACAGATTGAAATTAATAATAAATAGATACATAGAAACAAGGTGGCTGGGTCAGACTGGATGCGGAAGGCGGAGGACAGGGTGTTGTGGCGCAGCCTGGGAGAGGCTTATGTCCAGCAGTGGACTGTGATAGGCTGAGTTCATTGATTGATTGACATGAAAACATCGTAACACAAACTACAAGCAATATGCAGAGCTTAGTACTGCTACTGTAAACTAAAGTGCGAACAGTATTCAACATTTCAACTACGGAATATAACAACATGAACATAATATGTTCTTGTTGACGGAAGATAGTTCAAGCGTCAAACTATAAAGCCTCCGTCACATCAAACGCGAGCACAAACTTAGGCGGCGAGAGTGTTTTAGCCGTCGTCGTCGTACCAAGCAACGGGCGATTTGTTATCGCGCACTGTATTTTCAACGCAATGCTTAGCGCAGACAGTTGAGAATCCAACAGTGTGTTTTTTTGACGATTTGTGATGTCCTCTGCTGGCTTCTCAATGCTCGGGTCAACACCGAGAGCTGATAATTCAGTGCGCCATAAAAAAGACGCCCGTACGTACCTGGGCGCAAAGTTAGCATGTTATTGTTATAACTACTAATTCCAGCAATGACGTGGCCCGTGAAATATCCTCTCGGTGTATCTGAGGGGCAAATATAGTACGTATTTTTATTAATTTTTAATTATGTATTTTATATAATTAATGACAAGTTTTGCTTTAAAACATGTAACGCTAAGTGGTGTTATTTTTTATTTTAAGTACTAAATATGGTTTTTAACTCTCACGGCGAGGCGAGGCGTGGATGGCGTGGACATGAAATATTTGTTTTGCATGTACACCCTTTTTAAATCCTTTTTTAATTATCAAATAACATCTCCCGCTCTGGGTGGAGTGGTCAGCGGCGGGCCTGTCAGACTTCTACTGGCTAAAACTCACCCATGTTCCTTCAGTTGCCTATGTGCCAGGGTCACGGTATCCCTTTCGGACACACCTGCAACCCTGACAGGCATCGGCCCCAATGGACCCCAATCAGTTTGTGCTGACATCTCTTTTAGGCACGCGTGGAACACAACGCGCCGTCGACCCGGGCCTGGTCTTTTTCGGATAGCGAGCTACCCATTGCTCACCGTCCGCAAGCCCGCGTCCACTGTGACCGGGAATCGGCCCGGCCCGCTCCTGCGGTGACAAGGGCGTGAGGGCGAGAAAATTGCCTGTCCCTCACGCGTTCTGCCTCCTTCTTCGCGAGCATTACTGCTTCGCAGAAGGAGCTGACCGCCTCCCATGCTTCCACTCTCACTCCGTACCATGGCCTGGACCAGGGCTGGATGCGAGAGATCGCCGCCACCAATCACCTTCGCGAGGACACGGTGGTGCATCGCCTAAGCCGGGCAAATTATAACGCAAGTAAGTTATGCAAAAATTTAATGTTAAATACTTTATTAAATAAATTCAGGAAATAATGGGTAGACCCAAAGCATATAAAAACGATATTACTTTCAAACTACTTAAGATATTTTCATGATTTTTTATGTATTTTATTATCTCTAATTCTATCAGTGTTTTTTTCAAATATTCATTTTTTCGTTACTTAAAATCATTATTCCCTTTGAAACCAAACGGCAGCGGCACGATGTGAGTGCGACGCGCATTTGTATGACCAAGGTCAACGGCGATTACCCGACCCTTAAGTACGAAAATTGTCCTTAAAGCTCCTTTTATGCACTAGGTGCTAGGTATGGCAGCTAATAGTTTACCGATGGAATATGCTCTTTAAACGCCCGTATAACTAGATCTACACTAGCTTAGCTTGCCGTGCGGCATGTGCTTAAGAGGTAGTATTGCTTAAGTTTTTGAACTTCAAAGTTATCGTAACTATGGGACGGGTACAGTTTCGTTGTACTAAATTACAAGTAGTATGGTGGAATAGTTTACCTTTGTAGTGCCTATCAATAAAGGCGCTAAGTTTCTCTTACATACAGTTTCTTGCTATTCTTCTTCCTGAATTTAATGAAGGCACACCCTTTACAAATATTGAAATAGTAACTAATGATTTTATTATTATTAATTTATTTATTTCAGACATAGTCCATAAATTATATAAAAACTCAAATTTAATAAAACACATAACATTAAAATAATCAACAATAAATAAAATCAGAATACACCAAACAATAATATTTAAAAAGCAGAATAGATTGTTCTCAAACACGGTAAAACCATCCCGATTAAACCAGCCATCTTCAAACTTGTTTCTGTCAGTACCTACTTTGAAAAAAGAGGAGCTCGTGGCTAAGTAAAAACCGGTCAGGTTAAGCTTCGCTTGCCGGGGTTGGTCCGTGGATGGGTGACCATCTTTACATACTGAGACTCCTCAGTGCCTCGAAAATCACCTTAAGCCGTTGGTACCGGCTGCCATTCGTGGATCTTTGGCAGTCGTTACGGGTCGTCAGAAGCCCGAAAGTCTGACAACCTGTCTTGCCAAGGGGTATCATATTATCCAGTTACTGGATTGTGGAGGTCAGATAAGTAGTTGCTCCATGGAAAATACTAGCATTCAGATGCATCCGGTTCGACTGGTAGCCAACCCCAACATAGTTGGGAAAAAGCAGGGCAGATTTTTGAGCTACTTTGAAGAAAACAAAAACAAATAAAAAAGGAAGGTTCGCATGTCTATTGAGAGGAAACAGTAGAAAATAAAGACCGCCCCCTTAGCCGCCCACAAGGTTGCTGAACCACGCGTGAATACTTATGTAAATAAATACCCTGGACTCTGGCATAATATGAAATACGGGGTTGTTGGCAAAACAAAATACTTTATCGTTTTCCAAAGTAAACCTTTACCTTAACTTTTAGTAACGGAAACCGTTAATCTTCTGGTTGTCCTGAAGGGTTGTTTTTCTTCTTTTAAGAAAAAAATATTTATCTAAGAAATAAATACCTATCCTCTATTCGAGGTCACTTTGCAAGAAGAAGAACATATCGGATAAACATGAGGGTATCATGCGTTCACAATATTATGAGGTCACTTCATACTTATAGCTTTGAAAAATTGCCAAGACCCCTCAATGACAAACTGTTGTTTATTCAGCCTGTGTCTGTGTATTGTCCTTCTGCTGGGCAAAAGTCTCATAGCTTTCCACTCTCAAATGAAAAACTAGAAATTGAATTAACCACGAGTTTTTAATTTTATTATTACTGCTGTCAAATCTCCAGTAAGTTCTTGACATTGCTAAAGCGTCCTATGAAATGGCACGTAAGCTACCACTACGACAATTACTCTTTTATTTTATGATGCTTACATAATTTATTATAACCGAACGGATACTTCAGTCTCGTAAACATTTTAAAGAGTATCATGATTTTATTCTCTGGCACCATAATATTTAGACGAACACAAAAAAGTATAATAAACTCAGATTTTTAGCGCTACATTTATAGATTCATTTTTTAGTTGCAAACAGGTGCATTTTGCACTTAAGCGCTCAATGATGGTAGGCTACGTTATTACTGGCTAGTAACACTATAGCTTGATAGTTTATGCCGGTGACGGATGATATTTTCTTTGACAACTCGGTTTTGTGTTTGCTTTTAATTCTTTTACGATTTTGCGGAATGAGATTTTTGGGAATGACCTCATTAATTACCTTTTCTCAAACATGCTTGGAAATTCTAGCATTATTTTGACAACCTCCTTCGAGATAAATCGAAAATGCTTGAAATGTTAGTATGAAAATCCATATCTGTCGTGTAATTCGAAAATGGAACGAAATTAAAAGGAGGTAAATTATCAAAAATGTTATTTTTTCGATTTGGCTTGCAAATAGAGCTGTTTATAGTAAAAAAAAGAAAGAAATAAACATATTATTGGTGCGTGAAAAATTATCGTCGTTCATAATTGATTCTGGAATTTATATTTAATTACTTAATTTGAATTTTCGCGCATTATTGAGAAAAGTACTAAACAAGCATTGGCCGCAACTACGCATTGATGGACTCACGTATGTGTGCTCGTCCATAATACCCCTTTTGCACGCCGCGGCAGTAATGTACTAATTGAGACTACTTACTTACTTAGCGGGCGTCGCGTAATAGATAATAAAAAAAAACATAAACATAACATCACGCCTGTAATACCCGAAGGGTTAGGCAGGGATGTACCTATTATAGTACACCCACATTTCACCAATTATGTTTAAGTCCCATGTTATAGGGGGCGAGCCTATTGCCATCAACCGGGCACAAATCCAGACTCCGGGCTGCCACTGAGAAATTCCTAATGGAAAATCCCAATAACACTTTTCCCGACCTGGGAATCGAACCCAGGACCTCAAGCTCAACAATCACGCTTGCAACCACTAGACCAACGAGGCAGTGTAAAAAGTGTGTCTGTTACTTTCATTGAATTTCAGTCGATATTTAGAACGCAGAAAGTAATTTTACGCGGCTGTTTGTCTTAGGATGACAATGTATGGCGGCAGAGCAAAATCATTTGATAACACTCGAACCAGATAAAGAAAGAAAAAAAAAAAGAAAGAAAATACGTTTATTTGCGGTAAACATAACGCAAAGAAATAAAAACACAAACACGAAAGAACAAGTTGAGGGAAAATATGCGTAGATAACTTCTTCAAACAAGAGATCAGTCTATACCAGCGGCTGAAGTCTTATTCCTCCCTAATAAGTGAAGATTACCCACCAGTTCAGCAAAACAAGGCAAATCAAAAACGAAATATCACAGTTAAAACATACAAGCTTTCCCTACAATTTTCGTGGAACAATAAACACTTGATACTAAGTGCGAAGTTGATTCCAATTACGTAAATTGAAAGCTTACCACTTCTTGCGAACGTCTGCTAAAGTTCGTATCCGAGATCTAACTTTCAGGAAGTTGAGAGATTAAGCTGATAATAACTTTAACAGATCCGAATCCATAGATAAAAATGCGAATTAAACTTGGTTTTAGTATCTACTTTTATCTATTTTATTTTATTTGACCTAGACTGACTACGGCGAAGCAAAAAGGAGGGTTATGATTTTGACCGGTATGTATGTATGTATGTTCATCTGTTCCCTCATTACTTCTAAACCGCTTGTCATAAATTGACAATGAGGTGTTGTAGGAAGCGTCTTGATCGTCCGCTGGTTATAGGCTATGTGAAGTCACATTAAATACAATATGGCGCCCTCTAGTTGACATAAAGTCAAAGCCTAAAAACAAAAAAATTGTTTATTCATGCCGTGTTGGATATCAAATGAAAGGCTTTAATTAGCACATTTCAAAAAAATATATATTGTCAGCTATTGCTCATGGGTTTGCTTGCATGCACCCAATAATTAGGTATAATTTCTATAAAATCATAAGCAACAACAAACATATTTTCTCTCCAAACCTACACAAAATACATAATTATATTATAATAAATTCGTATTTCAATGTGGCCAGTAACTTAATATGGCCTGCTCTTCGTCGTGACCAGCTGGAGCATGGAGAACAGCCAAGTGCAGTTCTCATACAATTCGATGATTGCACTATAAATGCAGATGAAGATGGGCTTGTTAGAGTTGAACCTTGTCTGACTGAATTTGACGGATTAAGAGGATTGGGAAAAATTCAACGGAAAATGTAACCATTAATCCTTACTTGGGCAGTTACTGTGCACGAGTTGCATGGGTGCACTCTAGATATAGTACAAGTATATAGTGTAGTGTATGTGTAGTGTAGTGTATGTAGTATAGTTTAGGTGAACTATTCATAAGTTCTTATGAGAAATAAATATCTTTAAACCTTTATAGCGGTAATTGATTTAGGGAAGTCACTATTCGCTAAGGGACAGGTCTATGTTACCCTCAGCAGACTCAGATCCTTAGATGGATTATTTATTTGTTCCTTGGATCATAACAAATTGCTGAAAAATCCTCATGACTCACGATCTCTTCAGGAATTAGAAAGGTTAAGAAGTCTTTCAAATTTAGAAACATATACCTACGGTATATGTTTGGCATATTACACAGGTACATATACAACATTAAATCTAATGAATGAATGAATGAGGTGCACTCGAATGAACCTAACCAAAAAAAAATTTAAAGCACCTCTGCAAATACTTTATCACGAAATTATAACCCCCAAAATAATTTAAATAAAAAATAAGTTCAAAAACTAAAACCCGACTACTGAAAAATCACGTTCTAAAAAGTATGAAACAAGAAAATATTCTCATCTGAAATTATTATGTACAAAGTATTCAATATTTATCGTCTATACGCGGGTGAAACTGCGGGGCGCAGCTAGTACATGAATAAAACTGATCCTTCAACCAAATATGTTCTCCGAAACCGTGAGTGCGACAATCCCCCACACCGGTATACAAAAAATACAAAAAGTTTTTTTGGCAAAAAGAAAAGTTGATGACAGACAGTCGTCTTACTTAAACACAATTAAGTTTGTACGTTACAATGTTTTGGTTTGACCGTTGACCCTTAAACTAAGCAGGGCATGGGAGTCGAAGTGCGATTGAGATGAAAGAAATTGTATAGTCGGTTTACATAGACTAGTTTAATAAAGCGTGTATTATGTTGTATGTGTGTTTGTGTGAGTGTCTGTGAGGGTGAAAGTGAGAGAGAGGGATGTTGTTTGCTGGCACTTTGGCTTGTCGACAAACGTTAGAAAAATGATTTTGTTTCGGTGTATGTTGGTTCCAGAACCCATTTCTTTAGTACACTTTTTATGCGAGCGGTTAATAAATAAGTCTTGAATGTCCAAAGATTTGCAGACCTTGTTAAATTTGTGTAGGTGAGAGTAAGCTGGGATCCGTCTGGCCAAAAAAGACTTCGCAAGTTGTGCGTAGGATTTCCAAACTCTACCCAGCCATTTTTTTTTTCGGTGGGAAATTATCAAATTACTTCTCCCGCTCTGGGCGGAACGGGAAGGCGTGTCAGACTGACAAAAACCCACCCGTGTTCCTTCCGTTGCCTGTGTGCCAGGGACAAACTCGCAACCCTCGCAGCCCTCACGACGGCAGAGAGCCCAATAACAGTGCCCATCTGCTGTCAAAAGTCAATGCAAAAAAAAGTGTTTGACCCTAGAGCACTACAAACGTTACATTCTCTTGTCACAGCACTAGCCGTCACATAACACGCTGAATAGTGACACTTTAAAGACGTGAAGCTATTGTATTGCTTGCAGTTGTTTCACGGCGGAGGCTGCATTGTGTAGTCAGCCAAACGTCACTAGCACGTCCTGTTTCCGGTAGGCTGCGCTTCACAACTGCGACATTCTCACCGTGCAGGGCTGTGGACTGGGCTGTTTAGTTCGTTTTTTTCTTTAGAATTATGGTGGGAAGTGATTTGAATAGGGGATATTGATTGAGGCTGTTAAGTTAACAGCGGTTCTTTAAATAGGTATTTGGTTGGACAGTTTTTCTAAAATTATGTAACATAACATCACGCGTTGTTTCCACAAAGGGTTAAGCAGAGGTGTACCTATAGGACATCCACATTACACCAGTTTTGTTTAAGTCTCATGTATCACGGGGTGAGCCTATTGCCATCAAACGGACACATATACAGACTCCAGGCTGCTACAGTGAAATCCGTAAATTCTTGCAATTATTTCGTAGGTAATGTAGCCTTTTTTAGAGGGAAACCTTCACGGGATCCTTCTGCCCTGACGACTGCTACGACTCCAGCTAAAACTCAAACATGTAAGATTAGCTAAGAAGAAGAAACTTGCTCTTTCATTAGTAACTAACTACTTTGGTAAGCGTACAAGAAGGTACGTAGTTCCAACGTTAGCGAATGAGCTACCCCCAAACTTATATCACATGTCAAGCCTAAGGATCAACTTAAAAGAGTTCTACAAATACATTATCTCTCATTGTGTCCCATATAACATGTTTTTTTTTTTTTTTTTGGGTGGGAAATTATCAAATAACTTTTCCCGCTCTGGGTGGAGCGGGAGCGAGTGTCAGACTTTTACTGACAAAAACCCACCCGTGTTCCTTCAGATGGATATCCCTTTATGGACATTTGTCTGAAATAAAATTATTCTATTCTATTCTATTGCTAGACGAGAACTACTGCTGACAAACTGTTATGAAGTTTGGTAGAATTTATCTATGTTATTGTTAATACAGATTTTAAATAAATAAATTAAAAAATAAAGCTTCTCTACGTAAACACTTTTTTTCTCAAACAGTTCCTGAGTATAAGGCAGGCCATAGAGACTTATTCGCCAGAGTTAACCAAAAACGTGATACAATTAGGATATTATGGGATCGTCAGACCCAAAAGGATCATCGTCTAATTAAGTGAACGAAAAGTTAATTTGTTAGAGACTAGGTTACGAAACTAGTTTTTCCCTATTTGGTGAAACGTGCCAAAACTTGTGCAAAGCGACGCAAGTGGATTGTTCGAATGTCTGAATATAGGACGAAAAGCCTACTTTTTTCTTTCTAAACGTATCATTTTGAAAATCTTCCATAGCGACTGTTAATTAAGCAGCCTTTCTTCTAGGGGTGCACCTAAGAGTCAGGATATCTGTTCCTGAGATATGCTTCTCAGGAACAGATATCCTGACACTGTAAAAGAAAATTTCCTATTTGATTTTACACTTTTAAGTGCCAATTTCACCAATGAAACTGAACGCGATCAGCACATAAACCACGTTTAAGAGCTGTCAGTGCCATTGTTTTTTTTTGGAATATTGCCACTGACAGCTCTTGAACTCGGTTTAGATGTGCTGATCGCGTTCAATTTCATTGGTGAAGCCCTTAGTTATTATTATAAATTTATTCTTAATGTTTATGGAGCACGGACGTGGGAATGCATGCTACCATTGTTTATGAATAATTTACCTATGGAAATCTGCAATGAAATAAATGCGAAAAACTGCTCTAAGGTATTAAAAAGATACTTTCTAGATTGCAGTTGTGCGATCTAGAAAAAATAATATGTACCTACCTAATTGTTCATTAATATTGTAAGTTAATATGTAGTGGCACCGAGTTGCCGTGTCTGGCCATACCGCTGTTAAACCCACGATGGTTTGTGGGGTACAAAACCTGTTAAAACTATTTTTTGGACAATAAAAGTAAAAAAAAAAAAATAGGTTATTTTTCTCTCAATCTATTAAGTAACGTTTTATGTAACGGTCGTTAAAATTATTTTTCAAAACAGGAAAATTCTGGGTTTGAATCTCGATTTTAATAATTATATTAATTTATATTATAACAATTATTGTTCACGTTAATAAGACCTAATATACGATTATACAACAACTTTATCACAGCTTTAGAAGATTTTAAGTGAGAAGTGGTTTCTAACCAATTTTAAATCGTTATAGATCCTAAATGGTCATTCAAACATACATAAGCTGCTAAACACATTACCCTTCTTTGCGTCGCGCAGTCTTGTAATAAAACTAGACAAAATTAGATAATTTAATTAATTTATGTGACCATACTCATTAGTGATACCTACTCCATAATTATTAAATCCATAATATTGTGATTTTCACTGACATTAAGTTGTTGTGTTGGCTCTCAGAGCCTCGCTTAAATTTTAGGTTGTTAGATAAATAAATAAAATTGCTGTTATTTTTTTAACACGTTCACTGCTTTTTGCGTCTGTCCTATACGTCCAATGCATAACAGTCCCATATTGGCACGGGTGCATAAATCGTTGACTTTCTCTCATAGCGGAATGCATAATTTGCATGTAACGGATATTCTATAGGACGAATTCTATTAGACAGGGAAAGTTACTGCTTTATTATTTTTTCAATAATTACTGCGTGTTCATTCAAAAATATCATATCAGGTACTTTTGACCTGATACCAACCACAAGGGATTGTTTTCGTCTGCTGCTTGACTGATGACCCGATAACCGCACCACATTACACTTACTTTTTTAAATGAGTTCGTTGAGCACTTTTTGGGTGAACAAAAATCATGGAACTAGCGTCATCGTCACCGAACGCTAGCTCGACGATACAATTCACAAGTTACTTAGTTTTCACTTCTATCTGCAGTCCCCAAAGACTGACACCGAATGTTTTTTTTTGTATGTTTGTTAAGTGATTACTCCGCCAATTATGAATAGATTTTGATGATTATTTTTTAGTTTGGTAGGTTATACATCAGAGGTGGTCCCATATAAATTTTATTGAAATAGATTCAGCATTTTAAAAAAAAAATCTACAAATTCAAAAATAGTGGTATTTGTGGTTCCCTTCAGCAAAAGTTTTTCTAACTAGTATAATTATATGGATGATGTTATAATTTCCTGTCACTGTTATTTACATTGTTGGTAGTGGTTTTCGAATTTGTGTGGGGTAGGTACCGAAACTAAGAAGTGAAAAATTATAAAATATTTACAAAAAAAAAACAACCGACTTCCAAAAAAACACTACAAAGTGACAAATAACTATAATTTCGGCCGTCTGTTGCAAAAAACGAAATTACAAAACCAAAGATACCGACTTCCGAAATTAAAGTTATTTTTCACTTTGTAGTTTCATTATTCGGTCTAGTGCAGTGCATGAGTTACGTCATATTTGATGGTTCAAATAATTTTGTGTAACTGCCGATAAAAAAGTTTATTGTTAATGTCATGTAATGATACTATATATACACACATATGAAAGCCGAAAGCCGAATGAAATACTCCGGAAAGTATTGCAACGCAAAAACAAGAATGTGAGTCTTACTATAATTACAAGCCCATCTAATGGCGATACACTGCATGTTCATACTAAATCACAATCACTAGACGGTGATTAAAAATAATTGATCTTGTTTGGACTACGATTACTAAATCCTACTTCAAAAAAGATCAATATTTTATCACCGATATCGATGTTTTTTATCCAGCTCTATATATTTATCGACATATTGATCTTTCAGTGCGTCTATCAGACTTTTTGGACCCTACAAATGGAATCTATAATTTTTATACTTTAGACTAATTGGATTTAGTAACCACATTATTATAAGGTTAACCAATTTATTAAAAACAAGTTACATTAAAGAAATAAACATTACAATTCAAATTAACCCAGAGCTGTCAACGAGGTGTATTTGAACTAGCTGTTATCGCATATCTACCAAGTCTACCGACAGGCCTTTTGGATCCAATAAAGCACCACAGCAAAGTCAGCGGATCAGACCTACTACGCTGTGAACGCATTAACAGGGGTTGCAAACCGATTTTTTTCAAAGCATGTTTCTGCTTGTTTTTGTTTACTTTCCCGTATTTCCTTGTTTAGATAGGATACAACACATTTTTAAAAGGCATTTTTTGCTTTATTTATTGCTAAAGCTAAATATGCATGAATGTAACTTTTATTTACGCAATATTTGTTTTTTCTTGATTGAAAAACAACTGGGAATAAAGGTAAATAAACACAAAAAAAAAAACTTGTCAAAATTATTACTTGCGTACAGGTATGATCATCTCAAGTTTAGCGTGAGTAAGCAAAATTGGAAGAGCTGGTAGCTGGTAAGAGTTGACATTTTTGATTTTTCAAATTCAAATAAAATATTAACTAATACAAATTTCTTAAATATACAAGTATGAAATTCTCACTAACAGAAGACATAGACTGATTAAAAAGCGGGACACAAACTAGACACAGCCTGTATCTTGGTGGCCCAAACAATACCCAGAGTTAATAACTGAATGGGATCTGCTAGTGCAAGATTTTTATTCATAAATTCATTACAGAATTTAGAAAATTTACAATAATGTGAGTACAAAGAAAATAAATAACATAGAATTTACATACAAAAACAGTTAAGGTGAGTAAGTCTGTGGCGTGAGTGAGGAAAATACACATTCTCTGATAGAACACATACGTGTTCTATCAGAGAATGTGTATTTTCATTATTTCGAAGATGAATTACTTGTAAATCTTCATTGAGTCCGTTAAATAGCGTTTGTCGAACATCTTCAGATAAATTTTAAACAATGCTTTAATTTACTATTTATGTTCTATGTAGGAGGTAACAATTTTTTGACATCCCTGTGCAATTATTATCTGGCTACGTTACTTACTGCTCATTGAAATGCTATAATAAAAATATTCATACAATTTTCTATTGTAATAATTCACGTAACCTTCGCTTTGAACTTTTTATTGCGTTTTTAGTCTGCTTTGTACACGCTTTGTTTAGTCAAGCACATTATAATCCATGTTTTTAATTAAATTTAAAGATGTGAAAATTATGAGTAGGTACTTAGTGAAGTGGTTTATTGTAGCTTAGTACCTATTGTTGCTAAGTATTTGAAGCTTCCCCATAAAGAAAACATATTGGAGTTATTTACTCACTTTTAACCAGTTTTAAAGGCACCGCAAAAGTCCTTTCATCCAAAGAAACTAAACAGCTTCAGTGGTTCAAAAGTAAGTATTTGGTTTTAAAGAATGTTCGAAGTTTCTTGTGAGTTTGTGTCTGTGCTTTGAGCCGCATGTAAGCAAGTTCAGTTAAGATTCGAAGTCTAACACGATACAATAGACTATTGTTTCTTTTGTTTCAACGTTTCTGCAACCTTTTACAGTTGTGGGTCCACATGCGCTTGTAGTTCTTGAAAAAAAGAGTAATTACTTAAACGTCAATTTCACTAGCTATTGTAACTCTATAGCAGTGGTAATAGCTTTTTTTGTTGTTTAAATAATCAAATAACTTCTCCCGCTTTGGGCGGAGCTGGGCGTGTCAAACTTTTAGTGACTAAAACCCACCCGTGTTCCTTCAGTTGCCTGTGTGCCAGGGCCAGGGTATCCCTTTCAGACAAACCCGCAACCCTGGAAGGCATCAGCCCTAACGGATGTGCTGACATCTCTTTGAAGCGCACGTGGAACACAACGCGCCTTCGACCCGGGCCTGGTCCTTATCAGACGGCGAGCTACACATTGCTCACCGTCCGCAAGGCCGCGAGCAGTAGTAGCTAACGAATCAAATGTTGTGATTGTCAGAAATTAATTGCTAAACGGAAATTAACTACAAACGTCTTAATTAAATTCTTGTGCAACATTAGACAGACTATTTCGATGCATGTATGAAATGTTTCTATACGTTAAAATCAAAAGTCATTTATTCAGACTAGGTTGCAATTACATAAGACAGTCCCCCAAATACGTGGGCGGCCTTCACCATTTTTTTGTGCTTTAGCTGGGAAGATGAAGTGGCTTAATAAATTCCCTAGCAGCAGAGCTGTCTGTTCAGTTACTTGGTTCTATAAGAGTTATATGAGTTTCTCCCACTAGACGGATGCAGGTGACTTAAATACTGAAATAGGAGAAAACATGATGTATGGAAGAAGAATTATTATTACACCGATCCCAAATAAATTGGGAGGGCAGGAGCAGGATGAATGTAACATTTGAACCATATTACTACGAGTATGCATTTATATGAAGACCATAAACATTGATAATATTTATTTATTTATTTATAGTTAATTAACACGGTGCAATACCAATTACATTAATCAACATAGAAAACCAAACTACACAATGCAGACCATTATGTCATCAAAAATTAAACAATTATCAGCTACTTACTAACATGGAACAGTGGACACCCTCGCGTACTGTTTCTTACAGAACATCAGGCATACGCTTTTAATTTTACTCCATTCGTCTGCAAGCACATCACATTCAGGGTTGGCCATCAGGAGGGCATTGAGCATCCTTAAAGTACGACACACAGGTGATTTAGCTCTGGCGACCGTTCTGCAAGGCAGTTGCGCGAACAGATTATGTCGGCGACTTTGGAGGTGACCGATGTATTTGTCGGGCACAAATAAACAAAAAACAAATGATTTAAATTCCAGGTATTAATGCTATAACACACTTTTCTTTTCAATATAACGCAAACATAATAGAAAAACAATTTCTATGTAGCACGTATTTGTAATACACATTAGAATGGGCACAGCGAAGTTTGTTTGCTACTGGAATTGGTCCGGAAATAAAAACTCTATGTGGAACGCTGCACAATACCCGTCTACGTGGACTGCATACGTATATCTGTGGACAATTTCAAATTATATAAACCTCCCTTTTCATACTTTGTATGGTATTGTGATTAGATATGACAGTGCCCATAGCCTCGTTGGTCTAATGTTTGCAAGCGCTACTGATGAATATGAGGTCCTGGGTTCGATTACCAGGTCGGGCAAAATATTATTGGGTTTTTACATCTGGAGTTCCTCAGAAGCAATCCGGAGTTTGGATTTATGTCCGGTTTGTGGCAATAGGCTAGCCCCCTATTCTTTTTTAAAAACACATTAACTCTTCGGGGAATACAGGCGTGATGTAATGACGGAGTTTTCAACAGGCAGCGGAGAATTAATAGCACTTAAGTGTTACGAGTAGTATGTTACTCGTCATAATTTCAACAGCGAACCACTGCAGGGTATGGTAATTCTTTCCTTTCCGCTACACTCACCGATTCTCGCCAAGCCTTTTAATGTATGGTGAATTATTGTCATTAGTGCAGAATAATAAAGAAAGCTTATTAACGTTCCCACGTATTTGAATTTCGTATTTTAATCTAAAAACAAATCTCAGTCACGTGGCCGGATAGAGTACGCACCGCTGCTTTCTGTTCTGTAACTAGATGGCGTTGGGTTCGAATAATATCTCGCTATGGTTTTAATCACGCAGGATTTATAGGTAAAAACGCTAAACATGTAAAAATCTCACATGATCCAATACAGCCTGTCCCTTGCTGCCCTTCCCTTAGGCAGTACCCTTAGCGTGTAGTCGCTTAGTTTATAAGTGTTATGCTCTGGCTGAAGGCCTTAAGAAACCCGGATACCGGAAAACCGGATAGCACGGTAAGCAGCCGATAAACTCCTAGATAGTCCTGTGAAGTGCTATTCACAAAAAAAAACACTCCGTAAAAACATAGGTGAAGTGAGCTTCATTACAATTTTCAGATGACAAAGTGTTGAAAAAAAAAAAGTTGACGTAAAAGTACACATATATCACCCTGTGTATGTGTACTTTTACGTCATTTTTTTTTTATTCCTTGCTTAGATTAATCTAAGCATGGAAATAGCCTGGTTCAAAATAAATGATCAATGACCCCCATGCTAGGAAAAACCTGTTACATCCATCCGTCCATTATGGATCTATTCGTTACTTACAAATTAGCAAAATGCACTTTTGAAAAAAAAAAAAAAAAAACTAGCCTAATACAATTAATAGGGAATATGCACGTAATTCAAAACGTATCCATTATTTTAATATACATTTTGTAGGAGTCAAGAAACAAATTCCAATATGTTTTACATTTTTGAATGCATTACTTATTTTACAATTAATTAATTTATGTTGCGTTTTTTTGGTTGAACGGAACGCAAACTCAAAACGCGTCCTCTTCGAAAATGCCGGAAGTGACGAAACAAAACATGTGAATAAAATCTATTCTTTGCTAAATGCTTGAAATCTCACTAAGGTAAATATGTAAGTGCAATTTCTACTTGAATAAAGCATAAACAATAATTTAATATAATTAGAAGACTTGGGGCTAAAAAACAGATGTGAACAAAGCAGTTTCGTGAACAATGACGTCACATCATGACCGCGACAGAAACGGACGTTTGAACTGTAGTTGAAAATTGTTGGAGTTTCATAATTTTTTTGAGCATCAATCAGTAGTTCAATTTAACTTTCAATACTTTTCTTAGGTTTATATTACTGTGTATTATTGATTTAGTGAAAAAAAAAATACATGCATATTCCCTATTGTGGGAAGTTAATTATTTTAATTAAATAATTACCTTCACACCTATACATCTATGTAAGGTTAGTTCTGAAAACAGAACATCAATATTATAGTACGACTAATCATGGCTAGGTGTACTATTGATTTGTAGAACCAATATTCAAGGAAAAAGAAGTATGTAAGCATGCAGATGATAGCAGGTAGCATTCTGTAGTTTCTGCCTACCCGCATGGCATGAAGGCTAGAAGCTAATAAGCTCAACTTATGAACATACCTACGTATGTACGATGAATATTGGATATTGGGAATCATATTGATGCCTATGAATTTAGAGCAAAGAGCAGTTTGCACGTATAAACAATTCTTATGCGTCCAGAATGGCAAAAAATAGCCAAATAGAAAGTTCCTACAACCTATACGAATTAGAAGACTAATTTCAGTTGGAAATACTAACAGCGAACACTTGTGTGCATACATAAATAAAATTTTACCAATATTTAGTTTTCACACCTATTTTTTATCCACCATTCCTCGAATCGTTAATTACAAAACGATATTTACGAAGTGTTGATAAGTTGCTTGAAAAATATATAATTTTAGTGAGAGATATTTCGCTCGTTACGCGAAACACTGCATTCATAAACAGTTGGCTCTGTTCCAATGTTCTGCACAATTTGTAGAGCCTTCAACGCTCTATGACGAAGCAAAAACGTGACTAAGAGAAGACTCTTGCGTCAGCAAACTGTTGTTAGAGACGCTTAACCAGCTTAATTATAGCCAATAGCTTTATATCATAAGATGTCTTCGAGTATCTTGAGGAGGAATTTGATACTGCTTGGATTTTGCTTACGTTGGAGGGATCGATTCTTGTTCTCGGCCTTTTTAGGAACACTAACAATCTCATAAGTTTATTTAATAATGCCGCAGTTAGTAGTATGCAAATATCGTATGTAGGGATAAGTTCTTGTAAGAAGGAAGATTTTTTTTTTTTTTTTTTTTATGTTTTCTTAGTTGTTGGTGAAGTATATTAAATAAGATATTTGGATTTTTTATTTCTAGTCTATAAATAACATAGTTGTGCAGTTTTAGTTGATCAGTGGGTATTACCCATTGCCCAACTATTCATAGCTGACCAATTACTAGTTGAGCCGTTGGTATTACCCACTGCTCAACTTTATGCAGTTGAGCAGTGGGGAAGAAGAGAGTTTAGTAAAAGGATCTTTATTTTTCAAAGAGTTTGCTAGAAAGTTATCAGAGTTTCCTATTAAAAAGCCTTACAGCACAATACCCAGTGAGAGATTTTTTTTCGTTAAATATTAAAAGCTTGTAGCGGATAGATCAAAATCAGATGGCACGATTGGCGCAGTGGTTAAGCAATTGACTGCTGCGCTGCGTGTCGCGGGTTCGATTCCCGCACGGAACAAATATTTGTATGACCTACAAGTAGTTGTTCCGGGTCTGGCTATATGTGTATGTGAGTTTAAATGATTGTAAACGCACCCACGATACAGGAGAAATTCTTAGTGTGCGGCAACGATTAAAATAAAAAAAAGAATCCGTTTTTATACACACGTTCTAGGTTCTGGGAATATTTTTTGGTGGTGGTTTGTGAATCGTATTATGATATCAAGAATGTATAATATGTGTATGATGACTCCATGTATTACTTTTGTGCCTCACCGAAAACAACCAAACAAACAAACTTTTTTTAAATAAAATTTATGAAAGATTTCTTTGAATTATTTTTCCAAATTATTAGGCACTTCTTCGTATAAATTCGAATAAAAGCTATATTTTTTTGTAAAGTAGCAATTGGTAAGCAATTATTGATACAACATACTTTTAGAAATTCTGCGTCCTTCATGCTGAATACGGAGGCAGCCATCCATCCTGACGTCAGAAGGGCTGGTCAAAAAAAGATTCATATTTCTCTGAATGTATCATATGTAGCAATTATTGAAGAAATGTAGCAAATATAAGCAATTGGATAGCAATTCTTGAATATACTTTCAGAGCCGCTTGGCATAGGCAACCAGCCATTCTGACGCTAACCAATAATCAAACGTGTCGGTATTCATTTTCAACAAGCCAATAGTATGAAAAAGAAGGGCAGGATGCTGATGATGTTGCCTACTCAGTTTTGATGTTACATAAGTAGGTAATTTAAAAAAAATGTGTTTTCAACAAAATCAGGATCCGGTGCCAATTTTTCCTCTACAGTGAAAATCTAGAAAGAAAAATGTGAAACAAACATTGTTACGCGTTTTCATTCTCTCCTAGTGTTTACACTCTACCGTGGTCCGACTTCAATTCTACGCTCGGACGAATATGATATCTCCTGGAAACTAGTGTCATTCGTCCCTTGTACTGACAGTGGACTTTTAAGTTATTTTTCAACCGCTGCCAAGGCCAGGTTTACTTTATTTTTCGAAAATTTATTTCTTTCTTCTTTACTTATTGTTATTTATTTTTCAAAGTATACCTACAGCAGTTTTATAGCAATTCGTTAATTATGCTGTGAAAATACACAAAAGACAAATATTATGTACACTTTCGTATTTACGAAGGTGTGGAATGAATCAACCAGGTCTTTCAAACTTGGTAATTATGGGTCAATGTAAATAAGAGGCATTTTTTTTAAGTAACATTTTTACTTTTTATGAAAATAAAACCCGACTACGACAAACAAAACTGCACAGACGACTAAAAAGGTTTAAACAAGACATTGATGTCGTCTTGACAATAACAATTAATTAAAATTAAATCGGGTTTCGTTTAGCCAAAGTCACACGTCAAATCAGATTTTTCCAAACACAAGCTTTATTTCAGAATTTTATATCTACACGCTGGAAAACACTGCAGTCGTTACTCGTTAGTCGTACCTAAAACCCCTAGATAAAATATAAGAGCCCAGTTACGTAGAAAATACATGAAACTATTTCGAATAAATTGTAACTGTCTGCTGGCCATTTCCCGAGCTTTCGAGGTGCCTAATAAGCCGTTTAAAACTAACAAAAAAAAAAACTCAGCACAATTTCTTGTCAGAGGAACGTTCGAGCTCATTTCGTTTCTCATTACTCGAAATCCGGCGCAGGTAGTGTGGAGATAAAAAAAACAAGCTGCAATAAATTTAAAAAATGTGAGTTTGGAATACTCTTGGGAGGCATAAAGTTAACAAATTACGGCAGTTTCCAATATGTAACGTATTTCGATGGCAATTTTCTCGGTAACCTTCGGCGAAGTGGTTTGTGAGGCGACGTACGTTATGATGTGTCATCAGCGATGTACCTATTTATAGCTAAACATCGCACATGTATTAGTGTGAAACGTATGCCTTTCCTTTTCTCGATGGAAAGCGGGAAAATTGAGTACGCTGTAAAGATGAAGCGCGTTTACTTTTGATTGGCTGTAAGGGAATCAATGCAATTAACAGTTTCAGTACAAATATGTAAGGGTAAGTTTAACGGTTAGAAAAACATCTTAGCAAGAAACTACTTAAATATGAATGCGTGCTTGGAACTTAACGACGTCGTAACTTTACTGCTGTGAAGATTTGGCTGCGGTACAAACGATTTAACCAGGATTAGCTTGAGTACAGAACATACGTAGTGTTGTACTTTTTAACTAGAAAAATAGGAACGTTTCACATGAATGGAAACCCGATGAAACTAGGTACTACATAAGATGCGGCGAGGATTTGACCAAGACTTGTGAATCGTCTCGAACAAACCAATGTGTCTCATTGCTTGACAAGTCTCACATTTTCGCGCGTCTTATTTTATTTTTATTGTAAGGAACAGCAAACAGTTATATTATAAGAACTTACAACTAATTTAACATATAGAATTTTAATAACAATATAACCCACAACGCTGTCCACGGGTAGACATAACAGTAAAGATAGAAGAGTGTAATCGCTAGGAGTTTTAGGAGCAGTAACTATTTGTGTAATGATCATTAATAAAGTAAAATTTTGATAAAGGTTACTTAATAATATAAAAATGTAATGGGGTGTAAGGGGGTGCACACATCAACCAGACTCTCCAAATGTCAACCTCACCCGCGCGCGGTGGGTTTTTCCCAGTGGTTAGATTGCTGGTCAGACTAGTCTTTCCAACGGGAATTTTTTTTCTCGATGGTCAGATTTATTTGACAGCTGGGAAAACAACAGAAAAAAGTACAATGAAAGTAAAAACCGTTTTGTATCTTACAATTTTATCTCAGGCGTTCTAAAAAATGACCAACATTCAATTCTCCATTAATTAACATCATTTGTGAACACATTATGAATTCATCTCTCATTACATTTTCCTTTGTCCGTTTATTTGTTATTTTAGTAAAATCCAAGCAATTTATTTTATAAAAATTTTTTAAGCAGGCTTATTTTGTTTAACCATGAAACAATTTGCAAAGAATTTCAACCAGTGTCAAAAAACTCCTTATTAACACAAATAAAACCTATTTAATAATTTTATAACCTCTTCGTATTCAACAGTACTTTACTAAATTACGAGCTGATCTGACCAACGGGGAAAAAAATTCCCGTTGGAAAGACTAGTCTGACCGTCAATCGGACCACTGGGAAAAACCCCGCGCGGTACACCCTGCCACTGACAGACGAGGCGCTGGCGACCGATCGATGGCGGTATAACCATCTAACAAGCCAACCTAAATTCAGCAGAGCGATGACGGGCAGCAGCGTCATCGTTGTGAAAGGGTTGGCACTGCGGTCATCAACCCGCTTGCCCAGGGTGGTGACTACGGGCATTAAACCTCCCACATGAAAAAAGTGCAGAAACAACGGCCCCCAGTTCCCGGTGGTCCCGCTATTCCTGGTCATGGTAGCGGTCACGGTAACGGCAGGACGGGGGATGCGAAGAATCCCCGGGTTACGGCAGGCTACCAATGACGACTACATCTGGCTACGTACAATGGACGTTCGATAAGGCTGGACCATCACTTCGCCGAACTTGAGGTAGAGTTAGGTCGTATTAACTGGCATATACTGGGGTTATCTGAAGTCCGAAGACAGGGGGAGGACACGATAACCCTGGAGTCAGGCCACCTATTCTACTTCCGCGAAGGTGATCAGCTCTCCCAAGGCGGTATCGGCTTTCTTGTGAACAAGGAACTCACTAACAGCGTTGTAGAAATCAGTAGTGTGTCGACACGGGTAGCGTACCTTGTACTAAGACTCACTGACAGGTACTACCTGAAAGTAATACAGGTATATGCGCCGACTTCGTTATGCTCTGACGAGACAGCTGAGGCCTGGTACGAGGACTTTACCAAGGCAATGCACAGTACGACAAAGGCCCACTACAACGTTGTTATGGGAGACTTCAATGCCAAAGTGAGAGTACAAGAACGCGGCGAATCGAAAGTCGGACAGTTTGATTTGGGGTGCAGGAATCACAGGGGGCAAATGCTGGTCAACTTTTTAGAGTCACTTCGTTCTTCGAGAAGAAACCCCAAAGGAAGTGTACCTGGCAGAGCCCCGATAACGTGACAAGGAACGAGATAGACTTCATTATGACGGATAAGAGGCATTTAGAGATGTCTCCGTGATCAGCAGGTTTAATACCGGAAGCAATCACAGGCTTGTCGAAGGCACTCTAAATATCAATTTTCGAGCTGAGAGAATCCGAATGATGAGGCCTACTCTCCGACCTACGCAGCTCCAAACCGCTCTTGGATCCAAAAAGTTCCATCTGGAACTTCAAAATCGATTCGCCCTACTGGAAACCACAAGCACTGTTGACGAGAAAGCCGACGAGGTGGTCAAAACACTACGCGACGTGTCCCGCAGACTTATCCCGGCCCAGCGGAAAAGTAAAGTGTCCAAACATTCCTCGGAGACTCTTGGACTTATGAGGAACAGACGAGAGTTGCCATCCACGCAGCCATCTTCGTCAGATAAGAGGGCCTTAAACCTGAAAATTTGAAAGCTGACGCAACGCGACCTTCGGTGCTCCATTACCCGTAACATTAAGGTCGCGATTGAGCAAAACCGAGGGTCGAAAGTGTTCGCTCAGCATTTGGGGAGGTCCCATCTGACGAAACTGAAAACTGCGGATGGTAGAATCGTGACTTCCAAGTCCGAGATACTCGAGGAAGTCGAGGATTTTTACGGACACTTATACTCAACGCGGACGGCAAAACCAGCGGCGCATAGTGAAGATGACCATCGAGCCGGATTAACGCGCCACTACACGGAGGACATCCCGGATGTTGACCACTGCAAGATTAGGGCGGCTCTCGAGCAGCCAAAGAACAACCTGGTGATGACGGAATAACGACAGAGCTCCTTAAAGCGGGCGGGGCTCCAGTCCTGAGAGAGCTAGCGAATTTCTTCAACTCCGTCATCTAAGAGGGTACAACGCCCGAAGCGTGGAGCAGAGGTGCGGTGGTTCTGTTCTTCAAAAAAACCTTGCTGAAGAACTATAGACCCATCTCACTTCTGAGCCACGTATACAAGCCGGTTTTCGAAAAGGCTTCAGTACCGTAGACCACATCTATACTGTTCGGCAGAAGACCGAAGAGTACAATCAGCCGCTGAGTATGGCATTTGTGGACTACGAGAAAGCCTTTGACTCCATTGAAATTTGGGCAGTTCTGGCCTCTCTGCAACGATGTCAAATTGACTAGCGCTACATCGAAGTGTTGAGGTGTTTGTATGACGCGGCAACGATGACTGTCCAGGTTCAGGATAAGGAAACCAGCCCCATCCAACTACTCAGGGGGGTGAGACAGGGGCATGTGATATCCCCGAAACTGTTCACCAATGCGTTGGAGGACGTCTTTAAGACGCTGGACTGGACTGGACAGGGTATCAACGTAAACGGCGAGTACATCTCACACCTTCGTTTTGCCGATGACGTCGTCATAATGGCAGAGACGCTGAAACAGTTAGACCAGATGCTGCACAGCCTAAATGGAGCCTCTCGGCGGGTTGGCCTCGGCATGAATTTGGACAAGACGAAAGTCATGTACAATTCGCACGTCTTGCCGAGTCCAATCCACATCGAAGGGTCGCTTCTCGAAGTTGTGAAGGAGTATGTCTACCTAGGGCAAGTTTTCCAGCTTGGTAGGCACAACTTTGAGAAGGAAGCCGACAGAAGGATCCAGTTGGGTTGGGCAGCGTTAGGAAAACTTCGTCAAGTCTTCTCGTCATCAATCCCGCAGTGTTTGAAGACTAGGGTCTTCAACCAATGCGTCCTGCCCGTTATGACATACGGTGCCGAAACGTGGGCACTAACAGTCGGGCTGGTCCACAAATTTAAGGTCACTCAGCGTGCTATGGATAAGATCAGGAATGAAGTTATCCGGAAGAGAACCGGAGTTACCGACATAGCCTGCAGAGTAAGCAAGCTGAAGTGGCAGTGGGCTGGCCATGTTTGTAGAAGGACCGATGGCTGGTGGAGCAGACGAGTCCTGGAGTGGAGACCGCGTATCGGCAAGCGTAGTGTGGGGCGCCCCCCAGCTAGATGGACCGACGACCTTAAAAAGGTGGCTGGGACAGACTGGATGCGGAAAGCGGAGGACGGGCGTTGTGGCGCAGCCTGGGAGAGCCCTATGTCCAGCAGTGGACTGCTATAGGCTGAGTTGATTGATTGATTGAATATAAAAATATGACCTTATTAAGTTAGTACGATTTTCAGAAAGGGTATTTAATAAAGAGGAGCGGGTGAGGCTTTTAAATCTATTCATTGGATAATTGAAGATGTCAATATTTACAAAAGTGCTATTGTATGAGTCCACAATACGGCGGACTGGTGAGCGCTGGCCAGAATTAGTTCGACATGAGTTCACGGCAAAAATAGTACCTGCGCGTACCTGTCACCTGTGATAGGTCTAGGTACAGCGTAACAAATCATGTTATTTAGATTTATACAGTTGAACTTATTTGTGACAATTTTATATAAAATAATAGCTTCAAGGTATTTTCATCGAGAGCTAAGGGGTAGGAGCTTGTACTTGCTGAGTAACTGAGAGTAAGGTAGGTAGCATTTATGGCATCTATAGTGCATGGCACGTAAAAATTTGTACTGAACATTTTCAACCATTTCAGCAAATTTTTTGTAGAAGGGGTTCCATACTGACGCTGCATACTCCAATTGTGACCAAACTAGGGCTTTATACAAGCATAGATATTATGACGAGGTTCTCTTGAAGTCAAGGGTAGATTGCATGATAAAGCCATACAATTGGTAAGCTTTACTTACAATTTTGTCAATATGTAAACGTTATACGACTACATTTTTTTTTCATTGTATAAATGCGATAATAAAGTATGTTTGGAGAACCCTTATCGATACTTTAAGGTAGTGTAGTACTCATGAAAAGGAACAGAGTTTTCTACTACTCTTAAATCGGGAAAAAAAACTGCTGGGCCAAACATTTGTGTTCGCATAATTCGACAAAATGAAGGAAAAAGCTGTTTTTTTTTCATATCTCAGAATAATTGCTCCTATACAGTCAACTCCCTTTAAGTATAGGTAACCGTTCTCCAAACACACTGTATGTAAATCTAGCTACGGAATTTAGCCAAAAACTTACCTGGCTTCCGATAAAAAAAAAATAAACAAAAAATCTAAATCAAACATAAACCAGTAACTCATAAGTTATACAGTATAGCTCTAAGCATTTTCATTTTTGCACGTAACACCTTAAAACATAACACAGCTCAAGCCAGCGGTTTAGCACTAGGTAAATCTGGCACAGTCTTACGTCATTCTGAACCAGTGGTAAGCCAGTTACAGCCACAGGTGATGTTGGAAAACACCGTCTTCTACTTAGTAGGTTTATGCCGTTAGTACACCAACGCAGCGGGTAGCCGAAAACCTTGCGATATGAGAACAACATTATATGAAAAAGTCATTCGTAGCGGTTAACGTAAGGCGTGGTACACACTTGTTTGGTGTGGAATTCATCGGCATAGCTTGGCGGTAAAATAGGATATATGTATGTAGATTATATCTGTGCCTGAAAAGCATAACACTAACTCCGTTTTTTTTACGATTTTGAGTTTTATACACTATCCTATTGTATGTGTCAGTTACAGTATTATGGCTTTGTAGAGAACTACAAAGCCATAATACTGTTACTAATAAAATCAACTTTACGTCGGAGTTTCTAAATTGTACTTATTAGAATGTATTTCTGGAAAACAATCTAAAGCATAATAATTTAAGTGATTATACATTAAAATACCAAGATAATATACGCACGGCGCAGCGATCTTTTATCACTGTATGTGATACAGTTTTTTTAATTACCTTAAAAAGGTAGCAATATACTGTTAAATTGATCTCAATATTGTTATCTACTTAAAGTTAAAAAGTGTAGTTATTAGCTAATTGAACATTATCTTCAAAATTTTGGCTCATTTTATTTCACAAGCTCCATAGTCAAGATTGTCAGTTATTTTTGGGAAAAAACCTTCTCCTGTATAGTTTGAATTTTGGTGCTTGCAGTCATAAGCTTTTCAAGCACAGATATGTTCGGGGAAAAGGCCGCTCATTAAAAATAAACCATGACAAGCTTATTCAGCGAAGGTAGATGCCGAATGGAGTTTGAGGTATAATGTAGTAATTGATTTGGCTTTGTTATTAAACAAATACTGCCGAATCATGAGCGGACCCGAACACGTGTCTTGCACGCCTCAGTGTAATAATAGCCTTAGTGTCATTTACAAATGTATTATAATTTATACTTTAACTTGTGTTCTGGATTATATTCGACGTAGCTTTTAGTCCCTGAAGTGCTAAGTTGTACGTCGGGATAATAAGCTTCTTTACGTTAAAAGCTTAGTAGGTGGGTAATGGTACTTACCTACGTGAGGATATTTGCTGTATGAAATGGAGTAGGTAAGTCTGTAATTCTCCAATGAGAACTTAAGTAAATTGAACTCGCAGATTGAACATTTTTTTTTGTATTGTTAGAATCTTGATTCTATATTATGTTGCTATCTAAATGTTTTGGACCTTATTATTGTTTTAATAAGAGACTTACCTATGTTCTGTTTCAAAAGTAGGTACAAGATGAAAGTGTGAAAAAACCCTGTTCAGGTTAAATTCAAACGCAATCACTCACAAAAGGGAACTGGAACACATTCATTTGCATTTAGAAGGCTTCAACCTACCACTTTTTGCAACAATTAAAAAAAAAATTAAATAGTTAAATAAGTTGTAATTGAAAAATCATCGAAATTTGAGGTTATAAAATGAACCTCAATTGTTAAATGAGAAATATCTATATAACGGTGCAGGATACCTTTTACCAGAATTGGTCGTACTAGTGGTTCAGCAGCTTCAATATTTGTGGACGTGGTAAGACAGCGGCTCCCCTGACATCATCTACTGTCATCAGAAGACAGCCGCCACGCAACCATGGATGCAACGCTCTGCTAGTGACTGTCACCAGCCAGTGTCACTCTTATCCGACCTTTTCGGTGATTCCAGTAACTTTGTAACAAAACGGGGAGGCGCCACGTGCTGCGCCGTTTTTGGTTTATGGCGAGTTTAAATTAGAATTTCGGATTTAAGTATTCAAATAGGTTACGTCACCCAACTGTGAAGAATGTGTAGTAGTCGAAACGACATTATCTACTGTCATCAGAAGACAGCCACCACCTAACCATCGCTGCATCGTTGCGACGCTGTGCTAGTAGTGTCTGTCACCAGCCAGTATCTTATCTGACCTTTTCGGTGGTTCCAGTAAATTAGTAACAAAATGGGGCGGCTACGCCGTCTTAGGTTTATGGCGAGTTTAAATTAGAATTTCGGATTAAGTTTTCAAATAGGTTACGTCACCCAACATGTTTTGAGTTGAGTGTGCGGAATGAAGTTTTGCGATTTAATTTACTTGGTGCAACACATAAGTACGATATTGGAGAGTGTAATGCTATCCTGAGGGTCTACTCCGAAAATAAATCCGAAGTATCGGCCGAATGTTCGGCCGTTACTTGACGACCGCGACGGCTAACTATGGCTGACTACGGCGATAAAAAAAAGACAATCAAAGCGATTATAAAACGGCTGAACATTCGGCCGATACTTCGGATTAACGCTTCGGAGTAGACCCCTGGCTTGTCCTATAACGGAAAGAGCTAGGAAACTGTATGTACAAACTGGCATTTTTTGTTTTAAAGTAAGTATTAACGTTACAACGAAAAAGTGTTTGTTGTGTTTAAGTTTAGTTGATTGTGCTGATGTTACAAGATGATGTTATCGCTCAGCGATGAAGCCCTTAAAAAAAAGTATTCAAATAATCAAATCAAAGCACTCAATTTGTAAGTGACATTACAAATTGGCATCCACAGGTATGATCCATTTGAATACATTTCAATTAGATAAATTTGGAACAGATTATAGTTATCTGGATCTCATAACAAAAAAAATAGTATGCCTCAGGATATACTTATCTCAATGCAAAACAAACCATTATTATAGAACTAAATCCCAAAGTAAACTGCCAACTTGAGGCTACAACAAATCAAAGAGATAGCGCTTTTATACGTCTTTGTTTTTATGATATGGAACCTTTTGCCCTTTATTGTTTTAGTAATATCACGCAAAGATAAATGCGAGTTCTCTACCCAAAGTCCCGCGAAACGTCTTTTTTTCCTTTGTATAAATATCTGGTTTTCACCCCCTATTACATGGGACTTAAACATAACTGGCGAAATGTGGGTGTACTATAGGTACACCTCTGCCTAACCCTTCGGGGATTACAGGCGTGATGTTATGATATGTTATCTGGATTTTCATTCAAAATAAATTCCTATATATAATAAGTTTCTTCATTATATACAACATAGTTTAATGTTCTCTAATAGTGGAAAGTAGATTTACTCCTTATTTTTAGGGTTCGTATCTCAAAAAGAAAAACGGAACCCTTATAGGATCACTCGTGAGTCTGTCTGTCTCTCCGTCTGTCACAGCCGATTTTCTCCGAATTTACTGGATCGTTGAAGTTGAAGTTGAAATTGGTACACATATTAATTTCTGTGACCCAAACACGAACGTGTACCGTAAATAAATGAATTTTGAATATGGAGTTGACTTTTCCGGGAAACATTAGAAAATGTAATAAAAAGTTTTGCTTACCAAACACAACGCACAAACACACATATGTGCAACACACAATGTGTCAAATGAAAATACATGTTAGGACGATTTGAAATTTAGTTTTAAAGTTATTAAAGAAAATAGATGAAAATTTTCCATTCCCTCGTTTATTTCCGAAACTGCAGAACCATTTAAAAAAAAAATAGTTCTATATACTATATAATAGATTACAGAAAAACAGAAGGTCTTAAAATAACATGGTATTTTAAATCACTTAATGTTGTGCGTACAAACTTACATTTGCATTTGGATTAAAGGGGAGAAAACGTTTTTCAACTACAATATTAAGTTTGTTCTTAGGATAAATTCATCCCAACTACGAAACCCTTAAGATAAGATAAGATAATATTTATTTTGTAAAACATGAGTACAGTCTAATGAAGGTCTTTTAATTAATATGAGGTGGCTACGTGTTTTGCCAGTTATGGCGTACTAAACTAGTTGCACTAGACAAACAATACAAATGTCAAAATTTAAATTCAATTCATAATCACAATGTCAAAATTTAAATTCAAGAGTATTTTAATTCTTGAGTAAGACAGACAGAAAAAAAAAACAAATTAATACGCACAATCAGAAAGACTGCATTGCAAGCAAAATATAATTCAAAATTTCATCTACGCTGTAATAGCACTTCTCTAGTAATAACCCCTGACAGGAATTTTTAAATTTGTTTAGAGGCATACATTTAATATTATCTGGTATTTTATTATAAATATTTGGAGCAATACCACAGAAACTCTTTTTCAATAAAGCAGTTTTAAATTTGTTTTGACATAACAAATTCTCATTTTGGGCACAAATTGGGGTTCCCTTAACTGCTGAAAGTGTTTGAAATAATTGCTGATTTGCTTTAACAAATAATGCAGTTTCTAATACGTATTACGTGCGTAAGGAACGCAACTATCCGTTGTTCTTATACTACACATTTATCGTATATATCTTTTTGGCATCCTGAATACAAGTTTTCTATTAGTTGATGACTGTCCTTAAAACAGTACCATATCTTACAATAGATGCGACCAATCCATAATAGGCTGTTAATAGTGTGTCAGTATTTACTGTCTTAGATAATTGAAATAATAGATATGCATATTTACTCAGACGCTTGCCGATTTCCTCTAGGTGAGGTTTCCAGGTTAGTTTATTATCTAAAGTTATACTTAAGAATTTTGCATTATTTTAACTTCTTCTACTATACAGTTACTATAGGCAATGTTAACTGGTGGATACTTACGGCGCTGGTGGAAATGAATAACTTTTGTTTTATTTAAATTAATTACAAGATAATTTTTATCAAGCCTATCTATAATGTCACTCAGAGAATTATTTATGTCATACTGACGCACTTGGCCAGTTTTTGTAACGAAAATACACAAAGTAGTCTAGACGTAGACAAAGACTAGAATTCTTTATGCATATTATTACAACATGGAATTCATATTACCTAGCTAGATTATTTATATGGCACTGTATTTTGTAAACGATTGAATTGAATACGTTATTTTTAATATTTCAAAGACAAAAATCTACTACAAGAATAAACGACACAATACTACCGCCTATAATATCAAAACCCATAATTATTGGTTTTTGATTAAAAAATCAAGAACTATTATAAAAAAATTACCGATATTATTATATCTTACGTCTTTGACATTTCTCGGGACCTTGGGTTCTGGGCCTTTGGAAAGCGTACGGGGGGAATGATAAGGAGGCACCAACTGACGATGAACCCTGTATGCACTATGCAGGTGCACTCAAGGACAACCCCCGGTTGGTGCAGGATTTTTGCAGAACATGGTAACAAAACACATTGGACTATTGGTTTGGGTGGCTATAGTGGATTGGGTACCTTGCATTATGGAGATCTATTTCCCCTTCAAGACGAATGTTATAAATATAATATACATGGATAAAAGGGCAGGGGGTGACTTGCACACTCAATAATGGGCTCCCAGAAACTGTCGCCAGCACATAATGACATAGTGACAAGGGGGCAACATGTCCTGAGGTGCTTGAGGAGTGGAGAGATATTTCACGGGGTACTCTCTTTCTTCTCCTAAAATTGTTTGTCCGAAAATCACTATCCATAACACGTTTGCTATAAACTTCAGTAACCATAATGTTCAAAATCCCGAAATATTGTTTAACATAGTTCTAAAAGTATTTTGTAATAATATCGAGTACTATAATAATTGAATCTTCTAATTTTACTTGACCTAAAGTCATATTTCTTAAGTATTGTGTAAAATAATGTGTATTATTCCGAATGTTCATTTATAATAAATTTTTTAGTCCTAAAACATTTGCTAAAAATTGGGTTTTAGTGACAGAAACGAATCGCTGTAAATCCGACTCCACGCAGTCTTGTCTGCTCTGCCCCTAGAGTGTAATTTAAAATCGCGTAGGCGCGGAGGGGTGAAGCGGCCCGCGAGTTGAGGAGCAGGTGGTTGTAACACTCGCTAGATACCATCTACTGTTATTGAATCATTTGGGTTAGGTTAGAACAGTGACCATTAACGCGCGAAGGCGAGCGAGCGAAGCGAGCATGCCGCGGAAGCGGCCGCCGAGCGCCAGATTATCTCTATTCTTGGTGAATCATTTGGTTTAGATGAGGTTGTAAATGGAGCATTATACATATTGAATATTAACATTAAAATAATATACATTGTTCATAAATAAACATTATGTAATTTGAATTTAGGACTTATAACTTTTATTGAAAACGGTTTTATGTCCTTTGTATATTATTGATTTTAATATTTATGACAAACGGATTTATATTAAATTTAGGGATTTCAATTTTATGGCATGTGATATTAAGTTCGGGTAAGTTATCATTCCGACAAATGATGATTAGGACAAAAAACTATGGCACTTTAAATCTATATAAATAAAAAGACAAGTCCTGACTGACTGATTGACTGACTCATCAACGCCCAGCCTAAACCCTTGGACCTAGAAAGCTGAAATTTTGTACAGAGGTTCTCTTTATAATGTAGACAAGGAATAAGAAAGGATTTTTGGGAATTCCACCCCTAAAGGGGTAAAATAGGGGATGGAAGTTTATATGAAAGTCCGTCAGTTTTGAAGTTAGGATCTTCAAATTTTGTGTTTAGGCTGACGATTGAAAATTAATATATAGGTGTTTCAGTGTTTTTGATAATTCTACCTCCGAAGAGTTAAAAAGAGGGATGAAGTTGTGTATGGAAAGTCCTTCATTTTAGAATGTAAAAATCACTAAATTTATTATCAAGGCTTATGGTCGGAAGCTAACGCAACGGGGTTGTTAGAATTTCTACCCTTAAGGGGTGAAAAGGGGATGAAATTTTGTTTTTAATTAAAGTTCTTTATTTTTTAAGTTAAAATCACTAATAGTTCGGTTTATGGTTTGTTTTTTTTTAATTTCAACCCACAAGGGGGTGAAAAGGGGGATAAAGATTTTTATTGAAGTTGTTCATTCGCAAAATTTTGTATTCAAGTAAAAATAATAAAGTTGATAAACTTGAAACTTGGCACGAATACTTACCTAAGTAAATAATAAAGTTTTCCATTTTTTAGTTTTTTCAAAGTTCCCCCCAAAGGGGGATTGGGGGATGTCAAATTTTGTATAGAAGAATTTTAACTCGCAGTCCGATTAACTCGAAACTCAGTATTTATACTTAAACGCAAAAATATAGAATAACGTGTATCAGGGTCCGTCTAACGGGGTGAAAAGGGGTAGTCAAAAATGAAACCATGACTGACTGGTAACACACAGCTCAAACCACTGAACGGATTGGGTTGAAATTTGGCACATAGATACTTATTATGACGTAGGCATTCGCTAAGAAGGGGTTTTTGAAAATTCGACCTTTAAGGGAGTGAAAGGGGGGATTTTGTTTGTATGAAAAATCTTATTCCTTGAGTTAATAAACCTGAAACTTGGCACAAATTCTTACCGAAGTAAATTATAAAGTTTTCATTTTTGTGTTTTAATCTACCACTTAAAGGGGGATTGGGGGATGTCAAAGTTTGTATAGCAGAATTTTAACGCGCGGTCCGATTTACTCGAAACTCAGTATTTATACTTAAAACCAAAAATAAAGAATAAAATGTATTAGCTTTTGTTTTAAATCTTTCCCTAACGGGATGAAAAGGGGTTGTCAATTTTACAAGAGAGGACTTTACTGCGTGGCTTGATTAACTTGAAAATTGGTATTAATACTAAGCAACAAAAATTAAGAATAACATGTATCAGAGTTTTTCGAAAATTGACCCCTGACGGGGTGAAAAAGTAGTCAATTTGACAAGGGAGGATTTTACTGCGTGGCTTGATTAATTCTAAATTATGACGTAGGCATCTGCTAAGAAGGGATTTTTGGGAATTTGACCTTCAAAGGGGTGAAAAGGGGGATTTCGTTTATATGAAAAATCTTATTCCTTGAGTTAATAAATCCTGAAACTTGGCACGGATACTAACCTAAGTAAATTATAAATTTAGTAATTTTTGTTTTTTTGAAAGGGGGATTAGGGGATGTTAAAGTTTGTATGTTAGTTTTAACGCGCGGTCCGATTTACTCAAAATTCGGTATTTGACATAATTATACTTAATGCTCACAAAATATATAGCCTTACATGTTTTTGGGTGTATTCAAATGTAACCCTTACGGGGCAAAAGAGGTTTTTTAAGATTAAGGGAAGGATTTTACTGTGCGTCTTGATAAACTCCAAAGTAATTGAATGAAAAAATGATTGAATATTTTTCAAAAATAAACTCCTTTTGAGGTGAAAAGGGGGACACAGTTTATACCAAAATTATGTTTCCTTTGATCAATAAACTTGAAAATTAACCCGTATATTTTCTTAATAAATAAAACAACCATAAACCATTTTTGAAAACAACCTTTTAAAGGTGGTGTTGAATTTTGTGGGGGAAAATAATTGTATGGAAAGATATATCGCGCGGTTCGATTAACTTGAAACTCGGTATTTATATAAGATCGGAAATAAAGGAAAAGGTGTATCAGGGTTGTCAAAAAATCTACCCCTAACGGGGTGGAAAGGGGTAGTCAATTTTAAAGGGGATGATTTTATGTTTCGGATTGGCGCAAAAATGGCTGAACGGATTTAGATGAAATTTGGTAACATAGTTTATAATCTGTAACATTTTTTCGACATCTACGCCGGCGAAGCCGCGGGCAAAAGCTAGTTATGGATAAAAAAGTTAGGTGACACAATAGAGAACCATTTCACGGCTATCAGAACAATCCCGGAAGTGCAGTCAAGATTACAGCTGCTTACTGGAATACTTCCTTCCTCCGAGCTAGTTTGCTCTTGCGAATGTCCACCCAAGCCAGCCAATAAAGCCAAGAAAGAGGTGAGGAACAAGCCAGAAGATAGTGTTCGTGAGGTAGCTAGTGCCCAACGGCTCGCCACATGCTGCCATGTATGGGTTCATGTATCTCTCTTGGTCTGCTCTTCACCCTCGGCAAAGTAAACCCTACCGGCACAGACCTGATGTTCAGGAGCGCGCAAGCCCCACCACGACATCAACGTAGAAATACGGTGGGGGGGTAGAGATATGGCGGTTATTATTATTCTATTTTCTCTATGGCAATGGTACCCAAATGTCAGAAGTGTTATGGAAAAAGGTATGATAAAAAAATTAAAAATTAACGAACCAAAACTTTTGAAGTAGTTAAACGTGACGTCAAAAGTAGGTAAAGTCTAAATGATAAATGATTTATTTCTGTAAGTAGGTTTGTACAAACAGTTTTACACCTCAATCATATTTTTTTTTTAAACTAGTTGAGGTCGGCGTTTACTACTCTGAGAAGAAAGGCCGAAACAAACTCAGAGGTCACAGTCTCTTTTAAAGTCCAGACATAACCTTGGTCAGATCATGTAGATTGGTGCCTGAAATGATCTTTTGATGAAAGAACCACACATATTGAGGGGACCTGCCCAGTCAGTGCACGCATTTGTCAGTAGTCGTGCGGCTCAACTAAGAACTTAAGGAGCTCAATGATTCAACGAACAATACCAATGAAAAGACATTTGGGTAGGCCGCATAATTTTAAATTACTCAAACTGCCAGACCATGATAAAAACTAACTGAGACGTTCTACGTTGAAAATGTGCAGCAAACCGCAAAGTTCTATAACAAGTAGAACGAGGCACCAAATTACTGGCGCATTTAACTTGCCGTGATTAATGAAACATCGCCAGCTTGCCTCTCTGAGGTAATGGGGCCGACAGACATCCTAACCTCCTGACTCTGGTATTACAGTATTACTCTGCATGTATGTATTAGGGAAAATAATTCTTGGAACTGTGATGCGTAAACAGTAATGCGGGGATTGTTTGTAATTATTAATTTTAGCACCTCAATCAACTCAGCCTATAGCAGTCCACTGCTGGATATAGGCCTCTCCCAGGCTGCGCCACAACACCCTGTCCTCCGCTTTCCGCATCCAGTCTGTCCCAGCCACCTTTTTAAGGTCGTCGGTCCATCTAGCTGGGCGGCGCCCCACACTACGCTTGCCGATACGCGGTCTCCACTCCAGGACTCGTCTGCTCCACCGGCCATCGGTCCTTCGACAAACATGGCCAGCCCACTGCCACTTCAGCTTGCTTACTCTGCAGGCTATGTCGGTAACTCCGGATCTCTTCCGGATAACTTAATTCCTGATCTTATCCTTCAAAGAAACTTTGAGCATAGCCCGCTCCATAGCACGCTGAGTGACCTTGAATTCGTGGACCAGCTCGACTGTTAGGCGCTGGCTCCACGAGCGAGAGAATCGCGGCGATATTATCGTCGTGCCACGTATTTCTATACACTCTCTATGGAACCGTCTCCACACGGCGATATTATCGCCGCGATGCGACGAGTGGCAATGGGCGCGCGAAACGTCATTATATCGTCGCTAGCCCGCCGCGTGCTCGGGACGAGCGCGCAGCGGGCGCGCTGTCAAACGCAGCGTCACTACTTATTTCGCTCTCGTCTGGCACGTAACTGAATTCTTTCTTTCGCAACGCGTCGTCAAGGAAACGCGGCGATTCCGTTACGAGTCGCCGCGGAAACGCTGCGATTCCGTTACGACTCGCGACGATACGCGGCGGAATTATCGCTCGTTTGTGGAGATTATCCGACGATATAAGGGCGGACTCGTCGCGTTTCTCTCGCTCGTGGAGCCAGCGCCTTATAGTGTCCACATTTCGGCACCGTATGTCATAATTTTAAAACCTAAGAGCATTTAATGCTGAACGGGGAGGTTGATCAGAATTTATGGACAGGCGTTACTGCGTCAATTTGAATTAACCAGAGGCGCTAGCCCGAACGCGTGACGTAAACGTATAAAGACAATTCGAACGATTTTAAAATTGAAAATACTCTTTCCCTACATAATACCACTACCTGCTAAGTAAATAACAGTTATAGCGTTAGCTATTCTAACATCATCCGTATAGACTAAGTGGGAAAAATACGTATTATTGAACCTAGCCCAAAAACGCCCCAAGCAAAGTTAATAAAATTTATATTGGTCCACCGCGCAAGCTTCCTCTACCAAATAAAAAACGAACTTCCAAAATCGGTGCACAATTGACGAAAATATCGATGAATTATAACAGAAATTGAAAGTCCTTCTCAAAACTTTTGCTGAAGGGAAACATAAACCAAAACGTCATCTGTGTAGATATAAGTATATAATATTTTTTTGATTTTTTTTTGGAAAAGCGCTAAATCAAATTCGGTAAAATTTACATAACCTCTGAAGTATGGAATACCAAACAAAAATTAAATCACCAAAATCAATTCATAATTGGCGGAGTAATCGTGTAACAATAATAAAAAAGACATACATTAGAATTGAGAACCTCCTCCTTTTTGAAGTCGGTTAAAACACTGTACGTATTATACGGTAGAAAAATACGAATCTGAAGACCGAACTGATCAAGTATGGCAGCATTAAGGGGATTATAGAAAGACGTAGCTTATCTGCAGCTGGCACCATTAGTTGTAATCTTCGATTGCGCTAAACACTACGTCGATATTCTTCCACAAAACGACTATTTCCTTTCTTTGCAGTTGGCAAAGTACCTTCTGAATCTAAGTAGTTTAAGTAGCTAAACTGTCCAATCATTAGCTATGAGGTTTGGGCCATTACTCCTTAACGCATTATTACTGTTTAGTTACTCTTGTTGCAGTTAGCGGTTTAGTTGTGGGTGTATTTAATCATGGATCATGTTTTTCCTTTCTGTAACTTCCTAGTATATAAGTAAGTAGGTACTACCATTTATTGAATAGAATACAACGAAGAACGAACGATTTCTAGGAGTCTCTTTTTCCAATCAATCACCCTAGCCTTTTCCCAACTACATATGCATATGTAGGGATCGGCTTCCAGTCTAACCGGATGCAGCTAAATACCCGTATTTTAGATGGACCGACTGCCTATCTGACCTCCACAATCCAGTAACTGGGCAATACGATACCCCTTGGTAAGACTGGTTGTCAGACTTTCAGGATTCTGACGACCCGTAACGCCTGTCAAACATCCATGAATGACAGCCAGGACCACCGTCTGAACGTGCTTTCCAAGGCACGGAGGAGTCTCGGTATGTAAAGCAGGGACCATTTTGGTTACCCATTGAAAGGGTTTACGATACGGTTTTTCTAAAATTGTAACCAAAATGGTCCCTGGGTAGAATAGAGATAGAATTGATCATGCTACGCGTGCTGGGCGTATATCGAAATAATATAATATTATTATTTTTTCATGTCACTGAGTTTCAAGTAGGTATAGAACCCATTGAATGGGTTATCATGTAACCCTGCCACTGGGTTTCTAGTATAAAACCCATTCAATGGGTTACATGATGATAAAGGTGACGAATTGAATGGGTTACCCCTTCGAAAGACTCAACTCTTAACCGGGGTTGTACGGTCCCTGATGTAATGATGGTCACCCATCTACGGACCAACTCCGGCAAACGTAGCCTAACCTGATGGATCGACCCGTGTGGCTGGTATTACTTAGCCACGAGCTTCTCAAGTCTCTCTTTCCATCTACTTTAATTATGCAACTATCAAATATCCAATTCACTATCAAATAACATTTCGACTATCGTTTTTATCGCTAGACAAGTATTTAGCTCTATTTTTCAAACGGATAACGATATGGACATAATTTTATTCGTTTTGCTATAAAATCATGCAATTCCGGATACTTCCTTTAAGTGTCGGCACTAATCTCCCAGCATGTTTGTGTTGTCACTTTACCTGTCCATTAGAAGGGTCGTAAATCTCCGAGGATTTACTGCATACGATCCTACACGCTGGCGTCTACTCGGCTGTTGATGATCTTAGTGTCCATAAAGCCACTGTTAGATAGAATAGAAAAGATTTTATTAGTATAGAAATAATAGGAAAAGCTGTTAAAAATGGTGTGAAGTTTGAGATTGAAAGTATAAATATTCTTGTTGATGCGGATGAATTAAGAAGCTGATATTTTTCAAAATAGTTCTGAAAAGTTAGATTTAAATCTAGATTTGTGAACAGTATTAGGTAATAATTTATAAACTATAACAGAACATAAACAAAAAAGGCAGAACTGTATAATCACACTCGTGCAAACAAGAGAGCGAAAATGAGCTCGCAGTAAGTGTTAAAATTACTATTTTCAGAGCATACTGCACTACGTTTTACATGAGTAGCGTGTCGGCTAGATATACTCGAAAAAGTCGTACAATGCCCTCTGCGTGCAATACAATAACGCGTTCAGGGTGCTGTTGAGGCTGCCTCGCTACTGCAGCGCATCAGGGATGTTCGCGGACGCACATGTGGATTGTTTCTTTGCCACGATGCGTAAGCGCTGTGCGTCCCTGGTGCGTGGGGTGTGGGGCAGCAACAACAGCATCCTGTCTTTAATTTCGAGTAGGCTGGACTGTCCGTACTTGAATCGCTGCTGCGCCATTTCCCAAGGAATGGTGTGGCCGCGGTGAAGCGTCGGACAGTGCTGCCGCTGTCAATAGTAGGGTACTTTTACTTTTATATTTATTTTTGTATGTAAATAAATTTTATCTTAATTACTAACGTAGGATAAGTTTTTTACTAACAAATGAGTCTTGGTTACTTGAAATAAATGAATTGAATTGAATTATATAGCATTTCCCCCACCGGAGGCGTCCGGTAGTTATGGCGGTGGCTTGGCTTGGCTGGGATTGGCTGGCTCCAGTGGCACGCTGTGATTGGCTGAGGCAGTGTGACGTAATAAAACAAAGTATCCTGCCTACCATGAAATATGGGGCTGAAACAGGGACGCTCACTAAAGAGACTGTGTGCAAAGCCCATGTTATACAAAGGGCTATCGAGCGCGCCATATTAGGCCTATCATTGAAAGACCGAAACCGTAACTCAGAGACCGTCGGGTCTCTGAGTTACATACGACATAGGACTAAAGTTCGAGACATCAGACTACGGATAGGTGCTTTGAAATGGAAGGGACAAGACACTTGGCCAGACGTGGTGATGGCAGGTGGAGCAGAGCCCTAACGGAATAGTTGCCGAGAGACGGTAGAATGAGCGTTGGCAGACCAACGGCCAGGTGGGTGGACGACCTACAGAAGATCTCGAGTATGAAACTCGCACAGACAACGGAAGTATGGCACAAAAGGAAGGTGGCCTATATTTATCAGTGGGTACAACAAGCCTACCAATGATGATGATGATTAGGTAAGCTTTTGAATAATCTCTCTTTATCGAAATAAGGCTTATTTTCAGCAGCATCTTCTTTTTCTATCTTCTCATCCCATAGGCGCTCAAAAGTATAAAAAAGTAAGTTTAACCAGTGATCTTCTAATGTGCTCTTACTTAAGTGATGATGCATAATCAGCCTATAATTTTCCCACTGTTGGGACTCAAGCCTCCGCTCGGTGAGAGGGGGTGGACAGTAATCCACCACGCGGGCCCAGTGCGGGTTGGTAGATGTCACATGTCTTAAATTTTTTTGGTTCTCGGACATCCCGGTTTCTTCACGGTGTTTTCCTTCACCGTTTTGAGGGCAGGGGTTATGATGATGATGATGAGGTTGAGGAACTATTACAAAATATTCAAAACCCTTTCCATAAATACTCTCAATTAGGTATACAAGTTATTTTGCAAATTATCAAATAAATTCTCCAGCTCTGGGTGGAGCGGGAGGGCGTGCCAGACTTTTACTGACTAAAACCCACCCGTGTTCCTTCCATTGCCTGTGTGCTAGGGCCACGATATCCCTTTCGGACAAACTCGCAACCCTGGCAGGCATTGGCCCTAACGGACCCCGTCAGTTGGTGCTGAGATCTCTTTGAGGCGCCTATGGAACACAATGCGCCGTCGACCCAGGCCTGGTCCTTATCGGACGACGAGCTACCCATCGCTCACCGTTCGTAAGCCCGCGTCTACGATGGCCGGAAACCGGCCTACGACTCCCGATGCCCGGAGCATCTCCTGCGGTGACTAGGGGCGCGAGGGCGCGAACTTTGCCTCTCCCTCACGCGTTCCGCCTCCTCCTTCGCGAGCAATACTGCTTCGCAGAAGGTGATAACGGCCTCCCATGCACTCTCGCTCTGAACCATGGCCTGAACCAGGGCTGGATGCGAGAGATCACCGCTGCCGATCGTCTCCGTGAGGTCACGGCGGTGCTCCGCCCAAGCCGGGCAGACCTCCACCGTACGCCCCACCGTGTCCTCCGGGCGATCCACACAGTGGTAACACCGGAGCGTTTCTTCCCGATGTATCCTGAACAGGAACCTCCTGAAACAACCGTGTCCGGTGAGGACCTGCGTCAGGCGGAAGCTGAGGACGCCGTGGCGCCTCTCTAGCCACTCATCAAAGATCTTTAACTTATCGCCACAATTGTGGCGTGCCCAGCGCTGGGTTGCGACAATCGCAATCTCAATGTTGCCATGAGATCCCGCCGGAGCTCTGTCCGCTGTGCCGTGATTTCTCGCGGCACAGCGGACAGAGCTCCAGCGTTTCGCCTCCTCACGCCACTCCCAGATGTGCGCGAGGACTTATGCCTCCAGATCCCATGGTGGGAGTCCGGCAAGGAGGCTCGCTGACTCACGGGAGACCGTGCGGTAACCCCGTATCAGCCTAATGGCCATGAACCTTTGGGACGCGTTCAACCGCTGGGCTGGTCGCAGCCTCAGAGTTCGTGCAAACACTGCTGAATAGATTCTGTTCTTTTGCATAAATACCATTGAATAGGCTGTATATTATCACGCTATTGGCTATGGTGGATTAGCAATATATTATGTCCGTATACCTTTCGCCTTGTATACACAGATTAACTAATACAACTTGCTTTTTTACTTTTTAGTTCGTTTTTTGGCAGTTTTTAATTTTTTGAATTATTTTTATTTTATACGTTTTGGTGAAAAGTTTAATTTGTAAAAAATGTAATTATTTTTATTTTAACTACTAAAGGTGGTTGGTTATATGTATACTCTCAAGGCGAAGCGAGGCGTGGATGGCGTGGGGATGAAATGTTTGTTTTGCATGTTCCTATGTAAAATTGATGCCAATAAATTTTATAGTTTTGGAATGTGCTCATCAAGGCCTTCAATTTGATACCCATATTGTAAAAATCTTTTTTTTTTCACATTTGAAAATGGAGCCATACTTCCGCCATTTTTTTTTAAATGTAGAGCATTTAAGGATTCTAAAGATACCCCATACATCTAAATCTGTTCAGGCATTTAAAAGTTATGGTGGCACAAAGAAACTCACATAGATACATACACACATGAAGCCTAAACGCATTACATTCCCTTTTGACCTGTCGTTTAATAATAATTAATATAATATAAGTTAGGATTATTTGCAGCTTCAATGCATTAATGCGACGATATCCGTTTCATTAATTAAAATTGTATTCTCACTTAAAAATATCCACGTTCGATACATCTGTAAATTATTCGAGTCAGTCAAAGAATCAAATTTCAAGCCGTTTTCCGCTACTGTCATCATTATTTCAAATATGAATGAATTTCAGCAGCAAATGTATTTTTCATTATAATTATATGCATCATTGTGATAGTTGGAAATTATCAGATGCATAACAAAAAATTAAAATGGACATAATTGCAGACCACCACTGCAAGAAGGATTTTAAGGGTTTTTGGAAAAAGACAAATCAGTTAAATCCGAAGCCTGGTCAACCTGTGAGTGTGGCTGGCGTGCATGAACCACGGGAAATTGCCAATCGTTTCCAAAGGCTTTTTAAAGTCGATTCGCTTTTGGATGCGGCACCGCAGATGCTAGATGTTGAGTCAGCCGTCGGAGATTTAAAAGTCAGGTTTTCAGCCAAGGATGTGGCAGGCATTATTAGGAATATGAGAAGAGGTAAATCTCCTGGTCACGACGGCCTCAGCATCGAGCATCTGCAAAATGCAGGAGTTCACTTGCCAAGGGTGTTGGCCATGTTTTTTAATCTGTGCGTTAGCCACTCGTACCTACCTGATAGACTGATGTACACTGTTGTAGTACCAATTCCTAAAGATAAAACCGGTGATACTTCAGATTTATTAAATTATAGACCGATTTCAGTAGCCACGGTTACTGCGAAGGTACTGGACAGTCTGCTAGACCACCAACTGGGAAGGCATATTAAACTCCATGACGCACAATTTGGATTTCGATCTGGTTTGTCAACGGAAAGTGCTATCATTTGTCTTAAGCAGACTGTTCAATATTATAGTGATCGGAAAACACCCGTTTTTGCATGCTTTCTCGATCTCTCAAAAGCTTTCGACCTGGTGTCATATGACAAACTATGGCGCAAGCTCGAAGGTGAGACAGATTGCAGTCCGGAAGTTACATCTATTTTTAGGTATTGGTACAACAACCAGAAAAATTGTGTCAGATGGGCAGGCTCTTTCTCGGATGTGTACAGGTTGCAGTGCGGGGTGAGGCAGGGCGGACTGACTTCACTGAAGCTCTTCAACCTGTACATTAACCGACTTGTCGGTGAACTCAGCAGTGCCAGTGTCGGGTGCTATATAGACGGCGTTTGTCTCAACAATATTAGTTACGCAGATGATATGGTACTGCTGAGTCCATCGATCGGGGGCTTGCGTAAGCTGGTACGGATTTGTGAGTCCTATGCGGAGGCTCATGGGCTCAGATACAACGCGAAGAAAAGTGAACTCCTAGTATTTAAGGGTCGGAGCAAAAATTACGTGACTGTACCTAAAGTCACCTTACTCAATACTCAATACTCAATACTTTATTGCATTCCACATGTAGTACTTAGGTGGTAAAACTTAAAATTAGATCACATGGACCATATATATATGTATCTATTGGGAGATCTTGTAATAATTAATAAATATAATATAAATATTTAATTTTGACTACTAAAATTATGGCCTTAGCTGGTACTCCCTTAAATAGAGTCACTCAGTTCAAGTATCTGGGCCACTGGGTTTCCGAGGACCTAAGGGATAACGCGGATGTGGAAAGGGCACGTAGGGCGTTGGCTGTCCGATGGAATATGTTGGCCCGCAGGTTCGCGCGTAGCAGTAATCGAGTGAAAGTGACTCTTTTTAAGTCTTACTGCCAAACACTTTACACGTGCAGCCTGTGGGTTAACTATGTGTAGTTAACCCACAGGCTGCACGTGTACTACATGCGTCATAATGAATAATATTTAAGATTAGAAAAATATTCAAATATTAATAAATATTTTTATTTTTTTCATGAATGATTAGTAGTCAACGGCAGCCCACATGAAGTGGGTTGCCGTTGTAAGACGACTAAAATGCCACGGTGTTTATAATTATGTATATTATTATGTAATTAAGATTACATATTAATTAACTTGTGACTACCTTTTACAACCTCTTTTCAGATGCTATGAAATTTTTTGTTAAGGAAAAACTTATTCTAGTTTTTCTAATTATATTTCAAGGGAGAAAAGATAGGGCAGAACGTTGTGGCAACCAATACAGATGAACCTCAAAGGATGCTATTTTTAATAAATATGAATGATTCTTCTGACTAGCCTTTTCCCAACCATGTTGGGGTCGGCTTCCAGTCTAACCGGATACAGCTAGTATTTTACATGGACCGACGGCCAATCTGACCTCCACGACCCAGTTATTGCGAATGAATAATAATAGAAAAATATTAATAGAAAAATCTCAGCGATTATATCGCTGAGATTTTTCTATTAATATTTTTTATTTAGAATTCAATCAGTTATGCGGCTAATGCTAAAAGAAGAAAAATATCGAATGGTATTGAGAGGAAAAGGTTCTCTATAAATCAGCGTTTTCCGGTTAATAAATCAGACAGAAATTTGTGGATTTATTCCTTTAAACGAAGGTATTACGCTAGCTTAGCGGTGTATGTAGGGGCATTCAACGATGATATTATTTTTACACCTTATTCTTTTGAAAAAATATTTTGACAAGCTTTCGCCAACGACATGGGCCGCGCGATTCGGGGTGACAAACCGTTTTATGGCACCAAGTAGCATAATGAACTAACTCCCTAATTTAATTTTTTTTTTTTGGATTTACTGCAAATCCCATTGCCATTTTGCTTTTCTAAACTTATGAATAATAAGAGCTTTTGTGAAATGAATTCTAAAAAGGGTCCGTTGAAAATATGATTATTTCAATTTGCGATGAAAAACAACTATATTGATAAAAGATTCAAACTTTATTTAAGTACACACCCACGCACCCATTTGTAAAAGAATTATATTCTGTCATTTCGAATCTTCGCGTAATACAAAGATAATAAAACACTGAAATATTACATTTCTATGAAAATTTCATGGAAATGCTACTACTGGAGTCGAGTTGCGTCTGTCTGCGGGAGTCTTTAGCTGCTAAGGTTAACAATAATGCTATTTTAATCACTACCAATGTTTATCTTAAATCTTTAATCATTTAATATGTCAGCGTATACTGAGTTTTATTCAATTTTATTTTATAATTGTATGAGATCCATAAAACATCTGTATTACTTACAACCTACAACTCGTAATTCGCAGCCGTTAACACTGGGCCACCACCGCTCTCCGCAACGTAATTCGGATGAACTTCATTACATTGAGTATCAAATCGCTGCGATTGTGCAAACTACTAAATTGTTTATTTTACGCAACAAGAACCTTTTAAAACTTTCATTTTTATCACATTTTAATGTCAAAATTAACTAAAGTACCAGCATATGGAAAAATCGTGGAAAAGTCTTTATTAATGCAAAGGCAGAGAGTACCGGTACTTCGTCGATCTTCGCATACCAATTTTTTTATTTAATCAATCTAAATAGACATTTTTATTTAATCTCAATAGGGCAATAAAATATATCAAAAAAATACCTTTATCCCTAGACACTTTTGATTTGTGTAATTGGGATAAGGCTAGGCAGATTGAACTGGGATTCTTTGACAGTTTATATTGATATATAAGTATGTAGCTTTTATAGGGACCTATGTAGATAAATATACAAGAACTTATATTGTAGAGTTTTCCACTTGAGAGATTTTAGGATACATTATTTATATTCCTTTTACAAATACTACGACACTACTACACGATATAATATGATTAATAATAGCTTTATTTTCAGGCAACTGGCCCATAGACAAAATACTCAAAATAACATTAAACAGTAATAAACTAATAAATAATACAAACATCACTATAAAATCTAGTTACTATCGTTGCCGTTGGGTCGGCGACGTATTGCACTGAGTCAAAGTAATAATATAATAATAAACAATAAAAATAAATAAAAAATATAACTACATTTTGTAATATTATTATATTATAACTAGCTTTTCCCGCGGCTTCGCTCGCGCCAACGTTTATTTTGATTGATAAGTTATAGTTTGAGCCTTTCAGTTTTAGCGTTTTCATTTTAGGTTCAAAGAATATAGTCATACATAGAAAACAAAATATTATTTACAAAACTTACTTATAGACAACTAGCTGCACCCCGCGGTTTCACCCGCGTAAGTCTCGATCCCGTGGGAATATCGGGATAAAAAGTAGCCTATATCTTAATCCAGGGTGTCAGCTACCTCCATTCAATTTTTTTTCAAAATTGGTCCAGCCGTTTGAGCGTGAAGACGCAACAAACATACACACACACACACTCACAAACTTCGCCTTTATAATATTAGTGTGATGTGATATTCTTTACTAAATATGTTGGTGCTAAAACCACCAAACTACTGGGCGAGCTTACGCGTGAGCAAGCTACGTAGAATTGCCCGTGTGAGAAACAGTTTTCTCTCAAGTCTATTCCCGAAAATTTTAGTGTTTTGCCTTGAGACTTGCTTAATAGTCATTGCAAAGCAGATTTTGAGGGAAATCTTTAATGATTTGAATTCGAACAGAAGGTCATTCGGAATTAAAGGAATTCGTGGTACAAACGTTAATTTTTGAGGAGTTCTCCTCAGAAGAACTCCTCCACCTGGAGTTGATGGTGAATCGTATGTGATACAGATTGAAGTGCCCATTTACCACCGAATTTTAAAATAGTATTCACGTCATCTGTAGATTCTTATGGGAACTAATTTTGTTATTTAGATTACACACAATACAATTATAAATTAGGACTTTTTAGATTTTTTTTGTTGTTCATTTAAAAAATGATGACATTTACATGATCAACGTCCTGACAAACCTTAAAAATGATACCCATATTGATTTTTAGACTACCTACTATTATCTCCCCCTTTTTTTTTTGTGGGTGGGAAATTATCAAGTAACTTCTCCCGCTATGGGCGGAGCGGGAGGGCGTGTCAGACTTTTACTGACTAAAACCCACCCGTGTTCCTTCCGTTGCCTGTGTGCCAGGGCCACGATATCCCTTTCGGATAAACTCGCAACCCTGGCAGGCATTGGTCCTACTGGACCCCGTCAGTTGGTGCTGACATCTCTTTAAGGCGCGCGTGGAACACAACGCGCCGTCGACCCGGGCCTGGTCCTTATCGGACGGCGAGCTACCCATCGCTCACCGTCCGCAAGCCCGCGCCTGCGGTGGCCGGAAATCGGCTAGCGACTACCGACGCCCGGGGTGTCTCCTGCGGCGACTAAGGGCGCGAGGGCGTGAATCTTGCCTCACCCTCACGCGTTCCGCCTCCTCCTTCGCGAGCATTACTGCTTCGTAGAAAGAGGTGACGGCCTCCCATGCACTCTCGCTCCGAACCATGGCCTGAACCAGGCCCGGACGCGAGAGATCGCCGCCGCCGATCGCCTCCGTGAGGACACGGCGGTGCTCCGCCCAAGCCAGGCAGAACTCCACCGTATGCTCCACCGTGTCCTCCGGGCGCTCCACACAGTAGTGACACCCGGGCGTTTCCTCCCGCTTTATCCTGAACAGGAACCTCCCGAAACAACCGTGTCCGGTGAGGACCTGTGTCAGGCGGAAGGTGAGGACGCCGTGGCGCCTCTCTAGCCACTCCTCAAAGAGGGGACTTATCGCCACAATTGTGGCGTGCCCAGATGATTATCTCCCCCTGAAGGAGTTGTTTTTGAAAAAGCATGAAACACGTTTTATTTATTTCTTGACAGAAGTAATCCTACGAATTTTCGAATAGATACATCTATCTTATATTATTTCTCCATACAAATGTTTAACCCCCGTTGCACCCTTCAAGGGTTAAATTTTCATAAATCCGTTCTTAATAGATGCCCACGTCATAATAACTGATTGACCAGCCAGTCACGGTTTCCTTTTATTTATATAGAAGAGAAGAAGAAGATACAAGATATAATATATACAAAGATATAGTTTTATTCATAAGTATAAGTAGACATGTTACGCCGATCCCAAATAAATTGGGATTAGGGCAGGAGAATGATGATAAAGTATTCGGGCCAAGTTACAGGTTTATTAACTCAGGGAATAAGAGTTTCCATACAAACATTTCCCCTCTTGTCACCCCTTAAAGGTCGAATTTCCAAAAACCTCTTCTTAGCGGGTTGCCTACGTTATAATAGCTATCTGTGTGCCAATTTTCAACCCAATCCGTTCAGTGATTTTAGCTACAGCTTGATAGGAGTTACGGTTGCCTTATAACTGGCTCCAAATATAACTCTTTAAAGCCTCTGGGATTGTAGACGGGGCTTTCAAATATAATTTATTATATCTTAGAGTATTGTGAGTATTTATAGTCATAGTATAATGGATACATTAAGCGTTCGTCGTGTTAATTAAGTTCTGTTTGCTAACAATGATCGATGGTGTTGTCTTGTCAATGTGTCTTTACTCAGTGTACACACGCGTAATGATGAACATTATTTATTATTCGTGTAATACACTAAAAGCAGTGGTGGTAGTTACATAATATACATGTTATAAATAATTATATTATTATAAGTAGTGGTAAATAGTTAAGTCAGGAAAATTATTTGTTCAGCAAATACACAAGTACTAACTTAAACTTTCTCCGTGTGGTCCCAGACGTAAAGAATAGCACCACCCCATTTCTTCCCGTGGGTGTCGTAAAAGGCGACTAAGGGACTTACTAGAGAATTTCTATGCATTTTAACACCATACTGCGATCGCCAATCCGCCTGCCAAGCGTAGTGATTAGCAAACACCCTCCTCCCCCTTAGGGAGAGGCCTATGTTCAGCAGTGATTTAATCTAATTTATTTATTCATTAACATTAACATTGGGTTGAACATTACATATTAAATAAAATTATCACATGCAGAAACAATACATTTAAATGCCTAATTAAAATTGATGTGACGATGATGATGTGTTAAAGAGTCAATTAATTTAAAATACGTCAATAAATAAATATAATGTCAAATGAATAGCAGGGAAAAACGTCAAATTTTATGTCAAAATGTTAAAAGTACAACTTTATTAAGGTGCTTTGTTTAAGGACGCTATCACAAAATCTGACAAAAATTTGCATTTTCGGAACATTTTGCGGCAAATTTAACTAAACCAAATGTAACTAATAATTGCCACAGATAGATTACTCCTTCATCTCCATTGGTAGCATTTTTTTATTCTAAAATGTTGGTTTATATTATTTTAAAAAATAATTTCCGTTGCCTCTTCACACAAAATTGACGATATCGTGTTGAGTTTAGGAACATTTTTCTTCAATATAGTAGCATAAATTTAGTTATTAAAAATATTTTAAGTAAGCAGACATGTTCACCTCAAAAAGGTAGTAAAAAGAACTATCAAAATATTACAAATAGTCTCAGAAAATAATGTTAAAAAACCTTCTTTTTTTTTAAAACACTGTCGGTAATGTTTTTTTTTCCTATTATATAACAAACCATATCAAGAAATTTAAAAACCACACACTGGGCTTCAGCTATCCGTGTGATAAAATCAAAATTTTATTTTATGATTATATACCATATATATATATATATTATATATGATTATCTTCATTAGTAAATCAACGGTGAAATAAACTATATTTTCGTGAACGCAAAAGTGCAACTATTAACAGGTGCTGAGACTGACACGAATGGTTTATCATCACGAAAACTGTACTTTTATAGTCACACAGACTTAATGTTTCAATTATTTCAAGCTTTCTCACAATTAGATAAGAAATTGACGAAAACTTTTTTTTTTTTGATAGCACCCTTAAGCCAAAAGATAATTTAATTAAAAGCTTGTTCACTGCTATTATTATAGGTATGTGATAATTTTTGTCATTTGACATAAATTCTGATACTAAATATAAACATTCTTCCAACAAGAAGGCTTTTAATTTAATTTTAAAAGAGTGAGAGCTATAAATTAATCATTTTAAATCAGTCGGTAACCTATTAAATAATTCCATTGGTTGGTGTCTGGCATTTTCTCTTATTTTACATTCCTCTTGTGATTCATACTCATGAATATAATAAGCGAAGTGATTTAGGATTACTAATATATAATTATAAACTTGGTACTGTTAAAACGTATAATTCTTTAGAGCGATCTCTACATGAGTCTCTTTGTGAGATCCTTTACTATACTCCTTATATGGCACTTTCTGTAAAATAAACGCTTTCTGACAAACTCAAATCATTTATTTCAATTAAACCATTTACAGGCACTTTTGAATTGTCAATAAGTCGGTCTGTTACAAATATGAAGCTAGTTTCCCATTCCAAATAGTAGGTTCCTATGGAGAAGAACGGGCAAGAAACTCCACGGACACTCTTTTAAAATAAAATAGTTGATACAAAGTATTGGTTACATCATTCTTATTGAAAATATACACGTGAGAACGATGCAAAACGTCAGTACGTCCGTGATAAAAAAAAACAATTCAAAACTAAAATAATTAAAAATAAACCGTGGCAGCTAAGAGATCACCAGTCCCATCTGACAGCGCCCGTTCACGAACATGACGCATGGATCAGCATCATTCAGCTCAACCATTTTGAAGGGAGCTAAATGATCCAACACACACGCCACCATCAGCGAGACATCTGAGTGAGCATGACATACTCTCAGCCGCCATATTCAAGTCAATGAAAGACATATTACCCGGTAAATGGTAGCTCTATTGTACTTAGACCTGTGCTATGCAATTATATAATATAATACAACAGTTATAACTATAGCTGTTTCCTCAAAGCATTATCCTGTATCTTAATCTAGATACTATCAGCGCGTAACATTGTAGTTGAAAAAAATTAGATCTTGCTTTAGATCCAACATCAATCAATTTGCTGAACAATTATTTTCCCTGACTGGACTTGCTTAGTTAGTTAATTAGGCAGCTTCATCCCACAGGTGGGCAAAGGCCCTTTTGACTTATTTCAGTCCAGAGCCCATATTCACCATTTCTTGTTGGTCCCATCCTGCTCCCCCGGCATGGCTGTGGCAAAGATCAACTTAGTGGTGACCCTAGTTCATTGTACATTCATGGCCAGCCTAGTTTTTGAGCTACGTCTGTGATTTGTGCGTCTTTTTAGGGTTCCGTACCTCAAATCAAACTCGTGTGTCTGTCTGCCTGTCCGTCTGTCACAGCTGATTTTCTCCGAATCTACTGGACCGATTAAGTTTAAATTTGGTAAACATTTGAATTTTTGTGACGCAAACATGAACGAGTAACGTAAATAAATGAATTTTGAATATGGAGTTCACTTTTGGGGGAAAATGCAGAAGAAAAAAAAAGGTGTACTGTACCGTGTGGCATATCAAATGAAAGTTATGAGGATTTCAAATATATTTTATATATAATTTTTAAATATTTAGTTAGTAATTAATGAAAATACTTAGATGAAAATTGACCTTACCCCCCTTCATCTCCGAAACGGCCAGCTGAGCCGTTGAAAAAAATACAGAGAATAATTGTATACATTATATGTAGATTACCGAAAAAGTTTAATAAGTCTCTGGTCTTAAAATAACATGTCAAATCACTCAATATTGTGCGTACAAACTTACATTTGCAGTTGGAATGTATGAGGGAAGGTGTTTTTCAACTACAATGTTAAGTTTGTTCTTGTGATAAATTCATCCCAACTACGGAACCCATCATTGTGCCTGGTCCAACACGCCCTTGGCCGAGTTTTTAGGTACCTACGGGTACGCACGCAAAAGGACCAGAGGGGCAATTCCCGTAATGTTAAGAACGTTCGTCTCATTCTCAATCAGTCAAAAGAACCTCGAATTTGCATACATTTTCTGACATTAACTGTCGCCAAGAGGAGATTTGAAGTAGAATTTGAACGTTTTTAATTACGGGATTTGGCGTCCTGGTTGTACGGAATTAATTAAATACGATACGTTTTTTATCCCATTAATGCAGGTTTCTAGAAATAAAAAACATAGTAAATGTTGGCTTTACAAACAGCCAACATTTACTATGTTTGACCCATTTTTCATGTAGAAATTTAACGGGCACACATTGCTACTTGTATGACGGAATTGTAACCCATTAGCTATGCGAAATTCTTTCTACCGATTTGGGGGTAGTTGTGTGATTGATGATGCTACTGGGAAAATGCCTCCCATGGATATACTCAGCTTTTGAAATATGTATCGATATGTTTTAATATATTTTACTTTGTATATGCATCTCTTTTTAAATAAATACATGATAGCTGATTCTTGTCACTATAATTCACGATTATTATTAATTTATTATCATGACTAGGTTTTACACATATAGTAATCCTATCAGGTCATTTAATTTTATCAGCATGTACTGTACCCATTTTTGCAAAACAAAATATATTTTTCTTAGTTTTTCATAATTATTGCATAAATAATAAATTATGTATCAATTGCCATGGTCATAGTGTTGGAATAACCCCGAATAATAAATAAATATGTTAGAAAAAATGGTCTGCTCAACAACGTAAACAACGCAATGAATGTTGTTAAACTGTCAAATTGAAACCGATTGCTACTGATAATGTGCTACGCAATTAGCCCGCCGCGCCGGTGTGCACCATTACAATTCATCTATTCAACGATTCTCGTAAAATTCGCTCGTAAAAACACGCTCGCCCTCAACGTCCGAGTGCGCAAACTAAGCGTGTTCGGGGTGCGCGGTCCGCGCCGCTTGAACCCTCGCGAGATTCCCACCGTTACTCTACGCAAATACATTCGTTTCGCTAATGATGGATTGTAATACGGTGCCTTGTCTGTATGAGAAGAGGTATTTGCCCTGCAGTGGGAAAATTTTATTATTATTCAAAAAATATATCTTTCCAAAACAATAAATCTTCATTGTGTTCCTTCCTTCATTTGCAGCTTCATATAAAATGTCTTAATTTATGTTTGTTATTAACATTTCATCTGTTCTGTAGTATTCTATTTCTTCCCGTCGGTGTCGTAAAAGGCGACTACGGGACTTACTAGAGAATGAGCAGCAGCGTTCTCTATTCATTTTAACACCATACTGGAATCGCCAACACGCCTGCCAAGAGTGGCGATTATGGCCAACATCCCCTCCTTTTAGGGGAGGCCTATGTTCAGCAGTGGACGTCTTTCGGCAGAAATGATGATGAAGTTCTGGGTTGAGCTACACGATTACTGCAAATGCGTGCACTGACTAGACGGGTCTACTCAAATCTGTGTATACTTTGTCAAAAAATAATAGGCCCGTTTTGACATTTAACTTGAATCGATTTATCGTGAGTATCGAGCATCGAGTCATATGGTTACTTCACTAGTTACGTAACTAGTGACAACTTTAGTTCTTTCGCCAAAAGATAATCTCAGACATTCTTATCTGCAAGATCTTCCTATGATCTGACCAAGATTATATCTAGACTTTAAAAGAGACTGTGACCTCTGGGTTTGTTTCAGTCTTTCTTCTCAAAGTAGTCATGGGAAATATCAAACTCGTCTAGTTTAAAAAATCTGTTATTTTTGACGTGCGTATACGACGCCTACGTACGGCATTTCTTAAAAACTTTCAAGCCCTTGTTTTTGAAATGACTGAACCAATTTTAATGAAACTTCATACGCATAAGCAGGATACAAAGGTCTAAAAAGTTAGTTAAGAACATTTTCGAAATGTCTTAATTAAAGTGTTTTTTTTTAGTTTCTCATTTGCATCCGGTTAGACTGGAAGCCGTTCCCAACATAGTAACTACGAGTACCTGTATAGATTATGATAAAAGTATTTTTTGATCCAATTTACAAAAATAAATATAATTTCACAATCAGGACCATTTATTTATTTGTAAGAATGTAGTTTTACATAGTATGGTGTTAATATTTTTTTTAAGTTCTCTTATCAATTAAATTAATTATTTATAGAATTTTAATAAAGTCGTTACCTAAACCAACTTAGCATTTACACGACTTCGACATAATAAAGGTATTAAAGTACCTACATAAATAACCATCCGAACCCGGAATCAAAGACGGTAGTTATACGCCAAGTTCAGATCCGGTCACGAGTGCCAGTTCGCACGGGTGGTTCCGCATTATTACAAGTATATCGCGATATTGTTTTAGAGGGAACTTTTTATTTTGTCGAAAGTTGTTGAGAACAGCTTAACAGTTTTTGATATGTTGTCGAATTGGGTTGGTTAAGTTTAGTGGGATGGAATATTACTCAATTTGATATAGGTAGTTATGGCCTGATTATTGTCAAAATTGTAACTCAAGTTTAAGGGATATTATTGTGGGGAACACTGAATTAAGAAGTAATAACTAACTAATACCTGTGGTGGAGACATAAAGTTAGGTCATCATTTCAGCCGAAAGACGTCCACTGCTGGATATAGACCTCTCCCAGGCACCGCCACTTCAACCGTTACTGTGCTTTCCGCATCCAGCAGATTCCTGTGGCCTTCACAGGTTCATCGGTCCACCATCGTCTTACGGTATGCGGTGGCCACTCCAGAAAAGGAAAGTTAGGTGTCGTGTGGGAAATTGGGGGTTAACGTCATCATCATCACGCCTACTTTCCCCAAAAGGTAGCGCAGAGGGGAACCTGTAGTACAACCAATTTTCGCCAGTTATGTTTAAGTCCCGTGTATTAGGGGGCGAGCCTATTGCCATCAACCGGGCACAAATTTAGAATCCACACCACACCAGGACCTCATGTTCAGCAGTAGCGCTTGCGACCACTAGACCAAAGAAGGCAGTCAACATGAAAACGAGGCTTCAACTTTTTTCTTATAATTAGCATTTGTAAGTTAGGATATTTTTGGTTTTATTTAATATACAGGATGGCAGGATGCGAAACCTGTTACCATGGATTTAGTACATCATACTTGACCCCGTGCGTTGAAATTTCACGAAGTGCAATACCTACTCGGCCAAAATGTATGGAACAGCGATTTTTTTTTAAATAACTGACGAAAAATTTTGACGCATGGGGGTCAAGAAAGATGTAACGAATCCATGGTAACAGGATGCGCGTCGATGTCCCTTCCACCCTTTATATTCATAGTTAGTTACAGTTAATGAATTATAAGTACCTAGTTTACACAATGTTTATATTTTTATTGAGAGTAGTGGAGGCTCAGTGGTAACGGCTCCGACTGACGAGCTGTAGGGCGTGGGCTCGAACCCAGGCAGGCGCTTTACTTTGTGTAAACAATTTCATCACCACTGCTCTCAAAACGGTGAAGGAAAACATCGTGAGGAACCCGGCATGTCCTGGAACTAAAAATTCGAAGACATGTGACAACTACCAACCCGCACTGGGCCCGCGTGGTGGATTTACAGCCCACTCCCTCTGGAAGGGAGGCGGCCTGTGCCCCAGCAGTGGGAAAATTTTAGGCCGATTATAATTCTATGTATATATTTTAATTTACTGAAAAAACATTACTTCTTTAGCAGCATTAAAAGCAACAACGTCGTTGCGATGTTGATGAGAGCATCGACATTGGAACGACGTTGTTGCTTTTGCTTGCTCAACAATAGCAACAGGAGTTGCTCTTGTTGACTTACCTAACATAAAATTGTACGCAAATAGAAAACTTCATTACAGGTGATTCGTAATTACTTAATAACTTTTACCCTATATCTTGTTTTAAAAGTGGACTTAACGACGTAATGTTTTATTAGGTAATTGCTAATTAAATTAACTTTTAATTAAATATTTACACGAAATTTTGTCACAACGAAGTGCTCTCGAAAGCATACGAAGAGACCCAGCCATCCTTGTCTAAAGTATGTCCTCAAAAAATGCTCTCTTTATATATTGTATTTAATTATATCAAGTCAAAAGGTTCTTGTTTGTGTTTAAACGGAACTCTGGCCAATAAAAATGTAACGGGCTTATAATTTATTCCACGCGGACGGGGGGCCATGTTTGTTAGAATATTAAGTCATTCGTGACCGTGATTGTGGGCCGGTTAGATAAGTGATGATCAAATACAAACAACGAAGGGAAGGTCGGTTGGGTTGACATACTGATCTAATAAGGGTTTGCGTTATCAGTTTGGTTTATTTTGAAAAATATTGAAGAACAGCCGGTCTATTTTGTAACAATCTCATCGTGAAAACTTAGGTGCAGTGAGCTTAAAGTGAGCTGTCATTCCATCTGACAGATGGAATGACATTAACGTCAGGTAGATTTAGAGCTCACTTTAAGCTCACTGCACCTAAGGTTTCATGGTGAGATTTTTACCCGACTGCATGACGCAAGTGAGGGTAATGTGTTTATCAGCCTATGTATGTATGTATGTTTGTTTCTTTGTGACGCTCTAGAGAACAAACACGTAGGCAGATTTATTGCTATATTGTGAAAATGATAAAAAAATATGTCGACGAACTATGTCAAGTTATTTAGAGCATGCTTGGCCGTTGCTTGACTACGGCTAACTATGGCTGACTACGACGAAAGAAGAAAAAAACGACAGTCAAAGAGATAAGCCAAAGTCAAAAATGTGACATTAAGTAGGGTATAGATTCAAAGTCAATAAAGGAAACTATGGAAGTTATAAAACGGCCGAACATTCGGCCGATAATTCGGTTTAACGCTTCGGAGTAGACCTCCTGGGATGATTTCCAACCTTTCGTAGATCTAAACTTATAGCCTCAAATTGCTTGGAGCGGAGATATAGCGGAGAGAAGAAAATAAGTTTTGTTAGCTACTTTACTGAACCAAATTGCGGTATTATGAAAGATTAAACCTCATTTATATGACATTTTTTTTCCCAGCAGAAACGTACGGTATGTTTTGGAGAAGTGAATAAAAAAAATTTAAAAAATTGCACTCACTTTACCGCTTCAAAATTTAAGGGATTGCTCATTACGATATTTCAAATGTAGAAAAAAAATCCCAACCGTTAATTTTTGACTGTTTCCGAGAAATACATTGTACAAAGTGCCAAAAAACCCGATTTTCGAGACCTAACGATACCTGCAAAACAAAGTAACATTGTTTAAAACGGCTGGCAGTGTAGTTATAGCTTTATGGGGTCCCAATAAATAATATGTGTCAATCCCAGCAGTTTACAAAAATATTTAAACCACTTTTTCCTACCCCAAAAATTTATTAATTTTAGTAGATACTGTTGCAAATGACGTCATTTGACGATTTTTTTTCCACATTTGAAATATCGTAATGAGCAATTTTCAAGCGGTAAACTGAGTGCAAAAAATTTTTTTTTTTAATTGGCTGCTCCAAAGCGTACCGTATGTTTCGGCTGAAAAAAAAAACGTCACATAAATGAGGTATAATCTTTCATAATACCGCAATTTGGTTCAGTAAAGTAGCTAAACAAAAAACAAATTTTCCTCTCTCCGCTATATCTACGCTCCAAGCAATTTGGGGCTCTAAGTTTAAATCTACGAAAGGTTGGTAATCATCCCAGGACCTCAAATACCCAGTCCCAGACGGTAAAGTGCCTTTTGCTACAAATACGCACCATTGCTTTAACTAAGTGGGGTATCATTGAATAGGTCTTTGAAAATCATCTTTAGGTTTCTACAATCTATTTTCATTTTGAAATACCATTTAGGATCTATATCGATTTAATGTTGGTTAGCAACGAATCTCACTTAAACTTTCAAAACTAATAAAGCTGTGATGAAGTTTTTATATAATGGTATCGTATCGTATCGATCTTATTAACGTGAAAAATAATTATTAAAAACTTTAAAATAAAAAAAGTAAATTTAAAAAATTAAAAACCCAACTGCGTAGAAAGTGAACTTTAAAAAGATAGAAACAAAATGACCTATTTCTATATCTAAGTATATAAACAATCTCAAGCAGTCGGAGGTAATATTGTTAAATAAGAAGATGCCTCCGACTGCAACTGTATAGGATATAGAAATAGGTCATCTTGTTTCCATCATTTTAAAGCTCACTTTGTACGCAGTTGGGTTTTTTGATTTTTTAAATTTACTTTTGTTTTACAGATTAGGTTAGGTTAAGCAGGTTTTGATTGTAATCCAATAAATCCTAAAACCTTATGCACTAGATAATTCAGATATTTATCAGCATTACATAACTTTGGTTTTTGTCATAGTAGTCTAGGAATACCTATGTAAACTAAATTAAAATATCGTTCAGCAAACTACCTCTACTTACAAAATTACAGGTATTCTTACTAAGATCAGGCATTGCAAGATTTTGACTTTTGACGAATTGGTTACTGTTGTCAGTTAACAAATGCGTTTAAAAACAGTGCTGTCTTAAGCGGCACATGGTAGGTACTGTTGTACAGCGAGATTCAAACTTTCAGGCCGTTCGGAACACGAGGCGAGTCGCGGTGCAGTAACAAATTTACGTGTTAGCGGGGGGGAGGGGTGTGGTACTGCGCAGCGTGTAGCTACTTCATAGCCGCCATCAAGTTTAAATGAAGCTTTACACGGCAAAATGTAGGTGGGTTTCACACTATTACTACTTCGTTGCTTTGTTTAATGAAATTAGAGCGTTGTCTAATTGGCAGTTCCGACTGCGGGTTTGCACCACCAATTGTACCAGAGAACAACAGTAACAACCAACATGACACAATGCAACGGGGAACAGCTAAAGGTACGCTTTCCTAGAAGCACGGTGGCAGCTACATAACGGCCGCAGTGGCGACTATCATGAAAATGATGGCAGCGGAGTTTGACTTTACGGTGCCAAGAAACGCTCTCAGAAAATACACCGACTTACTTACATAAATAACGTTTCAGTGACGTCATTCGCCGGTAAATTGCAGGTAGGTACGCTATGTGGCGGTTTATTTATTAGGAAAGGTATAACTTAACAAAAAACACGAAGATCCAACACGGTCTAATTATGTAAATTAAAATTTGTTCCCAATAATAACAACTTAGTGATCTCCTAAAACAGGGCTTCCTCTCTCGTACCCTTTTGCTGTGCCCTACAGGGTCCATAATGATCTCAATTATATAGTTACCACCTAAGTACACATTATGGTAAAGCAATAAAGATATTGAGTATTAATCAAAATCAAAATCATTTTTTTTTATGTCACATAAACCTACATGGGCACTTATGAAACGTCAGAAGCTAAGTGCACGGTCGTTTCCTATGGAGAAGAGCCGTTATGAAACTCCACGGTTACTCTTTTTAAAAAAAAGTGGGCTTAAACAATGTTTCCAAGTTACAGTGTTAATAGGTATGGGAGGACAGTGTAGGCCCGTCAACAAGTACCAAGTACAAGTATAAGTATTGAGTATTGAAGATAGCTGCAAAAGTAAAATACTGTGGCGCCGCTGTCAAGGCCCCATACAACATACATGGAAGACATTTGTTCCAGACTTTCACTTCTTTAAGGAAGTCTTATAGTAAATTAAGAAATACAAAACGAAAATTCACAAAAGAGTTTGTATGTAATGATGTATAGTGGAAGTGAGGATGAGAGTGTTTGTGAGTGTAAGTGTGTGTAAGATGTGCAATTAGTCTATTATGAGAGGATGCTAGCGTGAGAGTTTATTTATGATACTAAAAGTTGCATCATAGAACATAGATTTAAGCCAGTCTGTCAATTTATTTCTCAGTAAACTCCTTGTTGAAGGGTAAATTTTAACTCTACTATTTATATTATTACTAGCTGCGCCCCGCTGTTTCACCCACGTAAGTCTCGATTCCGTGGGAATATCGGAATAAAAAGTAGCTTATGTCTTAATCCAGGGTGTCAGCTACGTCCATACAAATTTTTTATAAAAATTGGTCCAGCCGTTAGACCGTGAAGAAGTAACAAACATACACACACACTCACAAACTTTCGCCTTTATAATATTAGTGTGAAAAGCTTAGAGCTAATGTCGTTGAAGTGGCGACCTACCAACGCAAATCCGCAGAGCTCAGTCTTGCAGATTATTAAGAAACCGTGGCTTTTGACTCCTGAATTCTGTTAAGGTTTACAATTCAATTCAATCTCCTATCCTAATCTCGACGTAAATACTGTGACCAATCACAATAATCAACATCATTGTAGTCTGACTAGCTTTTCCTAACTATTTTGGGGTCGATTTCAGTCCAACCGGATGTAGCTGAATATTAGTAATTTAAATGGAACGACTGCCTGTCTGACTTCCACAACCCAGTGACTGAGTAATATGATACTTGGTAAGACTGGTGGTCAGACTTTCGGGCTTCTGACGACCCGTAACGACTGTCAATGACCCACAAATGACAGCCGGGACCAATGGATTAACGTGTTTTGCCAGGCATGGAGGGGTCTTGGTATGTAAAGATGGTCATCCATCCACGGACCAACTGCGGCAAGGGTAGCTTAACCTGATCGATCGACCTGTGCAGCTGTTATTACTTAGCCACGAGCTCCTCATAATAATATATGTAGATGTTCGTTTATTTAAGGACATTGCCGTCGTGGTTATAAACTGATGCCAGAAGATTAGGTAAGTGCGGTCGTGAATATTATAAAAGCAAGAAAATCACCGAATGTCGCATGCAAGACAAGAACATGCAAGACACAGTCCCAGCGCTGGTCGACACCAGCGCTGGGGCTCGGTCTTGCATAGGTTTGCAGTATTATGCTGAGCGATGGCCGTTTTGCGTGGATGTGACGAATATTTCCCCCAACTTCTTCTTTTCTGTATTTGTGTACTTTCTTTGCGTCTTGTTTAATATGCAAATAAACGTATTTTTTTTTTTAATAGTAGGAGCTTGTGGCTAAATAATAACTGCCGCACGGGTCGATCGTTCAGGCTAAGCTACACTTGCCGCGGTTGGTCCGTGGATGGGTGACCATCTTTTCATACCAAGATTCCTCCGTGCCTCGGAAAGCACGTTAAGCCGTTGGTCCCGGCTGTCATTTGTAGATCTTTGACAGTTGTTACGGGTCGTCAGACGCCCAAAAGTCTGACAACCAGTCTTACCAAGGGATATTGGGTTACCCAGTAACTGGGTTGTGGAGGTCAGATAGGCAGTCGCTCCATGTAAAATACTGGTATTCAGCTGCATCCGGTTAGACTGGAAGCCGACCCCAACATAGTTGGGAAAAGGCTATGCAGATGATGATGATGATTTTTTTTTAATAAAAGGTTTTTTATTTCTAAAATGCACATCAAAAGAGATTTGCATATAAAATTCTGATGCTGATTCATACAGCACGTACTAAATAATGTAATTACATAATGTAGTTAGGCACATAAGAGGCTTGTGAGTCGAATGAAAGTGTTATAACAACGTCGCTTCATCATCATCATTTCAGCCGAAAGACGTCCACTGCTGGACATAGGGCTCTCCCAAAAGGGGGGGTTACTATCATAGCCACGCTTGGCAGGCGGGTTGGCGATCGCAGTATGGTGCTAAAATGCATAGAGAACGCTGCTGCCCGTTCTCCACTAAGTCCCTTAGTCGCCTTTTACGACACCCACGCGAAGAAATGGTGCTATTCCTTAGGTCCGGTACCACACGGAACGTATAGATGTATATATACATGTGTGTGGAATACATTCACCAACATCGCTTATTAAAGCTTAAAAGCTTATTATGTAGGTAAATATTGTATTGGACGAATCTATACATATTTATGTATAGATAGACACGAAAAGGGACTTTCATTTATAAAATTATTATAAATTAACTTTAATTTATAATATTATTATAAATTAAAGTATATTTTCACGAAAAGCGCCAGACACGTCTGGCTGTGTGACGGTTTTTGATGCGGTTCACACCATCATTCAGAGAATTTATTCCTAAAGACTTATGTGTATCATAGAATAATAATAAACTTATAATAAATTTCCATGTTTTGTCAAGTCGTAAAAACCGTGCGCGTAATAAATATAAAATCGAATGGGTTCGTTTCAGAAAATATAAGTATTAAATTAAGGCTATAATAAAATTACTTTCACCTATGGGGATAGATAGTAGAGATCGACCAGTTTAAAACTGCACTCCACTGCTTGTTATATACCTACATTTCAAATTTTTGTATAGAAATTTTAGTGCAAGGGCGTGCAGTTTTAAATTAGACGATCTACCTACTTTGATGTACGTCCGGCGACATTTGAGTAATCAGCCACACAACACAATACAGGCAATTTAACCACAACAAATGAATTCATTCCTCAATATTCTTCATTAAAATATGAATTATGACGTTTTGCAAAACAATATGCGCTCACAAAGTTCCACCCTTCCAATAATAAACGACTTACGGTCTTCTACAGAAGCTTTCGTTTTAATTGTGACCATTACACGCTTGGTTTAATTAGCGCACCCGACCACTAATACCCACTAATTAAGAGAGAAATGAGAAGTAAAACATTTTCTCACTAAGAAACGCAAACAGTTAAAGCGTTAAAGCAAGCACGATCCTTAAGTTCAGTTCAGTCTAGACCTTTGTAGAAATTACCCTAGGATTAATTTAAATTTTTTATTAATTGATACTTGCGGCGTTTTTCATCATCTTTTAGTTTTAGATATTATCGGAGATGCTTTCTAGCAGATTGATTCCTAATGACAGTATTATTTTAATCATCAGGCGCGCTACACACTTATTTGAGTCGGCATTAGTCGGTTCTGCCGGGTGGCAAAATCGAACATAGTAGTTATATTATTATGCCGCCCAGCTGCAGCTGTGCCGAACAAATGTGTCAGAGAGGAATGAGAAGTAAAATATTTTCTCACTAAGAAACGCAAACAGTTTAAAGCGTGAAAGCAAGCGCGATCATCCTGTCCGGTCCACTTTAGATCTTTGTAAAAATTAAAAATAACTAAAGGGTTCATGACAGCAGTTCAAGACCAAGTTATTGAAACCCGTAACTACCAAAATCACATCATGCGAGTCCCTCTTTCAACAGACATTTTTAGAAGATGTCATAGTTCTTCTGAAACTATTCAACACATTACTAGAGGATGTAAAGCAATAGTTCAGACTGACTATTAACACAGGCATGATCAAATAGCCAACATAACTCATAAAAAACTGGCCATTCAATATGAATTAATTACTACACCTCCAGTAGGTACCTTACTACAAATAAACTCCAAAAATGGTTCTTGAAAACTATACTTTAATCGAGCCATCCTCACAGAGAGAACAACACATTACAATAGACCAGACATAACTTTACGTGATAAAATTTGTAGCGGCATATACATCGCCACATACGAACTACGCATCACACTGACGTCACGCAAAATCCTGCATCGCGCAAGCAGAGTTTACCGCGTGGCTAGAATATACATACACAACGCGACGTCCCGATATCAATCGTGGGGCAGTTGCCCACCAGACACAACACCCGTCTGGTCGGAAGATCCTCCCTTTTCTATATAGGATCGAGTGAACTTTACACCTTGTTCCTCATACCTCTATAAATTAATTTAACGGCGCTAATTTTTGAAATAGCTGTTCCAAACACGCCTACAAAAAACTAGAGCAGAAAAGCTGTCCAAACATACAGCCTTAAAAATAGAAATAAGCTGAATGTCATTCCCGCACAACTGCAATCAATCTTTACAATCATGATGTAGCTCCCTCCACCAAACCCCACAGAAAGCTGCTATCCTGAACACTTGCAGAATTGTCCGAAGTCCGAGTTCCTGCAAAACGACAATGACCCACAAATATTATCATACTCACAAAAATCATTCACCACTGCAACACACAAGTCAAAATATAATTTATATTAATAATTGCATAATATCATCACGCCATATTATCATCAAATTATCACTTAGGTTAGTACTCTCAAGGCTACCACTAAAAACTAAAGATCATGCGGAAATACAAAAATGTATACCGACAAATAATAATATAAGCCTTTATTCAGATACAAAATATGACATTGCTTTAAATCTTATATTGACGACTGTGGTAAGTCGATGACACCGACAACTTGATCTGTTTGCCCAACAAAGTCTCCTCCATTTCTTTCCACTCTGTTCTGTTTATCGCTTTCCTAGTCCATGATTTCCCCTACTGTGGTTTTTATTTCATCTTCCCACCTTCGAAACTGTCACCTCGTTTCCTTTTTTTATTTCTTGGGTACCAAAATACAATATTTTTGTTCCATTTTTCAATGCCTCTTATTATAAGGACTGTCCATTTCCACTTAAGTTTTCTTATTCTCGTTGTTATATCTTCTATTTACGTACGTTTCCTGATAGTTTTACTGTTACTTAAGTATTCTATCCGATTTCTCCTCTAATGCTGTCTGACAGGTTTTCAGTTTCTTGTTTTGTGCTTTAGTGAGTACCCAAGTTTGGCAGCCATATGTTAGGACTGGTAGCACGCAGGTATTGTAAGCTTTGATTCGATGGATCTTAGTTTCTGTGTTCTTGATTTCCTTTAGCCGCTAGTAATATTTTCATGCAGAAATTACCGAAGATTAATTTAAAAATTGTTATTATGGAGTTTATTACACATGCAATCATAATATTATCATTTGGTTTTAAATGTTATCATGGATGATTTTTAGCAAATTGATTATCATAATGTGAAATCCTAAGTAGGTATTATTAAAAACATTACAGACTATCAATATTACAAAATAAAGTCGCTTTTCGTGTATTTCTGTGTAACCGCTTAGATCTTCTAAATTATTATTATATACAAATAGTCCGGTCAAATTATACCGAAAAACAGGAGTGAAGGTACAAAAATTCGCACCCAGCTCAAAATTGGTAGGATTGTTCAAAACACTATCTTATATGAAATCTAAAAAATCCTCATCGGTCTGATACCTGAAAAAACAAATACTCGGGTGAAATCCTCACAAAAACTGGGTTTTCGCGATTTTCAGCAAAACGGTAAGTTTTGTTATAGAATTAGTTCAGACAAAAATCGTATCTATGAAAAATGTGTCTAAATACTTTTTTCCTAAGAGCTACCGTTTCTGAGATAATACAACGATTCAAAAAGTTGGAAGAGTTGCGTTTTTGTTTGGTTTCCATTTTTTTTTTTCTTTTTGGCTTCGCACGGTTTGTGCATTTAGCCAGTGTCATGTAAAATTAGGTAAAAAGTACATTCAAATTATGAAATGAACACCATTCAATGCATGATAAAGATGATAGATGAAACCCCGCCCCGCTCCCCTTGAGTTTCAGTAAAGACGTGGCATTTTACTGAAACCTCACGCGGACTTCTTGAGAGAACTTAAAGTGATGTTGCACTATTTTGTTTCATTTGCCTCCACTAATGCAGGTTCACGAACACTTAATGGTTAATAATCCACCACTATTTCACATTAATATTCGGCTAAACACAAATTTTAGAAAATAAAACAAAACTGCTAACGTGACGCTTCACTTTCCCGCCAAGAAGTCCTTTTTCCATTTATAACAATAGCTACGTAAAAACAAATGCCTATCAGCAGAATTTGAATCGAGAACAATAAGCAAAGTCTGCTCGATACAGGAACACTTCAAACCATTGACTGGGCAGCGGGCAGTGAAACTAAATCCGAAGAAAGTTCGATTTCGTTTGAGTTAATGGCAAAAGGATAGGTACCTACACAAGTGACCCTACTCCCTCGACGGTTACAACTTTCGTGAGACGTTTCTCGTTAAACCCCAGATGAGTGTGAAAAGCGTTTAGGTAAGTTTCCTTGAGAGAAAAGGATAAAAGGCACGTATTAGATACTCTCAATTGAAGCACAGAAACGAAAGTTCAAAGTGTGTAAATCATAGTCATAAATTATGCTAATTAATTTAATTGATTAAATACATAAAGTATTGGTCAATTAAGTAACTAGCTAAAATAGAAAAGTTCTTACACAAATCCTTAAATAAATAGAGTATATAAATTGCGTGTCGGGCCACGCACAATGAAGGGTTCCGTAGTTGCGATGAATTTATCCCAAAACAAACCTAACATTGTAGGTGAAAAACATGTTCTCCCATACGTCGATATACGTCACGGTCAATTTTCCAACTGCAAATTTAAGTTTCTAATCGCATTTTTTTATGTGATAAAACTACAAATTAACGATTTTATGGCTCTTTCCTTCACTGTGAGACCTTGCTTCTCGCCAAATTTCATGATTCTACGTCAACGGGAAGTACCCTATAGGTTTTGATTTATTTGCGAGTATAGTTAAACTATTTCACGAAGTCCTCTCTTGTCGCTCTAATGGCGGTAAACATAAGGTTCAAATTGCAATAACCAAACGGACTTCGTGAAATGGTTTAACTATATCAAAATATGTCACATAAATCGCCGTTTTTTTATATTAATGACTTAGAAGATTGCTTTTTTTAGAGCTTCAAGGGACCGTAGACTTACGTAAGTATTTGATATTAATTTCAACTTGATATCTCTACGCATTCCTGAGAAAAAGGGCCTTGACAGACTGATAGGCAGACAGACAGACGGGCAATGAAGTGATCCTATAAGAGTTTCTTTTTTTCCTTTAGAGATAGATACGGAACCCTAAAAATACTAAACCACATACTCTTTGGGAAGAATGATAAAACCTAGCGTTTGAATTTGCTACTTTCTTATTTTTTATTAGGCAATTTCTTAATTGAAACAACATTCAATTAAGAAAATAAAATACTCGTATTTTCCTTTTGAATTTCGGTTTTGGAATTCTGAAAAACAAACCATCATCGGCAGCCAGTACATACCTCAATTCTTTGCTAAAATAAAGTCCTAACCTTTTTCTATTCCGCTGTACATTTTCCGGAGTACCTAACTGTCATTTAACATTCAAAAAGTGCTCTATAATAAAAATTACAATGGGCGCTTTTTTCGCCTAAAATAATTTTCTCGGTCAGTGATTAAATTTTCATTAAAAGGGTAAAGTGGTTATCAAGATGATTATAAGAAGCGTTGAGTGGTTAATTGAATGAAAAATGTGGAACTTTGAGAGTTTTAATCTCTTACTTTCAATGATTTATATCCCTGATGATACCTTTTTGTAATGTCTTTTGTAAGTGCTATTAGACTGACTTTACTGACTGACTGGCTTTATGAGATAGTTATATTATAGCCATATTTCCCTTGAAGATTTCAATTTGCTGCACTTCTTGTCACAGGGGCAATCCATTGAGCGAATTTCCCCCGCAACTGCGTTTCCAGCATCTTCTGCTGTCACCGTCGATAACCGCATGCGGTTAGCCTCATTATCTGCGGGTTGAACTTTGAAAAGGTTTTCTATTTCAAGTCACATAAAATTAGAATTGATTCGGGAAATAAAGTGTATATACATGCGATTGTGACCAGCCAGTCGACGCTTAAAAAGGCTCGACTGACTGTTCATAATGGTGTGCTGGTACCTAAGCTTATATTATGGAAGTGAATTCTGGGTGTGGAAATGCGTTTTTTGCGAAGCATGTGTGGCGTGACTATGAATGATAGGCAAACAAATTATGTGGCAAGACTACGGTGTGGTTTAAAAGAGGTTGTAGTGACAAAAATTAAAAAGAGTATGCTTGGATGGTTTGTGTTGAGAGGATGAATGAAAGTCGACTAACAAAAGGTATTTACACGGCAGATGTGATTGGAAACGTCGGGATCGGACACCCTATGAGGACTTACAGTGACTTAATTGGTGATGTTCTTCCAAAAGGTCAGGTGCGTATTACTCGCAACCGGTGTGCGTGTATGACCAGATATATGAACGTAAACGAAGCAAAAGGAGTATGTAAGGAGCATTGCAGGTGATGTTCTATAGTTTCTGCCTACCCCCATGGGACGAAGGCGTGAGTTTATGTATGTATGATTGTAAGTTTGAAAATAAAACCGTTGTATTGTAATTAAATAAATTAGATGGTTCCAACGATCTTGACCTCAGATACTAAAAAACATCGCCATACATGTCCAAGGAGAACGACCTTTTATTATGGAATCAATAAAATAAAACGATCTGCTTAACCTTGGAAATTTTCGTCAAACAAACAGCAATTATTTCAATACGATTAATAATGTTTGATACAATCTAAGCGCAAAACCCTGTGATGTGTAACAAATTCGCGTAAATTTCGATTGATTTCACATGGTTTATTTGCTTTGAGCTCGCAGTAAAACGAATAAACATTAATTCTGTATGATTTTCGAACGTATCCAAACAAAATCATGTTGGTTATTCCAGTTGAAAAGTTTCAATATTTGAATGCGTAATCAGTTGATTACTAAATAAATGCATAACATAAAATCACGCTTGTGTTTCTAGAAAGATAAGACAGAGGTGCACCTACCCACGGTATTCCCACGTTTCACTAACGTAACGGGACGCGCAAATGTCGAATGAAAATTGGTTTTTGATGTGTAGGTAATCATCAGATTCTTTCTTCTCGCTTGCTGTAGAAGAGATTTCGTGAAAAGAGACGGAAGCGTGTAACATGAAGTGACAACTTGAGCAAACTCAAAATTCAAAGCATTTATTTTAAATAAACCAATTACAGGCACTTTTGAATTGTCAAGGGGTCGGTCAGTCATAAAGATGAAGCTAGTTGCCCATTCCTAGGCTTAGTATGCACCTATGGAGAAGAATGGGCAAGAAACTCCACGGACACTCTTTTAAATTGACATTACAAAGGTTACAAAATATTGGTTACATCATACGTGTTAAAATTATAAATGTGAGAACGATGCATAACGTCAAAAGCGTCCGTAATAAAAATATAAAAAAAAACAATTAAAAATTTTAAAATAAGCCATGGCCGTTAAGAGATGACCAGTCCCTACTGATGGCACCCGTTCACGAACATGACGCATGGATTAGCACCATTCAGCTCAACCATTTTGAAGGGAGCGAAATGATCCAACACATCTACCACCATCAGCGAGAGATTACAGTGAGCATGACATACCCTCAGCCGCCAGGGCACACTCAAGTCAATGAAAGACGTACCCAGTAAATGGTAGCTTTATAGTAAGTACATAGTACTCACATATGTGCTATGCAATTATAAAATACTAACAGATTGAATTTATACAATGCTAAGATAGTTTTTGAAATCTTCAGCAGCTCCAACAGTATTTCAAAATGCAAATCAATTAATTTTTGCACCCTTGTGGTGCAGGACCAGCGTTGAGCCAAGCATTTTTATCAGCGATGTAATCCCCCAACTCATAATATGCCTGGCTGCATAGTGTGCGTTTTAAACATGATTTAAACTTCGTTTCATTCAGTTGAAGTATGTGCGGAGGTATTTTACTCGTATTGTAACATTTCAAACAGTACCCCATGAAAGGTAAGTCAACTTTAGCCAGCTTGTAACCTGGTTGAACTAATTTGGTCCCTATTATCAGCATGGAGTAAGTTAGTGCTTTTTAATAGCATGGAATTAGTTAGTACTTTATAATAGCTTGGAATTAGTGTACTCACGGAATTAATAAGTACTATTTAGATTGTAAGTAGAGGGGGAATTTCGTTCAGTGGGCGACCACTAGTATTGAAGAATTGAATAATTTTATTCGAATAAATATTTCAGTATTTAGATTTTTTATGAAGTTAATTTATTTATGTCGCTGCTCAGTTGCTTATTGCCAAGGTGAGATGACAGGTGTTACACATCGTATGAAGGGCACAGGAAAAAACGGGGGTCATCAAAAAAACAAGTATTCAGAGATAATGGCATATTTAAAATAAATATATTATATATATTATTATTATTATTATTTTTTTTTAATTATTTTATTTAGAATAAATAATTTTTCTTTCTTTCTTTCTTTAATGTTCAATATCTAATTATTCTGTCAAAAATCAGCACTTATGTTTGTGAATTATCTTTACAATGGGCTCTTTTTATACTGTACTGAATAAACTAATGAAAGGCCCCCTTCTAACGAATCGAATGTGGTTAGTTACTTAGATTTTAAGAAATATGTCGATGAGCCACTTCTTTTCTTGTATCCTTCCTAAGCGACAATTGTAAGGCGCGCTCGTTTTTTTTTTACCTATAATAGATACTTTGCGAAACAAAAGACAGTCTGCTAATACTATTTACCTATGGCCAGGTTAAGGGTACTAATTTGAAACAAGTTTTTACTAATAAACCTGTTTTTAAATTAATTCAAACATACTTACCTAAAAAAAAATTGTGTGTCAGGTCTCAAAAATGAAATGGCAAGAAACCCATGAATAAACCCAACTACGTATATTAATTTTGTTTCGAACCAAGCAGTCTTTTTGATTTGAAGTTATGATATATTCGTTTGTGTTTTGAAAATATTTTTGAATGCTACGTTCAAAATAATTACGAATTAGGATATTGCGTGATCGTTCAATATGATGCTCTTTCGGAAGTTCAGTTTAAGAAGTGTGTTAGGTAGTAATTTAATACTTAATTTAATAAAGGTAATAAACGACTTTGTATCATTTTATGCAAAGCAGCAGAAGTTTAATAGTGGAGTGCTATAATTTTAGGAGCCATACCATTTGCATTTTTTATTACAATTTCTTATTATAAAGTTTTAGTATCGCATCCTATGAACTTAATACATTGTTCACTTTGATGTCTTTTAAAGGGTCCCCGAAACGATCAACTGCAATTGATAAATTATAAATGTAGTAATATTTTCGATCACTTCAATTGCATTTGGTAGACGATCAATTTGCGCATCAATGTGTATCAATCACGTTAAAATTGACAATTGCAAATGATTGTTTCGGGAGCCCTTTACTTTGATGGTGTAAACAATCTTGATAGTGTAGGTAGACGATATTGAAATATTGTTTTTAACCCAAATGATGGTAAGTGGCTGCTGCTATCTATACTCTTCCAGCTGTTTTCTTACTACGGCGAGAGAAAAAGAAAAACGACAGTCAAAGAGATATAAGTCAAAGTTAAAAATGTGACTTGAAGTCGGGTACGGACTCAAAGTCAAAAACGGAAACTTTGCAAATCAAGAAACGGCCGAACATTCAGCCAATACTTCGGATTATTGCTTGCCTGGGGTCGATTCCTAGGTCGGGCAAAATATTATTGAGTTTTTCCATTAAGATTTCTCGAAAAATGTAAAATGCGACGGTTGAGGAGTCCGGAAGCTAATAAATCAACTCTCTGGCCGATTGTGTATAATTTATAATTTTTTGTCCCATTCGAAGGTAAAGTACTAGTTGACCTCAATATAAATATTCACACGATTAATCAATTATAATTATCAACATACCGGAATGTAAGAATGTATGTAGCTTGGAAGTGTTCCCGATACCGGTGGGTTATTATTTTTTAAATTTTAATATAGGTATATAATAAAAATAATAAATTCATTTATTTCAGGTAAAAAACACCCATTGGCAAACATAACTAAAAGAAACAAACCATATCCGCACTCACACATCCAAAACACAAACAACAGTATAAAACTAACATAAAATTGTGAACAATAAAATTAAAAAAAATATGTATATAATGAAAAATTGCCAAAATTAAATATAAAATGTCAGAATCTACAAAAATTAAAATATATGTTATAAATATATATTATATTATATATATGTATCATCATCATCATTTCAGCCAAAAGACGTCCACTGCTGGACATAGGCCTACCCCAAATGGCGGGGGGTTACCATAATCGGCACCCTTGGCAGGCGGATTGGCGATCGTAGTAAGGTGTTAAAATGCATAGAGAACGCTGCTGCCCATTCTCTAGTAAGTCCCTTAATCGCCTTTAACGACACCCACGGGAAGAAATAGGATGATGCTATTCTTTACGTCCGGCACTACACGGAACCATATGAAATATATGTGTAAAATTAAATAAAGAATGTATGTAAATATTATTAAAAGCATTTAATTTAATAATCAATAAATACATAATGTATGACCAGCTGGTTATTAGTTATTATCAACAATGTAGCAATTATTGTTATGTCAGCGTTCTTGAACGGTACCTAAGTTATGGACAGTTATTAAAGGATTTGCATTTTAAGGTTTTTGCAATATTGATTGTAAAGTTATATCGATATTTTATGTATATCTTAGTGGCTAAATAATAACAGCCGCACGTTAAGCTGGACTTGCCGATGTCGGTTAGTGGATGGGTGACCATTCATAACATATCGAGTCCCCTCCGTGGCTCAGAAAGCACGTTAAGCTGTTGGTCTCGGCTACCATTCGTAAATATTTCACAGTCTTTACGAGTATTCAGAAGCCCGAAAGTCTGACAACCAGTCTTTACCGTTCGTTCGTTTTAGCTTTCGTCGTGCGTGTACCGAATTGTTATCTGCCCCTCATCATGGAAGAAGACTTTTGGCCGCAGGACGTGGTGTTCCGTTGCTTCCGCGGACAAGTTTCACAAGATAGCATAAACTCATTTTAGTGTAAAGTGAAGTGCTACTAACGTAGTCTTAAGGCGGATATTTCTTAAAAATTGTCAAAGAGGTGGTTTTTTAAAGCAGTGTATCTCTTAAACCGTAAATATTTTTTCCAAAACAAAAACAGTATGATATTGTCAAGTCTTTTGTGCATACGGTGATGGAACTCAAAACATAATTAAACATAATTTAGAACATCAAAAAATCTTCAAAGATAACTCATAATTATTTTTAAAAGCAGTTTATAGTCTTCATATGATCTTACCAAGATTATGTCTGGACTTTAAAAGAGACTGTGACCTATGAGTTTATTTCGGCCTTTCTTTTCAGAGTAGTCAGATAGGAAAAAAAAAAGTTCTTTATTATCTTCAATCGTACAAAAACACTTAACTAAAAACTATGCAGCGTAACAACTAAGGGAAATAGTGTTTTCGATAAACTCTGGCACCCAGAGTAAGATTTAACTTGTGTTTTAGGGTGCCAGCGTCCTCGCCTATAATTTGAACATATTATATATCAGTAGTTGTAGAAGGAGCACAGCATATTTTTATTAAGATAAAGAAAACGCCCACCTCATCTAGTTTTTAAAATAAGATTGACGTGTAAACGTGTTTGTACAAATCTACTTACAGAAATAAAATCATTTATCATATTTTATCAAGGGATATCGTGTTACCCAGTATCTGGGTTGTGCAGTCGGTCTATGTAAAATACTGGTATTCAGCTGCATCTGATCATCAGGGGTCATATCTGACCCCAAGATAGTTGGGAGAAGGCTAGGCGGGTGATGATGATGAAATAATTATTAATCAAGTTGTAGTCACGTCTAATGTGTCTATTACCGATAATTAAGGTTCCGTACCGAAAGGGTAAAAGGGGAACCCTATTACTAAGGCTCCGTCTTGAAATAGTTACAGAATATTTAGTTATATATTCACTTTAAAAATAAATAATTAAATTAAAATAAAACAAAAATTTAATTTAATTTAATTATACAACAAACGTTATTTTTTGCCATTTTTATAGATAATGGTACGGAACCCTTCGTGCGCGAATCCGACTCGCACTTGGCCGGTTGTTTTTTTGTATATCTTGTTGGTAATTTTACCTTAACTTTAAGCCATTGTATACCTATAAGCAATATGGAATGCAAATTAATATATGAATAAGTAACATAACATAACATCACGTCTTGTTACCCCGAAGGGTTAGACAGAGCTGTACCTGTAGTACACCCACATTTCGCCAGTTATGTTTAAGTCCCATGTAATAGGGGCCAGCCTATTGCCATTAACACACATCCAGACTCCGGGCTGCTACTGAGAAATTCCACATAGAAATACCCAATATCACTTCGCCTGATCCGGGAATAGAACCCTGGACCTGAAGCTCAGCAGTAGCGCTTGCACCCACTAGACCAACGAGGCAATCGAGGCAGTATATGAATATGAAATTGTCAGTAATGTCGTGATGTCCTAGTGGTTATGGCCTCGCCTCTCATGCACTGCGGTTCAAATCTGGGCAAGTACCAATGACACTTTTTTAATTTGTATGTAATTTCTGAGTTTACCTTGGACATTAGTGACATCGGTATCTAAGGAAAAACAACGGGAGGAAACCTGGACTTTTAGTTGATATGAATCCGAAATCGCCAACCCGTCATGAGCAAGCTTGGTGATCAATGCTCGTGCCTTCTCTGTATGAGAAGACTTTGCCAAACAGAGGAACACTAATAGGCTGGTATTTCCTTTTAATCGTCTTTGCCCTTGAAAGATACCTCACTCAATCTTAATCAAACAATTTCGTTCTAGTGGTGGTGACAAAGACGATTAAAAGACGTCAAAGACGTTATCCAAAAACAACTAAGAATATTAAGAGTAGATTCTCATGTCGTTTTTAGTTTTCTCGTTTTTTCTCAAGGGACTCATCGGGTTTTATCTTATATCGTGTTTTTGTATGTATCAACTCTCGTGACAATTGATATTAATCATTTATAGCATCGTTAACTTTCCATAATTTCGTTCTAGATGTGGTGACGAAGAGTTCGAAGATGTTATCCAAAAACAACCAAGAATATTAAGTAGATTTTTATGTCGTTTTTGGTTTTTTCCTCAAGGGACTTACTGGGTTTTATCTTATATCGTGTTTTTGTATGTATCAACTCTCGTGACAATTGATATTAATCATTTATAGCATCGTTAACTTTCCATAATTTCGTTCTAGATGTGGTGACGAAGAGTTCGAAGATGTTATCCAAAAACAACCAAGAATATTAAGTAGATTTTTATGTCGTTTTTGGTTTTTTCCTCAAGGGACTTACTGGGTTTTATCTTATATCGTGTTTTTGTATGAATCAACTCTCGTGACAATCAATTTTAATTCATTATTTATAGCATCGTCAACCTTCCATTAAGTGACTGTACCTACCTATATAATAAACATTGTCCATTCAATTATGATATACCAAAGTGGGCTTTTAATTTTATGGGTATACTAGCTGCACCCCGCGGTTGCACCCGCGTAAGTCTCGATCCCGGGGAAATATCGGGTTAAAAAGTAGCCTATGTCTCAATCCAGGCTGTCAGCTACATCCGTACAAAATTTTATCAAAATTGGTCCAGCCGTTAGAGCGTGAAGAAGTAACAAACATACACACACACACACTCACAAACTTTCGCCTTTATAATATTAGTGTGATGTGATTATTAGTACTGGTATGTTTATATCCCAGTATTATTAGGACTGCCTTGTCGGTCTAGTGGTCGCAAGCACTACTGGTGAGCATGAGGTCCTGGGTTCGATTCCCGGGTCGGGAAAAGTGATATTGGGTTTTTCTATCTGGAATTTCTCAGTAGCAGGCCGGAGCCTGGATGTTTGCTCAGTTGATGGCAATAGGCTCGCCCCCTATTATAACTGGCGAAATGTGGGTGTACTACAGGTACACCTTTGCCCAACCCTTCGGGGAAACAAGGCGTGATATTATGTTATAAATAAATACCTACAATACAAGATAATAATATAATAATAATAGCGTTTATTAGCAATCTTACAAAATAATTACATTTATTATTTACTTAGTAAGAAAATAAAAGTATATTCTTCTTCAGTCATAGGTTTTATGAAGATTGTTTTGCTTTAGCATAGGCCTCCCCGATATTCTTCCACAGTTCCTGGTCATAGGTTTTTCTCTTCCACATTGGCCCCGCTGTCGCTTTAAGGTCGTCGTCCCACCTTCGTATCGGGCGTCCTCTCTTCCTTTTGCCTTATCTGGGGTACCATTCGACCACTAATTTTGCCCATTTCTCCTTTTTGTCTCTGATTAGATGACCGGCCCATCCATTTCAGCTTTACAATACAAGATACACGAACCTTATTAGACAAATTCGATATTTACGGAATATCGAATGAGTTAAACATAATTTTCGATTCAATGTTAAACTACACACGGTAAAAGATGCGACCTTGCTGTATGGGCAAGATTGGACAAGGGCTTTTTTTTTATTCCGGAAGCAATCGGATAATTCCGAACAGTATCAACGCACACACAAAATGTTGTATGAAAATTGACGCTTCCTACAATAATATATTACAAGTTATAAAGGCTATTAAGTTGACGTGTGTAGGTATTTATCCCTTACAAGTTTTTGAATACAGTAGGTACCTACCTACCTACTAAACTAAGTACTTAGTAAACTTATGACAGCCCAGGGTTAAAAATACCTCCTTGTCTGGGTGTATAACAAACAACACTCATTTTCCTGATTATGTTAAGGTCAAATCAATAAATCTGCTAAGCCTTTTCCAAACTGCGTTACGGTTGGCTTTCTGTCTTACCGGATGCAGCAGAATATCAGATGCATGTATTGGATGATGTATTGTAGATGAAGCGACTGCTTGTCTGACCTCTGCAACCCAGTTAAGTAATGGGTGGTACGATATGCCTTGGTAAATAATAATAATACCGTTTATTTAAGACGACACAGGCCCATAGAAAAATATTTTAACCTAAAGATACATATTGTAATATAAACAAACCTTGTGTTAATAAACAGGCTTAAGAGGCTGACAACAGGTAAACCGCTGTCACTGTCAGATTGCATAGAAAAGAAAGAGATGCGCGATGACACAACGTATGGCGTAAAAATGCAAATAAAATCGTATAAAATTAGATATTAACTAATTAATAAAAAAAATATCCATCACCGGATGCAGTTTGGCATTTGCAATTTTATGGTATACTTTTAATTATAATTATAACTGTTAACGAAGGGATATGGTCTCATAAGACCATTTCCGACACCAACCTACATAGATTGGTGTCTGAAATGGTCTTATGGGAAAAGAACCACACAGATTGAGTGGACCTAACCAGTCAGTGCACGCATTTGTCAGTAATCATGCAGCTCAACTCAGAACTTAAGGAGCTCAACGATTCGTCAAACAACACCAAAGAAAGGACATTTGGGAAGGCCGCATAAGTTACTCAAACTGCCAGACCAAGATTAAAACTAACTAGACTGGACTAAGACTGGTTGTCATACTTTCGGTCTTCTGACGACCCGTAACAGCTGGAAAAGATCTACAAATAACAGCCGGTACTAACTGCTTAACGTGCTGTTCGAGGCACGGAGGGGTCTTGGTATGTAAAGATGGTCACCTATCCACAAACCAACCACGGCAAGCGTAGCTGATCGATCCATCCATGCGGTTGTACTTAGCCCCTCGATTAATAATAATAATGGATTAGAAAAACAAAGTTAAAATATACAGACCACCATCTAATCGCGACGAAATCCACTAACACTATTTGCACTTAGCAAATCTCAAAATACTTCTTCATCGAAATCAGGCCGCGATCTCAAAAATACTCGTGTCAGAATACAAACGCCCCAATACTTTAATATGGACCCCGATTCCCGATGCAGAACACCTCGGTCTATTTCAATTCGGAAAGCGATCCCTGTCTGGTTGAGAGAATAGAAAATGTGAACTTTAGAAATAGCTGACCTAACTAAAACTAACTTCAGTAGTTTTGTGTTTATACTGAGACAACAATATCTTCGGCTTGGAAAAGTTTAGCTTTAGCCTTCGCTATTTCAGAATATGCTGTATAATGTGGCTTGTTATGTTTATTTTTCTGTTAAGCTGTTTTGTTTCAGGAGGAGTTGAGCCAAGGAGTTTAATGACATCATTTGAAATGAAACACATGTTTTCACATACATCTATCTTCTCATCCATGATGAGAATCTACAAGGGTAGCGTAGAGGTAATTTGCAGTCGTGTCATTTGCGCAATTTAAGGAAACATGTGATACGGAGTGAACCAATCACCATTTGCCGGAACCAACTCCATTTGACTGATTTTTTGCCGAATACTAGCCACATATGGGCAAGATATTATAATGAAGTCTCGACCATTGCAGTAAATATTATTTTTAACCCCCGACGAAAAAGAGGGGTGTTTTAAATTTGTAGTGTGTATATGTGTCTGTCTGTGGCATAGCTCCTGAACGACTGAACCGATAATAGTTGTTTTTTGTTTGAAATCTATTTTAATCGAGAGTGTTTCACCTATGCTTTTGAAAATCTGAAAATGAAAATCTGCTCAGTGTTTGAAGATCATAACGTCTTTTCTTAGTTCATGGAGAGATAAAAACAACTTCCACAGGTCTGATCGATTCGAAATTTGAAATCTTATCAATGGGAAAGGTTGTCAATGATATTACAAAAGCATGATAACCTTGACCTGATACGCAGGCATCACCAGGATCCTGCAGGATACCCAAGCTGCCAGAAGTACTCTTCAACGGTGTACGGCGTCTACCTTGTGTTTGGGCTCATACAATGCGTTTTGACGAGCACATGCTAATACAAGCTAAGCGCTTAGGGTCATAATAATCTACAGGTTAAATGTAAACATTTTTGTTAAATATCGATAAAATTCGACCGCATTTTCGGTTGTCTACTAGTATAAATAAAGTTTTAAAAACAGGAAATAAAAGTTAGATTAAAAAAAAAATTAAACCCCCGACTTAACCAAAAACCTCTAAAAAGTAAAAAAATAATATTATGTTAATGTTGTTGTTCTCATAAAAGTTGTAGGTAATATTTTGATCCAAGTGTCGTCGCGGCGGGGAATGGCTAAAGGCTCTTATACACTCACGCGATATCGCGGGCGCGACAGGCACCGACAAAGACAATTCCTTTGTCGCTGCATGTCGCGCCCGCGATATCACGTGTGTTTGTAAGAGCCTTAATGGAAGCACCAAGCAGACGAGGCTTATACCTAGCAATAATGAATGTGTGCTATTTTAGAAAGGATACTGCTGTTAAGTCCTTATTTTCATTAGGCATCCGCTGCCGGGACGACGAAACGCGACGTTGGGATCAAAATCTACTCTCTACAACTTATATTAAACTTAAAGAACAACAACGTTAACATGTTATTTTTTAACTTGTAGCGGCATCAATATGGCCACATACGAACTACGCGTCACACTGACGGTCACGCAAATCCTGCATCTCGCAAGCAGAGTTTACCGCGCAACTAGCATATATACAAAGTCCCGACATCAACCGTCGGTCCGCCCGATTATGACGTACGCGTGTGTCGCTTTCGCACACGCCCGTCCCCATCTCATTCATATAATGCAGGCACTTCAAAGCCGATTTCTCCGTAAAATTACGGACGTTCCATGGTTCGTTCGGAACGAAACCCTTCATGTAGATCTTAAAATCCCCACCATTAAGCAGTTTATGAAACGCGCGACAAAGCGGTTCTTCGAGTCCGCAGATAGACATCGCAACCCCTTGGTTGTGCAGGCAGCTAGTTATAGACCTTCTCAGATAAGTCAGACTCGCCGACCTAGGCATACTCTCTTAGATCCGGATGACCCCATTACTCTCCTTCAGGAAAGCAATAGGGCCACAAGTACAGTGCACAAATACAAACCGTCATTCCGTCCTCACCGCCGAGGTACCACGCGAAGTTCAAGAATTAATTGTTCCCCCCGTCCCTTGCACGTCGAACCGCCAGCCCCGAGGCTGAGTGAGCCGTAGCATTTAATAGTAATCCCAATTAATAGTCATGAATTTAAACTTTCGATCCAGCCCGTCCCCAACTTGCTGTTTTTCCCCAACGACGCCCTAAGCCGAGGTTCGTACCCCACAGGGGGTGCCCTTAGAGCGCTGTCGTTTAGTTTATAATACTTATATTTACGCTCCTGGCTGGAGGCTTTAAGCTCACACCTTAGGGCAGTCACAGGAAAGACCGGTTAAGCAGTCACGGCCTCTCAAGGTCAACTGCGAGATGCCATTCAAAAAAAAAAAAACAACCGTCGGGCAGTTGCCCACCAGACACAACACCCGTCTGGTCGGAGGATCCTCCCTTTTCTATGGTGGATGAGTGAACTTTACCTTACTGTTCCTCATACCACCGAAAACTCTTTAGAGGGTTATGCTTTTAATTTTTTTTAACTTTGAATGTAGGTTTTTTAATCCAAATGCTCGAATCCGGAAAATGATTCTAGACTACAAATCTTAATTTTTAATTTAATTAACTAGTTACTGATTCAGTAACAAACAGTAGCTTTGTAACAAAAGGAAACCTCAATCCTGACTCGAAAACGAAAGATAAAGGCTTGCAAGAACACCGCAGCGCCAATTAAAACCTATAATGAGCTAACAATAGCCGCGAACTTGTTGCAAGTCTATTACCCGACTAAATAGAGAAGCAATTAGTAGTATAACGATCGTATTTAGGTACCGACCGACCGTGTTTAGTCGAGTAAACAGGTTTCTATTAATGTGCCCACAAGCTGTGTTAAGTTGTCCGTTGTGCAACCGCCGAACAATTATGAGAGCTACCATCGAAGCTGTTCGAAACTAAATGGTTGGAATAGGTAATCATTATTTTCTGCTTTAGTAGTATTGTCACCAGTGGCGAAAATTGGGCTGAATAGAGTATTTAATCAGTAGGGAGAGCTCATATTATAAATTAATTAGTGTATTAATTACCCTGGTAATTAACTGAATAACCTACACTTATCTGTGGAGATTCCATTCAATTTTGGGTCACTCTCCAGAAATATAACAGTGCTTGCACAAGAAGGTTATCACACCATATCAAACAGTCTTATATTTTCGTAATAATATTATAGGCACGGCTGTTCTTCTCCGTCATGAAATAAACTAGACCATTGTATTACAAAAAGAACATTAAATGGCTGCACACTGCTAAAAGGCAAGAGCAACCAGGTTTTAAGCTCCCGGAACAGCGATGCGAGTTCGTGAAACTGGTCAACCGGTTCCGCGAACTCACATCCTTTTCATATAAAAACGATGCAAATGCTCCGCTCGTTAAACCCAGTGGCTAACTATGTGCCGAATTCCCAGTAGACTACAGAGGAACGTTTCAGTGAAAATATCCTGTCTGCGCAATTGGAGGAGAGCAATCAAAACTGTCTTTCCCGAATTTTCAATTCTGTCTGAAGCAATCCTATGATCTTTCCCTCTAGATTGGTAGATAGTGTAGGTGCAACGATGGTTTGACTCTGGATAGGAAACACATTTGTTTGTCTACTGTTAACTGCTAACCTAGACTTACCAATATGGTCTTAAAATGAATACCAAATTATTTGTGTAGGATGGGGTTTTTTGTATAACAATGGTAAGATGTAAATGATAATATTAAAGACAAATAAGTCCATTCATTCATCAGCAATATGTTTTCTGCTGGACATTATTTAGGCAAACTATTAAACACAATCATAATCACTTTTTATTTGTCTGTTTTTTTATTTTAATTTACAATGAAATGTTTGTTACGTTATTTCTGTTACTCGTGAATTACCAAAAATTATTGAATAACTTTAATTGTAAATTGTATCCTTTTTGCCTTAGTAATATTGTGTATAACCATAAATTGTGCATGTTCTGTTAGTCTGTAAGTAATTGTTGCACTTATAAACATTCTATTAAGGATATTATTTTAAATGTATTGTGTAAACAATTATTATTGTTAGCTAACGGAAATAAATAAATCACCAGTAAGGAGTCTACTGCTGGACTTAGGCCTCCCTACTCGCACACGGTTTAGTTCGAATCGATCTTCGACTACTCTCATCGGGCTACTAAGTACCAGCCACCGCACGAAGTTCGTCAATCCGCTCCTCGCAATTAAAGAGCCAAGAAAGAATGATTAAACTAGTGATTAATGTTACCAGTATCCAGTACATAACAAAAGTTAAAGAATTTACTATTACTCGAAGGTATTTAGATTTCTAGTACCTACGTACCTAGCTACGCCCACAAAGTTACTGAAACAATCCAGTTCTTAGAATCCTGCCTGCACTGAGGTCAACCAGACATGACGAAATGCCACGCCTTCAATATTGAGATATTATTTATCTTAGATAATTAAATGTTTTGAATATACATGACCTACCGCAATATCTGCTGAGTTATTAGTTTGCATAATTTGATCACGATGAGAAAGGTCAACTGTACCTTCCTGAACAAATATTTGCATGGCCAACGTTCCCAGTCTTTATGTTCGTGATGGATGTATTCATGTTATGAAACTTTTTAAATTTATTCAAATATTTATTAAATTTATTGAAATAATTATTGCCATACTTATTTTTTTACAGGACTTATTTTTTTAATAAATAAAAAACAGAAAAAATCGTATCAATGAATTACTAACATAAATTACTTACTTTATGTTAGTACTTCATTAAAATAAAATAAAATATTAATGGATTAATTTAACTAAATAAACAGCAACTGGTAATGTCAAATCGCGCCGTCTATTTTTGTTATGAAGTTACTGGAATCACCGAAAAGTACGGATAAGGGTGGCACTGGTTCTGATAGTCACTCTAGCAGAGCGTCGCATCGATGGTTACGTGGCGGCTGTCTGATGATGACAGAAGAAGATGTGAAGGGAGCCGCTGTCGTCCCACGTTCATGATGAACTGCTATTCCGGCACAATCCTGATGATATTGATGCTGCTGAACCACTAATACGATTACCACTTCTGGTAAAGGCTATCCTGCGCCGTTATTTAATAGATATATCATCGCAATAAGAGTGTAGGGACTTTGTAAAGACAGTAACTGGTTGGAAGAAAACCTTCTTACCCTTAACATTGCCAAAACCTCATACTTGCAGTTCAGGTTCGCTAAAACCATACCAACAGCAATAACCCTTTAAGGTGCACTCTTGCAATTTCCCTGAAAATAGGATCGAGTGCCAATATCACCAAAAACAAATATAAAATACTTAGGTGTATTATTGGACGAAAAACTAAGTTGGCGGCCTCAAGTTGAACTAGCTGCCTCTCGAGTTAGGAAACTTATTTGGGCCTTTAAGAAACTTCGACATGTAGCTGATTTTAATCTTCTTCGCACTATATATTTTTCTCTAGCCCAGTCAATAATTGGTTACTGTATCACGGTGTGGGGAGGAGCCAGTAAAACAATTATGATCCACCTCGAAAGAGCTCAAAGATCATTGCTCAAAGTCCTGACCTACAAACCGTATCGGTTCCCGACCATAACTCTGTACCAAAACTGTAAAGTGCTCACAGTGAGACAGCTATATCTTCTCAATATCACATTGAAGCAACACCTAATAACACCAATAAACAACAGTTACAAAAGTAAACGCACAATCACTAATGTCTGTAAATACATCAAATGTAAGACTGCCTCAGCTAGACGGCAACATCTGTTTCTTGCTACGCATATCTATAATAAGATAAACAATGCCCTACTGACATTCTCTAAAAAATAAATTTAAAAGAAAATAAACACCTGGCTACAAACATTGGATTACATACAAACTGAAAGAATAATAACATAAACCTTGCAATTGCTAGGTCCATTATAAACATGCACGATAAATATATAATTATATACCATGATATACATTCACACATATCTACGCTCACGCATCCTCTCACACACAAACACACACACACCCTCACACGATCACACATACACCATCACGCTCACACAAACACATAAGCAGGTTTTGTATAATTTAAAATTGTTTAAATTTTATTGCTTAATATCTGTGTCAAACTACTGGGAGAAGATATTGATTCCTGTAACACAGGTTACAACCTAGCGCAGGAGTCAGGGCTTCCATAGAAATGTAACATACTTTTATGTCAATAAAATATTATTTATTATTATTACTTATAGTGTATCGCAATTGGGCTACTGAATTTTAATAGTCCGAAATCCGAGTGGACAATCTGACATATTCGTGCCATGTACAAATTGTATCTACATGTACAATATTGTATGCAGCTTAGTCTCTGCTTGATACCTAGTCATGTATCACGAGGCGCGTTTTGAATTACCTAACACGTATTGCGAGCCGTGATTACACATCTATCATGCATTCTGAATCGATCGGTCTTCAGCATAAAGTCGTTCTAATAACGTTCAAATATTGCGTTATTTCCCAGAACGAGAGCAAGCTGGTCGAATTTATAATCTATTCTTGCACTATAGGAAGGAAATCCCATAAAGAGATATACCCATAAAGAGTGTCCTAAGTTTAATAATTTATTACGCACACAAAATTTTAATAGCGTAATGGGGCGATTTTTAATTCTTGCTGGTGCGCGGTGTACTTAACGTTTTAGCAGACAAGCAACAGTGCAAAAAGGTTATTCGCATTATTTATAATTTATAATTGACATTCAAAACTGAGCCTATATCCATCTTCCCATTCAAAGCTATCATAAGACTCCAAGATAAATATCCCTTGACGTTGCTTCCATCTTCGTGTATCGACAGTAGCAACTCATGCAGGTACTCATTGAAGTAAGAGACTCGATCGTAGTCGTCCAACAGTCCTCGGTTACAATAATCGGTACTTTTAAATCGTATTTATTTGTTAACCATCTGATCATTTTCCTAAAACCTGGTGCGTAAATCTGTAAATAACATTTTATGTAATAACATTATATAAGTGGTGGCTTTTCATATTAGTTCTGATTTCTTATTTGAAAGCAATACTAAGGCAATTTAACTTAAAGATAAACTTTTCCTCTAGCAAGGTCTTTGAAATAACATAAATTAATGCTGTTTGTGGCTATGGATTCAAAATTCTAAGAATTTGATGAAATTTACGCACCGCTACCTCCTGTCTTGACTGGCTAATATTCTTACCACGTTATAAACTAACTGATAGATGGAAATGATGCGCCGACCCCAAATAAATTGGGATTAGGGCAAGAGGATGTTGAAGATGATAAACTTAACGTAAATTTGATGACCATGAAACTCCAGGTACAGCCCACGAAGAGTCCTGGTCCACTTTGACTCCAGTATCATGGTCGTATGATCGAACTGTCAATTTATCTTCTACAGAAGGTGTAGTTATCAAGTAGCTGGTGTAGTGGTTGAGGCTGAAGAAGTCGGAACTTCCCCGCAAAGCTTCAATCTATACTAAAAAACGCCAATGTTATTTAAAAAAAAATGAAGTTATGATGCTAGAATGTTTAAGGTGATCGTGAATCAGACAATGTACTTAAAGTATACATGAATAAATTGGATGAACTTATCCATTTTTTCGGAATATTGAAGACACACTGTTGATCTGTAATAGTCTTTAGGTACGACATGATGCAAATCAAATAGAAAATACTAAAGCACATAAAACTTTATAGCTCAAAAAGATTCTTAAAAGCAGTTAAATGTTGTTCTATATCGTTGGAAACAAAGAGACCTGTTTCGGCTAACAGCCCAACTGCGCACTTAGTGTTAACTGGTTATAAATTGTAATAAATATTGGATAAGCCACTATAGTCTGACCTTGGCCTCATTGACCATAGATTGTAAGAAACTCGTATCGATAATAGAAAATAGGAGTGTTCGATTGTATCCGATAACTCCAAGTGCCTATCCACTTGAAAGTTGTTTTGTAATTTCTACTTCGTGTTTCGAAATTAACATAATATCAGGAGGAGATAAAGGCAATGTCGGTTATGGTGAAATTAATTTGATAGACAAAGAAGATTATGGATTCAATAATACAACAATAATATTTGAAAAGAAAGAAATAAAAAAAAATTATAAGTATATAAAAAATATATAATTCAAATAATAATATATAATAAAATATATTATATATATATTTTTTTTTTTAATCTGTTGTTGTTAGATCAATAATTAGTAGTCCAACCACAATGCTTGATTTGTTATAACATAAGCAAAAGAATCACCTAGCCTCAAATGCACTTAAAGATAGAAAATAAAATATGAAATACAAACCTCATCCTTTGTGAAATATGGTAGACGGGACCTCAAGAAGCCTTCTTCGTAACTAACGTTATCAACTCGCTCTCGGACTAATGGTGGATAGTCACCAGCCTTGGAGTATATGGGATGAGCAAACATTCCCACCTGATGACAAATCAAAATTTCGTTTTACCTGCCTATTTTTTAACCTCTTTCGTATTTACTTTCATGTAATTAAACATCACTTAAGGGGATAAGAGATCCGCAGGCAAACAAAGGTAACCGACATAGCCCGAAGAATTGCCAAGCTTAAGTGGCAGTGGGCAGGGCACATTGCTCGCATAACTGATGGCCGATGGGGCCGAAAGGTTCTGGAGTGGCGACCGCGTACCGGAAGGCCTCCTACAAGGTGGACCGATGACCTTGTGAAGGCTGCAGGTATCTGCTGGATGCGGGAAGCACAGAACCGGTCGAAGTGGCGGTGCTTGGGGCAGGCCTATGTACAGCAGTGGACGTCTTTCGGCTGAAATGATGATGACAATGAAAGGGAATAAAATAACTTTCGACATAAACTGATTATACTTATTCCAAAGGAGGAATTTATAGGAGAATGAAGATTGACAATGCATTTTGTACAGTAGGTATTACTCACGTGCATTTCAATAGGTCGCTCTGCAGCTTCTTGGTCTTCTGTACTATTGTCAATTTTAGGCATACTCCAGTTACAATTCAAAGATTTTTTTTTGTTACGTACTGAATTTTTTTTTTTTTGTTTTAAAACAATCAATAACCCTAATACAAATAAATGCAGAGATATTTATCTAAACTTAAGGTAACAAATGAATACATAAGAAGACCTTTTTGATGGTGAAGAAATTCTTGTTGATACAATCGGTAAGCTCGAGCGTGAGCCAACAACATCTGATGAGTTCAAAGGTATACTCGTTATGCCACACCAGGCGACTACAATCCTGGGCCAGTAGTTCTACCATAAGACTAAAACAAAAGAAAACATGAAAATTCATCATGACGAAATACTACAAGGTTACTTAGTAAAATTCGGTTCGCACCACACTCAAGCATCCGCTCGCTAACCGTACAAACAGAATATCATGACAACTAACCGCTGAACATGGCCATCGTCAATTCTAACATTAAAAACTAAAGCAACCTTAGAAGTATCAAAAATGCCATCAACTTTCGCTAACACAATGTTGCTGAGGCAATGAGCCTCACTATCAACCAATTCTTTACAAGATCACCTAAAAGATGGAAAACAATCCGTGCATAATCTTCAAAATAGACCACTATTTTCAGATTGCACCACCCACCAAGGTCAACGAAAATTGTTGGCATCTCTCAATGGTACTCTGTATACCATTGGGACATTCCAACAATTTTCGTTGAATGATAGGAGTAATATTAGCCTTTAAAAGCTGTTTAAAAAACCTTCGGTAGTACATAACTCCTTCTCTGTTTATGTAGTTATCAGTCCCGTTTGGCAGGATACTGAAATTAGAAATTAATTTCAGGCAAAGTTATTGAAATGCGATGATCAATAAATGTTTAAAGCTAGGAGTTTTATGTTATGGAGCTAATGTTCTGCGCGGCCCCGATAAGGCCATTCATCATCATCATTTCAGCCTAAAGACGTCCACTGCTGGACATAGGCCTCCCCAAAAGGGGGGGTTAGCCATAATCACCAGGCTTGGCAGGCGGGTTGGCGATCGCAGTATGGTGTTAAAATGCATAGAGAATGCTGCTGCCCATTCTCTAGTAAGTGCCTTAGTCGCCTGATTGGCCATTATTTACCAGGTAAAACTATACAAACCCAAAGTTGGTCAAACCGGCTTAACCTTGTCGGTACGGTCACTGACAGTGGTCGTTGCCGTGTAGTGCGTAAAGTCCCTTAGACCAGAAAAAATACATACCGCGGCCAAGAAATAGAGGTACGGTAAAAACCAAAACCAAGTGTTTTTTATCATATCGATGTCTTCTATGTACTTGTGGTAGGAATCAGTTGCAACGTCATTCATCCCAAACACTTTCACCCTTGCCTTTAACATGAAAGGTTTTATTAGATTTCTTCATTTCAATACAGAATAATGAATTAACAGTCACATTATTCATTTTCCCAAGCTTGATCAGATTAGATCAGCAGTGCTATTCTGTAACCATCTCACCGTGAAAACTTAGATGAAGTGAGCGTGGAGTGAACTGTCAGTGTCATCTCACCTGATGCTAGGGATGGACCAAGGATTACATTTACAATCATAATCGAGATTTAAAACAGAAACTTAATTTTGTTTTTTTTACATTAAATTGAGTTTGTCAAAATTTCTATTTTGCTATTTTATTCAAAAACCCCTTAAATAGTAATGTTAAGACACATATACTCGTAAACTAGCTTTGAAATAATATAAAATTACTAATATAATATACAGGGTGGAATTTTGTAATGCCACCTGGAGGGAAAGTACTCTTAATACTGCAGATAGAAAGTTTTACTCAAAGGAAACATACCTTTATTTTTGAATAGAAAGCAAACTGCATTCAAAGATTTTCGAAAATTCTCTTCTCCCACACCCGGGAATCGAACCGGCTAAAATCTGAAAAAATTATACCCTGTACTTTTATTGCATCGATCGTTAGGGTCAATTATAAGGATGAAATCTCTCTAACAAACATGATAAATTAAATGAAAGGAAAACCAGGAAATCTTAAATTAATTTAATTATTTACAAAAAATGGTAAACTAACTAATTAGTTGCTCGAAATGGGCTCCATTCTCTTGGATACACAAAATTATTCTTTTAACGAATACATTTCTAGTAACCTTTAATAAAGTGTTGTGGTTAATATTATAAATCGTATTCTGAACTTCAACTCTCAACTCGTTGTCATTCGCATAAGATTTCATGTAAATTTGATTTTTTGCATATCCCCACAAAAAAAAATCTAATGGGGTGAGATCTGGCGATCTCGCAGGCCATCTGATTGTGCCGTTTGTACCAATCCAGGTATTAAAATGGTTATTAATGTAGGCAGTAGTGATTCTGCTGTTATGTGCTGGAGCACCATCTTGTTGTAGAATTATTTGGTTTCGCTCTTCCTCGGGGAAACCATCGTTTCTTAAGAGATCCAGTATTTCAATATACTTGACAGTGTTTAAATGACCTTCGTACACGTGGACTAACATTACATTATTTCTCATAATTCCGCACCAAACGTTGAAAGAAAATCTTACTTGATTGTTAGTTTCATGAACACGAACAGGATTCACTCGAGACCAATAATGGTTATTGCGGCGATTGTACATGCCATTATTGCTGAAGTTGGTTTCGTCAGACCATACAATGTTACTCAAAAAATTAGAGTTTCGGTCAATTTCTCCAAGCATGTTTTCACAAAATTGTAATCGTCTGTCACGATCCCCAATATGCAATTTTTGCACCAACCGACCTTCACGATAGCATTTATACTTATACTTTTTCAGCACTTTAAGTACGCGAGTGTGGGTTGTTCCTAATTCATCGGCAGCATCTCTACTTGAAGCCTTTGGAAATGATTCAAAGTATGTTAAAACATCTAGTTCAAAATCGAAATAGTTTTGCTGAATAGTTTGCCGTCTCTTCTTGAAACCACCCGTATTCTTTAAATTTTCTACCATTCTTTTCATTACGAACCGAGTTGGTGCCTGTCGGTCTTGATATCTCTCTCCATACCACCGCAGAGCTAGATTCACGTTTTTATTATTTAAAAAAAAAGCTTCCATTAAATCAAACTGTTCTTGATAAGCCAGTTTCCCCGTAAGACAAAATGTGAAATAAGTTGTAAAAAAAATCAAATGTGAATAACAACTATGACAATCAAATTTTCAGATTTTAATCTAACATTCCATATTTAAGTTACCTCATACACGCAGCTACGAGTATGTCGCAAAGGAGTCTGCATTACAAAAGATGGATGTTAGTTAAAGAGCTTTAACTTGACTCATTGAATTTGTAACTTCAGATTTCCTGGTTTTCTTTTTATTTAATTTATTATGTTTGTTAGAGAGATTTCATCCTTATAATTGACCCTAACGATCGATGCAATAAAAGTACGGGGTATAATTTTTTCAGATTTTAGCCGGTTCGATTCCCGGGTGTGGGAGAAGAGAATTTTCGAAAATCTTTGAATGCAGTTTGCTTTCTATTCAAAAATAAAGGAATGTTTCCTTTGAGTAAAACTTTCTATCTGCAGTATTAAGAGTACTTTCCCTCCAGGTGGCATTACAAAATTCCACCCTGTATATTAGCATAATAATATTATTGAAATCTCGATTATGATTGTAAATGTAATCCTTGGTCAATTGACGGCACGGTTGGCGCAGTGGTTAAGCGATTGACTGCTGCGCTGCGTGTCGCGGGTTCGATTCCTGCACGGAACAAATATTTGTATGACCTACAAGTAGTTGTTCCGGGTCTGGCTGTTTGTGTATGTGAGTTTAAATGTTTGTAAACGCACCCACGATACAGGAGAAATTCCTAGTGTGGGGCAACGTTTAAAAAAAAAAAAAAAAAATCCCTAGCATTAGTGGAATGACATTGACAGCTCACTCCACGCAAGATTTCACGATGAGATTTTTACTGAATCGACATAATTGTTTTATTTTTATTTTCATGCACACTTGGTTTCTCAACTCACTTTAGACATTGGCAGAATAGTCGACACCGGCTTTGCTTGCCATACAACAAAAATAGAATAGAATAGACATGCAGCAGGCTGATAAAGTATCATATTATTCTTATCTTAAAATTAATGACGAATATTTTGTAAAAAAATAACTATGGAAATATAATTATCTTCAACGTGACTTTTATGATTTTGGTCTTCCCTTACTTTTCTGTGTTGAAAGTGTTGATGTATAACTGTAGTTATCCTTTATAGGTTCAATTAGAAAACAAAGTAGTCATAAGGAGCCGAAATTTTGATGAAGACCATAATCAACCGCTCTTTTAGAGACTGATGCCGAGTTTGTTGGCGAGGATACTGTAAGGGAAGTGGGAGACCATAAGACCGGAGATGACGGGCTAAGTTATTTGGAAGATTCTTTCATAGAGGCGCTTGTGTACACTCGGCATTGTATAGGATTTCCGTACAATGAGGTCAGCTTATACTGGAAATGAATAGCTTGATATGTAGCCGTGTATATCTAGAAAACGTACTTACTTTATAATAATATATTGCGTCTCCAAAATAAGAACAAGGAGTACAAACGCGTAATGCAGAATGGAAAAAACAGAGCACCTACGACTTGTGCCAAAATGGTTTCAGATGGATTTCAAATAAAATGACTGATTACGTTGTAATAAAAAGGACCTCAATTAGGTACTTAAAATATGTAATAAAAATATGGTTTTACATCGTGTTTAGGTTAAACTTAAAAAAAAAATACGTTAATATGATTACTCTATTACTATTACATTTACATTGTTTTTTATTTTATTTACATAACAAAAAATAATAACGGTCATTTTAATTTTCCGTTTATAATAACAAATTCATGCGTCATTTTTACCCATGATTATCTTTAACGTACATCTCAAGACAATTATCTTTTATCTAAACAATACTTTTGAAATGTTTGCACGAAAGTTTACAATGAATAATTTGTGAAGCTTATTTGAAAACAAAATAATTAAAACATGGTTTTAAGTAAGAAAGGAATTTAAAATACCTATTTAGTGTGATAACTAGTTTTTGTCAAACTTTAGTTTTTAATGTCGATTTTATAACAGAAGGTTGGCTCGTACTTATATCATGTAGAGATTCTGCTCCTCCTACCTGTTTTATGATTCCTCTAGATCTCTAATTGCATGTGAACGTGCTTAATATTGACAATAATGTAGCAATTATTATCTTTATGGCTAAACAGTTCTGCTGAAGAACATTGTTACAGTTTGTTTATTGGTAGCTCAGCACTAAACTAGGGGCCGTAAAATGAGAATCCCTAGAAATACATTATCTTTAGAATTAACTGATGTACTTGCGTATACAGACATTGAGTAATAAGTCATTGTTGTTTTAATTCTAACGCTATTGTTTATTTCAGTGGTAATAATAAATAATTCACTGATAGATTTTGTCCAGATAAGGTATTTTTATTTTATTTCTGTGCCTTTTATTCTGTGCTAAATAAATGTATTTTCTTTCTTTTACACGCGTACGGATATAATTTCAACCAGTGTGCGACCACTAGTAATTAATAAATTGTTCGAATAAATATGATAGTAATATTTTTTTTTATATTTTGAGGTTAATTTCTGTTGCTGCTCAGTTGCTTATTACCAAGATGAGATGTCAGATGTTACACATCTTATGCGACTACTGTAAGGATCGCTAGATTTTTTTTTTTTTGACATGCGCGTACTAAGGTACAACTTGGAATCCTGTTAGCACAATATTATTCCCACATTCTAATAATAGTCCCATTTCTAAACCTTTTATAATTTCATGCTATCCAACCACAATACCCCCAAAGCGGGTAATCAAACTGGGCACGCCACAATTGTGGCGATAAGTCCCCTCTTTGAAGAGTGGCTAGGAGCGAGAGTGCATGGGATGCCGTCACCTCCTTCTGCGAAGCAGTAATGCTAGCGAAGGAGGAGGCGGAACGCATGAGGGTGAGGCAAGGTTCGCACCCTCGCGCCCTTAGTCGCCGCAGGAAACGCTCCGGGTGTCGGGAGTCGCAAGCCAAGTTCCGGCCACCGTAGGCACGGGCCTGCGGACGGTAAGCGATGGGTAGCTCGCCGTCCGATAAGGACTAGGCCCGGGTCGACGGCGCGTTGTGTTCCACAAAGAGATGTCAGCACCACCTGACGGGGTCCGTTAGGACCAATGCCTGCCAGGGTTGTGAGTTTGTCCGAAAGGCATATCATGGCCCCGGCACACAGGCAACGGAAGGTACACGGGTGGGTTTTAGTCAGTAAAAGTCTGACACGCCCTCCCGCTCCACCCAGAGCGGAAGAAATTATTTGATAATTTCCCACCCCAAAAAAAAGGGGGTAAACAAAAAAATAGTAATTAAATTTAAATAGCTTTTACCTCCTTCATTCCAGGCTCCTTCAATTTGATAAGCTACCGTTGATACTCCAAACATGAAATCATCGAGAAATTAATTAGTTTTCTCTTTATCCGCCTGCAAAGAAGGGTTTTTACCTTCTGCTTCCAAATATCTTCCTCTGATTAACGGTAATAAGCTGGATTAAGAAGAAACACACACACCGACTTCAAATCACATCGGACATTATATAATAATCATTTTGGAAATTAAAAAGATCTTTTGTTTGTATTTTTAAGTTTTAGTTTTGGCTGAAGAAAGAAAGAAAGAAAATGTATGGGCTATAACGGTTAGTTACGGATTAATGCAAGTTGAAAATGTTACTACGTGCTAATTGATCAATATTCTTACCTCAAAATTGCCAAAATGTGTCCATTTAAGATAACCACACTCGATGCCCAAATTGTGCAAACCAAAATCAGAGGTCAGATTAATGACAATTTTATAATTAAAATTATTATTATTTCCTTTATTACGTTTGTATACACATTAATTACATTTTTAAATATTTTTATAAAAATAATTAAAAAAAAAAACATTTAAAAATTTAAATATTTATTTTATTATAGATTTTTCTTTATTTTTTTATTCGTGATTAAATAACATGCAACAATTACAAAAACAATGTAGTTTTAACACCCTTGGGAAAATGTTAACTACAATTATTATTTAATAGCGGCCGCCGAGCGCCAGATCCCCTCTATTGTTGGTGAATTGGTTTTATCCAACAGGGATTGTCTGGACCTATAATTCTAACCGGCTAAAACTAGGTGTAGCCGCACTTCGGGTATTAGCCGTAACATACACACGACTTAGAAACTAGTAATAGTACTTAAATATACCAGAAAAACTACACAAACTAATAATTACTACGCCACAGTGGCATGTAGGCGTATCCAATATCTCAGTATGGGGCTGTCCCACCTATGAGCTATAGTTTTCAGGATGCTGTTGGGGCTGGCGCGTAACCTGCGCATAATGGAAGCACAACGCTTGCGTATGATGGCGTGAAAACCATCTATTCTCGCCTTTGCAAACATGCCGGAAGCACTGCAGTAGCGCGGCAACCCCATCAACACCCGGAAAGCATTATTGTATTGTACGCGCAAAGCTGTATGCCCTCCGCGTGTAGTTCACCCACAGACTGAATGTATAGAACGACTGACAGTACGCTGTAAATAGTGTAGCCTTTACTTCAGTCGTGCATTTTGCAAATCTGCGAGCCAACATATTGCAGCGAACAGCCAATGCCCTGCAATGAACTGTTCTCCAAAATTAAGGCATTTTTTTTTTTGGGAGACTTTTACATGTCAACATGTGTTGTATATGTCAGACTTTTACTGACTAAAACCTACCCGTGTTCCTTCCGTTGCCTGTGCGCCAGGGCCACGATATCCCTTTCGGACAAACTCGCAACCCTGGTAGGCCCTATCGGACCCCATCAGTTGGTGCTGACATCTCTTTGAGGCACCTGCCTGCCTTTCTTTTACAGCCTGGTTTCCGCAAAGCAAATCAAAACAAAAAATTGCCAACAATTAGCTGACTGAGATAGGAACATACAAACAGCGGGGTAATTGCGTAACACAGTTTTTCTCCATAGGAGGAACCTACTACTCTTTGGAATGGGCAACTAGCTTCATATTTCTAACTAACCGACTTCTTGACAATTCAAAAGTGCCTGTGTGAAATAAATCCTTTGAGTTTGTGTTTGAGTTTGACACACCCAAAAATGACAATTGATCGCAATGTATTTCATTTTGACAGTTCAGCGACTTTCATTGCGTTATTTACGTTGTTGAGTAGACGAATTTTTCAAACCTATGAAGCAATGGATTAAGAATATCTTTTAGAACCCTCAGATTGTGATTTATAGTGTGTTACAATATATTTGGGTGAAGGTCCTTTAACTTTATGGAATAACTAGCTGCGCCCCGCAGTTTCACCCGCGTAAGTGTCGATCCCGTTGGGATATCGAGATAGATAGTCTATGTCTTAATCCAGGGTGTCAGCTACCTCCATACAAAATTTTATTAAAATTGGTCCAGCCGTTAGAGCGTGAAGAAGCAACAAACATACACATACACTCACAAACTTTCGCCTTTCTATTATTAGTGTGACAATGCAGTGCAAATTTATATGAGAGTGTAGCAAATGAAAATATCGCTTGCGCTTACGTACGAATAGCCATCAATCCATTCGAAGTCATCCAAGAGGATCCAACCACAGATTACCAGGTAAATCACTCCATACAATATTTTCAATACCTACTGCTATAATAGCCTACACCTTCAAGTCGCTAGACGCTGTGAATTAAAATGTACCTAACCTTACAAGCATAAAGTGAGTTTTTCTTTGTAGCTGTGCGCCGCCCGCAGAGCCGCGCGCGCCTCGCGGCTGTCGGCAACCCACTGAGAAATGGGTGAGCGACCCGGCGACCGGTAGGTAGTTAGCGCACATAAATACGTGGACTGATTTATCTGGCAATCTTTGGCCCAACTGGAATATCCCTTAACATTGCACCATCTTCATGTACAGCTTCGAAATTGAGTAGACGATTTTTTCAAACATATGAAGCAATGTGTTAGGAATATCTTTCAAACCTCTCAGATTGTGATTTTAGGATGCAGGTCTCTTGACATGACTTTGACAGTCTGTCAGCCAATTCCCAATTTATCAGCTGTATAGCTGAGTTGCATTCTTCTTCCCGATTACATACGTCTAATCTGTTCGATGTTTAAAGACAAACAAGACCCAAATAAACTTAAATTTTTAAAAGTCTATCGCTACAATTCGCCCTTAATTAAAGGGACAGAGATAAAACAAGACGTATAGGCGATTTAAAATTTAGTTACCTTTGAGTATTCGGCAGTAATTTTCGTAATTCTGTACAGAATTAATTCTATGATGATATATAATAAGAACATTTTGGTTCGGTTGTAATTGCTTATACGAAATAAATTGTGGTAATTTATATCTCAAAGGTAAGTAAGAAGTCACTTTCCTTACCTTAGATTTATCTTTTTTTGTATTTTTAAGGAAAAATGGGTGACCGAGCGTTCTATAGACACGTTTCATACATTGTAAACAAAAAATAAATACCTGGACCGTACATATAGGTATTGCTATGTTAACAACTTTTTTTTAAACGTTGCCCCACACTAGGAATTTCTCCCGTATTGTGGGTGCGTTTACCAACATTTAAACTCACATACACAAACAGCCAGACCCGGAACAACTACTTATAAGTCATACAAATATTTGTTCCATGCGGGATTTGAACCCTCGACACGCAGCGCAGCAGTCAATCGCTTAACCACTGCGCCAATCATGCCGTCTTCAATTATTATTATAGTCTTCGACAGTGCATGTATAGAGAAGAAGTTCCATGAGCATATCAAATGTGCATACACGCAAACGACCATACAAGGTTTATTCCAAGTATTTCCCTCCCCAAATACCTGGAATTCTGGATTGGAACTTAGTAACGCCAGCAAATGGCGTGGCCAGAGTTCATGTAGATAATTATGGTGTTACCTACATGTATGACGTCTTATTTAGTTGCTAGAATAAAAAAATACAATAATTAGAATTTTATAGTAACATTTTGTAAATTGAACCTAATTTAAGCAATTACAAAAGCTAAAAATATTTAATTAAAGCCCAGAAATTCGAGTTAAATTTCAAAGATACAGTTCCACCAAAGTTTTCTGCTTTGCATCAACTATGATGAATTCTTGATGCGTACGATGCAGAAAACTGTGCAATGCAAAGTAGTCAAGTTCAGGTGAAATACATTTTAATAATCCGTTGATATTTATTCGACAGTTTTATTGATTTCTCATTTTTTCTGCAGGCTTTTAAATTATTTACCGATACTCAAAAAACCCTGTGTGCACACACAAAACAGGTAAGTAGTAATAAACGATATTATGGAGGTCTAATACCGTTTTCCGTCTATTTATTAATATTTTATTAACAGTCAAAAAGCGATTTCGCGGAGCAAGTTTCAGTATTTAGGTACCTACCTTACGGTCGGATTCTAACGGTAGATGGAGGATAAACCCGTGGTTTTAGTCGAAAGGTAAAAGTCCGATATAACCTTACATTTTTCAAGGTGGAAGGAGCAGGAATAAAAGTCAATTGCCTTTTTTCCTCGAGGAAAAAAGGCAATTATGCTCCGATCAATGTGTTGTAAATTGCAATTTAGAAACTAATTTCAAATCTCAGTGATTTACCCTGTACCTAACCTTAATATTTATGCTATAGGGATATTTTTAAATTCGTTGTAATCAACGATCTTGGCATTAAAATTTTACGTATCATGCTACTCATAGTAGGTAGGTACTTTTTATTTAAATTTATGGGTTTGTGTCATTTCACACCACGTAGTTTCACAGTTATTTAATAAAAAACTTGGAAACAAAACAGTAATTATTTTTCAAAACAATCGCCGTTTTCATAATATAAAGTTATGTTAATCGGATAACCTAAGGATTGTAAACGCAGAAAAACTTCAATAATTGTTTGTTGTAGACATTTTTGATGTAGCCTTTTTAATTTTATGAATGTTTTATGATAATAATACAAAAAAATAATGGTTAAACGGTATTGACAACATTCATTTGTCGGTATATGTTAAGTAACGGGTTGCAGCACATTATGTTCGGGTCCAATGATTCGGCACAACCAGGGACCATTTTGGTTGACCATTGAAAGGGTTTTCGATAGGGTTTTTCTAAGCGGTTAAACAAAAACCCATACGATATGGGTAACCCTTTTGAACGGCTTAAATTAAATTTTGGTTACCCGTTTAAAGGGTTTTTGATAAAAAGCCATACGGTGTGGGGAACCCTTTTGAACGGCATACTTTAAGCCATTCAAAATTACCCACACCGTATTTGTTTTTGATTAACTGCTTAGATAAACCCTATCAAAAACCCGTTTCATTGAAAGGGTTTTCGATAGGATTTTTCTAAAATGGTAACTAAAATGGTCCCTGGGTAGAATAGAGATAGAATTGGTCATGCTACGCGTGCTCGGCGGATATCGAAATAACATAATATTATGATTTTTTCATGTCACTGGCTCTCAAGTAGGTATAGAATCCATTGAATGGGTTATCATGTAACCCTTTCACTGGGTTTCAAGAATAAAACCCATTCAACGGGTTATCATGTAACCTTTTCATTGGGTTTCTAGTATAAAACCCATTCAAAGGGTTACATCATGATAAAGGGGTTTACCCCTTCGAAAGGCTTAACCCTTAACCGGGATTGTACGGTCCCTAGGCACAACCGGGCAGCAAAATATAATATAATTATTTAAAAAAAACCGGCTAAGTGCATGTCGGACCACGCAAAATTAAGGGTTCCGTAGTTTGAAAAATTTATCCCAAGAACAAACTTAACATTGTGGTTGATAACATGTTCTCCCATACAAATACCAACTGCAAATGTAAGTTTGAACGCACAATATTGGGAGGTTTTGTATACTATAGACTTCTTATAGATTTTCCTGTAATCTATAAGCATATACAGGGTGGAATTTTGTAATGCCACCTGGAGGGAAAGTACTCTTAATACTACAGATAGAAAGTTTTACTCAAAGGAAACATTCCTTTATTTTTGAATAGAAAGCAAACTGCATTCAAAGATTTTCGAAAATTCTCTTCTCCCACACCCGGGAATCGAACCGGCTAAAATCTGAAAAAATTATACCCTGTACTTTTATTGCATCGATCGTTAGGGTCAATTATAAGGATGAAATCTCTCTAACAAACATGATAAATTAAATGAAAGGAAAACCAGGAAATCTTAAATTAATTTAATTATTTACAAAAAATGGTAAACTAACTAATTAGTTGCTCGAAATGGGCTCCATTCTCTTGGATACACAAATTTATTCTTTTAACGAAGTCATTTCTAGTAACCTTTAATAAAGTGTTGTGGTGAATATTATAAATCGTATTCTGAACTTCAACTCTCAACTCGTTGTCATTCGCATAAGATTTCATGTAAATTTGATTTTTTACATATCCCCACAAAAAAAAATCTAATGGGGTGAGATCTGGCGATCTCGCAGGCCATCTGATTGTGCCGTTTGTACCAATCCAGGTATTAAAATGGTTATTAATGTAGGCAGTAGTGATTCTGCTGTTATGTGCTGGAGCACCATCTTGCTGTAGAATTATTTGGTTTCGCTCTTCCTCGGGGAAACCATTTAACTCGTTTCTTAAGAGATCCAGTATTTCAATATACTTGACAGTGTTTAAATGACCTTCGTACACGTGGACTAACACTACATTATTTCTCATAATTCCGCACCATACGTTGAAAGAAAATCTTACTTGATTGTTAGTTTCATGAACACGAACAGGATTCACTCGAGACCAATAATGGTTATTGCGGCGATTGTACATGCCATTATTGCTGAAGTTGGTTTCGTCAGACCATACAATGTTACTCAAAAAATTAGAGTTTCGGTCAATTTCTCCAAGCATGTTTTCACAAAATTGTAATCGTCTGTCACGATCCCCAATATGCAATTTTTGCACCAACCGACCTTCACGATAGCATTTATACTTATACTTTTTCAGCACTTTAAGTACGCGAGTGTGGGTTGTTCCTATTCATCGGCAGCATCTCTACTTGAAGCCTTTGGAAATGATTCAAAGTATGTTAAAACATCTAGTTCAAAATCGAAATAGTTTTGCTGAATAGTTTGCCGTCTCTTCTTGAAACCACCCGTATTCTTTAAATTTTCTACCATTCTTTTCAATACGAACCGAGTTGGTGCCTGTTGGTCTTGATATCTCTCTCCATACCACCGCAGAGCTAGATTCACGTTTTTGTTATTTAAAAAATAAGCTTCCATTGAATCAAACTGTTCTTGATAAGCCATTTTCACCGTGAGACAAAATGTGAAATGAGTTGTAAAAACAATCAAATGTGAATAACAACTATGACAATCTAATTTTCAAATTTTAATCTAACATTCCATATTTAAATTATCTCATATACGCTGCTACGAGTATGTCGCAAAGGAGTCTGCATTACAAAAGATGGATGTCAGTTAAAGAGCTTTAACTTGACTCATTGAATTTGTAACTTCAGATTTCCTGGTTTTCTTTTCATTTAATTTATCATGTTTGTTAGAGAGATTTCATCCTTATAATTGACCCTAAAGATCGATGCAATAAAAGTACAGGGTATAATTTTTTCAGATTTTAGCCGGTTCGATCCCCGGGTGTGGGAGAAGAGAATTTTCGAAAATCTTTGAATGCAGTTTGCTTTCTATTCAAAAATAAAGGAATGTTTCCTTTGAGTAAAATTTTCTATCTGCAGTATTAAGAGTACTTTCCCTCCAGGTGGCATTACAAAATTCCACCCTGTATATAACTATTTCCTGTATTTTTTCAATATTGGTTTTCGGAGATAAAGATTATATAATGGTCAATTTTAATCTATTTTTAGGGTTCCGTACCCAAAGGGTAAAACGGGAACCCTATTACTGAGGCTCCGCCGTCTGTCTGTCTGTCTGTATGTCTGTCCGTCTGTCACCAGGCTGTATCTCATGAACCGTGACAGTTAGAAAGTTGAAATTTTCACAGATAATGTATTTCTGTTGCCGCTATAACAACAAATACTAAAAAACAGAATAAAATAAATATTTAAGGGCTCCCGTACAACAAACGTGATTGTTTTGCTTGTTTTTGCTCGATATTGATAATGGCAACAGGTAGATGCTTGAAACATTCACAGAGTATTTAGTTATATATTCACTTTAAGAATAAATAATTAAATTAAAATAAAAATTAAGGGGGGCTCCCATACAACAAACGTGATTTTTTTTGCAGTTTTTATAGATAATGGTACGGAACCCTTCGTGCGCGAGTCCGAATCGCACTTGGCCGGTTTTTATAGATAATGGTACGGAACCCTTCGTGCGCGAGTCCGACTCGCACGTAACCGGTTTTTTTAAATAACGTTAAAACTATTTATTTTAAAATTATAATAAAAATACTTGAGATCCGCATAATAAGCCCTTTTAATTGATATGTCACACGGTACAGTGTGCAAAACCAATTTTTTTTTCTACTTTTAATCCCAAAACTCATATTTCCATCATATTCAAAATTCTTGTATATACATACACCGTCCGTGTTTGGGTCAAAGAAGTCGATGAGTGTACCAAATTTCAACTTAATCGGTCCGTTGGATTCGGAGCAAATTGCCTGTTACAGACGGACAAACAGACAGACAGACATACTAAGAGTAATCTATCGGGTTCCGTTTTTCTATTCGGATATATGGAACCCTAAAACATCATCATCATCATCTATGTTTTTTTAATACGTTGCTGTTTTAGTTTTCTAAATAAATAAAATAATAAGTTCGAGAAAGAACTGCGCGGCTTAGCTCGATTTGTGCCGAGCCGACCTAAACATGAGTAATCGAGGGTAGATGCCCAACGAAATTTGCCGATCTGCACGAGCCAAATGAAAGTCGAATATACCTATGTGTCTACCTTCTTGCCGGGTTTGTTGTTCAACAATTATTGCCGAATCGAATGTGCCGACCCAAACAAGTGAGAGCACCCCTCAATTCCTTCTTCTTCATCGTCCCTGGTAGCATGAGCTAAATTAGCACAAAATTGGTAAAAAGTTAATGAAATCAACAGATCGACTGCACGGTAGGGCTATCGTCCACAACTCTACTCAAAAGTAACGTGTTACAAACTCAAATCCAATGACCAGCCAGAATATCACAGCACTAGTATTTCCTGGGCACGCCACAATTGTGGCGATAAGTCCCCTCTTTGAGGAGTGGCTAGAGAGGCGCCACGGCGTCCTCACCTTCCGCCTGACGCAGGTCCTCACCGGACACGGTTGTTTCGGGAGGTTCCTGTTCAGGATAAAGCGGGAGGAAACGCCCGGGTGTCACCACTGTGTGGATCGCCCGGAGGACACGGTGGAGCATACGGTGGAGGTCTGCCCAGCTTGGGCGGAGCACCGCCGTGTCCTCACGGAGGCGATCGGCGGCGGCGATCTCTCGCGTCCGGCCCTGGTTCAGGCCATGGTTCGGAGCGAGAGTGCATGGGAGGCCGTCACCTCCTTCTGCGAAGCAGTTATGCTAGCGAAGGAGGAGGCGGAACGCGTGAGGGTGAGACAAGGTTCGCGCCCTCGCGCCCTTAGTCGCCGCAGGAGACGCCCCGGGCGTCGGGAGTCGCAAGCCGATTTCCGGCCACCGTAGGCGCGGGCCTGCGGATGGTGAGCGATGGGTAGCTCGCCGTCCGATAAGGACCAGGCCCGGGTCGACGGCGCGTTGTGTTCCACGCGCGCCTCAAAGAGATGTCAGCACAAACTGACGGGGTCCGTTAGGACCAATGCCTGCCGGGGTTGCGAGTTTGTCCGAAAGGGATATCGTGGCCCTGGCACACAGGCAACGGAAGGAACACGGGTGGGTTTTAGTCAGTAAAAGTCTGACACGCCCTCCCGCTCCGCCCAGAGCGGGAGAAGTTATTTGATAATTTCCCACCCCAAAAAAAAAAAAAAAAGAAGCACTAGTACTTCAATGATAAATGATGATGATGATAATTATATGATATTTATTTCTGTAAATTGATTCAAAAGAACACACGTCAAAAATAACTGTTTAAAAAAAATCTATATAATAATAAATGGACTAGGTATAGTTTGCACGGATTACGGTCCGCCCTTGAAAAACTAGTGTTCTGACATTCTGGCTACTCCTTGTTGATTTGAGTTTGTGACACGTTACTTTTGAGTAGCGTCGTGGACGAACGGGCTTAGAAGCTCATTTTGTTTTAGATTGCTTCAGAACCTAACCAATCAATCAAACTGCTCCATTATTTGTATTAATTGTGTCTTTTTATCTCATTTAGATTGTCGCCGTGTTGGTCCATCTAGCTAAAAGGGCATTTTACGCTACATTTTGCTGATTTGCAGTTTCCACTTACGAGTACCTAATGGTTCGCGTACTTATACTTACTAAATGAAGTTATTAGCATTGGGGTTTTGCGGGATTGGGTACTATTAGAGCGGTCTCGGTAAGTTTATTCTCCCTAAGATACTCGTATCCTATATGGAATTTTGCTCAAAAAACTTTTTTATCAGTAACTGCGGATCAGTTTGGAAAATATATACCTAAATGAAATAAAAAGGTAATTAGTAATTACTGTTTAATTTTACTACATAAATTATAATATCACTTTATTTATAAATTATCTCAGGCTCATTAATCTCTACTCAAGTAGTACTTTATTTAAATCCAAAGGCGGTTTGATGTAGTCGAAATCAATACGATGCGTGCGTGCAATGTTGCCATAGCTATGCGCAGACAGCTTCGGCGTACGCGTTTTTTCTGGACTGTCGAAATCAACTTTGAATAAGCCGAATTTTGCACTGAAAAAAAAAAGAACATTAATAATCAAACGAAACCATTTCACATTGATATCCATAAGACCTTATCCCATTAGGTCTACGTAGTGATGGGTCGAGAGAATAATCTTCACTCACGGAGAATGTTCTCCGATCAAGAATATTCTGCAATATTCTTTTCAACGGAGAATTTTCTCCGAACACAGAAAATTTAAAATTGGAGTACCTACTTAATTTAGAAGTAGTACCTAGATAATGTAACTGCCAATATCATGTAACGATAAAAAACGTGTTAAATTACAAAATCAATGTCTGTTCCAAAGAAAACGTGATTATTATTTTGTTTTTAATTAATTAACTTGCCTATAATTTTATTTTTTGTATATTTATAGAGGCTGATTATTTGTAAATTATTAAGTTTGTTTTAATGCCGAAATCCTAATTTAACATCGATTTTTTTAGAGAATTTCCCTAGCTCACAAGATAATTTTCTTGAAAATATTTTCAAATATGTTGACGCTCAGGAGAATTTACTGAGATTTTAAGGTGTAGACTAGATTATTTTGACGTCCACTATATAAAACGTTTAGATGCACTCAAAGCTATTACTATAAAAAGTTAAATATAAAATTTTTAAAACCCCCGACACAACCAAAAACCTCTTAAAAGTAAAAAAAATAATATGTTAAAGTTGTTGTTCTGTATGTTTCATATAAGTTGTACCTATGTAATATTTTAATCCAAGCGTCGCCCGCCGTCGCGGCGGGAGCTAATGAAAATAGGAAGTTGTCAGGAGATATCCGTCCAACTATAGCATACATTAATTATTGTTAGGTTTAAGCCTCGTCTGTTTGACTTTTTTTAACCGTCCCCCGCCACGACGACGCGGCGACGACGCTCCGATCAAAATATTACATACAACTATTTGATTAGTTTTGTTTTTGTTTGAAAAAACCTTTCAAACAAAAAGAAAAATAATCAAAATCGGTTCATCCATTCAGGAGCTAACATGATGCCACAGACAGACACACAGATACACACTACAAACTTGTTGTGCGTGTTCTTGTGTACGGTGAGATAATTAAAGAGTCGGACTCCAATGTAAATGTCTTTTATTTGGGTTCCACAATACTTCGTTATAACTAACTCCGTACTAGGTATGCATCGAGGCAGGGCGGTGGTACCACCGCCCTGCCTCGAGCGAACGGCTCGCTAGTCGCCTACGTACGTAGGCGACTAGCGAGCCGTTCGCTCGCTCCCTCATATTTCGTCAAGAAATGCTACTCAGCATATCGCACTTACTAAGCCGCCACAAACTTCGTCGGGGGTTAAAAAATAGATCGATAAGATGCAGCATGTGCCAGAAAGTTTTGTTCATATTAAGGAAGAGAGAGGAGGTGTTACAGACCCTCAAACTGAACCACTTTTCCCATGGGATAAACACCGTAAACGCAAAAAAATAATCAGCCGTCCCATACATTTGGGTCGAGTACTCGTAGGTATTGAAGTTTTGTATAGCATAGTTTTTTTTTTCTTTGTGCTTCTTATTTAGCGGGGGGGGGGGTCCATAATTGTCACGCTCGGCAGGCGTAGGCTTGTGCCATCGCAGTATGGTGTGGGTGAGGCCTATGTACAGCAGTGGACATCTTTCGGCTTATAATAGGATAGTTGATAACTGTTTCACGATTACGGTGTTCGTTACATAGAGAAAGTTGTTCAGTTTGAGGGCCTGCACCATAGCCTTAAATATGACCACTCCTTTCTGTTACACGCTGTAGAAACATGAAATTTTTAAATGCTCATAATTTCTCTTCAAAAAGAATATTCTCGAGAGCTCAGCATAGTTCTCGCGAGGAGAATATTCTCGGGAATTTAACATCACTAGGTCTACCTTACAATGAAAGGAGTCACCCCATCAAAGAATAATGTGAACTGACTGAAATACTTGTTTCTGATAGTTTATTATTATAGTAGATTTGATAGGTACTATAGATAGTAAACAGTAATTGAGATATTACCAATGAACTGCTCATTACTATAATGCATCTATTTCTTTTTAATAGGTACCTATTCAATAACAATCTTTTAAAAACAAACAATTTAGATAATGTTGCATACCATATAACCCATAATTTATACTGATTACAAAATCTGAGCCCAAACGCTTTGCAAATAGATTAATTACACTGCAGTTTGTAAACATAAATATTTAGAGTACTGGAATTTTCAAATTAATCTGCATTTCAACACCACTATTAAGAACCGGTTTTGAATGCATATTGTTTGTTTGTTTAGTAATATTATTCATGCCAAAACAGTACGTAAATACTGTAAATGGACAGCTGGTTTTTTTTTGTTCTATAATTTTTGTCAGTCATGGTTCAAGAACATTAGAGATAATCTACGATAACATGGCTCGCCCTTCCAAATTACTGTTTCAATGTGTGTAGTCACATCCTTACAAAAGAGTTTGTATGTAGTTGTATTCATAGTTTTTGTGCAATCAGTACTCGTAATATCTCACTTATTACCAGATTTTTTGGTCATAACTAGCCGATCGCGTAAGGCAACGCACGTGTCGTTTTCATGGAGTACGTCAGTGCAGCGCCATACTAATAATAATGAGCGATTAATGACGCCACTAGTCGAGCTACAAATCCGTGGATTTATTTTTGTTTGACGGCCGTCTCATTACGCACACATATGTTTTGAGTCTTGGTAGCACTTTGTAAATACTTTCAAACGTTTTGAATTTTGGAGGGGCGGGCCATATTATCGTTGTTAATCTCCACAAAAAGTTACAACGCGACTGAACTTTTATAGTATTAAGCATGATATACAAAGATATAACACCTACATTGTACACTTAGTTCGCAATAAACGTTTTGAGTTTGAGATATGTCTAGATAGACGGCTGAAGATGTGAACTCATTGAAAAAACTTGCGTCCAACTGTTGGCCGCAAAATGTACGCAAAATAGAGTAACATAATAACAGCACAATAATATAGCGAGCGTAAGACGTAGCTATCACGCACACCAGCATAACAAAGTTGGCCTGTTCGTTTTAGTTCTTTTGCAGCGCGACACTCTACCAAGACATATAAATAATCAAAGATGCTATATTGATAATACAGGTTAAACAAATACCCGACTACTGAAAGGGTTAACAACACAAGAATTAGCAGACTGGCTTTCAAAACTCATGTGATTGTTGGACTGTAATAATAATAACCGATCAATTCTTTGACATGACAAATTTTAATTTTGATAGGTTTTTACAAACTGGGATTCAGCCAAAAAGGGTGTTTAATATAAGTTATTTTACTGACAGGCACCACATTAAAAGTCGGTAAATAATTTTATTGAATAGTGTCTTTACATAGTACAGTATGTCAATAGTAGCGTTCGATCTACTAATTGCGGGGTTTTTGCTGAAACACACATTTGCTTGCATTGCCGTTCATTTTGACAGATCAGCCACGTTCATTGCCTTATTTACATTATTGAGCAAACGAATTTTTCCCACCTATAAAGCAATGGATTAGGAACTTCCTTGAAAACCCTCAAATTGTGATTGAAAGTGTGCTTTACAATATTATGTTCAGGTATTGTGCAGGTCCTAATATATTTTTATTTTATATTTTTCTTTGGGATGGGTTTGCTCTTGACCTTAGTTTAGGTCAGAGGTGACAGAGGCAAAGTCGACGATGGAGCGAGCTTACCCAGAAGAAGCCTGTTCTCTCTCAATTTGAAGAGATTAGGGTCGTATGCGGTGGGTTGTGTGGTATCTTAATGGAATAACAATGCTGTGATTTATATGTGAGTGTAGCAAATGAAAATATCGCTTGCGCATACTTACGAATAGCCATCAATCCATTCGAAGTCATCCATGAGCGTCCAACTGAAATATCCCTTAACATTGCACCCATCTTCGTGTATAGCTAGCAGCACTTGGTATAGGTAGTCGTTGTAATAAGAAACTCTCTCATAGTCTTCTGTTTGGCCCATGTCAGACAATCCATTTTCAGTTATAATTATTGGAATTTCCTTTATCATTCTGTAGTTATTTTGGATCCAGTTGATGAGTTTGCGGAAGCCAGGAGGGTTAACCTAGGAAAAATAACCAATGTAGATATTTATAAATTTTATAAAGCTCATTATGATTATCAGACGCTTCACTTGAGTGAACGGTCATTTTTGTTTCATTCCACTTTCTCACGACACCGACCAAAATCACATCGGAATGAATGTTCATCTACTCATTTCAGTTTAATTTCAGATCATGCGAAGCCCGTGTGAAAAATGCCGAATGCCGAAATTTTTCACTTTTGTGTAATTTTGTGTTCAGCAGGCTTAGCATGACGCTCTATTTCTACTCTGCTGTAGAATAGAAATCGCTTGCTACCGAAAATGTTCTACCGTCTACACGGAAATGTCATTTTTAGGGTTCCGTACCCAAAGGGTAAAACGTGAAACCTATTACTAAGGCTCCGCCGTCTGTCTGTCCGTCTGTCACCAGGCTGTATCTCATGAACCATGATAGTTAGATAGTTGAAATTTTCACAGATGACGTATTTCTGTTGCCGCTATAGCAACAAATACTAAAAAACAGAATAATATAAATATTTAAGGGGGCTCCCATACAACAAACGTGATTTTTTTGCTCGTTTTTGCTCGATATCGATAACGGTAACAGGTAGACGCTTGAAATATTCACAGAATATTTAACTATATATTCACTTTAAAAATAAATAATTAAATTAAAATAAAACAAATATTTAAGGGGGGCTCCCATACAACAAACGTGATTTTATTTGCCATTTTTATAGATAATGGTACGGAACCCTTCGTGCGCGAGTCCGACTCGCACTTGGCCGGTTTTTGTCAACTCTTCCGTCGACAGAACGCTTCTCTACGTTTCTCGTGCAAAACCTGCCGGCGCACAGTGGGCCCATACTGAAAATTAGTGGACTTAGGCAACAAAGTTCCTATATCGATGCGATTTTTTTTTATATGACGTGTTATATTATTCCTGACAACTTTTATTCTTATAAAATTTCTTCTAAAGTTGATAGTTTGTCTTGAAAATTAATTAGATTTTTTTGTATGGAGCGAATCACGTTTAATTTTTTTTCTTCAATTGTACTAATATGTTGAGTGTGTGGCGTGAGTATATGATAGCTAGGGTCATTTTCTATCCATGAAAAAAAAATCAGCGCCGGCCATCTGCGGCAGCGCGAGTAATCATTCGGTAAAAAAAAAATGATTTGGAAGAATTTTTTTGTAATTTAAAATAAATTCAAAGCATATTTTTTGTCTCATTTGGCTGTTTTCACCTTCTTTTTAGTTAAATAAATAGTTTTAATAGCGCATACGTACTTATAACTAGTAATTCTGGTAGAGATTTAATTATTATTGCATGTTATCGGTAGCACCTGCATTGTGATTGATGACTCATTTGTTTGTGCACTCGGCTAAGCGCATAACTAATGAGTCATCGAAAAATGCTCGTCTCTGATTGGCTGAATAATTTTCACTCACTGTTATGTCTACTACTTGAGTAATTAACACTAACTATAAATATAAAGACATTCATTAAGTCCATCTAGTTTCGCTCTTGTCGCTTGTTTGTGAACACAGTGAAATACTTGTATTTTTATATTTACATTAGAACTATGGCTGGATTTTGTACCAACCTAGATGTTTTTGTGAAATTAAGAAGTGGCGGTGATCTGAAAAATCATATGTTTCTGTATGAAAGTATCATTTCTGTCTTGACTACCGAAGTTTCTGAAGAAGACAAGAACCGAATCAAGGAGTTCTGTCGACTTTTTTGTGTAAATTTAAATAAAAAGTGGATAGAGTCAAGTAGAAATCAAAAAACTTTTATGGATCGTGTAATTAATCGCAAGTGGTTGGAAAAAAACATCAACTGGCCTGTTTGTGACAGTGTTGATCTGAGAAGTGTGATGGGCTTTTCGGACGCAGACTTATCTGAGCTTGTGGATATAGATTGCCATGTTCCTACTCTTGCAGTATGTACTGTGGAAGCGGGAACATCTACAGAAAAGGAGCACAGAAAACCGTTCGAATAGTTAAGTAATAAGCAAAAGAAAAGACGTTCTACTTCCATAGTAGAAGAAAATTCCGAGGAAGAGTTGCAGCACTGGTACATAACAAAATTGAAAGACAACGGCAAAACGAATCTGGCAAAAGTGGTCGAATACCTTTCCAGTAATCCAGATGCGCTATCCGAAGTAGAAGAGAGACTATTCAAAAAGCAGAGCTTAAGTACTGTCTCTGAAGATAAGTGTTTAGCTCTTTATACATCAGTTGCGCTCTCGAAATGGAAGTACTTAGCTCTTCGACAATTTCTGAAAGAAGAAAACTGTGCTGCCTTTCCATCTTATCCAAAGCTTGTAAATGCCAAGAAAAGACACCACAAGAGAGTATGGAGATTACCGAAAACGGAGCTCACATTAAATTGCAAGCGCTATTGTACCGCACTGTGGAGAGGATATTACTTGATATAAATACTGTTGATAGGTCTCAAAATGAAAAACTCAAGTTGACCTGGAAATGGGGACTTGATGGTTCTTCGTCGCAGAGTAACTATAAACAGAAAACGTCAAACACAGCTACAGAGTTCGATGATTCATCAGTAGTCATGATAAGCATCGTCCCTCTTCGGCTAGTGTCTACTAGGCCATCATCTGGGAATGAAAATCTAGTTTGGGAGAACCCCACACCTTGCTCAACTCTGTACTGTCGACCAGTGAAGTTCACTTTCACTTCGAAGACAGCTGACTTTATAAAGTCTGAAGAGTCTGAGATGAAAAAACAAATTGATGAACGAATATCTACACAGTGTGGAAATATTATTGTATCACATGAATTGCATATGACCATGATTGATGGAAAAGTGGCCAATATTATTGCTGGAGTACCATCATATGCAACGTGTCCCATTTGCTTGGCAAAACCGAGTGAGACGAATAACTTAGACGCTTTGACTTCTAAACCACTTCGTGAAGAAATTTACGAACAAGGAATTTCTTCACTGCATATGAAGATTCGGTGTATGGAATGTCTTCTCCATATATCTTATAATGGATTTTCAACGATGGACTGCTCGCGGCGAACATAAGGCTTTGAAACAAGCTAAAAAAAATACCACACAGCAAGAGTTTCGTGAGCAAACTGGAATGCTGATTGATATAGTCAAACAGGTATATATTTAATTTTCGCTCTCTTTATGTTGTTTGTGAATTATATCTCTATGTATTGTATATTACAGTATTGTTTTCCCATTTTAGGGTTTTGGAACTACAAACGACGGGAATACAGCGAGGCGCTTTTTCCAAGATTACAAAAGATCTTCCAGAATAACGGGAATTGACGAAAATGTGATTTTCAGATTTTCCGTTATTCTACAAGCCATATCATCAGGCAAAAACATTGACTGTGAAAAATTTAGAAGCTACTGTAGAGAAACAGCTGATGTGTACGTGCAACACTATTCGTGATACTACATGCCAGTTAGTGTACATAAACTTCTAATGCACGGTGCAGACATCTGTAACCACTTTGGTGTTTTGCCAATCGGTAAGTAAAAAATAAATATAGTTTGATGTATTATTTGACTCGATTGCGTTTTGAAATTAAAATGTATGTACTTATTCGTTTTAGGTACCTTATCTGAAGAAGCTTCGGAAGCCCGTAATAAGGACTTCAGAAACGTCAGGGAGAGGCACACTCGGAAAACGGGGAGAATAACAACAAACGAAGACATCCTCCATGGACTTCTAATAAGCTCTGATCCCCACATATCCTACATAAGGCCTAAAATAATGAAACAGGTTCATAATGAGTTGTTGCCTGAAGCAACTCAGTTGTTACAGACTACTGGCAGTGAAATTATGGAGGAAGAAGAATGCCTCATAGCAGAGTCCGAAAATTTGCCGGACCCACTAGCACTTCTGGAACAAGAAATAATGTGATCCGGCTCTAAATTATTCCCACAAAAGCCCATCAGGGTTAGGAATATGACAAACAGCCCTTTTCAGGGCTACAATTACTTCACAGTTTCATATTGATCATACGTACGATAACTTATACTATAATAATATACATACAGTTGATTATGTAGATAATTATCAACGACTTGCCCGTACAAATTTAAATTATTTCACCTATCATTAACAAAATTAGTATAACCTGAAACATTACGATATATTTATTCAACAATAGATAACGTGCAGTTAAAAAATAACACAGCCAATCAGAGACGAGCATTTTTCGATGACTCATTAGTTATGCGCGCACAAACAAATGAGTCATCAATCACAATGCAGAGCACCTGCATTGTGATTGATGACTCATTTGTACCGATAACATGCAATAATAACTAAATCTCTACCAGAATTACTAGTTCTAAGTACGTATGCGCTATTAAAACTATTTATTTAACTAAAAAGAAGGTGAAAACAGCCAAATGAGACCAAAAATATGCTTTGAATTTATTTTAAATGACAAAAAAATTCTTCCAAATTATTATTTTTTTACCGAATGATTACTCGCGCTGCCGCAGATGGCCGGTGCTGTTTTTTTTTCATGGATAGAGCTACTTACCCTAGCTATCATATACTCACGCCACACACTCAACAAATTAGTACAATTGAAGAAAAAAAATTAAACGTGATTCGCTCCATACAAAAAAATCTAATTAATTTTCAAGACAAACTATCAACTTTAGAAGAAATTTTATAAGAATAAAAGTAGTCAGGAATAATATAACACGTCATATAAAAAAAAATCGCATCGATATAGGAACTTTGTTGCCTAAGTCCACTAATTTTCAGTATGGGCCCACTGTGCGGCGTCTTTCTTCGAGTTAAAGATGCCGAATGAAAGACGATGATGTTTGTTTTATACGTACCTAATTTGAAATAAATACAGTTAATTTTACAATTGTTTTGTTACAACCAGACATATCAATATAAAAACCAGAAGTAATTTTATATCAATAGCCGTGTTCATAGCACTTCGATCACGAAACAATAAAATTAAACGAGCTTTTGTCCTGGTCACAATAATAAATGCATATAAATTACTCATTACCTAGAATACCTATAAAAAAATTATACTACCTTATTCAAGGTGATAATTTGTTACTAATAGTTGTTTGTAAGTTGCCAACAAAAAAGATTTGCCATTAAGTACCATTAATTATGGTCCATTAATTGTAAGATTTTATGCATATCACTGATATTTCCTGGCTATAATAATCAAATCACACTGCTGGGACACAGGCCTGCACTCTGTGAGATAGAGTGGGCTTTAAGAGCAGGCAGTCTAAATCAAATTTCGAACGCAAGCTCCGTCCCTCGCTCCCGCCACTCCGTTATGTGCTAAACGCACCAGTATTAAAGTTGAATATCGCGTGCGCTCTTTGATCGTGTTCGAGCACGAAACTAAATAGCGTAAGTCTCAATTCTTATTTCGTTTATAACTAAAGTAATCATTGATCTAGAGAAAAAATATCTTGTGTCGGGATAATAAACTAGGTATATTTTCTTGCTGTGAATATTTATTTTAGACAAAAAGCTAAACAATCTTGTTTGTTTTTTAGAATCATCCTTAAAAAAGATATGATTTTCGAATAAAAAATTTATTGGGAGAAATTATTCCAATTACGTAGCTTCTTCAACATGGAAAAAAAAGATCCAATAAATCATAATATACTAAAGTTTAATTTTGCTTCTATGTGTGACAGAATATTCATGCAAATTAACATAAAAATAGGGAGCCTCCTCTTAATCCACTACGCGCACCCAGTGCGAGTTGATAAGTGTCACATGTCTTTGAATTTTTGGTTCTAGGAAATGCCGCTTTCCTCACGAGGTTGTCCTTCAGGGTTTTGAGAGCAGTGGTGATGAAATAAATAACACAAAGTAAAGGCCCTGCCTGGGTTCGAACTTACGACCTATAACTCGGTAAGTCGGGGCCGTTAACACTGGGCCACCATTGCTCTCTCTACTCTAAATGTATAATTCACCGTAATTATGATTATGAAATCGTTAGTCGATCGTTAATCTAGCGAGATTATAAACTATCGAAAAATTTTTAACCGCAAAAAACCATTTACAATTATTTAACTCATTATTCTTCGATAGGTTATTCTATCTATGGCAAACCGAAAAATTGTGAACTGGTATCAAAGTTGCATGCCACGAACGCACTTTGCGCTTATACTAAATAAACAAATAACTGCGAGTTTGCGCCGGCCGCTGCCGCGAAACCGCTCGCTTTGCTCGCTCGGCTCGCGCGTGGATGGTCACTGTTCTAACCTAACGTAACCTAACCCAATTGGTCGGGGTGCCAAGGGGGTCTACTCCGAACATAAATCTGAAGTATCGGCCGAATATTCGGTCCTTTCTTTACTACGGCTAACTATCGCTGACTACGGCGAAAAAAATAAAAAAGGCAGTCGAAGAGATAAGCCAAACTTAAAACTGTGGCTTGAAGTCGGGTAAGGACTCAAAGTCAAAAAAGGAAACTATGGAAGTTATAAAACGGCCGAACATGTTAGTTTCTATTTTTGTTTTTCTTGTGCGTGTCCCAAATCATTTTTCTTTCTTTCTTACTTTACCATTCGGCCGATACTTCGGTTTACCGCTTCCGAAAAGTATATCCACAAGACGAAAATCGAATTACACGGCTATATTAAAAAGTATTTTGCACGAAGCATCGTTTACTCCGTCTCGATCTCGTTGAATCGAGCAATCTTAGTTACTGTGACCAATTCGGCTACCGCCAAGACCTACCAATCAGGGACAGTTCACAATTTTACGGGTGATAAAATCGGACAGATTATGAACCTTGTCCATAAGTGCTGGTTATAATTTGATGATTTGACATTGATAGATAATAAACTACCGAAAATGAATGCGTTATGTTGTAACAGTTCACAATTTTTTGATAGTTTATAATCTCGCTAGATGCATTTTAAACTAACGGTGCACATAATCTTACGATGACAAATATACAGCGCGTATCAGAAAGGTGTGGTCTTTTACAGACCAACAGACTGAACAAACTTCTCCATGGGACGAACATCATAGTCGCGAAAAAGTTGTTCAGTTTGATGGCCTGTACAACGCTCTTAAAGACCATAGCTTTTTGATACATACTGTATACTTAGCTGCACGCGCAGCGCGAGGCATAAATGGTTTGTGTAGTACTTCCATTCGATCAGTAGGTACCACTATGTCATATGCTAGAAGAAGTCACGCCACAAACTCGAGTTTGTGGCGCGACTTCTTCTTCCGAGCTAAAGCACTAGGAAGTGGTGAAGGGCGATTGTTTTGGACTGTCTTATGTAATTTTGATGTTCAAACAGTGCTGATTCGCAGCTAAATTTTAAAAATTGCCTTTTGATTTCGATCAGGTAAAATTACGAGCAATTTCAGTCCTGTCAAATGGTTATAAATATTATGTAGGTTTTACCATTTTCCATTGTATGACGTAAGTAAGGAAGATGGATAATTAAACGTTTAAAAAGAAACTTTATTTAAAAGATTATGATTTACATTATTTACATGGTCAAGTGTTATGTTTGACTGTCTGACGCATTTACTGTAAGGTAAGGAAAGATATTTCGGTGATAAAAAACTCAAAAACCTACTTTGTAATACGTGGAAACGTTTAATGTTTTACCATTTAATAATATTTAATATTTAAGGTAGGTACTTTACTAATATGTTGGAACGAATAAAACTGTCATAATGTTAATAATATTTTGTAATCATATATGTAGAGAACACTAGGTATGTTGACAATATGATTCGGTAGATTGGTGTTACCAGTATTTTGGTGATTGTTTTAAATTTTCACATAATCATCATACAAAGTACAAAAATAAAAAATGAATGTATTAAAGTGACAAAAATTATATCTAGGGCTATATGCAATTATCACAACTAAAGTATAACTATTCAGACACGCATATCTCATGATAAGGGCAGTACGAAAATTGGATCCACTTAGCTCCGTTCCTTTTTCTAATATCATTTTTTTTTTTTTTTTATGGTGATACGTAAAAAATAAATCATAGCGAACTGCAGTGCTATTCTGTAACCATATCACCGTGAAAACTTGGTGAAGTGATTGTGGAGTGAACTGTCAGTGAGGGATTGACACTTTAATAAGTCACTTCAAGCTCACTTCACCTACGTTTACACGGTGAGATTTCTTCAGAATAGATCGGCTGGGCAGGTTTATGAAAGTGATACAGTCAATGACTGCCACATGCCAAAAAATTGAGCGCAACAATGCGCTGGAACCAAAATAAAATAACGTAAGAGTGCCAAACCAAAAAAAATAGTTTAAAAATATATTAAGTTATGTATCAAAAATATTTTCAACCAGAGTTTGAAATTACCCAATAATACGCACAATTTTAATGCAATTTTGCAATGAAATTACTTAGGATTTTAGTATTACAGAAAAAAAAAGTAGCGGTCTTTTCGGAATCAAATTATATCGAGGAAATTAAAATTTTCGCGTGTTTTCCTTTAGTCAGAGTCATAATCTTCCTAGCCTTTTCCCAACTATGTTGGGGTTGGCTTCTAGTCTAACCGGATGCAGTTGAAGACCAGTATTTTACATGAGGCGACTGCCTATCTGACCTCCATAACCCTGTTACTGGGTAACACGATATCCCTTGGTTAGACTGGTTGTCAGACTTTTTGGGCTTCTGACGACCCGTAACAACTGTCAAAGATCTACAAATGACAGCCGGGACCAACGGCTTAACGTGCTTTCCGAGGCACGGAGTAATCTTGGTATGAAAAGATGGTCACCCATTCACGGACCAACCGCAGCAAGCGTAGCTTAACCTGATCGATCGACCCGTGCGGCAGTTATTATTTAGCCATAAGCTCCTCCTTTAGTCATAGTATTAATCCAATTATAATAGTCAATAAAAACATGTTCGAAAATTAAATCCATACATGCTGTAATAGTGAAATAAATGGTTACGAAAAAACCCCAATTTAATTTTGGTATCGCCTTAACTCACTGTCAGAAGTCACTAGGAATCTTCTTAGAAGCTTAACAAATGCTTTTACTTTCCCTTTTAACCATAAGTACCGCTTGTTTATGACTAAACTGGTCATATTTTCGATATTTATTTTCTTTTTCTATCACTGATCTGCAGACAAAATATTTAAAAAACAATCAGGTAAATTGGTGATATCACCAACTTACCTATAGGTAAGTTGGTGATATCACCAATTTACCTGATTATTTACCTGTCGATATATCAACAGTATACCTATCCTATCTATAAATAATAATATTCCTATTGTTGTTCAAACATAATGGGCTCCGTGGCTCCGTGCACGAAAAAAAACCCTATTTTGTCAATTTCATAACTAATTCTGAAAAAAAGCTTAAATAATTGAATTAAGGGTCAGGTAATCGCCATTGACCTTGGCCATAAAAATACGTGTCACGCTCACGCCAATCCACCGCGGTTCGGTTTCATAGAGAATATTTATTTTTAGTAACGAAAATATGGATATCTGAAAAATCACAGATAGAATTATTGTAGATGATAAAATTGTCTGTTTTGTAAGTAGTTTGAAAGTAATATCGTTTTTTTATGCTTTAGGTAGATACTTCCTGAATTTATTTAATGAAGTATTTTACTACAATACTTAAATATTCACATATAGAATTGATGTGTATGCATTCTAGTTTAACATATTTTTTTGCATAACTTACTTTCATTAAATGAAGGTGTAATAACAGATTTAAAAGTCACTAAAATCATATATAAAAAGAAAGAAAGAAAACTAATTTTATTTGTCACAGAAACACGTGCAAGATATAAGCCCCTTAAGTCTATGTTACCATAAAAGTACAGTTTATGTGGAAAATTATGGGCTAAATTGGAAAAATAGACTTTGTTAACATTATTTTTCTGTTGTGCCATGTTTATAATTGAAAAAAAACATTTTACAAAAAAAGAAAAACAACCGACTTGGAAACAACTTTAATTTTGAAATAACTTTAATTTTGAAATACTTTCTTTCAGTGAGAAATAACTTTAATTTTGAAAGTCAGTGTCTTTGGTTCTTTATTTTCGTTTTTGCCACCGACTTCCGAAATTAAAGTTATTTCTTACTTTTTTGCTTTTTATGAAAGTCGGTTGTTATTTTTGTATAAAAAAGATTTTGATTTTTCACTTTTTAGTTGTGGTACCCCACACCAATTTATATACCACTACGTGCTATGTAAACAATAGTGACAGGAAGTTTTATAACATCATCAATATACACCAGGTGGATTAAATACGTAGGTATTATTGAAGCTAACTCGAAAACTACCCAAGCAAAGTTAATAAAATTTATAAGAGACCACCGCGCAGGCGGTAACGAATGAAAGAATTATAAAAATCGGTTCATATAAAAGCGTCTTTTATGTACCGAATACATAAATCTGACAATGGAATATTGAGGGCCATATACGAGGTAAACTATTTCTTCGTATATGGCAATTAATATTCCAGTTAAAATAATACTTTGTGTAATGTTATGTAATATTGTTGTTATTGATTGTTTTGTATAATTTAATAATAATGTGTTATTTGTAATTTGTAATCTAGTGTTTTTATATGGGTGAACTTACGCCTGAATTAAAAATTATTTGATTTGATATACAAATAATTTATACCCGAACATTTATAAAATATACAATATCATAATTAGACGAACTAAGATCCACCTCCTTTTTTGAAATCGGGTAAAGATCAGTTTGATAGTACCATATAGTCGCTTAGTAGCCCGCGAAATTCAAATTTTCTTAAGTTTTTTGCAATTTGCAGGTCTGTGTCAGGTTGTATGTTGATCTAAATATGAATCGCGGATGTAACAATTATGGCTTTACAGAATTATAATCATTAGAAACAGCAATACAACTTACTCTCTTCATAAAATCCTATTGAAAGACTGTTTCATGAAATAGTCTTTCAATAGGATTCTACGAACTTAGAGAGTTGTGGTACCTCCCTTTTGGTTGATATTGTTTTCGACATGAACTCGTGTACATAAAGCCAGTTGCGGATTCAGAGCTGAGCTAAGTTAGCCTAGCTAATGCTCTGGTAGTTTTCATTAATTTATTATTGATATTATGTCGACCGACCCTGTTGAACTTATAACTAGCTTTTGGTCGACAAATGGACTTAAAAAGTGAGTCACTCCTGCCATATTGCATTATCATGAGCACCATTGTGAGTTACTTTGGACCCTCACATTACTCAAAATCTATGTAATCAAACTTCATCATTATTATCATTTCCCGGAAACACCCACTCCATGCGTCTCTTACTCAACGCGCTTTTGGATGGCCTTGGTTTTAAAAATCAAACTTACTGTTAGCCAATCAGCTCCAGGTCTAGGCCAGCTTAGATTCTGCTCCATCCGGACGCCAGTGTCCTGGTCCCAGGAAGGGACCTGCCAATCTGGCTCCATTGAAGATGGAGTCATCAAAAATGTTGTGTAATGGTTGAGAGCGAAGAAGTCTGCGCTTCCTTGAAGTGCTTGAAGCTGAAATAAAAACAAAATGTGAACTTTATATATTATAATCTATTAAATTTAAGAATCGACAGCCTTGCTGCTCTCTTTGGATCCAAGTAGCAGTAGCATGCACGGAAGAAACATTTTTGGGCAAATTTTCTGGTAGATTTAACATTATTAAGAAGAATGTGGTTGGCATTCCGAAACTGCCCCAATAAAGCGTCATCAACTTACTAAGTTAAATATGGTTTTTCGTAATATTATATTATAAAAGTATACAAACGTCTTCATCAGAGAAATATGGCAGACGTGACCGCGAGAATCCTTGTTGAAGGCTCATATTGTTAATCCGTTCACGAACAAAACTAGGATAATCGCCGACATCCGAGAATATTGGATGGGCATAAATTGCCAACTGAAAAAAAAAAAAAAAAAAACATAACCATACCGAAGATTCCTAATCGGAAATATTGGTGCATTATTTTGTGTGTCATCATGTTTAGAAAACCAATTAACTTATGTCACCATCATCTGCCTAGCCTTTTCCTAACTATGTTGGGGTCGGCTTCTAGTCTAACCGGTATTTTCCATGGAACGACTGCTTATCTGACCTCCACCACCCTGTTAGTAGGTAATACCTTCCGACGACCCGACAGTCAAAGATCCACGAATAACAGCCGAGACCAATGGCTTAGTGTGCTTTCCGAGGCACGGAGGGGTCTTGTTATGTAAAGATGGTCACCCATCCACGGACCAACCGCGGCAAGCGTAGCTTAACCTGATCGATCGACCCGTGCGGCTGTTATAACTAAGCTACAAGCCCCTACATTAACTAACATACACACACATACTACATTACCTTGTGTATCATTGGAAATATATTTTTAATTTCGTTTTATTGCAATTAAACCGCAATAAAAAATAAATACTATGCGGTTAAAATAATCATCTCGAAATAGGATTTTGGGACACAAAACCAAATGTATCGTCTCCTCGCCCTCTAACGTTATTATTCTTTTTTCATCTTATTATTCATCATCATTAAATATAATTTTATATACATTTATATACAAAATATCATGAGTATTTACTTTGAAACGTATTATATTTATTACTTTAATTATTGTGAATGTGAAGCATTATGTGGATTTTTTTTTTCTTTTTTAGGGTTCCGTACCCAAAGGGTAAAACGGGAACCCTGTTACTAAGGCTCCGCCATCTGTCTGTCTGTCTGTCCGTCTGTCACCAGGCTGTATCTCATGAACCGTGATAGTTACACAGTTGAAATTTTCACAGATGATGTATTTCTGTTGCCGCTATAACAGCAAATACTAAAAAATAGAATAAAATAAATATTTAAAAGGGCTCCCATACAACAAACGTGATTTTTTGCACGATATTGATAACGGCAACAGGTAGACGCTTGAAATATTCACAGAATATTTAGTTATATATTCACTTTAAAAATATAGAATTAAATTAAAATAAAACAAATATTTATGGGGGGCGGGAGGGGGGGGGGGATTAAAAACGGCAAAAAAATTTTTTTGCCGTTTTTATAGATAATAGTACGAAACCCTTCGTGCGCGAGTCCGACTCGCACTTAGCCGGTTTTTTTTCTTTTTCATTTAGTTTTAATGACGGTCTGGCATTTTGAGCACTTTATGCGGCCTACCCAAATATCCTTTCTTTGGTATTGTTCGTCGAGTCGTTGAGCTCCTTAAGTTTTGAGTTGAGCTGCACGATTACTGAAAAAATGCTTGCACTGATTGTACAGGGCCACTCAAATTTGTGTGGTTATTTCCTCAAAAGACCATTTCTGACACGGATCTTCTTGGTCCTCACATGATCTGACCAAGATTATGTCTGGGGTTTAAAAGAGACTTTGACCCCTGAGTTTGGGTCGCCATTTCTTCTCAGGGGTAGTCAGATAGGAAATGTCGACTCCATCTAGCTTATTTTTTTATATTTTTTTTAATATGTCGTGTAAAAGTGATTCCGATATCCTATTTACAGAATTAACAAATTCATTTAATTTATTTTTATATTATGCATTTGGGTGTTGGAATACTAAAATTATAATCTTCATAGTTATTAATAGAACTCACGTGCATCTGAAGATAATCCTCTGCTGCCTTTACGTCCTCAGGACTATTCGGGTCTTTAGGATCGGCCCAAAACGCATCTAGAGTTATAGCAATTTTTCCTGAAAAACAAACAGTATTGAAATTTATGTCACCATTGTTTCCATGATAACCCACAACGGGCTCAAGGTGTTTTTAGAAAGCGATGATAAAGATTTTCTCAGACAGTTAATTAAAAACAACAACGTTATCCAATTAATGCAATTTATAATACTAGGAGATGATTGTAAGCAATTAAGGATCAGACGTTGTCGTGAAACATTAGATAACAGATTATTACGAAACAATGCAACGATGATAAAGAAAGTAAATTATAAAGCCATTCAAAGTGATGTAAATCCTAATACCTTTCTGATAGGGTTTAAATTCCTTTTCATACATGCGGTAAACCCGAGCATGCGATAGCAAAGTGTAGTGAGTGCATAAATGGTCCCCAACTCCACCTGACATTAATGCTGGTACGAAGTGATTACGCCCATAACCCTGGGGCAAAGATAAATCAAAGTAATATAAATCACAGTACCTTTCTGATAAGGTTTAAATTCCTTTTCATACATTCGGTAAACACGAGCATGAGAGAGCAAAGTGTAGTGGGTACATAAATGGTCACCAACTCCACCTGACTTTAATGCTGGTACGAAGTAATTACGGCCATAACCCTGGGGCAGAGATAAAGATTAAGGAAGTAATGAAAGGTGTAGCCATAGGCTATGATTATGATTTGTTCTTGAGCTAACATTGGATCAGCATTCATCAACGATAAATTCTCATGAGAATGATCATTTTATTTAGATATAGTAACTAGTCCAAGTACGAAAACCGACATTCAAACAAATTTTTACATAAATGCTAATCGTTGGAGAATATTAACGTTATCAATATTCTCCTACTGCGGTAACGTTAGTAGAAACAGTACAACAGATATCAACTATTATTCACCATCTTAACACTATATTTTTTTTATTTGTTAGTAGTCCTATTTTAAAATAGCGCTTCGATTCAGAACTCTTTAAAACGAGAATTCCAAGTGATTGCCTCGAAAAAATACTCACAGTGGCGTATTTTCGTAATTCTTACGGCATGGCATAAGTTCAACTATTTTGATTCATCATCAGCATCATCATCATTCTCCTGACAGTATCCCAATTTGTATTTGTATTTGTATTTTCTGCCATACTTTTCTAGTAGTCGTGTCGGTAGTCACCCCCTTTCTAGCGTTATCATCTTTCAAACAATTCATCATCCATTAAAATTACCTACTACTAGTTTGATAATCTGTTTTAAATTGGTTGTAATGAGTACTTCCAGCTCCTCGGCTATTCCAATTAGGTGAACCTTTGTACTTACATTATAACATTGTTGATGAGGTTCGTTTATCGTTGTCCACATTTTGATTATGTCGCCATAAAGATTGAATACGACGCGCGCATAATCCTCAAAATAGTCCACGATTTTTGGGTTGGTCCAGCCGCCGAGGTCCATTAGTGGTGTGGGCATGTCCCAGTGGAATAATGTGACTACAGGAGTTATGTTCGCTTTCAGGAGTTCTTCAAACAACGTACGGTAGTACTTCATGCCTTCTTGGCTTATATTGTTGTCCATACCGTTTGGAAGTAACCTGTGAGAAATATAAATTAATATCTATATTTTTCGTATTCATTTCTTTGGTAATTCTTTATAGAGTTATATTCATGGCTTCATGAAAATACAGTGGAAAAATTAAATAATAGTTACGTAAAAGGTTTTTACTGAATTTGAAACATTGGGTCAAATTAAATTAACTGGCAAAACTTCATAGACTTTATGTGTATCGATATCACATCATGTTAAAACAAAACAAAATACAAACTCTAACTAACTAAAGCCGTTGGGGGTCAACGCAAGAACTATGACAAATAATTTTAATTTTATTATATTTTTATATATCAAATATTTTTTTAATTAATGTAGTTATTAGCCACCATAAATCTTTGACGTCAACATAAAAAATCCAAATATTCATTGAAGAATATCGATCGGCAAAGCTGTATTATAGACAAACAAGCAAATTCACAATTTTAAGGCGCGGTAAGAGGACACATCTTTAGGTGTTGTAGTTGAAGCGACAGTAGTGCATCGCGCTATAAAAATACGGTTGAAAATGGCGATGCGTTTTGATTTTAGTTGAATCTCATGTATGCCAATAATAAGAAAGTTATTTTGTAGGTTAAATATAATTTAAAAAGAAATACAGCAATAAGAGAGATTTTTACATATAATATTTAATTAGCTGAATTTCCTTTTTTAAAGTTTAAAAAATAAGATTAGTTATCTCTCAAAATATTGAGCGGTTCAAGACGAAAAAGTTTTTTTGTGTTCTTTCTAGCGATTTTTTTTTTTAAAAAGATCCTATGTCATTTCTATAAAATATATTTGTATAAGTCATTTTTATACACTTGACTATACACTGTTTTTTTTGTTGGGTCATAATCATATGTAGTAATACAGCTAACTTTGCGACGAAAAAGTGGACGTTTTACGGTGTCCTTGTTTGGGCAGCGCCTTAATAGAAAAGAATCAAAGTGAAAAAATTATCTATCTAAATGTAAATTTCTTAAATAACATTTGACGATACTTAATGTGTATCTACTGACTTTAAAACATATTCTTTATTAATCAAGAGGCCTTGGACTGTGGACGAGATGAACTTTTTGGTAAAGATCAATAAACTTTTAATACAGAGCATGACTATATATATCGTGACATTTTCTCATAAAGAAACAAATTACTGTTATTAGTGGGTTTTTTTAAACTAGAAAAGAATAGGTCATCCGCAAACAATATTAGTTTCTTTTCGCAGTTTGAGAAGCAGTTTCTTCCAGTGGGTATTACTTTAGGCAGCTTATGAATCAGAATAACATAACGGGTTTTTGCTCCAAGATCTAAATTGGAATAATAATTATACTTTGAATCCTACTTTATTCAATTTCATAACGTTTTGATTCAATTCAAGTTTTTTGTTAATATTTTAGTAACACTAATAACTCACTAAGGCTTAAATATATACGTAATATATAATCTGATAAGCATTTAATCAAATTCATAAAAAAATAGTACGCAATATTTTCATTGAATTCTTTGGTTTTAATCCCTCATAAATATTTTTATATTCCTCGATATTGTGGGGTTTTCATGCGTATATTTTAATAACCGACATGCCTTTTTACCTACAGCGGTAAAAAGGCATGTCGGCACTTCAGAAATTTTATTCATAATACGGTAACAAAAAAAGTACAGACGCCAGCAGGTCAAGCTACCCGAAACTGTCAAATTTTCCCAATCAACCTTGAACCTTATGCTCTAACGATAAAGTTGAAAATCTTTGAAAGAAATTTGACATATTGTAGTAGCTTGATGTGCTGGCGTCTGTACATAACTGAATTTAGTAAAATTCTTACCTGGGCCACGAGATGGACAATCTGTAGTAATTAATGCCTATACTTTTGATCATTTCAATGTCTGCCATGAAGCGATGGTAAGAGTCAGCTGCAACATCTCCGTTAGACCCGTCCACGGTATAATTTGGGTTATTGTGGATGTATGTATCCCACATACTTTCGCCTTTGCCTGTAGAAAAACAAATAGATTAACACTTACCTACACACATTATTAGATTTATTTCGGAGTCAGACCCGGTGATCCGTCACACAGGTTATCCTAGCATGGACGCCAGTCTCTCACAAAGGACATATTTTATGCATTTTTGTCAAAACGCTATAATTCTTGTCTCTATGTTTATAACTGTGTGAACCTTTGTGAAGAGAGAAATAAAAATTATAATTAATTATACTTATACTTACCATAATCAGCAGTTTCAAATTCAAATGATTTATTTTCTCTTCAAAAATAATGACATGATAACGTACAGACGCCTCTGCAGGTCAAGCTACCCGAAACTGTCAAACTTTCGCAATCAACCTTAAACCTTATGCTGCAGGGATAAGGTTGAAAATCTATTAAAGTAATTTGACAGATTGTAGTAGCTTGATGTGCTGGCGTCTGAACATGACAAAGTTTGTAAGAGACAGGTGTCTGTCAGTTTATTTAAATCATAATTAATTATTATCTAAATGTAGAGAGCAGTGGTGGCTCAGTAGTAAAGGTCCCAACTTACGAGTGGTAGGTTATGGATTCGAACCCAGACAGGCATTTTACTTTTTGTAAATAATTTCATCACCACTACTCTCAAAACGGTGAAGGAAAACATCGTTAGGAAACTGGCATGTCCTAGAACCAAAAATACGAAAAAAAAAAAAAAAAAACACATAAACCTACATGGGCACTTATGAAACGTCAGAAGCTAGGTGCACGATTCCAATTGGTCGTTTCCTATGGAGAAGAGCCGGCAAGAAACTCCACGGTTACTCTTTTAAAAAAAGTGGGCTTTAACAATGTTGAAGACATGAGACATCCACCAATTCACACTGGGCCCGCGTGGTAGATCACGGCCCACGCCGTCTCAAAGAGAGGAGGTCTGTGTCCCAGCAGTGGGAACATTATAGGCTGATTATGCTTATCTAAATGCATCCTATCTTATAAGAATAAATGATAAACATCCTGGGTTCGACTCCCAGTTCGAGCAAAGCCTTATTGGGTTTTTGCATCAGTAATTTCTCACTAGCTGCCCGGATTCTAGATTTGTGCCCAGTTGGTAGCAATCCTGTCACCCCCTATCTTAGGGGATTTAAACATAACTGGTGAAATGTTGGTGTACCTACCCTTCCGGGATTACAGACGTGATAATATGTTAAGTGATAACCACAAAATGAAGTAGTATAGATATTTCAACCCATCTGTGCGCGCGGCGCCATGATGCGTGCGCTTCTTTTTTAATTTGTGAATGTGAGAACTAGCTTTGTAAACCATTTTCTATTTTGTTAAGTACTTGGTACCTGTGGACGGGCCTAAACTGTCCTACCATACCTGTTAACACTGTAAATTGAAAAAATTGTCAAAGCCCATTATTTCTAAAAGAGTAACCGTGAAGACAAAGTCAATGTCAAATTATTTATTTCAAATAGGCACATAAGAGGCACTTTTGAACGTCAAACGTGAAGTTTCTGGCCGGGTCTTTTCCATAAGAAACGACTAGTTGGAACCGTGCACCCCGCTTCTGATGTTTCATAAGTGCCCATGTATGTTTATGTGAAATAAAATATTTTGATTTTGCTTGTAATTATACAGCTTTAATTTGTGTGGCAGTGACGCGGCAATCGTCGTCCGAGCCAACACGTGGCCTTATCGCTTTATTCAAGGTACAAGGTTTACCCACACATAGCGCCGCGCGCACAGATAAAGTTGAACTATCTATAAAAGAATTCAATACTAAACGAATTAAAAACATTACCTCCTTCGTTCCATCCTCCTTCAATTTGAAATGCAGCCGACGCGACCCCGAATATGAAATCATCCGGGAAGGAGTAATTGCTCACCCCAGAGTTCACTTCTAGGCTCCCCCTTGCATATTGCAGCAAGCTATTATATAAATAACAAAATAATTTGGTCAGTGCGTCGTCTTAGGGGCGGAGTTCTAGGAGTTGGAGTATACCCTTAGAGGCACTATGAGCAGCAAAGAAAACAAACAAAATATTTGACTAAAAAAATATTTTTGGAACATTGGACAAATAAAACAAAAAATATCTAAGTATCGGTCAATCATCCAGCTTGTACATCGATATGGGATTTTTTAAATATTTCTCTGGTTTTTTTTACATCACCTCATGGTTTTTAACTAGAGCAACAATTTCAATTTCTTTCTAGAAAAGATTTCAGCCGAGCTACCATTTTGGAAATATAGATAGGTTTATATAAAAAAAAAGACCCATATCTCAGAAACTAGTAGGTGTATATAATATATATATTTTTTTATTTTTTTTTATTTGATCAAATTTGTTATCGATACTGATCACATCTGTGAAGTTTACACAAAATAACCGGATTTTTTTAAAACTTTTAGGTATTTCAATATTAAATAGATCACCTGCGGTCGTTGACCCAAAAAAAGATCATTTGATTATTTTTTGTCATGTTTAGTTATCACGACTGCGAGTTTCGAATGCTAATTTAATTTGACTTTGTAACTATGCCAAGTAGTTAAAAAAAAATATAAGCGGTGTCGTTTTTTTTTCTGAAAACTAACAGTTATTGTCTATTTTTTTTACAATAAGTACGTTTGAAACAGCCATTGTTTTTATACAGTTCAATAAACTAAAAAAGACCGGAATATTTTTTGGGACGATCCTTTATAAAGGAAAAACCGGCCAAGTGCGAGTCGGGCCACGCACAATGAAGGGTTCCGTAGTTGGGATGAATTTATCCCAAAAACAAACTTAACATTGTAGTTAAAAAAGATGTTCTCCCATACATCGACGTCACGGTCCATTCTCCAACTGCAAATTTAAGTAGGTCGACTATTACTCCTAACTTGTAAAGTCTACTTAGCTGTGATATTTTTGCTTTTAATTTCGTTATGAAAACTAATGCCATGATTTTTTACAGATATCCAAAAACAACCATTTTGGCAGGGCTGGGGACACTTGACTCTAACAAAAAATAGCACTTTAAAGCTTAATATTACGCAAATGGATCTCTGAAAAGAAAAATTGTTTTTACAGACCCGCAATATTTTTGAACGGCCTATCCAGCGATACCCCACATCATCGGATAGACGAGAAAAAAATATCATCCCCACACCCGCAAGGGAGGTACCCTAAAAAATTTTTTTCAAGATTTTGTTTCAGCACTTTGTTGACGTGATTAATATATATACCCATGCTAAATTACAGCTTTCTAGTACTAATAGCCTCTGATCTAACCTTGGGACAGAAAGACGTGGCAAAACTAACTATAAGGGTTCCTTGTTGACTACGGAACCCTAAAAAAGAAGGAAAAACTGTATGTCCTGCGTTTATGATGCTTAAACTGATAAGTGAGGTTTTTTTTTACAATAAATAAGTTTGAAACAGATATTGTTTTTATACAGTACAATAAACTAAAACAGACCGGAATATTTTTTTTAACGATCCTTTAAATGAAAAGAGAAGGGAAAACTGTTTGTTCTGCGTTTATGATGCTTAAGCTGATAAAGGGTTCGTTTTTTTTTATAATAATGAAGTTCTAAACAGCCATTGTTTGTTTAAAGCTCATTAAATTAAAACAGACCGGAATATTTTTTGGAACGATCCTTTAAAGGAAAAGAGAAGGGAAAACTGTTTGTTCTGCGTTTATGATGCTTAAGCTGATAAAGGGTTCGTTTTTTTTTTTAATAATGAAGTTCTAAACAGCCATTGTTTGTTTAAAGCTCAATAAATTAAAACAGACCGGAATATTTTTTGGAACGATCCTTTAAAGGAAAAACTGTTTATTCTACGTTTAAGATGCTTTAGCTGATATAGGGTGACGGACAAAAATTCATAAGCAACCAGCTCGTGTTTAAGGTTGCGTACCTCAAATGGAAAAATGGAATCCTTATAGGATCACTCGTGTGTCTGTCTGTCCGTCTGTTTGTGTCTCGGTCTGTCTGTCGCAGCCGATTTTGTTGAAAGTACACATATGAATTTCTGTGACCTAAACACGAACGTAAAGTTAGAAACGTTAGCGAACGTAGATAAATGAATTTTGAATGTGGGGTTCACTTTTTGGAGAAAATTTTGAAAAAAAAAAATAGTTTTGCAAACTGCGTGTGACCATAGAAATATAAAAACATATAATATATAATAACAAGGGCTTGTTATAAATATTTCAAATATACCTTTTTTTAATGATTTTTAATGATAAGTTTATTATTTATATTAAAGAAAATATATGAAAATTGACCATTACACAACCCTTATCTCCGAAACTGCTGAGGCAAATAAAAAAAAAATACAGAGTCCAATTAAATTACCTTGCGAAACTGCGCAGACGTGATGGGTACCTATCGATATCTAAACACAAAAAAAAAAAAAAAAAATTGATGATTTTTTGATCCTGTATAAAAGGAAATTGTAAGAAAAACTATCACAGCTAAGTAGGCTTTGCAAGTTAACGAGTAATAATCGATCAACTTACATTTCCAGTTGGAGAATTGACCGTGACGTTTATCGATATAAGAGAACGTGTTTTTCAACTACAATGTTAAGTTTGTTTTTGGGATAAATGCATCGCAACTACGGAACCCTTCATTGTGCGTGTCGGAAAGCATTGGCTTTAATACTGAGGCCACATTATCGCGATAAGGCGAACTATAATACACTACGCGGGCTCTCTCTCGCACACCGCTCGACGTCTCGCTGTAAAAGCACTTGAATCTTTAATAAAATGCTAGAAATCGGAATAACTTGTATTATATACTATAATAAAACGAATGGATGATATTTATATCTTTATTGTGCTAAAGTTTACAGTAAAGTTAACCCATTTTTTTTTTATATAACGTGCTATTTTTTATGAGCTAGTGTTAGATTTTTTAACTGAACAGAATAAAAAAATGGAAACAAAATGAAGCACTTATCAATATTTTGAACAGACCCACGCTTCACTTTTTTGTCTTTTCCATACGCTATTTAGGTTTTTTAATGCAATTACACGATACAAGTTGCAATCGGCTTCCGAATTAGATCTAAATGATTAAATCAATCAAAAGCCTATACCGACCCAGACGAGCGACTCGACCATCGCACTACAGTGCTTCGACGCGGAAATATTAAACTAATTGGATAAATATATATTTTAGTTTGTATAAAAAAATGATTTTGATACAAATATGAAAATATTAACTACAAATGACACATATATAGAAAATCTAATTGTATTATAATTTTACGTTTGGTAAAAAAGTGATAAGTATATATACCCTATGTACCATATTCTAGCAAATATTTTTTTTTTTTGACATGTATCATGTTGATACAAATTCGGTGTTGTAAAGTCATGTTAAGTTATTTTCACTTATATTTATCAAACGATAATTATATTTTAATGAACTGTTAGTTGTTACATGTACTTAAAGCTGCAGGAGATTTACAAAGAATAGACCAACAAAAGTAAAAAAAAGATTATGGGTGTTGTAAAAACAGAAAAAGACCAATTTTGGATTTATCTGATTTTTGGATGTACCTATCATAACTTACCAAAGACAACATAATTATATTGTTAATGAATTGGAGCTTTTATGACCTTTCATTTGACATACCTATACGATAACCGTGCAAACAGTTTGTTTGTATAAAAATAATAATTATTTACCATCTGAAATTGACCCCCTAGAATTAAATTAATCTTTTTGCGGTCCCACTTCCATAACAAGATTTCCGTTTTTCTAATTTCGACACGGAACACGAAAATTGATAAACACAGACACGTTCAAGGTTCCGATTAACATAACAAAACACCAAAACAATTATTGTCTAAAAATAATAAATTTGTTACACTTAAATTTTCAAATCTTCGCGCAAGTTACCATAATAATCCACTTATAAAAACACCGCACTCATTAAATATTATTAAAAAAAAACAGTCACGTCGTTCTCACCTAAGAGTCACCAAAAGTGCTCTGTTCAGGGCGACTCCACTCGAGCTCTGCATGGTACTAACTAAGACAAGGCACAAGTGCGTCTACCTACTGAATGCGACAATCTTAATAAATTATAACCTTTTAACTAAGGAGTAACCTTCTGGGGGATTTCCTGGCAAAGGAAATACCTGCCTGCAGCAGCCAACAAAACGATATTTAAAAAAATTATGTATGTGACCATGAAGTAGGCATAATGTTTGTTTTCGACAAAATTTATTGCAAATCGGATACGTTTTTCTGTGGTTTGTGCGTCAATTTAGAATACGTTTACGTCAGGCGCATAAAGTTCAAAGTAACTCAGCAGTTCCAGATTGCACCAGTCACCAAGGTAAAACAACAAAGTGTAACAGATATTTATGGAATATGGTCTTTATAAAAACCTTCAGTAGGTACATTGCTCCTTCCATATTTCCCAATTCATGTTGTTATCAGTCCCATTTGGCAGGATACTTACTTTTATTATTTTTAAATAACAACATCATAACATCAAGCCTGTAATCCCCGAAGGGTTACACCCACATTTCGAAAGTTATGTTAAAGTCCCATGTAATAGGGGGCGAGCCTATTGCCATCAACCGGGCACAAATCCAGACTCCAGGCTGCTACTAAGAAATTCCTAATGGAAAATCCCAATAACACTTTGCCCGACCTGGGAATCGAACCCAGGACCTCATACTCAGCAGTCGCGCTTGCGACCACTAGACCAACGAGGCAGTCGAGGTATTTTTAAAATAAAAATATAATATTCTACTAACTTAACTAAATCTATTAACAAACTAAAATATGGCGTTGAAAATTCCTCCGCATACCAAAGAGACTGGTGGCATTGCCACGTTGTATGGCAATGCTTGACCTCTGGCCAAGGAAATGCCAGCCCTTGGGTCACGGGAAGTGTCAACCAGCCGTTTGGAGATTTTGTTGAACAAACCATGAACACTCGGATCCCACGGCCCGAAGGTTTCAACCCCAAACGGCTCGAAAATATAATCACCGATATGGTTATTATACTTTCACCGCTTGATGTTTTCTGCAGCCTAAAGGTAAGGTAGCAGCTGCTACCTTCATTATCATCATTTCAGCCGAACGACGTCCACTGCTGGACATTGGTCTCCCCCAATAGGGGTTGGTTGCCATAATCGGCACGCTTGGCAGGTGGGTTGGCGATCGCAGTATGATGTTAAAATACATAGAGAAGGCTACTGCCCATTCTCTTGTAAGTCCCTTAGTCGCGTTTCACGAGACCCACGGGAAGAAATATGATCTGCTGCATATTTTAATTAAATTAAAAAAACAATACTTACTTATCTAACGTCACATAAAATAATGATTTTTACACAACTGTAACACGGTGTTGTGACGAGGCAGTTAAATCCTAAATGTGATAAATAAATATTATGATTCAAACCATTTATAACGCCATTTTTGTCCCATTTGTAGGCCGATGGCCTCTTCTTATAAGTACAGACAAGGCAATAATAATTCAGTTATTTTTCATTGCTTAGTTTTTAATTCGTTTTACCTATTATGGTATAGTAATTTTATTCCAGGTACATCGTCTTCATAATCACATAATAAATGTACTCAAACAAAATATTGTAAAACATTTTTAAAAGAGTACCGGTGGAGTTTCTTGCCCATTCTTCTCCATACGAAACTACCTTTTGGAAGGGGCAACTAGAATCAATTCTATTTTTTTATAAATTTTGACGTTCAAAAGTGCCTCTTATGTGCCTATTTGAAATAAATGGTTTGGCTTTGACTTTGACTTTTGACTTTGGCATGAGCATTAAGTACACAGTACGCTTGCTCAAGGCGGACTGGCGATTTTTGAAGTATATTTAGGTATTACAAATCTAGGTTTCCTCACGATGTTTTTCACGCTTTCAATTCGACTAGTACTAGAATGTCACAAATCACAATGCACTGGAACGGGTAACGGTATGCAACCGTAACACAGTGACACTGCAATGCCAAATGTCAGGCAGCTAACTACCAATGTTCAACTTAATGGAATAGAGTTGGACCCTGTTGAGTCGACAGTTTTTCTTGGGATAACTATTGACGGTAAATTACAATGGGGCCCACACGTAGAAAAATTGTCAGGAAGGCTTGGTTCGGCCGCTTATGCTGTTAAAAAAAATCGACAGATAACTGACGTAGATACTGCCAGAATTGTTTATTTTAGTTATTTTCATAGTCTTATGTCATATGGGATTCTTCTCTGGGGAACCTGTGCGGACATTAATACTATCTTTGTTTTACAGAAAAAGGCTGTTCGAGCCATTTACAATCTAGGTCTAAGAGATTCACTTCGTGAAAAATTCAAAGAAATAGATATTCTGACAGTAGCCTCTCAATATATATTTGAAAATCTATTGTATGTACACAAAAATATATCAAATTTTAAGAAAATGTCCGATATTCATTGTTTAAATACCAGGAATAAACCCAATCTTGCTGTACATCGCACTCGCCTCCACAGAGTAGGCAACTCGTTCATGGGTCAATGTATACGCTTTTACAACAAACTTCCTAGTGACATTCGAAATTTACCCATTAAACGATTTAAAAGCTGTATTAAAACCAAACTTTGTAAAAAAGGGTACTATACATTGCAGAATATTATATACAGTATTACATTAATGTTTACTTTGAAAAGTATTATATTTACTGCTTTAATTTTATGTGAATGTGAGCACTATGTGGGTCATTTTATTTTTTTATTTAAATATTTTCCTATTATTTTATGTTTTTCCCAATTTTAATGGTGGTCTGGCATTTTCAGCACTTTATGAGGCCTACCCAAATGTACTTTCTTTGGTATTGTTCGTCGAGTCGTTGAGCTCCTTAAGTCTTGAGTCGAGCTGCACGATTACGACAAATGCTTGCACTGATTGTACAGGTCCACTCAAAATTGTGTGGTTCTTTCCTCAAAATACCATTTCAGACACAGATCTACATGGTCCTCACATGATCTGACCAAGATTATGTCTGGACTTTAAAAGAGACTTTGACCCCTGAGTTTGTTTCGCCATTTCTTCTCAGGGGTAGTCAGATAGGAAATGTCGACTACATCTAGCTTATTTTTTACTATGACGTGTAAAAGTGATTCTGGTATCCTATTTACAGAATAAACGATTTCATTTCATTTAATTTCAATGGATAAAAGGACACAGTGGATTGCTAGGTAACGACGCGGCTGACGAGCTAGCTAGGAGAGCATCCAGCATGTCAGTCTGTGTTCCCGAACCTATCGTACCCATGCCCTTCAGCTAACTACGCAGGTGGCTACAGGAGTTCACCCACAAACAAGCGGAGAACTGGTAGACCTGGACACCGGGCTGCAGGCAGTCCAGGGAAGTTATGCCATCCTTAGATATCAGGCTAACTAGGTGTCTACTACGCCTGGACAGGAGCGACCTGGGCCTGGTGACGGGGACCATCACTGGACACACTGCTCACTAAATAAACACTTCCACACACTAAGCATAACGGACTGTCCTATGTGCAGGGCATGCATGGAGGCTAAAAAAACTGTTACGCATGTCCTCAGAGCGTCACTCAGATCAGAACAGAAACCCTCGGATCACCCAGATCCTTTACAGATATCTTAAACAGGCCAGGAGACAAAATCAGCTTCTGGAGGGAGGTGGGCCGGTTGGATTAACCACCAACGGCCGCCCTGGTTCACGCACAATTGTCCACATGAAGGCATAGACATAGACCATAGAATACACTTTCAATTATGTCAACGATATACTTGGAAAGTACAACATATAAATAACAATAATAACAGCAGCAGCAGTAGTAACAATAACAGTAACCCTCAACCTCGTGCATGCTTGAGGTTGAGGGGATACAGCGCGATCACGAGCATGCGACCACGACATAATGGTAAATTAAACCATCTAATTTACCATATAAGAATGCATTGTATTTATTTTGACGAGTAACTTGATTATTGATATGAGTTTTTCCAAGAAACTATAAGTACCTACCTACTGCAATATAATATATATATTTTTTTTACATTATAAATAGCGAAGACGTCCTAATTAATCCGAAAAATCGGTTATTCTTGTATGGTTGCTCCGAGTAAGAAAATCTTACCTAGGAGCTACACTAAATTGCGCAAGAATTAGCTATCAGTATTATTCATTGAGACCAATTTCATCGTTTCGACCTTACTCGTATTATCATTATGTTAATTCGTGAAGTGAAAACTTTGTACCCCTTTTTACAAAAATTACGCGGACGGAGGAGTATGAAATTTGGCACAGCTCAAATTTATATGGAGGAGAACTGCAGAAAGCTAATATTTTTATATAATGAGCATCATCACATCACACTAATATTATAAAGGCGAAAGTTTGTGAGTGTGTGTGTGTGTATGTTTGTTACTTCTTCACGGTCAAACAGCTGGACCAATTTTGATAAAATTTTGAATGGGGGTAGCTGACACCCTGGATTGAGACATAGGCTACTTTTTATCCCAATATTCCCACGGGATCGAGACTTACGCGGGTGAAACCGCGGGACTAGGATTAGGAATGCAGCTCTTGATTTACTAAGATCATACCTAAAAGATAGAAAGGTTAAAGTTCAAATAAACGGCGTTAACTCATTAGGGTCTGAAATGGCAATGGGCGTTCCTCAAGGTTCGATATTGGGTCCATTCCTCTTTTTAGTTTACATTAATGATTTACCCCAATTACTTCAAAATCAACCGAAGATGGTGTTATTTGCTGATGACACATCATTGATCTTTAAAATAGATCGACGATCACAAAATCTTGACAAAGTGAATAACTCTATTCTTCAGGTCCAAGATTGGTTTACGGTAAATAATTTGGTACTAAATGAAAAAAAACACAAATGTATTAGATTTAAATTACCTAATGTTAGAAGTAGCGAATGTGATATCATATTGAACGGAGAAAAACTGGAATTTATTAATCAACGGTTTTCCTAGGAATCACTATAGACGAGAAACTGCAATGGGGACCACATATAACCTCTCTGGCGGGGCGGCTAAGCTCTGCCGCTTATGCTGTTAGAAAGATAAGACAGCTAACAGATATATGTAGAAACCGCGCGTTTGGTTTATTTTTAACCGACTTCCAAAAAGGAGGAGGTTATATGTTCAGCTGTATGTTTGTTTTATGTATGTTCACCGATTACTCCGTCAATTGTGGACAGATTTTAAAAATTATTTTTGTGTTTGGAAGGGTATGCTCCCGAGGTGGTCCCATTGCCACCAAATCAGAATCTGATGAGGGGATCCCATGGAAATCGAGGGAAATCCTCAAATTTTATAGGCAAACCTATAGCGATTTGAGTATTTTTTATAGCAACTCGTGCAATTGCACTCGAAAAGCGCCATTTGGTGAAGTGGAACTGATGATGAAGACCACAGATGGCTACCGGAACTACTTAATAATAAGTATTTCACCGTTGCGATTCGATTAGGCACTTTAATATGGTTTCTAAGCAATTTATGCTCGTCAAAATGCATATGGTGAAGTCACCATTAAATCTCCTGGTTCTTACCAGGAGAACTCCTCAACAATTAACGCCCCTGCATCGGGAAAAGCAATATTTTGTAAAAGGTGATGAGCATTTGACATTAGGCTATTGTAAATTGGATAAATTACAAACTGACCCACTAAAAAGTGAAAAATAAAATACTTTTTACAAAAAAAAAACCACCGACTTCCAAAAAAAACACTACAAAGTGAAAAATAACTTTAATTTCGGAGGTCGGTGGCAAAAAACTAAAATACAGATCAAAAGCCACCGACTTCCGAAATTAAAGTTACTTTTCACTTTGTAGTGTTTTTTTTGGAAGTCGGTGGTTTTTTTTTGTAAAAAGTTTTTAGTTACTTCCACAGCATTATGTCGTATGGCATTTTACTGTGGGGTCGGGCTGCTGACATTGAGTCATCTTTATTTTGCAAAAGAGAGCTGTCAGAGCAATTTATAATCTCCGTCGCCGCGAATCTCTTAGGGAACTATTTAAAACGATTAATATTATGACGGTACCTTGCCAATTCATTTATGAAAATATTATGTATGTAAGGAAAAATCTACATATTTTTAACAAGATAAGCGATAGACATAATTTTAATACTAGAAATAAAGATAAAATAGATCAACCATTTTTCAGATTATCTAAAGAACATACATCTTTTATGGGGTACTGTGTTAAATGTTACAACAAAATACCTTGTGAGATATTGAAATTAAATGAGAGAAAATTTAAAACACATATTAAAAGTACACTTTGTAAACAAGCATATTACAAGTTATAGGATTATATCCAGGACAGGAATGCTTGGAAACATGCTGGTCCAGCTCCATAGGACAATCTAGTCTAGAGAAAATCAAACTGGTTGCTATTTTTATGGTAAAATCTGTTATTTTTATGATATTGATTTTACATTCTGTGATAACCTATACTCACACACTGACTTATTTTTTTTATTTTTTTAGAAAAACATACTTTTATGATGTTTGTAAATATGTGAACACCATGTATCTATCTAATAATTAAGTTATTTTTCATTGCTTAGTTTTTAATTCCTTTTACCTATTATGGTATAGTAATTTTATTCTAGGTGCATCGTCTTCACATATAATCATATAATTAATGTAATCAAACAAAATATTGTAAAACATTTTTAAAAGAGTACCTGTGGAGTTTCTTGCCAATTCTTCTCCATACGAAACTACCTTTTGGAAGGGGCAACTAGAATCAATTCTATTTTTTTTGTAAATTTTGACGTTCAAAAGTGCCTCTTATGTGCCTATTTGAAATAAATGGTTTGACTTTGACTTTGACTTTGGACACAGCTAGTTGGAAATAAATTAAATTAATAAAAAAATCATGACACACACTACCATGCTTTGACACACACACATATTACCAGGGCCTCATGACTTGAAGATAGATAGGTGACAGAAGTGACAGCTTGAGCATGGAATAAGTAAGTACTACTCATGGAATTTCTAAGTACTTTAAAGATTGTAAGTAGAGGGATCGAATTTCGACCAGTAGGCGACCACTAGTTAAATATACATGTATAAATATTTTTTGCGCACACAACAAAAGTAACAAGTGATTGAGCAATGAGGAAACTTCCATCATCGTGGCTGACAGGTTTTTTCTACTATTGATACTATTAGCTTTGACTGTGATAAAGGAGAAACCCTAACTATTAGTTCCGTTTTCCGAATTTCATTCATAGGTGCAATATCCACCTTTTCGTTTTTACACACTACTCAGTAAGAATGTGCTTTGCTATGACTATTTAAAAGGCACAATTTTGTGCAGACTTATCATGTGAACTCACGAATCATCTCTTTCATAACAACACATACTTGTATCGTAGATTACATTAGATGGTCATTCCGATTTACTAGTTACATTCCCATGCTTCATTTATCGATTAAAACGATAGACATAAGGCCCCTTCTGCACAAAGGTCTTTTGAAAGTCATGATCACTTGCTAACTTACTTACCTACTTTGAATGAATATGACCATGACTACGATTCTAGTCAATTTTATTAGTCCTAGTTGTTACAACTGACGCATCATCATCATCATAATCATTTTACGTGGGTGGGACGCATCATATTTTCCCCAACTTGTTCTTTTTTGTATTTGTGTCCTTTCTTTGCGTCATGTTTACCACAACGTACAAATTTAAAGGTTTTTTTTCCTGTTTTTTTACTTTATCATCTCTCATGTCATCCTCTTGCTCTCTCCTAATTAATTTAGTGTCGGTACTGTGGTGTGTTTGGTGACCTCGTCTTTCATACGTATCTATCAATCTTCATCACACAATTCATCCAATTTCTGGCCGTATCTCGGTTCGCAAAGCCATATAAATTTTATTACAGAAATTGTCCTTCAAAGTTACTTTCTTGTCTATGTGTTCTTTATGCTATTTATTTACACAAATTTACCCCTACTGAACGGTTTTATCTAAAGACAATCCATCCATTTCTCTCGCTATCTTAGTTCATAGATCTTAGCAGCAGTCGGATATAAGCTGGGCCGTATAAATTATAGAGCGACGTGATCGACTGTCCCACCAAGATGTTTATTGCTCCGAGGGTGGATAACAAATAGCTCGCTGGATATTGTGTTTTACTCAGGGCAATATTTTGAAATTTTTCATAAGGTTTGCATTACTTTGAGTTTTGTGATACGTACAGTTACATTGGAGCGTCACACGCATACCTAACTATAATCAACCGCACTCTCACGAGTGGTAACAACTTGACATTGACACTACGTCCTTTTGTTTTTGTTGGGTCAGTAGGGTTAAATTGTAGTAGTAGAAAAAATATTTTATTGACAAATTTCAGCGCTACAGATTTTTTTCTTCCCATACAATGAAATAATCCTTACATGTAACACAGATGAATCGCATTAAAAAAAATAGTTAATTCCAGTTTTAATTGCATAAAAAAATATTACACTAAATTCCCACTTGTGCAAATTGCCTAATACAAAATCAAGCACAATCCCAGTCTTTTGAAGGATATTTTATTTTAATTTTTTTATTTCATAGGTTTCATAAATTCGTCTGCTCAACAACGTAAATAACATAACGAACGTGGCTGAAATCTCAAAATGAAAGAAAATACTATCGGTTCTCATTTTCTGTGTGTTACGTTATTTTTTTTCTTCTGATACATGAAAATAATCCTTACAGGAATCAGTCGAATGGCATTAAAAAATTAATGGGTAGTTTTTTAATTTTTATGGACAATTCGCACTTAACTAAAAAATTAAGCAGCTGTTTCCTATGACGTTTTCTCCATATCTCTTATGAATTTTGAATTTTAAAAAAGTTGGGATTTCCCCAACTGTCCCAATTAAAAAAAAAACACTGTATCCAAATGACATTGTGTAACAATATGGTTCAAGCTTCTTGGCGGGAAAGTGAAGCGTCATGTTAGCAGTTTTGTTTTATTTTCTAAAATTTGTGTTTAGCCGAATATTAATGTGTAATAGTGGTGGATTATTAACCATTAAGTGTTCGTGAACCTGCATTAATGTAGGCAAATGAAACAAAACAGTTCAACATCACTTTAAGTTCTCTCAAGAAGTCCGCGCGAGGTTTCAGTAAAGTGCCGCGTCTTTACTTAAACTCAAGGGGAGTGGGGCGGGATATCATCAATCATCTTTATCATGCATTGAGTGGAGGTCATTTCATAATTATTTAAATAACTTTGTACTTGCTACCTAATTTGACATGACACTGGCTAAATGCACAAACCGTGCGAAGCCAAAAAGAAAAAAAAAAAAAAATATGGTTCAAACGGGTTCAAAACTAGCTTTATGACGCTTTTAGTTCTAACTGTCATTAATAGATGTCGCTGTGCGCTTGCGCAGCATTTCTGAATCGCGGTGTTAAGATTCTCTGCCGTTTAGTTGGGTCTGATGTACCGAGCGTGTACTGTATCTCTGGTTTCCCTTCAAAACGCATAAATCTTTCGCCTTTTACTAAAGATTTCCGTGGAGGGGAACACTCAAATGAGTCTTATAATATTTTTGAAATACTCTGCTTCAGCAGAGTTTATTATTCAAGCGAAAACTGTATAACTGTAAGGAGTAGGAAGCATGTTGTTTATAGGTGTTGATAAACAAACGTGCGCTTGACCGTTTATATGTTAAATTGTCTGGCAGTCAAACTTTGAAGAGCCCCATTTCCAACCTGTAAGTACACCTATTTTGAAATCGGTAAATAAAACAAACGACTATTTAAAAAAATAACGTATGCTCACCAAATATTTAAACCGTTAGATTCGCCCTACATACCGCGTCAAAGATGGCCTCGTTTCGTTTTGTTACCTCTGACACACAATGACGCAGTGACTTTACTTGATTGTCAAGGCAATGCTATTGATAATTTAATGTGTGAGCTCACTCTTCTCAATAAGGACATTTTTGAGGTGAGGGCAAATCTAACAATATAAATCTTTGAAGCTAGATTTATTTATATTCAAGAGGAGTGTATAGAGTGCTTAGGCTGGAGGATTTTCATCTAATCTACTCGTATTCTGGACCGTGGGTTGCTTGATGTAGTCGTAGTCAATTCGGCGTGTGCGCACAATGTTGGCAAAGTTGTGCGCTGATAGCTTCGGTGTCCGCGTTCTATTTGGACTGTCATAATCCACTAAGAATAAGCCGAATTTAATTCTGAAAATGATCTTTCCATTATTGGTTACAATATTTTACATTAGGTACAGTCAAGTCAATAACGCCTTCGTCAGTTTTATTTTTGTTTTATTTTACTCTATCAAGCCTGCATAGCTATTTACAGACAATCGATACGCTTCCTTGCCGAGTCAAACATCAATCCATGTTATCAAATGAGTCCTCTAAACACTGCTCACAAATCCGAAACCCGAAAATCTTGACAGTTTAAACCAAATAGACGACCGCTATTCTTCCGACAGCTATTTATAGTCGGGGATTAGATAAATCAGGTAACCGAACATGTGTCGTTTTCGATTCGGAAGCCTGTCGAATAGTTGTGAATAGCTTTGCAGGTCACATAACACCTTTTCAAGCAAACAATTATATGAATGAATGAAAAAAATTACCGGATTTTTGTTTTGCCAGCGGCATACATATTTCATCATTGCAGAATAATAATTAAAAAAAAATAGATTCAGATATTAATTTAAGTATTTGAAATACTAATTGAATTGAATATTAATTAATCTAAACTACTTAAGTTTAGATTAATTAGTATTCAATTCAATTCAATACAAACAAATTACACAATAAACAACATTCATGACTTACTCAATTTATATTTATATATTCTACTATGCAATGAGCAGACAAAAATAGCCCATAACGACGATGCGTGACGTGACGAACGTATTTTTGTAATGACTGTAGTGGTATGTGCACTTGTGCACCGGTAGTGCAGCAGACTATAAACTTACGTATAGCCGTCTGTCCATTCAAAGTCATCCATTAGACTCCAACTGAAATATTCTTTGACATTGCACCCATCTTCGTGTATAGCTAGCAGCACTTGGTAGAGGTAATCGTTGTAATAAGAAACTCTTTGATAGTCTTCTGTTCCACTATGACCAAAATCAGCCAATCCATTTTCAGTTATAATGATTGGGATCTTCTTCAATATTTTATAGTTGTTCTGCAGCCAGTTGAGGAGTTTGCGGAAGCCTGGTGGATAAACCTGAAATATTTTGGTGGGTTGAGTTACGAGACATTGTACTCTTTAAGTCAGTGTTTTGAGCTTGCGTTTTTGAAAAAAATGTTGGTACATAATCCAGGCTATTTGTGCATGTCTTGGTAATGGAATAAATTGCTCACCATTGTTTTTATACATACCTACATAATTTAATTTATTTCAATTGATTCATTTTATTTTGATTTAACTTATTTTTTTATTCTATAATTCTTATAATAAATAATATAATTTTGAAAGCTACAGTAACAATAAACAATAATTATTCTATTCTATTGATTTGAAATTGTAAAATGACACAAATGATAAAAATGTATTGTATTGTTTTTTTTTTTAAATTTTGTTATGTTTTTATTTTGTTATGCAGAGCCCTTACAGGTTGCATGTTTGAAACTTTTATGCTTATTCTGTGCAACATGTTTGCAATAAACTGATTTGATTTGATTTCTTTGTACTGAGCAAGATGAGTAAAACTCGCTGATGCATAGCCTCATCCTGATTTGAATTCGGTTAAAACTATATATTTACAATATTAGTTTTAGTATATGCGAAACCCGCAACACGGTCTAGTATTTTTATGTAAAGAATGTATGAACAAAATTTCAAAACTGTATCATGAAAAATCACAAAGTTATATGGTTGTTATGTTACCGGGTTGTCCATACAAAAACAGCAGCGCGGCGCCCCCCGCGCCTCCAGGGTCGTCTTGCGCTTATTGATAATAATTTGGCAGTAGGTACCTAACCGTACGGCGATTGTATTGTAAGTAATTAAATGGTGATAACATTTTCCATTACACTTAAATATTTTTGGGACAAAATATAACATGGAGTAAAAATTACTGAAATTGATTCAGTCCCTTATTCTGGACAAACTATATTCAGGTTTCGCATATAATAAAAATAATGTTGTATACCTTAATTTTAAAGATATTCATTACTACTATTCTACAAAAAACATTGTGTAGTTTATAAAATATCTAGAATCTAGACAAATTCAAATTGGTTGTTATTTTAATCGTATAATTTATTATTTTTATGACATTCATTTTACATTCTGTGATACCGATTAACTTAACTCACAACTGACCTAAAATATTTTAGGAAAACGTATATTTTTACAGTATTTGTAAATAAGTAAGCACCATGTATCTATCACATAATTAATTTATCTGTCATTGCTTCATTTTTATTCTTTTTACATAATGTGTAATAAAAAATTATTTTAGCTGCATCGTCTTCACATATATTTAATATACCTATACAAAATATTGTAAATCATTTAAAAAGAGTAACGGTGGAGTTTCTTGCCCATAATTCTTCATACGGAACTACCTTTTGGAAAGGGCGACTAGAATCAATTTTTTTTTTTTGTATATTTTGACTTTCACAAAGTGCCTTATGTGCCTATACTATTTCTAAATAATAACATAGATTTATTTACCGCCAGAGGACCAGGTGTGGGCCAAGATGGATCGTACTCTATCTTGACGCCAGTGTCATGGTCCAAAGAAGGCACCTTCCATTCAGGTTCCATTAATGACGGTGACGTTAAATAGGTTAGGTAGTGGTTGACACTGAAGAAGTCTGCGCTTCCTCGAAGCGCTATCACCTGAAAATAGGAAAAAATGCCATATTAATTCCTGAAAGGCTGAATCATCATCATCATTTCAGCCGAAAGACGTCGACTGCTGGACATATGGGGGAGGGGGGGGGGGGTGATGCTATAATCGCCATGCTTGGCAGGCGGATTGGCGATCGCAATAAGGTGTTAAAATGCATAGAGAACGCTGCTGCCCATTCTCTGGTAAGTCCCTTAGTCACCGGCTCCACACGGAACGGCTGAATACTAAAATTCTTTCTCGTCTTGTTTATTTTACTTTGACGTGTATTGTAGTGAAATAAGACTTTTCAATGGCTATTACACTACACAGGCCTCCTCTTTCTGAGAGAGAGAGTGAGCCATAAGCCCCCACGTAAGAAACATAATTAGCCTATAATGTTCCCTCTGCTGAGACACTGGCCTCTTCTTTCTGAGAGAGGGAGTGGGCCACAATCCACCACGAGGGCCCAGTGCGGGTTGGTAAATGTCTTCGAAATTTTAGTTCTAGTTCCTTACGACGCCAGGGAACTTAAACATAACTAGTGCGCTTAGATACACGAGTACTATACAATGCACCTTTGCATATATAATCCTTCGACGAATACAGGCGTGAACACAAAAATAAAAGAGCGAAGCATTTTGTTTTCATACTCAAAGCATTTGTTCCAATTAAACCATTTACAGGCACTTTTGAATTGGCAAAGAGTCGGTCAGTTAGTCAGAAAGTTGAAGTTAGTTGCACATTCCAAAACGTAGATCTCTATGGAGATTATGGGACAAGATACTCCCATACTTTTAAATCAAGATATTATTACAAAGAAATTATTACAGAACAATGTAAACAAATAAAATAAATAAACAATCAAAATATAAGATTAAAAATAAGTTGCGTAAAGGTAATCAAATACGTGGACACTAACTAGTTACAAGATTTTATTCTTATCACCATCATCATCATCAGCCCATAGCAGTCCACTGCTGGACATAGGCCTTTCCAATTGCACGCTATTTAGCTCGATTCTCGGCAACTCTCATCTAGCTGCCACCAGCCATCCTGCGAAGCTCCACCAAGCCTGAGGGCGTCCTACCTTACGTTTGCCGATTCGCGGTCTCCACTCAATAAAATGTCTATCCCAACGGTCATCGGTTCTACGGCTAATCGGCTAAACTTTGTAAAGTATTATATTATTTTAATTATTATGAATGTGATGACTATGTGAATTGTTTTTTTATTTTTATTCTCAATCAAAAAAAACTTTAATGCAGGTCTGGCAGTTTGAGTACTTTATGCGGCCTAACCAATTGTCCTTTATTTGGTATTGTTCGTCGAATCGCTGAGCTCCTTAAGTTTTGAGTTGAGCTGCACGATAACTGACAAATGCGTGCACTGACTGGACAGGTTCACTCAAATCTGTGTGGTTCTTGCGTCAAAAGACCATGTCAGACACCAATCTACATGGTTCTCAAATGATCTGACCAAGATTATATCCGTATTTTATATACACATTGACATTGATTAATTTTATATATACAATGACATGAATATTTACTTTGTTAAGTATTATATTGTTTTAAGTATTGTAAATGTGAAGACTATGTGGGTTATTGTTCATTTTTCTTTTTTTTCTCAGTTAGTTTTTATCATAGTCTGGCAGTTTGAGTGATTTTATGCGGCCTACCCAAATGTCCTTTCTTTGGTATTGTTCGTTGAATCGTTGAGCTCCTTAAGTTCTTAGTTGAGCTGCACGACTACTGACAAATGCGTGCACTGACTGGACAGGTCCCCTCAACCTGTGTGGTTCTTTCGTCAAAAGATCATTTCAGGCACCAATCTACATGGTCTTCACATGATCTGACCAAGATTATGTCTGGACTTTAAAAAGAGACTGTGACCTCTGAGTTTGTTTCGGCCTTTCTTCTCAGAGTAGTCGGATACGAAACGCCGACCTCATCTAGTTTTTTTTTAATATGATTGACGTGTTTGAAGTGTTTGTACAAACCTACTTACAGAAATAAATCATTTATCATTTAATATAGCCAGCCCATAGCCACTTCAGCTTGCTCTATTCAAAGAATATTATTGGATCTCTCAAATTAACAGAAATTACTATAATTTTATTTAGTAGTTTTCTCGTAAGATGACGTATACAAACCTCTTCATCAGTGAAATATGGGAGACGTGACCGCGAGTACCCTTGTTGGCTACTCATGTTGTCAATCCGTTCACGAACAAAACTAGGATAGTCGCCGACATCCGAAAATATTGGATGGGCTAACATTCCTACCTAAAAATGAAAAAAATATAATCCAAACACGTTACACAAATTCGTTTAATGAGAAACAATACTTATCGAGATTAGAATTTTTAAACACTGACATTATACATAAATTATGTGTCGTATAACGAATGTATAATATGTGAGTTTACGAGCATAAATATATGACGATGGACAGCTCGGCAATAATATCTGATTTCATGATTCATGCATTAATATCTGATGGCCAATGTATGTTATCAGTTGTGGAAGGCATATACAAGTGGCAGCACAAATATGTATGTAACATTGAAGAGATATCAAAACTGTCTGACGAGTCAAAATACACCGTGGTATTTTCATCGTCTTACAACGGCAGCACACTTCATGTATCCAATGACTACTAATCATTGACACACCCTGTTATATATTAATACTTATAAAATATTTTATTATTTTTATTATTCAAATGTTAATAAATATTTTTTTTTTTTCATGAATGATTAGTAGTCATTGGATACATAAAGTGGGGCTGCCGTTGTAATACGACCAAGGTGTATAGAATGTTGCATCGGCTTAAAAAATATGTGTCACCTCTTATAATGCAACAATTTCGGTCATGCCTTGCGATATAAATATCTGCCTACTCAGTTAAATTCAGAAGAATGTGATACCTGGTTGTGATTAAAAATATCTGACATCAATTTGGCAGCATAAAAACCTAACAGTATAATTTTTAAATATATTTATGCTCGTGACTATACCTACCGTTGAACAAGCTATTTGGTATACTTTTATGTAATTTGCAACAAGTTTTAAGTAACGTTGTGTCTAGTCTGAGTAGTATGAGTGTGAGTAATCAATTATTTTATAGAACTCTCTTAAGTATGCTATAAGCTTCAAAAGTTACTACGCACACATTAAAATGAATATTGGTAGCGTAATGGAAAGATTTATTCAATATTTTTTCTGTAAATATTATACGTTTGACTGTACTAAAGTGCTATTATTCAAAGTACTGACGTGTATTTGAAGATAGTCCTCTGCTGCTTGGATATCTTCAGGTTTTTTGGAATCTTTTGGATCAGCCCAACTAGCGTCTATCGCTATAGATACTTTTCCTGTATAACAAACGTATCCAATTGAATTTATTATTAACCGTCATTGTTTTTTATTAGGCTAAGGTGCTTAATGACATCAGTTCATATAACAAGGAGATAATTATTAGTGTGAGAAGTATAGAGAAATAAAATTTTACCTTTTTGAACTGGTTTAAATTCCTTTTCATACAAGCGGTAAGCCCAAGCGTGGGCCAGCAAGCAGTTGTGGGTACATAAATACACCCCAATTCCATGCGATTGCATAGCTGGTGCTAGAACGTCAAGACCATAACTCTAAGGAAATAAAAATGTTTTTTTTTTTATAAATAAACCCTAAATCTAAAATTACTAAAGCCCTATTTACACGAAGGATGTTTCTTGCGTTTGCAATAAAATTGAAGCAACAATTGAGTTGCATCATCTAAACACTGATTTATGTTGAAAATTTTATTTTTGTTCCAAGTTAAGATAATTATGTCACATGCAATGAAATTGCACCAAATAGATCAGACTTTAGCGACCACAATCTGTTCAAATACAGTCAAAAATGAAGGTACCATTTGCTTTTCAATGAAGGAAACCCTAAAAGTCACCGTACTTTTAGGGTTTATTTATAATTATATACAACTATACCCGAACCGCTTTAGCGTGGCATTAGTGGTCATTGCCCTTCCCCTCTCCTTAGGAACCCGAACAATTATGTATGGTGTTTCGTTATTTGAACATAATGGGAGATCACGATAGATATTGTTTCACGACGATAACGGACTTTATTTCAGTTTTTGAAATAAAGAATGCTAGAAAATGTAGGTGGGTCAATGACCGCTGTTGCCACGCTAAAGTGATTCGGGTATAATTGTAAACCCACACAATGTTCTTACACCTGTGCAATGTTCATGAGGTTCGTTTATCGTCAACCACGTTTTGACTAAATCGCCGTACAAAGTAAATGCTACTCGCGCATAGTCCACGAAAAAGTCAACAATTTTTGGGTTGGTCCAGCCACCGAGGTCCATAAATGGTGTGGGCATGTCCCAGTGGAATAACGTAATTACGGGAGTGATGTTCGCTTTCAGGAGTTCCTTAAAAATTGTACGGTAGTACTTTACGCCTTCCTGGCTTACGTTGTTGTCAGTCCCGTTTGGAAGAATCCTGCGAGAACCAAAATGTCTACATGAAATTGTCTCTAGACTGATAAAAATACAAAAAATAATTATGATAGATAATAATTATATTTTGATTTTAATAATCTGTTGCTGTTTGTTAATTTGGTGTAAAAGTTTATGATTAAAGTATTTGATAAACAAAAAAAATGTGATGCACCCAACTTCACCACCATCTTACGAGATCGATAACGAACGAGAACGATACGAGACAAGATTTAAAAAAAAAAAAACAAAATTAAAAAAGCAAACTTAAACATTGAATATGAATATTGAATTAACACCTCGGACTTCTTGGCGGGAAAGTGAAGCGTCATGTTAGCAGTTTTGTTTTATTTTCTAAAATTTGTGTTTAGCCGAATATTAATGTGTAATAGTGGTGGATTATTAACCATTAAGTGTTCGTAAACCTGCATTAATGTAGGCAAATGAAACAAAACAGTGCAACATCACTTTAAGTTCTCTCAAGAAGTCCGCGCGAGGTTTCAGTAAAGTGCCGCGTCTTTACTTAAACTCAAGGGGAGCGGGGCGGGATATCATCAATCATCTTTATCATGCATTGAGTGGAGTTCATTTCATAATTATTTATATAACTTTGTACATGTTAACTAATTTTACATGACACTGGCTAAATGCACAAACCGTGCGAAGCCAAAAAGAAAAAGAAAAAAAAAAAAAAAAGTAACACCTCACCTGGTCCACGCAATAGACATTCTATAGCTACTAACGCCTAAACTTTTAACCATTTCAATATCTTCCATGTAGCGGTGGTAAGAGTCAGCTGCCACATCTCCGTTTTTATGGTCTTCTGTGAACGTGGGGTGATCGTGGAGGTATGTGTCCCATATACTTTCCCCCTTGCCTGTAAAATTTAAACTCATACAAACATACACAAACATAAACTCACTGTTCCCACGGGGATAGGCAGAAACTACATACGCCAGACGCCACCTGCTACGAATCATTATGTCGGGGTACATAGCAAGGTGTTGGTGTTTTTGAGGTGGAACAAATGTTTATGCTGAACACTATTTATTGACTCACTCACAAACTGTTCTTAGAGTTAAAATGTTAATAACATGTTGATGAATACGCCCGGCTAACGCGCTAGACAAAAATGCACTGAATATCATATAAAATAATAAGTTAGTAACAAGTTATTAAATTAATTATATCAACGCGTCCCGTCGATATTACTAAATAAGGTGTTCGGTGAAAACACCGAACACATTACATACGCCTTTTGCTTCGTTTACGTTCATATATCTTGTCTTACCCGCGTATGGTTAGCAAATATAATAATCTATACACTATAAGGTGTAAGTACACTAAAACTAATGAGACTCAATAATTTCTATAACACTTTACGGGACACTAAACGCCCCTAGACGTAATAACAATGAAACTTCTATTGTGCCTCGTTATATCCTTCCATCGATTAAATAAATGGTGATGATGATGATGTTAACAAAGACGCAAAACTATTATCTCTAAACGCATTAGAAATTGTGCTTACGATTTCAGAGCGTATCGAAATCTCAAGGTTTTTTAAACAGAGCCACTTTAGTCAACCATATTTCCACCGAGAGAACGCGACCCTGGCACCTTTCAGTTGGACACGATTAAGAACTAATATAGTTCAAATTCGTAAAAGACGTTTTCTTTTGTACTCAACTTCTTTCTCATGTGACTGTTTAAAACGATATACCGAATCAATTGCAATATCAAATAGATAAACTCCGATTTCTTCAGAACCCAAGCATCAAAATTTCACGAATGAAAGTCTCCGGAAAAAATCATTAGAAACTCATATTTACGAATGAAATTATAATCCTACCTCCTTCGTTCCATCCTCCTTCAATTTGAAATGCGGCTGTCGACACTCCAAATATAAAATCATCTGGGAAGGAGTAATTGTTCACCCCAGAGTTCACATCTGGATTCCCTCTTGCTAATTGCAGCAAGCTATAAACAATATGAAGCAAAGTGTACAGGCCTTAAATCAAAATTTCACATTAATAACTTTTAATTTCATTCAATTTATACCAACAGGTTACGTCAACCGTATTCCGTTAGACGTAACGTTTCATGTATGACGATATTATTTCGTTTTTCAAGTTTGACACGGAACATTAAAAGCCTATTTTGGGAGTTTGTTGCGCCACTTCTTCTTCCCAGCTAAAGCACTAGGAAGTGGTGAAGGGTGGGCGTTTTTGGGGGACTGTCTTATGTAATTTTGACGTTCGAAAAGTGCTGATTCTCAGCCTAGTTTGACTGAAATGACTTTTGATTTGATTTGATCTATTGACAATCCGAAGTTTGACAAAAATAAAAATTATTACTACTATGCTCTAAAACAACTTTTGTCACTGGCATTATACCAATACGATATACCTACATTAAAAAAATCACTAGTCTCTTCTGCCTTACCTTAATATTACCAGAAGTGCTCTGTTCAGGGCGACTCCACTCAAGCTCCGCATTGTTCTAACTGAAACAAAGCTAACTTTACCTATTTAATGCTAAAGACTAAATCAATCATATCGACTACGGAAAAATACAAGTTACGTACAATGCAGAACAAAATAACTTAAAAAAAAAATAAACATACAATCAATTATTTGTCAAATTCCAAGGCATTTGACAAATTGGTTTTGACATTTGTCTGTGTGGTGCCGGACGTAAAGAATAGCACCTCTCTATTTCTTCCCGTGGGTGTCGTAAAAGGCGACTAAGGGACTTACTAGAGTGGGCAGCAGCGTTCTCTATGCATTTTAACACCAAACTGCGATCGCCAACCCGCCTGCCAAGCGTGGCGATTATGGCAAACCCCTTTAGGGGAGGCCTATGTCCAGCAGTGGACGTCTTTCGGCTGAAATAATAATGATGATGAAGGCATTTGATAAATAATTGATAATTTTGGATGTTATGTTTTCTCACAATACCAAATAATATATATCTACCCACCTACTGTCTATAATATTATAGGTGGTACCTACACACCTACATCTTCATATTAATTAAAAAATGTGAGATATCGACAACAGTGCAAAACCGGCATTCAAATCGTTAGGTTTATAGTGCACTTAGAGGATAATGCTACTTATGAATCTAAAATATGTTTTAGCTCATTATCTTTAACACATATCATGCTTAGAAGCTAAATTGTGATAAATCATGAATATCGGTCTTTGTTTGTCTAAATAATGGCATGTTCCACGGTATAATACATGTCCTACTATGTGCAGAATCATTGTTCTTGAGTGTTATTACTTTCAACAAATGACTCCCTAGTCGCATATCTTCAAAGAAGAAAGCCAATCCGCCTAGCCTTGTCACAAGTATTTTGGGGTAAGCTTCTAGTCTAACCGGATGCAGTTAAACACCAGTATTTTTCATGGAGCGACTAGATAGCTGAATTCCGCAACCCAGCTTTATTTTTAATGTAGTATTGCACGCGTATCTTTCAACTCTTGGTTTAAACCAGTAAAGTTATCCACCAGTTTTTAATGTATCTGGTGGAATAGGGTTCTCTATTGTGTCACATAACTTTTTTGTCCTAATCATCATTTGTCCGAATGATAACTCACCCGAACTTAATATAACATAATATCACATGCCATAAAATTGAAATCACTAAATTTAATATGTCATAAATATTACAATCAATAATATACAAAAGACAAAAACCGTTTTCAATAAAAGTTATAAGTCCAAAATTATATTTTAGTATTAAATAATTAATTATAATTTGAACTTCCTTTATAATGACGAGGCAATAAGCCTCGTCATTATGATAGACGGACAGACAGACCGACAGACCCCTCCGGCGGTTTTCAAAACTGGGATTCGCAACCAGTTGCGAATTAAACAGACAGTTGGCGGAGCCTTAATAATAGGGTTCCCGCTTTACCCTTTGGGTACGGAACCCTAAAAAAGTATTGACGCTAGAATAACGTTCAGTAACTCATTGGTCTACTCTTTCAAGGCAGTGCTTATTATACAATACTAATGTCACAATGTCTTGAAAGAATGTTAAGACTCACATGTATCCAGTACTCCATTCAAAGCAGTCTAATAAGGTCCAGCTGAAACATCCTTTAACATTGCACCCATCTTCATAGATAGCTAGCAGCACTTGGCAGAGGTAGTCATTGTAATAATAAACTCTCTCGTAGTCTTTTGTTTGACCCTTGTCATTCAATCCATTTTCAGTTATACACATAAAATTAGGCAGAAACTATAGAACGCCACCTGCTACGCTCCTTACATATTCCTTCCTTAAAATTGGTGATGTTCTTCAGAATGGTCAGGTGCGTAGTACTCGCAATCGGCGTGCGTGTATGACCAGATGTATGAACGTAGGCGAAGCAAAAGGAATATTTTCAGTTATAATTTTTGGAATTTCCTTTATAATTTTGTAGTTTTCTTTGATCCAGTTGATGAGTTTGCGCATTCCAGGAGGATAAACCTGCGTTATTTTAAACCATATTTTAGGAATTTTGATACGTTATGGAATTATAAAAAGCTCCCTACAATTAGATACGTAGTTACGTACCTACTTGTAGGGAATAGTACTCCGTAGTCAGTAGAGTATAGTTACTTGATAGCTATAATACTCCATTTATTGTAGCATTAGAATAATAACGACAATTATTATGGTAAATAGATTATATTGCTTTGTATTTATGGTTAAATAACGGTGATTATTGTACGTTTATATCCAAAAAACGAAAAGGGTTAACCGTTATTTTTCCAATTTTATAATAAATGAAGTGTAGACTTAACCCGAAACAAAAACGTGAATGAATACCGCAATAAATGAAGAATATAATAACTAGTAGGTATTATAAAAACCTTCAAGATTTGATTCACATTTGACGCCTAATTTGAAACACTAAATGCTGCTTTAAGATTAATATTCCTATTGTTATTCAAACATAATGGACTTAATAATCTTTTCATAAAATTATTACATACTGTTTTCATTTGTATTTAATATAAAAAGTTATTCTACGTAGATCTTTCCCGCAACTTCATTTGCAATTAAACTTCATTTCTTTGATTTGTTCCGGCCACACAGTGAAAGACACCCAAAGAAATGAAACAAGCAAATAATATTAAAGAAAAATCTTTCCTATTCCTGATAGAAAATTAAACTTACTGCTAACCAGTCCCCAGCAGGCACGGCCTAAGCAGGGTTCTGCTCTGATCTGACTCCAGTGTCATGGTCCAAAGAAGGAATCTGCCAGGTTGGTTCCATTGCTGAAGGAGTCATTAAATATGTGGTGTAAAGGTTGATAGCGACAAAATTTGAGCTTCCTTGAACTGATTTAACCTAAAAATATAAAAAAAATGCGAACTTATAGAACTAAGGGATGCGCTAAGGTAGCCCGCAAAATTTCTAATCATAAAATAATACTCTCAAGTGCCACCTGTCAAAAATCTAGGTTTTGGGATCACTGTCGGCGCCGTTTATTGCCGCTTTTATTTGTTTATTTTTTTATATTTTTTTTTTATTAAGAAACCGATCAAAAACTAACTGTTTTGTAATATGTAAAATATTTCCTATTTGTTGTATGACTTTCATGGAATTTGGTTAACAATATAACGAGCAGGTTTCAAATAAAAAACGGGTAATGTTATTTTTCTCCCATTGTATCAATCAAGGCCCCATAAATTTTAATAAATAACATATTTCAATAATAAAGCCATTGAATAGTAATCACTATTACACTAAAAAAACGATTAAATACTAAATACACTACACTATACCCTAAGTCATCAATTCAGATAATTTTGGTAAACAAAGAAATGTCACTGTCAAAATGACAGGACAGTGCTGCAAAACAATTTATCATAAAAAAATTCTATCTTTTAATTACAGTTAATTAACTATTTAGATGAGCTATGCAAACAAAATACCGTAGCCGAACAGTGTTTGTTCTGTGTCGGAGTCGCGGCTTATTATTATTATAATCAGCCCTTTTAAGTCCACTGCCAGGCGTGGCCTACGCCTAGCACTGGACTTAGGGCTCCCAAAATCGAACAAAATTAAACACTTAACACGATGATAACAAAGCACAATTAACAAACACGCAGCGAATAATATGATCGGAGAAAAGAAAACGAACGTATTGAAAAGACGCGAGTTTGCAAATTATGTCAAATGAAATTTGAGAATGTTGGGAACTCCTGTAGTGTTACCAGTACCATAATATTTTTTATACCACAAAATTTTCTTTTTTTAATAACTTTGTTTAAAACCGAAAACTTATAAAAATTAACACGGTATGATAATTGTTTAATTATTATTTCTAAAATCAGTACATAAAAGCCAATATAGCCTTGTTTTCCGCCATTTTATGTGAATTACCATTATGACGATATTTTTTTGATCTGTTATCACCTTTGTTTACATAAATTATCTGGATTGATGACTTAGGGTATAGGTACCCAAATTGTATAAAAAAAGGTTATCGTAACACGACTCCAGGGCGCCACTTAACTTTTTTTCACCACTTGACACCTGTCATCAATTCATTGTAAATGTAAACTGTCAGACTTTGTTTTATTTATGTGTATTTTATGAGTTCAAGATAGTAGCTATAAATCGTTACAAGTGTTAACAATGGACTTATATCGTAATTAAAGCTATACAAAAAGTCTATTGTTTACAACAACAATCGAGCATTGCTTCAAAAACACGGGTATAAGATAAGAACTACACAATCGATTAAAATGTGAAAGTTATTCCAAAAACTATATTAAATTACATCTTAATTACAAGTTATAATATTGCTTTAATTGTTTCTAATAATAAGATAACGATACATTTAAAAACAACACGGACTGACTGACGAACACTGTCATCCGACGTGCAACGGCAACATATTTCCGTAGTGGTAAAATTATAAATTTTAGCTGCTCTAGTTGAATTTTCTTAGACAACATCGTATAATTATGAACAGTTAAGGAACTTTCCTAAACGTTTTAACAGTATTACAGTCATTTACTACAAAATATATATAAGAAAAGCCATTGCAAAGATTTAAGATTTTTTATCGACGCCATTGTTTCACTTCGACAACTTTTTTCCGTAAAATTTATGCATAAATGTAATAAATCTGCTTAAAACTATTACACGAATAGAAAGATAATTCACTCTACTTACGTATTCATCCTGTTTTAATACACTTTCTTTCGTAATTACTTTCACTGATTTGGTTTTGTAAGGCGTAATTCTGCGCGTTCACTGACACTTCACTGACACTTAAAGACTAATATTGTGACCTAAAAAGCGCCTTTCCTGATCATTTTGATATATTAACAAAAGAGATAGGGCGCTTAGTTCAATAGATAATCACAACAAAGTTGGACCACAGTCGATCCGCCGAGGTACAGAGATCGACGGTCAAATAAAATGGATGATTAGCTGTCAACCGGTAATCGACATTTGAAGGGTATATTCTTATATAATCTTATAATATATAAATAATTTTAATCATTAAAATCATCAAGACAATTCTCAAAGTCGGCCTGGCTGATTCTAATTGCCATGCTTTCATGAAATAGTACTTTATTAAATGTGAATGTGGGGGCACCAGAGCAATAAATAGTGGACAATTTTTTTTCATTCATTTTTTGCTTTTGTTTTTCTTTCTCAGTTAGTTTTAATTATGACAATTTCTGCGGCCTACCCAAATGTTATTTGTTTGGTATTGTTCGTCGAGTCGTTGACCTCCTTAGGTCTTGAGTTGAGCTGCACGATTATTGACAAACGCTTGCAGTGATTGGACAGGTCCACTCAAAATGTGTTTCTTTCCTCAAAAGACCATTCCAGACACGGATCTATGTGGTCCTTACATGATCTGACCAAGATTATGTCTGGACTTTAAAAGAGACTGACCTTGAGTTTGTTTCGCCACTTTTTCTCAGGGGTAGCCAGATAGGAAATGTCGACTCCATCTAGCTTATTCTTTCATTTTTAATATGACGTGTCAAAGTGATTCTGATATCCTATTTACAGAATAAACGATTTCATTTCATGTCATTCAATAATCAGCAGAGATAATTGTATTGATTATTTTGCAAAAACCGTAAGTAAATTTGAATTTCGTGGCCTACCCCTAAACTTTCGCCATACGTGAAATGGTATTCGGCCAGTCAATCCCATACTGTTTTTCGATAACCACGCAGACGGTGTTACGATTCGCGGGCACAGCGAGTTAAATAATAATTACCTTTGTGATTTTTTGTAACATTCCAAGTAGACATACAGACCTCTTCATCGGTTAAGTATGGGAGCCGTGACCGCGAGTATCCTTGTTCTCGACTCATATTGTTGATCCACTCCCGAACAAAACTAGGATAGTCGCCGACATCCGAGAATATTGGATGGGGAATACATTGCCAACTAATAAAGAAAAACAAAACATTATGTTGAAATCGAGAAGCAATACTTGCAAATAAGTAAAATTATGTTTTTGTGTCATCATAAGTTTGAACAACCAAATAAATGAGGTCGAATAATGCTAAGAGCCACATTTCAATGATGGCTATTTGAATAAAACTGTGAGTGGTCTACATTGATTTGAGCCAATTCCGTAATTTTGCGTGCCACCAAAGTGTAACTTCAGGATTCGACGCCCACGTTAAATTTTTGTAGCTTTATATCTTTAAAGTTGGCTTTACATCAGTCAAATTTTACCGTGAATGTTGTTTTTTTTTTGGATGTGAAATCAAATAGTTATTTGATAATTTCCCTTTCCTGGTCCTTATCGGACGGCGAGCTACCCATCGCTCACCGCCCGCAGGCCCGCGCCTACGGTGGCCGGAAATCGGCCTGCGACTCCCAACTCCCAGGGCATCTCCCGCGGCGACTAGAGGCGTGAGGCGCGATGTTTGCCTCTCCCTGGTCCGTGGAGGAAGGACCCAATATGGGCTGGGCTTAAGCCATAAAGTATTTTGGGATACGAAGATAAGGATATGATTGAGCGATCTCAACCATCGCCACGTTGCATAGAGCATACTTAGATTTAGGTTTAAAGATATTTTATTCTCAAAAAATACACAAAGTCACTTACATGAGAACGATGCTTAGCATAAATTATAAATATAAAGTTCGTCACAGATAACGGTAGCAAACCCATCCAATGCATTCAGCTTTTTACTTTTTATAAAGAGATAAACAAAAGTTCTCAAAAAAAAAATGGAACTGACGCGCATTTGGAGATGATCCTCTGCCGCTTTAACATCTCCTGGATTGTTAGGGTCTTATGGATCAGCCCAATGTGAATTATAATTCACATTGGGCTGATCAAGCTATACCAATTTGTCCTGAAATACAAGTGTAATTATGCCAGCATTGCCTAAAGAGTTCAACGCGGTTAACAAAAGTAGTGTTAGTAACAGTCAATCTGTTATTAAGGGTCCGTACACGCGTACTACAACCACAGTACATCACAGCGACAAAATGTGGGCAAGCAGTGGTTACGTGTGAATAGTGTCGCTGCAGCTTCTTGCAGTTGCGTTGTCGCTAGTAGTTGCGATGTATGGTTACGTTGTGGCTAGTGTTTGTAGACGGACAGATCAACTTTACAAAAGTAGTTATATTTTTCACTCGGCAATCGGCATTTGTTTTTGTTTTGATTGTTGTTTTGTCGACTTTGTTGTCAACACAGGTTGTTATTTGATAAGTAGATTAGAGACTAGTAAACACTTTGTAAATTGTCTTTGGTCCCTGACGTCAACCAATGGACAAGATTGTCAAAATGTTTAGGGTATTGGATACGAGGCTTTTGGCTACTTTGTATTTGTGTATTTTGACTGTGTTATTTTGTTGTACTGTGCGTTTTGTGTGTACAGAACAAATATTTTTTCTTTTTCTTTCTTTCTTCTTTTCAACTCTTGTAGATGAAGACGTCGACGCAACATTGTATTTGCGGTGTGGCTGGCTGCTACTGCACATTCTCGTTGGTGGTTGCGTTGTGGCTGCGACGTGGCCTTGATGTGGTCAATATCTCACACACGGTTTATTATGACGGCCGAAATGAGGTCTGTTTGAAAAAACTATTAATTTTCAAACAAATTAGTGTCCGTCCACGTTGTGCTATCGTTGTGGTACATGTTATCGGGCCCCAGTTTATTTATAATACCTACTAACTAGTGAAAGATAAAGAAAATGAATTGTCATACTAATAGCATTCAAAGCAGGCTATACATTTATAATTATATTATTAAACACTGTATACCTTTCTGATGTGGTTTGAATTCCTTTTCATAAAGGCGGTAAGCTCGAGCATGGACTAATAAGCAGTAGTGAGCACAGAAGTATACCCCAACTCCATGTGAATTCAATCCTGGTACTTCGAGTCTCAGGCCATAACTCTGGGGCAAAAATAAATATCAAGAAAATAATGGAAGAGTCCGCTTCCGCACTCACGCGGATTTTCGTATTGCCTTATTGCGGTGGACAGAGGTACACGCGGTGGCCAGAAGCTTGGCCAATGAGGTCTATAACAGCAGAGGAAGTGATAGATACGTTGGTGGCAGGATGGATATCCAGGTTTGGGGTCACCATTGACGACTCATCGAACCTCCGACCCGTCAATATAACATAAGGCAACAATGAATTTGCGAATGTTTTTGATCACCTAAGTGGTAAGACTAAATAATCTTAATTTTAATTGTGAAAAACGATCCAGTAAAAATAATCCTATAACTTTATTATTACTTTAATTTTAGTGATTTAACATCATTCATTCAACGTAGCAATGGCCCAATTTCCCATAAAAATTCCGCCCTCCCTGACCTACAATAAATCGAGGGCGTCAGAATTACACGAAGTTCCGATGTTTATTCAACGATTCACGTGATTGTTGCTTGCCGTGCCAACTATATCAATACTTATGAATCGTGACAATTATAATTATATGCAATGCTCAATCGAGGGATTTCATCATGTTATGACAAGAAAATATTAAGTAGGTTGTCTTAGCTTAGTGGCTTGTCGGATTGCCTAAAATCTAAAGTGATTTTAGAAAAAAACTGGAAAAGATAAGAACTAAACGACGACGCGGGTTCATTTTTATGAGCCCTATTTTTAAGCTTCCATAGTACAGCATGCGGACCTTTAAAAAAACAGAGACAGTTTAGAGTAAAAAAAAGATATGTCACGGTAGCAAAAACTCGGTAAAAGAAGAAAAGTATGAGGTGTCTCTTGCAAGGAACGTCTTCCGGAACAGTGTGCAATGGCACGTATTATATTTAAAAGAAAATAACATATTAAAAATTAGGCAAGTTAAATATTTAAGTCCTTTTAAAATACGCTTTAAATTTTAATGTGATTCGGCTGCACATAATCTTATAATGTGCGAGAAACTTTTACAGAAAGGATGGAGGGTCCAGAAGGCTATACAGCTGTCTGTCTGCAATGGCCTAATCAAGGATGTAGATCTGGATTTTACAGATGAGGAGATCCTCAAAAATATTTCATGTCCGGCCAAGCTTTTATCATTCAAAAGGCTAGACCGTCGTAAAGGTGGTTGGTGCCCCAGCGAAACCCTTCGACTTTGTTTTGACGGTGATTATTTACGAGCATCAGTTCGTGTATGTGATATAAACATAAGGGTTTTGTCTTACATTCACCAGGTATCACAATGTTCCCAATGTTGGAGGTTAGGCCATATGCGGAAAAACTGCATCATGAAAATTGCGACACTTTATTGTTTACCTGTGTCAACTGCAATAATAACCACATATTTCTAAGTAAGACTTGTCCAGTATATAAAAAGGAGAGAAGGCTAAGGGAGATTATGGCTGAGTTTGGTTGCACATACAGGAAAGCCCTAGAATTTTATGTTCATCCCGAAATTTCCAGTCCCCCGAAAGTGACTTTAGGTTATCCCAAAAAGAAACGTAATAATTATTGTAGTTGATAAACATGTTCTCCCATACGCCACGGTCAATTTTTTTTTCCAACTGCAAATGTACCTATATTTGTAAACGCAATTATTTTTTACGTGATAAATCTACAAATAAGCATTTTGCAGATCTTTTCCTTTATTTGTGCTGTGAGAACTTGCTTCTTGCAAAATTTCATGATTCTAGGTCAACGGGAAATACCATAAATAGGTTTTGATTTATTTGCGAGTATCAAAATATGTCACATAAATCGCCGTATTATTTTATTGCGTTGACTTAGAAGCTTGATTTTTTTAGAACTCTAAGAGACTATAGTATTTCTTATTTGATATTAATTTCAACTTGGTACCTCCACGCGTTCCTGTGAAAAAGGGTTTTGACAGACTAACAGACAGACAGATGGACATCGAATTGATCCTATGATGGTTCTGTTTTCTCCTTATCATCAGCTGCCTAGCCTTTTCCCAACTATGTTGGGGTCGGCTTCCAGTCTAACCGGATGCACCTGAATACCAGTATTTTACATGGAGTGACTGCCTATCTGACCTACACAACCCAGTTACTGGGTAACACGATATCCCTTATCTTAAGCTCCGGTAGCCCCAGGAAGTCGTGTCTCTTCTACACCTCTTGCAGGCGACCCTTCACAATTTCGAAATACTAATTCGGGAGCTTTTTTCAGCACACTTTTGCCAAAATTATCCACACTAAAGCTGTACACAAAGTGCAGACTCCTACTAAGGTTAGTGATGGTCCTTCAAAAAACAGAAGAACCCTAAACCCCAACAATAATGGTATCGAGGTAGTGTGCGTTCAATTATTTTCTCCCACGGTTTTCGTCTTTTAACATCTTTGGCAAATACCCCATGTATTTGCCAAAGATATTAAAAGACGAAAACTGCCTGCCCCATGGGCCATCAGTCCATCGACAAACTGCAAGCTATGTCGGTAGGTAACTCCGGTTATTTTCCGGATAATTTCATTCCTGATTTTATCCTTCAAAGAGACTCCAAGCATAGCCCGCTCCATTGCTTCCGGTATTGAAACATAATAACAAAGGCATCTCTAAACATGTGCTTCTTATCCGTCATGTTGAAGTATATGTCGTTCTTTGTCAAGTTATCGGGGCTTGGCCAGGTCCACTTCCTTTGAGGTTTCTTTTCAAAGAATTAATTCATCAATAGCCCTTGCGACTCTAAAAAGTTGACGACCAGCATTTGCCCTCTGTGATTCCTGCGCCTCAAAATGAACGATTCGACTTTCTATTCACCGCGTTCTTATACTCCCACTTTGGCATTGAAGTCCCCCATAACAACGTTATAGTGGGCCTTTGTTGTACTGTGCATTGCCTTGGCGATATCCTCGTACATGGCCTCGGCTGTCTCGTCAGAGCATCCTGTGAGCACCTGTTTCACTTTCAAGTAGTACCTGTCAGTGAGTTTCAGTACAAGGTACGCTACCCATGTCGAAACACTACTGATTTCTACAACACTGGTAGTGAATTCCCTGTTGACTAGAAAGCCGACCCCACCTTGGGAGAGCTGATCACCTTCGCGGAAGTAGAATAGGTGGCCTGAGTCAAGGGTTATCGTGTCCTCCCCCTGTCTTCGGACTTCAGATAACCCCAGTATACATATACCATTTAATGCGACCTAACTCTACCTCGAGTTCGGCAAGGTGATGGTCCAGTCTCATCGAACGTCCATTATACGTAGCCAGATGTAGTCGTCGTTGGTAGCCTGATGTAACCCAGTGATTATTCGCACCCCCCGTCCCGTCGTTACCGTGACCACTACATTGACCAGGTATAGCGGGATCACCGGGAACTGGGGGCCGTTGTTTTACCACTTTCATTGGTAGGTTTAATGCCCGTAGTCACCACGCTGGGCATCTTTTCACAACGATAACGCTGCTGCCCGTCATCGCTCTCGTCAGCGCCTTCGTCGTCAGTGGCAGGGTGTACCGGGCGAAGGTGAGGTTGACATTTGGGGAGCCCGGTTGTTGTGCGCTCCCCCTTACACCCCAGTGGTCTTATAAGTGATCCGTTTTTTCCTTTTGAGGTACGGAACCTTAAAAAATGTATAGATAGACAGCTAGCAGCCAAATTCTTGGACACGTGATAGTGGCGACTTCTGAAGTGAGCAAGTGGCAGTTTCTATTCCCATAGACTTCGACTACAAAAATCCGTCCTCGGTGTAGAATAGATGAATGACTATACAGATTTGATAATTTATAATTTATGACTAACTAGCCTATAGGCTATATGCCTCTTCTCAAGTGTCTCTTTTGCGGTTGTGCCTGACAGTGTAATAAGCAAATAAAAGATAGTGTGATAGGCCCATCTACAACGCCATATGCGAAATACGCATAAAAAACCTGACTTTACACAAATCCGGCATCGCGTAGGCAGAGTTTACCTCGCGACTGGCTTATATACAACATCCCGACATTAACCGTCGGACAGTTACCCACCGTACACAACAACCGTCTGTTCGGAGGATCCTACCTTTTCTATAGAGGATGAGTAAACTTAACACATGGATATTGACGCAGCCTTCGAGCAGCTAGTTCAGAGTGACGTCATCATCATCTCTTTCTCAAGCTTTCGAGCGGCGAGTTACACACCCAGCCAGCACCCACGGCTTCAAAGGGTATCCTGACCACCAGCATATGCAGTAAACGCGCATTCCTGGTCATCACACTCAGCGTCATCAGCAATCTTGGCACAGCATATACATTTTCGGCCGGTCAACAAGAAAAGCTCATGAATTCTCTCCTGGTCGACGCCAGCAGTTAGCTTCAACGGCTTATACTACATCCGACTCACTGGATCATAACGCAGCGCTACCGACTCACTGGGGATTCTATCCGTCGGGCAGTTCCGCACCAGACAAAACATCCGTCTGCTCGGAGGATCCACCCTTTTCTATAGAGAATGAGTAAACTATTCACCCTGTTCCTCATACCTCTATAATATTAATTTAAATCACCAACAACTTTGGTCTTACCTAAGAGTTATAAAAAGTGCTCTGTTCAGAACGCCTCCACTCGAGCTGCGCATTGTACTAACTAAAACTACGCTCAGGTGCGTTCAATACGATAATTTTAATCACAGTCTTTTAATTAGGAAATTCAAAGGAGTAGTTGCAGCTGCAGGTCAGCATTCCAATCCAGATAAAAAAAAAAAAAATTAAATCAAAGTAGGCATCTCTGGGGTATTGTATAACAGGCAAGTTTACTTGCCTACTTTGTTGGAATAAAAATATTGTGTATGAGTACTACCATACACAATATTTTTATTCCAATAAAGTATATTGCAAGTTATATATATCTGTTCGTTATGAAATTCATCACTATGGGTAGATTATTTGCAATATAAGACTGTTTTATATTGTTTAACTTTGGTTCGATCTTTCAAAATAAATAAGCAATAGTTGTCAGTATTTTGTCATTTGTTAAAAATTAAACAATAAACTAATGACAAAATACTGACAACTATTACGATTACGAGCCACCTATTCTACTTCCGCGAAGATGGTCAGCTCTCCCAAGGTGGGGTCGGCTTTCTAGTCAACAGGGAATTCACTACCAGTGTTGTAGAAATCAGTAGTGTTTCAACACGGGTAGCGTACCTTGTACTGAAACTCACTGACAGGTACTACTTGAAAGTGAAACAGGTGCTCACAGGATGCTCTGACGAGACAGCCGAAGCCATATACGAGGATATCGCCAAGGCAATGCACAGTACAACAAAGGCCCACTATAACGTTGTTATGGGGGACTTCAATGCCAAAGTGGGAGTACAAGAACGCGGTGAATAAAAAGTCGGATCGTTCGTTTTGAGGCGCAAGAATCACAGAGGGCAAATGCTGGTCAACTTTTTAGAGTCGCAAGGGCTATTGATGAATTCATTCTTTGAAAAGAAACCTCAAAGGAAGTGGACCTGGCAAAGCCCCGATAACGTGACAAAGAACGACATATACTTCAACATGACGGATAAGAAGCACATGTTTAGAGATGCCTTTGTCATTAAGTTTCAATACCGGAAGCAATGGAGCGGGCTATGCTTGGAGTCTCTTTGAAGGATAAAATCAGGAATGAAATTATCCGGAAAATAACCGGAGTTACCTACCGACATAGCTTGCAGTTTGTCGATGGACTGATGGCCCATGGGGCAGGCAGTTTTCGTCTTTTTCCAAAGATGTTAAAAGACGAAAACCGTGGGAGAAAATAATTGAATGCACACTACCTCGATACCATTATTGTTGGGGTTTAGGGTTCTTCTGGGTTTTGAAGGACCATCACTAACCTTAGTAGGAGTCTGCATTTTGTGTACCGCTTTAGTGTGGATAATTTTGGCAAAAGTGTGCTGAAAAAAACTCCCGAATTAGTATTTCGAAATTGTGAAGGGTCGCCTGCAAGAGGTGTAGAAGAGACACGATTTCCTGGGGCTACCGGAGCTTGAGATAAGGGATATCGTGTTACCCAGTAACTGGGTTGTGTAGGTCAGATAGGCAGTCGCTCCATGTAAAATACTGGTATTCAGGTGCATCCGGTTAGACTGGAATCCGACCCCAACATAGTTGGGAAAAGGCTAGGCAGCTGATGATAAGGAGAAAACAGAACCCTCATAGGATCAATTCGATGTCCATCTGTCTGTCTGTTAGTCTGTCAAGACCCTTTTTCACAGGAACGCGTGGAGGTACCAAGTTGAAATTAATATCGAATAAGAAATACTATAGTCTCTTAGAGTTCTAAAAAAATCAAGCTTCTAAGTCAACACAATAAAATAATACGGCGATTTATGTGACATATTTTGATACTCGCAAATAAATCAAAACCTATTTAAGGTATTTCCCTTTGACCTAGAATCATGAAATTCTGCAAGAAGCAAGTTCTCACAGCACAAGTAAAAGAAAAGATCCGCAAAACGCTTATTTGTAGATTTAGCACGTAAAAAAAAAATGCGTTTACAAACATAGGTACATTTGCAGTTGGAAAATTGACCGTGGCGTATGGGAGAACATGTTTGTCAACTACAATAATTATTACGTTTCTTTTTGGGATAAATTCATACCAAATACGGAAGCCCTTATGCGCATACGCCCTTGGCCGGTTTTTTCTTATCCTTAAGATGACCTCGCGACATTTATCTCGCCGTTTTTTGTTCAACTTATTCGCTAATTACCCAAAAATAAAAGAAAAGGTTATTCGTAAATAAAATCCAACCAACCTACTTCTCTGAATCTATTATTTTTACTGGCAAGCATTTAACTTAGCTCAACTAAAATATTTATAAAGTGTATGTTTACGTCTCCTTTCAGCCGGACAGGGAACGACAGTTAACGGTGATGAGTAATGGAGTATAGGAGTCAACTTTCAAGATGTACTTAAGAAACATTAATATACCATAAACAAAACATAAATAAAGAAAGAAAAAAAGAAAATACGTTAATTTGCGGTAAACATGACGAAAGAAAACAAATACAAAAAAGTACAAGTTGGGGGAAAATATGAACATAACAAAAAAAAAAGTATCTAAGTATAAAGTAAATTTGCTTATGAACATCACTTAACTATGTATTGCAACGATGTTCAAATCATAATTTCTCCTATAATTGTTTTTTAAAACTTATTAGGGCAGCAGTTTAGGTGGTAGATAATTCTATTTTTAGCGCGTCCCTTGAGGAGTTTTTTGGTTCTTCATGGAAAATTGAAAATTTCAGAGGCAGCCACTAGTATGCGATTCGTACTTGGCGTATGTCTACCGTATGCGTTTAAGTCAATTTGACTATGCGAAGACTAAGAACATGTGTGTAATTTTACTTACGCTAAAAGGCTCGTACAGACAAGTGCGACGCGATACTGGTGGAATAATTTCTATGCAAAATTCACTAGAATTGTTTTACCGGTATCGCATCGTGCCGTCGCGTAGTGCCTGTCTACACGCGCCTTAACGCGACGATCGCACATTGGCGCGAACGATCATTTTGGCTAGGATGCGGCATAAAGCACACGAATCTGATAAATTACGAATAGTCAGCATGAAACTTTTTGGACGGATATAACATTGACAAAAACTATCTAAATAAAACACTATAATATTCAGTAGATCTTTAATGTCCCTGGTTAGAGAACAGGTGACACCACCTTTTATGTTATTTTTATCGTTCCCAAACTACCAAAGGGATCGTCCTTCACAGCCGCTATCTCTTGCATTATTTTGCCCATGGCTTTGCCCACCTGAAATTATGTTGTAACTTAACCCACGGGGACCATAAGTTTCTCTCAGATAAAACAGATGGCTTTTCCATGGTATCCTAACTGAATCTGCTGGCATTTTAGTCCCAGCAATGTTTACAGGAGACTATATGGGCAATAGTATCAAACGTTGTGAATCGTCTAATGTAACCGTTGAAAGAGTTGAATGTTGAATTAATATTGGCAGATCTTCAAGTAGGACATAAGAATAGAAGGGACTTTAAGATTTAATATAAAAAAGAAATGCTAGCAAAATAATAATTGAACTACTCTCTTATTTCCTACATTTGGTGATAAGAAATACCTACTTTAGGTATATTTTTCTTATCATCAAATGTTATATTAAACGCCGATAACATTATATTAAAAAAATTATACATAAGTACAATAAAAAACAACCACGACCTTTATTTTAATTTAATTTTTTTAATAAAACTCCTGGGAAAATATAATGACTGAATTTGCCGTATCTGTATCATCGAAGTAAAATATTCTAAAGAAGCCAATTTTGAAAAATATAAAAAGTCCCTATTCATGACTAGGTCCCTACCGTATAGAAAGAAAAAACTGTTCATCAGAGCTCTTCTAAAACATGGCCAACATATTTTGGCGAAAAGTTTCATTCAGAATTTTCGCACTTTCAGTAAGATATAGGTAACATAATTATATTTTAAAGGAACTCTTCAAAATACCGACATTTGTTGGACATTATCACATGCCTTAAATAACGGAATTGAATAGAACTGAATAACTAAACCAATCACGTATTTTATCGTTATAGACGGAAGAACAGTTAAAATAGTGAAAAAGTTTAACAGAATGCATGTGAAGCGCGTTACTAATTCAGCAGAACTTGAATAGGATTTGTAAAATTAGGTACCCAAGTTTCGATTAAAACCGCATAATGTGTTCTCTGTGCATTTTAACACCATAGTGCGATCGCCAACCCACTTGTCAGGCCTGGCGATTATGGCAAACCCTTTTGGGGGAGGCTTATGTCCAGCAGTGGACGTCTTTCGGCTGAAATGATGATGATGATGATGTGCACTCAAAAATAGTGTAAAACATTGTATCTCAAGTTATACCTGAGTTATTTTTCAACCAGTGTAACAAATATTATACAACGGTACAAGAATCTTTTGGCGTGTGGCCGAAATCAGAAGAAGTACAAAGTTTGTTTAAATAACGATGTAATAAATTATATTCAATGCATGATAGATGATAAATCCTGGCCTGCCCGCTCCCCTTGAGTTTCAGGAAAGATGTAGCACTTTACTGGGGCAACATGCCCCAGTAAACACACACGTATATTGTCAATAAAACCACGATACCGTGATAACATTGAAGGTGTAATAGACGGTTTCGTGATAATATCACAGATTATTCGGAATATTTAAATATCGCGATATTAGGATCATGATAATATTGACAAATGTAACATCCCATGCCACTGAGACCTCACGCAGACTTCTTGAAAGAACTTGAAGTGAAGTTGCACTGTTTTGTTTTATTTGCCTACACTGATGCACGTTCACGAACACTTATTGGTTAATAACCCACCATTATTACACATTAATATTCTAAACACAAATTTTAGAAAATAAAACAAACTGCTAATCATGACGCTTCACTTTCCCGACAAAACGTCTTCATATTGTTTTTTCACAATTTCATAAATGTTAATCAAAAACGCCCCCCTGTCAATATCATTCAGGCGCCAAAAGATCATTGAAGGACTCTAGTTAAATTGAGATCTATATAATTATGTGGCGCTGATGATTTTCACCCGTCACAATAATATCAAATTATGTTTTTTTTCCCTAAATATTATGTCTGTGTGGATGTGGTATATGTATATTTAATGTGTTCAAAATTATAATATTTACGTAATTTCATCTTTTTGTTTGTTTCAGTCTAATACTAACCCCACAAGATCTACAAAAAGTTCAACAGTAATCAAAGATTTTCATCATTCAACTTTCTTTTTTTTTTATTACTACAATGCACCCTTGCTTTTTCAATTCACTTTAGACATTGGCGGAATAGTCGACATCGGATTTGATTGCCATAATTAAACATAGAATAGAATAGAGATTTTTTCTTTCTTTCTTTATTTATGTTTTGTTTATGGAATATTAATGTTTCTTAAGTACATCTTGAAAGTTGACTCCTATACTCCATTACTCATCACCGTTAACTGTCGTTCCCTGTCCGGCTGAAAGGAGACGTAAACATACACTTTATAAATATTTTAGTTGAGCTAAGTTAAATGCTTGCCAGTAAAAATAATAGATTCAGAGAAGTAGGTTGGTTGGATTTTATTTACGAATAACCTTTTCTTTTATTTTTGGGTAATTAGCGAATAAGTTGAACAAAAGACGGCGAGATAAATGTCGCGAGGTCATCGTAAGGATAAGAAAAAACCGGCCAAGGGCGTATGCGCATAATGGCTTCCGTAGTTGGTATGAATTTATCCCAAAAAGAAACGTAATAATTATTGTAGTTGACAAACATGTTCTACCATACGCCACGGTCAATTTTCCAACTGCAAATGTACCTATGTTTGTAAACGCAATTTTTTTTACGTGATAAATCTACAAATAAGCGTTTTTCGGATCTTTTCCTTTACTTGTGCTGTGATAACTTGCTTCTTGCAAAATTTCATGATTCTAGGTCAACGGGAAATACCTTAAATAGGTTTTGATTTATTTGCGAGTATCAAAATATGTCACATAAATCGCCGTATTATTTTATTGCGTTGACTTAGAAGCTTGATTTTTTTAGAACTCTAAGAAACTGCAGTATTTCTTATTTGATATTAATTTCAACTTGGTACCTCCACGCGTTCCTGTGAAAAAGGGTCTTGACAGACTAACAGACAGCCAGATGGACATCGAATTGATCCTATGAGGGTTCTGTTTTCTCCTTTTAAAGTACAGAACCCTAAAAATGTTGGCTTGTGTGTATATACGAGCAAATACTGCCTCGTTGGTCTTAGTGGTCGCAAGCGTTACTGCTGAGCAACAAGTTCTGGGTTCGATTCCCAGGTGGGGTAGTGTTATTGGGTTTTCCATAATCCTATAACATGGGATAGCGGTGGAACTTCTAGCGTGTAGAACATAACTGGTGACATGTGGGTGTACCTGTGTACCTCCTACATACATATAGGTACACGCTCAGCCTAACCCTTCAGGGCAAACAGGCGCCATGTTATGTTATGTTACAAATCAAATACAAATGTGTGTAAATGTTTACTAACATAGTTATTAAGTTAAATATTTAATAGCAATTATGGATTTCCCGAAATAAAATTATTATTATTATAAGTGTGCCCAGACAGCCAATTACCAAAAGAACATGGGAAATATGAAATATATACTTGCGCCTGGTGAAAAATGTCAGGCAATTTCTGTGATCATAGAGTTTGAAAACAGTATTTTTATTTCATACCTAAATACATACACTCATGCCTTCTTCCCATTGAGGTAGACAGAAACTACAGAACACCACCTGCTGCGATCCATATATATAATTATATTTTTTTTCGTTTTTAGGGTTGCAATTCTTACCGTCTTATAACAAAACAAGGTTTATCTTCAGACCCAGGTTTAAACCATGGAATTATTGAATTTCGAACTATATTCCGTCTATCGTAAAGTTCCTAATACAAATCTGCCAACTTAGTAGCGAACTAAGTTTTCAGTTTTGTATTAAGAACGGTATTTCAATCACAGTTACGTTCTTATTACAAAAACTGGCTCCATGGTTTAAGCCATGTCAAAATATAAATCTTGTTTTGTAATAAGACGGTTATAGTACGTCTGTCTGTCTGTCTATCCTCGGCTTAGCTCAGAGAATTTTACTAGAAAGCTGTAATTTGGACCCCGCGTATCACTGGTCAGTTTCCCTCAGTGTTCAGTTTATTTAATTCGCCATTTTCGTTGATTAGTCAGTTTCACTGATTGGTCAGTTTTACCGATTAGACAGTTGCGTTAACTCGCCATTTTCCAGTAGTTGAAGGAATCGAACCCGCGACACGCAGCGCAGCAGTCAATCCCTTAACCACTGCGCCAACCGTGCCGTCAACGTTATGTAATATGTACATAATTAAATTAGCAGTTTTATACCGACTGTACTTTGACTGACGAATTGAATAAAACTGACGAATCGACGAAAACTAGCAAATACTGGAAAATGGCGAGTTAACGCAACTGTCTAATCGGTAAAACTGACCAATCAGTGAAACTGACTAATCAACGAAAATGGCGAATTAAATAAACTGACCACTGAGGGAAACTGACCAGTGATACGCGGAGTCGTAATTTGGCATATTAATCACGCCGACAAAGTGATATAATAAAATCTCGGATACCTACCTGTCTTGCACTTTAAGTGGCGATGATATTATTTTTTCTCGTCTATTCCATGGCGTGGGGTATCATCGTTGGATAGGCCGTTCAAAAATATTGCGGGTCTGTGATAACCATTTTTCGATTGAGGGATCTGTATGTGTAATATTAAGCTTTAAAGTACAATTTTTTGTTAGAATCTAGTGTGTGTGTCCCTGCCAGCTAAATGTTTGTTTTTGGATATGTAAAATAAATTCATGGCAGTAGTAAAAATAACGAAATTAAAAGGAAAACTATCACAGCTACGTAGGCTTTACAAGTTAACGAGTAATAGTCGACCAACTTTTTACAGTTGGAGAATTGACCGTGACGAAAATCAATGTATGGGAACATGTTTTTCAACTACAATGTAAAGTTTGTTTTTGGGATAAATTCATCCGGAGCCCTGCATTGTACACGTACTTGTCCGGTTTTTACACTTTAATTCTAAAAACTATATTTTCTATAAAAAATACAGTTTTTTATACTGTTCTTTGACAATTCAGCAGACATCCACGCTCGAGGTTTGCCAGAGAGCTATGGGATGGAGTATCCTGGGTAAACTGGTGGACTGGGTTAATAATACAACAATCCGTTCCATCAGTTATTTTTGTACTGCAGACCTCATTCGGAAAGCTGCCACGCTTGAATGGAATTTGGCTGGACACATCTGCCGTGTGTCAGTAGATTGATGGGCAAAATTTACTATCCAGTGGGTCCCGCTTAATGGCAAACGAAATCGCGGCAGTCCCAGGCGGAGATGACGAGATTAGCTGGACTCCTTTAATAAAGATTGGTCATGGACAGCTCTGAACTAGAGGTGGGAGGTCTTTGTCCAGCAGAAGGACAACCAGGCTAATAAATAATAATTATTTTGGAATTATACTTATTAAGATTTAAAATTCCAATCTTTAACCGTAATTATTTTGAAGCTTGTTAGTATTTATATAAGTAACTAACAATCACAACCCTTACGAGTACAAATTGTGTGACAGTAATAGATTATCAGACCCTGAATTCCAAGCGAGATTGTACACCTAGATGAATGTCCTATTGTAAGGCTGTACGAGGTGCCAAGCCAAATAAAAGATTATTCGTTGAAAATAATCCGAAGCTAGGCGACGTTTCTACTCGAAAAAAGCCTTTCATGATCAGGAAAGTCTCATAAGAGCTTCTGCCTTCAACTACTTGAAACGTTTTGGAAGTCATCCAAAACTATTTATGGCACATTTTCGGTGACTTGCACCCTAGACGTCTTGCAGAACAGTTCGGCGCATCTCGCGGAGGCGGAGGGTTAGCAGAATAACTTTTGAAAATTTAAAAGCAAAGTTTTTTTACAACGGTTTCCTTCGAAAACTTATGAATTGAAAAACCACTGGAACTTGACTACCACTACGGTATCGTATCTTAGTCCTCGTTTAGAAGGTAGAAATAAAAAAGTTGGATTAATCAGTTGCTGATACAATAGAAAAATGTGTACTGAAAAGTAGACAAGACTAGGTGTCCAGTGGCTATGGAATCGCAGTTGATTAATCTTGTGATACCAAACCCAATCACGATAAAAGTTTTGAACTATCATTTCAAAATCAGAAACCTAACCACGTCCGTCTTCAACATTACCCAAATCAATATCAAAGAAATGTCCGTGGAATAAAATCAAAGATATGAAATTGTAAAGTAAGACTCAAATTGAAAGGGAAATAAATTTTCACAAATATTTTCCAAGATGAGAACATTTCAAATTCCAATCTTGCACTTTAGTCAGATGGTAGACATGCAGATGGGCCGAGAATTTTCAACGATTTGCATCGGTTGCAAAACTAAGTTATGGTAATCTGGCTATAAGTTACAAGCTTGAGCTGGTAAGCTTTTCAATTTTATTGGGAGATTGGATATTTTGAGCCTTAACTCCTTAGGGAAATGAAATCTCCCCCGCTTTTAGTAAAACGAATGAATTAATTTGCATAGTGTTCGTTGAATCATATCCTTTGGTTTTGTACCTACTTGTCAGTCAAAGGAATTATTTAACTGGTTTCCTTTGAAGCCTTTTGTTAATAAATCTTACTCTTGATTTATATAATTAGATACCTACTTGCGTGTTTGAATCCTCATTTTAACCGACTTCCAAAAAGGAGGAGGTTATATGTTCGTCTATATGTTTTGTTATTTTTATGTACGTTCACCGATTTCTCTATCAATTGTGGACTGATTTTGATTTTTTTTTTTGTTAAGAAGCGTATGCTCCCGATGAGTCCGCGTATCACTGGTCAGTTCCCCTCAGTAGTCAGTTTATTTAATAGGTGGTCCCATTACCACCAAGTCAGAATCTGATGGAATCAGGTCCCATGGAAATCGAGGAAAATCCTCTAATTTTATAGGCACACCTATAGAGATTTCGGTATTTTTTTATAATAACTCGTGCATTTGCTCTCGGCAAGTAACATTTGGTGAAGTGAAACTGATTATGAAGATCACAGATGGTGAGAGAACTTTAATTTCGAAAGTCAGTGGCAAAAACCTAAAATACAGATCCATAACACCTTCCGAAATTAAAGTTATTTTTCACTTTGTAGTGTTTTTATATGTACACATGCAAGAAGAAAGAAACAGAAAAATACGTGCTTCGTCCATTTTTTTTTACGTTTTAAGAAGTAACACTCTCATATCTATTGGGGCCACAAAAAATTTTTCGCAACAGAACTGAAACTGTGATTGGAATACCAAATAAATAGAATAGAAAAATATGTAGTCATATTCCGTACAGTTGCAGATTTGTATCGGGACCAACACATCACTCTTAACCCGGAAATAAACTTGCCAGGACAACACAGCTCTGTGTCAACGAAAACTCAGCGAAGATTTATTGAAGCTTACGACCAACAATATTGATATTCAAAAGCTTTGATAAATATTCTGTTGCTATCAAAGTTTTATGAAAAATTTGAATGTTTGGTTGGTATTTTATTTCTGCAGGAATGTCTGTCTGTAAGTACTGCATGGATTTTTGCATTTTATTAGATTTGCTTTTTCTTCCTTGCTATTTTAATTCGAATATAATTGCATTGCATGCTGCAGTATCATTAGATTGATAGAATATTATTTATTATGTACACCATGAAAATTACAGATATAAAATATGTAGTAATTGTTGATGTAAATGCTGAGCGATAGCCGTTTTGCGTGGATGTGACGCATGTTTCCCCCAACCTTTTCTTATGTTTGTGTTTATGTTCTTTTTTGCGTCATGTTTACCGCAAATAAACGTATTTTCTTTCTTTCTAATTATACATAGGGTGACGCAATGGGCGGTGAGATAATGCAAGAAGTACAAATAATCACACACACATCAAATCCCACATGATGTTCGAGTATGTAATTATGTAAATAAAATAAAATAAAACTGCTTGCACAATTCCCTCTGCCTACACCTTTGGGAAATACATGAGATGTTATATCATAATAGTATGCACGACACTTGTGTCATGGCATTAAAATGCATTTAATCCAAAAGCCAGAGGCAGTGCGGCTGCGGTCAGCTCTTTCCATCAGTTTTGCCAACCAATAACATAAATATTAAAAACCAGTGAAGTTGCTTTTTGAATAACTTAGGTATGTATATCCCATGATTTATTACGCATGCTTAAAACTTTCTAAAAACACGCTTTAAAATAAAACAAGTGTTGAAAACACTGTATTTTATTAACCTCTCCATTTTTAATTAAAAAACCTGCTAACAGGAACATTTTAGTTGATAAGCAATCACCATATATCAGAGGAAAATCAGAGAAAATACTTACTTTTAAAAAAAAATCACTCTTCAATATTTTTTCGCCACACAAAGAGCTTTTCATACTGCTGACGTCAGCATAGTTAAAGTAGTCAGCTAAACAGCAGGTGTCTGTAGAACGAGGCAAGTTTGCATCTCTTAAATCGTTTAACAGTTGGGTTTCATTATCAGGCACTCGACGAAGCTCGCTCGTCAGGGTTATTATTCGCATGCGTAAACCTTGCTACCGTATCGTATCAGAGCGAGTCAGTGCCAGTCAGACACCGGGACGGGAACACGTCCCGTCCCTGGGCTAGCCAACGTTAAATAATACGCGATCGCGAACCAAGTCAGACTTGAACTGTTTGTGATAACTCAAATCCTAAAAGTGAATGTGAAATTAACAATAAAACTTGACAGTGAATTTAAAATATTTAATTACGTATTTTAAAAAAAAGTAAAATAGTAGGTAGATAAAACATTTTGTGAGTAATTGTGGTGTAGATGTATGATAAAATTTATCTACACACTTGAAATTGTGAATAGAAAAATAAAGGTAAAAATGGTTTGACATGTAAAAATCGGAGTGCATACGATTATGTCACTAAAAATTTAAGTGCTGCGATAAAATCTGTAGTAATATAAAGCAAAAGCTATTTTCCATTTTCACGTAAACTTTAATGGTTCATCCATCGTATTGCAAGTCGTTTGCACAGCGATGATCCCTACTTGTCATTCTCTTCGCTCACTACAGTCCTCTCTCACTTTCTCACTACTTTATCACCGCCATAATCTATCTATTGTCATTCCGATGTAGTAATCCCAATAAATAAGCTCTCTTGACAACCTTTTATTCAGGACCGCATTTCTATGCGACTGAACATCCGACAAAATGTTCTTTCTCCCCAAGGAAATATCAAGCATGCCACTTAAGCAAAACATTTTAGCATAATTGTTCCAAAAGTCAATCGTATTTTCCGAACCGAATAAGTTATCTCCCGTTTATGAAAATGCTTTTTAAATTGTTATGGGAAATGCCTGCACAGTTAAATGCAATATTGTAAGCCCTTTGGAAGGGTCGCGGAAAAGATTTGGGCAAAATAACGCAGGTATAATATGAAAATAGCATTTTAAGTCTTAAAATATTAGGTGCTTTGTTGCGAGGGTGGTTGTTAATCTGTTTGGTTTGCCTTTTAGAAATATAGGAACATATAACTATAGTTCATGGTAACGAGGGTTCAGGCATCATATTTTCATTATGCAAATTTAAAGAGCGCAGACAAATCGTATTATCTTTGACACCCACAATTCAACGTTTTGGGTGAGCGAGCTCCGAGCGAGCGAAATGCTGTTATGAGTTTTGACGTGCCGATTAGCAAACTTTACACAAACAGCCAACTCCAAAACTTTTCAGTATTTGAGTAACGTTCTAAATTGTACAGAATTAATGTTCACTTATTCTACTTACCAGCATTTTCTCGGCTCTTTGCCAAAACTTGTGCGGCGTTTCGTATTTTTTTTTTCACTTTACCCAACTTTGGTGCATTCAGTAAATTAATTGGTTTGCATGTGGTCAAGTAGATTACAAGGTTTTTTAATGCGTCAAAACTATAAAATATGGGCTGAAATCTTTTTACGAATTGTACAAAAAGATGGATGCGGAAAACCTTCAATAATTTGATAAGGGCAGAACTATAAGGGACTATCACGGCCGCTAATACCGGCAGGGAAAATAAACTTTGAATATATAAGATCTTAGAATATAAAACGTTTCCTGCTTTATTTCTATTTGGGCTTAGGAAAATAAAATAAAAAAACCCCTCGTGATCATTTTACTTACGACGGCTGAGGACCGCAGTATTGACAAAATCATTAACCACAAATAGAATTTGGGACGAATACTCGTAATTTACGAGTGATTTTTTACACAGGCTGCACTGTGATTATGTCAGTATCATTGATGGAGAAAATATTATTTTTCCTTTACCGTTGTCATGGTGTTTTATATTAACTTCGAGAGTACCAAAGATATAAATGTGTCTAGATAGACAGACGAAGCTGTGAACTCATCGAAACAAATGGCGTCCAACTGTTGGCCGCAAAATGCACAATAGAATAACACAATGACGTGACACGACTGTAAGACGTAGTTGTCATGCACACCAGCCTATCAAAGTTGGCCTGTTTGATTTAGTTTTTTTGCAGCGCGACACTCTATATATAGACATATAAATAAATCAAAGGTGAGTACATTATTTGTGACATTCACAAGAGTATAAAAAACCCACTTTTAAAGAACACAATTTCTTAAGAAGTCGGTTTTCATACTCTTTTGTTTCATACTTATACGTGAGCGGTGTTTGTTTTTATAAATAAGGGTTTTTTTTGGTGTTCACGGAAAAAACTTGAATGTCATTTCCAGTCCCAGAAGTTAAACACCGTACGTCCATCTGCCATGTAAGTATAAAAAAAAAATCCGACAAACAAAATATTAAACATAGAGGAATTCTTTAAAACGAATTGTTCACAATTCAAGTCAAGAATTATACGTGTAGCTCGTGGCTAAATAACAACAGCTACTCGGGTCGATCCATTAGGTTAAGCTACGCTTGCCGGGGTCGGTCCGTGGGTGGGTGACCATCTTCACATACCGAGACTCCTCCGTGCCTCGGAAAGCACGCTAAGCAATTTGACAAGCAGTCTTACCAAGGGGTACCCTTACCCAGTTACTGGGTTGTGGAGGTCAGATAGGCAGTCGCTCCATGTAAAATACTGGTATTCAGCTGCATCCGGTTAGACTGGAAGCCGACCTTACGATACTTGGGAAAAGGCTAGGTAGATTGATTGATTGGTCAAGAATTATACGTTTTGAACTTTAACAATAAACGGAATGATCTTTCCAAATACCAACTTTAAGAAAACACAAAACTTGAAACCTCACAAACTTAAATAGAGTTTTAAATTTTGCTGAAACGTACTACATATTTTACTCAAGCGAACAAAATGAAAGCGAACAAATAAATATATCCTTCTCCCGACCACAGAGACCTAAATCCAGTCAACAGACCGACAATAATATAATACAATGGACTCGGCGATACTTCAAGTTTCAGTTGTATAGCAATTTTTTAAAGGCGAACGAATTTTTTGTCTGTGTGTACGTCTGTACACGTGTAACACGAAAAGGCGTGGCACGTAAATTTAATGTTTCACTCCTAATTCAGCACAAATCCGCTCTGGGTGAGATACACTCCGACAATGAAGGATTATGTTGCTACCGTACTCTTGACCGTAGAATTTTTAATGGGTCGTCTTGTTTTCGTAACTAATATTAATGCAAAAGTGAGTTTGTTTGTTTGTTAATGCTTTCACGCTATAACGGCAAAACGGATTTGGATGAAATTTTGTACATGGGTAGACCATGACCTGGATTAGGAGAGGGGATACTTTTAATCCCGATATTCCCACGGGTTCAAGACTTATGCGGATGAAACCGCGGGGCGCAGCTAGTACAAAATAATAAGTTAAAATTTATGAAGAGGTTTTGAATTGTTTTGGCTACACAACATACTGCTTGGTACAGTCCTCCACACGTAAGTGGTAAACCTTTGACCTTAAGCAGGCCTAGCGTAGCACGGAGTTTTAGTAGAATACCAGGCCAGCTTATACTACTTTTGTTATCACTGAGGTGCGGCCGCTAGTGTACCTTTTTTATGTGTACTTACTTAGATCCATCACTGACAAGTTGAATTACTGACAGACAACGCAGCCTCAAACCACTGAAGATAGTTGTAGGATGTGGAAGACAGATGGTAGGTAGTATTGCATTTATTTTATTTTGTTTATTTTTATCTCATTATGCTGCACCGGTTGACGTCATCACGTCAACGCTGAAAACCAGCGCTGGGGCTCTGTCTAGCATAGGGTCGCAGCATTATGCTGAGCGATGGCCGTTTTGCGTGAATGTGACGCATATTTTCCCTCAACTTGTTCTTTCGTGTTTGTGTTTTTATTTCTTTGCGTTATGTTTACCGCAAATAAACGTATTTTCTTTCTTTCTTTTTTTCTTTCTGTATAGACGCTCTAAGTCTAATAATCTTAAAATGGTTTTAAATATATGAGCACCATATATCTATCACAGAATTAATTTATCTGTCATTGCTTTATTTTAAACTAGCTGCGCCCCGCGGCTTCACCCGCGTAAGTTTCGATCCCGTAGGAATATCGGGATAAAAAGTAGCCTATGTCTTATTCCAGGGTGTCAGCTACCTCCATACAAAATTTTATCAAAATTGGTCCAGCCGTTTGAGCGTGAAGAAGTAATAAACATACACACACACTCACAAACTTTCGCCTTTATAATATTCGTTTGATTATTTTTACCTATTGTGGTGTAATTATTTTATTGTAGGTGCATCGTCTTCACATAATATCATTTTATAATTAATGTATACAAAATATTGTAAATATTTTAAAGAAGTAATGGAGGAGTTTTTTGCCCTTTCTTCTCCATACGAAACTACATTTTGGAAGGGGCAACTAGAATCAGTTCTATTTTTTTTTAATGTAAATTTTGACGTTTGAATGTGCCTTTTATGTGCCCATTTTTAAATAAATTATTTGACTATTGAGCATATCTAAGGATTTTCAAAACTCAACACCTAATGAGTTGAAGTTTTAATAATAATAAGTAGGTACTTAAACATTAATGTTCAGAGACAAGGACCAAACAATAAAGTACAATTCCAGAAACTCTATAGAGCTTTGACCCGTCAAATAAAAGTTTGTTTATAACTATGTCGAATGTAGCAGTCTGTCTATTGGTGCTTTAATTATTAGTGATAACTAAAAATATGGTAGAATGTCTTTAGAACTTTCGTTTTCTGTTTATATCTAAGAACAAATTACATTTAGGTTAAATATCTTATGATTAGGTTAAGTGCAGTTATAATAAATTATTAATGGATCACTGGCTTCGACTGTATGATATCTCACACGTCTTCTTGTTTTTAAAACAGAATGTCCACATCCAAGACAAACACGTGTGTGGCCTAGATCTCTTTCAGCAATCACATTTCCATTTCTACAACGCTAGTCTAGCCGCAAGAAGTAGTCTTGACAGATTACAGCTTCTGGTAAGGTAAGAAAATATGGTTCAGATAAACAAGTTCATTATTATGTACACCATCCACACGTATCCCCCAAAACATAAACTTGACTATTTTGCCTATAGGTACTAGTTATTCAATATACTTTTAGTTAAGTATACTATTTATTATCACGCAAAACCGCAGTTAGTACAATCCTTATTATTTTGGATTTTTCGCGACAGTCAAATACGATCAATAAATAACCTAATATCTACATATCTGTTGTAACGACTTCCATGTTGCGAGAAGAGTTTACAGTGCAGATTGTAAGTTAAAAAATGTATAAGCATCTTGGCGACGCACAAGTGACAATTTAAGCGCCTCAACATCGTTAACCAAGTCAGAAGCAATGATCAGAATCCGTGGCAAGTAGCACAAGTCGGCGTCGAGTTGGCGAAATCGAGTCCGTGTACAAAAGCAAAAATCTTCGTGAAAATAAAACAGTATTATGATCACGGAGAGATTAAGGAGCGTCAAAAATAAACAACTCTGCAAACAGAACAGAGCGAATGAAAATTAATTACTTTTAGGGGTGAGGCGTATTTATCGTAACAGATAAAAATAACAGATATTTAAAAATACCAAATAATATTTTTTCCTACCAAAGGTCTGTTATTTTAAGTAACAGATAATTTAAAAAACTGTTACCGCGGCATGTATTCAATATAACATACCCCAGACTGTTACAGTTTACCATAAACACTCACAAACGAAGGAATATAGCAGGGTTATTAAATATGGCAAGGTCGGCTTCCAGTCTAACCGGATGACATTTTTCTAAAAATAAATAAACTTTATTCTATAATTTCGACTTTAAACAAAAAGAAACAAAGAAGATATTCAATAAAGATTTAAATACGTATTTATTGTCAGTAGAAAAATAACAGGCTGTTATTAATTAATAACAGATATTTGGATCTGTTATTTTTTGTGTAACCGTAACAGTGATAACAGATATCGTGTTTAACCTGTTACAACCCATCTTTAATTACTTTTTGACATAGCGATTAGCGCGTCAATGACGTTTCGTTACACCTAATGACCTACTAACGCTCAAATGCAAAAGAATGATTAGAATATAATAATTCATTCATTCATTCATAATTATTATATATTTATATATTATAAAAACATTATTTTCAATTGCTGTGTGTATTTAGACCAAATACATATTAAAATCCGTACATAATACATTAATAGATGTAATTTTTAATTAAAAATCTCGTTTTTTTCCGCGTGTTTGCGTACCAAGTAACGCAGATGGTCTCGATAAAAATAGGAAACAGGACTTAGGTTTTTAAACTCATTTTTACACTATTTTTTATCCGCAAGTTATCAGAATAACAGTTAAGTAACAAAGGATCCTATTTACATGCGATAATTTAGATTAATTTACATTTATTGTAAATTAATGAAAGGGTGGGACGGGATCTGGCATTGTCATTTAGCTTCAAATCTATACAAATATTTATAAGAGGCAATTTTTTTGTATGTTTGTGTGTAGACGGTAATCTTCGGAACCACTGATCCGATTTTGAAAATTATTTCACTAATGGGAAGCAGCTACAGTATTGCCGAGTGTCATAGGATATATTTTATGTTAGGAAATTTCACTTTAATTACTTTAATTTTTATATATTTCAATTTATAATTATTTATCTTAAATATTAAAAAAAGAAAATATAAATATATTTTTTTTATTTTATTTTTATTATTACTGGCCACTAGTCCTACCCGTGGTTTGAATTAATGTCACCATTGTGGCAGCACGTTGTATAAGTGCTAATACGATTTCAAAAATTCTTTCACTGAAAGAAACCTACACTATTGCCGTGTGCCTAAGGATATTTTATTGTATAGGTAAATGAATTTCACGTGGACGCAGTCATGAGCAGACGCTGGTAAATATGTTTAAAAACATAACATTAACATTTTCACATTTTTTTTTTTTTAACATTTTGTTTTTTGTGTGTAAATGTGTTTGTGTGTATGTTGTTTGTGTTTTGTTGTGTTTGTGTTTTGCTGGTAAAGAAATCAATAGCAATAATATTATTTTTAAAAACCATTAACAGACTTAAATAAATAAATTGTTATATTAACAATTACAATATTCCGTTATGTCATAGAAATGTTCATATCTCTTCGCTGGCTTTATGGTATTCAACGGAAGCGGCTTCCGTTCAAGCTGTAAAGCGAGCGCACAATGTAGTTACAACAATAGCATTGTCAACACCTTGTCCGTCTGTCTGACTTAAACTTTGGGCTCTTAGTAAAATATATTCTTCTTCTCTTGAGAATATGTTAGGCCATTAACACAAGGCACCGCGCACCGCCGTGGTAGGCGATGAAGCGGACCTCATGTCGCATTGGCGTCTAATAAATCCGTTGATGCCTAACACACGTATACCGCTCGACCGCGGCGATGCGCGGTGCCGTATGTTAATCGCCTTAGGTTGGCGATCAGCTCTGCATTTCCTTCTCTGTTCTTTAGCAGAAAAAACATTTCATCTATATTTATGCTTGTATTTAAAAACTTATCTCAAAGCATATATTTCAATTAAAGTCAGTCAGATAAATGAATCTAGTTGCCCATTCCAAAGCGTAGTAGGATCCTATGGAGAAGAACGGGCAAGAAACTCCATAGACGCCCTTTTATATCAAATCATAATCATAATCATTTATTTATTTGGTAACATAGGTGTTTATAAATACAGATCTTAGCTTAGAAATAGATCACTATGTTATGCCAGGAGGCGTACAAATATAGTGTTCAATTAAAATTAGGTACAAGTAATGTCATTTTTTTTAAGTCAAGTTTATTTATTTATTTAGGATCTCCAACAAAAGATGTACACAATACATGACACATAAATAAAGAGTACATCAGGTAATACTGTGTACTTCTTCACTTATAGGAGACCACAACATGCACAAAGTTAAACAACTAAGCTAACAAAGTTAAAATTTAGAAAAGTTAATTAATGTACTCAAAACCTAAAAAAAAAAAAAAAATACAAGAAGATATTACCTTTAGATATTGGTACTCAACTTAAATCTATTAAGAGTTTCATATATTTAGACAGAGACTCGCAGATGTCTTAATTCGTAGTTTTAGATAGCACGTTGTATTGCCTACAAAGTCTGGGCACAGCGGCGTAATGACCGAGGTTAGTTTTTGAGCCATGGATGTAAAATAAGTCAAAAGTGTTAGGCCTGGGAATTCGCGTCGGAATTTTAATGTCTAATGAGCTCAAAAGTTCACTGCAATTAAGAGTTTAGAGTAGGAACGTAAATTAGAAAGAGAAAAAAATATAATAACAATAAAGTAATTCCATTCTAAATTAATTTGTCATCTAAGTATTCGTCAACAGTATAATAACATTTATCAACTAGTAATAATTTTATGTTTTTCTTGAAATGTATTAAATTTCATTTTTTTATGGCGTCGGGAATTTTAGTGTAAATACGTGGGGTACATACCAAAAAACTCTCTTTTTTATTAATGCAGTTTTCCATTTTCGATTTGATAAGGAATTTTTGTATTGACTTCGAATTGGAACATCTCGTACATTTGATATTTTTTCAAAAAGGTTTAGATTTGTTTTCACGAAAATACTGGTTTCTAATATGTATAACGCCGGCAATGTAAGAATTTTGAAATATTTAAAGTGAGGTGCACAGCTATCATCCGTTTTCAGACCACACATGGCTCTTATGCATCTTTTTTGTGCCTTAAATATTAATAATTTATCTGAAGAATTACCCCAAAAAATAATTCCATATCGTAGAATCGAAGCTTCTAGACCATGATAGGCAACCAATAACGCATCTCTGTTTACTTTTTTTGATAGTTGGAAGAGTGCATAGGCAGGTTTTTTTATTTTATTCATAATATTGGTTACATCATTCCTGTTGAAATTATACTTATTTCATATCTATGTGAAGACGATGTAGAAAGACGATCACGTTCAAAGTATCCATAGTAAAATTATTAGAAAAATAAATAATATTTCGTATAAAAGCAAAATTGTGCGTATCATACGTTCAAAACGAAAGCTGTGCATAAACAAAGTCAAAAAGACATAGGTAATGTCTTTTTCTGTGACTTGTTATGCCTGACGAGCCTCTGTTTTTGTTCAAAGTGCCTATTTTCTTTTTATTAGGTCTTCGACATATTATTTCATACCCGCACGTAATATTATGTGCCTCGCATCGTAATACTCCTTTCAACCCTCAAACAGAGCTAAATATACTGCCGGATTATAAGTGACTTCTCAACAATAGTTTAATGGGTTAGCATTTGAACTGGTGACTTTTTGATGGCCAGTAGCAGAATGGCCGCGGCCGTTAGGAATATTATTGCCTATGCGCTGTATTAATGTTTGTTGACCCATAACTATAAGTACAAAGGAGTAAACTTGAGCTGAGTGTATTGATCAATTGATTGATGTCATGACGATATAAAATAAAATTTATAGGTATGTCACATTTCTGACAAAATGTCACGAAAACATATAATTCAGGGGTCCAATATCACAGTTTATGATAATTATTTTATTTCTGTCAGTTGGTTTCAAACACGTCAATCATATTTTAAAAACTAGATGAGGTCGGCGTTTCCTATCTGACTATTCTGAGAAGAAAGGCCGAAACAAACTCAGAGGTCACAGTTTTTTTAAAGTCCAGACATAATCTTGGTTAGATCATGGAAGGCAATGTAGATTGGTGTCTGAAATAGTTTGAAAAGAGAACATGATATTTTTGGTTCTAATAATATTTAGGCACGTAGTAATATCGTTAAAAATAGGTCATTATATTTTAGCATATTTTGGCTTTTCCTTTTAAGTCTATCATAAAAATACAATTACATTCCATCTCAGACAGGTAGCTTTCACAGTTTTTTCAGCTGAAGTAGGTAGCTACTGCAGTTGTTTTCAAAGAACAAGTTTTCATAGTTTATGTCAGGTCAACAAGAAGTCGAATACCTACTTACTTTTTCCATAACTGTGATCATTCTAAAAGTCTAAAAAATATGGAAAAACTTTACTCGTGTGTGAAACAGAATACTGAATAAGGATATATTGAGACTGTAGCAAATATTGTCTTTGCAGCTTAAAACTTAAACTTTGGATAAACAATTCCCTTACTGATACTCGTATTTTTCTAAAAGAACTTTCTAAAAGAACTCATTTTGACCAACCGACACTAACAATACCAATATTAACCAATCGACCAACCAAGCCAATACCACTAATAGTAACCATGACAAATAGTGCAGTTTGATACTACACTGGGCCGCAAAGAAATTGGTCGGTTATAAAAATTGCGATAACTTTTAAAATCTAAATTAAAAAATAATTTATGAAGACGTAAAACCTTATTATTTATTTTTGGTGGTTGTATCAAAAACCATAAATAAAAAATAAAGATGATTGTTAAAATTTGAACAACTTGGAAACCGTTTGTTTTACTTTTGTTTCTGTTTATAAATATGGCATTCCTTGTGCAGAAATTCATTATTCTCATCAAATTTAATTAAACATGCCACTAACCTCTGAATATTATATCAGAATTCTGATAATGCTTGAAGAGCGCAGTCAGCGTTATACAGCGAGAACTGGGGGCCGATCGCGCTAATTTTGAACGTTAATACCAAAACTAAACCACAACCAAAAACGTTACGTTAGACACATTTCGTATCGCGCTAATAATTTCAACGGAAACGATTTAGCTTTACTTTGGAAGTTACGTTGGAGGAACGATCGATCGAACAATACTCTCACAAAAAATAGCGCGATACCGTTTCTTACATCAGCTAAACCAAAACCAATAACGTTCCGTTCGAACGGTAATTACGTTGAGAAATAGCGTGATCGGTCCCCAGGTGGTGTGTCACTGTCAACCTTTCAAAGAGTGATCCAGTGATTTGAAGAGACTGGATTCAATATTCGCAGACCAGGAACATGCCGAACAAGGTGCACAACAGCGCGGAAGGATCGATATATATAACATCACGCCTGTAATCTCCGAAGGGTTAGGCAGAGGTGTACCTAATAGTACACCCACATTTTGCTAGTTATGTTTAAGTCCCATGTAATAGGGGGCGAGCCTATTGCCATCAACCAGGCACAAATCCAAATCGATATATAGTATGTTGTCAGCAATGTTGAGAAATCGATTTCAAACGGCTGTTAAAGTCAAAAATTATCTTCTACGTGCTGGAGGAAGCAATCCTAGCACGTATACTGAAGCAAATTTGAAGCCAGTTAGACCTGCAAATAGTCAAAAACTCGAAAGGCAGCATCGAAATTCAAGGCTGAGTTACGCTAGAGAACACATGAATTGGACTCTCGATGACTAGTCAGGAGTAATGTTTTCGGATATTATAGTACAGATAATTGTTCTATCCCCATACACATAGAATACACACACACACATAGAATGAACAAAAGCAGTAGCACCTGTTTGAGTAATTTATGCGGCGTACCCAAATGTCCTTTCTTTGGTATTGTTCATTGAATCGTTGAGCTCCTTAAGTTCTTAGTTGAGCTGCACGACTACTGACAAATGCGTGCATTGACTGGACAGGTCTCCTCAATCTATGTGGTTCTTTCATCAAAAGATTATTTCAGGCACCAATCTACATGGTCTTCACATGATCTGACCAAGATTATGTCTGGACTTTAAAAGAGACTGTGACCTATGAGTTTGTTTCGGCCTTTCTTTTCATAGTAGTCGGATACGAAACGCCGACCTCATCAATTTTTTTTTTTTAATATGATTGACGTGTAAAAGCGTTTGTACAAACCGACTTACAGAAATAAATCATTTATCAGCCCGGTTGATAGCAATACGCTCGTCCCCTATTACATGGGACTTAAACATAACTGCGTTCCAACCAATGCGTCCTGCCCGTTATGACATACGGTGCCGAAACGTGGACACTAACAGTCGGGCTGGTCCACAAATTTAAGGTCACTCAGCGTGCTATGTTCGGAGTTTCTTTGAAGGATAAGATCAGGAATGAAGTTATCCGGAAGAGAACCGGAGTTACCGACATAGCCTGCAGAGTAAGCAAGCTGAAGTGGCAGTGGGCTGGCCATGTTTGTCGAAGGACCGATGGCCGGTGGAGCAGACGAGTCCTGGAGTGGAGACCGCGTATCGGCAAGCGTAGTGTGGGGCGCCCCCCAGCTAGATGGACCGACGACCTTAAAAAGGGGGCTGGGACAGACTGGATGCGGAAAGCGGAGGACAGGGTGTTGTGGCGCAGCCTGGGAGAGGCCTATGTCCAGCAGTGGACTGCTATAGGCTGAGTTGATTGAATCATAACTGGCAAAATGTGAGTGTACAATAGGGTACACCTCAGCCTAACCCTTCGGAGATTACAGGCGTCTTGTTATGTAAGGAACAAAAGCACTGATTACCGCGCTTGCTCAAAGAACGTGGAGACGATTCAGTCTACATTTTCTGTTATGTAGTACCATTTTCTTCACTATACGTGTGCTGATTCTATTTTCAGTATTAGTGAGTGAGAGAATACTATTCAAATGTCATTGTCAAGGAAACAGAAACGTAACCATCTTTTGACGCGGTCAGTAGAATCTAACGATTTAAATCATCGGTTTAAAAGGTACATCAGAACTTTCTAGGGGTCCAACCTATAGTATAGTACTATATAATAATTATATTTCTATTATAACTAGAATGCAATAACTATTTGAGTTAAAATTTAGTTTGAATAATTTCGTAACATCATCATAATAACTAGCCGCTTCCCAACTATTTTGGCGTCGGCTTCAAGTCTAACCGGTTGCAGCTGAATACCAGTATTTTACATGGATCGAGTGCCTAACTGGCCTCCATAACCCAGTTACTGGGACGATACCCCTTGATAAGACTGGTTGTTAGACTTTCGGGCTTCTGATAACCAACTGACAAAGATCTACAAATAACAGCCGGGACCAACGGTTTAACGTGCTTTTCGAGGCACAGAGAGGTATTGGTATGTAAAGATGGTCACCCATCCGTGGACCAACCGTGGCAAGCGTAGCTTAACCTGATTGTTCGACCCGTGTGGTTGCTATTACGTAGCCACAAGCCCCTGAATATTTTCGTAACCTAAACCACATATTTGCTTTGATTGATTTTTTATTCATATCTATTCGGCGAGGCATGCTAACGCGATAAATAAACCATTGACCATATTGACCATCCAGCTTTCCAAACTAAACAAATGAAAGCTGAGCGAAATAAAAATACACTCTAAATGGAGTTAGTTTTATCCTCTTTTCCAATGATACTGTTTCCGTATAATATTTCGATGTCCACTTCATTCTGTCCATGAATAAGTTTACTACCTTTTTTTCATTATATAACAAGAAAATGCCCCCATCTTTCTACAATAGTTATAGAAGATCAGTTAAAGGTTACGTCAAATCGCTATCGCTTGTCTTAGCTGTTCAAAATACTGTGCTAACAATTTGTTCTGCATGTTGAGATGACTATTTACATCTACGGCACTATATGCTGGCGCCTGTGACGGCTTACTGATTATAAAAATACAGCTTATCGATTCGATAAATTATAGTTAGACGGAACAACTTTATGGCGGCCCGTACAACAATATGGTATGGCAGTTATTTCTTTACATTTAGCAGTCCATTTTCACGGAAATTCATAAGAACTTGCTACATATTTATTAGCTTATTTTCTTTAAACCATTTGTATGACAGTCCATGGCTAGCCTTGTAGATCATAACCCTATAATGTACCATGTTTTAATGCAAATAAAAATATTATATTCCAAAACAAGCAAACATCACAAGGCATCATACAGTGCCGCCATTGCGGTATAGTTATATAAGGAAGCTCATTTTCAGCGGATTCTATGATAGAAGTATTAAACCTACGGGGACGCCTAAACAAACATTTTCTTTTCATTAACTTCTGAAGTGAGATAGTGAGAACATCGTAAACCGTATACTTCATAGTTATTAACAGAGCAAACGAATACACATTCGTTTGCTCTGTACACGTGTAACAACAAAGAGGCTTATAAAATGCAGGTTTTATTTCAGCTCGACTTACAAGAGAATTTATCTTTAATACCTAGCCGTATTCATACTTTTCCGGCTTTTCCGTAACCAACCCGTGCGGGCAAAATGAAACAAAGTTACAATGACACAATATTAGGTGGGAAGTTTAATTATGTATAATAATTCAAACGAACAGCGTCAGATGTGAAAAGGCTGTGTTTTTAACTTTAATGTATGATGTTCCTGTAATATATTTGTTTAGTTACCTAAATCTCTTGTGTATATAAATCACGAACTTAAATAGAATCCGCGGCTGTAGGCCGTAAAATCCCAATTTTCTTACGTTTTTGGCAATTTGCAGGTCAGTGTCAGATTGTATCTTGATCAAAATATGATTCGCGACTATAACATATCCTATGTATTTACAGAATTATAATCATTAGACTCATTAATACATCTCTCTAAGTTAGATTTGTTCCCCAATGTCATGATTTCATAAAAAAGACATTCAATGGAATAAATGTAACTTCTTTAATATCTGCTATAGTTTCGAATCATATTTCGATCAAGATACAACCTGACTCTGACTTGCGGATCAGCCTTAAATTTAATATAATTCATACTTAAATTTCTTATCTTTTAGACTTGCTGGTTCCTATTCCGAAACAAACAATAGGAACGTCACTCAATTTCTCTGCTTATCAAAGCTTGAAATTCCAATTAATTTATCAATCAGAAGCTGCAACTATCGGGCATCTTTAGCCTACAGTAAGCCGGCCACTTAAGGTCAAAGTATTACCAAGGGCGTGCGGTCTACTGTATATATAGACAACCTGACAATTAGCAGTCTTGAGCTAATCGTAGTAAGCCCTACAGCAGCAAAGCAGCAGTGATAGTGGTGTGACCGTCGGACTGCCCAAGTTATAGGTCTCGAGTTCGAACCCAAGGCACGCATCTCTGACTTTTCGGATTTTGTACCGAGACTAACACCATGATGTGTGTAAAGAAACTTTACAAGTGTCTGGAGAAGGCTTAGCAGCTATGTAACGTATGGATATTTGTGTTTTATATATCAATCAGTCTGGGCTTCCAGTATAACCGGATGCAGCTGAATACCAGTATTTTACATGGAGTGACTGCCTATCTGATCTCCACAACCCAGTTACTGGGTAACACGAGACCCCTTGGTAAGACTAGCTGTCAGACTTTCAGGTTTCTGACTGCCCGTAACGATTGTCAAAGATCTCCGAATGACAGCCGGGACCAACGGCTTAACTTGCTTTACGAGACACGGAGGGGTCTTGATATGTAATGGATGGTCAACCCATCCACGGACCAATCACGGCATTTTTTTTCATTTAAAACAATGAATTACTAAGACTAATTAATTTACTACTTTTGACCACAATTCCCAGTAAATTGAAATGTCACTGATTTGAAATGACGAGAATTATGAGAATGATATTACTGTAACCTAGATTAAATATACCTTGTTGTTTTATGACATGCAAGCAACATTCAACTAATTACAAGGTCTAATAAATAAGTATACATGAGACATTATTGGAGGCAACACTATTCTTCTCGTACCTATTATTTTGCTGAACTGCGCGCAAACAGTAATACGAGTAACGCGATTAGTGGGTGTTGAATGTTATTATTTTCACACAAAATATTTTTTTTAGACAAGCTCTTTAATAAAAAGGTTTCTTTGTTCTCATAATATTCTGAAACTCTGTACCAACTTAAGTTTTTCCAGCTAACCCGGCCCTTTCTCATTTTGTGCCGCGACAACAAAAAACTAAAGGCTTTAGATGAGATTCCCTAGCATTTGTGTTGTTAGGGACCGAAATATTTATCAAACGTAAAGAACGGACTTCAAGAACGCGATTAGCTTTTCTTGTAGTCTGGAGGACAGACAATGTCCAATTTACATTAAACTTTGTGTGACTTCTGACTATAATTTCAAACATACGAATTTCAAATTGAAACTTTAACCTTTGGAAAGGGTTTTCAAAGTCAAAGGTTGAGCTTTCAGTATAATATTTCATAGAATTAAATTGAACACCCACCCAAACGGAGTATTATAATCTTATTGCACGTACTCTTCTATGAACTTCACATTTAATGGTTGTTTCATAAGCTCCCAAAGTATTTTTAGCTACAAGTATACACGATATTTCTCGAAGAGTCTCTCCTCATTCTTCATAATCCTGCTGAGGATGTCTGCTTTAGTAAAAAATATTGTATTTTATTAAGCATAAATGAATGTCAGAATATCTAAAAATGCCACAATCTTACTTCCAATATTAATCCAGAATCAAAAATTCCCAGTGAAGAGGACAAAAATCATCGCAAATATTGATTTAGGAGGGCTAAGCGTGTAACCGAGCTCTCGGGAACTTCAAAACCCGATAGCCAAAAAAAATATTCTATCCCAGTAAAGTGTTCCATCATTAATTTATTTGGAAAGAGAATTGCGACGATTGGTTGTGACGAATTGATATTTTTCATGAGTCCTCCACGGTAAGGAGGCCATTTATATCATGGGTTCTGCAATTTATTACCGTCATTTATCATTTCATCGAGTGAGAGCGCCCTTACTTATCGCAGCGAAGAGCCGTCTATTGTGCCTTGCCCTTTTATTAATATCCTCCCTTATATCGCCCTAATTAAGGCTCTATATATGATAAGTCCTTTTAACTCGTTTGGGATTAAATTGGCTGTTTTGTGATAAACAAAATTTGGTACAGTGTGTTACTGAATTAACATAAAAATCGAAAATTTTGTGTGTTTTTGTTCGTCATTTACAGCTTTGTGCTGGTGAATATGACGGCAGTAATGAATAGTCGATTATTATTATTGTATAGTAATCTTTTATTTAAATCATCAACATTTGCCTGGCAGTTGGTAGGTCCCATTATCCATAGGTTCAATCAGTACACAGTTTTAACTCATATATATATATATATTTCAGCAAGGGTATCAATCAGGAGCTTCAGTGTCTGAATTCACATAGAAAAACATTGAAATAATACCATTAACAATTTAATAACAATTTAATCACCTGTGTGACAATAACAGTGTATTGAAAAATAAACAAAAATCTCTACGAAGTGAAGTGTCAAACCACAAAAACTATGTTCGTGAACTGCTAAAAACATAATTTAAAAATACAAAAGGTTTAAACATCATAAAAGTGATGGAAAATTATCGATGAAGGGTAGCGTGTTATGGTGGCAGTAGTAGTCGCAGCATGACCACGTGGATGGCGCTATTCGGGCTAGTGTGGCTGCTCCGCGTGCGTGGTTCGCTCTGCGGCTGCGCGGCGTGCAGGCGTGCGCGCCACGATGCGCAGGAGTCGCAGAGCGCGCCGAGCCCGCGCGCGCCCAGCCCCGAGGAACAAGCCCCGTTTGACGTCATCACGCTCGAACATTACACACGTGACGTCACCGTCCAGACCGACTTCGATGATGAAGATGTTGAAGATCTTGATAAAATCGAGATGCAGATTTCTGAAGAATGTAAGTGGTTCTTGTTTTTGTATATGTAAGGCTTTCCTGTATCAACGTAAAACAATACCAAATTATGAATAAGTATATTTTCTAATCCAGCTCCAGCTGGCTGCACGGTATATAAATCCTGTTGCCGTTGCAGTCATGGTAAGATTTAGAGCCAGTTGCGGAACATTTATATTTTACCGAGAGTATTCATCATGTTTATTTTGGTCTATAATAATTTTGATATAATCTAGAGGTTTGTACTAATATTTCTTTACAATAGCAAACATATTGTTTATTAGGTATACACCTACCTTCCAATGTGATTTGATTACATCAGAACGTAGGTGTTTATATTTAAATAAAACAATAAAGAAACTCCATCAAACTTTTGCTGAAACTAAAATAATCATTCAAAGTTACATTAAAAAAAGAAATTGAATGGAAATGTATCAAAGAAAATTATAATAAAAGTCGATTGTTTTCTGTCTTTATTTTTACTTTTTTGCTTACGATCTAGACTTCAATCACTTAAGTGTACCGACTAGGCTTCTAAAATAATTGGATATGTTTTTTTTATTTTACTATTACCATTCGATTTCTATTATGTTTTATTATGGAAAAAACTGTTCTACTTTTGGAATAGTAAATACAACAAAAGTATATTGGCTGGCTTAAAAAGTTGGTCTCGGTGAAGAAATCGTTGAGGCTTTTAAACAGTCGGACCTACATGCCATCATTATGTTTATTTATTTGCTACGTTTTCAATCCTGACAAAAGTACACCTTTGGTCCTTTTCAGGATTAACATTGCATCGTACGTACCTATTTTCCGTCTCTATAGCTAACAAGTTTACAAAGTTGTGGAGCCATCCAGTAAAGATAGTATTCTATGACTGACCAGACCTGACGAGAATTTGCGCTTGAATGCAGCCGGATATTTCCTTACTCCAGCAAAGAGGACAGTTTCCTTGAGCCTGCCTACTTGTACTGGTAAAGCAGCACTTGGCAGTGACAAAACGTGCACACATTTGGAGCTGAATTTTTCTCGGGTTCTGTCCAAATTCAAATACTCGTAGAGCCAAACAAATTGTGTTTGCTACTCCACTTGCGGCCGCCTGGACTAGTGAATAAAATTGGGGTAGGGGACAATTTTTTTTTATTTTCTTTTCTTTAAGAATATGGAAAACGTACAGAAAATGATATTTTAATCAATTACTGAGATAACCATCTATCTTCATTTCGTATCTGTCTTATCCAGACTTGTGTTTTTAAGTTAGTGCAAACTTTTAGACATTAAAATTATTCTGCGTTGTTTCATAATGGATAATTAATTATAACAAATTAAGAAAAAAATTGCTGTATTTAATGCATGTTTCGTGTGATGCCGGACGTAAAGAATAGCACCATCCTATTTCTTCAAGTGGGTGTCGTAAAAGGCGATTAAGGGACTTACTAGAGAATGGGCAGCAGCGTTCTCTATGCATTTTTAACACCATACTGCGATTGCCAACCCGCCTGCCAAGCGTGGTGATTATGGTAACCCCTCCCCGCTCTTTGTGGGAGGCCTATGTCCAGCAGTGGACGTATTTCGGCTGAAATGATGATGATTGAATGCAAGTTAATAAATTAAAAAATAGCTGTGTATCTAATAGTTACAATCCAATTAATAATAATGATTTGCCTCGAATAAATACAATTGAAATACTAAAGTAAAACGTACATTTATATTATCAAACCCAGGTTTGAAATGCTGAATTAAAAACTTATGTCAGATAATATGATATATTATTATGAGGATAGACAAGAGCTCGTATGAAAATTATCACTTGAATTCGTAATATCTCACATAATTATTCTGGTGCTGGCACCGGGTTGAACATGCAAGCAGTATGAGGTGCATAATTAATTAAACAAGATATTGTGTTAGCGCTGACCCTCCATATAATGTACCGACGAAGGCAAGCGTCGACATACCTGCAATGTATAGTAATAATCTATATATTTGCATGTGACAGACATAGAGACAGACAGACATACAGACAGACATACAGACAGACATACAGACAGAAATACAGACAGACATACATGCAGACAGACATTCATACAGACAGACATACAGACAGACATACAGACATACAGAAAGATACAGACAGATATACATACAGACAAACAGACAGACATACATGCAGACAGACATACAGACAGACATACGGACAGACATACATGCAGACAGACTTACAGATAGACATACAGACAGACATACAGACAGACATACAGACAGACATACAGACAGACATACACACAGCCATACAGACAGACATACACACAGACATACAGACATACAGACAAACAGACAGACATACAGACATACATACACACAGACATACACACAGACATACAGACAGACATACTGACAGACATACATACAGACAGACATACAGACAGACATACAGACATACAGACAGACATACAGACATACAGACATACAGACAGACATACAGACAGACATACAGACAGACATACACACAGCCATACAGACAGACATACACACAGACATACAGACATACAGACAAACAGACAGACATACACACAGACATACAGACATACAGACAGACATACACACAGACATACAGACATACAGACAAACAGACAGACATACAGACATACATACACACAGACATACACACAGACATACAGACAGACATACTGACAGACATACATGCAGACAGACATACAGACAGACATACAGACATACAGACAGACATACACACAGACATACAGACATACAGACAGACATACACACAGACATACAGACATACAGACAAACAGACAGACATACAGACATACATACACACAGACATACACACAGACATACAGACAGACATACTGACAGACATACATGCAGACAGACATACAGACAGACATACAGACATACAGACAGACATACAGACATACAGACATACAGACAGACATACAGACAGACATACAGACAGACATACCGACAGACAGACATACAGCCATACAGACAGACATACACACAGCCATACAGACAGACATACACACAGACATACAGACATACAGACAAACAGACAGACATACAGACATACATACACACAGACATACACACAGACATACAGACAGACATACTGACAGACATACAGACAGACATACAGACAGACAAACAGACAGACATACAGACAGACATACAGACAGACATACAGACAGACATACAGACATACAGACAGACATACAGACAGACATACAGACAGACATACAGACAGACATACAGACAGACATACAGACAGACATACAGACAGACATACACACAGACATACAGACATACAGACAAACAGACAGACATACAGACATACATACACACAGACATACACACAGACATACAGACAGACATACTGACAGACATACATGCAGACAGACATACAGACAGACATACAGACATACAGACAGACATACAGACATACAGACATACAGACAGACATACAGACAGACATACAGACAGACATACCGACAGACAGACATACAGCCATACAGACAGACATACACACAGCCATACAGACAGACATACACACAGACATACAGACATACAGACAAACAGACAGACATACAGACATACATACACACAGACATACACACAGACATACAGACAGACATACTGACAGACATACAGACAGACATACAGACAGACAAACAGACAGACATACAGACAGACATACAGACAGACATACAGACAGACATACAGACAGACATACAGACAGACATACTGACAGACATACAGACAGACATACAGACAGACAAACAGACAGACATACAGACAGACATACAGACAGACATACAGACAGACATACAGACATACAGACATACAGACAGACATACAGACAGACATACAGACAGACATACAGACAGACATACAGACAGACATACAGACAGACATACAGACAGACATACAGACAGACATACAGACAGACATACAGACAGACATACAGACAGACATACAGACAGACATACAGACAGACATACAGACAGATATACAGACAGACATACAAACAGACATAGAGACAGCCAGACATACAGACACCCGGGCGTTTCCTCCCACTTTATCCTGAACAGGAACCTCCCGAAACATCATCATCGCCACAATAGTGGCGTGCCCAGCGCTGGGTTGCAACAATCGCACTCACCATGAGATCCCGCCGGACCTCTGTCCGCTGTGCCGTGTATTGTCGCGGCAGCGGAGTTTAGCCCCGGCGTTTTGCCTCCTTGCGGCGCTCCCAAGCCTTTTTAGGGTTCCGTACCCAAAGGGTAAAACGGGAACCTATTACTAAGGCTCCGCCGTCTGTCTGTCTGTCCGTCTGCCACCAGGCTGTATCTCATGAACCGTGATAGCTAGACAGTTGAAATTTACACAGATGATGTATTTGTGTTGCCGCTATAACAACAAATACATAAAATAAATATTTAAGGGGGCTCCCATACAACAAACGTGATTTTTTCGCTCGTTTTTGCTCGATATTGATAACGGCAACAGGTAGACGCTTGAAATATTCACAGAATATTTAAGTTATATATTCACTTTAATAATAAATAATTAAATTAAAATAAAACAAATATTTAAGGGGGCTCCCATACAACAAACGTACGATACCCTTCGTGCGCGAGTCCTACTCGCACTTGGCCGGTTTTTTAGATGTGAAGACTTGTAATTGGCTGTCAGTCTCACATACATTTTTTTTTTAAATTCTGTTTTTTTTTTTTAATAACAGTTTAATGGTCTGGTTGCTGGGACCTTTTAGCCAAGTCTTTATTTAGTTACTTTGTTATAGGTAATGATGAAATGAATTTTAAACAATGCATGATAGATGATAACCCGTACGCTCCCCTTGAGTTTCAGTAAAGACGTGGCACTTTACTGGGACCTCACGCGGACTTCTTGCAGAGAGAACTTGAAGTGATATGTTGCACTGTTTTGTTTCAATTGCCTACACTAATGAACGTTCACGAACCCTTAATGGTTAATAATCCACCATTATTACACATTAATATTCGGCTAAACACAAGTTTTAGAAAATAAAACAAAACTCTAATCATGGCGCTTCACTTTCCCGCCAATAAGTCCTGTTTCTTTTAGCTGTAATTCATCCATAGTTAATAAATAAATAATAATGTAGCTGTAGGTAATGCGCAAAAAAATACTGTACAAATAATTCCGTTTTGTCCTGTAATGATAGATGTAAGTAAGAAAAAAAAAAAAAATGATAACCCTGCAAAATATCGTGACATTTTTATCACAGTATCTATGATGCACACGGCTTCAAAATATCACCGGTCACACGGTTCACTTCAGTTTGGAAGAAGCAACTAAATGGAATCATTCAATGAAACAAGAAATAGTGCTAATGCTTTCTCTCTCACTCTAATTCTATATAGGTACTTACTTCTAACCCCGGCTATTTTCCATTTCCCTCGCTTATCCACGTTTATACCGTGTATTACGACATAAATCTCACCTTATATCGTGAAAGTGGAACAGTTTTTTATACCTTTTTATCAGGTATTATGAGTTCGGGATCCTGCTAAGCTGAAGTTACTGGCTTGTGTTAAAGTAAATTGCTATCTGTAGACAAGTAGGATAAGTTTGGCTAAGGTGCAGCGCAGACGACAGACTTTTTGTGCGAAGGAGTGCGGCACACACCAATGTGATTACATTTTATTAGCTCACAAGCTTTCATTAATCACATGAATTCAAAAACAAGAAAGATTAAAAGCAAAATCTTTGTTATCATTTGCAATTGTCAGGATTTTTGGAATTTCGGAATGGTTACCCTTTAAACATTCGCAAACAAGCTGTTCCATGCCACTTTTTATCATACAAAATACTAGCGCGCAAGCGTTCAACAATTTGTTCTAAAGCCAATGTTTATCACCTATATTGAGTATTTATACAGTCAATTGTCGATCTGGTAACTATCATTAATAAGCAACTCAGTTATTAATTTTAAAAAAAAGGCGAGCCTTACAGTAGTCGCTTATGATGACATCTCACATTGGCAATAATCAACTGAGCACCGACAGAAATTAACCTCAAAATTAAAAAAAAACCTAATACTGAAATATTTATTTGAACTCATTACTAGTGGTCGCCCACTGGTCGTACTTACAATCTATATAGTACTTACAAATTCCATGAGTACACTAATTCCATGCTATTATAAAGTACTTACTAATTACATGCTATTAAACAGTACTTATTTATTCCATGCTCAAGCTGTCACTTCCTGTTACACACTTCCGTCCCTTTTCAGGAAATCACACCCACTGAAAGCGAGAAGAAAGCTTAAACATAAAAAAAAAAAAATCTTGGGTTTAAACTTGTTTGCCCCTTGCTGATTAATTTTATTTATAAACACCAGTAGCTTAAAAGTACTTGGTATAGATCGGCAAGTACACAAATGGTGGATAATAATAATAATTATTATTCCTTTATTTAATTAGGGACATACAAATTATATTTTTAAATATCAGAATATAAAAAAAAAAACATTTAAAAATATAAAAAATAGTTGTCCACCGGTATCGGGAGCAGGGTCCAAGCTACCGGTGCTTAGGGCTGCAGAGATAGGAACCTCCTCACGATGCAAGCCGTATCGAGGAGTACTGCCTTCTGAATCAGGTCCTTGATCCAACCACCTAATGAGAGCCTTGAAAGATGTTGCTCGAGGCTTTCGGCCATCAGGCCATTGGCTGATACGACATTATTATTAAAGTCTCTGGTTTGATAAATAATAGTGATGCTTACTCAACCTAAATAAATCAGTATCAATCTATGAAACGAGCCTAATCGCTTCATTCTATGTAAAGTTAGAAACGGTACACGTGTGCTTATATTATTTTTACTTGAATACAAAATTTAGCGAATGAACAACTTCAATACAAAACGTCGTCCCCTTTTCACCCCATTGTGGGTTGAAATAAAACAGAAAAAAATGGGTAAACCATTGTTGTTTTGTTATGTTAGTTCCAACCTTAAGCCAAAAAATTAGTAATTATAACTTGAAAAATAATGAATTTCATCCCCCTTTTCACCCCTTAAGGGTTGAAATTCTAATAACACCGTTGAGTTAGCTTCCAACCATAAGCATAGATAATAAATTTTGTGATTTTTACTTCGAAAATTAAGGACTTTCCATACACAACTTCATCCCCATTTTTAACCCTTCGGGGGTAAAATTATCAAAAAATAATTTATACGTGTCTCACACGTATAAATTATTTTCAATCATCAGCCTAAACACAAAATTTGAAGATCCTAACTTCAAAACTGACGGATTTTCATATAAATTTCCATCTCTTATTTTACCCATTTAGGGGTGGAATTCCCAAAAATCCGTTCTTAGTGGATACTTACTATTCACAAAGAACACACCCTCCAAGTTTCATGTCTTTAGGACAGGGTCTTTAGGGTTTTTTTTTTAAATATGATTGACGTGTAAAAGTGTTTGTACAAACTTACTTACAGAAAAGAAATCATTTATCATTTATTTATCATTTAACCATAAGCCGAAATATTAGTGATTTTAACTTAAAAAATAAAAAAACTTGAATTAAAAAGAAAATTTCATCCTTCTTTCACCCCTTAAAGGTTGAAATTCTAACAACACCATTGCATTAACTTCCAACCATAACCCTAGATAATATATTTTGTGTTTTTTACTTCGAAAATTAAGGACTTTGATACACAACTTCATCCCCCTTTTTAACCCTTCGGGGTGGAATTATCAAAAACGCTGAGACACGTATAAATTAATTTTCAATGGTCAGCCTATACACCAAGATCCTAACTTAAAAACTGACGAACTTTCATATAAACTTCCATCCCCTATTTCACCCTCTTAGGGGTAGAATTTCAAAAAATCCTTTCTTAGTGGATACCTACTCTTCACAAAGAACACACCCTCCAAATTTCATGTTTCTAGGATCAGCGGTTTAGGCTGTGCGTTGATATATCAGTCAGTCAGTCAGTCAGGACTTTGAATTTTATATATATAGATTACATAATTGTAATTCACTATTACACTCCTTTAATTCTTAAATTAAATTTAGATTTCTTTGCCTAAGTTTTGTATTTAATCTGTTGATGGAGGTGTCGATGCTGGTCAAGTATATCCATATGCTGCATATGCAGTTCAACCAACTGGTTCTTAAGCTCAGTGTTCTTATTATTAATATACTGAATTTCAACCTCGCTGTCATCTCTTTCCTGTAGCAGCTGATTGCACTGTTTTTGACTGGATTCCAACTCTTTCAATGTAGCCCTCAGTTTTTCCTCCAAGGATGCAGCTCTACGGGTCAACATATTGATAGGCCAACCCTAGAGGCACCCTGGAATGAGAGAAGAGAAAGCTAAGTGAGTAAAAGGAATAAGAGAGTGATGTGGATAAAAAACGTACTAGGATGAAGGAAAACAAAGCGATAAAAGCTAAGTAGTATGTAAAACTCAATTATGGGAGGATAAATTTATTATTCACTGTTATGTCTTAATTGAGATAGTAAAATTTTAGAAAATAAAAGAAAAAAAACAACAAAATTAAGTTTTGTGAAATGGTTGGGGGTACCTAGTACTATTTTCAAGTGATTGTAAATCAGTTTTTTAACACTAATTTCATGAACTGGCACTGATACTGTAATTTAACATAACAGAAGTAAGTCTAGTAATAAAGTGCAGTGATTTCTATGGGGTCTCTAACGTATTTAATGTGATTTTATGCTAGATAACCATGAACATAAATGTCCAGTACAATAAATAGAATTATAGGGTTATGTAGGATGTAGCTCACAGGGACGAGCAATGTACACGTTATATTGCAATAGGTGAGATAAGAACTAACTGTTTTTATATAAAAAAGCTTAAAATTAAAACAAATACTCCCCGGGTTTTGTGTTGATTTCAAATCCGTCCGTTGGATGACAGCTGGTGTTACTTCATTGATTTTTCTTTGATTTTGCAACGAAATTACTCCCAAAGACAAATCCTTAATATTTATAACTATATCTATCGAATTTAAGCACTTGTATCAATAATTATACACGAAAAATATTAATTTTACAATTTAATTCTAACACGAAAATATTTGACGGCCGGCTGCCAGTATTGGCCACTGTTAGGTAATACCCAGTATCGAATAAATTAGCATGGTAATTTAGGTCAGGATTATTTTAATAATAACAACGAGCTTCTAAACAATGCTTATTTATTATAAAGGAGCTTTCGATAATAATTTTCTTTATAATATGCGGATGGCAGGGGCAGTAAAGCTCTGACAGTGTAAATATGTAAAGAAGTAATAATCCGTCGGGCGATCAGCCACTCAGATCAGTCGAGGTTGAAATGAATGGTAGGGCAATAAGGGTGAATTTCACAGATGGGACTGAATGCAATCAGCACATATAATCGCGGAAGTGGCGAAGTTTTAGGCGAACAATATTTGAACGACTGTCGTGCCAGCGACACGAAGGAGAAGAAGACCGCGTTCAATAGCTGTCAGTATCAATATTCCACAACAATGATGACGCTGACAGTTCTTGATGTGTTGTTTGTTTTTAGTCTCATTGGTGAAATATGCACTAAGACGATTGGATGGGTGTAGACGTGGAAAAGATAACCAAGCGACCTAAAATGGGTGAAAAGTTTATCCAACATACCAAGAAAATGTATGTATTCGATACACAGTGTTTAGGTTAACAACTTCCCTGCCAGGGTTGCGAGTTTGTCCGAAAGGGATATCGCGGCCCTGGCACACAGGCAACGGAAGGAACACGGGTGGGTTTCAGTCAGTAAAAGTCTGACACAAATATAATAACTTCTCCCGCTTTGGGCGGAGTTATTTGATAATTTCCCACACAAAAAAAAATGAAAAGGTTAACAGCTTCAGGTTTAGATTTCTTCTTACAATGTTACTTCTCATTGATTATAATATATTATTGATTAAACAAAGAAAGTACCTATATCTACCTGGATATAGATACTTTGTTTGTTTTTAGGGTCCCGTACCCAAAGGGTAAAACGGGAATCCTATTACTAAGACTCCCCCGTCTGTCTGTCTGTCCGTCTGTCACCAGGCTGTATCTCATGAACCGTGATAGCGAGACCGTTGAAATTTTCACAGATGATGTATTTCTGTTGCCGCTGTAACAACAAATACTAAAAAACAGAATAAAATAAATATTTAAGGGGGCTCCCATACAAAAAACGTGATTTTTTTGCCCGTTTTTGCTCGATATTGATAGCGGCAACAAGAAGACGCTTGAAATATTCACAGAATATTTAGTTATATATTCACTTTAAAAATAAATAATGAAATTAAAATAAAACAAATATTTAAGGGGATAAGCTCGACAGACTACTCAACAATGGTATCCGGTTCATATTTAATTTAAGAAAATATGACCATGTGTCGAGTTATAGGTCTGAGCTCAAATGGATGTCCATTCGCCAGAGAAGAAGTTTGCGCGCTTTGACCACACTTTTTTCCCTTCTCAACTCCCCGAGCCCTCCTTCTTATCTTATGTCTCACTTCCGATATCTATGTTCTTCACACGCTAAGAATAGAATAGAATAGAATACTCTTTATTATGTACACCATAAAAGTTACAGATATAAATGTTGAAATTTTACACAGGGTGACACAATGGGCGGTCTTATCGCTAAAAGCAATCTAAGAACCTGCGTTCTTCCAACAATCTTCTTCTACTCTGTCCTTCTCATACTTCTGACTTCGTTCATTCTTCCTTTCATATTCAGTCCACTCTTCTCTGGAATGCGCTTCCTCTCGATATCAGGACGTCCACCAGTCGGTTTGCATTTAAGCGAAAATTGCAGAGTTATTTGTCAAAACAAATAGCGTAGTCATCTCAATTTAATGTCTTTTCATTGAATTTGTATGTATATATATTATATATAGTAATGATATATTATAGTAAATATATGTGTATTATAACTAAGTTTATAACCTACTTATGTACTTTTGTACCTATTATATTTATATTTAATTATGTTATATTTTAATATTTTATAATATTATTATTTTCTCCCAATCAGAGCACCCACCATCTTATCTCTTCACCACCTTTGGTTGACTGGTAGAGAATGCCTTTAGGTAATATTAAACCCACAAGAAATAAATAAATCCCGATGTTAGTCAACTCGTAAAAACCATGCGCTTGTTTTTAAGTAACATGTCAATCATCATATCAAATAGTATAAAGTAATTTCGTCAAGCCTCGAATGCTTACCTAAAATACTTTTGTACAAAAACTTGTCATTCAATAGTTTTGTAAGTAACAGCAAATTATTTATTATATTTAAGTTAGTCACAATCGCCCTCGATGCTTTGCTTCGGAGCTTCATTAAAATAATATTTTTTATATCCCTCGTCGCTACTCCGTATAACAAGCATATTATGCTTGTTAGACCGAGTAGCGACGACCGATACAAAGTGGTTTGTTCTTTTATTTATTGTTTTCTCTAAAAGTCTTATGTCAGCTTAGTGGGTACATGAAAGTTTAATAGTGAGTAATGTTGTGATTTTGCATGCCTAGTTATTTTTCTAGGATTACAACTGATTATTACGGTTTTATAACAAAGTAAAGTAAGCAAACTGTCTTTGTGAAACACTAATTAATATTGAAAGAGTGTGAAAAATCCAGTGTCTTCTAATGTAACCGGCCAAGTGCGAGTCAGACTCGCGCACGAAGGGTTCCGTACCATTATCTATAAAAATGGCAAAAAAATCACGTTTGTTGTATGGGAGCCCCCCTTTATTTATTTATTTAAACTTCTCACACACAATAATGTACAAAGGCGGACTTTATCCCTTAGGCATTCTCTACCAGTCAACCAAAGGTGGTGAAGAGATAAGATGGTGGGTGCTCTGATTGGGAGAAAATAATAATATTATAAAATATTAAAATATAACATAATTAAATATAAATATAATAGGTACAAAAGTACATAAGTAGGTTATAAACTTAGTTATAATACACATATATTTACTATAATATATCATTATACACATAAAGGCTCGTACAGACTCGCGCGATATCGCGGCCGCGACAGGCACCGACAAAGAAATTGTGCTACTAGTGTCGCGTCGCACCCGCGATATTGCACTAGTCTGTACGAGCATTAAGCCTTCCGGAAGAAATTCTCTAAATGATTTTGAAAGCCGCATAAAAATCCATTGTCTACAATGGATTTTTATGCCTAGGCATACAACGGATTTTAATGTATTTTAATAGAAAAATAAATGTCTCTAAGATATTAATTCTTCTTTAAGTAAAAATTTACTACACAATATTTTTTTCTTTCCAAAGTTTTCACGTCTGTCGCCAGTCCCCATAAATGCCTTTTTTTCTATGATAATTTTCTCTACTCTTCTCGTCGTCAAAATCGAGGACGAATAAATAGTCGTATTTACTCGTAAATGACAGAAAAATCGGAGAATAACTCGTGTTGAACTGTCAAAATTCGAGATAACTTAAGTGCCATGCTAAATAAGGTTTGTCGAGAAAACATCAAGTTTGACAGAACGAGTCGAGTATGTTGTATGCATAATTATAAGCTTCTTGGTTGTATGGTACCTACGCATGGTAGCGCTGTGAGAAATTAGAAAAATTGCAGAATTAGATAATTATAATTCTTGATATATATATAATTCTTGTCGAATTACTCACGCGAGAGTGAGTAATTGTCGCGAGAGTGAGTAATTGTCGCGTGAGTAATGCAGCCCTTTTTTTTTTTTTTTTTTGGGTGGGAAATTATCAAATAACTTCTCCCGCTCTGGGTGGAGCGGGAGGGAGTGTCAGACTTTTACTGACTAAAACCCACCGTGTTCCTTCAGATGCCTGTGTGCCAGGGCCACGATATCCCTTTCGGACAGGCTCGTAACCCTGGCAGGCATTGGCCCTTTCGGACCCCGTCAATTGGTGCTGACGTCTCTTTGAGGCGCGCGTGGAACACAACGCGCCGTCGACCCGGGCTTGGTCCTTATCGGACGGTGAGCTACCCATCGCTCACCGTCCGCAAGCCCGCGCCTACGGTGGCCGGGAATCGGCCTGCGATTCCCGACGCCCGGGGCGTCTCCTGCGGCGACTAAGGGCGCGAGGGCGTTGACTTTGCCTTACCCTCACGCGTTCCGCCTCCTCCTTCGCAAGCATCACTGTTTCGCAGAAGGAGGTGACGGCCTCCCATGCACTCTCGCTCCGAACCATGGCCTGAACCAGGGCCGGACGCGAGAGATCGCCGCCGCCGATCGCTGCCGTGAGGACACGGCGGTGCTCCGCCCAAGCAGGGCAGACCTCCACCGTATGCTCCACCGTGTCCTCCGGGCGATCCACACAGTGGTGACACCCGGGCGTTTCCTCCCGCTTAATCCTAAACAGGAACCTCCCGAAACATCCATGTCCGGTGAGGACCTGCGTCAGGCGGAAGGTGAGGACGCCGTGGCGCCTCTCTAGCCACTCCTCAAAGAGGGGACTTATCGCCACAATTGTGGCGTGCCCAGCGCTGGGTTGCGACAATCGCACTCTCCATGTCGCCATGAGATCGCGCCGGAGCTCCGTCCGCTGTGCCGCGATTTCCTGCGGCAGCGGAGTTATGCCCCGGAGTTTCGCCTCTTCGCGCCACACCCAAATGTGCGCGAGGACTTTCGCCTCCAGATCCCATGGCGGCAGTCCGGCAAGGAGGCTCGCCGCCTCACGGGAGACCGTGCGGTAACCCCGTACCATCCTGATGGCCATGACCCTTTGGGACGCGTTCAACCGCTGCGCTGGTCGCAGCCTCAGAGAACGCGCCCACACCGGTGCCCCGTAAAGGGCCATGGACCGCACGATCCCCGCGTAGAGCCTCCGGCAGGAGGCGTTTGGACCCCCCAGATTGGGCAGGAGCCGCTTCAAGGCAGCCCCGGCCCGCTCCAGTCTGGGAGCCAAACGTCGCACCGCACGACATCTCTCACCGGTTCCACTCTCCTTGGTGACCGGGGTAGATGACGGCCCTGTCCGTCAGATATGCCTCGACTACGCGACAGAGGTAGGTTCTCCGGAGTCCCGACTCACGGCATCCGGTGATATCGGAGTGCCTCCCTGATGCAACTCCAGGGCAGGGTATTGAAGGCATTGGCGATGTCAAGAGACACCGCCAAGACGACCCCACCCCGGGCCACAGCATCCCCCGTCGTGAGGGCTCGAACGCGCATGATGGCGTCCACCGTAGAGCGACCCTTGCGGAAACCAAACTGGCTCTCCGCCAAATCCGGCCCCACCCGTACCAGCCGCCCGACAAGGCGGTCTGCAATAACTCTTTCAAAGAGCTTGCCCACCTCGTCGAGCAGCACGATGGGCCGGTAAGCGGACGGAGAGTCCGCTGGGCGCCCCGGCTTCTTAATGAGGACCAGTTTCCCCGTCTTCCAACGAAATGGGAACTGACCCCTCTCCAAGCATGCGCTTAGGAGCCCTCTTAGTCGAGGCCCGAGAGCCTCCAAGGCCAGAACCCAGGCTTTTCCAGGCAAGCCGTCGGGTCCTGGGGCGGTATTCTTGGCATTCAGCCTACGTACCGCCACTCTCAGGTCTACCTCGGTCACCTCCGAAGAATCGTCGTCGTCGTCGTTGGCGGTGTGGTCCGCATCGGGCACCGCAGGAGGCGGAGCCATGGGCGGGGGAGTATGTTCCCCTCGCGAAGGGAACAGAGCGCTCACCACGTCCTCCACGAGCTGGGGCCGGAGACTCTGCGTCAGTGGGGGAGCCCATGGGCGGAGTTTATCCCGCACCCCTTTGTAGGGGCGTCCCCACGGGTCTCCGTTGAGAGTCTCCAGCGACTCCTCGCGGGCCAGTCCTCTGGCCCGCTGGATCTCCGCTCGGAGGGCGTTCTTAGCCTCTCTGTACCCCTCGTACAGCTCCACCTGAATGGCTTCCGTATCTGGAGGGCGGATACGGAGCCTGCGGTGCCTGGAATACCGGCGCCGCGCAGCAACACACGCCTCGCGTAACGCGGTCAGCTCGCGCGACCACCAGTACACCTGGCGCCGGGCACGTCCGGGCTGGACCCGGGGCATTGCCACGTCACAAATTTTGGACATGGCCTCCCGGAACCACTCCGCCTCGTCGTTGATGTTGGCAGGCCTGTCCGATGATGACACCCAGGCCTGCACGATCGAGGCTTCCAGGAGGAGCTCCCGGTCCAGCTGCTTCAGCGCCCACCGCGGACCACTCGGGGCCTGTCGGACCGGCGCGCTCAAGGTCGGGGCGGAGACGTCAAACCGTATGTACCGGTGATCGGAATAGGTCTCCACCCCCTCCATGACGTGCCAGTCGATGACACGCGGCGACAGAGCGGGGCTGGCGAACGAGATGTCCACCACTGATTCACCCCGCATCCGCACACACGTGGGGACAGAACCCCGGTTTAGGACGACCAGGCCAGTCTCCAGGGCCCAGTCCTCCACCATCCTGCCCCTCGTGTCCGTATACCGGGAACCCCAAGCCACGTTTTTGGCATTGAAGTCCCCGAGGACGAACACGGGGAGGGGATGGTACCCGACGACGACGACTCTCAGCTCCCCAAGGGAGTTGTGGAACTCGGCGAGAGTTCGGTTCGGGGAGAAGTAAACTCCTACCACGACAATCTCCCCGAACCGTGCTGCCACGCAACCCTGTCCCCTCTTGACGGCCTCGAGGGACGGGGTACCGGCGGCGGCTGACGAAATTAGGGTCACTGAGCCGCTCAGGTCCTCCACCCAGTCATCCCTGGGCGGGACAAAGTACGGCTCAGCGACCACGGCGATGTTAATCGACCACTGCGCCATGCTCTGGAGCAACAGATCCTGGGCGGCGGCGCAGTGGTTGATGTTCGCCTGGAGGAGGCGTAATGGGGCCATTTATTGGCAGTCCATTCGAGCTTCCTCCCGGGCCCCTTGAGATGGCCCTGCCGCGGTGTTAGCGGCGACGACTGCAGTAGAGGCGGCAACGGCGGCGGCTGCCGCGGTGACGACAGGGTTGGAGGGCTTGCCCCTTCCCCTGGGTTTGGGAGGGGGAGCGCAGGCCTTACCCCCAGCCCGGTGATCGGCCGGCTTGCCAGCCGCCGCACAAGCAAAACAGTGCGGCGTGGCATTACAAGAACCGGCTTTGTGACCGGGCTGACCACAGCGGAAGCAGTTGTCGCTGCGGTCCACCTCCGAGGTGCAGTGTGCTCCCACGTGGTGGCCCACGCGGCAGCGGAAGCACCTCAGGGGTCTGGGTTCCAGCAGTTTCACCTGCGCGGATACCCAGCCCACCCGGAGTCTTCGGCCCTCCCCGGCTATCTTTTGCGCCACCGACACGGGGCAGCTCACCGTTATGGTTTGCATGCCCGTGGTGTCAGGGCGGATGGAGCCTGCCCTCACCTGCTCGGCAGAGCACCCCCCAGTCTTAGCCACGGCGGCCACAACGTCCTCCGCCGTCACGCAGTCGTCCAGGCCCAGGATGCGTATGTCGGCGGACTTTGTGGGCCTGGACACTCGGACCTCCTCCGCATTGAGGGACGCCCTCAGTCTCTCGGCCAGGGCGTCAGCGGTCGGGCCGCTTGCCGTACCGGGGATTTCGAGCATCCGGGCTCCAGTCGCCGTGACTTTCATTCTGAGGCCCTCGGTGACGCCGATCTCCTCTAGGTTGACCGCCTTCCACGCCTTCGTTAGCACTTCGCGGTACGACACGCCCTTCTTTGCCGCTTCCGGCTGTAGCGTAATCACTACAGCTGCGGACTTCGGGGCGCGGAGCCTAGCCGCGACGCCACGCTTCTTGCGTTGCTGCCGCCTTTCCTTGTTTTTAGCCGCCCTTGCTGCCTTGCCCGCCTTCCTGCTCTCCCCGGCTACCTGCCATTCGGCGTTGGCCGTAGAGGAATTAGGAGGCGGGGGGGGCAGAGGCGACCGTCCCGCCACCACGGCTGGGGCCCTCGCCTTCTGCGCAGCCATCTGCGCAGCCGTCCCGCCCTTCTTGGGGTTGAGCGGCACCGCTTTCACCGGAGGCGCGGGTTTGGCCGCGGCGTTGGCCGCAGGCTTAGCCACAGGCTTAGCCGCAGGCTTAACCGCGGGCGTGGCCGAGGCAGCCACGGTGGCGGCAAAAGTGGCCGGCCTGCTCGCCGCTAGCGGTGGGCGCAGTACTATGCCCTCCAATACGGAGAACCGGTTGCTGAGTGCAGCCAGCTCCTGTCGCACCAGGGTCAGAACGCGGTCCTCCGCCTGCAAGGGCAGGACCTGCCCATGCTGCGCTCCCCCCTGGGGCACCTCCCGTGGTCCAGCTCCTCGAAGCTGGGCCAGGTCCGCTCGGAGCTCCTCATTCTCCTTTCGGAGAAGCTCCATGGCGGCTATCAATCGGCCGACCTCGTCCGATGAGGGCCCGACTTGGGGGGCTCTCGCTGCCGCCAAAATGGAGGCAATGCCAGCGGGGACGACCTTGTCTTTTGAGGACTGAATCCTCTTCAAGGCCACCCCCCTGATCGCTGCAGTCACGACCTCCTCGAAACTACTACTGGCCGCTCCCTTCGCCTTGGAGCTGCCAGCGGCGTCCGGCTCACCGCCCGAGGACTCAGAGAGGGCCGCCCTGCGGCTGGTCTCTCCAAGTTTTTCTTCTACCTCCATTTGATCCGGGGTGGTGAGCCCTCTGCCCACCCCCCGTTTCCGAACCCCACCCCGGCTGCTGATCTTTTTGCGAGCCGTACTTATTCCATCTTCAGAGGACGACCCCTGGCCGTCCCCTGGTTTGGAGCGCTTGAAGAACTTGCTGTTCTTCTTCTCTGCAGCCCCCACATCAACGCGCGCCAGGCTCTTAAAAGAGCCCTTCGCGCCCTTCGCGCCAGATGCGGCGTCGGACTCCGACTCCGCATCACTCCACTCCTCTTCTACGTCTTTTGTTTTGTTTTTATATGAGTTTTCCATTATTATTCCCACGAGTGTGGGGGATCTAAAAAGTCCTCCCTAGGGTTACCCCCTGTGCCTAGGTAAGTGTGACATTTGTAACCCAACCCAGAGATTCCACTGGTCCCTGGCTGGGGGTGCGCTCACGACTGATGCGCCACCTATAACTACAAAGTTACAGATGACACTACTCCTCAGCCATTCATACCCTCGCCGCGCACCAAAACTTGATATTAGAGGAATTTTTTATAGAGGTTTACATCCTCGCGATCCGGGCGACTAAGCCAAGATCCTCGTCCCGTTCCGAGTCACAAAACATGACCGTGATCTCTTTCCGGATTACGATTTCGACGGGTGCAGACTCCTGCTGCTAGCTCGTTGGCAGGGTGAGTGCACAACGAGCGCCGCCCCTGCTTCTCCAAAATGGAGAAACGTCCACCAATTTCGGCCTGTTTGGGCCCGTCCTCCACGGACTATCCTTACCCTAACTTAACCTTTTTTTTTTTTTTTTTTTGTTGCCGGGGTGGAAAATCCTCATGGATGTCCTCCGCCCTGGGGTGGGCGGAGGGGTCTGTCAGACTCTTACTGACTAAAAACCACCCCGGTGTTCCCTTCCCACACTTGCACCGGGGATCTTGGGAGCTAGTATTACTTCCGTGATCCCCGGCTAGTGCCGGCCCGCCTCTGCGGGCCACCTCAAGACCCCCTCGCGACGTCTCAAAGGGGCGCGCGTGGAACACTACGCGCCGCCACCTCGGGTCCAGTGTGATAGGGGGCGGCGGACGTCCCCGAGTCCGCCGTCCCTGGACCCATTTAGGGGGGCCGGAAGAGGGCATTATCTGCCCTCTGCCGACGCCCGGTGCGCCTGCTGCGGGCCGGGTGAGCGGACGAGATCTCCCGCTCCCTTTCCGCAGCCTCCTTCTGCGACACGACTGTTTCGCAGAAGGATACCACCGCGTCCCAGGACTCCTCGCTGCCGGCCATCGACTTGACCACGGCCGGCAGCGACAGGTCACTGCCTACTTCTGAGATGAGGTCACGGCGTGGCTCCTCCCAAGCGGCACACTCTGCCAGCGTATGCCGCGCCGTGTCCTCCCGGCAGTCGACGCAGTGGTGACACCGGGCGTCCGGCTCCCTGTTTATGCGACACAGGTACTTCCCGAAGCAACCATGCCCCGAGAGCACCTGCGTCACCCGAAACGACAGGGAGCCGTGTCTCCTCCCGAGCCAAGGCTCGAGTACCGGCCGGAACCCTAACTTAACCTAACCTAACTATATTAATTATATGTACATTTTATTAAACTATCTTAATTATATATACAAAATATGGTATATACAATATAATTGACTATCTATCCTAACTTAACCTAAACAGTGGGTTCGTCCACCGCGGACTATAGCGTCCGCCTTCCCACTCTGCGTCCGCTCGACCACCCTCTGTTAGCAGAGGGGGGAGCGGACGACCGACGATCGGCCTCACCAGACCTAAGAGCCTTAGGCTCTCCCCCCCACGCAGAAATCCGCCGCAGTCAACACCCTCTCCGACATGGAGAGACTATTGGCCGCGCCCAGGGTGCACCGGCCCAACGACTGCTCTTTCCCCCGAACGTATTCGCAAGGAACGAGCAGCAGTCAAGCACACGAGGAGGTTTTCTGCACGCACCCCAGTAATGCAGCCCTGCAGAGGTTGATTTTGTTTGCCTCACGATTTCTCGTCATCTACTCAACCTCTACTCCGTTTTTTGGTGTTTTAAGTGCACTCATGCAAAGGATCGCCCACTGCGGATTTAATTAGGCTTGGTTGGTTTAAACTCAATATACTTTGTTTTAATGTTGCGTTGGCATATTTTAATTCAAGTACAATATTTTGTAATAGCGTCTCTATTACAAATGAAAGACTCTCAAAAAAATTAAAAGAATATTTTTCTTATAATGTGTGAAGTGAAAAAGTTTCAGCACAGAATAAAGTAGCCTTAACAAAAGTAACAAAATATCTTGACTAAATCCATTTTATTCTGTGGCGAATATTAGGTACTTATAACGAAACCACTTACAATGAAACTCAGGCAAGCGACGACGCCAGTTATAAATCACAATTCCGATTTCTCAAATTATGTAATTCTTTGAACAAGGAGTAAAATGATACGAGTGGTTAACTTTTGTATTAATTAAATAATATAATAGACACGTATTTAATAAACAGAATTTATTAGAACGTGAAGATTACTATTATCTCTAAAGGGTAATTCTACTTTGAAGTTATACAAAGAGTTTGTACGATATTAATCTGTCTATAAAATCCGCCTCTGTACATTTTTTTTTTGTGCTTAAAGTATTAAATAAATAAATAAAATACATCAATTTTATTTATTTGTATAGATACGAGTAGATTAATATCTGTTTGTAATGTCAAAATAACAGCTTTTTACGAATTGCGTATGAAAGTATATACGGTACATAATATAACAAACCCACAATTTTATAAAACTTGTCTTTCTGTTTTTCCCGACTATCTCCGAAACGGCTAGACCGACTTTAGCAGGACTTTCACTGGCAGATAGCTAATGTTATAAGGAGTAATTTAGGCTTCTTTTACTTTAGAAAAAGCCACGCGGGCGAAGCCCTGGGCAGCAGTTAGTACTATATATATCTTAATATATATAATCCGTCTGTACGTGTGTTTGTCACCTAACTCCTCCTAGACAGCTAGACCGATTTGGTTGAAATTTTGTATTTATATTTCAATGGGTTCCTGAATGGTTTCAAAACACAATTGGACCCGGTAGGTGGCGCTGCTGTCGGTTTAACGCGGCACGATGTTCACCGGGTCAGCTAGTTATATATAATATAATAAAGCTGAAGAGTTTGTTTGTTTGAACGCTCTAATCTGGAACTACCTGATGGATTTGAAAAAAAAATTGCATTTGTAACCCTGATTCCTGGGGAGGCTAATAAACATCACGCTACGGCCCTGAGGACCCGAGCAAAAAGAAAACAATGAAGAACAGGTCATTGTTGTTGTCAGCTCAAGGAGGGTCTTAAAGATAAACTGGTCGCAGCTTCCCCAGGTAAAATTAAACGGAATTGCTATTCCGGTAAGCGAGAAAGTTCGAGAGAACCTTGGGGTTTGGATTGACAAACATCTTTCTTGGGGTCCCAGCACCGGGACGTAAGTCGCAAAATGTTTGCATCTGCCCAGTCCCTGAGACGATTGCGAAACTTTCTTCCAACTGCCACTAAAACTACGCTTGTTCAATCTCTTTTACTTCCCATCCTTGACTACACAGTTGTCAGTTATCTCGATATCACTGATAAACTTGAGCGACTTCAAAACTGTTACATAAGATTTATATTTGGTTTGCGCAAATTTGATCACATTTCTGAAATTCGTAAAAAGTTCAAGTGGCTTCCCTTACGTCTTCGCCGGAATCCTAATATCTTGTTTCAGCTCTACAGTTCTGTTACATCCTACAACCCCCTCTAATCTTTGAAGAACGTTTCAAGTTCCTTCATGATACACATAATAGCTCATGCAATCGCTCACAATGGGCCTTATCAGAAGGCTAAAAGTCACCCAAAGGGCAATGGAGAGGGCTATGCTTGGAGTTTCCCTACGTGATCGAATCAGAAATGAAAGATCCGCGGGCAAACAAAGGTAACCGACATTACCCGAAGAATTGCCAAGCTTAAGTGGCAGTGGGCAAGGCACATTGCTCGCAGAACTGATGGCCGATGGGGCCGAAAGGTTCTGGAGTGGCGACCGCGTACCGGCAGACGTAGCGTTGGAAGGCCTCCTACAAGGTGGACCGATGACCTTGTGAACGCTGCAGGTATCCGCTGGATGCGGGAAGCACAGAACCGGTCAAAGTGGCGGTGCTTGGGGGAGGCCTATGTCCAGCAGTGGACGTCTTTAGGCTGAAATGATGATAATGATGACACATAATAGATACCTGAGGTCAACGGAAAACATAAGGCTTGAGATGCATTCCACCAGTTTCTGTGATAAATATTTTACAGTTCAAGTATATGGTTATGGAATGCCTTGCCCGTGTCAATAAAGCGCGCTCCATCTTTGTCCATTTTTTTTAAATTATGGTAAAAACACACTATATCTCTCTCCTTAAACATTATTTAGTTTTTGTGATTTGCACTTGTTTCATGATTCTTATTGAATATAAATATAATAATAATATTTATAATAATTTATAATATCTATATAAATATATATAATATCTTAGATAAGTCAAATAATGTGATATCTATAATATGTATGTATTGTATATTTAATATGTAAATAGTACACCACAGACCACCTGCAGTATTGTCTGTCCTCACCCCTTAATCCATTCAAAGGTTGTCTTTAAAAGATCGCTTTTAGCGATAAGACCGTCCATTGTGTCACTCTATGTAAAATATCAACATTTATATCTGTAATTTTTATGGTGTACATAATAATGAGTATTCTATTCTATTCTATTCTAAAGTACGCTAAGCAAAAACGAAAGGGTTCCGTACCATCACACTAATATTATAAAGGCGAAAGTTTGTGAGTTTGTGAGTGTGTCTGTGTGTGTGTGTGTATGTTTGTTACTTCTTCACGCTCAAACGGCTGGACCAATTTTGATAATTTTTTTATGGAGGTACCTGACACCCTGGATTGAGACATAGGCTACTTTTAATCCCGATATTCTCACGAGATCGAGACTTCGCGGGTGAATAATTATCTATAAAACGGCAAAAAAATCACGGTTGTTGTATAGGAGGCCCCTTAAATATTTGTTTTATTTTAATTTAATTATTTGTTTTTAAAGTGAATATATAACTAAATATTCTGTGAATATTTCAAGGGTCTACCTGTTGCCGCTATCAATATCGAGGAAAAACGAGCAAAAAAATCACGTTTGTTGTATGGTAGCCCCCTTAAATAGTTGTTTTATTCTATTTTTTAGTATTTGATGTTATAGCGGCAAGAAAAATACATCATCTGTGAAAATTTCAACTATCTAACTATCACGGTTCATGAGATACAGCCTGGTGACAGACGGACAGACAGACAGAGAGACGGCGGAGAACCCTAAAAATGTGGCTGTTATTTTAGTATTTTGTTGCGACTTCCACGTGAACGAAGTAGCGGGCAGAAGCTAGTTGAGTAAATAAAATGGATCAATAGGTGCATACAAATCGTGAAGCAACACAAATAAGTAGCATTATCTGTTTCATGGGCGATGTACAGTTCTTGAGGTTTGAGGTATGACGTCATATATTATTCAAGTGCCATACCTTACTAGATCTAGTTACCTTTTATATCTATCGTCCCGAGTATTTGCAAATGTGTCGAGATTTATTCTTGTAACTTGATAGATAATATATTATCCGCTTCAACGGTTCCAGAAAAGCGATAATGTTAAGTTTATGACAGATGATATAAATACACGCTTGTATCGATAAGCTATTCGTATTTTGACAAGCACCAAAACAGGGGTGTTCAGTAGTTATTGGGCTATATTTTCTTTTCATCTCCGTAAGAAAGTCGTAAAAATTCAAGGCTTATCCTTTGAGTGGGTTGATAAGTAAACCTATAACATTTCTTACATGAACAACAGGATATTTTGAACTGCTTTTATCTTATAGATTATATCTTTGAATATGAGTTGACACAAGCATTAAATTATACTGAACTGCATATCTGAAAGACGTTGACAACTCTTTTCTTTACTCTCAATCATATTCAACTACATACCTAGTTCAATTAAAGAATTAAACATAAACTTATTTAATAAAAGGCTAAAAAAAAAAAAAAGCAAAAAAAAAAGAAATAAAAAAAAAAGCATAATAAAGCAAAACAAAAAAAAACAAAAAAAAAAAACCATATTACAGCATTACGGAATTTTTGACAGACCAAATTCAATGACTGTTTTTGACTTTAGTTGGTACTCATTGACCTGGTATGTTTAAGTTCAAGTTCATTTAACATTGCACGTGTAATTTTTGTATGATTTTAATTATTATATTACTTTATTCTTCGTTGTATTTGTTTTATTTGAATTTTGACGTATTAATCTTATTTTTTATTTCTCTTTTGACATGTATATTTTTTGTTTTTGAGTAAATCAAATAATATCGTTTGATTAATGTAATTATGTTATCAATTTTAGTAAGTCATGACATCTATGAATATTTGTACGCCTTCTGGTATAACATAGCGCGCTTGTAATTTTCTTTTGTAAAACAATGTTATTGTACCTATGTTAACAAATGAATAAATGATTATGATTATGAGCTGTCTACCTCACAATCATGTTCGTAAGACAATCGGACTTACGAATTTTCGAATTCACGTTGGAGTGTCTTTGATTATAGAGTGAATATGATAGTATACCCCACTCATCCTCGTGCCGAATTAGTAGCATTCGTAGTTTAACGTCGCAGATTGGTAGATACAACGACTTTCATTATGTATATTGTTTCGTACAAGTTAGATTGTTTTCCAAAGGTTTAACAACTTGCGCCGCTGTCCGTCAACATCTAATTAGGATTACACATACTGTAGACTTGTAGAGAAATCTTGGAAGGAAAAGATAACTAACACCTAACAATTCTACTACTACGAAATCGAAATAAATAAGTAGGGTTCCGAAATAATGACATCAATTTTTAAGAGTCCTTAGTTCAAACAATTTCTTTACCATTACAAACAAAAGAAAGTTCTATAACACTGACTTTGGGAATCGAATTACAGGAGGTGTCAAAAATTTTGGCGCGTTTTTCCTTGAAACGTCAAAGAAAGTGCCAACGCTGGTAAATTCTGCTGCAGGAAACTTCGGGTTGCCTCCATTATGAGTCGTAGTTTGATCTTTTTTTGCTTTTTTGTTGATCTGGGTCAGATTTTGTCGTCTAAATATGTGAAAATATGAAACAAGTAAAAGTATCTTTCTTTTTATTAAGAGCTCTGTATTGTCTTCCAAGAGCTTCTTAATTTGTTTTACCAAGCCAAACTACTCAGTCTTATCTATGTTTAAAGCAGAATCTGTGTCATGTGGGATAAACGTTGAAATAGTAACAACCTAGTTCAGAAACTGGATCAAACAACTTAGTTTTGCATTTACAATGTTAGCGGTTATGTTGTCCGCCACGTACTAGGCGATTGTCGGTCTAGCAATGTCCCTGGGCCATACTTACATATAAACTCATGCCTTCTTCCCGTGGGGGTAGGCAAAAACTACCACCACCTGCTATGATCCTTACATGTTCACTAACTTCATACATAATTATTTTTACATAACTCAAAACATTTTATCAAGCCCTAGATCAGCGATTGCAAAGAGGCTGTGTGGCCTGGTGAAGACTGATGAAAATGCCTAGTCAGTGATTTAATTTCAGTTACAGTTTATGTTGTTACTTTAATTTAAAAATAGATATATATTATATATAACGAGATTAAAGCTAAATAGTTAATAAGGTAGGATGGGGTTGGCATATCCGTATGGATAAAAACCCCCTTTAATTAATAAAGAAAAAAAAAACATCTTGCTATTCTGTAAAAATCTCATCGTGAAAACTAAGGTGAAGTGACAATCCATGTCAATAGTCTCAATCCCTAGTACCAAGTAAAACATGATCATACACGCTCGCCGGTGATGAGTGCTTATGTGGCGTGAAAGACGACGTATACTTTTTAATTATGCTAAATGAAAAATTTGATCGTCTTTTTAATGTAATAGCTGACTGTCTTGTGTATATTATGTACTCTTCTTTATACAAAACTCTGCTTGCGTTTACCTAAAATCTGTCTGGGTGACCGCGTTGTTCTTCTAAACTGCTAATTTTGATGCGGATTTCACCGTCATTTAAAGTATTTATTATACTTTATTATAACATTTAACACAGTAGATACCCCACAAAAGAAGTGTGTATTTTTGACAATCTGAAACGTGGTTGATCTAATTTGTTTCTATTTCTAGTGTTAAAAATATGCATGTCACTAATCTTACTGAAAAGATGTAGGTTTTTTCTAACATACATAATATTTTCATATATATATTGGCAAGGTACCGTCATGATGTTAATTTTTTTAAAGAGTTCCTTTAGAGAATCCCTTGTGCTGAGGTTGTAGATGGCTCTGATAGCCGTCTTTTGCAGAATAAAGATAGAATCAATATCTGCAGCCCGTCCCCACAGCAAAATACCGTAAGACTTGATGCTTTAAAAGTAACTAAAATAGACCAGTCTCGATGTATCCATGTCTGTTAGTTGGCGGATTTTCCAAACAGCGTAGGCGGCTGAATTAAGCCGCCCTGCAAGTGATGTTAAGTGAGCACTCCACTGCAGCTTTGAGTCAAGCGTGATTCCCAGGAAAACAGTCTTTTCGACGAATTCTAGTATCTCTTTGTTCAATACAACGTGACATTCACTACTTCTAACATTCGGTAACGCGAATCTTATGCATTTAGTTTTCTTCTTATTTAATACCAAATTATATACAGTAATCCAATTATGGAACCTTAAGCATAGCATTATTTACGTCGTCAAGCTCCTGTGTTGTGTATTTACTTTAAAAATCAGAGATGTGTCATCAGCAAATAACACTACTTGTGGTCGGTTTTTCAGTAAATGAGGTAAATCATTTATATATACTAAAACGAGGAACGGACCCAATGTTGAGCCCTGCGCTACACCCATTTTGACTATTAAACCCAATGAATTCGTAATAACCATGTGAACCAGGGGCGGGTCGCTAGTACCCATTGTTTAAATCAGTGCCCTTATCAAGTTTTTTCGGAAGGTGGGCCAACAGGACGTTTGAAATATTCACGATCCATGGCCTACCATGGATCTGGAGAAAACAATGACGGACCATGGTGTCGTTATTGTGTGTTTTCGTTATTCACTTGTTATTTTACGTAGAAGTTAAAGGAAGTAGCTTTTGACGTCAAACCGTCTCACTCCACATCCACATACGTATTTAAAACATTGCCTTGTAAACTAAACTAATACCTAGACACAATTATCTTTACGAAACTTACAGTACTGCGATGTATAAACTATATTTTTATCGAAAACGTTTTCACCCCCATTTATTTTTATATAAAGAAAAGAAAGAAAGAAACATAAGTTTATTTTTTCACAGAAACACGTGCATACAAAAAGTTAACTCGAGTAAGTAACATTAACAGAAAAATAAAAGAAAATAGATCAAGATTATAATCACGAGCACAAAACAGAAATACTTTGCAGCTGCTGGCGCAGCATATACTTACAATACTAAAATTACTTATATATCTATACATCAAATTTAATAAAATCGTAGCGAAGTCAAAACTGTACAGTGTACATAGAATATTTGTGAAAAAAGTGATTGCTACGAGGTCTCGGATCGATTCTAATGCCGAAAAAAAAACATGCGGGGCAGTCATTGGGGATTGCCGATATAAGTGAAAACTAGCGTCCGGTGACGATGACGCGAGTTCCATGATTTTTGTTCACCCAAAAAGTACACAATATACACAGTATACATATAGCTCATGGAAAGCGTTCGGTGACGATGACGCGAGTTCCATGATTTTTGTTCACCCAAAAAGTGCTCAACGCGCCTAAATAAGTTTTCACTTCAAAAAGGTTCGAAGACTGTTTTACAAACCTATGTTCGATGCCCAACAATTGATATTTTTTGTGCTTCTTTCTTACATTTTTTAATACTATTATATGAGAGTTCGTAGAACGTACACAGAAAAACATAAAGTTTAGGCATCTTCAGTCATCTTTGGTTGTAATAAAAATAAATATCTATGGTTAGGTGAAGTGTGTTTATATTCTACTGTTTTAATATTCTATTGAAAGCTTTTCGTCATGAATAATCTGTAAGAATACATCAATCAGTTTATCAGAGTTGTGCCATTTTAGTATATGCAGGAACCTGCGGCTTTTGGAATGGGAAATTGCTACCGAAGGCTGCGGGTGTCGACCTCAGGATGAGCTGCTTCTAACACGGATAACTGTACGTCGGTTATTTCCGCGTTACCAGTCCTGACTCTCTTTATATTTTGGTTACTGAGACCAAAACTACAAACGTAGTATACAGGGAAGTTTGATAAACACGTGGCTGTTATTTTAGTGTAATGTTTAGGGCAGAAGCTAGTCAAAATGTACAGGTAATATGTTCCAAAAGCGTATTTTACTAAAAATCTGTTTTGTCCACAGCAAACGTCGGGAACTACGAGTGCGGGCGAGAGCAGTCGACAAACAGTCCAGGAAGTGGCCGGCAAGCGGCAAGCTACCAGGTTCGCCCCATAAACATAATATCCTGCTTTGTTTTGTGGCACTACCTTGTCTAGCGTTTCAACGTTTTTCGATTTCCTCTAGCTACGGATAGTAAACACGGTTCTGTTAACGTTTCGTTATTGGCTACTTTGTGACAGTATTGCTGTTGCTACGTCCATTTATGCTTTGAATTGGTTTTATAGGATTTTAGCTTCTATTCGTGTGATTTATTGCGCGGTGTTTTAAATGGATCTGGGTGGTCCTATTACTGTGATCTAAATAATCATTAGAAACTTTTTGGATGGGATTGTAAAAATTTTGGCAGCTGTGGCTGTGCTATGAAGTATGTGTGTTACTGTTGCAATCTGAGAATGCCAAAAATATTTGTTGGCATGTATAACTATTATTAAAAAAAAAAAACAAAGTATAAAACGTTCCAAATCCATGCAAGATTTGGATAAATTCTGATATAGGTACACGTTCTCCGAATGGAAATTTATAAACGAACGTAGTTAATAGCGTGAGACTCACTTTACAAATCAAGCATAAACTTTATGCGCTTGGAATAGCTGAATCGATTATCGCATCTACGAGATTGTTAATCTGACCTACATAACAGTTATTTTTGCTGAAATTTTAACGTAAGTCTACTTATGATTTTGAACTAAACGAATTTCGTGATTCAATTGTGAGTTTATCCAATATATGTTAAGAACACAAACTATGACTATTATTTATTTAGCAAATATAAATAAAATTGTCAGAATACAGTATCACAACCGATAAATTACGAGAAAAACAAATCGAGCCTTCTTCGAATTGGCTAGATTGTAGTTACAAAAAAAGAACCAAATAGACAGTGTAATTTTGCTAGGGAGTTTGCTGCTCCACCATATCAAGGTTGCAAGGTCTTCATGCTAATTTAAAGAAAAACTTGTTTTTTTTTCGTGATTATAGAGAACATATAGAAACAAATATAAGAGAAATATTATTTTACATTTTACCAGTAGATTTTTCTGTTAGAGGATATTGGAATTATGATCAGTGTCTAGGTGTTATAAGGCATTCATACATAAACTCACGACTTATTCCTATAGGGTAGGCAGAAACTACAGAACGCCATCAGCTACGATCCTAACATACCTACTCCTTTTGCTATCAAGGTAAAGCAAAGCATTCCTTCTTCCATCCTGTTACCATGGATTCAGTACATCGTTCTTGACCGGTCGGTTATTTAAAAAACAATTCGCTGTTCCATACATTTCGACCGAGTAAGTATTGCACTTCTATAAGAAACAGCTGTTTTTTTATTAAATTACCTACGGAAATTTCAACGCACGGGGGTCAAGTATGATGTACTGAATCCATAGTAACAGGTTTCGCGTCGATGTCCCTGCCAACCTGTATATTTGTATAATTTGATCCTATATATAACATAACATCACGCCTTGTTTCCCCGAAGGGTTGGGCAGAGGTGTACCTGTAGTACACCCACATTTCGCCAGTTATGTTTAAGTCCCATGTAATAAGGGGCGAGCCGATATCGCGGGCGCGATACGCGTCGTGCGGTTTGTCGCGCCCGTGATATTGCTTCAATCTGCAAGAGCCTTAAAACCACGGTAAAACTCTTCATAGTCATAATAACACACAGACTAGAACAGCTGTGTGTATTTATACCTCACTATAATTAAATAGAAATGTGACATATTGAATTCCGCAGTCGAAACCGCGGCTCAACCGAGTGTCACTGATACTCGTATTATTTTGATATGCAAATTATCGTGTTTATGTTTTTGGAGGCGATGCAACAACATTTTGATTTGCAGAACAACGTTTTACGCACTATGAGTCTATAATAGAATATATGACATAAACTGTGCACAGGGTTGATACAAATATATTGATATGATGTTTCTTGTAAGATGATATGTACAGAACGTTAGGGCTGCAGAGAATTTATATCAGGTGCACTTCATACAACTCAGTCCATCGCAGTCCACTGCTGAACATAGGCCTCCCCCAGGATGTGCCACAGCACCCTATCCTCCGCCTTTCGCAAAACAATCTGTCCCAGCCACCTTTGTAAAGTTGTCGGGGCAGGTGCACTTAGGTACTCATGATTTACACTATATTTGACATTTAACTTGAATCGATTTATCGTGAGCATCGAGTACCGAGTCATATGGTTACTTCACTAGTTTCACTAGTTTACGATAAATCGATTCAACTTAAATGTCAAAACGGGCCAATTATTTTTTGACAACTTTAGTGAGAAAATGTCTTACTACTCAATCAACCTGCCAAGCCTTTTACCAAGTATGTTGGGGTCGGCTTCGAGGCTAACCGGATGCAGCTGAATACCAGTATTTTACATGGAGCGACTGCCTATCTGACCACCACAACTCTGTAAATGGGTAATATATTAGAATAGAATACTCTTTATTATGTACACCATAAAGTACGTTACCCTTTGGTAAGACTGGTTATCAGACTTTCGGGCTTCTGACGACCCGTAACGACTGTCAAAGATCTACGAATGACAGTAGCACGCCGATTGTCGGTAGCGCACCAAACCACAAGAGACAAGAAAACGTATCAATACTCGTATAAAAGTACAAGAACTATACTTCGATATGGTTCTTGTACCTTTATTTTGATATAAGCTATTAAGCAACAGCCTAAGGGTGAATTTCACCTATGAATCTGAACATGGTTAGCACAATATCCAAACCGCGTTCAAGAGCTGTCAGTGTCATCATTGTTGTCGAATATTGACACTGATACTTGAAAATTGTTAAAATGTGCTGACCGCGTTCAGTTTCATTGGTGAAATTCACCCAAAGAGATGTCTGCTCTTGATTTTTTGTTTAGACTTTGGGTATGACAGTAATTGTAGCACTATGAATAAGACTACGCTGAATAACTACGTCTTAATTTTAATACAACACTATATTGTCCGTGTAATAAACCCAGATCCTCTTTATACGGATAATAAAAAGCTGCAGTGTATTCATAGTCCTTGTTTGTTTGTTAAAATGTATTCAGGAATATCGCATTTTTATAGGATTTTCTGACACGTGGAAAATTCTCAGTTACCTATCTCACATTGCCGCAGGTGTGGTTGTGTTACTATATTTTCTGAAGCTCAGAATTGAACAGTAGTCGATAAATAAATTGAAAATGTTTCGTTTCGTTTGTTATTGGAATACTTATTTCTCTTCTTTCTAGCTGACGAAAACATTATCTTTTTTCGTGTGGAAGTCCACATGGATTCTTTCCGTGTCCGGAAGGCGGGTCGGACTTCTACCGACTTAATCATATTAGAAGGGTACCGGTACCGGGATCTCCGGTAGAACGCTTCGGTGCCCTTGATACGCTTTTGACACGTCCTTGGGGATACAAACTCGTTTCCCCCGTCATGAACATAATTGTAATTTACCTTTGTTCGTTCATCAAACCCACGCTGTAATTAAATATTAGTTCAATCAATCAAATTAGCTTCGTACACAGTTATATAGATACAACCCAAGTTTCTCTACGAAATTCGATCCACCATTACGTACGTTTACTTACAAAGGACAAATAATATTGGCTGGTTGTAGAAATCTGAGAACTAGCTAGCATTTGTTTCGAAATATTGTAGTAATTTATATTTTCCGTCCAATGCCTGTTATAGATTTTATGTTCGGAGTTAACCTATAAATGCTTGCATCGGTTACTACGGCGTGTTGCCTATAGCCATATACATAGAGAGCCGATTCAGCCGATGTTATGAAGTTAAATGTACTTCTATATTTTTCTATGCACTGAGTGGGTCTCAATACAGAATAGTAGGAAGGTAATCCACTCAGTTGTTATTATTTTAATGTTTCTAAGTCTGCTTTTTAGTAGTACCTACAATTAGGATTTTTATCACCATCATCGCCTTCAAAGTTGAAGAACTCGAGCTTCTTTCTTCTCTTCCTAATCGCTCTCTTACTGCTGGGAATGGTGACTTCGTTTCAAATTTTCAACGGTTTTCTCCATCTGTTACGACCAGTGGCCTGGTGGAGTGCGGCACTGTTTAGTATCTCCAGTAGCTCGGAAATTTAATCCAACCACCGTTTTGGCGTTCGGCCTCTAGGTCTCAAGCTTAAAAGAAGGTATTGCTTATTTTCTCTCCTGGAGGAGCTCGTGGCTCAGTAATGACAACCACACGGGTCGATCCATCAGGTTAAGCTACGCTTTCCGGGGTTGGTTCGTCGATAGGTGACCATCTTTACATACCGAGACTCCTCCGTGCCTCGGAAAGTACGTTAAGACGTTGGTCCTGGTTGTCATTCGTGGATCTTTGACAGTCCTTACGGGTCGTTAGAAGCCTGAAAATCTGGCAACCAGTCTTACCAAGGAGTATCGTATTACCCAGTTACTGGGTTGTGGAGTTCAGATAGGCAGTCACTCCATGTAAAGTCAAGGCATTCGGCTGCATCCGGTTAGACTAAAAGCCAACCCCTACATAGTTAGGAAAAGGCTAGGCAGATTAGATTGGAGTTATTGGCTCTCCCAAACAAATTTTTCATGTATTTTGTAAAATGTTACATAAAGTTGCCAGACTTCAAAATAAACTGTTCGTTCCGTTGCTAAGTGATACATTTACCAACCTGTTACTGGAGGAATATTTCTAAAAATTTTACCTACTGTGTTCTTTCTAGCGTTTCCAACATATCTACCGGCTCGTAGAATTTCCTTGTCCTCGAATTTTACTTATTTTAATATTCTCTTTAGTTTTCTTGGTTCAGAAACAAGAAACTTGGAAGTTAATGATGTTGTCACACCTGAACTTTATTTTAACGTGTCCTAAAAATATAGTTTTATTTTGTAACGAAATATTATTCTATTTATTTCATAGTTGGTATAAAGTAGCGTTGAAAGGCCTCCTACAAGGTGAACCGATGACCTTGTGAAGGCCGCAGGAATCCATCGGTTGCGGAAAGCACAGAACCGGTCGAAGTGGCGGTGCTTGAGAGAGGCCTATGTCCAGCAGTGGAGGTCTTTCGGCTAAAATGATGATGCTAATGGTAAAAAATAAATAATTACATCATCCAATCAAAAATTGACTGTACTAACATAACCGGTGTACCAACTTCCACTCCACTGTATCAAAATCAACTAAAATGTGAAAAAAAAAAACACCAACCATAATTTTGTAATTGAGTTTTATTCGATAGGGAGCCAAAATCCATAGAAATCCTTGTATTCGAAGTTTTCTAAATTATACGAAAAAAACAAGAAAAAGCAGCAAAATGCTTAATTTTAGTACACAATTTGCATCTTATTACATTTTACCGTGCGAAAATCGTTACCGTTATCTATAGCCCGTTTCCTTTTACAAAACTTCAGGGGGAAGCGATATTTTTCATTGTTAAAATATTTTTACCTCCGACTAGCAAAGTGCGACCCCGGTTTTTGCCAAAAACACTTCTTTTGTCACTTTTTCGCTGCCTACAAAATATTTTGGCACAACAGATTCCACGGCAACCTAACATTTTGTTTTATCGTTCGTTCATTGTGTATAGGTACATCTATTTGGTGAACGAATTTAGCGTTTCTATTCACTAGTTCGAAAATGAATATTTCATAAAGGAATTCCTTGACACTTGCCAGTGAGGTTAGCATTTGCGTATGACTTCTTTTCTACGTATACCAGCCACGAAATATTTATTATGTAATTTGGTACGCAAATCAGAATAGGTAGTGTTTTAAAATGTAAGAACAAGGATTAACGCTCTATTACTCGTCCGAATGACCGACCTCAAAAAGCTGACTGGGACGAACTGAATGCGGAAGGCGAAGGACAGGGTATTGTGGCGCAACCTGGGAGACGCCTATGTCCAACAGTGGACTGTAATAGGCTGAATTGATTGATTTGATTGACTCATCCAAATGGTGACCGAACAAAGCTTAAACTGAAAAAAAAAAACATGTTTTTTAAAGGAGGAAAAGAGCCAGCCCTACTTCGTATATTATACCGCTTAGAGTCAGCCATTATATTTTATTACGTAAATATGATGGTGTGATAAAGGCTTTTACGAAATAACGCGAAGAACTGGATAAATTTTGTGAGCGAATAAAAGGGGAGAGTGTTATAAAATTGCTTGTAACAATTTGTTTGATTCAGCTTTTCTGTTTTACTTTTAGTTCTTGATGTTTTTAATCAGGAGAATGCTGTGTTTCGTAAGCAAGGCTTAGCCAATAACACTAGGAATTAGGGAGTAAAATGAGTTATGCCGACGTGATCAAAATCGTACCGCCTTGGTCTTCTGGTATTTTCTATCTACGTATATTTCTACAGTACAGTATACTTTACAGTTACTGTTTATTTATGATAATAATATACAATATTAAAAGCCTGTAATGTCCTACAAGCGCAAAGGCTTATTCTACTGTCTTTCCACTTCTCTTTATTTAAAGCTGCTAAGGACCAGTGCTTGTTGAAGGAGTCCATCTCATCCCGCTATCTCCGTCTGGGCCTGCCGCGACGTTGCTTGCCATTAAGAGGAACCCATAGGGTTGTGAGTTTAGCCCATTAGACATCAGTTATCTTTGTGATGAAACGGATGCTCGTATTTCTAACTCGTTTTATAAACCTCGAGCTTGGACCTCTGCTAATTTCTCGTACCGTGTTTGACCTTGTGTGGATGGGAAGTATGCACACGTCAATGAGTCTTCTCTTAAGGGACAAAGGAAGATCACCCTTTATAAACTCATTCATGGCCCAATAGCTCTTCCAGGCATTTTCAGTGCGTCTTGCAAGTTCTTTTTTTTATCTTGCTTGTTGTTGATGATTATCTCTATCTTGGTCAAATATTCTCTATATTTGACCAAGATAGAGATAATCATCAACTTATTCAACCTCCCCACTCGCCACAGTGACCCTGCGATGCATGCTGTTCGTCATCGACTTGGTCTTTGACATATTCATCTGAACTCCGACCTCTAGGCTTTCCATGCTAAGATCGTCTAGCATCTGAGTCAACTTGGACGCTGAAGACGAAAAGAGGGCAATATTGTCGGCGAAACGGGTAATAAATAAATTCATTTTATTGGGGATTAAGTATACCTACCTACTTTATGATCTTTGAGTCAACTTTGAACGCAATTTAAGTAAACTGTGTCTAAAAATCCAACTACCTCAGCTAGATTAAAATTTACTATTAAGAAATTATTGACTACCTAATAAGCAACTTATTTATAAAAAACTTTTTTATACGCTCTAAATAGTTATATATTTTTTTTTTATATATTCACCCGTCATCACAGGGCGTTGCGTGTTTCCTCCGACGTGTATTATCAGAGACCTTCTTTTACATTTTATTTATATAACAGGGTACAGGTTTTCTTAACTTATATAGTATCCTAATTTTACATTTATTTTAGTAGCACCTATTTATTTCTTCATTTCTAATTTTAATTCTAATGCAAAGGTAGCTTTTTCTTCTTTTACATAATAACAGGTGTTTTTTACTTCTATTCTACTTAAATTGATTACTTATCAATATATTCTACGATACTTGAAAGTATATTTTTTATGCTTTGTTTCTTTTAACAACTTTGGCAGCTATTTGCTTGCACTATTTTAAGAACTTTCGTCTAATTTGTTTGTTTTGCATAATTTTTGGTATTGTTTCTTTGATTTTAACTTCAGTTTCTGTTTTAAAATTATATTTGTCTCGTACAAATATGGCCACTCCATAATAATATGCCTCACGATTTCCATCTTTTCGGGGTCACAGGGCTCTCCTTGCACTTAAAACGGTTCAAATACTCGGAGAACCCGCCATGCCCCGTCATCACTTGTGTTACCAGGGGATCTACTTTATATTATTTGCGCACTATATTATAAGTCGCAATTGCGTCAGGAAGGAAAATCTTAGTGGCTGAAGCAGTTTCCTCAGATCGGTATCTCGTGTTCCATTCGTCGAGCGAGTTCATTTGGATTTGTCGCTTGGCGAATGAAACCGGGCACAGATCGTAGTCCGGTCTAAATTTTTTACCTATGGCTGCCTCCTTTGCCAATACGTTACCCCTTTCGTTTCCCTCCAACCCTGACTGTGCCTTTATCTAGAACAACTGAAGCGTTTTACCGCATTTAGTCAGTTCCTGGATATTATTTCGGATTTTAAATGTCAGTGGATTGAGAGAAACGCCTCGAGTCACCGTTTTTAGGGCTGACCTGGAGTCACAGTATAGCTCGACAACCAGAAATGGGTGTTTTAAGGCCAGTTCGGAGCCCTTATGCAGAGCTAACAGTTCAGCATGATAAACGGTGCAGAACTGGTCCAACTTAAACTTTTGGGCTTTGATTTCCATCTCATTTTCCACAGTGCTGCGCCGACTTTGCCCTCAATTTTACTTCCGTCGGTGAAAATCTTTGGGTTTCTGAGTCCTTGTTGGTTCATTTCTGCATCGTTCATCCGGCATTCGAACTCTATGCCTAACTGGTCTGCAGGGTGTGGCATTTGTGTGTGTGGCACTGGTAACTCCATTTCTCGGTCTCCTGTCACTCTCCGCGAGTATCCTCTTTTTTCTTCATAAAAAGAGGCTGTTTCCCAAATCCTGAGATCCAGCGGAAGCAGTACGGAGAGTACCAGGGCCAAGTTTAATGAAGTTGTAACATAAACCTTGATATTTTTTTGTACAAACCCACGCTGAACCGTATTGAGCTGCTTCCTCAAACCTATGTTGTTTGTAGCCGGTGCCCAAGCACTTGCTGCGTACATAATAATCGGCTCCACCACTGTGATGTATATGGTTCTGATTATCTCGGGTTTCAGGCCCCAACAGATTTTTACGTATATGTTTAGCCCCAACTGATTTTTGCGGCTTTTGTCAACTAAACAGTTGACAAAAGCCGCAAAAATCAGTTGGGGCCAAACATATACGTTTAGCGCCTTCCTACAGACGTTTGACGCGAGAGCGTTAAACGTCAATTTGTCATCAATTATGAGCAGTATCTTGATCTCCCGTGACAGAGCAATGTCCTCCCCGCCCATGTGCATAAGTGGTGTGTCGTTTGTTTTATGTCGCAAATGTGGCGCAAACTTAAGTTTGTTTTTGATACTCCACTTCTGGACTTACGCGAGGGTCGCATTAGCAAATAGTCGTACTTATCTCAATAAAGTAATGGGAGGGGACGCCCTAGACGGACATATAGTAACCTTAGATAGAATCGCAACCGGCGTACGTGTGTGACCTTAAGCATGAACGTAAACGAATAAAAAGGAGTATGGAATGATCGTAGCAGGTGGCGTTCTATATTTCTTTCTCCCTCCATGGGAAGGAGACCTGTTATGTATGTATAATATGTAACGGGGTCTTATCTAAAACAGGAAGTCTTATCTAGTTAGTCTCTATACACGACAAGTACCTCCTCTTGATAACGATTTAAACTTAGCTAACTCACACCAAACATCAAGTCAAGTCTACACTCAGTTTTAAGCGAAGCATTGTTAGTTAGGGAGTTGACGTGGCGTAAGTGTGGTACAGCCTTAATATGTGATTCTGGAGTGTAGTTTAGCTTCGTCAAAGCGCTCAAGGGTTGTATATTCTGTAGAGGTTTTGTCTGGTTGGTTTTAAGATCCTACCTTCGTGAATATTTTATTAGTTGATAAATAATGAGATAAGTACTTATACACTATTTCATATTTAAAAGATTAGAAATGAATTGAGACCCAGCTTGTAGAGCTGACGTCATTATGTAAATTATGGAGATTGATTTGATTGAAATAATTACGAGATTGTTACTAGATACGTCTTTTATTATTCGACCCGGTAATATAAGGGCGCGGCGCCCTTACAATTATATACATGGCACTAACTAAATATTATCATAATTATCTTGATAACAGTATTTTATATTATGTGAGTGCTTAGTATGAAATCCTTCTAGCTAAGCTGTTAACTTATTTAGCTCTTACATTTTGCTGTAAACTACACAGGAATATAAATATAATGCAATATTGCTCACCTTTATAGTAAATAGCGTGATAATATATAACCTACCGGCTGACCAAACTTCTATGGAATAAATATGCAAAATTTTAATAGAATCTATGCAGTAAAATTTGCATGATGCTGGAACATACATTCAGTCAAAGAGACAATATGCTAAACACATATTTTCGCCATTAGAATCGATCCCAGACCTCATAGCAATTACATTTTTTCAAAAATATTCATTGTACAATTTTAACTTGCTTACGATTTTATTATGTGTTATTGTGAGTATGTAACGATCCAAGAAAGAGGAAAAGACAGTGTGCACATGTAGTCCATTAGCGGCCGTGATTAAGATGTGTGCCGAAGAAAAGGAAAATGAAAGGAAAGGGTATGAAGAGTTATGAACATTCAGTTACTATAAGATGCTTTTATTTTTTTATTCGTGATTTTTAGGGTTCCGTACGTCCAAATGAAAAAACGGAGGGTTCCCTCTATGTGGCAGAATCTTGATGCTCCGAAATTTATTTGGCATAATACACTTGGCATAATTTTCTTTAAACGAATATTATTAAGGCATAAAAATTATTTAATATAATTATTGTTTGGCCGAATGTTTATATACCCGAATTTACAATGGCATACCTTTAAGATGGCAGAGTTTTATTTGGCATAATAACCTTTGGCAAAGTTAAAATTCCGCATAATTTCATTTAGCATAAATTTTATTTAAAGCGACGATTATTTGGTACAATTTCACTTGGCATACTATGAAGATGGCAGAATTTCTATTATCTATTGCCATTTCTATTTTATAGCTGCGGTGGTGAGCCGCGGCCACGGCCGGTGAGTGCCAGAAACGACTAGATTATATAGAAAAAAATATGGAAAAATAGACTTTATTTTTAGCAGGCTATCCAGAACCGAACTAGTTAGACGAGGTTAATTATTTAAAAAACAATGGTTAGGTTAGGTTAAAACTGTGACCAACGCACGAGCCGAGCGAACTAGATTATATAGAAAAAAAAATCTGTAATGTGATAGATGAGTTTTTCAATTTTATGGGTATGAAATGTATGCCAAAAGATGATTCTAACTGTAAACTTTCTGAGAAATGATAGTTCTGCGTTTTAATGACTGTCGATATAAAATTTATGCCTAAAGATGATTCTGACTTACAAACATATGGGTTTTGAATGTATGTTAAATGATGTTTATGCTATCAGCTGTTATGCAAAATAATATTATGACAAAAAAAGTTCTGCCATAAAGGGTAGACCCAAAAACGGAACCCTTATAGGATCACTCGTGTGTCTGTCTGACTGCATATCTGTCCGTCTGTCGCAGCCATTTTGTACCGAAACTAATGGCCCGATTAAGTTGAAATTTGATACATATAATTATGAAGGAATAAAATTTCTGTTATCCAAACATGGGCGAGTAACGTAAATAGGTAAATGATTTAAATTTTAAATAAGAAAATATTTAAAAAAAAATGCAAATTTTACTGTGTCTATCTGCCTATCTTACTGCCTAGTCTTTTCCCAACTATGTTGGGGTCGGCTTCCAGTCTAACCGGATGCAGCTGAATATCAGTATTTTACATGGAGAGACTACCTATCTGACCTCCACAACCCAGTAACTGGGTAATACTATACACCTTGGTAAGACTGGTGGTCAGACTTTCGGGCTTCTGACGACTCGGAACGACTGTCAAAGATCCACGAATGACAGCCGGGACCAACGGCTTAACGTGCTTTACGAGGTACGGAGGAGTCTCGGTGTACAAAGATGGTCACCCATCCACGGACCAACCCCGGCAAGCGTAGCTTAACCTGATGGATCGACCCGTGCGGCTGTTATTACTTAACCAAGAGTTTAAAGCTATTTAAGAAAATAGATGATTTTTTACGATTATCTCCGAAACTACCAAGCCAAAAATTTCGGAAACTATTCAGAAAATAGTTCTATACTTACCTATAAATTAAAGGAAAGTCTATGGTTTTAAAATAATGTGGTAAATCTCTCAATATTATGCGTACAAACTTACATTTGCAGTTGTAACTACACTACAATGTTAACTTTTTTCTTGGGATAAATGCATTCCAACTACGGAACCCTTCATTGTGCGTGGTCCGACACGCACTTGGTCAGTTTTTTTTGCTTACATTATGTTATTGTAGCAATAGTTTACAGAATAGTTTAACAGTGTTTGCTCGACGTTTTAACTAATGGACAACATATCAATCTCTCGTTTCAGTCAACTGCTAATCGTATTAAATTAAACATGGTTATACAAAACCAGGGATGGATTGGTATCAGATTTTACGTCATGTAAACACTTTTTTAATGAGATGAAATGAATTTGTTTTTGCTTTCTATAGGATATCGGAATCATGTTTACACGTCATATTAAAAAAAATAGCTAGAAGGAGTCGACATTTTCTATCTGACTACCCCTGAGAAGCAGGGAGACCATTTTGGTTACCCATTGAAAAGGTTTTCGATAGGGTTTTTCTAAGCGGTTAAACAAAAACCCATACGATATGGGTAACCCTTTTGAACGGCTTAAATTAAATTTTGGTTACCTGTTGAAAGGGTTTTCGATAAAAACCCATACGGTATGGGTAACCCTTTTGAACGGATTACTTTAAGCCATTCAAAATTACCCACACCGTATGGGTTTTTGATTAACTGCTTAAAAAACCCTATCGAAAACCCGTTCCATTGAAAGGGTTTTCAATAGGGTTTTTCTAAAATGGTCCCTGGGTAGAATAGAGATAGAATTGGTTATGCTACGCGTGTTGGGCGGATATCGAAATAACATAATATTATGATTTTTTCATGTCATTAGGTTTCAAGTAGGTATAGAACCCATTGAATGGGTTATCATGTAACCCTTTCACTGGGTTTCAAGTATAAAACCCATTCAATGGGTTATCATGTAACCCTTTCATTGGGTTTCTAGTATAAACATCATGATAAAGGTAACCCATTGAATGGGTTACCCCTTCGAAAGGCTTAACCCTTAACCGGGGTTGTACGGGCCCTGCTGAGAAGAAATGGCGAAATAATCTCAGGGGTCATAGCAATTGTACAGCAACACTTACTTGTAAAATACAATTTACGAAATATTGTAGAAAATGTTGCAGCATTTATTAAATTGAGATTCCACGCGAATAATATTGTAATCACACAATACTGAATGGTTGAAGTCTTTGCTAGTCGGTAATGAGCTATGATACGATCGTTCTTGGTCAAACAAAATGTTTACCATAATCATTTTTTTTTTTTGATAACTTAAACGTAAATTATGACAAAAATAGCAGACGTGACCAAGTCTGGAGATTACAAATATGCAATAAAAATATGTTTCAGATAAGGTTGGGTCCCCTCGCGTCGATAAGTAACAAGAAGCCGCCCTTTTGAACTTTTAAGTTACCCATTGAACCGATTGCGTTCAAAATTGATATCAGAGGATCCGCGTGCAAAAATAAAGCAGTCAAAACTGTGAAAAATGGGCACCACTTTGAACTTTTTAATTATTAGACCGATTGCTTTCACAATCTTCATAACATAAGGACTGAAATAAAATGTCGGTCAATTTTCTCAATGCTATGTTATGTAGACGAAGTCTAGTGTAGTACCTAAATAAACACATACTAGTGAAACAGTAATTTCATTTAGCAACTTGTAATGCAATTAGTAAACTTTTCAGTTTTACAATAAGTTTGGATGACTACCCTAACGCTCCCTCCGATGATGCAGCGTAACGTCCGATTGCTCAAAAAGAGCTTATTTGACATACTGTATCATCTGAATTCTCTGCAGAAGATTAAAAAAATACAGGAATACATGGAAACGATTTATGGGAGCACAAAAAATATTGTACCATCATTCAAATATTACCCAAAATCGGTCGTATGGATTTTAATGCCCTTCTGCATAATTGATGACTACTTCTTACCCTTTCGTTTGGCACATGTCTTAATTGTGTCCGCTCTTGGACCACATTTGTTTACTGTCTGTTTTCTGTCAGAAAGTGTGTTGTAACTTATAAAACAAGGTAAGTTGTTGCCTTAAAATATTTATAAGCATTTTCTACGTAGCCTTGACACCCGCAAGTTAAGGAAGGAAATCTCACAAGGTTACAAGCGGTTTCCTCCGAGGAACATTTGTAAACCTCTTTATACGGAACACTCGGAAGCTGAGAGTGTACCCGCAATACGCCGCGATTGAATTCACTCAGATCTTAGTAAACATTTCCGATATCCTTTTTCTAGGAGAGCGAATGCACCCATAGTGTCGTTTTTGTAACTTTTTTGTTCAGTTCTTGGCCAAATAAAGAAAGGATATGACCCAAAAATAGAGGGTTGTGTTAATCGCCATAATTATAATTTTTTTTTTTTTTTTTGCTAATATCTTTTAGTTATTTTAGTAACTTTCGTGTCGGAAATAAATTCTACACAGATCCATTTTTACGATTCCGTACCTCAAAAGGAAAAACGGAACCTTTATAGAATTACTTCGTTGTCCGTCTGTTTGTTTGTCCGTCTGTGTATCTGTCTGTCTGTCAAGACCCCTTTTCTCAGAAACGATTGGTATCAAGTTGAAATTAATATCAAATACGGTCTACGGTCCCTTGGATCTCTAAAAAAAATCAAGCTTCTAAGTCAACGCACTAAAACAATACGGCGATATAAGCGACATATTTTGATACTCGTAAATAAATAGGTTACTTCCCGTTGACCTAGAATCATAAAATTTGAAATCTCACAGCACATGTAAAGGAAAAAGTCTGAAAATCGTTTATTTGTAGTTTTATAACATAAAAAGCGATTACAAACATACATTTGCAGTTGGAAAACTGACTGTTGCGTATAACGATGTATGGGAGAACATGTTTTTGAACTTCAATGTTATGTTTGTTTTTGGGATAAATTCATCCCAACTACGGAACCCTTCATTGTGCGTAGTCCGACACCAGTTTTGTGACACCTTATTCATCTACCCAATTATAAAGTTTACAGTTAGCTTACGCTAGTACATTTGACAACATTAATATGCACGCTCGGTGGTTTTAAAAACTGATGAAAGTTGCACGTCCATTTTCGGCACTCCCCAGCTCGGTACGAAAATTCGTCCGGCCATATTGAATTTTGTTGGTGTCGGTCACGCGTATTTGGTTTTAATCCTTCCCGATCACTCATGGATTTCACTATATTTAAGGCGCAGATATACGATTTTTGGGCCCGCCACAATCGTGGCGATAAGTCCTCTCTTTGAGGAGTGGCTAGAGAGGCACCACGGCGTCCTCAACTTCCGCTTGCCACAGGTCCTCACCGGACACGGTTGTTTCGGAAGGTTCCTGTTCAGGATAAAGCGGGAGGAAACGCCCGGGTGTTACCACTGTGTGGGTCGCCCGGAGGACACGGTAGAGCATACGGTGGAGGGTCTGCCCGGCTTGGTCGGAGCACCGCCGTGTCCTCACGGAGGCGATCGGCGGCGGTGATCTCTCACGTCCGACCCTGGTTCAGGCCATGGTTCGGAGCGAGAGTGCATGGTGCAGTAATGCTCGCGAAGGAGGAGGCGGAAAGCGTCAGGGAGAGGCAAATTTCGTGCCCTCACGCCCCTAGTCACCGCGGGAGACGCTTACGACGATTCCCAGCCACCGTAGGCATAGGCTTGCGGACGGTGAGCGATGGGTAGCTCGCCGTCCGATAAGGACCAGGGCCGGGTCGACGACGCGTTGTATTCCACGCGCGCCTCAAAGAGATGTCAGCACGAACTGACAGGGTTCATTAAGGCCAATGGCTGCCAGGGTTGCGGATTTGTACGAAAGGGATATCGTGGCCCTGGAACACAGAAAAATGAAGGAACACGGGTGGGTTTTAGTAAGTAAAAGTCTGATACACCATCCCGATAAAATCAAACGTCAGCTAGTCAATTTTGAACATGTTAACGATGCACTCTCTAAGGTTGTCCATTGGTTTAATGTAAATAATCTTCTCCTGAACGAAAAAAAGACTAAGCTCATTAAATTTTCAATGCCAAATGTCAGGCAGCTAACTACCAATGTTCAACTTAATGGAATAGAGTTGAACCCTGTTGAGTCGACAGTTTTTCTTGGGATAACTATTGACGGTAAATTACAATGGGGCCCACACGTAGAAAAATTGTCAGGAAGGCTTAGTTCGGCCGCCTATGCTGTTAAAAAAATTCGACAGATAACTGATGTAGATACTGCCAGAATTGTTTATTTTAGTTATTTTCATAGTCTTATGTCATATGGGATTCTTCTCTGGGGAACTTGTGCGGACATTAATACTATCTTTGTTTTACAGAAAAGGGCTGTTCGAGCCATTTACAATCTAGGTCCAAGAGATTCACTTCGTGAAAAATTCAAAGAAATAGATATTCTGACTGTAGCCTCTCAATATATATTTGAAATTCTATTGTATGTACACAAAAATATATCAAATTTTAAGAAAATGTCCGATATTCATTGTTTAAATACCAGGAATAAACACAATCTTGCTGTACATCGCACTCGCCTCCACAGAGTAGGCAACTCGTTCATGGGTCAATGTATACGCTTTTACAACAAACTTCCTACTGACATTCGAAACTTACCCATTAAACGATTTAAAAGCTGTATTAAAACCAAACTTTGTAAAAAAGGGTACTATCAAATTTCTGATTATTTAGAAGACAAAAAAGCTTGGGATTGAGCTGCTCGCTCTGCAAGCCTTGTGATCAAACTGGAAAACTTGACATTTAATGTTATTATGCATGATTTTATATAAATATTGACATTGCAGAATATTATATACAATATTACATTAATGTTTACTTTGAAAAGTATTATATTTACTGCTTTAATTTATTGTGAATGTGAGCACTATGTGGGTCTTTTTTTTTTTCTTTAAATATTTTCCTATTATTTTATGCTTTTTCTCAGTTTTAATGGTGGTCTGGCATTTTGAGCACTTTATGAGGCCTTTGTGTACTTTCTTTGGTATTGTTCGTCGAGTCGTTGAGCTCCTTAAGTCTTGAGTCAAGCTGCACGATTACGACAAATGCTTGCACTGATTGGACAGGTCCACTCAAAATTGTGTGGTTCTTTCCTCAAAAGACCATTTCAGACACAGATCTACATGGTCCTCACATGATCTGACCAAGATTATGTCTGGACTTTAAAAGAGACTTTGACCCCTGAGTTTGTTTCGCCATTTCTTCTCACGGGTAGTCAGATAGGAAATGTCGACTACATCTAGCTTATTTTTTACTTTTTAATATGACGTGTAAAAGTGATTCCGATATCCTATTTACAGAATAAACGATTTCATTTCATTTCATTTCATTTCCGGTCCGCCCAGAGCGGGAGAAGTTATTTGATAATTTTCCACCAAATAAAAAAGAAAGATATATGATTTTAGTGACGTTTAAATCTGTTATTTCGCCTTCAGTTATTGCAAAGTAAGTTATGCAAAAAAATATGTTAAACTAAACCGCTTACTCATCAATTTTATGTGTTATTATTTATGTATTGTAGTAAAATACTTTATGAAACAAATTCAGGAAGTAATGTCTACCCAAAGCCTAAAAAACTAAATTTCTTTCAAAGTACTTAATATATTTTCAGGATATTTGTTTTGACTATTTTATTATCTATAATTCTATCTGAGATTTTTTTCTAATATTCATATTTTCGTTACTAAAAATAAATATTCCCTATGAAACCGAACGGCGGCGGCGTGGCATGAGTATGACGCGCATTTGTATGAGCAAGGTCGTACGGCGATTGTCCGACCCTTAAAAGTTATTATTGGGGCCAGGCCGCAAATGCTTTGCGCTGAATATTTTAAACTTATTCCAGCACTGGAACGTATATGTATATTCAAGCTCTGATTAATTATATGGTTCTGAACCACTGATCGTCCAGAACCATATAATTAATCAGAGCTTATAATATGTATTGTGTGTTCAGACACACGATACATATTACATACGCAGTGATTTATTTGGCTTCTATTTAATAACAGAACATTATAAATAGCTTTTCCGCACAAAAGGTTTTTTATTTTTTCACAAAAGGTTTGGTAATTCCGCTCATAGTCACGTATTGCCCTTGCGTCATCACTAACAAGGTCCGTTAGTGACTTTTAAATCTGTAATTACGCCTTCGTATAAAGCAATTAAGATATGCAAAAAATGTATGTTAAACTAGAACGTATACACATCAATTCTATATGTGAATATTTAAGTATTGTAGTAAAATACTTTAAGCATAAAAAACTATATTACTTTCAAACTACTTAAACGTACTAATTGTGTCAGAAGCACTTAGGCATAACATGCGTATGGCTCCTTAAATCCTTTTAAGTTTGTAGGTGCACCTACTTACATACAGTGTGCTATAAGTCCTTCGGCACTGGTCATATGTAGAAGGAGGAGTCTACATCGCTTTTGCCAGTGCAATATTTTGCTGAAATTCTAAAGTCGATCGTTGGTCGGTCGGTCGGTCGATTTTGAGGTACGAGCTTTCAATCAATATTCGTCCTGTATTTTACCTAAAATGGTATAAATCATACGGTCAAATTGAACATAAATTACCCTTTGGAGTGCGACAGCTTTCGGTCTCGCCAGATTGTTCGATTGAACTTCGACCGCTTACATCCGTTGGTGCCTACGCCATTCAAACTAGACTTGAAGGGACAGCGGTGTCGATTGGAGGGTCAATGACTTTGTAGTTTCTTTCAGTGGCTCAAGCCACTCGCGGTCGTTTTAAATGTTTCTCAAATAAAAATATATTAATGAAAAAAATTACAGAACCTTTTCCATTTTCTTAAAAAAAGATCTACATACTAGGCCAACATTATTAAAGGATTGTGGGAACCTAGCTAGAAACATTGTCTTCCTACTGTAGAGTGTAAAATCATCAACGACGAAGTATCTCACTCACGAAACTTTGCAGGCAGTTGACGACAGTTTTTGTGCATTCTCTAGTTTGAGTTGTTCAAGGATCGAGACATTTGTGCGGTGGGCTGTCCATATGTCCTTAATTGGCGGTGCCAGCACCACATTTTTGAAATACAGCCAGATTGTATCAAAAATATGAGCAAAGTTTCAGTTTTTATAAGGTAATGTGATAAAATACTACTTTTTTTTGTTTTAATTACGAAAAACCCCTATTGAAAACACCAAAACAACACGACTGTATCATGTAAAATGTTTTTATTTTAGTACAATTAATTAAATTAATCTTTATTATAACTTTTGCATAATTAAGAAAACATTACTTACAATAAAACTATCGTTTAACTTTAACTACAACATACAGCTTTATAAACCAATAACTAACTAGAAGTTTCCAACTGTTATGTGATGTGCTTAGTTAAGTTTGAGGGGTTATTTTGTTTGTTTGGTTCCCTTGGTTATTTGGGATAAGAAAACAGCCAAAGTCCTTAAGAGTTCTGTAGGTCCTCTGTTTTGTTTTCCCTTTATATAATTCGATTCTTATTTGTTTTGATACTATTTTGTTTCGATTGTCGATTTGAACTATCCAAATTGATCCTCATCCTCTTTCTACTTAATAAAAATCTTAAATTCACTAACAGACAACGCATAAAATTACCATAAATAGAAGCACGGTGAGCACTACGGAAGGATATTTGAAATTGCAACCCCTAAAGGGCTCTTAAGGAAAGTATTCCTGCTGATGGGACATCCCATCGAGCACAAGACTTGTCACCTATAAAATATAACCGCAGTTGTTTTTAAATACGTCAAAAATAAACACTTTTTTGCTCATTTCATTTTATGTAGCTACAGAAAACTTTATGTTTAGATTATCACCGGATTAAATGATTTATCCATAGTAATCGAATTACAGATTTACAGTTTGCTCTTCTATAGTAAGTCAAACAATAACTATGTTCCCTAATCAATTGATTTGGAGTATTTTCTTATCCTGTGCAGTGCTTTGCTTACCCCTAAAACCCCATTTAAACGATGCAAGTTTCTTGCCTATGGCATAAATATTATTCAAGCAACAAATGACTTGCCTCGTCTAAACACTGTTTAGACGGTGAAACTTTTATGCCATAGGCCATTAAATCGCATCGTGTAAATCAGTCTTATGACAATGACATGCATCATCAATTCATCATACTACTAACATTTCACAGACGCACTATTTCACACCAACACAATAAATTTCACACTCATCCAACAATACGTCATTGTTGGCAGTGTCCTTCGGATGCAGACAGCGAAGCAGTGTGGGAGACAGCTGATGTGACATTGGAACGGGGTGCGAGCGGGCTCGGCTTGAGCATAGCGGGCGGGGAAACTGGCAGTGATGTCAGCATAACGCGACTAGCAGTAGGAGGAGCGGCGCTAAAAGATGGGAGATTGCAAATAGGAGATATTTTATTACAAGTGAGTATTCATGAAAGTGGGCAGTAAATATTTCACAGAGTGTCTCTCGGTGCTCATTTAAACAAAAATCTGATATTTCATATTGCCCGAATCTTTATTCTTAACTGATTCGACTGCCCCGAAGACCGAAAGAAGGGTAATGTTTTTGTAGTTCTATTAGTAGGAGTCAAAAATATTTTTTTTCTCACGAAAATAAAAAAACAAATAAGCAATCGGCTCGCCCCCACTACATGGGACTTAAACATAACTGGTGAAATGTGGGTGGGTGGTACTATATATAGGTGCACCTCTGCCTAACCCTTCGGGGAATACAGGCGTAATATTATGTAATGTGTACACAACATTATATTATGTTATGTGTACCTTGACAATTCAAAAGTGCCTGTAATTGGTTTATTTGAAATAAATGCTTTGAGTTTGAGTTTTTTCAAAATAAAACGCATTTTTCTGTATTTTTTTCTTTCTAGTGGTCGTTTCTCGCATTAGTGAATAATTGTCAAAGAAATAGGGCCATGTCAGTGCTGAAAAGGGTCCTAAATGCCACGTGTCTACCTGTAACATTCAATCGTAAAATATTATAGTTACCTCCATATACCACAAACCTTTTCATGGACCTTCGTAAAAGCCTGTGGTTCACGGCTAAAAATAGACCTCCGTAACATAGGTTTGTGTGTAAATTTGTAAAGGCAACGAACGACCATTATTATGTTAAATAAAGATAGGTACTTTACAGGGCCAAATTAAATTAGCTAGCGAAACTCCGCAGACGTGATGGGTATCGATATCCAAATACGATAAAACAACAACTCAACTACTTCAAGTAACTGCACTCAGTGGTCATTGATACCATAAAAAAAACATTAAATCCCCGACACGTCTGCGGAGTTTCGCTAGCTTATTAAATTTGACCCTGTATAGACGGATCAGTAACCTCACCGTGAACTTCTATCAAATTAGATAAGTCAGTAGTCACTCTTATCTCATCCACCTGCCACAGATTTGGAACTAAATAAATAAGTTTCGAAATTAGGTCGAGTAAACTTGACAAATTGTATTCGAGTTTTGTAGAAGGAAACCTTTTATTTAGTTTCAATTACTCCGATAGGCTTTACTTTAATCATGTCGTTTGATACTGGTTGAGGTTTAAAAGTAAAACGTAATTCTAGGATTTCAAAAAATACTAGCGATTACTAATAATTGAAATCAATAAATTCGATTGTAAATAAATGGTGCTGTTTGTGGGTAATTTGTAATTAATTTTATTATCATAGGTTATCAAGTTATTTTTTATGGTATTATCATAATATTTTTGATAATTTATGTTCTATAGACCTATTATTGCATTATGTGTTACATTATTTTGTAAGCAGATACACTAACCTACAGTTTTTACAAAATACCCAATTGCAATAGAGTTATAATAATAATAATTCAATTCTATATTTAATTATATCCTATTGTTTGAAAATTTTGCATGCTGTAAGGTAAAATGTATCGGGACTATTTATATAAATTACATCTTATCTGTGTACCATTATAAGCAAATAAATGATATCTATTTCTATGCTTCTTCTTCGTCATATCGATGCTTCAAACCGTTTTTAGCCACTGTTGCCTGCGGTTTTGACATTAATTTGCCAATTTCTGGTATTTTTACACAAGTTACAAAAAAAGCCACTTATAACGCCAAATTATGTTCACGCTACAGGTACAGGTGTACCTACATACAATATTATCTGTGATCTCGCTCCGCACTATGCCAGAAACTTTCCAGGATAAAAATGAAATACCTAAGCTATTGAAACAATTGGATTCGAACCAACAATGGTCTACAAAATTGGTGCAGAAACTCGTCCAGAATTATAATAAGGCTTTTACGAACTAGGGAAAGAATTTGTGAGCTAAATTAAGAATTCAGTTAGGTACCGCATTTTGATGATTGCTTCCAATGTTATCCTATTTATAGCTTTAGGTTTAGTAAAACTAAGAATATCCTATTTTCTTTTTTTATAACTCAATTCTCGTCCTTTATTCGGGCATGAAACATAATTAGTATTACATTTTGTTTCCACTTCCCAAGGTATTTCTAAATAATCAAGTCACAAAATGATTTTCTATTCATTTTATCTACGGTAAATAAGCATTATTTTCCAGTTTCGCAAGAAGCTTATTCATTTAAACCTCTTTTACGCCGAGCTTGTAATAAATAATGTAATTGTCAGGATCAATATCCTGGGAATATACTCGGTACCGGTTATTTCCGCAGAGAACAAAGGAACAGAACGAGAAAGACTTAACGGAAAAATGATAAGGCTCAAATAAATTATATGTCATTCCCTGTATCCAATTTTATAAGATGTCATGTAAACATTTTCCGACAAGAAAAAAACAATTCCTGCCAGAGAAAATAAATATGGTTACTTTTTTTTTCACCTGTCTAAGTATTTAAAATACTCTTCTAGAAAACAAGGTTAAATGAAATTCCAGAAACTTTTCTTGTTTAATAAAATTCTGCGTTCGAATATTTAATATGACAGGTTCATTTTAATATTTTTATGAACCTCCAAATACCTGTTTTCGTACGTTGTTTTCCGTTTAATTGTAAACTCTTCGCCTTCATCAAAAAATGAGCCGTCACGGGACGATTGGCAGATGTGAAACATCGCACTACACACACATTTACCCACTACTACATAAGGACTGTATAAGCGTATAGTGGCCGATCGCCACGCGGCATGCGTCACCCCGCCAGCAATCAGTTTTACGTGCGCCTATAGATGCTTCACATTAATAAATGATAAAACTGTCCCGGTATTTGGAAGTGAATTATGATGGAACTAGAAGCAATAAAGGGGCAGATTAAGACCAACAGATTAAAGTGAATAGCTGTACTTTATGTTACTGTCGCTGAACTCAGATAAGACAATTAAGTGTCGACCTAACTTCGTAAAGGTTAATTTTCAGAGCAGTTTCAAAGTAAACCTGATGTGAGCTGTTGATATTTTAATTATGAAAGAACATAATTATGAAATTGCTAATTGAACAATGACAAAGTCCGGGCAAGGGCGAGTTTGACCTTACAAAAGGTATCGAACTTGTCTGATAGAAATCTTAATTAAACTGAGGAATAGGTACTAAAATTCGTAGACCGCAAAATTAGGTTTTAGGTTGTAAAATATAACAAAAATCTGATCCGGATTGTTATTTGTTAGTATTACTCAGTTAAGAGATATTTCGTCTATTTTCATAAATCTTACAAGAGATCGTATTTTAAATCCGCAAAATTGTCTCATATTTTTGCAGATTTGAAAAATGGGAAATTTCTAGGTATGGGAATTAAACTTGTTTATGGCGAGTAGGTAGGTATCATCATCAGGCTAAGGCAGTCCACTGCTACATATAAGCCTCTCCATTTGCTCACCATTAAACTTGGTTCTCGGCAAATCTCATCCAGCTGCTCCAGCCACCCAGCGAAGATCATAGCTCCACCTAGCCTGAGGGCGGGCGTCCTGCCTTACGTTTGCCGATTCGCGGTCTCCACTCAAAAACACGTCTACCCCAACGGTCATCGGTTCTACGGCTAATATGGCCGGCCCATTGACACTTCAGCTTGCTTATTCTGTGATCTTTGCAAACATAGCCCATTCCATAGCTCGCTGAGCGACCTTAAATTTATGGACCAGCAGTACCGTGAATGTCCACGTTTCGGCGCTGTAAATCATAACAGGCAGGACGCACAGATTGAGGACCTCAGCCTTTAGGCTCTGTGGAATACGCGACGAGACGACTCGACGAATTTCCCAAACCAGTAAATATGTTAGAATTGCACTGACGTGTCAATGAACCCATAAAATCTTAATCATCCCTATGGAATGAAATCCTAAAACGTTTCACAAAACTCATAACAATTAATAGTATTACTTTTTAATTGACCGTACCGAGCTTTAATAAAATAATAATTAACTTTGTATTCGTCAAATCAAATTGAAGTATCCGTATTGTACAGACTTAATTAACAAATTAATTCTCATCTCACATTAATTCAATCTGTTAATAGCGAACGAACTACTATCCGTTGAAATAAATATCAATTATTATTTCCACTGTAAATAATAATTAATTGTTTTACTGAGCTCCGTTTTGCAATGACATCACTGGCAGTAATTCCCTACTGCGAGAGGTAGCTAATAAATTGTACTAGAAGATAAGATCCTGCCCCAATATTGTTATTATAGTGTTTAAACTATTGCAGATTACACTGTAATTATGTACCAGTACTAACTAGTTTATAACGTAGATTGTAGATACTTGTTTGTTGTAGTTAGATACAGTAATAGCACAGAGTAACTACTTACTTATGTAGTTACTCTGTGTGACATTTGACAGGACTTGAGAAATGTCAAAGTGACATTTCTCTGCTCTGCGGCAACGCTGCCGTTGACCGATTATAAGTTAGTAAAGCTAAGTTTTCCTAGAAGCGCGGTAAACGTCACATACCGGTCGTTGTGACGGCTGTCATGCAAATGATGGCAGCCGGGTTAGATCTTGGAAAACACACCAACCTACTTGCATAAATAACGTTTTAGTGACATCATTCGCCGGTAAATTGCAGACGCTATGTGGCGGCCGCCGCTCTTCTAAGAAACCGTAACTTTACAGAGGTTCAACGCCCATATATTTGACAGAACTTGAGAAATGTCAAAGTCAAGTGTGAAATTTCTCTGCTCTGGGGCAACGCTGCCGTTGACCGACTGTACGGTAGACCTCGGTAATAGTAAATACGATAAAAGCAGCCTCCAGCTATCTTCGTTTAGCTGGGTCAAAATAAATGCGTATACAGTAACGACTCATTCAGTGAATGGCCCAACTAATGGATAGGAGTAAAACCCTAATGGCCATCGCATTTTCGTTGCCTATGAATATACTCCTACTTAGATAGGTACAGACGTATGTGTGATGGATTTGTAAATGTATAGATACCTAATCGTTTATCTACGAAAAAGATCTACTTACGTACATAAATCATTTTATATAGTTTATAATAATTATGTTCGTGAGGCTTTCTTACTGCTTGAGCAATGATTAAAGGTATTTTTTTATGGTGATTTTTTATCTACACGACAGTTTTTTAATTATTATTATTAAGACATTTATTTCAAACGTAGTCCATATACTGTTAGTAACACAAAAAACCTTATAAAGCTATTGTTAAAACAAGTTTGTTGTTGTTTGTTTAGCTTTTGTTGTTGTTTGTTGTTGCATGTTGTTTTGTTTGTTTAATATTCGAGTAAAATTGTTTAGGATCTGTCACTACAAACGGAGGAAATTCGTGATGTATTATATTAATTGTGGTATCAATAAATATGTTCCATCCAAATAGCCTCATGATTTCAATATTTTTCAACTGTCTTGTAAAATTATAAAATTGACACTCTGATGATTTTTAGATTGTCTGTTTTGATTTGGTACGTTTTGCATACTGAATCAATATTATGTTTAGCGATTACACGGACAAATATTCATTGCATACCACTCCACCCAAAAATAAATCTGACTGTGCTATTTATTCAATGGGATTCACAATTTGAATATAAATTAGGTGGATGAATGCAATTAACGCATGTAACGCGTGAAAAACATTGCTATAAGCGTGTTTGGAATTAAACTAAATGACTAATTCAGTACATACTATGTAAATATAGATCTAAATTATTATACAATGTGGCCAGATATTTTTAGGCATATAAAATAATATATAGTCGGGTAATGTAGAAGAAAATTCATAAGAAGTAAAATTAATAGATAGGAAAAAAATATATAAAATATTAATAGTTGCAAATCTGTCACAAGAACATTAATAATTGCTGGTGACCTGTAATACAGGTTTTTATTAAAACCTACTTCAAAAACTACCAGTCTCTCAAAAAGTTAGCTCCTCGTTCGTGCACTATTGTCAAACATTAGCTACATACATTACCTAGTACATAACTTGTGTAGAGAATTTAAATGTTTTTCCTTCAACTACGTAGTAATGTTATCATTAATCACTACAAAACCGATCACAAAGCCCGTATTTTTTGCTTAGAACCAAAACAGTGCACTTTTCTGCACTGCTTTTATTTTTTATTTAGATATAAATTTACCACAGAGGTTTATTGTCTCCCATTAAGTTTATTAAAAAAAAAAAATGTTCGCATTAAATCAAAAAGATACTGGCTGAAAATAAAAATCGGCTGAATAAAACCGACTTGGTGAAATTTTTTTTTTCATTAACATCAGTTTTTATTTTGAGTAGGTATATTTTATCACGGTAGGTAGATTAGTAGTTGAAAGAAAAGTAGATTACGCACCTTGCTAAAGTGAGTAATTAATGCACTGGTGCTAATTTAGTGCCCTCGCATGCACTCAGGCACCAACATAACACTCGTGCATTAATAACTCACTTTGCGCTCGGTGCAACAATCTACTATTATATTTATTTATTTAATACTTTAAGCACACAAATGTACAGAGGCGGTCTTAATGCCACAGGCATTTTCTACCAGTCAACCTTTGGGCGATGCAGAGACAAGCAGTGGTAGGTGCAATAACGAAAATTCTGATATCAATATTTATTTAAATATAAGGATATACATACATATACCTATTAAAACGTTTAAATATAATATATATACCTAATTATACATAAATATAAGACCAAATAAATACATATATACACGAATATACCTATGAACTAAACAAACAATGGGAAAACTTTGCTGTTGTGATGATACTGCCAGCTTCTTTTGATTGTGCTCGCGAACTTATAACTACTACTCCTCGTACTACTTTTACATTATTATTATTTTAATTCAATTTGTGTCCCCCTTTTCAATTTCAATCGTACTACATTATCTACCAAAATAATTGTCATTGAATTACATCCACGAACCAAATACACCACAGCGATATTGTGAATCAATATTTGAATCATAACAGACCTTCTATTTGTTTGCTGTTTCTGACAAAACGTATATCCATATATGCCAAGTGTCGTCAAACTCATATTTTGTTCAGGTAAACGACATTTCCGTGGAAGGGGCGCCGCATTCAGTCGCAGTTGACGCTCTTCAAAAAGCCGGGAGCGTCGTTAGATTAGTAAGTTCAGCATCGCTTGCTCTCTCTTTAAAATGCTCTTGTTTAATTGGTTGCTTTATTCTTCGCTTCACTAGCACTTTTGTCGCTCACTAATGGTGTGACTGCGAGATTGGCGCGTGCTGTTTACGAGATCCCTGTGAAACTTTACGAAGACGAAGTTTGCCTTCGGCTTCTATTTGTTTTAGTTGTGCTAAGTTTATGTGTTTTTGTTTTTTTAAGAATTTTTGTTGTCCTTATTAATAACTAGTTCAGATTGATTTTTCATAGCGACAATTGATGTTGTAAAGTTATGCGAATAAAAGGGGTCAGTATTGTTTGTGTAAAAGTACCTACAGGGTCAGTTAACTATACATATAATAAATAACCAATATCGTACTAAATCTATATTCAATTAAAATTAATGGAACGCAATAAATCTGTAAATGTTGTACACGCACACGTATTTTGTAATATTTTTATTAGACTTTTGGCCACTTTAAAAAGTATCTCTAACAAGAAAACTAACAACACTTATACTATTGTTAGAAATGAAAGCTAGTAAAACCTTTGCATTATAAACCATGAAATACAGTCAAACAGGGTCTTATTTCCAGGAATTCATTACAAAGCAATACTGAGTATTCAAAAGATACAGTATCTGCAACAATAGTTGTAATACCTGATGCTACAGCTGACGAAGGAAGGTTGGCGTCGCGCCAGTTGAAAAATCGCTGAAGCAAACATTACCAGCAGCACTGAATTTAATTTTATCAAAACCAATAAAAAACAACCCTAGTCTAGCTAGCCTTACAGTAGTCGCAAATGATGTGTCTCACCTTGGTAAGTAGCAACTGAGCAGCGACAGAAATTAATTTCTATAATATGTGTGTGTTTATGTTTCTGTTAATTGATTTCTGTGTGTTGTCTGTCTTTAGGTTAAACTCAAAATTTAAAAAGCTGCAATACTAAAATAATTATTCGAATAATTCATTACTAGTGGTCGCCCACTGGTTGAAATTCGAACTCCTCTACTTACAATATATATAGTACATACTAATTCCATGAGTACACAAATTACATGCTATTAAAAAGTACTTACGTATTCCATGCTCAAGCTGTCACTTCCTGTTACACATTTCCGTCCCTTTTCACGAGATCACTGAGGAAAGATGTTACACATCAAAAACAGTTAGGAAACAAGTCATAATTTCTTATTGTTTCTTTAGTTATACAGCAGGTTGATATTATCACGTTATAACAAAAATTATGATTTGTATCCAAAAAAATGAATACGACTAGTTACTAAAATAAATAATTTCCTTGAAACCACCCTGAAGTCGGAAAATATTGTTGCGCGTGTTTTCTTAAAATAACGAGATTAGGCACACAATCTAGTCCAGTGTAAGGAACCACGAAGAATATCGGTCAAAATCAACTTTTAAACAACATCGATTGAAATAGAATGATATTGTAAGCATTTATTTCGATAAAACCTTGGGTATTAGAATGGCTTACGAACTTTTGGTTTTGGATAAAATAGTTACACTTATAACCATTTAGTTTTCTGAACAGCCATGGCTTAAACGAGACACTACTATACCTAAGGCCGGTTTGCAATGCGATGCGACATGCTTCAAGCGACACACGCACGCGTCACCTGTTTCCGTCTGTCACTCAGCAAATTTTGTCGCGGTGACTCGTGACATGCTCTGAACAAGTTCTTTCATTTGTTTTCTCCGCATGCGTGTCGTTTGAGCGTCATGTAACTCGTGGCCACGGGATAATGATCAAATTGTTTTTTTTTTTCCTATCAGCAAGTACGCCGAGCTCGCCGGCCTAGGGTGGTGACATTGTGGCGAGGTGTTCGCGGATTAGGTCTTGGCATAGCAGGCGGAGCGGACGATGCAGCGGGTGGTGGAGGCATCTTTGTATCCCATATTGCTGTTGGTGGCGCCGCCCATCATGATGGCAGATTAAGATTAGGCGATAAAATTTTGGCTGTTAGAGATAAAGATGTAAGTATTGACAAAAATGTAAAGGAAACAGACGGGTATAATAATAATAGAGGCAGACCGAAGAAATGATGAATGGATTGTGTGAAAGATGATATGGCTTGAAAGGAAGTAACTACTCTGATAACGATTGATGATGATCATAGGTAAATACTGTTTTTTCCAATAAAATAATAAATGAAATTATATTATTCGATGTATTTCCGTTTCTTTAGGGTATAGAAACATCACTAATTGGTTCAACCCATGCCCATGCTGTGTCCGCGTTAAGAAGTACAGGGGATCAAGTCACGCTTATCGTTCTATCAGCTGGCAGCTCCGTTCCACCTGTCGCTAAAACTGCTCCACTATATTCAAGTATGTGCACATTGACATAAGCTACATTATTAATCATCAGCAATATTCAATTGTAAGATTGCTATAGTGATAAAATGTATAAAATTGGAATACGAGAAAATTATTTTGTAAAAAAAATGCAAACTACTTTTATATTGTGCATAGTAAAGTAGTTCGCATTTTTTTACAAATCACAGTCAATTTTAAAACTACTTTGAAGACTCAAATTCAAATAATTTAAGAGGGTTAACGATATTAAAATGAAGAAGATTAGGAAATGTTTAAAGACAAATAAACAATAGAAAATAAATATAAAGAAGAAGTAAACACAACCGTGAATCAATATATTCTTTCTGCAGCTAAAACACAAGCCACATCGTGTTCTACGCTTCACGAGCTATTAGAAGAGGAGCCAAGTGAAATACCGAGGTAACGTTGACCCTTACTACGTTCACTTTCAAGGTAACCTACATTTTGTGGGGAAGATTTATTACATGAATTTCACAACCCAAATATTCCGTTATCATAAAGCATCTTTTTGAGACAGATTTCGTATTATGTAGATGATATTTTTATTCAAATTCTGGTCAAGTAGAAATGGTTGTTACACGGCCGCTATCATATGTTTGTCTTTACCTTTAGATGCTTTTGTCATTTTTTTTAACACTTTATCCCTAATTCTATCACCTTCTACTTCTCATTCTACATAATTCTCCATAAGTAATAAGTATAACAGCCTCTAACTTATTCATTTCAAATTTTCCTTACGAATTCGCTAAGTGTATTTTTTATCTTAACATTTTTCAGTTATTACTTTAACGAGTCAATTTTTGGCACTAATCCTGAAACTACAAGACGTTAAATCTTTTAGCCGGGCTTGTTTTGGCAGCAGAATTGCCTCGTGTTATTTTACTTTATTTAATCATTGTTTTTCTTATAAAACTGAGCTCTTTTTCGCTCTTTATCTATTTTAGATTTGCCATCGCTTCCAGCAAATATTTATATTTACGAATGTAGAGTGTAGCTTCATTGAATGGGTAATTAATAAAATTTATTCATTGATGGTTTGTTAAACGGAATTAAAATCGCTCTCATCGAAACTCCTTTCAAAGCAAATTATTTAACAAATAAGATTTTCTATAATGGACTTACCAGAAACGCTGGTGAAAATTATTATATTAATCATGCTGCCAACTATGGAACAAAGACAATAAGTTTCGGACATTGAAACTTTCGTTTCCTTTGCTGCAAAACCGCTGAATACGTCTTTAGAACTCGTAATTCTCCAACTTTTGCAAATCTTTAGTTAAAAAGTAATTTCAGTTTTTTGTAGAAACCAGACTCCTGTGTCAGAAAATGTTCACAAGTTATTTCATCCAAACATGTATACTGTCTTCTACCGTAATATTTCAATTCGATTTGTTTTTAGATGATACAATATTCGTTCTTTAAGATTTACGTGAAATACAACCTACACCCAAAAATTCTTCCCGCCTCAAGATTTTGTCCCCAATAAACGTCAAATAATTTCAAATTCACACCACACAGATGTGTCCGCATGGTCCGTCTCGTCCGCTCCGGTTCACGTCTCGGCATGGACATCGTCGGCGGACTGGGGGGAGAAGTGGAGGGGAGTACGGATGAGGACGCTTGCGGAGTGTTCGTATCGGGCGTTTCCGTGGGTGGCGCTGCCTATGGCATGCTACATAGAGGCGACAGGATATTGAGTGTCGATGGAAAGGACCTTACAAGGGCTACGCATGAACAAGCTGCCGCTGCGTTAAAGGTATCTATTTAATGTTTTGGTCACTTCATGTTCAATAGAATTGACTTGGACCAGCTAGATTTTATCGGTTTTGCAATATTGTAAGCATTAGGCGTGTTACTTAACTTAATAACTTCTATGTTGTAAATATTTTTTCTATGTACCTACTTCGTTTAATCATTTTCTTGAAGGCCTTGCAAACCTCATTTACTCGACTGGTTATTTTATTGGTTAATAATCCTGTGCCGCGTTTTTTAATTTTAGGTATTCTGCTTATGCTGTTTTTTTAATGGTTCTTTATATCAATTATTTTTCTTGTGTAACCAAAGCAGTACTCAGGGGCCACGGTGACAATAGCAGCGCAGTATCAACCGGAGCAATACGAGAGGCTGCGCGCACGCATACGAATGATCAACGCCGCTGCCGCCATGTCACCTCGGTCGAGACACGTGCCTGTGCATCCTGACTTACATGCTTTGTATCCAAGGTAACAATAAAAAATGTAGTTTTACTCTTTAAAGACAATTCAAACATTCAGACATTCAACAAATCTAAAGACGCGATTTAGATTGCTACCGAGACCTAAATCGCGTCTTTAGATTTGTTGCCTTTGTTAAAATCTGATCTTCATTTAATTATTCAGTGTCTGACCTGAATTGATTTTTCTGACTTTAAGTAAAACGTTGGGAAAATCTACGTTATGAATACTGGTCAATTTATTTTTCGTGTTTCTGTACTACTTTCGATAGATTTTTACTATTTTAGCTACAATTATGATTGGATTCATCATAATTATTATTACTAAAATTGAGTAGACTATGCAGGATTTCAGTTAGTTTGAGAGGATGATTAAAAGGCGAAATACAAAAGCAGTGTTGTATGTTCGTAGAAACTCCGGGAGGCATCGCCTTTGAAAGAATTATACAGTGACCTTATTAGTGATACCCTTCAAAAGGGTCAACTGCGTAGTACTCGCATGGCGCATGTGTACGGTGAAGTTGTATGAACGAATATTTATGTAAGAATGTTAATGTCGTATGAAACACGTGGTGTTCAGTCGTTTCATCCCGTCGCCACAGGAAATGGGTTGAATTTATAATTGTTCACAATTAGTAAAGTCTATGCAAATACAGGGTGTTTGGCAGAACGTTGAACATACGAAAATGGTGGATAGGTGGTAGGGTCATCTGCTGCTTACTCATCCCTAATTTATTTGGCCCTGGCCCCCTCGATATTTTTTTTTGCTTTCTTCTAGTTTCTGTTTTTATAAGTTTGAGGACTCGAAACTTTTTTTCTAGCTAAGTTCTGAATAAAGCAATCGTTTTATTAGAATCTGCCAACATTAAAGATTAAAAAAAAAAACAAAAATATTGCATGTTTTACCCATTTTTAATAAAAATTACACTTTAAAGTTAAGAAAGTGGTGAGACTAGAAGAAAGCAAAAAAAAAAAAAAAAATATCCAGGGGGCCAGGGCCAAATAAATTAGGGCTGAGTAAGTAGCAGATGACCCCACCTATCCACCATTTTCGTATGTTCAACGTTCTGCCAAACACCCTGTATAACCCAGATTTCATTTTTGCTATGTAGTTTATTTAAAAAAATTAAGAAAAATTAATTAATTAGGTACACACTCAATAAATCTTCGTAGCCTTTTCCCAATCATGTTGGGGTTGGATTCCAGACTAACCGGATGCAGCTGAATACCACTATTTTACATGGAGCGACTGCCTATCTGACCTCCACAATCCTGTAACTGGGTAATAAGATACCCCTAGGTAAGAATTGTTGTCAAACTTTCGGGTTTCTCACGACCCGTAAAGACTGTCAAATATCCACGAATGACTGCCAGGACCAACGGCTTAGCGTGCTTTCCGAGGCACGGAGGAGTCTCGGTATACAGGGTGGAAGGGACATCGACGCGAAGCCTGTTACCATGGATTCAGTACATCATTCTTGACCAGGCCGCGTTAAAATTTTTTGTCGGTTAATTAAAAAAAAATTCGCTGTTTCATACATTTTGACCGAGTAAGTATTGCACTTCTGTAGGAAACAGCTGTTTTATTTTTTAATTACCGACGAGAAATTTCAACACACGGGGGTCAAGTATGATGTACTGAATCCTTGGTAACAGGCTTTGCGTTGATGTCCCTTCCACCCTGTATAAAGATGATCACCCATCCACGGACTAACCCCGGCTAGCATAGCTTAACCAGATGGATGGACTAGTGCGGCTATTATCACTTAGCCATGAGATCTTCCCTTAAAAAGGTAATTAATTACCGAAAACGATGTTGAAAATATCAGATTAATCATTGTGATATTGAACAATACTCTTTAAATGTATTTGCGAAGTATAAGCCAGCTAATACCAACGCTACTAGTTCCTAAGTACCTTGTTCTATGTAAATCGAGCCTCGGGGGACGAACCTTCATAGCATCAATTCGGGAAGCATTCTCTTACAATATTATAGACGCCGACTATTATTTGTTTCATTGCAAAGAGTATTCTCCGTATTTTGAATTTTCCGAATCACGAGTGATCTTATGACATAGGTTCGTTAATGGGGTTTCCCACTACAAAAAATACAAAACATACAAAAAATTTAAATTAATCGGAACGCTTTCTTGCCGTTCCAAGTAATTTCTACAACGACTTTCAATATGATTGACGTAAACTTTTAATAGCTGATGTCAATTCAATACATTTTTGTAAACTTATAACATTTCCGCGTACTGGAAGACATAGCGTTGGAAGGCGGGGGGAGCCTTCCAACGCTATGTATTCTGGTACGCGGACCGATCGTAGCGTACAAGATGGACCGAAGGCTTTGTGGCGGTGCTTGGGCGAGGCCTATGTCCAGCAGTGGGCGTCTTTCGGCTGAAATGGTGATGATGATAACTTTTCCGTAATCGCTTTTGCTGATAGAATGTTACTTTGTTTAGGTCTTCAGAAGTTCTAGCTTGAGGTAGGTTTACTGATATGTTCAGAGTTTGTGCTCAGTTAATTGAAATACAATCGCCCCCTACAAGAGACTTATAATATTAAAATGACTAGAGCAATGTGGGTATAACTAAAACATCTGCTTACCCCTGAAAATGAAGGCGTGATATGTTATTTTTAATTTCAATATTTCATTCCAATTTAAATTTATTTATTTATTTTGTGATTAGAGGGTAAAATTATACAGATGTTATATTAAAAAATGTTGGAGAATGAAAACAAAAACAATAAAGTTAATAGGTAGTAGATGTCACAATTTCATGCCAAACAGTAGTTAATAATAATATGTCAATAAATTAATACGGTATATAAACAAATAGGTAGCATTAAATAGTCACAATTTTGTATACAATAATAAATTTAAAAAATATCAATAAAGAATAAAATTATCATAAGAGAGCAACATTTTAATTTTACAGACAGATATAAAACTATATAATATTATTTTAATTTGTAATCCAAATATTTCTTAACAGAATAGTACGCCTTCATCATTTCAGCTGGAAGACGTCCACAAATAGACATAGGCCTCCCACAATAGCCACGCTTGGCAGGCGGGTAGGCGATCGCAGTATAGTGCTAAAAACCAGAGAACGCTGCTGCCCATTCTCTAGTAAGCCCCTTAGTCGCCTTTTACTACACCCACGGGAAAAATTGGAAGAAATAGTTCGCCTTGTCATTCAGTTATTTAAAAGGCTTCCGTTTAAACTCTTAAAAGTTGTTGCTTGATATAATTTGATCAGGTAATTTGTTATTAAACATCTAGGTAATTGTCGATTCAGGTCCTTATCTACCTTAGAATATAATATTTAACAGACCTCGGTTTTACGATTAACCGATAAAATATTCATATTAAAGGTAGTTACTCAAATCCCCTGAGAGTTTTACGTAGGAACACTAGGTTATGTTAGTGTGTTATTAGGATTACAGGTCATGAGGCTCTATTAGAAATGATTATCATGCAAATTAACTGCTCTGTAATGCTACAACGGAGGTAGGATATTAGATATTGACATGACAGGAGTAGTTAAGGTAATAACGGACCAACAATAGACCGTATTATGGTTAACTAGATTTGGCCCGCGGCTTCGCCTGCGTGGATATCGGATAATATCCCACGGGAACGTACTACCGGGATTAAAAGTAATCCAGGTAATCCGTTCAACCGTTTTTGCTCCAATCCGGAACATACATCCAGACAAACGGACAAAAATTCTAAACTACTATTTTATTATATTATATGTGTAGATAGATGAGACTATGTACTAAACGTAACGTCAGCAGACTTTGCATGACGATTTCTATTTCTACTCTACTGTAGAATAGAAATCGCTTGTCTACCATTCTCGGTAGAAAACTGTCAACTGTCTACACGGAAACGTCATTTTTGTCTACTCTTCCGTCGATATAACGCTTCTCTATAGTTCTCGTGCTAAGCCTGCTGTTATAGAATAGACACCTATTTTGACTAAATACAGTCAGGGAAATAAAGATAAGTAAATTGACACACTACGTCAATTTGCCGTGTTTTTAGACATTTCATACAACGATCAAAGAAGGTCAGTTGTGTTTTGAATGATCGAAAAAAAATTACCTAAGTTGGTCGCCATTTTGGTGAACAATTAGTTTTCCTAACTTTACCTTAATGATCAAGGATGGAAATAGTAGTTTAAGTAAGTCAGACAGTTTCATAAAATGCCTTTATCTACATCCATGCTATAAATCCTCTAGAAAAGTTTCTGAGTGTTTATTGCCAACATTAAAACAACCAGTGTCATAGTAACCATTATCATCCAAATGAGTGTTATAATATTGTACTCAATTTCATTATGCAACTCTTTTTCTCACTACTCAATTTGTGGTATCTTTATGAATTTCAAAAAAAGAACATTGACATGCATGCGCGTTTTTCTACCACACCGGCGTAATTAAAAAAAATACAGGTAATTCGAATTCACGTCGTATCCCGCTATTTTTGTTAGATATTAGTATTGCAAAAATTTCAAGAATATTCGTAACATGGGTGTAGATAAAAGTCTTCTAAGCAAACGTACATAATTAGGTATTAAAACACTCCTTTGATACTATTATCCCACATTAAACCCACATACCCCTTATTATACAACATTTGCATAAATAACTATAAATACTGATTTAACCCGCATTTAATTACTCTTACCTCTTAGCTAATGTTTTCCTCAAACAATCTGTTAGTAGGTACAGTCAGTGACCAGCATTACCTGACCCCTCTTCCATTATTCTTCTTTGTAAGAGGGGTCACGTAATGCTGGTCAACGAGTGTACATCAAATATGTAATAATTAACCACGGAATAGATAAATAAGGTAATTAACCCAGTCAAGCAGAATCAGCCTATAAAGTTCCCACTGCTGGGACACAGGCCTCCTCTCTTCGAGAGGGAGTGGGCTGTAATCCACCACGCGGGCTCAGTGCGTGTTGGTAGATGTCACATGTCTTCGAATTTTTGCTTCTAGGACATGCCGGTTTCCTCACGATTTTTTCCTTCACCGTTTTGAGAGCAGTGTTGATGAAATAATTTACTCAAAGGGTTGCCTGCCTGGTTTCAAACCTACGACCTACAACTTGTAAGTCACCGTCGTTTCCACTCAAAGACATTCAATTATTTGCATAACAATAGACGGGACATAGCGAACAAAATCTTAATCCGATACATTTGTCCTAGTTGGCAGGCGCATGTCAAGTCGTAATTCTCATTCGTGTCCACAAAAAAAAATATTTTCGAAGTATAATGCCTAATCGTGCAATATGGTATTAAACTTACCTTTTATTTAATTCACACATACTCGTAGATAAACTGTCAAAAAAGCTTAGCATCCAAAGTTAAGCCCAAGTATACTGTGCTATCTTCAGGATTCAATTCTTCGCCCTTTATCAACACATCAGTTTTCACCTGCCTATCGTGAACTGAAATGAAACCGGTATATTTTTTACGACATGGCTTAAATAGGTATACGGTTCTACGGCATACCATCTGCGTCAGTCGTATGTTAATTGTTTTTATAAAACATAGGTACTTATTGTAATTTTCCTTTGTGTATATTCGAGAGGATAGGTACTGTGTAGATTTATAACTTTTACTGGAAATATTTCGTATTCGTTCAGCATTAGCTACGGCATTCGTTTTCATGAAAATTAAAGGTGAACGGCAGGCTTGTATGGGAACTTCGTACCGCTAATAAAATTTCGTGTTTTGGGATATTGTTTGTTTTAATTGGTAGTTAATAAGATAGACAAGCCCTTTTTAAATTCTTAGATTTTTAGAAGTTGGGACGTAAAAGTTATAACGAGTTTAATTTTTTAAGGTTATGTACTAGTGTACCAATGTAAATTGTTACTTAAAGGTACATAAACATTGTTTTGGTGATAAAGTAAATGTTCTAGATTGCTTGTCGCTAGCTTTGTAGTGTTCTACTTACTATTAAATAGGTAGATTGAGATGAGAATCGTACCTACTCAGTGAGGGGTGTATTAGGAGATATCTATGTCCAGCTGCGTACTGCAACAGTTTGATAATGATGAAGTTAATTCGCTAAATTGCTCAGATGCAGTCACAAACCACAATCCAAAACTACAGCAAAGAACTGAACCACAGAACTGAACTGAAAGACAGTAACAGTAATACAGATTTTCTTTACCTGTCAATAAATAATTGCCATATGAACAAAAATAATATTGATGACGAAAATCATTCCTATCATTATATTGTTAACTATTATGATTTTATGTAACAATCACGCATACTTAGGTATAATATATTAGTGTTTAATTATATTTAATGTTATTTCTATTTCTAAATAATTAATCTATCATTTCGTTATTAGTGTTATTTTACTTATGACAACTTTAAAAAACATAACTGCGTTTAGTTTACGATTTTATTACGTTTAATTATTAAAATCTTTTTATTGATATTATTCATTAATCCGAACTTCTCAAAATAGTATACTTACATGAAAATAAATGTTTTAGTTGCCTTAATAAGTGGTATAAATTCTATAACAAAACAACAACAAAAATATGCGGTACGAAATCTGCCGTTCGCCTCTATGTTTTATCTTTTGCAAACAAAAATGATTTAACATGTTTTTGTACGACGATAGTTTTAGGCCCGAGAGTAAGTAGTTACCCTACTTACTCTAGGGCCTAAAACTATAGTATAGTAAGAATATAATATAATGCCCGTTTTTACTAACACTAGGCTACACCTAAATGAATACCCGAATGAAGCGTGCTGTTGCAGTTTCAACTTTCGGCGGTTAGCCGTGCGTTGAAAATCCAATCAATCAACTAAGCCTCTCGCAGTCCACTGCTGGACATGTCAGGCCTCTCCCAGGCTGCGCCACAACACCCTGACCACCACCTTCCGCATCCAATCTGTCCCAGCGATCTTTTTAAGGTCGTCGGTTCATCTAGCTGGGGGGCGTCCCACACTACGCACATACGCGGTCTCTACTTCAGGGCTCGTCTGCTCCACCGGCCATCCGTCCTTCGAAAAAAATGGCCAGGTCTCTGCCACTTCAGCTTGCTTACTGCGGGATTGGCGACTATAAAACTTGATGAGTTTTATAGTCAACCCAACCCAACTGGACCCAACATGACGCTTTTATTTATTATAATCTTAAGCCTCATCCAAACTCAAAATACAAACCTTATTATGTTGTGCGACATGTGCCCAACACATTACTGCGTCTGAAATGGTAGTTTGAGACACAAGGACCCGCCAAAAAATGTAATTAATTATTATGCAAAATTTTAACAAGCTACATTAACCTAATTTCCTTTTTTTTACAAGTGACCAAAATTATAAATTTAGTTAGGAAACTTCGTTACTTTAAAGCAGGGAATTCATTTAAGTTTTTCTCATCAGACGCAGTAGTTTCTCTGAAGGGCATTAAATAAAGAATTAATTAACAGTCTGCCAACTTTCCCTGAACTAGAACCTTATGTCCGCGAAATAATTAAACCACGTACGAAACCCTGACCGACACCTAGGTTCAACAAAAGGTTTAAAATATCTCCCTTGGGATTTCGAATTTGCGATTTTATTGAAGGTCGTAGAGAAGAATAAGAAATAGATTCCAATTCTAAAATGTCCGCTTCTGTATTTATAGAAATGGGATAAACTGCGGGCGAGACACTATCGGCAGGAAATAAACACGTATCCCACTCCCCGGGAAAACAAAAATGTAAAATACATTTTCTTAAACTTATTTCTTAAATGGGAATAGGCGTGTTTGCTTTCTATTTCACGAATGAAAACGAATAAGTACGTGGGTGTAGAGAGATAGAAAATGTTTCATGTTATTCTAATTAGGGAATTGGACGTGATAACAAAGGAGACTGGCAAAAGTGGTATAGGGATCTATAGCGGTTTTGATATTTTTGTAGGGGCACCTCATCCATAGCCTTATGCAGAGGCATCAAAATCTAGCTCGGTAATGTTGAGAAAAATATAGAACACTTCCCATACAAATTCGTCGAACTCCTTTAGTTTTGTTAAAATTTGACAGTGCTTGGATTTAATTTCACGAAACGCGGCGCTTCAAGAGTCAAAACTATTGTGGACGGCATTCCTACTTTCAAACAATAGCTGATATTATAATAGTTTCTACACAGGAAAACTATCCGCAGAAACACAAATTATCTTCCTTGATTATTTTACGTTTTGCTGTATTTCAAAATAATTCTCATGGATAAATGAGCAGGAATTAAGCACACATTTCGAATTTTCGCTCCAGTCACTATTGACATTAGAAATTGTTGGCTTCAATCCAGATTTTCCAGAAAATCTCATTCGGTCTTCATTAGCAACTACAATTTAGTATGGAGCATGCGATATGAGACCATTTTACATTATGTTATAATTTCTGAAGCCATTCCCCCAGGGTACTTTGTTTGAAATATGTTATTCATTCTTTAGTAAAATGAAACTGGCAACAGCTTTCTCGACAACTTGAAAGTTAGTATACAATGCTTTGAATTGCATTGTTAAGATTTACACACTAGAATTTATGGAACAAAGTTACTTGAAGCTTCTAGAACTGTTTTGATATACTTTTATGAAAAGGTTATTGCAATTTTGTATATCACTGGATGTTTATAAAATGATATCTTAGGAAACCACTACACGTACTTTATATTCTATCAACGTCACGGAAATTAGATTGTGCGAGCGTAGGGCTAAAATACGTAAAGGCAAATAAGGGTTACACCTTCCATACTTTACGAATTTTCTATTGTAGTGTTTCTTTAGGACTCTTACAAAGTTTTGCTACATTGATATAACCTTTATGATTGAAAAGGTGCTGTTTATTCGTTTTTCATATATTTTGAAACTATTTTAACAAGTACTTTTACAAAGAACGTAATTATTATTATGAGGCTGTGCAGGGATTTTTTTTTGTGTGGGAAATTATCAAATAACTTCTCCCGCTATGGGCGGAGCGGCCCTCCCGCATAGCGGGAGAAGTTATTTTGTCAGACTTTTACTGACTAAAACCCACCCGTGTTCTTTCCGTTGCCTGTGGCCAGGGCCACGATATCCGTTTCGGACAAACTCGCACCCCTGGCAGGCATTGGTCCTAACGGACCCCGTCAGTTTTTGCTGACATCTCTTTAAGGCGCGCGTGGAACACAACGCGCCGTCGACCCGGGCCTGGTCCTAGGCTGTGCAGGGGTAACGCCTCACTCTTGAGCAATTTTGGGCAAATCCTTTAACAAGGAGTCCAGCTCTTTCCGCCATCTCTTCTGGGCGTTGTATTTTTTGGCGTTTGGGGTAACTTTTAGCAACTTCTCGTAGACACGCGGAATAAAAGAAAGACAAAGAACGTAAATTAATTCCAACATAGTTGGGAAAAGGCTAGGTTGGTTCAGGGTCATCTTGCCCCGAGCATGGTATAACCTTTCTTTCCATGTCTATTTACTTTTTCTCATCTGCCGGTTCCAAGTAATGTCAAATATTGAGCAAAGAAAAGTAGGTACATTTTTTTCTTATTAAATTTAAGGAAAAGTTGGAGCAAATTCAGGCTCGGTTTTTAAGGTACTTCCTCTTAATTAAATAGAACTAAGGTGGTGGATTTTATATATTTTTTTTTGTTTAGCCTATATTGCTCCATTAATGGGCAAAGGCCTGCTCCAAGTCCATCTAGGAACTCTTTTCCCGCGCCACCTCGATAGCTATTGTTATGGGTGTATTTTTTTTCAACTATTTATTGATTTTTTCTGCTCTCAATAACTTGTACTTAGCAAATATTCTGAGTGTTTTTTTTTTTATATTTTGCCCAGAAATCAATTAAAGAAAAGGTTATTCTTCCTTTAGCAGACACAATTTATAATCTACTTATGACATTCAGCTCACAAAAGTTATAAAGTAGCTATGATAAGGGATCTAAACTCAAGTACTCAGAATCACGGGCGAGAACTATCTACGCCTGAGTAAATATAACAAACAACTTATCCAAGCCACCTGAACTTTGACTAACAAGTTTAAATTCTGTTAGCTGAGATTAATCGGAAAATGGAAACCCTTAGGAGATTATTGTTTGCGGCCGCGTCCATTCATCCGTCTGTCACCCGGTCATAACTCGCGAACCGTTCAGCCAAGCTACAAGGACGATTAATTCATGGAACCCGGAACGAAATCACGATTGACATTCGACATACTCAGCTGTTGCGTAAGATGTTGTAAAAACATATTTGTGTCGGGCTTGTTAAGATGTTATGTTGTGTTGGTAACTATGTATATCAAAGTATGCGAATAGCTTACTTAACTGAATGAATCACTTTTAAAATAAAAACGATTGTTGCGACTCTCTCTCAGGGAGTTTTAATTGCCATTGACTCTAGACTATAGGCTATACACACACACACACATAATCTGGCGATTTCCCGAGATTCTGTGCATGTGTGTGTGTTCTTTGTTGTTGCCTGTGTGTTATTCTTATGTCAAGTAATTCGATTAAGTAGCAATTTTTATTTTGTCAACCAATTCAGTACAAAGGGACTGACTCCCTTTGCACTAGATTTCATTAAAAAAAATCATTTAAAGCGATAACTAGTGAAGTAGTAGCCACTTCACTAGCTATGTTGTTGTTGATACCTAGTAACAGAACCAGATCATACTAGTCAGCACTCTGTTTGGAAATCAAATCACATCGCACTTTTCTATGTGATCCCGATTTCCAGCTGGTGAAACCGTTCACTACCGAGTGCAAACTTTTCATTTCAAACTTTTTACTGGCTTAAATAGTTTGTGGACATGTGTTGCAGAGTAATGAGGAGCGTGTGACAACATAAGTGTTGAATATGAATGTGGGTGAATAGAAGTAAAGTCGGACCAAAGAAAAGATGAATGGTTTGTGTGATAGATAACATAGTTAGGTAGAGAGTGGACTGATATGGCGACTGGTAGAAATGTATGAAATAATACAAACGTAGGTATTAGTAGTAAGTATTTTAACGATCAAAAATTAAAATAGGTAAGGACAGAAGTATGATGATATTGGCAACAATCGTTTTCTAATTAGTTTTATTAGTCAAACGAATAATATCGAGACTTGATTTGAAAGCATCGATACACAAGAACTCATTATGATCAAATCGGCAACAGACTATTCCAGTAACTGTGGAAGGCTGCTTAGACTAATTAATTGATTCGATTATGACAGTAGGTAGATGCTCAAACAGTGACCGAATAGCTACTTGTGTTCTAAACTATCTCATTGGTTGAGTTCAGAATGCTATATTGGCATGTACGTTGTAGAGGCAGGCAATGGTACGCTGATAACACATTGTGAGCAGCTTATTGGCTGAGCATGTTAACCGAAATTGAAGTGCTGATTTGAAATTAGAACATAGAGAAAGTTATACAGATGTTCAACATTATTATTACGAAGCTCAGTTTTTGCTATACGAATTCTAAACGAAGGCAAATTCCTCGTAGTGAAAATTGTTTGGGGCTGATTGATACAAGCTTTTGAATGGCCACATTTACAACGTGAATTTTGTTAAAGTTCTTTTGTGTAAATTGCGATATTATAAGAATGAAATCGACTTATTATTGAAATCATCTTTTACAAAGAACAGTTTCACCGTCGCGTCCCTCGCCCTTTTGTTCATCTTCAATTTCTGTCTCAACCTTTTCTTTTTGTTCCGCAGGTAGCAGTGAGCTGGCTGTGAAACTGACCATTTGATGAGAACTGAATACTAGTTAGTGAAAATTTATAACTATGTATGTTAAACAATAAAAAATATCAATTTCATAAATGTGGCCATGTGGCATCCCTCTTTATCAACCCGTTTACTGATAAAACCTTTGTATTTGGTGGCTCTCATACTAACAATTAAATCAGAATAACATTTTCATTTGTATTTTGCAAAGTATGAAGTTCCTATGTAGATATTTGCGATAGTTTTGTTACTAGTTACCAAAGGCTACCATTTTTATTTTTAAACGACATCAACATTTATAATTTCTTAGCCAAAAGACAAAAAATCGTGATGGTCTCGCCTCGTCGACACTTACGCAAAATTACTAGTTTCACTAGAATGATTTAATTTTAGTCTAAAAAAAAGAGTGATTTATTCAGCGATAAGTAATGAAAGTTCATTGTCAAGATAGATGGGATAATAAATCCTGATAATCCTAAAATATTTGATAGCAATACAAACAACGAGGCTCGTATGAAATAAAGCTATAAATACCTACGCCAGCTGAAACCTGTCGTGCGTCTGCGTGCCGACCCTTCGCCATCTTTCCCGACTTCCCGAGACATCCAACAGACGTGTCCCAGTGAATCCCACTTGAGCCTGACTGACTTATTGCCCACATCGGCGATACCTGAATAAAGTCGTAAGCTTCGGTTATGTAAATATTTCTTGGCGACGACTATTGGAAAACGCAGAACAACTTACTTAGAGATGTTTCTTTGTCTTTTGTTTTAAATGTGTAAATAGCATAAGATATTTTTTATAGGAATAAAGCCTATTGTGTATTTTTTATTATTGCAGTATACAGGCAATTTAATCGCAATCAGGCTTAAAGGTAGGTAGTTTTTTTTTTTTGTTATAAAATTTTTGGTTAACACTCAATTGTTTAACTCGTGTTGTATGAGGGCCATTGGCAGAAACTGTACATAATGTTCGGAAGATTTTTTAATCTTCATGTATTGTAATCATTGTAAATTCTTAGCTAAGATTATTTCCAATGTAAGTTGTTACACGTAATCTTTTTGGACTGTGATATTAAATTAACGTTCGTATTGTCATTGTACGGTAAAATTGAAACAGAATATACGACATTGGAAAGATGTTTGTGTTTCATTTTTATTGGAGAATTTTAATCACTCATAACAGTAGTATTCTGGAGGGATACTGAAGGCTGATCACCGGGAGTTGCCAGCATTGCTTGGTGAGTGTAACACGTTTTGGGTCTCTAAGTCGACCGAGTACCAAAGTAAGTATCTTAGAATTGTTCAGCCACAGCATTGCTAGGTCACTTATTATCTGAATAATATTAAAATGCAAACACATAAAATTAACAGGCAAAAACTACCAGTATTCATAATTTCCTTGATGACACATGACACTAACCATGTCTCAGTCATGAAGAATAGTGTTGTCATATGCATGATTAATGGATTGGCATCAACCGATGACATCCCAAAAGTACCTGGATGTACAAAAAGAACAATCGATCCATTTTAAAAGCAAAAAGGCAATATTTAACACAATTCAGTTACAAAACTGTTGATGAATAAAAGGGGAAGGATAAAGAAGGCAATCTTATTACATAATTACGAATTCATATATTCTCGACAAACTCGTACTGTCTTACAGAAAGGCTGACGTCACTCTGTCAAAATTCATCCAAACTCCAGTTTGTTCGCGATATTTACGTTCTACAAACATGTTCAAAATTTCAAAGGGAGAGTCATGTTTGGAATTGAATGACACGTTTTGGGGGCTGTTTCCGTGAACACTTATCACGAGTTAATAAAAACGTCAGATTTCAGATGGTTATTTCTAACTAAATGTTTTGCTAGTTACGATTTTCTAGAAGCGGCGCGCTTCTAGAAAATCGTAACTAGCAAAACATTAAAATAAGTAAATCAAATAAAAATAGTTTTTTTTTTTTTTTTTTTTTTTAAACGTTGCCCCACACTAGGAATTTCTCCTGTATCGTGGGTGCGTTTACAAACATTTAAACTCACATACTCAAACACCCAGACCCGGAACAACTACTTATAGGTCATACAAATATTTGTTCCGTGCGGGAATCGAACCCGCGACACGCAGCGCAGCAGTCAATCACTTAACCACTGCGCCAACCGTGCCGTCGTAAGTTTATTGGTATAACAAGTATATGTATAAACAAACATTTTTGATTGGATCCTCCTTTTAGGCAGATAGTGCCTGTATTAGGAGAGTCCGCTCTTCCATAGCGTGTTATATAAAAAGCAATACGTATGATTTTTATGCTAAAACTATATAAATTAACATTAAAATAAATTTAAAATTAAATTAAGTTAGATAAATCAGTAAGGTAAGTATGTGTGTGAGTACCTATATGTAAGTGAAAGTGTAGCCTTTAGGTGTGAGTGACAGTACGTGAGTGTGAGGGTGTGTAAGTGTCAAGGTTTCAGAAGTGTTTCGGTTTCATTGTAGGTAAGCGTTTGTATCCATTCCATTTTTTTTTTTTACTGTCATAGTAGGTTTTGGGATAAATATAGATGTATTTATTGATTTTATTATATAGCGCAGCAGATCGTTTACTAAATGCATACTGGCAAGCAGAGTCCTTGTCCTAGGGATATTTAATATCAAATCTTTCCTTCTTTTTGTCAGTATGCTAGCATCATAGAAAGAGAAGAAGAAAGAGACATTAGCGTGTGCATTTTACATGACGTCACTGAAACTTGTATTTATGAAAGTAAGTTGGTGTGTTTTCCTAGAGAGCGTTTTCAACACCATATAGTCAAACCAAAGATAATTCCAAAGATTTAAATCATTCGATTTGCCCTCACCGTGCTTAGTCACGCGAAAAAGTGTCCATACCAAGAAGAGCGTAGCGGGTGGCGTTCTATAGTTTCTGCCTACCCCCATGGGAAGAAGGCGTGAGTTTATGTATGTACTAAGAAGAGTGCTCACTCATTATTTATAGCGTTTCCATGACAATCAAGTCAATATGTCATGATTTATGTCGGACGTGTCCAAACGAAACAGAAACGCACCTACCTTCAGACGCGGGTGAATCTAACTTTAGAGGCATGAGGAACAGGGTGTAAATTTCACTCATTCTCTATCGAAAAGGGACGATCCTCCGACCAGACGGGTGTTGTGTTTGGTGGGAAACTGCACGACGATTGATGTCGGGACGTTGTATCTATGCTAGTTGCGCGGTAAACTCTGCTTGCGCGATGCAGGATTTTGCGTGACATCAGTGTGATGCGTAGTTCGCATGTGGCTAACAAGGCAGACATCAGTGTGATGCGTAGTTCGCATGTGGCTAACAAGGCAGACGTCAGTGTGATGCGTAGTTCGCATGTGGCTAACAAGTCAGACGGATTAGAATTCTTAGTTTATATCTCATGAAATTTCTTGTTCCCCCGACCCACTGCGTCGCATTGTGATTTAAAATGGCCTTCCTCAAGAATTGGGCTATCAAATGCAAAAACAATTTTACAAATCTGACTGGTAGATCCAGAGATTACACCCTACATACGGCGATGTTGAGGCCGCCACATAACGATTTAAATCTTTGCCACTGCCATCATTTTCATGACAACCGTCACTGCGGCCGTCATGTGGCAGCTACCTCTCTTCTAGGAAACCGTAGCTTTAGATATTTACAACGCCTCTATAATGTATTGTCAAAAATCTTTAAATGTATTTTTGTGGTTCATTCTAAGGATGCAAAAGATATTTTTTACCGATAGGTACTCAAATCTGCTTACAATTCTGACACTGTTAGGTACGTCCTGCACTTGATATTTATCAAAAAAGTTCCATAGTCCTTAAATGTAGGATTCACGATTTCTATATCCACGTAAAATCTTGCACTGGCTGAAACGAGTAAAGCAGCAGTTGTCCGGAACATTTTGTAGCTGCACAGCCGAGTAGCTTTAATGATACTTGACAATCGATAAGCGTCGGTACTTGAAGAAAAATGCTACTATTCCCTACAGTTTCTAGGTGTAGAAAATTCGCAGAATGGCGCTTAACGTGAATCCTCAGCTGTAGCCCGCGAAATTAAAATTTTGTTAGGTTTTTTTGCAATTTGCAGGTCAGTGTCAGGTTGTATATTGATCAAAATGTGATTCGAGACTACAACCGATTTGTATTTACAGAATTATTATCATTAGAATCATGATAATTATATCATGGATATCAATATCACAACATTCATTATTACTAATAATACATAATCTCTTTCCAACGTATATAAATTTATATTAATGATGTCATTTGAAATAAATAGTAACATATTTTATACTTATACGTAACATTTGTGCTTTATTTTAGCTCTACCTACATATTATTATTTTGGGCACTTTTCCCATGGACAGCGATGCGGACGAATTTTTTGATGCCCAATGAGCACTTCCCCCTTTTTAATTATTTTATTATATGCCTACTTGTACATACTATACATATTTTAGAGTTAGCTTGTATATTTTAATTAAGGACCAATTTTTATTTTAAAATTAAATTTAATCCCTTTATTAGAATAATAACTTTTTCTAAAAGTAATGACTTTAAGCATTTTGAATATGTAGTGTTTATCTGGATCCTAATAATGTTTCAGGTAATTTATTATATACTAGCTTTTGTCCACGACTTCGTCCGCGTAGAGTTTTTTTTTTTTTCTAGATATGAATTATTGTAACAATAGAGAGCTTTGTTCATGGCGAAGTAGATCGGACGGTTAAGCACAGAATTAACACTGGATAGATGAAATGGCAGCAGGTCATAGGAACAATCTTCGGAACCCGCATTACCCTTAAACTTAAGGGGAAGATATATAAAACAATGGTTAGACCTGCTGTCTTGTATGGATCAGAATGCTGGGCCACACAAGGGATGAATTAAAGGCAATTGCATGTAGCTTTTTTTTATTTCTTTTTGGGTGGGAAATTATCAAATAACTTCTCCCGCTATGGGCGGAGCGGGAGGGCGTGTCAGACTTTTACTGACTAAAACCCACCCGTGTTCCTTCCGTTGCCTGTGTGCCAGGGCCACGATATCCCTTTCGGACAAACTCACAACCCTGGCAGGCATTGGTCCTACTGGACCCCGTCAGTTGGTGCTGACATCTCTTTGAGGCGCGCGTGGAACACCACGCGCCGTCGACCCGGGCCTGGTCCTTATCGGACGGCGAGCTACCCATCGCTCACCGTCCGCAGGCCCGCGCCTACGGTGGCCGGAAATCGGCTAGCGACTCCCGACGCCCGGGGCGTCTCCTGCGGCGACTAAGGGCGCGAGGGCGCGAATCTTGCCTCACCCTCACGCGTTCCGCCTCCTCCTTCGCGAGCATTACTGCTTCGCAGAAGGAGGTGACGGCCTCCCATGCACTCTCTCTCGCTCCGAACCATGGCCTGAACCAGGCCCGGACGCGAGAGATCGCCACCGCCGATCGCCTCCGTGAGGACACGGCGGTGCTCCGTCCAAGCCGGGCAGACCTCCACCGTATGCTCCACCGTGTCCTCCGGGCGCTTCACAAAGTGGTGACACCCGGGCGTTTCCTCCCGCTTTATCCTGAACAGGAACCTCCCGAAACAACCGTGTCCGGTGAGGACCTGTGTCAGGCGGAAGGTGAGGACGCCGTGGCACCTCTCTAGCCACTCCTCAAAGAGGGGACTTATCGCCACAATTGTGGCGTGCCCAAATTGCATGTAGCTGAGCTGAGCATGTTAAGACGGATGTGGTATGACACAAATGGATAAAATAAGAAATAAGTAAATAGGAGGTTTAGAAGTCTGAAAGTTTCACCGGTGACTGAAAAGTTGTGCGGAAATCGGTTGTCATGTGATGCGGAGGAATAAGGAAAATGTTGTGAGGAAAGTTTTGAGTATGAATGTCGATGGCTATAAGAGTAGGGGAAGTCCAAAGCAACGATGGATGGACTGTATATAAGGTGCTAACAAATTAAGTACCAATATTTTAAGAGGCGTTACATTACATCAAAACAATTAACTTTAAATAGAAATTAAGAAAACTTTTTATATGATATTTTTGTTTTAATTTACGGAACAAAATAAATAAATTAAAATTTCGCCCATACATAATCATGCTGTGCTTTTAACTGACAAGACACACTTTCTGTCAAGTGAACATCGTCGTTTGTGACTAACGTCAATGATTGTTGACTATCTATTAACAGGGTGTTTTTACGCAGTAACGTTGTTTCCCTAATTATCTCCAAAAAGTAACATAAACTTTTCAATGTTTCATACTTAAGTCTACTCCTAGAGACGAGTAGTATCAGCTCTAAAAGTATTGGTACCTAATTTGTTAGAACCTTATTATACTTCAAATTTGGCCCGGATACTTATATAAATAAATAATAGTGGTCGAAATTATTAATACTACACCATTTAAAGAAGGTGTGTGGCTGAAATTTGTAGGGGAAAGTACGAAATCTAAGCGGACGGAGTCGCGGGCGAAGTGCTGACTGACTGACGTAAGAAATTTTTAATTATTATGATTAATGATTTTATTTTAGAATAAGTTTAAATTCCATACATTGTAGTCGAGATCCAAAGGGTTTTAAAAAATTGGACCTTTAAAAGGGGGAAAGGGAGGATTTAGATTGTATGAAAAATCTTATTTCTTGAGTTAATGAACTTGAAACAGTGAGAATACGTTCTTAAATAAATAATAAAGTTTGTCATAATTTGTTTTTCAAAACTACCCCTCAAAAGTATTTTAGGGAGTGTTAAATTTTGTATGGAAGAATATTAACGTGGTTTTCGAGAATCGACCCCTAATGGCGGAAAAGTTGTAATTAAGTTTTTTAGGGATAAATTTACTGCGTGCCTTGAGTAACTCAAAAGTGGGTATACATAAATTAATGCTTAATAACAAAAACGTACAAAAAAACAGTACAAAATATTTTGGATTACAAATAGACTCTGACATGACATGGAGGACACGCTTGTATGGGAATTTCGTACAGCTAATAAAATTTCGTTTTTGGGATATATTTTGTTTTAATTGGTAGTTAATAATAATAATAATAATTTAATATAACGTTTATTTCAGAATCATACTCCATAGATGTTAGTAACAGTGTAAACTTATAAAAACTAGTGTTAGTACAATATTTCTAAGCTGCGTGAGGCGTGCCGATCCTGGGGACTGCCTACTTGACTGCGTGCAGTCGTATCCACCGCCCGAAGATCGGAGAGTTACCTACCAGCCAACGTCCTGAGAATGGTGTTGGGGCTGCCGCGAACCCGGCATAGCAGAGATGCGCACCTCATGCGATGACGGCCGAAAAACTATAAATACCTAACCGACCTACCTATAAACTATAATTAACTGTTAATAGAATAGACAAGCCCTTTTTAAATTCTTAGATTTTTAGAACTTGGGACGTAAAAGTTAGAACCAGTCTTTTTTTTAAGGTTATGTACTAGTATACCACAATGTAGATTGTTACATATAGGTACATAAACATTGTTTTGGTGATAAAGTAAATGTTCTAGATTGCTTGTCGCTATCTTTGTACTTACCGTTAAGTAGGTAGATTGAGATGAGGATCGTACCTACTCAGTGGGGTGCATTAGGAGATACCTATATTCAGCAGCGGACTGCGACAGTTTGATAATGATGAAGTTCTGATTGGGATTTGAGTGTAGGTAAATAAAACAATACAAGTTGTTTTTGTAAGTACATTTATTTTATTGTACTTATATTTTTAATTAATACTTAATATATGCGGGCATACTATCAGAGTAATACCTATTGTAACACTCTTAGGCAAACCAAGTAAGATACATGTTAATAACAATTTGTATGTTATTCATATACATAACCGTTTTTGCTAGTTTTACGAATAGTATTGAGATTAGTTTAGCAGACATACATATTTTAGTGTGCTTGCCGAGGCACGGCACGTTAAGCCGTTGGTCCCGGCTGTCATTTAGTAGTGTAGTGTCAGGTAGATCTTTGACAGTCGTTACGGGTCGTCAGAAGCCCAAAAGTCTGACAACCAGTCTAACCAAGGGATGTCGTGTTACCCAGTAACTGGTACATCTGGTAGAAATGTTTTTTTTTTAATGTATACTTAAGTCAAATTTCAAATTATTCCTTTGTACAAATTTCATTAGTGCATAAACCAAAACGAAACAATAAATGACTACCTAACTTTAAAATAAATACATTATATGTGAGCACTTTTAAATCGAGTTGATAGTCGGTGTCAAAAACTTTTTAATTATCTATTTTACAGACGATATTTCTGAACACAATTTTACAAGAACGTAACTGGAAACATAATTGTATCCACTGCTGTTGGGTAGCAAATAACGGCACTATTGCTTCCGTTGACGATGAGCCGGCTTGCGGTTGAAATATATTGCGACGCCGATGGCAACGGCAATACTGGGTTTGCAACCAGCCGAGTTTGCTAATGGTTTCATACTTTGTTCTTTTACAATACCAACAAACGACTGGGGGGCTAAATACTTTCTAACTGAATGAATGAATCGTTGACTAGTTAATAGTTAATTTAATTAATTTAAAAGATTTAGAGATTTTTTTTAGAGTAAGCAAGCTGCAGTGGCATTGGGCTGGCCATGTTTGTCGAAGGACCGATGGCCGGTGGAGCAGACGAGTCCTGGAGTGGAGACCGCGTATCGGCAAGCGTAGTGTGGGGCGCCCCCCAGCTAGAAGGACCGACGACCTTAAAAAGGTGGCTGGGACAGACTGGATGCGGAAAGCGGAGGACAGGGTGTTGTGGCGCAGCCTGGGAAAGGCCTATGTCCAGCAGTGAAGAAAAAAGAAAAAGAAGAAAGAAAATACGTTTATTTGCGGTAAACATAACGCAAAGAAATAAAAACACAAACACGAAAGAACAAGTTGAGGGAAAATATGCGTCACATTCACGCAAAACGGCCATCGCTCAGCATAATGCTGCGACCCTATGCTAGACAGAGCCCCAGCGCTGGTTTTCAGCGACAGCCGGCGTTGACGTGATGACGTCAACCGGTGCAGCATAATGAGATAAAAATAAACAAAATAAAATGCTATAGGCTGAGTTGATTGACTGAAAAGATTTAATAAATATTTTTTTTTAATAATTCGCTTATTGGTGCCCTTACACTTCTACAACCAATGAAAAATTAAGGACACGTCAAGAATTCACACTTCAATCCAACCCAAATAATTAAATTACGATTCGTCATGTCGGAGGTAAAGATGACCGTTACACGGAAGTAAAGTAAGCAGAGTATTTTGTCAAAATAACAATTAGAACAGATAGCTATAGGAGTATCACAATTCTAGATAATATCTCTGTTGCATTAAATCTATCATTAACACTAAACATCACGTTCAAACAGAGCATCATTACCGCAAAGTGTTATCCTGCAGTTTAAGTTCAAATAACCCATGGAAAATAAATAAATAACTTTTCAATACGATTTCATGGAAGTTAATGTCAGCTGCAGATTTATTCCGCTTTTAACGTACGGGTGATAGGACATAAATTGGCAAAAGTAAATACAGGTATGTTTTATTACGGATCTGCATCAGTTCTTTGCGTTGAAAAATTGCGTGTGGCCATATTTAAACAAAAAGTTGGCCGACGAGAGAATTTCTACCAGTAGCGTTCAAACGAAAATTATTCGCTGTATCAAGGTCCAACCGTAAATTACCAATTTTATTATTCTTGCTCCATATTATTATTTCGGGTGAACGAAAGTTGTCCATTGCTTCCAGCGCATCAATGTTTTTAATTTTATTGTCATTAACAAAAATGTCAACATTCGTTGAGCTTTTTGTTATGTTTATCCATGCCACATCTGTTTAAGACTCGAATATGTAAAAAAAGCATTTAAAACAAATCATTAAACCCGTTAGGCTCATAACCTTTTATCATTAAAGCTTACGGTCCTTTACATTTTCTGGTCCTTCGAGCCGGATTCGTTTCCGACCCCTAAGTTTTTGGTCCTCCAAGAGCTTTGACCTCTTTTGTGGCTAGACATAAGATTTCGCGTCTGATCTTTATGAGTTAACGTACGAGGGCGGCACTGAAAATTTCGGGAATCAAGGAAGTGACACAACATTACTATTTAAAAATGTTTTTATTGCTTTTCGAAGTATTCTCCGCGAAATTTGACACATTTTTCCATACGATGGAACCAATCATTGAAGCAACCATTCCATTCGGAAGTTGGGGTCTCCAAAATGGCCGTTTTGTAGGCGTCCACAGCTTCTTCAGGTGATGAAAATCTCTGTCCACGCAATTTATTCTTTATTTTAGGGAAAGTATAGAAATCATTAGGGCTTAGGTCGGGGCTGTACGGCGGATGGTCTAATAATTCTATGTTTTCTTGCTCTAAAAACTCTTTTGTTCTGTGCGCGGTGTGAGAACTCGCATTGTCGTGATGGAGGATGATGCGGCGGTTGCAGTTCTCTTTACGGAGTTCAGAAACGACCTGTGGCAAACAAATGCTAGCATACCATTCTGAATTAACCGTTCTTTGTCCCTGAAGAGGAATAGTCGTAACATGGCCGGTTTTGGAGACAAACGTGGCCACCATTTTTTTTGCAACACTCCGTGAACGAACAATTTTTGTTGGCTTTAACTCATTTTCGAACACCCAAACTCGTGACTGGTTTTTTGTTTCGGGTTCGTACGCGTATATCCAGGATTCTTCACCTGATACAATGTTGTATACAGCATTTGAGGATCCTGCGTGGAATCTTTCGAGAGTTCTGACGCACCAAGTAACGCGAGCCGCTTTTTGCTCTTCACAGAGCGAATGCGGTATCCATCGGGAAAACAACTTTTCTACACCTAATTGTTCATGCAAGATTATTTGTATTTGACTCATGCCAATGTCTAAAGTTGCCTGAATTTCGCGGTATGTCACATGTCGATCTTCCTCAATCAGCTTACGCACAGCATCAACGTTTTCTTGGGTGACTGCAGTTTTTGGACGACCTTGACGGGGATCATCACTGAGCTTGACACGTCCACGTTGAAAATCAGCAAACCAGCGATAAATTGTGGTTTTGGATGGGGCTTCATCACCAAATGCAGAAATCATCCGGTCAACACACTGTTTTTGTGTTAAACCAGTTCGAAAGTCATAATAAATCATCGCTCTTGAATTTTCTCGAGTCAATTCCATTTTCTCAACGACTAAACAAGTTTGACAAAACCTTATGACAAGACCGAGAATCTTTTAAAAAAAAAAAAAATGGTATTCGATTTTTAAAACCAAGGAGTTTTCAATTAAAAAGATTTTAATATGACAGGAACAGTGGAAATATTCCATTCCCGATACTTTTAGTGCAGCCCTCGTAGTTTAAAATTAAATGATCTTGGATATGGTTATCTGGATATATTGTTACAATTCTCAATGCTACTGAGCTTTAAGAATTGTAATAACATGTGGAAATAAATTGAAAAAATTAATAGTGGTAAGTGATTGCTCGTTCAAAAATAAAAAAACAAAATCAAATGTCATTTAATCAAAATAGGCTGAGAATCAGCACTTTTCGAAAGTCAAAATTACATAAGACAGTGCCACAAAACGCCCGCCCTTCACCACTTCCTAGTGCTTTATCTGGGAAGAAGAAGTGGCACAACAAACTCTCCAGCAGCACAGCTGTCTGTTTAGTTAGTAAAACTTGATGCTGTACAATAGTATGCAAAATAATTTACATTGCGAAACACAAAACATTAAATTAAATTATTTTTCTTTCAACTACGTAGTAATGTTATTATTAATCACTACAAAACTCATCACAACGGACGTATTTTTTGCTTAGAACCAAAACAGTGCAGAAATGTTATATGAAATCTCAATGTTGCACAGTTTTTCATTAATGCACTGTTTTTATTTTTTATTTCGTTATAAATTTACCTCAGAGGTTTAATGTCTCACATTAAGTTTAATTTAAAATGTATGCATTAGATGAAAAAGATACTGGCTGAAAATAAAAACCGGCTGAATAAAGCCGACTTGGGGAAAAACTTTGTTTTCATTAACTTGAGTTTTTATTTAGAGTATTTACGAGATTTTATTACGGTAGGTAGATTGGTAGTTGAAAGAAAAGTAGATTACGCACCTTGCTAAAGTGAGTAATTAATGCACTCGTATTAATTTAGTCGTGCATTAACACACTTTGCGTTCGATGAAACAATTTACACACGCCAATACATCAACAAAAAAAATATATCTAAAACTCAAGCAGAAAATAATAATACAACGAAAACAGAACTTCATACTTAAATAAAAACCTCCAGTAATAAAGAGCGTGCCCGCTTACATATAGCTATAGCTGTAAATTGATGTCAAAAACTTTTTACAAAAAAAAAAACAACCGACTTCCAAAAAAAACACTACAAAGTGAAAAATAACTTTAATTTCGGAAATCGGTCGCAAAAAACTAAAATTCAGATCCAAAGACACCGACTTCCGAAATGAAAGTTATTTTTCACTTTTGTAGTGTTTTTTTCGGAAGTCGGTTTTTTTTTTTTGTAAACAGTTTTTGACATCAAGTTACAGTTTTTTATTTTTGACTTTTTAGTGGGTCAGTTTGTAATTTATCTAATTTACAATAGCCCAATGTCAAATGCTCATCACCTTTTACAAAACATTGGTTTTCCCGATGCAGGGGCGTTAATTGTTGAGGAGTTCTCTTGGTAAGAAGCAGTAGAACTGGTGGTGACTTTACCATATGCGTTTTGACGAGCATAAATTGATTATCAACCATATTAAAGTGCCTAATCAAATCGCAACGGTGAAATACTGATTATTAAGTCGTTCCGGTGGCCATCAGTGGTCTTCATCATCAGTTCCACTTCACCAAATGGTGCTTTCCAAGAGCAAATGCACGAGATATAATAAAAAATACTCAAATCGCTATAGGTATGCCTATAAAATTTGAGGATTTCCCTAGATTTCCATGGGATCCCCTCATCAGATTCTGATTTGGTGGCAATGGAACCACTTCAGGAGCATACCCTTCCAAACAAATCCACAATTGACGGAGCAATCGCTGAACATACATTAAAAAAAAAAAAAAAAAAACATCCAGCCGAACATACCTTCTCCTTTTTGGAAGTCGGTTAAAAATTATAAACTAGTACCATCGAAGTAAAAGAAATAAACAGTTAATTACTTATAATAAACCTATGGTCAGCAGGATGACCAGTCACCACAAGCGGCACCCGTTTACGAGCATAACGCGAAAGGAAAAGGAAAGAGGCAACCCATTACAGTACAGTCCTTTATTGTATTGTTACAATCTATTCGTATAAAGAAATAGACGGGCGGCGGGTGTGGCGGTGGCGGTTTGTATCTATTCGTCGTGGTATAAAAATAGCTATGAGCCATTTTATGAGACGTAATTAGAGATCTGTGAAATGTCGTGAGAAGACATAAAATGGATCCAAGTAATAAAAACCAAACTACCGATGTTATTGACGCGATGCTATAATACGCAGCATGCATTACCTGATGTTATGGTTACCAAACAATCAAAATTAAATTGTTTATTCTGTAAACAGGATATCGGAATCACTTTTACACGTCATATTAAAAATTAAAAAATAAGCTAAATGTAGACGACATTTCCTATCTGACTACTCTGAAAAGAAATGGCGAAACAAATATACAAAAACATATTATTATTTGATAGTAACAAATACAGTAAAAGTCCATCGGGGGCATTCACAATAATTAAATTAAGGATACTTTAATGATGAAAATAAATTCGACGTACGAATTTATTTTCATCGTTTATTTACACAATGTTGCTTTTTTGAAAATCGTAATAGAAAATAAAAGATTACAATAATAAAACAAACATGTTCTTCTCGCTACGCTACTCGTAGAGGTATCGCGTAGCACTGTGCTATGAAACGTAGTCTCTTAAGAGCAGGCAGTCTTTTTTTTTTTTTTTTTGGGGTGGGAAATTATCAAATAACTTCTCCCGCTATGGGCGGAGCGGGAGGGCGTGTCAGAATTTTACTGACTGACTAAAACCCACCCGTGTTCCTTCCGTTGCCTGTGTGCCAGGGCCACGATATCCCTTTCAGACAAACTCGCAACCCTGGCAGGCATTGGTCCTAACGGACCCCGTCAGTTTGTGCTGACATCTATTTGAGGCGCGCGTGGAACACAACGCGCCGTCGACCCGGGCCTGGTCTTTATCGGACGGCGAGCTACCCATCGCTCACCGTCCGCAGGCCCGCGCCTACGGTGGCCGGAAATCGGCTTGCGACTCCTGACGCCCGGGGCGTCTCCTGCGGCGACTAAGGGCGCGAGGGCACGAACCTTGTCTCACCCTCACGCGTTCCGCCTCCTCCTTCGCTAGCATTACTGCTTTGCAGAAGGAGGTGACGGCCTCCCATGCACTCTCTCTCCGAACCATGGCCTGAACCAGGGCCAGACGCGAGAGATCGCCGCCTTCGATCGCCTCCGTGAGGACACGGCGGTGCTCCGCCCAAGCTGGGCAGACCTCCACCGTATGCTCCACCGTGTCCTCCGGGCTATCCACACAGTGGTGACACCCAGGCGTTTCCTCCCGCTTTATCCTGAACAGGAACCTCCCGAAACAACCGTGTCCGGTGAGGTCCTGCGTCAGGCGGAAGGTGAGGACGCCGTGGCGCCTCTCTAGCCACTCCTCAAAGAGGGGACTTATCGCCACAATTGTGGCGTGCCCAAAGAGCAGGCAGTCTAAATCAAATTTCCAACGCAAGCTCCATCACTCGCTCCCCGCCACTCCGTTATGTGATAACGCTAATACATCAGTAATAAAGTTGAATATCGCATGCGCTCTTTGATCGTGTTCGAGCATGAAACTAAATAGCGTAAGTCTCAATTCTTATTTCGTTTATAACTAAAGTAATAATTGATCTAGAGAAAAAATATCTTGTGTCGGGATAATAAACTATATTTTCTTGCTGTAAATATTTATTTTAGACATAAAAGCTAAACAATCTTGTTTGTATTTTTATAATTATCCTTAAAAAAGATATGATTTTCGAATAAAAAAATAATTGAGAGAAAATATTACAATTACGTAACTGTCTTTAACATGGAAAGAAAAAGATCCAATAAATCATTTGCTAAAGTTTCGTTTTGCTTATGTGTCGTATGTGTGACTGTTTCAGAATATTCATGCAAATTAACATACAAATAGGGAGCCTCCTCTTAACGTTTAAGTTTTCAACGCCTCACTGTGTGAAATAAAGTCAACCCTTTCATTTGTTTTCTTTTGAATTAGCAATCTATAGTATTCTTGACCCTAGGGAAAGAATAATTGCTTTAAATATATTAATAAAACAGCTTTATGGGCCTTCCATATTTGTGTACAAGCTCTGTACAATTTTTGTAGCTTGATTCTTGAAATTAACTGATTAATTGAAAATTAATCAATTAATTAATTTAAAATAATTAAATCAGCCTAGTTTTGACATAATTAAACATTTAAGGATTATTTAATTGATTAATTAATTATTATTAAACCTAAGCAGATTTAATTATTTTAATCATTCAACATTTAAGGATTAATTAATTAATTAATTATTCCTTAAATTTTGAATTTTAAATATCTGGGCAGATTGAATTATCTTTTCACTCCCCGACTGTCAAAACGCTGTTGAACTGATGGATTAAGTTACCATAATATAGTTCATGGATTAGGGTGTATAATCAACATACCAATGTAATTCAACTATGAGCAGCTCTCAGGAATTTTACAGTTGAAGACGAGGTAGAAATGAACAATTTGAATAATTAACTATTTCATATAATAACTAATTCGAACATCTATTAGTTATAAGTCAACATAGTTCGAACAATTCCGCGACTTGGTCAGCACTTCATGCATGATCGTATGTTGTCGATTCATTAACATCGAAAAAGTATTCAAGAGATACGGTAGTCACTGCAATTTAACATACCGTTTTCTTCTGGAACTTATACGAGTTAGAGAAAGTCCCTTTCTTGCCGCCGTACATACTTGTTAATAAAAATATAAAAAGGCCTAGAACAGTAAGATATTTTCCAAAGAATTGCGACCAAACCCCAGGATAATTTTCAATTTTTTTTATTCATAATTTTAATCTATATAGATATTTTCCATTTATCTATTGGATTGGATACCTGTCTGGATTCTGGGAAATAGGCCGTTAATCTCTTTGTAATTCATATTTTCAATTATTTCAACAAATGTTTAAACGATACGGTGGAAAAATCTACACAAAAGATGCACTACATACAAAGTCAACAACTCAGATAAGGACCGTCACGCATCCAAACATTAGGCTCCGTGCACATTGAAGTACGTTTCAAGAATATCTCGATCTTTGTATCTTGAAATTACAACTATATTTAAATAATATAAAATATAGGTATCTTTTAAAACGGTATTACTTCAGTAATAATACTCGTATACCATATTTTTTTCACACATGGTGTAATTAAATTCAGATGAAATATGTTTCAAGTAAATTGCATTAAATAAGTTCAAAGTTAAGTATGGAGCAGTCTTTCGCAGATCCTTACTGGCTGGTAAAATACAACATAACTATGGCATACATACTTTACACTTTTTGCACATAAAACACTGTATTTCGCGACTGTTTCTGTTTCAATTGTGCCCAGCCCAGACTTCTAACTTCAAATTCATAGCAGAGCCTCAGTTTTATTAGACCTCCTACAAAAAAGGTTCCTAGACCAATATCACACAACATTTAGGTCTCTGCTTGACCGGATTTAATTGGATCTTGCCCTGACTTCAAAGCGATGTATTACAGCCATTAGGTACTGGCCATTTGGAGCAGACATAGTTCAACGGTGGACAGATTTATCATTTCGGTACCGAGGTTCATATGAAGTTAGTTTCGAATAAATTTGCTAAGTGTAATATGTTCTAGGCTTAATTATCCCGTTATTTATACGTACGTACAATAATAAGATACAGCCTAGTTTTATTTAAGTGTTTTCGAAAAACGCTTTGATTTTCTCTAAACTTTTTCTTTCTGTTTATTTTGTGGGGGCATCGCAAACCATGACACTAAAATCCACGGAAACACTCTCTTATTTTTTGGTCCTTTAAATCGAAATTAGAATTCGCATAAAAAGGATTCATACCAAAATAATAACAATTATAGTAAAAAAACAATAATAACTATTTGATATAACATCTAAAGCACGAAGTTTGTCCGAGTTTTCTTCCCGTTATTATGGAAGTGTCCTTATGAAAGCGTATCGCGGACAATACAGCGCGGCAGCGCAGCACTGACGTTATCGCTGTCACTTCCCTTTCCTGTGTGTTTCTAAATAAAGGCACGGACAAAGCGACGACTACTGAAAGAGAAAAAGGATAATTTTCTAAATCCGAGTACCGTACTAATGCACCAAAACCCGCAGGCAGTAGATAAGTCTGATTATATATTCAAAATTACATAAGTACAATAAGATCTATCTGGAATTTCTCACCAGAGCTATAGTGGCCCAGTGGTAACGGCCGCGACTTACGAGTAGTAGTAGGTCGTAGGTTCGAAGCCAGACAGGCGCTTTACTTTGTGTAAATTATTTCATCACCACTGCTCTCAAAGCGGTGAAAGAAAACATTGTGAGCAAATCGGCATGTCCTAGAACTAAAATTTCGAAGACATGTGACATCTACCAACCTGCACTGGGCCCACGTGGTGGATTACGGCCCACTCCCTCTAACAGACAGGAGGTCTGTGTCCCAGCAGTGGGAACATTATAGGCTTATTATGTAATCATAACTGGTGAAATATGAGTGTACTATTAGGTACACCTCTGCCTAACCCAAGGTGTGATGTTGTGATGTTTATGCATAGCAAGGTAAAATTGAATAGTGCCTTTGTTTTGATGTGTAAAGGTAGACAAATAAAAACTATAATAAAAGAAACGAGCGAGCATTACAGTAGTCGCATATGATGTGTAACATCTGTTATCTCACCTTGGTAATAAGCAACTGAGCAGCGACAGAAATTAACGCAATAATTAAAAAGCTAAATACCGAAATATTTATTTGAATAAATATTTCATCGCCCACAAGTCGAAATTCGACCCCCTTTACTTACAATCTATATAGTACCTACTTATTCCATGCTCAAGCTGTCAATTCCCGTTACATACTTCCGTCCCTCTATGCTATTATATAGTTCATACTGATTAAATGCTATTAAAAAGTACTTACTTATTCCATATTCAAGCTGTCAGTTCCTGTTACACATTTCCGCCCTCCATGCTATAATAAAGTACTTACTAATTCTATGGTATTAAAAAGTACTTACTAATTCTATGCTATTCAAGAGTACTTACTTATTCCATGCTTAATCTGTTAGTTCCTGTTACACATTTCCGTCCCTTTTCACGAAATCACTCCCACAGAAAACGAGAGGAAAGATGTTACACATCAAAAAAAGTAAATTCAAATATCAAAAAACCCGACTGCTTAAAAAGTGTACTTTAAATATAAATATAAATAAAACTGACTAAACTGATAAATAAAATTGTCATTGCTGTCGGGGTACCGTTCTAAGGAACACTTTTTAATCTAAAAGGACCCCCGACAGCAATGACAATTTTATTTATCAGTTTAGTCAGCGAGTAAATGAGTGACCTTTCGCTTTGTACATATATCTGGGGGCACGGCAGTGCCAACGCCAAGACGAGCCAAGCGATGCGCAAGGGCACTACCTACCTTTTCTCGAAGTGTTTCGTCGTTTTTTTGAACCATCATAGAGTTGGTTTCCAATGTACCAAATAGTTCTTATACTCAGGATATGATGTCAATAATAGACTAATTAAACATACAAAGTCTCAATTGAATAGCTCTAATACTTTAGATTTTATTGATATCTAAAATACACCGATTTCGTCACTGATACACTGACACACTGATGATCATCAAAATGTTTGGCTACTTCCTGAAGTGCTAGAAAGCTGAAATTTGGTATGTAATGTAAGTTTAGTATACAACTAACAAAAAAAATCATAAACTTATAACTTTCGCCCCTCATCCCCTAAAATAGGGGGGTGGAAGCTTGTATGAGACTTCAAAATGTTAGGGTACTTCCTGAAGAGCTAGAAAGCCGAAATAACACTAAAAAGACTGCCTAGCAACTTACAAAAAGAACTGAAATCCCACCAAAAACATTTCATGTAAAATGTTGCCAAGACGACCACATAAGGTTTGCCCTGTGAAAAAGATATCAGATCTCATGTAGAGCCAAGCTTCTGAATCTACACGGCCTAACCCTACCGACCCTAACTTGACAAATTCTACATAGCAGTAAAAATGTATGGCTTGGCTGTTTCGCCGGGGGCACGATGGTGCACCCAGATTGACGTAAGAATCATCAAAATCGTCTCCAGAGTACCAAAAAGGAACAAACATACATAGGCTGATAAACCCATTACCCTCCTTTGCGTCATGCAGTTGGGTAAAAATACTAAGTAACACATGTCATGTAATAAACCTACTCATTCCCAGTGGTGGTGATTACAAAAATAAATAAAATACATTTCCTATTTAAACTTATGCAGAAAATCATGCTTTATATTGAACTAGCTGCACCCCGCGGTTTCACCCGCGTAAGTCTCGATCCCGTGGGAATATCAGGATAAAAAGTAGCCTATGTCTTAATCCAGGGTGTCAGCTAACTCCATACAAAATTTTATCATAATTGGTCCAGCCGTTTGAGCGTGAAGAGGTAACACACATTAACAAACTTTTGCCTTTATAATATTAGTGTGATAGAGTAGAATTGAATACTCTTTATTATGTACACCATAAAAATTACAGATATAAATGTTTAAATTTTACATTTTTAATTTAACACAATGGACGGTCTATATAATTATTATCACACTTAATATTATAAAGGCGATAGTTTGTGAGTGTGTGTGTGTGTGTATGTTTGTTACTTCTTCACGCTCAAACGGCTGAACCAATGGAGACGTTCACGAAATGTATGGGGCTTGGTACTAAAATAATTGAAAATTTAAACAGCCTTCTGACCTATATAAGCTGAAAGAGGGTAATTATTTTGATGTCTTTGGGCATTTTTTTTTTTTTTACAGCCGCCCGTTTTTTTTAAAACAAGTGTTGAAAAATAAAATTTTCTACAAGCATTATTTATATTTTAGGGATGGCAGCCCTGTGGCAAATGACGTGACAATGACAACGTCAGTCAGCAGGACTCGGCTTGACATTTACAGCGGATATTTAGTCCGAGTTTACAGCTTTGACTTTTTTCGATACGTTTTGTTATTGCATTGTCATGATAATCAATATTTTTTGTCTTAATTTCATGGAGCTGCAGCTAAAATTATAATAAAATCTCAAAGAATTTAATAGAAACGGAAACATTAGCCACATAAAATAATTATATTGCATAGAAATGAATAAATAAAGACTATGTGCATTTTGTTTGTATTGAAACATTTTTCACTTTTTCACAAAAACGGGCGCCTGAAAAAATTAGATTTAACTATAATCGAGTAGCATAATAAATAAGCTTTCTAATAAGGTACATCACATTAGCGTTTAAAAATCGTCGGAATATTATACCAATTTTGACCTCTCCGATAAAATTTTGTATGGAGGTAGCTGACACCCTGGATTAAAACAAAGGCCCGATATTCCCACGGGATCGAGACTTACGCGGGTGAAACCGCGGGGCTCAGCTAGTGTTACATAAATGTTTAATTATGTTATCAAAGTTTCCCTTTCTCTATGTCGTTTAACCTACTTTAAGAGCGCCGCCTATCATAAAATAACTTAACCTAACTCATAGCTTTACAAATATTTTGGGGACGTGTCGGGATCGATTAAAGTACTCTAAATAAACGTAATAAAATTAAGTACTTACATTGCAAGCAAACATATTAATGATAAGAAAACTTTTTTTTTTGTCTAGAACGGGTGACATCAATATTTTACTATGACGCGCGTGTTACTAAGGAAGCGAATACGTGGATAATGTTTGTGCATTTATGTTTTCATTTGTAAAACGGCTAACGTAGATAAATAGTCACCATGTTCAAATATTTACAGAAAAAATAATGTAGTCTAATTATACTCACCACGGTCATATTATACCACCCAGCTTAAACTTCCATAACGAATAATTTATGACATCCGGATTATTTTATCAAAGGGTTTTGCAAAGGGTTCATAAAATTCACACTAACAAAATCGCAAGGGTAAAAACTCCGTGTATATAAACATAGCTTTGAAGGAAGAACCCTTTGTTGCCTCGTTTTAATAGGCTATTATGTAACACCCATTGAATTATGATGGGAAATAAAAATGTACAAACAAAATAGGTAACAATGTATCAATTGATCTAAAAATAACACTACAAAGTGAAAAATAACTTTAATTTCGGAAGTCGGTGTCTTTGGATCCGTATTTGAGTTTTTTGCCACCGACTTCCGAAATTAAAGTTATTTTTCACTTTGTAGTGTTATTTTTGGTAGTCTGTTCTTATTTTTTTCTAAAAAGTTTTTTATTTTTCACTTTTTAGTGGGTCAGTTTTGAATTTATCTAAGTTACAATAGCCTAATGTTAACTACTCATCACCTTTTACAAAATATTGTTTTTCCCGATGCTAGGACGTTGATTGTTGAGGAGTTCTCCTGGTAAGAACCAGGAGAACTCCTCCTCCTTTTCATCTGATTCTGATTTGGTGGCAATGGGACCACCTCGGGAGTATACCCTTTCAAACAAAAAAAGAATTTTCAAAATCGGTCCATAATTAACGGAGTAATCGCGTAACAAACATACAACAAAAAAAAACATACCGCCGAATTGAGAACCTCCTCCTTTTTGGAAGTCAGTTAAAAATAAATACAGCTTCTAATATTGCAGTAAATAATGGCTGTTCTGATATGGACGATGAACCATCCTACAAAGTTCTTGTTTTGAATTTAACTTGATCTTAGTTTAATTTGTTTTTACTTTCACATTTTGTTATTACAGCAGCTAATCATTTTGTGGTTACGCTCAAAAGTTAAATTTAGAGGAACTCTCGAGATTCGAGAGCCTGTTATTGTTCGGCCCAATAATATCTCAGCGGGTGTCATATTTATTAATTTTGAGTAAAAGCTGTCGATGTCCAAATGAGACGAGAGCGGCATAAAATCTGTCATACCCAACCCGATACCGAAATAAAAAGAACAAATTAAATGTTATATCGTAGAACTGACGTTACCGTAATAAAATATCAGTTATGAAATAATACTGGGTGTAAGATCCTCTTGAAAGACGATACGGGGCGCTGTAAAAGCTGCTAGTAAAAAATATTTATTGGCAATAAATGGCGGCCGCTGTATCGTTACGACGATCTGGTGGGCTTGCGGCAGTAAATTTAATTTGGCCATTGATCGACCGCGGTGATACACTGTACCTACCAGGTCTATCTGTGTGTCGCTCAAAGTAAATGTCATCGGGTACAGCGTGACGTGGCGATAAAATACATCGAGAAGATAGCGTGCCTACAAAACTCACGCACTCAACTGATCTATACTAACATTGTAAAAAGAGAATGGATAAATTCAAAAACTTTAAACTGGTTTTAAAAATTCTTTCACCGAAAGCTGCATTATCAGCAAGTAGCATAGGCTGTATTTAATTTTCAAAAAAAAATAAGATACGTACGAAAATTACAATAATGTAGCTCAAGGTATCAAAAATTGACCTATAAAAGTCATTATTTGGCGTGCGCTGCGAAAACTAGTGATGGTACTTAAAATAATGTACTACATATTTATAGTTCCTACTACCTATTATCACCCGCAAAAAAGTCTGGGAGGCTATAATATATGTCTATCTATCATAAAACGCTTCTTGGAAAAATGTATCGTTTCGGGTTACATAAGTGCGTGCAGTAATAAGAGTTGATAGACTCAACTTGATTGAGGTAAATATTGACACAGAATGCAAACAAGCGTGTCTGAATTAAGTGAAGGTTTACCCTTCCCTCCTTCACTTAATTAAGACACGCTTTAACCTATAAAAATAACATCATAAACATCTCAAAAACCGAAGCTCCTACAAAAACTAGGAAATTAACAATCATAGACTCGCTACACTCCCACTCACATACTATTTGTAGCATACAATAAATTTCCCCGGAGAACTCTTAGGAATATATTATTTTTTGAGAAGTAAAGGGGTCGTAAGTCAAACAAGTTTGTGAACCGCTGGATTTGAGCGTATGTATTTCCCGCGGGTGACTTCATTACTGTGCCAAATGTACTGTAATCTACTACTGTTTGATGGTCGAGTGTCGCTGTTGAATTCTACAATACCTATTATGTAGGCATGTGTACCTAATTTATTTTTTTCATCATTGCAGCATGCTGGCCTGCGAGTAAAAAGAAAAAAACTGTGACATACATAATCATGCCGCATGCTTTTTTCTCTTTTTTTACATAGGTACCTATTAAGTTTTTACTGAGTTGGTTCCCATGAGGTTGTTTTGACTTTTGTAGCATAAACACTATAAGGTACGTACTTACATAATCTGCCTATAATGTTCCCACTGCTGGGACACAGGCCTCCTTTTTCTGTGAGAGGGAGTGGGCCGTAATCCACCACGCGGGCCCAGTGCGGGTTGGTGGGTGTCACATGTCTTCGAATTTTTAGTTCTTGGACATGCCGGTTTCCTCACGATGTTTACCTTCACCGTTTTGAGAGCAGTGGTGTTGAAATAATTTACACAAAGTAAAGCGCCTGCCTGGGTTCGAACCTACGACCTACTACTCGTAAGTCGAGGCCGTTAACCACTGGGCCACCACTGCTCTCCGAAGGTACGTACTTACCAAATATTAACTGAGACACAACAATACAATTAACTACAGTACGCCTTTGTTTTGCAGATTTTAGCTGATTACGGTTAGTCAGTAATATAAGCCTATATAGTCACTAGCTTATGGTAATTGTATTATAATGAAACGACCTATCATTACTAGAGTTTTAAAGGGAATCCCATTCTGTTGGTAATAATAATAAATCTTCGCTTTGACCTTTATGTAACTCCCTACTCAATTATTTCCTACGTAGTGCAAAAACAGCATCAAACTAATAAAGTCAAGTCCCACTTCAGAAGTTCTTATTCGCACTTCGCATGTTTATTTTACCCTCAATAAATTACCACGTAGCCTTCAATGTGACACTTTTATTGTGACCTTAAAGTTAGGAAAAAGTTTGCTAGTGTACTCGAAAAGTGTCATTTATGATTTTACGACACTATTATTTTTTTCCCACCCTACTTAAGTGGGGAAAAGAGGTAGAAAAGTTTGCTTTGACATATGCCGTTAATGTGCCCGCTTTATACAGTGATAAAAGTTTTGATGGCTTTTATAAAGTAGTTTTGTCATCGACGGCGTATGTTAAAAAACCGGCCTAGTGTGTGTCGGACCACGCACAATAAAGGGTTCTGTAGTTGGGCTGAATTATCCCAAGAACAAACTTAACATTGTAGTTGAAAGACATGTTTTCTCATACATTCCAACTGAAATGTAAGTTTGTACGCAAAATATTGAGTGATATACCATGTTATTTTAAGACCATAGACTTCTTATAGGTTTTCCTGTAATCTATGGGGGGAATGGTAAATTTTCATCGATTTTCATAAATAACTTTAAAACTATTTATTTTAAAATTATTTAAAAAATATATCTGAAATCCTTACACCAAGTTCTTTCATTTAATATATCACATGGTACCAATTGCAAAACTTTTTTTTTAATTTTCTTATTTTCCCCCCAAAACTGACCCCCATATTCATAATTAATTTATTTACGTTACACGTCCGTGTTTGGGTCACACAAATTCTTAAGTGTACCAAGTTTGAACCTAATCGGTTTAGTAGGTTCGGAGTAAATCGGCTGTGACAGACGGACAGATAGACACACGAGTGATCGTATAAAGGTTCCGTTTTACCTTTTAAGGTACGGAACCCTAAAAAGTAGGAAGTGAAATATTGGGACGTAGGAAGTGGTAATAAAACTGCAATATAAGTGAACAGCGGCGATGATCGCGTGCCAACTTTATGCAACGTGGCGCAGCCATTCTCCGTGATTAATGTAGGTTCACTACAGGCGGGCTTATAGAAGAACAACAAACTGGTTATTGATGATGACAAAGAATTGACAAAGTAAAAACACGTACCTACTGATCAATAAGGGTATTAATTATTAAATTGCATCATGCTGAGTATTGCTGAGTGCAAGCCTTCTTGTCACAGTCATGACGTGCAGCTCTGACTTTTCGGATTCAATTGAATATCTAATAATTATCATTTTCTTAAAAAAACAGTGAAGGAAAACATCGTGAGGAAATACCTGAGATATATTTTGGACGGCATGTGCCAAGTCAGAGGCCCATGGGTGGCATTAAAACTCTGTCACCAGGTTAGGCACTAACCACACGAAAAAGAAAAGAACGCTCGATCATGACTACAACAGCAGTAACGCCGACCTTTAGTTACAAAATGGTCAATAACCTATAAACAGGTCCAGATTCCAACTCCACACTAAATGGTCTCAACCAACCGTAACAAAGTACGGGTACGACTGGGTGCTGCGCGCCGACCTCCCTAGTGGCGTCAGCGTAGTCTGCTACGCTGACGACACGCTAGTCCTGGCACAAGGGAGTTCGTATCAGGCGGCGGCCGAACTGGCGGCACGTGGGGTTGCAACAATCGTCGATAGGATCCGGCAATTGGGACTCGAGGTGGCATTGCACAGGTCCGAGGCCATGTGCTTTTATGGTCCTCGGAACGCGCCACTGTCGGGTTCCCAGATAACGGCGAGAGGGGTTCACATCAGCGTCGAGTCGACGATGAAGTACCTGGGGCTCGTCCTCGACAGCCGGTGGAACTTCGTCGAGCACTTCCGACGTTTGGCTCCCAGACTGGAGCGGGCCGGGGCTGCCTTGAAGCGGCTCCTGCCCAATCTGGGGGGTCCAAACGCCTCCTGCCGGAGGCTCTACGCGGGGATCGTGCGGTCCATGGCCCTTTACGGGGCACCGGTGTGGGCGTGTTCTCTAAGGCTGCGACCAGCCCAAAGGTTGAACGCGTCCCAAAGGGTCATGGCCATCAGGATGGTACGGGGTTACCGCACGGTCTCCCGTGAGGCGGCGAGCCTCCTTGCCGGACTGCCACCATGGGATCTGGAGGCGAAAGTCCTTGCGCACATTTGGGTGTGGCGCGAAGAGGCGAAACTCCGGGGCATAACTCCGCTGCCGCGAGAAATCGCGGCACAGCGGACGGAGCTCCGGTGCGATCTCATGGCGACATGGAGAGTGTGATTGTCGCAACCCAGCGCTGGGCACGCCACAATTGTGGCGATAAGTCCCCTCTTTGAGGAGTGGCTGAAGAGGCGCCACGGCGTCCTCACCTTCCACCTGACGCAGGTCCTCACCGGACATGGATGTTTCGGGAGGTTCCTGTTTAGGATTAAGCGGGAGGAAACGCCCGGGTGTCACCACTGTGTGGATTGCCCGGGTGTCACCACTGTGTGGATCGCCCGGAGGACACGGTGGAGCATACGGTGGAGGTCTGCCCTGCTTGCGCGGAGCACCGCCGTGTCCTCACGGCAGCGATCGGCGGCGGCGATCTCTCGCGTCCGGGCCTGGTTCAGGCCATGGTTCGGAGCGAGAGTGCATGGGAGGCCGTCACCTCCTTCTGCGAAACAGTGATGCTTGCGAAGGAGGAGGCGGAACGCGTGAGGGTAACGCAAAATCAACGCCCTCGCGCCCCTAGTCGCCGCAGGAGACGCCCCGGGCGTCGGGAATCGCAAGCCGATTCCCGGCCACCGTAGGCGCGGGCTTGCGGACGGTGAGCGATGGGTAGCTCGCCGTCCGATAAGGACCAAGCCCGGGTCGACGGCGCGTTGTGTTCCACGCGCACCTCAAAGAGACGTCAGCACCAATTGACGGGGTCCAAAAGGGCCAATGCCTGCCAGGGTTACGAGCTTGTCCGAAAGGGATATCGTGGCCCTGGCACACAGGCATCTGAAGGAACACGGTGGGTTTTAGTCAGTAAAAGTCAAAAGTCTGACACTCCCTCCCGCTCCACCCAGAGCGGGAGAAGTTATTTGATAATTTCCCACCAAAAAAAAAAAAAAAAAAGTCCCTGCCTAAAAGGTAATTGCTCTAGGCTCAACGGTGGCAAAATTGCAAATCTTACTATAAAATTGTAACAAATTATATCATCCTCTGACCCTATTGCCCTTGTTTAGCTCGTTTTATGTATTTTAACCGTCGTAAATGAGATGTAAATCCGAGATAGCATCAACCTGTATAAACTTCTATTATTAGAGGATTAAGCCTTTCCAATTAGGTATAACAACCTGGTTTATTAACACTGCTAATCATTTCAAATTCTTTGTAGTCATACATTCCAATTACCGTCGAATGAACACATTCCTTTACCACAAAAATCGCAAAACCTTGCTTAGATTTATATACATTCGTAATGTCCCACTGCTGGGACACAGGCCTACTCTCTGTGAGAGGGGGTGAGCCGTAATTCACAACGCGGACCCAGTGCTGGTTGGTAGATATCACATGACTTCAAAATTTTGATTCTAGGACATGCCGGTTTCCTCAAAATGTTTTCCTACACCGTTTTGAGGGCAGTGGTGATGAAATAATTTACACAAAGTAAAGCGCCTGTCAGGGTTGAACGTACGACCGTAAGTCGTAAGTCGCGGCCGTTACCACTCGGCCACCACTGTTCTTACTGGGCCACCACTGCTCTTACTGGGTCACCACAACTTTTACTGGGCCACTACTACTCTTAGTGGGCCACAACTACTCTTACTGGGTCACCACTACTCTTACTGGGTCACAACTACTCTTACTGGGCTACCACTGCTCTTACTGCGCCACCACTGTTCTTAGAATTGCTGCCCTTAAAAATTGCTTCGTCACTCGTAATTGCTTTTTGTATTCTTTTGCCTCGTTACCTTTATTTTCGTCCTTTATTTCGATTGAACGTCACTTCAATCAACTCAGCCTATAGCAGTGCACTGCTGGACATATGCTTCTCCCAGGCTGCGCCACAACACCCTGTCCTCCGGATTCCGCATCCAGTCTGTCCCAGCCATCTTTTTAAGGTCGTCGGTCCATCTAGCTGGGGGGCGCCCCACTCGTCATGACGTCACTTGCTCGTCATGAAACGTGAATGTCTACTTTTTTTTTAAGACCAATGTGACAGCTAGATAGTTTCCAATGAGTGAGTACTATGTACTATAAAACTACCATTTACTAGGTACATCTTTCATTGACTTGAATTTGCCCTGGCAATTGTGAGTATGTTATGATCACTCAAATATCACGCTGATGGTCAAAACTCAAACTATTTATTTCAATTTAACCATTTACAGGCACTTTTTAACTGCCAAAGAGTCGGTCAGTTAGTCAGAAAGTGGAAGCTATTTGCGCATTCCAAAACGTAGATCTCTATGGAGAAGAACAGACAAGAAACTCCAAGGACCTTACAAAATAAGCCCTGGCAGTTAAGAGATGACCAGCCTCAACTGACGGCGCCCGTTCACGAACATGACGCATGGTGGGGCATGTGTTAGACCATTCGGTTACCTTCAAAATGGTTAAGCTAAATGACGCTGATCCATGCATCAAGTTCATGAACGGGCGCCGTCAGATGGGACTGGTCATCTCTTAGCTGCCATGGCTTACTTTTTTGTTTTAATTGTTTACTATAAACACTTTTAACATGCACGTCTTTGTACATCGTTCTCCTAAGTATAGTTTCAACTTGAATGATGTAAACAATATTTTGGTCTAAAAGAGTGTAGGAACGCTGACACAATTATATTATATTCGTGTTGTACGTGCAGCGATCGGCGACCAACAGTTCGCCCATAACCACCGCTCGCTATAGACACGCTAATTATCCATTCAAATAAGTACCTACATTGTATTACGTTTGTGAGTAAAAGAAATATCCAAATTCAAACAACGTTTAATTTCTCTCCGTACACACACACCTAGAACACTATATTCATGAACACACAAAATTGTCCGTGGAGTTTTTTGGACTTTCTCCTCCATTGGAACCTACTATGCTTTGGAATGGGCAACAAGCTTCATCTTTCTGACTGACCGACTCCTTAACATTTCAAAAGTGCCTGTAATTGGTTTAATTGAAATAAATACTTTGAGTTTGCGTTTGAGACCTCAGTCATACGTAGTGTGGGCACGCCACAATTGTGGCGATAAGTCCCCTCTTTGAGGAGTGGCTAGAGAGGCGCCACGGCGTCCTTACCTTCCGCCTGACACAGGTCCTCACCGGACACGGTTGTTTCGGGAGGTTCCTGTTCAGGATAAAGCGGGAGGAAACGCCCGGGTGTCACCACTGTGTGGAGCGCCCGGAGAACACGGTGGAGGTCTGCCCGGCTTGGGCGGAACACCGCAGTGTCCTCACGGAGGCGATCGGCGGCGGCGATCTCTCGCGTCCGGGCCTGGTTCAGGCCATGGTTCGGAGCGAGAGTGCATGGGAGGCCGTCACCTCCTTCTGCGAAGCAGTAATGCTCGCGAAGGAGGAGGTGGAACGCGTGAGGGTGAGGCAAGATTCGCGCCCTCGCGCCCTTAGTCGCAGGAGACGCCCCGGGCGTCGGGAGTCGCTAGCCGATTTCCGGCCACCGTAGGCGCGGGCCTGTGGACGGTGAGCGATGGGTAGCTCGCCGTCCGATAAGGACCAGGCCCGGGTCGACGGCGCGTTGTGTTCCACGCGCGCCTCAAAGAGATGTCAGCACCAACTGACGGGGTCCAGTTGGACCAATGCCTGCCAGGGTTGCGAGTTTGTCCGAAAGGGATATCGTGGCCCTGGCACACAGGCAACGGAAGGAACACGGGTGGGTTTTAGTCAGTAAAAGTCTGACACGCCCTCCCGCTCCGCCCATAGCGGGAGAAGTTATTTGATAATTTCCCACCCAAAAAAAAAAAAAAGACTGCCGTTTACTACGTTTCGTAGCACAGTGCTACGCGATACCTCTACGAGTAGCGTAGCGAGAAGAACATGTTTGTTTTATTATTGTAATCTTTTATTTCAAGATCTTTTAAACAAAAGTGTTGACCTCAAATCAGTTATGAGGTCAACTATTAGATAATATTAACCGCCAGTCTACAACACGTCAAAAACCGCGTGACATTTCCTTTGATAAAAACATAGTCATAATAATTAATTGCAAAATTCGCACGATGGAATGTCATTACTTCCCTGAAATATGTCTCAGGAATGTTTACTGAATTTGAATAATTTTCAGATATTGTTCAGTCCTTTTTGCTACCACACAATTTAAACATGAGATGGCGACTCTTCTTCTTTTTCTCACTACTATCTTATAGTTATTCCACATTTAGCACCGATTTCAACTGCACTTGACCGAACGGCACCAAAAAAAAAAATTGTTAGTCCTAAAATATTTTAACAAAAATAATTGAATCAACAAACTTTTTTTTAACTACCCTTCTCCGGAAACATATTCTGTGATTAAGACCTAATCTGTGGCGGAGGCAATGTTAGTCGAACCTTGAAAGCGGCTGGGGTGTTAATACGATCTAAATGAACCGTAACACTTTAAGGATAATGGCTAGTAATTTAAGCTCACTTGATAGTACCTCTATACTCCCGGTCTTTCGATACAACTTTCAAAATGACACATTTAATTACGTGATACCTATATTTTATCAAAATGTATGAGAGATTTACATATTATGATGCTTAAATAGGGTTTTCTTCGAAATCCAGCCCAGTCTTTCAGTTTTTCGAACAATTAAAAAAAAATAGAAAAAAAATCTTAACCGTAGCTTGTTACGCTGTTACGTTTAACCCCATAATGTAATTGGACCAATCACCTCTTCAAGATTACGTAACATATTCTGATATTGATCCAATTAGGAGACCCTTAAAATTGCCCTGGACCTTTGGGATATTCTATATTTTCTTCTTATTTTAACTGGTCAGTCCTTTCCGGTAAGTCGAAAGTTGCCCCTAGAGGAGGATCAAAATAACGATCAACAAGAACAGCTTAAAGTTTTACTAATTCGGATTTACCCGAGTCAGATTCCCTGTTAAATTACTTTTAATTATAAGGTAGTTAATGTTTATTGTAGGTTCCAGCCTATTATTGTTAAGACGACAACGTTGGTGTTGATGTGACGCATATTTTCCCTCAACTTGTTCTTTCGTGTTTGTGTTTTTATTTCTTTGCGTTATGTTTACCGCAAATAAACTTATTTTCTTTCTTCTTTCTTTCTAAGTGTCAATTCTATGCCGCCAATTTTACAATTGGGTGCGATTGCCTAAGGTCCATGTATAATATTTCGTAACTTTTCGTACCTATCTGTTTCAAATTCAATTTTTACATATTGAGACTCCTCCGTGCCTTGGGAAGCACATTAAGCCATTGGTCCCGACTGTCATCATTGACAGTCGTTACGGGTCGTCAGAAGTCTGAAAGTCTGATAACCAGCCTTATCGTATTACCCAGTTACCGGGTTGTGGAGGTCAGGTAGGCAGTCACTCCATGTAAAATACTGGTATACAGCCTGTTAGACTGTAAGCCAACCCTAACTTAGTTCGGTAAAGCCTAGGCAGATAGATTTTTAGTTTTAAAATTATATGATATGATATTTTAATCTACAATTTAATGACGTCTATTGATATTTGAGTTATCTATCTTAAGCGCAACATTAAGGGTCGATTTTTCAATGTAACTTTTTATCTGAGGAATAAAAACTTTAACAGCTCTTGTATCGAAAATATGTCAAATCACTACAACGTATTTAGATTCTTTAGAGGAAAGTTATCTAACGCTTGAAAATCTGCCCTAATTGCAACATTTCCACTATCGTCAACAAAAGTCATGATATATTAGCACAATTAGATAAAACCTTAAAGCATCAACTCATGAATTCAAACGCAATAACAACAAACTAAATTCACTAAAAGAATAATGGAAGAGATTATCGTGCATCTTGAAAAACATCGCCGGCTCGAGCTCCGAAGAGTTATTCACACAGAGTAATCTTTTATTTCCCGGGAGTGAACTGGGAGTCTTACCGTGGCGGAGATTTGCAGATTCCTTCAAGAGGGAAGCGAATCAACGTTAGCTTTGTTTAGGCGGAATTACCTCCCGGAGAGGGAAATGTTGTGTTTAACGGTAAATGCAGCTGTCTTACCCAGCCGCTGATTATACAATATTTTATCATCTTCCGCTGGGGTAGTTAAAGTGTTGTCGGACGCAGCGATAATGCTCACCATTGTATTAATAATTGTGTCGCCAGCACCTGTAGCTAACAGTATTTCCACTAATTAATTCATGTAATTTATAACGCTCGGTGAAATATTCTAGATAATGTCAACACTCGTAACTGGATAACTTGAATATTCAATGATGGGGATATTTTATACTCGTTTCTAAGTAAGGCGAGGGTAAACATCGTCGCAGACAATAATATATTCGTTATGTTCCAAATTAATATTTGTATAACCAAAGCTACAAATTCTGCAAGACAGGTTCAATGAAAACAAATCAGATGATCGTAAAACTAAATAGAAAAACATTTTTATTGCAAATTACGATGGAGAATTTATGATTAAGAACTGCAATATTTTTCGCTCGCGTTAAAGCGAATGAATAAGCTGCAAACTTAACATTGTAAACAAAATCAAGCTCACAAAGCGCTTAATGGTAGAAAATCAACATGATAGTGAATGCTTTTACAAATTCACAGCTTTAATTCGAAGCCTAAAAGGTAGGGAAAAAATGCTTTAAGCATTCAAATAAAGGCACGTCTGAACGAGTGCAACGGTTCGGACTTAATAGCCTCGTTACTTTCATGTTTCTGGTTCATAAACTATGCTCCCTTAGCGTAGCTAAGCCCTTAACGGGAGCATATCTACAGATGCCTGAAGACTACTCAGATCCGATCCAAATGGATATTGATGTCTATTCTAAAATCTTTGAGAATTATTTGTGTGCATTTTGCAGTGTATTTTTGTTTTAAGAGTCTACATTATGTTGTGGGATAATTTATTGCCTTACATTATCTACCTGTATACAATGAATGATTTAAAGCTTTTGTTTAACTTGATAGTATTTTAATTTGATTATAATCTTCTGCATCTAAATGCAGCATATATTATATGAATTTTATACAGGTATTCTATTTATTCTAACCTCGTTAAGAAAATATAATCTAAAGCTGAAAAAGGTTGCTGCACCAATATCAAGAGATAATAAATACTACTCAATGGTAGGTACTTTAATTTTATGACAAAAGGACACTCACACTGACAGCGGTAAACACAAAGCTTTCTAAGCCCGTAGATTTTATACAGGACCGACCAGAATGACAATTAATGATGGCAACGTCCTATTACAAAAATCGGTGGCATAAGCACCCTTTTTTTTCTTTTTTTTTTGTTGCCGAGGTGGAAAATCCTCATGGATGTCCTCCGCCCTGGGCATAAGCACCCTGTGCTAAGTTAACAATGCAGGTAGTTTTCATGTGGAGCAACAATTACGGTGAAATGAAATGAAATCATTTATTCTGTAAATAGGATATCAGAATCACTTTTACACGTCATTATAAAAATAAAAAATAAGCTAGATGTAGTCGACATTTCCTATCTGACTACCCCTGAGAAGTAATGGCGAAACAAACTCAGGGGTCAAAGTCTTTTTGAAAGTCCAGACATAATCTTGGTCAGATCATATAATGACATAAATGATGCTACGTTTCATAACCAAGTAATAAATGTATTTTTAACGGATAACTGAATTCAGTTCAGCATGTCGATTGTGTAAAAATCTCACCGTGAATTCATGCGTGGAGTGAGCTGTCAGTGTCATTCCACTGATGCTAGGAATTGATCAAGGATTACATTTACAATCATAATCGAGATTTTAATCATATTTTTATGCTAATTCTATTGACCATTTTATATTATTTAAACGCTATTTAAGCGTCTAAACATTATATTTAGGGTTTTTTTAAATAAAATAGCAAAACAGAAATTCAGTCAGAAACTCAATTTTGTATTTTGTCCATTTTTTCCTAGATTAGTCCTTAAATAGCCTCAGGCGCAAACGCGTCATGCACGTACAATAAATAAAATAAAACGTACACGTCTAAGCTAGCTACTACAGAAAATGCGCATTGACATCGTTTGTTATGAATTCGTTTTTTTGTTAACTGATTAAATAAACGCAATCCAATGTTATTAAAATCTCGATTATGATTGTAAATGTAATCCTTGGTCCATCCCTAGTATCAGGTGGGATGACACTGACAGTTCACTCCACCTAAAATTCCATGAGATGATTATAGAATAGATCGGCTGTTCATTTCTTTAATTAAAGATAGAGCTTTTTAACTCTACAAATAATCACGTACGCCTCGTAATTGCTATACCATCATACCAATTACGAGGCGTACGTAATTACATGCACGTCATGTGCATGTCATAAACCGCCAAGGTCAATTGTCCATAAGACAGTAAGATAATTTCAACCTTAGTTAAGTTTTAATTTACTTGGAATTGATGTCAAAAGTGTCTGAAGTGGTAGTGAGAGCAGGCCTTATTTGTAAAAGGACCGATGGCTAGTGGAGCAGACGAGTCCTGGATTGGAGACCGCGTATCGGCAAGCGTAGTGTGGGACGCCGCCCTGCTAGATGGACCGATGAACTTAAAAAGGTGGCCAGACAGGATGTGTAAGGCAGAGGACAGGGTGCTGTGGTGTGGCCTGGGAGAGGCCTATGTCCAGCAGTGCTATGTGCACGAAGGATAGGCCACGAAAAACTAACAAAAATAAAAAAAAAACACAACGTCGCTCTACATAATTATGATGACCCTCAAAGTAGTCACATTTATTGATTTATAATATTCGAAAATAAGCCTATAACAGTTATAAATATAAAAACTCACCCTCACTCCACTTACTGGAAGTAATAAACAAAATGTACGGAAAACAAATATTGAAATGACGAGTACGAGATGAATTACCATATTTTTGGATTACTTCTCGTAATTCGGGTACACATTTACCTTTAGACACAACTTGAATCTTATCATTATACGATAATTGAGATAACTTATTGCATTTAACTTATAACAAACACATTATCAGCGCACACGTCACAACTGAATACCATTTTTTACCATTTTTAGGTGAGAAAAACACCAACAAACAATACACAAGTAACATTTACTGTACTTTTCTGTTTCGAAACAAATTATTTATAACTTAATAGGTTAAAACATTCAAACACGCGTTATAAATTGCTTGTTATTATGAAACAATATGGCGTATTTACGAAAAACCAAACGAAAAATATAATTTCCAATTTGTCGAAAATACTAGCAGATAAAATTGCGATATTTTTATATCGAGTTGCTTTACAAATGCGAGAACCAAAATTTTGGCGGGTTATCCGTCTGCAGCCATGAGCCAATCACAGCCCAGCTCCACTCAAAGGAGTTACGCCCACAATCTAGACATGTGTGCCGTTCATGCACACAAAATATGCATCAGTGTGCTTATATGTATCAATGAAAAAGTTGCAAAATGAGGCAATTCATCTTGGAGCCTATACAGTCTACTACGTACTGACTTACGTGCGTAATTACGTCACACGGGTGCGAGAACTTGCTATAAGTGTTACGCAGGAGTTTTAACTTTTATTTTATATTTTGTATTATTTTATAACATAGTTAAATAAATGCATTTGGGCTAGGGAAGGCTAGGCCTAATTGCCTCTCTCGCCCCTGCAATAGGCTTAGTTGATTTAATTAATTAATTATTAATTAATTCATTTATATCAGACATAGTCCATACATTGTATAAAAATTAAAATTCAATAAAACACATGACTTTAAAATAATTAACAATCAATAAAATTACACATAAACATTAGAATTATATATCCAATTATATTTAATTTGTTGTCAAAAGTGATAAAGCAAAATTACGTACCTAGGTACCTATATAACTCCTAAGCGCATGCTTGGAGAGGGGCCAGTTTCCACTTCGTTGGAAGACGGGGAAACTGGTCCTCATAAAGAAACCAGGGCGCCCGGCGGACTCTCCGTCCGCTTACCGGCCCATCGTGCTGCTCGACGAGGTGGGCAAGCTCTTTGAAAGAGTAATTGCAGACCGCCTTGTCGGGCGGCTGGTGCGGGTGGGGCCGGATTTGGCGGAGAGCCAGTTTGGTTTCCGTAAGGGGCGCTCTACGGTGGATGCCATCATGCGCGTTCGAGCCCTCACGACGGGGGATGCTGTTGCCCGGGGTGGGGTCGTCTTGGCGGTGTCTCTTGACATCGCCAATGCCTTCAATACCTTGCCCTGGAGTTGCATTAGGGAGGCACTTCGGTATCACCGGATGCCGACCTACCTCTGTCGTGTGGTCGAGGCCTATTTGACGGACAGGGCCGTCATCTACCCCGGTCACCACGGAGAGTGGAACCGGCGAGAGATGTCGTGCGGTGTCCCACAGGGATCGGTCCTGGGGCCGCATCTGTGGGACATCGGGTACGACTGGGTGCTGCGCGCCGACCTCCCTAGTGGCGTCAGCGTAGTCTGCTACGCTGACGACACGCTAGTCCTGGCACAAGGGAGTTCGCATCAGGCGGCGGCCGAACTGGCGGCACGTGGGGTTGCGACAATCGTCGATAGGATCCGGCAATTGGGACTCGAGGTGGCATTGCACAAGTCCGAGGCCATGTGTTTTTATGGTCCTCGGAACGCGCCACTGTCGGGTTCCCAGATAACGGCGGGAGGGGTTCACATCGGCGTCGAGTCGACGATGAAGTACCTGGGACTCGTCCTCGATAGCCGGTGGAACTTCGTGGAGCATTTTCGACGTTTGGCTCCCAGACTGGAGCGGGCCGGGGCTGCTTTGAAGCGGCTCCTGCCCAATCTAGGGGGTCCAAACGCCTCCTGCCGGAGGCTCTACGCGGGGATCGTGCGGTCCATGGCCCTTTACGGGGCACCGGTGTGGGCGCGTTCTCTGAGGCTGCGACCAGCGCAGCGGTTGAACGCGTCCCAAAGGGTCATGGCCATCAGGATGGTACGGGGATACCGCACGGTCTCCCGTGAGGCGGCGAGCCTCCTTGCCGGATTGCCGCCATGGGATCTGGAGGCGAAAGTCCTCGCGAACATTTGGGTGTGGCGCGAAGAGGCGAAACTCCGGGGCATAACTCCGCTGCCGCAAGAAATTGCGGCACAGCGGACGGAGCTCCGGAGGGATCTCATGGCGACATGGAGAGTGCGATTGTCGCAACCCAGCGCTGGGCACGCCACAATTGTGGCGATAAGTCCCCTCTTTGAGGAGTGGCTGGAGAGGCGCCACGGCGTCCTCACCTTCCGCCTGACGCAGGTCCTCACCGGACATGGATGTTTCGGGAGGTACCTGTTTAGGATTAAGCGGGAGGAAACGCCCGGGTGTCACCACTGTGTGGATCGCCCGGAGGACACGGTGGAGCATACGGTGGAGGTCTGCCCAGCTTGGGCGGAGCACCGCCGTGTCCTCACGGAGGCGATCGGCGGCGGCGATCTCTCGCGTCCGGGCCTGGTTCAGGCCATGGTTCGGAGCGAGAGTGCATGGGAGGCCGTCACCTCCTTCTGCGAAGCAGTTATGCTAGCGAAGGAGGAGGCGGAACGCGTGAGGGTGAGACAAGGTTCACGCCCTCATGCCCCTAGTCGCCGCAGGAGACGCCCCGGGCGTCGGGAGTCGCAAGCCGATTTCCGGCCACCGTAGGCGCGGGCCTGCGGACGGTGAGCGATGGGTAGCTCGCCGTCCGATAAGGACCAGGCCCGGGTCGACGGCGCGTTGTGTTCCACGCGCGCCTCAAAGAGATGTCAGCACAAACTGACGGGGTCCGTTAGGACCAATGCCTGCCGGGGTTGCGAGTTTGTCCGAAAGGGATATCGTGGCCCTGGCACACAGGCAACGGAAGGAACACGGGTGGGTTTTAGTCAGTAAAAGTCTGACACGCCCTCCCGCTCCGCCCAGAGCGGGAGAAGTTATTTGATGATTTCCCACCCAAAAAAAAAAAAAAAAAAAAAAAAAAAAAGGTACCTATATAAGGTGTATCTATTCATACACGAAATCTCTTAAGGGGTCATTGTACTCATCATTATGAACTACTTTAACTATGGGACCAAACTCAAAATCGCGAAAAAAAAATCAGCTGTTCCCTACATTTTCACGAGTAAGTTAAGCGAACATAAATGTAGGGAACAGTTGTTTTTTTTTTCGCGATTTCAACTTTGGTCCCATAGTAAAAGTTGTTCCTAATGATGAGTACAATGACCCCTTAAGGGTCAGATAATCGCCATTGACCTTGGCCATACAAATGTGCGTCGCAATATTTATTTTTAGTAACGAAAATATGAACATTTGAATAAAATCACAGATAGAATTATCAATAATAAAACATTCTATTCATAAAAAATAAAGCACAAAAATATCTTAAATAAATATCTTATGCGCTAAGGTAGCGAAATTAGCGCGAAATTCAAATTTTATTACGTTTTTTGCAATTTGCAGGTCAGTAACAGGTTGTATGTTGATCTAAATATGATTCGCGGCCGTAACAAATATGGCTTTACAGAATTATAATCGTTAGAATCGTCAATGCAACTAACTCTCTTCGTAAAATCCTATTGAATGACTATTTCTGAAATAATCATTCAGTAGGTTTTTATGAACTTAGAGAGTTGTAATGCTGATTCTAATGATTATAATTCTGTAAAGCCATATTTACTACAATACTAGTTTAACATACATTTTTTGCATGACTTACTTGCATTATATGAAGGCGTAATAACAGATTTAAAAGTCACTAAAATCATATATCTGCGCCCCAAGAGATTTCGTGTATGAATTGATACACTTTATATACATTAAAATTCGAATTTCTTCTATAGTAGAGTTAGGTGTTATTATCATGATAAATATGAATTAATTTCGTTTTACCATCATAATACTCATGTACACACGGCTACACATCAAGCTATGAATTTCCAGTATAAGCTGATCTAGAATCGTGTAGGATTTCCGTACAATGAGAGGTCAGCGTATACTGGCAATGTATAGCTTGATGTGTAGCCGTGTGTACACAAAATACAATTTCGATTATTAAATTGTATACATACTAACAAGAACATAAAAGAGAAATGCCGCCATGTAACAAATAAAGCAAATTTCAAAGGGAATTTCAGCTATTCAATCCAATATTACAATATCAAGTGGTAAATATGATTTCATTAATTTAATATCCAGTGTACCTGTTCCAATACAACGAATTAACAAGAAGTCCCAATTTAGGTAGCTTTTACCACTAGCAGGTGTAGATTCTGGAATTCCGTCAATGAATCTACGCAGGTATGCTTGAGATCTTAAATTAAGGAAATCTTATTACGAAATTCCGACATGTGTCGCAAGCTAAAAGCCGGGACGCGGATCCGTGTGGCCTTAATGAAGGTGCTCAAAATTTATAACACCCTTAACCTTTTAGTTACTTTGTAAGTAAATTGGACCTCAAACGCGCTTACCTTAATGGGCGATAACTTTTGTATATTTTGTGTATAGCACTGGGTGGAACGTACGCGGAATTATCCGCTTTCGTGATGCGTGTCAACTCCGTAATGAAGTGCCGAATTTTCCGCGATGACTCTGATCTCCGAAACGTGATTACAGACTTTTTTTGTTGCTGTCGATCCAGGCTTATCTTCATTGACATTTTATTTTTCTCAAAACAGACAGCGATGAATTTTTTCCATCTAAACACTCATATTTTCTAAACCTACTGTTTCCGGTTATTCATAAATTGTACTGTCACGTACAAATTAACAAGAGATAGAAAACGTATAATTCAATTTATTTCGTAACAATTAATCCGTGGTAACTGAATATTCAAATGTTTGCAGGCGTGTTGTCATGCGTGATATTGCTATCAAAGCCCATTATTACTGTAATAGGTATTAATTAGTATGATAGAAACACGAACATTCTAAGCATTTATGGTGTTATACATAAAATCGAAACACTGAATCATCATCATCTGCCTAGCCTTTTCCCAACTATGATGGGGTCGGCTTCCAGTCTAACCGGATGCAGCTGTATACCAGTATTTTACATGGAGCGACTGCCTATCTGACCTCCACAACCCAGTTACTGGGTAACACGATATCCCTTGGAAAGACTGGTTGTCAGACTTTTGGGCTTCTGACGACCCGTAACAACTGTCAAAGATCTACAAATGACAGCCGGGACCAACGAACAGATGAACAGATGGTCACCCATCCACGGACCAACCGCGGCAAGCGTAGCTTAACCTGATCGATCGACCCGTGCGGCAGTTATTATTTAGCCCCAAGCTCCTCACTAAATATTTATTTGAAATTTAAACAAATATATAGGTAATCTTACTCTAAGGAAGCCACTAGCTACACTTATTACAACAGTCAACTGGGTCAAACAAATAATAAAGGCCAACCTCTTACTTAGCATAATAAATTAGCTTATAATTGTCCCACTGCTGGGAACCAGGCTTCCTCTCTGTGAGAGGGATTGGACCGTAATCCACCACGCGGGCCGCGTATTTCCATATCCGTGTACATTAGGAGGCAGTACTGCCTTGAAACACGCACGGGTTTGTCGCGCTAACTGCCTTTACAAAATCGTGTTCAATTCAAGGCACATGTCCTCCAATCGCGCACGGGTCAGCGGGACGTGATTATTTTTTTTCCCGTTGTCCCCTTATCGTACGAAGTAAACCTTTTTTAAATCTAAACGGTTAGGTTAGGTTAGAACTGTGACCACACAACGGCAGTTAGCGACAAACCCGTGCGTGTTTCAAGGCAGTACTGCCTCCTAATGTACACGGATATGGAAATACGCACGCGGGCCCAGTGCGGGTTGGTAGAAGTCACATGTCATCGAATTTTTGATTCTAGGACATGCCGGTTTCCTCACAAAGTTTTCCTTCACCGTTTTGAGAGCAGTGTTGATGAAATAATTTACTCAAAGGGTTGCCTGCCTGGTTTCAAACCTACGACCTACAACTTGTAAGTCGCCGTCGTTTCCACTCAAAGACATTCAATTATTTGCATAACAATAGACGGGACATAGCGAACAAAATCTTAATCCGATACATTTGTCCTAGTTGGCAGGCGCATGTCAAGTCGTAATTCTCATTCGTGTCCACAAAAAAAATATATTTTCGAAGTATAATGCCTAATCGTGCAATATGGTATTAAACTTACCTTTTATTTAATTTTGCTATACGAGTATTACGCTAGACTACACTGAGACTGGACTACACTGAGATGGGATCACAATTTTTCTATGACATTACTTCTGATAGCGTGATCTATCTTATATCTCTTTGTTTCCACTGGACCACCACTGCTCTGCACATTTATTTCCTTTTTAATAAAACAAAAGAGTTTTATCAACATGTTTCACATTAATTTATTACAAAGAAAAATATAGAAAAGTTCGCCGACAACAGTATCTTTTTTATTTTTTATTTATACTTTTTCATTATTTTTGTTCCCACAAGAATAATGGAATACATAGTTAAACGTTTTTGTGTAGAATCAACTTGAATCTAGCTAATGATCTTAGCTGTAATAAGCTGGACTACAGTGAACATAACCAGTACAGCAAGCCCTGGTTGGAAGGTAGAGGCTCCTCCAGTGACGCTGCTTATCCACTCAGTGTAGTTGGAGACCCGGGTATAGACTTCGGGGAATGAACTAGGCGCGCAGTTGTTACTCATTGACAGAATACCCGCCAGCCCTCCGTTGCAGACTAATCCGTTTCCAAAGTCACCCTGTTAGAAACAGTAATTTTTTTAATAACTATCACATAATATGACTAAAACCCACTAGTTACGGATTGCCTAGTAACTATATGTTAAAGACTCAACATGGCTAAAAAAAACAACCGTCTTTTTTTTTTAAAAAACTCCGAAATAAACTTATTTTTCACTTCAAGTGTTTTTTCTTTGGTTTTTTTTTTTCTTTTTCTCTTTTCGTTGCGGTACCTACTCCACACAAATTCGTATACCACTACTTGCTAAGTAAATATCAGTGACAGGAAGTAAGTGGAAAAAATAAGTATTATTGAAGCTAACTCAAAAACTACCCAAGCAAAGTTACTATAATTTATACGGGAAATAACAAAAAGAATCACCAGTAATCACGGAGAAATTGATGAACATACTTAAAAAAATACATACAGACGAACATAGAACCTCCTTTTTGAAGTCGGTAAAAAAGGCAAACCTTTTTACAATCTTATGTAACGTTGTATCGTTACTATCTTCCAAACAACAAAATGACAACAATAACATGTCCAGTCGAACCGCAGACGTATTAATATTAGGGATGTCCTAAGTTACTAAACAACATAAATTAGCTGTCTGTGCTAGTGATGCACGCGATTTGCATATCCGAACGTACATAATGATATACGTGGAAAACCGCTCGCGCCGTATGCCACTCGCTCTCGGTCACCTTCCATTCGAAATCCTGCTCCGGGCGAAGACGCACGTTCACCTGATTCCATATCACTTGTGACCTTACATACATGGTCTTCACCATTTTAAAAGCCTAAAGCAGACTACAGTATTTATTGGCTAATATTAGTCAACCTTATTAAATTCTGTGTTTTCGTAACCCCATAATGGGTAAGTGTTGAACAGCTAATTAAGTTTTATATTTTTCTATGTACCTACCTATATAGGTTAACTTAGGGCGTGTACCTACTTGCTACCTTTGTTTAGCTTATTATGCCTTCTGCATTCATATTTACCATGCAACCTATTTGCCTACAGCTCTGTGCATTTTGAGATCTTGTATCGTATTATATATTCACTCAAAATGTGCAAGTCATGCCGTGCTTCTCACTACCATTTTGTTAACTCCGAACTGATTATGACATCCACACACCACCTTCATTGGCGCACTAGTACATCTCGCTATGCTTGGTGTTACAATCAGCGGAGGTGACCAATATAGGTAATCTTGTAACACGCTGGACGTTATGTTCCAGGGTCCAAAGTACTGGCTTACCGATCCTTGATTATCGGTGGCATCCGGCCATCTACTGCCGTGCCATCACCTGCCGGCAGTTCAGGCAATCCTCCAGCTCCGCGCTGGGTACATATTTTACCCGCGCGGCACGTCGAGCTGGGCTTCGGGTCTGGCGTGAACATCCGCCGACCGTCACCATCCCTGGCGTCTGCAGCGTGGCGCACCCGCCGCGGTCTTCGTCACACCAGGCTGAGCCAGGAGAGTACTGTGCTACTCCCAAGGGAAGTTGGGGAAATCCTTGTGACCATAGACTTTTCTACCCCCTTCACTTTTATGTGATATTGTAATAAATTATGTTGACAATTTACGTGGTTTTACTTATCTGGTGCACCATGTAAACCCTTTCCGTCACATTGGCGCCCAGCGTGGGGCGGGGCTTCGCCCGGAGCAGGATTTCGAATGGAAGGTGACCGAGAGCGAGTGGCACACGGCGCGAGCGGTCTTCCACGTACATCATTATGTACGTTCGGATATGCCAATCGCGCGCATCACTAGCACAAACAGCTAATTTATGTTGTTTAGTAACTTAGGACATCCCCAATATTAATACGTCTGCGGTTCGACTTCACATGTTATTGTTGTCATTTTGTTATTTGGAAGATAGTAACGATACAACGTTACACTTATCACGTGTGATTCTCATTCAGAATGTTTAATAAATCTAAGTAAAATTAAATTAATAGTTTAAAAAACACTTGAAAAACATGCTTTCATAAAAGCACGTAAAAACAAAAAAGACTGGTCTAAGAAATCCAAAACAGCTATGATACGATTTTCCATCATAAAATTCCAGTTTATATCTTCGAGCTCCATCATCAGATCACAGTACCATATTATTGTTTTGTCATCAGAACTACATACAGCTGCTAATTTTCATTACGCTACGACCCTTGGAAGATGGTTAAATTAGTTACCTTAGATTCTATTACATAGTTAGTTACATACAGGTCGACCTAATAAAAGCGTGTTAACAATAAAAGAGGTGAATCAGATAAAAATACTTCATAAAAACCCATTCCATTTTACGTCGTTTCATAAAAAAATACCCTTTAAACTATAGGAAGAACTTGGATATTTAAAGCAGTACTAAATATAAACAAAACGAATGCATGAAAAAGGCTTTGTAAAACAAAAGAGAGCGTAGGTTATATTAGCGATACGCCCACCACACACGTCACACATTTTCAGAGGAAAGTGCTGATCCCCAAATAATTGGCATAAAATAAGGCCGAAAGATAAAATCCGTGGGATTTGCTCTTCACAACATCCAAAATTATAACAATGCCTATTTAGACCTTGGATTCACTGTTCGTACACGGTATTATCCGAAACCACCGAACTGATTTCAATGAAATCTTGTGAATATGTGTGATTGGTTCCAGCTTGAAAGACAGGTTAGTTTTGGACCCGTTAGGTGGCGCTCCATGCGAAGCAGGGACGGGTCGCTAGTAGATTATATAAATGACACGGAATACGTTTGCTTTCATTAAATCCTTCGCTCCCATTTTAATTAGCATTCTTGTTTTGAAATCTTTGAACTACAAAACAGGTAAGTGAGCACCTGTCCTTTTCCGAACAGTGTTTGGGTCGACTTTCAGTCTAACCGGATGCAGCTGAATACCAGTATTTTGTATACAGCGACTGACTATCTCACCTTCACAATCCAGTCACTGGATAACACGATACCCCTTGGTAAGACTGGTTGTCAAACTTTCGGGCTTTAAAGACGGCTTCGTAACGACTGTCAAATTTCTATGAAATTGTGGTAATAAAGTGGTAGAATTTTATGTATATTTTAATATTAGTACTTACAACGCATCCAGTAGATATAATGTCGAAGGACGACGCACAAAGCATAGACGGTAAAATGTTAGCACCTCCTTGCACTAGATTGTATTGGAGAGTGCAAATGTTTTGACTGGAGATGTACTTTCTTGCAAACCTCTGATTTACGCTTGCCTGAGGAAATAATAAATGAATACGTTATTAGCATCCATCTTCTTGTTCTTTAAAGTCTCTTAGCGTTCGAGTGAACATTGGACTCTATCTACCTGATATATTAAAAAATTTAACGGAACTTGTAAGAAATCCTCAGCCGGAATATACATTTAGGATCGCTCCCTATTACATGGGACTTAAACATAACTGGTGAAATGTCGGTGTGCCTCTGCCTAATCCTTCGAGGGTTACAGGCGTGTTGTTATGTGATATTTATGTTTATCACCCGGATAACTTAACCGAATCTTATCAGGAAGTGGTGAACAATACTTAATGTAGTTGTTTATTTTTGAAACCTGGGATTCAGTTTATCATTTTCGAGTTCTGGAGTGTGTTATAAATACAATGATAGATATACCTAAGTTTACATACATAAAAAATAAATCATTTAAAATATCACTATATAGAAGGTAGTTATTAGACTTACAGTAGCGGTCGAATTTTCACTGCCCCATCCAACGACGACACACTGCGTGTCTTCGGCGGGCTGGAAGGATGCGGGCGGCACTGTCAGAGGACTTGCCACCGTGTTGTTGAAGGGATTGTTGAGCTGAAATTAAGATTCAGATTCAGACACCAGGTTTTCTTACATCATCTGCCTAGTTTTTTCCCAACTACGCTGGGGTCGGCTTCCAGTCTAACTGGATGCAGCTGAATACCACTAATTTTACATGAAGCGACTGGTTGTCAGACTTTCGGTCTTCTGACGACGCGTAACAACTGTCAAAGATCCACGAATGAAAGCCGGGACCAATGGCTTAACGTGCTTTCCGAGGCATGAACGTGTCTTGGTATGTAAAGGTGATCACCCATCCATGGACCAAGCGCGGCAAGCATAACTTAACCTGGTCGATCGACTCGTGCGGTACTTAGCCGCTTAACCCTCAGGCTTTCTTACAATTTCAACATATTTTAAGTGACTGACAGCTAACCACTTGCAATACACATCAGGGAGTCAATTTCCGTACTTTATTTTTCCGCCTGCCAAGCGTGGCAATTATGGCAAACCCCCCTTCGAGGGAGGTCTATGTCCAGCAGTGGACGTTATTCGGCTAAAATGATGATGATGAAGAGCGTTCGCATTCTAATCTCAGTTTCAACCTGTCAAAAACATTCTTAATTTTCCTACATTTTTTTCAAGTTTTGACCTAGATTTTAAAAGGTTTTAATTGCATGCAGCATTAATGGCCTTCTGACGTGTAGAAAATTTTGTTAGCACAACACTATTGTCGTTGTAGCACATCACTGCTGTAAAACAAAAGCTTGTTATTACAAGATTCATGATTGCGCCCGCATCAATGACATTCGACCGCACGTCGTCGGTGGTAAGGCCGGCTCCACACTTTGTCCCCAGTGTTGCTCTTAATGCCGCTCGTCCAACGTATGGATCTAGAAAAATGCATTGGCTCCAACGTTGGTGTGATCATAGGCAGTTGGACGGCGCGTAGCGGTTTTTTCAAAGGAATCTACGCCAACACTCGAGATTCGTCCTTATGTTGGCTGCTTGTTCAACCAACGTTGCCACGTATGGAGCCGGGGTAACACTTCGACCTTGCACTGGGCTAGCGTAGTACCGAGTTTCAAAAGAATAAAAGGCCAGCTTATACCTACTGGTAACCACTGCCGTGAGGTTCAATGTACTTACATAATACTTTCACTGTATCTTTTATTTAATTCCATACAAACATCTCATACCGCTGTCTATATTTGTCTGCAGATGCGTTGGATAATGTTCTAGGGAAAATAATACGTTACGGAAGAGCGGCGACATTAAAACCGTCAGATATGTTGTGGCCCTAAGTTTTAAAATGATTTTTTAAATATTAATTGAATACTTACAGTGAGAATAGCAATATCGTTGGCATACGCAGGGGGGCCCGTGTAACTGGGGTGTACAGTGACGTTGACTACGACCCGAAATTGTTCAGGAGAAGTGTCGTTGGTAAGAACAACTGAACCAGCAAACACCCTGTAGTCACTCGGAATGATTGGCGATGGAGCTACCCTGCCAATCGTCAAAATATTCTATATAATTAAAATGAAATGATTTCGTTGGTAAGGGCATGACTTGAGAACGGCGGTACTGATTATTATATATGACTATTTTTTTGTTCAAAATTTTTCGTATTTGTCCGAATAAGGATATTAGAACTATTGTTTTGACAAGACAAATTTTGTCGGGTCATCTAGTTATTTATGAAATTATTGACTGATCTAAAATATAGTACGTTCCTTTGAACAAGCTGACTTGTAGACAAATACAATAAAACAGTTGTTAAATAATACGAAAGACATAAAAAGTTCTAAAAATGGAAATACAGAAAGAAACTTGGGAGAACAACGAAAAACAAGAAAATCTAAGAGTAGGTATATAATAGTTTGTTTTCTTATCAGTTAATGTAGTATTGGAGTACAACATACTAATTTGATGTACAAGATAAGTGAACGCCTAAACAAGTTGAAACAGATATCCGTAAGTTAATCAGATAAGTTCTCAAATTCTTCGCTAAGTTTATTAGAGACGCTACGAGATTTATTACTTCGAACTCAGTAGTGTCATCGACGTAGCTTAGTTGTAAGTAGATTGAGAAAAGGGAAATCAGTTGTGATAGTATTGTTGAATAATGGCTAGAAGAATATACCAGTCTATAGGGAAATTGGAAACGAAAGACCATCTAAGAATATAATTGCACGTGCAGCACCCGTACACGCGAAGTTCTTAAAAATAAAAAAATTACTGAGATAATATCAGAGAGACAGAGAGAGAGAGTTATGTCTTTCTTCTCTCTCATGTAACGAAATGTGCCTAAACGTGACGCGTCGAATCGCCACCTAAAAAGTTTCAATTAAAAAATATAAATATGTTGGGATCAGACAAAAATGACACTAAAGTACCCCAATTTAGTGTCATTTTTGTCTGATGTAATCTGTGCTAACGTAGCCCGCGAAATTCAAGTTTCATTTCGGTTTATGCAATTTGCAGGTGAGTGTCAGGGTTGCATATTGATCAAAATATGATTCGTGACTCTAACAAATGTGTTTTTACAGAGTTATGATCATTAGGAACATCAGCACAACTCTCTTATTTAAAATTAAATATCATTATTTCATGTAGTCATTCAATAATGTGAACTTAGGGAGCTAAAGATTCAGTCAAATTGTATTTTTTTTTTTGATAACTATTCTGATAGTTGTCAACGTTGCAAATAGCTGTCAAATATTTCGCTGTTTTGTTTAATTCATCGAGATAACTAAATTAAATTATGAAACTCGCTCTATAGTGCACTAAAATATTGATTATGGATTGCATTATAACTGTATTAGCGGCTTCCTTGCTACAGTGCTTGCGTTACATTAGGAACGGCATCCTGAAAATGATTGTTAACAGGCCAGACTGTTCGGTGAAAATAGCTTTAGGTAAAACATAGCACATAGTTAAATTATTTCATTACATTACGTCATGCCTGTGATTCCCAAATAGGTGGGCAGAGGCGTATGGTGCTACCACACTGAGCCTCGAGGGCGGGCTTAGGCAATTTATCTGTGTTTTTATCTTTTCTAACAATACTAATATAGATTATTAAGTACTTTCTGTTACTAACCCATCACTAAACAACCTATGGACTGTTCATATCTGAAATAAAGATTTTAATTTTATTTATGATTTATTAGGTGTAGTAATAGTTTTAGATGTAAAACTAGCATTTGGAAGTCCGTCTTTCCGTGTCACAATATTGCCATCTTTCAGAATGCACCTATCAAAAAAATATAAAACATTACTTACTTGACTGTAGTCCCATTTCAACAACAACAAACACATACAAGAAACATTATCCACAAGAACAATATTAAAATTATGCACCATTATTATAAGATGTCATTACTCTATGACATTGAGATTAAATTTCGGCTGTTATTTTTTTTTCTAGCCTTCTTTGTCTCAGTCCTGGGCAAAGGCCTCCCTCCACTCTTCCATGTTTCATGAATTAATGATATTATATTTATTTGCAAGAGTATTATGGAGCTAACATAAGTTCTTAAGATCTATGGGTTTCACTATATTCGGCATTTCAGCCGTGCAAATATTTAGATTTTAAATCTTGGTTATACTTATTGCATCTAGTACATGAGCCCACGCGTCCTCCTTCCAGCTTTTACTGTACCTATCCAGTTCGCCAACTGTTCTTAACTATTAAAAAACACTTACCCAGTGACGTATGTGAAAGCGCAAGAAGCTGTTGTCAATACATGCTGTAATGTTATCAGAACCCCTCCACATCTGTGACCTCTGGTATATTGAGTCAATTGATTAATTTGCTGTATGGAAACCTGCAAGATAAGAATATAATAGAAACTCTTTATTTTGCATAAAATAAAGTACATAAAAGGTCTTAAATATAAAGATAATATATATCACTGTTGTGTCAGCCACAGTAAGTATCTTCTATCTACTTTGATTTCTATATAACAAGATGACAGTGTTATCTTCGATTATGGTGTGAAGATATTATAGTATGTTTGACCTTAGGGCGTTCCCCTGCTAATTCCGCACTGGGAAAACAAGATGGTCTACGATTTTACGCGACTTTTGAATATAAAATGTTGTGGTAAAAAGTTTCCCATTCACGTTCAATCCTTGTTTTGGTTGCGCAGTATATTGCAAATCCTTATCACGTTTTCTCAAACAAAAATAATTTACAAAGAATCACGTTATATTGACTATCAACACGTGATTGTATGATAACGAATTACACTTTTAAATTTAGCATAATTATCTTTATAATAAGGTACTTTAATAATACAAGAAAATTCAACTGGTGCTAACAATCTAAACATTGGATACTGAGCCGAGCGTACATCCAACAGCGCGCTTTCTTTTAGGTGTCGCCTAACGGTAGTGAAAACTTGCATTAGGCTGTTGTAATTAGGCCAATGGTTAGCTTGGATTTTAGACCTTCCCATACATTAATAGTTTTCACATTTAAAATATGCTTAGTCTAGCTATAAATGCGTAGTAAAACAGATACCATTGATAAGCCAAATGATTTATTGCTGTAACAGGAACTGAGCAATTAAATCATGGTGGCAGGCTGTTGGCCCATTGTCACAAATACCACGGCTATGACTCATTAGCTCACACAATTCTCGATTAATTATAATCGGCCAATGTGCTGTATCTGTGCTTTTCTTTTGTTTTTTATCAAAAATTGTCGATTATCCTCATCGTCATCAAAGACAGCCCTATTCTATCCACTGTTGACAAAGTATGCTATCCTAGTACAAAATAGGTTAACTTAGCACTAAAGTGAGAACAAGCGAGTCACATCCAGAAGGCCTAGACAAGTCTGACAATTGCTTTCAAAACGTTTTGTATTTGTATAACGTCTTCAAAAAGGATTGACAAGCTTTTCAACAAGCTTTTTTTTATTGTAGCTTATGACAAACCAATCCACAACATTTTTGACTTGTCACTTTGTCTAGGTCCTCAGGTTTTACCCTACCGTTTAATGCTACAATCATTATGTTTGTCAATAAATAATAGGCCCGATTTGACGCTTAACTTAAACTTGGCCTATTATTTTTTGACAACATTAAATCTTTACTGATTATATCATCATCATAACCATTTATTTTTTCTATCCGTGTGGTTCCGGACGTAAAGAATAGCACCACCCTATTTCTTCCCGTGGGTATCGTAAAAGGCGGCTAAGGGAATTGCTATAGAATGGGCAGCAGCGTTCTCTATGCATCTTAACACCATACTGCGATCACCAACCCGCCTGCCAAGCGTGGCGATTATGGTCAACCCCCTCCCTTTGAGGGAGGCCTATGTCCAGCAGTGGACGTCTTTCGGCTGAAATGATGAATGATGGTGAAGCATATTTTTATAAAAAACTTTTTCACCTGTGTGTTTATGTCAGGTACAAATTGTAACACACTTGTACATTGTCCCAACTACTTCTATTTACTACAATCATTGAGAAAATCCTATGACCTTATACGTGACATTATAATAATATTGTAATCATAAAAGGTTTTGTGAGTCTTTCAGCACCTACAAAATTACTAATTAATCTAAGATTATCGTCATTACCTGCATAATCTTTAGACAAATTATAATAGATAATTATCTTTTCATTATCGATACCTGCGTCTTTGTTTCGATTCGAACAACGATATTAAAGACTTGATATTGTGAAGGTTAACGTTCAGTGCAGGTTTTCGCCAAGGATGTAAACAACAATGGCCGCTTGAAATTGTATATGACTAGCTTCTGCCCGCGGCTTCGCCCGCGTGGATGTCGGTAAATATGTCACGAGAACTCACTACCGGAATTAAAAGTACGCGTAGTAGTATGTGTTAATGCAGATTATATACTATACGTATGTTACCAAATTTCATCTAAATCCGTTCAGCCATTTTTGCGCCAATCCGAAACAAAAATCATCCCCTCTAAAATTGACTACCTCTTTTAGATTTCCGTTCATTTCCGATCTTAAATACAATTACCGAGTTTCAAGTAAATCGAACCGCGCGTTTAAATCTTTCCATTCAATTATTTTCCGCCACAAAATTCAACACCCCCTTTAAAAGGTTGTTTTCGAAAATTTATGTTTACGGCCGTTTTATTTATTAAGAAAATATCCGGGTCAATTTTCAAGTTTATTAATCAAAGGAAACATAATTTTGATATAAACTGTCCCTTTACACCCCGAAACGAGTTTATTTTTGAAAAATATTAAATCATGTTTTATTCAATTACTTTGGAGTTTATCATGACGCGCAGTAAAATCCTTCCCTAAAAAATTAATTACCCCGTTTTGCCCCGTAAGGGTTACATTTGAATAAACCCAAACACATGTAAGGCTTTATATTTTGTGAGAATTAGGTATAATCGTATATTATAAAAATACCGAGTTTCGAGTTAATCGGATCGCACATTAAAATTCTTCTATACAAACTTTGACACCCCCAAAACCCGTTTTAGGGGGTAGTTTAAAAAAACAAAAAATTACAAATTTTATAATTTACTTTCATGCCTACTTTTAGGTTTATTAACTCAAGGAATAAGACATTTCATATAAACAAAATCCCCTCTTTTCACCCCTTAAAGGTCGAATTCCCAAAACCTCTTCTCAGCAGATGCCTACGTCATAATTTAGAGTTAATCAAGCCACGCAGTAAAATCCTCCCTTGTCAAATTGACTACCCTTTTCACCCCGTTAGGGGTCAGTTTCAGTGGCTAGAGAGGCGCCACGGCATCCTGTTATATCCACGGGTTCCTACTCAGGATAAAGCGGGAGGGAACGCCCGGGTGTCCCCACTGAGTGGATTGCCCAGAGAACACTGGTGGAGGTCTGCCCGACTTGGGCGGAGCACCGCCATGTCCTCACGGAGGCGACGCTGGTGGCGATCTCTCATCGGTCCGGCCCTGGCTCGGAGCAAGAGTTCATGGGAGCCCGTTACCTCCTTCTGCGCAGCAGTAATGCTCGCGAAGGAGGAGGCGAAACCGTGAGGGAGAGGCAAAATTCATGCCTTCACGCCCTTAGTCGCCGCGGGAGACGTCCCGGGCGTCGGGAGTCGCAGGCCGATGCTCGGCTATAGTAGGCGCGGGCTTGTGGACGGTAAGCAATGGATAGCTCGCAGTCCGATAAGGACCAGGCCCGGGTCGACGGCGCGTTGTGTTACACGCACGCCTCAAAGAGATGTCAGCAACAACTGACGGGGTCCAGTTGGACCAATGCCTGCCAGGGTTGCGAGTTTGTCCGAAAGGGATATCGTGGCCCTGGCACACAGGCAACGGAAGGAACACGGGTGGGTTTTAGTCAGTAAAAGTCTGACACGCCCTCCCGCTCCGCCCATAGCGGGAGAAGTTATTTGATAATTTCCCACCCAAAAAAAAAAAAAAAAAGCTACATGCAATTGCCTTTAATTCATCCCTTGTGACAACACTACATATTCAAAATGCTTAAAGTCATTACTTTTAGAAAAAGTTATTATTCTAATAAAGGGATTAAATTTAATTTTAAAATAAAAATTGGTCCTTCGGTTAAGGCTAATGCCTGCCAGGGTTGCGAGTTGTCCGAAAAGGATATCGTGGCCCTGGCACACAGGCAAATGAAGGAACACGGGTGGGTTTTAGTCAGTAAAAGTCTGACACGCCCTCGTGCTCTACCTAAGTTATTTGATAATTACCCACCAAAAAAAAAAAAAAACAATTTAAAAAAAATTTTGATACGTTTTATTCTTCATTTTTGTTTCTAAGTAGAAATACTGAGTTTCGAGTAAATCGGACTGCACGTTGAAATTCTTCTATACAAACTTTGACATCCCCATCCCCAAGTAAGCAAGTAGTTTGAAAAAACTAAAAATGACAAACTTTATAATTTACTTACATAAGTATTCATGCCATGTTTTAGGTTTATTAACTCTTGGAATAAAATTTTTCATACAAACCAAATTCCCCCTTTTACCTGCTTAAAAAGGTCGAATTTCCAAAAACCCCTTCTTAGCGGATGCTTACGTCATAACTATCTATGTTTCAGCCCAAATTTCAAATTTCAGCCCAATCTGTTCAGTAGTTTGAGCTGTGTGTTAAAAGCCCAGTCAGTCCCACGACCTTATATTTAAATAAATATTGTGTATTTGTATAAGTTGGAGTAACATTTCGTTTTGTTTCATCTCAATCGCTTCATTCTATGAAAAGTTAGAAACGGTGCACGTGTACTTATATTATTTTTACTTAAATACAAAATTTAGCGAATGAACAACTTCAATACAAAACGTCATCCCCTTTTCACCCCCTGGTGGGTTGAAATAAAACAAAAAACAATGGTTTACGTTCTGTTAGTTTCCAACCATAAGACAAAATATTAGTTATTTTAACTTGAAAAATAATGAATTTCATCCCCCTTTTCACCCCTTAAGGGTTGAAATTCTCACAAAACCGTTGCGTTAGCTTCCAACCATAGCCTAGATAATAAATTTAGTGATTTTTACTTCGAAAATTAAGGACTTTCCATACACAACTTCATCCCCATTTTTAACCCTTCGGGGGTAATATTATCAACAAATAATTTATACGTGTCTCACACGTATAAATTATTTTCAATCAGCCTAAACACAAAATTTGAAGACCCTAGCTTCAAAACTCACGGACTTACATATAAATTTCTATCCCTTATTTTACCCCTTTAGGGGTGGAATTCTTACAACACCGTTGCGTAACCTTTGAACTATAAGCCTAGATAATAAATTTAGTGATTTTTACTTCGAAAATTAAGGACTTTCCATACACAACTTCATCCCCCTTTTTAACCCTTCGGGGGTGGAATTATCAAAAACGCTGAGATACGTATAAATTAATTTTCAATTGTCAGCCTAAACACAAAATTTGAATATTCTAACTTCAAAACTGACGGACTTTCATATAAACTTCCATCCCCTATTTCACCCTCTTAGGGGTAGAATTTCAAAAAATCCTTTCTTAGTGGATACCTACTCTTTACTAAGAACACACCCTCTAAATTTCACGTCTCTAGGACCAGCGGTTTGAGCCGTGCGTTGATATATCAGTCAGTGAGTCAGTCAGGACTTTGAATTTTATATACAGGGTGGAATTTTGTAATGCCACCTGGAGGGAAAGTACTCTTAATACTGCAGATAGAAAATTTTACTCAAAGGAAACATTCCTTTATTTTTGAATAGAAAGCAAACTGCATTCAAAGATTTTCGAAAATTCTCTTCTCTCACACCCGGGAATCGAACCGGCTAAAATCTGAAAAAATTATACCCTGTATTTTTATTGCATCGATCGTTAGGGTCAATTATAAGGATGAAATCTCTCTAACAAACATGATAAATTAAATTAAAGGAAAACCAGGAAATCTGAAGTTACAAATTCAATGAGTCAAGTTAAAGCTCTTTAAGTAACATCCATCTTTTGTAATGCAGACTCCTTTGCGACATACTCGTAGCTGCGTGTATGAGGTAATTTAAATATGGAATGTTAGATTAAAATTTGAAAATTAGATTGTCATAGTTGTTATTCACATTTGATTGTTTTTACAACTCATTTCACATTTTGTCTCACGGTGAAAATGGCTTATCAAGAACAGTTTGATTTAATGGAAGCTTATTTTTTAAATAACAAAAACGTGAATCTAGCTTTGCGGTGGTATGGAGAGAGATATCAAGACCGACAGGCACCAACTCGGTTCGTATTGAAAAGAATGGTAGAAAATTTAAAGAATACGGGTGGTTTCAAAAAGAGACGGCCAACTATTCAGCAAAACTATTTCGATTTTGAACTAGATGTTTTAACATACTTTGAATCATTTCCAAAGGCTTCAAGTAGAGATGCTGCCGATGAATTAGGAACAACCCACACTCGCGTACTTAAAGTATAAGTATAAATGCTATCGTGAAGGTCGGTTGGTGCAAAAATTGCATATTGGGGATCGTGACAGACGATTACAATTTTATGAAAACATGCTTGGAGAAATTGACAAAACCCAAATTTTTTGAGTAACATTGTATGGTCTGACGAAACCAACTTCAGCAATAATGGCATGTACAATCGCCGCAATAACCATTATTGGTCTCAAGTGAATCCTGTTCGTGTTCATGAAACTAACAATCAAGTAAGATTTTCTTTCAACGTTTGGTGCGGAATTATGAGAAATAATGTAGTGTTAGTCCACGTGTACGAAGGTCATTTAAACACTGTCAAGTATATTGAAATACTGGATCTCTTTAGAAACGAGTTAAATGGTTTCCCCGAGGAAGAGCGAAACCAAATAATTCTACAGCAAGATGGTGCTCCAGCACATAACAGCAGAATCACTACTGCCTACATTAACAACCATTTTAATACCTGGATTGGTACAAACGGCACAATCAGATGGCCTGCGAGATCGCCAGATCTCACCCCATTAGATTTTTTTTTGTGGGGATATGTAAAAAATCAAATTTACATGAAATCTTATGCGAATGACAACGAGTTGAGAGTTGAAGTTCAGAATACGATTTATAATATTCACCACAACACTTTATTAAAGATTACTAGAAATGAATTCGTTAAAAGAATAAATTTGTGTATCCAAGAGAATGGAGCCCATTTCGAGCAACTAATTAGTTAGTTTACCATTTTCTGTAAATAATTAAATTAATTTAAGATTTTCTGGTTTTCCTTTCATTTAATTTATCATGTTTGTTAGAGAGATTTCATCCTTATAATTGACCCTAACGATCGATGTAATAAAAGTACAGGGTATAATTTTTTCAGATTTTAGCCGGTTCCATTCCCGGGTGTGGGAGAAGAGAATTTTTGAAAATCTTTGAATGCATTTTGCTTTCTATTCAAAAATAAAGGAATGTTTCCTTTGAGTAAAACTTTCTATCTGCAGTATTAAGAGTACTTTCCCTCCAGGTGGCATTACAAAATTCCACCCTGTATATAGATTTAGTGATGCGGTAGTATGAATTTTAAGTTCTGGTGCTGTAGATGTTACAAATAATTTGAATTTGGACATTATTCCTCCGTTTTTTAGGGTTCCGTACCCAAAAGGTAAAACGGGAACCCTATTACTAAGGCTCCGCCGTCTGTCTGTCTTTCTGTCTGTCTGTCCGTCTGTCACCAGGCTGTATCTCATGAACCGTGATATGTAGACAGTTGAATTTTTTACAGATGATGTATTTCTGTTGCCGCTATAACAACAAATACAAAAAAAACAGAATAAAATAAATATTTACAACAAACGTGATTTTTTGCTCGTTTTTGCTGGATATTGCTAGCGGCAACAGGTAGACGCTTGAAATATTCACAGAATATTTAGTTATATATTCACATTAAAAATAAATAATTAAATTAAAATAAAAAAAATATTTAAGGGGAGCTCCCATACAACAAACGTGATTTTTTGCCATTTTTATAGATAATGGTGCGGAACCCTTCGTGCACGAGTCCGACTCGCACTTGGCCGGTTTTTCATTATTTAAGTATCAAATTTTACTTCAAATCTGTAGTTTTATTGTTAGATTAATTTATAAGTTAAAGAATATGGGTAATTAGAGGAATGCCCATGACCACCATCATCAGGTCTGCACTGTGTGCTGTGTCTAGTGATGAATATATAGTATATTTATTAGATTTGTGGTGATGTTAAAAACTAGATGAGGTCGGCGTTTCCTATCGGACTCTGAGAAGAAAGGCCGAAACAAACTCACCGGTCACAGTCTCTCTTAAAGTCCAGACATAATCTTGGTCAGATCATTTGAGCACCATGTAGATTAGTGTCCGAAATGGTCTTTTGATGAAAGAACCACACAGATTGAGTGGATCTGTCCAGTCAGTGCATGCATTTGTCAGTAATCGTGCAGCTCAACTCAGAACTTTAGTAGCTCAACGATTCCACGAACAATACCAAAGAAAAGACATTTGGGTAGGCCGCAGCTCAAACTGCCAGACCAAGATTAAAATTAACTGAGAAAGAAAAACAAAAAACACAATGACCCACATAGTACTTAGCATTCTTGAGCTTGCCCACAAACAAACAATAGGCACGTGCATCTTATTCTACACACACACTCACACAATCACGACTGACCCGCCTTAGATAAAACGTCTACTCATAACAGTGCATAACAATAAATCTGTCATTGATTTGTCTTACTTAGTTATAGAATACAATATTATGATATGCTTTGTTGCTACCGCAAGTCGTAGGTATAAGCAAACTGATAACACAGAGTTAACGAAATATTTGATTTTGCGATTATGATTTTAAGGCCAAAACAAAACAATAATAACATATATTTTATAGAATAAAATCGTAGGTACCAACTCGTGTTTTAGTTTCTAAGTTTAAGCTCTGCCTTCATGAGGCACCCACCGGAAAGTACAGTTCAGCAGACGACAACCTCCTAGGTTGGCCTACGAGATGCCATTACAAAAAAAAAAAACAACATGTTTTCTAGTTTTTGAAAACTGTTTTTTTTTTTTTCAGAACTATAGAAAACCACACGTAATATAGTTTTTTGTTTGTGCTAATCTGTCGATAATGTCACTGATAAATGTGTACATTATTTATTACTTACGTGGTAGGTGTGCTAAAGGTGACACAAAATAACTCCTGAAATAAGTTTAAATGTAAGGTCATTCAGTACCCACACCATGCACAATACGTAACACACTCGGAATGAATATCCCTTTGAATATTTATTCAATAATATTACTTAAAGCTGTCGAACAAAATATCTATTTCAAACATATGAATGGATTTTGTTGTATTGCAAAATAAAAGAGATTTTCATTCCGTGTCCGAGGGACCATAAAAAACTTTAACTCTGTAGGTAAAGCGGAATACCTAATAGAAGATTAATTAGGAATATTCGAAAAAAAACCGGTTGTTTGGTTCGGTTTCGTTTTTTTTTTTTTTTTTTTTTTTTTAATTGGAACGGATAATACTAAGATCGAAAAGTTACTTACAGCATATGGAAACTCATTTTCCCTTGCAAGGGATCCACCTGTGATACGGCTGTCCGGCTGATGGGGGAACGCACTTACAGCTGTTGGTAAAACGAAGAAAGAAAATCGTTGGTTGATCAGTTAATTTAAAAAAATATTATTTTACCAACTACTAAATTCATTGGCACAGGTTTTTTTTTATTTTAACATGTAGTAACTTGAAATAACTTATCCCCTACAAAAAGTTCACACAAATATTTTGTCAATTAGCCCTAAACTATGAAAGTTAGATTATATCCTGAGGCTCTCCGCGGACATGAAATTTAAATTAAAAAATCAAAGGGTAAAAAAAATATTTCGCAGTGAAAAAAAATAAAAAGGGATTATTAGTTGGAGTTGTCGTGCTAAATAGTGTTAATGGTTAATGAATTATAAAATTATTACCTACTATAAATAAAAATACATTCACAATGTTATGGTGATGAAAAGATCATTGTTATCTTACCGAACAAAATTTTAACCGAATTCCAAAAAAATAACAAATAAAATAAGAATAAAACACTTACCGCAAACAGCGAGCACAAAAAAGCACAAAATCTTTTCCATAATTTTAATTTAAATCAGTATACTAGTACAAAACTCTAATGAAACATAGCTTTCACAGAAGTGAGTCAATCATGGCATCGTATCGAAAAAAAATTACAACACTATCTTATCTATAAGCAGAACATTTGCTATCAAATATTATCAAAAAGTATTTTTATCGACAATATTGTAACATTGACCAAAAATATTTGGCACGCGTTTTCCTGTTCCGATAAGAAACCAGTGACTCACATAATAACGCTTGCCGATACGCGGTCTCTACTCCAAGACTCCCATTTCTTCCCTTAGGTGTCGTAAAAGGCGACTAAGGGACTTACTAGAGAATGGGCAGCAGCGTTCTCTATGCATTTTAACACAATACTGCGATCGCCAACCCGCCTGCCAAGCGTGGCGGTTATGGCAAACACCACCTCTTAGGGGGAGGCCTATGTCCAGCAGTGGACGTCTTTTGGCTGAAATTATGACTCCAGGACTCGTCTGCTCCACCAGCCATCGGTCCTTCGATAAACATGGCCAGCCCACTGCTAGTTCAGCTTGCTTACTCTGCAAGCTATGTCGGTAACTCCGGGTTTTTTTCGGATAATTTATTTCCTGATTTTATCCTTCAAAGAAGCCAGTGCTCCAAAGTTTATACAACGCTAGGCTATTCGCATCGCTGTTGTGGAAACATGGCTTTTGTTTTGCATAAAAAGCAGTCTCTAAGCTACAGTGCTTGGCAAGAGCGTCAGCTAAATACTTAAACTTACGTATACACTCAACACGTTTTCGAAGCGACTTCCCGACGCGGACGGTTGATGTTGAGAACGCGTTATTCATGTGGTGTACATAATAAGCATGTTGGTATATGTACCAAACGCCACACGATCTTAGCATACGCGATGCGGTTAGTGATGTCATGTATTGCATATGAATAACCTGCAGTTATAACTACGAGATGAATCTGTGAAGGCCGCAGGAATCCGGTGCATGCGGGAAGCACAGACCGGTCGAAGTGGCGGTGCTTGGTCCCGAGGCCTCAGCAGTAGACGTCTTTCGGCTGAAATGATTATGAATCTGTCAGCTCGAGCAGTTTGGGTTATTGGACCTCTATACTATTTTCAGGAAATCTGATTGTTACTGTTATAGCTTTTTTTGGGAGGGCGCCACTGTGCCACTGTTTACATCGTATCCGCGTTAATTTGAGTATTAAAAATAGTAAAAGTGACTAAAAGTACCGTAATTGTGCTGAATATTGTGTATACAACTGAACTAGATATGAACAAGGTAAAGTACAAAGTGATTAGTGCGTAAAATTTAAAATACTCCAAAAAACAAAAAATAACGGCAACAATTTCATTTATGTGTTATTGGATATTGTGCTCTAAAATAAAGGAATAACAAAGTGCGTGGTAAAACTACAACACCTTAAACTATAAAACAAACGTCACGGTTGTAAAACCAGATAAGTGATCAATTTTCTGATATTATTATAGATGAATAATGGAAAATCATCCTGTTGAAAATAGTGAATACAGCACCATCTCTTAGAACATAATGGTAACTACTACGCCACAATAACACAACTAAAGACATCTATCGAATGAAAACAAAAGCACAGGACGTTGCAAGTAGCTCGCGATTTCACTACAATTGGTAACGTGAACTTATCCGAGTGGTGGACACCTGTGATCCAGAAACATTAGTGCGCTGGTTCGAATCTCGTGGAGTCAGAGCTCTTTTTGTATTTATAAAAGTTTCTCTATCAATTATTCAAACATGGAGAACTATGACAACGTAAACACACAAGAGCGACGAAGACTAAATTTTAATGTTAGCGAAATAGTCATGGACGTTTCGTACCTAAGTCCGACAGATACATCACAACTGCCTCCAAACCAAAAATTGTCCAAGAGTATAAACGGTACTCTAATTGACAATACATCATTCTCTGAAATGCAAGACAGAATATCAACAGTAACTCAAGAACTTGCTACTACACAGGGCGAATTAGAAAACGTTATATTGGAAAATAATGATTTGCGAACTCAAAATAAAAATCTTACTATTCAAATCTCCGCTCTAAAATCACTATGTCATTCCACGACGACCCCTAATAAACCAAACAGTATGCAAAAGATTTCAAGGCGTTTTGTGTTGCCCCAAAACAGCGACGTATCCTTTACCCCTGCATCACCAACCTCAACACCTAATACTAAAAGCGACCACAACAATACATTTGCAAATTTACATAGAAAAATAAACGACTTGCAAAAACAATTATATGAAGCAAGCAAGGAGATAACGAGCCTAACAAAACAAATTGAAATACTACAAGTGAAACTGATAACGCCAAAGAAAACAAGTACTACACATACCCAGAAATTACAGATAATACCGGCCCATGAAATCAAAAAGAAAGAAAAACCTGCAGATTACAGACAATTAGTTATCTTCGGAGCTCAACAATGTGTAGGCCTTGCCTCAGCTCTCATGTACTCAAGAAAAACAACGTAATATGAGAAGAATGCGATTATAACCGAAACGAAGCCAAATGCGTTGAGCAGTGACATAGCAAAAAACTATCGAAGTATAAATCTAGCAACCAATGACAAGCTTGTAGTATCTCTTGGTGAAAACGACTACAACCAAAAACCCGTGTTTGCACAAATTCAAAAAATTATAGAGTATTTTAGCGGCAACAACATTATTGTACTGAATATAACTAACAACAATTATCTAGATGTAAACAAGCTAAATAATTCCATAATGAAAATATGTAAAAATTACAAAAATTGCTCCTATATAAATTGCAACAATCTTAAACTTAAGGATATTTGTAAAAATATTAACTATGTAACTGACTGTAATGACTATGATAGCAAGTTTTTGAAGTTTTCCGAAATTAAGAAGAGTATGAAAAACCTAAGCCAACAAAACAATACCCTAAATTTGAATTGCAACTGTATACCTAAAAAGGGTACAATACCCTTTTACTTTAAGTCTCAGACTGTAGAAATGTTGACTAATACTAAGAATAAAACAGTGCTTAACCCCTTACCGCAAAAAATAGGGACTATGCCTTACTATTTCTCCGTAATAAAAAAATGTCAAATTAGCCAAACTTCTAAGGACAAGAATCTTTTTCTATATTACATCAAAACATAAATGGACTGCTGGCTAAGAGTGAAATAATAACGGAATTTATTGACACTCTTACAAACAGTGGCAAATATGTACATATCTTATGTTTTACAGAACACAATATGACGATGAACGATGTTGATCTTTTGAACGTTCCAAATTACACTTTAGCTACCTCCTTTACTGGACAAAAACGGAACGGTGGGTCTTGTATATTAATACACAACCATATTAGATTATATACAGAGATAGATTTTGTGAAAGTGGTAAATGTCTGCAATATTTTTGAATGCTCTGCAGTTGAGCTAACAGATCATAAAACTACAATAGTATGTATATATAGAGTGCCAGGACCAAACAAAATGGAAATATTCTTTGACAATTGTAAGCGGCGTGAAATCGATTTGAATCTTCCAACAAATAATTGATCGCGGAACTGTCTACTTTACTTAACTCTGCAAGCCTGCGGCGTTTTGATCTCTTGCTACACTCTTCGAAGTCCTTCCTGTGCTGATGCTGTTGAGTGCTCGTCGAAGCCTCTGCTGCTGGCCGTTGAGTGTCGTGGCTCCCTGCTGCTGCACAATTTGACAGAACGCAAACTTCAATTTCGTTCAGCCAGTCTCCGTACTTAGATAACATGCGAGATTGATTGCGAGAGACTTGCTTCCAAATAGCTACAAATCTAGTACAAAGATTAGCAACTCTTTTTTCTAAGTCATCAGCAACCAAATTCTCAACGTCAGGCAGTAACTGTATCAGGGCTTTAAAACTCGACGCCACCGTTGCAGTTCGGAATTGCTGTCCTTCATAGACAGCCAAGTATCTAGTACAAGCATTCTTTTAAAAGAACACTCAATACTAGTACCTAAAACAAAACAACAAACAGTTAAATGCGGATCAAAAACAATACATATTTCGTAGCAAGTGCTACGCGCCCAGCCGCTCGGCGTAGACCCTGGCTGCACCTTACAAATGCAGCATGCCGCAAGTACTTTTTTTAAATTCTAGTAGTAGAGATTTTAAGCGACATTTTTATACCTAATTCAATGGCACAAGTAGATACAAACATAAGTAAAAGCTTCAATATAAAAAAAATACAGAAATAAATACGCAAGAAATGCTGCGGCGTAGCACTCTATTTAAAAAAAAAATGGTGTATTAAAAATGCAAAATAGTAAAGTAAATTAATAATACATACCTGTAACTTGCATGTCCATTGCAAAATAACAGGTCACAAACAAGTTCGATCTTGAAAACACGCGTCGCGTCTTAGGGTAATTAGCGCTTGGTGATAACACGGTTGATGACTAATTACATGTGTTTACTTCCGATGCCAAAAAAGGAATGTTGCGAACAATAGATTGCAAAACCTTTTATACCCTCAGGTAGTATGACAACTAGTGGGTAACTGAACCAGATATAATGGCTTAGCTCAGTCATTGCCATTGGAAGCCTATGACCTACTAACGGGACCACTGTGCAATGTAAAGTGTCAAACTTATAATAACACGAATGTTTTAAAAACCCACAAATCTATGTTCATGGAACCAGTAGTTCCAAGTAAAATGATAACTATAATAAAGAACCTCAAAAACACAAACAGTACAGGGTATGATGACATCAAGACCAGTGTGATAGGTCGTAGGTATGGTATAGGTGTCGTAGGTAGGACCAATAGGTCCTACTGATTTGCAATATAATAAATGCTTGTATACACAATGGAGTTTTTCCAGAAGCTCTAAAAATATCGATTATCAAGCCACTACACAAAAAAGATGAAAAAACAAAAATGTGCAATTATAGACCTGTAGCGTTAATTCCTATATTTTCAAAAATTCTTGAGAAAGTAATTTATATTAGACTCAACAATTATTTTGAAAAAAACAAAAAAAATATGAGGAACAAATGGGATTCAGGCAAAATAAAACTATTAATATGGCAGTGTACAATTTCCTTAAAAAAATACACCACAACATGGACAACAGAAAGCCGGTTGTAGCAATGTACATGGACATGACGCGCGCTTTTGATTATGTTGACCATAAATTACTATTAAAAAAGCTTTATAGCTACGGCATTGGAGGTAATGTGCTGGACCTCATACAATCGTATTTAGAAGGTAGGAAACAGTGTACTCAGATTAGCCAAGTCAACATCAAGTCAAAAACTGAAACAATATACTCCTCAAGTACGAGAACAATTTCGTATGGTATCCCACAGGGGACTGTTTTAGGTCCATTATTTTTTATCTGCTATATAAATGATTTCCCCAATGTAACTAGTCATCAGATGTGCTTATTTGCAGACGATAGCACTATTGTTTTCGACAAGGGTAACCTGAAAGAAATTGAATCAGATATAAAAACCGACCTGGTGTCAACCATAGAATGGTTAAATGACAACAACCTTAAATTATTTTATATAATAAATAATAGTTAAAATATATAATTAATTATTTATATAATTAATACAATTTTCTACTATTTTGATCTGAGTTCAGACCGGTCCGCGGTGTAAGCCAAGTTTGGTTTCTATCTTTTAATTAGGGTTGCTTATTTAACTTTATTAGAGCGTAAAGTTTACGGTTATATTCAGAATTGGTCCTAATAAAGTGGGATTTATAGGGATTTTACAACCTTTTTCAGATGCTATTAAATTATTTACTAAGGAACAAACTTATCCTAATTTTTCTAATTATTTGAGATATTATTTTTCTCCTGTAGTAAGTTTTATTTTATCTTTAATGATTTGATTGTTAATTCCTTATTATTTTAATTTAATTAGATTTAATTTAGGCGTTTTATTTTTTTTATGTTGTACTAGTTTAGGGGTTTATACAGTAATAATTGCTGGTTGGTCTTCTAATTCTAATTATGCTTTATTAGGGGGTTTACGGGCTGTTGCTCAGACTATTTCCTATGAAGTTAGTTTAGCTTTAATTTTAATATCTAGTATTATTATAATTATAGATTTCAATTTGTTAAAAAAATTTTTATCAAGAAATAGTTTGGTTTATTGTTTTAATATTTCCTTTAAGTTTATGTTGGATAAGATCTAGATTAGCTGAAACTAATTGGACTCCATTTGATTTTGCTGAGGGGGAAAGTGAGTTAGTTTCTGGGTTTAATATTGAGTATAGAAAAGGGGGCTTTGCTTTAATTTTTTTAGCTGAGTATTCTAGAATTTTATTTATAAGAATATTATTTGTTTTAATTTATTTAGGGGGTTTTAATTTAAGAATTATATTTTATTTAAAGTTAAGATTTATTTCTTGTTTATTTATTTGAGTTCGTGGTACTTTACCACGTTATCGATATGATAAATTAATATGTTTAGCTTGAAAAAGATATTTACCAGTTTCTTTAAATTATTTTTTTTTTTAGGGCTCAAAATTTTATTATAATTTAATTTATTTTTAGTATAAATTAATAGAAATAGAATTCTTTCTTAAGTTTTCAAAAATTAAGTCAAGTAACCAATTACACAAGAGGACACAGATGCGGGGGAGCATTGGTTACGCTAAGGCATGCAGTGACATCTACATCTTGCCTTTCCAACAACGTAAGTGGGTCAGTATCTAGTGTTAATTTTAGTCAGTATTACGAAAGTCAACGAAGCTAAGCATAGACTATTCCTATGCGAAGATAAGAGAAAAAAAACTTCTTTCTTCGTTTCGGAGCGATTTTCAACCAAAATGTTATTTATACTACAGAGCCAATAACGTTATCATTAACACTGTTTTTCAGGGTACACACGCTTATTGCCTCGAATTAATACCGGGTGTTCGCTGGTGCTGCGGTTCTTACCAACGACGCTTCTGCTGATCGCCATCGTACTATAGTAAACTTTACCGTACACCCTAACTACAGCCCGGGCACCTCGTATGTCAATGATATCGCAGTTATTACCGTAAGTAAAGTTATTGCTGCATTCATTTTATAAATAATAAAATGATGGTAAGTCCTCATTTCTACCAGTCCTTATAATGAAGAATAATATTTTTTGAAAATCTACCCCTAACGGGGTGAAGTGAGGTAGTCAATTTTAAAGGGGAGGATTTTACTACGTGGCTTGATTAACTTGAAAATTGTTATAAATAACCTATAGGTAAGTCAAATAATGTAAACGTCACAAACGATTTGGCAAAATTTAAACCCCTATAGGGATTAAGGGTATATGAAAAAGAAATCTTATTATTTTTATTTAAAAACTTTAGAGGGTTTTACTGCGTGGCTTGCATATCTCAAAAGTTATCTAAACATTACATGACGAACCACATGCTTGAAGATATTTTAAAAATCAAACCCTTTTGGTGTAAAAAGGGGGATACAGTTTAATATATTATATTAACTATGTAGATTATTTTTCGGTGATCAATGTACTTGAAAATTTTTGCGAATACTTTTAATAAATAAAACAAATTATTAAAAAAACAAAAAACCCGACTGCAAAAAAATGAACTGAAAGGATGGAAACAAGATGAACAGTAAACCAGTATCCTGTAGGTACCAAAAATAAAAAAATGCAGTCGGAGGCAAATTTTAAGGCGTTCGTAACATCCTAGTTGCCTCCGACTGCATTTATTTATTTTTGGTACCTACAGGATACTGGTTTACTGTTCATCTTGTTTCCATCCTTTCAGTTCATTTTTTTGCAGTCGGGTTTTTTGTTTTTTTAATACATTGTTTTATTTTAAGCTTTTTAGTGTTATTACTGAACAAATTGTTCAGTTAAGTATTGTTAAGTTAAACGATAACATTTAACTTATTAAGTGGGGGTAGCAAGATAGGATAGGATATATATTATAATTGTTGTGTTATTGTAATTGTTGCAAGGAAATCTAAAATAATCCGAAAACATCAAATATTATGTGTTATTTCGTTCTACTAAAGTTATCAAAAAATAATAGGCCCGCTTTGACATTTAACTGGAATCGATGATCACTCATCATTGATCACTGGTTACGTTGCGATCGATCATCGCGACGTAACTAGTAAAGTAACTATACTACGGTACTATATACGGTAGGAAGTAACTATACGGTACTCGATACTCACGATAAATCGATTCAAGTTAAATGTCAAAACGGGCCTATTATTTTTCGACAAGTATAATAAGCATTATATTTCGACGTTTAATTCTTCAGATATACAAGGTGGAGACGACAATACAACAATAAATTAAACTTCGTATACCTAATGCTGTTCCCAGTCTGCATACAAAAATTCAATCAAATATATCCAATAGTTTAGTCACAGGACATTATTTTACATTTTTAAGATTTTCTACATGATGTATCTAACAATAAGCCAGCGCCGACAGGTTAACGACTTCGGCAATAATCTGCAACGGTAGTATCGGTGTAAACAAAACATGTTGCCAGCTCGCTACTTCAATAACCTTCGCCAAAATTGTTCTTAAATTTTACTTCCCGATGAGAATTAATGCATATAATACCTTATCTCTGAGCCATAAGAGTCATAAAGCGTGTGAAGAAAATTAGATATGAAAATAATGCATGCGGAAGTTATTACTACTTGTTACGCACTCATGTCAATCGTAAATTAAGTATGTGCGAAAGGGATAGATTAGATAGTTTGTTTATTTCTACTTCGCTTTCTTGCCGAAACCTGCAAAAATTGGTGTAGGTCAGTGTGTCGCCGTGATCCTATGACGTCGTACGCGTCATTGTTTCGTATCGCAAGCGCAGGTGTTCCGGTTTCGCTGCCTTTGAAGCGCCCGCCCGCCCGCCGCTCGTTTGTTTATGAAATTGTGATTATCTTAAGACGACTTAGTGTGAATTGTGCGAAATTAGACGCTTTATTTAGTGACAGGACACATACAACGTAGCAATAGGTACCTAGGTAGTTAAATTATTAAGTGAATTGTGCGAAATTAGACGCTTGTCATTGTGTGTTATCTAATCGTTTGTTTTTTTGTAATAACAATGCCTCGTTTTGGTTACACAGCCATGGAGTACACCGACATGATTTTAATTTATGGGGAATGTCACGAAAACGCCGCTTTAGCAATAAGAACATACCGAGAGAGGTATGGGAACACCCGTGTATGTCCTACGGACGGCCGCATTATCGTTCAAGCTGTCCAGAGGATACGGGAAAATGTGCCCTTAATCCCGCATTTGGATAGTGCTACTCCAATAGTAACAGTGACCCGAGACGAACGAGTTTTAAATTATTTTGAACGCAATCCTACGTCTAGTCTACGTAGGGCTGCTCGAAATTTTGGTGTAAATCATAAAACCATACACAAAGTTTTAAAACGCGACAAACGGAAGCCTTTTAAATACAAAAAAGTACAGGCGTTGCTACAAAGGGACAAGCCAGTAAGAGAAACCTTCTGTCGTTGGATAGAAATAAAACATTTAGATAACCCCGACTTCCTGTACAATGTGATGTGGACTGATGAAAGTACATTTACAAGGAACGGCTTATGGAACCGACAGAATCTTCGGTACTGGAGCCGCGAGAATCCGCATCTAGTACGGGAGACTTCGCACCAGTATAGATTTGCTATCAATGTGTGGGCTGGCATACACAGGAATACCATAATTGGTCCGGTTTTTATTGAGGGCAATTTAAATGGTGCAAAGTTTTTAGAACTTCTCAACGGACCCGTTTCAGATTACACGGATGATCTTCCGCTAAACGTGCACAGCCAGATGTGGTACCAGTTAGACGGAGCACCAGCTCATTCAGTGACGTCTGCCAGAGAGCGTTTGTCTCAAATGTTTGGACAACAGTGGATTGGCCGTTATGGACCAACACGGTGGCCAGCGAGGTCACCGGACCTCACGCCATTAGATTTCTTCTTGTGGGGTCATGTCAAAAATGAAGTTTATTCAACAGACGTTGATACCGTTGATGATTTAAGGAGCCGAATTATAATATCTTTTAATAAATTAAAACAAATGGCCGCTAATGGCGACCTCTTATCAAGAGTAAGAAATAATCTTTTAAGACGATGTAATTTGTGTGTTCGGGTTCATGGCGGACATATTGAAAATTTAAAAATTTAATGGATACTAAGTCTGAATACGATAAGTGATTAACTGATTAAACAGTGATTGTAATTAATAATTACTCGTGGGTGACTGTGACTATTCAGTTAATAATTTGTGATTCTGTGTAATTGTTTTTGCATTCATAAAAATAAATATGGCACAAAAAATCACGTCGTCGGCGCGGGTCCCACGACCCGACGCACCACCTATACATTACCCCGCGCTGTTGCCGCTCTTCTCACAGGTTAGTAAACCAATATTTAAAAATGGTGTTCTGTTTTGTTTACATTTTTATGCTATTTAGTTTGTTTGAAAAGATTTTTTTTTTAATTTCGGTTCTAGGATTTATTTGATAGTTTCAAAATATTCCTATGAACTAGTATTACTAGTGTTTTCATTTATTGTTGTATCGTCATCTCCACATTGTATAATAACAACAATGTAGTAATTTTTATCCTACTGGCAACTTCGCACTGGTAAAGAGTAATTTCTTTCCTTTTTTTTTCTGCCTTCGGGTAGGCACTATGTCGGCTCTTCATTATTTTTTCGTCGTGGCAACAAGCACACCAAATCTCCGGAATAAAATAAGTTTTTAAAAGATTCTCGCCACGGTGTTGTTGGTTGGCACGTGTGTTCAGAATTTTTTGGTGTTTTATTAGTGATTGTTGATATTTTTGTGACTTGTGATTACTTAAGTGTGTTGTCTTTGTGTTCGTAAACAGGTTTGTATTGTGATTGTCCCGTTTTAATCTCTTTTATCCAAGATGGATAAAAATAAACCGCCTGATCCTGATCCCCCCAGCATTCCAGTTCATTTATCTCCTCTTTCCCCAAACCCATTATCGCAATTTGCGGATGTTGTATGTAGTGTTACAGGGATGGATGTATCTCAATCCCAGTACGGTCAATCTTGCCGTAAACGTCCCAGTAACGAAGATATTATTTTGACACCTACCCCCCAAACAAACAAAAGAAAAGCCAAATTGGACGCGACAAATATTCGGCAATAGACAAGGCTCCTTACATCGTACACGTGCCCCGTATAGAGTCCCAACCCAACTCAGGCACCACCTTACACCCGGTTAATTTTGGAAAGTTTTTAATCTCAAACAACATTGCGAACATAGTTCGTGGTGGGGTTAATAGAGTTGGTAGAAATCGCGTATCTGTAGAGTTTACTTCCCCTCAGGATGCCAATTCGTTCTTGGTTAACACTCTGTTAGCCAAGTACAGTTACACTGCCTCTATCCCTACATTCAACATCACAAGGTTGGGAGTAGTAACAGGTGTCCCCTCAGACATATCAGAAGATGAAGCAATTCAATATTTATCTGTGCCCTCAGGATGTGGGCAAATACTTAAAGTTCGTCGAATTAATAGGAAAGTTCAGAGAGACGGGGATAACGAGTGGAAACCCACTGAAACTTGTGTGATTACGTTTGATGGACAAGTCTTACCCAAAAGGATCTTCTGCTGTTATACATCCCTTCCTGTTGAGCAATACATATTTCCCACCATTCAATGTCGCAAATGTTGTAGATTTGGACATGTAGCAAATGTATGTAGGTCAAAACCACGTTGCAGTAAGTGTGGCCACGATCACCCAGGTGATGGTTGCAACATTTCTGAGGGCGAGGCTTTTTGTATTCTGTGTTCGGGTAATCACTTCGCCAATAGCAGGTCATGCCCCGAGCATGGTAGACAGAAAGCCATTAAGACCGTTATGGCTGAGAAATCTATTCCCTATGCTGAGGCTAGTAAATCCATCCCAACAGTTTCCCGCAATTATGCCAACATTACGAAATCTCCGATTTCTCAGTCTTATCGCAAGACAATAACCCTAAAGCCTAAGACCCATGCTCCTCTTTCCCCATCTTATGACAAAGCTGCTCATCAGCAAATAATTAGTTCCCCCCAACAGCCGAATGGCTGCGCTCTCGACTATAATAATGTCTCTTCTAATAATAGTACTGTTTCTATTATTGAACTACTTATTAAACTCTTACCTATTGTTATATCTCCTTCTACTTCTAATTCCCAATCACCGTCCAACGTTGCCGACCCCTCGACGTTCGACGTTGCCGAACTCTTCTCTTAGATATTATAAATGGCGTCTCGCCAAGTATTTCTACAGTGGAACGTGAGGAGCGTGTGGCATAAAAAGCACGACCTCATATTTCTTTTAAACAAGTACAAGCCATTGGCTTGTTCTATCGCTGAGACTTGGCTTACCCCAAGTCATAACTTTCGTATGCCACATTTCAACATTCTCAGATGTGACAGACCAGATGGCTATGGAGGGTCTGCTCTCTTAGTCAACAACCGGGTCCCACTTTTTCCCTTTACTTTGCCTTCACTTACGGGTGATATGAGCATCGCCGCAGGGAGGGTTGAGGGCATCACAGTGTTTTCCATTTATATTGCACATCCTCACCATGATTTTTTAATAATTTTAAAAGATATTTTTTCAAATGTTCATGGTCCGATACTGGTTGTTTGTGAATTGGGTAATTGATGCTAGACAACTTTTGTTTATAAACGGTTTATTATAATTCTATTAACTTAGGAATTACAGAGACATTTTTAGATTATTGTGTGCAAGCCGGAAAAAGGAGGAAGTGGGTGTTGCACAGATATAAAATATGAATGTACCACAGAGTATATAATCTAACACGCCTCCTTACATTTATATTTTATCTTTTACTTGAATCATACTATAGTTATCTTTTTACAGGCACATATGTATTTATCTTATCTCTTAAACACCTACTCCTATTCTTGCTTTACATACTATTTATTTAAACTTGTAGCTTGCACACTTTTTCTTTAACATGCATTATTTATCTTAAATACTAACAAAATATAAAAGTAAACATAAAACTTTCTTATTTATTTATCAACGTAACCCTTTTTACTTTGTATCAACTTTCTTATTTATTTATTTTGATTGTTTACATAACTCAAATATTTTATTCTAATTTTAGCTTTTCTCTAAACTTAAGGAATTTATTTTTTCCCAAAGATTTGGTATGTCTGCAACATTTGAATCTGAATCAATTTTTACAATCTCTATAACTTTATTCTTGTAGTTTTCATGAACATAATGATATTGTACTTCAATGTGCTTAGAGTTCTTAGTAAAGTTACCATATTTAGCTATAGCAAGAGCTCCAGAGTTATCTTCATAGATTCTAATTGGTGTACTAATCTTAATAAACATACCACTTATTAATTTTTTTAAGAAATTTATCTCAGTTACAGCATCAGATAATGCAACATATTCTGCAAAGGTAGATGACTTGGTTACACAACTTTGTTTCCTAGATTTCCAATAAATTGGATTTCCAAATAATTCAATAACAAAACCTGTAGTGGACTTCCTATCAGTGATATCTCCTGCCCAATCGGCATCTACATAACAATTTACAATATTATCTGTCTTAAGACTTTGTTTGTAAGTTAATTTCAGATCTTTTGTTAAATACAAATACTTTAGAACTCTCAAGGCATATTTAAAATGTGTCTCATCATAGCAATTTTGGAATCTACTTAAATAGTTTACACTGTAAGATATGTCAGGTCTAGTACCATGACTGATATACAAGAGTGCACCTATCAAATTTCTATATTTAACATCGTCATTTACATTGGATTTACATAGTTTTAGATTAAGTTCCATTGGTATTTTATACAACTTAGAATTTTTAATATTATATTTTTCTGCTAAAGAATCAATGTAGTTTTTCTGACACAATGTTAAGACATTAATAGAGTTACCATAATCATACTCAATATCTATACCAATATAGCTTTTCACAGTATTTAAATCCTTCATTTTAAATTTATTATTTAGTTGTTTCTTAATATCATTAATTACTTTTACATCTCTACAACAAATTAGCAAATCGTCAACAAACAAAAGTATATAGACCGTTACATTGTTCTCCCTTTTTACATAAAGACAATAATCATATTTACTTCTATAGAAACCTAGTTGTTTAATGAAATCGTTAAACATTCATACCAAGCTCTTGGACTTTCTTTTAAACCATACAATGCTTTATTTAATTTATAAACTTTATTTGAAACATCATCGTAGCCCTGTGGTTGTTTAACATAAACTTCTGATACTACTTTACCGTTTAGAAAGGCTGTTTCTACATCCATTTGATGAATAAGTAAACTATACTGACAAGAATAAGATAATAACAATTTTAATGTTTGCATTTTGGCAACAGGTGAGTATGTATCATCAATATTATCCTTTTGTTGAAAACCTCTAACTACTAAGCGAGCTTTAAGAATGTTACCTGGTTTTCTCTTGTATACCCACTTCACATCTAAAATCTCTTTGCCCTCTGGTCTACTCACTAGTGTCCATGTATTATTATTAACAAGACTGGTCATCTCACGGTCCATTGCATCTATCCATTGATTTGCCTCATCACATTGTATCGCCTCCTGAAATGTACCTGGAATCATAGCATCACAAAAATTTGCACATATACAGTAATATCCGAATTCTTCATCAAATCTGACTGGACGTTTGATTTGTCTCTTTGGTCTACCCTGTTCCATATATTCATTTTCATCATCATTGTTCCTGTTTTCATCATGACTTGGATTAATTATTTGAGTTTCTTCTGGTAAGTTATTTTCGATTTTTATTTCTTCTTCACGTCTTTCTTCCTCTGAATCTGTTTCTTCATTATTGCCCATACACATAACATCTTCTTCTACAATATCAACATGTCTGGCAACTATAATTCTATTATTTATTAACACTTTATAACCAACTTCAACATATCCAAGTAATATTCCTAATTCTGCCTTTTTATCCCATTTTGATCTTCTCTTTTCTTCTGGTATTCTGACATAAACTCTGCTTCCATATAATTTCAATTCTTTTAGTGATGGTTTCTTATTGAAAAATATTTCATAGGGTGTTTTACGAACTATAGTATTTGCCAAACTCCTGTTTTTTAGATAAGCTGCGGCTTTAATCACTTCCGGCCAATAGCATCTATTTACTTTTGCTTCTGCTAGTAAACATCTAGCCATATCCATTATAGTCCTTTTATATCTCTCTGCAGTTCCGTTCAACTCGTGTACATATGCTGGGCATGCCTTTATCATTATTCCTTTTTCTCTTGCAAAACTATACATCTTACTGTTCATATATTCTTTCCCATTGTCACATCTTAATTCTTTTATCATTTTTCCAGTTAAATTTTGAACTGCATTCACATGTTCTATAAAGCAATCTGCAACTTGATCCTTCCCCTTAATACAATAAACTTTTGCCAACTTGCTATAGTCATCTATGAAAGTTACAAAGTATTTTTCACCTCCGTATCCTGTTGTGTTATGTGGCCCATTGACATCTGTATGAACAATCTCTAATATATCTTCAGCTCTTCTTCTATTATTTTTAAAAGGTAAGTTATGCATTTTGTTCTCAATACATATAGCACACTTCATATACTCTGATTCTATTTCTTTAGGTATTCCTTCAAGCAACTGATTTTTACACATAATATCCAAATATTTAAAGTTGACATGTCCACGTGTGTACGATGTAATTTTTCCTTCACTGACAATGTACTTTTACTCACATTTGCATCTATTTTACTATTTTCGATGTAACTGATCACTCTGTATAACCTCTCCTCTTTTAGTGCTATTGACAATAATTTGCCATTAGGATTGTAAATTTTTGCCCAATGTCCTTTTGATACTACTGTGTTACCATTATCTGTGATCCTTGCATAACTCAATAAATTTGCCTTTATTTCTTTTACATAAAACACATTTCTCACGGTTACATATGTACTTGAACCATAAACAGGAAAACATAGTTTAATATCACCAACCTTTGTAGCTTCTAGCATTCTTCCATCACCAACTTTGATTTTAACTGGATTCTTCAATATAACTGACCTTTTGAAATACTCATCACTATTTATAATGTGGTCTGTGCATCCACTGTCCAATAACCATGTAATTTCATTCTTAGTTGGCTTATTTTCATTCAGACTTGATGTAATGTTGCTTTGAATAACTGATGTATGGAAATTATGTTGTTCATTCTGTGTATTTGATGCATTTTGATTAAAGTTTCTTCCTCTACCATGATTATTGAATCCACGACCACGTCCCCGATGAATGGAATTACCTCTTCCTCTATAATTTGTACCTCTATTTTGTTGTCCACGATTGTACCAACATTGACGTTTCATGTGGCCTGGTTTCCCACAAATAAAACATACATTTGAGTTTGGGGCTGACCTGGTTTCAGTTTTAAATGCATTTGACTTATCTACTGGAGCTTCTGACTTTTCTTGTGATGTTGTATTTTGTTTTTCTGCCAAATATTTTAGTTTTATCTTGCTCATTAGGTATTCTACTGTTCTGTCTTCTTTTGGTAATACATCTATCAAGTCACCAATGTGACTATATTCATTTGGCAATGCTCTCAACATATAATTTAATTTTTCACTTTCACTAATAGTAGCACCAGCCTGTTTTAATTCGTTTACTGATCTTTCAAATTCGTCGAAGAATGAATTTAATTCTGCATAGTTTTTTAATTTAATATTTTCAAGGTTGTTCCGGTACACAATTTGTAATGATGTCGAGGTCTTCAAATACATTGAATCGAATTTGCAAATAATGTCATAAGCCGACTCACATTCCGCTATGTATTCCAACTGTTTATTAGTTATCGCCCCATAAATGTAATTAGTGGCTTGCACATCTTTTTCTAGCCAATTTTCTATTTCTTTTTCATCAGCAGCACTGTCAATTTTTTTAGTTATAACCTCGTTGCATTTTTTAAACTGTAAATATTTTAACAATCGTATTTTCCAATTTGCATATTCCTTTCCGTCGAATTCCGGTATCATTTGGTTATTAGCTCGCTGCATTTTCTTTTGTTCACTTGACCTAGTACGTGTAACTTTGTAAATCTCGACAAACTTTAGTAATCCTTCTTTTATTATTATAAACCACACGCTCTGCTACCATGTTTGTGAATTGGGTAATTGATGCTAGACAACTTTTGTTTATAAACGGTTTATTATAATTCTATTAACTTAGGAATTACAGAGACATTTTTACATTATTGTGTGCAAGCCGGAAAAAGGAGGAAGTGGGTGTTGCACAGATATAAAATATGAATGTACCACAGAGTATATAATCTAACACTGGTCATGGGCGACTTTAACTGCCACCATTATAGATGGGGGTCTGAACGCTGTGATGCCTTTGGTGTAGCTCTAGTTGATCTTTTGGATGACTTGGATCTCTGCGTTTTAAACAACGGTTGCTCAACACGACGATCACTTCCAGGACAGCAAAAGAGTTGCGTAGACATTACATTTTGTTCGGTTGAGTTAGCAGCATCGACTCACTGGGAATGCACAACCTTGTCGCATGGTAGTGATCACTACCCTATAGTCATTACTTTGGTTAATAAATTTTATTTAGAAAAAACTTCCCCTCCACTTTTGAAATATAACCTGTCCAAACCAGATTGGACAACATTTGTATCATTATTGGAGGATAAAATTGATGTTCTTCCAAATTTAAATTCAAACTTATCAGATACTGCTGGTCACTGCCATGCCAAGAACTGTTATGAGGGTTTCGTAACAGCGATTACCTCCAGTGCAGATTCCTGCTTCCCAATAAAAAACTGTGCCTGTAATAAAATACCTTCACCGCCATGGTGGGATCCAGAATGCACCTTGGCGATCAGGGATAGGAAGGAGGCCGAGGTGTGTTACAATACAGATATGAGCACTGAAAATCTGTTGGCATACTGTCAGGTTAATGCCAGATCCAAACGTTTTCTTCGTAAAAAGAAACGTACGGGTTGGGTTAAGTTTTGTACCTCCTTATCTCCCTCTACTCCAGTTTCACTTGTCTGGAAAAATATCAATAGGTTTAGACGTGGATGTTCCCCATCAATCTCTTCACCAATCACTAGGGAAACAGCTGAACATTTTTTTGACAAAATAGCACCATCTTATGTTCCACTCTCATCTGAATGTCAAAACGCACCCCTGCTTAATGTAACAGAGGATCCTTTCGATGCGCCATTTACTTTGGAGGAATTGAATGTGGTACTCAAACATGTCCGGGACTCAGCACCTGGCATTGATGGCGTACCATATTCTTTCATAACCCATTCTGGTGAAAAGGCTAAAATCTACTTTTTAATTATTTTAAATTTTTGTTATTTTCATGGTTGGGTCCCAGATTCTGACAATTGGCATTTCTATTTTGCATGATGTTATTAATTATTAATAATGTGATGTAATTATTTATTGCCTATGGCAATCATTGTCATATTTTTTTCTATTATTATGCGGATAATGTAGTGGGCTGCAATATTGTTAATATTTTGTATTATCTTTTCTTTGTTCCAACACATATTGTTGCAGTTTATTATTCCTAAATAAAAATAAAAAAAATAGAATAAAATCCGCTATTTGCGAGCAAATGGTTTTATATTTTCCTCTTGGTCACTGAAGTTCCACTCCAGAGGTCATTATGTTCTTCCGGAGTGATGAAGTGTGGGAGAGAAGGGAGGGGTTTGTCCACAGTTCACATCCTTAATCCATCGAGGAGGACGTATGTCTTTAGAAGCTGTTTTAACTCTTTAAGGCAGGCAAGAAAGTTTTACTACTTAATACCTATACACTCAGAGGCTATACATACAGTGATATCTCTATACGCCATGTCGTTGTTGCGTTCGCTGGAGAATAAATGCTTGTCGAATCCAGACCTACACTCTAGTGTCGAACCTGGTCCCAATGTTACCATGAGAAAGCGGAAGCAACCGGCTTGTGAACTTACTCTGGCCATTAACTCGTTATCTGCAGAGTTGAAAAAGGCTATTTTAGATCTTCGAACCGACATGAATAACCAATTTTCAAATGTAAATACATGTATTAACAACCTTCTCGAGGATTTAAATACATTATCAGCTACTTCTTCTCAGATTCAGAGTGAAGTTAAGGAATCGCAGGATGTGACCGAATTAAAATCTTCGGTTAACTTTAATTCAGACAATTATACAGACTGCGTAAAACGCCTGAGGAGGGTGACGGTGTAAATAAAACTTCCGTATCACCTTTAACTCTATATTCATTAACGTTAGTACAGTACAAAGTTCACGACGCACGTTCGTCCCCGTTAGGTTGCCAACTGGTGTTGCCATTTGTGTGCTAGTGATGTGGTAAATCGATATTGCCACACCACCCCCCCACGGTGTAAAATAACCTCTTAATATAAAATTTAAAAAAAATATATATAAAAAAATATAATTATATATTAATAATTAATAGGTAATAATATTAACAATTTACATTAATTAAGAAAATAATGGAAAGAAGGGGGAAAAAGATACATTAGACGTCGATGGGCGTCTGGAAGCGGACATGGCGTCCTGAACGAGATACGTAGTTCTTTTTGAGAGCTGGATGATTGCTGTCAGACTTAGATGCAATGGTGGGAGATGTAGGTGATGTCCCTTGAGGCGTTTTGCAAGATGGTGATTGAGGAGTAGTAGAGCCAGTACCTCCTGAATGTGGTGTCTGTTCAATAAATGCTGGCTTCACACGGTCAAGACTCACTTGCGCATCCCTGTTAGGCAATGCAATTGTTATTGTCTTATCAGTTCTGGTGATAACTCTATGAGGGCCAGTGTATGGAGGTCTAAGGGATGTCTTCGCGGAGTCGTCACGTAGGAAAACATGAGTGGCGTTGGATAATTCCTTGAAAACGAAAGCGTATCGCTCTGAGTGACGTGACGCTGGCACTGGTTTTAGTTGGGCCATGTGGCTCCGCAATGCCGTTGCAAAGTTTTGAACGTCTTCTATGTTGCTCGTTGTCGTAGGAGTTACAAATTCGCCAGGTAGACGAAGAGGTTCACCATAAACTAGTTCAGCGCATGATGTTTGTAGGTCTTGTTTTAAAGCAGCCCGCATGCCCAGGAGCACTAAAGGTAGAGCGGTATACCAACTACCACCGTGGCACATAAGAGCTGCCTTTAACTGCCGGTGCAGCCTTTCCACCATGCCATTGGCACATGGGTGATAGCTGGTCGTGCGAGTGCGTTGGATAGATGCAGACTTTAAAAGGGACATGAATAAGGCAGACTCAAATTGCCGACCCTGATCGGTGGTAACTATAGAAGGGACCCCGAAACGAGCTATCCAGCCTATCGTGAACGTTTCGGCCACCTCTTCAGCTGTAATGCCGATCATGGGCCACACCTCTGGCCACCTGGTGAATCGGTCAACCGCAGTAAGGCAATACTGGTAACCTTTACTAGAAGGTAAAGGGCCGATTATGTCGATGTCAACATGACGAAAACGATTTGTTGGGGCTGGAAAATTACCTAGGGGCGTGGATGTGTGTCTGGTCACCTTACTACGCTGACATGGTTCACATTCTCGAGCCCATTGACGACAATCTTTGTTTATTGAAGGCCAAACGAATCGTTCAGCTACCAAGCGTGCGGAAGCTTGCGCGCCAGGGTGGCTGAGGTTATGAAGTTTATTAAAGTAATGGCGACGGAAAGAAGGCGTAACGTAGGGTCGCGGCTTTCCGGTAGACGTGTCACAAATAATAGTGAGGTTGGTGCTTGGGATGTCGATTTTCTCCAGTTTAAGGGAAGAATTGGTCTTGGCATTTTGTAATTCTTCATCTGTACCCTGCTCCTCTGCCAACGCTGAGTAACTGTCCTCGAGGGAAATAGCTATCCTTGACATAGCGTCAGCAACCACATTATCCTGTCCCTTGACGTGTACAACGTCAGTTGTGAATTGGGAGATGAAGGAGAGCTGGTTGAGCTGAACTGGAGGAAGTTTCTCGCGGCGTTGAGTAAAAGCGTAGATGAGCGGTTTATGGTCCGTGTATATCGTGACATGTTGAACCTCGAGTATGTGACGAAACTGTTGAACGCTTTCATACACTGCGAGAAGTTCACGATAGTACGCGGGCCATTGTGCTTGTTTTTCTGTCAGCTTTTTGCTGAAGAACGCTAAAGGTTGCCATATGTCGTCCACCTTCTGTTGTAGGCAAGATCCGACATGTGATGATGAGGCATCCGTAAAAAGTCCCAAAGTGGCATCACTGACTGGGTGAGCCAGGAGAGTTGAATTTGCCAGACTGTCCTTGCACTTTGTAAATGCAAGTTCTAATTCAGGCGTCCATGGTACTGGTTTGGCACCCTTCAGATTGGAAGAACTCAGAACATTGATGAGCGGTGCTTGTAGTTCTGCGGCTTTGGGGAGAAATCGGCGATAAAAATTTACCATGCCGAGAAACCTGCGAAGGCCTTGAACGGATTTCGGCAAAGGAAAACTCTGCAGGGCTTCAATTCTCTCCGCAGGAGGGCGCGTGCCATCCTTGTTGATTCGGTACCCTAAAAAGGTTACCTCATCAGCTCCAAAAACGCACTTGGATGCGTTTACAATGACACCATAGTCGGTCAGCCGTTGGAACAAGGTACGCAGATGTTCCAGGTGTTCCTCTGGTGTGCGTGAGAAGACCAGAACGTCATCAACATAAGGGTAGCAAAAGTCGAGTCCCCTTACGACCTCGTCAATGAAACGCTGAAACGTTTGTCCAGCATTTCGGAGACCGAACGTCATGAAGGGAAACTAGAACAGGCCAAATGGCGTGGTTATTGCGGTCTTGCAGATGTCGGCTTCCTGGACTGGCAATTGTTGGTATGTTTTCATGAGATCGATGGTGCTGAATATGGCTGATCCTGCCATATTTTGTGAAAAATCAGCAATGTGTCACACGGGGTAGCGGTCCGGGACTGTCCTAGCGTTAAGGACACGGTAATCCCCACAGGGACGCCAGTCATCATCTCCTTTTCGAGCCATGTGTAGCGGTGAAGCCCAGGGGCTGTCGGAAGGTCTGGCAGTTCCACAGCTGACCATCTCTTCGAACTCCTTTTTAGCCGCGTGTAGCTTCTGCGGGGCTAAGCGGCGAGGACGGCAGGATACAGGCGGGCCATCGGTGGTCACAATGTGATGAACCGTGGTGTGCTTGACCTGTCGAGGAAGTCTAGGAGGACGGGACAAATTTGGAAATTCCAGGAGAAGTTTTCCAAAAATTTAATAATCAGTCAAAGAAACGGCCTTAACGCTGACCTGACTAGCTTGGACTACTGAAGCAGCAGTGGTCAAGCTTGTGTTACCGTCGACGAGGCGCTTGTGGCGAAGGTCGGGTAGTAAGTTGTAATAACTAAGGAAATCCGAACCTATGATGGGAGTCTCGACGTCAGCTATTGTGAAACTCCATTGGAAATCCCGGCGCAGGCCAAGGTTGAGCCGCATGGTAATGCTGCCATAAGTTTTAATTGAACTGCCGTTTGCTGCCGACAGCTGGTACCCTGTCGATGATGTGGCGCGACCTCTGGCTAACTTTCGCGGGTAGCAGCAGAGATTGCTGCCGGTATTGATGAGAAATCGACGGGAAGAGGCTCTGTCTGTGACAAATAAACGGCGGCACGAGATGTCACGGTCAGTCGCCGCGTTTACTGACCGTGACATCGTTCATCAGCATTTCGTTTTCCGTTTCCTTCCAGCTGCATGGTTTGGTGCACTTGTTAGCCTTCTTTTTATAGGTCCTGTGATACCAACACAAGGAAGAATGGGATGTTGAATTTGATCTGGAGCGTGGTCTACTGTTGTTTCGACCTCTTGGGCGTGGATGCCTGTCAGCACTAAGCGCTTCGACCATCTTGGTCATTTGTTCCACTCGAAGGGTGAGTTGAGATAATTCTGATGAAGGGCCCCCTACTGCATGCACTGAAACCGGCACTGCCACTTCGACAATCTTGTCGGCTATGTCTGCAGCCTTTTCAAGTGGCAGGTCCTCTTGGGCTGCCAGGATAGCCTGCACATTGTTTGGTAGGCGGCGCATCCAAAGCTGTCGGATGATATCATCACTCTTGAAAACCGAGCCAGCCAGACAGCGAAGGTGGCGTAAAAACTGGGAGGGTTTCCGGTCTCCTATGTCTTCCTCTCCCAGAAGTCTACGGACCTTGTCCTCTCTTGAGGCTGAAAGGCGCTTAATAAGCTCTGTTTTGAAGTGATTGTAACAGTCAGTTTCCGGTGGATTTTCAATAATATCGGCAACTTCCCCAGCAACCCGGGCATCCAGCATGGCTACGATGTGGCTATATTTTGTACGGTCTTGTTTGATGCCAGCCAATTCAAATTGAGCCTCAGCTTGGCCAAACCATACGGTGGGCTTATCAGCCCAAAACGCTGGTAATTTGGCTGACACTGCCATTGCTCGATTGGCCTGGCTCACTTGCATTTCCCTCAATTGTTCCTGCATAGCTTGCTAGCAGGCCTAGCAGGTCACAAAGAAGAAAAATGAGAAAAAAAAAATGGATAAACTAGAAAATAAGAAAAGAGTTACAAAACTGCACAATAAATGACAGCGGTCTGCATACAAGTATTATTATATTATTTTATTTTGTTTATACAGATAGGATATAATTATTATGTAGTAGCTACTGAATATTACAGGGAACGACAAGTGCAATTGAGCAAAATAGCAAGTACGTTTGAACAATAACAAACATAATTCAATTTTATTTTTTTTTGCAGCTCGGCTACGGAGAATAAAACTTAAAATCCTATTTATTTCTGCATTTAGTGGACCAAGCTCAGTGAATCAGTATGCATTTGATTGTACACAACTTAAAAAAGCTAACCTAGGTATTTTTTGTATTTCCAATTTACATTATGGGAACTAGGTCACAACTAGCCTGGGTCACTCTAAATATATAAAATATATGCACACAAAACAAAAGAAATAACAACATCAACAACTTAAAAGGTTTGTTCTTATCACTAAATTTTATCATAACTTATCACTGATGAGAAATGTCACAATAAGGTACATACAGTGTCATTAGAGTCTCTACCACGGTAATAAAATGAATAGGCTCTCGTCGCAAAAGTTATCTCAAGTTTCACGCTTGTGTATGTGAATCCACAGGGCACTTTTATAATACACATATGTGTATTGTAGAGACTGCAGCAGGGGTAGGTAGGTAGGTAGGTTCGCTCACCAGATTGTTGATTTGTACCCGATGCTGATAATTGAACGTTGACGGACGGAACTTGTTGCTAGGGGCGGACGCGCCCTCCTGCGGAGAGAATTGAAGCCCTGCAGAGTTTTCCCTTGCCGAAATCCGTGCAAGGCCTTCGCAGGTTGCTCGGCATAGTAAATTTTTATCGCCGATTTCTCCCCAAAGCCGCAGAACTACAAGCACCGCTCATCAATGTTCTGAGTTCTTCCAATCTGAAGGGTGCCAAACTTTATTACCGGCGTCAGCGTTGACTTCGGAGTTAGCGACCCGGCAAGCAAAATATGTCTTGCAATTTGCCTCGGTCGCTTGATAGCTGCAGCTGTCTAGTCGATGGCGGAGCACCCGTAGATTTTTATTCACAATTAAAAATATTTGCAACAGGCCGGACTTAGAAAAAAAAATGGCGGCGGCGACGCAACTTTTTAGCCCGTAATGATCTTTAGCGATATTAGCGCACTGCACTTCACTGTGTTCGAAAGAGTTGTTCTTGTCGCGGGTCACCAATGAGGAGGGTGACGGTGTAAATAAAACTTCCGTATCACCTTTAACTCTATATTCATTAACGTTAGTACAGTACAAAGTTCACGACGCACGTTCGTCCCCGTTAGGTTGCCAACTGGTGTTGCCAGTTGTGTGCTAGTGATGTGGTAAATCGATATTGCCACACGCCTGATGGAATTGGAATCGCAAAGTAGTAGTTCCACGGTCACTACTATTAGATTATTGGAAGGGAAAATCGATACATTGGAGCAACAGGCTAGACAATGTAATATAGAAATTGTGAATATGCCTTTAAAAACGTGGTGAGAACCTGATGTCTATATTAGAGGCAATTGGTTCGGCAGTCAATATGTCAATAGCCTCAAGTGTCGTTATATCAGTCCATCATGTCCCACATGCACATACACAAAATAATCGACCTAAGAACGTTATAGTTAAATTCACTACCCGGATAATGAGGGATAATCTTCTTAGTGCGTACCGGCTGTCAAAGGGACTTACTACTGACCGCATCGGCCTCTCAGGGACCTCGTGCCGCATCTACCTAAATGAGCATTTGACTTTGCGTAATAAGGATTTATTTCGCAAATGTCGCGAAGCAGCGAAACTCAAGAAATTCAAGTTCGTGTGGGTCAGGAATGCGACCGTCCTGGTCAAAGAATCTGAAGGCTCTTCTACCTTGCCCATTCGCACGGAAGATGAAATATCCATTGTCGCCCTTCAGATCCTAATATTAATATTGTTATCTAATGTTTCTCCGAGCCTGTCGCCACTTGTTGGTAGGGTTAAGTTTTTATTTATAAGTGGGTATGTTGCTTTTACGTTAGGTATTTATGTTCTAGGTATATTTTTTCTTGTGCGGGACACCTAAGTTTTATTTTTGTTTATGATTATTTCATAAACATTGCATATTCATTTCATAACATATTCACAAAATATTGTTTTCACTTATTCGTATCTAGTTTGTAAATGTTCATATGCGTATTATACTTTTATGCGTCGGCTGATTACTGTGTTGTTAGACTTTAAAACCGTTGTTGTACACATGAATACCTTTTTGTTCTGTAAACAATCAATTATTTCCCATTCAAAACTAAATGCAATACTTTTTAACTATACTTGCAAAATTCTTTTATGTTTCCACGCTTTTACAATGGCTGTAGATAATAATAATTTAGTATTTATTATCAGAACTGCCGAGGGATCAGGACCAAACTGAATACACTGTATATTAACATATTGTCTCATTCTTACGATATCATTATCTTAACCGAAACTTGGTTGACGCCGGATAATTCTGAAAATGAATTTATTGATAGCCGCTATTCGGTATACAGATGCGACCGTAATCGTTCCGTCTCTAATAAGAAAGATGGAGGAGGCGTCCTAATAGCGATCGCCAAGGCCCTTAATTCGTCATGTGTCACATTGTCTCCACCATTGATTTTACCTGAACATAAAATAATTAAAATCCCCTTTCATGATAATAAATATTTACTACTTTGCACCACTTACATACCCCCAAATACAACAGAGGATATTTATGTTAACTTTATTGATTGACTGGCTAATTGACGATCCCTCCACAGAATACGTTGTTTTAGCCGGGGATTTTAATTTACCTGGGATTAACTGGATTAGTTCTAAAACTCACATGACGTGTGCCGCGAGTAGCACTTATTCCAATGTTAGTCGTCATCTATTGAGTTTTTGCTCTCTATCGGATATGAACCAATATAACAGTACTACTAACGATAACGGGCGCATCCTGGACTTATTCTTCTGTAACACACATGTAGTAACTCATACTCTTAATGTTTCGCTTTTGCCCATTGATTCCCACCATCCAGTATTCTATGCATTAATACCATTTAGAAAACCTTCTTGTATATCTAAACAAATAAACCATATTCCACTTAATTATTACAAATCTAACTATGCTGAGATTAATTCCGAAATTGAAGCCGTTGACTGGCTTAGCCGTCTTGAAGAACTACTACTACCTCCTGAGGAAGCAGTTTCAATCTTCTTCGAAAAGATCTATGATATCATTAAGCTACACACTCCCACGCACAAACCCAAAAGCTGTAATTTTCCGAACTGGTTCACTAAATCACTTTTGCATACATACAGAAAGAAATCACAAGCATGGACGAAGTGGAAAAAATAGGGAAATATTAGCGACTATGAAGTATTTTCCATTTATAGAGCGAAATTTAAAAAGGACGCGGACATATGCTATAAAAATATATGAATACGGTGGAAGATAGCGTGGCTGTCAATATCAAGGCATTTTGGTCGTATGTCTCCAGTCGGAAATCCAGTAACAATATCCCCTCCACAGTATATTAACAACAACAGTCTTCCAATGAACCAACTGCTACTTGTAATTTATTCTCCACATTTTTCCATTCAGTATATGAACCCTCTACGTTTGATCATAATTCATAGGAACCACCGCCCCCTACTCCTGATAATGATATTAACCTTTGCAATTTACACTTTTCCATGGACAAGATACAGAGTGAACTTAAGTCTTTAGATGCATCTAAGAGGCCGGGCCCTGACGGGATTCCCTCTATCTTCTTAAAAAATACCTCTGTTCTTACTATTTAATAAATGCATTACTAATGGCGTATTCCCAGAAATCTGGAAACGAGCTAACGTTGTTCCGGTCCACAAAAGCGGCTCCAAGAATGATGTGTCTACATACCGCCCAATATCTTTGCTGTCGGCGCTCTCTAAACTTTTTGAAAAACTCGTTCACAACGAGATCTGCCCCGTCCTACGCCACGTGATATTAAAAGAACAACACGGGTTTGTTAAGGATAGGTCCTGCGTGAGTAACCTCCTCATTTTTACATCGCAGTTATTTGAAAGCCTCGATAATAGACAGCAAATTGATGCGGTGTATACTGATTTCCAAAAAGCTTTTGAAAAAGTGGATCACAAGTTACTACTAGATAAAATTGCATTTAACGGCATCAGAGGTAATCTGCTTCGCTGGTTCGTTTCTTACGTCACTGATAGGACTCAAAAAGTGGTGATAAGCGGCTATGAGTCTAGCCCCATTAAAGTCACATCTGGAGTCCCGCAAAGATCTATTCTAGGTCCATTATTATTCATTTTATTTATTAACGACGTTAAAAATTGTTATCAATCTTCGAAATTTCTCCTATATGCGGATGACTTAAAGATGTATAAAAATATCACCAATCAATCTGATTGCATAGATTTACAGAAGGACCTGGATTGTTTTTAGGGTTCCGTACCCAAAGGGTAAAACGGGAACCCTATTACTAAGGCTCCGCCGTCTGTCTGTCTGTCTGTCCGTCTGTCACCAGGCTGTATCTCATGATCCGTGATAGCTAGACAGTTGAAATTTTCACAGATGATGTATTTCTGTAACTAAAAACCAGAATAACATAAATATTGAAGGGGGCTCCCATACAACAAACTTTAGAAAGATTTTTTTGGTCGTTATTGCTCGACATTGATAACGGTAACAAGTAGACACTTGAAATATTCACAGAATATTTAGTTTGTATATTCACTTTAAAAATCAATAATTAAATTAAAATAAAACAAATATTTAATTTATTTTCCCATACAACAAACGTGATTTTTTTGCCGTTTTTATAGATGGTACGGAACCCTTCGCGCGCGAGTCCTACTCGCACTTGGCCGGTTTTTTTTTTAGAATACTGCTCTTCTAACAAACTTCAGCTTAGTTACTCTAAATGACATAGTATTACGAAACCAAAAAGAAATTGGTTAACAAGTTTAGTTACTGTTTTGGCAATACTGTCCTAAATAAGGTTACTTGTCTCCGCGATTTTGGTGTTCAGTTAGACTCCATGCTCCATCTCGATACGCATGTGAATAATATAGTCAATAAAACTTATCAACTGTTTGGCTCCATAATGAGTGCATCTACAGAATTCCGACGCCCTTCCACTTATTTGCATTTATACAAGTCGATAATCCGACCACAATTAGAGTACGCAGTCCCTATTTGGAATCCTTTTTACAAAAAATATAGAAATATTGGAGTTAGTTCAACGTAAATACCTTCGCTGTCGTAAATGCCTTCGCTTCGCTGTCGTAAAAGGATTTCCTACCAATCATTGCTCGAAAAATATAATATCCTGACCCTACAATCTAGACGCATACTCCTAGAAATGATGACCCTGTTCAGTATATGCCGCAACAAGTTTGATTGTTCTGATCTTGTGAGAAGTTTGTGCTACCTGGTCCCTCGTAAAATACAGAGTAGAGAAGTACGTTCACGGTGTTTGTTTGCCACTAACTTCTGTCATACCAACTCAGGCGCACGCTCACCGCTGCACCGATTGGTCGACACTTATAATAAAAAGTTTGGATATATTGATATTATATTTCTGAACAAGACTAGGTTCAAAAATCAAGTTATTTCCACTTTAAAGGAACAGCCATAAGTTTCGATGTTACTTAATTATGTTTCCTATACCTCATGTATTTATGTAGCTTTAAGTTCGTTTTTTGCATGCCGATTTTATCTGATTCCAAACCTTTACATTTCTCCCTAGTATTAAGACGCAGATATTATTAGTTTTTTTTTTCTCACTTTATTTTATGCTCTCAGACATACAATTTAAAAAACAAACCGAGTAATAATTATAACCTTGTAATGAGTATCTTTAAGTTCGCCCTTATTGTTATTATTAACAGTACCTATGCTAATTATTTTATATGGTAATCTGTGGATAACGTCGTGAGTAGTGTATTTGTTAATTCTATTAGTTTAGTACTCCTATCATGTGTAATATTTAATATACTGCTATTTGTTGTCCCTAATAAATAAATAAAAAAAGAAGTACCTGGTCTATATACAGAGGGTTACAGCTATCTTAGCAGTGAAACGATGCAACACTGGACACACGAATATCCCAGCAAAAGAAGAAAAAGCTATGCTGGTTGAGAGAAGAACCCGAGTCGATGCTAGCGGATGTAATGCGGCGAACTATGTTGTAACAGTTACAAAATGTTATTGCTTAGTTTTTCAGCAGTACAATCGGTTTGTCCAAGACCTTTTCAGAGTAATATTTTGTGCAGTGCTCTATGCCACCTTGCTTTAAGAGGCTAATAGTCTAATTTGCTTGACGGTTGAGGAGATAGAACACATATGAGGGGAACGATTATCATTCTACAAAATAACTGTAAACTCAAAAAAACAGCATAACTTCTGTAGCTACACAGACACTGCATTCGTTATAAGTACAGTGTTATAGCACAGTTTATGATTATTAGGTAAAGTATAAATTAGATATTAGGTGTGCTTAAAAGATTCGGTCAAAGACCCGCCAACGTATTTTCTAGGGCAAAATTGTGGTGCTGGTGTGGTTGGGATAAAATCACTTAGTCTGTTTAACCACCGACACTTGTTATGAATTAAATAATAATAACATAATACATTTGAAAAACAGAAATATTTGGAAATGCCAAAAATTATTTTAAAAAAAGTTTTTTTAGAAGATGTGTAGGGACAATGTAAGTATGAATGTAACGCGTCAGCGGTTTGTAGTATGAAAGAGAGGTGTGTATGAGCGATCGCCAGTTACTGCGCGCTGGCCAATCTGTATGCGTGTATTCAGCTTGGGACAATTCGGGAATAAAAATAATAATACCACGGTAAATAAAAGGTTTTATTTAAACACACGACAGGCCGCAGTATCTCCCGTGGCAAACCCGTAGATACACAGAACAAGAGACCTACAGTGGTGACCCCGTGAACATTCCAAAAACTTATCAAAGTGTGTGAAAGTTTGTCACGGCAACCTTAAGCAGGACAAGATACAGCAAAATCCGATGAAGATGCCGGAAGCAGGAGGAACCGCAGCAGAAGTATCAAAAATTTCGGTAACATCACGTGTACCGATGTTGTGGGTTGACATGCCAAGGATGTGGTTCGCTCAAGTGGAGAGTGTGCTGGCGCCGCAGAAGCTTGGTGATCAAGCTAAATACGATTTCGTGGTCGCAAGGTTAGATCGGGAAGCACTGCAACAGGTTAGTGACATTGTTCTATCGCCCCCACAAGCAGATAAGTACAAAATATTAAAAGAGCGACTGCTACACGTTTTCGAAGAAAGTGCAGAAAGACAGTACCAAAAATTAGTAAGCGAGATGGAACTAGGAACACAAAAACCAACACAGTTGTTACGACGCATGCGTGACATAGGCCGCAACGCAAAAACATCAGAAGATACATTACGCAATTTGTGGACCTCTCGTCTTCCAACTTCTGCCCGAGCAGTCCTAACTGTCAGTCACGACCAAACCCTAGACTATCTAGCAAATATAGCAGACAAAGTCATGGAAAATATACGCAGTGGGGACATAGCGGAAATTTTAACAACAGCCAAAGCAGGAAGCAGCAGCAGTCAGGTCCCGGTGAACGAGATACTCACAGAGATGCAAAAGCTCAACCTTGAGGTGGCATCCCTACGAGAGGAGGTGAATCAGCAACGTCGCAGTGCAACTCGACGAGGACGCGGCCAGGGCGGTTACAGGTCAAGATCCAGGTCAAGGACACCGAACGATCCCGATTGGCTTTGCAAATGGCATTTCAGATACCGCAGAAATGTGAGGAATTGTGAGAAACCGTGTGCCTGGAAAACGCCATCGGAAAACTAAAAAGGGTACAATCGATAGCGATGGGCGATTTTGTACCCAAGAAAAACCATCGACTTAGTGTATTCGACAGAGAAAATGGACAAAAGTTTTTAGTAGATACGGGTGCCAACGTATCTGTAATACCAGTGTCACGTAAACAAAAGTTACATGGTGAGTGCGAGAGCTATCTATCTATATATATAAAATTCAAAGTCCTGACTGACTGACTGACTGATATATCAACGCACAGCCTAAACCGCTGATCCTAGAAACATGAAATTTGGAGGGTGTGTTCTTTGTGAAGAGTAGGTATTCACTAAGAAAGGGTGTTTTTTGAAATTCCTCCCCTAAGAGGGTGAAATAGGGGATGGAAGTTTATATGAAAGTTCGTCAGTTTTGAAGTTAGGATCTTCAAATTTGGTGTATAGGCTAACGATTGAAAATTAATTTACACGTGTCTCAGCGTTTTCGATAATTCTATCCCTGAAGGGTTAAAAAGGGGGATGAAGTTGTGTATCAAAGTCCTTAATTTTCGAAGTAAAAAACACAAAATATATTATCTAGGGTTATGGTTGGAAGCTAATGCAATGGTGTTGTTAGAATTTCAACCCTTAAGGGGTGAAAGGGGGATGAAATTTTCTTTTTAATTCAAGTTTTTTTATTTTTTAAGTTAAAATCACTAATATTAAAATTTCGGCTTATGGTTAAATGATAAATGATTTATTTTCTGTAAGTAAGTTTGTACAAACACTTTTACACGTCAATCATATTAAAAAAAAAGGTGGAAACTAACACACAGCCTAAATCGCTGGTCCTAGAGACATGAAACTTGGAGGGTGTGTTCTTTGTGAATAGTAAGTATCCACTAAGAACGGATTTTTGGGAATTCCACCCCTAAAGGGGTAAAATAAGACATGGAAATTTATATGTCAGTTTTGAAGTTAGGATCTTCAAATTTTGTGTTTAGGCTGATGATTGAAAATAATTTATACGTGTGAGACACGTATAAATTATTTTTTGATAATTTTACCCCCGAAGGGTTAAAAATGAGGATGAAGTTGTGTATGGAAAGTCCTTAATTTTCGAAGTAAAAATCACAAAATTTATTATCTAGGCTTATGGTTGGAAGCTAACTCAACGGTGTTATTAGAATTTCAACCCTTGAGGGGTGAAAAGGGGGATGAAATTCATTATTTTTCAAGTTAAAATAACTAATATTTTGGCTTAATGTTGGAAACTAACAGAACGTAAACCATTGTTTTTTGTTTTATTTCAACCCACAATGGGGTGAAAAGGGGGATGACGTTTTGTATTGAAGTTTTTCATTCGCTAAATTTTGTATTCAAGTAAAAATAATATAAGCACACGTGTACCGTTTCTAACTTTTCATAGAATGAAGCGATTGCGATGAAACAAAACGAAATGTTACTCCAACTTATACAAATACACAATATTTATTTTGATATAAGGTCGTGGACTGACTGGGCTATCAACACACAGCTCAAACCACTGAAAGGATTGGGCTGAAATTTGGTACATCGATAGTTATGACGTAAGTATCCGCTAAGAAGGGGTTTTTGGAAATTCGACCTTGTAAGGAGGTAAAAAGGGGAATTTTGTTTGTATGAAAAATCTTATTCCAAGAGTTAATAAACCTAAAACATAATATGGCATGTATACTCACGTAAGTAAATTATAAATTTTGTCATTTTTAGTTTTTACAAACTACCCCCTTAAAGGAGATTTGGGGATGTCAAAGTTTGTATAGAAGAATTTCAACGTGCGGTCCGATAAACTCGAAACTCAGTATTTATACTTAGAAACAAAAATTTAAAATAAAATGTATCAAAGATTTTCGAAAATTGAACTCTTTTTTTTTGGTGGGTAAACTAATTATCAAATAATTTCTCCCGCTCTGGGTGGAGCACGAGGGCGTGTCAGACTTTTACTGACTAAAACCCACCCGTGTTCCTTCATTTGCCTGTGTGCCATGGCCACGATATCCTTTTCGGACAAACTCGCAACCCTGGCAGGCATTGGCCTTAACGGACCCTGTCAGTTGGTGCTGCCATCTCTTTGAGGCGCGCGCGTAACACAACGCGTTGTCGTCCCGGGCCTGGTCCTTATCGGACTGCGAACTACCCATCGCTCACCGTCCGCAAGCCCGCGCCTTCTGTAGCCGAGCATCGGCCTGCAACTCCCGACGCCCGGGGCGTCTCCCGCGGCGACTAAGGGCGTGAGGGCATGAATTTTGCCTCTCCCTCACGCGTTCCGCCTCCTCCTTCGCGAGCAATACTGCTTCGCAGAAGGAGGTGACGGACTCCCATGAACTCTCGCTCCGAACCGTGGCTTGAACCAGGGCCGGACCGACGAGAGATCGCCGCCAGCGTCGCCTCCGTGAGGATATGGCGGTACTCCGCCCAAGTCGGGCAGACCTCCACCGGTGTTCTCTGGGCGATCCACACAGTGGTGACACCCGGGCGTTCCCTCCCGCTATCCAGAGTAGGAACCCGTGGATATAACAGGATGCCGTGGCACCTCTCTAGCCACTGAAAGTGACCCGTAACGGGGTGACAAAGGGTAGTCAATTTGACAAGGGAGGAATTTACTGCGTGGCTTGATTAACTCAAAATTATGACATAGGCATCTGCTGAGAAGGGGTTTTCGGAATTTGTTTGTATGAAAAATCTTATTCCTTGAGTTAAGAAACTTAAAACTAGGCATGGAAGTAAATTATAAAATTTGTTTTTTTTTGTTTTTTTAAACTACCCCCGGTAGTACGTTCTCGTGAAATTTTTTCCGACATCCACGCGGGCGAAGCCGCGGGCAGAAGCTAGTAAACTATATGCGGCAAATAACACTGAAATTAAAACGTATGGAACTCAAACCTGCAACTTAAATCTTGGACTCCACCGACCGTATCGTTGGACATTTGTTATTGCGGACGTAAATCAAGCAATATTAGGTGCAGATTTTCTAGAATATCATAATCTGTTGGTAGATGTAAACGAACGTAAGCTGATAGATAAGGTGACTAACTTATTAAAGTTTGGCAAAATTGTATCTTGTAATGAACCTACTGTAAATACACTGGACAGTAACCATCCATTTCTTGAGTTATTATCTGAATTTTCAGACATCACGAACCCTATATCGTTCGCGAATCTAGATCGTGTGTCAACAAACGACGTGTATCACCACATCGAGACAACGGGTAAGCCGGTACATGCACGAGCGAGAGCCCTGCCACCGGATAGATATCATAAGGTAAAAAAAGAATTTACTATAATGCAAGAGATGGGGATATGTAGATCATCAAAAAGTGAGTGGGCCAGCCCGTTACATATTGTAAAAAAAAGGATGGCAACATCAGACCGGTTGGCGATTACCGGCGTCTAAACGCAATCACCAAACCAGACCGCTATCCCGTGCCCAGACTCCACGACTTCACTTACATACTAGCAGGTAAGAAAGTATTTAGTAAAATAGACATTAACAGAGCGTACCATTTCGTAAAAATAGCGCCAGATGACATAGAAAAAACAGCAGTGATTACGCAATTTGGATTATATGAATTTACCCGCATGAATTTTGGGCTAAGAAATGCAAGTCAAACATTTCAAAGATATATGAATCATGATGTATTAAAAAATCTAGACTTCCTTTTTAATTTTATAGATGACGTAATCATAGCAAGCGAAAATATGGAGCAACATAAGAAACACTTAGAACAGGTATTTAAACGGTTCAGAGAATATGGAATTACGATTAACTTGTCGAAATGTGAATTTGGAAAACCAGAAATAGAGTTTTTAGGCTATAGGGTATCAACCGAAGGAATACAACCGTTAGAACATAAAGTGAAAGCCATAGTAGAATACCCTAGACCAGAAACCATAGAACAACTTAGGAAGTTTCTAGCAATGATGAATTTCTATAGGGCAAATATCCCGAATGCTACAGCGTTTCAAGTAAAATTAAATGATTTTTTAAAAGGTGCAAAAAAGAATGACAAAATAAAAATAAAATGGACAGACGAAACAAACCAGGCATTTGAGCAATGCAAAAGTAATCTAAAAAAGGCAGTTATGTTATCACATCCTGTACCGGATGTGCCTTTAGCGTTGATGACAGATGCGTCAGATACATGTGCAGGCGGGGTGCTACAACAATGGGTAAAAAAGTCGTGGTTACCATTGGGCTATTTTTCAAAAAAAATCACCACCGCGCAACAGAAATATTCCACTTATGACAGAGAATTAACGGCAATTTTCATGGCTATAAAACATTTCCGATATCTTTTTGAAGGCAGGGAATTAATTATTTATACAGACCATTAACCGTTAACATACGCCATGCATAAAGTAGAGAGTAATTCGGAAACAGCAAGACGTACAAGGCAGCTATTATTTATAAGTGAATTCACTCAATGTTCTAAGTCAGTGGAATACTCGGAACTAGCGATAGCACAGGAATGCGATACAGAGCTGACGCAATTGTTAAGTGTAAGGAATGACAATATTATTCTAAAAAAAATATTACTTAAACATATTACAACTAGTGTATGCAGACCATATATACCTGAAAGTTACAGAAAGGAAATTTACAAATCAGTACATGAAAATAGCCACCATAACGTTATTTTTGGCCCGGACAAAATCGCGATGTAGGGCAATGGGCAAAAACCTGTATTCAATGTCAAAAGGCAAAAATAGGGAGACAAACAGTATCAGAACTGCAACCATTCACAGAAGCAACGCGTTTTTCGCACGTACATATAGACATTGTAGGACCGTTACCAATAACAAAGGAAGGGTACAGATACCTAATAACAATGATAGATAGATTTACACGATGGCCAGAAGCCATTCCTGCCAGCGAGATCTCATGGGGTACTATAGTGGGGATACTCGACTGATAAAGAAATTGCGTTCAAGGCACAAAAAAAGTGTATTAGATCCATATGTGGGATACGTCAAACAGATTCATGTAAACCTCATTTTATGAACCTGAAGATATTAACCCTCCCTGCTCTATATGTATGTACGCGGCCTCAGTTTTAGTTAAATCAAACATCAGTAGCTATGACACATTAATAAGCAGTAGACTACGCAATAAAACATCCCACACTGCCGTCTACAGCAATAGTATTTTTTGTATAGGCATAAAAATATATAATAATTTACCCATTGAAGTCAAGAACCAGCATTCAATTGGTATTTTTAAAAGGAAGCTAAAAGATTTCCTGATTAAAAAGGCATACTACTCTGTAAAAGAATTCCTTGAAGATAAATAATTATTTATTATTGAAATGATTATACTTAATACTAATATGATACTTAATATAATGATGTGATATTAAATTCTATGAATAGTATCTGATAATATATGAATGAATAATGATAATATAAAATATATGAATAATGATAATATAATATAATGTTAAGTCTGTATAACTGTAATATTGAGTAAGTATGTAATTTTTTTTTCTTCTTATATTTTTAACCATTTAAATTGCAATGCCTTAACAGGCAACTAAGTTCTAGAACCTACCTATTGTTAACATCTACAAAATCCTGTACACTTAGTTCGCAATAAAGATTTTGAATTTGAATTTGAATTTGAGATTACTGCAGACACACAGTTGCAAAAGTATTTTATAATAATTGGATACTACGTTTTGGCGCTCCCGAGCGATTAACAAGCGATCAGGGTCGTCAATTTGAAAGCAAACTATTTAACGAACTATTAAAATATTAGGTGTCAAAAGAAGTCGAAGCAGCCCATACCGGCCACAAAGTAATGGAATAGTAGAGCGTTGGCATAGGAGTATGAATCAAGCGTTAACAGCACGCCTCACGGAGAACAGAAGTTGGTACGACGAACTGCCTACAGTTTTATTAGGGTTACGTAGCGTGGGCAGAAGTGATAATGGCGTGAGTGCTGCAGAATATACTTACAGCCAAACAATCCGGCTACCAGGGGATTTCTATGACACATCTGATAATCGAGTGACAGGGGATTACGCGTTTTTAGACAACTTAAAAAATAACATTAAAAATATAAAACCAGGTACTCAACAAATACGGAACTCGCGAACATTATTTGTACATAGCGACCTAGATAAGTGCGATCACATATTCATTAGGAACGATGCAGTTCGCCGACCTTTAACTCCACCTTATGATGGCCCCTACCGTGTGATCGAAAGAAAAGGAAAGGTATTTAAGGTAAAATTGCCAAATAGAACTGTTAACATATCCATGGATAGGTTAAAACCAGCGTTTATCATGAACAATCAGTCCGAGGTTATAAACAATAATGCATGCGAGCCAAACGCTAATGAGAAGTCCCAAACAACTACCACCGTTAGTAATAAAAACAACATTCGTGAAGATCAAAATGAAAAATGCAATGACAAGAAAAAAACCAGAAGCGGTCGTAACATCAAATTACCAGTACGATTTAATTGTTAAAAATAAGTATGTCAGTTAGTATACCCTATACCCTTTTTTTTCTTTTTTTTTTTTGGGTGGGAAATTATCAAATAACTTCTCCCGCTCTGGGCGGAGCGGGAGGGCGTGTCAGACTTTTACTGACTAAAACCCACCCGTGTTCCTTCCGTTGCCTGTGTGCCAGGGCCTCGATATCCCTTTCGGACAAACTCGCAACCCCGGCAGGCATTGGTCCTAACGGACCCCGTCAATTTGTGCTGAGATCTCTTTGAGGTGCGCGTGGAACACAACGCGCCGTCGACCCGGGCCTGGTCCTTATCGGACGGCGAGCTACTCGTCGCTCACCGTCCGCAGGCCCGCGCCTACGGTGGCCGGAAATCGGCTTGCGACTCCCGACGCCCGGGGCGTCTCCTGCGGCGACTAAGGGCGCGAGGGCGCGAACCTTGTCTCACCCTCGTGCGTTCCACCTCCTCCTTCGCTAGCATGACTGCTTCGCAGAAGGAGGTGACGGCCTCCCATGCACTCTCGCTCCGAACCATGGCCTGAACCAGGGCCGGACGCGAGAGATCGCCGCCGCCGATCGCCTCCGTGAGGACACGGCGGTGCTCCGCCCAAGCTGGGCAGACCTCCACCGTATGCTCCACCGTGTCCTCCGGGCGATCCACACAGTGGTGACACCCGGGCGTTTCCTCCCGCTTTATCCTGAACAGGAACCTCCCGAAACAACCGTGTCCGGTGAGGACCTGCGTCAGGCGGAAGGTGAGGACGCCGTGGCGCCTCTCTAGCCACTCCTCAAAGAGGGGACTTATCGCCACAATTGTGGCGTGCCCAATACCCTATACCCTAAGTCATCAATTCAGATAATTTTAGTAAACAAAGAAATGTCACTGTCAAAATGACAGGACAGTGCTGCAAAACAATTTATCATAAAAAAAATATATCTTTTAATTACAGTTAATTAACTATTTAGATGAGCTATGCAAACAAAATACCGTAGCCGAACAGTGTTTGTTCTGTGTCGGATTCGCGGCTTATTATTATTATAATCAGCCCTTTTAAGTCCACTGCCAGGCGTGGCCTAGTGGACTTAGGGCTCCCAAAATCGCCGTTTTCATCCTACATGTGGCAAATGTCTTGCCTGTAAGCTCCTGACAATATGAATCTATGAATGAGAGTAGTATGAGAGTAGTATGAATGTGTGTTGTTGAAGATGTAAGTGACTAAATAAAACATACAAATTTTAGAAATTGCATTTATTAGACCAGCCGGGTATACATCAGTCATTTAAAATAATATTAATCTGATTTCAAATCCTTACTTGCTCAGATTAGTATTGGCTATTAAAATTTGAGAATGTTGGGAACTCCTGTAGTGTTACCAGTATCATAATATTTTTTATACCACAAAATTTTCTTTTTTTAATAACTTTGTTTAAAACCGAAAACATAAAAATTAACACGGTATAATAATTGTTTAATTATTATTTCTAAAATCAGTACATAAAAGCCAATATAGCCTTGTTTTCCGCCATTTTATGTGAATTACCATTATGACGATATTTTTTTGATCTGTTATCACCTTTGTTTACATAAATTATCTGAATTGATGACTTAGGGTATAAGTAATCATCTCAAATAATCACGGTCTATAAAGAGCGTTTAACGCTGATTGTCAACTAAGAGTAACATTAAAAATGCATACGATTGCTGCATTATTAAGGCGTCTCTGTTATGAATGTATCCCAGTAATAGTATTTATGTAAGTAATCTATTAATGGCGTTGTCATAAGAAATACTGTGGACCCCAAGGGGCGATATTTTTTTTTCATAGCAGAGTAGGTTCTCATGGCAACAACTTCAAGTCGGCCCCTTGAAAAACAGGTGTCCGCAAAGCGAAAAACCTCAGTCAGCATTTTAGATAGCAAGCTTAATATGTATCACGAAGTATTATCGGAGTAGGCTGACAAAGAAAAGAAATAATGTATTGCGAAATAATGACCAACATATTTTGCTATTATGTACAAAGAAAAAGTAAAATATACAATAATAAAAATGTAAACAAGGCAAAATACACTGTTCAATAGGCTACATGTTGTAGTACAGATAAAATAAAGTTCATAAGAATACAAGTCTAAGTAGTGACAAGTACGCATTTGGAGACAATCACCATTAAAAATGGGAAAAACATTCAGCAAGGAAGAAGTGATCATTGCCCAAAACGGCGCAGTGGAAGCCCAACAGTATAAATACAACATGACAATAACAGTTATGGGAATTTTCATGGTGATAATAATATTTTTTGGGGCCGTCATCTACTGTCGTAATAACATCAAAAATTGGATACATAAAATGATGACGACAAATGCTTGGAACATGCAGGCAGTACAACGCCCGCAACCACAGCAAGCCAGCTTCGCGTAACCTGACACATACTCATGGAACAATGTAATACAATTCCATGACTCATGATAAGACAGTGAACAGTGCAACTTGGAAAATGAAATTGTAACGTATTAAATGTTAATGATTATAATTATAGTAAAAGGACATGTTAGTGTTAAGATTTTTAAACTTAGAAAATGTATGTAAAATCTGGGGGGAGTAGTGTAGGGACAATGTAAGTATGAATGTAACGCGTCAGCGGTTTGTAGTATGAAAGAGAGGTGTGTATGGGCGATCGCCAGTTACTGTGCGCTGGCCGATCTGTGTGCGTGTATTCAGCTTGGGACAATTCGGGAATAAAAATAATAATACCACGGTAAAAAAAGGTTTTATTTAAACACACGACAGGCCGCAGTATCTCCCGTGGCAAACCCGTAGGTACACAGAACAAGAGACCTACAATAATAAAAAATAAATGTAATGAGGAAGGTGATGATGATTTTTCGAAATTATAATAAAGCTTTTTATAACATTTTAGCAAGAAAATCGATTGTTGTAACTTTAGATCTTCTATCTAGATCTTGGTATATTATGGAATTTTATGTGTCAACTGACAAGTAGACAAGGTAGGAGATGGAAAATTTGTTTTCTGATGATAAACTGTGACCGTTATTTTATTTTAAATGTTAGATTATATTGTGTAACTACTGCTAGTTGTGGAATTTATGTAGCAAGTATGTACAATGTTTTATATTCCAAAAATACTAAGTATTATTGTAAAATAAGTAAAGAGGTTATGAGAAATCATAGAATAGAATAGAATACTCTTTATTATGCACACCATAAAAGTTAGAAATATAAATGTTAAAATTTTACATAGGGTGACACAATGGGCGGTCTTATCGCTAAAAGCGATCTTTTACAGACAACCTTTGAATGGATTAAAAAAAGAAGGAGGGACAGTACTGCAGGTAGTCAGTGGTGTACTACCTATTTATATGTACAATAAATACATACATACACAAAGCATAACTTATCTATAATATACATATATATACAATATACAATAATAAGCATGAAACAAGAGCAAGGAACTGTTTTCTGTAATGATGCTGTTTAAGAAGAGAGAAAGTGTTTTTTTTGCCAGAATTTTAAAAGTGGACAAGGATTGAGCACGCCTTATCGACACGGGCAAGGCATTCCATAACCGTACTGCTTGAACTGTAAAAGACTTGTCATAAAAGCTGGTAGAATGCATCGGCATCTCTAGTCTCAAGTTTTCCGATGACCTCAGATATCTATTATGTGTGTCATGAAGGAACTTGAAACGTTCTTTAAGATATGAGGGGGTTTTAAGATTGAACAGAATACTGTAGAGCTGAAATAAGATATGAGAATTTCAGCGAAGACGTATTGGTAGCCACTTGAGCTTTGTACGAAATTCGGAAATGTGATCATATTTGCGCAGGGCAAATATAAATCTTATACAAAAGTTTTGAAGTCGCTCAAGTTTATCTAATTGTGCCTCAGTGAGATCGAGATAACTGACATCAGCGTAGTCAAGGATGGGTAGTAAAAGGGATTGTGCAAGCGCTGTTTTAGTGGCAGTTGGAAGAAAATTCCTTAATCGTCTCAGGGACTTTCGGGATGCAAAAATTTTGCGACTTACGTCCTGTAGCTGGGGACCCCAAGAAAGATGTTTATCTATCCAAACTCTAAGGTTCTAAACCTTTTCGCTTACTGGAATAGGAATTCTGTTAAATTGAACTTGGGGAAGTTGCGACCAGTTTATCTTGGGGGTCATCCTTGAGCTGCCAACAACAATGACCTGAGTCTTCGATGGATTGACCTGCAACCCATGTGCCTCACTCCACTCGCAGATCGCTCGAGAAAATATATGCTGCGAAATTGGCTAAAAGACGGTTTTCCAAAAGTGTGGTGTGTATTTGGTGCAAAACATCGTACAACCAATGCTCTCGAAGGTTGGCATAATAAACTAAATAAAAAGATTAACAAAAAACTTCCTAGTTTTTTAAGACTCCTTAATGTCTTATATGAAGACATAACACTTTCCATTGTTAAATCTATGCAGAACCAACCTTCCAAGCCACGCCTTAAGAAATACATGATTTTAGTTGATTTTATCCCTTACAGTTAGTAGTTTAGTGGCTGTTTGTATATAGTTGTTTCTTATTTATGAGGTAATCATAAGACTGAATTATGTCATGCCAAATGATGATTAATATGTGATTTTGAATAGTTAAGTAGTTAGAATAAATAGCATTTCGTTTTCTATTTACGGGGACAACTCGTACCTACTCAGTTTGTGATTTTGATCTTAGTATAAAAAGCTTAAATGAACCGGTAAGAACAAATCGTATATCTGTGATTTTAGTTTAGTGTAGTTATATTTTATTTGTAACAAATCGTGTAATTACCCTGTGATTTACAACCCGTTTCCTTCCAGAAACAAATAGGAAATAAAAAATTGCAAAAAAAAAAGAACTTTTATTCTAAGGTGCCAACCCTAGTGGGGCAGAATCCAACAAGATTTTAGGCATTCCACTGTGCCCCACCAGTGGGGCGGCTCGGTGGGGCAAAGTGGAATGAATCTAAATTTTCATCTATTTTCTTTATAACAAATTATAAAAAACACTTAGCAAGCCCTTTCATTTGATGTGTCACACGGTACAGTTTGCAAAACTTTTTTTTTAGTCTACAAAGTTTTCCCCTAAAAGTGAACCCCATATTCAAAATCATTTATTTACATACATACATACATAAACTCACGCCTTCTTCCCATGGGGGTAGGCAGAAACTATAGAACACCACCTGCTACGCTCCTTACATACTCCTTTTGCTTTGCCTACGTTCATACATCTGGTCATACACGCACGCCGATTGCGAGTACTACGCACCTGACCTTTCTGAAGAACATCACCAATTTGGTTACCATATGTCCCGGCGTTTCCACTCACCTCTGATCTATAAATACCTTTTGTTAGTCGCGTTTCACTCATCCACTCAAGGATCATCCATCTAAGCATACTCTTTTCAATTTTTGTTACTACATCTTCTTTTAAACTGCACCGTTGCCTTATCACCTAATTTTTCAGCCTATCATTCATAGTCACGCCAGACATGATTCGCAAGGAACGCATTTCCACTGCATTTATTCTACTTTCATGTTTATTTTGCCACACCCAACATTAACTTCCATACATAAGCGTAGGCGCCAGCACACTATTGTGAACAGCCAGTCGAGCCTTTTTGGGCATCGACTGATTGGTCACAATCGCATGTATAACACCATCCACTTTATTTCCCGCATTTACACTCCTTTCTACATCTTCATCAATCTTTCCATCCCTTGTAAACTGACTCCCCAAATATATAATTTATTTACATGTGTAGCAAATTTCAACTCAATTGGTCCAGTATAGATTCGGAGCAAGTCAAAGTGATCCTATAAGGGTTCAGTTTTTTTTTTTTGAGGTACTTACGGAACCCTAAAAAGGAAAGGCAACATTGCTCTTAGTTAATGCATTGCTCAATCGAGTAGGATGTAATCCGTCCTTATCTAAGTAAAAATTTCAATAAAACAGAGTGGATCATATGAGTGGATTTTTACATATACGAAGTAAATAAATAAAGGTCACATCAGGATACACGTCAGCAACGAAAGTCGATGATTATTTGGGAATTTTGATTATTATCATAAAACTTTTTATACTTTTTATCATTACACTTATCTCCAAAGTATTTGCAAGTATTTTTTTCCTGCAACTTAGGACTTTGTTTATCTTGGATAATACTGACATGTGTGAAGGAAAACATCGATAGGAAACCTAGAATTATAATAGTTGGTAGGTAGAAGCCTATGCTGTTGAAAGACCTACATACATGAACCCTAAACACATTACACTCCTTTTTCGGAAGTCGTGTAAAAAGTAATGGAATAAATTGCTTAACATTATTTGTGCACATACCTACGTATTTTATTTAATTAATTGATTAATTTGACTTATTTTTATTCTTTAATTCTTTTAATAAAATAATATAATTTGAAAGCTACAGTAACAACAAACAATATAATTGTATTCTATTTATTGGAAATATGTTTTTTTTTTTGTTGTAAAAATGACACATGATAATTTTAACACGTATTGTATTCTAATGTAATTTATTAATTTTGTTTTGTTTTGCAGTGCCCTTACAGGGTGCATGTTTGAAACTTATAATCTTATTCCAACCTCTGTACAACATGTTTGCAATTAACTGATTTGATTTGATTTGAAAGCCACGTGTGTCATGCTATGTTCCTAGCACGTTGGGCTGTAGATACTGGAGCGGCTGCTGCAAGTGCGGACAACCTCAAACGACGAAAATACTCCAATCTTATCGGGACTTATATGGTCGAGCCGTTTGGGGTTAAAACACTAGGGCCATGGGGGTCCGAGAGCCCACTTAGTTTTCGAGACATCGCCAAGCGGATGGTCGACTCATCACGTGACCAGAGGGCTGATCTATTTTTTGGCTAAAGAATCAGCATTGCCATACAACGTGGCAATGCTGCCAGCCTTTTGGGCTTTTTTTCCTATTCTTTTTTTAAAACGTTGCCCCGCACTAGGAATTTCTCCTGTATCGTGGGTGCGTTTACAAACATTTAAAACTCACATACATAAACAGCCAGACCCGGAACAACTACTTGTAGGTCATACAAATATTTGTTCCATGCAGGAATTGAACCCGCGACACGCAGCGCAGCAGTCAATCGCTTAACCACTGCGCCAACCGTGCCGTCTGACAGCAATGTGGACGAATTTTTTGATGTTTGTAATCAAAATCAAAATCTTTTATTTCACACAAACCTACATGGGCACTTATGAAACGTCAGAAGCTAGGTGCACGGTTCCAATTGGTCGTTTCCTATGGAGAAGAGCCGGCAAGAAACTCCATGGTTACTCTTTTAAAAAGAAAAAAAATGGAAAAATGGGCTTTTCCAATGTTTTCATGTTAGTGTTAATAGGTATGGGAGGACAGTGTTTGATTATTTCGCCTCATTATTTATATACATATTATTACTATGACTGTTAGCTTTGAAATTATGTAAATATTATCTGTTATCTTGGAAATTGAAAGAAAAAAAAAACTTTGGTATAGTTATTAATTTACGTCTGAAAACGCCAATTTTCAATTGTTCGTGCCTTCTATGTAAGAGGGCTTTTGCCCAACATAGGGAGAATAGTAGGCTTGTATTATTATTGGACAATATTAACCAACTTTTGTGGCTGACTGTAAATCCACAATCATCTCATCGTTCATAATTTCAGCTGAAAGACGTCCACTGCTGGACATAGGCCTCCCCCAAAGAGGGGGTTTCCATAATCGCCACGCTTGATAGGCGGGTTGGAGATCGCAGTATGGTGTTAAAATGCATAGAGAACGTTGCTGTCTATTCTCTAGTAAGTCCCTTAGTCGCATTTTACGGCACCCACGGGAAGAAATAGGGTGGTGCTATTCTTTACGTATGCCACCACACAGACAATACCCATCTACCTACTAAAAATAGCCAATCCGTAGTGACAACCGCTCATTTGGTATCGTCGATCGACAAACCGCCACAAGCTATGATGTAGGTGTAGTAACAACAGGGAAGTGATAAAAAACTTTTTACAAAAATAAAATAACCACCCAGTTCCAAAAAAAACACTACAACGTGAAAATAACTTTAATTTCGGAAGTCGGTGTCTTTGGATCTGTATTTTAGTTTTTGCCACCGACTTCCGAAATTAAAGTTATTTTTCACTTTGTAGTGTTTTTTTTGGAAGTCGGTTGTTTTTTTTTTTAAGTTTTTTATTTTTCACTTTTTAGTGGGTAAGTTTGTAATTTATCTAATTTACATTAACCTAAATATGTCAAATGCCTTCCTTTTTCAAAATATTGCTTTTCCCGATGCAGGGGCGTTAATTGTTGAGGAGTTCTCCTGGTAAGTACCAGGAGAACTGATGGTGACTTCACCATATGCATTTTGACGAGCATTAATTGCTTAGCAACTATATTATAGTGCCTAATCGAATCGCAACGGTGAAATACTTATTATTAAGTAGTTCCGGTGGCCATCTTCATCATCAGTTCCACTTCACCAAATGCTGCTTTTCGAGTGCAAATGCACTAGTTACTATAAAAAATACTCAAATCTATAGGTACACGTATAAAATTTGAGGTTTTCTCTCGATTTCCATGGGATCCCCTCATCAGATTCTGATTAAGTGGCAATGGGACCACCTCAGGAGCATACCCTTCCATAAAACAAATGAATTTTTCAAAATCCATCTACAATTGACGGAGTAATCGGTGACAATACATTTAAAAAAAAAAAAAAACATACAGCCGAACATATAACCTCTTCCTTTTTGGAAGTCGGTTAAAAACCACTTACATAGCAGAGTGAGTCATCAGTTGCGGTAATACACTCTATGTAGTGGTAACTATACAGGGTGTCCCGTAAATAATGGATCAAAAGTAACGGGTAGGTAGCTTACCTCATTTCCAACAACTAATTTGAACAGTAAAAAAAAAACCGATAAGGTAACCAAGATATTTTTTTTTTCGATTTTTACTATTTTCTGTACCAGCATTCAGTGTTTTTAATGCTGTTGCTGCAAATGGTATCATATTTAGGTGTGATTTTTGTCAAACATTTCTGAAAAAAAATCTTGAATTGAAAAGTTTTGTTTTTACGATGAAAAGATCAGAATTGGAAAAATTCTCCTGTAAAAAAAATGTATGACACCAAAGTGTACTATTATTTTAAAAACTTGTAAAATTACTAAGGTTTACAAATTGGTATAAAACTTACGTCTAGTCCTTGCGGTTACAAAGATATTGCTATGAATGTGATGAAGAAGACAGAACAGAAATTAAAATGGTACATTCTAACTTTGCGGGCATTCGGACTTTGCGACCGTCACAAGTCAATGACGAAATTATTATTCGAGAAATCGAGGAAGATTCGTCGGTCTCAATTCGCGTCATAGCGCAACGCACAGGTATTCCAAGATCGACGGTACATCGAGTTCTAAAAAGGCACCGGTTGCACCCATACCACGTGCAACGTGTTCAAACGCTGACGTCACGTGATTACCCGCAAAGAGTAGCATTTTGCCAAAGGATGCTTAGAATGATACGGGAGGATCCACAGTTTTTTAATAAAATTTTATGGAGTGACGAGTCTTCATGCCGGCGAGATGGATATCTCAATTTGCATAATTTGCACAGTTGGCAGCTGGTAAACCCACATTTGATGCGAGAGGACAGGAGCCAACATCAATTTAAAATAAATTTATGAGCAGGAATAATAAATGGGCAAATAATAGGGCCCTTTGAACTACCAGCAACTCTAAACGCCGAATACTATCTGAATTTTTTAAGGAATGAGTTGCCAATGTTATTAGAAAATATTCCAGAAGACGTGCGGCAAGCAATGTGGTTACAAAATGATGGTTGCCCCGCTCACTATGCGACGGCAGTAAGGACGCAACTCAATGAAACTTACCCTGACAGATGGATCGGCCGATTAGGACCAATTTTGTGGTCTCCGCGATCTCCGGATTTAAATCCCTTAGATTTTTTTTATTGGGGATGTTTAAAAGACAAAGTTAACAAACAACGAATAACGTCGAAAGAAGAAGAATTACGTCAGCGCATCTAATCTGCTGTATCAGAAATAAACAACAGCCATTTTGTCCGTCGGATAAGAGCTTCCTTTATTAGGAGGTGCAGACTTTGCATTCTCGTAGGGGGACGTCAGTTTCAACATTTACTGTAAAAACAAAATAAACGATTTATTTGTATTTTTTTTTAAATTTAACCTGCTAATTTTTTTCATACGCTGAGATACTTAAACATTTTTAAGAAAATAGTTGAATTGTGCACACTTTTTCAAAATTTATTTTATTTCGTAATTTGGCACCTCTGTCAGATTCATAGCAATATCTTTGTAACGACAAAGACTAGGCGTAAGTTTTATACCAATTTGCAAACCTTAGTAATTTTACAAGCTTTAAAAATAATGGTACACTTTGGTGTCATACATTTTTTTTACAGGAGAATTTTTCCAATTCTGGTCTTTTCATCGTAAAAACAAAACTTTTCAATTCAAGATTTTTTTTCTAAGGCAAATAAAATGTTATTTAAAAAAATGGTATCTTATAACATTAGTAAACTATTCAGAAATGTTTAACAAAAATCACACCTAAATATGATACCATTTGCAGCAACAGCATTAAAAACACTGAATGCTGGTACAGAAAATAGTAAAAATCGAAAAAAAAAAATATCTTGGTTACCTTATCGGTTTTTTTTTTACTGTTCAAATTAGTTGTTGGAAATGAGGTAAGCTACCTACCCGTTACGTTTGATCCATTATTTACGGGACACCCTGTATAATATTAACATAACATTTCGCTTGTATTCCCCGAAGGCTTAGGCAGAGGTGTGCCTATCTATAGTAGTTACAACCACAACATACTCGCACACACACACACACACACACACACACACACACTATTATAATATGTAGTAAAGTACATAAACGAGTGACTGTAAATTAAAGTTTTAAGTGACAAAAATAATTAATTTACGTTATAGTATTACTAAGTGAGCGACTGACTGCGAGTGACGAGAAATCAACAGAACAGCAACTTACAAACATTAATTTGAGTTACTTAAAATACAAAATGAGAAGCTTTTATTTATATTTTAAGGTATGAGCACGGTTTTCTTCCCGCTCATACCTTACCTACCAGAGGTCCCAACTGCCTTGATCATATCTTATTAAAAACCAAAATATCAACGATCTCACTTGTTTTCAATACCACAACAACTGACCACTACTCATCGCTACTGGGCATGTATGTTAAAAAAACTAAACATAATTCTGTCGCTACCTTTACAAAGGTAGACTTTGTTAAACTTGACAAATCAATGGAAGAAATGAACCTGACGCCCATCTACTCCATAACTGATGCTAATATTGCTACAAACGCTCTGGTAAATGTTCTGAGTGGAGCTATTTCCGAGAACACTGCGGTATCTAAACCAACAGCTAGGAAAAAAATTATAAAACCATGGATCACGCCTGGGCTGCTACGTTGTATGAAACACAGGGATTCGCTACACAAGAAAGTTAAATTATCGCCTGGTAATACTGGTAATACTCTCGAAACTAGCTACAAAAGATACAGAAACTTTTGTAATAAAATTTTAAAGAAAATTAAAAGACAGTTTGATAGTGAAGAGCTCAATAAGGCTGGTAATAATCCAAAAGTTCTCTGGGAAACTATAAAAAGAATCACAAACACTCTAAAAACACGAAATTCATCCTCACACCTACTAGCACACGACACACCTACTCAATCCTGTAACATAGTAAATAGTTTTTATGTGGAAATAGGTAAGAACCTCGCTGACAAAATTACACACACCCGCGCTTTGCCACAGCCAACCATACCACAAAGCACCAATTCGTTATCATCATTCGTTCTAGATGAAACAGACCCGGTCGAGATTATATCTGTGATTAACTCTCTCAGGACTAATGCAGCCACCGGATGTGATAGCATCTCACCTACCATATTAAAAAGATATTCATCCACTTTAGCTCCTGTTCTAAATTACATCTTTAACCTCTGTTTCCAGACTGCGACTTTTCCAACTTCATTCAAAAAGGCGATCATACATCCAATCTTCAAGGGTGGGGACAAAAAGTCCGTAAATAATTACCAACCCATCGCGGTTCTTACTACCTTATCGAAGGTTCTCGAGGGACTGATTAACAAGAGACTAGTACACTACCTTGAAAAATTTTACTTGATCTCTCCCCAGCAATTCGGTTTTAGAAAGAACAAAAGTACTACTGATGCGGTACAGGAGTTAACGGGGTATATTGTGAATAAACTTAACGCCCACAAAAAAGTTCTCAACATATTTCTTGATTTGGCTAAAGCCTTTGATACCATTCCGACTTCAACACTTCTAAATAAACTCGAAAAATTAGGTATCAGGGGCCTACAGTTACAGTTCTTTCACAGTTATCTTACAAATTGGACACAGTCGGTCCAAATAGGTGATCACACAAGTGATAATCTTCCAATTTGTTACGGTGTGCCACAAGGCAGTATCCTTGGGCCGACTTTGTTTCTTGCTTTTGTTAATGACCTTTGTAATTAACACATCACTAATGCTAACATTGTGTCATTCGCGGATGATACTGCACTTACTTTTTCAGCCAACTCATGGTCAGAGCTTCAGACCTCAGCACAAAATGGCTTCAATTCTGCAAATGAATGGCTACTTTCTCATACTCTCACATTAAATACATCAAAGACAAAGTTTATAACCTTTTCTACTTCACCCAAGTCATAGCCCGAAATTCCAATTGTCATAAAAGCTCACTCCTGCCGCACACATTACCAGGCAGGTCTACCCTGTCAGTGTCCTCTTATTACACGCGTTGACAATATAAAATATCTGGGCATAACATTAGATCAATTTCTTAACTTCAAAACTCACATCAATCTTCTTGCAAGCAGGGTTAGAAAACTTATTTATGTTTTTAAAAATCTAAGACACGTCGCCGCGTCAGGTACGCAATACGTACTGTCTACTATGCTTTATGCCAATCTATTGTGACGTATGGTATTACATATTGGGGCGGCGCCGCTAAGACGACAGTGAAACAGCTGGAAACGGCCCACAGAGCAGGATTGAAGGTAGCCACATTTAAACCGATTATGTACCCAACAACAACCCTCTACAAAGATTGGTATGTCCTTAACGTTAGACAACACTTTGTCTTGCAGACCATTCTTCTACAACACCGACTAACGCCTTTAATTACAGTCACGAAACGTCGGAAAGATATGGTCTGCACTATCCCAGCACCGTACTATAGATTCACCAAACGATTCTTTTTTTACCTTGGTCCATATTTGTACAATAAAATAAACGCAAACTTACAGATTTATAGCCTACCATATTCCAAATGCAAAACGTTCGTTTCTTCTTTTGAAAACCTATGATGAGACTGAGGATCTCTTAAAAAGACTCTCATAATTTCTCGTTCTTGGCACAACATAACCGTTTAATACCCCAATAGTAATTTCTCAATCACATACACACATACCCACACCCCCATGCGCCTAGAAACCCGCACTCACGAACAGCAAACACTCACACACACGCAGTACACAAACAACAAACACTCACACATACTGAATCACGTCTCACTTAAAACATTATCTTTTTTACTATGATTTTATACTTTTTTTTTCCTTTTCTTTCCGTATTTGTAACCAATTTTAGTATTATTCTAGTTTTAACAACATTGATAATAATGTACCTATGTAATTTAACTAATGACTTGATTTAGGAGTCAACACGTAGCATTATTTTTAAGATCTTTATCGATGGAGGCAAACTGTCTCTCCTTAATACAGGTTGCTTTGCTACCTAGCTAGGAGAACAGCAGTTCACCCCTACAGATATTTGTTAGTTTAACTACTACGCTTACTTAATCATTAAGTTTTAATATGTACGTACTACAAATACCTTTATGCAATAAATAAATATTTGATTGATTCGATATTTATAACGTTCAGTTGACCTAATTTTCATATTTACAACCTAACCTAACCCAAATGATTCATATGATTCAATATCCTCTCTGTATTTCTAGTCGCTCACTCAGTTTGTTGTATGGCCAAGTCGCGTGATTTGAGTTCGAAGATTAAAAACAGTAGTACAATAATTAAAACGACTTGGAATATCATTAATAGTGAAACGGGAAGGTCTAGGAACCGAAATACTGACTATAGCCTGTCAATTAATGACAACATAATAAAATCAGACTCACAAGTCGCCGTGGCCTTTGAAAATTTATTTTCGGATATTCCCGTTTCAACTACTAAATCCCTAAACTCATCACCTTCTGTTGCTGAGTCTTTAGGAAGAAGAGCTTAAGGAAAATGTAAATGTTTGCGATTCGGAATTTCATTTTGAACATATTACCTGTAGAGATATAATCAAAACCTTTAACACTTTAAATGTAAAAAAACTGCAGATCTGTGGGGTAATTCTGTAGAAGTTGCTAAGTCTATTATAGACATCGCAGCACCTACTTTAGGTCTTATCTTTAATAATTGTATTGACTGTGGAGAATTTCCTGACCTCATGAAGAATAGTAAAATAATACCGTTGTTTAAATCAGGTAGTACATCAGACCCCACAAATTATTGACCTAATTCAGTACTACCTACCTTTAGAATTTTTTTTGAGAAATTAATTTTGGACCAATTGCAAAGATTTTTTAATAAAAATAAATTACTACATTGCAAACAGTTTGGTTTTACAAGGGGTCGTTCGACTACTGATACTGTTGAACTGTTAAGACATATTTATAATGCATGGGAAGATAAATGCGATGCCTTGGGCATTTTTTGTGATTTATCCAAGGCTTTCGATTGCGTTTTTCATGAAACGTTAATCAGGAAACTCCGCCACTACGGGATCCGGAACAACGCTCTGGATCTTCTTACTTCATACTTGAGTAATAGGATTCAGAGCGTTGACGTCAATGGAAAAAAATCTCCTGGATCTATAGTAACAATGGGAGTTCCACAGGGCTCGATTCTTGGTCCTTTCTTGTTTCTTATTTATATTAATGATTTGCCTTACCTCATAAAGGATAATCATGATATAGTGTTGTTTGCAGATGACACTTCACTTTTGTTTAAACTTAAACGTCAGCAGCTGGTTACTGACGATGTAAATAGCGCGATCTCAAAAGTATTTCACTGGTTCAATGTTAATAATTTACTCACGTTAGGCAGGTGAAAACTGATGTGTTGATAAAGGGCGAAGAATTGAATCCTGAAGAAAGCACAGTATTCTTGGGCTTAACTTTGGATGCTAAGCTTCAGTGGGGCCCACATATAGATAAACTGTCAAAAAAGCTAAGCTCCGCAGCATATGCTGTTAGAAAAATTCGTAATTTAACTGACATAGAGACAGCCCGTTTAGTTTACTTTGCCTATTTTCATAGTGTAATGTCGTACGGTATTCTGTTGTGGGGAAATGCCGCCGACATTCAGACTATCTTTGTTTTGTAGAAAAGAGCTGTACGATCAGTTTATAAATTAAGTCCAAGACACTCTCTCCGAGAGAAATTTAAGGAGATTAATGTAATGACTGTACCTTCTCAGTATATTTTTGAAAATCTTTTATATGCCCATAAAAATATAAAATTGTTTAAAAAATACAGTGATATCCATAATATAAATACTAGAAACAAACATAAATTTGTTGTACCTACAACAAGGCTCAAGAAAATAGGTGGCTCGTTCCGATGTCAATGTATACGCTTTTATAATAAACTTCCAAGCCACGTTCAAGATCTAAGCCTTAATAAATTCAAATCATTCATTAAACGTAAGTTGTGTCAGAAAGCCTTTTATACCGTTAAAGATTATATTGAGGACAAAAAGGCTTGGGATTGAGCTCCTCCAATTTTTACTTATTGAAGTGGTTTATTTTTATTGTTTGATGTTTTTTTTGCTAACTTTTATTATTTTATATACGTAACGTAATATATACGTAATGACATGATTATTTACTTGTAAAGTATTATATTATTTTAATTATTGTGAATGTGAAGACTATGTGGGTTATTGCTCTTTTATTTTTATTTTCACTTTGTCTTTTATTCTCAGTTAGTGTTAATCATGGTCTGGCAGTTTGAGTCATTTAAGCGGCCTACCCAAATGTCCTTTCTTTGGTATTGATTGTCGCATCGTTGAGCTCCTTAAGTTCTGAGTAGAGCTGCACGATTACTGACAAATGCGTGCACTGCCTGGTCAGGTCCACTCAATCTGTGTGGTTCTTTCCTCAAAAGACCATTTCAGACACCAATCTACATGGCCTTCACATGATCTGACCAAGATTATGTCTGGACTTTAAAAGAGACTGTGACCTCTGAGTTTGTTTCGGCCTTTCTTCTCAGAGTAGTCAGATAGGAAACGCCGACCTCATCTAGTTTGAAAAATATGACTGACGTGTAAAAGTGTTTGTACAAACCTACTTACAGAAATAAAAATCATTTATCATTTAGGCATTTAGTCGAACGGCTAGAATTTTAATATCTGAGATGGATTAATTACAATCCACTTTTAGTTAAAGTTAAGTTATTAAAACAGTATCTCATCATCAGTCGCTAAGTTTTTTTTTATTCGTTCGTTTTATAGTTCCCTTTATAATATTATCCATAAAAATTCAACATAGATCATAATCAGCCTACCTAATGTGCCCACTACTGGGACACAGGTCTCCTCTTTGTGAGAGGGAGTGGACCGTAATCCGACACGCGGTCCCAGTGCCGGTTGGTATTGGTAGATGTCTCATGTCTTCGAATTTTAGGTTCTAGGACGTCCCCACGATGTTTTTTTTCCATCGTTTTGAGAGCAGTGGTGATGGAATAATTTACACAAAGTAAAGTGCCTGCTTTGGCGCGAACCCACGACCTTACAATTGCGTCACCACCAACGGTCTCCTGAGCGTGTTCTCAGATCGGTGGGACTTCCCTATGCTGCGCTACTGGGTAAGAATTCATACCAGTTGATATTCGATCTTCTTATTACTAACACTAGTTACTAAGTTCTTTTGTTAATACTAACACTATGGACTCACTGTCTGAAATAAAGAATTTGAATTTCACCACTGGGCCACCATAATTGTTGTCCAACATAGATAGAAACATTAAATTATTAAAGCTCTAGGTACTATTCCCTGAAAAAACACTCGCGTAAACAAAATAGTTACAGGTGCTTAGCAAAACCATAAAGCAAAAGTAACGCAGAATTGTTGCAGCATTATGTTTTGGTGTCATATTTGCATGCAGTTTGTGTATGTTATTGTGCGCTTTTATAATTTCTAACGAACTAACGATATTATCGTGAGCGTCCACGGCATCAAAATAACACAGGGAAGTAAATCTATCTTTATTTTTTAGTTTATGGTGCATTGAGATCTTACATTAAACATTGTTTCACACATACTACCATTGCTGGTGTAGAAACATTAAATAATAAGCTACGTACATGCAAATCAGAATTAGGCACATTATAAGAATATTATATAAAGTTATGAAATCATGACATGACAAATTATTAAACAGGTTAAGAGCAATGATGTCATGTATGAACATAACATCACGCCCCCGAAGGGTTAGGCAGAGGTGTACCTAATAATAGTACACCCACATTTCTGTAATAGGGGGCGAACCTATTGCCATCAACCGGGCACAAAACCAGACTCCGGTCTGCTACTGAGAAATTCCTAATGGAAAATCCCAATAACACTGTCATGTATCGATATAATTATAAAGACGCTGTTATATTTCCGTCCAGGATAACGAGCACGTCCATGTTATGACGTCACGGTATCGTAGCACACCAAACTCTTTCGAAATCGCGCAAAAGTGGCGCTAAACGTCCACGATTTGTATTTTTTTTAACAACTTTTTCATGGACACATCAACGGCTAAATCGTCGACGCTGACGTCCACGATAACGGGACGTGTAGAATTATAAAAAATAGATTCCAACAGTACAAAATTATGTTACGCAACTTTGGCATACCATAAATACCTACGAGGTTTAAACCATGCGGTCTACATGGTGACAGCTTAGATTGAGCCAATACTAATCAGGTGAAATGCTAATCACTCGGTTGAATGGCCGATATTCCTAATTCATATGGCCATAACGGCAACTTGCTGCGCGAATGGTTCATATATAATATATGTTTGGCCTTCTGATAAATGTCATAGTAAAAAAAATATGGATGTTACTTCGGTAGATGATACGATAATAAAAATATCAAAAACCCGATTGTAACAAAAAAGTTTAAAATAAAAATCACCTTTTCAAATGGTTTTTTATTTTTTAACTTAACTGTGTGCTACACATGCTAAAACGGTCTTGTGTCTTATTATTTTTGGAAGGGGTTGAGAGAAAGCGTCCTTATTTTGATACCCCACAGGGCCAAAGTACCATTTTTTATTTAAATACCAGATTTATTGACTTCTGAAATCCGTCGTTTTGATTTTATAATAAGCATAACCTAGCCTCTAACCATTGCACGACCTAGATGGATCCATAGACACCGCATGTTAAAATCCTTCCCGCCGTTTGGATGCTTCGACGGTATAATAATAATCCCACAAATACAAAAATACACAGATATGCATGAAAAACAGAACCCTGTTTTTGCTGTCGCAGTCGGGTATAAATATGGAAAGTACCTAAAGGTACGACTGCGAAAAACATTTATGTATGTTCTTATTTCCATCCGTGAGCATGATTGTTGTGAAATTGTAGTGTCATTAGGACTTATTTTCTTGACTTGAAACGGCGTTAACTGAGATATAATTCACATACATTATGGTCAAATAAATCTAAAATTCAAAATGGGTTTCTGTCTATTAGCGATTCTAGTAGATTTAACAGTTCCAAGATACCTTTCATTTCATTTATTAATTCTGTGTAACAGGTGATTAAAGGTGTTTTCCAATATAAATGTACAAACCATGTCCCGCCGATAGGCATACAAAATTAGATTATTATGAACAATGTCAAAGTTACAAAAAGGTCAAATTATACAATTGTCATATTATAGTAAGAAAAATGTCATGAAAATAGGAAAAGATTAAAAAAAAAAATATAATGCCAAAAGATTGCAAAACACAAACACAAAATTGCAGTCAAAAATATAAATTATAAAAAATTATCAAAAAAAAAAAAAAAAAAAATTGTCATCCAGATACTCCTTGACTGAATAATATACCTTGTCATTTAGGAGCTTAAAAAGATTACTTTTGAATTCATTATGATTCATACTATTTCTAATATGACAAGGTAATTTATTATACAATTTTGGTGGCATTGCATAGACACTTTTATAAGCAAAAGCAGTTCTGGTGGTTATTGTTTTTAACGTATCTGAGTGACGTTGACTTTCTACATGATTAAACAAATGTACATTGGTTTTTACAAACATCAAAACCTCATAGACATACAGCGACGGCGCTGTCAGAATATTTAAATCCTTAAAGTGTGGCTTACATGTATCTGTTGTTTTTAATTTGCAGATGGCTCGGATACATCTTTTTTGTGCCAAAAGTACGGAGGATACATTTGTAGCATTACCCCAAAACATAATTCCATACCTTAATGTGGAGGCTACATACCCGTGGTATGCCGTCAGGAGGGCAGTTTTGTTTGCAACTTTACCTAACATATAAAGGGCATACGAAAACCGGTAAAGTCTCAAACAAACATTATCAACTTGAGTTTTCCATGTCATATCATTGTCAATGTGCAATCCTAAAAACTTTGTAGTGTTCGTTTATAGTACTGTGTCTCCTTTGTATCCGATTTGGTACTGTGTTGGTTCTCTTTGTCGAAGTTTAAAGTCCATTATTTTAGTCTTAGTTAAATTGATTTTAATAAAATTCAAAAATATAAATTTAATTAAAATATTTAATCCTTTCGTACTAAAATATTTTAATTTATAAAAGATAGAAACCAACCTGGCTTACATCGGTCTGAACTCAGATCATGTAAGATTTTAATGATCGAACAGATCAAAAATTTTAAACTTCTGCATTTAAATTTTATCTTAATCCAACATCGAGGTCGCAAACTCTTTTTCTTATTTGAACTAAAGAAAAAATTACGCTGGTATCCCTAAGGTAATTTTTTGTTATAATCAATAATACAGGATCATTTTTTCACTTATAAATGTTTTGATTTATAAAAAGTTCACCCCAACAAAATAAATAATTTTAATTTTAGTTTAATTTATTTTTAAATAATCTCAATTAAATCATTTATAAAACTCTATAGGGTCTTCTCGTCTTTTTAATTTATTTTAACTTTTTAATTAAAAAATTAAATTCTATATTTAATTAAGAGACAGCTTATATCTCATCCAATCTTTCATACAAGTCATCAATTAAATGACTAATGATTATACTACCTTTGTACAATCAATATACTGCAGCCCTTCAATTTTTTAAATCAGTGGGCAGATTAGACTTTATATTATTTTCAAAAAGACATGTTTTTGATAAACAAGTGAATATAAATTTTTGCCGAATTCCTTTTAATTAATTATAATAAAAACAATTACTTTAAAATAATTTTATATACTAATTTTATCATTTAACTTTTTAACAATTTTTTTTTTTTTATAAACAATATAAAAATTTATTAAATTTTATTTATTTTACTTTAAATGAAATTATTTATAATAAATTAAATTTTTTTAACAATACAATTTGAATTTATATTTATATGAATTTAAATTAAAGCTTATCCCTTAAAATATAATTTTATATTATAAGAAAATTAATTAATTAATTTTCTTATAAAATAAAATAAAATATTTTTTTTTTCTAAAAAACTAGATATATTTAAAAACGATTAACATTTCATTTCCATTTAATTATTTAAAATATTTATGCTACAATGACTTTATTAATTAATTATCTCTTTTAAATTCGAGATATTCCTACTTAAGATTTTTTTTTTTACTAAACATATATATATACGATACACAAGATACAATAAATTAAAATTACTTTAAACTAAATTTATATTTCAACTAATTCAAAATTCTTTTACAATACTAATTTATTATAAATTATTTAATTTTTTTTATTATAATATAAATAATTAATTTTTCCCCTCAAATTAATTAATTGTTAATATCCTTTCAATGTAAATGAAATACTTTAAATTCAAGCTCTAATTTGTTCTTTCTAGAGACACTTTCCAGTACCTCTACTTTGTTACGACTTATTTCAACTTTATATTTATATGAAAGCGACGGGCAATATGTACATATTTGAATTTTTAATCATTTTATTAAATTAAATAAAATTACATTTAAATCCACTTTCAATTAATTTTTACAAATTAATATTCATTTAAATAAATTTATTGTAATCCATTATATTCTTAATTATAATCTGCATCTTGATCTGATTTAAATTATAATTTTTAAATATTAATATTATTAAAAAATAGTTTTTTAACAACGATATACAAGATTATAAATTAAGTAAATTTATTCGTGGAATATCAATTATTAAACAGATTCCTCTAAATTAAGTAAAATACCGCAAAATTATTTAAGTTTCAATAAATAATTATCTACTATTTTAGTATTTTAATTTTAAATTTTAATAATAGGGTATCTAATCCTAGTTTTTTATAAAATTTATTCAATCATGATAAAAAATATAAAATTTTATTAAATTAAAATCTCACCTAATACTTTAAATTTTTTATTATAATTATAAACTTCATTCAATTACTAATAAAATTAAATTTAATTTTTGTATAACCGCAACTGCTGGCACAAAATTTGTTAATTATTAAAATATTACTAAATCTTAATTGCTTAAATAATTTAATATTAATTACTACTTTTAAATATATATTATTATTTAAATAATTTAATATTAACATACAAATTTATATGTAAAATAAACTTAAAATAAAATTAATAAACCATAAAAAAAATATTTAGTTATTTTTAAATAGATTTTTTTTTTCTATTAAAATATTTAATATAAATTATTAAATTTTTAATAATTTCTCTTTAATCTTTTTATAATATTAATATTGAATATTAAATTAAATATTAATATTCATTTATATTACAAAATATGAATATAATTAATCTTAATTTTGTAATAATTTAATCTATTATAAATATATATTCATTTATTAAAATTTTAATATATATATATACAATATGTAACAAAAACCCTGTTGTTCCTTCTACCTACGTTTTAAGAATCGGTATACATACGTAATAAAGCAAGTCATTTATAAAAAACTGTTCAACAAAAATAATTAAAATAAATATTTAATTATTAATATTTGAAATGTTTAACTGATTTCTTACCTCTGCAATTCTGCATGAAAGCGATGCCGCGAAATCAGAAAATAGGTAGAACATTCCCGCCACTCTCTTTGATCGGTGCCGCTGCGCCCGTGCACCCGCGCCGCTCTACCTATTTTTCTGCACAAGTTCGCGACCTTGTCAGCTGTTGTTTATCACTGAACACGAATGAATCTTTGAAAATGTTGGTTTACACGGTATTTGCACAAGCACAATTGATAATGTTAAAACTACATTATTTTAACACTTTTACATAAAAAGAAAAAAAAGTCACCGCGTCTGTCACATAAAACCTTATGTAGGTACCTACTTAATTTATTATGATGTCTACTTGACGGCCACGGAGATGCTGTTCAATATGACCACCTTGTACCTCGACACATTTGTTGCAACGCCTAATCATATTTTCACGTACACTTCGCAGAACGGACGTATCGGACTTGATGTGGTCAAATGCTGCTACTATGCGTGAACGCATTTCGACCTCCGTATCACACGATTTTTTGAACACCTGTTGCTTAACAGTGCCCCAGAGGAAAAAATCTAATGGCGTCAGATCAGGTGATCTTGCGGGCCAATTGATGGGTCCACCGCGACCAATCCATCTCTCTCCGTATTCAACATCTAAATAGCTTCTCACAAGGCGGGAGAAGTGTGGCGGCGCGCCGTCATGTTGAAACCACATACGTCGCACGATATGGAGCCCTAATTCCTCAAGTTCATCACTCAGCTGTTCTTGCAGGAAACGAAGATAGTTGGCGCCGCTCATTGTTTGGTCTAAAAAACAAGGTCCAATAATTTTGTCACCAATAATTCCAGCCCAAACATTAATCCTCCACCGATGCTGGAAGTGACTTGGTTTAATAGCATGCGGGTTTGTGATCGACCACACGTGCTCATTGTGCGAATTGAATACACCTGTTCTAACAAATGAGCACTCGTCGGTGAACAGTATCCAATTCAAGAAATCACTATCTTGTTCGATCTTGTCGAGTACCCATCTACTGTATTCTATTCTTGGCTCATAGTCGGAGGGAAGTAGTGATTGGACGCGACGATAGTGAAATGGGTGCTGGCCATCTTCTTTGAGTACTCTCCAAACGCGCATATGGTTTACTCCTAGTTCTCGTCCCACTGAGCGCGTACTTCGCGTTGGATCGTGCTCAAACAAATCCAGGACTTGCTCCTCGATGTCACTGTCTTGAGTCCTCGGCCTGCCTGCGTCAGCTCGATGTTGGTCTCGTCCGTGCACACTGCCGGTATTGTACGTACGTATGTGCAAACGTTGGAATGCCATCGCCGACGGTAATGGTAGACTCGCAAAACGTTCTTGGTAGAGTCTGCGTGCTTCTGCATAATTGCAGTCACATTTCCCAAGACACATCAACATGTTAAAATATTCTACGTTAGAATAAGACATGGTTAACGTTAACGTAAAAAAACACAAGTCACTCACTCACTACGTAGGTCAAACTCAACAATAACATCCGTTCGGAAGTAAGCTGCGCGGGAGACTAAGGAAGTGATTCGCAGGGCGGCGGGTGGCGGGGTAAAGGGGTAGGTAGGCACGTGGGGTAGTACTGACCCGCGGGGCACGTGCGCCGGCCGCGGTAAGTTTTGGCGGCATCTTCTGTCGCATCAAAGAAAGCCGCCGAGCTCGTAGGCTATTTAGCGAAATAAAGATATACTTGTAAAATCAGATACTCCAAACATTTTTTTGAATGTGTCGTTTTTAATAGTTATTTGATTTTGACCTCTCCACTAGCCAATGTTGATTTTTTTAAAATTATAATTTCATCATTGTTGTGCTCGTAGGTAAATGTATACGTTCCTAAAAGGAACAACAGGGTTTTTGTTACTTATTGTATATAATTTATTTAATTAATGTTAGTTAAATATAAATTAAAACCATTTTTAATAAATTTTCATATAATAATTTTAAAAAAAAATTAAATATTAAGCTAATTTAAGCTTTTGAGTTCATACCCCAACTATAAAGGAAATACCTTTTTTTTAAAATAAAGTACCTGACTAAAGGGTTATTCTGATAGGATAAATTAAGTAATTATTTTACCTTTATTATATTTTATAGAATTAAACTATAACTAATAGTATCAAAAACTATTGTGCATCTTACACAAAAATATATAATTTTGAATTTTGAATTCTCAAAAGAAATATATATAATTTCTTATTTTAATATTTTATTTTATTTAATTCTAATAAGATATTTTTTTTATTTATTTTATTTTTTAGAACTTTAATTTCTATTTCCTCTAATTCATGATTTAGATGTTAAATTGGTTTAGAAATTAGTCTTTTAAGATTTATCCCCCTAATTTCTAATTCTAATAATCTACTATCAACCGAAGCATCTTTAAAATATTTTCTTACCCAATCTATTGCATCTATTAACTTTTTATTCACAATTTTAATTAAAATAATCTTAATAAAAAAAACTGAAATTAATAATTTTATTTCTATCATAATAAATTCTTCAATATTAATAAAAATAGGAAGGGGAAGAAGGTTTTTGATTTCCTAATATTATCGAAGGTCTATCTTGATTTAATAGATTTATTTTAATAACCTGACAAAAAATCACCCCTATAATTATTTTATCTTACTATTTAAATAAGAATTTCATTATTATTATTATTTTAATAAATATTGTAATTGGAGCTATTGGAGGGCTAAACCAAACCTCTTTACGTAAATTAATAACTTTCTCTTCTATTAATAATTTAGGATGAATACTTTCATCTATTATAATTAGAGAAACATTATGATTTTTTTATATATTCATTTATAATTAGAATCATAAGTTTTTTTATTTTATATTTTAAATATATATTTTATTAATCAATTATTTATTAATAATTTTTTTTTTTTATTAAAACTAATTAATTAATTTCTTTCCTTAGGAGGGTTACCTCCTTTTATTGGATTTTTTCCTAAATGAATTATTATTAACTTTTTAATGAAAGTTAATATATATATATTAACTTTTATTTTAATCTTAATAAGTTTAATTATATTATTTTTTTATATTCGTATTAGATATTCTGCTTTTATATTTAATTATTTAAAAATAAAATGATTTAAAATTTTAATTAAAAATAATTATTTTATAGTAAATAACTTTTTTTCTTTTATTTCATTAACAGGAATAATTTTTAGAACTTTCTTTTTTTATTAAGGTTTTAAGTTAAATTAAACTAATAATCTTCAAAATTATTTATAAAGAAATATTCTTTAAGCCTTAATAGAAATATCTACCCCTTAAAATTTGCAATTCTATATCATTATTGGATATAAAGCTAATAATTAATAAAAGAGAAATTTCTCGTTAGTAAATTTACAATTTATCGCTTAACCTCAGCCATTTTATTAAAAAGCGAAAATAACTTTATTCAACAAATCATAAAGATATTGGAACATTATATTTTATTTTTGTAATTTGAGCAGGAATAGTAGAAACTTCATTTAGTTTATTAATTCGTGCTGAATTAGGAAATCCTGGATCCCTAATTGGTGATGATCAAATTTATAACACTATTGTTACAGCCCATGCTTTTATTATAATTTTTTTATAGTCATACCTATTATAATTGGAGGATTTGGAAATTGACTTGTACCTTTAATATTAGGAGCCCCAGATATAGCATTCCCCCGATTAAATAATATAAGTTTTTGATTACTCCCCCCATCCTTAACTTTATTAATTTCAAGAAGAATTGTAGAAAATGGAGCAGGAACAGGATGAACAGTGTATCCCCCACTATCATCTAATATTGCCCATGGAGGAAGATCTGTAGATTTAGCCATTTTCTCCCTTCATCTGGCTAGAATTTCATCTATTTTAGGAGCTATTAATTTTATTACAACAATCATTAATATACGATTAAATAGTTTATCTTTTGATCAAATACCTTTATTTATTTGAGCTGTAGGAATTACAGCTTTCTTATTATTACTATCATTACCTGTTTTAGCTGGAGCTATTACAATACTACTAACAGATCGAAATTTAAATACATCCTTTTTTGATCCCGCAGGAGGAGGAGATCCTATTTTATACCAACACTTATTTTGATTTTTTGGACATCCAGAAGTTTATATTTTAATTTTACCAGGATTTGGAATAATTTCCCATATTATTTCTCAAAAAAGAGGTAAAAAGGAAACATTTGGATGTTTAGGGATAATTTATGCTATATTAAAAATTGAATTATTAGGATTTATTGTATGAGCCCACCATATATTCACAGTTGGAATATATATTGATACTCAGTACCTACCGGTATTAAAATTTTTAGATGATTAGCTACTTTCCATGGAACACAAATTAATTACTCCTCCTCTATTTTATGAAGATTAGGATTTGTATTTTTATTTACAGTTGGGGGATTAACAGGAGTAATTTTATCAAACTCACTCTGATATCACTCTTCATGATACTTATTATGTAGTAGCCCATTTTCATTATGTGTTATCCATAGGAGCTGTATTTGCTATTTTAGAGGGATTTATTCATTGATACCCTTTATTTACAGGATTATCTTTAAATCCTTACCTTTTAAAAGTTAAATTTTTTGTTATATTTATTGGAGTAAATTTAACTTTCTTCCCCCAACACTTTTTAGGTTTAGCAGGTATACCTCGACGATACTCTGATTACCCTGATTGCTATATTTCTTGAAATATTATTTCATCTTTATGTTCACATATTTAATTATTAGCATGATAGCTAATAATTAAATATGTGTATTCATAATAATTATTATCTGAGAATCATTAATTACCCAACGAATATTTACTCTAAATTTATCATCCTCAATTGAATGATATCAAAATTTACCCCCAGCTGAACATTCATATAATGAATTGCCTATTTTAAGATTTTTTTTCTAATATGGCAGACTATATGTAATGGATTTAAACCCCATTTATAAAGGTATATCCTTTTTTTAGAAATTGCAACATGATCTAACTTTAATTTACAAAACGGAGCATCCCCTTAATAGAACAAATTATTTTTTTCATGATCATACTCTAATTATTCTTATTATAATTACAATTTTAGTAGGTTATTAAATATGTAGACTTTTATTTAATAGATATATTAATCGATTTTTATTAGAAGGACAAATAATTGAATTAATTTGAACTATTTTACCAGCAATCACTTTAATTTTTATTGCATTACCCTCTTTACGGTTACTATACCTATAAGATGAATTTAATAATCCTTTAATTACATTAAAATCTATTGGTCATCAAGATATTGAAGTTATGAATATTCAGATTTTAATAATATTGAATTTGATTCTTATATAATCCCCTCTAATGAATCATTATTTATAAATTCTAAATAAAAAATATAATTTCGACTACCATTATTTATTATCCAAGAAATTGCTAATAAAATAAGAACATCCCCAATCCGATTTCTTAAAGCTGTTAATATACCAGCATTATAAGATTTGAAAATTTTGATAATAAATTACTGATCAATAAGAAACTAAACCTAAACCATCTCAACCTAATAAAATTCTAATAATATTAGGACTAATAATTAATAATATTATTGAAAAAACAAAAAGTAAAACCAAAATAATAAATCGCATTAAATTTAATTCAGATCTTATATATCTTTTTCTATAATAAATAACCACCGAAGAAATCAAAAAAACAAATATCATAAATAATAAAGATATTCAATTAAATAAAATAGATATAATAACTGTTATTGAATTAAAAGAAATAATTTCCCACTCTAATAAAATAGCTATATTATTTATAATAAAATAAATTATAAAAAAAGAAAATATATTATTCTTATTAATAACAAAAAAATAAATGAAATAAAACAAATTGAATATTTTATATTATTAATAATTTAAAATGAATTATATTCACATTTTTGACACCACAAATCAATATTTTAATTAAATTATTTAAATAAAATCAAATTATTATATAATCAATCTTTAAAACTATAATATTTAAAGGTAATCAATGTAATATTAATATTAAATACTCACGAGATACACCTGTATAATAACTATAAATACCTGAATAATATTTACCATGTTGAATAAATGAATATAAATATAATCTATAACCAGCACTAAAAAAAGAAATTAATATCAATATTATTATAGAAATCCAAGATCATCTTATTAATCTATTAATTAAGCTAATCTCTCCCATAAGATTTAATCTAGGAGGAGCGGCTATATTAGAAGATATTAATAAAAATCACCACAATCTTATTGAAGGTATAAAATTTATTATACCCTTAATAATATATAATCTTCGTCTATGTAATCGCTCATAACTAATATTAGCTAAACAAAATATACCAGATGAATATAAACCATGCCCAATTATTAAAATATAAGAACCAATAAACCCTCAATAATTTATAATTATAATACTACTAATAACAATTCTTATATGAGCAACAGAAGAATAAGCAATTAATGATTTAATATCTACTTGACAAAAACACTTTAATCTAATATAAAACCCACCGATTAATCTAATAACAATTATAATATAATTTAATTTTAAATTAATCTCTTGTAAAAAAAAAAATAATCGCAATAAACCATAACCCCCTAAGTTTAATACAATATCGGCTAAAATTATAGATCCTGAAACAAGAACTTCAACATGAGCCTTAGGCAATCATAAATGAACAAAATATATAGGTATTTTTACAAAAAAAGCTTAAATTATAGAAAAATATAATATATGACGGAGAAGGGCCCCCGTGGTTGTTTTTAAAAAACGTGACACCAGCATTGCTGGCGTCACAATTTCCATGATCAGGGCTGTCACTCATCTTCGGTAATCAAAGTAAACACAAGAAATACTTTCTTCAATTTATTCTCGAATTCTTTGAGGAGGTCCGATCGCTACGACGGCTCAAGTGAGAATACTCGAGTCCGGTTTTTTTTTTTTTTAAATGGCATCTCGCAGTTGACCTTGAGAGGCCGTGACTGCTTAACCGGTCTTTCCTGTGGCTGCCCTAAGGTATTAGCTTAAAGCCTCCAGCCAGGAGCGTAAATAAAGTATTAAAAACTAAACGACAGCGCTCTAAGGGCACCCCCTGTGGGGTACGAACCTCGGCTTAGGGCGTCGCTGGGGAAAAACAAAGCAAATTGGGGACGGGCTGGATCAAAAGTTTAAATTCATGATTATTAACGGGGATTACTATTAAATGCTACGGCTCACTCAGCCTCGGGGCTGGCGGTTCGACGTGCAAGGGACGGGGGGAACAATTTATTCTTGATCTTCGCGTGGTACCTCGGCGGCGAGGACGGAATGACGGTTTGTGTTTGTGCACTGTACTTGTGGCCCTATTGCTTTCCTGAAGGAGAGTAATGGGGTCATCCGGGTCTAAGAGAGTATGCCTAGGTCGGCGAGTCTTACTGATTTGAGATGGCCTATAGCTAGCTGCCTGCACAACCAAGGGGTTGCGATGTCTATCTGCGGACTCGAAGAACCGCTTTGTCGCGCGTTTCAAAAACTGCTTGATGGTGGGGATTCTAAGATCTACGTGTAGGGTTTCGTTCCGAACGAACCATGGAGCGTCCGTAATTTTACGGAGAAATCGGTTTTGAAGTGCCTGCATTCTGTGAATGAGATGGGGACGGGCGTGTGCGAAAGCGGCACACGCGTACGTCATAATCGGCCGGATGCACGCTGTGTAAATACGCAATTTGCCCTTAAGGGACAACTTGCTGCGTGAGTTCAGAACGCAATGAAGCCTACCGAGAGCGAAAGCAGCGCGCGAACGCACTTGCTTTATGTGCTCAGCGAACGAAATGTGGTGATCTAAGATCACACCGAGATATTTGGCTCGCTTCTCCCAAGGGATAGGCTTGCCGAACATCTTGATCTGTCGTGGTAGGTCCGGTCTACGCCGGGGCCTAGAAAAGAGGACCGCTTGGCTCTTATCAGGATTGACCTCGATCCTCCACTTCCTGAACCAGTCACCGAGTCTGTTGACTTCGGTCTGTAGGATGCGGGAGATCTGGTCTTGACTGCGGCCGGTGTAGTAGATGGCCGTGTCGTCTGCGAACAGAGCTAACTGCGCCTTTCTACTTTTCGGGATGTCACTGGAGAACAGCGTAAAAATGAGCGGAGCCAGCACAGACCCCTGAGGGACGCCTGCGCGGATCGGATGAGGGGAAGAGAGCGCACCCTCGATGCGATAGCGGAAGGTGCGGTTCAACAAATAGTCCCGTAAGATGAGCACGAGACGATCTGGCACACCGAATTTGTATAGCTTATACAATAAGCCGTTGTGCCAGACTTTGTCGAACGCTTTCGCGATATCGAAGAACACAGCACCCGTCATGAACCCGCGCTGGAAACCGGCGCTTATGTGTTCTATGATACGGTGGACCTGTTGTACGCAAGAATGTTGGGTTCTAAAACCGAACTGTTCGTTGGGGATGAGCCCCTTCGTCTCGGCGTAGTCTCTGAGACGCTTATAAATAAGCCTCTCATAGACCTTGCCGAAAACGTCGAGCAAACTGATGGGAACTCGAGTCCGGCGTGCGCTCGGCCTTTTATAGCAAACCTAGGTGAGTCATTCATTTGAACAAAACACCTAGCATTGCGCAATAAAAATAGTTTTTACATTACAAATTATTACAGTTTTGATAATCAAACGTTTTAAATTATTTTACAAGCTATTAGCATGTGTAAATCTATTTTTAAATGTCAACACGTGATATAAAAATGACCACATGTTTTTACTTCGGAAATGCAACTCTCTTACAAACAGAATACATTACAAATATTCTGTATCAATCATAAGCAATATTAATCCATTACTTTAAGTTTTTAAACGGAATCTATTACCCAATTACAATAAATAAATCTAATTTGATTTTGAGGTTACTCCGGATACGTGTTTTCGTTCCTTATTTGTTTTGAAGTGTGGCAACCCGCCGACACGGCCATTCTGACAGGCGGCGCGTGCTCTGCGTCTGCCTACATTGTGACGTTTGATGCCGGAAAAAAAAAACGTTATCCTTTTAGATAGGTATCAGTAAGCAACCCATGTTGCTTATTTTTATAGGGTTATTTGTTGCTAGAACAGTACACAAAGACATCTTAAGTGCACTGCCTTTTTAATTTAGCATCTGTGGTGTATACGTGTCTACCCATTGTTCCACAAGGCATCCCTACGGTATCTCAGGGTTCACTTGTGGATGCATCAAGGATCCGTGGTTAGCTCAAGGGTAACTCATGGTGTAGCTCAGAGGTACCACTCTCCAGACATTTTATTTATAGGGTTATTTGTTGCTAGAACAGTACACAAAGACATCTCAAGTGCACTGCCTTTTTAATTTAGCATCTGTGGTGTATACGTGTCTACCCATAGTTCCACAAGGCATCCCTACGGTATCTCAGGGTTCACTTGTGGATGCATCAAGGATCCGTGGTTAGCTCAAGGGTAACTCATGATGTAGCTCAGAGGTACCACTCTCCAGACATTTTATTCTTGTAGATTGTGGTTGAAAGTATCTTGAAAAATAATGAATTTTGACTCACAGGTTTTAATCCGATGACGCGTGTTCATCGTCGTGAGTTATCTGGACTGGCTGGCCAGCTTGAGATGTGGATGGCACAGGATTAGGAGCGGTTGCGACGTTGTTTTGCGGTGTCTCGAGATCATCATCTCCCGCCGACATGGCACCTTGGTTTCCCGGTTGTGGTGCACGCCGAAGTTGGTCGTGGGCGACTTTTCTGGATCGGCCTCTGCCGACCACCTTTTTTACCATGTAGCGGTCATTTTCAAGAATCCTGTTGGGTTCCCAACTTTCCAGTGATATCCATGTGAATTACTTGAAATGCACATGTTGGCTTTTCAATCGGATGTAGCTGTGCTTGTACTGCTCCAGATGTACCTTTACAAGTTCTACATACTATGCAGTTGTCAACGTATCTACGGATCGTGGTGCTCATCTTATCGAACCAGTAGGTTTCTTTGATTTTCTGTAGAGTTTTTTTCCCAACCTGGGTGCTTGAGTGTGGTATGGAAGGAGTTAATTAAACTCCATTGGAAGGACCTCGGTACTACTGTTCGTAGCTGTTGGCCGGATATCGGGTCTAGGACGTACTTCTTCAGTACGCCTTCTTCCAAGGTAAAACCTTCCACTGGATTGTTGTCAATCAGGTTATTTAGTATTGGCCGAAGTTCGTCATCTCGTTGTTGTAGTATCCGTTTTTGGAAGATTTGAAGTAGATTCTGAAGGTTTGAATCTACACTCATTAGTGGAATGGTTGGTTCTTTTGCATATTTGGCAACGTGTAGCAGCAGTTTGAGAAGAATCTGGATATCGTGCACGTTTCGGCATCGGTGTGGTAGGATTTTGGTGTGGGCGTTTTTTCCTTAATGAGGAAGCCACGGAGATGAGTTCTGGAACTGTGTTTGCTTTAGCGTTCAACAGTTCGATTCGTAAGCGTTCATCGCCTATACATCCTATCACTGCTTCCACCGAAAGTTCATCATCCAGTTGATCTTTCGTGACTCTTTTCCAGAGGACCCAGGCGCGGGACAAGAATTCAGAAATATCTTTGCTTGAGTCATATACATGCTCCCGAAACTGTAGTATATCCCGGGAGTATCTATTTTCTGGCTCAAATGTGGTAATCAGTTTTTCGCGGAACTCTTCCCACGAGGATGTTGTCACCAACCAATCGTCGATCCACATCTTAGCACGTCCCTTAAGTAATCCACACACTTTAGTGCGTAGGTCTAGGTCATTAAGTTTGTAGCTAGCAGCTGCTTTATCGATGTGCTGGCACCATTCTCGAACTCCAACATGACTGTCGGGATCGAATGATGGCAGATAGATGTCCTTGATCCTGATTCTTGGTTCTGGAGGAGTATACATCCGTTCGGACATCCTTTGCATCATTTCCATCATTTGCATCATAAACTGAGGTGGGCATCCAATTATCGGAGTAGTTGGATGCATAGTCGTTGTGTTGGACGATCCAGTAGTGATGGGTACCCCTGGTCGGTATACTTCTTGATTGTAAGATGTGGGTCCCATTGGCATGAATGGTATCCCTACGGAAACTGGTATTTCTGCAGCGATTGGTGTATACACCGTGCCTGTGGAAATTCCCGTTGTGATGGGATGCACGGTGTTTAAGTTGTTGACTGGTACTCCTGAAGTGTTCAATGAGGCAGGGTCTACCAGCCTGGTACTGCTCTGTGCTGTTCCAGTTGTGCCAGGTTGAACCGTGGTCGTTGAGGATGTGGTTGGGACCAGAGCTTGTTCTGATCCCACTTCTGATGACGGAGAAGGGCCCCCGTGGTTGTTTTTAAAAAACGTGACACCAGCATTGCTGGCGTCACAATTTCCATGATCAGGGCTGTCACTCATCTTCGGTAATCAAAGTAAACACAAGAAATACTTTCTTCAATTTATTCTCGAATTCTTTGAGGAGGTCCGATCGCTACGACGGCTCAAGTGAGAATACTCGAGTCCGGCGTGCGCTCGGCCTTTTATAGCAAACCTAGGTGAGTCATTCATTTGAACAAAACACCTAGCATTGCGCAATAAAAATAGTTTTTACATTACAAATTATTACAGTTTTGATAATCAAACGTTTTAAATTATTTTACAAGCTATTAGCATGTGTAAATCTATTTTTAAATGTCAACACGTGATATAAAAATGACCACATGTTTTTACTTCGGAAATGCAACTCTCTTACAAACAGAATACATTACAAATATTCTGTATCAATCATAAGCAATATTAATCCATTACTTTAAGTTTTTAAACGGAATCTATTACCCAATTACAATAAATAAATCTAATTTGATTTTGAGGTTACTCCGGATACGTGTTTTCGTTCCTTATTTGTTTTGAAGTGTGGCAACCCGCCGACATATATAAATATTTAAATTAAAAAACTTTAAAAAATCAATTAGTATACAATTTATTTCACCTTTATTAATAGGGTTTTTTATACTTTTAAAGTATAAAAAAACCCTATTAATAAAGGTAAAGAAACAAATAAAGTATAAAATAATAAATATATACCAGCTTGAATTCGTTCAGGTTGATACCCCCAACCAATAACTAATAATAAAGTAGGAATTAAACTCCCCTCAAAAAACAAATAAAATATAAATATATTTATTGTTCTAAAAGTTAAATATAATATAATTAATAAAAAATAACATTAAATTAAAAAAAAAAAAAAAAAAAATTACCTTATATAAATTTTCTCTAGCTATAATTATCAAAATAGAAATTCAAATTCTTAACATAATTAAACCATAAGATATAATATCACAAGATATCATATATTACAAAATAAATTTAATCTTATTCTTAAATTTATAAATAAAAATAATATTATTTAAACCATTCAAAATAGATTTTTTATAAAACATAAAGGAATTATAAAAATTATCATAATTAAAAATTTTATCATTATTATTTTTAAAATAATTAAATTAATAATAATTAAATAATTTTTATAAAAAAAATATTTTAATATTTATAATAAATTAAATCTTTGAAAATAATCATTACCATGAGTTCGAATTATAGAAACTAAAATAGATAAACCTAAAGCCCCCTCACATACTGAAAATACTAAAAACACTATCAATATATATATATCATAATCAATAAAAAAAAATATTCTTAAAACAATAAACTCTAAGCTTAAAAGAACAATCAATAAATGTTTGTGTTTACAAATAAAAATTAAATTTGCAATAATAATAATTAAATTAAATAATATTAAAATAAAAATAAATCACATATTTAAAATTATCATTTGTTTTGTTTTTATAGTTTAAAAAAAATATTGGTCTAGTAAATCAAAGTTAAGTAATTTACTTTAAAAACTTCAAAGAAAAAGAACTTCTTTATCAACAATCTCCCAAATTATTATTTTAATTAAACTATTCTTTGATTTGATATTATTAAAATAACATTTTCTATATTATTAATTATAATTTCTTTATTTATACTATTTTTAAATAACCCATTATCTATAGGACTAATAATTTTAATCCTACCCTTATTAACTTGTTTACTAACAGGAACAATAATTAAAACTTATTGATTTTCATATATTTTATTTCTTACTTTTTTAGGGGGATTATTAGTATTATTTATTTATGTATCAAGAATTGCCTCAAATGAAATATTTAAACCAATAATTAACTTAAAAAAAATATTTATTTTTATTTTAGGTTTATAAATTATTATTCAATTTATATTTTTTAATAAAATATATTGAATAAATCTATCAATAAACTCAGATATGACTAATTTTTATGTATAATATCTTAAAAATTATTAACGGGTCATTAATTGATTTATAATAATGTATGTTCGTTGTCTTGTCCTCCAGTAGGTAGGTTTTACTGCCGGCTACCAGTGAAGGTGAGGTGGTGGTGGTTTTTGTTAAAATCTACCTTTGACCAGTCATTAGGTACAATCATTTCTAAGTAAATATGTCATTTACTAAGTCATGATAGTACCTAATGACTTAAACAAAGTCTATCTTTGACTAGTCATTAGGTACAATCATATCTAGGTAAATGACATATTTACTTAGAAATGAATGTACCTAATGACTCACTCTATTTAAATTAGTATGACGATCAATGATAAAGTCGTCATTGTTATTCGAGTTTATCAATTTAGGAAACTACGTCGTGTGAAGTTACTGCTTTCCATACTTTTCACTGGTAGTTCTGTGCCCCATTTAAACAACATCTTATCATAACATAATCCTGCAAGGGATATCGTGGCCGTGGCACACAGGCAGGAAGGAACACGGGTGGGTTTTAGTCAGCAAAAGACTGACACGCCCTCCCGCTCCGCCCAGAACGGGAGAAGTAATTTGATAATTTCCAACCCAAAAAACAAAACATCATAATGCCTGTAATCGTCAAAGGGTTAGCCAGAGGTGCACCTATAAATGCAGCCACATTTCGCCAGTTATGTTTAAGTACCATGTACCTTATAAAAAGTGAACCTATTGCCATGAACCGGGCACAAATTCGGACTCCGGGCTGCTACTGAAAAATTCCTGACGCAAAACCCCAATAACACTTTGAAAAACCCCGTAGCACTTACGAACACTACACCAACGAGGCAGTAATTTCAACAACATATTATAAAAAGCAGTAAATCGCACTGAATTCAAAATTAAAGCTCAATTTAGATACTTTCCGAATTTCGTTTAAAATGAGACAGGATGCGAATAATGTAAATGCATCCAATATAACTTAGGCATGGCACAGCCTCTGTATACGACCACGCTCGTTCGTTCGTATCGTACGTTAATGCGAGCGACCGCAGTTTTCCGTAATAATCCTGGAAATGGGTTTAGTAGCGAGATTTTAAGGTTTATGCGTGCGTTAACTGTTTCCTTGCTGCGATTCGCTTCGGAAAAAGCAATTTCAGTGAGGTTATTTCAAGATAAAAGATCACTATTATTGTTCTAATATTGTTGTTACGTTATAGGTACAATTTAGCGTGCCCTACACTTATGAGATTACCGTGAAACTTGAATGTTATCAGATCAGATCTCTATAATAGTGTAACAGACAGCTATGCTGGCTAGCTATGCTGGAGAGTTTATTGCGCCACTTCTTCTTCTAAGCTAAACACTAGGAAGTGGTGAAAGGTAGGCGCTTTTGGGGGACTGTCTTATGTAATTTTGACGTTCGGAAAGTGCTGATTCTCAGTCTAGTTTGAACGTCAGTAGGCGAAACATTCGACCGACGAATATTCTTTACAACAATCAATCTGCATAGCCTTTTACTATTTCTGTTAGGGTCGGCTTCCAGTCTAACCAGATGCAGCTGAATACCAGTATTTTAAATGGATCGACTGCCTATCTGACCTCCACAATCCAGTAACTGGGTAATACGATACCCCTTGGTAAGACTGGTTGTCAGACTTTCGGGCTTCTGACGACCCGTAACGACTGTCAAAGATCGACGAATAACGGCCGGTACCAACGGCTTAACGTGCTTTCTGAGGCATGGAGGAATCTCGGTATGTAAAGATGGTCACCCATCCACGGACCAACCCCGGAAAGCGTAGTTTCACCCGGTGGATCGACCCGTGCAGCTGATATTACTTGGTCACGAGCTCCTCTTACTCTTACTTAATTTAATATAGTTTACAACACGAGATACAAACTCCTGCATGTGTAATAAAATAAACAGTAGCATTCCAACGCTGCAAAGATTTCTAAAAAGAAACCCAACGGAACATTTCATCGATTGTAGAATGGTTTATGTATGTGGAAAGATCTATTTGGTTCACTTGAATTTGTATCCTAATATTTGGATCAGCCGAGATCCCATTTATTTTTATTACGGGTCTGATATCAGCATACGAATGTGTAACAAAAAAACGCAATAAGATGTATCTCTCGCTCCGATGTTACTATTTTATTTTCATTAGAGATAGGTATAAGGTTTTATTTTCAATAAGAAAATTATCTCTACTTGTTTTCGGATCTGCTTTATGTCAAAAATGTTTTACAGAAAGAACAAACTTTTATACCGTACATATCAACGTAAATAGGTATGCATCTAAATCTATATTCTATGTAGAAATGCAGTGTTCAATGACTGAGTCTAACCGGATACAGCTACATCCAATGCCGTTCCGCATTTGCCAGCCGCCATTACTCAGTCCTAAGCGCTCGTATTTATAATAAAGTACATCGGTTAATAAACTGATATTTACACGTTGACCAAGTTTGCGTTGAAAGCAAAGCTAACTAATTGGTTGCAGAATTTGTCTTACAACGATACAGAAGACTTACTGACGATCATCTCATGAATACCTTTCTCAATACTGATACCTGAAATGACTGAGTCACTTTAACCTGATTGCATTTAAGTTAAGATAAACTAATCTATGCTTTTGAGATACAAGTATCTTTTTACTTTCAACCTGGTTTTTGACCACAACTTATAGTGTACAATCATGTTTAGTGTATGACTAATTGTATGTGTTTCTCTTTGTACAATAGACTTACATTTGATTATTTGATTTTATTTTTTTATCCGGTTAGACTGGAAGTGGACCCAACGTAGTAGAGAAATAGGCTAGGCAGATGATGGTGATAAAAAAAAACCGGCCAAGTGCGAGTCGGACTCGCGCACGAAGGGTTCCCTACCATTATCTATAAAAACGGCAAAAAAATCACGTTTGTTGTATGGGAGCCCCCCTGAAATATTTGTTTTATTTTAATTTAATTATTTATTTTTATAGTAAATATATAACTAATATTCTGTGAATATTTCAAGCGTCTACCTGTTGCTGTTATCAATATCGAGCAAAAACGAGCAAAAAAATCACGTTTGTTGTATGGGAGCCTCCTGAAATATTTATTTTATTCTGTTGATTAGTTTTGTTATAGCAACAGAAATACATCATGTGTGAAAATATCAACTGTCTAACTATCACAGTTCATGAGATACAGCCTGGTGACAGACGGACAGACAGACAGATGGCGCGGAGCCTTAGTAATAGGGTTCCCGTTTTACCCTTTGGGTACGTAACTACATCTAAAACTCAGAAAGTTAATAGTTGTATTTCAGGAATAGTAAAACAAAACTGAATAGGTAGGTAGTTAGCAATATTTGTATAGATGAAACAATGTTCATGAACGTTATCACATTCATTTATCATTACCTACTTACTCAGAAAGGGTTCCGTGATACCAAAGAGTGCGACTTTTATTAGAACAATTTTATAATTTTGCACTTCTCTCCGCGCATTGTAACAACTATACAGAGTGGCTCAAAAATAATGATCACATGCTCTCATTATTGCAAATGGCATTTTATGTCATCGTATCTTTGATATATGAACTAGACAAATCTAAAATTGATGCCAACGAACTATGGAGCGCTAAACTTTATAAATCATGTTGTAAGCACTATACTTGGTATTTCAATCGTATTCAGAAACTAGACAGCTCAATGAAAAATAATGTTTCCATACTACAAATAAAAGTGTTCGGATGGTGAACGAATTTGCGAAAAGAATTTATTAATAGTAAAAATAGTTGAATTTTAATAAATCTAAGAAAATGTTTTTTCTATTGGAATATTGGCTATTATTATTTTTTCTTTTAACCATAATTATAAACAAAATAACGCTTTTATTTCTAACTGCACATGGTCCAGCGCAATAATTATTATTTTCATATCACTTACTTTTGAAAAACATGAAACCTGTGATTACTCTTTGTTTAAGTTATGTTATAAACAATCAATGTGTTTTTAAGTTTAAATGATTGAAGAAGAATGGCAGTTCTGGTGTCGCTTAATTTCAGAAGTGTTCATGAAGTATGTACAGTCGGGAGCACGTCAATGTAAACCTTATACATATCTACAATGTATTTTTTTTTGGGGGTCAATGGCCGCTGGTTTTGTGTTTACTGGAACTATGAGTTGAGAAAATCTGTTTTATTTTTATTTTATCGTTTTTAGTTATCGATACCCATCACGTCTGAAAAATTTACATAAATAAAAACTGATTTTTAAACTGACATTTCTAGTGTCACGGGTTGTAGAATCCAAAAAAAAACCCCTTCAAAAAAAAAAATATTTGGGGTCAACGCCCGATTATTTTTTTCATAAGTGCCCATGTATGCTTATGTGAAATAAAATATTTTGATTTTGATTTTACACCCAGATTACGCAGCCTACTACCATTCTTCTTTAATTAAAACTATTCATGTACAGTGTACACAATTCATTTAGTCACCAGCACATCAATTTACCACAAACTATAAAGTTTTCACATTCGATTTTAAACTTAACCATCAACATTTTAAGATTTTAAATCTTGAATTTATCGACGACACGCGTGTATTGTCAACTAGCAAACTCTAACTCAAATCACATAAAAGAATTAACCAATTACAGGCACTTTGGTGAACACAGTGATAAAAATATTGGTTCATACGCCCCTAATGATTAGATAAGATTAAAGACATCTATATAAGCTAGCCCAAGTTTAGCAACTTGTATCAGTCATCAAGTAGTAGTGTCTGCCATAGTGTTGAACGACAGTCATCTGATCTTGTTTTTTTTTTAATTGGCGTACTTAAAAAATGAACAACATTGTGATTTTATTTGTGATTGCTCTTTGCGGTAAGGATTTTTTTATGCAAGTGTTTCTATTATTTTACCAAAATATAATTTAATTTATACAAAAATGTTTTTGTCACTTATTTTCATTGGTGCGCACAAAACGGATCTCATCCTAATAAGTTTTACTAATCACAAAATATATCGTATTACTAATATTACTATCTATTTGATGAACAGGCACATCAAACTCTTTAAATGTTGAAAGGACAAACAGAATAATTGGAGGATCACCTGCAAATGACAACCAGTTCCCATTTATGGTAATTATACTTTTGTGTTATGACCAGGAGGAGCCATACAATACAACCTACATGCAACATTGCTTTTTGTTAATTGAAAAGGGGACATTGTTTATTTATTATTTATTTGCTAACATGTAAAACACTGGTTAGTAGGCATGTTTCAAAATTTCATGGCACAATATTAAGACATGCACCCCGTAAGGGCATTGCAAATTTTATATATCGAATTACTATTAATAAATTCAATTAAGTTATTAAAGTACATAATATTGGTTCTAAGTGTCGCAATTTATTGCATTAGGTATACTAAACATTAATCAATAATTTATTACATCTTATTTTAAAATAAAACATTAATTACAATTCATTGTACTCATCGTTAGGAACAACTTTTACTACGGGATCAATCCTGAAACCTGAAATTTCTACTTATTCGTTCCCGTTTACACCATTTGTGTGCGGAACCCTAAAAATGTATTGAAACGAACAAGAGATGCCAAAGCTACTTCACTACATATACCCAATATTTATCAGTAGAACGAATAACCCATATATTTTTGTTTACTTTTAGATTTCCTTGCAACAATTAAGTCAAGCAACCAATTACACAAGAGGGCACAGATGCGGGGGAGCATTGGTTACGCTAAGGCATGCTGTGACATCTGCATCTTGTCTTTACAACAACGTAAATGGGTCAGTATCTAGTGTTAATTTTAGTCAGTATTCAGCATTGAGGAGATTTTCTTCGTTCCCGAACTATTTTCAACTAATATCTAATTTATTGTAGGTACAGCGCCAAAAACGTTTACATTAACAATGTTTTTCAGGGTACACACGCTTATTGCCCCGAAGAAATACCGGGTGTTCGCTGGTGCAGCGAATCTTACCCACGACGCTTCTGCTGATCGTCATCGTACTATAAAAAGGTTTACCGTACACCCCGACTACAGCCCGGGTACCCCGTATGTCAATGATATCGCTGTTATTACCGTGAGTAAAGTTTTTGCTGCTTTTATTTTTTTAATTGGTAAATGATTGTAGGGAAGTCTTCATTTTAGTCAGTCGTCATTACAGAGAATAATAATGATAGGTGCCCAAAGGCTGTTTTTTTTTAAGACAGTGCATTCTGAAAGTTGGCAACCTCGCAAATAGCTGTCATATATTTCGCTGTTTTTATAAATTAATCAATATTACTAAATAAAATGATGAAATTTTAATATCGCTCTGTGTACTAACATGCACTAACATATTAATAATTCGACGTTGCCAAGTCTGAATACATACATACATACATAAACTCACGCCTTCTTCTCATGGGAATAGGCAGAAACTATAAATCGCCACCTGCTACACTCCTTACATACTCCTTTTGCTTTGTTTACGTTAATACATCTGGTCATACACGCACGCCGGTTGCAAGTACTACGCACCTGACCTTTCTGAAGAACATCACCAATTACGTCACCAACATCCACATAGGGTGTCCCCTCCCGGCGTTTCCACTCACTTCTGCCTTGTAAATACCTTTTGTTAGTCGCTTTTCACTCATCCTCTCAACATGGCCAAACCATCTAAGCACAGTCTTTTCAATTTTTGTCACTACATCTTCTTTTAAACCACACCGTTGCCTTATCACATCGTTTTTCAGCCTAGCATTTATAGTATAAGTGAATTCCAAATATTGTATATATTGTCGCTTGTGATTGTTTCTACTGATCCACAGTATTTCCTAAGAGCCCATTTAAAGCTACACCACATCGCAGCAAACAAAAATTGTGCATGCGTTGGATACGTCAGTTACGTGCATGTGTCTCTAATAGTCTCACTGCAGCATCACTCATATTTTTTTCTTTCTTTAAAAAATGCATATTTGCGTTGCATTATGAATTTGTGACCATGTGAATAAAACTATGTAATTTTAGACAAATTTGTACTCGCCCACGTAAGTACGTACTGTTGGGTTGTGGTCGTGTATATTACCTACGTGTCAAAGCGCTCTAAAAGAAATAGCGTAAGAAAATAAATTTATTTGACCCAGGTATCTTAGGTTATCTTAGTGTATGGGCGACTTACAAAAACCTAAGAAATACTAAGGACCCGCATGAACTTATAAAATGTTCGCGAAGGTCGGTTGTTAAAGCCACCCGGACAAAACCTCTGCAGTACCTACGGGACATGAAGATCAGCTAAACCTCTTGCTTATTTCAGCTGACCACTGCATTCCCAAGTAACGCAGTATCAACGGTGCCACTGTCGGATAACGACGCCACCACTTTGCAAGGACCGATTTGCACGTCGTCTGGCTGGGGATCCCAAAACAACACAAATTCTGTAAGTTACATTACCCGTGTTATATGTTGTAACTATTATTTACTCTGGACCCAACAATTTGCATACTTTAAATAGAACATAGCAATCTTTTTGTTTTTTGATGTATAACATCTTTAGCTTCAATCAGCAATCAGCTGACGCTTACAATTTCTATTCTACTGTAGAATAGAAATCGCTTGACTACCGAAAATATTCTACTGTCTACACGGAAACGTAATTATTGTCTACTCTTCCGTCGACAAAACGCTTCTTCAAACGGTTCTCGTGCTAACCCGAGCACGATAGCATGATGTGACAAGCGCGATGACGTCACAGTCACGATAGGAAACAAAATGTACCCACATAATAATTTGTGTATTATTTTGTTCCACACCGCGAAAGCTAGCTATATCGGGGCATTCCACGTAGGTCTCATTTTAGTACGCGGCTGTTAAAAGGCAATAGAGTTTTAAGAAAATAATAGTTTTTTAGAGCGTCGTCTCTGTAACTCATACATGTAAGAAAAAGATAAGAAAGAAAGAAAATACGTTTATTTGCGGTAAGCATAACGCAAAGAAATAAAAACACAAACACGAAAGAATAAGTTGAGGGAAAATATGCGTCACATTCACGCAAAACGGCCATCGCTCAGCATAATGCTGCGACCCTATGCAAGGCAGAGCCTCAGCGACTCCATACGAATGGCCACTCCACTGTGCTATATGAATGGCGGCATACTTTACTTGCACACAGCTTTTGCCCATATTTTGTAGAAAATAAACCTTATTTATCCGCTTTCTTATTGTTTTAGCCTAGTTCGCAGTTGATGTACTTACAGAAGGCGGTGTTAGACCAGGGCGTGTGCCAAGCTTATTACAGCGGTGCGGGCGCCATAGGCGACACTACGCTTACTTTGCAAGATACCATGATCTGCGCGTTGGCAACAACATTTTCTTCTTTATGCTCGGTAATAACTTATTTGTATTACTGTTAATGATCCTCCAAATAGAACGTGGTTGTCACCTATAGGTGCACGAACGTGTGAAAACACAATTCGACTCATAACTTTGAGACGTTCCATGTTTTAATATTTATTATACCATCAAATATATATATGTCAGATTGTCAGTCATACTCTCCAAAAATAGTCTTATAGGTATGGATTTCACAAAAAAACCAAACATGAGGAACAGAAAATTACACTATAATTTTATTAAAACTTACGCTATTTTCAGGGAGACTCAGGCAACCCGTTAGTATGCAACGGTAAGCTCAACGGTATTCTCGTTGTCAACGGCCACGGCTGCTCAAACCCAGCCGATCTGCGAGCCGAAGTGTATACCCGAGTCTCCAGGTTCGCCACATGGATCTATACTACGGCAGGAGCATCCACTTTCCAACCTGGAATGGCAGTGTTAGCAGTGATCTCTATTGTTCGAATTATAACCGCCAATGTTTTACATTAAGATATTTTAGAAATTAGAGACATTAAATTATTTTTAGACATAACTTGCTTTTTATTTCTGTCTGTTACATTCAGTCTACTTTATTACTCGTAGAGAGTTTCAAGTTGGCATGGCAGTCGCCAATTTTGTCGCTGGCACTAGTTCATCAACATCATCAACTCGGCCAATCGCAGTCTACTGCTGGAAAAAGGTTTCTCTCAAGCTGCGAAATTAACATTTTTAAATTGGAAAAATATTTCTACTTTTTTTAATTGTCTACATAAACATTAGTCTAGTGTAGCAGACCTATACTGCCTAATCACAAGTGTATTTTTAATAAAATATTATTGATAATGTGTAGATTTACTCGCTGATTAAATAGATAAATAAAATTGTCATTGCTGTCGGGGGACCGTTCTGTGGAACACTTTTTAATCTTAGGGGTCCCCCCGACTGCAATGAAATTTTTATTTATATTTTATTTTAAACATTTTTGTGACATTTTTTATTTTTAATATTTTTTTGCTTTGTTTTATAAGATGGCGTTATGTTAATCTTAACCAATATTTTTTAAGTGAATAACAGTCATTACAATCATTTGTAGGTAAGTTGACACTGTAATTTCATTGAAATTATGTATGACCATTATAATTGATGACTGAGAGACCCGTAACAAAAACCCTGTTCTTCCTTCTACCTACCTCTTAAAAATCGGAATAGATACGTAATAAAGCAAGTCATTTATTAAAACTTTTCAACAAAAATATATATTTAATTATTAATATTTGTAATGTTTAACTGATTTCTAACCTCTTTCATTCTTTGATTTGAACTTCTCGACTAGCCAATACGTATTTTTTTTTTAAATTATAATTCCACCAATGTTGTGCTTGTGGGTAACGTCCCTAAAAGTAACAACAGGATCTTTATAACATACTGTAGATATAAACTGATAAAATCGAATGACAATGATGCAATTCTTCAGAAAAAGCAATATCTGTGAGGTTCTTTTTAGTAGAAGTACCTACATCTATCTATAACTAAAGTTAATAGCCGTTTTTCCTTAATAATAATACAAAACTGATTAGGTAGATAGTTAACAATATTTCAAAAAATAATTAAATATTCATGAACGTTATCACTTTTAGAATGCATTCATTTATCATTATTGACTCAGAAAGGGTTCCGTGACACCAAGAGTGCGAGAACAATTTTATAATTTTGCCACTTCTTGTCAAAGATATTGTAACAAATATACATGGGTACATACACATATTATTTCAGCCTTGACTTCCACTGCTAGACATAGCCCAAGCACCGCCACTTCGACCGGTTCTGTGCTTCCTGCATCCAGCTGATGTCCAGCAGTGAAAGATCCATTTCAGCTGAAATAATGATGAATGATGACAGGCACTTTTGAATTGCCAAGGAGTCGGTCACGCACAAAGATGAAGCTAGATGACCATTCCCATTATTTGGAATGGGCAACTATATAGAATAGACAAGAATGGGCAAGAAGAAGACTCCATTAACACTCTTTTAAATCAAAATACAACAAAAATAATTATATGTATAACTTTCTACCCATTGATGGTTGCTGTAACTATCTGTATATTTTTTTATTGATGAATAAACATAAACATACATAACATAAAATATTGCTACCCAAACTTTGGAGGCCCTAACAGAGTCCACCAACGATGTGACAAACAAGGCCCCGCTCCCTGACTCCAGCATGTGTTGGTTTTATCCGTCTGCACACGGTATCCTATAAAACATTGCCAAATTGCCAAACCCCTGATCAAAATATTGTTTTAAACTTCCCTTAGTTAAATAAGATTAAAGATACCTATTAAATGAAGGCATGTATTTAACACGGCGACAAATTAATCTGAATTTGAGATTAAAAAATAAATAAAGCCGGTAGCAAAAATAATAGGTTGGCAGCTACAGCGAAGTATTATTTTAAGTAGAAAGTAGCAGCTCAATAATCAGTTTTTAGGTTTATTTTAATTTAAACTGGCATCGAATTTTTGTTTTGGTAACTGAATTTACCAACAATAGGGGGGATCTGGCGCTCGGCGGCCGCTCCGCGGCACGCTCGCTTCGCTCGCTCGCCTTCGCTTGTTAATGGTTACTGTTCTAACCTAACCTAACCCAAATGATTCAATAAGAGTAGATGACTTTGCAGCGATTAAGAAATAATATTTAATCGCTGCCAAGTTATTATTTTAGTAGCAAATAGTTAGTCGCCCTTTAAGTTATTAGTCGCCAAGTTATTATTTTAGTAGCAAATAGTTAGTCGCCCTTTAAGTTATTAGTCGCCTGGAAAATTATTATCCTTAAATGAAGTCCAAGATTAGCAATATGAATTAGTCATCTAGAAGTCTTGTGTTGCTTTGTACGACAGTCTTGTTTTTTTTTATTTTAAACCTAAAGTAGTCTCTACACTTGAAAAATTAACAACTTTGTGATTTTATTTGTGATTTCTCTTTGTGGTAAGGATTTGATACTAGTGTTATTATTTCTTCGAAACATATTTTAATTTATATACACCATGTCCCAGAATTAACGCACAACCTCTTAAGGGGGCATTGTACTCATCATTATGAACAACTTTTAATATGGGACCAAACCTGAAATTGCGAAAAAAAACTCAGCTGTTTCCTACATAACTCGTCAAAATGTATGGAACAGCTGATTATTTTTTCGCGATTTCAGGTTTGGTGTACAACGACCCCTTAAGAGGTTGTGCGTTAATTCCGGGACATGTTGTATATCATTGCTGCGCGCATAACGGATCTCATTCTAATAAGTTTTACTGATCACATAATATTATATCGTATTATTAATATTATTATCCATTTAATGAACAGGTACATCAAGCTCTATAGATGCTGAAAGGACAAACAGAATAATAGGAGGATCCCCTTCCAGTGACAACCAGTTCCCATTTGTGGTAGGTAATTACACTTTTTTACTATGGCCAGGAGGAGCCAAAACAATAAATATATCATTGTACATTTAACATTCGTTTTGGTTCATTGAAAAGGGGACATGGTACTTATAGTTGCGAACTATTTTCCCTATGGGATCAATCCTGAAATCTGAAATTACTAATTTACGTTACACACGTTTACACCCTTTGTGTGCGGAACCCTAAAAAAAGCTACTACACTAGATATATTATAATGCTTATTATACTTGTCGAAAAATAATAGGCCCGTTTTGACATTTAACTTGAATCGATTTATCGTGAGTATCGAGTACCGAGTCGTACGGTTACTTCACTAGTTACGTCGCGATGGTCGATCGCAACGTAACCAGTGATCAATGATGAGTGACCATTGATTCAAGTTAAATGTCAAAACGGGCCTATTATTTTTTGACAACTTTAGTCGATCAAAATAACACATAATATTTGATGTTTTCGGATTATTTTAGATTTCCTTGCAACAATTAAGTTAAAGAGGACACAGATGCGGGGGAGCATTGGTTACGCTAAGGCATGCAGTGACATCTGCGCTTCCATATTTTTCCATAACGCCAATTGCGCTTCCATATTTGGCAAATAATTAGTGCTCAATTGGTGCTAATTAGTGCTCGAACAACAGAATTGGTGCTTTAGTAGTTTTCGAGAAAATCGACTTTGAAGGTGGTCCTGCGGTAGTCACGTTCCCTTCAGCAGGACCACCATGAGCGCAGAAAAAGGGGGCTTGCTACAGCTATTCTAAGTACACAAATAATTAGTGCCCTTAAATGTGATTCATTTCGTAACAAAAACCGAACTGACACATTTGTATTTACCGAGAAATCAACGACGATAACTTTCGCGCGCTCGTTCAGCAGGACCACGACTTTGAATGTTGATTCCAAGTTTCAGGAGCTAGTCGCTTTCCTCAAACCTACATAAAAAAATAGTGCTCTACGAGTTAAATACTTAAAATAATTAGTACGTAAGAAAAAGAGAAAAAAGAAAGAAAATACGTTTATTTGCGGTAAACATAACGCAAAGAAATAAAAACACAAACACGAAAGAACAAGTTGAGGGAATATATGCGTCACATTCACGCAAAACGGCCATCGCTCAGCATAATGCTGCGACCCTATGCTAGACAGAGCCCCAGCGCTGGTTTTCAGTGACAGCCGGCGTTGACGTGATGACGTCAACAGCTAGTAGTTTTAGTAGTAGTTTATAATAATGTATTTTCGTTATCTTGTCCTCCAGTAGGTAGGTTTTACTGCCGGCTACCAGTGAAGGTGAGGTGGTGGTGGTTTTTGTTAAAATCTACCTTTGACCAGTCATTAGGTACAATCATTTCTAAGTAAATATGTAATTTACTTAGTCATGATAGTACCTAATGACTTAAACAAAGTCTATCTTTGACTAGTCATTAGGTACAATCATATCTAGGTAAATGACATATTTACTTAGAAATGAATGTACCTAATGACTCACTATTTAAAATAGTATGACGATCAATGATAAAGTCGTCATTGTTATTCGAGTTCATCAATTTAGGAAACTACATCGTGTGAAGTTACTGCTTTCCATACTTTTCACTGGTAGTTCTCTGCCCCATTTCAACAACATCTTATCATAACATAATCCTGCAAGGGTTGCGAGTTTGTCCGAAAGGGATATCGTGGCCCTGGCACACAGGCAACTGAAGGAACACGGGTGGGTTTTAGTCAGCAAAAGACTGACACGCCCTCCCGCTCCGCCCAGAACGGGAGAAATAATTTGATAATTTCCAACCCAAAAAACAAAACATCATAATGCCTGTAATCCAGTAAATCGCACTGAATTCAAAATTAAAGCTCAATTTAGATACTTTCCGAATTTCGTTTAAAATGAGACAGGATGCGAATAATGTGAATGCATCCAATATAACTTAGGCATGGCACAGCCTCTGTATACGACCACGCTCGTTCGTTCGTATCGTACGTTAACGCGAGCGACCGCAGTTTTCCGTAATAATCCTGGAAATGGGTTTAGTAGCGAGATTTTAAGGTTTATGCGTGCGTTAACTGTTTCCTTGCTGCGATTCGCTTCGGAAAAAGCAATTTCAGTGAGGTTCTTTCAAGATACTCGTAAAAGATCACTATTATTGTTCTAATATTGTTGTTACGTTATAGGTACAAGTTAGCGTGCCCTACACTTATGAGATTACCGTGAAACTTGAATGTTATCGGATCAGATCTCTATAATAGTGTAACAGACAGCTATGCTGGCTAGCTATGCTGGAGAGTTTATTGCGCCACTTCTTCTTCTAAGCTAAACACTAGGAAGTGGTGAAAGGTAGGCGCTTTTGGGGGACTGTCTTATGTAATTTTGACGTTCGGAAAGTGCTGATTCTCAGTCTAGTTTGAACGTCTTTGAACTAGTTTTAACGTCACTAGGCGAAACATTCGACCGACGAATATTCTTTACAATAATCAATCTGCATAGCTTTTTACTATTTCTGTTAGGGTCGGCTTCCAGTCTAACCAGATGCAGCTGAATACCAGTATTTTAAATGGATCGACTGCCTATCTGACCTCCACAATCCATTAACTGGGTAATACGATACCCCTTGGTAAGACTGGTTGTCAGGCTTTCGGGCTTCTGACGACCCGTAACGACTGTCAAAGATCGACGAATAACGGCCGGTACCAACGGCTGAACGTGCTTTCTGAGGCATGGAGGAGTCTCGGTATGTAAAGATGGTCACCCATCCACGGACCAACCCCGGAAAGCGTAGTTTCACCCGATGGATCGACCCGTGCAGCTGATATTACTTGGTCACGAGCTCCTCTTACTCTTACTTAATTTAATATAGTTTACAACACGAGATACAAACTCCTGCATGTGTAATAAAATAAACAGTAGCATTCCAACGCTGTAAAGATTTCTAAAAAGAAACCCAACGGAATATTTCATCAATTGTAGAATGGTTTATGTATGTGGAAATAACTATTTGGTTCACTTGAATTTGTATCCTAATATTTGGATCAGCCGAGATCCCATTTATTTTTATTACGGGTCTGATATCAGCATACGAATGTGTAACAAAAAAACGCAATAAGATGTATCTCTCGCTCCGATGTTACTATTTTATTTTCATTAGAGATAGGTATAAGGTTTTATTTTCAATAAGAAAATTATCTCTACTTGTTTTCGGATGTGCTTTATGTCAAAAATGTTTTACAGAAAGAACAAATTTTTATACCGTACATATCAACGTAAATAGGTATGCATCAAAATCTATATTCTATGTAGAAATGCAGTGTTCAAAGACAGAGTCTAACCGGATACAGCTACATCCAATGCCGTTCCGCATTTGCCAGCCGCCATTACTCAGTCCTAAGCGCTCGTATTTATAATAAAGTACATCGGTTAATAAACTGATATTTACACGTTGACCAAGTTTGCGTTGAAAGCAAAGCTAACTAATTGGTTGCAGAATTTGTCTTACAACGATACAGAAGACTTACTGACGATCATCTCATGAATACCTTTCTCAATACTGATACCTGAAATGACTGAGTCACTTTCACCTGATTGCATTTAAGTTAAGATAAACTAATCTATGCTTTTGAGATACAAGTATCTTTTTACTTTCAACCTGGTTTTTGACCACAACTTATAGTGTACAATCATGTTTAGTGTATGACTAATTGTATGTGTTTCTCTTTGTACAATAGACTTACATTTGATTATTTGATTTTATTTTTTTATCCGGTTAGACTGGAAGTGGACCCAACGTAGTAGAGAAATAGGCTAGGCAGATGATGGTGATAAAAAAAACCGGCCAAGTGCGAGTCGGACTCGCGCACGAAGGGTTCCTACCATTATCTATAAAAACGGCAAAAAAATCACGTTTGTTGTATGGGAGCCCCCCTGAAATATTTGTTTTATTTTAATTTAATTATTTATTTTTATAGTAAATATATAACTAATATTCTGTGAATATTTCAAGCGTCTACCTGTTGCTGTTATCAATATCGAGCAAAAACGAGCAAAAAAATCACGTTTGTTGTATGGGAGCCTCCTGAAATATTTATTTTATTCTGTTGATTAGTTTTGTTATAGCAACAGAAATACATCATGTGTGAAAATATCAACTGTCTAACTATCACGGTTCATGAGATACAGCCTGGTGACAGACGGACAGACAGACAGATGGCGCGGAGCCTTAGTAATAGGGTTCCCGTTTTACCCTTTGGGTACGTAACTACATCTAAAACTCAGAAAGTTAATAGTTGTATTTCAGGAATAGTAAAACAAAACTGAATAGGTAGGTAGTTAGCAATATTTGTATAGATGAAACAATGTTCATGAACGTTATCACATTCATTTATCATTACCTACTTACTCAGAAAGGGTTCCGTGATACCAAAGAGTGCGACTTTTATTAGAACAATTTTATAATTTTGCACTTCTCTCCGCGCATTGTAACAATTATACAGAGTGGCTCAAAAATAATGATCACATGCTCTCATTATTGCAAATGGCATTTTATGTCATCGTATCTTTGATATATGAACTAGACAAATCTAAAATTGATGCCAACGAACTATGGAGCGCTAAACTTTATAAATCATGTTGTAAGCACTATACTTGGTATTTCAATCGTATTCAGAAACTAGACAGCTCAATGAAAAATAATGTTTCCATACTACAAATAAAAGTGTTCGGATGGTGAACGAATTTGCGAAAAGAATTTATTAATAGTAAAAATAGTTGAATTTTAATAAATCTAAGAAAATGTTTTTTCTATTGGAATATTGGCTATTATTATTTTTTCTTTTAACCATAATTATAAACAAAATAACGCTTTTATTTCTAACTGCACATGGTCCAGCGCAATAATTATTATTTTCATATCACTTACTTTTGAAAAACATGAAACCTGTGATTACTCTTTGTTTAAGTTATGTTATAAACAATCAATGTGTTTTTAAGTTTAAATGATTGAAGAAGAATGGCAGTTCTGGTGTCGCTTAATTTCAGAAGTGTTCATGAAGTATGTACAGTCGGCAGCACGTCAATGTAAACCTTATACATATCTACAGTGTATTTTTTTTTGGGGGTCAATGGCCGCTGGTTTTGTGTTTACTGGAACTATGAGTTGAGAAAATCTGTTTTATTTTTATTTTATCGTTTTTAGTTATCGATACCCATCATGTCTGAAAAATTTACACAAATAAAAACTGATTTTTAAACTGACATTTCTAGTGTCACGGGTTGTAGAATCCAAAAAAAAACCCCTTAAAAAAAAAAATATTTGGGGTCAACGCCCGCTTATTTTTTTCATAAGTGCCCATGTATGCTTATGTGAAATAAAATATTTTGATTTTGATTTTACACCCAGATTACGCAGCCTACTACCATTCTTCTTTAATTAAAACTATTCATGTACAGTGTACACAATTCATTTAGTCACCAGCACATCAATTTACCACAAACTATAAAGTTTTCACATTCGATTTTAAACTTAACCATCAACATTTTAAGATTTAAAATCTTGAATTTATCGACGACACGCGTTTATTGTCAACTAGCAAACTCTAACTCAAATCACATAAAAGAATTAACCAATTACAGGCACTTTGGTGAACACAGTGATAAAAATATTGGTTCATACGCCCCTAATGATTAGATAAGATTATAGATATCTATATAAGCTAGCCCAAGTTTAGCAACTTGTATCAGTCATCAAGTAGTAGTGTCTGCCATAGTGTTGAACGACAGTCATCTGATCTTGTTTTTTTTTTAAATTACCGTACTTAAAAAATGAACAACATTGTGATTTTATTTGTGATTGCTCTTTGCGGTAAGGATTTTTTTATGCAAGTGTTTCTATTATTTTACCAAAATATAATTTAATTTATAGAAAAATGTTTTTGTCACTTATTTTCATTGGTGCGCACAAAACGGATCTCATCCTAATAAGTTTTACTAATCACAAAATATATCGTATTAATAATATTACTATCTATTTGATGAACAGGCACATCAAACTCTTTAAATGTTGGAAGGACAAACAGAATAATTGGAGGATCACCTGCAAATGACAACCAGTTCCCATTTATGGTAATTCTACTTTTGTATTATGACCAGGAGGAGCCATACAATACAACTTACATGCAACATTGCTTTTTGTTAATTGAAAAGGGGACATTGTTTATTTATTATTTATTTGCTAACATGTAAAACACTGGTTAGTAGGCATGTTTCAAAATTTCATGGCACAATATTAAGACATGCACCCCGTAAGGGCATTGCAAATTTTATATATCGAATTACTATTAATAAATTCAATTAAGTTATTAAAGTACATAATATTGGTTCTAAATATCGCAATTTATTGCATTAGGTATACTAAACATTAATCAATAATTTATTACATCTTATTTTAAAATAAAACATTAATTACAATTCATTGTACCTACTCATCGTTAGGAACAACTTTTACTAAGGGATCAATCCTGAAACCTGAAATTTCTACTTATTTGTTCCCGTTTACACCATTTGTGTGCGGAACCCTAAAAATGTATCGAAACGAACAAGAGATGCCAAAGCTACTTCACTACATATACCTAATATTTATCAGTAGAACGAATAACCCATATATTTTTGTTTTCTTTTAGATTTCCTTGCAACAATTAAGTCAAGCAGCCAATTACACAAGAGGGCACAGATGCGGGGGAGCATTGGTTACGCTAAGGCATGCTGTGACATCTGCATCTTGTCTTTACAACAACGTAAATGGGTCAGTATCTAGTGTTAATTTTAGTCAGTATTCAGCATTGAGGAGATTTTCTTCGCTTTCGAACTATTTTCAACTAATATCTAATTTATTGTAGGTACAGCGCCAAAAACGTTAACATTAACAATTTTTTTCAGGGTACACACGCTTATTGCCCCGAAGAAATACCGGGTGTTCGCTGGTTCAGCGAATCTTACCAACGACACTTCTGCTGATCGTCATCGTACTATAAAAAGGTTTACCGTACACCCCGACTACAGCCCGGGTACCCCGTATGTCAATGATATCGCTGTTATTACCGTGAGTAAAGTTTTTGCTTTGGATACGTTAGTTACGTGCATGTGTCTCTAATAGTCTCACTGCAGCATCTCTCATATTTTTTTCTTTCTTTAAAAAATGCATATTTGCGTTGCATTATGAATTTGTGACCATGTGAATAAAACTATGTAATTTTAGACAAATTTGTACTCGCCCACGTAAGTACGTACTGTTGGGTTGTGGTCGTGTATATTACCTACGTGTCAAAGCGCTCTAAAAGAAAGAGCGTAAGAAAATAAATTTATTTGACCCAGGTATCTTAGGTTATCTTAGTGTATGGGCGACTTACAAAAACCTAAGAAATACTAAGGACCCGCATGAACTTATAAAATGTTCGCGAAGGTCGGTTGTTAAAGCCACCCGGACAAAACCTCTGCAGTACCTACGGGACATGAAGATCAGCTAAACCTCTTGCTTATTTCAGCTGACCACTGCATTCCCAAGTAACGCAGTATCAACGGTGCCACTGTCGGATAACGACGCCACCACTTTGCAAGGACCGATTTGCACGTCGTCTGGCTGGGGATCCCAAAACAACACAAATTCTGTAAGTTACATTACCCGTGTTATATGTTGTAACTATTATTTACTCTGGACCCAACAATTTGCATACTTTAAATAGAACATAGCAATCTTTTTGTTTTTTGATGTATAACATCTTTAGCTTCAATCAGCAATCAGCTGACGCTTACAATTTCTATTCTACTGTAGAATAGAAATCGCTTGACTACCGAAAATATTCTACTGTCTACACGGAAACGTAATTATTGTCTACTCTTCCGTCGACAAAACGCTTCTTCAAACGGTTCTCGTGCTAACCCGAGCACGATAGCATGATGTGACAAGCGCGATGACGTCACAGTCACGATAGGAAACAAAATGTACCCACATAATAATTTGTGTATTATTTTGTTCCACACCGCGAAAGCTAGCTATATCGGGGCATTCCACGTAGGTCTCATTTTAGTACGCGGCTGTTAAAAGGCAATAGAGTTTTAAGAAAATAATAGTTTTTTAGAGCGTCGTCTCTGTAACTCATACATGTAAGAAAAAGATAAGAAAGAAAGAAAATACGTTTATTTGCGGTAAGCATAACGCAAAGAAATAAAAACACAAACACGAAAGAATAAGTTGAGGGAAAATATGCGTCACATTCACGCAAAACGGCCATCGCTCAGCATAATGCTGCGACCCTATGCAAGGCAGAGCCTCAGCGACTCCATACGAATGGCCACTCCACTGTGCTATATGAATGGCGGCATACTTTACTTGCACACAGCTTTTGCCCATATTTTGTAGAAAATAAACCTTATTTATCCGCTTTCTTATTGTTTTAGCCTAGTTCGCAGTTGATGTACTTACAGAAGGCGGTGTTAGACCAGGGCGTGTGCCAAGCTTATTACAGCGGTGCGGGCGCCATAGGCGACACTACGCTTACTTTGCAAGATACCATGATCTGCGCGTTGGCAACAACATTTTCTTCTTTATGCTCGGTAATAACTTATTTGTATTACTGTTAATGATCCTCCAAATAGAACGTGGTTGTCACCTATAGGTGCACGAACGTGTGAAAACACAATTCGACTCATAACTTTGAGACGTTCCATGTTTTAATATTTATTATACCATCAAATATATATATGTCAGATTGTCAGTCATACTCTCCAAAAATAGTCTTATAGGTATGGATTTCACAAAAAAACCAAACATGAGGAACAGAAAATTACACTATAATTTTATTAAAACTTACGCTATTTTCAGGGAGACTCAGGCAACCCGTTAGTATGCAACGGTAAGCTCAACGGTATTCTCGTTGTCAACGGCCACGGCTGCTCAAACCCAGCCGATCTGCGAGCCGAAGTGTATACCCGAGTCTCCAGGTTCGCCACATGGATCTATACTACGGCAGGAGCATCCACTTTCCAACCTGGAATGGCAGTGTTAGCAGTGATCTCTATTGTTCGAATTATAACCGCCAATGTTTTACATTAAGATATTTTAGAAATTAGAGACATTAAATTATTTTTAGACATAACTTGCTTTTTATTTCTGTCTGTTACATTCAGTCTACTTTATTACTCGTAGAGAGTTTCAAGTTGGCATGGCAGTCGCCAATTTTGTCGCTGGCACTAGTTCATCAACATCATCAACTCGGCCAATCGCAGTCTACTGCTGGAAAAAGGTTTCTCTCAAGCTGCGAAATTAACATTTTTAAATTGGAAAAATATTTCTACTTTTTTTACTTGTCTACATAAACATTAGTCTAGTGTAGCAGACCTATACTGCCTAATCACAAGTGTATTTTTAATAAAATATTATTGATAATGTGTAGATTTACTCGCTGATTAAATAGATAAATAAAATTGTCATTGCTGTCGGGGGACCGTTCTGTGGAACACTTTTTAATCTTAGGGGTCCCCCCGACTGCAATGAAATTTTTATTTATATTTTAAACATTTTTGTGACATTTTTTATTTTTAATATTTTTTTTGCTTTGTTTTAATAGATGGCGTTATGTTAATCTTAACCAATATTTTTTAAGTGAATAACAGTCATTACAATCATTTGTAAGTAAGTTGACACTGTCATTTCATTGAAATTATGTATGACCATTATAATTGATGACTGAGAGACTCGTAACAAAAACCCTGTTCTTCCTTCTACCTACCTCTTAAAAATCGGAATAGATACGTAATAAAGCAAGTCATTTATAAAAACTTTTCAACAAAAATATATATTTAATTATTAATATTTGTAATGTTTAACTGATTTCTAACCTCTTTCATTCTTTGATTTGAACTTCTCGACTAGCCAATACGTATTTTTTTTTTAAATTATAATTTCACCAATGTTGTGCTTGTAGGTAACGTCCCTAAAAGTAACAACAGGATCTTTATAACTTACTGTAGATATAAACTGATAAAATCGAATTACAATGATGCAATTCTTCAGAAAAAGCAATATCTGTGAGGATCTTTTTAGTAGAAGTACCTACGTCTATCTATAACTAAAGTTAATAGCCGTTTTTCCTTAATAATAATACAAAACTGATTAGGTAGATAGTTAACAATATTTCAAAAAATAATTAAATATTCATGAACGTTATCACTTTTAGAATGCATTCATTTATCATTATTGACTCAGAAAGGGTTCCGTGACACCAAGAGTGCGAGAACAATTTTATAATTTTGCCACTTCTTGTCAAAGGTATTGTAACAAATATACATGGGTACATACACATATTATTTCAGCCTTGACTTCCACTGCTAGACATAGCCCGAGCACCGCCATTTCGACCGGTTCTGTGCTTCCTGCATCCAGCTGATGTCCAGCAGTGAAAGATCCATTTCAGCTGAAATAATGATGAATGATGACAGGCACTTTTGAATTGCCAAGGAGTCGGTCACGCACAAAGATGAAGCTAGATGACCATTCCCACTATTTGGAATGGGCAACTATATAGAATAGACAAGAATGGGCAAGAAGAAGACTCCATGAACACTCTTTTAAATCAAAATACAACAAAAATAATTATATGTATAACTTTCTACCCATTGATGGTTGCTGTAACTATCTGTATATTTTTTTATTGATGAATAAACATAAATATACATAACATAAAATATTGCTACCCAAACTTTGGAGGCCCTAACAGAGTCCACCAACGATGTGACAAACAAGGCCCCGCTCCCTGACTCCAGCATGTGTTGGTTTTATCCGTCTGCACACGGTATCCTATAAAACATTGCCAAATTGCCAAACCCCTGATCAAAATATTGTTTTAAACTTCCCTTAGTTAGATAAGATTGTAGATACCTATTAAATGAAGGCATGTATTTAACACGGCGACAAATTAATCTGAATTTGGGATTAAAAAATAAATAAAGCCGGTAGCAAAAATAATAGGTTGGCAGCTACAGCGAAGTATTATTTTAAGTAGAAAGTAGCAGCTCAATAATCAGTTTTTAGGTTTATTTTAATTTAAACTGGCATCGAATTTTTGTTTTAGTAACTGAATTTACCAACAATAGAGGGGATCTGGCGCTCGGCGGCCGCTGCCGCGGCACGCTCGCTTCGCTCGCTCGCCTTCGCTTGTTAATGGTTACTGTTCTAACCTAACCTAACCCAAATGATTCAATAACAGTAGATGACTTTGCAGCGATTAAGAAATAATATTTAATCGCTGCCAAGTTATTATTTTAGTAGCAAATATTTAGTCGCCCTTTAAGTTATTAGTCGCCAAGTTATTATTTTAGTAGCAAATAGTTAGTCGCCCTTTAAGTTATTAGTCGCCTGGAAAATTATTATCCTTAAATGAAGTCCAAAATTAGCAATATGAATTAGTCATCTAGAAGCCTTGTGTTGCTTTGTACGACAGTCTTGTTTTTTTTTTTTTAAACCTAAAGTAGTCTCTACACTTGAAAAATTAACAACTTTGTGATTTTATTTGTGATTTCTCTTTGTGGTAAGGATTTGATACAAGTGTTATTATTTCTTCGAAACATATTTTAATTTATATACACCATGTCCCAGAATTAACGCACAACCTCTTAAGGGGGCATTGTACTCATCATTATGAACAACTTTTAATATGGGACCAAACCTGAAATTGCGAAAAAAAACTCAGCTGTTTCCTACATAACTCGTCAAAATGTATGGAACAGCTGATTATTTTTTCGCGATTTCTGGTTTGGTGTACAACGACCCCTTAAGAGGTTGTGCGTTAATTCCGGGACATGTTGTATATCATTGCTGCGCGCAAAACGGATCTCATCCTAATAAGTTTTACTGATCACATAATATTATATCGTATTATTAATATTATTATCCATTTAATGAACAGGTACATCAAGCTCTTTAGATGCTGAAAGGACAAACAGAATAATAGGAGGATCCCCTTCCAGTGACAACCAGTTCCCATTTATGGTAGGTAATTACACTTTTTTACTATGGCCAGGAGGAGCCAAAACAATAAATATATCTTTGTACATTTAACATTCGTTTTGGTTCATTGAAAAGGGGACATGCTACTTATAGTTGCGAACTATTTTCCCTATGGGATCAATCCTGAAATCTGAAATTACTAATTTACGTTACACACGTTTACACCCTTTGTGTGCGGAACCCTAAAAAAAGCTACTACACTAGATATATTATAATGCTTATTATACTTGTCGAAAAATAATAGGCCCGTTTTGACATTTAACTTGAATCGATTTATCGTGAGTATCGAGTACCGAGTCGTACGGTTACTTCACTAGTTACGTCGCGATGGTCGATCGCAACGTAACCAGTGATCAATGATGAGTGACCATTGATTCAAGTTAAATGTCAAAACGGGCCTATTATTTTTTGACAACTTTAGTCGATCAAAATAACACATAATATTTGATGTTTTCGGATTATTTTAGATTTCCTTGCAACAATTAAGTTAAAGAGGACACAGATGCGGGGGAGCATTGGTTACGCTAAGGCATGCAGTGACATCTGCGCTTCCATATTTTTCCATAACGCCAATTGCGCTTCCATATTTGGCAAATAATTAGTGCTCAATTGGTGCTAATTAGTGCTCGAACAACAGAATTGGTGCTTTAGTAGTTTTCGAGAAAATCGACTTTGAAGGTGGTCCTGCGGTAGTCACGTTCCCTTCAGCAGGACCACCATGAGCGCAGAAAAAGGGGGCTTGCTACAGCTATTCTAAGTACACAAATAATTAGTGCCCTTAAATGTGATTCATTTCGTAATAAAAACCGAACTGACACATTTGTATTTACCGAGAAATCAACGACGATAACTTTCGCGCGCTCGTTCAGCAGGACCACGACTTTGAATGTTGATTCCAAGTTTCAGGAGCTAGTCGCTTTCCTCAAACCTACATAAAAAAATAGTGCTCTACGAGTTAAATACTTAAAATAATTAGTACGTAAGAAAAAGAGAAAAGAGAAAGAAAATACGTTTATTTGCGGTAAACATAACGCAAAGAAATAAAAACACAAACACGAAAGAACAAGTTGAGGGAATATATGCGTCACATTCACGCAAAACGGCCATCGCTCAGCATAATGCTGCGACCCTATGCTAGACAGAGCCCCAGCGCTGGTTTTCAGTGACAGCCGGCGTTGACGTGATGACGTCAACCGGTGCAGCATAATGCGATAAAAATAAACAAAATAAAATAAATGCAATACTTCGTTATCTATGTTTATATAAATATAATATCTAGAATGGCAACATTCAGTAACGTCGGCAACGACTCAAGCGCCGAGCGCATGTTACGCAATCTGTGTGTGCAGCTGTCAGCTGTCATAAAGAATTTGGCGTTTTACGTAATGGTTACATCTCAGTCAGAGAGGGTTACATAATTAAATAACATGGCGCATTATGTAAAGAATGCTAGAATGTTATCTAACAAAGGATGCATTGGGTGACTGGGTATTAATACGTACTTAGCAGTAAGTATTTAAAATAGTAACTTACTTTTATTTTCAGATTAAACTTGGATTACAGTAAAATGATCTAGTCTACTTAATAGTATGTACAAGTAGGTATATAATAAAATAATTAAAAGGGGGGAAGTGCTCATTGAGCATCAAAAAATTCGTCCGCATCGCTGTCAATGGGAAAAGTGCCCAAAAGGCTGGCAGCATTGCCACGTTGGATGGCAATACTGATTCTTTGGGCTAAAAGTAAGCCAGCCCTCTGGTCACGTGAAGAGTCGACCAACCGCTTGGCGATGTCCCGAAATACTTGATGAGCACTCGGACCCCAAGACCCTAGTGTTTCAACCCCAAACGGCTCAAACATATAGCTCCCAATAAGGTTGTTATATTTGTGCAATTTGAGGTTTTTTGCTCCTGCAGCAGCCGCCCCAGCACAACTCGACGTGCCAGGAAGATGGGATGGCACGAGGGTGTCGACACAGGCTGCATCCCACACCAAAGGCCTACCCAATTTCCATGACATTATGGACATTCCGTCTGGCCTCTTCCCATCGCCGCGAGCCAAGCCATTGGGTTCTAAAACAGCTGGCACTCCGGCGGCGGTGACAAGAGCCCGCTGGATGATGTCATTAATACTGGCGTGCCGTGCCATCCGACCAGCGCTCTCTCTCTCTCTCTACCACTCTATACATATTTTAGAGTTAGCTTGTATATTTTAATTAAGGACTAATTGTTATAAATAAAGTCTTCTTAATTGAGATTTAACTTGAAGGAGTTTGTGTGAAGTCTGCCTAGTAAGTTTATAATATTCATATATCATTATATAGATAAATATCTACATTATAGGAGTATGCGTTATTAGCAACATATTATTAATGGTATTGATGATAGGTACTGCTTGCAGCAACGGTAAATTAGTAGGAAAGAAATAAATAAGAAATACCTATCGCTCTTTAATGATATTCATGTAACAACACAAAAGCTAGGTACTTACCGCAATAAAATAAAATACAAAAACAGAATAAAAGAAGAAGAATAAAAATACAGTAAAATAATTATTCGAGTACCTACCTACCCACGTCATTAACAAAGGTATCACAGGCCATGGGTAACAACAGGTTATTTTTTTTCTTAATATGTACCTAGGTAAACAGTTTGGATTTTATTCATTTTTTTTTTTATTCAGGAATAATAAACTACAACAATATGTGTTGGAACAAAGAAAAGATAATACAAAATATTAACAATATTGCAGCCCACTACATTATCCGCATAATAATAGAAAAAAATATGACAATGATTGCCATAGGCAATAAATAATTACATCACATAATTAATAATTAATAACATCACGCAAAATAGAAATGCCAATTGATTGCTTGGCAAACAGTTAACACTAAAATAGTAATAGTTAACACCAAAAACAAATTAATAATAAAATCTAGACTAGCTTACATTCTTATTAACATTATTGGCATATAATAATTCTCATATCATTACATTTTTTCAGGGTATTGAGCATTTAAAAATATCATCAATATTAACAAAAGTTTTTATCTTGGATATTTGTATTATTAGTCACGGGCAACAGCTAGTAGTTTTAGTAGTAGTTTATAATAATGTATTTTCGTTATCTTGTCCTCCAGTAGGTAGGTTTTACTGCCGGCTACCAGTGAAGGTGAGGTGGTGGTGGTTTTTGTTAAAATCTACCTTTGACCACTCATTAGGTACAATCATTTCTAAGTAAATATGTCATTTACTTAGTCATGATAGTACCTAATGACTTAAACAAAGTCTATCTTTGACTAGTCATTAGGTACAATCATATCTAAGTAAATGACATATTTACTTAGAAATGAATGTACCTAATGACTCACTCTATTTAAATTAGTATGACGATCAATGATAAAGTCGTCATTGTTATTCGAGTTTATCAATTTAGGAAACTACGTCGTGTGAAGTTACTGCTTTCCATACTTTTCACTGGTAGTTCTGTGCCCCATTTCAACAACATCTTATCATAACATAATCCTGCCAGGGTTGCGAGTTTGTCCGAAACGGATATCGTGGCCCTGGCACACAGGCAACTGAAGGAACACGGGTGGGTTTTAGTCAGCAAAAGACTGACACGCCCTCCCGCTCCGCCCAGAACGGGAGAAGTAATTTGATAATTTCCAACCCAAAAAACAAAACATCATAATGCCTGTAATCCAGTAAATCGCACTGAATTCAAAATTAAAGCTCAATTTAGATACTTTCCGAATTTCGTTTAAAATGAGACAGGATGCGAATAATGTGAATGCATCCAATATAACTTAGGCATGGCACAGCCTCTGTATACGACCACGCTCGTTCGTTCGTATCGTACGTTAACGCGAGCGACCGCAGTTTTCCGTAATAATCCTGGAAATGGGTTTAGTAGCGAGATTTTAAGGTTTATGCGTGCGTTAACTGTTTCCTTGCTGCGATTCGCTTCGAAAAAAGCAATTTCAGTGAGGTTCTTTCAAGATACTCGTAAAAGATCACTATTATTGTTCTAATATTGTTGTTACGTTATAGGTACAAGTTAGCGTGCCCTACACTTATGAGATTACCGTGAAACTTGAATGTTATCGGATCAGATCTCTATAATAGTGTAACAGACAGCTATGCTGGCTAGCTATGCTGGAGAGTTTATTGCGCCACTTCTTCTTCTAAGCTAAACACTAGGAAGTGGTGAAAGGTAGGCGCTTTTGGGGGACTGTCTTATGTAATTTTGACGTTCGGAAAGTGCTGATTCTCAGTCTAGTTTGAACGTCTTTGAACTAGTTTTAACGTCACTAGGCGAAATATTCGACCGACGAATATTCTTTACAACAATCAATCTGCATAGCCTTTTACTATTTCTGTTAGGGTCGGCTTCCAGTCTAACCAGATGCAGCTGAATACCAGTATTTTAAATGGAGCGACTGCCTATCTGACCTCCACAATCCAGTAACTGGGTAATACGATACCCCTTGGTAAGACTGGTTGTCAGGCTTTCGGGCTTCTGACGACCCGTAACGACTGTCAAAGATCGACGAATAACGGCCGGTACCAACGGCTGAACGTGCTTTCTGAGGCATGGAGGAGTCTCGGTATGTAAAGATGGTCACCCATCCACGGACCAACCCCGGAAAGCGTAGTTTCACCCGATGGATCGACCCGTGCAGCTGATATTACTTGGTCACGAGCTCCTCTTACTCTTAATTAATTTAATATAGTTTACAACACGAGATACAAACTCCTGCATGTGTAATAAAATAAACAGTAGCATTCCAACGCTGCAAAGATTTCTAAAAAGAAACCCAACGGAACATTTCATCGATTGTAGAATGGTTTATGTATGTGGAAAGATCTATTTGGTTCACTTGAATTTGTATCCTAATATTTGGATCAGCCGAGATCCCATTTATTTTTATTACGGGTCTGATATCAGCATACGAATGTGTAACAAAAAAACGCAATAAGATGTATCTCTCGCTCCGATGTTACTATTTTATTTTCATTAGAGTAAGGTATAAGGTTTTATTTTCAATAAGAAAATTATCTCTACTTGTTTTCGGATCTGCTTTATGTCAAAAATGTTTTACAGAAAGAACAAATTTTTATACCGTAGATATCAACGTAAATAAGTATGCATCTAAATCTATATTCTATGTAGAAATGCAGTGTTCAATGACTGAGTCTAACCGGATACAGCTACATCCAATGCCGTTCCGCATTTGCCAGCCGCCATTACTCAGTCCTAAGCGCTCGTATTTATAATAAAGTACATCGGTTAATAAACTGATATTTACACGTTGACCAAGTTTGCGTTGAAAGCAAAGCTAACTAATTGGTTGCAGAATTTGTCTTACAACGATACAGAAGACTTACTGACGATCATCTCATGAATACCTTTCTCAATACTGATACCTGAAATGACTGAGTCACTTTAACCTGATTGCATTTAAGTTAAGATAAACTAATCTATGTTTATGAGGAACTTTAGCTTTTGAGATACATGTATCTTTTTACTTAGTTCAGGAGCCGGCTGTTCAACCCGGTTTTTGACCACAACTTATAGTGTACAATCATGTTTAGTGTATGACTAATTGTATGTGTTTCTCCTTGTACAATAGACTTACATTTGATTATTTGATTTTATTTTTTTATCCGGTTAGACTGGAAGTCGACCCAACGTAGTAGAGAACTAGGCTAGGCAGATGATGGTGATAAAAAAAAACCGGCCAAGTGCGAGTCGGACTCGCGCACGAAGGGTTCCGTACCATTATCTATAAAAACGGCAAAAAAATCACGTTTGTTGTATGGGAGCCCCCCTGAAATATTTGTTTTATTTTAATCTAATTATTTATTTTTAAACTAAATATATAACTAATATTCTATAAATATTTCAAGCGTCTACCCGTTGCTGTTATCAATATCGAGCAAAAAAATCACGTCTGTTGTATGGGAGCCCCCTTAAATATTTATTTTATTCTGTTTTTTAGTTTTGTTATAGCGGCAACAGAAATTCATCATCTGTGAAAATATCAACTGTCTAACTATCACGGTTCATGAGATACAGCCTGGTGACAGACGGACAGACAGACAGATGGCGCGGAGCCTTAGTAATAGGGTTCCCGTTTTACCCTTTGGGTACGTAACTACATCTAAAACTCAGAAAGTTAATAGTTGTATTTCAGGAATAGTAAAACAAAACTGAATAGGTAGGTAGTTAGCAATATTTGTATAGATGAAACAATGTTCATGAACGTTATCACATTCATTTATCATTACCTACTTACTCAGAAAGGGTTCCGTGATACCAAAGAGTGCGACTTTTATTAGAACAATTTTATAATTTTGCACTTCTCTCCGCGCATTGTAACAATTATACAGAGTGGCTCAAAAATAATGATCACATGCTCTCATTATTGCAAATGGCATTTTATGTCATCGTATCTTTGATATATGAACTAGACAAATCTAAAATTGATGCCAACGAACTATGGAGCGCTAAACTTTATAAATCATGTTGTAAGCACTATACTTGGTCTTTCAATTGTATTCAGAAACTAGACAGCTCAATGAAAAATAATGTTTCCATACTACAAATAAAAGTGTTCGGATGGTGAACGAAGTTGCGAAAAGAATTTATTAATAGTAAAAATAGTTGAATTTGAATAAATCTAAGAAAATGTTTTTTCTATTGGAATATTGGCTATTATTATTTTTTCTTTTAACCATATAAACAAAATAACGCTTTTATTTCTAACTGCACATGGTCCAGCGCAATAATTATTATTTTCATATCACTTACTTTTGAAAAACATGAAACCTGTGATTACTCTTTGTTTAAGTTATGTTATAAACAATCAATGTGTTTTTAAGTTTAAATGATTGAAGAAGAATGGCAGTTCTGGTGTCGCTTAATTTCAGAAGTGTTCATGAAGTATGTACAGTCGGCAGCACGTCAATGTAAACCTTATACATATCTACAATGTATTTTTTTTTGGGGGTCAACGGCCGCTGGTTTTGTGTTTACTGGAACTATGAGTTGAGAAAATCTGTTTTATTTTTATTTTATCGTTTTTAGTTATCGATACCCATCACGTCTGAAAAATTTACACAAATAAAAACTGATTTTTAAACTGACATTTCTAGTGTCACGGGTTGTAGAATCCAAAAAAAAACCCCTTCAAAAAAAAAAATATTTGGGGTCAACGCCCGCTTATTTTTTTCATAAGTGCCCATGTATGCTTATGTGAAATAAAATATTTTGATTTTGATTTTACACCCAGATTACGCAGCCTACTACCATTCTTCTTTAATTAAAACTATTCATGTACTGTGTACACAATTCATTTAGTCACCAGCACATCAATTTACCACAAACTATAAAGTTTTCACATTCGATTTTAAACTTAACCATCAACATTTTAAGATTTAAAATCTTGAATTTATCGACGACACGCGTTTATTGTCAACTAGCAAACTCTAACTCAAATCACATAAAAGAATTAACCAATTACAGGCACTTTGGTGAACACAGTGATAAAAATATTGGTTCATACGCCCCTAATGATTAGATAAGATTATAGATATCTATATAAGCTAGCCCAAGTTTAGCAACTTGTATCAGTCATCAAGTAGTAGTGTCTGCCATAGTGTTGAACGACAGTCATCTGATCTTGTTTTTTTTTTAAATTACCGTACTTAAAAAATGAACAACATTGTGATTTTATTTGTGATTGCTCTTTGCGGTAAGGATTTTTTTATGCAAGTGTTTCTATTATTTTACCAAAATATAATTTAATTTATAGAAAAATGTTTTTGTCACTTATTTTCATTGGTGCGCACAAAACGGATCTCATCCTAATAAGTTTTACTAATCACAAAATATATCGTATTAATAATATTACTATCTATTTGATGAACAGGCACATCAAACTCTTTAAATGTTGGAAGGACAAACAGAATAATTGGAGGATCACCTGCAAATGACAACCAGTTCCCATTTATGGTAATTATACTTTTGTGTTATGACCAGGAGGAGCCATACAATACAACTTACATGCAACATTGCTTTTTGTTAATTGAAAAGGGGACATTGTTTATTTATTATTTATTTGCTAACATGTAAAACACTGGTTAGTAGGCATGTTTCAAAATTTCATGGCACAATATTAAGACATGCACCCCGTAAGGGCATTGCAAATTTTATATATCGAATTACTATTAATAAATTCAATTAAGTTATTAAAGTACATAATATTGGTTCTAAATATCGCAATTTATTGCATTAGGTATACTAAACATTAATCAATAATTTATTACATCTTATTTTAAAATAAAACATTAATTACAATTCATTGTACCTACTCATCGTTAGGAACAACTTTTACTAAGGGATCAATCCTGAAACCTGAAATTTCTACTTATTTGTTCCCGTTTACACCATTTGTGTGCGGAACCCTAAAAATGTATCGAAACGAACAAGAGATGCCAAAGCTACTTCACTACATATACCTAATATTTATCAGTAGAACGAATAACCCATATATTTTTGTTTTCTTTTAGATTTCCTTGCAACAATTAAGTCAAGCAGCCAATTACACAAGAGGGCACAGATGCGGGGGAGCATTGGTTACGCTAAGGCATGCTGTGACATCTGCATCTTGTCTTTACAACAACGTAAATGGGTCAGTATCTAGTGTTAATTTTAGTCAGTATTCAGCATTGAGGAGATTTTCTTCGCTTTCGAACTATTTTCAACTAATATCTAATTTATTGTAGGTACAGCGCCAAAAACGTTAACATTAACAATTTTTTTCAGGGTACACACGCTTATTGCCCCGAAGAAATACCGGGTGTTCGCTGGTTCAGCGAATCTTACCAACGACACTTCTGCTGATCGTCATCGTACTATAAAAAGGTTTACCGTACACCCCGACTACAGCCCGGGTACCCCGTATGTCAATGATATCGCTGTTATTACCGTGAGTAAAGTTTTTGCTTTGGATACGTTAGTTACGTGCATGTGTCTCTAATAGTCTCACTGCAGCATCTCTCATATTTTTTTCTTTCTTTAAAAAATGCATATTTGCGTTGCATTATGAATTTGTGACCATGTGAATAAAACTATGTAATTTTAGACAAATTTGTACTCGCCCACGTAAGTACGTACTGTTGGGTTGTGGTCGTGTATATTACCTACGTGTCAAAGCGCTCTAAAAGAAAGAGCGTAAGAAAATAAATTTATTTGACCCAGGTATCTTAGGTTATCTTAGTGTATGGGCGACTTACAAAAACCTAAGAAATACTAAGGACCCGCATGAACTTATAAAATGTTCGCGAAGGTCGGTTGTTAAAGCCACCCGGACAAAACCTCTGCAGTACCTACGGGACATGAAGATCAGCTAAACCTCTTGCTTATTTCAGCTGACCACTGCATTCCCAAGTAACGCAGTATCAACGGTGCCACTGTCGGATAACGACGCCACCACTTTGCAAGGACCGATTTGCACGTCGTCTGGCTGGGGATCCCAAAACAACACAAATTCTGTAAGTTACATTAACCGTGTTATATGTTGTAACTATTATTTACTCTGGACCCAACAATTTGCATACTTTAAATAGAACATAGCAATCTTTTTGTTTTTTGATGTATAACATCTTTAGCTTCAATCAGCAATCAGCTGACGCTTACAATTTCTATTCTACTGTAGAATAGAAATCGCTTGACTACCGAAAATATTCTACTGTCTACACGGAAACGTAATTATTGTCTACTCTTCCGTCGACAAAACGCTTCTTCAAACGGTTCTCGTGCTAACCCGAGCACGATAGCATGATGTGACAAGCGCGATGACGTCACAGTCACGATAGGAAACAAAATGTACCCACATAATAATTTGTGTATTATTTTGTTCCACACCGCGAAAGCTAGCTATATCGGGGCATTCCACGTAGGTCTCATTTTAGTACGCGGCTGTTAAAAGGCAATAGAGTTTTAAGAAAATAATAGTTTTTTAGAGCGTCGTCTCTGTAACTCATACATGTAAGAAAAAGATAAGAAAGAAAGAAAATACGTTTATTTGCGGTAAGCATAACGCAAAGAAATAAAAACACAAACACGAAAGAATAAGTTGAGGGAAAATATGCGTCACATTCACGCAAAACGGCCATCGCTCAGCATAATGCTGCGACCCTATGCAAGGCAGAGCCTCAGCGACTCCATACGAATGGCCACTCCACTGTGCTATATGAATGGCGGCATACTTTACTTGCACACAGCTTTTGCCCATATTTTGTAGAAAATAAACCTTATTTATCCGCTTTCTTATTGTTTTAGCCTAGTTCGCAGTTGATGTACTTACAGAAGGCGGTGTTAGACCAGGGCGTGTGCCAAGCTTATTACAGCGGTGCGGGCGCCATAGGCGACACTACGCTTACTTTGCAAGATACCATGATCTGCGCGTTGGCAACAACATTTTCTTCTTTATGCTCGGTAATAACTTATTTGTATTACTGTTAATGATCCTCCAAATAGAACGTGGTTGTCACCTATAGGTGCACGAACGTGTGAAAACACAATTCGACTCATAACTTTGAGACGTTCCATGTTTTAATATTTATTATACCATCAAATATATATATGTCAGATTGTCAGTCATACTCTCCAAAAATAGTCTTATAGGTATGGATTTCACAAAAAAACCAAACATGAGGAACAGAAAATTACACTATAATTTTATTAAAACTTACGCTATTTTCAGGGAGACTCAGGCAACCCGTTAGTATGCAACGGTAAGCTCAACGGTATTCTCGTTGTCAACGGCCACGGCTGCTCAAACCCAGCCGATCTGCGAGCCGAAGTGTATACCCGAGTCTCCAGGTTCGCCACATGGATCTATACTACGGCAGGAGCATCCACTTTCCAACCTGGAATGGCAGTGTTAGCAGTGATCTCTATTGTTCGAATTATAACCGCCAATGTTTTACATTAAGATATTTTAGAAATTAGAGACATTAAATTATTTTTAGACATAACTTGCTTTTTATTTCTGTCTGTTACATTCAGTCTACTTTATTACTCGTAGAGAGTTTCAAGTTGGCATGGCAGTCGCCAATTTTGTCGCTGGCACTAGTTCATCAACATCATCAACTCGGCCAATCGCAGTCTACTGCTGGAAAAAGGTTTCTCTCAAGCTGCGAAATTAACATTTTTAAATTGGAAAAATATTTCTACTTTTTTTACTTGTCTACATAAACATTAGTCTAGTGTAGCAGACCTATACTGCCTAATCACAAGTGTATTTTTAATAAAATATTATTGATAATGTGTAGATTTACTCGCTGATTAAATAGATAAATAAAATTGTCATTGCTGTCGGGGGACCGTTCTGTGGAACACTTTTTAATCTTAGGGGTCCCCCCGACTGCAATGAAATTTTTATTTATATTTTAAACATTTTTGTGACATTTTTTATTTTTAATATTTTTTTTGCTTTGTTTTAATAGATGGCGTTATGTTAATCTTAACCAATATTTTTTAAGTGAATAACAGTCATTACAATCATTTGTAAGTAAGTTGACACTGTCATTTCATTGAAATTATGTATGACCATTATAATTGATGACTGAGAGACTCGTAACAAAAACCCTGTTCTTCCTTCTACCTACCTCTTAAAAATCGGAATAGATACGTAATAAAGCAAGTCATTTATAAAAACTTTTCAACAAAAATATATATTTAATTATTAATATTTGTAATGTTTAACTGATTTCTAACCTCTTTCATTCTTTGATTTGAACTTCTCGACTAGCCAATACGTATTTTTTTTTTAAATTATAATTTCACCAATGTTGTGCTTGTAGGTAACGTCCCTAAAAGTAACAACAGGATCTTTATAACTTACTGTAGATATAAACTGATAAAATCGAATTACAATGATGCAATTCTTCAGAAAAAGCAATATCTGTGAGGATCTTTTTAGTAGAAGTACCTACGTCTATCTATAACTAAAGTTAATAGCCGTTTTTCCTTAATAATAATACAAAACTGATTAGGTAGATAGTTAACAATATTTCAAAAAATAATTAAATATTCATGAACGTTATCACTTTTAGAATGCATTCATTTATCATTATTGACTCAGAAAGGGTTCCGTGACACCAAGAGTGCGAGAACAATTTTATAATTTTGCCACTTCTTGTCAAAGGTATTGTAACAAATATACATGGGTACATACACATATTATTTCAGCCTTGACTTCCACTGCTAGACATAGCCCGAGCACCGCCATTTCGACCGGTTCTGTGCTTCCTGCATCCAGCTGATGTCCAGCAGTGAAAGATCCATTTCAGCTGAAATAATGATGAATGATGACAGGCACTTTTGAATTGCCAAGGAGTCGGTCACGCACAAAGATGAAGCTAGATGACCATTCCCACTATTTGGAATGGGCAACTATATAGAATAGACAAGAATGGGCAAGAAGAAGACTCCATGAACACTCTTTTAAATCAAAATACAACAAAAATAATTATATGTATAACTTTCTACCCATTGATGGTTGCTGTAACTATCTGTATATTTTTTTATTGATGAATAAACATAAATATACATAACATAAAATATTGCTACCCAAACTTTGGAGGCCCTAACAGAGTCCACCAACGATGTGACAAACAAGGCCCCGCTCCCTGACTCCAGCATGTGTTGGTTTTATCCGTCTGCACACGGTATCCTATAAAACATTGCCAAATTGCCAAACCCCTGATCAAAATATTGTTTTAAACTTCCCTTAGTTAGATAAGATTGTAGATACCTATTAAATGAAGGCATGTATTTAACACGGCGACAAATTAATCTGAATTTGGGATTAAAAAATAAATAAAGCCGGTAGCAAAAATAATAGGTTGGCAGCTACAGCGAAGTATTATTTTAAGTAGAAAGTAGCAGCTCAATAATCAGTTTTTAGGTTTATTTTAATTTAAACTGGCATCGAATTTTTGTTTTAGTAACTGAATTTACCAACAATAGAGGGGATCTGGCGCTCGGCGGCCGCTGCCGCGGCACGCTCGCTTCGCTCGCTCGCCTTCGCTTGTTAATGGTTACTGTTCTAACCTAACCTAACCCAAATGATTCAATAACAGTAGATGACTTTGCAGCGATTAAGAAATAATATTTAATCGCTGCCAAGTTATTATTTTAGTAGCAAATATTTAGTCGCCCTTTAAGTTATTAGTCGCCAAGTTATTATTTTAGTAGCAAATAGTTAGTCGCCCTTTAAGTTATTAGTCGCCTGGAAAATTATTATCCTTAAATGAAGTCCAAAATTAGCAATATGAATTAGTCATCTAGAAGCCTTGTGTTGCTTTGTACGACAGTCTTGTTTTTTTTTTTTTAAACCTAAAGTAGTCTCTACACTTGAAAAATTAACAACTTTGTGATTTTATTTGTGATTTCTCTTTGTGGTAAGGATTTGATACAAGTGTTATTATTTCTTCGAAACATATTTTAATTTATATACACCATGTCCCAGAATTAACGCACAACCTCTTAAGGGGGCATTGTACTCATCATTATGAACAACTTTTAATATGGGACCAAACCTGAAATTGCGAAAAAAAACTCAGCTGTTTCCTACATAACTCGTCAAAATGTATGGAACAGCTGATTATTTTTTCGCGATTTCTGGTTTGGTGTACAACGACCCCTTAAGAGGTTGTGCGTTAATTCCGGGACATGTTGTATATCATTGCTGCGCGCAAAACGGATCTCATCCTAATAAGTTTTACTGATCACATAATATTATATCGTATTATTAATATTATTATCCATTTAATGAACAGGTACATCAAGCTCTTTAGATGCTGAAAGGACAAACAGAATAATAGGAGGATCCCCTTCCAGTGACAACCAGTTCCCATTTATGGTAGGTAATTACACTTTTTTACTATGGCCAGGAGGAGCCAAAACAATAAATATATCTTTGTACATTTAACATTCGTTTTGGTTCATTGAAAAGGGGACATGCTACTTATAGTTGCGAACTATTTTCCCTATGGGATCAATCCTGAAATCTGAAATTACTAATTTACGTTACACACGTTTACACCCTTTGTGTGCGGAACCCTAAAAAAAGCTACTACACTAGATATATTATAATGCTTATTATACTTGTCGAAAAATAATAGGCCCGTTTTGACATTTAACTTGAATCGATTTATCGTGAGTATCGAGTACCGAGTCGTACGGTTACTTCACTAGTTACGTCGCGATGGTCGATCGCAACGTAACCAGTGATCAATGATGAGTGACCATTGATTCAAGTTAAATGTCAAAACGGGCCTATTATTTTTTGACAACTTTAGTCGATCAAAATAACACATAATATTTGATGTTTTCGGATTATTTTAGATTTCCTTGCAACAATTAAGTTAAAGAGGACACAGATGCGGGGGAGCATTGGTTACGCTAAGGCATGCAGTGACATCTGCGCTTCCATATTTTTCCATAACGCCAATTGCGCTTCCATATTTGGCAAATAATTAGTGCTCAATTGGTGCTAATTAGTGCTCGAACAACAGAATTGGTGCTTTAGTAGTTTTCGAGAAAATCGACTTTGAAGGTGGTCCTGCGGTAGTCACGTTCCCTTCAGCAGGACCACCATGAGCGCAGAAAAAGGGGGCTTGCTACAGCTATTCTAAGTACACAAATAATTAGTGCCCTTAAATGTGATTCATTTCGTAATAAAAACCGAACTGACACATTTGTATTTACCGAGAAATCAACGACGATAACTTTCGCGCGCTCGTTCAGCAGGACCACGACTTTGAATGTTGATTCCAAGTTTCAGGAGCTAGTCGCTTTCCTCAAACCTACATAAAAAAATAGTGCTCTACGAGTTAAATACTTAAAATAATTAGTACGTAAGAAAAAGAGAAAAGAGAAAGAAAATACGTTTATTTGCGGTAAACATAACGCAAAGAAATAAAAACACAAACACGAAAGAACAAGTTGAGGGAATATATGCGTCACATTCACGCAAAACGGCCATCGCTCAGCATAATGCTGCGACCCTATGCTAGACAGAGCCCCAGCGCTGGTTTTCAGTGACAGCCGGCGTTGACGTGATGACGTCAACCGGTGCAGCATAATGCGATAAAAATAAACAAAATAAAATAAATGCAATACTTCGTTATCTATGTTTATATAAATATAATATCTAGAATGGCAACATTCAGTAACGTCGGCAACGACTCAAGCGCCGAGCGCATGTTACGCAATCTGTGTGTGCAGCTGTCAGCTGTCATAAAGAATTTGGCGTTTTACGTAATGGTTACATCTCAGTCAGAGACGGTTACATAATTAAATAACATGGCGCATTATGTAAAGAATGCTAGAATGTTATCTAACAAAGGGTGACTGGGTATTAATACGTACTTACCAGTAAGTATTTAAAATAGTAACTTACTTTTATTTTCAGATTAAACTTGGATTACAGTAAAATGATCTAGTCTACTTAATAGTATGTACAAGTAGGTATATAATAAAATAATTAAAAGGGGGGAAGTGCTCATTGAGCATCAAAAAATTCGTCCGCATCGCTGTCAATGGGAAAAGTGCCCAAAAGGCTGGCAGCATTGCCACGTTGGATGGCAATACTGATTCTTTGGGCTAAAAGTAAGCCAGCCCTCTGGTCACGTGAAGAGTCGACCAACCGCTTGGCGATGTCCCGAAATACTTGATGAGCACTCGGACCCCAAGACCCTAGTGTTTCAACCCCAAACGGCTCAAACATATAGCTCCCAATAAGGTTGTTATATTTGTGCAATTTGAGGTTTTTTGCTCCTGCAGCAGCCGCCCCAGCACAACTCGACGTGCCAGGAAGATGGGATGGCACGAGGGTGTCGACACAGGCTGCATCCCACACCAAAGGCCTACCCAATTTCCATGACATTATGGACATTCCGTCTGGCCTCTTCCCATCGCCGCGAGCCAAGCCATTGGGTTCTAAAACAGCTGGCACTCCGGCGGCGGTGACAAGAGCCCGATGGATGATGTCATTAATACTGGCGTGCCGTGCCATCCGACCAGCGCTCTCTCTCTCTCTCTACCACTCTATACATATTTTAGAGTTAGCTTGTATATTTTAATTAAGGACTAATTGTTATAAATAAAGTCTTCTTAATTGAGATTTAACTTGAAGGAGTTTGTGTGAAGTCTGCCTAGTAAGTTTATAATATTCATATATCATTATATAGATAAATATCTACATTATAGGAGTATGCGTTATTAGCAACATATTATTAATGGTATTGATGATAGGTACTGCTTGCAGCAACGGTAAATTAGTAGGAAAGAAATAAATAAGAAATACCTATCGCTCTTTAATGATATTCATGTAACAACACAAAAGCTAGGTACTTACAATACAGTAAAATAATTATTCGAGTACCTACCTACCCACGTCATTAACAAAGGTATCACAGGCCATGGGTAACGACAGGTTATTTTTTTTCTTAATATGTAGTTTGGATTTTATTCAATTTTTTTTTTTATTCAGGAATAATAAACTGCAACAATATGTGTTGGAACAAAGAAAAGATAATACAAAATATTAACAATATTGCAGCCCACTACATTATCCGCATAATAATAGAAAAAAATATGACAATGATTGCCATAGGCAATAAATAATTACATCACATAATTAATAATTAATAACATCACGCAAAATAGAAATGCCAATTGATTGCTTGGCAAACAGTTAACACTAAAATAGTAATAGTTAACACCAAAAACAAATTAATAATAAAATCTAGACTAGCTTACATTCTTATTAACATTATTGGCATATAATAATTCTCATATCATTACATTTTTTCAGGGTATTGAGCATTTAAAAATATCATCAATATTAACAAAAGTTTTTATCTTGGATATTTGTATTATTAGTCACGGGCAACAGCTAGTAGTTTTAGTAGTAGTTTATAATAATGTATTTTCGTTATCTTGTCCTCCAGTAGGTAGGTTTTACTGCCGGATACCAGTGAAGGTGAGGTGGTGGTGGTTTTTGTTAAAATCTACCTTTGACCAGTCATTAGGTACAATCATTTCTAAGTAAATATGTAATTTACTTAGTCATGATAGTACCTAATGACTTAAACAAAGTCTATCTTTGACTAGTCATTAGGTACAATCATATCTAAGTAAATGACATATTTACTTAGAAATGAATGTATCTAATGACTCACTCTATTTAAATTAGTATGACGATCAATGATAAAGTCGACATTGTTATTCGAGTTTATCAATTTAGGAAACTACGTCGTGTGAAGTTACTGCTTTCCATACTTTTCACTGGTAGTTCTGTGCCCCATTTCAACAACATCTTATCATAACATAATCCTGCCAGGGTTGCGAGTTTGTCCGAAACGGATATCGTGGCCCTGGCACACAGGCAACTGAAGGAACACGGGTGGGTTTTAGTCAGCAAAAGACTGACACGCCCTCCCGCTCCGCCCAGAACGGGAGAAGTAATTTGATAATTTCCAACCCAAAAAACAAAACATCATAATGCCTGTAATCCAGTAAATCGCACTGAATTCAAAATTAAAGCTCAATTTAGATACTTTCCGAATTTCGTTTAAAATGAGACAGGATGCGAATAATGTGAATGCATCCAATATAACTTAGGCATGGCACAGCCTCTGTATACGACCACGCTCGTTCGTTCGTATCGTACGTTAACGCGAGCGACCGCAGTTTTCCGTAATAATCCTGGAAATGGGTTTAGTAGCGAGATTTTAAGGTTTATGCGTGCGTTAACTGTTTCCTTGCTGCGATTCGCTTCGAAAAAAGCAATTTCAGTGAGGTTCTTTCAAGATACTCGTAAAAGATCACTATTATTGTTCTAATATTGTTGTTACGTTATAGGTACAAGTTAGCGTGCCCTACACTTATGAGATTACCGTGAAACTTGAATGTTATCGGATCAGATCTCTATAATAGTGTAACAGACAGCTATGCTGGCTAGCTATGCTGGAGAGTTTATTGCGCCACTTCTTCTTCTAAGCTAAACACTAGGAAGTGGTGAAAGGTAGGCGCTTTTGGGGGACTGTCTTATGTAATTTTGACGTTCGGAAAGTGCTGATTCTCAGTCTAGTTTGAACGTCTTTGAACTAGTTTTAACGTCACTAGGCGAAATATTCGACCGACGAATATTCTTTACAACAATCAATCTGCATAGCCTTTTACTATTTCTGTTAGGGTCGGCTTCCAGTCTAACCAGATGCAGCTGAATACCAGTATTTTAAATGGAGCGACTGCCTATCTGACCTCCACAATCCAGTAACTGGGTAATACGATACCCCTTGGTAAGACTGGTTGTCAGGCTTTCGGGCTTCTGACGACCCGTAACGACTGTCAAAGATCGACGAATAACGGCCGGTACCAACGGCTGAACGTGCTTTCTGAGGCATGGAGGAGTCTCGGTATGTAAAGATGGTCACCCATCCACGGACCAACCCCGGAAAGCGTAGTTTCACCCGATGGATCGACCCGTGCAGCTGATATTACTTGGTCACGAGCTCCTCTTACTCTTAATTAATTTAATATAGTTTACAACACGAGATACAAACTCCTGCATGTGTAATAAAATAAACAGTAGCATTCCAACGCTGCAAAGATTTCTAAACAGAAACCCAACGGAATATTTCATCAATTGTAGAATGGTTTATGTATGTGGAAAGAACTATTTGGTTCACTTGAATTTGTATCCTAATATTTGGATCAGCCGAGATCCCATTTATTTTTATTACGGGTCTGATATCAGCATACGAATGTGTAACAAAAAAACGCAATAAGATGTATCTCTCGCTCCGATGTTACTATTTTATTTTCATTAGAGATAGGTATAAGGTTTTATTTTCAATAAGAAAATTATCTCTACTTGTTTTCGGATCTGCTTTATGTCAAAAATGTTTTACAGAAAGAACAAATTTTTATACCGTAGATATCAACGTAAATAGGTATGCATCTAAATCTATATTCTATGTAGAAATGCAGTGTTCAATGACTGAGTCTAACCGGATACAGCTACATCCAATGCCGTTCCGCATTTGCCAGCCGCCATTACTCAGTCCTAAGCGCTCGTATTTATAATAAAGTACATCGGTTAATAAACTGATATTTACACGTTGACCAAGTTTGCGTTGAAAGCAAAGCTAACTAATTGGTTGCAGAATTTGTCTTACAACGATACAGAAGACTTACTGACGATCATCTCATGAATACCTTTCTCAATACTGATACCTGAAATGACTGAGTCACTTTAACCTGATTGCATTTAAGTTAAGATAAACTAATCTATGTTTATGAGGAACTTTAGCTTTTGAGATACAAGTATCTTTTTACTTAGTTCAGGAGCCGGCTGTTCAACCCGGTTTTTGACCACAACTTATAGTGTACAATCATGTTTAGTGTATGACTAATTGTATGTGTTTCTCCTTGTACAATAGACTTACATTTGATTATTTGATTTTATTTTTTTATCCGGTTAGACTGGAAGTCGACCCAACGTAGTAGAGAAATAGGCTAGGCAGTTGATGGTGATAAAAAAAAAACCGGCCAAGTGCGAGTCGGACTCGCGCACGAAGGGTTCCGTACCATTATCTATAAAAACGGCAAAAAAATCACGTTTGTTGTATGGGAGCCCCCCTGAAATATTTGTTTTATTTTAATTTAATTATTTATTTTTAAAGTAAATATATAACTAATATTCTGTGAATATTTCAAGCGTCTACCTGTTGCTGTTATCAATATCGAGCAAAAACGAGCAAAAAAATCACGTTTGTTGTATGGGAGCCCCCTTAAATATTTATTTTATTCTGTTTTTTAGTTTTGTTATAGCGGCAACAGAAATTCATCATCTGTGAAATCTGTGAAAATATCAACTGTCTAACTATCACGGTTCATGAGATACAGCCTGGTGACAGACGGACAGACAGACAGATGGCGCGGAGCCTTAGTAATAGGGTTCCCGTTTTACCCTTTGGGTACGTAACTACATCTAAAACTCAGAAAGTTAATAGTTGTATTTCAGGAATAGTAAAACAAAACTGAATAGGTAGGTAGTTAGCAATATTTGTATAGATGAAAGAATGTTCATCAACGTTATCACATTCATTTATCATTACCTACTTACTCAGAAAGGGTTCCGTGATACCAAAGAGTGCGACTTTTATTAGAACAATTTTATAATTTTGCACTTCTCTCCGCGCATTGTGACAACTATACAGAGTGGCCCAAAAATAATGATCACATGCTCTCATTATTGCAAATGGCATTTTATGTCATCGTATCTTTGATATATGAACTAGACAAATCTAAAATTGATGCCAACGAACTATGGAGCGCTAAACTTTATAAATCATGTTGTAAGCACTATACTTGGTCTTTCAATTGTATTCAGAAACTAGACAGCTCAATGAAAAATAATGTTTCCATACTACAAATAAAAGTGTTCGGATGGTGAACGAAGTTGCGAAAAGAATTTATTAATAGTAAAAATAGTTGAATTTGAATAAATCTAAGAAAATGTTTTTTCTATTGGAATATTGGCTATTATTATTTTTTCTTTTAACCATATAAACAAAATAACGCTTTTATTTCTAACTGCACATGGTCCAGCGCAATAATTATTATTTTCATATCACTTACTTTTGAAAAACATGAAACCTGTGATTACTCTTTGTTTAAGTTATGTTATAAACAATCAATGTGTTTTTAAGTTTAAATGATTGAAGAAGAATGGCAGTTCTGGTGTCGCTTAATTTCAGAAGTGTTCATGAAGTATGTACAGTCGGCAGCACGTCAATGTAAACCTTATACATATCTACAATGTATTTTTTTTTGGGGGTCAACGGCCGCTGGTTTTGTGTTTACTGGAACTATGAGTTGAGAAAATCTGTTTTATTTTTATTTTATCGTTTTTAGTTATCGATACCCATCACGTCTGAAAAATTTACAGAAATAAAAACTGATTTTTAAACTGACATTTCTAGTGTCACGGGTTGTAGAATCCAAAAAAAAACCCCTTCAAAAAAAAAAATATTTGGGGTCAACGCCCGCTTATTTTTTTCATAAGTGCCCATGTATGCTTATGTGAAATAAAATATTTTGATTTTGATTTTACACCCAGATTACGCAGCCTACTACCATTCTTCTTTAATTAAAACTATTCATGTACTGTGTACACAATTCATTTAGTCACCAGCACATCAATTTACCACAAACTATAAAGTTTTCACATTCGATTTTAAACTTAACCATCAACATTTTAAGATTTAAAATCTTGAATTTATCGACGACACGCGTTTATTGTCAACTAGCAAACTCTAACTCAAATCACATAAAAGAATTAACCAATTACAGGCACTTTGGTGAACACAGTGATAAAAATATTGGTTCATACGCCCCTAATGATTAGATAAGATTAAAGATATCTATATAAGCTAGCCCAAGTTTAGCAACTTGTATCAGTCATCAAGTAGTAGTGTCTGCCATAGTGTTGAACGACAGTCATCTGATCTTGTTTTTTTTTTAATTGGCGTACTTAAAAAATGAACAACATTGTGATTTTATTTGTGATTGCTCTTTGCGGTAAGGATTTTTTTATGCAAAGTGTTTCTATTATTTTACCAAAATATAATTTAATTTATACAAAAATGTTTTTGTCACTTATTTTCATTGGTGCGCACAAAACGAATCTCATCCTAATAAGTTTTACTAATCACAAAATATATCGTATTAATAATATTACTATCTATTTGATGAACAGGCACATCAAACTCTTTAAATGTTGGAAGGACAAACAGAATAATTGGAGGATCACCTGCAAATGACAACCAGTTCCCATTTATGGTAATTATACTTTTGTGTTATGACCAGGAGGAGCCATACAATACAACCTACATGCAACATTGCTTTTTGTTAATTGAAAAGGGGACATTGTTTATTTATTATTTATTTGCTAACATGTAAAACACTGGTTAGTAGGCATGTTTCAAAATTTCATGGCACAATATTAAGACATGCACCCCGTAAGGGCATTGCAAATTTTATATATCGAATTACTATTAATAAATTCAATTAAGTTATTAAAGTACATAATATTGGTTCTAACTATCGCAATTTATTGCATTAGGTATACTAAACATTAATCAATAATTTATTACATCTTATTTTAAAATAAAACATTAATTACAATTCATTGTACTCATCGTTAGGAACAACTTTTACTATGGGATCAATCCTGAAATCTGAAATTTCTACTTATTTGTTCCCGTTTACACCATTTGTGTGCGGAACCCTAAAAATGTATCGAAACGAACAAGAGATGCCAAAGCTACTTCACTACATATACCTAATATTTATCAGTAGAACGAATAACCCATATATTTTTGTTTTCTTTTAGATTTCCTTGCAACAATTAAGTCAAGCAACCAACTACACAAGAGGGCACAGATGCGGGGGAGCATTGGTTACGCTAAGGCATGCAGTGACATCTGCATCTTGTCTTTACAACAACGTAAATGGGTCAGTATCTGGTGTTAATTTTAGTCAGTATTCAGCATTGAGGAGATTTTCTTCGCTCCCGAACTATTTTCAACTAATATCTAATTTATTGTAGGTACAGCGCCAAAAACGTTAACATTAACAATTTTTTTCAGGGTACACACGCTTATTGCCCCGAAGAAATACCGGGTGTTCGCTGGTTCAGCGAATCTTACCAACGACACTTCTGCTGATCGTCATCATACTATAAAAAGGTTTACCGTACACCCCGACTACAGCCCGGGTACCCCGTATGTCAATGATATCGCTGTTATTACCGTGAGTAAAGTTTTTGCTTTGGATACGTTAGTTACGTGCATGTGTCTCTAATAGTCTCACTGCAGCATCTCTCATATTTTTTTCTTTCTTTAAAAAATGCATATTTGCGTTGCATTATGAATTTGTGACCATGTGAATAAAACTATGTAATTTTAGACAAATTTGTACTCGCCCACGTAAGTACGTACTGTTGGGTTGTGGTCGTGTATAGTACCTACGTGTCAAAGTGCCCTAAAAGAAAGAGCGTAAGAAAATAAATTTATTTGACCCAGGTATCTTAGGTTATCTTAGTGTATGGGCGACTTACAAAAACCTAAGAAATACTAAGGACCTGCATGAACTTATAAAATGTTCGCGAAGGTCGGTTGTTAAAGCCACCCGGACAAAACCTCTGCAGTACCTACGGGACATGAAGATCAGCTAAACCTCTTGCTTATTTCAGCTGACCACTGCATTCCCAAGTAACGCAGTATCAACGGTGCCACTGTCGGATAACGACGCCACCACTTTGCAAGGACCGATTTGCACGTCGTCTGGCTGGGGATCCCAAAACAACACAAATTCTGTAAGTTACATTACCCGTGTTATATGTTGTAACTATTATTAACTCTGGACCCTACAATTTGCATACTTTAAATAGAACATAGCAATCTTTTTGTTTTTTGATGTATAACATCTTTAGCTTCAATCAGCAATCAGCTGACACTTACAATTTCTATTCTACTGTAGAATAGAAATCGCTTGACTACCGAAAATATTCTACTGTCTACACGGAAACGTAATTATTGTCTACTCTTCCGTCGACAAAACGCTTCTTCAAACGGTTCTCGTGCTAACCCGAGCACGATAGCATGATGTGACAAGCGCGATGACGTCACAGTCACGATAGGAAACAAAATGTACCCACATAATAATTTGTGTATTATTTTGTTCCACACCGCGAAAGCTAGCTATATCGGGGCATTCCACGTAGGTCTAATTTTATTACGCGGCTGTTAAAAGGCAATAGAGTTTTAAGAAAAAAAATAGTTTTGTAGAGCGTCGTCTCTGTAACTCATACATGTAAGAAAAAGAAAAGAAAGAAAGAAAATACGTTTATTTGCGGTAAGCATAACGCAAAGAAATAAAAACACAAACACGAAAGAACAAGTTGAGGGAAAATATGCGTCACATTCACGAAAAACGGCCATCGCTCAGCATAATGCTGCGACCCTATGCAAGACAGAGCCTCAGCGACTCCATACGAATGGCCACTCCACTGTGCTATATGAATGGCGGCATACTTTACTTGCACACAGCTTTTGCCCATATTTTGTAGAAAATAAACCTTATTTATCCGCTTTCTTTTTGTTTTAGCCTAGTTCGCAGTTGATGTACTTACAGAAGGCGGTGTTAGACCAGGGCGTGTGCCAAGCTTATTACAGCGGTGCGGGCGCCATAGGCGACACTACGCTTACTTTGCAAGATACCATGATCTGCGCGTTGGCAACAACATTTTCTTCTTTATGCTCGGTAATAACTTATTTGTATTACTGTTAATGATCCTCCAAATAGAACGTGGTTGTCACCTATAGGTGCACGAACGTGTGAAAACACAATTCCACTCATAACTTTGAGACGTTCCATGTTTTAATATTTATTATACCATCAAATATATATATATGTCAGATTGTAAGTCATACTCTTCAAAAATAGTCTTATAGGCATGGATTTCACAAAAAAAACAAACATGAGGAACAGAAAATTACACTATAATTTTATTAAAACTTACGCTATTTTCAGGGAGACTCAGGCAACCCGTTAGTATGCAACGGTAAGCTCAACGGTATTCTCGTTGTCAACGGCCACGGCTGCTCAAACCCAGCCGATCTGCGAGCCGAAGTGTATACCCGAGTCTCCAGGTTCGCCACATGGATCTATACTACGGCAGGAGCATCCACTTTCCAACCTGGAATGGCAGTGTTAGCAGTGATCTCTATTGTTCGAATTATAACCGCCAATGTTTTACATTAAGATATTTTAGAAATTAGAGACATTAAATTATTTTTAGACATAACTTGCTTTTTATTTCTGTCTGTTACATTCAGTCTACTTTATTACTCGTAGAGAGTTTCAAGTAGGCATGGCAGTCGCCAATTTTGTCGCTGGCACTAGTTCATCAACATCATCAACTCGGCCAATCGCAGTCCACTGCTGGAAAAAGGTTTCTCTCAAGCTGCGAAATTAACATTTTTAAATTGGAAAAGTATTTTTACTTTTTTTACTTGTCTACATAAACATTAGTCTAGTGTAGCAGACCTATACTGCCTAATCACAAGTGTATTTTTAATAAAATATTATTGATAATGTGTAGATTTACTCGCTGATTAAATAGATAAATAAAATTGTCATTGCTGTCGGGGGACCGTTCTGTGGAACACTTTTTAATCTTAGGGGTCCCCCCGACTGCAATGAAATTTTTATTTATATTTAAAACATTTTTGTGACATTTTTTATTTTTAATATTTTTTTTGCTTTGTTTTAATAGATGGCGTTATGTTAATCTTAACCAATATTTTTTAAGTGAATAACAGTCATTACAATCATTTGTAGGTAAGTTGACACTGTAATTTCATTGAAATTATGTATGACCATTATAATTGATGACTGAGAGACCCGTAACAAAAACCCTGTTCTTCCTTCTACCTACCTCTTAAAAATCGGAATAGATACGTAATAAAGCAAGTCATTTATAAAAACTTTTCAACAAAAATATATATTTAATTATTAATATTTGTAATGTTTAACTGATTTCTAACCTCTTTCATTCTTTGATTGAACTTCTCGACTAGCCAATACGTATTTTTTTTAAAATTATAATTCCACCAATGTTGTGCTTGTAGGTAACGTCCCTAAAAGTAACAACAGGATCTTTATAACATACTGTAGATATAAACTGATAAAATCGAATTACAATGATGCAATTCTTCAGAAAAAGCAATATCTGTGAGGTTCTTTTTAGTAGAAGTACCTACATCTATCTATAACTAAAGTTAATAGCCGTTTTTCCTTAATAATAATACAAAACTGATTAGGTAGATAGTTAAAAATATTTCAAAAAATAATTAAATATTCATGAACGTTATCACTTTTAGAATGCATTCATTTATCATTATTGACTCAGAAAGGGTTCCGTGACACCAAGAGTGCGAGAACAATTTTATAATTTTGCCACTTCTTGTCAAAGGTATTGTAACAAATATACATGGGTACATACACATATTATTTCAGCATTGACTTCCACTGCTAGACATAGCCCAAGCACCGCCACTTCGACCGGTTCTGTGCTTCCTGCATCCAGCTGATGTCCAGCAGTGAAAGATCCATTTCAGCTGAAATAATGATGAATGATGACAGGCACTTTTGAATTGCCAAGGAGTCGGTCACGCACAAAGATGAAGCTAGATGACCATTCCCATTATTTGGAATGGGCAACTATATAGAATAGACAACAATGGGCAAGAAGAAGACTCCATGAACACTCTTTTAAATCAAAATACAACAAAAATAATTATATGTATAACTTTCTACCCACTGATTGTTGCTGTAACTATCTGTATATTTTTTTATTGATGAATAAACATAAACATACATAACATAAAATATTGCAACCCAAACTTTGGAGGCCCTAACAGAGTCCACCAACGATGTGACAAACAAGGCCCCGCTCCCTGACTCCAGCATGTGTTGGTTTTATCCGTCTGCACACGGTATCCTATAAAACATTGCCAAATTTCCAAACCCCTGATCAAAATATTGTTTTAAACTTCCCTTAGTTAGATAAGATTGTGGATACCTATTGAAGGCATGTATTTAACACGGCGACAAATTAATCTGAATTTGGGATTAAAAAATAAATAAAACCGGTAGCAAAAATAATAGGTTGGCAGCTACAGCGAAGTATTATTTTAAGTAGAAAGTAGCAGCTCAATAATCAGTTTTTAGGTTTATTTTAATTTAAACTGGCATCGAATTTTTGTTTTGGTAACTGAATTTACCAACAATAGAGGGGATCTGGCGCTCGGCGGCCGCTACCGCGGCACGCTCGCTTCGCTCGCTCGCCTTCGCTTGTTAATGGTTACTGTTCTAACCTAACCTAACCCAAATGATTCAATAACAGTAGATGACTTTGCAGCGATTAAGAAATAATATTTAATCGCTGCCAAGTTATTATTTTAGTAGCAAATAGTTAGTCGCCCTTTAAGTTATTAGTCGCCAAGTTATTATTTTAGTAGCAAATAGTTAGTCGCCCTTTAAGTTAATAGTCGCCTGGAAAATTATTATCCTTAAATGAAGTCCAAGATTAGCAATATGAACTAGTCATCTAGAAGTCTTGTGTTGCTTTGTACGACAGTCTTGTTTTTTTTTTTTTTAAACCTAAAGTAGTCTCTACACTTGAAAAATTAACAACTTTGTGATTTTATTTGTGATTTCTCTTTGTGGTAAGGATTTGATACTAGTGTTATTATTTCTTCGAAACATATTTTAATTTATATACACCATGTCCCAGAATTAACGCACAACCTCTTAAGGGGGCATTGTACTCATCATTATGAACAACTTTTAATATGGGACCAAACCTGAAATTGCGAAAAAAAACTCAGCTGTTTCCTACATAACTCGTCAAAATGTATGGAACAGCTGATTATTTTTTCGCGATTTCAGGTTTGGTGTACAACGACCCCTTAAGAGGTTGTGCGTTAATTCCGGGACATGTTGTATATCATTGCTGCGCGCAAAACGGATCTCATCCTAATAAGTTTTACTGATCACATAATATTATATCGTATTATTAATATTATTATCCATTTAATGAACAGGTACATCAAGCTCTTTAGATGCTGAAAGGACAAACAGAATAATAGGAGGATCCCCTTCCAGTGACAACCAGTTCCCATTTATGGTAGGTAATTACACTTTTTTACTATGGCCAGGAGGAGCCAAAACAATAAATATATCTTTGTACATTTAACATTCGTTTTGGTTCATTGAAAAGGGGACATGCTACTTATAGTTGCGAACTATTTTCCCTATGGGATCAATCCTGAAATCTGAAATTACTAATTTACGTTACACACGTTTACACCCTTTGTGTGCGGAACCCTAAAAAAAGCTACTACACTAGATATATTATAATGCTTATTATACTTGTCGAAAAATAATAGGCCCGTTTTGACATTTAACTTGAATCGATTTATCGTGAGTATCGAGTACCGAGTCGTACGGTTACTTCACTAGTTACGTCGCGATGGTCGATCGCAACGTAACCAGTGATCAATGATGAGTGACCATTGATTCAAGTTAAATGTCAAAACGGGCCTATTATTTTTTGACAACTTTAGTCGCAACTTGCAACAATTAAGTTAAAGAGGACACAGATGCGGGGGAGCATTGGTTACGCTAAGGCATGCAGTGACATCTGCGCTTCCATATTTTTCCATAACGCCAATTGCGCTTCCATATTTGGCAAATAATTAGTTCTCAATTGGTGCTAATTAGTGCTCGAACAACAGAATTGGTGCTTTAGTAGTTTTCGAGAAAATCGACTTTGAAGGTGGTCCTGCGGTAGTCACGTTCCCTTCAGCAGGACCACCATGAGCGCAGAAAAAGGGGGCTTGCTACAGCTATTCTAAGTACACAAATAATTAGTGCCCTTAAATGTGATTCATTTCGTAATAAAAACCGAACTGACACATTTGTATTTACCGAGAAATCAACGACGATAACTTTCGCGCGCTCGTTCAGCAGGACCACGACTTTGAATGTTGATTCCAAGTTTCAGGAGCTAGTCGCTTTCCTCAAACCTACATAAAAAAATAGTGCTCTACGAGTTAAATACTTAAAATAATTAGTACGTAAGAAAAAGAGAAAAGAGAAAGAAAATACGTTTATTTGCGGTAAACATAACGCAAAGAAATAAAAACACAAACACGAAAGAACAAGTTGAGGGAATATATGCGTCACATTCACGCAAAACGGCCATCGCTCAGCATAATGCTGCGACCCTATGCTAGACAGAGCCCCAGCGCTGGTTTTCAGTGACAGCCGGCGTTGACGTGATGACGTCAACCGGTGCAGCATAATGCGATAAAAATAAACAAAATAAAATAAATGCAATACTTCGTTATCTATGTTTATATAAATATAATATCTAGAATGGCAACATTCAGTAACGTCGGCAACGACTCAAGCGCCGAGCGCATGTTACGCAATCTGTGTGTGCAGCTGTCAGCTGTCATAAAGAATTTGGCGTTTTACGTAATGGTTACATCTCAGTCAGAGAGGGTTACATAATTAAATAACATGGCGCATTATGTAAAGAATGCTAGAATGTTATCTAACAAAGGATGCATTGGGTGACTGGGTATTAATACGTACTTAGCAGTAAGTATTTAAAATAGTAACTTACTTTTATTTTCAGATTAAACTTGGATTACAGTAAAATGATCTAGTCTACTTAATAGTATGTACAAGTAGGTATATAATAAAATAATTAAAAGGGGGGAAGTGCTCATTGAGCATCAAAAAATTCGTCCGCATCGCTGTCAATGGGAAAAGTGCCCAAAAGGCTGGCAGCATTGCCACGTTGGATGGCAATACTGATTCTTTGGGCTAAAAGTAAGCCAGCCCTCTGGTCACGTGAAGAGTCGACCAACCGCTTGGCGATGTCCCGAAATACTTGATGAGCACTCGGACCCCAAGACCCTAGTGTTTCAACCCCAAACGGCTCAAACATATAGCTCCCAATAAGGTTGTTATATTTGTGCAATTTGAGGTTTTTTGCTCCTGCAGCAGCCGCCCCAGCACAACTCGACGTGCCAGGAAGATGGGATGGCACGAGGGTGTCGACACAGGCTGCATCCCACACCAAAGGCCTACCCAATTTCCATGACATTATGGACATTCCGTCTGGCCTCTTCCCATCGCCGCGAGCCAAGCCATTGGGTTCTAAAACAGCTGGCACTCCGGCGGCGGTGACAAGAGCCCGATGGATGATGTCATTAATACTGGCGTGCCGTGCCATCCGACCAGCGCTCTCTCTCTCTCTCTACCACTCTATACATATTTTAGAGTTAGCTTGTATATTTTAATTAAGGACTAATTGTTATAAATAAAGTCTTCTTAATTGAGATTTAACTTGAAGGAGTTTGTGTGAAGTCTGCCTAGTAAGTTTATAATATTCATATATCATTATATAGATAAATATCTACATTATAGGAGTATGCGTTATTAGCAACATATTATTAATGGTATTGATGATAGGTACTGCTTGCAGCAACGGTAAATTAGTAGGAAAGAAATAAATAAGAAATACCTATCGCTCTTTAATGATATTCATGTAACAACACAAAAGCTAGGTACTTACAATACAGTAAAATAATTATTCGAGTACCTACCTACCCACGTCATTAACAAAGGTATCACAGGCCATGGGTAACGACAGGTTATTTTTTTTCTTAATATGTAGTTTGGATTTTATTCAATTTTTTTTTTTATTCAGGAATAATAAACTGCAACAATATGTGTTGGAACAAAGAAAAGATAATACAAAATATTAACAATATTGCAGCCCACTACATTATCCGCATAATAATAGAAAAAAATATGACAATGATTGCCATAGGCAATAAATAATTACATCACATAATTAATAATTAATAACATCACGCAAAATAGAAATGCCAATTGATTGCTTGGCAAACAGTTAACACTAAAATAGTAATAGTTAACACCAAAAACAAATTAATAATAAAATCTAGACTAGCTTACATTCTTATTAACATTATTGGCATATAATAATTCTCATATCATTACATTTTTTCAGGGTATTGAGCATTTAAAAATATCATCAATATTAACAAAAGTTTTTATCTTGGATATTTGTATTATTAGTCACGGGCAACAGCTAGTAGTTTTAGTAGTAGTTTATAATAATGTATTTTCGTTATCTTGTCCTCCAGTAGGTAGGTTTTACTGCCGGATACCAGTGAAGGTGAGGTGGTGGTGGTTTTTGTTAAAATCTACCTTTGACCAGTCATTAGGTACAATCATTTCTAAGTAAATATGTAATTTACTTAGTCATGATAGTACCTAATGACTTAAACAAAGTCTATCTTTGACTAGTCATTAGGTACAATCATATCTAAGTAAATGACATATTTACTTAGAAATGAATGTATCTAATGACTCACTCTATTTAAATTAGTATGACGATCAATGATAAAGTCGACATTGTTATTCGAGTTTATCAATTTAGGAAACTACGTCGTGTGAAGTTACTGCTTTCCATACTTTTCACTGGTAGTTCTGTGCCCCATTTCAACAACATCTTATCATAACATAATCCTGCCAGGGTTGCGAGTTTGTCCGAAACGGATATCGTGGCCCTGGCACACAGGCAACTGAAGGAACACGGGTGGGTTTTAGTCAGCAAAAGACTGACACGCCCTCCCGCTCCGCCCAGAACGGGAGAAGTAATTTGATAATTTCCAACCCAAAAAACAAAACATCATAATGCCTGTAATCCAGTAAATCGCACTGAATTCAAAATTAAAGCTCAATTTAGATACTTTCCGAATTTCGTTTAAAATGAGACAGGATGCGAATAATGTGAATGCATCCAATATAACTTAGGCATGGCACAGCCTCTGTATACGACCACGCTCGTTCGTTCGTATCGTACGTTAACGCGAGCGACCGCAGTTTTCCGTAATAATCCTGGAAATGGGTTTAGTAGCGAGATTTTAAGGTTTATGCGTGCGTTAACTGTTTCCTTGCTGCGATTCGCTTCGAAAAAAGCAATTTCAGTGAGGTTCTTTCAAGATACTCGTAAAAGATCACTATTATTGTTCTAATATTGTTGTTACGTTATAGGTACAAGTTAGCGTGCCCTACACTTATGAGATTACCGTGAAACTTTAATGTTATCGGATCAGATCTCTATAATAGTGTAACAGACAGCTATGCTGGCTAGCTATGCTGGAGAGTTTATTGCGCCACTTCTTCTTCTAAGCTAAACACTAGGAAGTGGTGAAAGGTAGGCGCTTTTGGGGGACTGTCTTATGTAATTTTGACGTTCGGAAAGTGCTGATTCTCAGTCTAGTTTGAACGTCTTTGAACTAGTTTTAACGTCACTAGGCGAAATATTCGACCGACGAATATTCTTTACAACAATCAATCTGCATAGCCTTTTACTATTTCTGTTAGGGTCGGCTTCCAGTCTAACCAGATGCAGCTGAATACCAGTATTTTAAATGGAGCGACTGCCTATCTGACCTCCACAATCCAGTAACTGGGTAATACGATACCCCTTGGTAAGACTGGTTGTCAGGCTTTCGGGCTTCTGACGACCCGTAACGACTGTCAAAGATCGACGAATAACGGCCGGTACCAACGGCTTAACTTGCTTTCTGAGGCATGGAGGAGTCTCGGTATGTAAAGATGGTCACCCATCCACGGACCAACCCCGGCAAGCGTAGTTTTACCCGATGGATCGATCCGTGCAGCTGATATTACTTAATCACGAGCTCCTCTTACTCTTACTTAATTTAATATAGTTTACAACACGAGATACAAACTCCTGCATGTGTAATAAAATAAACAGTAGCATTCCAACGCTGCAATGATTTTTAAAAAGAAACCCGACGGAACATTTCATCGATTGTAGAATGGTTTATGTATGTGGAAAGATCTATTTGGCTCACTTGAATTTGTATCCTAATATTTGGATCAGCCGAGATCCCATTTATTTTTATTACGGGTCTGATATCAGCATACGAATGTGTAACAAAAAAACGCAATAAGATGTATCTGTCGCTCCGATGTTACTATTTTATTTTCATTAGAGATAGGTATAAGGTTTTATTTTCAATAAGAAAATTATCTCTACTTGTTTTCGGATCTGCTTTATGTCAAAAATGTTTTACAGAAAGAACAAATTTTTATACCGTACATATCAACGTAAATAGGTATGCATCTAAATCTATATTCTATGTAGAAATGCAGTGTTCAATGGATGAGTCTAACCGGATACAGCTACATCCAATGCCGTTCCGCATTTGCCAGCCGCCATTACTCAGTCCTAAGCGCTCGTATTTATAATAAAGTACATCGGTTAATAAACTGATATTTACACGTTGACCAAGTTTGCGTTGAAAGCAAAGCTAACTAATTGGTTGCAGAAATTGTCTTACAACGATACAGAAGACTTACTGACGATCATCTCATGAATACCTTTCTCAATACTGATACCTGAAATGACTGAGTCACTTTAACCTGATTGCATTTAAGTTAAGATAACCTAATCTATGCTTTTGAGATACAAGTATCTTTTTACTTTCAACCTGGTTTTTGACCACAACTTATAGTGTACAATCATGTTTAGTGTATGACTAATTGTATGTGTTTCTCTTTGTACAATAGACTTACATTTGATTATTTGATTTTATTTTTTTATCCGGTTGGACTGGAAGTCGACCCAACGTAGTAGAGAAATAGGCTAGGCAGATGATGGTGATAAAAAAAAACCGGCCAAGTGCGAGTCGGACTCGCGCACGAAGGGTTCCGTACCATTATCTATAAAAACGGCAAAAAAATCACGTTTGTTGTATGGGAGCCCCCCTGAAATATTTGTTTTATTTTAATCTAATTACTTATTTTTAAACTAAATATATAACTAATATTCTATAAACATTTCAAGCGTCTACCTGTTGCTGTTATCAATATCGAGCAAAAACGAGCAAAAAAATCACGTTTGTTGTATGGGGGCCCCCTTAAATATTTATTTTATTCTGTTTTTTAGTTTTGTTATAGCGGCAACAGAAATTCATCATCTGTGAAATCTGTGAAAATATCAACTGTCTAACTATCACGGTTCATGAGATACAGCCTGGTGACAGACGGACAGACAGACAGATGGCGCGGAGCCTTAGTAATAGGGTTCCCGTTTTACCCTTTGGGTACGTAACTACATCTAAAACTCAGAAAGTTAATAGTTGTATTTCAGGAATAGTAAAACAAAACTGAATAGGTAGGTAGTTAGCAATATTTGTATAGATGAAATAATGTTCATGAACGTTATCACATTCATTTATCATTACCTACTTACTCAGAAAGGGTTCCGTGATACCAAAGAGTGCGACTTTTATTAGAACAATTTTATAATTTTGCACTTCTCTCCGCGCATTGTAACAACTATACAGAGTGGCTCAAAAATAATGATCACATGCTCTCATTATTGCAAATGGCATTTTATGTCATCGTATCTTTGATATATGAACTAGACAAATCTAAAATTGATGCCAACGAACTATGGAGCGCTAAACTTTATAAATCATGTTCAAATGTTCAATAATCAAGCACTATACTTGGACTTTCAATTGTATTCAGAAACTAGACAGCTCAATGAAAAATAATGTTTCCATACTACAAATGTGTTCGGATGGTGAACGAATTTGCGAAAAGAATTTATTAATAGTAAAAATAGTTGAATTTGAATAAATCTATAAATAAATAAATAATAAATCTATAATAAATCTAAAAAAAAATGTTTTTTCTATTGGAATATTGGCTATTATTATTTTTTCTTTTAACCATATAAACAAAATAACGCTTTTATTTCTAACTGCACATGTTTCAGCGCAATAATTATTATTTTCATATCACTTACTTTTGAAAAACATGAAACCTGTGATTACTCTTTGTTTAAGTTATGTTATAAACAATCAATGTGTTTTTAAGTTTAAATGATTGAAGAAGATTGGCAGTTGTGGTGTCGCTTAATTTCAGAAGCGTTCATGAAGTATGTACAGTCGGCAGCACGTCAATGTAAACCTTATACATATCTACAATGTATTTTTTTTGGGGGTCAACGGCCGCTGGTTTTGTGTTTACTGGAACTATGAGTTGAGAAAATCTGTTTTATTTTTATTTTATCGTTTTTAGTTATCGATACCCATCATGCCTGAAAAATTTACACAAATAAAAACTGATTTTTAAACTGACATTTCTAGTGTCACGGGTTGTAGAATCCAAAAAAAAACCCCTTCAAAAAAAAAATATTTGGGGTCAACGGCCCGCTGATTTTTTTCATAAGTGCCCATGTGAAATAAAATATTTTGATTTTGATTTTACACCCAGATTACGCAGACTTCTACCATTCTTCTTTAATTAAAACTAGTCATGTACAGTGTACACAATTTATTTAGTCACCAGCACATCAATTTACCACAAACTATAAAGTTTTCACATTCGATTTTAAACTTAACCATCAACATTTTAAGATTTAAAATCTTGAATTTATCGACGACACGCGTTTATTGTCAACTAGCAAACTCTAACTCAAATCACATAAAAGAATTAACCAATTACAGGCACTTTTGAACAGCCAAGGAGTCGGTCAGTCAGAAGGATTGAATGGGCAACTAGCTTTATCTTTCGTAGTAGGTCTGCGTAGTAGGTACCTATAGAAAAGAACGGACAAGAAACTCCATGGACAATCTTTTAAATCAAAATATTTTTACCAAAACCGAAACGAAGGGACGAATTTATCGGAAAAGACGGTCGGACTGGCCAAGGCCACGCAGCCTGCCCAATGTGCGGGTTTTATCCGTTTACGCACGGTATCCTAAAAAAACAGTGATAAAAATATTGGTTCATACGCCCCTAATGATTATAGATATCTATATAAGCTAGCCCAAGCTTAGCAACTTGTATCAGTCATCAAGTAGTAGTGTCTGCCATAGTGTTGAACGACAGTCATCTGATCTTGTTTTTTTTTTAATTTGCGTACTTAAAAAATGAACAACATTGTGATTTTATTTGTGATTGCTCTTTGCGGTAAGGATTTTTTTATGCAAGTGTTTCTATTATTTTACTAAAATATAATTTAATTTATACAAAAATGTTTTTGTCACTTATTTTCATTGGTGCGCACAAAACGGATCTCATCCTAATAAGTTTTACTAATCACAAAATATATCGTATTAATAATATTACTATCTATTTGATGAACAGGCACATCAAACTCTTTAAATGTTGGAAGGACAAACAGAATAATTGGAGGATCACCTGCAAATGACAACCAGTTCCCATTTATGGTAATTATACTTTTGTATTATGACCAGGAGGAGCCATACAATACAACTTACATGCAACATTGCTTTTTGTTAATTGAAAAGGGGACATTGTTTATTTATTATTTATTTGCTAACATGTAAAACACTGGTTAGTAGGCATGTTTCAAAATTTCATGGCACAATATTAAGACATGCACCCCGTAAGGGCATTGCAAATTTTATATATCGAATTACTATTAATAAATTCAATTAAGTTATTAAAGTACATAATATTGGTTCTAAGTATCGCAATTTATTGAATTAGGTATACTAAACATTAATCAATAATTTATTACATCTTATTTTAAAATAAAACATTAATTACAATTCATTGTACTCATCGTTAGGAACAACTTTTACTGTGGGATCAATCCTGAAATCTGAAATTTCTACTTATTTGTTCCCGTTTACACCATTTGTGTGCGGAACCCTAAAAATGTATCGAAACGAACAAGAGATGCCAAAGCTACTTCACTACATATACCTAATATTTATCAGTAGAACGAATAACCCATATATTTTTGTTTACTTTTAGATTTCCTTGCAACAATTAAGTCAAGCAACCAACTACACAAGAGGGCACAGATGCGGGGGAGCATTGGTTACGCTAAGGCATGCTGTGACATCTGCATCTTGTCTTTACAACAACGTAAATGGGTCAGTATCTAGTGTTAATTTTAGTCAGTATTCAGCATTGAGGAGATTTTCTTCGTTCCCGAACTATTTTCAACTAATATCTAATTTATTGTAGGTACAGCGCCAAAAACGTTTACATTAACAATGTTTTTCAGGGTACACACGCTTATTGCCCCGAAGAAATACCGGGTGTTCGCTGGTGCAGCGAATCTTACCCACGACGCTTCTGCTGATCGTCATCGTTCTATAAAAAGGTTTACCGTACACCCCGACTACAGCCCGGGTACCCCGTATGTCAATGATATCGCTGTTATTACCGTGAGTAAAGTTTTTGCTGCTTTTATTTTTTTAATTGGTAAATGATTGTAGGAGTCTTCATTTTAGTCAGTCGTCATTACAGAGAATAATAATGATAGGTACCCAAAGGCTGTTTTTTTTTAAGACAGTGCATTCTGAAAGTTGGCAACCTCGCAAATAGCTGTCATATATTTCGCTGTTTTTATAAATTAATCAATATTACTAAATAAAATGATGAAATTTTAATATCGCTCTGTGTACTAACATATTGATAATTCGACGTTGCCAAGTCTGAATACATACATACATACATAAACTCACGCCTTCTTCCCATGGGCGTAGGCAGAAACTATAAAACGCCACCTGCTACACTCCTTACATACTCCTTTTGCTTTGTTTACGTTAATACATCTGGTCATACACGCACGCCGGTTGCGAGTACTACGCACCTGACCTTTCTGAAGAACATCACCAATTACGTCACTATATGTCCACATAGGGTGTCCCCTCCCGGCGTTTCCACTCACTTCTTCTGTAAATACCTTTTGTTAGTCGCCTTTCACTCATCCTCTCAACATGGCCAAACCATCTAAGCACAGTCTTTTCAATTTTTGTCACTACATCTTCTTTTAAACCACACCGTTGCCTTATCACATCGTTTTTCAGCCTAGCATTTATAGTATAAGTGAATTCCAAATATTGTGTATATTGTCGCTTGTGATTGTTTCTACTGATCCACAGTATTTCCTAAGAGCCCATTTAAAGCTACACCACATCGCAGCAAACAAAAATTGTGCATGCGTTGGATACGTCAGTTACGTGCATGTGTCTCTAATAGTCTCACTGCAGCATCTCTCATATTTTTTTCTTTCTTTAAAAAATGCATATTTGCGTTGCATTATGAATTTGTGACCATGTGAATAAAACTATGTAATTTTAGACAAATTTGTACTCGCCCACGTAAGTACGTACTGTTGGGTTGTGGTCGTGTATAGTACCTACGTGTCAAAGCGCTCTAAAAGAAATAGCGTAAGAAAATAAATTTATTTGACCCAGGTATCTTAGGTTATCTTAGTGTATGGGCGACTTACAAAAACCTAAGAAATACTAAGGACCTGCATGAACTTATAAAATGTTCGCGAAGGTCGGTTGTTAAAGCCACCCTGACAAAACCTCTGCAGTACCTACGGGATATGAAGATCAGCTAAACCTCTTGCTTATTTCAGCTGACCACTGCATTCCCAAGTAACGCAGTATCAACGGTGCCACTGTCGGATAACGACGCCACCACTTTGCAAGGACCGATTTGCACGTCGTCTGGCTGGGGATCCCAAAACAACACAAATTCTGTAAGTTACATTACCCGTGTTATATGTTGTAACTATTATTTACTCTTGACCCAACAATTTGCATACTTTAAATAGAACATAGCAATCTTTTTGTTTTTTAATGTATAACATCTTTAGCTTCAATCAGCAATCAGCTGACGCTTACAATTTCTATTCTACTGTAGAATAGAAATCGCTTGACTACCGAAAATATTCTACTGTCTACACGGAAACGTAATTATTGTCTACTCTTCCGTCGACAAAACACTTCTTCAAACGGTTCTCGTGCTAACCCGAGCACGATAGCATGATGTGACAAGCGCGATGACGTCACAGTCACGATAGGAAACAAAATGTACCCACATAATAATTTGTGTATTATTTTGTTCCACACCGCGAAAGCTAGCTCTATCGGGGCATTCCACGTAGGTCTCATTTTATTACGCGGCTGTTAAAAGGCAATAGAGTTTTAAGAAAAAAATAATTTTGTAGAGCGTCGTCTCTGTAACTCATACATGTAAGAAAAAGAAAAGAAAGAAAGAAAATACGTTTATATTTGCGGTAAGCATAACGCAAAGAAATAAAAACACAAACACGAAAGATCAAGTTGAGGGAAAATATGCGTCACATTCACGAAAAACGGCCATCGCTCAGCATAATGCTGCGACCCTATGCAAGACAGAGCCTCAGCGACTCCATACGAATGGCCACTCCACTGTGCTATATGAATGGCGGCATACTTTACTTGCACACAGCTTTTGCCCATATTTTGTAGAAAATAAACCTTATTTATCCGCTTTCTTTTTGTTTTAGCCTAGTTCGCAGTTGATGTACTTACAGAAGGCGGTGTTAGACCAGGGCGTGTGCCAAGCTTATTACAGCGGTGCGGGCGCCATAGGCGACACTACGCTTACTTTGCAAGATACCATGATCTGCGCGTTGGCAACAACATTTTCTTCTTTATGCTCGGTAATAACTTATTTGTATTACTGTTAATGATCCTCCAAATAGAACGTGGTTGTCACCTATAGGTGCACGAACGTGTGAAAACACAATTCCACTCATAACTTTGAGACGTTCCATGTTTTAATATTTATTATACCATCAAATATATATATATGTCAGATTGTAAGTCATACTCTCCAAAAATAGTCTTATAGGCATGGATTTCACAAAAAAAACAAACATGAGGAACAGAAAATTACACTATAATTTTATTAAAACTTACGCTATTTTCAGGGAGACTCAGGCAACCCGTTAGTATGCAACGATAAGCTCAACGGTATTCTCGTTGTCAACGGCCACGGCTGCTCAAACCCAGCCGATCTGCGAGCCGAAGTGTATACCCGAGTCTCCAGGTTCGCCACATGGATCTATACTACGGCAGGAGCATCTACTTTCCAACCTGGAATGGCAGTGTTAGCAGTGATCTCTATTGTTCGAATTATAACCGCCAATGTTTTACATTAAGATATTTTAGAAATTAGAGACATTAAATTATTTTTAGACATAACTTGCTTTTTATTTCTGTCTGTTACATTCAGTCTACTTTATTACTCGTAGAGAGTTTCAAGTAGGCATGGCAGTCGCCAATTTTGTCGCTGGCACTAGTTCATCAACATCATCAACTCGGCCAATCGCAGTCTACTGCTGGAAAAAGGTTTCTCTCAAGCTGCGCCACAACACCCTGTCCTCTACCTGCCACATCAAGTATGTACCAGCCACCCTTTTAAGGTCGTCCCACACTACGTTTGCCGATGCGCGGTCTAAACTCCAGGACTCGTTTGTTCCACCGGCCGTGTCGTTACGTCTGCCCGTATATTTTTAGATTCTACTATTTAAAGGAATCATGCAATGCTAGAGTATTATGTTGATCTCTTCCGAGTGATGTAACCTTAGGCAGATGTAGCGAATGAGAAAAAAATATTAAGTGTATATTTTACCTCGGTTCACTTTATCTGCTTTGCATGTTGATTCTTTATGGAGACAGGGCACGAAACGCAGAGCAACCAGACTTGAACACAGGGGCCACTTTCACCATCTGTAGGTGCCATCATCGATGAAACCGACACTTCGATGCACTGAGCCTACAAACTCAAATTGTGGTAATCCGTAATGTTAGGCATGTTAGATTATTTGTATTTACTTAAAACCAAATGTCAAATATTAGCTCTTGTTATTACATTACTCAATAGCTGGAAACCGGTATGGTTTCCACCTCCTGGAAGCTCACTTCCAAAGTTCCAAGGACACTCATAAAGGCTTTAAAGGTCAAGCATAACTTTGGATAACGGTGGACATGATTAGGCCATTCGCACCGCACCTTTCTAATAAACACAGACAGGTTCGCGCGTATTTTCTCTGATGTACCGTCGATGTTGCCATTGCGTAAATTTATTTATTGTAACGTTGCCATATCTGATTATTGTTGTATTTACATTCGCGGATTATATCTTCTAAGGTCCGCGACAGGCCGAATGACGGGTTAAGTTGAAGATGACGCTGATGGCGGCTGAATGGCCAGCCCATTGGCATTTTTTTCGAAGAACCAATGTTTTCGACAACTTGGCCAGCCCACTGTCACTTCAGCTTACTTAAAGTAAGTAAACTGAAGTGACAGTCGGCTGGCAAGCTACAGTGATATTGAAAATCAGTGGACTGGCCATTTTTTTCGAAGAACCAATGTCCTTCGACAACATGGCAAGCCCACTGTCACTTCAGCTTACTTACTCTGCAAGCTACAGTGATATTGGAAATTAACATTTTTAAATTGGAAAAATATTTCTACTTTTTTTACTTGTCTACATAAACATTAGTCTAGTGTAGCAGACCTATACTGCCTAATCACAAGTGTATTTTTAATAAAATATTATTGATAATGTGTAGATCTACTCGCTGATTAAATAGATAAATAAAATTGTCATTGCTGTCGGCGGACCGTTCTGTGGAACACTTTTTAATCTTAGAGGTCCCCCCGACTGCAATGAAATTTTTATTTATATTTTATTTTATATTTTTACTTTGTTTTAATAGATGGCGTTATGTTAATCTTAACCAATATTTTTAAGTGAATAACAGTTTACAATCATTTGTAGGTAAGTTGACACTGTAATTTCATTGAAATTATGCATGACCATTATAATTGATGACTGAGAGACCTGGTAGGATATATGTAACAAAAACCTTGGTCTTCCTTCTACCTACCTTTTAAGAATCGGTATACATACGTAATAAAATAATTATTAATATTTGTAATGTTTAACTGATTTCTAACGTCTTTCATTCTTTGATTTGAACTTCTCGACTAGCCAATACGTATTTTTTTTTTTAATTATAATTCCACCAATGTTGTGCTTGTAGGTAACGTCCCTAAAAGTAACAACAGGATCTTTATAACATACTGTAGATATAAACTTATAAAATCGAAGGACAATGATGCAATTCTTCAGAAAAAGCAATATCTGTGAGGTTCTTTTTAGTAGAAGTACCTACGTCTATCTATAACTAAAGTTAATAGCCGTTTTTCCTTAACACGTTAGCTGCCATGGGGGGTCCAAATGACCGGCACTTGGTAGAAGCGTTTGGGCCATGGGGGGCTTAAATGACCGGCACAACTAAGGTGAACTTGAACACCTTTTGCTCGCTGACGGCCATGCGTGTAACGCAAAATACCATTACAAGTGGCCGGCGCGGCCCCAATGATCACTTTAGATAACTTGGCCTCAAAATATTTTTATAATTTTTTGGTTGTATGAATGTTTTTGTAGCGAGTCAAACAAAATTATGATGTAAATTAAAGACAGTATACTTTTTAAAATATTTTTATTATTACAAATCAAGGACTAGTGTTATTTAGAGACACATTATGTTGTGTTGAGATCAAAGTAATTTAAAATTAAAAAACAAACAGAAAATTAATGATTTTTATCAAAACACGGTCTGCACAAATATGGCTTGTCTGGGCAAACTGAACTTTGGCAATTTTTCTTCCATGCGTTTGTGAATTATTTTTGTAACAACCTACACAAAATTTTCTTGTCGTCACAGCCTTTCCGTCTGCTTTTACAAGAGAATGTTTTATTCTCTTTGGCCTACATGGAATGTTAGCTCCATCACGTGGGTTTGAGTCAATCATTTGTTGTGACAGTTTTCGTCTAAATTCAATAATAGGTATCTTCTTTTTTGTGGTAGCTTCATATAAAACCCGAGCATTTACTACAGCTGTGTTTAGAAGCAGTTCTAAGGCCAACTTCTTGTACCACTTGATAGATTTTCGAAGCGGAGAAGAATACGCTGTCATTTGATCCGAGAGGTCTACTGCTGCCTTAGCTTTATTATAATCCATAATTATCTTCGGCTTAATCACCTCTATTCCTCTCTTATTTTTAGTTTTTATAAATAAGGATGGACGTTTTGGCGGGGATTTTTACGCGACTAACAAGGATGACCGGCGATTTGACCGGCGTGGCTCCAATGAAAAAAATATTACATTTGCGCCGCGCCGGGTGTAAATGACCGGCGGATTAAAAACAGCACATAATATACAAAAAAATATATAAAAACATATATTATATATAGAAATCTTATAAATAAGTCATTTCACGTCATTTAAGCGACTGATGAAAAACGCAAATGTATTCGGATTTCCATATGGCAGGCAACGTGTTAATAATAATACAAAACTGATTAGGTAGATAGTTAACAATATTTCAAAAATAATTAAATATTCATGAACGTTATCACTTTTAGAATGCATTCATTTATCATTATTGACTCAGAAAGGGTTCCATGACACCAAGAGTGCGAGAACAATTTTATAATTTTGCCACTTCTTGTCAAAGGTATTGTAACAAATATACATGGGTACATACACACATTATTTCAGCCTTGACTTCCACTGCTAGACATAGCCCAAGCACCGCCACTTCGACCGGTTCAGTGCTTCCTGCATCCAGCTGATGTCCAGCAGTGAAAGATCCATTTCAGCTGAAATAATGATGAATGATGACAGGCACTTTTGAATTGCCAAGGAGTCGGTCAGGCACAAAGATGAAGCTAGATGACCATTCCCATTATTTGGAATGGGCAACTATATAGAATAGACAAGAATGGGCAAGAAGAAGACTCCATGAACACTCTTTTAAATCAAAATACAAAAAAAATAATTATATGTATAACTTTCTACCCACTGATTGTTGCTGTAACTATCTGTATATTTTTTTATTGATGAATAAACATAAACATACATAACATAAAATATTGCTACCCAAACTTTGGAGGCCCTAACAGAGTCCACCAACGATGTGACAAACAAGGCCCCGCTCCCTGACTCCAGCATGTGTTGGTTTTATCCGTCTGCACACGGTATTCTATAAAACATTGCCAAATTGCCAAACCCCTGATCAAAATATTGTTTTAAACTTCCTTTAGTTAGATAAGATTCGCACAACCTCTTAAGGGGGCATTGTACTCATCATTATGAACAACTTTTAATATGGGACCAAACCTGAAATTGCGAAAAAAAACTCAGCTGTTTCCTACATAACTCGTCAAAATGTATGGAACAGCTGATTATTTTTTCGCGATTTCAGGTTTGGTGTTATAGTAAAATTTGTTAATAATGATGAGTACAACGACCCCTTAAGAGGTTGTGCGTTAATTCCGGGACATGTTGTATATCATTGCTGCGCGCAAAACGGATCTCATCCTAATAAGTTTTACTGATCACATAATATTATATCGTATTATTAATATTATTATCCATTTGATGAACAGGTACATCAAGCTCTTTAGATGCTGAAAGGACAAACAGAATAATAGGAGGATCCCCTTCCAGTGACAAACAGTTCCCATTTATGGTAGGTGTTGAGGACAGCGCCATCTACCGGCACCGACAGGAGGCGCAATGAAGAACCAAGGTGATCTACACAACTGACATGCGCCTACGTCACTCTTCGAGCTGAATAGTTTTTCAATCCACCGCGAGGAGGCACTCATACAATCCTATATAAGGACACGACGACGCTAGCTCGCCCCTTTCTACGCCTTCTGACTCGACCTTATCTAGACATAGTCTCAAGCCCATGTAATTTTTATATTAACAATAAATTTCTGTTATCCAGAGGAAATAAATCATTCATTTTGGTTGCCACTCCCTGAAACCTGAAGAGAACCCCTGAGAGTTAAGGCCACACCTTAACATTTGGTCCAGCGAGCAGGATCTTCTGATCACCATGTTGTCAGAGGAAGCCTTCAATGGGTGCCTGGCAATCCTTTCTTCTTCCCTTTTCATTCTGTGTGTGCTAAAATCGTGCTTTTATGTATACAAGAACGAATCTAGACATCGCGCGCGCATTGTTCAGCACCACACCCGTGCAGCAGAAAAAACGTGAGTATCTTCGCTTTCCATAAATTGCCACAATGACTTTGCCAGAGGATATTAAAAAGCTAGCAGATTCAAAAAAGAAACGGGGTGCCTTTAAAGGTATGCTTACGCAGTTCGAAAATTGTGTAAATTTGTTAGTTGGTAACGAAATTAACCTTTGAGGCGCATTCGCGTTTTGGCGAACAATCCTAAACAGAAGGTAGAATTAGAATTGCGAACAAAGTCTGCTCACGGTTTGCTACAGGAATTTTGTAAAGTTCAATCGTTAATAGAGGAATTAGTGCCAGAGAAGGAAATGCCGGAACAATTAGAGTATAGAGAGTCTTTTGATAATTCTTACTATAGTTCTGTTGCTGACGCTAATTGTTTATTAAATAATAGTAACGATAGTTGTGACAACCACAAGTGCAATTCCAATACGCTAGAACATAACTGCAATAATTATTCTAATACTTTAGTAAAATTGCCAACTATTTCCTTCCCAATTTTGACGGTAGTTACGATAATTGGTTGGAATTTAGAGATACATTTTTATCAATGATTCACAATTATAAGCAACTTAATAATATTCAAAAATTTCATTACTTAAGATCATCTCTGTCTAGAAATGCGTTGCAAGTTATTAAGTCTCTTGAATTTTCTTCACATAATTATAGTGTCGCTTGGGAATTGATTGAGAATAGGTTCAATAATAATAAGTTATTGATACACAATCACGTCAAAGCGTTATTCACAATGTCAACCATTACTAAAGAATCGCCTGGCCAAATTAGGAAACTAATAGACTCGGTACTTAAAAATTTACGAGCTTTAAAAACACTTGGTGAGCCTACAGAATCATGGGATACCTTGTTGATTTATATCATAACTTCAAAATTGGATGTAACTATTGAAAAAGAATGGGAACAGTTCAAAAACACTAGTTCAAGTAATTCCGAGAAAACATTTAATTTAGATTCACTCATACAGTTTTTAAAGCATAAGGCTGATCTTTTAGAAATGGTTAAAGTCAATAATAGAAATTCCCATGCAGTTAGTCATAATTCTGTTAAAAAACAATCGCACAGTTTGGTTTCTACTCAGAACAATAAAAAGGTATTCAAGAGTACCCGCGCTTGTGTTAAATGTAAGGCAAAACATTCGTTGTATGGTTGTCAACAATTTTTGGATTTAAATTCACAAGATAAGCTTCAATTCGTAAAAGATAAGAATCTCTGTATTAATTGTTTATGGACGGGAAATACAGTAGATGAATGTCGAGCAGGGCCTTGCAAGCAATGCTATGGCAAACATAATAGTCTTTTACACAATGAATTTAATAGGGATAACAATGTACCCTCTTCAATTCAAGCGCATCATTCTACAGCAGATTCACAAGTAGATTTGTCGCAACAAAGTTCGTCTTCAGTGGCTCAGAATTTTCACACAGTCGATAATTCACACAATGACAGTTGTAAAAGTTTATTAAGTAAACACGCATTACAACCGGTTTTGCTGTCGACAGCTTTAGTAGAAATCCTTGGTAAAGACAATAAATATTATAAGGCTCGTGCATTATTACATAACGGCAGTCAACACTGTTTTATCACAGATTCACTATGTAGGAAATTAAACACACAACGTATACAGTCCACTAGTCGAATTAGCGGAATAGGACATTCAGTCACACAGGCAGTCCATTCTAGCGAAATTAACATTAGATCGATATTCGGCGATCAAGATATTATTCACATTAAATGCCTGGTTTTACCTAGCATCACGTCGACTATACCGGCCACAAGTATAGACGTAAACAGGATATCTATACCTAAATACATTAAGTTAGCTGATCCAACTTTCTGTACACCTTCACACATTGATTTATTAATCGGTGCAGACTTTTGGGACTTAATGCTTAATGGTAAAATTCGTTTATCTTCCGGACCTTATTTAGTAAACACCAAATTAGGATGGCTAATTTCAGGTCCGTTATCAGAAAAGTTACGTACAAATAACGTTCAATGTCATTTTGTTCAAACGACACAATTAAATGACCAATTAAGAAGCTTCTGGGAAATTGAAGAAATTCCTTATCCAGGTCAACACCTTTCTATAGAAGAAAGTTCATGCGAAAACCTTTTCACACAAAACACTAAGAGGCTAGATAATGGTCGGTTTTCGGTTCAAATTCCACTAAAAGAGTCAGCGGATGTGCTAGGCGATAGTTATCAAGTTGCTAAAACTAACTATTTCTATCGTTAGAACGCAAACTTGAGCGTGACCCACAATACAAACACATGTATAGTGACTTCATGCGGGAGTACTTACGCCTAGGACACATGACTCGCATCGATAACAATCATAAGATGCCATGTTATTTTTTACCACATCACGGCGTTGTCCGTGAAGATAGCGGCCACCAGCATTCAGAGGCACAGCTATCATATATAATTATCTAAACGAGTAGCAGAAGTTTGCCAATCCGGTTGTTTTCCCTTAAGAAAGTGGGTAACAAACTCCCCGAACATCATTTTAAACACAACACAAAATGTTAATAGTTCGAAGTATCTGTCATTAGGTGATTATGTATCTAGCAAAACATTAGGCCTTGGCTGGTACAACAGTAAGAATGAGTTTCATTTTACGTCAAAAATAAATAATGATTTTTCTAATGTCACTAAACGTTCGATTTTATCTGCTGTTTCTCAAATTTACAATCCTTTGGGATTATTAAGTCCGATGGTTATAGTAGCCAAAGTTTTGCTACAAAAACTGTGGCTTGCTAAAGTAGGTTGGGACGATGCTCTGCCTCAAGATATAGTGTCGTATTGGCAAACATTCGTTGAGTCAATATCGAATTTAAACAAATTGAGAATCCCTAGATTTGTTTTGTGTGATTCACCTAATGTGATCGAGTTACACATATTTACCGACGCGAGTCAAACTGCATACGGTGCTTGCGCATATATTCGCACTGGTAATACAAATGGGGACGTCACAGTGAAGTTGCTATGTGCTAAAAGTCGCGTAGCTCCGATCAAACCAGTTAGTATTCCTCGCCTCGAGTTATGCGGTGCACTTATAGGAGCGAGATTACTCGACAAAATTAAAAAATCGCTCCGAGTCCAATTCAATAATATTTTCTAGTGGTCAGACTCCACAATAGTGTTGGGTTGGCTTAGAATGTCCCCTAATCAGTTAAAAACGTTTTTACAGAACCGTGTAGTGGAGATAAATGAGTTAACAAACAATGTGTGTTGGTTTCATGTCAGTGGAATAAAGAACCCAGCAGACTTATTATCACGAGGTACAGGATTGGATGCACTAAATGCATCACCTTTGTGGTGGAACGGACCGTTATTTTTGCAAGATAAGGTAAATACTTGGACACACACACAAAACAACTTAGGTCAGATACACTACCTACACTACCCGAACTAAAACCGAACATTGTTAGTGTACCAACCTGTGTCATTACGAGTAGTCTGGATAGCGTAATTAATTTTAAAAGATTCTCTTCATACTGTAGACTTGAACGCGCTTGCGCATTCGTGTGCCGATTTATAAATAATGCACGCACAAAGGATCACACAAAGCGTGATACCGGTTTATTATCAGTTAATGAGTTAAAGAATGCAGAAACACTACTCATTAAACGGGTACAAAGAGAATCGTTTCCTAACGAGTTAAAAGCGTTAATAAATAAGTTAGGTACCTATTAAACCATCACGTAATTTGTCCAGCTTAAACATAATTTTAGACAACAATAACATAATACGTGTTGGAGGTAGATAGGGAAATTCAGATTTTTTGTATGGCAAGAAACATCCAATATTGTTATGCGGTAAACATCACTTTACTTTGTTACGAGTATTATTTAACTTTCAACATATAAAATTATTACATGCGGGCCCACAACTACTATTATCGCACGTCAGAGACACCTGGTGGCCGCTAGGTGGCAGGAATTTAGCAAAACAAGTTGTACATCGATGCATTAAATGTTATCGAATGAAAACAATCACATCACAAACAATTATGGGTAATTTACCTAATGAGCGATTGCAGCCCGGTTTTCCTTTTTTACGGTGTGGAGTAGAATACGCCGGCCCCATGTACATACTTAACCGTAAGGGAAGAGGGGCAAAATTGGAAAAGTGCTATTTATGTTTATTTATTTGCTTTTCAACTAAAGCTTTAATTCTTGTATTGCATCTGGTGTATTTCCTGATCTGATGAAACTTAGTAAAGTGATTCCACTGTTCAAATCTGGCAGCACAACTGATCCCACGAATTTTCGGCCAATTTCGATATTACCTACATTGAGCAAAATCTTTGAAAAGTTAATTTTAAAACAAATGTTAGGACATTTCAATACAAATAATTTACTTCATCTGAAACAGTTTGGTTTTACAAAGGGTCATTCAACTACAGACGCGGGCGTGGAACTACTGAAGAGCATATTCGAGGCCTGGGAGGAGTCGCAGGATGCTCTTGGCATTTTCTGCGACTTGTCTAAGGCCTTCGATTGCGTTCATCATGATACACTCATCCGAAAACTGCACCACTATGGTATGAGGGACAGTGCTCTCGACCTTCTGACTTCTTATCTGAACAACAGAATTCAGAGGGTTGATGTTAATGGCAAGAGATCTGCAGGATCTGCGGTCACTATGGGAGTTCCGCAGGGTTCAATTCTAGGTCCTTTCTTGTTTCTAATTTATATAAATGACTTACCTTATCACATAAGGGATAATCACAAGATTGTATTATTCGCAGATGATACTTCCCTCATTTTTAAAATCAAACGTCAGCTAGTCAATTTTGAACATGTTAACGATGCACTCTCTAAGGTTGTCCATTGGTTTAATGTAAATAATCTTCTCTTGAACGAAAAAAAGACTAAGCTCATTAAATTTTCAATGCCAAATGTCAGGCAGCTAACTACCAATGTTCAACTTAATGGAATAGAGTTGGACCCTGTTGAGTCGACAGTTTTTCTTGGGATAACTATTGACGGTAAATTACAATGGGGCCCACACGTAGAAAAATTGTCAGGAAGGCTTAGTTCAGCCGCAATTTTTTTAACAGCATAGTTAAAAAAATTCGACAGATAACTGATGTAGATACTGCGAGAATTGTTTATTTTAGTTATTTTCATAGTCTTAAGTCATATGGGATTCTTCTCTAGGGAACCTGTGCGGACATTAATACTATCTTTGTTTTACAGAAAAGGGCTGTTCGAGCCATTTACAATCTAGGTCCAAGAGATTCACTTCGTGAAAAATTCAAAGAAATAGATATTCTGACTGTAGCCTCTCAATATATATTTGAAAATCTATTGTATGTACACAAAAATATATCAAATTTTAAGAAAATGTCCGATATTCATTGTTTAAATAACAGGAATAAACACAATCTTGCTGTAAATCGCACTCGCCTCCACAGAGTAGGCAACTCGTTCATGGGTCAATGTATACGCTTTTACAACAAACTTCCTACTGACATTCGAAACTTACCCATTAAACGATTTAAAAGCTGTATTAAAACCAAACTTTGTAAAAAAGGGTACTATAAAATTTCTGATTATTTAGAAGCCAAAAAAAATTTGGGATTGAGCTGCTCGCTCTGCAAGCCTTGTGATCAAACTGGAAAACTTGACATTTAATGTTATTATGCATGATTTTATATAAATATTGACATTGCAGAATATTATATACAATATTACATTAATGTTTACTTTGAAAAGTATTATATTTACTGCTTTAATTTATTGTGAATGTGAGCACTATGTGGGTCATTTTTTTTTTTTCTTTAAATATTTTCCTATTATTTTATGCTTTTTCTCAGTTTTAATGGTGGTCTGGCATTTTGAGCACTTTATGAGGCCTACCCAAATGTACTTTCTTTGGTATTGTTCGTCGAGTCGTTGAGCTCCTTAAGTCTTGAGTCGAGCTGCACGATTACGACAAATGCTTGCACTGATTGGACAGGTCCACTCAAAATTGTGTGGTTCTTTCCTCAAAATACCATTTCAGACACAGATCTACATGGTCCTCACATGATCTGACCAAGATTATGTCTGGACTTTAAAAGAGACTTTGACCCCTGAGTTTGTTTCGCCATTTCTTCTCACGGGTAGTCAGATAGCAAATGTCGACTACATCTAGCTTATTTTTTACTTTTTAATATGACGTGTAAAAGTGATTCCGATATCCTATTTACAGAATAAACGATTTCATTTCATTTGCACTTGGAACTTGTTACTTCCTTGTCATCTGAAAGTTATATTCTGGCACTAAAAAGATTTATTTCACGAAGAGATAAACCTTTACAAATCTTCTCAGATAATGGTAGGAATTTCGTGGGTGCGGCTAAAGAATTTGCACATTTTTTAAATAACTGTTCTCATGACATAAAAACTTTAACACAGAGAATCAAATTGAATTTAAATTTATTCCTCCATATTCACCTCATTTTGGCGGTTTGTGGGAGGCGGGGGTAAAATCCTGCAAGCACCATATTGTTCGCGTAATAGGCAATGCACATCTTAATTACGAGGAGTTCAGCACGGTTTTAGCACAGATAGAAGCCGTCCTGAATTCCCGTCCCTTATATCCTCTATCTTCAGATCCTGATGACTTCACTCCCCTCACCCCCGGGCACTTTTTGATCGGGCGACCGCTGACAGCGCCTGCAGAGGATGACGTCATGAAAGCTGCCACACACTCACTGTCACGCTACCGCCGTATCGAGCAGCTCAGACAACACTTCTGGGCTCGGTGGTCAACAGAATACGTTTCAGAGCTACAGAAACGTTCTAAGTGGAAACTCTCTAGTCCTGGTGAAGGAGGACAACTAATCGCCCCTAAAGTGGCGATTGGGTTGAATAATAACTATGTTCCCAGGCAAGGACGGCATTCCCAGGGTGGCTTCCATTCGCACTGCTGCAGGCATCATCGAGAGGGCCTTCTCCAAGATCTGCCCTCTTCCACTATCCAGGGACGACGCCGACGCTTCAGTCATGCCAGCGGCACTCCCGTCATCACAACATGGTATCTGTTGAGAGTTATGTTGAAGCTCTCAAAACGGCGGAGGATGTTGAGGACAGCGCCATCTATCGGCACCGACAGGAGGCGCAATGAAGAACAAAGATGTCACTTCACTCTTCGAGCTGAATAGTTCATCAATCCGCCGAGAGGAGGCACTCGTCCAATCCTATATAAGGACACGACGCCACTAGCTCGGCCCTTCCTTTTTTCGCCTTCTGACTCGACCATATGTAGACATAGTCTCAAACCCATGTACTTTTAATATTAACAATAACTTTCTGTAATCCAATAATAATAATAATTAATATGCCTGACCTAGTTCTCGAAAATTACCATGTCACGTTGTACTGGGATCGGTCTATCATTACTGACTGGACTATTGTCGCCAATTTGCCTGATATAGTGGTGATAGATTTCTATAGTATAGAGCTAAATTTCTATCTCCTTCACAAATGTACACTATTGCACACACACACTCACGCACACTCACACACAATACACACCCTCACACACTTAAATCACTTAAAATATGTATGTCCAGTCTAGATCATTATTTTTCTTTTATTTTTTTCTTTATATTTAATTGTACCTAGAATTTAATGTTAACTTCATCACATACTTTGTTAATTAATCTAAATTAGTATGTACATATTTAAGTATTGGGGGGCCTGGTGACCTGTAACACAGGTATTTTATGCCTTTTTCGGGCACCAGTCTCTCACAAATGTTAACCCTATTTCTTTAGATTAAGCACTTTCTGTCCTAACCAACATTTGTGATGAGAAAATAAATATATAAATTATTATTATTATTATTATAGATCGATTAGCGCGCCACGCAATGATTGTAGATGTTGCCATTACACATGACGAGAACCTCGTGAAAGCTGAGAAAGAGAAACATAATATCTCGACACGAGCTTGTTGACATGTGGAATGTGAGCTTGGCTGTCATTGTGCCGATTGTCGTTACGGCCAAAAGCCTGATGCCTGGAAGCCGCGATCAACATCTCTCGAGGCTCTCGCTAGGCGGTTGGATCAAGGGCGTGATTCAAAAGGCAGTATTCCTTGATACGGCTCGCATTGTGAGGAAGTTCCTATCTCCTGCGGCCCTGATAACTGGTAGCTCGAACCCTGCTCCCAACACCGGCGGAACAATTTTTTTTTAATGTTTTTAAATGTTTTGTTTTTTATTTTTGATTGTAGGAAATATTTAAAAATGTATTCTGGTAAGAAAACAAAAAAAAAACGACATAATTATTATTATAAATTAGACATCCTACCTACATGATAACACGCAATTACTAAACTTGCCTCGATGTGACAGCCCCGACTCACTGCATACTGAAACATACTTAGATTTCATGTAGCTGTCTATAAGTGTGAGTGTGTTCATTCAACCATTTTGTTCCTAGTTGAAAATACTGTATGATTTGAACCTCAGAACAATTTTGAACAAAAGAAATCGCTAAGAAAAGTGACAAGGTCTCTCATTTTTTGTTTACTGACAGCGACTCAAATACGAGTATAACATTACTCTTTGCTCCAGGTGAACAAGGTGGAATTATCCGAAAGACTTAACTTCTGCTGATTTGTATCGATATGTTTTATTTGCTTATGTCTTGAACAAAAAAATACACCCCATCACTAAAAAAATATTTTACATAGGTGCCGTTCGGGGACTGAAAATAATATTAATAAACTGTTCCACCGAACCGCACTCATCAAAATTTTGTTTCAGTGCCGTTAGTGGAAGTGCTCGCTCAGGTGCGGTTCGGTCAAGTGCTGTTGAAATCAGTGCTCTTAGTGGAATGCCTCGAAATACGCTACCCATGCAAAAAAAACAAAATACCTACACTATAGTATAAAAAATTGTAGGTACGCCCTACAATTTTTTATACTATAGTGTAGGTATTTTGTTTTTTATAGTCTAGGTTTTTGAAATTGAAATTACTGAAAACCTCTTAAGTACTCATTGTACTCTTAATTATGAACAACTTTTGTAATGTTATAATGTGCCCACCGTGAAATCTCGAAAAAAAATCAGTTACGCGAACATAATTGTCTGGAATAGCTGAATTTTCTTTTTCATTGGGAGATCCAGAATCCCTCAATGAGAGAAGCACAGGACCGTTTGATGTGGCACCATTTGGGAAGGCCTATGTCTAATAGTGGACCTAGATCTCAGTAAGGGGGTCTTTCGGCTGAACTGATAATGATGAAAAATAAAAATAAACACTTTAACCATGGGAAAAAGGCATAAAGTTAAGTGCGTATGTGCAATTGTGCATGTATTTAGTTTAATCTTTAGGTATAATTAAATCGTAGCGAAATCAAAATTGTACTTAGAATATTTTTGATTTAGTAATTGCTACGAGGTCTGGGAACGATTCTTATGCCAAAATAGTTTTTAACCGACTTCCAAAAAAGAGGAGGTTATGTGTTCGTCTGAATGAATGTTTTTTAAATTTATTTTTATTATGTATGTTCACCGATTTCCCAGTCAATGTTGGACCAATTTTGAAAATTATTTTTTTTGTTTGAAAGAATATGCTCTCGAGGTGGTTCTTTTGTCACCAAGTCAGAATCTGATGGTATAATAAATATTCAAACATAGAATGTCTCAAAGTTATAATTCGTCGAATTTTATCTTCACACGTTAGTGCTGCTATTAGGTGGCAACCACGTTCTATTTGGAGGAGTAATAACAGTAATACAAAAAATTATTACCGTGCATGAAGAAAGAACTACTACTATATTGGTTCTGATCGCGCAGATCATGTTATCTTGAATACTGAGTTGACCTAACACTATCTTCGGAAAGTGCGTCATCAACTACGCACTGGGCTAAAACAAAAGGTATCGGTTAAAGGACATTGACCATCCATATATGGGAGTTGGACCAAGTGCTACTCAGAATGGACACACAGTGCATTATGTTCCTTGGGCTTATACTAGTCTGTAAACTAAAGCTCTTCAAAATCTATCCGAGGAATTTTGAGATAAAGTATTTTTTGATGAGTTTTTACAAGCTTGCTTCGTTCGTATGTTTGCATTGACTCCCATTGTAATCCATTTTTTAAGCACTGCCTGGCATCCGATTCAGCTGAAACATACATATATAACTGCGTTAACAAAGCAAAAATATGATACCAAGGAGCTGATCTGATGATGGAGTCTGAAGGTGGCCATAGAAACTCTTCAACTAAATAAGTTAGCGTCGTTGACTTTAAACTCGTTGGTTTTGTATTGACAAGTACTCATATGGTGTCCAGGGACTGATGATGGAGCCGGAAGGTGGCCATAGGAACTCCTTAATCAAACAAAATAGGGCAGTCGTGATAATATTATACATTTGGAAGTACTCCCTTGTCTGGAAAACATTTGGTCCAAACCTGGTCAATATCCTTTCAAGAAAATATCGGCACAAGCTATATTATGTGCAAATAAAGTATGCAGCCATTAATATAGCACAGTAGAGTTTAAGACAGATCACTGTGTCACATGTATGAGTGATAGAGACGACACTACAAAATCAAATTTTTACTTAAACTCAAAGAGATTTAAGATATTATAGAGTGGCTATCAGAAATACTGTTATAGAAAAACTGGGATCTCATGCCTCAATTACGCTGTTGAGCATTATTTTGTACTTTAAATTAAAAAAAATAATACAAAAATAAATAAATAGCTAATTTACATAATTGTCAAGTTTGACGCAATACGAGTATACTTCTAGCGACACCAACCTTTAATTACCAACCGTCAGATGGTTTGACATTTAATGACTTAATTTATCTAAATTCTCGGTAAATTATAAAATACTAATGAAAATAAACCATAGTACCATGTTATCACTACGAGGTTTGCAATACTGCAATGTATAATATTTTCTGGGAAAATAATTTTCATTTGCACACAATGCGACTTAGGTCCCATGACACGAGGCGTAGAACTAAACTGAGCGAGGTGTGACCTATAGGTGATACTAAGTAGATTCTGATCTTGTTCGCTTTGTCTCCCATCTATCAATGTTTAAATGTCAATGTCAATAAATTTGCCATTTTAACGCCAGTAGCACACCTCCGCCACGAAACCATCACAGCGAAACCGCAGTAGTTAAATTGTAGTGGTTCGCGTCATGTTCCGCTACTCGAATCGGATGCGAGTAGCGAAACATGACGCGAACCAGTACAATTTAACTACTGCGGTTTTGCTGATTTAGTTTCGCGACGGAGATGTGCTACCAGCATAACAGCCGTGTAATAAAATGACACCTTAAACAAAACAAAATAATATAAAATTATATACACACATTTTGTTTCGCATTGCGATTGTGACGCGCGTCATTGCGATTGTATCTTGGAATTATGCATGGCTAATACCATTACGGAAATGGAATTACAAACAAACATATTGCTATCTTCTAATAATAAAGTATGGAAATTGCCAGGCCCAGAGTAAATAATAGTGTTAACATGGGAAATGTAACTTACTGAAATTTTGTTGTTTTGGGATCCTCACCCGAACGACGTGCAAACCCATCCTTGCGAAGTGGTGGCATCGTTAGTAATTGACAGTAGCACCTTTGATACTGCGTTACTTGGGAATGCAGTGATCAGCTGAAATAGGCAAGAGGTTTAGCTGATCTTCATGTCCCGTAGGTAGGTACCTAGGTAAAATAGGGTTTGGCCTTACGAAAATTTTGTTCACTTTTGTCACATTAAAGTCGTAACTTGACATTTTATGTTAAACACATGTTCTATGCTGTATTGTATAATAAGATAAGGTTCTAAGTATTGTTTAGGTCTTATAAGTCGACCTTATTACTAAAATATCTTTCACCTCCTCCCCCCCTTTCACACTTTCCGAAACACTAAACGCCCATAGACGTTACAACAATAAAACTTCTAATGTGTCTCGTTCATTGTCCCGGAAAGTGTTAACCTGGATCAAATCAATTTATTATCTTTTTTTAGGGTACTAAACACGACCACATCACAACAATACGTAGGGTCTAAGTACTGCTTAGGTTTTTGTTAGTCGACCATACATTATAACCAAGATACGTGGGCGAAATAAAATGTTCTTACTTTCTTGCTTTAGGGCTCTTTGACGCGTATACACGACCACAACTTAACGTGTATAAATGTACATACCTACCTACTAACCTAAGTGGGGGAGCGTAAATTTGTATGAAAATGTATAGTTTTATTTACATAATCACAACGCAGCGCAGTACATTTATGCCTTTGTTAAAGAAAGAAGAAAAATATTGAGCTGTCTTACCTACTAATACATATAGACTGCACACGGCATGCGTCGGCGTCGCCCCGCCAGCAATCGGTTTTACGTGCGCCTACAGATGTTTCACATCAATAAGTTACGTGTGCACGTAACTAAAGTATTCAATGCTTGCTCAATTTTGGTTGTTGCGATGTAGTGTGTCTTTCAATTGGCCCTTATAAAATAGTGCCCACTGTACAAAATATAGAAACAGTCACAGGCAAAACATGATATAATATTCAGACTTGAGTTGCATTCTGAAAGTTGGCACCGTCGTAATCAATATGTTAGTGCAACACAGCGATATTTAATAATTTAATTTAGTAATATTACATTTTTAATTTAAAAAAAAAACAGCAAAATATTATTTGACAGCTATTTGCGACTTTGTCAACATTCAGAATCCTCTGCCTAGCCTTTTCCCAACTATGTCGGGGTTGGCTTCCAGTCTAACCGGATGCAGCTAAATACCAGTATTTTACATGGAGCGACTGCCTATCTGACCTCCACAACCCAGTTACTGGGTAACACGATATCCCTTGGTAAGACTGGTTGTCAGACTTTTGGGCTTTTGACGACCCGTAACAACTGTCAAAGATCTACAAATGACAGCCGGGACCAACGGCTTAACGTGCTTTCCGGGGCATGGAGGAATTTTGGTATGAACAGATATGACATAAAACCTAATAATACAGATAGAAATAGTTCATCCTATCTAAATCTAACTGCAGAAATGGGCCTCTTACCGGGACATACCCACCCTACAAGACTGCATAACTGTCCCGATCACGTAATGATTGGTACCACAACTTGAGCTACGGTCTTGGTTATAGATTCCACCGTAGGCAACCACGCCTCCGTAATGCTATGTCTAAGTAACACACCATCTAAAAATAAGAATCAGATAAAAAGATACATTACAAAAATAAACTATGAGGCCGCTGTTGAACAATTAAAAACTACAGATTTTACTTATATTTCACAAAATTGTGATGCAAATGAAGCCGCTACACGGTTTGTCGAATGTCTTATGTCCACAGTATCCCAACACCTAAAACTAGCGAAAAGTCTTCAATCGTAAAGTAGTCCTTAAGCCTTGGATCACACCGGGCCTTCTACGGTGTATTCGACACAGCGATAACCTTCACCGGAAATTCCTGGCGGACCCAAAAACGGAATAGTCGAGTTATCATACAAAAGGTATCGTAATCACTGTAATCTACTGCTCAGGAAATTAAGAAACAACCACGAAAACTCCGCTTTAAAAACTTCAAAGGACAATAGAGAAACATGGCATATTATAAAATCCATAAATGATAAATGATAAATGATTTTTATTTCTGTAAGTAGGTTTGTACAAACACTTTTACACGTCAGTCATATTTTTAAAACTAGATGAGGTCGGCGTTTCCTATCTGACTACTCTGAGAAGAAAGGCCGAAACAAACTCAGAGGTCACAGTCTCTTTTAAAGTCCAGACATAATCTTGGTCAGATCATGTGAAGGCCATGTAGATTGGTGTCTGAAATGGTCTTTTGAGGAAAGAACCACGCAGATTGAGTGGACCTGACCAGTCAGTGCACGCATTTGTCAGTAATCGTGCAGCTCTACTCAGAACTTAAGGAGCTCAACGATGCGACGATCAATACCAAAGAAAGGACATTTGGGTAGGCCGCTTAAATGACTCAAACTGCCAGACCATGATTAACACTAACTGAGAATAAAAGACAAAGTGAAAATAAAAATAAAAGAGCAATAACCCACATAGTCTTCACATTCACAATAATTAAAATAATATAATACTTTACAAGTAAATAATCATGTCATTACGTATATATTACGTTACGTATATAAAATAATAAAAGTTAGCAAAAAAAACATCAAACAATAAAAATAAACCACTTCAATAAGTAAAAATTGGAGCATCTCAATCCCAAGCCTTTTTGTCCTCAATATAATCTTTAACGGTATAAAAAGCTTTCTGACACAACTTAGGTTTAATGAATGATTTGAATTTATTAAGGCTTAGATCTTGAACGTGGCTTGGAAGTTTATTATAAAAGCGTATACATTGACATCGGAACGAGCCACCTATTTTCTTGAGCCTTGTTGTAGGTACAACAAATTTATGTTTGTTTCTAGTATTTATATTATGCATAACCAACCAAGCCAGGAATCAAATATCAGCTGACAAACTTCTACCTGCCACTGAAGATGCGGATGCGCCTAATGCCATTGAGCAAATAAACCATTACTTTTCGAATATTGGTAAGCAATTTGCAGACAATATTATCAAAAAGCGAAATTCCTCACTTGCCCCATACAAAATTGAAACACCCCCTGCGCGAGATTCTATGGTCCTACTTTCTCCGGACGAGGCTGGGGTGGAGTCAGTCATTAATAATCTACAACATGATTGTGCCACAGGATGGGACTCCATTCCGGCTGAACTCCTCAAACTGGGCAAAGAAGTAGTAGTCCCACCTCTAACAAAGCTTATTAAAGCCTGTTTTGAGCAAGGAGTTTTTCCCCGTATCTTTAAAAAATCTTTAATCACACCTATTCACAAGGGTGGAACCCAAGACGATGTCAAAAATTATAGACCTATTTCAGTTTTGTCAGCACTTTCGAAAGTATTAGAAAAATTGTTGAACCGTAGACTCATGAAATATATTTCACTACAAAATAATAGTGGACACACAATTTGGTTTTACGCCCGGGAAAAGCACCTCAGATGCAGTTAATCAACTCGTTGATCACGTGACCGGAAAAGTTGACAAAAGGCAAAAAAATGTCTGGGTGTTTTTCTGGACCTAGCCAAGGCGTTTGACACTGTCTGTATTCCAACCCTTCCTCGTGCCCGTCGTCCTTGTGACCAAGTTAGAACATGCTGGCATCCGGGGAAGGGCTCTAAGCATATTTACAGACTTTCTAAATGACCGGACGCAAAAAGTGAAGATTGGTGGGGTCATTAGTAATGAAGCCGGAGTTGATTATGGTGTGCCTCAGGGTAGCTGCCTATCCCCGAGTCTTTTCCTGGTCTATGTGTATGACCTATACCAGCAGTCTCTTACTAACGGTAAAATATTAAGCTATGCAGACGACACCGTCCTAATATGTTCTATGTTCTATGTTAGAGGGTATGGTTTCCGCACTTAGTCCTTCATGTGGACCATTGTGCGTGGGCCATGGCGGCCGTCAGTGGTTTATTCCAACCAGCCCACCATCCTCCAGAAGCTGATTAGGTCTTCTGGTCTGCATAGGATATCTGTGAAGGATCTGGGTGACCCGAGGGTTTCTGTTCTGATCTAGGTGACGCCTGTGCAGTCAAAGAGCACATGCGCAACGGTTTCTTCAGCCTCCATGCACGCCCTGCACAGAGGGCTGTCCGTTATGCCTATTGTGTGTAAGTGTTTGTTTAGTGAACAGTGTCCCGTAATGGTCCCCGTCACCAGGCGCAGGCCGTTCCTGTCCAGGCGTAGCAAACGCCTGGTTAGTCTACCATCTAAGGATGGCATGGCTTCCCTAGATTGCCTGCAGCCCGGTGTCGAGGTCCACCAGTTCTCCGCTTGTGTGTGGGTGAACTCCTGTAGCCACCTACGTAGTTGGTTAAAGGGGATGGGTACGATGGGTTCGGGTCCACAGACTGACGCACCGGATGCTCTCCTAGCTAGTTCGTAAGCTGCGTCATTACCTAGTGATCCGCTGTGTCCTTTAATCCATTGCAAAGTCACTGTGTTACGGTTGCACACCGTCACTCGCTCTAGTGCATTGTGACATTCTAGTGTTAATCTGGAGGTAATATACTTTTTCTCTAGGGATTGCAGAACTGAGGCACTGTCGGACAGTATGCGTATGTGGGTGTCCGTAACTTCCCTGGTTTCTATGGCGTAAGCCGCTTGTAGAATGCCCACACATTCCGCCTGGTAGACGGTGTTGAACATTCCCAACGGGCTGGATATATTTATGTTAAAATCGTGTGAGAAGACTCCGACTCCGGTTCCGGAGTTGGTCTTTGATCCGTCGGTGTAAACTCTCGACTCTCTCGGGCCTGAGTAGTCACACCGTTCCTCTGTGAGTATGACGTTGTAGTGCTTTTGAAAGAAGTGAAGTTTCGGGGCCTTGTCGCAGGGTGATGCCATCATCGGTTGTCGTCTGATTGCATCTTCCTTTATGCGTGTGTGCTTGACCCTAGAGTCTTTGCTTAGGGTTCCCGTTATGCTGAGCCTGAAAGCAGCCAGAGCTGCCTCCTCTCGCACAATAAGGTGTAGTGGTGGCAGTCCTAGCATTACCTGTAGTGCGGCAGTGGGTGCAGTCCTCATACTGCCAGTTATTGCTACACAAGCAAACCGCTGCAGTTTTTCGAGGTCTTTTTGGGCTGTGCTCAGGTCCGTCCTGGGCCACCAGACCAGTGAACCATATGTGATAATTGATCGGATGACTGTGGTGTAAAACCAGTGGGTGACCTTGGGGCTGATGCCCCAATTTCTTCCAAGCAGTCTTTTACACTGCCATAGGGATATGCTGGCTTTTGTGGTGATGTAGTTGGTGTGTTTTGCCCAGTTCAGCTGTTTGTCCAAAAATATGCCCAGGTATTTGGTTTCAGTTGAAAGGCTTAGGATAGTTCCAAAGAGTCGTGGCAGTTGTAGTGTCGCCAGCTTCCTCTTTTTAGTGAAGAGAATCAATTCGGTTTTTGACGGATTCACCGAAAGTTGGTGTTTGTTGCACCATTCTTCTACTATTTTTAAAGCTTGGCGCATTAGGTTGCATAAGGTGTTCTCGTGGGTGCCGTTTATTATTATGGTTATGTCGTCGGCGTAGCCTACGGTAAAATAACCTTTGTCGTTGAGTGTTTTGATGAGGCTGTCTACAACCAGGTTCCATAGAAGCGGCGAGAGGACGCCCCCTTGTGGGCAGCCCTTCGCCACAATGGCCCTTGTAGTGTCATTTACCGTGACTTGTACAGCTCTCATTTTGAGCATATTGGTGATCCAGCCACTCAGGGTCTGGTCTATGTTGTGTCTGTCTAGAGCCATGTTGATGCTGTTGAACATGGTTTTGTTGAAGGCACCCTCGATGTCAATGAAGGCGGCCAGTGATGAGCATTTGTGGTCCACTGCGCATTCTATCTTAGAGACCACGCTGTGTAGCGCGGATTCTGTCGATTTGCCTGTGGAGTACGCGTGCTGTTGTTTATGGAGTGGTTTAACCCGAAGAGGCCCGTCTCGAATGTGTCTATCACAGAGTCTCTCCAAGGTTTTTAGTAGGAAGGATGTAAGGCTGATTGGCCTATAAGCCTTGGGTTGTGTGTAGTCGGTTTTGCCCGGTTTTGGTATGAAGATAACTTTCACTTCGCGCCATGCTAGTGGTATGTGTCTGAGGGCTATGCACGCTCGATAGATCTCCACCAGCCACGGTGTCAAAAGATCTATCCCCCACTGTAGCAGGGCTGGGAAGATACCATCCAGCCCTGCGGACTTAAATGGCTTAAACGTGTTGATGGCCCACTTAATACGGTCTTCTGTTGCTATGTTATGGGCTCTTGACCAGTCTTGGTCCATTGGGGTCCATTCTGGCACAACCTCCCACGTCCTGTCCTCCAGGAGTTTGCAGTCCGGGAAGTGAGTCTCAAGAAGGACCTTGCTGGTTTCATGGTCAGTTGTGGTATATGTGTTGTCGGGTTTCTTTAGCGCGCCATTTCCTTACCCTTGCGGCTTCGTTATTTGTCTCTATGGATTCACAGAATTTCCTCCAAGCTGTTCTCCTGGCAGTGCTAATCTGTTTCCTGTATAGATATTGGGTTTCTTTGTATAGCCCCCAGTCATCAGGGAGTCTCGTGTTCTTGGCTCTGTTAAATTGCTTACGAAGTGCATCTCTGAGTTTACTGAGTTCGGCGGTCCACCAGGGGTTTCTCTCAGTCTTGGTTTGTGGTGCCCTTAGTTTGCAACAAGCATGGTAGGCTTCGGTAATGTATTCTGATAACTTTGTGACAGTGTATTCTAATTGTGCAGGGTCTGTTAAGGTTGGTAGTGTTAGGTGCCTATCTAGCAGTGAGGCCAGGAGGCGCTTATATCCCGGTACAATTGTGCGCCGAGGATTTCGTCTCGGTATGGGTTTTTTAACGTTGGTTGTTAGTGTGAAGCGGATTCTTCTATGGTCTGAGCAAGAAGGCTCGTCCGACACGTGCCAGTTTGTGATAAAGTTTGTCGCGTTTTCTGTAGAAAGCGTTAGATCTATGATCGTTTGTCCACGGGCTGTGACCCAAGTGGGTTCCGAGCCGCGGTTTACGATGTTAAGGTTAGTTGTAAATAAATAGGTGGATAGTACCTCTCCTCTGGTGTTTGGTGCGTCGCTGCCCCAGAGCGGGTGGTGAGCGTTCGAGTCAGTGCAGATGATCAGGTCTAAGTTGGCGCGCTCGCAGTGCTGTACTAAGTCGACCATCTCTTTCAGCGGACAGTCAGCGTTCTCGCCTGGCATGTGCACCGAGGCCAGTACAACATCTGGAGCATCGCCTTCTGTTTGGAGCCTGACAGCTGTCAGATCTCTGGAACAGAATTGAGTAAGTGGTGCGGTAGAAATCTCTTTGGGTATGTAAGCGCAGGTTCTTGGTTTGTCCGGGCTATGTGTGTTTAGGATAAGCTTACCTCCGATGTTACCGAGGCCGCATACTCTGTTGTTCCTGATCCACGGCTCTTGAATTAGTGCGATGGTTCGGGGTTTCACCTCCAATGCCCTGCGTAGACTAGCCGTGGCAGCCTGGCTATGTTGGAGGTTGGTCTGGATGATGTTGAGGTGACGATGGTGGAGTGGAGTTAGTCGGTGGTGGATCCATCGGACAGTCCCTCCACCACCTCCTCTCTGTACTGGCCTTCGTGTTGATCGCCTGGCGACGACGCCAGTTGCTCGTGCCAGCCAGGGGATGAGGGCGGTACGGTGTCCTCGTCGTCGGCCATTGCTGCTCTGGCCATGACCTCCTCCAGTTGGGCAATGTCCGTGTCCTTTGTCTGTGCCGGTTGTATCGTCGTCGTATCCGTGCTGTCAGTCTGGGTGTCAGGTGGTACGGTCGTGGGCCAGAAGCGAACGTATATCGAACCAAGCAGGTAGGATATACGTCGCTCCCGGGCTAGGACCTTTGCGGCTTCCTCCGGCGGTACACCCAGGGTCAAAAAGGTCCCGTAGTTGTCGCCGCCGACGGACGTCGCCCTGTACAGTGACCACTTTGCGATGTCATACCAAGTATTCTGACGGATCAGAATACTCTGGAGCCGGGCCACGTCACCATCGTAACGAGGGACGAAAAGCGAGGCTCGGGCTCGGGTGGGCACGTCGGATTGTCGCAGTACTGTAAGTGTTAGGTCAGTGTCTGGGAGTCTGATTTTGGGCACGTTTTGGGTCAGCCAAGTAAGGGCATTGTCGTCCTCACACCACATCTGCACGGTCCCTTCCGCTACCCGTGGGTATCCGCGGAAGGCCGGGAGCGGCGATGACGAGTCTGTGTCCAGTACAAGATTTTCCAGGTTCGTCTTGACGTGCTCGGCCTCTTCCCTCGTCAAGTCCCTGGAGGGAGGGGGGGGGGAAGCAGATTGCTACAGCCAGCCGCGCAGGGATGTCCTTCGTGGCTTGCGCGTAGGTTCTCTGCCCCCCCGGGGTGGATTGGATCCTGGAGCGTTTGGCGTCCCCCTGGAACATGCTTGGTGAAGCTGTGTCATCAGGGCGCTCCCTCTTCGCCGGCCCTGTACCGCTCGGTCCAGGCTGCGGCTTGGAGGTTCCAGGCTGGGTATTTTTTGCCGGCGACGCCTGGAACAGGCCTCCGGATCTCTTACCCCTGTTGCGTCTAGGTCGAGGTCGGTCGTGGGTGCTGTCGGTGTTATGGGGTCGGCTGTCGGCCCCGTCGGACTCCGTCGCTTGCGGAGGCTTTTCGCGCTGAGTTGCCCCTTCGCGTACTTGCCCCCGCTTGCGTGATTCCGCGTCCTGCCGCTTTGCACGCAGGTTTCCCCTTCGCGTACTCGCGGCTGGTCACGTGATTCCGCGTCCGGCCCCTTTGCGCGCTGGGTTTCCCCTTCACGTACTCGTGGCTGGTCGCGTACTCTCTCTTCAGCTTCCGATCGCTCACCGCGCTGGCCTTGGCGGGTTTCGGGCTTTCGGTCGCCTACTTTCTTCTCCCGGGCCAAGATTTTTCCGCGCTTTTTCAGGCGGCGTACTCCATTAACATCAACCGGGAGAGTTTTGGAGCTGCCGGGCCCGTCATCTTTCCCCGTCTCTGTCTGTCCGTGTCGGTCTGTGTTCCTATCTAGGTGGGCAACGCTTTTCCGCACGATGCTCTGCTGCCAGATGCTCGCGGAAAGCGTGCTCTTCGTGTGGGTTGCTGGCGCGTGTATCGCAGCCGTATCTGGGTGTGTTGGCGCGTTGATCGCAGCCAAGGTCGGGCTGATGAGCGCGGCTCCAAGGAACAGATTGGTGCCCCCCCCAGATTACGTTGGGGGCTGACCGCCGAGGCGGTGTGGGATTCCCCGGCTTGGCCGGGACCCACCTGGGTAATAATTTTCTCAGTCTGTTTCATTTTGGGGGGGTGGGCTTTTTGGAATCGAGGTTACCTCTCCTCTAGGACCGACGGGATATAGGGATGGGGAGGGAAGTATTCGTGGGTAGAGAGCGTGGGTAATTGGAGGGTCACCCTAGGTTTGGAATTTGGCCTAGGGATTTGGGATCGACAGGATGTATGGAGAAGGAAGGATGGGTGGTTATGTGATGGGTGCATAGGAAAAGGTAGAAAGGTTAACCTAAGCCTGGGGTTTGGCCTTCGGAAACTTCTCTTGTCCGGGATCTCTACGAGATGTTCCGGGTGCGGGATCGATCTTTAAACGTTCGGTCCCGCAGCCGAAATTGGGCTATTCGCAACCTGCCCACCCACCAAGAAGTGCCTGGCAGTCCGGGTCGCCCCACCACGGATGTACGTATGCATCCGCGTTGGAGCGATCCAGGCTCCCCCGAGCACCGTCCTAATATTTCACGGAGAGAGTTGGGACGCGGCACGGCAATCTGCAGAGACAGGTTTACGTAAAATAATCCACTGGCTAGAAGTTAACTTACTAACACTTAATGTTTCGAAAACCTCATTTCTGCAATTTACCTTCGCCAAAATTAAACCTACAATAATAAACCTTAGAGCACACTGCTGTGACCCCAACAACAGTCTTCCATGCTCATGTCTTCCAATTACTCAAAAAAAGGCAATGAAGTACCTGGGTGTAATTCTGGATGAGGGACTTAGCTGGCGTCCCCACATTGAACAGACTGCCTCCCGTGTTAGAAAACTTATATGGGTGTTTAAGAGACTGCGGCAAGTGGCCGACTTTAAGCTTCTCCGTGCGGTATATCTAGCACTAGCACAGTCAATCATAAGTTACTGTATCGCGGCATGGGGAGGTGCTTGTAAAACATGTATGATACACCTCGAGAGAGCCTAAAGATCTTTGTTAAAAGTCATGACCTTCAAACCGTACCGGTTCCCTACAAAAGCCCTGTATGAGACTTGTTACCTACTTACAGTGAGACAACTATACCCTGTCAAGCTCATATTGAAACAGCATGAAATCACACCAATAAATCACGCAACCAAATATAAGAGAACTATCACTACTGTATGTCGCTCAGTCAAATGTAAGACAGCATCCGCCCGACGGCAACGCCTATACCTAGCAACGTCAAAGTCAAACCATTTATTTCAAATAGGCACATAAGAGGCACTTTTGAACGTCAAAATTTACAAAAAAAAATAGAATTGATTCTAGTTGCCCCTTCCAAAAGGTAGTTTCGTATGGAGAAGAATGGGCAAGAAACTCCACCGGTACTCTTTTAAAAATGTTTTACAATATTTTGTTTAATTACATAGCTACCTACTTATATTTATAATAAAGTAAATAAAATTCTCAACATCAACCCACTTACAAAAAATAAAACTAAGATTAAACTAAATACGTGGCTACAAACACTGGATTACCCACAAACAGAAAACTTAATTAAAGAACAATACTCGTGATAGTTAATTAGTAATGTAGGCCCACCAAACACAATCACTCACACACACACACCCTCGCACACACACACTAACATAATACCACACACTCACACATACAACAAAAACGCACAAAAACTATTCAAGAGCATGCATGCACTAAATTCCTTAATTTATAATTTTATGTTATTTTAATTTTATTGCATTTTGTTATTGTTCCAAAAACAGGGGAAGACACTGACTCCTGTAACACAGGTACCACCTAGCACAGGAGTCAGGGTTTCAAATTAAAATGTAACTCTTGTTGGCAACTTCGTGGAGCGAGCGCCATCTGTTATTGGAGACCGGAACTACAAACGTCACCTAACTAACTGTGACGTCAACAGCGGATGATTGCTGTAGGGGGTACGAGTAGGGGGCCGATCAGGAGACCGGCTCGCTCGGCGCGCCCGGGCTCTTGTCGGTTGGGCCGTACGACGGAACACTCAGTTTTTTAGCTCCATTATTTAGAACATAGTATTATTATTTATTTATTAATCTAACGGCTGATTTAACCAATTGGTTCGTACCCTCGATTTGCTTTATTATAAGGTTTTGTTTGAGTACAAATGTTTGCTGAAAGTTAAGCTAATAGTTTTATTTATTTGCTCAATAATTGTTAAAGTGTATAATATTTAAAATACCCACATCTACGCATTAGAAGTGTGTAGTTTACACTCTTTAATTAATGTCCAGCAGTTGACGTCTTACGGATGAAATTATGAATTTCAGGGTTGTAAGTTATTGTCTATACACTAAGTACCCCTCACACACTAACTTCAAAACTTCTTATGTGTGTTTTAGTTACTATAAAATCTATGATCGATCGATGACAAAAAATATGAGAATATGTCGTTGAATATTTTTAAAAGTAGTAAAAAAAAGCGCATTGACGTGGAGTTGCGGACACCAGTCCGTATTACCTATTACCTAAGTAGTAAGAAGTGGTGAAGCGCTCTTCACAACCGCCACTGCTGTGGCCGCCATATAGCGTCCGCAATTAACTGGTGAATGTTGAAGAGCGGTGGCCGCCACATAGATTCCGCAATTTACCAGCGACCGTCGAAGAGTGGTGGCCACCACATGGGTTCGCAATTTACCGGCGAAAGTCGAAGAGCGGTAGCCGCCACATAGGGTCCGTAATTTTGCGGCGAATGTCAAAGAGCGGTGGTCGCCCATAGCGTCTGCAATTTAGCGGCGAATGACGAAGAGCGGTGGTCGCCACATAGCGTCTGCCATTTAGCGGCAACTGACGAAGAGCGGTGGCCGCCACATAGCGTCCGCAATTTACCGGCGAATATCGAAGAGCGGTGGCCGCCACTTAACGTCCGCAATTTGGTGGTGAATGTCGAAGAGCGGTGGCCACCACATAGCGTCCGCAATTTAGCGGCGAATGTCGCAGTGCGGTGGCCGCCACATAGCGTCAGTAATTTAGCGGTAAATGTCGAAGAATGCTGGCCGCCATAATAGTGTCCGCTATTTAGCAGCGAATGACGAAGAGTGGAGGCCCCCACATAGCGTCCGCAATTTAAAATTAAATCAAAGTTAAAACTAAGACCATGGCTCTGTAAGCAAAGAATCCGTATAGTTACCCACACAACCATAGATTCTACAACCACAGTTACTACACTCGTGCCATCAGCCAACAAACGCCATGAGACCATCCCATGGTACCTACTCAGTTTAAGAAAAGCAAACTTAAGATTAGAAGGCCGCCGATCGACCGCAGCGACTATGGACACATTGACAGATAATGTTTCCTTCGAACACTTTTTAGGTGGTTTTTACTTTTGAACGTAACTTATACGTATATCCAATGACGTATTATATAACATCATTGCGTATATCCGTATTTCTTACATTGCAGCAACCCTTGTGTAATCCAGGGTTTTATTATCTTATGGCGTTTAGAAATAGTTACTTCTTTTGTTTTGCTAGCAATTGATTTTTGAATACATTGGGTGAAATAGGTTAGGGGAGGCGTTTGGATTTACGTAATTATTAATTGGGCTGAAATCTATGTTTGTAAAATCTTGTTGCAGATCAGATAGTTGTGTCTAGTCTTGTGATTGTCAGTTTTTATTATTATAACATAACATCACGCCTTGTTTCCCCGACGGGTTGGGCAGAGGTGTAACTGTAGTAACTACACTTACATTTCGAAATGTATGTTAAGGTCCCATGTAATAGAGGGCGAGCCTATTGCCATCAACTGGGCACACATCCAGACTCCGGGCTGCTACTGAGAAATTCCAGATAGAAAAACCCAATATCAATTGCCTGACCCGGGAATCAAACCCAGAACCTCTTGCTCAGCCCAGTAGCGCCTGCGACCACTGGACCAACGAGGCAACGTTTGTTGTTATAGATAACGCAAATTTCCGTGTTTTCTTCAATTTCATGTTTAATAAAATGGGTTAGTGGTCTGTTAATTTAGTGTGAGGTACAATGATGTTGTTAAGACAGTTGGAACCAATGCATGATTCAGACAAGTATGACTTTTTTATTGTGGCTTCGTGCGGTCCGCACATTTAGCCAGTGTCATGTAAAATTAGGTAACAAGTACAAAGTTGTTTTGAAATGAACTCCATTCAATGCATGTTAAATGATATCCCGCCCCGCTCCCCTTGAGTTTCAGTAAAGACGTGGCACTTTACTGAAACCTCGCGCGGACTTCTTGAGAGAACATGAAGTGATGTTGCACTGTTTTGTTTCATTTGCCTACACTAATGCAGGTTCACGAACACTTAATGGTTCCCCACCCACACCATCCACCACTGTTGTGCTGTGCTGTTGTGTTGTTGTTTTTTGTTTGTTATTCATTAATATTCGGCTAAACACAAATTTTAGAAAATAAAACAAAACTGCTAACATGACCTATGTACCTAGTGCCAGTTTTTAGTCATACTTACATAGACATACACACATCATCACACATGCTTTCAGAACCTACACCACACAGATACACGCACTCATATACTTTAAATAATAATAATAATGTCACTCTCTGTATTTCTTATTTTTTGTGTACTTCGTAATTGGCGTAATGTTTCGAATAATATAAATGTTAGATTTACATGTCAGCTGTGAAGCTACCTTATATTAAAAAAAAAAAAAATGACGCTTCACTTTCCCGCCAAGAAGCTAAGTATGAATTTTGCTACGAGTAATTAAAGTATGAGCTAGCAAAAGGCCATGTGTAGCTGCTAAAGTTAAATAATAATAATAATAATAATTTTATTCATAAGTTCACATAAAAATTACCAAGAAGTTACATCTTTACCAAGTTACATATTAATTAGTAAGAACATGTTAAATTATGTCTAAAATAAATCAAGTGTATAACTTATAAAGATTAATTAAGTTAAGGGTCTAATTGAACACAATAGCGAACTGCCTGATGTAGGTTTATTCAAACCTGTGTTTCAGGCCATCACTTAACAACGCTGTGTGCTTTAGTGGACATTAAGTTACTGTACATAGAGCTAGCATTGATACATAGTAATTATAGTTTTAAATAAATATTGATTTAACACTAATAAGCTTATTGCATTACATCTAGCAAGTTTTCAGTGTCTGAGTAATTAAGTGTCGCTAAATATTCACACAACAATTCACTACATTTTTTACGACTTACACTATATATACTTAGAGACTTATTGATTTTATTATATAAGAACGGTCCTAAAAATACATAAAATTTATTTATAAAAGTAAGTCTAGTTTGAGGCTTTATGCAAACCAAGTCTTTTCTTCTCTTATCTATAGATATTGGGATATAAGGAAGTTTGCTGTGCTGGTGTAGTACTATATTCAATATAAATAGTTGACGCACGGTTAAAACCTTACATGCCGTGTAAAGCTTGTGTGTGGGAAATCTGAATGGGCGAAAGGTGGCTACCTTAAGGATAGCTCTCTGCGCACGTTCTAATGGCAGTAGGATTGATTTAGCAGCCCCACCCCATGATGTTATACAATAAGTGAGGATGGATTGGCACAAAGCTAAATAAACCTGTATAACTAATTTGTAGTCTGATATGTATCGTAAATTCTTAAAAATGTATATTAATTTACGCATTCGTGTGCATAATAAATCGATGTGTTTACGGAAATTCAGATTTGTGTCAATCGTTACACCTAAATATTTCATATGATCGGTTTTTGCTAAAGTAGGACAACTACATGCATTGTCAGCATAAGTGCTGCACTTATGCGCATACATGTTTATGTTAGTAGTTGGCAGGTTAGTATTTCTAATAGTAAATAAAATGTGTTTGGTTTTATCTGCATTTAAAGTTAAGAGATTTACATGTAGCCAATTAGACACTATATTAAAACCATTCTGGGCTTGTTTATACACCTCATCTCGAGATTTGTCTGAAAACAATAGAGCTGTGTCATCTGCATATGACAATATGACACCATTTTGGAGTGACAAGCTGCACAGATCATTTATATATACTAGGAATAAAGTTGAATAGCGAACCGCGTTTTTATTTATGTTTTCAGCAATTAGAATAGCGAACCGCGTTTTTATTTATGTTTTCAGCAATTATATAAATATTTATGTCTCCCATTATTATAATATGTTCGAAGGCGGAAGTGTGTGTAGAGTATTATCTAATGATAACAGGAATTTGTTGATGTTTTTATAAGATGGTGATCGATAAATGGCGAGTATAGCGATACGGTTATCGATTACAACAACCTAACCATTATATTGTCGCATGACTGGTCTAGTTCCACAATAGTTACACTAAGATTTTCGTCGAAGTAAATTTACTTGAGGAGGCTAAGGACTTGCTGCGCGCTGGTGTGATGACTGAGATGCGTTGACTTTAGATTGGCTGAAGAACAACACACAAGGACCAGTGCAAAAGTTATGGGGAAGACAATTGTCCAGCAGTGGGACATTACTAGTAGTATTTAGTCTGTTAGAAGGAAGTGTGTGTTATCTGTAGTGTGTGACAATTATTTTACATGAAATGCATTGTAATTCTATAAAAACAAATACATTGTAATAAAAGTTTAGTAATTATTGCCCAAAATACAATTTTGACGGTATAATAATTTTACAGAGGTACAATACGATTCATGATACAATGATCTCGACCCCTCGAGACCTGGAAAGTTAGTTTATTTTTATATTTGTATAGCTATAATACTTATAATATTTTTGCATGCCTTAAAGGCAGAATGTACAAGGACTGTAACATTTTTTTTTTTGTTCTATTTAAAAGAATCTGTTCCAATCGGTCGTTTCCTATGGAGAAGAGCCGGCAAGAAACTCCACGGTGGCTGTTTTAAAATTAATTGGCTTTTATAATGTTTTCAAATTACATATTATTATTTATTTATTTTTATATTATTATTTTTCTTACTGCATCACATTAGAACTCTTTCAGGAAGATAAAGTTCAGCTATTTAATCTACCTGAAAATGCTCTAATGTAAGCGCCCCATTGCAATTTTTAATCTAAAGTAATTCCTAAAAATACAGTTTCCGCAATACGATCTAGTTTGAGTCCACTTTGGGTACATTTGGTAATGAGTATGTACAGCTAGACTATCATTGACATCCGTATATTTTCTATTTATTTTAAAAATTAAGAGCAACTTTTTTTTGAGAAGCTATTCAGCTAATAAAGATGATGAGGGGAGAGATTTCGTAACCTCTATTGAGATGTTAGTACAGAAATTTTCTAGTATCTCAGTAACTTTTAACTTATCTGAAATGGTTTCATTGTCAGTTTTTAGGGACAATTAATTCTGATCTCGCTGTTTTGTGTTTCCAGTGTCTTTGTTAATTAACTGCACAGCTCTCATTTTATTATTAGAAATACTAATTTTGTTACTTATTCATTTAAATTTAGCTTGAGCGCAGACTCTTTTGAATATCTTAGAATAGTTTATTACATAATTATGAAGGGCTTCTGCGTCTGAGAAATTCTAGATGGAAAACCTAATAACACTTTACCCGACCTGGGAATCGAACCTAGAACCTTATGCTCAGCAGTAGTACTAACGACCACTAAACCAATGAGGCAGATAGAGGGATTTTATACTTTATTGTCCACCAAAATTGTTTTTTTTATTCTTAGCATGTTGTTCTGTCATGCTTCTCGATGCTCCATCATAATTGCTCTCGGCTCGTCGGAGTTTATAGCTGTGTGCTGCGGTAAATATTACACAGGTCTTTATAGGTGTAGTAATCTTAATTGGGAAACGTTCATGGCGAGATGGCTTTTTTTGTTTTTTCGGTGTTAAATTATCAAATACCTTCTCCCGCTCTGGGCGGAGCGGGAGGGCGGGTCAGACTTTTACTGACTTGCAACTCTGCAACTAACTTGCAACCCTGGCAGGCATTGGCCCTATCGGACCCCGTCAATTGGTGCTGACATCTCTTTGAGGCGCGCGTGGAACACAACGCAGCGTCGACCCGGGCCAGCACCCTAATTGCGTAACATAGTTTGAATCTGAATCGAAATGATTTTTAAGTATATTGCTAATCCATCGCTTCATATGTTAGAAAAAAAAATCTGCTTAACAACGTAAATAACGCAATGAATGTTGTTGAACTGTCAAATTAAAACCGATTCCTACTGATAGTGTGTGACGCAATTAGCCCGCTGGTCCTTACCGGACGTCGAGCTACCCATCGCTCACCGTCCGCAAGGCCGCGCCTACGGTGGCCGGGAATCAGCCTGCGACTCTCGATGCGGGCGTCTCCCGCGGTGACTAGGGCCGTGAGGGCGCGAATTTTGCCTCTCCCTCACGCGTTCCACCTCCTCCTTCGCAAGCATTACTGCTTTGCAGAAGGAGGTGACGGCCTCCCATGCACTCTCGCTCTGAACCATGGCCTGAACTAGGGCCGGACGCGAGAGGGAACTATTTCAACAAAAACACAAAACCAACCAAATGCAGCATTTTTTTTAATAATTAAAAAAACCTGACTGGATTTCTCTTATAATTATATAATTCACTTCAAAATATAGGTACCTACAGTTTACCTGACCTACTCACTAAATGTTTTGGTGTTTTTGCTCACTAGAAATAAAACAGATTAGATTAATCAGTTTTATTTTTAGTAAGTTTTACCTAATCGTAATTATCAAATGCCACTTGGATAACGTCATAGTAGGTAACTACTTGTTGCTAACGATTAAGTCAACCAGGAAGGATATATGATAGAATATACGAGTGATACATTTTTATCGTGATCGTGAACAAATATCCGCTTACATAGTTTGTTACGTGGCAATATTATATCGAATCCACAAGCGAGGGGACGGAAGTTGTGTCAACAGACCCATCTTGGTTTTGACTGCACTCTCTAAGGTCCTTGAAAGGACCTGTCCTTCTGAACGAGGCCACCATCTTTTTTCCTACGCTTCGACCTCTCTTCACTTTAGTTGGCAACTCCTCGGAAGAAACCACCCAGATAGCAGACTGTCTCTTAGTTTCAGTATCATAACAATAAATCCAGCTTTGGTCACCCGTAAGTATGTTGATCACGATCTACGTATGGTATTCCGAAATACCGCTCACCGAAAGGACGGTTTTCCGAGAATTCATTCGGACTACCAACCGTCGATGAATAATATTTTCGGCGAAACGTTTCATCGGCCAATCATTTTTTCGTTCAACAAACCGTCGGAGTAAAGTGTTATCGGAAAACCGTCCTTTCGGTGAGCGGTATTTCGGAATACCATACGTAGATGGTTGATCTCAGCATTTGAGTCAACTCCGTTAAATCTTTGAACCATTTCACGACACCAATCAACACGACGGAGTTTTTGGGCCTCTGTCAAATTATGAGCCAAAGCTTCCTGACCGCTGCTAAATGGTCATGGAGGATTTTGTGCACTTGACACTTACCGATGCCAAAGCTTATCCGAATCTGCTGATAAGTCACTCTTTTGTCAGTCTCTTTCATACGCCGCACAACACTGATGTTATCTTTAGTCGTCGCCGTAGAAGGCCGTTCCTCACGCAGATCATCGGTGAGATTAGTGCGACCACGTTTTACCAGTTGTAAACAGTGGCACGAGATTGGGCTTCAACGTGAACGGCCAATCGAAGTCATAAAATAACATATCATATGATAACTTTCTTGTTGACTTAAATGATATCGAAATTCATAAAAAATCATTGTACGAAAATTTTCTCGCGTTAAATTCATGCTCACGTGACACAGACAATTTTCAATTTACCGCCAAATCGTAAAAAAATGACAAATGAATAAAATATTTTAATTAAATACAATAATATAGGCAAAGAGTTCCATTTTCAAAATTTGAACTTATTTTTTTACTAAATCGTTTACAAGTGGCCAGTTCTAAAAACTTTCGGTGTCGCCCTCGTAGATGATTTGTTTATCTTTCTCGGCTTTCACGAGGTTCCCGTCATGAGGGACCGTTATGTTAATATATTTATTTATTATTATTAATACGTGGACGTCCACGTCGACGTCACGGCATCACGATAACACAGGGAAGTAAAATATATACGTAAATCAAATCAAATCAAATTATTTATTTGCTTAATACAGGTAGGTATAAACAGATGTTACAAATAAATATAAAGTACTCTGTATCATTACCTAATAAGGTGTGCAAATATTTATATTATTGTTAATCAATTAAATAATTATTAAAATAACATTACAAAACAATTATACTAAAAAAATAAAACATTAATAAAATAAAATGAATTCAGAATACTACAAAAGACAGTTTAAAAATAAAAATTGTGAGATGAATAATTATAATACATGTCATAGACTTAACAATCAAATAAATTAAATTAAAATAATGGTCCAAATTAAAATTAAATTAAACAGATGTCGAATTAAACTATTAAAGCATGTCACTATTTGTATTGTCATATTATTCAGTGTCAATAAATTACTCTTACTATAATGTATCTATCTATATTTTTATCCTGATAAAAACTACATAACATTTATTCACCAGGAATATGTGCTGTGCTTCGACTTGAATTGATGAACAGGTATTTTTTTCAACTTATTGTAAATGAATGATGCCATACAAATAATACTTTTATTGATTAGTGCTGTTTTCCATATGGTAGGTATATCAATTTCTAATCTTTTTTTGTCACGTAATTGTATAAAGTAGCTGTTAAATTGAATCCTAATTATCATATGACTATACGATGACCATTGTATTATCGTATTTAATGTTTGGTTGACTACGTGCTCGTAATAATTTTCTTTGTATATAGACATAATAATAAATAAACACTCTTTTAAATTTTCGTTCACGATAACGATTATCCGTTACATACATTTTATGGACGTGGACTAATAATTTCTAGACTCTCGAAATTATAAAAGCGTGCATTAAATACCACTGCAAACTGCTACTGGTAAATGCAAAAACAATCTTAAAGTCTGTATCAATATGATTTAATATCTCTTCGTTCAAAAATCTTAATTTATGACATTAGCGGTTATAATTTGAGCTATAGCGATCACTGCTAGCACTGCGATTGCCGGTTGGAAAGGGGATGCTGCGCCTGGAGTGGGCGCGGGCGTCATCCCTGTTGTATTAATTATCCATGCGCTGTAGCTGGAGATCCGGGTATACACTTCTGGGTCTGCAGAGACTATGCAGTTTTTGTGTCGAATTAGAATACCGTTTAAGTAGCCGCTGCATACTAACGGGTTGCCTAAATCGCCCTGAAAATAAAGTAAATAATATTGTATTTTTTCTTGTCATGTTTTGTTGGTTTAGAAAGGTAAGAAGGTAAGTTCGAAAAGTACAACTTTTGGGGTGTATACTTGGTTCCTAGGACAATAACCAAGGTATGGTACTGAGGGTCTACACACTTTTAAAAGCGTTGCGACGTCGCACCGTTTTAGGTGCTGATTAGGTGACAGCGAATTTATTTTATCCTCTCGACTGAATTTCGAGTTATGTGTATATGAGTGAATGTGTGCGTAAACACAGGTGCACTTTGCATCTGTGTTTACTCACACACTCTTCCAACCTCAACCCATCGAATTACGACCGAGGCGAGATCAGGGGGTCTACTCCCTAAGCACGAAATCCGTAGTTTCGGCCTTAGTTACGGGCATTTCCTACTCCGTATCACCTACGGACTAGTTGGGAGCCCAAATTAAGAATTAATGACAACACGATTTGACAGCTGTCCCTACTCCCGATGTGTTTTTGAACATCCGAAAACAAATATTTGACACTCGATTCGACGGATCGATAAGTCAGTTGATACGACATCAAAATAGTTAACGGGTTGTCGACGAAAGTAACAAACAGGAAAGATTTGAAACTATGGGTGCTTTTTTAATGCTAGAAGAAGCTGTACATGAAGAGCGGAGCGAGGGTTCACTCCGAAGTCTCGAACTACTTTCGAATTGGCCCGTATTTTCGTTGACGGACTTAGAGAGTAGACCCCCAGATGCAAGACAAACAGGCTTTACGTGCTTGCCGAGGCACGGGGGTGTCACACCACCAACTTCTAAACTCCAGATTGATACTGAGAAATTACATGAATCCTAAATATTCTAATCCTAATATTATAAATGAAAAAGTGAGTTTGTTTATAAATTCGTTTGTTACGTGTTAGGGCGCTGACAAGAGGCAAATGATAGAAGCCTTGTCTTTAAAAAAAAATTGCCAAATCTATGTAGTTTGTGGTAGCTGAAAAAATATATGTTATTCTTGAACATACTCGTATTTCTCAGAACTTGGTTGTTAAAACACGTTTATAAAAATAAATCTCGTTACAAATTAACGGTAAACTAACCCTTTACTTTGAGTTTCAATCTAAAATGTCTGTATTAAATATCAACGTACGGTTGATATTTAATAATCAAGAACGTCTTATTTTTATGCAGAACTTGGTTGTTTTTTATTTTCGATTACTCAACTCATTTTAGAGTAAATAGATAATTGATTCATATCTTGCAATAAATTACAAGCGTTGTGTCATTGTGCTTCTCTTTCTTTTGTATGCAGTCTGACAGTGACTGCGGTTCAGCTGTTGTCAGCGTCTTAAGGGCTGAACAGACTTAGATGAAATTTGGAACACAGGTAGACCCTGAACTTCCAACCCAGGAGACCTGGGGTAGGACACAGGATACTTTTTATCCCGGTAGTTCGTTCCTGTGGGATAATTTTCGAATACCACGCGGGCGAAGCTTCGAGCATAAGCTAGTACAATATAATTATTACCGTGCATCCTGAAAACGGCGTCTGTTGAACACCCCGCGCGCAAATCATGCTATCAACTATATTAAGTTGACCATAGTAATGTGAACTGCAAGCGTCCTGGGCGTGCACCTGCTGTAGTATCTGCATCAACTGCACACTGGCCTATAACGAACAGAACGAATGAGTGATATGGCACGTTTGTAAAGTCAACCTCGCAACTGCTTTACCAACCTAAGATTGAATGTCACATTGTACGTCATAAAACGATAAAAGGGCCTCGAACTTGTGATATTCTATCACCGATAACAGAGATGGAAATGTCAATAATGTAATGCATTGACATAACTACTGAAAAGCTTATGCCAATCCTGTTGAAAATCGTTGTAGGAATACAAAACGATACGAAATCGATTGCCGGTTGTGTAGGCCCTCCGGTATATTTGTCTATGCGTCAGTTACACAGTTTCAGCCTTACTGAAGTTTCAATTTACAACTGTTGTCAAAAATTGCGAATACTTGATATTTTCGCGCGAACTGGATGCGGAGTCGTCGTTTTTGTTATTAAAATAAGGTATACAGCAAGAGTTGAGTCCGCAATTCTTCATAAAAATTGTGAAATTCTCCATTAATATGCCTTTCTAAGTATACAATATTAGTTTCACTTCTCTGCCGTACTTATTGAGTATTTGATATTTAAGAAATGAATTTTCCAATAATACTCGCTTCCATCCGTCTATGACAAATGTAAGTACAGTGCCCACTGAACGGCGGTAGCACGATTCGACTATCCAAGATATAAAAAGTGCGAGTCAGACTCACGGACCGAAAGTTTCGTATCTTGAGATGAAAACTATTTTTCCATTTTCAACTTTTTTAATGGAATTATAACTTACAGTAGCTGTACTATTTTGGGCTCCCCAGCCAGAAACATAACAAGGAGTTAAGTCGGTAACGCCTGCGTCCCTGATCGGCAGTGGCACTGGTGTACTTGTGGTCGATGAGAATGCAGTGGTGAGCTGTAAAAGATGAACGCTTAGATAGTTTACTATCTTCACGTCAGGTAAAAGCGCGCCAATACTTAGAATACTAGGACGAAATGATGCTATTATTTACAATCAGTGTCGCTAAACACCATAAATAGGACTTGGTCGCTGCATAACACAAGCATTTTTGTTGCCCCACGGGGTGAGCCTAATTAATATTTTATCAATTGTTGCGTGACAATTGATAAAATATTAATTAGTTCGGAAAATCCAAACGCGCCCTCTGTCGCCGTGTTGACGCATTTGGCTTCGCCGATCAAAATAAGCGCGATGATATGTTACCCCGAATATCAAAATAAAATATCTTTTTTTAAATAAATCTATTGGTGTATCGACGCAGTTTATGTTAGCATAAGTTTTGGAATCACTGACTCCCAAGTCACAGGCAATAAACCTAGTTTGGGAGCCAGGAGATTAATTAGTCTCACATCTCTGTACCAAATTATTGTTACATTGTTTTTATCACCAAGTTATAGATAATAAAAATATCATCATCATCATCTTAATCTCAGATATTCTATGTAAATTATAATTCTCAAAATGTACATTACGCGAAATTACGTTGTACTGTCTTCTTGGTGGGACGTTAAATAATCTATATAAAACAAAGTCGTGTTACTTACACCATTTATAACTCAAGAACGGCTTGAGCAATTTATATGATTTTATGTTTTTGGGTTTGTCTTCGCCCGGAATAGGATAAAGTATGAAAATATGATATTCATGAATAAAAAAATTTAACAGTCAAAACATCAGTCTAGCCGTTCATTTGTTAGAAATGGTAACTTGAGTCACTACGAACTGTTAATGGTACAATACGAGTATGCCCAACATATCGTAGGTAGGTAGGTAGGGTAGGGTAGGTAGGTAGGGTAGGTGGGTAGGGTAGGAAGGTAGGGTAGGTATGTAGGGTAGGTAGAGTAGCTAGGTAGGTAGGTAGGGTAGGTAGGTAGGGGGTAGGGTAGGTGGGTAGGGTAGGTAGGTAGGGTAGGTGGGTCGGGTAGGTGGGTAGGGTAGGTAGGTAGGGTAGGTAGGTCGGGTAGGTTGGTCGGTTAGGTAGGTAGGGTAGGAAGGTAGGGTAGGTAGAGTAGCTAGGTAGGTAGGTAGGGTAGGTGGTAGGGTAGGTGGGTAGGTAGGTAAGGTAGGTAGGTGGGGTAGGTAGGTCGGGTAGGTAGGTAGGGTAGGAAGGTAGCATAGGTAGGTAGATAGGGTAGGGTAGGGTAGATATTTAGCGCTGCCCGTGGGAAGCCGGGCCGGGTAAAGCTAGTAAATACCTAAATATTACTCACGAAGATAACAGCGATATCATTCACAAACAGGGAACTCGTGAAATACTGGGGGTGCACGGTGATTCTTTCTATAGCCCGAGAGTGATTGGTAGAAACGTCACCGGTAAGACTCACTGCACCAGAAAACACCCTGAATTGTGCCGGGTTGATTGGCAAAGAGACCCTGCGGAACAGTTATAATGTTAACGTATATTGTGCTCTTTCAAATAAACTGAGACCTATTTCATAGAGTAAAAGATGCATTAATTATAGAATTTAATTTAAAATGTCATAATTTTAGTTATGCCATAAAGGTAATAATTATTTTGCTAGTAAAGCATTTACCTTAGACAAGAAAAAAAAGTTTAAAAACTCGTAAATATTTATTTAGTTGTAATTTTCATGGCAACGTAATTCATGGCAACTGTATTATATAAATTTGACGTTCGAAAAGTGCTGTTTCTCAGTCTAGTTTATATAAATAAATACCATGATAATAAGTAGGTTTGACCACTGACCCATTGACTTCATCGAAATTGCAAGATGCAGCCGTCACTGCATGCTGTAAAGTAACCAACACTCCTCCACATCGGTGTCCTCTTGTATAAATTGGTGTTACACCTGTGTTTTGCAAGGACACCTAGAACAATATTGATACATGTTTATTTTGCTTCACTGGTGTGTGTGCACTGATCACAGCGCATTTTGCTCGGGAACAGTTTTGGCTTTTACTTAATGGCAGATTATTTATATCCAGGAATAAATAATAGGGTTTTGCTCTATTTAAGGGTTCCGTAGTTAACAAGGAATAGTTATATATTTTGGCCATGTCTGTCTGTCTATCTGTCCCCGGCTTAGCTCGGAAACTCTTAGTACTAGAAAACTATACTTTGGCATGGGTATATAATAATTATATATTTTAAACACGTCCACAAAGTGGTCAAATCTTGAAAAAAAAAAATTTTAGGTTACCTCCTTTACATGTAAAGTGGGGATGATATGTTTTTTTTCTCGTCTCGTCCCATAATGTGGGGTATCGTTGGATATTCCAGAAATATTGAGGGTCTGTGAAGACCATTTTTCGATTCAGGGATCCGTTTGCGTAATATTTAGCTTTAAATTGCTCATTTCTGTTAGAGTCAAGTGTGTGTCCCCTAGCTAGATGGCTGCTAGTTGCTATATGGCTGCTGCTAGCTAAATGGTTGTTTTGGGATATGTGAAAAAAATCATGGCAGCAGTACATAATAACGAAATTAAAAGAAAAACTATCACAGCTAAGGCTTTACAAGTTAACTAGTATTAGTGGACCAACTTAAATTTGCAGTTGGAGAATTCACCGTGACGTTTATCGATATAAGGGATAACATTTTTTTTTTTCAACTACAATGTTAAGTTTGTTTTTGGTCTATCTATATCTAGTCTATTTATAATATAAATTAATCCCAACTACGGAACCCTTCATCCTTTTTTGTATAGAAAATAAGGCAAACCCTCATATTTATTATTCGGTAGGTACCTAAAAGTCATAATGACGATTGAAAAATCAGCCTTCTAGGACATGTTTTTTAAACGTCATAAAAAGTATGGCAAAGCTGACGTGTATAATTAGAGGATTTATTTATTAACGTTGCTTAAGTAGGTATAGATTTTTTCTGGCTGCACTAAAAATATATATTTACCATATATGGGAACTGGTTTACAGTTGCAGGCGTTCCTTCTAATAATCTGTTGGCCCCTTCAGCTTTTAAAGAGCATACATGTGTGCCTGTTCATCAAATTAACAACAATAAGTATACAAAAGTCGAAAGAAAAAAATAAAGGTCGGTTTAGACCAAACGAGCAAATGCACATTCTATTCCCACTCTTCCTAATTTTCTTCTCTTCTTGTATCAATAAAATAGAATAACAAGAACGCTCTTGATCTAGTTGTACGTTTGTTTGGTCTAAACCCACTTTGAGGCAAAGTCGCATCTGTGCGCAACAATTATGTGTCATACATTACTTGAATTCAAAATCTTAGATAATCACCAACTTTTGAAACCGAAATCGAATTTCATACATAACTCCATTGCAACCAGTTATTTAGGGTCTTTTCTATTACAAATGATCACTCAATAATAAATTCAGACTACATACCTCTATTGTAGATAGTTGACTAGTGCCCGTATTATAGAACCTCACTCAAGACTCAAGCACTACTTAAAACTTCTTTCTACCAATCAAATGGCGTTCAACTAGTTTTAAGTTATGCGTAAATCTTGAGGCTCTGTCATACGGATCTTAAGTGTCGATATTCTGAATTCAAGAATGTAAATAAATATTTATTATACTTTGACGGTCCAAGTCTTTAGACCAGTAACGATGCTTCATGTAAAAATTAAATTCTACGGAAGCGAGAACCTTTTTGTCCGAAAAAAATACATATTGCCCGCACTTTTAAATGTCAGTGATGATTCAAATTAATATTTTCAATAAAATGATTACATTATAGGTATATTAAATTCTTACCACACAAGGCAATCACAAATAAAACCAAAAATGTGTTCATTTTTCCAAAATGCAGATAACGAAAAACAAAACACAATATTGTATCACAAAATAACGTAACACACTGCAAAATAGTTACCCGATTTCTGTTATTTATATTGGCTTTATCATTTGAATAGGTTTACCAATAATAATCTAATCTAATTTAGGAAGAACAAAACGTTATCATTTTACCGCTATTTCATGAACTAAGTAGATACTGAAAACAGCGTAGAAAATTGTAGTTTACGTTCTTTTTATGAACCCCTAAAAATTGACTGGTACCCGGTAGGTACCAAGTACGTACCAAGGTATTTTGATATCTAATCCCTGTAAGTAAATAACTCGAGCTTCTGATATATAATATAATACGGTAAATATATAGGTGAAAATTCTTTATTAATTAACCCTTAACCGCCGTACAAGCGAAGACTTCAAAAACATGGAGGGGGTAAATATGAATCCATGTGCACAAAAAGATCCTTAATTTCATCTTAGTGACTCCCGTCACTGTAAGGGAATCACCCAGGACTCCTTCGAATATGGTTCGCTGGCAAAACGCTCTGCGCTTTTCACATTGCCATCAATTAGGCTTGGATTGAGAGTAGAATTAAGTGCCCAATGGAATCAGAGGGAGTGTAAGTGGAAGAGTTAAGGGGTTCTAAGGGAAGAGGAATAAAAGGATGGGAGTTTAAACCAGCATTTATTTGAGTGAGGCAGGTAGCCATATCCTCATAACTAGCAAGCAATTAAAAAGTTTAAATAATTAGGAGAATGAAGCTTCACTAGATAAGCAACTAGTTTAAAATGACAGACTTGTGTCGAACAGCAGGTATTATTCCCAAAGGTGGAATAATAAAATTGCAAACTCTGGCTTTTGCAACTGGATTTCCAACTTCCTGGGTGAGGGATCGATCAGAGTGGTCATCGGATCATATGGTGTTCCTCAGGGGTCTGTTCTTTCTGCGACTCTATTTCTGCTGCAAATCAAAGACCTGCTACAGCTTTGTGCTATTGGGTACGCAAATTACAGCACAGTCTCAGAAAGATACCTGTCTAGTGTGAGAGCCAGCAGAGATGTAAAAGCTATTCTTAGAGGCCATTACATTTTATCCTTATGCCTCGTTGAGCTAGTGCTCACTAGCGCTACTGAACATGAGGTCCTGGGTTCGATTTCCAGGTCGGGCAAAGTGTTATTTGGCTCTTTAACCGACTTCAAAAAAGAGGTAGGTATGTTTTTTTTAATGGTATTTTCGTCACTTATGGACCAATTTTGAAAATATTTATCTCATTTGGTAGAGGAAGCCTGCGCGGTGGTTCAATTAAAATTTTATTAACTTTTCTTGGGTAGTAATTGAGTTAGCTTCGATAATACATATTTAATCCACTTTTTGTATCATGATGATGTTATGATACTTCCTGGCACTGTTGTTTACATAGCACGAAGTGGTAAAGTGTTGTAAAAAAATGGACCGACTTCCAATAAAACACTACAAAGTGAAAAATTACTTTAATTTCGGTATTCGGTGGCAATAAACTACAATACAGATCCAAAGACAGCTAATTCCGAAATTAAAGTTATTTTTCACTTTATCGTGTTTTTTTTTTGGTAAAAGTTTATTTTCGTCAAGAATTTCTCAGTAGCAGCCCGGAGTCTGAATCTATGCCCGGTTGATGCAATAGGCTCGCCCCCCGTTACATGGGAATTTAAAACATAACTGGCGAAATGTGGGCTACCTAGGTACTAGCCATCTTATGTAATCCTTTTTTTTACGCTTGAATACAAGCGTAATGTTCTGTCCATCTATCTATCTCTGAATAAAAATTGAGATAGACGTTTACGGCGGACGTCTAGAGGTTAGGTGTTGCACGTTGGAGTTGTTTTATTTTTATTTATTTATTTATCTCTGTAACAATTTTAACATTGTGTCTCAATTTTACACAAAATTATAACAATTAAAAATTAATAGAATTACAAAATAAATTATTGTTTAAAAATGTAACCAAATAAGAAATTATAAAGTTAAACATTTTAAATTTGCTGTTATTATGTTAATGTCAAAAAATAAATCTAAAAATAGTACCTTACCAAATAAACTAAAGATTACTTATGCCACTATTACCTATGTCAAAAAATATAATCTAATGTCAATAAAAATAGAGATGTTACAAATGATAATATAATATTATAGATGTTAGTAAGTAGGTTCTAACGACAGAGTAACAACAAAACACTTCCTAATTATTATTTATCTTTAATCTGCCGAGGTGATAACGTTGATACTTTAAAATTATGGTTGGAAACAATTTTTTTTTTTTACTGTTAGCTTTAATATTAAGTACATTATTAAAAAAATCCGACTGCAAAAATACATAACAGAAAAGAGAAAAACAAACATTATTATCTATTTATTAACTTTATTTTCGTTAGATATCGCCGGTGGGGTGACACAAAAGTTATACCATATTTCAAGTTATTGGTTTCGCCTGCAATACCTTACAAAAAACAAAGTTCATCAAACATGTCAGTTAACATAATTTTTGGTCATAAATTTTTAAAGGTTTCATATAGAAATCGTTACTTGATGACACGTTGTTTCGTCCTTATTATGATAAAAATATAGATTATAACCTTTATCTAAATGATAAAGACAAAATTATCAACATAATTCAGTCAACGATATGTGTAGAAGCTGGTAACATTATTTTGTTTGATATTAAAATGATTTGAGCTCGTTTTCTTGTATACCCATTAAAATGGATAAGTTTTTGTATCTCTCTGTGATTGTGTTTTCTGGTAAGCATTTTAGATAATAAGTACCTACTTATTTTATATCTACCTACTATAATAATCAATAATTTATCCATCAATTCCCTCGAGGCTGCTTGTACTCTACACGGAATTTTACTGACTGGTCCAGATGTGAAATTTTCATACATTCGTCGAATCATCATAACAGTGACATTTGCTTGAAAATTGAACCGCCGCCGCCAGACCGTTACCCTGCGTCCTAACCAAAAATATCGTCACGTTCATTTATGTCATTGCATCACATTTATTCGGAAAGCCTTCCGGTTTTCAGAACAAATGAGGCGAACACGCGTTCGGAATCGCCGGACAAAATGAACGCAACGATCGCTTAGCTTAGAACGCGGCCTCGAAAGCGATTGTCGTGCAAGTATGTGATCATCGGGCACGTTTATATGAACAAGACATAATCGCGCGACCAATCAAGTCGCGAATGTACGTCATTATTCAGGTACCTAAACGATCGCGTATTCATGCGATAGTCATTTTAGGTTAGGATGCAGGGTGAAAGGTCCATGTAGTGTAAGCGAATACCAAGCACTCTCCGCTCGGTATTCGCTTTTTCAATAAATTGCGAAGTGAACCGATTATATACACATATACTACACGGAACTTTCTGTCAAATGCGTGCACTGACTGGTCAGGTCCACTCAATCTGCGAGGTTCTTTCCTCAAAAGACCATTTCAGACACCAATCTACATGGCCTTCACATGATCTGTCCAAGACTATGCCTGGACTTTAAAAGAGACCGTGACCTCTGAGTTTGTTTCGGACTTTCTTCTCAGAGTAGTCAGATAGGAAACGCCGACCTCATCTAGTTTTTAAAATATGATTGACGTTATAAGTGTTGGTACAAACCTACTTACAGAAATAAAAATCATTTATCATTTTTAACCCTGCATCCTGACCGAAAGCGACTAACAATAATCCCTTGCTTATACATTATAGGCTTATAAAACATTAATTTTTACCTTCAAAATACATAGACATGTGTGGTAAACTATTAGGCAGATACATCTAAGAATCGTCCCGACACAGTACTGTCTTATTTTTCTGTATAACTTCTTTAAAACAATTATTATTATTTTGATTAACAGTCACATGCACAAGCTCTTTATATGCTGAAGGACCAAACAGAATACTTAACGGATCACCTGCAAATGAAAATCAGTTCCCATATATGGTAATTTATTTGTATTTTTATACCTCGTATAGTAAGAGTTCCCTATTTCTAAAGATAGGTTAAGACCAAACGACCGAATGTACTTTCTATTCCCTCTCCACCATATTCTTTTTATGTAAACGGGGATTGAGCATTCTTTCGTTGGTTTATCCATAAGTACTAAAATGTCCCCCCATGGGAAGAAGGCGTGAGTTTATTTATTTTATTTTTTAATTTATTTTATTTTTTATTTATTTATTAGGAACAATTTAGGAATAACTTAACAAAAGACACGAAGATAGCTGCAAAAGTAAAATACTGTGGCGCAGCTATCAACGCCCCACACGACATACATGGAAGATATTTGTTCCAGACACATCTTTAAGGAAGTCTTATAGTAAAATTAACAATTAAGTACATATGAAAAAAAATCACTCAAAAGTTTGTATGTAATGATGTAGAGTGGAATCGAGGGTGAGAGTGTTTGTGAGTGTGTGTGAGTGTGAGTGTAAGTGTGAGTAAAATGTGCAATTAGTGTATTATGAGAAGATGCTAGCATGAGAGTTTATTTAAGATACTAAAAGTTGCTCAGTTGCATCATAGGACATAGATTTAAGCCAGTCTGTCAATTTCTTTTTCTTTTTCAATTTTATGTATGTGTGTATGTACAAAAATGTGAAAAATATCAAGAAAATAGTGATTTTGTTCTTGTACTGTTTCTATTTCGTTTGCTATAAGCCCATCTTAATCTTCTGTATCTAACTTTTTCATGTAACGTTCTCTTTACATGAAAAAGTTAGATACAAATATACCTACTGAAAATTAGTCAAATAATATGCTAAGTTGATGTTCTTTCAGATTTCATTGCAACGATTAAGTCAAGTACATAGTGTAACTAGAGGACACAGATGCGGGGGAGCATTGGTTACGTTACAGCATGCGGTGACAGCTGCATCTTGCACTCTCGAGTTCGTCAACCGACAAACGAATGACGTCAAGTGGTAAGCATTTATATTGGTCAATATTGTAATAGTTTTATAAAGAATGAGGAGTTCTAAGAGCTGCTAAGAGTTGTAAATGCTACCGAATGGACGGGAGAACTTTTGGTATTGCCAGCTAGATTGAGCACTGAAGAGATTGCTATAGCTAATGAGGAGTATCCCGGTTGCGCTGAAGCCCTCCATAAAACAATGAATTATTTTACAGAGCCTAAATCGTTAACACTAAGTCTGTTTTTCAGGACCTTATCGCCAATCAACCCGGCTGAATACAGAGTGTTCGCTGGTTCAGTGGATCTAACCAACGACACTTCGGCTGATCGCATTCGGCGTATTGCTAACATCAACATACACCCGGATTATAGTACGAGCTTTCCTCCTCCCAGTGACCAGTTTCCAAACGATATTGCTGTTATTATTGTACGTAATATATTTGCTTTATTGAATTCCTGTTAATTCATTATCTATAATAACTTCTTGCTTCAATCAATTTATTTCAGCTTGGCACACCGTTCTTAACCAACACAGTAGTGCCACTGTTGGTAACAGACCTGATCTCGTACACAGAACCGGTATCTTGTACTCTTTCCGGATGGGGGGCGCAGGGTTCATCACCTACTGTAAGTTTTTCTATTCTTTTTCCATTCAGACTAATAAACAAATTGTAAATGAAATAACTGGAAACCCGAAAAGGGGTCATTGTCTTCATCATTATGAAGTATGAACAACTTTTACCTCGGGACGAACCCTGGAATCGCGGAAAAAAAATATTTCGATACATTTATCAATTTGTATAAATCATGTATTTGAATACCTATTATTGTTTTTTTCTCTTAATTCGATTAAAATGTATGGAACTACTTACTTTTTTCCCGCGATTTCAGGTTTGGTCCCATAGTAAAACTTGCTCGTAACAATGAGTACAATGTCCCTTTTCGGGTTTTAGACTTCATAATTTCATTATATTTTGATCATTTGTTATAGACGAGTACGCAGTTGATGCACTCACAAATGTTGACGATCTATCAAAACGTGTGCGCTTTAATGGTCAGCTCATCATTATTACCAACCATGCTGTGCGCTTGGGCTCCTGGCGCCGGTATAATAGAAGGAGCTGCTGGATGCTCGGTAAGAACTTATTGTAAGCAGCCGATCTCACCGTAAAAGCACAGGTGAACTGAGCCGTCACTAGTGTCAATCCCTAGCATGGAAAGGCAAATCACTTGAATCTCACTTCACCTAAGTTTAACGGACACATTTTACAAAATAGACCAGCAGGTCAGCAAATGGCTCGTTGGTATGACGTCCTGGGGGACTGCTGAGCCCATGCTCATTCTCTTGAGTTCAATAGGAGTCCGGTGAAGTGAAATTTGGTTTTTCCTTTAGGAATTTCTCAGTAGTTGACCTGCTCTTAGGTGGATTTGTGTTCGGTTTGTGGTAATGCGCTTGCCCCCGCTGTATCTCTAACTTCGAGGCTAACTCTTCGGGGAACACTAGCGTGACATTATGTTCTGTTAAGTCGAATAAGTAAAGTTGCCCCAGCATCTCACGGGTGCAATGGACACATGTCAAAACTTTGAAATTCCTGTGCTACACCTAATTTAAATATTACGGAATATTCAATATTTAAATGTAAACATTACGGAACAAATGTTCTAAATTGTGGTGAAAATTTATTCAAAATCCAGTGTGTAGTTTAGAAGATTTACTAAGCGGTCATGCAGACAGACACGAAAAGTTACTTTGTTTTTATTGAGGAGTGGGTATTTTTTTTTCCAGGGTGACGAAGGCAGTCCTTTAGTCTGCCACGGTAGCCTAGCAGGTCTTCTTATCAAACCCAGTGGCTGCTCAGACATACCTACAAGACCTCAACTGTTTACCCGTGTCTCCAGCTACACTACATGGATAGATAATGTCATCGCCCAACCTATACCTGAGCTTGGGCCAGAGCCCTCAACAGAGGTTCCACTGACGATGTCACCAGTGACGTCACCTGCGATTACACCTACTACGCCCGCTCGAGGTGGAGCACCCACTTTACAGTCTGGAATGGCGGTGCTAGCAGTAATCGCTGTTGCTCAAATTATAACCTTATTATAAATTAAAGTTTTTAAAACGAAGAGTTATTAGATTTAAGAGCATTAATACTGAATGCCAATTTTTTATTTTACTACAATTCGTGGCCGCGTGCTTCCGAAGGAACTTCCAAAAATGACACACATTCATACAAAATTTACAAAAACCTTTCCTTCGTTGGGAACTCCTGTAAACCTAGCGATAGTGGTTTAGGCTGTACGTTGTCTGTCAATGAATTAATTTAATATTTTTATTAAGTAGAATAATTATTCACTCTACTATGTTTCAGATTTAACATACTGAAAAAAAAAATTATGGTTATTCAAATTGTGTACGATAACGATATAATAACAACAGGCTGAGATTTAAGTTTTTCGTAAGCGTTTCGGACATAAGTATAAGACAACATAAGTATAAGATATTGAAAATCATACCGCTCATTGGGTAAATTTTGGAAGCGCTAGTCTTTTTTTATCCCTAAAAAACAAAATTAGCATTGCAAATAATTATACTTTATAAAATCGGTAGATGCGCTTGTACTCACGATAAATCGATCCAAGTTAAATGTCAAAACGGGCCTATAATTTTTTGACAACTTTAGTTGCATTTGAGCAAGCTATATGAGAGAGATATAGACTGATAGGAATATTGTGCAAACACCATAAAACTACGTCTGTCTTTTACTTGACAATAATAATTATGTGGGCGTCCAAGCAAAAAGCGTCCCTACTGGACGCTTTTTGCTTGCTTATTGAGTTAAGACTAGATTCGGTATCTAGAATAGTCAATTGCTAATATGGATTAATAAAATATTCAAAAACTGTAACATTTTTACTTTATCAGACATTTATAGTTGAAACTCTGAAAAAGCTTGATTTGAGAAAAACTATACGGACTTGCTGATAATTGAGCATTAATTAAAAATCAATTAAAATCGTGAACTGCAATTTTTCACCCAACTTTGAAACTAAATGCCGAGAACTGGACCCATTTTGCTTAGCCGCCCACATATTGTTTTCGGTGTTCCTAAATGAGATAAGATTGCAGGTTTCAGATGCAATAAATATGCGAAGATTATTGACAAATTTCAGTCAATTTTAACAAAAGTCAGTTTTAACACCAATCAAATCTTTCTCGATCAACAGTATGGTTTTATTAAAACACGTGAAACGTTCGCAAAAGAAGCCTTTTATCTTTTTGGCGTCACTATTCATTTACGTTTTGATACACATACTGACAGGTTTCACGTTGTACGACTGACGCCGTTGTCACCCTATTAAAACACATAGGTATTTCTCTCTAAGTCTATTTTAGTTACTTTCATAGTAATAATAATGTCATACGGTATTTTACCTTGGGGACGGGCTGCAGACATCGAGTCTATTTTTATTCTGCAAAAAAGAGCATCAGAGCCATATATGGCCTCCGCAGGCGCGACTCTATAAGGGATCTGTTTAAAGATATTTACATCATGACGGTACCTTTTCAATATATATCTATGAAAATATCATGTACCTACGTTAGGAAAAATCTACATCTTTTTAGTAAAAGAGGCGAAAGACACAATTAAGGGACTAGATTTAGGGACCAATTAGTTCTACCAGGTTTCAGGCTGGCTAAAGTAAATCTTGTATAAAACGCACACTTTGCAGCTAAGCATATTATAAGTTGGGATATTAAATCGCTGATAAACATGCCAAGCTCAACGCTGGTCCTGCTCCACAAGGGCGCAAAAACTAATTGATTAGCAGTTGGAAACACTGTTGAAGCTGCTGAAGATTTCAAAAAGGATGAATTTATCCCAAGAACAAACTTAACACTGTAATTGAAAAACATGATCCGTCATACATTCCAACTGCAATTATATAAGTTTGTACGCACAATATTGAGAGATTAACCATGTTATTTAAGACCATAGACTTCTTATAGGTTTTTCTGATATTTTTATGTAAAGAACTATTTTCTGTATTTTTTATATAAAATTTTAAGCTCAGTAGTTTCGGAGACGGGCATGGTAAATTTTCATAAATTTTCTAAAATAACTTTAACAGTATTTATACCCAAATAATAAAAAAAAAACTGAAATCCTTTTAATAAGCCCTTAATTTGGTTTTTTAAACAGTATAGTTAGGAAAACTTTTTTTTTAATTTTCTAATTTATCCTCCAAAAGTAATACCCGTATTTAAAATTAATTAATTTACGTTACACAGTTACACGTCCGTATATGGATCACAGAAATTCATATTTGTACCAAATTTCAACTTAATCGGTCCAGCAGAGAGATGTCCGGAGCAAATTGGCTGTAACAGACGGACAGACAGACAGATAGACACACGAGTGATCCTATAAGGGTTCCGTTTTTTCCTGTTGAGGTACGAAACCCTAAAAACTGCTAAGCTTTAGTAGGATTGAGCCGGACATGACTGCTGAATCTCACAGAAGCTGTGGGCTAAATAAAAGTCGTGGGTCGTAGTGATCGGTACAAAAAGAACGAGCGAGCCTACTGTAGTCGCATATGATGGGTATTTACCCCAGTTTAGCTCCAAGAATCTGCAAAAGTATAAAAAACACTGCACTGGTGCGGTATGTGGCTTCAACTGGTTAACACCCATCAACATCTGACATCTCACCTTGTTAAAAAGCAACTGAGCAGCGACGGAAATTAACCTCATTTAAAAACGTTAAATACCTACTGAAATATTTATTCGAATACTTATTTCATTACTAGTAGTCGCCCACTGGTCGAAATTCGACCCTACTTTCAAACTATAAGGTACTTACTAATTCCATGAGTACACTAATTCCATAAAGTTCATTTCATTTCATTTATTCGTTAACAATTTACATTGTGTTGAATATACATGCAATTTACATAAAAATTATAAGAACCATGAATTATTAATTAAAATTCCAAGAAATTCAAAATATAGTGCCTAACAGTTTCAAATATAATATCGAAACAGTTTTAAAATACTACTAGACAGTTCAAAAATAATATATATTAATTATGAAGTCAAACAATTTTAAAGTACAATGTCAAAAACAGTTATAAAACAATATAATTAAAATGTCAAACAGTTTCAAATATTATATCAAGAGATTTTAGATTTTAAACGATGTTACGAGTATCTAATTGTAAAAATAAAGTGTCAGAGACAAAATTTATAATTAAACTTTATAATGATAACAGTCAACATATCATTTTGGAAATACAGTCTAAATATCCATAATTTAGCCTGTATTGTCCACCGCATCGATCAAACAGGATTTCAAACGCGCTTACTGCTGAAGAAAACAAGTTCCCATATACGGTAAATATAGCTTAAGAGCTGGGGAAGAGATAGGTCAAAAAATTCAAATTTAACTAACTATGGTGATATTCTCTTAGATTTCGTTGCAACAACTAAGTGAAATACAAAGTGGCACAAGAGGACACAGATACCCTGGGCATTGATTACGTTTCAGCACGCATTGACATCTGCATCTTTTACTTGTAACGACAAGAATGAGATAGAATTGTTTATTTATAGTCAGTATATGGGATCTTGTGCACTATGTGACCAGCGGGTGACTACGACTTTTCGTACGACCGGCTGCAATCTTGGCTGCAGATACTCCGACCAGAAAGTTTCACCACCAAAGCGGTCGACGAATCGTGGTGTTCGGTTGTGATCGCTTAATGCGCCACGTCCCTTAGAATAAGTGTACGACACGGCAATGCACTCTGACCAACCCTAAATTTTATAGACTCCAAAACAAAATGATATCATTATGACAGTAGCAGTATCTTTTCGCCAATCAACCCACCTGAATACAGGATCTTCGCTGGTTCAGTGGTTCTTACCAACGACACTTCTGCTGATCGTCTTCGGAGTATAGAACAGATCGCAGTGCACCCTATGTTTGAAATGAGTCGGCTGTTTGATAACGATATGGTCGTTATTATGGTAAGTAATCAATCCCAATTTGAATTGTGATAATATTCGTAAACATAACAACAGCTGTTTCCAGTTGGTCGTTTTATTAAGTAACTATAGGTTAACATCTCTATAGTTAAGGCGAAGATATTATGAAACTATGATACATCATCATCATATGCCTAGCCTTTTCCCAACTATGTTGGGGTCGGCTTCCAGTATAACCGGATGCCGCTGAATACCAGTATTTTACATGGAGCGACTGTCTATCTGACCTCCACAACCCAGTTACTGGGTAACACTATATCCCTTGGTAAGACTGGTTGTCAGACTGTTGAGCTTCTGACGATCCGTAACAACTGTCAAAGATCTACAAATGACAGCCGGGACCAACGACTTAACGTGCTTTCCGAGGCACGGAGGAATCTTGGTATGAACAGATGGTCACCCATCCACGGACCAACCGCGTCAAGCGTAGCTTAACCTGATCGATCGACCCGTGCGTCTGTTATTATAATTATAACCACAAGATCCTACCACAAGAAACTATTATACATGTAAATCAAAATTTGTAGCTCTTTTCTACGTTCTCTGAAGACGTGGTAGTACCATTGTAATACCTATATCTACAATGCAGCAAGATTGCAGGATGGGGAGCCTAAGATAGATCAGCTTATGTAAGTAAAACCCCTTCGTAACTATTCTTTACGCTGGGCTGGCTATTCTTATCTTAAATTGTTAAGACTTTTTCGAACAGTGAGGCATCACTGCGGCACGGTGGAGCATACGGTGGAGGTCTGCCCTGCTTGGGCGGAGCACCGCCGGATCCTCACGGCAGCGATCGGCGGCGGCGATCTCTCGCGTCCGGCCCTGGTTCAGGCCATGGTTCGGAGCGAGAGTGCATGGGAGGCCGTCACCTCCTTCTGCGAAACAGTGATGCTTGCGAAGGAGGAGGCGGAACGCGTGAGGGTAAGGCAAAATCAACGCCCTCGCGCCCCTAGTCGCCGCAGGAGACGCCCCGGGCGTCGGGAATCGCAGGCCGACTCCCGGCCACCGTAGGCGCGGGCTTGCGGACGGTGAGCGATGGGTAGCTCGCCGTCCGATAAGGACCAAGCCCGGGTCGACGGCGCGTTGTGTTCCACGCGCGCCTCAAAGAGACGTCAGCACCAATTGACGGGGTCCGAAAGGACCAATGCCTGCCAGGGTTACGAGCCTGTCCGAAAGGGATATCGTGGCCCTGGCACACAGGCATCTGAAGGAACACGGTGGGTTTTAGTCAGTAAAAGTCTGACACTCCCTCCCGCTCCACCCAGAGCGGGAGAAGTTATTTGATAATTTCCCACCCAAAAAAAAAAAAAAAAAAGGCATCACTGCGGCCGTATTAAGCAAATATCAAACGCTTTGCTTATTGTTATTTTTTGTCTTTCATTCATCATCTTGTCTGAACACAAAATTAATCAGATTGAGACTGAACATTCACCCGAGTGAGTGTCTGATGTCAGCTTCATACGCTTGTAGCTCTAGAACTGCCCTATTTAACTATTCTTCTACTTCGTCGCCGTCGTGTCGATGGCACGACAATGTACTAAATTTTGTAGGCTCAAAACTTCGCCACTTCCACGGCATCGTCGGTGGCAGCGCAGAGGTCAAAGTGACTGCATTTTACTATTAATTTTCATAGATAATTATTCCGCGGCTGTGTGACAGTTTGTTTCTTAATAAAAATAATATTTATTTTAGGTGCGCACACAGTTGATTTACTTGAGGAAGTCGATGTATGGTCAAACCCCGTGCGTTGAGCTCTACAGCAATCTTTATCAAGTTACCATAGAGAGAAACATGATTTGCGTGACATCATGACAAATACCACCTTCTGGATGCGCGGTAAGAACATGTGCCCGTTTTCACTAACACTAGGTGGTACCTAAATTAATGCCTACATAAAAGCGCTCTGTAGGAATTTCAAGTTACGGCACTAAGCCGAGCGTTGAAAATCCAACAGCGTGCTTTTATTTAGGCATTTTTGTTTATTAGGGTTCCGTAAGTAGGTAATATTTTTGGATTTAATTATAATACAGAATAGACCGGCTGAACAGTACCTACAATGTGGATTTAACTTTATTTTCAGGGCGACTACGGCAACCCGTTACTACCCGTTGCTTTAGCAGGTCGTCTAATACTGAATATATACATAAAAATAACAGCTGCATAGCTTCTGAAAGCCCTGAAGTCCCCGGGTCTCATCTTACTATCAATGGGTACAAGACATCATCAATAATTCTCCACCAGCGCCCGCCCTCGGCGGAACATCCAGTTACCAACTTGGGCTTGCAATGTTACCAATACTAGCTTTATGCACGCTAATATCATATTAAATTAAGAATGTTTGGAAATACTTATGGAAGAATTAAATCATATGACGAGGGACCGTACATCCTCGCTTAAGAGGTCAAGTCGTTCAAACGGTTAGCCATTCATTCGGTTATTAAGCATGTAACGTTTTGAATAGCTTCAACCTTTTGAACCCCATGCATGAAGTGGATACCCAATTATAACAGAAACACTTCGCATGGGTTAGCCTGGTTTCCTTTCACCAATAGAACGGCTAACCCATTCAAACTTTCAAAACCCTTAAAACCCTTACGAAAGAAAACGATTTAAAGGGTTTTTTAAAGTCAAAGTCAAATTATTAATTTCAAATAGGCACCATAAAAGGTACTTTTGAACGCCAAAATTTACAAAAAAAAATTAATTGATTCTAGTTGCCCCTTCCAAAATGTAGGTTTTGATAAGGTTGACTAACACGTTCATATTATAAAAATTTTCGGATGGGGTACATACAAACCCACTCACTATGTATGATTGTAAAGGTTTTTTAAAACCCTTCGCACAAACCCTATCGAAAACCGATAGGTACGGTCTTACACCTGTGGGCTAACCCAAACGGTCCCTGCGTATTACATAAAAACATTTTAAAATTGTGCACGATCTTGCTATAATGGGTGGAAAAGTTTCGTGATAAAAAATTATTAATACCAAGATAATAGATTAGGTTAAATTAAAAGTAAATAAGTCATTATTTAGTTGGTGCATGTATTAAGACTGAAATAAAATCAAGTTAATAAAAATGTGTTTCATATTTATTTATAACTAGCTGCGCCCGCGGTTTCACCCGCGTAATAGCGGATCCCTAATTTTTTTTTTAAAATAAATTATAGCCTATGTTATTCCGTAATAATATAGCTATCTATTGGTGAAGGATTTTTTTCAATCGGTTCAGTAGTTTCGGAGCCTATTCGTTACAAACATTACAAACAAAAAAATCTTTCCTCTTTATAATATTAGTGTCGATAATTGACATTATGTCCATTGTAGGTAATTAAATAATAATAGAATATTTCCACAGAAAGCGTAATAATCAACAGGATCCTAATATGGCTACAAAATAATTGTTATACCACATGCTAAATAGTGGTTGACCTCAATTACCGCAATCCCCAAGTTCAAGGAAGTAATCGAAACCAAACTACAATTAAGGGGAGTTGGGAGTCCGGTCTCGACCGTGAACGCGTGCGCAAGCTAGATCGCGCATCTCGGTTGCAAAAATGAATAACTTATCTAAGAGGCTTAAATGTGCGAGTTGTAACATTGTGATATGTGAGGTGTTAGCGTTTATTCAAAATAAACAGGATGTAATGGATGAGCAAAGTCTAGTTCAAATATGTGAGAGTGCTTTTAGTGCGGAGGACATTAAATCTGCGAAGTCGTTACTCTTTGAATCGTTGAGCCAGCGGCCGACGACGCGAAAGCGGACAGGAAGAACATTAGGAGACTTGGACGACATCATTTGCTTGATTAAGGAGACAGATCCAGAAGAAATTCCGATTTTTGTGGCCAGAAGATTGGAAAAACTACCGCCCGTAACGTTCGATCATGTTCACGTTACAGTTTTACTTAAAAGGATAGTTCTACTTGAAAAGAACATACAAGATTTTCATTGCCAGTATGTTACCAAAAGTGAATTAAATGATCGGATTCACGAATATTATAAGACATCATCTTTTGTAAATCAGGAGAGAAATGTAAACACGATGAGAAGAGAAGGTAGATTTAAAAACTTGGACAGCGGGCCGATGGCATTACCTACATTATGCGGTGATGAATCAGCGGTCGATCGCAGTGCGAGCTACACATCTCTTTCCCCCGTGCAACCGCCACCTGCGTCGTTGCCGGCCCCAGTGAGCGAACCTACGGCGGGTGTGAGTGAGACAGATGGTTATGTACTGTCAACTGATAAAACGTCGCGTACCAGCGCACCGGGAATATTATATCATCACGATCGCGACGTAGCTAATGAATGTAAACAAATGAATGTTTCAAATGAGAAGCGTCCCTCGTTTTCTGAGGTTATTCAGAAGAACGTTGAACGACCAATATTAAATAATATGGAAGAGTGGACCGTTGTACAGAAGCGGAGACATAAAAATCGGTTTATTAGTCAGAGAGGAAGTGCGGCTGTTAATAATGAGGAGAAAAGTGTACAATTTAGAGCGGCGGACACGAAAGTACCAATATTTATATCAAATGTGCATAAGGCGGTGTCAGAGCAGGCTACTGTAGACTACGTGTATGAAAAAACTCGAGAGCGAGTTACACTAATTAAAATTAAAATGAAACAGGCAAGAGACTATAATGCTTACAAACTTTTTGTAACAAAGTATAAAATTGATACATTTTTAGATGGTAAGTTGTGGCCATCTGGAGTATCATTTAGGCGTTTCGTGCACTTTCCTATGAGGCGAGTAAACAAAGACGTACATGAAAATATAGGTACCAAAAATGGACAGCCTTAGTAAGATAGTAAGCTTTAATTGCAAATCATTCAAGAGGTCTATGGAAGGCATAAGAGCATTATGTCGGTCGGCGGATGTGATAGCCCTTCAAGAGACATGGTTGCTGCCACACGATCTGCCGTTGCTCAGCACGGTTGATGACAGCTTCGGGTGCACCGGGACGTCGGCTGTAGACACATCGGCGGGCCTTTTGAGCGGCAGGCCATATGGTGGCGTCGCGTTACTGTGGCGTAAAAGTGCGTTTGAGTCAGTGTTGCCGATTGCGTGCAATAATGTGCGAGTGTGCGCGGTCAGAATAACCGTAAGTACAAGATCTGTAGTCGTATTTAGTGTGTACATGCCAACAAACTCGAGTGATAATCTTCCTGAGTTTACAGCCTGTCTTAGTGCTATTCGCTCAGTTATAGAAGTAGAGGAAAATAAAGGAATTGAGGCTTTTTACATCATAGGAGACTATAATGCACATCCGAATGAGTTGTTTTATAACGAAATGATAATTTTTTGTTCAGATCAAAGCTGGGTCTGTGTAGATGTGGAGATGTGTGACAGTGATACCTACACTTTCACAAGTGAATCACATGGCAGTAACAGATGGTTGGACCACTGCATCGTCACTAAATCTGCCCAGCAATCAGTCACTAGTGTCACAGTACTGTATGACATGTATTGGTCCGACCATTTCCCGATTCTGATTGAATGTGACTTGTTAAAAATTAATTGTAAAATTGTAGAAAGTAATAATCTTGTTAATCGTGCTGTGTGGGGTGAGAGGACGTCTGAGCAGATAAGCGAGTACCACGACCTCTGTCACTCTAAGTTGAGACTTATTGATATTCCTCGGGAGCTGAGTGATTGTTGTGATAAGTTTTGTAGACGCAAAGAACATTGTTCAGCTCTTGACAAAATGTACTCTCATATTGTGCATATACTGGAACGGGCAGCCGTACAGACTTATAGGATAAAGTGTCGAAGGAAGGGTGGCTATGTCACGGGGTGGAAGAAACATGTCGCGGGCGCTCACCGCGAGGCCCGGCTTAGATTCCAGGTGTGGACAATGGCTGGTCGCCCAGCCAATGGTCCTATTTTTCATGATATGGCGGAGGCAAGGAGACATTTTAAGGCTAAACTCAAGTGGTGTCAGAACAGGCAGGACCAGCTTAAAATGAATCTCCTTGCTTTCAACCACGAGAACAAAGACTTTCGGCGTTTTTGGAAGAACACGAATAACATGAATGTGAGACCGGGTCTCCCGGTGAGCGTCGGTGGGTTTACTGACCGTAAGAACATTGCCGAATGTTTTAGGGACCACTTTTCTGTGCGGTCACTCTTGGGCTCGGCGTCTCGTGGAGTAAACGGAGCTGAGACCATTGAGACTGAGCGGAACGCGAAAATACCTGCCAAGAGTGTGGCTTCAATTATTTCGAGGATGCAGCGTGGGAAGTCGCCGGGTCACGATGGTCTCAGTGTCGACAATTTTAAACATACGGGAGTTCATCTGCCTAGAGTTTTGTCACTGTTTTTCACTTTGTGCCTTGGTCATTCCTATTTACCGGAACCACTTATGCGGACGATTGTGGTCCCTATAGTTAAAAACAAAACTGGTGACACATCCGATATGAACAACTATCGACCCATCTCACTAGCTACCACCATGGCTAAGGTGCTTGACGGTCTGATGAAGGGCTGCCTCTCAGAACATGTTAAAGTGCACGACGCCCAGTTCGGATTCAAGGCGGGCGTGTCCACCGAGAGTGCTATTCTCGGCCTGAAGCACACCGTCAAGTACTACACCATGAGGAGGACGCCGGTATACGCGTGTTTCCTTGACCTGTCGAAAGCTTTCGACCTTATCTCCTATGATGTGCTATGGGACAAGTTGAGGGGCACGGGTGTGCCGGTGGAGTACACAGCGCTTCTCCGGTACTGGTATGCTCATCAGACAAATCGGGTGAGATGGGTCGGTACTCTGTCGGATGAGTATCGAATGGAATGCGGAGTAAGGCAGGGGGGGTTAAGCTCCCCCTGTTATTTAATTTATATGTAAATGAGCTCATCGAGCGACTGAGCAGCACACATGTCGGCTGTCATATAGACGGTATATGTGTCAATAACATAAGTTACGCGGACGACATGGTGTTGCTCAGTCCCTCGATGAGTGGACTGAGAAAGCTTCTCACGATCTGCGAGACGTATGCGGAGGTGCACGGCCTTAAATACAATTCAAAAAAAAGTGAGGTGTTAGTGTTTACGGCACCTAAACAACAGCCCCGTCGTGTACCTCCAGTATATCTCAACGGCGTTGAACTGAATGTGGTAACTCAATTTAAATACTTGGGTCATGTTGTCACCAGTGACCTACGTGATGATGGGGACATAGAACGCGAACGCAGGGCGTTAGCGGTGAGGAGCAATATGCTCGCCCGTAGGTTTGCTCGCTGCACGGCAGACGTCAAAGTCAGTTTATTTAAAGCGTTCTGTCAGTCCTTCTACACGAGCGGCCTATGGGTGTCATATACGAGCCGAGCCTACAACGTCCTGCGCGTGCAATACAACAATGCCTTCAGGATGCTGTTGCGGTTGCCGCGACGTTGCAGTGCGTCGGGAATGTTTGCTGAAACACGTACGGATGGCTTTCACGCCATCATGCGTAAGCACTGCAACGTTTGCGTAGCACTCGGAACGGCATCCTGAAAATGATTGTTAGCAGAGTGGACTGCCCCATCCAAAGGCACTGGGTAGAATTAGGTATAGGTTTATGTTAAATAGAATTAAGTACTAACAACAATAACATAGCATGTAAGCACAGTTTGTTTTAACCACTAACTACGTATGGACTGCTTAGGTCTGAAATCAAGATATTTTATTTTATTTTATTTATTTTATTAAGTTTCACAGCGACTGAGTACTTAATAGTAGCCACGGGTACATACCAAGCTATACATTTCCAGTAAACAATAAATGATTTATTTTTGTGGGTAGGTTTGTACAAACACTTTTGAACTGCTTACTACTCTGAGAAGAAAGGCCGAAACAAACTCAGAGGTCACAGTCTCTTTTAAAGTCCAGACATCTCATCATCAACAAAATCATGGTCAGATCATGTGAAGACCATATAGATTTGTGCCTGAAATGATCTTTTGATGAAAGAACCATACAGATTGAGGGGTCCTGTCCAGTCAGTGCACGCATTTGTCAGTAGTCGTGCAGCTCAACTCAGAACTGAAGGAGTTCAACGATTCGACGAACAATATCAAAGAAAGGACATTTGGGTGGGCCGCATAAAGTACTCAAACAAGTACCAGACCAAACTAAAAAAAAAAAACAATGAACCACCAATGTACATAGGTAGTCATCACATTAATAATAATATAATAGTTTAGAAAGTATATATTCATGTCAATGTTTATATAAAATGGTATACCTAGAGAAAAAGAAAAATATAAATAGTAAGCAAAAAAAAAAATTAATCAAGATTAACTGTAAATTTATTGTAATTTTATTACAAGCTGATCTCGCACTATATAGGATTTCCATACAATGAGAGGTCAGCTTATACTGGAAGAGTATAACTTGATGCGTAGCCGAGTTTACAACAGGGAATCGATTCCATCACTCAGTTTACATTCGATTAATGATTTATTAATACATTGGCGATTGAGTTTGGCGATCGTAAATCTTTATAACGTTGTTAATAAAGGTCGTTAGTCGTAAATAATGAAATGAAACTGGGCCAAACAAATCACTGGCCCCAATGACGGGGTAAATCGACTGGATTAAAAACAAAAATGATACCTAAAGGGCACTTAATATTTTGTTTGCTTGGTTTTTGTTATTAGATTTTGAGTTAAACGTTTTGGAGAATAATTCGCATTGGCTATTGGAAAATCCAATCTTATTTATTTAAAATGCTAATAGAAATATTTTTTTAATGAAATGTCTTATATTGGTTTAACCAAAACTTACCTAACTATTAAAATTCAATTCAAGCTCCAAACTCTTCGATTCATCGATCACTGATTTCACTGTGTAAAGGCTCTCGCAGACAGGCACCACGCGACGAAGCAAAGCGATTCTGGTACAACAATTTTTATTAAGTTTTTTTAAGAGCCTTAATAATGTAGGTATTTACATAGATACATCTATCTATCTACATACAAAAGTTATTTCAAGTTCCTTATCTCCCGGTCTTCACATTCGTGTAAAGGATAATGATAAATCATTTTATTTCTGTAAATAGGTTTGTACACACGGCTACAAATCAAGCTATACATTTCCAGTATACGCTGACCTCTCATTGGACGGAAATCCTACACAATGCCAGATCAGTTTATACTGGAAATGTACAGCTTGATGTGTAGCCGTGTGTACCACCACTTTAAACGCCAATCATATTTTAATAAAAAATGGATTAGATCGGCTTCTTATCCGACTTTTCTCGGAGAAGAAAGGCCGGAACAAACTCATAGAACTCTCTGTAGAGAGAACTCTGTCTAAAACGTATTTACTCGTACATCTGTTAAATTTGTTGAGGTTTCACATGCACGTATTCCACATTTCACTGTAAAGTGCATCGTAATTGAATCCTTTTGTGAACGAACGGTCTGAGAGAGAAGTAATTGAGCCTCCACTACTACTGTCACATGCCTATTGTCGTTGAATGTCTGAAACGGATAGTATAAAAAACTATGGGCGTGCGATATTTTTGAAGTGTGTTACAATTTCGACCCTAGACGAACGCACCTGCTGCTTTCAAGCTGGCAATGTCGTGTATTTTCATACAATCTGGCCAGCACAATTTACCCGACAGTCAGTGAGCACATTTACTGTCCTTTTTTAATTTTATTAGATAGGTAGATAAATTAATGATTAATGAATTTATTTTTAGTTTGGACCACTGAGCATTGTACTACATAAAAAATCCTCCCAAGGTCGTCCCAAAACAATAAGCTTACTTCGTCCCAAAATATAATTTTAATTATTTTATTCCCGCTTCGTCCTTTTTTATATTCCTTCTACGGCCCATATTTTTTAGGGTTCCGTACCTCAAAAGGAAAAAACGGAACCCTTATAGGATCACTCGTGTGTCTATATATCTGTCCATCTGTCACAGGTGATTTGCTCCGAATCAAAATTCTTCTTTCTTTTTAATTTTTTTCTTAATTTTAAAATAAATAAGTTTTAAATTATTTAAGAAAATAGATGAAAGATTACCATTCCCCTCTTATCTCCAAAACTACTGAGCCTAAAATTATGAAAAAAATACAAAAATAGCTCTTTACTTATAGATTACAGGAAAACCTATAAGAAATTTGTGATTTTTAAAATAACATGGCAAATTACTCAATATTGTGCGTACAAACTTACATTTGAAGTTGGAATGTATGGGGATCATGTTTTTCAACTACAATGTTAAAGTTGTTCTTGAGATAAATTCATCCCAACTACGGAACCCTCCATTGTGCGTTCATTGTGCGCAAAAAAAACGGCCATACTTACTTTTTTTGTAAAATCGGCAAAAAAGGGTTACGTATTATTAAATATTTAACATCTAAAACAACCGCCCCTCCCTGTCTTCTCCGCGAGAGAAAATTTACTCGTATTATTTTGCAATTACACTATTCATGCAAGCACAGTACTTTTTAGTGTTCGTTTTGTTAGGTCTACTCCTAGAAATTGTGCACAACGTGCCGTGTCGTGAACAGAATACCGTATCGTATGCATGCAACGTACTACGGATAAAAAGTATCCAGGTTATAAACTAGTTTATCCAAATCCTAATTAGTGGGATAATACTAATGATTGAAATACTATCTTAAATTAATTCAAACCTACAGTTCAGTTAGTGTTAGATTACTGCTATTACCTACACCTACAGACAAATTATTATTTGCTATTTCTGAAATTTTCTTAATTTTTCTTTCCATAAGCATCTTCTACAAAGTATTAGAAAACATATAAAAAAAAAGATGACTGAAATCGGTAATGTCGTTCTCAAGTTAAGGCGTGACCAAGGGAAATAGGGATTCATTCTTAAAAAGATTATTATTTCAAATTAGTACTTTTTTTTTTTTGATGGCTGTACCTTTGAAGTACTTGTAATTTGGGACGAATCACAACTTCAATAGAGATATGGGACAAACAAAACTTCAGGACAAACGAAGAATATAGTACATCACTGCAGCGGCCTGCAAAAGTGGCATTGATGGACGAATGTCAAAATGTGGGCCGAGGCGAAGCCGAGGCACTCATACGTGAGTCAGTGCATAAAATTTCAATAGTATCAATTCGACAAAGTAATACTAATATTTCATAATTCAGCAAAGATTTGCCTTAGGTGAGTGTTCACAAACGCAATCTGTCAAGATCTCAAATAGTACCACAAAACAGATTTAAACCTCCTGTTAAGAATACCTAAAGAAAATAAAAAGAGAAAATGCGTTTATTCGTGGTAAAAAAAGAAAGAACACAAACACGAAAAGAACAAGTTGGGGGAAAATATGCGTCACATTCACGCAAAAAGGCCATCGCTCAGCATAATGCTGCGACCCTATGCGAGACAGAGCCCCAGGGCTGGTTGTCAGCGACTGCCATAACTACTATATAGGGTGTATCTATTCGTACACGAAGGGATCATTGTACTCATCATTATGAACAACTTTTACTATGGGACCAAAGTTGAAAACGCGAAAAAAAAATCAGCTGTTCCCTACATTTATGTTCGCTTAACTCGTCAAAATGTAGGGGAACAGCTGATTTTTATTTCGCGATTTCATCTTTGGTTCCATAGTAAAAGTTGTTCATAATGATGAGTACAATGATCCCTTCGTGTATGAATAGATACACCCTATATAGTAGTTATGGCATTGTTCACAATGATGAGTACAACGACCCCTTAAGAGATTTTGTGTATGAATAGATAAACCTTATATATGCATAAGACAAATATCTTCGAAACATGTTCATTATCTACTGCGTATTTAGTCATACAAACTATCGACGTATACGTGTTATGAGTATAATCAAATAAGTATTATTTGATCACTAATTATTCGCTCGATTGGAGATAATCAGCTTAAATTAATGCATGGAACTGATCATTTTGATTGACGCAAACTGGAATATACCCTGATAAGCACGAACAACTCGCAAAGTAATGCAGGTTTAAATCATAATTACATTTATTAGATACGAGTATTATATTTGATTTTTTTTAAAATATTCTTTTCATGATAGATTATTTACACAAATAAATCAAATTTATGTGTCTGTTTGTAATGTCAAAATAACAGCTTTTCACTAAATGCATAAGAAAGTAAGGTACCTAATATAACAAAAAAAAAACAATATTTAAAATTGTTGTCTGTCTGTCCGTCTGTTTGTTCCGGCTAATATCTGAAACGGCTGGACCGATTTGGACAGGATTTTCACTAGCAGATAGCTGATGTTATAATTTGTTTTATAAAAAGCCACTCACGTTAAGCCGCAGGCAGCAGCTAGTCTATTATAAATTAAACATTCAATGAAGAACTGACTTCAGTTTTTACTGAAATAAATATAAACTATCTGTATCTGTATCGGTATAAGTTTCCAATAAATACAACTAGAGGCATCCTAATGTATACATCTAAATATTTCTGCCATAATTACAAAACCTAAAAGCTTGCAAGAATAAATACATATAAATATTTAACTCGCAGCGACTCCGAAGCAAAAAAATCTGCCTAGCCTTTTCCCAACTATGTTGGAGTCGGCTTCCAGTCTGACCGGATGCAGCTCTGCTGAATACCGGTAATTTACATGGAGCGACTGCCTGTGTGACCGCTACAACCCAGTAACTGGGTAATACGATACCCTTTGGTAAGACTGGTTGTCAGGCTTCTGACGAACCGTAACGACTGTCAAAGATCCACGAACGACAGCCGGGACCAACGGCTTCACGTGATTTCCAAGGCACGGAGGAGTCTCGGTATGTAAAGATGGTCACCCATCTACGGACTAACCTCGACAAGCGTAGCTTGACCTGATGGATCGACCCATGCGACCGTTATTACTTAGCCACGAGCTCCTCTTAGTCGCAGCAACTCCGAAGCATTTTTACAAATTTATAACACGAAAAAGCACACAGCTGTGCCGTTACCATCCATTTGGTGCACTTAGAGTACTGTGGCTCTGCTATTCTGTTAAATAACAAAACCATGGAGAAAGTTCTTACAGTAAATGGGTGTACAGTCCCCATTTATGACCCCCATGTGACGTGAGCGTGACTCTGCTAACAACAGTCTACCCACCTTATGTATTATAAATTCACCTAATTCCAGGCTGAGTGAATTTCTAGTGTTGTTCGCGACAGATTAATTAAAAGTCTACTTTGTTTATATTAAAGTTAATCTTAATTATTCAAAGCTAAGTGCGAAGTAAGCTCATGTCTAACTTATTGCTGTGGTTTCTGCTTAAAAGCTTTCATATTTTCTGTTTTATGTGTTAGTGTAAGAGCAGTGATAACCCTCGGGGTTAGAACTAGAAATAATCATGGAACGTGTTTTTAACTCGACGTGCCGCTCTCCTAATTAAGTACTATAAGTTTGCTTTTAAATTAATATTCAACTCGCTGAAACAATAATTCACTGCAGTTAAAATCGTGTTGAATACAGAATGATGTCTATTTTACTTTATCTGACTAGAGTTTAGGAGGTGTCAATAAAATTACTAGCTGTAAAGTGTCGATGTTTACAATCGACAACGTGTCGTCACACGAGCGTGTTAATTTGCCCTCACTTTGATCAATTCACCAGAACTTAGCACATAAAGTGCAGGCAATTACTTAATCATGTCACTCCCCGCTTCATTGCACAGTCAAGTCTTTGAGGTGTTTGAGAACTTGTACCTGTGTGTGTACATAAACTCGATGTAAAGACAACTTATATTTACAGAAAATAATTCCCGTGCAAATATTTGAGAACAACCATAAAAATGTTGTGCAAAGACGTTTCAATGAGAAAATTATTTGGCAGGTTATTACAGACAAAAGCCTTTCACATTATTGGAAAACATAATGGGAATGTTTTAAACATAAAAAAATATTATCCTAAACCCATGCCGGATTCCAGGGTTTTTTATTATTTTCAAAAGTTAATCCGTTTACGAGTAGATTAAAAAATTTAATATCATTTCGGGAAAAGACATGGTAATATTACAAAAGAGGTTACGAAAAGGCTTTACAAACATGAAATATGTGCATAGAAAAAAATACTCCTGGGTAAGCAACATGTTTCCCTTACAATACCTCGTACCTCGGTTAGGTACCTATTTTGTGGAAATCCCTATAAAGCCCCATCATAAATCTTATGTCCCATACGGGTCAAAGGACATAGTTTATGTATGGTGTCTCTGTGGAGGTAAACCGACTAATTAATGTGCATACACATTTGGTAAATCTTAGGACCGCTGCGGGCAAACTCTTGACTTATTATGTTCTTGTTTAGGCTTTATCTCGCCCGCAGTTACTAAGCGGATAAAAACTTTTTGCGACACTTATGACGGTGAAAAATTAATGTGGGAGATGTGCTTATTTTAAAATGAAAATTTAATTTTAGATTGGTATCTTTTCCTTGTCCCGTGATCAATTTTTAATAACATTAGTTGGATCCACAGCGAACGATCCAGTGCGCTCCGATCGGGCGCGGCAGGAGCGCGATCTAACTGGGCAGTCGGTGTGGACGTGCCGCTTGCGATCCAAACACGCGGTGGAGCGCACGCTACATGGAGCCGCCAATCCGCGAGCGCTGTCGGTTTTTTGACAATGCTCAGGTAGGTACCATTTAGAGGATTCGAAAAATTACCAGTGACAGACTTCTGACTCTGACTATCTAAACCTAGCATATACATCGAGTTTTACAAACTATCTTTTGTAAAACTCTCAAGAATGAGTTCCAGAGACGATTCTCTAAAAACTACAATTTACGGCCAGGTACAAAGACACGATGTTCTAAAAATTACAATTTACGGTCAGGTACAAAACACACCTATCACTAATCCAAACGAATTTATTAATGCGAAATTTACTCTGTCTGTCTGTGTGTTACCCTTTGACACCTTACCAGCTGAACAGATTTCGATGAAATTTGGCACACAAGTAGACCATGACCTGATTGTAGGACAGAGAATATTTTTTATCCCGTTAGAACGTTCCAGCGGGATAACTTCGTGGAAAATAATATTTCGTGGTACATTCAAACATCTACCTACCAAGAAGACAGCCACAGAGTACTCTAACATTATTTGCATTTCAATTCCTAAATGGAAAATGTAGCGATTTGAAATGGAATGTAATCAACGGTGTAAATGTAGGGTGACTAAATATGGTTGCCTAATAACAATTCGCTTTATTTACTGTGCTTTCTAGTGAAATATTTTAAATGAGACATGATATTTGTGGAATTAATTATGGTTCTTGATATTTGATTGAACTTCGGTGTTGCATTACGTCTTAAAAGCTAGCCTGAACTGTATTTTTTTTGGGAGTTTTTCAAGAACTGCAGTCATATTGTTTGACCATTAATATCAAATCAAATTTTCGAAACTTATTTTTTTGATAGCTAAATATTCTGTTTTTTTTTCGATTAAAATATGTATAATGTAGGTACTCGCAAACACAAAAAAGAACTCAAACTTTTCTGTAGCGTGAAAAACTGGCATTGCTATACCTACTGGCAATTATATATAAACACTAACAAAGTTCCTTCATATCGAACGGAACGTGGATCCTCACGAGACACAGTGGCTTTTTAATTGTTTCTGTAATTACGTCATGCAACCAGTAAAAGTTAAAAAAAAAAAAACTGAAAAAAAAGTTTTTATCCCTATTTGTTAGTATTGTAATATAGTATATTAGTTTATTAGTATTGTAGTATATTAATATCCTAAAACTATGTTAGTCATTGATGTTCGATCAATTAATGTATTGGGTTTTAGAAGAGATTAAAATTACAAGACAAATTACACAGCCCATTTTAAAGAAAACATCTCAAACCTAATCACGAACAAAACCATTTCAATCTAGAAAGTAATCAGCATTTTCTTAAAGTACCGACATTTATTACAGAACATTTCGCACGATTTGACTCCATATCTTTCAGGAAGAGATCTTTTCCTTAACACGTCTTTTGGCTTCACGAATTACCAATTAGTGTCGCTCCGCGTGTAAAGGAGAAAGGTAAAAGCATATTCAACATTTACAAGACATTTGACGCGGCTCCGCTCGACTTCTGGTCCTTAGCAAGGCATGCTCGTTAATGCTCGCGTTCGTGTTGCTGGGAAAGCTTGAAAGCGGGACATGTCTAAATTACGAGATTTTGCGTTTCTCAAATAATATAATCTGAAAAACTTATAATTTAGACGTTTTCAAGTTTCACTCTGGTTATAGATAGTCCGTGTTCCGTGCGGTGCCGGACGTAAATAATAGCACCATCTTCCCGTGGGTGTCGTAAAAGGCGACTAAGGGACTTACTAAGAGAATGGGCAGCACCATACTGCGATCGCCAACCCGCCTGTCAAGCGTGGCGATTATGGCACCCATTGAGGGAGGCCTATGTCCAGCAGTGGACGTCTTTCGGCTGGATTGATGATAGTCCATTCCAATACATACAATTTCGAAGAGACGACAAGTAGCTTTGGAGGGTGATATTGTTATTTTTTTTTTTTTTTATTGTTTTTTTTTTTTGTTTTTTTGTGTTTTTGTATAGTTTAATTTGTGATCTGTGCGAGTCCCAATAAATGCTTTTTCTTTCTTTCTTTCTTTCTTTACTAGCACAATCAGCCGATATTGTTCCCACTGCTGGGACAAAGGCCTCAGTGAGAGGGAGTGGGCCGTAATCCACCACATTGGCCCTTTGCGGGTTGGTAGATGTTACATGTCTTTGTTGGTTCTAGGAACATGCATGTTTCTTCACGATGTTTTCCTTCCCCGTTTTGGAGCAGCGGTGATAAAAAAATAATTTACACAAAGTAAAGCGCCTGACTGGGATCGAACCTATGACCTACAACTCGTTAGTCGCGGTCGTTACCACTGCTCTCCTGACATTACTTTGGTGGTACGAGGAACAGGGTGTAAAGTTCAATCATTCACCATAAGGATGAGGATCCTCCGACCAGACGGGTGTTGTGTCTGGTGGGCAATTGCCCAACGGTTGATGTCGGGACGTATCTATACTAGTTGCGCGGTAAACTCTGCTTGCGGGATGCAGGATTTTTGTGACGTCAGTGTGACGCCTAGTTCGCATTTGGCGATGTTGATGCCGCTACATTACTATCCAAAGCCATTATTATTGACAATACAAATGATTACACATAGCTGTATCACTAGAATTAAATCATATAATTCAAAAGGTCGGTTAAATATGTATTTATCTCATGGTAAACGAACATGTTTAATTTGAAACGCCTTAAATACGACTTTAATATTATAATTCAAATTTTATCTCTAGAAAATCTTACACCTTATCATGTTTCACGATAACATTAATAAAGTGTTAAGTTTACTTTTACGCGCGGCGTCAGGTGTGTGAGCTGCAATTCTTCTCGTGGCTATAATGTTCACGGGAGATAGCACACGGATACGAGTTAAGGAGGTCGTCCCGTGCAATCTGTAGCTGTATCTGTACCTTCATCTGTGTCTTTAGCGAGCGTTTGTACAGATTAAAGCAGCTGTTCCGTTTAAAATTAATTTTGGTTATTGTTTTGCTGGAGAAGTAATTTTACAAATCGTTCGTAAAAAATTGGCATTTATGAACGCTTTAATAAAGTCTATATTTCCGCGTTATTGTAATCACATCACGCGTCACTAAATACTACTTTAACAAATATAGTTTTTGATTAAATAGTTAACTCACGTTAAGCTTTGATTTTATTTACCAAGTATGTTTCTGTCTAGCGCAAGCTAGTCAGAAAAAATAGACGTAAATAACATCGGTCGAGTTCAAAAATTTTAATTATTTTCAGTGTCGCAAACGTGACAGAAAACCAATAAATGTAGTCTTCACCAAACATAGCAGGATTTTTTTCAATAGACTTTTAATTACAGGATGCATATAAAAAAAATACCTATCAACATACTATCCTACTGCTATTATACTAGCCCACTATCCACAACCGTACAATATAAACCCTATGATATACCTCGTACAACGCTTGTTCGAAGTTTCCAGCAGCTAAAGTAGATTACCCCTTGTAATACTCTGCACTCGGATCGAAATACGACACGTGTAAGTGTAAAATGGATAATGTTAAACACGGCTAGTTTGTGCAGATAAAACAGTATATTTAAGGTCTTCTCGAAATAATAGGTTCAAATTCATAGGAAGTTACAACGACATGAATAATGATTATAAATGCGCACATTCAGGGCCTCAAGTCTGCTATTACAATAGTGTCAGAATGGTCGATCATTGATTTCATAATTGTTGATTTTGACAAGTTTGGTAATCTACTATTATAATGGCGTCATTATGACTTTGCAATGGTCGGCCACTGACACTACACTGAAAGAAATTGCATATATTGGTAATCTCGTACATAATGACAAATGAATGACATTTCTACTAATGGGTTTTATAATAATGGCAATACGACAATGCCATTATAATAACACAATTATATTACGAGAACATTGACCGACCAATGATCGACCATTATGAATTTACCAGATTACGAACTTTTAGCAAAATAGCAATGGCATCTGCCCGGGAATTTATAAAAATAGCAGACTTGGGCTCCAGCTGTGCTTCACCTTTGCAAAAGAATAATCTTAGTAGAAAAAACATGGATGTCTGAAAACATTTTGTAATATGAAATAAATAATATCATGAAAAATTCCATGATAATTCTGTGCCAAATAGCAGCTCATTACAATAAAGACCATCTACTCTTTCTAAGCATTTCAAATTGCATAAAAGGAAACCCAAATTATCTGTCTTCACGTCCAACGCATGCTACGAGGCTACGACGTAGCTGTCGTGACGTAGCCACTGCTACAAAGGCGTAGACTCTCGTAGCCGATATCTTTAAAACTGACATACACAAACATTATTCAAAAGCATAAAGCTCCTTCCCTCAAATATGGCGAGGGGGGTGATGGCTGATCCTTGCGTTATGCTCGTGAACGGGTGCTGCTTGTGGTGGCTGGTCGTCTTGCTGACCATGGTTTTGTTATTGTTATTAATTATTAACTGTTTTTTATTTTACTTCGATGGTGCTAGTTTATTATTTGTGACTTCGAGTTACAGCTATAGCTTTATGTAAGCGGGCACGCCCATTATGCCTGGAGGCTTTATATTTAAGTACGTTCTGTTTACGTTATTTCTGCTCGAGTATAATTTTTTGACGATTTTTATGTTTTTTTTTTTTATAGTGGTTTGTGCTAGCTAGCATAAGGCAAATAATATAATTATTTTAATGTTCTGTGTTGCGTAATGAAAATTATTTTACATTTTATTGTATAGATTCAATTCAAGTTTTATATCTGAACAGACAGCTGTGCTGCTGGGGATTTTGTTGCGCCACTTCTTCTTCCCAGCTATAGCACTAGGAAGTGGTGAAGGGTGGGCAGTTTCGGGGGACTGCCTTATGTGATTTTGACGTTCGAAAAGTGCTGATTCTCAGCCTAGTTTGAATAAATGACTTTTGATTTTGATTTTGATTTCATACATTTCGTGTGTTTAATACTGATATTTGTTGTTTGGTAGGTACACAATGTGTGTGTGACTGTGTGTGTTTTCCAGGCTTTTGTGTGTATTTAAAGTATATTTTACTTGTTACCGTTAAATTAAAATAATTACCGCAGTTCTACGTATCGGAGGCATCGTTCCTTATTATTTATTTTAGTATCTACGTAATCTACGACGCCAGCAGGTCAAGCTACCCGTAACTGTCAAATTTTCCCAATCAATCTTGAACTTTATGCTGTAGGTTTAAAGTTGAAAATCTATTAAAGAAATTTGACAGATTGTAGTAGCTTGATGTCATGTGCTGGCGTCTGTACATCCAGTGCTGAATTTAATAAGCCATAATAAATCTAAATTTACGATAGAATTCTTTGGAACCAAAAAAATATTAAGGGATATCCTTATTAAACGCTTCCCAAACGGTATCTGTCAGCTAGTCACGTTGGAAAATACAACAAAGCAAAGTACCTATTTCTCAAAATCCTTGTTTCCGACTGATGTTTTTTCCACTTAAACAAGTATCAACTCTATTTCAGCGTTAATTAAGTTGATTCCAGAATGACTAGCACTATCGAAAAAGTCATAATAATGTTTAAAGGTGTAGTGAAAACTGAACTGTATGTGTGTGTGTGTGTGTGGGTATTAAAGCTATTTTTCAAAAAACACATATTTGTTTACATTTTTGGGAACTAAATAGCGAACGCAGGATATCTACTTCAACAGCGACATTCGTAAAATCACTGCTAATTGACTTCCATTAGTACCCCGGTACTTTTCACACTCATATTATAAAGGCGAAAGTTTGAGTGTGTGTGTGTGTGTGTGTGTGTATGTCTGTTACATCTTCACACACAAACGGTTGAACCAATTTTGATAAAATTTTGTATGGAGGTAGCTAACACCCTGGATTAAGACATAGGCTACTTTTTATCCCGATATTCCCACGGGATCGAGACTTACGCGGGGGGAACTGCGGGGCGCAGCTAGTATTTTAATAAGACATCTATCACTTCCTTTCAATTAATAAAATAAACATCGTAACTCTGCTGTTGCAAGTTCTCACCATTATTTAGCAGTAAGTAATAATGTTTCACTTTGTTTTATAGCAGTTTCCGAGCTAAGTTGTGTTAGGTCCATTTATCTCTATTTTTAAATACGACTAAATTGACATATCGATTATTCAGAACGATTATTTATGTGGCAACACCAAGCGGTGACGATAGACAAGTGGTCATGGAAGGCGCGATCCGGAAATCGATTCGTTCACTTGGTTTTGGAGCGACCTACGGGTCGGACAAACTAGAATAACTGTTGATAAAAAGAATTGTTGTACCTGGTTGATTGTAGTAGATTGTTTTATAGCAGTTTCCGAGCTAAGTTGTGTTAGGTCCATTTATCTCTATTTTTAAATACGACTAAATTGACATATCGATTATTCAGAACGATTATTTATGTGGCAACACCAAGCGGTGACGATAGACAAGTGGTCATGGAAGGCGCGATCCGGAAATCGATTCGTTCACTTGGTTTTGGAGCGACCTACGGGTCGGACAAACTAGAATAACTGTTGATAAAAAGAATTGTTGTACCTGGTTGATTGTAGTAGATTGTTTTATAGCAGTTTCCGAGCTAAGTTGTGTTAGGTCCATTTATCTCTATTTTTAAATACGACTAAATTGACATATCGATTATTCAGAACGATTATTTATGTGGCAACACCAAGCGGTGACGGTAGACAAGTGGTCATGGAAGGCGCGATCCGGAAATCGATTCGTTCACTTGGTTTTGGAGCGACCTACGGGTCGGACAAACTAGAATAACTGTTGATAAAAAGAATTGTTGTACCTGGTTGATTGTAGTAGATTGTTTTATTGGGAGAATCCAAGAATATTATTATCTACGCAAGGAGTTTCATTACAGTTGTATTTTCAGCAACAAAGATAAATGAAAGATTTACTTTTGCTCTATTTATTTAAATAATACAATATACAAATTGCACCCTTTTGTCTGATGAAAAACTACGGTGTTGTTTTTCAATGGATGACAGCGAAATCAGCCGCGCCAATTGTGTCTGTAATTTGTTTTTCCATATTAATTAAAATAGTTTGAGGCCCACAAAATGAAAAAAGCAATGTTTTTTTGTCTTATTTTTCTTTTATCTTAAACCATTTTATATCTGAACACATCAGCAACATTTTGGTAACAAAAACCTTTGAAATATGGCTTCATTAAACTATTTTATATTGCACGTGGCAAATGACACTCATTTGGCAAGTTATGATGCCCCAGAGACTAATTAACTCGGACCGCACCTAACTAAAGAGGATTTTTCTTATCCATTAAAACTTTATAGTATGCCACTGTTTTTATCTTTTTCATTTTGAAAATTGTCTCTGTGAAGATCGTTTTAATTTTAAAATGAACTGAGTTACTTAGTAGGTAACGATGAAGCTTTAAGAATGTTATGTTAGTAACGTAGAGATCGTCTAATTTAAAATTGCACGCCCCTCAACTGCTTGTAGTATAATTACACATTTCAAATGAGTGTTATTTTAGTGGAGGGGCGTACAGTTTTAATTTAGACGATACCTACCACTTCTTGATGAAAAACATATTATACCGAACACCCGCAGTGGTGCCGTGTGGTGCCGGACGTAAAGAATAGCACCATCCTATTTCTGCCCGTAGGTGTCGTAAAAGGCGATTAAGGAACTTACTAGAGAATGGGCAGCAGCGTTCTCTATGCATTTTAACACCATATTGCGATCGCCAACTTGCTGCCAAGCGTGGCGATTATAGCAATCTCCCCACCCACTTTGGGGAAGGCCTATGTCCAGCAGTGGACGTTCTTTCGCCTAAAATGATGACCGCGGTGGTAGGCAAAGATGTAAAGAACAATTTTGCCTCTTGCCTCTGCATATACCTACCAGTCGGATAGAATATTTTGTACACAAAAATAAGAACCGCAATTTATTCAAACAAAAAAGAGCCAATTTCATTTTTGGTGCTGAATGAAAATATTCGTTTTTATTAATGTCACAAACGAAACCATCATGATAATATTGCAGTTTGATTTATTATTTTTGTGTTTGTTTTGTACAGTTTTGATGTGGATGAAATGGACAGAGCGTCTATAAATATTTTACTATCTGGTATACTGGTATAATAAACCATAGATAGAGTGCTTCAAAGATCTTTTGGCGTTTGAATGACATTGGCAGAGAGACGTTTTGGGTGAACATTTGGGAAATTACCACAGAAATCATATTGAAAAAATAAGATGGCGGCATTAGTTCAGATTTTTGCCACGCGCCAATCCTTTTACCGTTGTAATACACTACTCGTATTATAGTTTATTTCATGTTTATTAACAGGTAATGCTTAAAACAATTACTATACAACTATCTACACTAGGTACATTAAAAGATTAATACTGAATAGGTACTGTAGTAAACTAGATGCAATAATCTTCGAGAGGAGTAAACGACAGAGGGCAGCACGATTGCCGGTGAAACAACCTCCGTGTAATGAAAACATCTTCAATATTAATCTGCATTCAGGTTATTGGTGGAAACTTGAAGATGGTTGGATGAGAAGTACCCCATAAAGTTTGCTCACAGGCATCATTACGAGGATCTATTTCTAAAACTGGGTCAATGACTCTAGCACCGACAGAATGGAGTGATTTGAAGAACGCATTCGATGCAGATTGAATGCAAAATGGTTATGGCTATTTAACTGGCAGAAACATTAATGTTAGCTCAGTTTCAAATATGGGTTCTTTGAGAGTATCGAATACATACCTATTTTCATAACCAACTCGATGATCGAGATACACCCTGCCTAGTTTTAAGTAAATTTTTACAAGACTGAATAACTAACTCTCTCTATCTTTCAAAAAATCGTTTAAATTGTTAAGTCAATACAGAGTAACAAACCAACAGACAGACAAACAGACTCATTGAATTCTTTAACCATGAATTACAAAACCAGCCAGGTATTCCTTTTTCTTCTTCGACATTTATTCATTGTTTTGTTTATTTTTAAAGTAGTATGATGTATGCTTACAGTTATAAAACTGGAAGTCAGGCGATGTGGGCGGGGGTGACGTTGTTCCTTTGACGAGGGAGTGAGAATGGAAACCACTTAGTTGTCAGAGATAACTTTATAATGGACGTAAACACAGTTTAGCATACGGAAATACACGTTATAGTACAGTCCACATAAACTCACAGCACACACGACGGCACGGTTGGCGCAGTGGTTCAGCGATGGACTGCTGCGCTGCGTGTCGCGGGTTCGATTTCCGCTCGGAACAAATATTTGTATGACCTACAAGTAGTTGTTCCGGGTCTGGCTGTTTGTGTATGTGAGCTTAAATTTTTGTAAACGCACCCACGATACAGAAGAAATTCTTAGTGTAGGGCAACGTTTAAAAAAAAATAAAAAAACAAACAAACACAGGTTATTAGAATATTTAACAATAGAAAAGATAATCATTTAAATACACAATAGGCTTACTTACTAACTTAAATGCACTAAAGAATCCTAAACTATGATATACTTGACTTTCTAAGCTACTTATAAGGGATGAGCGCGACTCGTAAAGACAACAGGTATGCGGAGCTGTAGCTTCACCATAGACTTGATGATGACTGAACGCTGAATAGGGAACGCTCACCCTTTTATGTCTTTTACGTTAATATGCAAATAGCGTGCGTATTATTATACGAGAGTCCGGAAACTTGTTTTTAAAAAAGAAAATCAATTAAGCTGGAAACAGAGTTTATTTATAATTATGAACTTAGAATGGAATTAAATTGAATATAGTAATAATGTGAATTAGGACTTCCGACCCGTACCGAGATTCAGACCGAACTGACGTCCAAACCTAATGAATAATGCTTCTAAGTCAATAAATGCTGACTAGGCAAGCCATCAGCTAGCCATCATCAGGTCAGCCATTCTACTAGCATTGGCAAGGTATAACAGCCCCCCCCATAAGACTGAAATTCGGGGATAAAAGCCGAAATTCAGGAAGTTATACAATTTCCCGTAATCTAGGCAATGGAATTGAAGAGTTTTCAGGTACAGTATCTATATTATCGCTATTGCCATCGTCATCAGTATGGGTCGTCGGTTTAACACAAGAGATATAGAACTTAGATCTATGCTTAGAAATAGTCTTATATAATTTAAATGCCATAAAAGACATAACTATTATTAAAATACACACGGTCAATATAGAATAATGTGTCCCGTATTTTACTAGAATAGGTTCTTCATTGATAATTTTGTTTAACTCTGAAAATATCTCATCATTTTGTTTATTTACAGTGAGATCATCCAAATTTATGTTTTGAAGTAAAATAGGGGATATGTTATTATTTAATTTCTTAGTCTTAGTGTCTATTTTACAACATGAGTCATTTATAATGCTAAAGTCTAAACTAGGAATAGGAATGTCTATATCGATTTCATCTTTTGATGATATAAGTCTCGCACTTTTGTGTATACTGTACACTGATTTGGGATTCGTAATATACCGGTTCCAGACACTATGATTTCACGTAGTTCCGAGTTATCGCAATCCATTGACACTTTACTTGAGCGAGATTGCACGAAAATCCACTGATTATTCATAAGTGATTTCCAAATGTCCAATTCGCCGACAATCGTTTTGGTTTCACATTGTGTGGGGATAGCACTAATTGTTTTCGTTAATAGTTCGCTTTCACACGTAGGATTGCCGCTTGTCAATAATACCGTAGGTATCTCACACAGAAAGAACTCAGAGCTTATTGTTTTACATTTATCTAGGCTATCTAGATTACAAAAGTTTAGCTTATCTTTAGAAATAGCAATATACGAACTAGAAGGTAAAATTAAACTAAAAGTATTTGGATTATCTAAACCATGAGGGGTCGGTAATGCCAAATTATGATACAAGTTAAATTCGTCATTAGTAACTAAAGGAATTTGTAAGACGAATACAAGTTTATTCTTATAGTAGTAACACGTAACTTCCGATATGCTTAATATTAAGTGAATATTATCTAGACTTAGTGTTATAGGAATTCCAGTATCTCTAGGTAGGTACCGGTCGTTATCAGCAAGTTCATGGTATAATTGCGCCGGACTGATTATGTTTGGATGCAGGATGTTTTGACTGCTCAACATAATAGCATTCGTTAAGTCTTCAAGCTGAAACGACAATGCTAGCAGAGAGCTTTCGAGGCTAGCAACTATGGAATGGACTTTTGTTTCAGATATTAGGATTTTAGAAGTTTCCGTGATATTATTTAATTGTAGTATGAGTAGACTTAAAGTGCCTCTAAGTGAATTTTCGTTATCTTTTAATTTATTAATCGTTTGTTTGTAAGATTCCAAAGTAGAAGTAGTAATTAAAATGTTTTCTTTCATTAGTTCCGCGAGCTTTTTCTCGTGGTTTTGAATAGATTCGATTGCGGAATCGTATTTTAATGCATCGTCTTCGTCTAGTGTGCCGAAAACATGTCTGAAAACAGTGCCTATTCCGCTGAACCATGCTGAACGTTTACTACGTTTTGACATTAAGTGTGAGATAGAATCAAACTCGCGTTTAATATCGTTGTATCGAACTGTGAGTGGGGATAGTATGTTTTCACATTGAAGGTTGCTCGATTTCTGACATGTTTTCCTAACTACGTCTAAGATATCATTGAGGTTAGTAAGATGTGGGTTTATAAGGGAAATGTCTACATGACTAATAATATTTAATTTTCCTTTAATTGCTTTAAGTTTTCCTAGTCTATCGAAGTAAATGCCGGAACTAGAAGGAAGTGGTTTGATAAATTCCTGATGCGCATTGACCGAAGCGCTGAAATAGAATGAATAGAATCAGTTAGATTACGCTAAATACCTATTATAATTACCAGCTAAAAATACTTACATGCTAATAATTAATTATTTCTAATCTTTCTTATCTTAATCTATCTCTAACAGTAATATAGGATCCTTAGTAACTGCGGGTTTCATTTGATCGAAATGGTGAGTCACGTGACGTCTGTTGATAAGGAGCGTAGCTGTATTATTATTGTGAACTTTAATTATTTTGTATGGACCTTTCCAGATAGGCGATAGTGCCTTTCTGAGCCTCAGGTGGGCTTTAAGATAGACGTAATCACCAGCCTTATACTGTGGTGGTGATTTAGTGTGAGAATCGTAATAGGATTTAGAAGATTCTTTGGATTTTAGTATGTTTTCTAGGGCTTTTCCTCTGGTGTATTTAAACTTATGTTGTAACATTTTAATATAATCTGAATAAGTTGTACTAGGTTCATTTTCATAGATAGAACTAGGAATAAAAGGTTTGTGACCGAATATTAACTCGTAAGGAGTAAATTTTGTAGTTGAATGTTCTGTTGTGTTATAGGTTAACATAGCTGTATACACATAGGTAGGCCAATTATCTTGGTTTTCATTTACGAATGATTTTAAATATTCTTTTAGCGTTGAATGACTGCGTTCTAAGGCTCCTTGAGTCTGAGGGTGGTAAGGTGATGACCATAATTGTTTGATTTTAAGAAATTGGCAAGTAGTTTTAAAAAGGTCGGACGTAAAGTTAGTACCCTGATCAGTTAGTATAGATTTAGGAATTCCAAATAGGGATATAAAATGGATAAGACAATCGCTAGATTCTTCAGCGGTTGTACTACGTATAGGATAAGCGATAGAATACTTAGTTAGATCATCTTGTAAAGTGAGGATATACTTTAGTTTGGCGGAGCCGGATTCGGGTAAGGGTCCTACTATATCTAATGCCACTCTCTGAAACGGAGCTGTGGATGTAGTAGTGATCTCCATTGGAGCTTTATTTAATTTTCTCAGAGCTTTATTTTCCTGACATAATTTACATTTCTTGACATAGTCTTCTATGTCACTTCGCATGCCTTTCCAATAGAATTGTTCTCGGATTCTGTTGTACATTCGTGTCGATCCTAAGTGTCCAGCTGTAGGAATGTCATGATTCTCACGCATGATTTTAGGTCTTTCGCTCAGACTAGGGTATATTGTTTTATTTAGGTAAACATGGATTTGAATTTTTGTATTGTTAAAGATGTGAGTTAGGATATTGTAAATTTTTGTGTAAGAGTGATGGTCAAATGGGTTTTTGAAGTCTGAGATAGCAATATCTGTTGTTTGTTCGGAATTCAGGATTTCGTTTCTTACTTGTTTCAGAGTGTCATAGATAGCGGGATAAGATGATTCGTCGAAGTGGTGAACTTTTGTGAAGATGAAGTAAACAGTTTTGTTGTCATATTTAGTTTTTAGAAAATGGTATAATTCTTTTTCAGAGTTAAGGATTTCGTCTTGGTTGCCGGAATTTAGAAGGATTTCGGAGATGTAGGGATTTGACTCATCTAAATCTATAGATGTAGGAATTAATATTATTTTACAGGTTGATTTTAGGAGATTTTCGTTGTGTTCTTTTAGAACTGTGTTGGAGATATTTTCTTTATTTGGAATTGATTTTAGAAATTTAGAATAATTATCGTCATTTGGGTTTAGTTGCTCGTTTGGCGAAGGGATTTGTAATGAGTCAAAGTCAAGGTTGAGGTCGGCACTGTCAGGGCTGATGTCAAGGTAGGGTAAGTTCGGTCCGAGATCTATGAGATCTAGATCTGGATCTATCAGATCTGGAGATAGCGTTGGTTCAGCTTGTGGTATAGGATTTTGTAATATATTAGAGTCTGCATCTGTTTCTTGATTTAATAGATCGTTATTCTCGAAGGAGAACGGAATAGGAGAGGGTAGAATTATAAGAGGGTCCTCCAAGAGGTCATCGAATTCAGTGTCAAGATCTCCCTCAAGATCTAATAGTAGAGGGTCAGGGGTTGGTGAACGTTTACCATGAATAGGGTTAACTGGAAATCGAGACAAGGCGTCAGCGTTAGTATTGATTTTGCCTTTTTTGTATACAATATCATAGTCAAATTCCTCTAATTTGAGGCGCCAGCGTACTAACCTAGAACCAGGGTCCTTACAGTTAAATAACCATTGTAAGGGTTTGTGATCTGTGACTATAGTAAATCGATTTCCGTAAAGATAGGGGCGAAAAGCTTTAGTTCCAAAGATAATGGCTAAGCATTCTTTTTCGGTAACACTATAGTTACATTCAGCTTTATTGAGCGTCCGAGACGCGTAAGCAATTGGACGGTCCTTTCCTATTGGACCTTGCGATAATATAGCAGAAACAGCGTAGTTGGAAGCGTCGCAGGTAAGAATGAAGGGTTTGGTAAAATCAGGATATGCTAGCACTGGTGACGTTACTAATTTAGTCTGTAAATTTTCGAATGCAAGCTGTTGCTCATTATTCCAATTGAATGGTGTATCTTTTTTCAGAAGGGATGTTAATGGCTTTGCGAGTTTGGAAAAGTCTGGTATGAAACGTCTGTAGTAAGATACGAGTCCAAGAAAAGATTTCACATCTTTTGGGCATTTTGGTAAAGGGAATTCGGTGATACATTTGATTTTTCTAGGGTTTGGTTGTACACCGTCTTTGTTGATGAGGTGACCAAGATAAGCGACTTCTTTGCATAGAAACTCGCATTTATCTGGTTGGAGCTTTAAGTTATAATTTCTGAGCCTATTGAAAACAGCGGATAGGTTTTGAATGTGACTTGGTAAGTCAGGGGAATAGACTACAATGTCATCTAAATAAACAAAGCAACGCGAACCTTGAAGTCCACATAAACATGTGTTCATTAGTTTTTGGAAGGTCGAAGGGGCATTTTTTAGTCCAAATGGCATTCTAGTAAATTGGAAATGGCCTTGAGGTATGGAAAAGGCGGTTTTAGGAGCGTCTTGCTCGGATATTGGAATTTGATGGAAGCCTGAGGCTAAATCTAAAGTTGTGAAATATTGGCTTTTCCCTAATTGATCTAGAATTTCTGTTATTTGTGGAATAGGGTATGTTTCTCCAATAGTAACATCGTTGAGTTTTCTATAGTCAATGACGACTCTCCATTTTCGTTGTCCTGAAGCATCCAGCTTTTTGGGCACAACCCAAATGGGCGAGGACCATGGTGAATTTGAAGGTGTTATTATGTTTTGTTCTAGCATTTTGTTAATTTGATTTTCTACTTCTTTTTTATGGCATTCAGGGAATCTATAAGATTTAGTTTGGATAGGGATATCTGTACTTGTTCTGATATTATGTTCAGCAATTGTAGTATATGTGAGCTGATCGTCTGGAAGATGGAAGATATCGGAAAAGTCTGTGCAGACTTGTAATAGGGCATTAGATTCTTCTTCGTTCAAGTGAGAAATCCTAACATGTTTGAGAACTTTATTTGTTCTTGTGGAGGCATTAGTAAGAGACAATGATTCATGAGGATTCAAACAAGCTTGAGTGTCTAAAGGTTCTAGCGTTAGATTAAGGTTAGATCGGAGTATGATGGACTCTTCAGAGGTGTTGATAACCGTAATGTTAATACGGTTATTTTCTTTCACTTTAACGATGCAATTGGCAACTAACAAGGAATCAGAGATGTGTTGGTCTATTATCATACCTTCTCTTATATTTGGATTACTTATTGTGCATTCAATTACAGTTTCTGTGCGAGGTGGAATGTTATATAATGATTCAGCAAATTTTAATTTTATGTAGTCTTCATCTATCTGTAAGGTTTCATGACAATAGTCGATTTGACAACCTAGGTCTTTCAGGAGGTCGTTGCCTATGATGCCATCGAAACTTAGGCTAATGTTTTTGACAACGTGAAATTCATAGACATAAGGTTTGTTATTTTTTTTTAATATTTGTATTTTGAAGCTGCCTAGAGTTGAAGTTGCTTCATTTCCAGCATCGATTCCTTTGATGGTTATTTTATCATCACTTAAGTTTGGGACTTTGGACATGGAATTTAGTTTCAGCAGGCTTATGCAGGAACCTGTGTCAATAAGGAAGGATAAAGGCCTATCAGCGACCGGCGTGTGGATTATTACGTGTGGTAAGTATCTTTTCTCTCTATTTTTAAACATTTTATAAATTTTTGCATCTATTTTTTGTTTCAGGTCTGGTGAGAGTGGCGAGTTGTCCGAAGATGAAATGTAGGGATTTGCAACGAGAATAGAATCGGTGGACCTTGCATTTGGATTTGGTAATTTACAGGGTTTAGTAAGTAATTTGGCAGAAACAGCGGATTCGGTGGATTTAATACGTGATTCAGTGGATTTAGTAATTGGTTTCATAGAAACAGTGGATTTAGTACGTGATACAGGGGATTCAGTGGGTTTACTCATTGGTTTCATAGAAACAGTGGATTTAGTACGTGATTCAGGGGATTTAGTAATAGGTTTTATAGAAACAGTGGATTTAGTACATGATACAGAGGATTCAGTGGATTTAGTAATTGGTCTCATAGAGACATTGGATTTAGTACGTAATTCAGGGGATTCAGTGGATTTAGTAATTTGTCTCATAGAAACAGTGGATTTAGTACGCGATTCAGGGGATACAGTGGGAATAGAGGCATCGGCTTTGATATAGTAGGACGAATTTCCCGCGCGACACCGGCCGGGAAATTTTACTCGTTTAAATCGTTTTGGTCGACTTCGTCGGTCCCTTCTTCCTTATCCTGATTTATGATAAAAACCTTGCGGGCTTGTGTAGGGTTAGGTTGACGACCATTTGAAGTAGAAGCCGCAGATTGGTTCCTACTATTGTTGTATTGTCTTTTGCGACAATTTTCAATAGTGTGGCCTATGTTTTTGCAGTAGCGACACACCATGTCGTTGGTATTTACTGCTTTTGAATGATCGAATTGGTGATTTCGTGGAGCTGGAAAACATGGCGACGGAAATTCACGGCGAGAATTCATATTTTTAGATTTATCGTTACTGGAGTAAGTATTGGATGTAGATCTTTTATAAATATTAGAGATGATTTTTTCTTCTTCTACTGCGAAGTTTATAGCGGAATTTAATGAGTCTGGGTTTCGGCATCTAACGACTTGTGATACCCGTGGCAAGAGTCCTATTATAAAAGTATGAAGCGCAAGATCTTGCATCGCAGCTACGCGTCCTGCTAGTTCAGTTTTCTTTTTCGTCGGAATGGAAATATTTATTTCCGTAAGTAGTTTCGCTAAGCATGTTTCTATTTTTAACGCAAACTGGTTGACTGTTTCAGCAGAGCTCTGCTTACAGTCCTGAAGTTCAGTGAGTAGGTGAGCGTAATGCTTCCTTTCTCCAAATTGTTGTTTTAAGAACTCGATGAACTGTTCAAAGGATTCGAACTCTTTGACACTGCATGTAGTTTCAGCTTTATCTATTAGTTGACTTAGAATAAATTTGAATAAAATAGGTTTTTGCGTTTTTGTAGCGGTATTAAAAGCGCTCTGGCAATTAGCAATGAAGGGATTTAGTTTTTCCCTGGAGCCATTGAATGGCTTAATGAATTTAAATAGAATACCGAGTTCTATTTTTTCTTCCATTTCGTATTTTGTACTCTTCGAGCTACTGGAACTTTCCTCCTTTGTAGTCATTATTCAATATTACAAAATAATATATTATAAACTAATTAATTATAAGAAATCGTATCCACGTTATGCTACCTTGTACAGGTGACTCAGTGTGATAGACGCGTAATCGAAACGCGTAGTCTAAACAAAATATACAGTAGCCGCACAGTAAAGTCTTTATCGGTTACAAAGTATTATGAATAGTGTACAATAGAGTAGTGTATGTAGAAATGAAATAAATGTAGCTAGAAATAGTGACTCTGAGTTAATTCTGGTATTCGCACTAGGATATAGTAGTAACCGAAGTATTTTCAAGATCACTCACAGGAACGCCGTCATTATGAGGATATTCGAGATCATTTTGACCGTTTCTCCAGCGGTAAACAGCAGAACAGCAGTTGTAGTAGACCTCTGTACCAACAGAGGGTGAAGTCCGGTCTCGGTTGCAAGGTGCAACACACAAGACAGGGTGTCGATCAGGCACTTTGATTATTGCACTTATTCGACACAGAATTGATTTAGTAAGCCACTTAACTTTCAGCACTTTAAAACACTTGTTTCACTGGCACTTTCAGGTTTAGTATTTTTTTTCAGAGACGTATTCGGGTAGGGGATTTTCGTATCCCACCGCTGCCACCAAATATTATACGAGAGTCCGGAAACTTGTTTTTAAAAAAGAAAATCAATTAAGCTGGAAACAGAGTTTATTTATAATTATGAACTTAGAATGGAATTAAATTGAATATAGTAATAATGTGAATTAGGACTTCCGACCCGTACCGAGATTCAGACCGAACTGACGTCCAAACCTAATGAATAATGCTTCTAAGTCAATAAATGCTGACTAGGCAAGCCATCAGCTAGCCATCATCAGGTCAGCCATTCTACTAGCATTGGCAAGGTATAACAGTATGTTCCTGATGGTCTCCCAATCACAGACGCCTAAAATGGACTCGCCCCAAAGCAGGTTGCTGTATCAATTTATGATTATTACAAGGTATTTTTATCACTGGAGCTCAGAGTTACTACCTACTAGGTTACTAAATCGAAGTTACGCTGAAACGGAAAAAAGTCCTTGAGATAGTAAAGTAACATATTTATTGTAATTTTATTTTTATTATTTTTACTTATTCTACTCATGGGACTGGTTTCGCAGTGTCTGAGGGGCTTCTACCAATGGTAAGCTACTCGGAGGTGGTGATGCAGGTGCTTGGTAGTTTTCTTCATATATTTATATTAAATTTTCTATGCACATCTACATAATTTTACTATATATTTATGAAATATTGTATGTACAATAAATATAGGCATACAACACACATGCACACACACCCTCACAAAAACACACCCTCACACAAACACACCCTCACACTCGCACATACCCCCACACACTGTTACACATACACCCCATCAATCACTCGCAATTGTAGCACGTTGACAGCCTTTACTATGTGATATAATGGCGGGCCTGGAGTTCTAAAATACAAGCCCAAGCTTAATTTAGACTCCAGATCTCCCACAAATCACAAAATATTCTCAAAATACCTGTCAAATTAATATGTATAACTAGTATAAGATGTAATTAAAAAAAAAAAATTGTGGAGATAAATAAACATTTTTTTTTTAAATCAAATTTATCAATAAAAAAAATCAAAAATAAAAATCTTATTGATTATGCATTATAATGGCTCGAAATACCACATCTAATTACCTTTGTTGGGTCTTTCATTCTTAATAGCTTGACTGTTATATTATTATTATTGCGCTTCGCCTACACTTACAATACGTAATTATCATAAAGCAAAATAGTACGTACGTTTAAACTAACATAACATGGATGTCTTAAGTTGTCTACCACTATCTAACTTTGTAATATTAGTGTGCACTGAAACGAACAACTGAATCTATCAATCAGTGCTAAAGCCATCGCAATTTTGGCGTCCATTACTCCGTTTGTATTCAAGACGTCAATCAAAGGTACAATTCAAGCTTTACCCGTCAATGTACGTCAAAGGAACATTATTGGCTATTGTTTGTAGCTGCCAGCATTGACACAGAAGAACAATAATTATTCCCGTAATGGCTACTTGGCAGGCAAGTGAAGCGTCATGTTTAGCAGTTTTGTTTTATTTTCTAAAATGTGTGTTTAGCCGAATATTAATGTGTAATATTGGTGGATAGTGAATTATTAACCCGTGTTCGTGAACATGCATTAGTGTAGGCAAATTAAACAAAACAGTGCAACATCACTTCAAGTTCTCTCAAGAAATCAGCGTGAGGTCTCAGTAAAATGCCACATCTTCACTGAAACTCAAGGGGAGCAGGCGGGCGAGGATATTATCTATTAAGCATAAAATATGATTAATTTCATCATTATTTAAACAAACTTTGTACTTGTTACCTAATTTTACTTGACACTGGCTAAATGTGCAAACCACACGAAGTCATAAAAAAAACCGTTATTAAAAACGTTTAAAATCTAGTCGCGAGCTCATCTCAGCACCAATCAATGGCAAAACTTATCAAAAATGTAGGGAAATTAAAGGTAATCTTGACAGATTAAGACTGAGATTAGACTGTGAACGTTTTTAAAATTACAGGAATTGCCCCTCTGATGACTTTGAGAATAAAACTAATGAAATAAAGTAAAAAATTAATCATACGTTATTTGTTTATTGAATGAGTGGCTCTTTGACTATATATATGACGTGAGATTACAAGCAAGTGTGGTGATTTGATAAATTGATTTACCGTTCCCTAATGCCATAGACGTTTATCTATGCATATGGCAGTCATTGAGTAGGTCATGTAAATTTTTTCAGTCAAATGTTTTGAAATAGAAAACCAAGTTACATAATTGTATTTTGCAAGAAAGACAATAATATTCAATTCTTCCTTTTTCAATTAACTTATTAATGTCATTGTTGAAACCCAACAAGCTCTTCTTAAGATTAATTTAATATTAATCAAGCGCGCCATTAAAGTTAACGCAGGTTGTATCTTACTTGACATTCTAAAATGTAACGGTGAATTTAATCTGACCCACAGACGTCGTTTTGGGCATATTCGTCCTTTATAACCCGACCCTCAACGTTATCTTCTGAAACATAATACCTTCTAAGGTTTTATTTTCATTTTTACACACATGTACAAACAACATAAACTGTAAATTTATTGCATAGGAGATTTACAGACACATAAAATCAGTAACTTAAAATATAAATAGTCCTGTGCCAATTAAAGCTTTCACAAATAAACCAACGGAGTAAATTAACAAAAGGGGGTAAGCAATAAAGCGAAAACTTAAAATATCAGAGCGAAATTATAGGATTAAAATGCGTATTTCAGGCTCGATTATAAATTGATTCTCAACCTAAATCAAATATGGACGATAAATTCTATCAATGAAACAACTACAATCATAGTTTGAGAAGTCTTAGAAGATCAAATAATTTTAAACAAAGATTAGTCTGTTAGCAAATTGGCAAACAAGAAAAGATTTCACATCTTTTGGGCATTTTGGTAAAGGGAATTCGGTGATACATTTGATTTTTCTAGGGTTTGGTTGTACACCGTCTTTGTTGATGAGGTGACCAAGATAAGCGACTTCTTTGCATAGAAACTCGCATTTATCTGGTTGGAGCTTTAAGTTATAATTTCTGAGCCTATTGAAAACAGCGGATAGGTTTTGAATGTGACTTGGTAAGTCAGGGGAATAGACTACAATGTCATCTAAATAAACAAAGCAACGCGAACCTTGAAGTCCACATAAACATGTGTTCATTAGTTTTTGGAAGGTCGAAGGGGCATTTTTTAGTCCAAATGGCATTCTAGTAAATTGGAAATGGCCTTGAGGTATGGAAAAGGCGGTTTTAGGAGCGTCTTGCTCGGATATTGGAATTTGATGGAAGCCTGAGGCTAAATCTAAAGTTGTGAAATATTGGCTTTTCCCTAATTGATCTAGAATTTCTGTTATTTGTGGAATAGGGTATGTTTCTCCAATAGTAACATCGTTGAGTTTTCTATAGTCAATGACGACTCTCCATTTTCGTTGTCCTGAAGCATCCAGCTTTTTGGGCACAACCCAAATGGGCGAGGACCATGGTGAATTTGAAGGTGTTATTATGTTTTGTTCTAGCATTTTGTTAATTTGATTTTCTACTTCTTTTTTATGGCATTCAGGGAATCTATAAGATTTAGTTTGGATAGGGATATCTGTACTTGTTCTGATATTATGTTCAGCAATTGTAGTATATGTGAGCTGATCGTCTGGAAGATGGAAGATATCGGAAAAGTCTGTGCAGACTTGTAATAGGGCATTAGATTCTTCTTCGTTCAAGTGAGAAATCCTAACATGTTTGAGAACTTTATTTGTTCTTGTGGAGGCATTAGTAAGAGACAATGATTCATGAGGATTCAAACAAGCTTGAGTGTCTAAAGGTTCTAGCGTTAGATTAAGGTTAGATCGGAGTATGATGGACTCTTCAGAGGTGTTGATAACCGTAATGTTAATACGGTTATTTTCTTTCACTTTAACGATGCAATTGGCAACTAACAAGGAATCAGAGATGTGTTGGTCTATTATCATACCTTCTCTTATATTTGGATTACTTATTGTGCATTCAATTACAGTTTCTGTGCGAGGTGGAATGTTATATAATGATTCAGCAAATTTTAATTTTATGTAGTCTTCATCTATCTGTAAGGTTTCATGACAATAGTCGATTTGACAACCTAGGTCTTTCAGGAGGTCGTTGCCTATGATGCCATCGAAACTTAGGCTAATGTTTTTGACAACGTGAAATTCATAGACATAAGGTTTGTTATTTTTTTTTAATATTTGTATTTTGAAGCTGCCTAGAGTTGAAGTTGCTTCATTTCCAGCATCGATTCCTTTGATGGTTATTTTATCATCACTTAAGTTTGGGACTTTGGACATGGAATTTAGTTTCAGCAGGCTTATGCAGGAACCTGTGTCAATAAGGAAGGATAAAGGCCTATCAGCGACCGGCGTGTGGATTATTACGTGTGGTAAGTATCTTTTCTCTCTATTTTTAAACATTTTATAAATTTTTGCATCTATTTTTTGTTTCAGGTCTGGTGAGAGTGGCGAGTTGTCCGAAGATGAAATGTAGGGATTTGCAACGAGAATAGAATCGGTGGACCTTGCATTTGGATTTGGTAATTTACAGGGTTTAGTAAGTAATTTGGCAGAAACAGCGGATTCGGTGGATTTAATACGTGATTCAGTGGATTTAGTAATTGGTTTCATAGAAACAGTGGATTTAGTACGTGATACAGGGGATTCAGTGGGTTTACTCATTGGTTTCATAGAAACAGTGGATTTAGTACGTGATTCAGGGGATTTAGTAATAGGTTTTATAGAAACAGTGGATTTAGTACATGATACAGAGGATTCAGTGGATTTAGTAATTGGTCTCATAGAGACATTGGATTTAGTACGTAATTCAGGGGATTCAGTGGATTTAGTAATTTGTCTCATAGAAACAGTGGATTTAGTACGCGATTCAGGGGATACAGTGGGAATAGAGGCATCGGCTTTGATATAGTAGGACGAATTTCCCGCGCGACACCGGCCGGGAAATTTTACTCGTTTAAATCGTTTTGGTCGACTTCGTCGGTCCCTTCTTCCTTATCCTGATTTATGATAAAAACCTTGCGGGCTTGTGTAGGGTTAGGTTGACGACCATTTGAAGTAGAAGCCGCAGATTGGTTCCTACTATTGTTGTATTGTCTTTTGCGACAATTTTCAATAGTGTGGCCTATGTTTTTGCAGTAGCGACACACCATGTCGTTGGTATTTACTGCTTTTGAATGATCGAATTGGTGATTTCGTGGAGCTGGAAAACGTGGCGACGGAAATTCACGGCGAGAATTCATATTTTTAGATTTATCGTTACTGGAGTAAGTATTGGATGTAGATCTTTTATAAATATTAGAGATGATTTTTTCTTCTTCTACTGCGAAGTTTATAGCGGAATTTAATGAGTCTGGGTTTCGGCATCTAACGACTTGTGATACCCGTGGCAAGAGTCCTATTATAAAAGTATGAAGCGCAAGATCTTGCATCGCAGCTACGCGTCCTGCTAGTTCAGTTTTCTTTTTCGTCGGAATGGAAATATTTATTTCCGTAAGTAGTTTCGCTAAGCATGTTTCTATTTTTAACGCAAACTGGTTGACTGTTTCAGCAGAGCTCTGCTTACAGTCCTGAAGTTCAGTGAGTAGGTGAGCGTAATGCTTCCTTTCTCCAAATTGTTGTTTTAAGAACTCGATGAACTGTTCAAAGGATTCGAACTCTTTGACACTGCATGTAGTTTCAGCTTTATCTATTAGTTGACTTAGAATAAATTTGAATAAAATAGGTTTTTGCGTTTTTGTAGCGGTATTAAAAGCGCTCTGGCAATTAGCAATGAAGGGATTTAGTTTTTCCCTGGAGCCATTGAATGGCTTAATGAATTTAAATAGAATACCGAGTTCTATTTTTTCTTCCATTTCGTATTTTGTACTCTTCGAGCTACTGGAACTTTCCTCCTTTGTAGTCATTATTCAATATTACAAAATAATATATTATAAACTAATTAATTATAAGAAATCGTATCCACGTTATGCTACCTTGTACAGGTGACTCAGTGTGATAGACGCGTAATCGAAACGCGTAGTCTAAACAAAATATACAGTAGCCGCACAGTAAAGTCTTTATCGGTTACAAAGTATTATGAATAGTGTACAATAGAGTAGTGTATGTAGAAATGAAATAAATGTAGCTAGAAATAGTGACTCTGAGTTAATTCTGGTATTCGCACTAGGATATAGTAGTAACCGAAGTATTTTCAAGATCACTCACAGGAACGCCGTCATTATGAGGATATTCGAGATCATTTTGACCGTTTCTCCAGCGGTAAACAGCAGAACAGCAGTTGTAGTAGACCTCTGTACCAACAGAGGGTGAAGTCCGGTCTCGGTTGCAAGGTGCAACACACAAGACAGGGTGTCGATCAGGCACTTTGATTATTGCACTTATTCGACACAGAATTGATTTAGTAAGCCACTTAACGTTCAGCACTTTAAAACACTTGTTTCACTGGCACTTTCAGGTTTAGTATTTTTTTTCAGAGACGTATTCGGGTAGGGGATTTTCGTATCCCACCGCTGCCACCAAATATTATACGAGAGTCCGGAAACTTGTTTTTAAAAAAGAAAATCAATTAAGCTGGAAACAGAGTTTATTTATAATTATGAACTTAGAATGGAATTAAATTGAATATAGTAATAATGTGAATTAGGACTTCCGACCCGTACCGAGATTCAGACCGAACTGACGTCCAAACCTAATGAATAATGCTTCTAAGTCAATAAATGCTGACTAGGCAAGCCATCAGCTAGCCATCATCAGGTCAGCCATTCTACTAGCATTGGCAAGGTATAACAGTATGTTCCTGATGGTCTCCCAATCACAGACGCCTAAAATGGACTCGCCCCAAAGCAGGTTGCTGTATCAATTTATGATTATTACAAGGTATTTTTATCACTGGAGCTCAGAGTTACTACCTACTAGGTTACTAAATCGAAGTTACGCTGAAACGGAAAAAAGTCCTTGAGATAGTAAAGTAACATATTTATTGTAATTTTATTTTTATTATTTTTACTTATTCTACTCATGGGACTGGTTTCGCAGTGTCTGAGGGGCTTCTACCAATGGTAAGCTACTCGGAGGTGGTGATGCAGGTGCTTGGTAGTTTTCTTCATATATTTATATTAAATTTTCTATGCACATCTACATAATTTTACTATATATTTATGAAATATTGTATGTACAATAAATATAGGCATACAACACACATGCACACACACCCTCACAAAAACACACCCTCACACAAACACACCCTCACACTCGCACATACCCCCACACACTGTTACACATACACCCCATCAATCACTCGCAATTGTAGCACGTTGACAGCCTTTACTATGTGATATAATGGCGGGCCTGGAGTTCTAAAATACAAGCCCAAGCTTAATTTAGACTCCAGATCTCCCACAAATCACAAAATATTCTCAAAATACCTGTCAAATTAATATGTATAACTAGTATAAGATGTAATTAAAAAAAAAAAATTGTGGAGATAAATAAACATTTTTTTTTTAAATCAAATTTATCAATAAAAAAAATCAAAAATAAAAATCTTATTGATTATGCATTATAATGGCTCGAAATACCACATCTAATTACCTTTGTTGGGTCTTTCATTCTTAATAGCTTGACTGTTATATTATTATTATTGCGCTTCGCCTACACTTACAATACGTAATTATCATAAAGCAAAATAGTACGTACGTTTAAACTAACATAACATGGATGTCTTAAGTTGTCTACCACTATCTAACTTTGTAATATTAGTGTGCACTGAAACGAACAACTGAATCTATCAATCAGTGCTAAAGCCATCGCAATTTTGGCGTCCATTACTCCGTTTGTATTCAAGACGTCAATCAAAGGTACAATTCAAGCTTTACCCGTCAATGTACGTCAAAGGAACATTATTGGCTATTGTTTGTAGCTGCCAGCATTGACACAGAAGAACAATAATTATTCCCGTAATGGCTACTTGGCAGGCAAGTGAAGCGTCATGTTTAGCAGTTTTGTTTTATTTTCTAAAATGTGTGTTTAGCCGAATATTAATGTGTAATATTGGTGGATAGTGAATTATTAACCCGTGTTCGTGAACATGCATTAGTGTAGGCAAATTAAACAAAACAGTGCAACATCACTTCAAGTTCTCTCAAGAAATCAGCGTGAGGTCTCAGTAAAATGCCACATCTTCACTGAAACTCAAGGGGAGCAGGCGGGCGAGGATATTATCTATTAAGCATAAAATATGATTAATTTCATCATTATTTAAACAAACTTTGTACTTGTTACCTAATTTTACTTGACACTGGCTAAATGTGCAAACCACACGAAGTCATAAAAAAAACCGTTATTAAAAACGTTTAAAATCTAGTCGCGAGCTCATCTCAGCACCAATCAATGGCAAAACTTATCAAAAATGTAGGGAAATTAAAGGTAATCTTGACAGATTAAGACTGAGATTAGACTGTGAACGTTTTTAAAATTACAGGAATTGCCCCTCTGATGACTTTGAGAATAAAACTAATGAAATAAAGTAAAAAATTAATCATACGTTATTTGTTTATTGAATGAGTGGCTCTTTGACTATATATATGACGTGAGATTACAAGCAAGTGTGGTGATTTGATAAATTGATTTACCGTTCCCTAATGCCATAGACGTTTATCTATGCATATGGCAGTCATTGAGTAGGTCATGTAAATTTTTTCAGTCAAATGTTTTGAAATAGAAAACCAAGTTACATAATTGTATTTTGCAAGAAAGACAATAATATTCAATTCTTCCTTTTTCAATTAACTTATTAATGTCATTGTTGAAACCCAACAAGCTCTTCTTAAGATTAATTTAATATTAATCAAGCGCGCCATTAAAGTTAACGCAGGTTGTATCTTACTTGACATTCTAAAATGTAACGGTGAATTTAATCTGACCCACAGACGTCGTTTTGGGCATATTCGTCCTTTATAACCCGACCCTCAACGTTATCTTCTGAAACATAATACCTTCTAAGGTTTTATTTTCATTTTTACACACATGTACAAACAACATAAACTGTAAATTTATTGCATAGGAGATTTACAGACACATAAAATCAGTAACTTAAAATATAAATAGTCCTGTGCCAATTAAAGCTTTCACAAATAAACCAACGGAGTAAATTAACAAAAGGGGGTAAGCAATAAAGCGAAAACTTAAAATATCAGAGCGAAATTATAGGATTAAAATGCGTATTTCAGGCTCGATTATAAATTGATTCTCAACCTAAATCAAATATGGACGATAAATTCTATCAATGAAACAACTACAATCATAGTTTGAGAAGTCTTAGAAGATCAAATAATTTTAAACAAAGATTAGTCTGTTAGCAAATTGGCAAACAAGACTTACAAAGCGCTTTATCTTCACTTGAATTTGTTAAGTCAATCGTACAGCAAAACTTAAATTGAAAACATAACGAGAGATGATTTACGACAAATAGACCCTTTCCCTTTAGCTAAATAAAGGGACGCCTTTCAGACCGGAGCATTTGAGACGAGCCTGTATTCTTCTCACGAGTTTCGTATTACCGACCAAAAGTGTATAAGTAGAGACGTCAGACGACCGATCTGAAGGCTTTGTAACTTTTGCTTTGATGCCAACCAGAATCTTTTATAAGTTTTAGCGTCAAACCTTCAAACAAACAAACTTACAAACTTCTGCTCTCGAAGCGTTGATCGATTACCTTTATTCAGAATTAGTTTGGTTGAAAAATTGTGATATTATTCAAACAGTTCTAAAGGAAGAGTATCTATCACTGGAAGATTGATATGTAAAAGGTTTAGGTTTAAATAATTTATTCTCCTATGGAACACAAACACTTCACTTAACTATGAGATGTACCTAGTGCATTAAGTCCGCCTCTGTACATATGTGTGCTTAAAGTATTAAATAAATAAATAAATGGACAAATAAATCTTACAGTTATAAAGTAACATAATGACTCCGTGAGTCGATAAAAGGAAAACAGAAATATTTCATATATTACCAATACAAGGTTTTAATCTATGTAAAATTTCAACATTTATATCTATAATTTTTATGGCGTACATAATAAAGAGTATTCTACTTTATTCTATTTATCATAATACAGACATTTTTTTTCTGGCTATGTCTTACATTGTTTTTGAAACATACATTTTGAACATTATTTTCTTTAAAAATTATTCAAATTTATTGTGCAGTACCGCTTCTTCGTATAACATATTTTTCTTCCCGTAATTAGTTCTGGGTAGTCTTGAGTTCGAGTTTATCGCGATTTCTAGTGTACGAGTAATATCCGTATTTTCCTAACTCAATTGAGACTGGGTTTCCTTTATTATAATTTACCTAACTAGAGTACCTACATGTTTTGTATATATATAATGGGTAGTTGTTGTATGTTGTATAGTTTAGTGTCTTTATATATTTTGTTAGGTAGTGGTAATTGTATTGTTTAACGCGCATTGTCTGAGAACTTTTGCTCAGGTAAATGTATTCAAAAGTTATAAGTGAAGGACTAGTCAACTGCAAGACGTATTCACACTAGAGATGTTAACAACAACTTTTGAGACATTTTCATTGAAGTGAGAAAAGGTGTTCGTACTTAATCTGCATTGAATATAAAGTCTGATAGGATAGACAAAATAGCATTATTTAGATTTTAAAGTTAAACAGCAGTAAATAATACTGTCTTTTGTGAAGAACAGAAGTTCTTCACAAAACCAGTATTATTAACCACAATTTTTGTTTGTGGTTTTTCGTCTTTTGTTTTACCTCTGATGATAATTGCCAGTGCTCCACTTATTAGATATATTTTATGAATGCATTTAATTCGTGAATTAATTATTTCAGTAGTTTTGTTTAGCTTTGTGCAGATGCTTAGACGATCTCACCTAGATTTTGTTTTCAAAACTGAATAGTTTTACAATGAAAACAGAGTAATAAAGCAGTTATTACGGAGCCTCAAACTTTTTAGTTACTTTTTTAAAGAACTTATCGCGGGAAAGTTCTGTGGTGTAATGAATGAAATTCCAACTTCCCGAGACTTCAATGCACCGTTAGAGTAGTAGATAAAAGAAAATCGGGTAAACTTTCATAGGAGCATCAGTGGACAGCGATAAGCATGGTTTGATTGAGATTTCACTCCTACTAGCAGATTTTTGGTACACATTCAACGCTCAATTTTGTCGATAACTTTTCCAATTGGAACTGGTTTAGTAGTTAATTAATAAAGTATTATTTCTCTTGCCAGCAGCTTATATCGAGTATTGACAGCTATGTCACGTATAATTATAACGTGAAATTGGTTATCTCTGACGGTAACGTGAAATCTACGGTACCTACGTATGACGTTTGCGTCAAATTGTCAAGCATAGACGTTCTCGCGTCACCAATTCATTTAAGTGGTTCGCCGGTTCAAAAATGTATACAAATATTGTCATTATTAGGTGCAGAAGCTGAAAAGAAAGATAGAAGATTTCGGTTATTGGCTTATAATCAAAAAACAACTGAAAACTATGAAAATAAGCAAAAAATTGTTTTTTTTTAAATTGGAAAATTAAGTATTGAATCACGCACATGAAGAACCTTACGTAGTTATCTTTGGTAATTCGTATTTAATAAACAAAAGTAAGTGATGAACAACAAAATCAAAACATTCTTCGGAAAAGAATCGTCGTCTTCGCCTAAAATGAGGTCTTTCGGTAACTGACAAGTTGAGGAGGTTTCTCCCTGAGAACAAAAAGAAAGTTTTTATTTCATTCACGACTGAATTTTCGGAACTTTTTTGTTCCCAACTTTTTTTTACGGTCCAAAATAGTATCGTAGGTGCCTATTTGTGTTTATTTATTTTCGTGCCTTTCATTAATAAATCGCTATGTGAAAATATCCTAGGCTACATCCGTTCGATCAAAATCCGTTTCGTAGTTTAGAAGATCAACGCAGTCACACGATTTTGCATTGAAGGTACTTTCTATATATATATTTTTTTTTTTTGTAGTACACAGATATTGGGTATTTATTTTAGTTTTCCAACACACACATACATGTATGTCACAAAATTTTATTTTATTTTGTATGAGCTTTTTTTTATATCACCTTTAATTTATTCTCATAATTAATACACGGACACACACTTCTCTATGTGTTTATTATTCTAGCGTATGACAATCGTGGGTTGCAGCTGAAAATCAGTGTCAGGTGGTACACCTTGTGTTGTCATCTGACATTATGCTGAGCTGAGGCCTTTGGGCTTTTGGCATTATAATAATATTGTTTTCTGTTTTTTTTTTTATAGTTTTAAGGTGTATTTTTTGCTGTAATGCCAATAAACGCATTTTTCTTACTTTTTTACATGAATAACTTGATTGATAGACCTTCTACCCGAACACCTAGAATATTAGCATGCAGATAATAATGCCTCACCCATTTTAAATTCTTGTAAATACGAGTAACCATGAAACATTGTTGTTAGCCTTTTTCGTGTGAATACAAAATGAAGTACGTAAATAAATAAGGTCTGTACACAAAGAACGCTTGCGTCGCTCAATGGCCATGACCGTGACCCTAGCAACTTTAAATCTCGAATACCCAAGTCTACCTGTTGTTTTTTGGACATACTCGTATAGGCTTAGGGGTAAATTTACAAAGATTTAGTCATTGGGTCGTTTATTTAATTACTAGCGACCCATCTCTGCTTTGTAGGGTGTTAAGGACTTGTCAAAACATCCAGATTCCTTATTATGTTAATGTTGTATTTAAAAATAATCCTTCCGTAATAAATACTCTGAATGATATTGAAAACCGCATCAAAATTTTGACTGCCCCGTTAATTTCGTGGTCGCAAGCGCGTGTGCTGAGCGTGGGGTCCTTTTTTTTATATGGGAAATTATCAAATAACTTCTCCCGCTCTGGGCGGAGCGGGAGGGCGTGTCAGACTTTTACTGGCTAAAACCCACCCGTGTTCCTTGCGTTGCCTGTGTGCCAGGGCCACGATATCGAGCGTGGGTTCCTGGGCTTGATTCCCGAGTTGGGCAAAGTGTTATTGAGTTTTTCTATTAGAAATTTCTTAGTAACAGCCCGGAGTTTGGAAGTTGGCGGTGTTATACCCCCCATACCTCGGAAAGCACGTTAAGCCAGGTCCTCCGCCTGATCTCTCTCAGGTCGTGTTGGATTTCGGTTCCATCGCGCTATGAGAGTGAAAGAACAGAGAGGGCAGTTGTGTGTACGCACACACTTGTGGACTATAATGTCTCCCGCGCCGAAGGCTGGTCTCCGCTAAGATTGGTCGCTATGGCCGAAATTCAGTCTGGAGGGGACTATTATTATGTTTGTTAGTCAATCACGCAAAAACGGTTGAACGGATTTAGATGAAATTTGGCACACAGATAGTTTTTAACCTGTATTAACACATAGGATACTTGTTATCCCGTGGGATAATTTCTGACCTCCACGTGGGCAAAGCCGTGGGCAAAAGCTAGTTTATAATGATTATGTATAGCACATAAAAGCACTTTAGAACATATATTAGGTTGGGGAAAAAGTCTTTTCGCATTATATAGTATGTATAAACTTGTAATAAAATCTCTTTGGCTATACTATTTGTATTTGGCTGGTTTTGGTATCATTGAAAGTTTAAATTTTAAAGAATTCCAAATTCAAATTAGGAAAATGTGTGATTTTCATTTGTTTTTCGTACTGTCAAGATGAGTGAATCTAATGAAGAAATTCGATACATTTTAAAATTTTACTACAAAAAAGGAAAAATGCAACGCAAGCCGCGAAAAGAATTTGCGATGTTTATGGACCTAGTGCAGTGTCTGTGAGAGTAGCACTTTGGTTTAAGCGTTTTCAATCCGGAAATTTTGATGTCAAAGATGCACGTCGCTCTGGTCGCCCTATTACAGATAAAATGGATGCCATTTTTGAAAAACTGGAGCAAGATATCAGTAGTTACGACGTAGCTGAAGAACTGGGAATTGACCACAAAACAGTTTTGGCATATTTGAAAAAAACTGCGTACAAAAAAAAGCTCGATATTTGGGTACCTCACGCGCTCACTGAATGAAACCTAATGAACCGTGTACTCATTTGTGGTTCTTTATTACGACTTAATGAAACCGAACCATTTTTGAAGAAGCTGATAACTGGTGATGAAAAGTGGATCACGTACGACAAGAACGTACGAAAAAGGTCGTGGTCGAAGGCCGGTCAGGCTTCACAGACTGTGGCGAAACCCGGGTTAACTCGCAACAAGGTGATGCTGTGTGTGTGGTGGGATTGGAAGGGCATTATTCATTATGAGCTGTTACCACCAGGCAGGACCATCGATTCTGAACTCTACTGCGAACAACTGATGAGATTAAAGCAAGAAGTTGAGAGAAAGCGGCCGGAATTAATCAACAGAAGGGGTGTGGTTTTTCATCATGATAACGCTAGACCTCACACATCTTTAGCCACTCAGCAAAAATTAAGAGAGTTTGGCTGGGAGGTGTTAATGCATCCGCCGTATAGTCCTGACCTTGCACCTTCAGATTTCCACCTGTTTCGGTCTCTTCAGAATTCTTTAGGCAGTGTCAGGTTAACATCACGCCAAAACCACTTGTCGCGGTATTTTGATCAGAAGTCCCAAAATTTCTATAGCAATGGGATCATGTCCCTACCTACAAAATGGCAAAAAGGTATCGAACAAAATGGTACCTACATACTTTAGTTAAATGTAAATAAACTATATTAAAAAATGTTTTAAATTTACTTAAAAAATGCGAAGAAACTTTTTCCCAACCTATTATTAAGTACACTTTGTAAACAAGCATATTACAAGTTTGAGGATTATATACAGGACAGGAATTCTTGGAAACATGCTGATCCAGCTCCATAGGACAATCTAGAATCTAGACAAAATCAAACTGGTTGCTATTTTTACTGTAAAATTTGTTATTTTTATGATATTGATTTTACAATCTGTGATTACCTATACTCACACACTGACTTATTATATTTTTTTTTTTAGAAAGACATTCTTTTACGATGTTTTCTTCTCTTTATTAAGTTATTTTTCATTGCTTAGTTTTTAATTCTTTTTAACTATTATGGTATAGTAATTTTATTCTAGGTACATCGTCTTCACATATAATCATATAATTAATGTACTCAAACAAAATATTGTAAAACATTTTTAAAGGAGTAACGGTGGAGTTTCTTGCCCATTCTTCTCCATACGAAACTACCTTTTGGAAGGGGCGACTAGAATCAATTCGAAAACCTACATTTCGCCAGTTATGTGAAGTCCTACGAACAGGGGCCAGCCTTTTGCCATCAACCGGGCACAATATGTATAGATGTAGATTATTTGCCCTATTTGGCTTCATTATATTTGTTTGTTGGATCAAGCTAGATATTATGTTGAAACAATTGAAGTAATGAACTTCAATTGTTTCATTTATACGAAAGTGAAGGTTAACTTACTGGGATGTCAGCTGTTTATCAAAAATGTTTTATAGTGTTTGTAAAAAAGTAAGCGTTGGAGCATGACCAGTACCCCAAGTGTAAGTTTGCAAGAGAGTAAACGTAACTAACGCGTTTGCGTTAAGATTTTTATTCTTACCCTTATATTCTTAGCATTATGATCTATCGGTCAAATTTTAACGCAAACGAAATAGTTACGTTTACTCTCTTGCAAACTTACACTTGGGGTACTGATGCGGGAAGGCAAGCCGATTCACTTTGGTGGTACCCTCGCAAAAAGCGGTACTATTCATTGTATGGTTTCTCAACATGTAGATATCGAACGTATTCAGAAAAATGCACTGAATTTTTAAACCATAAGTTCCGTATTCGAATGTCGATCGTAAAATGCGCGTTTTATCCCTACGTTCTAACGCTAATATGACGTCACAAGTTGCTACATTACACGTGTGTACCGCCGGAAAAATATTCAAATGGACATACTATATTTATATCTACTTTTGAAAGTGCACAATCACTTCAAAACATTAAAAAATGTATCAAGGTCTTTATTTATGAATCTGACTTTTCTGAAAATGTAGGTATGTAACTTATATTTGCATGAACATAAAACAGAAAGGGTCAGCAATAATTCTCAAAGTAACATTGTATCGTAACATATGGACTTAGTATTTTAGCATGGTTGTTTGAAAAGAACAAACAATATCTCTTCTTGGTACTTGATAATACAAGGTTCATGAATTCTTGTAAGTTTCCAGTTATTTAGCCTATTATTTCTACAGAACATTGTAAAGTGGTTACTAGGCACTATAAAATTATTACTTATGTATTTCTCAAGTCGACAAATCGCTATGTTTGGAGTTCTTATATATTTCTATTTCCAAACGTAGGTTCTACTTGACTGTAACATAAATAGAAAAACACTTTTGTGGGTAAATATATATATATAAAATATTCAAGGACTATTTTGAACACGAATTAAGAAAAAGTTCTAAATTGTTTTTTTTTTATTTGAAAATTTTATTATGGTTAATAAATTAACATTATTAGGTACTCGCATTCGTAACCTAACTTAAATGCTACTTTACCTTATACATTCAGTGATTAATAAATTCCGTGTGGTGCCGGACGTAAAGAATAGCATCACCCTATATCTTCCCTAAAGGGGGGGGTTTGCCATAATCGCCATCACGCTTGGCAGACGGGTTGGCAGTCGCAGTATGGTGTTAAAATGCACAGAGAACGCTGCCCATTCTCTAGTAAGTCCCTTGGTCGCCTTTTACGACACCCACGGGAAGAAATAGGATGCTGCTATTCTTTACGTCCGGCACCACACGGTCAAATAGTCGCACCAAGGGGAACGAGGGTGATATTACCCAGTTACTGGGTTGTGGAGGTCAGATAGGCATTCGTGTAAAATACGTTCCATGTAAAATACTGGTATTCAGTTGCTTCCGGTTAGACTGGAAGCCGACCCCAACATAGTTGGGAAAAGGCTAGGCAGATTGATTGATGAGTTACAACAATCTTTGTTCTAGTTCTTTCTCATTCTCGCCGCTTACGATTACGCGCTTAGACGCTGATACGCTAATAAACGCTGCTAGAGCAGCCTACGCTATGTTTACGTACCTTAGTACGTCGTCCACGCGATTACATTTTCCAGCCTGATCTATCCGACCACTCAGATATACCGTACGTGATAGTGCTTAAATGCAGAGCCGTGCGATCATTCGCTTAGTCGAATAACTACGCTGAATGCTCGCGTATAAAGGCGCTTATACCACTGAAATGCAAACGCTTGAGTGTATGTACAATACTGCAGCGCGCTTGATCGCCACTTCTACGCGATTAGTCGTACGACAAAACTGATAGGTTCGCACCGACCCTAAAGCTGAAATTTAAAATTGCGTGTCAGAAACTGCTTCGGGCGACAAAAACCTGTTTATCGCAAAAGTCTTAACAGGCGATTAAGGAGAATCGGTTTGTGTTATAACGATATTTGTAGGCGAAGGGTGGACTACACAATGCTATTTAGCGGATGATTGGAATCTGTAATACCCATTACCCAACACATTCCTAAACGTAGCTCGGGTTGCTTGGGGCGAATATTCGCACCTTTATATTTAATACCGTTGCAGATTTTCTCATTAGAGGTATTCTTGATTATGAAAAGATACCAAGACGAGGTCGGATTTGCAAATGTGGCCTGATACGTGGATCAGCATTTGACCAATATTTACCAAGGATTTGTTTCGTGGGACTCAGGGAAAGTAGATAAAGTCACCCGTAAGTATCAAAGGTACTCATCTGATTACTTGGGGATAACTACATAAATTTGGTCAGCCGAGTCCTGTGTTTGCCAAGAGGTGCTGAAAACAACAAAAAATTAAGGCACTTCACGTTTGATCGTTAATTTTATCGTAGTCACTAGCTCCTGCCCGCGGGTACGCCTGCGTGGCTTTTCTAAAATAAAGTACGTTACTCCTTATAATATTAGCTATCTGCCAATGAAAGTCCAACCAAATGGGTGAACATAAGGCCCGAGGACATCTTCAACGTAACTTTCAGCGTTCTTAATACCATCTACAAAAACGAGCTCAGATCGTCTGTTCTTCATAATACCCGGCCATACCATCACTGTGGAGCTACTGTAAGGACGCACTTCCTGGACGCATCTCAGCCGTTCAGCATTTCCAGGACGATGATACACTCTTACCCTTCTCGTACCAGGCCTAAGTCCAAACCGGGACTCATCGTAAAATAAAATTTATCCCATTGCTCCTGGGTCCTTGTCAAGTGTTCCCCACACCATTCGTTTCTACGTGCGCGATTACCATGACGTATAGGTGGACACCTAATTGGGCGTCGTGCTCGTAGACCGTATTCATGCACCCTATTTCTCGCGGTTTGATGGCTAACAACAACACTGTTTGAGAATTGTAGCTTTAAACCTATCTCCCGGACGTTTAACATCGGCTGACGTCTTGCAGTCAGTTGTATGTATCGGTCCTGTCGAGCAGGTGTACTCCTTCCACGTCCTAGATGCTGTTCAGCATGATCCCCTGTATTAACGGAATGCTGCCAAAGACGACAAATCACGCTTCTATTGACACCAAAATGCCGAGATACCTGGAACTGATGTCTTTCCGCTTGTAGCATTCCTACAGCTCTCTGCACTTCATCAGCTGGCAAATGGCGTCGCTCCATGACATAAAAAATTACTCACCACAACTTAATTCAAAAACTGTATAACTCAAAATAATAAAAGTGAGATAAATACTAAATTTATTAACCAACGAAAACACATGAATTCAGGAAAAAATAATCATCTTTCATTTTAATGAAAGCAAGCGTTCAGCCGTTTCGGAGATTATCCGGAACAAACAGACAGATAGACAGACAAAGACTTTACAAATTGTTTCTTTTGTTATAAGTGCCATTTATACTTAAATAAATGTTTTTAATAAAAAACTGTTATTTTGACATTAGAAACAGATTTCGCCAGTTACCAGGTACACCTCTGCCTAACCCTTCGGAGAAACAAGGCGTGATGTTATGTGTGTGTAAATGGGATAAAATTGTCTTGTTTAATTAAAACTGTTTTACATGTTAATTTTCACCGGCATGTGAATGTCGAGGCAAATCAGCTGCTAGACAACACAGACATAGTGCGTAGGCTAAAGAGAACTAAACCATTTGAGTTAGTGTAATGTTTAGATAGTGAATGAATAATAGTAACAATGCTGTGCTATACATGTAACACATGAACAAAGTGTTTTTATTCATTAACAGACTCTAAGATCTCTCTACGGACTTATTTAACAATGCAAATTGACACTATTCATATTTATAACGTAATCTATCACGTAAAATAATAAGTTAAGAGTTAAATTGCTTATCTATTAGGCTAGATTGTAATAAATTATTAAGAACTTTAGTTCTTATTAAAAAAGGAAAAAAAAAAGTTAATTCACTGAAAAAGTACTGAACCGATTTCCAAGTTACTCATAGAAACTTCAGGGGGATATATTGTCATAGAAAAATCTAGTTTTTTAAACGTTACATGTAGGTTTTTCAGCAAGTGAAGGGCATTTGAATAAGTACCAGAAGGACTAGAAATCTGAAAGTTAGGTCCAGGGCTAGGTCTCGGTCTAAGGTACCTGGACGCACTAAAAACTGTAAATTATGACTATATACCCCACTTAATTGAGATTATAAGGGTTATACTTACGATTTTGTGAGGAATCACTTATTCAAGCACAATTTTGATGCTAAATAGTACATTAATCACTATCCTATTTTGAATTTAAGTTAACATATTAATAATAAAGCCTCTTTATTCCATAATTTAAAAAAATAGACAAAGTATAAATAATAAATAAAATAAGGTAATTAGATAAGGATAAACCCCTCTTTGGGTAAAGATCTCCTCCCTTTTTTGCCACTCTTTTCTGTCCTGTGCTGCTGCAGGCCAATTCTGACCCGCTACTTTTTCGATCTCGTCGACCCATCTTTCTGGCGGCCGACCTTGTCTTCGTTTTCCTTTTGGGCCCGCCCACATGGTGGTTCTTTTACTCCATTTTATGTCTTCGGAGCGTGCTACGTGCCCCGCCCATTTCGACTTCAGTTTCTGCGAGTGTTGTCTATCATATCGTCAATCATTTTGAATATAAGTTAAAATAATAAACACTATTTAATAAAAACTCTTTGGTATACGCTCTATAAGCTCTTTGGTGACGCATCGTCGCAAACAGTACGGCATAATTATATTGTTATGTTTGTGTTATTATGATTATGTACAACGATCAAATAGAAACAAACAGGAAGGGCCCACAATGATTGAATCCCTTATAATGTGTTGTGCGAAGAGCGCTCGAAGGCTTGACGGCTCGCGTCACAGTAATCGATAAGCATCCCTTTTCTAAATGATTGATGTTCTAAATTGGGCGGGTAGTTACCGCACACCTTGCGTCGTAGAATCAGCCACGAATACTTGTTTATAAACTTAAAGTTATGCAGAAGTTGTGAAATAATAAACAGATTCACTGAGCGAATACATAACGTGGAATTTTTATCATAACAAAAGTCTTTTAAAAGTTTTTTAGAAATTTATCATAATTTAAAAATTACACATAACATACGTAACATCACGCTTTGTTTTCCCGAAGGGACGGGCAGAGTTGTACCTATAGTACACCCACATTTTGCCAGTTATTTTTAAGTGCCATGTAATAGGGGGCGAGCCTATTGCCATCAACCGGGCACAAATCCAGACTCCGGGCTGCTACTGAGAAATTCCAGATGGGAAAATCCAATAACACTTTTGCCCGACCTGGGAATTGAATCCAGGACCTTATGCTCAGCAATAGTGCTTGTGACCACTAGACCAATGAGGCAGTATTTAATAAAACACCCAAGAGCTAAAATAAGAACATAAGAGCTTTAAAAAAAAAACATAATTTAAGCGCTTTCATGGAATACTGGAAATATTGAAAACACATGCGGTTTATACAAACTTTAATTAAAATCAGTAGGTATTTGCAGAAAATCCCATCAAATCTGCTTTATGTAAACAAACTCTACTCTACTAGGTATTTATGTAATCATAGGTACCTACGTACACCGAAATAATTACCAGTCCTTTATCACAGCTGGAGTTGGGTTAGTTTTATCCAAATAATCAATTCAGCGAACAATAACAAATGACATAATACGATGGTAATAATGCCTGTTATTAATAACTGGCCACTGACAGCGGTAGATAAGGTATTGGCATAATAAGGGACCAAGGAACATACCCATTTTATTACGTCATCATCGTTAGGCGAAATCGCTCGCGATCAACACTAAAGCTTCTCGCTAAGTAGGTACATACAAAATACCTATAAAATTAGTGTTTTTTGATGCCGCTGAAGGTTTTACGACATGAAAATAACCTAAAAAAGAAACGCTTACCTTTATTAGCGGTAAGAGCGTAAAATATAATGTTACGTTCGAAGTTGGCCGTGTAATATTGTTATTGCCCGAATGATGGCGATAAGAAATAGATAAAATATAAAGTTCTCTTTCTTTGGGGTCGAAATGTCCTATTAAGATTTGGGTGGTTGACCTAGTGACGATATAATTGAGGTTATGCTGACCTATGACTTGTAGGTACACATTATACAGACTTAAAGTTTTGTGTATTAAGTAGACGATTATAGCGAGAATTTTGAGAGGGGTTGTTTTAAATATTTATTACAACCAGGGAACCAGAAGCTTGGTATCATGGAATATGATACCAAGCTTCTGGTTCCCTGGTCAGAATTAGTAGGTAATTTATGAATGATATACCGGTTGAAGTGCGTAACTCAATACAAACATCTTTGTCAATATCCATATCTACTGAACGACATAACATAACATCACGCCTGTAATCCCCGAAGGGTTAGGCAGAGGTGTGTAGCGGCATCAACATCGCCACATGCGAACTACGCGTCACACTGACGTCACGCAAATCCTGCATCGCGCAAGCAGAGTTTACCGCGCAAATACATAGAATATTTACAACGTCCCGACATCAACCGTCGGGCAGTTGCCTACCAGACACAACACCCGTCTGGTCGAAGGCTCCTCCCTTTTCTATGGTGGATGAGTGAACCTATAGTACAGACGGCTACACATCAATCTATACATTTCCAGTTTACGCTGATCTCGCACTGTACGGAAATCTTATACCATGCGAGATCAGCTTATACTGGAAATGTATAGCTTGATGTGTAGCCGTGTGTACAACCACAAACCAACTATCACTACTGCTACACTACTACTGTGTATCTACTGCAGTATGAAAATAATAATGAATGAAGTCCGAAGATGCTGCTGCATTCAACGTTTTCAGACGCATTTTTAACTGTAAATGGAGGCAAACATATTAGGTTGGGGAAAAAGTTTTTTCGCATTTTTTTAAGAAAATTCAAAACAGTTTTTAATATAGTTTATTTACATTTAACTAAAGTATGTAGGTACCATTTTGTTCGATAACTTTTTGCCATCTTGTAGGTAGGGACTTGATCCCATTGCTTTAGAAATTTTGGGACTTCTGATCAAAATACCGCGACAAGTGGTTTTGGCAGTCCTCTCGTGATGTTAACCTGACACTGCCTAAAGAATTCTGAAGAGACCGAAACAGGTGGAAATCTGAAGGTGCAACACATCTCCCAGCCAAACTCTCTTAAGTTTTGCTGAGTGCCTAAAGATGTGTGAGGTCTAGCGTTATCATGATGAAAAACCACACCCCTTCTGTTGATTAATTCCGGCCGCTTTCTCTCAACTTCTTGCTTTAATCTCATCAGTTGTTCGCAGTAGAGTTCAGAATGGATGGTCCTGCCTGGTGGTAACAGCTCATAATGAATAATGCCCTTCCAATCCCACCACACACACAGCATCACCTTGTTGAACTTGCCTTAGACCACGACCTTTTTCGCACGTTCTTGTCGTACGTGATCGACTTTTCATCACCAGTTATCAGCTTCTTCAAAAATGGTTCGGTTTCATTACGTCGTAATAAAGAATCACAAATGAGTACACGGTTCATAAGTTTCTTTCAGTGAGCTCGTGAGGTACCCAAATATCGAGCTTTTTTGTGTACGCAGTTTTTTTCAAATATGCCAAAACTGTTTTGTGGTCAATTCCCAGTTCTTCAGCTACGTCGTAACTACTGATATCTTGCTCCACTTTTTCAAAAATGGCATCCATTTTATCTGTAATAGGGCGACCAGAGTGACGTGCATCTTTGACATCAAAATTTCCGGATTGAAAACGCTTAAACCAAATTTGTGCTACTCTCACAGACACTGCACTAGGTCCATAAACATCGCAATTTTTTTTCGCGGCTTGCGTTGCATTTTTATCTTTTTTGTAGTAAAATTTTAAAATGTATCGAATTTCTTCATTAGATTCACTCATCTTGACAGTACGAAAAACAAATGAAAATCACACATTTTCTTAATTTGAATTTGGAATTATGTTCTTTAAAATTTAAACTTTCAATGATACCAAAACCAGCCAGATGCAAATAGAATAGCCAAAGATATTTTATTACAAGTTCATACATACTATAATGCGAAAAGACTTTTTCCCCAACCTAATATTATAGGTACACAACACATAAAAATGTCTCCAAAAACTCGCCTCCAAAAGTCCAGTCAAACATTTCAAAAAGTTCCTATAGGTAAGGAAACGCTTTAAAAACAAAACAATTGTTTCGACAGTTCAATAGAAAATTGAATAAACAAACAGGCAGGATTAGTAGCGCTATCCCTAATGTTTTTAAGGCTCATAATCAATAAACACGCACGCCCGTAATTAGCGAGTTCTTTGATAGATCACCGGAAGACGCGGCGATGGAAACAATAGGACAGTCCTGAAGCTTGATTTATTTGCCCTACGAGCCATTAACATCTGGAAATGTTTGTTTTGGAGGCCTCTAAGATGGGTTTGTTTTGCTTTATAATACACTGACTTAAAGCTATAGAGAGGTGAGAATTATGTAAATGTTATATATATATACTATATCCTACTTATCCGAATTCTTAACTCCTGAATACCTTAAAATTTTTATCATGAAAGAAATAAAGAAAGAAAATATATAGTTTTATTTAGCACAGACTAAAAGGCATACAATTTAATATACAGCACATAAAAAATAATAAAAATCAAATAAAAAATGGAAAGTGCGATGTAAGAAATAAGCAGGAAAGTGAAGTGTCAAAAAACTTCAGTTCCCAATTCTGATTTTGCAAGATTTTTACCTACCTAATCCAATGGGTACGTTTAAAGACTAGGATAGAATTGAGAAACTTGAATACTTTTTCCTTGCTATATCGTTCAATCTTGTCACTCAAATTGACGTTTGAATCTATTTCTCCATTTCAGATTTCTTCTAGGTACTTAACGTCGACGCGCCACAAAAAACTAAATTCTTCAGTGCTTCAGACATTTATTAAACCTCAGGCATTTTACTTCACATAAATAGCTGTCTAAATTCCTTTTCTTAGCCGTCTTAAAAAAGAGCCAATCTTTAAAATATGTTGTTGTTACATATTTATGTACCTAACACGGTAAGTATTTTCTTACAGCGAGCGAATTCTATTATAAAATAATTTCTGCTGAACGTAATCTACGATATTCTAATATTTTTGAAGTGGCTTATCACATCATAATTATCTGTGTGGGTGTACTACTAAGGTACACCTAACCCTTTAGGGAATTCCAGGCGTGATGTTATATCATTACCTACCTATGAAACTAACAAGAATAATACAATTATAAATCTTTGCAATATTCTATTCTATAATTATTATCATTTTCGATTGGAATTCTAAATGTAGATATGAAAGCATTAGGGTGCTTGCCCACGAGCGACTATTTGTAGCTCCGATAATCTCAGCGATTTTTTCGGCGATTTTTGTCAGCGATTTTGTGAGCGACTCAACGCATACGTCAGATATTTTGTCGCTGGCTATCGAGGGATGTGCACGCCATGGATTTACAGAGGAACGATGTTTAACCACAAAATGTATTTCTTTTCTATTATGACAATTAGAATTACCGACCGTTTTAGTAGGTACCTAATATTATAAACTATTTTATAAAATCATCTTAGAATCTACTTAGGTATGTATTTACTTCTCTATCACTTTCACACCTAAACCGCATAGGTACTTACAAAAACTTATTACGTAAGTAGGTACTAATTATCTAAGTAGATATATTCGGAAGTTTTCAAATCGTATCATACTGAGTTTTAAGAATAAATACGTAGTAATATAAAGTTACTGGCATTAACGCCATCTAGCGAATTAAATCTGTAGTCACTCGGCGTCGGCGACGCTACTACTCGCCTGTACGTGTCGGCCCGCAGCCTTTCATTCATAAAACCAACGAAGTATTATTCGATGCCTAGTAGGTACACACGGCTACGCATCGTGCTATAAGAATTTCCAGTATACGTTGACCTCTCATTGTACAGAAATCCTGTACAATGCGAGATCAGCTTATACTGGAAATGTATAGTTTGACGTGTAGCCGTGTGTACTATGCGGGAATATTTCTGCGTAAGTAGTTACCTATCTACTTATGAGTTTGTGACTATACACTTTTATTTTATTTTTGTATGACTGATTAAAATGTGTTGTAGGTGTGTGTGTGTGGCTCCAATTATAGAAAGAAGATTTTCATGATTCATTTTTTGCTGATTTTTGAATGATAAAAGCAAAAATTAAAAATTTTGGTTATGTTTTCAGATTTGTGAACCTCTCGATTGGTGTGTCATGATTTAGTGAACCGCTTTAGGAAACCGCTAAAAAGTGTTATTTTTGCTCTATCTCGCCTCCTTTACAAGATATAACGGTTTTTATGTTTTTTTGAGGTAAGATCGGCATTGCATGCTAATAAATGGATTAGGAATGCAATGTCATTGAGTTGTGAGCTACCCTGAAAGTTTCAGTCGGATAGCTAATCGGGAAATGCTCGAATTTTGAGTTGCAAGATTCTACCCGGAATGACAGACAAACAAGAAAGTGACATAAAAAACGTAGTAAGTTTTTCTTCTTTTACTTCTTTCTCTCAATTCTGTAAACGATTTAGATGGCCGACCCAAGCTTTGCTACACTCTGTATGTATAACTTCTCTGCATTTTTCTGAGACAATAATATATTTATGTATTTAATGTAATAAAATATTATGCGTAAATTTTTCAATATCCTGGCAACCGTACACACACATAGATGAACGTGTTCTTATAGTGCCGTCACGTGGCTATCACGCACACATATCTACAAATGTTCCTCACATTATTGTTCCGTGCGGTTTATCTGCTTCTTTCTTATTCACACAACATCGACCGCACTTCTGCAACATTTTTACGGAGTACCAAAAAATGTTTTTGCTTTACGATGTACCTACCTATTGGAAAAAAAAGTAATTAGGTAAGTAGGTCGTGATATTTACGTACTTTTTTACGACGATGTTTTACCCAAAAGTCGTCTATTTCCTTCTCTGTAGATTAGGTCATGTTCAACTGAAATCAATAAGTAGTTCCCATCTACTATTTAATTTTAAGCATATTTCTTCCCATACCATTCTCTTATTGCTATTTAGATACTCTGGCGATCTTGTGTCATATAAAGCAGGTCACTTTGCGACTTATTCGATTAAAATTTCGATATCGATATCCATCGGTGAGCATTGACGCAACCTCCTTCCTGTCAGTATATTAGAATGTACTTTGTGGTCCTTCCTTAGTAAGAGTGCGCGGCCGATTGTCGGTGAGCCCATGTGCGTTAGCTAGTATATTTCCAAACGTTCCATTTTACAGCGACAATCACGTCGCCCGGGATGCAGCGATTTTGTTTATAAGCGACTTTTTGTAGCACGTGGGCGTTACAGTATTGAACACTGTATGTTCTATATTCGGCGATAAAATAATTGCTCAGCGATTGTCGCTCGTGGGCGTTAATTAAACAAAATATATTCAGATTCGATTCGTTGGGTCCGTGCCCACTCGACCCGCTTAGACTCGACCCGAAAAATAATACCAGATGTTTTTCTACTAATTCAGTGCCATTGGTAGTCAGGCAAAGCGATATTAACTTATTATAAATAGTTTTTTTTTATGATACATAATTTATCCTAGTAGTCAGTGATTTCGTTTAAAAATTTAGCTTTATAAAGATAGCCTCTACCTCTAGCGTGCCACTAGCCATAAGATTGTAATGATAATTAACAATAATCTGTATTTTTTACAAAGTACAAAGAGTATTATACTGTATTAAAAAAGGATAAGTACCTACTTACTTTTGTCATTATTGATTTATTTATCCAAACATTATTTAAATTTTACACTCTCTGTGGTGCAAGCGTTAAATCGACACTTTTCTGTCTGACCATACATCGATGTTTTTACTTTTTACGCCAATCAAAACAGATTATTCTTCGGGTCGAGTCTAAGCGGGTCGAGTGGGGACGGACCCGATTCGTTTAAGTCGTATTTTTAAAGACTTTGATCGATGAACTAACCCATATGCAGTCCGCAAAGCTAAAGAACTCGTACTTACTACTAAGCAATAGTAAAATCTACCACTGAGTAATCTACTCTGAATCATGTGGCAATATCAAGAGCACTGTTTATTCTATTAGTATACTTCAAATAATTACTAACGATAGAAAAACATAGATAATTTACTAACTAAATTGAAAGTAGCGCTTAAGGTACTATTCACACAAATAAGGTATGAATGCCAATCTATTTATAATACCCATGAATGCCAACAACAAGACACGGCTGTTAACAATCATATCCCTATTCAACGATGGTGAGGTACCGACAAAGCGAAATCTCGAGTACGAAATTTCCACAACGATCCGATAATTTAATATGAAAGGCTCTCAATAAATAATACTCAAAGGTGACCTTATTTTTAGCTCGGAGACAGCCCTCGCGTCAACTACTCACTTAACATTCAAGTTGTTAGTTAGTCATCAATTTTCCATCCCTAACGAAGTCTCCTTAATTAAGTTATTGTGACCCTCATTCCGACACCTATATACGTGTTGGGCAACGTCATTGAACTTTCGAGAATATAATTTTCCACAAACGTACTACTTAAACATTTATCTAAGCGAGTGAAATTAAATGTCTGTCTAAATGAAAAGCCACATCAATTTGAAGTTCAAAGGAGCAAAATAACGTCAGATATTTTGAGAAAATCTTAATTAAAATATTCTGTAGTCATCATTATACCTACTGGATTTAAAATTAGATAGGTATTCATTTATTTGGTGGAAAATGCTCAAAGAGTTCTGTGCTAACCACATATGACGGCAGATGCGTCGCCTAACGTCAACAAGAATGATTTCAGAACGGACAAGTAGATAATAGTAATAAGGAAACCGTTTCGGACTGGTCTATCAACACACAGCTCAAACCACAAAACGAATTGGGCTGAAATTTGTTACACAGATAGTAATTATGACGTAGGCATCCGCTAAGAAAGAGATTTTGGAAATTCGACCTTTAAGGGGTTGAAAAGGGGGGATTTTGTTTGTATGATAAATCTTATTGCTTCAGTTAATAAAACTGAAACTTAGCACGAATACTTACCTAAGTAAATTAAAAAAGTTTGTAATATTTTGATTTTCAAACTATTCCCTAAAGGGCGATTCGAGGATATCAAAGTTTGTATAGAAGAATTTTAGAATCATTCCACTTTGCCCCACCGAGCCGCCCAAAATGGAATGGGGCAAAGTGGAATGCCTAAAATTTTGCAGTGGAATCTGCCCCACTACTTCCATTTAGTGGGGCAGATTCCACTACTCTCAAATCTTGTTGGATTATCCCCCACTAGGGTTGGCACCTTAGAATAAAAGCATTTGTTTCTTGCAAATGTTTATTTTCTATTAGTTTCTGGAAGGAAACGGCTTTTAAATCACAGGTTAATTACACGATTTGTTACAAATGAAATATAACTACACTAAACCAAAATCACAGATATACGATTTGTTCTTTACTGGTTCATTAAAGCTTTTTATACCAAGCTCGAAATCACAAACGAGTACGATTTGTCCCCGTAAATAGATAACGAAATGCTATTTATTCTAACTACTTATCTATTCAAAATCACATCATTGTTGTTGTCATCATTTGGCATGGCATAATATAGTCTTATGATTACCACATACTTTTCAATCGGATTTTGAGGCAGCGGCTATGAATGCCTTTAAAAAAGTTTTAGATTCAGCATCAATCAAAGCGTGCTTTTTTCACTTTAGTAAAGCGATTTGAAAAAGGGGTGGTGAGTTAGGGTTTTACCCTTATTACCAGAAGAAAAGATAACTGAAGGTTGGTTTTACATAGCCGCACAGAGTCCAGATGATGAACAGAGTAAAAAAATTAGAAAATATATGCTGCGAAATTGGCTAAAAGACGGTTATCCAAAAGTGTGGTGTGTATATGGTGCAAAACATCATCAACCAATGCTCTCGAAGGTTGGCATAATAAGCTAAATAAAAAGATTAACAAAAAACTTCCCATTTTATTAAGACTCCTTAATGTCTTATATGAAGACATAACACTTTCCATTGTTAAATCTATGCAGAACCAACCTTCCAAGCCGGCGTGGCTTGGAAGGTTGGTTAAGAATGGTTAAGAAATACATACAAAGCGATCAGAATATACAAAATGCCCAAACGGAGCTCATAAACGGCGATATAATTATATCAGTTGGGCATTTCTTGGAAAAAATGCGATAGATTTATTAAGTACTACGTCATGTTTAATTCCTTCTATTTATTAAATCTGTGATTTTAGTTGATTTTATTCCTTAAATCTGTGATTGTAGTTGATTTTATTCCTTACAGTCAATAGTTTAGTGGCTGTTTGTATATAGTTGTTTCTTATTTATGAGGTAATCATGAGACTGTATTTTGCCATGCCAAATGATGATTAATGCGTGATTTTAGTTGATTTTTAACCGACTTCCAAAAAGGAGGAGGTTCTCAATTCAGCGGTATGTTTTTTTTTTGTATGTTTGTTACGCGATTACTCCGTTAATTATAGACCGATTTTGAAAATTCTTTTTTTGTTTGAAAGGGTATACTCCCGAGGTGGTCCCATTGCTACCAAATCAGAATCAGATGATCCCATGGAAATCGAGGGAAACCCTCAAATTTTATAGGCAAACCTGTAGCGATTTGGGTATTTTTTATAGTAACTCGTACATTTGCTCTCGGAAAGCACCATTTGGCGAAGTGGAACTGATAACTGATGACTGATGAAAATAACTAATTTCGGAAGTCGGTGGCAAAAAACTCAAATACACCAAAGACACCGACTTCCGAAATTAAAGTTATTTTTGACTTTGTAGTGTTAATTTTGGTAGTCGGTTCTTATTTTTTTGTAAAAAGTTTTTTATTTTTCACTTTTTAGTGGATCAGTTTTGAATTTATCTAAGTTACAATAGTCTAATGTTAACTGCTCATCACCTTTTACAAAATATTGCTTTTCCCGATGCTGGGACGTTGATTGTTGATGAGTTCTCCGTAGTCGGTTCTTATTTTTTTTGTAAAAAGTTTTTTATTCCTTACAGTTAGAAAAGTAGTAGTTTAGTGGTTGTTTGTACATATTTAAGTTGTTTCTTATTTATAAGGTAATCATAAGACTGAATTATGTCATGCCAAATGATGATTAATATGTGATTATGAACAGTTAAGTAGTTGGAATAAAAAGCATTTCGTTTTCTATTTACGGGGACAACTCGTACTCAGTTTGTGATTTTAATCTTAGTATAAAAAGCTTTAATGAACCAGTAAGAACAAATCGTATACTCTTATCTGTGATTTTAGTTTAGTGTAGTTATATTCTATTTGTAACAAATCGTGTAATTAACCTGTGATTTACAACCCGTCTCCTTCTAGAAACAAATAGGCAATAAAAAATTGCAAAAAAAAAAATGCTTTTGTTCTAAGGTGCCAACACTAGTGGGCAGAATCAACAAGATTTTAGAGTAGTGGAATCTACCCCACTAAATCAAAGTAGTGGGGCAGATTCCACTACACAATTTTAGGCATTCCACTTTGCCCCACCATTGCACCAGTGGGGCGGCTCGGTGGGGCAAAGTGGAATGATTCTAATTTTAACGCGCGGTCCGATTAATTCGAAACTCAACAAAACAGTGCAACATCACTTTAAGTTCTCTCAAGAAGTCCGCGCGAGGTTTCAGTAAAGTGCCGCGTCTTTACTTAAACTCAAGGGGAGCGGGGCGGGATATCATTAATCATCTTTATCATGCATTGAGTGGAGTTCATTTTATAATTATTTAAATAACTTTGTACTTGTTACCTTATTTTACATGACACTGGCTAAATGCACAAACCGTGCGAAGCCAAAAAGAAAAAAAACGAAACTCAGTGTTTATACTTAAAACCGAAAATAAAGATTATAATTTATCAGGGATTTTCGAAAATTGACGTGAAAAGGGATAGTCAATTTTACAAAGGAGGATTTTACTGTGTGGCTTTATTAACTTGAAAATGGCTATAAATAACCTATACCTATGTCAAAAGATGGAAAAGTCGCAAAACACTTTTCAAAAATTAACCCCTTTGGGGGCGAACAGAGGGGATACAGTTTATATGTAAAAAATATTGTTTCATTGATCTCTAAACTTGAAACTTGGCCAGAATACTGCGTCATCATACTCCTGCCCTAATCCCAATGTATTTGGGGTCGGCGTAACATGTTAACTTATACTTATGTATTAGTCTATTTATGGTGTATCTATTCATACACGAAATCTCTTAAGGGGTCATTGTACTCATCATTATGATACTATTTTATTTACTATGGGACCAAAGTTGAAATCGTGAAAAAAAAATCAGCTGTTCTCTTCATTTATATTCGATTAACTCGTCAAAATGTAGGGAACAGCTGTTTTTTTTTTTCACGATTTCAACTTTGGTCCCCTAGTAAAAGTTGTTCGTAATGATGAGTACAATGACCCCTTAAGATTTTGTACGTGAATTCTGGGACATGTTGTTTAGACATAAATAAATAATCAAAGCATTTACCCTTACACACTCAACTGATGATGCGTCAGTGCGTCGAGGGTACTAACTGGAAGTTAACAAAGTTACGCCCGACGCATGTTCTGTCAAATGTGCGACCACCCTAATAAACGTCTCCCAGTTCATATGACTTACGTTAAGGACTTGAACCACATAATACAAAATTTTGGAATACTTTCGTAGCTGAGCGTCGGGTCTCAGGAGAAGTTTGCAAACATTCCTACTGTTTTGACATAAAAGTTTACGTTGCAACCGCCGAACAAAATAGTTGGCACAAACAAAGATGGGATCTTGGTTACCTTGGTGTATACGAACGGTGTCGTATGCTTTATAACAAACTAGCTGTTGCCCGCGATTTCGTCTGCGATCCAAGATGAAAAGTAGCCTATGTTCTAACCCAGGTCATGCGCCAAATTTCATCCAAATCCGTTCAGCCGTATTATCGTAAAAGCGTTACAAACAAACAAACTCACTTTCGCATTTATAATGTTAGTTAGGATTTGTTTAAACTGGACAAAGTGCGTTAAACTGGACAGGGCGTCGTTAATTAGATAAAGTGTGTAAATCGGGGCTATAATTATATGTCTAGACAGGGGTATTCTGCGAATAGTAATCTCGTTGTCATAACTTACCTAACTTACAATAGAACGTGAGCAGGTACATCACAGACGACGTATTTGTAGATCGTGAATTTTGCACCTTCTTGGAATTTTGAGACAGGCGTCCTGAATTCAGACATTTCAGACATACCTTGTTGTACCTACAACTAATTTTGGCTGACCTCCAATTTATGCTAACAAATATTTATTTATCTTGAACAAATATTTTAAAGCCATCCCAGCGCTAAACAATTCCAGACAAACAAAACCGAATACATTTTGACTTCAACCCTGGACGAATAAATAATACGAAACATTATAAAGAACAAACATTACGCTTCGAAATATTTTTCGAACAACATCCCGTGGGACATTCGAGAACGATACGGTAACGGCATCGGTTTTGATAAACTTTTAACGATTTATGACAGAAGCGGTGACGCGACGGCGATTCAGTGCAACCGCTCTCCATTGAATGGGCACCGATAGTTCCGCAATGCAATTTAAGTTAGTTTGCTATTTAAAAGTTAGGCGGATAATAGCTTCAAGCGATTTTATTCTATTTAATATGAATCATTGTATGTGTCTTACTGATAGTAGTAGATTGTTGCACCGAGCGCAAAGTGAGTTATTAATGTACGAGTGTTAAGTTACTAAATTAGCACGAGTACATTTGTTACTCACTTAAGCCCTTGCTTAAGTGGGTGCGTAATCTACTTTTCTTTCAACTACCAATCTACCTACCGTGATAAAATATACCTACTCAAAATAAAAACTCAAGTTAATGAAAACAAAGTTTTTCACCAAGTCGGTTTTATTCCGCCGATTTTTATTTTCAGCCAGTATCTTTTTGATCTAATGCATACATTTTATATTAAAATTAATGGGAGACATTAAACCTCTGTGGTAAATTTATATCTAAATAAAAAATAGAAAACAGTGCATTAATGAAAAACAGTGCAACAATGAGATTTCATATAACATTTCTGCACTGTTATGGTTCTAAGCAAAAAATACGTCCTTTGCGATTGGTTTTGTAGTGATTAATGATAAAATTACTACGTAGTTGAAAGACAATGATTTTTTTTTCTGTAAGTAGGTTTGTGGCGTTTTGTGGCGACCGAGGACCCGAAGACGTAGCGTTGGAAGGCCTCCTACTAGGTGGACCGATGACCTTGTGAAGTCCGCAGGAAACCGCTGGAAGCGGGAAGCACCGAACTGGTCGAAGTGGCGGAGCTTGGGGGACGCTTATACCCAGCAGTGAACGTATTTCGGCTGAAATGATGATGATGATGAAATAGGTTTATACAAACACTTGTACACTTCAATCATATTTTAAAATCTCTCGGCAACTGTAAGACAAAGGTCTCTTAGGAATTATAACATTATAGAAAGAGGGACCAGTGATTAAACCCGCACTCCACACACACAGGAAAACCCTAACTACTTAACTAAAGGCTGACTTTTCATTAGTTACACAACTAGAGGGGAGTGACGGGGAGCAACGGGAGTGACGTTTTGACGTTTGTACTGGTAGAATCGTTGCTAAGATTTTCGTGGAAATAAAATAAAATTACGACGTTATAGTGTCAAAAAGGTTTTTAATAAAGTGTACAGCAAATTAATACAGAATATACAGTGTAGTGAGATCTCGTGTGTTCTTCCTAAGTGTATAATTATTGCGTAAAAAAAAATACAAATCTCCAAGCCGTATATAGGTACCCACAATATTCAATAAAAACGAAAACGTAAACAGAATTTGTATACCAATACTTGTAAATAATGCCGGTAAAGTGTGGTGGATGCGGCAAATTTTTGTCAGCAGTTGATACAGCGAGGTGCACAAAATGTGCCACCCCTTATCACCGAGTGTGCGTCGGCCTCCCTACGAAGGGCCCCTTAGTCTCCGCCTGGCATTGCCCTGAGTGCAGGAAAAATGTCCGCAGGGACAATAAGGCCGAAACGCCCGTACGAGGTTGTGTGGCAGAGGTACGGGGTGAGCAGTCGTCGTCTATGTCCAGATCAATGTCAACGCCGCCAGCTGTGGCGACGCTGGAGATGGCGTCGCCCACAACGTCAACTATGTTGGTGCATTCGGCGTCGCCTCTGTCAGCTGCCGCATCGCCGACGCCTCTATCAACTGCTGCACCGTTGACGCCTCAGTCAATCACTGCACCGCCGTCGCCTGTGGCGGTGGATACGCTCATGCGGGTGTTGACGCCTCCCCCCGTCGGAACTGTGGGTGTGGACACAGACTACTGCGTTTCGAAGATGATTCCCGAGTTCCCGCAGGACATAGGATCCGCTTTAAAACTTGTAGTGGAGGAGCTACGCACCTTGAGATTTGAGGTTTTGGAGCTTCGTAAAGACGTAGCGGAGTTGAAAGCGTCTCACGACTCTAGTCACGCCCGTATGGATGGGATTGAGTCCAGATTGGAGGCGCTGGAAAAGCGTCAGGATACCGGATACGATACAACGAATTTGAATACAGTGGAGTGTGTGGTCCAACAGCTCAAGAAGGACCTCAATGACAGGGATCAGGAGCTAATGGCAAACGATCTTGTGATTGCGAACGTTCCTGAGTCGCAAGCGGAGAGCCCAACACACTTGTTCCAGCTAATTGCCACTAAACTAGGAGTCGCTTTGGAGGATCGCGACATCGTGAGCGCAGAGCGAGTAGGCGGCAGACATATTAAAGCGACAAGCCCCATAGTTTCAACAGAGCCCCGCCCTCGCGCTATCATGGTGCGACTCGCTCGACGTGACCAGCGTGACGCCGTGTTGGACAGCGCCCGCGTGCGACGTGATGCCACAACTGAGAATCTCGGAGTCTCTGGGAAGCCAGTACGCTTCTTTGTCAATGAGAGGTTGACCAGGCTTAATCAGCATTTGTTTCGTCAAACAAGGGCAGCGGCAGGGATTCATGGATGGCGGTTCGTATGGACGAAGCGCGGTCGCATATTGGTCCGGCAGAAGCCTGGAGAATCCACTCACAGGATTGCATCTGAGGAAGATATTATACAGTTTATTGGACCATACATGGACACTAACAAATAAAACTTTCTTCGATGTGGCACACTTTTTTGTTATGGTTAATTTTTCTAGGTGTAATCTTTTATTGAACAGGGTGGCTGTGTGTTATATCTGTCGTGAGATGGGGAGGTGGGAATATCAAAGTGAGTACTGCAATACAAGGAACATATATATATTATTTACAATTATTATTATCTACACACTAACAGCAACATTATTTACAAACAATAGATATATATTATTTTCATTTCATTATGATTGGGAGCATTATTGTAAAGGTAACACATTTATTTATTTACTACGAGAACTAAAACTTATGTATAAAAATTACTTAAACGAAAGAAATAAACAAAGTTACTATAATGAATATATTAATAAAATATTAGCATTACGATATAAATATACATATACAGCCATTACTATTTACATAAATGATTAAGTCAAAATTTTTAAAGTTTGGTTTGTTCAATGCGGGCTCTCTGGCAACTAACCAGGACGAGTTTCTTTTTGCCATGTCTCAACACTCAGTGGATATAATGGCAATCAACGAAACGTGGCTTAGACCTGGCGAGGAGGGATGTGCGCCTAAGGTTCCGGGATACAGGTTAAAGCACGTGCCGCGCCCTATGACTATACGCGGGGGACGAGGTGGAGGTGTAGCGTTTTACATTAAAACAGGAGTTAGGGCGCGTGTACGGCCACACTCCGAGCAGTCTGATGTGGAACAGATGTGGTTGAACCTTACTATCAATGGTAGAAAGTTGTTGATTGGAACTGCATACAAACCGCCCTGGTTTGAATTGTCAAAATTTCTGGATGGAATAACTGACAGTATTAGCGCATTGGCACCTTACGATCATTTGGTATTACTGGGGGATTTCAATGTTAATCTATTGGATATGAACAATGCAAAAACAAAAGATATGATGGAATTCCTAAATTATACCAATTTAAATCAGGTAGTGCAGTCACCAACTCATTTTGTAGGGGATAGTAGTACTCTTATAGATGTGATCTGTACCGATGTAGGGGTTCGTAATGTACTAGTGAGTCATGTCAGTGAACTTGGTCATCATTCGTTTATTGTATGTGATACTGTCATAAAGAAGGTAAAAAGCAAACCTAGGCTGGTTGAATATCGGCCGCTAAGGGATATACTGATGGACTACTTTACAGTGGATCTGAAACTAATGCCTTGGTCTGAAATTTGTTCACTGCCGGATGTTAATAGCATGATTGAATATTTTAATGTCTTTATCACCCAATTATATGACTTACATGCACCCATAAAGAGTAAGATATTTAGAGACCGACCCACACCGTGGATAACAGATAATATTAGATTGATGATGAAGCTGAGAGACGAGGCAAAAAATAATTATCATTTGGACAAGCTAGATACTAAAAAGAAATATTATTTAGATTTAAAGAAACAAGCTATTACAGCACTAATGCAGGAAAGGAAGGTATACTTTGACAGGCACATTAATAGTCAGATAAAAAACCCCAAACAGCTTTGGAAAAATCTTAAAACAGATGTGTTCTCAGAACATAGTGAAGGTATGCTACCTGGACAATTCAATGACCCAGATGAGATAAACCAAGCATTTCTCGATGTGCCAGGGCAGTCCATACTGCCCACATCACAGCTATCACATTTTGATGTGAATAGATTTGGTGAAACTCAATTCGAGCTTAGAAATGTTAAGGAGGATCAAATTTCTAAAATTATTAAGAGCTTGGGGTCAAATGCTAAAGGGATTGATGGAATGAGTCTGGATATGATAATGTTAACGTTACCAACCACCCTTCAGGCTATCACCACAATTGTAAATAAGTCGATAGATACCCACAGTTTTCCTGACTTATGGAAGTGTGCTATTGTGCGTCCTTTGCCCAAAATCGGCAACCCAAGTACGTTTAAAGATCTACGTCCTGTTAGCATTTTGCCTTGCTTATCTAAAGTCTTAGAAAGGGTGGTTTACAACCAAATGTTGGAATATTTGGAAGCAAACAGTATGCTCCCCGACCTGCAGTCTGGTTTTAGGAAGGGCCGTGGTACAGCCACGGCCCTTTCTGATGTAGTGGGGATTATCCTGGAGGCACGGGACAGGGGGGAGGGAACAATCCTTGCACTGCTGGATTTTTCACGGGCCTTTGATGCAATAAATACCACTATGTTGCTTTCCAAGTTGGCCTATTATGGTTTTACAACGGAAACAATACAGTGGTTCGCTAGCTACTTGCAAAATAGGTCACAGCTCGTTGAAATCCGGAGGGAGGATGGATCTAAGATGTCATCCCCCGCTCGACAGGTGCCACGTGGTGTGCCTCAGGGATCAATTTTAGGGCCTCTTCTGTATATCCTTTACAGTGCAGACATTATTCAGTCGTTTCAGCATTGCAGGTACCACATGTACGCAGATGATATTCAATTATATATAACTTTTAAACCAGCTGATACATTACAGGCAGTGGAAAAAATCAATGATGATCTTGAAAGAGTGATGGTATGGTCCGATAATAACTCACTGGTATTAAACCCACTGAAATCTAAATTTATGGTTTTAGGAAGTAGGAAAATGATCAGCGCGATACTGTCAGCCAAGCCAGAAGTTGTTATCAGAGGGGAAAAAATAGATAGGGTAGAGTTAGCTTGCAACCTTGGGTTAACCATAGATCCGGAACTACGATTTGAGAAGCACATCAGTAACTCCACAAGGAATTGTTTTTATAGATTGAAACTCCTATATTCAATTAGAGACTACTTGAGTGTTGATCTACGTAAACAATTAGTGGATAGTTTAATTTTATCAAGACTTAACTATTGTGATACTGTGTATGGCCCATGCCTGTTAGTAAGAACAGAAAAGCTGATACAACGCATACAAAATGCATGTACACGGTTCTGTGTAAGGATACCACCTAGAAGTCATGTCACTCCTTTTATAAACGAAAATAATATTTTGAAAATGGCTGCTAGGAGAAAGTTACATATGGCTAGTTTACTTTTTGGAGTAGTCACTACACAAAAACCGCACTATTTGTTTGAGAAGTTAAGTTGGAGGCAGAGCAAATACGAACCACGTTTTTCTACCCAACCTCTTTGTACATCGACACATAGGACTACAGCATTCAGGGGGTCCTTCAGATACGCCGCCACGCACTGTTGGAATAACATTCCTCCACCAGTAAGAGTCCTGAGAACAAAAAAGCATTTTGTGAGTGTCCTAAAGAAATATTTCATGCAGATCCAGCAATCAACATGATTGTAAACTAGAACTAGTACCTAAACAGTAGCTGCTCTTTTTGTACTAACCTCGAGGGTCATGGCCTACGGGCAATGGATATGGCTTTCCAACAGTTGCATGGCGGCTGATTCCTCCCAGTTTAGGTCCGGTCTGTGTCATTGTTACAGGAGTCGGGGTCTTTTTGAAGCTACGTTATCTGGGTGGGACAATATTGGTATAATTTCAATTTTACGGGTTTCTGCGTTGAGTTGTACTTTATGTAGGTACTACGTACGTACATTAGGTATAACTCCATGGGTTTCTGTTCCAATTTATTTAGTAAGGAGTGCAATGCAAATACCTATAATAACACTTACCATTAGGATCAGGAGGCTTGGCATTGTTGCAATGAGCAAATTTATAGCTCTGTGCGAAAAAGCATGGTTCACGTTTGCCAACGCCATGGATTGATGATGAATGCCGTTTGCAAATGGCCGCCATCGTAAGTCCCATGGTGCATCTGAAATTATGGTGTCTAAATGAAAACTTAATTGTATCTTTGTAGAGTATTGTTAGTGTATCGAATTTATATTATTATTAAGTAATTTTTTTAGTTCCATTTATTTGTATTACAGTGTTTGTTTATGTATTATTCATTTTTATTTTAACAATTACGCATTAATACACGTAAATATATATAAGTACTTTTTAATTTTATCGATAAGTACATACTACATATTGACTATAATCAGAATCACACATATTATTCTGTGGAATTTATTTTACTTACCCGATTTATTATGTCACACAGGGGGGCGTCATTACGTTATTCCATGGTTTCTGCTGAAAATCAGCGCTGTGACGATAGGTTTGTCCGAAGTCACAGCATTTTGCTGAGCAGAGACCTGTTCTTGCACAGATGTGACGCACGGTTATTGTAATTGTTCATAATTAGTATAGTTTGTTTGTTTCAAAAGTAGTTATTTTTCCACTCGGCAATCGGCATTTTGTTTTTGTTTTCATTGTTTGTTTGTCGACTTTGTTGTCATCACATAGACCATAGACTAATATATATATAATGAGTTTTTATACTAGTAAACAGTTTGTAAATTGTCTTTGGTCCCTGACATCAACCAATGAACAAGATTGTCAAAATGTTTAGGGTATTGGATGCGAGGCTTTTGGCTACTTTGTATGTGTGTTTTTTGACTTTTAGTTGTACTGTGCGTTTTGTTTGTGCAGAATAAATAATTTTTCTTTCTTTCTTTCTTCTTTCTAACTATAAAAGTTGTGTAACTACTAAATAATAAATTATATCTTGAAATATTTTCTATAGAAAAACTGTCAAACCGAAATATTTATTTAAACCTCAGACAACTAAAAGTCCAAATCAGCCCTAAAACCGCGGTGGCCGTCATAAAACGTCCGTAATTTACCATTGAATGACGTCACTGAAACGTTATTAATTAAAGTAAGTTGGTGTGTTGACCTAGAGAGCGTTTTTTACACCGTAAAGTCAAACCCGCTGCCATCATGACAGCCTGACTACGGCCGTTATGTGGCGGCCACCGCTTCGTAGCAAACTGAAACTTAAGGCAAAAGCGTCAGGGTAGCCCGCGAAATGCGAATATACTTACATTTTTTGCAGTTTGCAGGTTAGTATTAGGTTGTATATTGATCTGAATATGATTCATTTTTATTTTTTACAAACGTTGCCCCACACTACTAATTTCTCCTGTATCGTGGGTGCGTTTTCAAACATTTAAACTCTCAAACACATACAGCCAGACCCGGAACAACTACTTGTAGGTCATACAAATATTTTTTCCGTGCGGAAATCAAACCCGCGACACGCAGCGCAGCAGTCAATCGTTCAACCACTGCGCCAACCGTGTCGTCAAATATTCGCGGCCGTATAACTGTCTAATCGGTAAAAGTGACCAATCAGTGAAACTGACTAATCAACGAAACTGGCAAATTAAATAAACTGACGACTGAGGGAAACTGACCAGTGGTACGCGGAATCAAATATTTATTTAGAGAATTATAATCATAAAAGCCGTCAATACAACTCTCTAAGTTCATATTACCCTATTGAATGCCTATTTCATGAAATCATAACATTTGAGGCCAATTCTAACTTAATGATTTGTATTGTTGATTCTAATCATTATAATTCTGTAAAGCTATATTTGTTACGGTGGCGAATCATAATTTAATCAACATACAAACTGACACTGACCTGCAAATTACAAAAAAAAAAAAAAGAATTTCTCGGGCTATCTTAGCGCATCCCCCTTAAACTAAATTATGTATGGTAGTAGGTACATTGTGACTGATATATCCAGGATTGATGCACCCTTGAAGATAATATTTAATTGATAAAATACAGATACTACAAAAAATCGACGAAAAAAGTGACAGTGATTGGTCACTTTCCCACCCGCCTTTTTCTAAATGAGCAACTTTCAGCTGTTACTTAATTAAGGTACTTTTTGTGAAAATATCCCCAACTTTAAGGAAAAATTAAAATGAAACGCACGGGTAGGTATGAAAATATTTTGTCAAAGAACTTTTTGTGTCGTAAGGACTAACAATAAGTAAAATATGTATAGGATATATAAGTTCACTATTCAGCAAACAATAATATAATTTATTATCAAATAAAAATTCGTATACAATACACCGAAGATCTTGAAAAGGATAAATAAACTTAGACCCGACGTCCACGACGATACCTAAAATTACCAATAGTTACAAACTAAACTCACTTATGAGTAGCCAGAATCTCATGGTACTAATATTTTAATGGCAGTCCGTACACGACGCACCCAATCACAAACTAGTTAATGATGCTTCAGTAAGCGTTGTGTATGAACCGCCATTTAAATACTAGTGCTTAAATACACGTTGCTTTTGAGAAGCGTCGTGGATGATGGGCCTTACCGCTTTTTCACAAACTGGAGTACATAAATGTAAGTATGTTATTATCACAACAATAAAACTCATCCTTTTTGGTAGTTATATCCAGTAAAACAGCGTAATATGTAAAAGATTTGCATATAAATAGAATAAGCTGAGACAAAATTGGGCTCCCAGTTGTCACCAAAAAAACTTTATTCGTTTTCATTCTAAAAGCTTTTATTATCAGATTTGTTTTGTGACATTTTTAATGCTGTAGATATGATAAATGTATTATTTTTTTGTATTCGTACCTATTGGTCGTATTAGGTACTAGTAGGTATCCAATTTCAGCCAGTATTTTTTATTATTCCAATAATAATAATAATTTTATTTCAAGTATCAGACTCATTAACTTAAATGTTTATACACACAATGAAAGGCAAAATGTTTTATTTTAAATAATTATAAAAATAAAAGCAGTTATCCTTACAAATTATATAAAACAAAGTCCCCGCCGCGTATTTCTGAACGCGATAAACTCAAAAACTACCGAACAGATTTTCGTACAATTTTCACCGATTTACGGAGTGATTCATAATAAAGGTTTATGTGTATAATTCATTAAGGTTGTGCGTAAATTGGCTGAAATATGACGATGATTTTTGAAGATGTCAGAAAAATCATGCCGACTGGACGCTTTACTGGCATGCGCTTTAAGGCTTCTACAGACTGGTACTATATTGCGGGCGCCACAAGGGTCGCGCCCGCGATATCGCACCAGCCTTATGAAAATGTTTGTTGTAAGATTTTTTATTTTTTTATTTTAAAATAAATCCTTTTAAAGTTATTTAAGAAAATAGACGAAAGTTTACCCTTATCTCCGAAACAACTGAGCATAAAATGTTGAAAAAAATATAGAATATAGTTCTTTACTTTTAGATTACAGGAAAACCTATAAGAAGTCTATGGTTTTAAAATACAATGGTAAATCTCTCAATATTGTGCGTACAAACTTACATTTGCAGTTGTATGAGGGAAGATGTTTTTCAGCTACAGTTTTAAGTTTGTTCTTGGGATAAATTCATCCCAACTACGGAACCCTTCATTGTGCGTAGTTTGACACGCACTTAGCCAGTTTTTTAGCCTCGATTACCGCTGTCATCAAAATGGCGATTATCACATTTCCAGACTGGGATTTTATAAAGGTAAATTAATAAACATTCATAAGGTTTAATAGGTAGCATAAGCGTCTCGTAGGTCGCCATTCCCGGATCTGATGTGGCCCGTTAGGTACCACGAACGTACAAGCGTACGTTCGTGTATGCGGGTCCCCAGGACAGAGCACTGGGCCCTACACTATTCCTGGTATATTTAAATGTTCTCTGCAACATGCATATCAATAATACAAACGCCGATGATACCGCTGTCGTTTTCTCTGGGAACTCCTGGCAAGATGTGAAACTCAAAGCTGAGATGGATATGGCACAAGTAGCCAATTGGCTAAATAGTAACCTGTTCACTTTAAATACATCAAAAACCAACTACATTTGCTTTAGTATTAACCAAAGTTGCCAATTAAGTGAAGATCTCAATCTAAGAATACACACATGTGGAGATACTAATAACAGATACTGTAATTGCTCAAGCATTAAACAGGTAACACAGACTAAATATCTAGGTGTGATAGTCGATCAGCGGTTATCCTTTTTGTTTTTTTTTTTTGGGTGGGAAATTATCAAGTAACTTCTCCCGCTCTGGGCGGAGCAGGAGGGCGTGTCAGACTTTTACTGACTAAAACCCACCCGTGTTCCTTCAGATGCCTGTGTGCCAGGACCACAATATCCCTTTCGGATAATCTCGCAACCCTGGCAGGCATTGGCCCTTTCGGACCCCGTCAGTTGGTGCTGCCATCACTTTGAGGCGCGCGTGGAACACAACGCGCCGTCGATCCGGGCCTGGTCCTTATCGGACGGCGAGCTACCCATCGCTCACCGTCCGCAAGCCCGTGCCTACGGTGGCTGGAAATCGGCCTGCGACTCCCGACACCCGGGGCGTCTCCTGCGGCGACTAAGGACGCGAGGACGCGACTTTTTCCTCTCCCTCACTCGTTCCGCCTCCTCCTTCGCGAGCATTACTGCTTCGCAGAAGGAGGTGGCGGCCTCCCATGCACTCTCGCTCCGAATCAGCGGTTATCCTGGTATCCACATCTTGAACAGGTCTCAAATAGGGTTAGGCGATTAAGCTGGATCTTTAAAACACGTCCCTCCGTTATTATTATATACGCTTCGCAATAACTCATGTGAATGTTTGTGCCACCTGAATCATCGCCGGGCCTGCTGAAGAAGACTTCCGAAGACAGGGTGACTGCTTTTTCTGGTGAGACCAACTGTTTCTCTTCTTGCTCGTCTGAATTGGGTGGACATAATATTATTTTTTTTCTTTATTTTAGGAAGGCTTACATACTTACTTAATCCCCCCGCATCAATATCCTAACTTCCTAACTATCCTAACTAATATTATAAATGCGAAAGTAAGTTTGTTTGTTTGTTTGTTACCTTTTCACGCCTAAACCACTGAACCGATAATCCTGAAATTTTGCATAGACGTTGTCAGGTATACAGAAACGGACATAGGGTACCTTTCATCCCGAAAAAAAGTACTGTTCCCGTGGAAAACAACAATAACGTTCTTATGATAATAGATGGCGCCACGTGGCTTTCGATTCATGATTGAATTATGTTATGGGATGTATTTAATAGCACTTTTAATTTCAAAAAGCAGAGTACAACCTGAAATGATTGTCAAATTCTAAATTATTGCGAGTGAAGCCGCGGGCAAAAGCTAGTAAACCGCATAAATAAACGTATCATCCGTCTTAAAAAAGCATAAAACCCTGCCATACGATCCAGACTTATTACGGAAAAGGAAGATTGACATTGTTACTTAAATTCCACGGACTAAAACCATGTTTGCTTGTAGGAAATTTGATCAACTGTCTGCTCAACTTCACAACAAGATAAACAAAAATATTTACTTACAGACACAAAAAAGTTGCGAATGTAAGAAAACAGTAACCAATTGGATAAAGACACTTAACATAATATGATGACACGGAGGCACTTTGGAGTACATAAAGTAACAGATACACTCACACACACTCTCACTTACACTCTCAAATACACCCTCACATACAGACACACTACGCACAGGTACACTCGAATCATACTCTCACTAACATACTTATTTTTATTTGATATTTTAAGTACCTACGGCTTTGTTACCAGATTAAGTAGTTATGCTATGGAAGAGCGGAGTCTCCTAAAACAGGCATTGTTTGCTTAAAAGGAGGCTCTAAACATTAAATCCTTTTTTTGTAAACTGAGCCATAAAAAAAAATAAGTACTTGTTATTACAGTATATTTGGCGTCTTGGAAATATTTGCTGAAGTCCTTCAAATACTCTAGAATTGTTGAGTCACCGTCGAGTAATTACATGGTCCTGGAGGACCTAGGTTAATAAAGTGTCCCTGTCAATATTAGGTCCTCCCTTTGTCATTTGTTATATGCCAGCAAGTATTGTATGCTTTGTATCGAACTCTAGTCAAATGTTTGCTACACGATTTTGCAATGTTATATTTAAAATTCTTTAATCTTTATTAATAACTGGCTTCTAACACAAAATACAAATAACAGCTACATTTTATAAAAAAAACTGGTATATTGGTCGAAAGCGCTACTGTTGAGCATCAGGTCCTAGGTTCAATTCCCGGGTCAGGCAAAGTATTATTGGGTTTTAAATCTGGAAATTTATCAGTTACAGTCCGAAGTCTAAATTTGTGCCCGGTTAATGGCAATAGGCTCGCCCCCTATTACATGGGACTTAAAATAACTGACGAAATTGAATGTGGGTGTACTCTATGTAGGTACACCTCTGCCTAGCCCTTCGGGGTATACAGACGTGATGCTATGTTATTTTTAGGGTTCCGTACCCAAAGGGTAAAACGGGAACCCTATTACTAAGGCTCCGCCGCCGTCTGTCTGTCTGTCTGTCTGTCCGTCTGTCACCAAGCTGTATCTCATGAACCGTGATAGTTCGACAGTTGAAATTTTCATAGATGATGTATAATATTTCTCTTGCCGCTATAACAACAAATACAAAAAAAACAGAATAAAATAATTTTTTATATAATAATATTTTGCTCGTTTTTGCTCGATATTGATAACGGCAACAGTCAGACGCTTGAAATATTCACAGAATATTTAGTTACATATTAATTTTAAAAATAAATAATTAAATTAAAATTAAACAAATATTTAAGGGGGCTCCCATACAACAAACGTGATTTTTTTGCCGTTTTTATAGATAATGGTACGGAAACCTTCATGCGCGAGTCCGACTCGCACTTGGCCCATTTTTTATTTAACATTTAAATACAAACATAAACTTACGCCTTCTTCCCATGGGGGTAGGCAGAAACTATAGAATGGTACAGCTTTATCTTTACAAGAAAAGCTTGTAATCACTCTCATTATCATCATCATAATCAGCCACTGCAACGAAGGCCTCCTCTCTGTGAGAGGGAGTGGGCTATAATACACTACACGGGCCCAATCCGGGCTGGTGGATGTCACGTGTCTTCGATTTTTTGGTTCTAGGATATGCCGATATCCTCGCGATGTTTTCCTTCACCGTTTGAGTGCAGTGGTGATGATACCCAAGGGGAAAGGGCCTGCCTTGGTTCGGACCCAGCACCTATGACACGTAAGTCGGGGCCGCTAGCACGACCACTGGGCCACCACTCTTCTTCACTCTACTATAACGCTGCAACGTTCCCGTTTCTTTTAATTTAATTATAAATACAGAAAATAACGATTTTAACAATATAGTAAGCTTCTTTTAAGCATTTTAATTGTTTATTTTTTAAAACCAAATTGCCAATGTTTACATTCAACGCAATGCGCGTGACCTTGGTCGACGCAGGACAACTCGTTCGGTAAGCGTCCCCCCCCTCTTCCCTCTCCCCTGTCAGCCCTTGCGGCGGACCCGCTAGGATCCCAGAACAACGCACCACAAGGTCCACACGCCGCTGGACAAGCACAACCAATTATTATTATACTCTTTGAGCACAACGTCCTACGCTGGCATGGTGGCCGCACGTATTCGCGTCGCTCTTTCTCAACGGCGTGACATTCATATACGTGTGGCCCGTCCGTCAGCCACGTTTGTCGTTTTGAATTTCATATTGGACTATACATATTATAGTCATGAGTCACTAAACTCAGTGTAAATCCCCATATTGTAGTGTTGAACAATGTCGCTTTTATATTGTGTGTACCTACCTATCTAAGTTAACTTAGAGCGTGTTACTATTAGCTACCTTAATCTAGCTCATTACGCCTTCCGCATTTATATTTACCATGCTACCTATTTTCCCACAGCTCTGTGCATTTTGATATCATGTATCGTATTTGCACACAAAATGTGCAAGTCATGCCGTGCTTCTCACTACCATTTTGTTAACTCCGAAATGATTGTGACATCCACACACCACCTTCGTTAGCGCACTAGTTCATCTCGCTTTGCTTATGCTTGGAGTCACAATTAGCGCAGATGACCATTATAGGCCATCTTGTGACACGCTGGACGTTATGTTCCAGGGCTCAAAGTTCCGGCTAACATCCACTTTTCCGGCTAAGCACCCTACCGATCCTTAGGTATCGGTGGCATCCGGCCATCTATTACCGTGCCATCACCTGCCGGCAGTTCTGGCAAACCTCAAGCTCCGTGCCGGGTACATATTTTTACCCGCGCGGTACGTCGAGCAAAGCTTCGGGTCTGGCGCGAACATCCGCCGACCGTCACCATCCCTGGCGTCTGCAGCGTGGCACACCCGCCGCGGTCTTCGTCACACCAGGCTGAGCTAGAAGAGTACTGTGCTACTCCCAAGGGAAGTTAAGGAAATCGTAGTGACCATAAACTTACTTACCCTCTCACTTTTTTATGTAATTATATTTTATGTTGACAATTTGCGTGGTCTTATTTATCTGGTCCCACCACGTAAACCTTTTCCGTCACACTACCTTGACCGTTCCTTAAAGTCCTTGAACATCCAAAGGCCTCAATTCGTCTTAGTAATTTGACATATATGTAGGCGATATTGTCTCATATCATTATGCCCATCAATCACAGTACTCCGTTTGACGTATCGTGTACCTAAATACACCCCTGAGATTCCCTTTCACTTGTTTCAAATGGGATTACATATTCGAGCAATCTGTGGTAAACCGCAAAGGTATACAGTTGCAGTTTTTTGAGGTTTTCTTGTTTTTGGCGTAACTAATGGGAACTTATAGTTCACACACACATACAAAGACACAATACATATACATACACTACACACACCCACGACACACTATAAAACAGCTGTTCCAACGTTCAATCATTATGTTACCGGACAAACCCAATTTTTGGACAAACTAGGTTGTCCTCGGCAAAATTAGTTCGTTTAAAGCGGGTCAGGACAAACCACAATAGCTTTGTGCTTCCATCATTACTCCGTATGCTACTAGCTTTTCTCGTGTTCCACCTCATTTTAACCCGTCGACAGTCTAGCATAACACAGATTTATTTTAATTTTCATAGATTTATTTGTATTGCTTAATGGCCTAGAGGTCGCAAACAAGTGCTGAACATGACGTCCTAGGTGCGATTCCCGGTTCTGGTAAAGTGTTATTGGGATTTTCCATCTGGAATCTCTCAGTAGCAGCCTCAGAGTCTAGATGTGTGCCCGGTTGATGGCAATAGGCTCGTCCCCCGTTACATGGGACTTAAACATAACTGGCGAAATGTGGTTGTACTATAGGTATACCTCTGCCTAACCCATCCAGGAAGACAGACGTGATGTTTTATAAAATTTTGCTTTAAAAGGACTATATTTCATTACATTTTCGTGTCAAAACTTAATAGGTAGGTACCTAGTCTACTCTCTGAAACTAGTATATTTCATAAGCTGTTCACGTTGTTCGTTATCGGTTCACGAGTCATTTCGTGCCCATCGCGACACTCTGGCGCACAGTGCAAGCCTTTATAGTGTAGGCGGAGAGCTCGCGTTATAAATTAAAATATCATCTGAATTGTATTTTTGTTGGTTTGTGTGTGCGACATATTAAAAATCATAAACTCATTCACTGACAGACAACGAACAGCCCAAATTGCTGGGTAGAAGGATGAAATTTTGCACAATGGTTCCATATCTAAGGAAAGGGGTTAAATAATGGATAAAAGTTGATCTTTTGCCGATGGGAAATACCATACACGGTTTTTTATAATGAAAATATTTAGTACTTATTATTTTCGTAATTTCACTGAATATCATTTGATTTAAACGTATAATGATATTTCGAATCACATCTTTTACCTACCAAATCAATTTAATTATTATTACAATTAATGTGTGTGTGTGTGTGTGTATTGATTGTATCTATCTCGTAATTAAGTTATTTTTATTGCTTTGTTTTTAATACTTTTTACCTATTATGGTATAGTAATTTTATTCTAGGTGGATCGTCTTCACATATAATAATTAATGTATTCAAACAAAATATTGTAAAACATTTTTAAAAGAGTAACGGTGGAGTTTTTTGCCCATTTTTCTCCATACGAAACTACCTTTTGGAAGGGGCAACTAGAATCAATTCTATTTTTTTGTAAATTTTGACGTTCAAAAGTGCCTCTTATGTGCCTATTTGAAATAAATAATTAGACTTTGATGTATACAATGACTACTAATTATTCATGAATGTAATTTTTTTTCAATTAACATTTGAATTATTAAAAAAATATTCATTAGGACTCATAGTGTAGGTTGAAACACCCTGTTACGAGCGCGGTGCGAGACTTGCGTTCCAAGGGCGGTGCGGAATGGAGTGCAAGGCTCGCACCACGCTCATAATAGGGTGTTTCAAACGACATCATGCGTCCTATTGAATATATATATTTTTTATAATTATTCATATGTTAATAAATATTTTTTTACTTTTATGAATGATTAGTAGTCATTGGATACATGAAGTGGGCTGCCGTTGTAAGACGATTAAAATGCCACGGTGTATTACACTTATTCTATGATCTGTTATTGAACATCTGTGTCCGAACTAGATATAAAATATCTGTAGATATTTCAGACATCAGGTGCGCTCTTCCCCTGTTGTCGGTGACACTTAGACATTAAACTTTGTTTGACCTCTAAACACATCTATACCACAAACAATCGACACAACATGGTTTTAGAAATAAGAGTGACATAAATAATAATAATCAGTGGCAGTCTCTCTGACATCAATTGTAATAATACGCAGCAAAAACTGAAATCTAAAAGAAACGTACTTCATACCCTTTATGAGCCTCTACGAAGCAAAATGCCTAAAATTAATGTCTGCACAGCAAATTGCCTAAGCTGTAAATCGCCTAGAGATCAAAATGTTTAACAAGCCAAATGCCTAAAATGCAATAATTTCTAAGTAGTAAATCGCCTTGAGATCTAAATCATAAATGTCGCTCAATGTGGGTTAGTCATGCAAAACACTATCACTGTGTTTTGTAGCGAAAGTTTCTTGATATTGCTACAATATATTATAATGTAGATAATTATTATTAAAAGTATAACCTTTTTTTTTAGGTATTTTCCATACATTTTTTTCTATATAATCTAGTCATTTCTGGCATTCGCGGGCCCCTACTGTGGCCCCGCTCGCTTCGCTCGTTCGGCTCGTGCGTAGGTGGTCACTGCTTTAACCTAAACGTTTAAATGGTTAGGATTTAAAAAAAAAAAATCTTCATAGTCAGAATAAAGTTTAGTTCAAATACTGTATAGACATATTGCAAGGTAGGCATTGTGTTTCCTAGTCAATATAAGGTTTAGGCAATACTTGGCATAGACGTTTTAATTTCTAGTCAGCATGATCATAAAGTCTTCATACTTCAATCAAAAGACTGTGATTTTCTAAACCATCGCAAAACCGTATTAAATTATCTTAAGAACTTCTTTTAAATGAATCAGGACGTAAGCTCTTAGCCTATCCCTCCACTTTATCGGACCACGCGCGAATGCTCTATTTAACTTGACACTTGCGTTTTAATAACTAGTTGTTTACTATACAATATTAAACAACAATTTATCTAAGAACAATGTTCCTTTTATACAACCTTTTAACATACTGTAGATCTGTACAACGTTATAGCGAAATCTACAAGAATTGTTCTTAGATACGGCTTTGACAGCACGGTTGGCGCAGTGGTTAAGCGATTGACTGCTGCGCTGCGTGTCGCGGTTTCGATTCCCGCACGGAACAAATATTTGTATGACCTACAAGTAAATGTTCCAGGTTTGGCTGTTTGTGTATGTGAGTTTTAAATGTTTGTAAACGCACCCACGATACAGGAGAAATTCCTAGTGTGAAGCAACGATTTAAAAAGAAAAAAAAAAAGTTCTATTAATAGATTTTTTATTAATACAAACAATTATTTTTAATTATTAATTATTAGCAAGTTCAAATAATTAAGTATAACACCTATTTGTACATAAGGCTCAATTTACATCTTTATATTATGATTAAGTAACGTACAAACTAGGTACGGACTAAATAAAAAACCGGTCGGGCGTCCTCTGGAGAATTCTCGCGCATTCTCGGTAATGCCGCAGCTCGTATATAGTTTGTACGTTATACTATTGACATAAAGTTCATTATGCTTTGTACAATTTTGTTAAGTTGTTTATGTTTCTGTCCGCGGCAATGCAAATAAATAATTAAGCCTTATACTTTCCCGGAAATAGCAAACTTACTAAACTTTTCTGTGTCTAAACGTACTAGAGTAACACAGTAATATTTCAAACTCAGTTATAAATATTTTCCAAGAAAGTATTTTTCTTTTCCAAGAAAATATTTTTCTTGTCCAAGGTTGTATTAGGCGAATGAATAGAGTTTACTCATCCAAATAATGAGCAAAAGTACGTATCTAGGATGATATTAGCCTCTCTGAAAGACTGCTATTATTAGCTGAAATGAGCAAAGTACGGCTCCCTTTATGCTGTCTATAAAGATATATTGAGGTTCAGGTATAATAAATAAGATACTCGTAATAAAATGTTGGTAGCGTTTATTTTAGTGTTTTGGTCATAGAATACCAAAGTATTTTACAAAAGACGTTAATATTGATTCCTTTCAATATCGAATGATGAAATATACGGTGAGATCTTGAGATAAACTTTCAATATCATTATAGTTCGACAAAGTTATCATTTAAGCAAATTTTTCCATACCTAATCAGTTAAGGAAAAACAATTCTTAAATGAACCGTCATTTCCGAATACCTAATGATTGTGTCAAAAAAAACAAACTATAAATAGTATTATCAAATAAATAAATTCCTGTTGATAATAGAGGTATTATCAACAAGAATTTATCTATTTGATACTACTGATAACTTATCTATAGTTTGTTTTTTTCAGCTTTCTGAGGAGGAAGCGGACTTTAGACTGTCGTTGAATAATTCTCAGATAAATGATCCATGATAATCGATAGTCATATTATCATTATGTGATCTAAAGGGTGTGTCATTAACGTCATTCACTGAATTTCACGGTTTTGTGAAATTCTTAAGGTGTTATCGTAATCTGCGATCTGACGTCAACGTATTTGTTTAGATAAACCCAGTTGTATTTTTTGTATTGGATGAGAGTTTTTTTGTATTATGAGGTTAGTAATGTGAATCATAAACATGACATTTTATATACCTACTCTAGAGCAGTCTACCTCACGGTCTGACATTTTTTAACCGGCATGACGAATGTGTATTTATTTTGGAATGATACAATTACTGTTTTTACATTATATTTTCGAGCCGTTTGGGGCTGAAACCCTCGGGCCGTGGGATCCTAGTACTCATGGTATTTTTAATGAAATCTCGAAACGGCTGGTTGACACTTTCCGTGACCCAAGGGCTGGCTTTTACCTTGGCCAGACGCTAATGCCGCCAATCTCTTGGGTACATTACCAGTCGACAGTGATGTGGATGAATTTTTCGACGCCATATTTTAGCTTGTGTATAGTTTTAGTTAGGATATAATTTTTTATTTTTAATAATTCATTAGATAAGTTGTTATTTATATTATTTTAATCATCATCATCATTTCAGCCAAAAGAAGTCCACTGCTGGACATAGGCCTCCCCCAAAGGGCGGGTTTGTCATAATCACCACGCTTGGCATGCGGGTTGGCGATCGCAGGATAGTGTTAAAATGCATAGAGAACGTTGCTGCCCATTCTCTAGTAAGTCCCTGTACCAGGATATCTGTGTGGTGCCGGATGCAAAGAATAGCACCTCCCAATTTCTTCCCTTGGGTGTCGTAAAAGGCGATTGGTTTAATACCCTGTTGAAACTAAATAATTACTGTTTTTGACGTATCAGTGATTTTACACGATTCATAATCGAGTAAATACGGACTAGGATTGCCTAAGACTGCGGTGGCAACCACATGTCGTCCGCAATTTACCGTCGAATGCCGTCACTGGAACGATTTAATTTTCATGACGGCCGTCACTGCGGCTGATGTGGTGAACACTACCGTCGAGGGAACCCAAGTTTAAGGCCATTAAACAAACGAATAATCAAAAGGCAATTTATTATTATGCCTTCCGGAAAAATAGGATGATTTATCCACTTATGCAAGCGCTGTTAAGGTGATGCAGAATATATACTATCAACATACCTACCAGCCGCTGAAAATTCCCAAACACGAATAATATTGTAAAGCAGCTTGTGGTGAGCTACTGGTTTATATATACGACAGATATCTGAATGCCCCAGAGACTCAGTCGAAACCTTTCAACTCCTCTCGTCTGAGCTAGCCTTTCAACGATGAAGTCAACTAAGCTGTAGGATGTGTGACGTTGCATTTTATGCTAGTCCAGATTTTTTTTGAGGACTTTGGTCGTAACTTACTTTTTTAATAGGTTATAATTAAGTCAGGAAAAATACTTAATTATATTGACTGTCAACTTGAATCACCCGTATATTTAAATCAAAACCGATTTGTGTTGGCAGTTGTATGAAATGGCTATACCTCACACGGATTGACTTAGAGTGTCAATTTATTTGTTTAAAAATTAATTTCCCAGACCATCATGGCACATATCTTTTAAAAACCTTCCTACTGCGTAGAAGCATGACGAGTGGCGATGTCAAGTGTTGACAACTCGAGAACCTGCAAGTTTTCTAGCTAACGTGACCGTTGGGATGAGAGAGCCGATCTCCCCTTGGTTGCTACTACCGTTAACTGACTACGGGACTAGTAATTTTCAGAGGATGCAAGCTCAGCAGTCAGTGAGCAGTGGTAGCCCAGTAGGTACTCACGGCAGCGACTTACGAGTTTGAAGTCGTTGGTTCGAACCCAGACAGGCGCTTTACTTCGTGTAAATTATTTCATCACCACTGCTCTCAAAACGGTGGAGGAAAACATCGTGAGGAAACCGGCATGTTCTAGAACCAGAAATTCGAAGACATGTGACATCTAACAACCTGCACTGGGCCCGCGTGGTAGATTACAACCCACTCCTCTCACAGAGAGGAGGCCTGTGTCCCAACAGTGGGAACTGGGAACATTATAGGCTGATTATACTATCATGCATAAGCTATGCAAGCTCAGTCTATAATAAAAACTTCTAATTACAGTATTGGGCGAGCATTTTGCCTTCTCGCTTCATTGATTTATGACAGTTAAATGGACGCTTGCAAAAAACTTGTAAAAGTTTTACGGATACCTATGTAGGTTAAACTGGTACTACCTCTGATAGAAAAGACAGGAAAAAATTGAACAACTTACAAAAACTCAATAGTCAGTGAATTCATACCCGGATTTCGCAACTGTGCCCGAAAACTGATTGAATGACGTGCAATCGCTGTTATGAACTACTGCGACCGGTTTTCAATTTTTCTGCCCGCAAAATGTAGGCACCTAGGTTACTAAGAATTTTCTAAAATGTTGACATCATTAGGATAAAAGTGAAGTTGAAAATATTGTATTCTATCTATCACGATAAGAAATAAGAAGTACTGAGTTCTTCGCAATCGAGCTGGAGAAGTGGATTTTTTCTTAATTATCTAATGTCTTAACTAATCTTTGAACAAAACAGTTAAAAATATTACAAACATTCTTGCACTGAATGTACAATCACGAGCAATAACATAGAAACGCACTTAAAATTCAAATTCATGTAGCAACATTCCATCGCAAAATTAAGTATGCTAACTGTGTCCAATAATTATGTAAACGTTAAATTGTGTCAAAATGAACTACACATTTTTATCAAATTATCATTAACTATAAGATTACCAAATAATTATATTAACTTTTAGTTACATAATTATGTACAATTTCGAAATTATGTAAACAATTACAAAGCAGCAGTTTCAAGCAGCTTGAGCTCGGAAATAAGTTGCAATTTGGCTTCAAAAGGGACCTGTGAATTGTGATTATACCTAATTGACAAAATCAGTGTACATAAATGTCTCTTGATCTTATTATATTATTTACTAGCTGTTGCCCGCGAGTTCGTCCGCGTGAATATCAGTTATCGCGGTTGTATAAATAATATCACTATGTCCTTCCTTGAGGTTCAAGCTTACTCTATACTAAATTTCGTCAAATTCTATTCAGAAGTTTAGCCGTGAAAGCGTTACAGATCTATCTGTATCTTTCATGGCTAAACTAACGGCTAAAAAGGCAGAGTTACTTCAAAAACTGTTATAACATAGCTGTGCACCGCGGTTTCACCAGCGTTTTGTGGAAAAAACCTAAAAAAAATGGAACTATAGTCAAAAATCTCACCGGAACAGGAATAATAAAGGAACGCTGGGTAAAAGTACTGGAGGGGGGGGGGGGGGGATATGTGGGTATGTAATAATAAATTATGGAGGTATTTATATAATTAGTAGTATTTTTGTAGAAGGTATTTTAAAGTACTTCTGCGTAAAGGAAATTTTTAGATTTATTTTTTGTGGTAGAAGAACATACTAGTTTTCTCCGCAACCTGATCTTGATAACGCGACATTAAAGTTGTCCATGTGAAAAGCAGTCTTGACGTAAATCGATTCCTACGTGTTTAAGTGTTTGCCCCTGTGCTTTATTAATTGTTACGGCAAACGATACCTTAACGGGAGATTTAATTCTTTTAAAATTAAAAAAAAAAAAAAAAAAAAAAATATATTAAAAGATAAATAATTAGGAACCATTGCGATCCGAGGTATTAGCACTGTTTGAGCAACTGCTGGACCAGTCAAAACTATCGCAACGATCACGTTATTGCGCAGAAATTTAACTTGTAGTCTGGTCCCGTTACAAAAATTTGGTGGTAATAACGCGACATTATAGTTGTCCATGTTAAAACAGTCGTGACGTAAATCGATTCCTACGTATTTAAATGTTTGCCCCTGTGCTTTATTAATAGTTACGGCAAACGATACATTAACAGGACATTTAATTATTTTAAAGTTAAAAGGTAAATCATTGGGAATCATTGGGATGCGAGGTATCAGCACTGTTTGACCAACTGCTGGACCAGTCAAAACTATCGCAACGATCACGTTATTGCGCAGAAATTTAACTTGTAGTCTGGTCCCATTACACTTTGGTGGTAAAAGATTTCTAAGTAAAGTTATTGGGCCACCTATTTTTAACTTGAGGGTATAAGGGGGAAGGCCACTCGGGTTTCAAGAATTAAGAAACTTCTATGGGTAATGGACCGCATTTTCTTGGTACATTACATTATCAATAGATGTGTAGTTAACGGTATCTCCTGGAAGTTTAGTTAAAATTAGGTCGTTAATTTCATCAGCACTATTATACTATTTCTCACCGCCAATATTGCCCTTCGACACAACCATTGATAATCTTTTTTCTCTACTTCGACTATATTAAGTCTTCAATGCTGGTTACTTTTTCACCTAAATCGCGATCAATTTCAATTTTGTATCGCGATCGACCTGGATCGATCTGGATGCGGAACGCGAAGGACAGGGTGTTGTGGCGCAGCCTGGGAAAGGCCTATGTCCAGCAGTGGACTGTGATAGGCTGAGTTGATTGATTATTGATTGATCGCGATCGATTGCAAATGAGTTACTTCCAATTGAGGTATCCCATCTCCTATAAAAGTAACTTTGAAGGAAAATGTGTACTGCCTCCACCCAAATGTGCTCTCAAAGTCAAAGTCCAATTATTTATTTCAAATAGGCACATAAGAGGCACTTTCGAACGTCAAAATTAACAAAAAAAAATAGAATTGATTCTAGTTGCTCCTTCCAAAAGGTAGTTCCATATGGAGAAGAATGGCCAAGAAACTACACTGTACTCATAAAAAAAAATTACAATACTTTGTTTAAGATAATTAATTATATGTGAGGACGATGCATCTAGAATAACTTACTATACCACAAAAAGTAAAAAAAACAATGTTTTCCTAAAAAAAAATAATAATAAGTGTGTGAGTGAAGGTAATCACAGAATGTAAATTCAATGTCATACAAATAATAAATTATACAATAATATAAATAATCTCATATTAGAAATTATGATATCTACTAAGAATATGTTGATTGAAATCAAGTGAAGGACAATTTTGTTCACAATTAAATACTTGTGATTAATAACATATTTATTTGGATCAGGATTACCATATTACTACCATATTACTCGTATGTTGATAAAACTCCTTCGCAAATAATGCATTAATTTCGAACAAATTTGATTACCATAAAAAAGGTTATAGTGAGTAAATCTTAAAAGATGTTAATGATGCTATCACGAACTTTTTTTTTTACTTTTGAAGAGAAACAATTCCATCATACATGATGCGTAACTTAAACCGTTTACACAGCGCACGCAACGGAAGCCCTCAAAAAGAAATATATTTTCCCGATTTTTGCAACATTTTTCATAGATGCTTCGCTCCTATTGGTCGCAGCGTGATATTATAAAACCTAAAGCCATCGTCAATAAATGAACTATCCGACACAAAAATCATGTTTCAATTAAAACCAGTAGTTCCTGAGATTAGTGCGTTCAACCAAACAAACTCTTCAGCTTTTTAATATTAGTATAGATTATATTATATTTAATTATAGATTTTTTATCATACCAGTATTTTAGACGAATTTTACTGCCTAGTCTGGAGGTATACTTTCACGAAATGACGCCTATTGATTTTGTGCAGGACAATTCAGGGGTTCATAATTCTCGATTCACTCAGGCCTGGTTCAAACGCAACCGACATTTCGTGAATTCGTTGCCACCTAAAAGGGATTTTAGGCGGCCATGGCAACGAAAAAAGAAGCAAAAGTCAGGGCTGACTTCAATCCTATTGAGGATTTAGGGGCTGATGGTCCAAGAGTGGGACAGCAACCAAGCTAGAACCAGTGAAGCCTTGGTCAGATACGTTTGGTAAAGAATGACACCACTGATTTTGTAAGCTCTTGTTTTATTGCAGTAACCAACCCCTATTTATTCATAAAATTGTAATGTATCATCGCATTGTATTTGTCCCTCAGCGAGCTATGTTCGGGGTTTCTTTTAGGGATAGGTTCCAAATAAAATCATACAGCAAAGAACAAAAGTATCCAACATAGCTTGGACTATTAGCAGTGGACTGATACAGGCTGATGATGATTGTATTAATAATCATCACTGAATTCGTCCAATTCTGAAACCATTGTATTATACAAACAAACATGATGTGTATTATGAATAAACTTAACAAAAACAGGAAAAAGTAGGTATACACTTTCAATGTAATTTTAATGTATCCATGACAATTCCTATACGTTATAGAAATTGTCATCGATACTTAAAAATTTCATTGCAAGTGTAAACTTTTTACTGACTTTGTTTCGTTTATATTACTGTGAAACCAATGTATACCCAGTCTTGGCACAGTTTGATGGTTAGGTATTTCAGAAAAAATTGTCGTATACATATTTTTTGAATGGTAGAAGTTAAGATATTTTAGAAAATGTGACAATGTTAATATATTATTGCTCGTGACTGTACACTATATATGTATACACTATTTCTTAGTGCCATAGCTAGTGCTAGTGCTTCTGTCCGCAACTTTGTCCGCGTGGAAGTAACTTATCCTAATATTGCTAATATACAATATAATATTAGTAATATAGGTAAATGTACCAATGTACCATGTATACAATTAATTAATGTATACAAAAAAAAAATGTATACAACTTTAATATTACCAATATTATTAGTAACTAGCTTCTGCCCGCGACTTCTAAAATTCTTCCTACAATATCCAGTACAAACCACAGCATGATTATAAACCTAACTGTTCACCGCCCCTGTACAAAAGCGTGATATTGCTTTATATAATTCAGAAGGCCGTCTAAAACAGGGATACTCAACCTGCGGTAAGCCTTTCTATGCGGCCTGCCGAGCTTTTATGTGCCACGAAACATAAAGTTAATTAAATATACAACTACAGTTATCCGGGGTGAACAAAGGTATAGTATCGCTTTGTCCCAAAATTATGTACGTGCAACGATGAGATTGCGTTTCAAAAACTTGCTACGTGGTTAGGTAATACCGATTAATAAAGATAAATCTTCCCTTCCCTATTTTAAAGCAAATTAATAAATAAAAATATTACAACAGCTCACAATAATGCGCCCCTGAATATTTTTATCTAAAATGTGGATGAATTGTGAAAGGCTTATGTTTAACCAACCAGACATACCTACTTTGTTCCCATACAATAATACCTGTTATTTCCTTGGATAAAAAGATATTACATTTTAGAGCGGCTTTGAGGACCGTCTAACAAATATTTCTAAGACGCCAAAGAATTTCTGACGGGAGAGAAAACATTTACGGGTAGACACATGCTGGAATTTGCCAATTATTTTCCTTTTGAAGGATCTTGTGAACACTTCCAGGAAAATATTTACACTTAAATTAAAAAGTCTGGAGACTTACTATTATACCTATTTCACTGGAATTAAAAGCAATTTCAAAGTTAGTAAAACCACCGCCATAAGTCTTACCACCCCTCTGCTCAGAATCTTTCCTTCACTAGACATGAACTAGTTTTCATTACTTAGTTATTTCTGTTTCTTGGAAAAATATCGAACATATTGCCTCTCCTGATAAGAGATAAGCCTTATGCTTAAAGGCTTGTACAGACTGGTGCGACATCGCGGGCGCGACAGGCACCGAAAAATAAATTGTGCTTAGTACTAGAGTCGCGTCGCGCCTGCGATATCGCACCAGTTTGGACAAGCCTTTATACTTTCAGATAAAAAAAACCGCCCAAGTGCGTGTCGGACTACGCACAATGAAAGGTTTTGAAGTTGGGATGACTTTATCCCAAGAACATTTTAATTGAAAAACATGTTTCCCCATACATTCCAACATACATAATCTGCCTATAATGTTCCCACTTCTGGGACACAGGCCTCCTCTTTCTGTGAGAGGGAGTGGGCCGTAATCCACCACGCGGGCCCAGTGCGGGTTGGTAGTTGTCACATGTCTTCGAATTTTTAGTTCTAGGACATGCCGGTTTCCTCACGATGTTTTCCTTCACCGTTTTGAGAGCAGGGATGGTGCAATAATTTACACAAAGTAAAGCACCTGTCTGGGTTCGAACCTACGACCTACTTACTACTCGTAAGTCGAGGCCGTTACCACTGGGCCACCACTGACATTCCAACTGCAAATGTAATTTTGTACGCGCAATTTTCTCTGTTATTTTAAGACCATAAACTTCATGATTTTCCTGTAATCTTTATGTATAAAACTATTCTATGTATTTTTTAAAAAAAAATTGTGTTAGCAGTTTTGGAGATTGGAATGGTTAATTTTCATATATTTTATTTAATTACTCTAAAACTAATTTATTATAAAAACACAACATATTCGAAATCCTCAAAACAAGTCCTTTCATTTGATAAGTCACACGGTACAGTTTGCAAAACATTTTTTTTTCCCCCAAAAGTGAACTCCTTATTCAAAATTCATATATTCACGTTACACGTTCGTGACTAGGTCACAGAAATTATATGTTTACCAAATTTCAACTTAATCAGTCCAGTAGATTCGGAGCAAATCGGCTGTGACAGACAGACAGACAGACACACGAGTGATCCTATAAAGGTTCCGTTTTTTCCTTTTAAGGTACGGAACCCTAAAAAAGCCGGCCAAGTGCGAGTCGGACTCGCGCACGAAGGGTTCCGTACCATTATCTATAAAAATGGCAAAAATCACGTTTGTTGTATGGGAGCCCCCCTTAAATATTTGTTTTATTTTAATTTAATTATTTATTTTTAAAGTGAATATATAACTAAATATTCTGTGAATATTTTAAGCGTCTACCTATTGCCATTATCAATATCGAGCAAAAACGAGCAAAAAAATCACGTTTGTTGTATGGGAGCCCCTTAAATATTTATTTTATTCTGTTTTCTAGTATTTGTTGTTATAGCGGCAACAGAAATACATCATCTGTGAAAATTTCAACTGTCCAACTATCACGGTTCATGAGATAAAGCCTGGTGACAGACGCACAGACAGACAGACAGACGGCGGAGCTTTAGTAATAGGGTTCCCGTTTTACCCTTTGGGTACGGAACCCTAAAAAACTACTCTGGATACCTACTTTACAATAACATTGCGCTTTTATTTGCTAGCGATAAGAAAATCCAGCAAACAATAATCAATATCGAAATGAGGATAGAGCACACAAACAAACAACAAACACACACTTTAAACTTGAACTGCGTACGTGTGCAGAAACGAGAACCGAGACAGTTTACTTAACTAATTCGTGTTTGCAAGTAAACGGCTGAAGCTCTTTTACTGCTATCGATACGTGACGTTCTTTACTATTGTGTGATCGAGTCACGAACGGATTAAAAAAGAAAAGCAAACATATTTGCTGATCACATAAAAAAATCTTATTCAGCAACCTTTTATACGAAAGACTTTTCTCCAAACCCCTCTGGAATACACCGAAATATAATAATGCTGAGCAGTTTAATACTCCAGCAGACATATTAATATGCAGGGAGTCGGAAACTTTGTTATTTTTAGGGTTCCGTAGCCAAAGGGTAAAACGGGAACCCTAAGGCTCCGCCGTCTGTCTGTCTGTCTGTCTGTCCGTTTGTCACCAGGCTGTATTTCATGAACTGTGATAGCTAGACAGTTGAAATTTTCACAGATGATGTATTTCTGTTACCGCTATAACAACAAATACTAAAAAAAACTTTTTACAAAAAAAAACAACCGACGTCCAAAAAAAACACTACGAAGTGAAAAATAACTTTAATTTCGGAAGTCAGTGTCTTTGGATCTGTATTTTAGTTTTTGCCACCGACTTCCGAAATTAAAGTTATTTTTCACTTTGTAGTGTTTTTTTTGGAAGTCGGTTGTTTTTTTTGTAAAATGTTTTTTATTTTTCTCTTTTTAGTGGGTCAGTTTGTAATTTATCTAATTTACAATAGCCTAATGTCAAATGCTCATCACCTTTTACAAAATATTGCTTTTCCCGATGCAAGGGCGTTAATTGTTGAGGATTTTTCCTGGTAAGAACCAGGAGAACTGATGGTCACTTCACCATAAGCATTTCGACAAGCATAAATTGCTTAGCAACCATATTAAAGTGCCTAATCGAATCGTAACAGTGAAATACTTATTATTAAGTAGTTCCGGTGGCCATCTGTGGTCTTCATCATCAGTTCCACTTCACTAAATGGTGCTTTTGGAGTTCACATGCACAAGTTACTATAAAAAATACTCAAATCGCTATAGGTCTGCCTATAAAATTTGAGGATTTTCCTCGATTTTCATGGGATCCTGATTTGGTGGCAACGGGACCACCTCGGGAGCATACTCTTCCATAGAAAAAAAAAAAATTCTAAATCCGTCCACAATTGACGGAGTAATCGGTGAACATACATAAAAAAATTAAAAAAACAAACAATCATACAGCCGAACATATAACCTCCTCCTTTTTGGAAGTCGGTTAACAAACAGAATAAAATAAATATTTAAGGGGGCTCCCATACAACAAACGCGATTTTTTTGCTCGTTTTTGCTCGATATTGATAACGGCAACAGGTAGACGTTTGAGATATTCAGAAAATATTTAGTTATAATATTCACTTTAAAAATAAATAATTAAATTAAAATAAAACAAACATTTAAGGGGGGCTCCCATACAACAAACGTGATTTTTTTGCAATTTTTATAGATAATGGTACGGAACCCTTCGTGCGCGAGTCCGACTCGCACTTGGCCGGTTTTTTTCCTTAAGACGCTGACAACTGGTAAACCGCTGTCACTGTCAGGCTGCATACAAAAGAAAGAGATGCGCGATGACACGACGCTTGTAATTTATTGCAAAATATGAAGCAATTACCTAATTATTTACTCAAAAATGAGTCAAGTCATCGAAAATAAAAATTAACCAAGTTCTGCATACAAATAAGACGTTCTTGTTACCCGTTTTTGACCAACCTTACGTTGATATTTAATACAGATATTTTCAGATACCGGGTAAAACGGGGTGATTAGAAATGCAGGGGTGAATCGAGACGCAACTTTAAAATGAATTTGAGCCTTGAAATAATAATATAGTTTTTTGCCAAGGCACTTAATCGTTAATTATAGTACAGGTAACACATTAAAGTCCTTTTTGGCAACAAAATATATTATTGCAACGTTAAAATCCGTTATAAAATTGCGTCTCGATTCACCCCTGCATTGCTATTCACCCCGTTTTACGGTATTGAAACTCAAAGTAAAGGGTTAGTTTACCATTAATTTGTTTGTGTGTATTTGTGTGGTGATTTGTTGTGTTCTCTCTGCCCTAACCCTTCGGGGATTACAGGCGTGATGTTATGTAATTTGTATCGAGTTTTTTTTTTCTAAACGTGTTTTGGTAACAACCAAGTTCTGAGATATATGTTCAAGAATAACATATATTTTTTCCGCTAACACAAACTATGTATTTAGATTTGCCAATTTTTATATTTAAAAGAAGCCTACTTTTATCATTTGCCTCTTGTCAGCGCCTTATACAGGGCCGAACACCATAAAGTTAGGGAACACCCCAACCCAGATCGCCTTCTACAATTCATGCAACGTTGCCAAACGATAATACGATGCAGTGTAATGATTAATTAAGGTGCAGACGGTACCGTTTATAAATTACTTTATTATATTCATATAGATTTGTGCACAGCGTTCACGTTCTATTGTTCCGAGGAAAATTTTCAATTTAAACACATTTCGTTGGCAGTTTACGACGCCCACGCATTCAAATGCGATACACTTAAGCACCACACGGTCTTAAATGGGCTCAAGGCAGCTAATAAAAGAAGGATCGGGTGCGGGCGCTCGCAACGTCTTCGGTAAACACCTGTTTGTTATTCCGTATTTATTTTGCTGAGTGACCGACTTTTTATTTGGAGTTTGTTCTTTCAATCTTCGGAAAGTTCCCCGTTGCTCGTTGTTTTTTTCGCTGCCTCCGCTACTTCTAAGATACTTAACGGTAATTGCTTTTATTAATACAAAAGCGGTTTAAATATCCTAGTAGGTAATAAAAAAGGGGAGCACGTCTCGCGGTATATTTTGTAAGTAGAGACATACCTTGTAATTATTAAGGCATGTCTATAAATAGTATAATTATATTAATGTGAGTATTGAAGTGCACTAATATTAGAAATATATATATTTTATAGAAATATATATATTTATATATATACCTATTTTAGAAATATGTATTTGATATAGCATAACCAGCCTATAATGTTACCACTGCTGGGACACAGGGCCTCTTCGAGAGGGATTCGGCTGTAATCTACCACGTGGTCCCAGTGCGGGTTGGTAGATGTCACATATCTTCTAATGTTTGGTTCTAGGACATGCCGATTTCCTCAGTATATTTTCCTTCACCGTTTGTATGTATTTGATATAATATTCCTAAAATTAAAACTCGGTTTGGGTATGTTTTTGTATTCACCCTCTAGTTTAAAATAGGTTGTAAAATAAAATATCAATATTTAGAAAGTAGCAACAAACGCCGAAAAAAACAGATTTATTGTATATTCTTTTTTAACTTTATCTAATTTTTATTATTTGTTGTTATAGCGGCATTAGAAATACACAATCTGCGAAAATTTCAATTTTTATGTAGTCGGGTAAAATAACAAAGCAATCCAATTTTATTAAAATTTAAATGGTATAAAATACTTCACCCACTTAAATAATATTTTTACCTAGAAAAATAAAAAAAGAAAACAGACGTTTATTCTACACTATGAATACCTACATGTGGGAATGAATGCAGAAGTAATAGAGAGAACGGAGCGTAAGTGAAGGAAAGAGTGAATGAGTGAGAGAACGAAGGAGTCTGAAAGAACCAATATGTGGGAATCTAAACAAAAAGGGTCCAGCAGATTCGGTATCTAGAATAGACAATTGTTAATAAGGATTAAAAAATATTCAAAGCTGACACACTTCTATTTTATCAGACTTTTGTAGTTGAAACTTTGAAAAAGCTTGATTCGAGAAAAACTATATGAAGATAATTGAGCATTAATTAATAATCAATTAAAATCGCGAAATGCAATTGTTTCATGGAACTTTACAAAACTGCGTATATCTCGGAAACTAAAAGCCGAGAGCTGGACCCTTTTTGCTTGGCCGCCCACATATAGCTGTGGTGTGAGGACGATACAGACAATAGGGTGTTGGAAATCTTTTGTTACTTTAAAAACGTCAAAAAAACGTTAAGTCTTAGCCTACAGTGATTTTTGTTGGTACTCGAATCCCAAACACTACATACATCTAACAGAAAATCAATCCGAAAGTCTAGTAGTAGTATTCTATCATACAGAAACCTGAACACTAAATGTAACGCAAAAACTTGATGCTAACTTCCAAACTAGGCCTAGGCCTGTATTTTGGAGGCTAGTTATAGAGCCATGATATAAACGATTATTACAAAAATACATAATAGGAGGATCAATATTGGAGATTGAACGTAAATAAAGATCCTTTACTTTTGTTTAGTTTCCAATTGAACAAAAATTCATATTACAACCACTTAGCAAATATTTAGCAACTTCTGAAACACATATAAGTGGACATCAATGCCTTACGTCAACGGAAAAGGTTACTGAATAAGAATTTTATCTAAACGACCCGAAAATGTCTCGAAAATATGGCACAGACGTTAAGTAGGGTGGAGAGTGGGCACATTTCAGCTCGTAAAGGGGGTGGGGTAACCTCTCTAAAACTTTCAAAGATGGTTATAACGTTAATGTCCATCTGCGGCATATTTCAATCCTTAATTTTGTTTTTGAGATTGTTTTTCTTTTGCATGAAACAGTTTTACCGCCTTAATTTTTGTCAAATAGTTTCAGTTTTCTCGGAAACTCTACATATCTATTGGGAAAAAATAATCCCTCTTGAGTTTTATGTAAAAAATGTTTTGGTGTTACCTTTGTGAAAAAGTGTCAAAAGAAAACTGAGGCAAACTCATACGGTTAAAAATGCACCAAAATCCTGAAGGCCAATTCTCGTAATTTAAAACGTTCAAAATCTAGTCGCAATCTCATCTTGGCGACAAACAAACGTCAAAAAATTTTCAAAATGTAGGGAAATAAGAGGTATTTTTGACAGATTGAGACTGAGATCAGACTGTGAACGTTCTTAAAATTAGTAGAATTGCCCCTCTGGTGTCTGTACACAAAATAAACTCAATGGTATGGGCACTATGCGTTCAGATTTTTGATGAAGGTATATTCGGGTAAAAATTCCCCCTTTCACGAAATGTCATTTATGACATGTGTCATACCTATATTTTTATTGAAACTGACGTCCCGACAAAATTTACGTGTCTTGGGTATCTACGTAGGGATTCCAAAATTTCGAAACTTGACGTTAAGTTAAATATTACCATGAAAAGCCAAGAGAGATTATTTTCACTGTTTTTTTTGTTGTTGTTTGTATTTTGTGTTTCACGAACTGTGTCCAAATAAACTTTATTCTTTCTTTCTTTTTTTTTTTAAGGATTGTAGTTGAGACAACACTTCATCATTATTATTTTAAATTGATCGTAGCCTACTTTTCACTCCAAGCCAGCAAGGCTTGATGACGTTAGTTTTATAAGTGCCAAAGAGTAAAATCACACAATTACATTACATTTAGTACAAACTAAAAAGGCGTTTTGAATGAATCTTTGGCATAGGTGCAATGCGGCCAACGTAAAATTTACGTTTAGAGTAACATACCAGGGGGCCGATCACGCTACTTCTCAACGTAATTACCGTTCGAACGGAACGTTTTTGGTTTTGGTTTGGTTTTGGTTTAGCTGATGTAAGAAACGGTATCGCGCTATTTTTTCTGAGCGACAAAATCGTTGACGTTCGATCGATCGTTCCTCCAACGTAACTTCCAAAGTAAAACTAAATCGTTTTCGTTGAAATGATTAGCGCGATACGAAATGTGTCTAACGTAACGTTTTTGGTTGTGGTTTAGTTTTGGTATTGACGTTCAAAATTAGCGCGATCGGCCCTCAGGTTTCTTCGCTATCGCCTTGGAAGTTTAAGGCAAAACTAACGAAGTAACCTAACATAATCATCATTTAGGAGGCGAATAACGATATGTGTCATTTATTAGAAATCGCGTCTTATATATACAGCCCTCGTCGGAAGAAAACTAAATTATAGGGGTACATTGATAAACGTAGAAATACATAATTTAGTAATGTTGGTAGGATGTGCCGCGCTCCCAACGTCGTGCAAGCGCGATGATATGAGCGGCCGGTCCACATTCCTTTAACCTTGGCTAGCTTAGTGTGCGCGGGCGCGCGGCGGCGAACGGCTGTATGCGCTCCTTAAAGTTGAATGTGTTTACGTAAGTATACTGCTACATCATTCCCCCGCTGGTGAAACGTACGCAGGGCTTCGATGTCCTTACTGATTTGGTGATGAATGCGTACGTATCTGTGACTGGTGCTTCTGACTCAGTGTTCATCCGGAAAGCTGGCTTTAGTCTGTCAACAGTGATGTTGGAGCATCTATTGTGTAACTGGATAGTGAAATACTTGTCCTTACGACTGATCACTTCGTACAGGCCAGTATAGGTCGGCGTCAGCGGTTTACTTGATGCGTCATTGCGTAGGTAAACATGCGAACATTTATGTAGGTCATCGTGAATAAATGTCGCTCGAGATTGGTTAGATTTCCGTTGCGCCTGAGCCTTCTTTAACGCTCCATTCAACTTATTCATGAAGTTTGAAATTGTATCGCTATGTTTTGTAGATTCTTCATAGAATTCTCCGGGTAATCGCAGCGTTTGACCATAAAGTAGTTCGGCAGTACTTGCACCAATATCTTCTTTTATCGAAGCGCGCAGTCCCAGCAGCACTGTAGGTAGCTCATGTGACCATGTTGTTGATTTGAGTCTCGCGGTGAGTGACGTCTTGAGTGAGCGGTGCCATCGTTCTATCACGCCGTTACACTGCGGGTGGTAGGCAGTGGTACGGGTGCGGTGTATTCCCATGCGTTGCATCAATTTATTAAATAGGTCAGATTCGAATTGCCGCCCTTGGTCTGTGGTTATGGTTACTGGGCAACCGAATCTCGCGATCCAACCTTCATAGAATGCATTAGCAACACTTTCTGCGGTTATGTCTTCTAATGGACGGGCTTCAGGCCATTTGGTAGCCCTATCTATCATGGTCAATAGATATCGATAGCCGTCAGAAATAGGTAACGGGCCAACAATGTCCATATGCACATGCTCCAGTCTGTTTGCTTGTTGGAAACTCGCAATAGGTGACTTCGTGTGTTGTTGCACCTTAGCACGCTGGCACGCGTCGCACGTTCGAGTCCACTCATTTATATCACTATTCATGGAAGGCCACCAGTAGCGGGCAGTGACTAGCTTCCTTGTCGCCCTTATGCCGGGGTGACTAAGGTCGTGAATCGCTTGAAATGCTGCTTTTCGAAAATCTGGTGGCAGATATGGACGAGCAGTGCTTGATGACATTTCGCAGGTAACAGGATTGGCGGTCGAGTTGGGAATGGCGATCTTCTTGAAAAGGTACTTCCCTTTGTTTTGTAGCATTTTCAATTCTTCGTCTTGGTCTTGTTTTCTTACTAACTCGGTGTAGTCTAATGGTGTCGGGCATGTTATTGTCTCGACTCGTGATAGTGCGTCTGCGACTTGGTTGTCCTGGCCGGTTATGTGTTGAATATTTGACGTGAACTGTCCGATATATTCAAGGTATCTTGTTCGGCGGGGCGTTTCAGACTTGCTGTTTGAAGTTAATGCATTACACAGCGGTTTGTGGTCCGTGTAAACAATTAACTCTCGTCCTTCAAACACACGGCGGAAGTGACGTATTGCCATGTAGATTGATAACAACTCACGGTCATACGTGCTGTACTTTTGTTGTGTGTCACTGAACTTCTTTGAAAAAAATCCCAGTGGTCTCCACTTGCCGTTGATCTTCTGTTGTATAACGGCTCCAGCACATGTGTTTGAGGCGTCTGTCATCAATGCGAAAGGTTCGCTCAGTGATGGGTAGGACAATAGTGCGCAGTTCTTGATATCTTCTTTACTTTGATTAAATGCTTCTTTTGCCTCTTCGGTCCATTGTATTTTTGTCTTATCATTTTTCTTGGCGTTGTGAAAGTATCTGCTCAGTTCTTTTTGATGTTCAGCCGCGTGGGGTATACTTGAACGGTAAAAGTTCAGCATTCCGACGAAACGACGTAGATCTTGGATCGTATTTGGCAATGGATAGGACTGGATTGCTTGCACCTTTTCTTCTGTTGGTGTAATGCCTTCTGGGCTTATTGTGTATCCCAGGAAATTGAGTTGTGACTGGCCGAAGATACACTTAGCGACGTTTATTTTTAAACCACTGTCGTTGAGTCGCTTAAACACTTCTTGTAGCTCTCTTCTGTGTGCTTCTTGGTTCTCTGATGCTACAAGAATGTCGTCAACAAATGGAAAAACGGGTAGGCCGCGAAGCACGTTGTCCATGTGGCGTTGGAATGTCTGGCCTGCGTTCATTAAACCAAAACACATCCTAGTGAACTCGTACAAGCCAAAAGGAGTAATCACAGCTGTCTTCTTCACGTCTTCTTCTCTATTTTTAATTTGGTAATATGCCTTTTGCAAATCAATTTTTGAGAAAATCTTCTTGCCTTGGAGGTTATGTGTGAAGTCATGAAGTCGTGGTATCGGGTATCGATCGGGTGTGGTTACTGCGTTGAGTCTACGGTAGTCACCACAGGATCTGTAGGTACCATCTTTTTTCAAAACCATGTGTAATGGACTAGCCCATGGGCTATTAGACGGCCGACAAATTCCGTCGCTCATCATGAGTTGGAATTCTTGTTTTGCAGCGTTATATTTATGTGGCGGTAGTGGTCTCGCATTAGTAAATATCGGCGGGCCGCTGGTTTCGATATAATGTTCGACTTCGCTATTTCCCAGTTTCTTTAAGTTTGGTCTCGTTATGTCTGGGTATGTGGCCAACAGGTCATGGTATGGCAGCGTGTCATCTATGGTTCGGATGCTTCCTTCACATGCGGGTGAGAGAAAACCTCGTGTCGATAAATTGGTTCTTTTATCCACCAATCGTCGTCCATGGAGATCCACCATAAGTGCGTGATGGTGCAAAAAATCAGCGCCTAATATCGGCCGACTGACTGTTGCTACCATAAATCGCCAACTATCTATATCGCCGCATTCCGATGTTCAGAACAATGGTTCGCTCGCCGTACGTGGGTATTTGTGAACCATTTGCTGCATATAGGTAGTTGGTTGGAGTCCGCTGTTTATCATGTGCAGTGGCGGGTAAAACAGAAACATTTGCACCCGTGTCGATCAGGAATTTTTTCCCGGTAGATTTGTCAAGTAAAAATAGGCGGTAGGTAGATAAATCGTCGACTTCGGCCGCCGCCACGGCTTGAGTCTCCCTTAGTTTTCCGGCTTGTCACTTGAAATACCTTTAAAGCTGCACGGACTTCTACATCTGTATGCTGCCTTGCCGAATTTCTTATGAAAGTAGCACACGGCATTTCTTCTGTCCCCAGATTTCGAGCGGGAACGGCTTTTGTAATCGTGAGATCGGCGTTGAAATTTGCGGGTACGATTTATTTTGAGCGCTGCAACTTCCTTGGTCAGGGCTTCTATCATGCTGTAGAGATTCTGGTCTGCAGGTTTAGATGTAGCCGCTATTTCGGCTGGGGCCACTGTCGTTGGAGCCTTTGACGTGGAAGGTTGACACTGGCAGGAACACACGGCGTTAACCTCTTTCAGCTGCTCTTGCATCCTGTCTGCCATGGCAGCCAACGAGTCGAGCTTGGCTTCTTCACTCACTGCCAACACTGTGCGGGTAGAAGCAGGTAGGTGTCCTTGCCACAACATTTTCAGGGTGTCATCTGGCATCTTTTTCCCCGCAAGGTTTCTCATTCGGCGAAGCAACTGTGATGGTCGCTGATCGCCGAGCTCCATTTCATTCAGTAGTTTTTGTAACTGAATACCCTCACTATCTTCGTAAACCTCCAACAGTCTTCGTTTTGCAGCGTCGTATCGGCCGGAGTTGGCCGGTGACAAGATAATATCGCTGATTTGATCGATGTCCTTGATTTCCAGCTGAGCAACAACCAGTGCGAACTTGCCCTCATCGCCGAGCTTCTGGTTGTAGATAATGACCTCAAATTGGGCGAACCAAAGCTTAGGTCTGTTGCTCCAGAATTTTGGTATACGCGACTGCACGCTAATTGCTTCGACGTCTTCAGGCGTAGTAGTCTTGTCTTCTCTCGATACGGGCGTAGCCATTTTGAACGCGGGGTCACCACTTTAGGAGTTGCGTGTTAATAGTAAAAAGGCGAATAACGATATGTGTCATTTATTAGAAATCGCGTCTTATATATACAGCCCTCGTCGGAAGAAAACTAAATTATAGGGGTACATTGATAAACGTAGAAATACATAATTTAGTAATGTTGGTAGGATGTGCCGCGCTCCCAACGTCGTGCAAGCGCGATGATATGAGCGGCCGGTCCACATTCCTTTAACCTTGGCTAGCTTAGTGTGCGCGGGCGCGCGGCGGCGAACGGCTGTATGCGCTCCTTAAAGTTGAATGTGTTTACGTAAGTATACTGCTACAATCATATACCATGGTACATATTTTCCAAACAAAGTCAACATTACATATCTCCCGAAGTTACACAAAGTTTGTTGTTTAACTAAAGCCGAGACTACATGCCGCAGTATTCAAAAAGGTATGTTTACCGACCACGTCAAAGAGAAAGTTCGCATGTAATTTGTATAGGAGTGCACACTGACGGACATCGTCTGCCCTGACCACGCTCCGCTATTACCAAATTGTTATGCAGCTGCCGACAGAAGGTATTCATTACTGTCTTGTAGTGTTCAGTTTGTTGGCAGTTAACGTGGCTTTAGTTTGACATGACATTACATGATGCCTGTATTCCCCGTAAGGGAAGACAGAGATGTATACTATGTACAGCCAACCGCACTATGGCCTTATTTATGTATTACTAGCTGCGCCCTGTGGTTTCACCCGATGGTCTCGATCCCGTGGGAATATATGGATAAAAAGTGCCTGTATGTTAATCCATGGTGTCAGCTACCTTCATACAAAATTTTATCAAAATTGGTCCAGCCGTTTGAGCGTGAAGAAGTAACAAACACATACACACACACACACACACACACAAACTTTCGCCTTTATAATATTAGTGTGATTTATCCTCCCACTGGAATGCCATACAGTTTTTACACTAACGGAGCAAAACAATATTTCATGTGCTTCTATCCATACTGTGCTGGACATCGAACGGGCGTTGATGAATCACGTACGCTCACGCAGCGTCAAGACACTTCTGCATAGTTCCATAACTCCTTCCATATTACGCACGGGTTTGACGCATTTGGTGCACATCTCAACTTGTACACCATGCTCAAATGGTGAACTTAGCAACTGGTGCACTTCTCATAATTATGGTGCACTTCTCATAATTATGGTACACTTCGCAACTGGTGCACTCACATTCTTTGCGATTTTTTTGAGACTCAAAATAAATACAATAAAAAGATGGCTTGAGTTGGCCTAGCGTAGTACGGAGTTTAATAGAATAGGAGGCCAGCTTATACTGGTTTGTCCCCTAATGTGCAGCCTACTGTCGACGCAAATATCCTCAGTTATGTCGGTATAAGTCCCATGTACTAGAAGGCCTAGCCTATTGGTAGGCACAAATCTAGACTTCGGACTGCTATACATAAATGGACATAAAGATTGAAAGACACAACACGACAAATACGTCACAAAAATAGACTGCGAACTCTCAGTCAAGTATTGTTGAATTCTCCTACACAACACACACGTTGTGGTTTAAAAAAATCCTGTCCGTCCAGAGAAAAATAATTTAAAAGTTGGGTCTAGTGTCGCATCGCACGGAAGGCTTTTTGGCTAAAATTATGATGTTAGCAAAGTATGCCCGCTTACGTATCCTGCAACCGTTATGGCACTTTAAAACAATTTTTGCATACAAGTTTTTGTACTTTTTTGCCCAATTAGCATAAGTTCTGTTAGCAACACTGGGAATAAAATTATACTTAAGTTGACTATTTATTTCACAAACGAAACATTGTTTGTATCTCTGTTTTAGAAGAATAAAAATATGTTTTTGAATAATTAGCACTTACGGCTTTGTTAAAGTGGTGTAGAACCGAATATTCGTTTAGGTACTTTATTGATGTGTATCATCTTTCCTTTTGCTTTCTGTGGGTGTGATTTCGTGAAAAGGAACGGAGGGGTGTAACAGGAAGTGACAGCTTGAGCATGGAATAAGTAAGTAATTTTTAATAGCATGGAATTAGTAAGTACTATATAGATTGTAAGTAGAGGAGGGAGGAGGGTCTAATTTTGACCAGTGGGCGACCTCTAGTAATTAATAAATATTTCAGCATTTAGCTTTTTTAAAATTTTGAGGTTAATTTCTGTCGCTGCTCAGTAGCTTATTACCAAGATAAGATGTCAGATGTTACTTGCGACTTCTGTAAAGCCGGCTCGGTTTTTTTTTTTTATAGGCATTATTGAGCTCTTACTAGATTGGTGCATTGGTAACTTGAAAAATAAACATGCAGTATTTACAAAATTATAGGTAATATTTATTTTGATAAAAAAATCGGGTTCTGCTGACAATATTGTCAGATTTTAGGGGTAAGGTTCCCAAATAGCTAATTGAATTATGTATTTGGGAAATTAATATAAATAGTATTATGCACTGTAGGAAAATACCACTTATCCTCATTCTGAAAAGTAACGGGCATTGATCAATACACGTCTTGTTCACGATATATTGGAGATTCCGATTTCAGATTCTCGAAATTAAATCCTCATGTAACTTGCCTGCAAATATTTCATAATTAAGCTCCTGGTCCTTATAAGTATCCCCATAATTCCTTAACCACCACACTAAATAAAGCGTAAAACAAGAAATCATAATTTATTCTGACTTTGACTATTACATACCTCAAAAACGAGAAGAATAAATAAAATCCTACCTACGCATTATAATTTTGGTCCAAATTTTCCTATTTATGTTTTCATTGCTTCATTATCCATTTATTGTAACAGATTTCCTTATTCCATATTAAATAATCTCGTAACGAAAATATCTCGGTTTTTTTACGACAAAAAGGCCGCATAAGCAATAGGAATCGTTAAATTAAACCTTCTTAATGTATCGTTGTATAGGTCAAGACATTGTTACCTCAACAGTGGCATTCAGACAATTCTATTTCCAATGTATCTCGATAGCCGATATGTTTCACCCAGGGGACTCGGACGCTAGTACTGATCCTGATCAAATTACATATTTTATGAATCCACTGAGAATTTTATTCGAACGCCTAACAAGACATTGGCTCGCTTACAGTACGTCTTTGTGAGGAATCAAATGACTCATCTATAAACACGTGGATTTTTGTTACGAGGACCTGTATAAATTCGGGTTTGTTATTTTGGGACTTTTTTCTTTGGAATAGAATGTTAGGAAAGGCGACTAAGGGACTTACGAGTCTTTGGTCAACTGGACCCATTGGAACTAGTCCCGCGGGATCAGTCAACCTAATCACATTTTGAATAGGACGACTGGACCCACTGCCCAATTTCATTATAACTACAGTCACGGAGTAAAGCCGAATCTTTTAGTTTTATTTTTATGACTTCAAATATAAATTATTCAATTAGGTATTTACACATACTCACCACACTTATTCACTAACACTATAACTAAATATTTTTTTACTGTAATAATACCTAAATCAAGTGCAATGTTCTTACGGTATCAAAATATCAAAGCGGCTGCCTGAAAACAAGGAAAGAAAGAACAAGATCGACTACGCTGTAGGTGAACTACTCAGCGGCCAGATTAGTTTAGGTAATTGTTAAGAAAAAATTAATCAAGTGAGACTGATTTTCAACTGGCTTACTGACTATTTTTAAATAATATTTTATTGATACATAAACGTGGAAAAAAGAAATTAATCATTGTTGATTTGTTTAGATATTTAGAATGTTGATTTGTATATTTTTTTTATTTTAAATTTTTTTGTAACTTTTATGTCTGTGATTTTTAAATTGATAGTAACTAAGGGTTATTTTTAAATAGTACTAAATAAGATGTAAAGGTGACCAAAAAAGACGTACTGAGGTGCTGAATATCTGATTTTAACTTTTTCAATGTGATGTATGTACATGTTTGTAATATATATAATAAAAAAAACAGTACATATAGTTTTGTTGAGTGTTATAGTTGATTTACTACGTAGATTTGTATAATTTTATTCATGACTGTTCTTTTATCTGTCTGTGATTTTTAAATATATTATGATTTTTATCTGTGTTATATTTGAGTATTACATTCAGTTAATATTCTCGTTATAAAGAGGTTTGTCTTGATTTTAGGTACTTACATGAACTTAATTAAAGATTCTAGATTTTGATTGAGATTAAACGTTTATACCTAATTGAATTGTGTTTTTATTATATTTTGACTAAACAATTTTGCTCTCGACTGTATCCACTAGTAGCTTAAAACAATAGATGTTTTTGTGTGGGTCCAGTTAACCAATAAAAATATAGAAAATAAATGATGTGGTCAAGTAGACCCGCGGGTCTAGTAGCGAGCGGGTCCAGCTGACCGAATACTCGACTTACTAGAGAATGGGCAGCAGCGTTCTCTATGCATTTTAACACCATACTGCGATCGCCAACCCGCCTGCCAAGCGTGGCGATTATGGCAAACGCCCCTCTTAGGAGGAGGCCTATGTCCAGCAGTGGTCGTCTTTTGGCTGAAATGATAATGATGATGGAAGAAGAGTTAAGTAAACGTGAGTTTTTACAAGACATAATGCGAATTTACCTTCATTACTTATTCGAAAAAAAAATAGAACAATAATGATTATTATTGTTTGGGGGCTTGTGAGGGGCTTGTGGCTAAGTAATAACAGTCGCACGGGTCGATCGATCAGGCCAAAGTAAGCATACCGCGGTTGATCCATGGATGGGTGACCATCTTTACATACCAAGACCCCTCCTCGCCTCGGAAAGCACGTTAAGCGGTTGGTCCCGGAAGTCATTCGTGGATCTTTGACAGTCGTTACGGGTTGTCAGAAGCCTGAAAGTCTGATAACCAGTCTTACCAAGGGGTATCGCATTATCCAGTTACTGGGTCACAACTCAGTAGTTGGGTAATACGATACCCCTTCAAGGACTAAAAAGTTAGTTAAGAACATTTTCGAAAAATAGTGTTACAGCCAAATTAGACCGATTTAAAATTTTACATAGAAACAGAGATTTCCAGTTATCTGTTTTATAAGACATTTCGAAAATGTTCTTAACTAGCTTTTTAGACCTTTGTTACCTGCATATGCCTATGAAGTTTCATTAAAATCGGTTCAGTCATTTCGAAAAACAAGGGCTTGAAAGTTTGTATGAAATGCCATACGTTGTATACGCTCTTTACTCTCAAAGTAATGTCGAAATTAATTGTATGAACAACGTTTGTTATCTTGTTCCAAATGGGTGGAAAATGAACTACAGTCTGGCCGTTGAGAGAATGCGTTCTTAAAACCTCTCAGTTTCATACTAACGAATATGTTTTAGCGAATTTGATCCTTATTATAACTAGAAATTGTACAACTGACACGTGTCAGGAACGCATTCTCCGGACGCGGACTGGCTAGAAATCGAGCAAATCTGTAGACTTTTTGTTTGTTTTACTGCGAGGTCGGGCTGCAGACATTGAGTCCATCTTTATTTTGCAAAAGAGAGCTGTCAGAGCAATTTATAATCTACGTCGCCGCGAATCTCTTAGGGAACTATTTAAAAGGATTAATATTATGACGGTACCTTGCCAATTTATTTATGAAAATATTATCTATGTAAGGAAAAATCTACTTTTAATAGGATAAGCGATAGACATAATTTTAATACTAGAAATAAAGATAAAATAGATCAACCATTTTTCAGATTATCTAAAGTACATACATACATCTTTTATGGGGTACCGTGTTAAATATTACAACAAAATACCTTGTGATATAATTATTGCAATTAAATGAGAGACAATTTAAAACACATATTAAAAGTACACTTTGTAAACAAGCATATTACAAGTTAGAGGATTATATCCAGGACAGGAATGCTTGGAAACATGCTGGTCCAGCTCCATAGGACAATCTAGAGTCTAGACAAAATCAAAGTGGTAGCTACTTTTATGGTAAAATCTGTTATTTTTATGATATTGATTTTACATTTTGTGATAACCTATACTCACACTCACACACTGACTTATTTTTTATTTTTTTTAGAAAAACATACTTTTACGATGTTGTTGTAAATATGTGAGCACCATGTATCTATCTAATAATTAAGTTATTTTTCATTGCTTAGTTTTTAATTCTTTCTACCTATTATGGTATAGTAATTATAATCTAGGTGCATCGCCTTCAAATAAAATCATATAATGAATGTACTCAAACAAAATATTGTAAAACATTTTTAAAAGAGTAACGGTGGAGTTTCTTGCCCATTCTTCTCCATACGAAACCATCCATTTTGGAAGGGGCAACTAGAACCAATTCTATTTTTTTGTAAATTTTGACGTTCAAAAGTGCCTCTTAGTGCCTATTTGAAATAAATGGTTTGACTTTGACTTTTGCTGGATTTTTGACGATCAATAAGATCTCTATCTGCCTTTTACAATTTTACTCGATCTTATCGAACGTTACGTCACCTGTAAACAATCGATAAATTGCAAGGCAAAAATTTCTCGATTTCTGTTGATTTAAATAACGAAAACAACGATCCACAGACAATGTGAACCACACATTTACTCGTCTTTGGTCACACGTGTCGATCGTCGAAAATCAAGTAAGTCTGTAGGCACCTTAACATACATGAAATCGTAGCGTAAAGAGTTTTCCAGAAACCAACGTTAATGAAGTTGCGGCCTTTTGTAAACAAAATGAGTTGATCAAAACAAAAGAAAAAGGGAAACCCTCTAAAACCGCAACAGAAGATATCGAGAACTGCAACTAACACCAACACCACTTACAAAGACTGTACGTTGAGAAAAGGCAGGGGAATGAAACCGCCAGCCAGCAGGGGAAGCCACACCGAGTAAAATAACCTGGGGAATAAAATTGCGTTTAACTTTTAGAATTTCTTCTTCATAATGTCAGTTTTTGCAACAACAACTTTGTTCTTTTTTTCATTAGCTTGGTTTGATTTTTTAAATGTTTTACCTAGGTATAGATAATTTACCTATATATTATATATATATACATTTTGCTATGAACATGATTCTTACTTCTTAATTTTTTTTTCAACTAAGGAATCTTCGTGAGTGTTTAATTTTAACTTTGAATAATAGTAAACTTTTTATTTAGACTAAATGTATTTACGCCATGACGACTTGGTCTATTGACCAGCTTTTTATGCATGAGTAGGAATAAGTTCCGGAAAAGCCTAAACTTGATAAAATCTCAACTGTAATAAACTAATTAATTTATTTGTGAGTGTCTGTTGCGATTTCACTAGCCTCCTTGGAGAACTCAACCCTCATGAAAAGTATATTTTTATCTAAGCCTTGGTCGATCTGTCTGATATTCAGATGTTTAAGAGCGATATAGTAAACAAACCACTTCACAAACAAAATTAGTAAGGAATATTATTTATTCAAAAGGTCCCAATATTACACAGCTATCGTAATATTGAACCAAAGTAACTTCCCAATGTTTTTTGGTGTTGGTTATGAACTTTAGCTACTGCCAACTGACGCAATTTCAACTAAAACTTGGTGTTATTAAGCGGAGCGGTGTAGCGGAAGGGGCATTCACAGGCTTTGAGCGAAACATGCTTACATTGCTTACACAAATTCATCAAAACTTTAAGTCAATCGGTTACAATTTACAACAAATTTCTGTTTACTTATGTGTTCCGGGAATCTATATTTAAACATTTGGACGGATTTTTGAATTGCTATCCCAATATTCATTAATTTGCCCAGGGTCGGCTTTCATGCTAAAAGGAACCAGCCCGAAGGTAGATAGGTAGGCTAGATATACATATATTCCTATATTACAGAGTGAAGCTATAAGAAATACGGAAATTTCTAATTGAATTCTAGGGCCGATTTTGGTAAGAACTAAAAATGCATCAATATATTTTTGTTAATCAACTAGTGCCTTCAAATAATGTGTTTTTATTTCATGTCACATGTTTTACAGTAGTAATGGCAATCTTGTCATTTGGTTGAAATAGGTTTTTATTATCTTAGTAATATTTTATAAAGATGTTTTTTTAATTTGTGAATGTGAGAACGTTGTATTCTTAATAGACTGTAGCCTTGTAAACCATCCTCTATTTTGTTAAGTACTTGGTACTTGTTGACGGGCCTACACTGGCCTCCCATACCTATTAACACTGTAACTTGAGAACATTGTAAAAGCCCATTATTTTTAAAAAGTAACCGTGGAGTTTCTTGCCGGCTCTTCTCCATAAGAAAAAGACCAATTGGAAACGTGCACCTCAGCAGCTTCTGACGTTTCATAAGTGCCCATGTAGGTTTATGTGAAATAAAATATTTTGATTTTGTCATGTTCTTTCAATGACAACAAAAATGTAAAAAAAGCAGGGGTGAATTGTAAAAAGCTGTAGAAAATTTTCTCTACTTTATTCATTTCACGTTTTCTATGAAAAAACACCGACGCACGATAAACTTGACATTAGACGTTAGATCTCCAGCGCACTAAACAGCCCAGCAGGGAACGTTATAAGCTGATTATGTTCATGCATATGCTTTTAATATTAAGTTCATAGAACACGTTATGGTCAGATTATGCTTTAATTAAATCTTAATACCTACATGAGCAATGTTCATTCATTATTGTATCACTTGTATGTCCCCAGTGTACCTCTGCTTATAATATGAATGTCTGACGTGAACTGCCGCCTACACCTAGTTATCAATGCTGTTACAAAAATGTTTTAGTCGTTTATCAGTAGTATTCGACAAAATCAATTCTGTGACTTTTTTCATAATAAGAACTCTTCTTTATTCTGTCAATACATCAAAATACAATAGATCACGCAACTATTTACACTAGGTACTAAATAGGAAATTTCTCGCCGACTGGTCGAGACTTTACGTGACCAGAGGGCTGGCTCGTTCTTTGGCCAAAGAATTAGCATTGCCATTCAATGTGGCAATGCTGCCAGTCTTCTGGGCACGTTTCCGGACGACAGCGATGCGGACGAGTACTTCGACGCTTAAGTGTCATTTTGTTTTGTTTATTTTTTAGGGTTCCGTAGTCAACAAGAAACCCTTATAGTTTCGCCATGTCCGTCTGTCTGTCTGTCTATCTGTCCGTCCGTCCGTCTGTCCCCAGCTTAGCTCAGAGACTTTTAGTACTATAAAGGTGTAATTTGGCATGGGTATAGATATTAATCACGCCGATAAAGTCGTAAAAGAAAACCTTGAAAAGAAATTCTTTTAAGAACACTTCCCTTGCACATAAAGGGGAATGATATTTTTTTTTAGTATGGGGTATCGTTGGATAGGGCGTTCAAAAATATTGTGGGTGTTTGAAAACCATTTTTCGATTCAGAGAACCGTTTTCCGTTTGTAGAAATATTAAGCTTTAAAGTGCTATTTTTTGTTAGGGTCAAGTGTAACACCCCCCCCCCCCCCCCCAGGTAAATGCTTGCTTTTGTATATGTAAAAAAATTCATGGCAGTAGTTTGACGAAATTAAAATCAGTGGTTGAGCGATTGACTGCTGCGCTGCGTTTCGCGGGTTTGATTCCCACACGGAACAAATATTTGTATGACCTATAAGTAGTGTTTCCGGGTCTGACTGTTTGTGTATGTAAGTTTAATTGTATGTAAACACATCCACGATACAGGAGAAATTCCTAGTGTGGGGCAACGTATTTATATAAAAAAAAACTATCACAGCTAAGTAGGCTATACAAGTTAACGAGTAATAGTCGACCAACTTAAATTTGCAGTTGGAGAATCGACCGTGACGTATATCGATGTTATGGGAGAGCATGTTTTTCAACTATAATGTTGTTGTTTTTGGGATAAATACGGAACCCTTCATTGTGCATGGTCCGACACGCACTTAGCCAGTTTTTTTGTTAGTTAGTCATTCAATATGAAGCGTCTTGTTTTTGATTTTCATCGTTATGACTCCAAACAATGTCAGTACTTAAGTGATGCATTTTAGGCCCATTTTCCTGTTGAAAGTTGTTTTACCAGCTTACAAGTAGTTAGGTACTCTGTTTTGATAATGTGCTTGAGTTCGAATTAAAAGTACTTTAACCTAGAAGTTTCTTTGTCTTAACCTATGCTATGCAATTCAATTCAAATCTTTATTGCATATCTCATCTGTGTACAAGATCTTTAATAATAGGTACAAGGTTCACATGGACCCGTCGGGCACAACAATTTAACAAAATATGAAAATTCAAAATATCATGCAGTTTAAGAGGAGGCTCCCTATTTTTTTATGTTAATTTGCATGAATATTTTGAAACAGTCATACATACAAGCAAAATTAAACTTAAGTTATGATTTATTGGATCTATTTTTTCCCATGTTGAAGACAGTTACGTAATTGTAATATTTTCTCTCAATACATTTTTTATTCGAAAATCATGTCTTTTTTAAGGATAATTATAGAAAAAAAAACAAACAAGATTGTTTGGCTTTTATGTCTAAAGTAAATATTCACAGCAAGAAAATATAGTTTTTTACCCCACAACAAGATATTTTTTCTCTAGATCAATTATTACTTTAGTTATAAACGAAATAAAAATTGAGACTTATACTATTTAGTTTCGTGCTCGAACACGATCAAAGAACGCACGTGGTATTCAACTTTATTACTGATGTATTAGCGTTTAGCACATAACGGAGTGGCGGCGAGCGAGGGGTGGAGCTAGTGTTCGAAATTTGATTTTGACTGCCTGCTCTTAAATACCTATTTCGTTTTAATTCTGCGATAAACTAGATCGAGACTTGGAGGCAGATGCAGAACAAGCAAAAATATGCATATGCAGTGAATACAGGGTTATTTTCAATTGGCTAGCTAGACTTCGCAGACGCGATGGGACCGATATACAAACATGATAAACAAAAAAAATATATAGGTACGTTTTTTTCTGTGGGGTCATTGACCGCAGTTATTGTAGTCACTTGAATTATAATCCTCTTTTTTTGTGTAAACTTCACAGACTTGATGGGCATCGGTATATAAACTTGATAAAACATAAGAAAACTGTTTTTCAAAACTAATACTTCAAGTAATAATACTAACAGCGGTCGTTGACATCAAAAATAATAATTTTGATCCTGTTATTTTAAATTTGATCGCGTTTATACCGATCACGTCTGCGGAGTTTAGATTAACAAATTAAAATAACTCTGTATAAAATAAACACTGATTAAAACGTAACTAAGTAAAGAAAAATAATAAACAAATCCTTTTAATTAGTGTTTAGCTTCATCTATTTAGCTGCTTAGCCTTTTCCCAACTATGTTGGGGTCGGCTTCCAGTCTAACGGGATGCAGCTGAATACCAGTATATAACATGGAGCGACTGCCTATCTGACCTCCACAACCCAGTAACTGGATAATACGATACCCCTTGGTAAGACTGCTTGTCAGACTTTCGGCTTCTGACGACCCGTAACGACTGTCAAAGATCCACGAATGACAGCTGGGACCGACGGCTTAACGTGCTTTCCGAGGCACGGAGGAGTCTCGGTATGTAAAGATGGTCACCCATCCACGGACTAACCCCGGCAAGCGAACACCTGATAACGAAGTATTGCATTTATTTTATTTTGCCGGCTGTCGCTGGAAACCAGCGCCGGGGCTCTGTCTCGCTCTCGCATAGGGTCGCAGCATTAAGCTGAGCGATGGCCGTTTTGCGTGAATGTGACGCATATTTTCCCTAAACTTGTTTCGTATCGACTCGTGGGACTGTTATTATTTAGCGACGAGCTCCTCCATCCTTTAGCTTCATCTACAAATGTAATGTAGCCATGAGGTAGCGTGAAAGCCTTTAGCAAAATCTGGCCCAAATCAAATAGAAATACGAAACCGCTTTGTATTATTTTACATAAACACTGAATTAGGCAGAAAAGGTTGTCCTTCTTAATCATTATAACTAGAGTAAAAACCTTTTGTGTCTGTCTCCGAGTTGATTTAGGACCGTTTCGTTTCAAGACTTTGCTTGCAGGAGGCTCGAGTTAGCGATTAACTTTAACTCTCTTATTTGGGAGGCTTTACAAATTCTTATCAGGCAATTTAGGATGCGGCAGACGCTGGTAAATTAAGACTTTGTAAGTAGAGGCGCGTTTTACATTATGCTAAGTTCAGTATCTGACCTTACGCCAGTTTTTGCTGTTCAGGAAGTAGGTAATTACCAAATCAGATACGGGTAAATTACATAAGTAGCTTCCTGAAATTCTGGACATTAAAAGATTTACATTCGTCTGTAGTGGGTTTCGCCACTACTGAAGAATGTGAAGCTTTTCATATTTAGTAAGTTTACCAGGCACTCTTTTAGGGAGGTAAGAACAAGGCATACTAGCCATAGTTGTGGTAAAGTTGTCCTTAGTATTTTAGCTACTGTCTCACACAATTGTACTATCCGGGTCGTCCGGCCTCAAACGGAAACAACTCGATAAATGGCGTTTTTTCGCGAGTCGAACTAATCATTCTGATTCTTCAAAGACAAAATAATCAGTGTTATAGTTTAACAAAAAATACGTTTAAATAATAATACCGTTCACTAAAATATAATGTAAAGGGTTCAGAGATCTTCAACCTTTAATGAGTCAATTTGTTAAGCTTGTTGTTCTCGCTTGATGACAAACAAAAGTAGCTCGATAGCTGTGTTTTGACTACGTTTTAATTAACATTATCTTTTAATGAAGTACCGTCGGTCCTCGTAATGTTTACCAACAATGCCTAAGAATAGTAAGTCTCAATATCAAATGTCGAAGTTATTGCCCACTGACGTTGACATTCTTGTTTGTTTCATTGACAAAAACTTAGGAATTTTCTATAGAAACTAATCATACTCCCCTAAATAAACGGGCGAACCAACCTATTTTTAGAAATATATGTTTAGCATAACTTGCAGGCGCGAAGCGACGGTACGACGCGACTCTGGTGGAGCAATCTCATTGAAAACTTCACAAAAACGTTCGTACGCACGTTCTACTGGTATCCCCGTGACGTCGTGCGTGTCAGCACGAGCCTTAAAGGGGACAGCGAAAGTCGAATATTGAAGAACACAAAAGCGAAAAGGAAAAAAAAAAAAAAAACCAATCTAGTACCTATCCAGTAGTAGGTATGCTTCACTTAAAATTACCTAAATTAAGTAGAGATAAACTACGATAACATGGCACGCCCCTCCAAATTACTGTTTCAATGTGTGTAGTCACATCCTTACGAAAGAGTTTGTATGTAGTTGTAGGTACTCGTACTATCTCACTTATTACCAGATTTGTTGGTCAACTAATCCTAACTATAGCCGATCACGCAAAACAATGCACGTGTCGTTTTCATAGAGCACGTCAGTGCCGTGCCATAATAATAATAATGAGCGATTAATGAAGCCACTAGTCGAGCAACAAATCCGTGATTTGTTTTTGTTTGACGGCCGTCTCATTACGCACAAATGCGTACAAATACTTTCAAACGTTTTGGTTTTTGGACGGGCGTGCCATGTTATCGTAGTTTATCTATACCTACATACCATTAATTATATCAAATACCCAGAAGCCCACTATTACAAATCACCAGAAATGTTCAAGACATCTGCCATTGTTTAGACAAAACATATCCATCTATGTAGCTGGTACATACATACACGTTCCCAATTTAGTAGAAACACAATAAATTATGATGCGGGTGCGGTTCGGGACAAAATTATGGGCAAAAGGGTAAACGAACTAATCACAAGGCCTCAGCAACGATGTTTTAATTATATGAATTTCTGAACACATAGATATACTGGCTGTACCTATACCGCATTATTTTTTAACGGGGAATGGTTAAGGTAGCCCGCGATATATAAATTTTCTTACGTTTTTTTTGCAGGTCAGTTGTATGAGTATGTTAATTAAAATATGATTCGCTACCGTAACAAATGGTTTTACATAATATTATACTCATTAGAATCAGAAATACAAATTCTTAAGTTGGAATTGGCCTGAAATGTCTTAATTTCATGAAATAGTTGTATTGGTGATTTTTAGGGTTCCGTACCCAAAGGGTAAAACGGGAACCCTATTACTAAGGCTCCGCCGTCTGTCTGTCTGTCTGTCTGTCCGTCTGTCACCAGGCTGTATCTCATGATTCGTGATAGTTAGACAGTTGAAATTTTCACAGATGATGTATTTCTGTTGCCGCTATAACAACACATACTAAAAAACAGAATAACATAAATATTTAAGGGGGCTCCCATACAACAAACGTGATTTTTTTGGCTCGTTTTTGCTCGATATTGATAACGGCAACAGGTAGATGCTTGAAATATTCACAGAATATTTAGTTATATATTCACTTAATAATTAAATAATTAAATAAAAATAAAAAAAATATTTAAGTGGGGCTCCCATACAACAAACATGCTTTTTTGCCCATTTTTATAGATAATGGTATGGAACCCTTCGTGCGCGAGTCCGACTCGCACTTAGCCGGTTTTTATGATTATAATTCTCATCACCATCATCATTCATAGTTTCAGCTGAAAGACGTCCACTGCTGGACATAGGCCTCCCCCAAAAGTTGGGGGGTTGCCATAACCAGCATGCTTAGCAGGCGGATTGGCAATCGCAGTAGTGTTAAAATGCATAGAGAATGCTGCTGCCCATTCTCTAGTAAGTCCCTTATAGTCGCCTTTTACGACACCCACTGGAATAAATAGGATGGTGCTATTCTTTACGTTCGGCACCACATGGATTATAATTCTATAAACAAATATTTGATACGGCCGCGAATCATATTTATATCAAAGAAATAATAATAAAATTAATGTATGACCACTTGACCGATGTTTTCCTCTAAAGCTTTGGTTTCCAAAGAAAGCGTTCACCCTTTTCTTATGAAATGGTCACACAATAACGGCTGTCCAAATACAGAGCGTTTTTTGATACCTTATATCAAATACTGGTGAATATTACAGATTTTCATGACGGCCGTTATAATATGATGGAATTGCTCTTCTATGAAACCGTACCAATCACAACTTACAGCTGACATGAAATTTCACTGCAAAATTGATCAGAAACGGTATTACTAGACCCGTATTTGAAACTAGTACGGGTAGATTTGAGTCGAGATTAGCATGAAATCTGACAGATTTGAATCCAGAATCAAGCTTGAACAGTTGCTTTAGAAGACGGGTATTTATGTAGATACAATTTTATTTATATTTCAGTTTTTTTTTTTTTGTATTTTCTATTTTTATTCAGAATTAAAATAATATGTACGTAAACACAACATCAATAACATCACGCCTTGTTTTCCCCGAAGGGTTGGGCAGAGGAGCACCATCCACATTTCGCCAGTTATGTTTAGGTCCCATGTAGGTAATTGGGAGCGAGCCTATTGCCATCAACCGCCAAATCCAGACTCCGGGCTGCTACTGAGAAATTCCACATGGAAAACCCTAATATCACTTTGCCCGACCTGAGAATTGAACCCAGGACCTCATGCTCTGCAGTAGCGCTTGTGACCCCTAGACCAACGGGGCAGTCCACAAAGGGGTGTCAATTATGTACGTAAAAAAACAACTTATACCTAATTAATTACTCGTAATTAAAATAACGAAAAAATTTTACCTATTTCAGATAGACTTAACAGATGTCGATCTTCGCCTGAATCTAATTTCGTAAAAATAAGTAGAACTTTTCCAATTTTTTTTACGTGATTATTTTCTTCTCAGCGAGAACATTGTTATGTATTCGAATTTTTACTTATTTTATCCTGGATAGCCTACAGAAAGTAATTATAAGTCTCAAAGAATCCCGAAAAATTGCTTATCAAAAACTTATCACAATAGTAACGCTTTCATTCAAACTCAAACTCAAAGCATTTATTTCAAATAAACCAATTACAGGCACTTTTGAATTGTCAAGGGGTCGGTCAGTCAAAGAGATGAAGCTAGTTGCCCATTCCAAAGCGTAGTAGGTTCCTATGGAGAAGAACGGGCAAGAAACTCCACGGACACTCTTTTTAATCAAAATATTGTGACAAAGTATTGGTTACATCATTTATGTTGAAATTATACATGTGAGGACAATGTAGAAGATTTATGAACCTAATACAGATTTACTTCGTGACCTCACGTATTATCAAAATAAAGTAGCTACAAACGTTTTTCTAATCAAAATAATTGCGAAGAACACATGAAAGTCGACTTTGTCATCGTAGTTCTTTTTAACCGACTTCCAAAAAGGAGGAGGTTATATGTTCGGCTGTATGTTTGGTTTTTTTTTTTTTTTTTATGTTCACCGATTACTCCGTCAATTGTGGACGGATTTTGAAAATTCTTTTTTTGTATGGAAGGGTATGCTCCCGAGGTGGTCCCATTGCCACCTAATCAGATACTGATGAGGGGATCTCATGGAAATCGAGGGAAACCCTCAAATTTTGTAAGCATACCTATAGCGATTGAGTATTTTTTGTAGTAACTCGTGCATTTGCACTGTAAATGTACCATTTGATGAAGTGGAACTGATGATGAAGACCACAGATGGCCACCGCAACTACTTAATAATAAGTATTGCACTGTTGCGATTAGGCACTTTAATATGGTTGCTAAGCAATTTATGCTCGTCAAAATGCATATGGTGAAGTCACCATCAGTTCTCCTGGTTCTTACCAGGAGAACTCCTCAACAATTTTATTAACGCCCCTGCATCGGGAAAAGCAATATTTTGTAAAAGGTGATGATCATTTGACATTAGGCTATTGTAAATGAGATAAATTACGAACTAACCCACTAAAAATTAAAAACAAAAACTTTTTACAAAAAAAAACAACCGACTTCCAAAAAAAACACTACAAAGTGAAAAATAACTTTAATTTCGGAAGTCGGTTTTCAAGAAAACTCAAAAACAGATCCATAGACACCGACTTCCGAAATTAAAGTTATTTTTCACTTTGTAGTGTTTTTTTTGGAAGTCGGTTGTTTTTTTTTTTTTGTAAAAAGTTTTTTATTTTTTTACATATGATTATTATTATACCGTATACACAAAAGAAAAACGTTTGCTTTTGTATAACTTGGCGTTTTTTCCTCATGGCGTGAGCGGAATGCTAAGCAATGCCAATTACCTACTTGTTCGTTTAGTTCAGTTTGACCCCAATAGTCTGTAATAACGATTGATTGTCAATTGCGATATAAATTATGGAACTTATAGTTTGTTCACAGGGATTTCGTCGTTTGACGTACCTACACGGTACAAGCAAATAATAAAACTGGGCCAAAAATAAAATTGGAAAGAACTGATTAAAACAACGACTTATGTATTAATTGTGGATTTAGTGAAGTACAAAGGTATTTAATTTGCTTTATAGAAACTGCTTGCAAACCTGCGACATAATAAAATTGCAACGTAGATCTATCATCTAACTAAAAGGATTTGCGTAATAATTTAAACAAAATGTTTTTAGTTTATCTCACTGCGCAAAAACTAGTAATTCCATTGTATTCCCAGACAACATTTGGCCTTATACATTTTAAAGAGAATTAATATAAATGGGAATTTGCGTTTTATAGTGAGAAACAAACAAAGCGTAAGAAAAGAAAGAAATAACGGAATGAAATGTGAATTTAATTTTACAGTTGGCTGGCCTTTGAATGACAAGGGTGTGTGTGGATGTGTCGCGGGGATATTGCAGATTCGGGATTTTCTTAATGTTATTGTTATGTCGTGTTAGATTACGAGTATGTTCGCTTGCCCCGTGGGATAACACAATTTTATATTAACAAAATCTTTCTCGCTCATATTTATTTTCTCGGTACAGTTAATCAAATGTCAATCACTGTATTGGATAACGTGAACGCGATATATCCACGTCGCGTTGGCTTTCTTGTGAACGTAAGGAAAGCATTACATTCTATTATAACATGACACTTTGGGTTATTCATGATGTTTTCTTTGGCGTTTTAAGGTGGTGATAAAATGTGTGCAGGGCAATGTGCGAGCAGTCAAGCGAGCTGGTTGGAGATCAAGTTGGAGTAGGTATCTACCGTGGGTTTAGACTAGCAGGGATGTGGAAACTTTTTCCTTCGCGTGCCAATACTTACTAACGAAATATATGGCGGGCCAAATTGTTGCATTTTTGGCTATATTATTTAAATAAAAATATTGATAGTTATGTATTTTCTGAAACACTAATGTATTGTGCAATATTACAAAATAACTACCTATTGAAACAAGAAACAAATTGCAATTAAATTAAACTTTTAAGGCCAGACCAGCGCTCCTCAACCTTCTACTTCGCAGCTAGCGAAGTAGAAGGTTGAGGAGCGCTGGTCTTTGTGGGGACATATGACATGTGGAACTATTTTACGCCTGTTTTGTCAGACTTTCGGGCTTCTGACGACCCGTAATGACTTTAAAAGGTCTATGAATGACCACCGGGACCAACGGCTTAACGTGTTTTCTGAAGCAAGGAGGAGTCTCGGTAGGTAAAGATGGTCACCCATCCATGGACCAACCCCGGCAAGTGTAGCTTAACCTGATACATTGACCCGAGCGGCTGTTATTACTTAGCCACAAGCTCCTTCTTCGAAATTCTATGTAAAATGCAGCTCGTAATATTTTCTTCAGCTTGAATTATTATAAACTAGCTGTGCCCCGCGGTTTCACCCGCGTAAGTCTCGATCCTGGGGGAATATCTGGATAAAAAGTATGTTATGCCTGTATGTTAATCCAGAGTATCAGCTACCTCCATACAAAATTTTATCAAAATTGGTCTAGCCATTTGAGCGTGAAAAAGTAACAAACACACTCACAAACTTTCGCCTTTATAATTTCATATTAGTGTGATTCAAAGTCGCTGGTCAAGAATAAAGAGCGCTGAATATACTGATTCTACTTTTAAGTCAGTGTGCAGCAGACTGTAGCTTCTTATCTCAGAAATATTTAAATAAACAATGGATGAAGTTCATATTGAACTAACATTGATGTAAGTCTATTTGAGACATAAGATATTCGGTTATCGGTAGCCGATTCTTTTTTACTTAAAATACAAAAATTTTATCGTTGTAAATATTATAATATATTCCAAAAATACGTCATATCTCCTAATAATATTTTTAGTGTAAAGAGCTCGTTTATCTTCGTAGCACGCCTAGCCTACGCCGTAGCAAATTAGCTACGCTGGGCTACGAGCCGCTCACATGTCATGACAAAAGCTTGGGTTACCTGAGGAAGCGGTGGCGTCAATCAATGACGGCGTTATCCAAGCTTTAAACGTGTTATATACTCAAACAACACTATACATTTCAAACATATTATTGTTTCGTCTTTGGTAAATAACTTCAACGTTTCGGCTCGAAACTCAATACTCCCTATTGAGTGTCGAGCCGTAACGTTGAAGTTTGTTATGTACTGAACACGGCTCCCTGTCCCCTATCCAAGGCAGGTAACAACTTCTCAATTCAAGACGTGAATTCGTCGGAAACCGATGCACTTACTCGCGAGTATGTAGGAGGGACTAAACTAGAATGTCGTGTTTCACTTCTTCACAGGTTTGTAGATAAAAGTTTTATATTTTCTTCGTACGTCACAATACGAAGCCGTTGTAAACAATAGTCTATACGACGGCTATTCATTCTACATAGAATGAATATGCATGGTTTTTTTTTTATACAATAAACTTGGCGCGTATATATTTTGAGTTTGAATTTTTATATTTTAAGAGCAGTGCTAGCCCGGTGGTTAACGGTCTCGACTTACGAGTAGTAGGTCGTAGGTTCGAACTCAGACAGGCGCTTCACTTTGTGTAAATTATTTCATCACCACTGCTCTCAAAACGGTGAAGGCAAACAGCCCTAGAACCAAAAATTCGAAGACATGTGACATCCACCAACCCGCACTGGGCCCGCATGGTGGATTACGGTCCATTCCGTCAAACACAAAGAGGAGGCCTGTGTCCCAGCAGTGGGAACATTATAGGCAGATTATGTTATGTTTTGTTATGTATATAATTTTAAATATTTTTCTCATAACACTATAATGATTTCGTGAGTTCGTATCTAAGTAATAACAACCGCAATCGGTCGATCCATCAGGTTAAGCTACGCTTGCCGGGGTTGGTCCGTGGATGGTGGTGGGATCTTTACATACCGAGACTGCTCTATGCCGCGGAAAGCACGTGCTTTCATAAGCTGACGTTTGTCAGAAGCCCGAAAGTCTGACAACCAGTCTTACCAAGGGGTATCATCATATTACCCAGTTACTGGGTTAGGCAGTCGTTCCATGTAAAATATTGATATTTAGCTGCATCCGGTTAGACTGGAAGCCGACCCCAAAATAGTTGGGAAAAGGCCAAGCAGATTGATTATAATGACTTCAATCCTTAATCGACTTATCAAAATTGGTGATACCTGATGATACCTAATAGCGATTCCAATTAAATGAAGATAAAATAATTAAATTACTCATTTTGAACGACTATGCTACCTTATTATTTTAATACAATATCAAAACAAAACAAAAATAAAAACGTAGGTAGGTACATAAATTGATAACAAAACCAATCCCCATATTTCTTTTAGCACATCGCTATCTCAGTTTCGGCACCAAGAGGGTTATAAACGAAGACGTGACGTCATCGCTCCGTATCCGAAACGTGCTCAACACCTCATTCGGCCACATTTGATGCGAACGAAAAAATTACCTCTCATATCGTAGGAGACATAGCACGTTCTGTTGACTTTCCACATTATAAGATCTATCCGATGGTACAGACGCCAACACATCAAGCTACTGCAATCTGTCAAATTTATTTTATAGATTATCAGCTTTATGGCTACAGCTTAAGGTTCAAAGTTGATTGGGGAAATTTGACAGTTTCGGGTAGCTTGACCTGCTGGCGTCTGTACTTACCTCTTGCCACTCAGTTTAGTACGTTTAAATTTCATTTATAGACAAAGAATCTCCATGGATGTTCTTCATCCGCGAAGAACGTAGTGTTTTAAGCTGAAACCTACCCACGGTGTTTCTCCTCGCTGGAGTGACGCTATGCCTCCCACATGGATGGAGTATCGGCCCGCAAGCCAACTTTAAGTATATACAACACACACACAATTATTATTATTATTTGCCTTAAACATGGTATTATTTATAAAGCAGAGGTGAGTGGAAACGCCGGGAGTGAGGACGCCCTAGGAGGACATATAGTGACCAAATTGGTGATGTTCTTCAGAAAGGTCAGGTGCGTAGTACTCTCAATCGGCGTGCGTGTATGACCGTAGGCGAAGCAAAAGGAGTATGTAAGGAGCGTAGCAGGTGGCGTTCCATAGTTTCTGCCTACCCCCATGGGAAGAAGGCGTGAGTTTATGTATGTGTGTAACATGGTATAAAGCTGTTACAGTTAGGTATTATAAAGTCCATATGTTTAGCTATACAGAATATGTATCAAAGTCAAAGTCAAATTCAAAGTCAAATTATTTATTTCAAATAGGCACATAGATGGCACTTTTGAACGTCAAAATTTACAAATAAAATAGAATTGATTCTAGTCGCCCCTTCCAAAAGTCAGCTTCGTATGGAGAAGAATGGGCAAGAAAATCCACCGTTACTCTTTTAAAATGTTTTACAATATTTGGTATTGGTACATCAATTATATAATTATATGTGAAGACGATGCACCTAGAATAAAATTACTACACCACAATAGGTAAAAAGAATTAATAATGAAGCAATGAGATAAATTAATTATGTGATAGATACATGATGCTCACATATTTACAAACATTTAAAAAAAAAAAAAAAGTTTTCCTAAAATAATCAGTGTGTGAGTTAAGGTAATCACAGAGTGTAAAATAAATGTCATAAAAATAATAAAATATACAATTAAAATAGCAATCAGTTAGATTTTGTCTAGACTCTAGATTGTCCTATGGAGCTGGACCAGCATGTTTCCAAGCGTTCTTATCCTGGATATAATCCTCTAATTTGTAATAAGCTTGTTTACAAAATGTACTTTTTATATGAGTTTTAAATTTTCTTTCATTTAATTGCAATATATATATCACAAGGTATTTTGTTGTAACATTTAACACAGTACCCCATAAAAGATGTATGTACTTTAGATAATCTGAAACATGGCTGATCTATTTTATCTTTATTTCTAGTATTGAAATTATGTCTATCACTTATTTTTTTGAAAAGATGTAGGTTTTTTCTTACATACATAATATTTTCATAAATGAATTGGCAAGGTACCGTCGTAATATTAATCATTTTAAAGAGTTCCCTAAGAGATTCTCGGCGACGTAGATTATAAATGGCTATGGGTATCAATTGCTTGCAAATAAATTAATATTAGTTAATTGTTGTTCAATGTCACAGATATTTATGGTCAGTACAACAATATAATAGTTTTATCGGAGCATTATCCAAAATTGCAAAAGTCCAGAAATTTATATATATATAAAACATAATTGTTATATATGTGGCCTCTTTGCTTTGACTTCAATTTTTTTTTTATATAGGTTTATGTTTGTCATCTCCGCGGTGTCACTGTCATATGAAATTATAAAGACTTAGAAAATGAATATAATTATTTAATTTTATGATACCTAATAATAATGTTCTTTGGCTGATTTAGAAGTATCCTGCAATACAAGTCTGTATGGATCTCTATTTCGAGAGTTCATTTTGCACAATCCCTTATTACTATAAACATGATTACAGATTTCGTAAATGTAGAGTGACGGAAGTGGTAACATACCTAGCTTTTTAAAGAACCGTTTACATGACTCGTCAGGACGGATACCACAAATGGCTCTGATGCATTTCTTTTGCGCAATAAATGCTCTGTGTCTATCCGTGCTGTTGCCCCAAAAAATAAGCCCGTATCGTGAGATGGATTCTATATGGGCGTGATATGTTGTAATTGCCGTTTTTTTGTTGGTTGTATTCTTTGAACCTGGTGATCTGCTACGTTCAGTGTGGTGCCTGACGTAAAGAATAGCATCATCCTATCTCTTCCAGTGGGTGTCGTAAAAGGCGACTAAGGGACTTGCTAGAGAATGGGCAGCAGCGTTTTCTATGCATTTTAAACACCATACTGCGACCGCCAACCCGCCTTCCAAGCGTGGTGATTATGGCAACCCCCCTAGGGGAGTCCTGTGTCCAGCAGTGGACGTCTTTCGGCTGAATTTCTAGTGCGGACACCATTCTCCCACAAACTTCATCACGTAGTTTTTAAGCTTATTTAAAACTAGCTTTTGCCCGCGGCGTCGCTCGCGTTAATTTAGAATTTGACAATAACTTCTAGTTGTACCTACTCTGCTTTTTGAAATTTAAAGTGCTATTAAATACATCCCATAACATAATTCAATCATGTGTCGAAAGACACGTGGTGCCATCTATTATCATAAGAACGTTATTGTTGTTCTCCTCGGGAACAGTACTTTTTTCGGGATAAAAGGTACCCTCTGTCCGTTTCTGTACACCTGACAACGTACCTATATGCAAAATTTCAGGATGATCAGTTCAGTGGTTTAGGCGTGAAAAGGTAACAAACAAACTAACTTTCGCATTTATAATATTAGTTCGGATTATTTATCATGTCATTGTTTGTGAAGAGAAAATAAATTATTTGAATTTGGAATAAATTGCTCTGTACTGCTTTTTTATTAAAACTTAAATGATGTTTACTTTGTATTTGTACCAAAATTGGTTTTATCAAACACTTTTACTCGTCAATATATTTAAAAAATTTGCTTACTTCGGTGTTTTCAATCCGACTACACTGAGAAGAAACACCGAAGCAAACCCAAATGTCATAGTCTCTTTTAAGTTTGGAATTACTTTATGCATGCCGTAAGTACATAGATATCAAAGAATATTTTCTGAAAGTTACAAAGCAATATCTCAAATATCGTCGCCGGTAGGATAAGAAACGCTATGTAGATGTTTTAAGATAAAAGTAGCGATCAAAGCTAGTATACAAGTTCAATGTACTCACAAGAGCATGAATTTTACCCGATGGTATGTAGGTATGAAGATACTTGAAGAAGCAAAGTAGCTTATACAAAAAGCTTGCATGGAGGTTCGATAATGCTCTTTTCACTCAGAAATGCAAGTGGACTATAAAAACGCCAGTTAAGTCCACGTAGATGAATTTTTGTTCAATCACGTGCTTCACGCTGGATCGAACGTGAAAACGATTCACGGACCGTTATTATTGACTTAATTATATTGTAGGTACTTATCACAGAAATGTGATAACTACATACTTATTCATGGACTACAGTTTTACTGTCGATTCTTAGTTAAATTTTATTTTTTCTGATACTTAATTAATTCTGAATCGAACTAAGAACCAAAAAGGCTCCATGTCCAAAGACCATTAAGTAGAATTAAAATATCTTAAAAGTAATAGACTAGATGAGAGATGAGAGAAAAGTCTTTAAAAATAATAGTACAGTTTTACTGTCGAATCTCAGTTAAATTATATTTTTTCTGCTTTAATTCTGATACTTAATTAACTCTGAATCATTTTTTTTTAATAAATTTATATAATATTTTAAAAAAAAAAGCTCTATGTATAACCATTAAATAAAATTAAAATCTCTTAAAAGTAATAGACTAGATAAAAGTCTTTGAAAATAATAAGATGCCAACAATAAACAGTTGAACGTAAAGTACGCAAACAAAATGAACACCGCATTCGAGGCAGTTGTAGAAATAAAACAGAATCTTAAGTAGACAGATAAGAAGGCGAGTTGCTTTATAAGAATGACTTTCTGTTCAGGTCCAATGATAAGAACTCGGTTAAATGGCTAATTAGGATTATGAAAGGCAAGTGAACAAACGAGATCCTAATCTCTTTCTCAGTGGGGAATAGCTTTTTGAGAGAAATTCTGATTATTTTATTCAAACATAATTGTGTTAATAATCCGAGACTGTTTCGAATGAAAATAAATTATGTCGAGTCAGCGTTGTCATTCACTTTGTACTAATAAATAATATTACGTTTCATTTTACTATGCTCCTGTTGTTAATTAAAGAATTTGAAGATAATTGTTCAAGTTAAATCATAGACATTCGGGTTGTCTTTGCAGTTATATTTTAAATTACAAGTCAGTCTGTAAATTGTATTTTAAATAATAAAGCTTATTACGAGTATTCTAATTTAGTCCAATTCGTAATTGCTGTCACAAGTGACTTTAAGGTCATGGCGCCCTTCTCAAGTTATATGAACTTGAACTGTCCTGTGTCTAGTTAAAACCAACGAACCGTAAATATATTGATTAAGTTTTTAGCTAAAAGTAAAAAGAAAGAAAGAAAATACGTTTTTCGCGGTAAACATGACGCAAAGACCGAACACAAACACGAACCAAACAAGTTGGGGAAAATTTGTGTCACAACCACGCAAAACGTTCAGCCATCGTTCAGCTTAATGCTGTGACCCTATGCGAGACAGAGCCCCAGCGCTGGTTTCTCAAATTGTTAACTAACCCCATTATTTTATTTTAGGAAAACGTTTTTTTTTTTTTTTTTTACAATGTTTGTAAATATGTGAGCACCATGTATCTATCACATAATTAATTTATCTGTCATTGCTTCATTATTAATTCTTTTTACCTATTGTGGTATAGTAATTTTATTCTAGGTGCATCGTCTTCACATATAATTATATAATTGATGTACCGATACAAAATATTGTAAAACATTTTAAAAGAGTAACGGTGGAGTTTCTTGCCCATTCTTCTCCATACGAAGCTACCTTTTGGAAGGAGCGACTAGAATCAATTCTATTTTATTTGTAAATTTTGACGTTCAAAAGTGCCATCTATGTGCCTATTTGAAATAAATAATTTGACTTTGACCCGTAAACGCTGAACATGAGCCATACATTACCGCAACAATGAACGTTCAAAGAACTTTAATCACTTGGAGGCCAACGCATAGGATTGCAATATACGCCGCTCCTTACGTAATCTCTTTCTAAGATTTATGTCACCCACGTACAAATATTTGATCAAAAACACTCTAAAGCCTCGTACAGACTCGCAAGATATCGCGGGCGCGACAGTCAGCGACATAGAAATTGTTCTACTAGTGTCGCGTCGCACTCGCGATATCGCGCCAGTCTGCACGAGCCTTAAAACATTCTACTCAAATAGGTTTAGGTATACTTTTATTTATTCATTATTTTGTCACAATTATTTAATAAAATATACAATCTAACATTTATATTATGTACATACAAGTGTAAGAAGGAAAATAAAAAGGGGAGGAGCTCATTGGGCATCAAAAAATTCGTCCGCATCGCTGTCAGTGGGAAAAGTGCTGCCGGCGCTGCCACGTTGGATGGCAATGCTAATTCTTTAGCCTAAAAAGGGCCCACCCTCTGGTCACGCGGAGAGTCAACCAACCGCTTGGCGATATCCCGAAATATTCGACGAGCACTCAACCCCACACGGCCAGAGTGTTTCAACCCCAAATGCTTAGTAAACAGTTATACATACGAATAGCGTCTCCAAGCCGCGGGTATAAAAAGATTTTCCCGCAACGTTCCTTTCTGAGACGGAAGAACTTCTTTAACTATTTATGAGCCTAGTCTCTCGATAACGATGAAATCCGAGCAAATTATCTCTTATCTAGTTCACCCTTTGTCGCGTGTGGTTTATACGTTGCGAGCATAATATTATCATGAGTGGCGAAATGGGATGATAAACTTACTCGGTCTCGATGTCGCCCCAATGTGGCGAGTTGGGACGATAATTATAACAACTGAATCACAGTTTTTCACAATAAAGTTCGACATTTGTGACGCGAGCAACTGATAGTAGTATATTTATTTGCTAGAAACATGGTATGTTTACAAAAGGTGTTCGTATCATTACAAAGTGCTACATATCTCACCGTTTTAACGGTATGCAAATCCATTTACAATTATTATTACATACATTAATTGAAGTGCATGAATTTTTAGTTAACATTATTATAATATTATTTTACATTATATTAATATTAAAATTTTAATCAATAATTCAATTGTTATATTATATAAACTACACACTTCTATTAATTTATGCTATGTCTAACGCCTAAGTTCCAAACTTTGGATCAGGGGGTCTACTCCGAAGATACATCCGACGTATCGGCCGATTGTTCGGCCCTTTCCTGACTACTCCTGACTATGGCTGACTACGTTGAAAGAAAAAAAAACGGCGCTCGAAGAGATAAGTCAAAATCAAAAACGTGTCTTGAAGTCGGGTAAGGATTCAAAAGTCAAATAAACAAACTTTGGAAGTCAAGAACCGGCCAAAAATTCGGCCATCACTTCAGAGTAGGCCTAGTTTTCTAACTGTGTTTCAGTTTCTAGAATCTCAAATTTTCTCATTAACTATATCGTTACTAAGGTCCGTATTAATAAACGTCACTTAGCCCAAGAGCTCGCACTTGATAACAGTCTTGAGGTCATGATCGTATTAATAAACATAATAATTGATGTACTCAAGTTACGGCTTGGGTTTACGTTATCAGCCGAGTGATGGACTGATTAATAAACGAAAATCGACACTTAAGTATACAATAGGTGTGTGACTTATCAAGAACGAAATTTGATGAATGTCATTCTAAACTTCGGTCATTGTGACGTAATCGTTCATTAAGTACAGCGCCTTGAGGAGCCGATCTTGGTAACTGAGATACTGTTTTCATGTGTTTATTAATTAGTAATGATCTTGAGATGCTCATATCGTAATAATGGCGTATCAAATAAATACACACTTGAGTACGTCGTTGGGGAACGTTTATAAATACGGGCCTAAGACTGCCAAGTCTGAAAATTTTAATCGCACAGTTTACCAGGTACTGCTAAGTCGTATGTCAAATATTTTCTCTTTATATTAAGAGCACCAAGTTTCCTTGATATTTTCTTTTTACTATATTTTAACGTTATAAAACCTTTTTACCGCAGAATACTAAACATAAAAGACTGAAACTAGAAACTGTAGTTCACACCAACAAACTATAAATTTAAAATCAAGTTGAAGTTGAGATACTTTGCGAAGAAATTGCTATTTCGAGAGTGCAGTTTAATATTTAGAATGTTACAAGCTGTCGACCTCGAAAGCACTGTGGTGGATTCCGGAGACTTTGACAAGAAGATTAAACTAATATTACCGAGACAAAAACAATGAGGCAACAGGGCTGTGGGAGTTATTACTTACTAGCTGCGCCCGGCTGTTTCACCCGCGTAAGTCATGATCCCGTGAGAATATCGGGATAAAAAATAGCCTATGTCAATCCAGGGTGTCAGCTACCTCCATACAAAGTTTTATCAAAATTGGTCCAGCCGTTTGAGCGTGAAGAAGTAACAAACATACACACACACACACTCACAGACTTTCGCTTTTATAATATTAGTGTGACTAGCTGCGCCCCGCGGTTTCACCCGCGTAAGTCTCGATCCCGTGGGAATATCGGGATAAAAAGTAGCCTATGTCTTAATCCAGGGTGTCAGCTACCTCCATACAAAATTTTATCAATATTAGTCCAGCCGTTTGAGCGTGAAGAAGTAACAAACATACACACACACACACACACTCACAAACTTTCGCCTTTATAATATTAGTGCGATGATGTGATAGTGTGATTATTTAAGCAGTAAAAAGTGGCTGATGGTATTTTATCTGCGTTTTAACTTTTACAAGAAAATGCTGAAAGGGCAATTGCTATCGGCGATAATTTACTTCACTTGATCACCCATCACAATTTCTACATGATGAAACAATACATTTTAAATCCAACCTTATTTGAAATATTGTTTTTCCGTAATATCTAACCATTCTGTATCGAAAAAATCAAGATATTTTCAATTAGGAAATCACTTCAGGTATTTCTATAAAAGAATCTTCAATAAATCAGAATCTGTGGCCCAACTCTAATCCGCCCAACGTAAACCACATTTTCTCAGCCCAAAAGCTACCTCCCAGCAAAAATATAGCCGAGTTTAGATAATTCATGTCGCAAAGCAGTCTAAATATCGTTGTTTACATCTTGCCGGATAAATTCATAGCTGGGGAAGGCTTAGGTAAGACAGTAAGTACGTAGATTTTTGTTTCGTTTTAGTAACAAAACTGTAGCTAAAGAACTTGGTACTTTCAAGTCGTGGCTTTTATAAATAAAGGGTATATAAACCTAACAAGTCATATTTTTATGGATGTTGACGTCGCGTGGGTGGCGTCAACCTGGCTTTCGACGTGATAAGGGTCCGGTCAACCCGTGTAAACTCATAACAAAGAAAATATTTCAGATATCTATTACACGGTTCAAATGTGTGCGAGAGATTTTTCCGACTGACATTGTAAAAAATGAGTTGCGTATCAACTTTCATAACTTTGAAGATGAAATCATGTCAATATGGCTTTCTTCAGATGTCGAAAATATAACATTATTGATATAAGGATTTATTCTCTTCGGCGATTCGAATGGAATAATCCATTCGATTTCATTAAGATTACTAACCAAGCTGAGTGCCATAATGTATTATTAATAACAGGGTTATTTTATTCGTCATCTTTTGATCTTTAGTAAAATTATTATCAGCAGTTGCTTGAACCGACAGGAATAAGTCCGTTTTTAATTAATAAATCTCTTTCCAGTATTTTAAGACTTTTATAAACTCTTAAAACTTAAATATAACACAATATTCTTCTCAAATTCTTGGAACACTGTAGTTACTAATTATGTACCTTCAACTAAAAATATAACACACCGTGAATCCAGTTTCTCCGGAAAATAGACACAGAGGACGTGCACTTTAATTAAATGTTTAATTGCAGGTTACCCCAGCGACACAAAATAGATCGGTACAGAAGGTTGGCTTCACAACGAGTAAAGACGCTCGCACACATGGACACGTTTCACGTACAGTAAGTGCAAGCGCACTGGCGACTAAAGTTACAAACTGTTCGGATTTGTCCGGAAATGACCGGGTTTTGGTCGCCCGTCCGGACTTTATTCGGCCTTGTCATTTGTCCGGAATTATTGAAACGGATTTAAATTTTTAAATAAAAATTATACGAGTACTGAAAAATAGAAAGATTAAAAAGTATTACGTTTGGACATTTGGTCAGGACTTTTCAAATTTCGGAATCGTAACACGACTGGCGTTCGATTGAGATTGTCATATTAGGTACGGTTACATGTGTGCGTGCACTTGTTGTCACTCCTGTATGGAACGAAACTTCTGTAACTATCTATTTCGTGCCACAGTGAGTAGAAAAAGGTGAATATAAAGATAATTGTCGAGCTACGGTTCGTAAAGCCGGTGATTTTACCCTAAGGAGCCTGGATTGTGCTATGATTGCCTCACTAAGTACAGTTCATTAATTTTAAACCCGACTAGTTAGTTCGAGAAATTACTTAATCAAAGCAAAGTTATAATAAATCGTTCCTTTCATTTAAAATCTTCGCAAACGATTGGCTGGCGTTAAATGAAGGTATAATTTTCTTAGTGACGTTAGTCTATTAAAGGTTTTGACATTGGCCAATCAATGCAGTGTAATGCAAATTGATACTTATCATGGCCTATTCTCGATGGTTTACCGATCATTATTGGATAACTCTCGTTTCAAAGCTAGTTATGGAACCACAACCCTTACAGATTTTGCGTGTATAAGCACTTTTGCCCAACTCGACCTGTGTGGTCGCTGAGGTTGCATATTTGATAAGAATAAGATTGTTTAGTCTAAGTTTAGTTCATTAGCCAGTTCGTGAATTACATCCCAATAATTATGTAAGACGTGTCATTATAGAGTTAAATCATTAATTCATTATTTTTATTTTTTTAGGTCCTTCAAGGAGCTCCCAATCCTGACTAACTTGGCAAAGATATCAGTTTTCATGTCTTACAAGCTTACAACAGGTAAAATTACCTCCAGATTATTTAAAAGCAATGTTTTTAGATCTTATATTAAGATCATTATTATTTTAAAGACTGCTTTTAAATCTCTTAACGGAACATCGCATTTTTTTGTAATGTATATAACTAGATTAATCAATTGGTACCTATATGTTATTTTGTGAAGGTTCCTTTTTGATGAACTGTTGAAAAGGTAAATTTAAACACATTTGCTTAGAAATAATTTTCGGCGTATTGAGCCCACGTTGTTATTATTTGTTATAATTATAATCTTAATACTAACTAATATTATAAATGAGAAAGTGAGTTTGTTTGTTTGTTTTTTACGGTTTCACGCTAAAATGGTTTGGAATAAATTTGGCACATTAGTATACCATGACCTGAGTTAGGACATAGGATACTTTTTATCCCAATATCCCAACGGTACCAAGAATTATGCGGGTGAACCCACGGAGCACTGCTATTAATATTATAAAGAGCAAAGATTTAATTTTTCGTATGTTTGTCTGTTACGCTTTGACGCTAAAACGGCGGGTAGACCGGGACATAGGATACCTTTTTACTTATGCGGGTGAAACCGCGGGGCGCAGCTAGTTTGTTATAATTGTTATACTTACTACGTAAGCTCAGTTGATTAAATTGAAACTTACACTGGTTTGTGGTTCGGGAAATTACAAAAATAATGAGGATTTTTATTTGATTTCGCAATCTAAGTCGACTCTCTAATATAGCAACACAATTTTCTACATATCAGAAAAAGAGGTCACGAGTCTTTTTGAAATGTTATATTATAGGATGCCAAAATCGGGCTCGTCTATCAATTCTCACGACTTGACTTTGGTGACAAAATTTTTGTTTTCCAAATAGTGTCGAATATTTTATAGAGATGTTCGTGCATGCAAGGGTAGCAACCAAATTCCCTGAACCTTACATCAATTTTTGACAAATATTCGTGAATAAGAGATGGCACTTATAAGATGAATAGAATCTTTATATCTACAAGTACAATACCTAGTATTTAACCGTTCCACTTTGTCTTTAAAAACGCAAAACTTAAAGTGCAAAGAGTCGTTGCAAGTTCAAAACGTTTCAAACACCGTATACGGCTGAAATTCTGCACGTAGACGGTAGAATCTTTGAAACCACGGCAGGCATATGACTCCTAAGGGAAGGAAGAAAATGTAAGTTTCATACGACTGAATTGGATTCCCATCTTTTTCCCAGCGGAAAAAGCAGAACTTCAAGCGATGGTAGAATGCATAGATACGATAGTACCTACACTCGGGGAAAAAATAAAAAGGTAATGGAAGTAGTGCAACGTAGAGAGCATTATTGATTAGCAGTTGGAAGAAAGAAGGTTCAGAGGTTCTGAATTTGATGCTAACATTCGACAAGAAGAGTGTTGTTATGCTGTAGCATTTTCGGTTACTTACGTCAAGCCCAAGGTGTTCGGTAAAGGACGAAAATATTTGTAGTAATAATATAATATAACGTTTATTTGGACTCAATAAAATATAGCCTAATACAGTCATATTCCTAAGAACTAGAATACAAGTCATGGAAGTGAGCAGACGGCTAAAAGTGTATGAACTCCTGAATTCCAAACTAGGTAAAAACCTGTATCTTGGAAAACCGTGCTCTTCCGAGGTAAATTAGGTGTAAAAACTTAAAAATTTCATACATGACAATTCCAAAATTAAATAACTTAGACTATGAAAGGAGGTAATCAAGTCTAGAACTTGACGGGTGTGGATGTAGGGTCTGAATGTGTGTGGAGTGTGTAGTAGTGTTGGTCAAGCAGCAACCAAAAATAGCTAAAGCATTGGAAAAACCAACCAGCTTGAACTCATAATAAATTGTAATGGTAACTGATTGATCGTCTATGAGATCCTTATTCTCTTTCTCTTAAATTTATTCCATCTCATCACGTAAGCAACTTGAAGGCAATACACGGATAGACATACTTAGTCTTATTAAATAATTGTGTCGTCGAGTTCAGTAACCCATTACTGTATGAATAGTAAATAGGTTCACGGTACACTCGCCTTACGCAAACAGGATTGTATTCAGCCCAGCAACCGGCCCCACTAATACCGCTTGCTTGTAGCGGAATAAGCACAACATACAATATTGGACACATCATGTAGTTACTGAATTTGGGTAGCGTCTGCATGACCTACTTAGGGTTTGTGCAGACGTACCATAGCCACTGCCCGGCAACGGCTGATTTCAATGGCCACCAATTGTTGCAGCTGCTAGAAGTTGCGCTGTGGCTGCAATAAAATATTTGCTGGTTGACGTGGTAAGCTACTTGCGTGTGTGGTTCCAATATCGTCAATTGACCACACATTTGAACGCGACTGGAAACTGTAATACGTGTGAGTGGAACTCGTCGGTTTTAAACTGGCCATATTTTTGTGTTGTCATTGCGGCACGTCTGAAAATACCCTTAGAACAGTCGAGCGCTCATTTCGATGGCAACATGAGACTGCATTCTTATTTGATGTGACGGAAATAAGAAAACGTCGTTTTATTTAGGTGACATTGGGTGACACACGAAAACTGAGGCATAATTTTATTAAGATATCTTTGTACGAAAGGCGTAAGTTTTATTAAAAAAATATCTTAAAAAGTTTCACGCTTTTTTATGATAAAATAAATTTCTTGTTAATCACTATTATTATTTCAAACTTATTTAAAATTATTTTCTACTTTTTAGTTTAGTTTTCTATTAAAGCGTGTTTTTAGTTTTTTAAGCTATTATTTCATTTTTTTTTTTCTTTATATTTTATTGTACCTAGAATTTAAGTTAACTTCATCACATACTTTGTTAATTAATCTAAATTAGTACGTACATATTTAAGTATTGGGGGGGGCTGGTGATCCGTAACACAGGTATTTTATGCCTTTTTCGGGCACCAGTCTCTCACAAATGTTAACCCTATATTTTTTTTAGATTATCACTTTTTGTCCAAAACAACATTCTTGATGCGAAAATAAATAAATAAATTATATATTTGAAATTATTATTATTAAAAGAATCTAAATCACTAAACGTACATATTTATTTCATCTTTAATATGAAGTAAAACATTTTAGTGTGTTGACCTTACGTTAAACAAAACGTGCAATGGCGAGACAAAATGTCAAGTGACAAAATATTATTAAACTTTTACGATATTGATTATTTTTTTCTCGTAAACGATTTATCTCCGCAACTTTACGCGGATGCTTCTGACAATATGATCTTTCTGTAAAAAAAATATGGACTCCCAACTCGATGGGTTCTAAAGTAAAACTTAGCCAAAGTTTTGGTTTCACTGGAATTTTTCTCTTTGTTTAGTCGATAGTCTAGTCTAGAACAAAGCAGTCAGAAGGGTACAAAGGGTAAAAAACGCCGTATTTTAGCCATTTGTGAAATAAAACACGGTCGGATATGTCTGATCTAAGCTACAAGGCAAGGCGGAATCAATTACGGAGTCCAGTCGTAAAACCTCCTTAGGTTCACTTTATGGGCACAGGGTCAAGGCATCTGCTACTAATGGCCGAGTTTTTATTGCTATCTGTAATATCGACTTACGGCCGACAAATTAATTTCGCATCAGGTTTTTAATGAAAGTACCTACCTCATATTTATAATACCTACAATGGGACTTTTAAATTAGCTGCATTAAAATTACAATTAATATAATTTCGTCAATAACTCAGAACGTTTTTTTAACGATTTGATAGTGATAAGTGTAATTATACTGCAGCTATTTAAAAGTCATATTGTAGATATTATAGGTTATGAGGTACTGTAGGTACTTTCATTACTAAACTCATGTGAAACTAATTTGTCGGCCGTAAGTCGGTATTACAGATCGACTTTCGGCCAGCTAATTAAAAGTCCGACTTTATGTATATTCTATTTAGGCATGAGTTTACTAAAGTACTAGCTTTTGCCCGCGGATTCGCCCGCATGGATGTCGGTAAATATACCATGAGAACGTACTACCGGAATTAAAAGTACCATAATTACATAATTATGGTACTTTTAATCCCGGTAGTAGATCAACACATGTTAAGTGGAGGCCAGCAGGCAACGGGTGCGGGGGCACCCTTACCTGTATTACACAGGCCTCCACCAGTGTCGGATGGGAATGGCCAGGTGTTCCCGGTCATTCCCGTAGCCCCCCAGTAACGGAGGGGCATGAGGGGCCCGCCAGCTAGGCGGGCATGCGCCGGGAGGGTTGTGGAAGAAAAGGCTGAGCCGTTATCCTATGGCCCTCCCAACACGGTGATGTGGGAACACCGCTGAGTTTTAGTGGGTATACTGTAGTGACAGGAGTCCCACATACCCCGACTCGTCCCCCACGAGCGTGGGTATGCGTAATGCATTTCTCAGCGTATAAAAAAAATGGTTATAAACTATCTGCGTGCAAAATTACATCGAAATCCGTACAGATGTTTTTGCGCCAATTCGGAACATACATCGAGACAAACAGACAAACGGACAAAAATTCTTAAAACTATATTTTAACAGATTCATTCACTCATTCATTCACTCACTTATTTCAAAAATATTTAATGTACAGTTTGCTTTGTTACTATTTTATTAAATATAGGTAGATAGATATGTATAAATTTACATATAACATAACATCACGCTTGTAATCCCTGAAGGGTAAGGCAGAGGTGTACCTGTAGTACCCCGACATTTCGCCAGTTATGTTTAAGTTCCATGCACCTATAATAGGGGTGAGTCTATTGCCATGAACCAGCAACAAATCTAGACTCCGGGCTGCTAATGAGAAAAACCTGACCAGTGCGACCCGGGAATCAACCCAGGACCCATGCTCATCAGTAGCGCTTACGTTCCGTTTGTGGTACCGGACGTAAACCATAGCACCATCCTATTTCTTCCCGTGGGTGTCGTAAAAGGCGACTAAGGGACTTGCTAGAGAATGGGCAGCAGCGTTTTCTATGCATTTTAAACACCATACTGCGACCGCCAACGCGCCTGCTAATCATGGCGATTATGGAAACCCCCCCGCACCCCCTCCCTTGGGAAGGCCTATGTCCAGCAGTGAACTACTGGACCAACGAGGCAGTCGAGGCGGTGTATTTAAAATTTTACCTCTAAAATAAAATTCTTATTTAATAAAGAGAGTTTTGTTTAATTAAAAAATAAATGGGATTGCTAATTTTAATTGCTAAAGCGAAAAATAAAAACGACCCTTGTTTTTATCCTTATAAAATTGTCTGACATAAAATACCTTCTGGCGATATGAAGGTCCTTGTACCATAAGCCTTTGAACGCACAACCTTTTCAACTTTGATTGAAACTTACAGTTGAAAGCGTTTAATTATACAAAATTACTCCCTCATGCAGCAGTGGGAAAATTGTGGGCTGATTATAAGAAGAAAAAGAAAGAAAGAAAATACGTTTATTTGCGGTAAACATAACACAAAGAAATAAAAACACAAGCACGAAAGAACAAGTTGAGGGAAAATATGCGTCACATTCACGCAAAACGGCCATCGCTCAGCATAATGCTGCGACCCTATTCGAGACAGAGCCCCAGCGCTGGTTTTCAGCGACAGCCGGCGGATTATGTTATATATGTACACTCTCATACATAATTAGAGGAGCTCGCGGCTAAGTAACAGCCGCACGGGTCGATCCATCAGGTTAAGCTACGCTTGCCGGGGTTGGTCCGTGGATGGTTGACCATTTTTACATACCGAGACTCCTCCGTACCTCGGAAAGCATGTTAAGCCGTAGCTCTCGGCTGTCATTCGTGGATCTTTAACAATCGTTACGGGTCTACAGAAGCCTGAAAGTCTGACAACCAGTCATATCAAGGGGTATCGTATTACCCAGTTACTGGGTTGTGGAGGTCAGATAGGCAGTCGCTCCATGTAAAATACTGGTATTTAGTTGCACCCGGTCAGACTGTAAGCCGACCCCAACACAGTTGGGTAAAGATTAGGCAGATTGGGTGACCCTCATACATAATTACTTACTGTACCTAATTACGTAATCAAATCGGCAAGGAAGCTCTTTGTTATAAAAATATGTACTTCAGTTCATTTCTCAATGTTATCGGCTTGTTATTGGCTGCTGCATGCTTTCCACTTCGGTGTAGAGCTTGTAGCAGGGATTCTCATAATTATGGGGCAGTGTTAGGTTAAGTATGCAAGTTAAGGTTACTAACTTATTTGTTAAGAAATATTGTTACCAATATTTTTGAGTCCATTGTTACTTGTTTATTATCAATACTAATATTATAAATTGTTGTTGTAATTGTAATTGTTTGTGAGGTTGCAGGAGGTAGTCTCTGGATCTACTGTACCGATTTTAAAAATTATTTTACCCATAGAAAGCCACGGTTATTTGTGAGTGTCATAGGCTATAAATATTAATCAGAAAAATGAAAAGACCTTCCGCCCAACGAAGTGGGTACGGGTCAGCTAGTTAAATATAAATAAATAAAATATACAATATTTATCTACTCAAATCAGGTAGGTATTTTCATAGTTATACTAGCTGCCCGGCGCGACTTCGTTCGCGTGGTGTCCTACCTCTATCCTATCCCTATCCTACCCTAATCCTATGAGTGCAGAAAAACTCACCAAAGTTTCATCAAAATAGGTCCAGCCCTTTCGGAGTCCATAGAGGACAAACAAACAAACATTAATTTTTATTTATATAGATTGAAAACAGACCATTGTCCGATGAAATTCGATTCAAAAACAAACCTCAAGCTTCGTAGAAGAAACTTCTAGAACTAACCTATTGTTTGTTTGTTCATCTCGATTCACGTAATCGCAGTTGGACAAACAAATAATTGGTTCACTCTTTGAAAATAGAACTTTGATAAATAAATAAAGAGAAAAGGGGGAAGGTACAGTCAAACAAAGAGATAAGTATACAGGCACCTTATTTGCAATTACTTTAAAAAATATTGTAAGTGTGTAGAGTAGTCAAATCTTTTACATTACTCTTATAAGAGTAGGTTTTTCAAGCCTAAAAAGTTATTGATAAATGATTTATTTCTGTAAGTAGGTTTGTACAAACACTTTTACACGTCAATCTTATTTAAAAAAAAAAAAACTAGATGAGGTCGGTGTTTCGTATCTGACTACTCTGAGAAGAAAGGCCGAAACAAACTCAGAGGTCACAGTATCTTTTAGAGTCCAGACATAATCTTGGTCAGATCATGTGAAGACCATGTAGATTGGTGCCTGAAATGATCTTTTGATGAAAGAACCACACAGATTGAGGGGACCTGTCCAATTTTTTTTTCTTTTTTTCAGCTCATTGTTTGGTTACAAAGAATGAGCTGAAAAAAAGAAAAAAAAAGTAATGAAATATTGAGATTGTGGTGGAAATTTCAATATTTTTGCCAGTAGGTATACCAAACCCTTTGTTTGAATGTACAATGGATAAGTACCTACTTAATAATATCATTCCTGGAATTGCAGTTGCCATTGAACTGAATGGCAATGCAGGACAATGGAGTTAGAGGGCCCGTAATTGGCTATCGACCCGAACGTGATGATTCCAAGAAGTGAAATCATGGTATTAGCATCAAAGAGACGATATGAATTTGGCTTCGGAGAAGTCTGTAACTGTGCTTTGTTTATTTTATTTAACTGTTTATGTACACACTTAAAAACAGACAAGAAACAAGGCATAGAAAAATACTATACCACATGCTTTGACAAACTTGATTTAAGGCTCGTTCAGACCGGCGCGACTTGTCGCGCGACGCGCCACCGGCACCGGTAGAATAATTTCCATTAAATTTTCATAGAAATTTTGGTTAAATATAGGAATTCAAAGAATTTTTTTCGGTTATTTTATTAAATCAAATGCAATAATAATTGGTAAACACAATTAATAAGATATTTTATTTGGAGCTTAATTTGTATTACAGCTATGCGGATGAGTACTTTGACGCTTAGTTGTCCTTTTTAGGGTTCCGTACCCAAAGGGTAAAATGGGAACCCTATGACTAAGGCTACGCCGTCTGTCTGTGTGTCTGTCCGTCTGTCACCAGGCTGTATCTCATGATCCGTGATAGTTAGACAGTTGAAATTCATCAATCACAGATGATGTATTTCTGTTGCCGCTATAACAGCAAATACTAAAAAACAGAATAACATAAATATCTAAGGGGGCTCCCATACAACAAACGTGATTTTTTTGCTCGTTTTTGCTCGATATTGATAACGGCAACAGGTAGACGCTTGAAATATTCACAGATTATTTAGTTATATATTCTCTTTAAAATGAAATAATTAAATTAAAATAAAACAAATATTTAAGGGGGGCTCCCATACAACAAACGTGATTTTTTTTGCCATTTTTATAGATAACTAGCTGCGCCCCGCGGTTTCACCCGCGTAAGTCTCGATCCCGTGAGAATATCGGGATATAAAGTAGCCTATATCTTATTCCAGGGTGTCAGCTACCTCCATACAAAATTTTATCAAAATTGGTACATCAGTTTGAGCGTGAAGAAGTAACAAACATACACACACACTCACAAACTTTCGCCTTTATAATATTAGTGTGATGGTACGGAACCCTTCGTGCGCAATTCCGAATCGCACTTGGCCGGTTTTTTTTATATTTTTGTTTATCTCGTTAGTACCTTAGTGTAAATAGTTAGTTGCGTGATCTATAGTATATAATGATTTTAATTTATTTGTAATAATATATTTTTTGTACAATTTTTTTTTTATTACCTAGCTATAGTGATTTTTTACTTCTCGCAACGGTATATGCTGGTGCCTTCTGGATCATTACAAAAATAAGATTATTTTGTATAAAGTACACACCTAGATGTACCTACTATGATCCTCTCTGTGTTACACCTCTTGGAAAATAAGTACATAGAACGTAAAATAAAGTAGCATTCTCACTCAGTACATAATTTTTTACCTCGCATTTCTCACAAAAAAACTGCAATAAAAAGTCTAAATGCATTTTTTCAGCGTGCTCATTACAGCTCAGTCTGATTTTCATTGTTAAAATATTTCACAGTTATTTTATGCGCAGAAATGAATGCCACAAGCTTTTGAAACTTGATTTGAAAAAAAGAAAATACTGTTTTTTATGGACACGTAGTAAACCTGAACACGGTCGTCGAAAATTAAGGGTCGAGCAGACTGGCTCGATATCGCGGGCGCGACAGGTAGCGCGACACTTTCCATGAAGTTTTCATAGAAATTGTGCTACTAGTGTCACATCGCGCTGTCGCGTCGCGCCTGTCTGCGGGAGCCTTTATGTTAGTCACTTTAAGCTACTGCATTGTAAACTCAACCATCATTATCTATTTATAACAGCCTGTTAAAATTCACAACAACTGAGAACAACCAACCTTGATTATCCAATTAAGGAGAGAAATACTTAGGTACCTACGTTCAACAAAATATACTTAATACGTACTTTATCGCCATACATTTTTCTTAGCGTCATTTACTATTTAGTTATATCTCGTCGCGCGTCGTTAAGGTGTTTGTTATGAAACTTAATAAATCCTCGAACATGGATGGCTCTTTAGAATATGTAAGGATAATATATTTCATAATCTGATAACATATGTACCAACTGTTATTAATAGAAGTTGCTAAACTTTAGAAACAAGCTTTCAGCATCTTCTACATAGACTAATATACATATAAATGAAAAACATCACAATCTGCATAATAATAAAATACGAGTAGTAACGAAGTCAAAACCGCATAATGTTTTTTTTTTAATGTAATTGCTAAGGTGTGAGAACGAGTCTGATATCGAAAACATAGTTTATAGAAAATTTGTCCATTTGTTTGTCTGTTCGTCTGGATGTATGTTCCGGAGTGGCACAAAAACGGCTGAATGGATTTGGATGAAATTTTGCGCACAAATAGTTTATAACCTTTTTTTTTTTTTTTCCACGCTGAGAAATGCATTACGCATGCCCGCTCGTGGGGGACGAGTCGGGGTATGTGGGACTCCTGTCACTACAGTATACCCACTAAAACTCAGCGGTGTTCCCACATCGCCGTGTTGGGAGGGCCATGGGATAACGGCTCAGCCTTTTCTTCCACAACCCTCCCGGCGCATGCCCGCCTAGCCGGCGGGCCCCTCATGCCCCCCCGTTACTGGGGGGCTACGGGAAGGGCCGGGAACACCGGGCCATTCCCGTCCGACACTGGTGGAGGCCTGTGCAATACAGGTAAGGGTGCCCCCGCACCCGTTGCCTGCTGGCCTCCACCTGGGAGGAGTCGGAGATGACGTTCAAACTGACGTCTTCTTCGACCCCTCCTCCGCCTTCGGAGCGGCGCCGCGGCAGGATCGTCCTCCCGCGCGCGCTCTGCCGCCTCCTTCTGGGACATGACGTGTTCCCAGAAGGAGGCGACTGCCGCCCAGGACCCCTCATCCCTCAGCATGGCGTTAACCAAGCCGGGGAGTGAGAAAATAGTTTATAACCTGGATTAACACATGGTACTTTTAATGTACATATGGATGAAGACCAAGTTCACGTTGCGAATCGAGAAGTTGAAGTCGCACAATAAGATTAACTTCAAATCTTTCGTGGTGCGGGTTCCAACTCATCGCATGGAGACATTTATGAAGCAGCAATCTGGCCAACGGGTTTCATGTATCAGCGTTTTCGCGGAAGACTACATGACACCACGAGTCCACGACTCAGCGCAATACGTCGCCGACCCATCGTAGTAACTAGATTTTGTAGTGATGTTTTTATTATTGTTTAATAGTGTCTCTCGTCGTTTGGGCATTATTTTCTTGCTCTTTGGCGGAATTTCAGAAGGTGACACTTAGTATGTTGTCCTTTTGTCCTGGTAACTTGTGCTTTACCCGGACCCATTATTTGGGACCGAACAATTAAAAATCCATGACTACTTTTGTTAGTTTGAACCTGTTAAAACAAATGTATGAGTTATTGAAAAAAAAATGTATTAGTTTATTTTTTCGTAAAATTATTTTGTGTATATTATCTAAGGGCCTTACCGCCAGTTGCACGTAAGTCCATTAAATTTAATCCCCCATTAAAAGTAATGCTGTCACTTACGTGCAATGGACTGACGTGCAACTGGCAGTTAGTTGCCTTTTTTTTTTTGAGAAACTATCAAATAACTTCTCCCGCTCTGGGCCCTTTAGACAATTTAAAGTGTTATTGTCATTAACCGACGATTATCCCTGTTTGCTCTATGCAAGTGCACCCAAGGATAACCCCCGGTTGATGCAGGACTATTGCAGAGCATGAAAACAAAACATTGGGCTATGGGTTTGGGTGGCAATAGTGGATTGGTTACCTAGAACTATGGAAGGACTATGTACCCTGCCTGATCAATGTTATGTAATACATGGACAAAATGGCAGGGGGTGACTTGCACACCGCGCGACATAGTGACGTGCCGACAAGAGGGCAACACTTCCTGAGGTGCTTCAGAAGTGGAGAGGTATACCACGGTCATCAGGCAATCCCGGAAGTACGGTCAAGATCCCTACCAGCATCTTAATAGAACACTTCCTTCCTGAGAGTGCGATTGCTCTAGCGAATCTCCACTCAAGCAGGCCAATAAAGGCAAACAAGAGGTGGGAGCTCTGTTCCTCATCGGTGTTTACTACAGCCGGCTAATAAAGGCAATCCAGAGGTGACGAACAAGACTTCTCCCGGAAGATAGGGTCCGTGGGGCTGCTACTGCCCAATAGCTCGTCACATGCTGCCCTACGGGTTTATGTATCTCTCTTGGTCTGGCTCCTCACCCTAGACCCGTTTTGGGAAGTAAACTCTACCGACACAGACCTAGAGTAAGGTAGAAGACGTCAACGTAAGGATACGGCGGTAATTATGATTATTAATACCGGTAGTACGTTCCCGTTTTATATTTTCCGACATCCACACAGGCGAAGCCGCGAGCAAGATATATATTGTAAAATAACTTTAAAAATTGTTTCAAGGTCACATAACGTCATCTACTGATACAGCAATTTTCTATGATGGTGGGAGCACATGGAGTCCGTTCTAACATTCAGTAAATTGCGTTCCCAGTTTTGATCAACTTGATCAGCGTAGTAAGCCGTTCAAATGTATGATCCCTGTTCGACACAATGATACGAAGCTGGGTTTCATGCACGGAGACCGCAAGGGTCTCAATATGTAAACAACTCTGACCTATGCAAGGTTTGATTGCGGCAACGTTGTTTAAGCATCCTCAAATTCAAGTGACACGACCCGTGGGCTGACGTAGCGCACAATACGACGTGGTAACGCCATGGAAATTCAAGTAAAATATAAATTCTATCATTTGCTTCTTGATATCTGAGATTCGCGGCTGTTTGGCTTCCAAGACGGAACAGCTTGATACTCAATATGTTGTCATGGAAATATATTTTCAGTATGATTTTGTTCTGTCGTCTATTTAAACTGTTTATCATTCTGTTGATTTCGTTATACGAGTAATCGCAAGTATACTAAAATAATTTGTTTATTCCTATTTTTTTTACTACTTTAACTTTTAAGCACTTTTGACTTTGTACTTATAACATACATGTATTATTATTTATGTACGTCATCCGCGACCCTTCTTAGGGTTCCGTAGTCAACAAGGATCCCTTATTAGTTTCGACATGTCCGTCTGTCTGTCCGGGACTTAGCTCAGAGACTCTTAGTCCTAGAAAGCTGTAATTTGGCATGGCTAATGTTAATCACCGCGACAAAGTGGTAAAATAAGACCTTGATAAAAAAAATTGTGGGGTAGATAGACGAAAAAAAAATATCATCCTCAGTTTACGTGCAAGGGAGGTATGCACCCTTGCATGTAAACTGGGGGTGATATATTTTCTCGTCTATTCCATTTTTTTTTTTTGGGTGCGAAATTATCAAATAACTTCTCCCGCTCTGGGCGGAGCGGGACAGACTGACGGACGTGTCAGACTTTTACTGACTAAAGCCCACCCGTGTTCCTTCATTTGCCTGTGTGCCAGGGCCACGATATCACTTTCGGACAAACTCGCAACCCTGGCAGGCATTGGCCCTAATGGACCCCGTCAATTCATGCTGACATCTGTTTGAGGCACGCGTGGAACACAACGCGCCGTCGACCCGGGCCTGGTCCTTATCGAACGGCGAGCTACCCATCACTCACCGTCCGCAGGCCCGCGCCTACGGTGGCCGGAAATCGGTTTGCGACTCCCGACGCCCAGGGCGTCTCCTGCGGTGACTAGGGGCGTGAGGGCGCGAACCCTGCCTCTCCCTCACGCGTTCCGCCTCCACCTTCGCGAGCATAACTGCTTCGCAGAAGGAGGGGACGGCCTCCCTTGCACTCTCGCTCCGAACCATGGCCTGAACCAGGGCCGGACGCGAGAGATCGCCGCCGTCGATCGCCTCCGTGAGGACACAGCGGTGCTCCGCCCAAGCCGGGCAGACCTCCGCCGTGTCCTCCGGGTGATCCACACAGTGGTGACACCCGGGCGTTTCCTCCCGCTTTATCCTGAACAGGTACCTCCCGAAACATCCGTGTCCGGTGAGGACCTGCGTCGGGCGGAAGGTGAGGACGCCATGGCGCCTCTCTAGCCACTCCTCAAATTCTCGTCTATCCCATGGTGTGGAGTGTCATTAGATAGGCCGTTTAAAAATATTGCGGGTCTGTGAAAACATTTTTCGATTCAGGGATCCGTTTTTTGGAGTCAAGTGGTAAGAGTTTGTTCTTGGGATAAATTGATAAATTCAACCCAACTACGGAACCCTATATTGTGCGTGGTCCGATATGCACTTGGCCGGTTCCTTTTTTCAATGTAAGTTTCCATCCAAAGAACTAATAAAAGGCAAGTTACCTTCTATCGGATCTTTCCGTTACTTACCGTTTCTCGTAAATTATCTCAATATCTCCACTTTCAAATTTCATCAGGCGAGAGCACTCAACGCGATCTTCTCTGTACCCTCGTTACTAGTGCCTTACTAAAGGGATGCGACTACACTTAGTTTTGTGACGTCACTGGTAACTTACCTACTACATGGATGTTTAACTTCCTACGTTGGTGGAGGTCATCGCATATACACAACCACATGCTACAGAATTTACCAAGTGGATATACCTAGTGTGCCTCGTTGGAGGTACTCTCTGTTGATTGATCCGAGCGACAAAATTTATTCTCAAGTTTTTTTTGCAGTATTTATACCTAATACTTACTTGTTGACGTCATACCTTTTAGATACCTCCATTTTAGTAAATTCATCATCATCATATCAGCCGAAAGACGTCCACTGCTGGACATAGGCCTCCCCCAAGCACCGCCACTTCGACCGGTTCTGTGCTTCCCGCATCCAGTGGATAGCTGCGGCCTTCACAAGGTCATCGGTTCACCTTGTAGGAGGCCTTCCAACGCTACGTTTTCCGGTACGCGGTCGCCACTCTAGAAACTTTCAGCCCCATCGGCTGTCTGTTCTGCGAGCAACGTGCCCTGTCCACTGCCACTTAAAGTCAAAGATTTATTTGCTGATAAATATGGTTACAAAAGTTCTTACAGTGGACAGTGGTGGTTTAAGTTTGGCAAATCTTCGGGCTATGTCTGTTACCTTGGTTCGCCTGCGGATCTCTTCATTTCTGATTCGATCACGTAGGGAAACTCCAAAAATAGCCATCTCCATTGCCCTTTGGGTGACTTTTAGTCTTCTGATAAGGCCAATTGTGAGCGACCATGTTTCAGTGCCATATCTCATCACTGGCAACACGCACTGGTCAAAGACTTTTTTTTATTTAGCTTAATTTATTTCTGCATAACTTATAGAGTAGGTAGGTATACCTACGTAAAATCTCGGAAAAATAAGTATTAATCTTCCAAAAGAATGGTAGGTACTTAATGTTTGAATAACATGGGCATGTAAAGAACTCGCCATGCGAGTGTATTAAAGAAGGTCGTATTATTTTAGTATAACATTAGAATAAAGAATTGTTTGGGTTGCCAGTCAAACCCACACAACTTTGAGTGAAATAAGAATTACTTACTTCTAATCGACATAAAAATAGAAAGGTAAGAATAATAAATGTTTCCTGATATGGTTGCTATTTTGGTCATTAATCACTATTGTGTTATGAGGTCCTGGGTTCGATTCCTAGATCGGCAAAAGTGTTTTCATATAGAACTTCTCAGTAGCCGCCCGGAGTCTGGATTTGAGCTTGATTGATGGCTATAGGCTCCCCCCACTATTATATGGTACTTATTCATAATTGGCGAAATGTGGGTGTACTATAGGTACACCTCTGCCCAACCCTACGGGGAATATTGGCATGATGTTCTGTGTTATAAAAAATGATAAATAAATGATAAATGATAAATGATTTATTTCTGTAAGTAGGTTTGTACAAACACTTTTCCACGTCAATCATATTCAAAAAAACTAGATGAGGTCGGCGTTTCGTATCCGACTACTCTGAGAAGAAAGGCCGAAACAAACTCAGAGGTCACAGTCTCTTTTTAAAGTCCAGACATAATTTGACGTTGAGGGGACCTGTCCAGTCAGTGCACGCATTTGTCAGTAGTCGTGCAGCTCAACTAAGAACTTAAGAAGCTCAACGATTCAACGAACAATACCAAAGAAAGGACATTTGGGTAGGCCGCATAAAATCACTCAAACTGCCAGACTATGGTAAAAACTAACTGAGAAAAAAAGAAAAATGAACAATAACCCACATAGTCTTCACATTAACAATACTTAAAACAATATAATACTTAACAAAGTAAATATTCATGTCATTGTATATATAAAATTAATCAATGTCAATGTGTATATAAAATACGGATATAATCTTGGTCAGATCATTTGAGAACCATGTAGATTGGTGTCTGACATGGTCTTTTGACGAAAGAACCACACAGATTTGAGTGGACCTGTCCAGTCAGTGTTACAAAATCTATAATGGTATTGTAATTTATTGGATCATTTTCTTACAGTTAAAGTAAGCCAATCACTTTGAGATTTGCTGATAAAGTTCAAATTATGAATGAGGATTCACGCTTATAATTTAAATGCAAAAGTGATTCTCCAGTCTGCGTGACTTTTCACGGATTTCACACTAAACGGATTTTCATGAAAGGCAAAGAAGCAGATAAACATTTGAAGTAGTAACAGACTGTAATTTCATCCTACAACTTAAAAAAAAGTTCACACCCACGTGAAAGCGTTTCTATAAAATAAACATTACAGCAACACTCAATGGTGACCACAGCTTTAAAAAACTGCAAACGAGTTATTTAAATTAAAATACTTCAATTTTAAAGCTCATGGGCAGCCAACTCATTTGAAAGTTTTTTTCATTACTATCACAGTGTAAACGAGGACCGTGGTTTTGTGAATGTGTTCAGTGTAACCAAAACCACTCCGAATTTAGGCACTCCAAATAAAATTAGCATTTTTGTCGCGTTAGCTAAAGGGTCGACCGCTTTTAGGGGCTCATTCAGACTTCAGAGCAATGAACATGCACATGGAAAATGTATTTATCTATTTGCTCTTTTCATGAGAAACTAAATACAGACACTCAATTAACTACATAAATAAACCCTTTTTCCCAAAAGATTATTTTACTTCATTTTTTCTGTTTAATTGACTCAACGACAAACAACTACATATTTTCACCATCAAAATAATTTATCCTTTGAGCATTCAACCCATTCTTACTCCACGTCAAGCAATATACAGGGTGTGGCGTAAATAGTGGTCCAACGTTAAGGGGTCGACACGCGATATATTCAGCTACCGCATACCACAATTTGATTTTTAGTTTTACCAGGGGTCTCAGAATAAAACATTTGTTTTATTTTTTTTGAAAAATTAACACCTCGCGTTACTAATTTGGCTCTAATTTCAACAAATACATTATTTTCCAATTTTGTTTTTGGTTTATAACTGCTGAATACATGTGCTATCTTATTCAAATAACTATTTTACTGTAATCTTATAGATATTAAAGAAAAAGTGTGTTTATTTAAAATTTTAACTATAATCTTCCGAGAATCATGAGACTTTGGGCGCGAATGGTGTAAAAGAAATGTACTACACTGTCGGTGCCCATTATTGAAAAAAGTTGTCGATTAAATGCAGATTATAATCTTGTATAATAATAAGTGATACCATAATTTGAAATAAAAATATTGCCATTTAAATTGAAAAGGAGCTGAATTTAAAAAAATACACTATTTAATCTATAAGTTTACAGTAAAACAGTTATTTGCATAAGATAGCACATGTATTTAGCAATTATAAACCAAAAACAAAATAGAAAAATAATGTTTTTTTGTTGAAATTAGAGCCAAATTAGTAAAGCGAGGTGTTAATTTTTCAAAAAAAATGTTTTATTCTGAGACCCATGGTAAAAAAAAAACTATTTATGGTATGTGGTAGCTGAATATACCGCGTGTTGACCACTTAACGTTGGACCACTATTTACGCCACACCCTGTATACTTAACATGTCCAATCACTCAAATACGTTGATATGGTGAAATTGATCGGCTACTTAGCAAACTATCGGGCGGAGTAATATCTCAGACAAGTGGGGTACAAACAAGTACTAATAGACTTACAGAAGTCCTACAACTTTGTCAAGAATCTAGATGACGTATGCTCGTCTAAATTAATTGAGGCAAAAGTCCCTTGCTTGTATAGAACTTATAAGAAGCAAAGTTCTTGTCTGTAGTCGGAGAGTGTGAAGTAAGACGAAGGTGGGAACATGCCTTGAAGTGTTCTTCAACTTTAATCTTTAAAACAGGTGTGAGTTATATCTACTTTAGCTTTTACTAGCAATTTCAGTGGATTTATTGGCGATAAATAATAATATAGCAATTATTTTATAACTAGGTGCGGGTACAACACTATCATAGCAAGAAACTCTCCTGTTAGTATAGATTGGTAGTAGGTATTATATATTTGACTTGTTAAGTTAGGCTCGCCGCACACGGGCTTCACGCCACAGCTCACAAACGCCGCCACGAGAAGCTAGTATACGTATAGTATACGGAGCGTGTGGCGGCCACCGGCGTCAAACGTGTGCGGCGAGTCCATATAAAATGTATGAAAACTACAGGAAATATGCCGGTGGCGTCGTTTTGTGGTTGTGGCCGGTGGCCCGTGTGCCCCTGGGAACCCTTAGTTCTTTGGTGAATAAGACGCAGTTGATCCATTTAAAAAAAACAAATGACTGACGTACAGATATCCTACTCAAAAGCATCGCTAACATAACTAACAAAATCAAACTACCCGTTTTTCAGTCCCATATATACGTACGGAAGTATTATTTCTTGTTCTGTCGGTCCCCCGTCCGGATGTAGGGGCGAGAGTAGGCACAGAGGTGATCATAGCCGTCGGAAATCCAACGTTGAACATCGAACCGGTAAATATACCGAACCGATATGCGAAAGGGTGCACGGGAATAGCTTTTCAAAATGACTGACTCATATGAATGACAGAAAATAGTAGATTGTTGAACCGAGCGCAAAGTGAGCTATTAATGTACGAGTGTTATGTTGGTGCCCGAGCGCAAGCGAGGGCACTAAATTAGTACGAGTGCATTAATTACTCACTTTAGCAAGGTGCCTAATCTACTTTTCTTTCAACTACCAATCTACCTTTTTTTTTTGGGTGGGAAATTATCAAATGGCTTTTCCCGCTCTGGGGGGAGCGGGAGGTCGTGTCAGACTTTTACTGACTAAAACTCTGTGTTCCATCATTTGCCTGTGTGCTAGGGCCACGATATCCCTTTCGGGCAAACTCGCAACCCTTCTACCTACCGTGATAAAATACGAGTATACCTACTTAAAATAAAAACTTTAGTTATTGAAAACAAAGTTTTTCACCAAGTCGGTTTTATTCAGCCGATTTTTATTTTCAGCCAGTATCTTTTTGATCTAATGCATACATTTTATATTAAACTTAATGGGAGACATTAAACCTCTGTGGTAAAATATCTAAATAAAAAATAATAACAGGGCAGAAGTGCAAATTGTTGCACTGTAAACAGTACAACAATGAGATTTCATACATTTCTTCGTTTTGGTTCTATGCAAAAAATACACCACACACAAAAAGCACGTATTTTTTGCGTTTTTTTAACCGGCACGTTCGTACAAATTCAAACAAAGCATTTTTTTCAATTACAGGCACTAATGAATTGTCAACGGGTCGGTCAGTCAGAAAGACCAGAGTCTAAAGAAAAAAAATATTTTTTCCAAAACCAAATATGATGAATAAATAAAATAAAAATGAAATACAGACATAGAAAAGACGTTGGGTGTGTGTTAATTAAAACGTAACAAAGCCAGTATTTTAGTTTTTATTAAACTATGGAAGTAATGAAAGACAAACGTTAATTTATAGAACTAAGAAATTAATTTAAGTAAGTCTGAGTGGACTCTGCGGCACTGACATTTCGTGAAGTGGTCAATTTAGTACAATTTTAAACGAAAGATAATTTAATAATTTTGTCTTAGTTACAGTCATTAAAGTTTTTCGGATTGCTGATACAGTTAGTGTTAATGGAAGATATGGCTCCAGTCTTGCAATTTTTTTTTTGACATTCATGCACGCGTACGTATTGGCGCGGAGATAACAAATTACCTTTCCGTCAAACTTTTTGGTATTGTCAGGTGTGATGCCACTTACAAGCATCACAGTATGAAACTCCGAAAATGTAATACAATTATTAGTACTACTGCACATACTACTCATATACTTAGTGCAAGATAATTCCGTGTACAGACATCTTGTAGAATCTGCAACGCTCGTAAAAGTTGAAGCCGTCTCCTTATTAGAGTCGTTAAGGAAACTCATTACTCATTAAATTATGTTAAGTTTTGTTTGTTGTAAACTTTTTCCTGTTCTGTCTCGAAACATGAGGTGATTTGGTTGTTTTAGTGGCTTGTTATGTTACTCATTTGAGATTTAAAGAAATGCTGGTACATGTATTTAGACAGTGTGCCGGTTTAATGGCTACATTAATTTAACACACGTGGTTTCGCCTTTACGTTTTATGAAGATATTTAAATTTAATTAAACGTTTATTAATTGATTTCGTTACAAATATCTAAAATAGCATTTTGTAGCAACCTGTACTTAAAGAACTGTAGCGCAAAGGTCATTTGCCGGGGTCACGGATCATAACATCGCATCAATAAAATTAAAATGAATAACGTGCAAGGAGTAGGTGAATTGAAGGAAGGAGAGAGCTTTATTACTTGTTTGAAAAATTTAGTTTCTCAATTGTTTAAATTTTTTTTTTTTGTGATTACTGGCCACTACCCGTGTGTTACATTAAAGTCGCCATTTTAGCAGCACATTTTATACTTCGAACTGTCTCGTTGTTCTACCCAGAATCTCATGCTCAGCAGTAGCACTTGCGACCACAAGCGCTACTGCTGAGCATGAGATTCTGGGTTCGATTCCTAGGTTGGGCAAAATGTAATTGGATTTCGGCCTCGGCCTGTAGTCTGGATTTGTGCCCGGTTAATAGCAATAGGCTTGCCCCTATTCATGGGACTTAAACGTGACTGCCTACCCTTTCGGGGATTTCAGGCGTGATGTTATGTTATGTATACTTGTACCGTATTAAAAACAAAACTAGTGATCGTTGCGAGTGCATTACTATTTATATTATTTTATACTATTGTATAGAATCAAGTTTTACGAACTGAAAAGACAGCTGGGGAGTTTGTGGCGCCATTTCTTTTTCCCAGCTAAAGCACTATGAAGTGGTGTAGGGTGGGCGTTTTTGGGGGACTGTCTTATGTAATTTTGACGTTCGAAAAGTGCTGATTCTCAGCCTAGTTTAAATAAATGACTTTTGTGTTGTTTTGATTTCAGTGTATGCTTACGGAAAAGTCGTGTACAAATGTAAAAACTTATGTACATAATTCATCATCATTTCAGCCGAAAGACGCCCACTGCTGGACATAGGCCTCCTACAAGGGGGGGAGTTTGCCATAATCGCCACGCTTGGCAGGCGGGTTGGCGATCGCAGTATGGTGTTAAAATGCATCGAGAACGCTGCTGCTCATTCTCTAGTAAGTCCCTTAGTCGCCTTTTACGACACCCACGGGAAGAAATAGGGTGGTGATATTCTTCACACGGCACAAAACTTATGTCATTAACTTAGTATTAAATATTATGTATATCATCAATTTATTGGTTCAGTTTCATTTCAGTTCAGTGTAACCAATATTCTTCATTTCATCCAAATGCAAAATTATACAATTTCAAAATGTTTGTATTTATGTAATTCATTCACGAAAAATACCTACCTCGCCGCTTGCCGGTGTGGTACAGACGCCAGCAGGTCAAGCTACCCGAAACTGTCAAATTTTTCCAATCAACCTTGAACCATATAATGTAGGGATAAAGTTGAAAATCTACTAAAGAATTTTGACAGATTGTAGTAGCTTGATGTGCTGGCATCTGTACATACCGTTCGTTGACTATTTTAATTTCGCAGAAAATATTGAATGAGAGACGCAAAAATGCAAATATTTGATTTGTCGACGCGGCAAGGATCAACTTTTCGCCATATTTCATTATAATGTATTTGTAAAGTTTCATGTTTCGTTTGTCGTTAGGGCTCAGAAGCTGTTTTCTTCAAGTTTCTTCTCTAAAATGACAATATTACTGTCACGCAATTTGTCACGCAGCCGTTTTGATAAATGGACGAATAAAATACGAGTTACAATACTATTCTAGTCACAATTGCCAGCTGACAGCGTTGTAACTCAATCACTGGGGAATAAATCAAACAAGCAGATAGCTTTCTTGTTTTAGTAAACAAGCTTTTAACCGTGACGTCGTTCGGGGGAGAATGTTGTTGCTCTTCTTGCTGTATTGCAGTTATACAAACAAAGTTATGTTATTTATCTGCCAAATAAACTACATCAGCTGTAACGACGCGATGCTGGGAAATATTGCAGGAGTCTACTGTTGTTTGTTTAACTACTTACTGCGGTTCGAACTGTATTGGGTACTATCATTTTTCTTTTCTACGAAAGTTAATAAAGCTGGTAAAACAATATATGACATCATTCATACAGTAAGTTTTGAAACAAAAAAAACGTTCTGATCTCAAGGTCACCTACAGTGCTAAGAAATACGTATACCATTCACTTGTAAAAAATCTGTCTAGCCTTTTCCCAACTTTTTTGGAGCCGGCTTCCAGTCTAACCGGATGCAGCTGAATACCAGTATTTTACATGGAGCGACTGCCTATCTGGCTCCACAGTCCAGTAACTGGGTAATACGATACCCCTTGGTAAGACTGGTTGTCAGACTTCCGGGTTTCTGACGACCCGTAACGATTGTCAAAGATCCTCGAATGACAGCCGGGACCAACGGCTTAACGTGCTTTCCAAGGCAAGTCTCTGTATAGGTAATACGGGCTTGTGTCCGCAACTCCATGTCATTATGCGCGTATTTTGCGTACGGGAGTGTCGGTATGTAAAGATGGTCACCCATCCAGAGACCAACCCCGGAAAGCGTAGCTGAACCTGATGGATCGAGCCGTGCGGCTCTTATTACGTAGTTCGCTTCTTCAGTTGTAATAAAATAAAATAAGTACCAAAAGTGATTTCAAATCAAAGACATTTCAATGCTATGACAGTTGAACCAAAGAAATACAGAATCAAACTTGTCTTTCAAACACTTTATGCACCATCAAGTGCGTGACAAACCGTTGTCCCTCGCCACCGTGTTGTCAAACCCTTTTGAAAAAGGTTATCAGAGTGGCAGACATGACAAGAAGGTCCAAACGTACAGACGTGCAAACGTCACAACGACAACGTTCGTCGCAAAACAATTTGTTTCCGATTTAACGAGCCAAGCTCTGTATCTGTCTCAAAGATGGTGTCGCTCACGGCTAGCTAAACTGGGGTGACGTGAAAATTATTGCCGGCGGTCATTTTACCGCTCCGTGTGGTTGATTTAAATGGGATTTGACCCCCGTCACTCTACCTTACCCTCGGTTCCTGGAAGCTCTAAGCCTCATCAGTAAATCTGTTGCTAAATCTCAGACAAGCTGTAATATTTGGTGGATAAAAATATCAACAACAATCAAATCACTTGACTTTAAATTCGACCACAAATTAAATAGATTTCACAAATTGAATAGATGTAATTTCATAAAAGTTCAAAACACAGTTATTAAAGAATGTGATGCTGATGAATGAATGATTTTTCATTGTTCTTCTAATACGCCTAAAGGTAAACAAACTTAGCTACATATCCCACTTAATACCATTTTACTTAAGGGTCGGGTTATCGCCGTTGACCTTGGCCATACAAATGCGCGTCATGCTCACGCCGCGCCGCCGCGCCGTTCGGTTTCATAGGGAACATATATTTTTAGTAACGAAAATATGAATATTCGAAAAAAATCACGGATAGATAATTATAAATAATAAAATATTCTGTACATACAAAAAAATAACATTAAAATAGCTTAAGGCGTTTGAAGGTTATATGGTTTTTTTATGTTTTTAAACGTTACTTTCTGAATTTATTTCGTAAAGTATGTTACTACAATACTTAAATATTCACATAAAGAATGGATGTGTATGCGTTCAAGTTTAATACACATTTTATGCATAACTTACTTGCATTAGGCGTAATAACAGATTTAAAAGTCACTAAAATCATATATCTGCGCCTTAATAGCAGAGCTTCTAGAAACGGAGTTTATAACGTGGCTTTGTGGCAGCATCAGTTCCTTGAAAAACTCGTTATTTACTCCACAGTTGAGAAAGTTTCCTGTTTTGTATTACTAGAATTTTGCACACATACATAATAAATTCTTGTCTCGGTGTAGCCAGGGGCGACTCTTTTACTTCATAAGTACTTGCTGAAAGGTCGTTTTGCCCCAGGCTATAAGGTAAAAGCGGAAGAAGGAAACCTACTCATTCATAACACAATAAACTTATTTTCTTTGTGAAACAAAATAATTTCAATAGCGCTTTATGTTAATAACACTGTGTAGAATGTTAAAGTTGGTGATTTACGAGGCTTTCTTACTCCGTAAGGACTTTTCTTTTTTCTTTTCTTGTAAGTGACAAAAGGGAATTGTGTTTCTCAGCGCACATTGTATTTGATTGGACAGAAAGATAAATCTCTGGGGAGACAGTGTTTCGGGATTAAGTATTGGCTTACCAAGCTGTCCACTACAGATAAGGGATTAACGGTATAACGTAACAAATACTGTATTATACGAAGTATGGGATCACAACTAAGAACAGAATATATTTTGCTTATACTCTTGCCATGAAACTTTTGTTGAGTGCCTAGTGAAACATAAAATAAATAATGTAATTGAAAAGGTCTATGATAGAAACTATTATAGGCTAGATTTTAAATTATAATTGATTCAAAGGTTCGCAAAGAAAATATCAACATCTTACCTATAAAAAAACTTTAATGTTAGTTATGGCCAAAAATAGATACAGACGTGAATCGAAATAAATGAAAATGCAACAACTTAACAGCCTTACAGGTTCTACAACTAGGAATTTAATATATTTTTATTTCCAGACAGCCTGCATGTGATAAGTGTGTGTGTGTGCATACACACCTAGGTGCAGACCTAGGTTGCAAGAAATCTACTGTAGAGCTATGAGTTTGCAACACTTGCTCATAAGTTATTTGCATCCAGCTATTTTGTATGGTGTGTCGTATGCATCTAATGCACTGGAGGAAAATATTACGAAGGAAGTACCTACTTATCACTCTTGGTTCTTTCTGGAAAAAACATACATACATAGACATAGACTGCTAAAATCATAACCCGTCCTTTTCGCTTTGCCGTAGTCGGGTAAAAAAGAGGCATAATTCTTTAATTCTCTCACGCAGTCCGCGGTTGTTGAAAAAGAGAACTAAGTCATTAACACAGTAAATATATAGCATATATAATTCTACAATTAAATCTACACCAATCTATAAAAACAAGTCGTCCGAGATATTTCTATAGCTACTAGGCTACTTCTTCTGTTGCAAAAACGCGTCCTTGTGTTTCAGTGAACTTGTCTTGACTTGTGGTGAACTTAGGCACAGTTTTTATTTAGTTCCTGTGGGATGGTAAACTTCAGATGAGCAGCAAACCTGTCAATAATTTAAGAAGAATTTACCTACTTACTAATAAAGTGTTTACACGGTCTTCTAAAAGTCTAAAGGCGTGTAATTGGCTTACTACGAGCTTAAGAAATTGCCTTATTCTTTGTAACGCAATCCCCAGCCAAGTAGCTATGGGATATAAATTCATTATACGACTCCGTTCTCGATATCTAATAAAGTTTGCAACGCCTTTATCTTGGCAAAGACTTAAAGGATAAGGTTTTATTCATCTTGCTTATTCGCTCATTAGCAAGCACTCCTATAAAGAGTTTCTTCTTTTATTACTGAACATCTTCCGTAGTTGAAGTATGATGTAAAGCTGCTTTGAAAGGCTTATCTGTTATCGGGGTAAGTAAATTCGCAAGTTGGCAACACATTATACAGTTCAGTAGAGAGAGCAACGGAAAATAGGTAATCATATATTTGAATTAATTTATGTACTTTACTTAAAACAGGTACTTTATTCATTAACTGACTTAACTAAATTAGAAATATAAACGGGTTTTATATAAAATTGGTTGATGGATATCAGGTAAATTATCAATTGACTTTCGATTCGGAATGATGTCTTGAAAAATTTGTTTCATAAATTTACACCGTAGGCGCCAATGCCTCCTCGCGCACATTTGGGAGTGGCGCGAAGAGGCGAAACGCGTTGCCGTAACTCCGCTGACGTGAGAATCACGACACAGCGGACAGAGCTCCGGCGGGATCTCATGGCGACATGGAGAGTGCGATTGTCGCAACCCACCGCTGGGCACACCACAACTATGGCAATAAGTCCCCTCTTTGAGGAGTGGCTAGAGAGGCGCCATGGCGTCCTCACCTTCTCGCTTGACGCAGGTCCTCACCGGAAACGGTTGTTTCGGGAGGTTCCTGTTCAGGATAAAGCGGGACGAAAGGCCCGGGTATCACCACTGTATGGATCGCCCGGAGGACACGGTGGAGCATACGGTGGAGGTCTGCCCGGCTTGGGCGGAGCACTGCCGTGTCCTCACGGAGGTGATCGGCGGCGGCGATCTCTCGCGTCCGGCCCTGGTTCAGGCCATGGTTCGGAGCAAGAGTGCATGGGAGGCCGTCACGTCCTTCTGTGAAGCAGTAATGCTCGCGAAGGAGGAGGCGGAAAGCGTGGAGGAGAGGCAAAATTCGCGCCCTCGAACCCCTAGTCGCCGCAGGAGACGCTCCCGGCATCGAGAGTCGCAGGCCGATTCCCGGTCACCGTAGGCGTGGGCTTGCGGACGTTGAGCGCTGAGTAGCTCGCCATCCGATAAGGACCAGGCCCGGGTCGACGGTGCGTTGTGTTCCACGCGCGCCTCAAAGAGATGTCAGCACCAACTGACGGGGTCCATTAGGGCCAATGCTTGCCAGGGTTGTGAGTTTGTCCGAACGGGATCGTAGCCCTGGCACTCAGGCAACGCAAGGAACACACAGGTGGGTTTTAGTCAGTAAAAGTCTGACACGCTCTCCCGCTCCGCCCAGAGCGGGAGTAGTTACTTGATAATTTCCCACACAAAAAAAAAAAGAAGGGCCAATGCCTGCCAGGGTTGCGGATTTGTCTGAATGGGATATCGTGGACACAGGCAATTGAAAGAACACGGGTGGGTTTTTAGTCAGTAAAAGGCTGACATGTCCCGCTCCACCCAGATAGGGAGAAGTTATTTGATAATTTCCAAACCAAAAAAAAAACGGCCTGATAAAACGCCACTTATGAGCAATTTCGTTTAAAAATTCTTTAGTTTCCAAAAAATATTTCCCTACACATACGGATTTGATTACACGAATGAAATCGCCGTATTTTACCGCACACCATCCGCAATTCTTGACGATGTCAACTGCCTCTACGAGAAATATGTATTGAGGCAAAAAAAAACTGTCGTAAAAAATATGTGCCGTCTAAAGCAATGAGATACACTCTTTATTTATCGTGTGTCATATTTTGCGGTAGTTGGGTTATGCCCAGAAACATCCCCTATTTGTTCAGGAAAATTCTCGTAAACGAAAAATATCGCCGGTTTTTATTAAAGTCACAGAAACCTGAAATACTGGAGTACGGCCAAAAGTGAATCAGATATTAATATTGACGTGTAAATGCTACATAACAATGTTTATGGTTCAATCATTTCCAAAGTATGATATGTTTATTTTGAAAATATTTACATCCTTTAAAAACTGACAGACTTAAAGTAATAATATGTACAAGTATATAAAAAAGGAGGGGAAATAATCATAGGGCATCACAAAGTTCGTCCGCATCGCTGTCAAGAGGAAAAGTGCCCAAAACGCTGGCAGCATTGCCACGTTGTATGGCAATGCTGATTCTTTGGCCAAAAAATAGGCCAGCCCATTGATCACGTGGGAGTCGACCAACCGCTTGGCGATGCCTCGAAAAACTAAGTGGGGAAAGTATTTGGTGTTTCCAAAGTATATACCAATCCTCCTTACTTCGTCAGATTTGGAATATTATTTAGAAGTTGGTGAAATCACACTGTATACCTAATGGCAAAATGCCAATTGTACTATCTATTAGCACAACTGTTACCCTTTCCTTTGCTGACTTTTACGACCTGTACCGGATGGTAAGCAGCTGAAATTGATTTATTTATTGGCACACAAAGCAAAACAGACTCCAACGGCGACGGTCTAAAACTAAAAAGTTGCTTAATTCTTGTAAATTCAAAACAACCTTGGCTGATTTTTTAATACTCCTCGGTGTTTGTTTGAGTGGTTCCAAGCTCATTCAAAACAAGTCCCTATGAAAGCATAAAAGCGCTGCTACCTTACAAAACTTGATTTACAAACGAAAACTAATTAAAAGTTCTTTCTTTGCATCACACAAATCCTCAGGGTGTCAGGGGTGACAGGGACCGGAAAATGACCGGGGAACACGTTGTTGGAAATCACTTTCGCTAAAGTTTCCCCATTAGCTAAGTATCGAAAGGCAATAAAATTCGTATTAAGTGAGCCTATGAAGAAATTGGCTACAGTTACGGAGCGCTACCTGATTCTCAATAGTTCTCATTGAATAATCACCTGCAAATTGGAGAATATAAGTTCGAAGATCAGAATTAACCAAGTCTTTGACTTTTACGTTTATAAAGCTTGATCAAATCGTACAAAACCCTGATTATTTCATCGATTTTTTGCTCTGGGATACAAAACAGAACTTGTGTTAGAGCCCTAGTACCTATTCAGAGAACGTCTGAATATTTACCTTGATGACTACTTGACGGTTTCTAATTTGTCTAAACTGAGTTACCTTCGTTCACAGTTCACTGATTGTCTAACCGCCAGTTGCACGTAAGTCCATTAAATTTAATTCCCCATTCAAAGTAATGCTGTCACTTTCTGATACGTTCCGTTAGATAAAGATAGCATTACTTTTAATGGGGAATTAAATTTAATGGACTTACGTGCAACTAGCGGATAGGCTTTTAGTAAATCGAAGATTTTGAAATACCTGTTTCCTTTACAAGTTTTTAGTGTTGTAAATTGTCCGTGTGTTGCCGTACGTAAAGAAAAGCACCTACCTATTTTTTCCCGTGGGTGTCGTAAAAGGCGACTAAAGGACTTACTAGAGAATGTGTGGCAGCGTTCTCTATGCATTTTAACACCATACTGCGATCGCCAACCCGCCTGCCAAGCGTGGCGATTATGGTAAACCCCATCCCTTTGGGGGAGGCCTATGTCCAGCAGTGGACGTCTTTCGGCTGAAATGATGATGATGAAATTGTGGCTATTAAATCTATAATATGGTGACTAAAAGGAAGTAAATCCTAAGTCCCCAGTACAGTACTTAGTTATCGGTTACAACTTGACTCCGTCGGTAAAATTGTTTTTCGATTGATTTTATCAACCAAAGATGTAATTTTAGGTAACCTTGTGGATCAAAGTGATTACCAAAGTTCTTATAATACTTGTCACTCATATTCTGTGAAAAAACGGAATTAAAAAAAAAAAAGATCAATCGGCTCTCGTTATCACTGACTACAATAAGGCTCCATCAAAAAACAAATATCATCGACTAATATTGACATTTTACTACGAAGCAGGTAAATCAAATAAGACGTTTATTTATAGCAGTAATTATTTTCACACCCGTAACATTCCCATGACCCACGTTTTCTTAAATAAAACAAACAGGATAACAGGATATCGAGTTACTTAGTTGCGGGAAAAACCACTGCCATGAGCGAAAATATTGACCGAACTATTCTATCGTTCTCTGGAACCTTTCATGTTGTGATTCGATTCTTGGAATTAATTTTAGAAGAAAATGGGTATTTCCTGTTGGCTAATAAGAAGTGATTTTTTTATATGGTTTCGACAATAAACCTCCTTCGAGAATTTAGGTAGAGCATATTTTGTATTTATCGTGTGATGTAAATATTTTCTTGGAATCTTCTCTTGTGTAGGCGTTCCTTGTGTCGAAGTGTAATAACGAGTTGAGTATTACGCCACGTGGAAGCCCTTTTATTGCACCCACGCAACAGAGATAAAGCAATGCCTTTTATAAGTTCCAAGCATCTAGTGGGAAGAGTGAACACCCACAGTATTATGAAACGCAAGACTAAACTTGAAAAATGGAGCCATTTCTGGAATGGCACATTTTTTTTTAATGGAACTAGCAGGGAAATCGCACCTAAGATCTTTGTGTCCACATTTCAAACGAATTAAATTCGTATTCAGTCAAACATATTTAAATGTTATCAATAAAATATGAGAAATTGGCATCTCGCAACTCAAAATTCGAGCACTTCCCAATTAGCTATCCAGCTGAAACTTTCAGGGTAGCTCACAACTCGATGACACTGCATTCTAAATCCATTTAATAGCATGCAATGCTGACCTAACCTAAAAATAACACAAAAACCGCTATATCTTGTAAAGGAAGCGAGATAGATCAAAAATAAAACTTTTTGGGGGTTTCCTAAAGGGGTTTCACTAATCATGACAGAACGATTGAGAGGTTTGAAAACCTGAAAATATAAACTAAATATTTTTTTTTTTTCAATCAAACTGAGGTACACACGGCTACACATCAAGCTATACATTTCCAATATATGCTTATCTCGCATTGTGTCGGATTTCCGTACAATGAGAGGTCGCCGTATACTGGAAATGAATAGCTTGATGTGTAGCCGTGTGTACTTTTCAGCGTTGTTTTTTTTTTCATCGTTGTTTTTATTCGATCTATTTACGTTAGAAATACGTGAACAAACTCTCATACATACAGGTTGAAATGCATTCAAACGAATTGAGAACCTTCTTTTTTTCGTCGTCGCGGTCAGTAAAATATTCAGCAAATTTTGGTCATGGGTATCGTTTTCATGGTTTTTGAGGGCGCTTATAACTATTATGGGGTCAAAATCAAAATTCAAGATGGCGCACAGTGGGCCCATACTGAAAATTAGTGGACTTAGGCAACAAAGTTCCTATATCGATGCGATTTTTTTTTATATGACGTGTTATATTATTCCTGACAACTTTTATTCTTATAAAATTTCTTCTAAAGTTGATAGTTTGTCTTGAAAAAAACTAATTAGATTTTTTTGTATGGAGCGAATCACGTTTAATTTTTTTTCTTCAATTGTACTAATATGTTGAGTATGTGGCGTGAGTATATGATAGCTAGGGTCATTCTCTATCCACGAAAAAAAATCCCATCTGCGGCAGCGCGAGTAATCATTCGGTAAAAAAATAATAATTTGGAATAATTTTTTTGTCATTTAAAATAAATTCAAAGCATATTTTTTGTCTCATTTGGCTGTTTTCACCTTCTTTTTAGTTAAATAAATAGTTTTAATAGCGCATACGTACTTAGAACTAGTAATTCTGGTAGAGATTTAGTTATTATTGCATGTTATCGGTACAAATGAGTCATCAATCACAATGCAGGAGCTCTGCATTGTGATTGATGACTCATTTGTTTGTGCGCGCATAACTAATGAGTCATCGAAAAATGCTCGTCTCTGATTGGCTGTGTTATTTTTTAACTGCACGTTATCTATTGTTGAATAAATATATCGTAATGTTTCAGGTTATACTAATTTTGTTAATGATAGGTGAAATTATTTAAATTTGTACGGGCAAGTCGTTGATAATTATCTACATAATCAACTGTATGTATATTATTATAGTATAAGTTATCGTACGTATGATCAATATGAAACTGTGAAGTAATTGTAGCCCTGAAAAGGGCTGTTTGTCATATTCCTAACCCTGATGGGCTTTTGTGGGAATAATTTAGAGCCGGATCACATTATTTCTTGTTCCAGAAGTGCTAGTGGGTCCGGCAAATTTTCGGACTCTGCTATGAGGCATTCTTCTTCCTCCATAATTTCACTGTCACAGGGAGGCTCAGTAGTCTGTAACAACTGAGTTGCTTCAGGCAACAACTCATTATGAACCTGTTTCATTATTTTAGGCCTTATGTAGGATATGTGGGGATCAGAGCTTATTAGAAGTCCATGGAGGATGTCTTCGTTTGTTGCTATTCTCCCCGTTTTCCGAGTGTGCCTCTCCCTGACGTTTCTGAAGTCCTTATTACGGGCTTCCGAAGCTTCTTCAGATAAGGTACCTAAAACGAATAAGTACATACATTTTAATTTCAAAACGCAATCGAGTCAAATAATACATCAAACTATATTTATTTTTTACTTACCGATTGGCAAAACACCAAAGTGGTTACAGATGTCTGCACCGTGCATTAGAAGTTTATGTACACTAACTGGCATGTAGTACCACGAATAGTGTTGCACGTACACATCAGCTGTTTCTCTACAGTATCTTCTAAATTTTTCACAGTCAATGTTTTTGCCTGATGATATGGCTTGTAGAATAACGGAAAATCTGAAAATCAGATTTTCGTCAATTCCCGTTATTCTGGAAGATCTTTTGTAATCTTGGAAAAAGCGCCTCGCTGTATTCCCGTCGTTTGTAGTTCCAAAACCCTAAAATGGGAAAACAATACTGTAATATACAATACATAGAGATATAATTCACAAACAACATAAAGAGAGCGTAAATTAAATACATACCTGTTTGACTATATCAATCAGCATTCCAGTTTGCTCACGAAACTCTTGCTGTGTGGTATTTTTTTTAGCTTGTTTCAAAGCCTTATGTTCGCCGCGAGCAGTCCATCGTTGAAAATCCAGATTATAAGATATATGGAAAAGACATTCCATACACCGAATCTTCATATGCAGTGAAGAAATTCCTTGTTTGTAAATTTCTTCACGAAGTGGTTTAGAAGTCAAAGCGTCAAAATTATTCATCTCACTCGGTTTTGTCAAGCAAATGGGACACGTTGCATATGATGGTACTCCAGCAATAATATTGGCCACTTTTCCATCAATCATGGTCATATGCAATTCATGTGATACAATAATATTTCCACACTGTGTAGATATTCGTTCATCAATTTGTTTTTTCATCTCAGACTCTTCAGACTTTATAAAGTCAGCTGTCTCCGAAGTGAAAGTGAACTTCACTGGTCGACAGTACAGAGTTGAGCAAGGTGTGGTGGGGTTCTCCCAAACTAGATTTTCATTCCCAGATGATGGCCTAGTAGACACTAGCCGAAGAGGGACGATGCTTATCATGACTACTGATGAATCATCGAACTCTGTAGCTGTGTTTGACGTTTTCTGTTTATAGTTACTCTGCGACGAAGAACCATCAAGTCCCCATTTCCAGGTCAACTTGAGTTCTTTATTTTGAGACCTATCAACAGTATTTATATCAAGTAATATCCTCTCCACAGTGTGGTCCAATAGCGCTTGCAATTTAATGTGAGCTCCGTTTTCGGTAATCTCCATACTCTCTTGTGGTGGGTAACATCTTTTCTTGGCATTTACAAGCTTTGGATAAGATGGAAAGGCAGCACAGTTTTCTTCTTTCAGAAATTGTCGAAGAGCTAAGTACTTCCATTTCGAGAGCGCAACTGATGTATAAAGAGCTAAACACTTATCTTCAGAGACAGTACTTAAGCTCTGCTTTTTGAATAGTCTCTCTTCTACTTCGGATAGCGCATCTGGATTACTGGAAAGGTATTCGACCACTTTTGCCAGATTCGTTTTGCCGTTGTCTTTCAATTTTGTTATGTACCAGTGCTGCAACTCTTCCTCGGAATTTTCTTCTACTATGGAAGTAGAACGTCTTTTCTTTTGCTTATTACTTAACTCTTCGAACGGTTTTCTGTGCTCCTTTTCTGTAGATGTTCCCGCTTCCGCAGTACATACTGCAAGAGTAGGAACATGGCAATCTATATCCACAAGCTCAGATAAGGCTGCGTCCGAAAAGCCCATCACACTTCTCAGATCAACACTGTCACAAACAGGCCAGTTGATGTTTTTTTCCAACCACTTGCGATTAATTACACGATTCATAAAAGTTTTTTGATTTCTACTTGACTCTATCCACTTTTTATTTAAATTTACACAAAAAAGTCGACAGAACTCCTTGATTCGGTTCTTGTCTTCTTCAGAAACTTCGGTAGTCAAGACAGAAATGATACTTTCATACAGAAACATGATTTTTCAGATCACCGCCACTTCTTAATTTCACAAAAAGATCTAGGTTGGTACAAAATCCAGCCATAGTTCTAATGTCAATATAAAAATACAAGTATTTCACTGTGTTCACAAACAAGCGACAAGAGCGAAACTAGATGGACTTAATGAATGTCTTTATATTTATAGTTAGTGTAAATTACTCAAGTAGTGGACATAACAGTGAGTGAAAATTATTCAGCCAATCAGAGACGTGCATTTTTCGATGACTCATTAGTTATGCGCTTAGCCGAGTGCACAAACAAATGAGTCATCAATCACAATACAGGTGCTACCGATAACATGCAATAATAACTAAATCTCTACCAGAATTACTAGTTATAAGTACCTATGCGCTATTAAAACTATTTATTTCAAAAATTAGTATAACCTGAAACATTACGATATATTTATTCAACAATAGATAACGTGCAGTTAAAAAATAACACAGCCAATCAGAGACGAGCATTTTTCGATGACTCATTAGTTATGCGCGCACAAACAAATGAGTCATCAATCACAATGCAGAGCACCTGCATTGTGATTGATGACTCATTTGTACCGATAATATGCAATAATAACTAAATCTCTACCAGAATTACTAGTTCTAAGTACGTATGCGCTATTAAAACTATTTATTTAACTAAAAAGAAGGTGAAAACAGCCAAATGAGACAAAAAATATGCTTTGAATTTATTTTAAATGACAAAAAAATTCTTCCAAATCATTTTTTTTTTACCGAATGATTACTCGCGCTGCCGCAGATGGCCGGCGCTGTTTTTTTTCATAGATAGAAAATGACCCTAGCTATCATATACTCACGCCACACACTCAACATATTAGTACAATTGAAGAAAAAAAATTAAACGTGATTCGCTCCATACAAAAAAATCTAATTAATTTTTTTCAAGACAAACTATCAACTTTAGAAGAAATTTTATAAGAATAAAAGTTGTCAGGAATAATATAACACGTCATATAAAAAAAAATCGCATCGATATAGGAACTTTGTTGCCTAAGTCCACTAATTTTCAGTATGGGCCCACTGTGTGGCGCCACCAAAAGTTTCCAAATTTTTCGTCATGTACATGGGTATCATTTCCATGGTTTTCGAGGTAGTTGATAACAAAACTGAGATTTAAATCAAAATTCAAAATGACGCCACTGAAAATTTGCAAATGTTGGTCATGGGTATCGTTTTCATGGTTTTTGAGGGCACTGATAACGATTACTATGACACTGATAACAAAATTAAAATTCAAGATGGCACCACTTATTTTTTTTTATTTTAATTTCTATTCGACATGTGTGTCATTAGTTTTCGAGGTAATAATAAGAATAATAATACTAACACAAAAAAAAACTATAACCAAAACAAACGTCAATAACAAACACTAAACTAATATTATTGTCTACTGATAATGTGTCGTGAGCGAACAAGTGTGCTAGCGGACGCGGTGACAAACGACACTGGTTTCACTCAAGACCTTGCGGCACACTGAATCCTGGTACGGGCGCATGAGTTACAGTACAGATTACACCTCAATTTTAGAATAAATTCTTTATAAGTAAACATAAAATGCATGTTTTTTTTTTTAAAAGTAAAAAATATTCATTATTAAATTGTCTATCCATTAGTGTCAGTAGCAAAATTAAAATAATGCTTACTTCACGAGGAGATGCATGTTATTGGTCATTATTTCTCGTTTCTATGGTTTCGTTGTAACGAGATTAATTAAAGAAATACTCCTATTTGAAAAAAAAATACCATTATGGAATCTGGATTATTTTATTAGTTGATATTTCTTAGGAAATAAAAAGTAGATAGCTCATAAAACTGCACAGAAACCAGCTAGCGTGGCGTTTTAGTTGGGGACGGGCCGTAATGTTAATATCGGCTTTAACACCCTCAAAAATCATGAAAACGACACAAATGACGAATAATTTGAAAATATTCGCTTCCGCTATCTTGGATTTACATTTTGACCTTAGCACCCTCGAAAACTATTATAACGACACCCATAATGAAAAATTTGATTATTTTCGCAGCCGCCATCTTGGATTACAATTTTGACTTCACCATCAGCTTTAGCATCCTCGAAAACCATGAAAACGATACCCATGATTAAAAATTTAACCATTTTTGGAGCCGCCATCTTGGATTTAAATTTTGACTTTGCCATCGGCTTAAGCACACTCGCAAAACTATAAAAACGACACGCGTGATGAAAAATTTGAACATTTTTGCAGCCGCCATCTTGGATTTAAATTTAGACTTCACCATCGGCTTTAGCACCCTCGAAAGCCATGAAAACGATACCTATGATGAAAATTTTTAACATTTTTGCAGCCGCCATCTTGGATTCAAATTTAGACTTCACTATCTACTTTAGCACCCTCGAAAACCATGAAAACGATACCCATGATGAAACATTTTCGTTGTTCGTGTACTTATTGAAAAGTTAAAATTTTCAAACTAACTAAATAAAAATAAAGTAACTGGTAGGCAGACGTACTGCGAGAACAGCGTCAAGTGGGTCCAACTCTAGCTAAGCTAAGAATTAAAAAAAAGGACCTTGAAAGACTGACAGACGGGACAACGAAGTAATCCTATAAGGGTTCCGTTTTTTTTCTCTTGAGGTACGGAACCCTAATAATCATCAAAATCGGTCAAGCTGTTTAGCATGAGAAGAATTACGAACACACGTACACCGGAAGATTAGCCATGCAAAATGTTTATGTTCTTCATAAAAAAGTAAAGTAACTAAAATAAAATTAATACTTAACGGATCAAAATTTGGTTGTCGGCATATAATTTCTGGAATATGTTAACGTAGAACACGCGCGCGCCTGCGATGCAAAGTGATACGTCCTCCCGCTGGGAAGGCCCGGTCGCTACTGCAAGGATCGGTTTTGCGCGGTCGATATTATAGTTGACTTTGCCTTTTATTTACGAAATGAATTTATTGTTTATTTACTAAATAAATTGTAGATTCTAATAATTATTAACGTAAGATTAATATGCAATTTTTTAAATTTCATAAAAGTGTTTTTAAATAATAGAAAAAATACTTATTTGTCTAAAACTTTCCCAACAATTACGTTAATTCAACATTTTTTTTCTGCTATATTTTATATGGAAGTTGAAAAAAGTGGTTCCGCCACGTGCAAGTAGACATATTTTTTTTCATTTATGATATTTTTTAATGTTCAAATCCAAAAGGAGTTTCTTGTAAAAAGATGATCAAACGTCAGTCTAGCGTCATTTTTTGGAAAACCTGTTGCGAATATTTTTGTAATTTTCCAGGAATCCTTAATTAAATTGAAAAAATCCTTTCCGCTACATGCAAAACAAAAAACTGGACTTTACAAATCGCGAATAATTTTGTTTAAATTCTGTTTCCCGTTTCCCACAAATAATGAACAAAATTGATGAAAATCAGTCGATTTCGTGCACGGAGCCTTAATAATATCACCTTAAGTTCCACACGTAAAAGATACTCCTCCAGACTAGCTCAATTCCGTAGCGCTTTAATACCCATAATTTGGCAGTATACACATAGGATACGTTAGCGTAGATATAAGGACTATTACGAAGCGCGCCAACCCGGAAAACCGAAATTACGTAAACGCTACATTGAATTTTCCTATAATCGGCAGAGAGGCTCCCCCCAAATAGACGTTTGATGGCACACGTCATTTGCAACTTATATACGATATAACACCTCTTAAACTTAATGAATGTCACGAAATATATTGAAATTGGTAGTTGAGAATAGAACTGGTATTGAAATTGTAATAAACTTTGATCATTAGACGACTGGGCGTCCTTATTGAAAATTATATAAATAACTAACTTGGTGCGTTACAAACAGAACTAGTAGGAAACTTACTAGAGATAAATATGAAAATTATTCTAGGTAGCAATCTACAAGTACACCCCCATTTCATATTCGTCTGAATATACTTCCACACCAAGCATTTAGCCTGTACGCCTGTTCTGTTAAATTAGTTTTTAATCTATTATTTCTATGTAACTTCTGCTTTTCAGCAGTTCATTATAAAAACATCCTTTGCTTTAATCTACTCATAGAATAGTTTTCCGAATTCAATAAGAAACATCTTAACTGGTGTCACTTTTGGGTTGGTCTCATATAATTAATTATAAGAGACCAACCCAAAAGTGAAAATATTCGCCTGAGGAAGTAAGGGAAAATCTGTAATCTTAGTACGGTTCCTGTCATATCACCAAAACATACTCGTAGATATAGTTCGGTATAACAAGGCAGGGTCTTCCTAATTGCCCCGAGCCGGGTCACTTTATATCATTAATGGTGCCATGCCGGGGACACGAATTACACGGTAGCTATACCTGAGCGAGTTCAGATTCCTTAAATAAACATAAGACTGACATTACAAAACCGTAAATTTAACTAATTCAATATCAATCAATAATTAATTCCAGGCTCAATAAAAATCGACACTTAATTTTGCAATAATATATCCGTAGCCTCAATACGTTTAAAATGCGATAACACAGTCAATCTGCCTAGACTTTTCCCAACTATGTTAGGGTTGGCTTCCAGTCTAACCGGATACAGCTGAATACCAGTATTTTACATGGAGCGACTGCCTATCTGATCTCCACAATCCAGTAACTGCGTAATACGATACCCCTTGGTAAGACTGCTTGTCAGACTTTCGGGCTTCTGACGACCCGTAACGACTGTCAAAGATCCACGAATGACAGCCGAGACCAACGGCTTAACGTGCTTTCCGAGGCACGGAGGAGTCTTGATATTTAAAAATGGTCACCCATCCACGGACCAACCCCAGCAAGCGTAGCTTAACCGATGGATCGACCCGTGTGACTTCTATTAGTTAACCAGGAGCTCCTCAAAATGCGATAACACAGTGTAGGAAATTAATAAAGAAGTTAACATTACCACCCAAAACAAAAAAACAAACGAAATGCCCTGAACACAATTAAACCAATCCGCTGCAGTCTTATAACCAAACAAATAAACAAAATGGAATCCATAAGGTTTTTATAGGTACGTCCGTCATAGCAAGCGTGTAAAATATATTGCCGTAACTGGAACAACAATGGCTTGTTTTCGTAAAATATGTGACGATTTATTCGCCATGGACGGTACAAATATTTACCGAGGGATTACAAAACACCGTAACGAGCAAATGTACATAAATCATGATCCAAAGTTTTGCGTAATATTTGTCGTCATGAACAAAAAATTTATGGAAAGTAGTTAAAAGTTTTGTCACATTAAAATAAAATCGTTTATTCTTGTAAATTGGTCTTTTAGAATTATTTTTGTGTGAACTCTTCTAGCTTGAGGCGTTTCTAAACGTTCATAAAGAAGAAGCATCGCAACAAGAAGATGTAAAAAAGGTAGAGCCAAGAGCTACAGCAGTACCTACCTTTTCAGGAAATGGATTATAATGATATAAAATTAAATTAATTACAAGAATGTTATCGAAGAGAAAATAATCATAAATAATTGAATTACTCTGATTATAATCAGGCCAACCCAATTTCCTTTATACACTCCACCCTAATATCTTTCTAAGGAACATTAGTATGTTCAAAGCAGAAAATAGCGTTGTATTCAACAATAAGAATCCTAGCTTTTGGGATGGTCGGTTTTGATGGTCCTTTTACATTGTTATGCAATGAAAGCCGCGTTTTAGGAGTATCGGGCAGAAACGCGATGAATGATGGATTATGAACCATCGGCGCGAAATATTGTCTGTATATAGAGTGCTAAGGATAATCTGCGGCGGGATACTAATCTTGTAATAACAGCCTGGCCTGCCTACAGGACACTTGCCTCTGATATCGTTAGTGGTGACAATAATGAAATGACCCCGTGTCCTAACCAAGGAATCCCGCGAATACTCAATCGTCCCGTTCATAATGTCACTCATTTTTTTGGAAAACTAGAAGGCGTCCTCAGTCGGTGTGACGACGCGTTCGGATTCACCGAACAATATGAACGCGACGGTCGCGTGTTCACGCGACTATCGCTTTGTTTAGTATACGCCTGAGAAACGCGTTACGAAGAGTTTAAGAATGATTTATGATTTCTCTTGAAGTAGGTTGCTTGGGAGGTAGCATTTTTAGGATTGCTTCAAATTGAAAAAAAAAATCTGTTTCGACAAATCCAGTGCCACTTTTTTAAACGCATATTAAAGCCCTGTTTTACCACTTTATGGTAATAAGGTTAATAAAAATAAATTGTCATCCAATTTATTTCGTACCTCCACGGTTGTGTACAAATGGTTATCCATTCGCGCATACATCACGCGCTGTTTTATGTCGCACAGTTCTGTTTTGTGGTCATTTGTCACACGACATGTTTCATCATTCTTGTGCACTGTAATGTGCGTAATATGTAGGTACCGGATTACGTACATAGGTATATTTTGGAACTCAAATCATTTTTAGGGATCCGTTCCTCAAAAGTAAAAACAGGAACCGATGATCACTCGTGTGTCTGTCCGTCTGTCACACCCGATTTGCTTTGAATCTACTGGACCGACACATATGAATTTCTGTGACCCAAACACGGACATGTACCGTAAATAAAATAAAAAATCAAATTGGAAATTTTCCCCCTTTTAGGAGGAAAATTAGAAAATTTAAAAAAAAATGTAAACTGTACCGTGCGACATATCAAATGAAAGGGCTCGTTGTGAGGGTCTCATTATATTTTGAATAATTTTAAAATAAATAGTTTAAAAGTTATTTAAGAAGTTTGATAAAAATTAACTACACCGCCGTAATTTCCGAAAATACTGAACCTATATTTTTTTTTAATACAGAAAATAATTCATTACTTACAGATGTACAGGGAAACCTATCAAAAACAAAAAATCTAAATCAAAATATTTTATTTCACATAAACCTACACGGGCACTTAGCAAGAAACTCCACGGTTACTCTTTTAAAAAGAATGGGCTTTTACAATGTTTTTAAGTTTTACTTAACAAAATAGAAGATGGTTTTTAAAGCTATAGTCTATATCAGGTATTTGAGAAATAAAAATATTTCATATGAAAAGAAACTTGGAGCAAGACCCAGGTTCGCAAATGGCCAGTAGTGTACATCATTATAATACAAAAACATATTTAAAAAACCTCAAATTGTTACATTTTCCCTAAAGACATCACTTGGGATAACGTAAGCGTGACTCAGGCGGTTTCACGTTCTCAGCCGCCAAAGAACTGAACTAAATGTACGAACAAAGATAAATATCTGGAAAACAGATACAAAAATAAACATTTCCTTAGCCTTAAAGCCACGGTTTCGAATAAAGGCGACATGAGAGGTACTTATACAGATAAAGTTCCCACTATAAGCCTAAAATAATGCTGTGAAAGCAGAAATATTCCCTCGGGAAGGGAATCCAACCCTGCTTATACACAAAAAACGAAATCACATTTGTTGCGACTGTATCTCCTTTCAAACGTAACGAAAATATATCCGTACACAGTAGGTACCTACATACTACTAAGCACCCATTGATGTATTTTAAGTGAAAAGTAGTTTATTTGTGGAAAATTACTACAAAGGTAACTCCAAGCATAGCCCTCTCCATTGCCCTTTGGCTGACTTTTAGCCTTCTCATAAGGCCCATTGTGAGCGACCACGTTTCAGTGCCATAGGTCATCACTGGCAATACTAAGAATTGCTAAACTTAAGTGGCAGTGGGCAGGGCACATTGCTCGCAGAATAGATGGCCGATGGGGCCGAAAGGTTCTGGAGTGCCGACCGCGTACGCGCGGAAGACGTAGCATTGGGACGCATCCTACAAGTTGGACCGATGTCTAATGAAGGCCGCAGAAATCCGATGGATGTGGGAAGCACAGAACCGATCGAAATGGCGGTGCTTGGGGCCTATGTCCAGCGTGGACGTCTTTCGGCTGAAATGATTGCTAAGGTACGGTTGCTAAAGAGGACCAAGGAAGTACTACAGCCATACCTTCTTATTTCTGGAACCAAATAGCATGGCTCTGTTCTAGCTCGAGATTTTGAAGTTTTAACTTTTTCTACCTAGTCTGCAAATAATCGAGGTTTTGTTAACCACTATCCATTAGCCAGGTAGTGTCAGCTTGTATGCCAACAAATATTTTTTTTTTATTGTCAAAGTATAGGTAGTTACTATTGCCTATTAATACAACAATAATTATAAAGTCTCCCGCAAACTGGCGCGACGCGACAGCGCGACACGACACTAGTAGCACTTCTATGAAAACAAAGTGTCGCGCTGCCTGTAGCGCCCCTCGATATCGCGCCAGTCTGCATGACCCTTAATACAACAAGATTCCTAATAAAATATACATGCATACATAAACTCACGCCTTCTTCCCAAGGGGGTAGGCAGAAACTTTAAAACACCACCTGCTACGCTCCTTACAAACTCCTTTTGCATCATTTACGTTCATACATCTGGTCATACACCCACGCCTGTTGCGAGTACTACACACCTGATCTTTCTGAAGAGCATCACCAATTAGGTCGCTATATTATGTCCTCTTAGGACGTCCCCCCCCCCGGCGCGCGGTGCGGGCGTTTCCGCATCTGCCTTGTAAATACCTTTTGTTAGTCGCCTTTTATTCATTCTCTCAACATGAACAAACTATCTACGCATACTCTTTTAAATTTTTGTCACTACATCTTCTTTTAAACCGCACCTTAACATATAATTTTTCAGCCTATCATTTATAGTCACGTCACACATGATTCGAAAAGAACGCATTTCCGCAGCATTTATTCTACTTTCAAGCTTCTTTTGCCACACCCTACATTCACTTCCATACATAAGCGTAGGCACCAGCACACCATTGTGGACAGCCAGACGAGCCTTTTTTCCTAACAAAACATTTTACATAATTTCATTTAATTAAAAAATTTTGAATGGAACAGTAAAATGTTTATCCACCATGTTAGCAACTGTTAGATGAGGCTGGTCGTTTATTTTATCTCATTTATTTTATTACATACGTTAATTAACTCGGGCACTTTTTTAATAGATGTACGTGATTGATATTCCCAGCAACGCGATGTCAGTAAACTCCTTATCACACACGAGCCAGCAATGCTAACCCTTATCAAAATAAAAAACAACTCGTTTAATTTCCCCTCATGTTTTAAAGCCCTTAAAAAAAAATCAAGTCTAATGAGCCTTTGTTTGTATGGTCCTTCCAACCGTACGAAATATTATATATAAAGTAATTTTTAATTGCAACAAAAGTCTCAGAATGGACTCTCAACGTTTCAGGATAACTTTTAAAAACAACATGGTTGGATTAAAAACGTGTCAAATACCTTTGTGAAATAATAGACAGGTACATAAATTTCCATTAAAATAACAATGCTTAAACGTAACTACATATCGAACAGATCGAACATTGTCTGTTGATGGTTCTCGTTGATAAATTAATTAATTGCAGCAATAAATACAATAGCTCAACATTATAGTAATATTAATAATTATTATTTCGAATATTTGTAATAGGGGATTAATTTGACCACAAATTGGTACAGAAACCACATTCAACATCAAGTTTTTTTTATTCTATCGACTCTGAGTTTTTTGCCCATACATTTTTGGTAATTCTTCTATACTGCTTCTGAGAAAAAATACAATGTCAAGATTATTAGCAGCATTTTTATGACACCCGGGTAAACACCAAATTATAATTTACCTACACATTGTGGGTTTACACGGATATAACAAATTAATTAAATTATAACCTGATTGAAAATTTCACTGTAACTATTTTATAAATATTTTTTTTATGTTTACAATCGAATTTGATAACACATTGCCAATGTTTTGTACCTACCCCTGGATCCGACGACTCAAAATACCTACTTTTCGGGAACAATACTACTTAGGAACTACTCTCGAAATGTAGGTACACCTACATCCATACTTACTAATTATTATTATAAATGCAAAAGTTAACTCCATCTGACACCTTTTCACGTCTAAACTACTGAACCAATTACTATGACATGTATCAGATAGATAACCTGGGACTTAAAAAAACATAAGCTACTTTTTATCCTGGATAAAAATAAAATTGTAAAAAAAGTAAAATGTATTAACGGACACTTGACTCTAACAAAAAAAGCACTTTAAAGCTTAATATTACGCAAACGGATCCCTAAATCGAAAATTGGTTTTCACCGACCCGCAATATTTTAGAACGGCCTATCCAATAATACCACACCATGGGATAGACGAGAAAAAATATATAATTCCCACTATACGTGCAAGGGACGTAGGTACCCTAAAACAATTTTGATTAATAAAAATATTATAGATATTTTGAAAAATTATGAAAAGGCAGGAGAATGATGATGATGATGATACACCCATGCTAAATTACAGCTTTCTTGTACTAAGAGTCTCTGAGCTAAGCTGGGGACAGACACACGGACATGGCGAAACTATAAGGGTTCCTTGTTGACTACGGAACCCGAAAAATTATGAAATATCTACAAAGACAAAGTGACAAAGTGAGTGATGATAAAGGCAGACGAAGTCGCAAGAACTGATAAGGTATTCAATTATCTGTAACGCTATTTCGTTATCCACTTCATCTAGACATCAAATGCGAAGAAGGAAACATAATAAGTAAAGTGGAAGAAAGTAAAGTGATTGATTTATAAAAGTTGCGTGAGCGATCGCAGTAACCAGCTGTCAGGAATCAGTGATACACTGAACTTTTATTGGCTCAATGACCAGAAGGAAAGTAATCTCGACTAAGTTAGCAGGACTAAAGGACAGTTAATACTAAATAGCTGAAGTTTTTATGAGGCACTTACGTCAAGTTTAGGGAAAATCTATCAAATGGTCCGACATTGTACCCCGTAGGTACTATTATTATCTTATTCCTATTTTTAGGCCAAAGAATCAGAATTTCCATCCAACTTGGCAACGCTACCACCTTTTGGGCACATTTCCCATTGACAGAATTTTTGGTGCCCGATAAGTTCTTCCCTTTTTTGTATAAATACTTGTACATATTATATTTTAGTGTTAGCTTGTATATTGAATGTAAAATATACTTTCTATAGATTATAAGGTGATTTGTTTAATTTTTAGCTCACATACCTACCTAATTACTAAGGTACATAATCGCTCAAACTCCTTTTGCTGCACGTTAAAACTACTTATCATGAACGAGAACTGACTGCCTTTACCTACTTACCTGGCGGGTGACCTTTTCTAAATCCGGGAGAGACCTTCCGGCATTTCCACTGACATCCACTTTATGAATTCCTTTTGTAATAAATTTTCATTTACTGCCTCCATGATTTCATTCCCTTTAAACAATTTGCCCTAAATTATTTCCATTAAACGAACTAAGTGCAAGATAAACTGGAAGTTACTAGAGTCTGCATACCCTGCTCCGAGTTCATAAATAGCATAAGTACTTGTAGGAAATTAGATCGGCTAAAACTGCCGTAAAACAAAGCGAAGTTGCTTAAGTGGCGCCAACATCTACACTTCTAGTAGGTTAAACAGAATATTAAGTATACAGAATGCTTCTGTTAAAGCTTGTTGCATTTTTAACGAGACCATATTTTGTTTTCTGCTAAAGTTGTCTCGGAAAAAAAGTACGACCTACAACTAACTGGCATGTTTTAATTTTCTGTTTTCAAAATCGACTTACTTGTAAAAACCTACTGAAAATAACACTACAATTATGACGACATATTCGCCTCGTTTCTCGCTAACTAAATGTTAATTTATTTTTACCTACCGATATATTTATATTTTTCGTAATATTTTCACTTTGACGTATATCGATGTAAGAGGGAAAATGTTTTTCAACTACAATGTTAAGTTTGTTCTTGGGATAAATTCATCCTAACTACGAAACTTGGTGGTCCGACGCGCACTTCACCGGTTTTTTTTAAAGTAAATCTGTAATTTTTTCCCAGAATAATTGATTAAATACAACAGTGCGCCCTTTCGGGAAAACTGAACTCAAAGTTTATGCGAGCATAATTTGCGCCACCAAAATCAATTAATGGAACACAGCGGACGACAAAATTGTGAACATTCCACTTTGTCCTACTGTTGGGACAGATTGGTGGGAACAATGTGAAATAATCCACCAAAGCGTATAATTTAACTTTTAAAAATTCAACTGAAAAGTTATGTTTACCGTGAAAAAGTTCGAGCAAATAATAATCAGCTTGAAGTTTTTTTTTTTTACGGTTACATTCAACCCGAATATTTTGATAACTTACATAGTTAGTTCACGAGTTTAGGAGTTTATAAATGGCAGGTATCATTTTATGTGACACTTCATTAACCCTTTCTAATAACGTTACACAAGGGACCAATAAATTAATGTCATCCTACAATTCAGTCGCGATTGGACTGCTAAAACCTTGTGTTTATTTAGTGACAATCTCTCTCCGTTCTCGCTAATTCATTGAGTGGCAATTTCAATGTTCCGGATAAAACCGCCTGGTGATGACAGTGTTGGTACTTTCCCTAGAATTGGTAGGTATTGTTCACCCTACTGGATAGTCTCCACAAAGTTGGAGTTTAGTGTGACATGGAATTAAAACAACAATCAGTGATAAATGAAAGTGAAAAACCTTGCTCCCTCTACGATTATTTACTGACATCAAACTGTTTTAGTCACAAAATTCTTGAAACCTTAACATTGTTAGACTAAACCACGGTTTCGCAAAATTCGATTCTCACAAGTGTAACGTAAAAAACTTAATATCATAATCAGCTGAACCTTGCAACTTTTTTTTAATCAGAAACCAGCTGTAAGTTGACTTACGCACCTACTTATGGGGTAAGTCGTCCTTGAGTACCTAACCGATTTTTTCTCCTCGATTCAATTTAAAACTAATTGACAGAAAAGTCGATCACATTAAAAAACATTGGTAATGAGCTAGCTTATCTTGAGTCCCGGAGCTATAAAAATTGATGAAGCCTCCACAAGCGCCCCTCTTACTTCCTTTAATGGGAACGATAATTGAAAACTTCAGTTTAATCTGAGACTTGCGTAAATTGAAACTTGGTGAAGCAGAAAAGAGATAATTATATGGAATTATGAAAAACCACTGATTTGTTAACTTTTTTCGGATGAAACGAATCGTTTTTACAAGTAAAAAGCGCTGGAGTGTTTTCTTAGTAGGATCCGACTCTTTATCGTATAAAAACTGTTTAGCGTTATTAATTAAATATTGGTGATATCATCCGTTGATTTAGACACGCAGACAGTAGACAGTCTCACATGCTAAGCTGCCGTAAAAACAGGGTGATAGCCTAATCTGAAAAGTAATCTAAGTAGTTTTAGACTCTTTCGCTGAACTAAATCGTTTGAGTCCTTTTATATTAGAAGCTTTGAAACAGGGCTCTTTTAATTTTATCATCAGCGTTGCTAAAAGTTTTATATTCTTAATTTTACTTACATTTTCAGTTACGTTCAAGAATTGTTGCCTAAAAATGTTAAATAGGGTATCATTTTCAAGAAAACGTAATAAAGTATCTCATTATGATGATACGCTTAACTGAAACAAATAACCATAAATAATTTCTCGCCGGTATTTAGTAAATTAAACCAATAAAATCAGAAGTATCCCTCAAAATTTATTAACTCGAAAATCCTCCCTTGGATTTTGTTGATTTTCCTGAGATAGGTATTACTGAGAAACTTTTTCCATTATTTGAACAGAAAACGATGTTAAACTGAACGATTGTGGTCATTTGGACAAACTCCCCTCTTTAATTTAAGATCTTGAATAATTTTATTAAGGATCTAAGCCTTGGAAACCAGAATATATTATTTGAGTTCGTTCGTCAATCCGTCAGTTTTACGACGGGGATTCTCGAAAATAAAACACCTTTGGTAGATTGCGGGGATTTTCGTCACAGGTTTGATGTAATATTATTATAATAAGATTCCCTGTCCATGGGAAGTTGTTTTTAATTAAAATCACTTCCTTTATTAAAATACCGCCTTTGAAATTGATAACAAATGAGAACCTTGAAGTGAGTGACTCTGGTTAAAGCTATGGTTGAACGTTGACTACGTTTTTCTAAAAAATATGACATAAAGGACTATAAATTTTCTTTACAGGTACATGGCAGCAGCTCTTAAAATGTCCTTGATTAATGTTTCGAAAGAGTAATGAATTGTTCAACGAAAGCGCACTCGTGCTCGGAATAAAAAGAAATTGCAATCTATTGAATATAATATTCTGGGAACTATAGTCGCTTGGTTAAAATGCGCTGCGTTATCAGAATACTATTCTTTTTATAGTCATATCGTTTTTTTATTTTTTCTCTCTCTCATTTTTTTTTTATTGACAGATTTATATTGCTATTCATTATTAACTAATTTGTATTAAGTAATGTGTGTGTGTGTGTTGTGTTTGTTTTAAATACCATCCGAGAACGTGCGTATGAATACACAAGGCAGGTCCTCGGTTTGACTTGACTAAAGATCCGTATTCTGCAAGCGATTTTGAGTCTTTCTGTATACTTAATACGAAAAAGTTGTCTGAACCTCGGTTTGATCAAAATTATTCATAATCTTACACACGCATTGTGTATCCACCAGGTGACGCCACTGTCGCCTCATACACAGCCTCTTTACACTTATTTCACGTTTGTTGTATTATCCGAGGACCTATGTGTTAACTTTAATACAAAAGACCTCGGTTAGGTAGCTTTTCCAGACAATGTGTAAATAAGACCTCGGTTTGCTAGATTTTCCAAACAGTGTGTATTCTACTCGTAGTCCTCGTTTTGACAGTTTTCGTTGTGTGTAGGAAACGAGGTAAGTGCTATCATTTAAATAAAGTTATGGAGGAGAAAAACCAGCCAAGTGCGAGTCGGACTCGCGCACGAAGGGTTCCGTACCATTATCTATAAAAACGGCACAAAGCAAAGTAATATTTCAGATCCAAATGATGCGTTCTAAACGTTGTTACTAAACCAATCTTTTGAATTTGAGTCCTTACCCGACTTAAAGTGACATTATTGACTTATCTCTTTGACTGTATTTTTTTCATTCGTCGTAGTCAGAAAACGGCCGAACGTTCGGCCGATACTTCGGATTTATCTTTGGAGTAGACCCCCTGATCAGTGAGTCGGTTCCGTAAAGAGTTACACACCCCTTTCGTAAATGTATGTTTTTAATCCTTTGAGCCAATGATCTAAATGAAACATAGTGTTTCGGATCATTTCAGTAATCCAAATGTAAATGTTTCAATCGCAAAATTGATAACCTAAACCACAATCCTTCACTTTTGAGTAATACGGCTAAATACCGATATTGAACAATATTTTTCTCCCTTCTGTTTACGTTAAAAACAACGTAAAATATAATCACGTGTATTTAACAAAAATGAAGACGTTGCTTTCGGCTCTCTTTGATAATCCATTAAAAGCGCCAGTGAACATATGGACATCGACTCGTCCTCGCTTGGTACTTCATTTTAGAAAATGTGTGTAAGAAATAAATCTAAACAACTAATAAATTATCTTGCACGTAAATTATTTTAGGTAGGTAGATTTTCCATGTCCTCGCCTTGTACAAGTTCTACGCGAAAAACTGTCCTCGGTTTGGTGCTAGAAAGTCTAACACAGCGTCCGCACTTTGAACAAGACATAAGAAATATTGTGTAAAAATAAAATACGTCCTCGGAAGGGCGTCGCAGGACTTATATAAGGAGTCCTCGGTTGGCCTACACAAAGTCCTCGTATGTGCATCGCTGGTCACATTTAGCTGTGTATTTCAGGTCCTCGGTATGATAGCCGCAATTCATACAGAAAAATATTGAGATAGCATTATTCCAATAAGCTCATATTCAAAAAGGCCAACGAGGTATTTAAACCAGTTTTTTGGAGGGTCCTCGGTTCGGTCAAGAACTAAGAAGGTCCTCGTAAGGGTGTCTGTACAAACAGGGGTGTGTGTGTGTTTGTGTTAAGTGTGTGTGTGTTGTGTGTGTGTGTTATGTGTGTGCGTGTGTGTGGTATCATTTTATACCATTATGTTTTTCACCTATGTTAAACAAATGAATATACGACTTATGACTATGATTTATATCATAGTGCTTTTAAGTAATTAAGTTTTTCTAAGTAAGTTTCATCGTCAAAACACAGTGTTTAAGAGGAGGCTCCCAATTTTTATGTTAATTTGCATGAATATTCTGAAACAGTCATACATACAAGCAAAATTAAACTTTAGTATATGATTTATTGGATCTTTTTCTTTCCATGTTGAAGATAGTTGCGTAATTGTTCGAAATCATGTCTTTTTTAAGGATAATCATAAAAATCGAACAAGATTGTTTGGCTTTTATGTCTAAAATAAATATTCAAAGCAAGAAAATATAGTTTATTATCCACCTACCAGATATTTTTTCTCTAGATCAATTATTACTTTAGTTATAAACGAAATAAGAATTGAGACTTACGCTATTTAGTTTCGTGCTTGAACACGATCAAAGAGCGCACGCTATATTCAACTTTATTACTGACGTGTTAGCGCTTAGCACATAACGGAGTGGTGAGGAGCAAGGGGCGAAGTTTGCGTGGAAATTTGATTTGGACTGCCTGTTCTTAAGGCGCAATTTACATAAATTATTTATTCACGTGCCTGTACTATAGTGTATTTCCATCTGAGGGGTATTTGCGTAACACACTATCAGCAGCAATGGGTTTCATTTTGACAGTTCAACAACATTCATTGCGTTATTTACGTTGCTCACATTTTTCGAACATATAAAGCAATGGATTAGCAATATACTTTCAAATTATTCAGATTTTAATTGATAGTGTGTTACGCAATTATGGTGCTGTAATACAATCATTCAAAGAGCTATCGACACTACTTCAAACCTTAAGGGGCTGACAAGAGGCAAATGATCGAAGTAAAATTGTCTAAAACAAAAAAAAAAAGCCAAATCTATATAGTTTGTGGGAGCGAAAAAAATATATAGGTTATTCATAAACATATTTCTCTGAACTTAGTTGTTACCAAAACACGTTTAGGAAAAAAACTTCTTACTTTGAGTTCCAATCCAAAATATCTGTATTAAATATCAACGTACAGTTGGTATTTAATTAATAACAAGAACGTCTTATTACGAGTAGAATGCAGAACTTAGTTGTTTTTTATTTTAGATTACTTAGCTCATTTTTGAGTAAATAGATAATTCCTTCATATTTTATGATAAATTACAAGCGTTGTGTCATCGCGCTTCTCTTTCTTTTGTATGCAGTCAGACGGACAGTGACCACGCTTTAGCTGTTGTCAGCGTCTTAAGCAGAAATAAAAATAACAATATTTTTATAAATAAATAATAATATTAAATGTTCATGAATCCAAACTGTGGTTACCATTCCATTGTAAAATAATGCAAGAGAAACAAAGAGAAATACTCCAGAAATCTAATAAAATGATGTTATATTAACCGAAACCGAAACTCCTTGTCCACTAAGAATTTCTAAGTATTTTAATTAAGCTTCCACCCAGGACCAATATTTTGTTTGGGCACACCATCAATATTAAATCTTGTTGGGACAGTACAAAACTTTGTACCGCGAAAGTAGCTGAACACGTTGATTATTTAATATACTGTTTATTTTTCGCCTCAAACAATTCAGAAAAGTTTTTTTTTAAGTTTTAGATGACTATTTAAATATAACAAAGCTCACCCATATCGAGACCCATCCTTAAACCGATGGTCCTGGCTGTCATTTGTAGATCGTTGACAGTCATTACCGGTAGTCATAAGCCCGAAAGTCTTACAACCAGTCTTACTAAGGGTGTCGTATTACCCAGTTCCTGGGTTGCGGAGGTTGGATAGGCAGCCGCTCCATGTAAAGTACTGACATTCAGCTGCATCCGGTTAGACTGGAAGCCGAGCCCAAAATATTTGGGAAAACACTAGGCAGATGATCGACGCGGTTGGCGTAGTGGTTAAGCGATTGACTGCTGCGCTGCGTGTCGCGGGTACGATTCCCGCACGGAACAAATAATTGTATGACCTACAAGTAGCTGTTCCGGGTCTGGCTGTTTGTGTATGTGAGTTTAAATGTTTGTAAATGCACCCACGATACAGGAGAAATTCCTAGTGTGTGGCAACGGTTTAAAAAAAAAAAAAAAGTAAGCCAAACTGAACGTTAACCACATTTTGTCGTAAGATTTTGTTTTAATTGACACTGCAGCCCTCAGTTACAATGTCTAAAAATGAGAGCGTACATGTACCTATTATTTTAATAAGTTCGTGCGCTGTTTTCCAGATCTATTGATTACAACTAAATACCTAATGGTGCCCAAGATAGTGCCTAGTTTGGGACCAACGCTATCTCAATATTGTAATTTTAATGTTGACATAAACGATTTTTACATTAGGTACTTTTTCTTTTTACAATATTGTGGTATTGATAACTGTCCTTTCAATATTTCGCGGTCTCTGGCATATTTGTTCGATAACTAGGTTTTGCCCACAGCTTCGCTCGGGTGGAGGTCGGAAACTACCCCACGGGAACGTACTACCGGGATTAAAAGTACCCAATGTGTTAATCCAGGTTATAAACTATCTGAGTGCCAAATTTCATCTAAAGAAATCCGTTCTACTGTTTTTGCGTGATTTACTAACAAACAGTCCTCTCCATCTCCAGACCAAATTTCGGCCATGGCGACCAATCTTAGCGGAGACCAGCTTTCGGAGCGGGATATCATAAAGTGCACAAGTGGTGCGCACACAGAGGCGTTTTTGCGCCAATCCGGAACATACATCCAAACAAACAAATAAACGGACAAAAATTCTATAAAACTATATTTTCGGCATCAGACTTGTTACCACGCCTCGCAACAATCATAGTTTTTCATAAATATTCAATGTACAGTTTTGACTTCGTCCGTAAGGTTGTGAGAACCGTTCGTTTATAATGTATCGGTATTATTTCCGTTAGATTATAAACTGTCGAAACTCTGTGAAATGCGTAAAATGGGTTAGGTTTGGATATCCATGAGAATTTTCCACTGCGGAAACAAAAAAAAAAAAGGTTAGAACTGTGACCAATTACGCGCGAGCTGGGGCCCAAGTCTGCTATTTTTATAAATTCAGTCATTCCAACACGATCCCATTGTCATGCCATTGTCATTTTGCTAAAAGTTCGTAATCTGGTAAATTCATAATGGTCGATCATTTTCTTTGCAATTTCTTTCAATGTAGTGTCAGTTGCCGACCATTGGAAAGTCATAATGACGCCATTATAATAGTAGATTACCAAACTTGTCAAAATCAACAATTATGAAATCAATGATCGACCATTCTGACACTATTGTAGTAGCAGACTTGAGGCCCTGGGTGAGCGCTACTTCCAAGTTGCTCGCTGCTAGGCAGCCTATTTAGTATTAGTGCAAGGTGCATTACGTCGCCACTAGCAAGTTTGATACCAGTTCACAATTTGTCGGTTTTCCATGGATAGATTAAAAACTATCGAAAAATTATGCGTTAAATTGTAAACTTTTTTATTATACCAGGTATTTAACGCATTATTTCGCAGTTCACAATTTTTGATACAGTTGTAGTAGTTTTCATATGTTTACAAATGATAAACTGCCCACCTCTATTTCAATCTTTACAATAACAAAAGGTCTGCCTACTGGCTGCCTACATTTTGGGCGAATAAGCCTCTACTTTCAAATGTAATTTATGGAAGAACATCATAGAATTTCTTTGTAAAACACATTTACCATTTTTCCGGATTGAGCTAGTATATAAAAATAGACTGCATTACTGACCCGCGAGCAAGCCACATACAGTGGCCGTGGGCAAAAAATATGACCTTAAGTCGCCACCAGCAGCCTTAAGTGTCTGACCCTTTTTTTTTTTTTTTTTGGGTGGGAAATTATCAAATAACTGCTCCCGCTCTGGGCGGAGTGGGAGGGCGTGTCAGACTTTTACTGACTAAAACCCACCCGTGTTCCTTCCGTTGCCTGTGTGCCAGGGCCACGATATCCCTTTCGGACAAACTCGCAACCCCGGCAGGCATTGGTCCTAACGGACCCCGTCAATTGGTGCTGACATCTCTTAGAGGCGCGCGTGGAACACAACGCGCCGTCGACCCGGGCCTGGTCCTTATCGGACGGCGAGCTGCCCATCGCTCACCGTCCGCAGGCCCGCGCCTACGGTGGCCGGAAATCGGCTTGCGACTCCCGACGCCCGGGGCGTCTCCTGCGGCGACTAAGGGCGCGAGGGCGCGAACCTTGTCTCACCCTCACGCGTTCCACCTCCTCCTTCGCTAGCATAACTGCTTCGCAGAAGGTGACGGCCTCCCATGCACTCTCGCTCCGAACCATGGCCTGAACCAGGGCCGGACGCGAGAGATCGCCGCCGCCGATCGCCTCCGTGAGGACACGGTGGTGCTCCGCCCAAGCTGGGCAGACCTCCACCGTATGCTCCACCGTGTCCTACGGACGATCCACACAGTGGTGACACCCGGGCGTTTCCTCCCGCTTAATCCTAAACAGGAACCTCCCGAAAACATCCATGTCCGGTGAGGACCTGCGACAGGCGGAATGTGAGGACGCCGTGGCGCCTCTCCAGCCACTTCTCAAAGAGGGGACTTATCGCCACAATTGTGGCGTGCCCAGGGCTGGGTTGCGACAATCGCACTCTCCATGTCGCCATGAGATCCCTCCGGAGCTCCGTCCGCTGTGCCACGATTTCTTGCGGCAGTGGAGTTATGCCCCGGAGTTTCGCCTCTTCGCGCCACACCTAAATGTGCGCGAGTACCTTCGCCTCCAGATCCCATGGCGGCAGTCCGGCAAGGAGGCTCGCCGCCTCACGGGAGACCGTGCGGTAACCCCGTACCATCCTGATGGCCATGACCCTTTGGGACGCGTTCAACCGCTGCGCTGATCGCAGCCTCAGAGAACGCGCCCACACCGGTGCCCCGTAAAGGGCCATGGACCGCACGATCCCCGCGTAGAGCCTCCGGCAGGAGGCGTTTGGACCCCCCAGATTGGGCAGGAGCCGCTTCAAGGCAGCCCCGGCCCGCTCCAGTCTGGGAGCCAAACGTCGGAAGTGCTCGACGAAGTTCCACCGGCTGTCGAGGACGAGTCCCAGGTACTTCATCGTCGACTCGACGCCGATGTGAACCCCTCCCGCCGTTATCTGGGAACCCGACAGTGGCGCGTTCCGAGGACCATAAAAACACATGGCCTCGGACTTGTGCAATGCCACCGCGAGTCCCAATTGCCGGATCCTATCGACGATTGTCGCAACCCCACGTGCTGCCAGTTCGGCCGCCGCCTGATGCGAACTCCCTTGTGCCAGGACTAGCGTGTCCGCACGACATCCCTCGCCGAAAGTGTCTGACCCTGGGACTTGTTTATTGTCGTCGCGAAGCAATCAGCTACCGGAAACTGTATGCACTTTAACTCGAACGGGAAGTTATTTGGGATTGAATATAAACAGTTACACCTGAGCCATATCCAGTAAGAATATCAGCTTGTCGGGTTCCATTCCACAATTTTTTGGGAAATAAGGTTCCTCAGAAAATTGGAACACGCAAGACTTTAAGAATAATTTTGTGAGCAGGCAGGGAAATACAATTGTGAACTGCAAAATAATGCGTTAAGTCGTTTACAATTTAACGCATTATTTTGCATTTCACAATTTTCGCAATCTATCGAACATAATACCGATAGATTTTAAACGAAGTTCATAATTATACGGTAACATACATAGAAGATATGATATAACAAAGCTTCACATTTGCGTATTTAATCGACCTCGAATAATTATTTTAGGAAATTAAACTGGAGAGTTTGAAACTTTGGGTTTCGTTAAAATAAATAGTCTGCTACCAGAAAACTGTAGCAAAAAATCCTTTAAATAGATGACGAGGCGGTGTCTGAAGGTGTATGTCCCAAAAGTGTCAAAACTATTCAGTTTCGTAATCTAATGAAAAGGACAGTGACCAAACCACTATGGGAAGTAGGGCATTTTGTTTTAAACTGCAGCCATCGTTGAAGCCTTAGTCAGTATTAGAAAAACCTATCACAAAAATGAATTGATAAACGATTTTGCTACAGTCAGTACAATTTTTATGTAAAAAAAAATCTCTAAGCTGCACAAACCAGATTTTAGATGATAAATACGTAGATAGATGTAAAAAAAACAAATGTTAGGTTATGTTACCACATATAACTTTTGTTGGTCATATTCTTTTGCATCTAATAAATAATGTTTGATTGGTGGCCGCAAAAATAAAATAAAATTCACCATTTTAGGTTTTATCTTACAAAGAACGTTAACCCAAAAGCCGTATACGGTTTATAAAATCCTAGCTCTTATTTTCGCAGATTGTTATTATAACCTGATATTTTACGGCTACGTATTTTAGGGAGGATCACGCGGAGGGCGTTGTTAAGGAGTACGCAGACATGGGATCCATCTTCAATATATATAATATATTTAAAGGTACAATAAAATAGTAGCGAAGTCAAAGCTGTACATTTTTTTTTTAAGTATTTGCTACGAGACCGAGTCTGATTCCGGAAATATAATTTTTAGAGATTTTGCCTGTTTGTCTGTTTGCCTGGATATATGTTCCTGATTGGCGCAAAAACGGCGGAACGGATTTGGATGAAATTTGACACACAGTTTATAACCTGGATTAACAGATAGGGTACTTGTAATCCCAGTAATACGTTCCCGTGGGATATTTTCTAACATTCACGCTGGCCAAAAGCTAGTTTAATATAACGATGTAAAACAATGAGACGGACAACCGAAGGCTTTCATCGTATATGTTTCGTTAAAGAATCATTAATGTTTAGAATTAAATATGAGTTTAACAATCAATAACCCACGGTTCAAAAATTAGGCAAGAACGGGGATATTGTAAAACTCATAATTATGCATTCTACACTGTGCACTGTAGATATTTTAAAACACCTTGCATCCTACATCAGAAAATGTAAATTACTTTCCTGTTTACGTACGTTTTGCTGTCAAGCCTGCATATACCTTTACAGAACGCGTATTTTCGAAGTTTGGAGATACCTACAAACGTATTCAATTACGTGTTTTTTCTCTGCCTTTTTATGGCTTCGCCGTCGTAAACTCGGATCTTCTCTAGCCTAATTAAAAAAGTTTGTTTTTTCTTTCCTAAAGGATTGGATGTCATTATTTATGGCACTCTTTTCAGTGCACTTTAATGAGCACAAAACTGTATAAATTAGTAGGTTTTCTTTTAGGAACTTCATCATTTCAGCCGAAAGACGTCCACTGCTAGACATAGGCCTCCCCCAAAGGGGTTTGCCAAAATCACCGCGCTTGGCAGGCGGGTTAACGATCGCAGTATGGTGTTGAAATGCATAGAGAACGCTGCTACCCATTCTCTAGTAAGTCCCTTAGTCGCGTTTTACGACACCCACGGGAAGAAATAAGATGGTGCTATTCTTTACGTCCGGCACCACCCGGAATACGAAACGAAACATATTTTATTCTTATTAGATATCCATGACCTAAACTGAATAATAATAATAATGTAGAAATAGTACAACGTAAAATTCTACTATATTTTCTCCTTCCAAGTTTTTAAATACAAAGGCTAATTTTGTTGTACAATCACACTCAAAACTCCCGAACACGTGATTAGATTAATAAAATGATAATGTTCAACAAAGTGAGTGAAACCCTACACTGTTCTATGAAACAAGGAATACAATGCCTTGTCCACAACAATAAAAAATATTGAGAAGGAGCTTCTAAAGTGGTGCAGACAAAAGGTACAGCGAGACGGGTCAAACGCGGGGCAAGTTTTATCGGGTATCGGGTCAATTATTGTCGATAAGCATATTTTCCTCCTTATAACGTTTTTTTTTTCTATATAATGCTGAGGGTTGTATTCTTTTTGTTTAATATTATTTTAGCTCTTGTTTTTTCCCTTGTGTATTCAGAAGCGTATTTTAAAAAACGAACGTGATCGGGCTAACGTATGAGACTTTATCCCCAATTAGGTATCCCACCTTTTTCCTTGCTGCAAGTAGCATTCAAAATCAAACTAGGTTGAGAATCAGCTCTTTTCGAACGTCAAAAATACATAAGACAGTCCCACAAAACGCTCGCCCTTTGCCACTTCCTAATGCTTTAGCTGGGAAGACTCCCCCAGCTGCACCGCTGTCTGTTCAGTTAGAAAACTTGATTATATACAATAGTATGAAAAATAATTTACCTTACGCAACATAAAATATTAAATTAAATTATTTGCCATATGTGAGCTAGCACACGCCACTATAACAATAAAAACATCGAAAACTATACTCAAGCAGAAATAAAAACTAAAAACGTAAACAGAACAACCTTAATAAAAGCCTCCAGGCATAAACGGCGGGCCCGCATTGTAAACGAAAGAAAAGTTATAACTACAATGTCAGACACATACTCGTATTAATGAGACCGACATATTACAGCCTATGATGTCCCCACTACTGGGACACAGGCCTCCTCTCTTCGAGAGGATGTGGGCTGTAATCCACCACGCGAGCCCAGTGCGGGTTGGTAGATGCCACAATTTTGGTTCTAGGACATGCCGGTTTCCTCACGATGTTTTCCTTCACCATTTTGGGAGCAGTGGTGATGAAATGATTTACACAAAGTAAAGTGCCTGCCTGGGTTCGAACCTACGACCTACAACTCGTAAGTCGCGGTCATTTCCACTCAAAGACATTAAATTATTTGCATAACAATAGACGGGACATAGCGAACAAAATCGTAATGCGATACATTTTTCCTAGTTGGCAGAAGTCGCTCAGTCTAGTGTGGTACGCCTGCATGTCAAGACGCAATTCTCATTCGTGTGGGTGCCTGCTTGGGTTCAAACCCACGTTCAAACACGTAAGTCGAGGCCGTTACGACTGGGCCACCACTTTTTTTTTTTTTTTTTTGGGTGGGAAATTATCAAATAACTTTTCCCGCTCTGGGCGGAGCGGGAGGGCGTGTCAGACTTTTACTGACTAAAACCCACCCGTGTTCCTTCCGTTGCCTCTGTGCCAGGGCCACGATATCCCTTTCGGACAAACTCGCAACCCTGGCAGGCATTGATCCTAACGGACCCCGTCAGTTTGTGCTGACATCTCTTTGCGGCGCGCGTGGAACACAACGCGCCGTCGACCCGGGCCTGGTCCTTATCGGACGGCGAGCTACCCATCGCTCACCGTCCGCAGGCCCGCGCCTACGGTGGCCGGAAATCGGCTTGTGACTCCCGACGCCCGGGGCGTCTCCTGCGGCGACTAAGGGCGCGAGGGCGCGAACCTTGTCCTCACCCTCACGCGTTCCGCCTCCTCCTTCGCTAGCATAACTGCTTCGCAGAAGGAGGTGACGGCCTCCCATGCACTCTCGCTCCGAACCATGGCCTGAACCAGGGCCGGACGCGAGAGATCGCCGCCACCGATCGCCTCCGTGAGGACAGAGCGGTGCTCCGCCCAAGCTGGGCAGACCTCCACAGTATGCTCCACCGTGTCCTCCGGGCGATCCACACAGTGGTGACACCCGGGCGTATCCTCCCGCCTTATCCTGAACAGGAACCTCCCGAAACAACCGTGTCCGGTGAAGACCTGCGTCAGGCGGAAGGTGAGGACGCCGTGGCGCCTCCCTAGCCACTCCTCAAAGAGCACTCGCACTCTCCATGTCGCCATGAGATCCCGCCGGAGCTCTGTCCGCTGTGCCGTGATTTCTCGCGGCAGCGGAGTTTCACCCCGGCGTTTCGCCTCCTCGCGCCACTCCCAGATGTGCGCGAGGACTTTTGCCTCCAGATCCCATGGCGGCAGTCCAGCAAGGAGGCTCGCCGCCTCACGGGAGACCGTGCGGTAACCCCGTACCAGCCTGATGGCCATGACCCTTTGGGACGCGTTCAACCGCTGCGCTGATCGCAGCCTCAGAGAACGCGCCCACACCGGTGCCCCGTAAAGGGCCATGGACCGCACGATCCCCGCGTAGAGCCTCCGGCAGGAGGCGTTTGGACCCCCCAGATTGGGCAGGAGCCGCTTCAAAGCAGCCCCGGCCCGCTCCAGTCTGGGAGCCAAACGTCGAAAACGCTCCACGAAGTTCCACCGGCTGTCGAGGACGAGTCCCAGGTACTTCATCGTCGACTCGACGCCCTGTGTGAACCCCTCCCGCCGTTATCTGGGAACCCGACAGTGGCGCGTTCCGAGGACCATAAAAACACATGGCCTCGGACTTGTGCAATGCCACCTCCCAAGACTGGGCCACCACTGCTCTCACATTAATAATACAAGCCTATTATTGTTCCATTGCAAGGGCACAGGCCTCTTCCCTTACAGAGAAGGCACTAGCATTGATCACCTTCCTTGCTCAACACGGGTTGGCGATTTCGGACTTATGTTAACTATAAGTTCAGGTTTCCTCGCAACGATTTACCTTCACCGATGCCAGTAATGTCCAAAACAGAATCAAAAAGTACATTATGAATTGAAAAATTCACATCGATGGTATTTTCCCGGATTTTAACGCACAACCTCGTTCATGAGAGACCCCCACGGGCAGTCACATTGCTGAGCGTCCGTGATATTGTCAGTGACCGGTCTAAGAATTAAATTCCTAACTTATGCAATGGCGTAAGTTAGGAATTTAACTCTGAGACCGGTAGCAATGGCAGCAATGGCTTTCTTAGAAAAAAAAGCACAAGTGCATTTGAGTACTAATCAATAACGTTATGTAAGTGTCATCGTACTCTACGATTGTCAAAGTTGGACACTAACAAAGGCAGTTACATACAAACTTCAAGCCTTAAAAGAGAAATAGAAAGAAAATAAAAGAGAAGAGAATGAGAGTATGTTAGAAATTTAACTCTGAGACTGTAAAAGAAGCAGACATTCGATTATCCACTAAAATAAAAGATGCTGTGGAATTAGCTTGTAAGTTGAAATGGCAATAAGTAGGACACGTAGCCAGAGTTGCAGATGGATGCTAGACTGAGGGGGGGTGTAGTGCGACGATATTGGCCCCACTAGGACTCAAATAGCCCAAGACAGAGAGGAATGGCAAAAGATGGAAGAGGCCTTCACAATGCCAGTGCCAAGCCCAACATCTTCCAAACGCCTCCAGCCAGAGGCTCTATGCGGGGATCGTGCGGTCCATGGCCCTTTACGGGGCACCGGTGTGGGCGCATTCCTTAAGGCTGCGACCAGCGCAGCGATTGAACTCGTCCCAAAGGGTCATGGCTTTCAGGCTGGCACGGGGATACCGCACGTGAGGCGGCAAGGCTCCTTGCCGGACTGCCGCCATGGTATCTGGAGGCAAAGGTCCTCGCGCACATCTGGGAGTGGCGCGAGGAGGCGAAACTTCGCTGCCGCGAGAAATCACGGCACAGCGGACAGAGCTCCGGCGGGATCTCATGGCGACATGGAGAGTGCGATTGTCGCAACCCAGCGCTGGGCACGCCACAATTGTGGCGATAAGTCCCCTCTTTGAGGAGTGGCTAGAGAGGCGCCACGGCGTCCTCACCTTCCGCCTGACGCAGGTCCTCACCGGACACGGTTCTTTCGGGAGGTTCCTGTTCAGGATAAAGCGGGAGGAAACGCCCGGGTGTCACCACTGTGTGGATCGCCCGGAGGACACGGTGGAGCATACGGTGGAGGTCTGCCCAGCTTGGGCGGAGCACCACCGTGTCCTCACGGAGGTGATCGGCGGTGGCGTTCTCTCGCGTCCGGCCCTGGTTTAGGCCATGGTTCAGAGCGAGAGTGCATGGGAGGCCGTCACCTCCTTCAGCGAAGCAGTAATGCCCGCGAAGGAGGAGGCGGAACGCGTGAGGGTGAGGCAAGGTTCGCGCCCTCGCGCCCTTAGTCGCCGCAGGAGACGCCCCGGGCGTCGGGAGTCGCAAGCCGATTTCCAGCCACCGATTTTCGGACGGTGAGCGATGGGTAGCTCGCCGTCCGATAAGGACCAGGCCCGGGTCAACGGCGCGTTGTGTTTCACGCGCGCCTCAAAGTGATGTCAGCACCAACTGACGGAGTCCGTTAGTACCAATGCCTGCCAGGGTTGCGAGTTTGTCCGAAAGGGATATCGTGGCCCTGGCACACAGGCAACGGAACGAACATGGGTGGGTTTTAGTCAGTAAAAGTCTGACACGCCTCCTGCGTGTCCGCCCAGAGCGGGAGAAGTTATTCGATAATTTCCCACCCAAAAAAAAAGCGCAACATCTGGTTACGATGGGTTGAGCTCGGGCAAAACCCAAGCGGGCCCTTAAAACAATTTAGAAATTGTACAAAAGCGGCAATAATCCTAGTCTGCGTATTCTTTTGGTATGGGGAAAACCCCACGCTCGCGTGGTGGAATTAGGGATTTGGGAAACTGATGCAATGAGTCGGACAGTTGGTTTGAGAGGACTACAGGGAGCGGTCGATTATTCGATTTAGGCTAGGCTAGGAGAGTTAGAACTCAGTCGATAGCAATGAGACTATGTCTCTGTGGAGAGATCGTGTTAGCGCGAGTACGTTAAATAATAAGTGCAGTTTTAGACTAGGCTATATTAGTTTCGTATTAATGTATGTAGTGTGTTAGGCGTGTGAATCTCAGTGAGTGAGTTTGTGAACGATTGGGGGAGTGTTTACTAATTGATCCCTCCTTATATATTCCTTTCCATGACATGATCGAGGTATACACCTGTGTTTGGTTCTAAGGACTTTGAAAAAGCAATCCATTGGGTGTGACCATTAGCCAAGCCGATTAGACAAATACTCTACTAGCAGACTATAGACAACCACAACCAAGACATAGCACTTAAGGCAGTCACACCGCTTATGGAAGGCTGAACCGAATTAATACTCGCAACTTGGCCAATTTGAGCTCTATTGGTACTTTGTAGTTGTTTACGAATACAAACCAACCAAACGTTAGTGATGGTTCCCTTATCAGTATGGATTAACTAACTGCAGGATATTTTGCATTGCATTTGATGTACGCACACTTCCAGGGGCCCAATTTTGTAAAATAACAGGCAGTGTGTCAGTAGTGTCTCAATAGAATAGTCATTGGCATTTGGGCCCGATTCTGTAATTTTGAGTTAAGCAACACGCCATTAGAGAGCCACATAGCCAGCAGAGATAGGCTATGTGATGCCAACGCGTGGACACGTATTTACAACCGTCTCGTGTTATAAAATTGCAAAACCGTGTAAAAAGTGCATACAACTTCTTTAAAACTACACAGTATTGACCTACAAGTGCTAGTGACTGTTGTGTGATTTTTTTTTGTTGTAAATTAATAACTCTTGCCACCAGTGCAAACAGTTGTAAACCACAACAAACGATAAAATTTTAAACGTGCAAATATTTGGACTTTGACCTCATCAACAAACAAAGAATTTGTCAAGAGGACCAGCAGCAACCAGCTCACAAATTTCACCTTCATCGTTAACGTTACCGCAGCATAGTGGATTAGCGCTGCCGGTAAAATCGACCTCCGCTAGTGGTCACGAGTTCGTATCCCACTCGCCCACGATTGTGGTTTTCTAGTTGGATATTCTTTTTTTTATTGTTTTTGGATCATAAGTAGCTCGAATAAATTGTAATCATGATGCCCGCTACTCAACGAACTCCACCCGAAAAACCAACAATATCATTGTTGAAACCGACTATTGTAGCGCATGAATCTGACACAGCTTCGTAGGTTCGGACCCTGATTGTGGCAGTCAACAAAATATTACGCGGCGTTATAAACGTAAGCATGATGACGCTGCGCTGGCCGAATTAAAAGATATGCTGGTTGACGTACAACTTCAACAAAAAACTCAGGCGATGAGATTTGATGAGGAGATGCAAAAGATGACTCAACAAAATAACAAAATTACAGAATCTATTCAATACATGTCAGATAAATATGACGAAATCTTGTGTCAACTTCAGCAAACTAAATCTGAAAATACTGCCTTCAAGAGTCAAATTAAAACGCTTGAACAAAAAGTTGAGCTTCTTGAACGTAACTCAAAGTCATCCACGGTGGAACTGAGAAATGTACCCGAATCACAATCGGAAGACAGAACTACCCTCATCAACGTGCTAAAAAATGTTGGTGACGTACTGAATGTTAAGGTACTGGATACCGATATACGGAGCATTTTCAGGCCCAAAAATTATTCAAACAAATCTACTCCTATTATAGTGGAATTCTCTTCTACCTTACTTAAAGAAAATATTATAAAAGCATCTAAAAACTACAGCAAAGACAAGACTAAGGAAAAACTCAACTCGACGCACCTGAAGCTAAACGGCGAACCAAAGCCTATCTTCATAGCCGAATCGCTCACCGCTTGTGGAAGGCGCTTACACTATCTAGCTCGTCAATACATCAAAAATCATAAAAGTGCGAGTTGTTGGACCTCGTATGGAAAGGTGTATCTTCGCCTCAAAGAAGGTGATCCGTCTATGCTGATCTCACGAGATGATGATTTAAGTAATCTAAAATCGCAATGACTAATTTCCTTATCATATCTGTCATGCGATCTTTTTCGTCTTGCAACAGAACTCTGTTTTGGATACTGTAGTAAAGCCTGTTATGGAATCTATTTTTTTGTTTTAAAACACTGCATGAAAGTACTTATAATATATTTGTATAAAACTGATCTTTCGTTCACTCCAAATTTGCACGAATTTTACACACTTACACATTTTAACCATAGCTATTTACAAATCTACACATCCTACAGCTTGCAATGTAATAGTTACATATGCAATATATACACTAAATATTCTATGTTACATAAAATACATTATTTTTTCAAAATATTTTTGTCTCACAATTTTTAATTATTTCTGCTTTTTTTGTTTTAAGTTATACTTTATATTTTTAGTTTTTAACATACCAATGACACGTATTTTATTGTATGTTGTAAAAGTGTCATGGTCCTTTAACTATTATCTGTTGTGTTCGTTCTGCCCGACCCTCCGGGGAAACAGGCGTGATTTTATGTTATGTTATTTTGTTTGTCTCGCGGTGGCGGCGCACATGAATCTCAGTGGGCTCGTAAACCGGTTTCCACATATTTATATTATTATATTAATTATTTACAAAAACAACGTTATCCTACATCTAGAAATATTTTCAATCCTTTTTTCATTTTTATTTACTATTATTATGATACATAATATTACCCACATTATTAACTGTGCAATATTTACAAATACCTATACAATTTTTCTATTTAATTCCGAACCAATAATATTATTTAGTACTGTGAAAACTGTTATGAATTGGAATGAATGCGCACTAAAAGTGTTAGCAAATCAAGTGATATCATTAATAGTATATTTACATTATAGTCATGATGCCTAAAAGTGGAAAATATCTTAAGGTTGGCTTCCTCAACGCAGGGTCCCTGGGTACAAGCCATGATGATTTGATTTGTGCAATTGAGAGATATAGTTTTGACATAATGGCTATAAACGAAACTTGGCTTCGTCCGGGGGAGGAGGGGCGCGCGCCGGTCGTGCCCGGCTATCGCCTACGTCACGTTCCACGGCCGTCAGCTGTTCGTGCGGGGCGTGGTGGGGGTGTTGGGTTTTATCTGCGGCGGGGTCTGAGCGCGCGCATCTGTAATGTCACGGCTGATCCCAGGTTCGATTCCGTCGAACAGATGTGGTTCACAATCTCGCTAAGCGGGAAAAAAATTGCCATTGGTACAGCGTACCGGCCACCGTGGTTTGATATAGATCACTTCCTTGATGCCATCACGAACACTATTGCTACGTTGGGAAACTTTGATCATTATATTTTGCTCGGTGATTTCAATGTGAACATGCTCAACATAAACGAGACTAAAGCCAAAAAATTTAAAGAGTTTTTAAATTGCATAAGTCTCGTTCAACTTGTCACGATGCCGACTCATTTCACAGATACGAGTGAGACTCTTATCGACCTACTGTACACAGACCTTAGGGCAAGACACACGACAGTAGAATCCTTTGGTTCGATTACAGGCCATTCCATTATAGTCAGTGAATTTCATATAAAGCGGGACAAATTCATACCATATGTTATCAATTTTAGGCCAATGAAAGACTTATGTATGGATGATTTTTATACGGATTTGTTGCAATCAAACATAGGCCGTGTTTTTGAATTTACCGATGTAGATGAAGTGGTTGAAACTTTTAATCACTGCATACTATCATTGTTTGATGTCCACGCACCAGTTAAGACTTGTCGTATTAAGGAATTATCGTATCCTTGGATTACGGACATTATTCAGCTCATGATGCAGTTACGGGATAATGCATTAGCCAAATATAGAAATACTAAATCCGGAACAAAAAAGAATATTATAAACAGTTAAAATCCTTGGTAGAAAGTTCCTTGTATCATGAAAAAATTGCATACTATAGGCACAATATAAATAATAAATTAAATAATCCAAAATTACTATGGACGAACATTAAATCCACGTTTGCACCCTCAAAGCAAGGACAAGACCCTCCTCCACATTTTAGAAACCCAGACATAATAAATAACACTTTTTTGAATGTACCTGGCAACCCGGTAGCTAGCACGTCGCTTGTATCATTCTATGAGACCCACAGATATAACGAAGCAATATTCACAATTGCTCCGGTGGACCAAAATGATATCACCCGCATTATTTCTGACCTGAAGTCAAATGCTGAGGGCTACGACAACATAACCTTAAGTATGCTTACTCTAACTTTACCACACATTTTAGCAACGATTACCTACATTATTAATTGTTCCATATGGACATCAAAGTTTCCTTACCTATGGAAAATTGCCACAGTTAGACCGCTACCTAAGAGTCCAAACCCTATAGAAGTTAAAGACTTACGGCCAATCAGTATTCTGCCCTGTCTTTCAAAGGTAATGGAGAGGGTAGTGTGCCTTCAATTAACTCGGTTTTTAGAAGAGAACGAAGTGTTACCTGATCTACAATCCGGTTTCAGGAAACAACGCAGCACTTCTACGGCGTTACTAGATGTTACGGACAATATTCTATCAGCCCAAGATAAGGGTATGTGTTCACTGATGGTGCTACTAGATTTTTCCCGTGCTTTTGATTGCATTGACGTCACACTATTATTGTCAAAATTAAAATACTACGGTTTTGACGACAATGCCATTCAATGGTTCCATAGCTACCTCAGTAACAGAAAACAACTTGTAGAATTGCGTTTGTCGGACGGTACTATCTTGACTTCGGCCCTTACATCTATACAAAGAGGAGTGCCACAGGGATCAATTTTGGGTCCGATTCTTTTTATTCTCTACTGTGCAGACATAATAAAGTGCCTTCAGAAATGCAAATATCATATTTATGCCGACGATGTCCAACTATATTTATCTTTCAGGCCAGATGATTATGAGTCGGCCATTAGAGATCTATATGACGACCTAGAAAGAATCGCCGCCTGGTCAGATGAGAATTGTTTGGCATTAAACCCATTGAAAACCAAGTATATGTTATTTGGTACGAGGCAGCAGTTGAAGAAGATACCATTAAGCCTTAATTTGATTCTAATGGGTAAGCCTATTGATCGTGTGAATGAGGCGCGGAACCTAGGGTTATGTATGGATAACAACCTTAAATTTGAGAAACACGTTGCTAACTCCGGAAGAAACTGTTTCTATCGTCTGAGACTGCTTTACAAAATGCGGCCATTCTTGTCTGAAAAGCTTCGCGAACAACTAGTGGAAACCCTTGTCCTGTCTAAATTAAACTATGCTGATACGGTTTACGGCCCACGTTTGCTGGCTCGTACCGATCGACTCATACAAAGAGTCCAAAATGCATGTGCGCGCTTCTGTTACTCTGTTCCCCCTAGAAGTCATGTCACCCCTTTCTTAACAAACACTTTATTCTCAAGATGAAGTCGAGCCGAAAGTACCACCTAGCGTGCCTGCTTTTTGGTGTCGTTCAGACTAAGAAACCGAAGTATTTGTACGACAAGCTTAGTTGGATGACTAGTAGTTGAGATTGCGCGCCCAGGCAATGTGCACAACAACTTTCAACACAGTCTCATAGGACAGCAGCTTTCAGAGGCACTTTCCGATACGCTGCATCTAAGGTGTGGAATAATATCCCACCACCATTAAGGATACTGGGCACTATTCACTCGTTCAGAACACGTTTACGGCAGTATCTGATAGTTTCCCAGCAGAAACTACATATGGTCGCCCTGAATGTTTCACTTATATGAAATGCCTACAGTACTAGGCTTAAAACGTAATTCCTGTTGTGTCACGAAAGTATATTCTGGGTCTACGGGTGGTTGCGCTCGCTTTGTGATTTTCCGTCCTTTGCTGCCTAAATTTTATTGTCCCCAACTCGTTGATGCTGCTGCTCGTGGATACTTCACTTCCTCCGAATAGTTAATAAATGAAATGAACTATTTATGTTTTTTATCATAGTTTTTATTATTTTTTGGTTTTGTAATTATATTTGTAACATCACAACATCACACACATTACACACACATTATCTATTTATAAGTATACAAATATGTATTAGGTATGTTGAAACAGTTTATACCTACTTCCTGTCACTTGACCCTAAAGGTTCATTAGAAAACCAGCGTCAGACAGCATAAGTCTGGCATTAATGCTGAAATGAACCTTTTTGGCGCAGCCGTGAGACACACTATTATTGTTAAAACATTATTTTCTCTGTTTTTATTTTATTGTTTGTATTATGTGTTTCACGAACTGTGTCCAAATAAATTTTATTATTTTATTCTTTCTTTCTTTCCATTGATACTCTATCGACACACTACAGACATTCTTTTGCCACTGTTGCAAATTTGGCATTCTGCAAAAACTTCAATGGCGTTTCAGTGGTGTCTCAGTAGTGTGTCGGTAGTATGTCGATAGTGTGGCGTATAATAGTTTTAGTGTTGCTATCAAAAATCTACCATGAGGTAAACCAAACCTACCATTTTTTCAAATCCAATTTTTATCAATTAAATCTTTATAATTATGGGTTTATTTATTAATACAAAAACGTTTTATTATTAGAAACATCAAATTTCACTAAAAATATGCGTTTAATAACGTTTAATGAGTGTAGCCTTAGGGGCGCTATGCGCCTTAGGAGACGCCCTGGGCGTCGGGAGTCGCAAGCCGATTTCCGGCCACCGTAGGCGCGGGCCTGCGGACGGTGAGCGATGGGTAGCTCGCCGTCCGATAAGGACCAGGCCCGGGTCGACGGCGCGTTGTGTTCCACGCACGCCTCAAAGAGATGTCAGCACATACTGACGGGTTCCATTAGGACCAATACCTGCCAGGGTTGCGAGTTTGTCCGAAAGGGATATCGTGGCCCTGGCACACAGGCAACGGAAGGAACACGGGTGGGTTTTCAGTCAGTAAAAGTCTGACACGCCCTCCCGCTCCGCCCAGAGCGGGAGAAGTTATTTGATAATTAAGGGGCGCTATGGCGCGAGGATACGGGCCTTCGATAATAAAAAAATAAACCTTAATTCATGTTGGGATGCTATTTACACGGGGGGTGGTACATAGGGGGGGGGTCAAATTTTGATTATTTTTTGCCTAGGACGCACGGTTTTCGAAATATTTGAATTTGTATATTAAAAAAAATATATATTAGATATTTGAAGATAAAAACAAAAAAAAATTCGGTCGGTATCAAATTAGGTACCTTCACATACAAACCTTTAATTTAGCAGGGATTCCATTCCGCCGTCGCTGTCTCTGGAGAAAGGGAATGAGCTCGTCAATTAGCTTCCTTGCTTGCTCTACGTCCACTTTATCAATTTCACTACGTAAGTCGCACACACACGGACACATTTCGTGCCCAGTAATTACTGGAACGTGTCTCGCTCAATTTCAGTTGAACTTCGCAGTACTCTGTCTAAGGATTGAGTAAGACATGACTGTAGAGCTTAGAGAACGTGGCTTGTTAGAATCTTAGCAGTGGTCCTATGCGTTCAGGTCTAGCAATACGAGCACAAAACTGTCAGCTGCTGTAAAGCAGACCTTTTTTTTTTGTGTGGGAAGTTATCAAATAACTTCTCTCGCTCTGGGTGGAGCGGGAAGACGTGTCAGACTTTTACTGATTAAAACTCACCCGTGTCCCTTCAGTTGCCTGTGTGCCAGGGCCACGATATCCCTTTCAGACAAACTCGCAACCCTGACAGGCATTGGCCCTAACGGACCCCGTTAGTTCGTGCTGACATCTTTGAGGCGCGCGTGGAACACAACGCACCGTCGACCCAGGCCTGGTCCTTATCAGACGGCGAACTACCCACCGCTCACTGTCCGCAAGCCCGCGCCTACGGTGGCCGGGAATCGGCCTGCGACTCTCGACGCCCAGGGCGTCTCCCGCGGCGAATACTGGCATGAGGGCGCGAATTTCGCCTCCTTCACTCGTTCCGCCTTCTCCATCATGAGCATTAATGCTTCGCAGAAGGAGGTGACAGCCTCCCATGCACTCTCGCTCCGAACCATGGCCTGAAACAGGGCCGGACACTGCCCCGCACCGCACCGCTCCGCAGGGTGAGGGAGTTCGCCGCCGCCGATCGCCTCCGTGAGGACACGGTGATGCTCCGCCCACGCCGGGCAGACCTCCACCGTATATGCTCCACCGTGTCCTCCTGGTGATCCACACAGTGGTAACACCCGGGCGTTACCTCCCGCTTTACTCTGAACAGGAACCTCCCGAAACAACCATGTCCGGTGAGGACCTGCGTCAGGCGGAAGGTGAGGATGCCATGTAGCCGTAAAGCAGCCCCACGTCGCTTGGGGTGGCTCTGTAGTTTATTGTAAAGAAATCCATTAACGTAACTTAAAATAATATACTCGTATTCCCCAACGCAAGAGTTACGTGTCAATTATCTACCCTTTTGTATTTCTCTCATGTCTTCTGTAACTTTCATAATCAAAAGAAAAGTAGATAAACTAGATTTCCTTTCCTTAATGTTCTTCCCTATGAATTCCCAACCTTATTATATATGGACATTGTTATCTTGTTCTAGCTTTCTAAGTCCGGACCAGGCGAAATAGTTCATGAGAATTAATTAGGTATAATTGGTTGGACCAGTCTGGGACGAGTCCTTCTGAACTGTGCGGAAAGGAGGGGCACAGTTCATTTCCCTATGGGGGAAACTGACCTAAACATTAATATTAACAGAATTTTTTTTCTTGGGGTAATTTAGGAACAGTCAAACTACCAAAAAAAAACATTGTATTATATATAAATGAAAAGGTTATGATTTTAGTGAACAAAAGAGTTTTAGTTTTATTCAGCAAAAAGACAAACTTATTACAGGAGAACAAAAAATAAACATAATTTGGTAGTGTTGCCAACAAACATATTAAAATGTATTTTTTATTTATTATTTTTAGAAACAAATTAACATTTTAAGATATTATGTAGGTCATGACTTTTTTAGGTAATGTAATTTTTGGGAAATAAAAGGCTTAATAATAATAAACAATATGGTGTCATCGATAATAATGTTCATAGCCAACGTGGAATGGTCTTGGGATTACCAGCACTAATGTTACAAAACTTTTTATCTAGTCCTTAACAATGCTAAGTAGAGTACCAACAGAAAAATAAGAACTAAAACAACATACACCAACACTCACAAATCATTTCACCAAGCATGTTGCTATCTACCAAAGATAATACGCTTCCTGCCTAGCTTAACGAGGCTGATAGGGATCGGTGTCCTGTCTAAACAACGTAACGTCACGCAATCGAGATTCTGATAACAATCTTTGACAAGATGTATCGACCATCGTAACCAATTGAGCCATGAAACTCCTTGAACCTTCCTACGTCTTCTATCCTACCGGTACTAAATACGCGTCTACATGCAACGAAACCCTATATACATTGTGAGGTCGTATTTCTAAAGGCTCAAACGATGCAACGTATCCTCACTTAATCAATGAGATAAGGCTGTGACAATTCCAGTTGGTAGAATGTTCGCGAAACAAAGGGTTGCTGTATTTTGGGGTTTATAATTACAATTATATAATTATATAATTATATAATATAATTATAATTACAATAACCTATACTCACACACTGACTTATTTTTTTAGAAAAACATACTTGTATGATGTTTGTAAATATGTGAACACCACGTATCTATCTAATAATTAAGTTATTTTTCATTGCTTAGTTTTTAATTCGTTTTACCTATTATGGTATAGTAATTTTATTCTAGGTGCATCGTCTTCACATATAATCATATAATTAATGTAATCAAACAAAATATTGTAAAACATTTTTAAAAGAGTACCGGTGGAGTTTCTTGCCCATTCTTCTCCATACGAAACTACCTTTTGGAAGGGGCAACTAGAAGCAATTCTATTTTTTTTGTAAATTTTGACGTTCAAAAGTGCCTCTTATGTGCCTATTTGAAATAAATGGTTTGACTTTGACTTTGACTTTGACTTTGACTTTGACTTTGACTTTGACTTTGAATTTGTGGGACTTAAAAATGTGGCTGTGCTGTGCGGAAAAACCTTCCTATTTTTATGATATGTTAGAGGCATTGTAAGTTTGATTGTTGGTTGTTAATATACCTATCTACCCGAGGAGAGGGGCTCGTAGCTAAGTAATATCGGGTTAAGCTACCCTTGCCGCAGTCGGTCCATGGATGGGTGACCATTTACCACCACCAGACACATCATTTAGTAGTAGATCTTTGGCGTTCGTAATGGGTTGTCAGGAGCCCGAAAGTCTGACATCCAGTCTTTCCAAGGGGTATCGTATTACCTCCACAACCTAGTTAGGGTTGTGGAGGTCAGATAGGCTGTCACTCCATGTAAAATACTGGTATTCAGCTGCTTCCGGTAAGACTGGAAGCCGATACCAACATAGGTGGGAATAGGCTAGGCAGATGATTATATTTACCTAACCAGGAGCTGGTAAGTAAGATAATTAGCATCATATCGTTACTATCACACATAGACGTATTTGTAACTTATTTTGTTATTTAAACCCTGAACTCTCTCTCCTCTATCTCTTGCCGGCTCTTCTCCATAGGAAACGACCAATTGGAACCATGCATCTAGCTTCTGACGTTTCATAAGTGCCCATGTAGGTTTATGTGAAATAAAATATTTTGATTTGATTTGAATTGAAGTTTTAAAAGAACTATCCAAATATCCAATTACGTTGTAAACCAACACGGATATTACACAAAAATCCTGCTGTGCTGTTATATCATCTATCCAATCGCTAAAATCTCTACACACTGTCAAGAATTCCGCATTCGCGCAAACAATAAACACAAGACGCAGTTTTTGGGGTTCGATCTGCTTTGAGATAACCTCAACAATTCGAGTCGTACCTTCGTCAAACTAAGGGCACCGCAATAACGCTGACATTGGAATTTATGTCGGCCTCAGGCCCCCCCTTATCCTGCTGAAATGGTCACTTTGACTAAAGTATCTGTCATTCGGAATAATACTGAAGACTTGAGACACGACTAAGGCATAGTAATTTCGTAGATAGGTACAGCACGTCATATACATAATCCGTTTAGTGTACTGATACTGACAGGGGTTCATTAAATCTATTCAGACGACGCTCTTGAGTCGTAATCTTAATTGGGAGTACCAATAGATGTGTTTAAAGCACAATAGACATTTTGCCACCTTCGTGGGACGTGATCTTAGCGTCAAAATCCCTCAATCGATATGCTTTGTTGAATTGCTTTTACCTCAACTCATAGTTAAAACTTCTATAACTAGGTATGATTATATGAGTCAAAGGTCATTTGCAAAATTGGAGTGAACTCCTAGCCACTGAAAGCTAAGCACGACCATGGAACAATAAAAATGTGCCTTCAATGTGAAAATGTGCCTTCATCACATCGTTTAAAACGAAATCTCATCAGTCATCACACATTATTAATATTTTTTAGGTTTTAAAAAATATTAACATCAAGACAGCGTTTATTATCTATTACACCAAAAGTGAATGATATAAAATCAACGTCTGAGCCGAGTTTTTCCTGACCGTGGAACACTGCACGAAGGGTCCGTCAGTCAGGCTTAAAAGGCTTTTCCGGGAGTTTCGCCTGTAATCACTTATTCTTCGTCTTATCTGTATATTAGTAAGGCCTTGACCCTGAAAGAAGGAAAGAAGGAAAAAAGTTAATTAAATAAATAACATTAGATGTTAATTATCTAAGTACAATAAGCTTATACTTATGTAAGAGATGAAAAATAAATAAAACGATTTGGCCTCTACTTTCAAAGAAAATATATAAAACTACTACTATTTCCTTTTCCTAAATAAGTTTAGTGAGACAATTCGATTATTGTTTTTGGACTAACAAGCGAGAGTAGTTAAGCGCAAAGGAAATTGTATTCAATTTCGCAATGTCATTTGGCATTAGACCAAATTGAGACTGTAAGCAGAGCCCGTTCACTTCATAAAGACCGTAAAAGCTTTCAAACGTACCGAAGATACCAATAAGTGAATTTTGTCGCAATAGGATGTACTTAACATTGTAAGGTTCAAATAATTTTGTAGCAGTTAGGTAATTTACAAAAAAAACTAAGAAAAAATAAACTATGTGTGAAAATTCTATCTTGCGGCAACATTGGTTTTAGGAGAGTACCTATTAAATTAAAAACTTCAGTCTGTGAAATACCTACCTTACCTTCGAAGGGAAATGGCATTAAATATTGTGATGTCAACTCACCGTCCTGAAAAAATTCACATTTAATATTCCACCCATAGGAGAGACTGTCGAGTATCGAGTCTGATACGACTCTCGCATTAACGGAGGCACTGTGTGGTTTTCCAATTGCGTCCAACTGCCTGTTCAGTAAACTAGGGCTAGGCTAGCCGCCAACCTACGAGCTTTGTTTCATAAAAGCCTGCTTTGTTTGCCCGGTCGAGTGTGACTGCGAATCTATTTTACACTGTGTTCACGCTTGACCCATTAATCGAGTTTGGTCACTTTTGAAGTCAACCTTTGCTTTTAACTTTTTTATTTAAACATAAATTATAAATTAATGTTTTTGTGTATGTCTGTGTGACTGCGGTGTTATTCTATACTATACAGCTGATTCTGATGTGGTTATACAATCATTTAAAAAACTTATTCCAGAAGATTTATGTGTACAATAAATTAATATTATAATTACATATAACAAACAAATCACGATGTTTGATGACAGGTCGTGAAAACCGTGTGAAGCAGGGGCGGGTCGCTAGTTTATTTCTAAGTCTCACCAACAGCTTAATACATGATATATCGTTTCTCTTAGGTCTGTAGCCTACTTTTGAAACCGCACGGCAAGTACGTTCAGCCATTAGTGATCATGAATTCTTAATGAACCGCTTAGCGATATTAAGCAATAGGCGTTTAATTATTAGGAGTCTAAACATTCAAATTAATCCATGTGTCAAACTGTAACTTCTCATTATTTATGTGCAATAGTTATTAATTGTTATAGTTTAAAGGCTCGTACAGCCTGGTGCGAAATCGCGAGCGCCACAGTCATCGACAAAGAAATTGTGATACTAGTGTCACGTCACGCCCGCGATATCGCATCAGTCTGTACGAGCCTTAACTCTTGCGCGAATTAACCGTTGGTAAAATTCGAATAACAATTGTTTAAAATTTATTTTAAATGAAAAACCCCGATCACATCATCAACCGGATACCATAAAGTTATGAAAACGTTCTTTATATTTCTCATATCAACAAAATGATGTTAATAAAATTCTCTTACCGTCAAGTTGACACTTCGCATTCACACGCTGTAATAAAACAGATATTTTCGCGATAACATTCGAATAATACGTTGAAAAGCTTCATAAAATCGACGCGATTTTAGTCGCTAACTTTTCGCCGGAATTCGAAATATATCGCCAGAGGCGAACCGCGGCGTCAACACGACAAAGGAAATAGAACAAACTCCCGAATGGAGAGAGAAACAATTGTATTGTGTAAACGCACATCTGCGCCCGAACCTTTTTCGAGTGATATTCTTACAAGGCGCCGCTACTCGGAACAGTTTCTGTATTAGTGGAAATACATTACGGATACAGCGGGCCCGGCAGCCGGCTGCGTCGCGTCAGTAACCTTCAATACCACCTAGCAGAAGTTCTCATACATACGAGTCTCCGAGATAAAACGTCTAGGATAGCTGAGTGGATAACTCCTTAGTTGTTTCAAGATACTTTATCATATTACCATTGGCACTAACATGCTTTTGTATTTGTTTTATATTCACGTTTTGTTTACTTTCGTTTGGTTTATATTCTCTCCTTAATTTTATTCTCATGGGTAATGTTCAATGAATGTTTTCCTTTGCTGTATGAGATGATTCAATTTCTTTTCCGGATTATCTTGTTTTCATTATTCGTCTATTTACATAATAAATGTGTACTCTTTCACTTTGTGTGAGAGACACAGGGCAGTCTAGAGGGAGTGAACAAATATGTTTATTAGGTTTGTGCTGACTTTCACGTATGTGATTTTGTATTAAGATTTTCATAAGAAAGGTCGTACATCTAATGTTGATACTCGTAGAGGAGGGTATGGTGCATAAGGTAGACACATATTTATATTATTATGCTCATGCTATTTCTACATTTTCGAGGCTCATAACTAAATGATAACAGCCGTACAGGGCCTCAAGTCTGCTATTACAATAGTGTCAGAATGGTCGATCATTGATTTCATAATTGTTGATTTTGACAAGTTTGGTATTCTACTATTATAATGGCGTCATTATGACTTTCCAATGGTCGGCCACTGACACTACATTGAAAGAAATTGTATATATTGGTAATCTCGGACATAATGACAAATGAATGAAATTTCTACTAATGGGTTTTATAATAATGGCAATACGACAATGGCATTATAATAACACAATTATATTACGAGAACATTGACTGACCAATGATCGACCATTATGAATTTACCAGATTACGAATTTTTAGCAAAATGACAATGGCATGATAATGGTTAGAATGACTGAATTTATAAAAATAGCAGACTTGGGCCCCTGTGTTGGTGCGTGGATGGGTGACCATACATTACATATAATAATAAAAACAAGTGGTCGCCCACTAGTTGAAATTCGACCCCTTCTACTTACAATCTTTATAGTACTTACTAATTCTATGAGTACACTAATTCTATGCTAATATAAAGTACATACTAATTCCATGCCATTAAAAAGTACTTAGGTACTTATTCCATGCTCAAGCTGTGACTTCTGTCACCTATCTATCTTGAAGTCATGAGGCCCTGGTACTATGTGTGTGTGTCAAACGCATGGTAGTGATGGTGTATTGTTTGTTTAATTAATTTAATTGATTTCTAAAGCAAATTATATAAAAACATTAGCTTTCTGCACTCCAAATAAACTTTACCTGTGCCTTTCATCCTCCTCTGTCCGCGTGATTTTCGTAAAAAGGGGTAAAAAATGTCACTTCACGTATTAATAAGTATAATGATGAATGGTCTCGGCTGTCATTCGTAGATCTTTGACATAAGTTATGGATAGTCAGAACCCCTACCGCCTTATTACAAAACAAGATTTATATTTTGACATGGCGTAAACCATGGAGCCAGTTTTTGTAATAAGAACGTAACAGTGATTGTAATACCGTTCTTTATACAAAACTGAAAACTTAGTTTGGTACTAAGTTGTCAGTTTTGTGTTTAGGAACTTTACCATAGTCGGAATAAAGTTCGAAATTCCTTAATGGCTCCATGTTTTAAACCTGGGTCTCAAAATAAACCTTGTTTTGTAATAAGGGGCCAAAAGTCTGCCAACCAGTCTTACCAAGGGGTATCATATTATCCAGTTACTGGATTGTAGAGGTCAGATAGGCAGTCGCTCCATGTAAAATACTGATATTCAGCTGCATCCGGTTAGCCTGAAAGTCAACCCCAACACAGTTGCCTTTTCCAGATTAGTATTTCTACATTTTAAGCTCGGGATTATTTGTTACAAACCAAAATTTGAAAAAAAAGCTATGATATTAATTTTTAAACATTTTGTATTTCATAAGCCAGCTTACATGTACAAAACCACAAAACAAGTTCCGCGTCATGGTACAATATACGGTCGCTTTTTACCGGTATGCTAAATTAAATATACCGTACAAAATTCCGATGTTGGTATCAATAGGTATATATTTTATTGTTAGTTTCTATATTTTATTTAAGCTTATCTCTCTAACAAACCAATAAAGTTATAATTAGTCAACAAAATTAATTATAAAAAATATGATAATCTGTATTAAAATACTACTAAACTGACATACGGAGAAAGAAAAGAGAATGGTAAAACCGGTAGTGAATGTCCTGAAATTGTGAAATTGAGTGAGCCAAGGTGAACGTCAATAATTATTATCAATTGTTTCTTTTCTAGACTTACTTTATAAATTATTTGTTATAATTTGATTCGGCTCAAAGGACCAAAAACTTTAGTAAGATGTTTTCGCCCCAATTCTTAATCTGCCCTACAAAATTGTCCCACATTTTCGGAACACTTAACGTAGGACTGATTTGGGGCAATTCAAGATTGAGTACACCGATTCATCTAGGGTGGGTGTGTGTGTAACCTTCATATTTTTGTCATTTGACATAGTTACAATAAACCTATTGAGCATGAAGATCAAAAAACTTGTTGGCATCTAGGTACTAATTAAATACTTAATTATAAAGTTTATAATACAACATCACGTCTATTTTCCCCGAAGGGTTAGGCAGAGGTGTACTTATAGTACCCCCACAATTCGCCTGTTATGTTTACGTTCCTTAAAATAGAGGGTGAGCTTATTGCCATCAACCGGGCACAAATCCAAACTCCGGGCTGCTACTAAGAAATTCCTGGTGGAAAATTTCAATAACACTTAGCCCGACCTGGGAATCGAACCCAGGACCATGCTCAGCAGTAGCACTAGCGACCACTAGACCATCGAGGTAGTCAAATGAAGTATATAATCACACTAATATTACAAAGGCGAAAGTTTTTGAGTGTGTGTGTGTTTGTTACTTCTTCACGCTCAAACGGCTGGGACCAATTTTTATAAAATTTTGTATGGAGGTAGCTGACACCTTGGATTGAGACATAGGCTACTTTTTATCCCGATATTCCCACGGGATCGATACTTACGCGGGTGAAACCGCGAGGCGCAGCTACTATTACCTATGAAGGTGAAAGTGTGTGTGTGTTTGTTACTTCTCCACGCTCAAACGGCTAGACCAATTTTTATAAGATTTTGGATGGAGGTAGCTGACACCCTGGATTAACATATAGGCTACTTGCTACTTTTTATCCCGATATACCCACGGGACCGAGACTTACGCGGGTGAAACCGCGGGGCGCAGCTAGTGGTGAATAAAGCGACTGATGAAAGAGACAACGCAAATAATACCAAGCCAATTTTTGGTAAAAGTCACTCAAGTATGTATTACTGTTAGTAAGAGTACCCGCTCTTGAGTCATATAACTGTGTATGTTTTCACATCCCCCTCTTAATTTTCCTTATATCTTATATTTTTTGCCTTCAGTATGCAAACTTAAGAACGTCAATATCATAAGTAATACGTTATGTCGGGCTGTTCGAAAGCTCTTTTGTTGATATTACCCCTTTTCCTTATTTGAATTGCATGTATTCTTATTTATTTGTACATCTAATACTTATGTTTCATGCTGGATTATATTCGAACGCAATGTGACTCGTTACTGAATAAATAATAAGAATTGAAAAATTCAATTGAATTATATTGACTTCAGGGAGCTTGGAACTTGGGGGAGCTAATGCACGTTTGTATTTATGGGATCGCTTTGTACACAAACCTTACGTCATTTGTTTGTTTCTCCATCTGTGTGGTTGACGGTCGGTTCATGTTGACTGTTTTGTGGATCGTTGAACCTATTTAAACATGGTTTCTATATCCTACTGGATTTCCGCAAACGGTTGACGCGTGGCTGGCGTAAAATTGATTACAACAAGAAGAACAGTCACATCAATAAATATTGATATCTTCTGCAGTCACCAATGCCTAGATGATCATGAAATAAAATATATTGCTTATGTATATCATGTTCAATCAGATAAAGAATTATATCAGCTGATAATTAATCATCAGCTCCATTCTGAGCTGCGTTCTAATTACATGTCCAACACTCTTTTCGCACATAACCATCTAAGGTAACTGAACTAGATAGGTTCACAAACACCACTCGTAAATAATGTCAGTTCATAGTCAGTTTCAATAAAAGACCCGAACTACGAGCTAACCTATTTGCACCGATAAACTACTGGCAGCAACTAACACTCGAGTTTAAATAAAGAATGTAACAGACTCATATGGCGCTCCCAGTTCCTGTACACCAATAACAATTGGCATCGGGCCTCTATATTGTTTCCGGAGGGAGGTTGGGCCAACCATGAATATGGAACTCGACACGGTTCTCGCATAAACTACTATTTAGCAACCCCGCCTTCTATGTAAAATGTAGGCTGCGCTTAGGCGGATTTCGGAGTTCCATTTTGTTGAAAGAATATACAGTCAAAACTGTTATATAAAGACAGTATAACGACTTCGAAGGGACCATCGGATTACGGTTGTTATAGCCGATCGTCGTTATAACCAAAAACTATGTTAAGTAAACAGAAATGCTGGGACCTCAAAATTTCGTCGTAATAGGCGTATTTTTTTTTAAGCGATGTCGTTATAAAAGGATTCGAAATGCAAGCGATTAGCAAATCGTTTGGAATTTTGGTCTCATTTAAGCCTCAAGTAGGTAAAAATTTGTGTGATACATTATCTTCTATACATACAAATTAAAACTTAAATTCGCTTTTCGTATCTGTTTGTGTGACCGCGTTCTTCTTCTAAACTACGCAACGAAATTTGCTGTCGTTCTTACCATCATTTAGAAAATATATTCCGGAAGGACATTAATAACTTACACATATATCCACCATATCTCCATGTTTGGTCAAGCCGTAAAAACCGTACGAAGCGGGGACGGGTCGCCAGTACCTCATAAAAGGCGGCTGAAAAGGTTAGCCGTAATGGATCATGCCAATGTTAACTAGGACATGCTGCCATAAAATATAAAGAGGAAAATCTCGCTGGAGAAACCACTTTGCACTACCAAATCCAACAACAAATCTGCTAATTAGTCCACGGACTGATCGCAGAAGAAGAAATAAAAATAAATAAAGTTATCCTACCCTCATTATTACGATAGGTATTAGAATTCGAGTCTTAACCCATAATTAACTACTAGGCACATTTTCAATACTAAGTTAATAACACAATGAGCCTGTTGACATACGGAACACGGATATATATATATATAACTGATTTCATAGATATGTTTATTTACATTGGACTGTCTATAGTAAAGAATGCAAATGAGTATTTCCATATTTTCCTTGCCAAAGTCCGTGTCGTATAGAATAGCTTTCAAATCCCTCCGAAATAACAATAACGGAAATCATGATTGTGACCTTATTTGGCTCCCCTTGAATAGAATAGAATACTCTTTAATATGTACTTACAACATAAAAATTACAGATATAAATGTCGAAATTTTACATTGGGTGACACAATGGGCGGTCTTATAGCTAAAAACAATATTTTACAGACAACCTTTGGATGGATTATAGGGAGAAGGAGAGACAATACTGCAGGTAGACAGTGGGGTACCATTTACCTATACAATAAATACATACTTACATAAGCATACACTTATCTATACAAATATATATATATATATATAACAATAATAAACATGAAGCAAGAGCAAGGAACTGCCCTACACTGCAATTGCCTGTTAAGAAAAATATCTATGTATGTAAAAACAATATTTTACAGACAACCTTTGGATGGATTATAGGGAGAAGGAGAGACAATACTGCAGGTAGACAGTGGGGTACCATTTACCTATACAATAAATACATACTTACATAAGCATACACTTATCTATACAAATATATATATATATATATATATAACAATAATAAACATGAAGCAAGAGCAAGGAACTGCCCTACACTGCAATTGCCTGTTAAGAAAAATATCTATGTATGTAAAAATTATTCTGTTTTAAGATCTGTCTTTCTATCTAACAACTTATGTAGGTACTATCTACCTTTTACCAAACATCATGAAAAGGAAAAGAAAGGAAATATCTAAATCAGATTTCTCAGTTATGCTTGTAGTTATATCTTATTCAGAGCTTTCCGGCCCAAAGCGGGAAAGTCAATGCATTTATGGTTCAAACGGATTGCCTCCTACTAAAACCATTGTGCCCCAGTCGTAGCCCGTTTTGTACAGTGTCAGTTTTCTGGACAGACCAATATTCCGTGCACCGACGCGACGTATTTAAGGCGGGCCGAAAGCAAAATTGCCAATCGTAAATCATATTTTTCATAAAATTTATAAGACTTAGGTATAAAATAAAAATAATATGCGTAACTGCATAATATTTCCAAACTTTTTTTTAGAACAAACACAATAATAAAGTTTTCTTTAACATCACGAGTTACTTTTAATTTCCAAGACCAACATTTTATTGAAAATGGTTACAAAATGAATTTCCTTAAGTGGGTTACTTTTGATTTGTAGTCAAAACCGATGTTTACGTCATTCCAGCTATTGTGCAATCTGCGGGGTAATTGCATATCATATTGACAGTTCAACAACAAACATCTTTAAACTAATGGATTAGGAATTTCCTTCAAAATATTTTGGATTTTGATAGAAAGTATGTTACGCTATTGGGGAGCTGCTTTCCCCTCTTTGAACTAATCATATACAACATTACCTAATAACTAATTAACATGTATAAGGAAGACTTCTTGGCGGGAAAGTGAAGCGTCATGTTAGCAGTTTTGTTTTATTTTCTAAAATTTGTGTTTAGCCGAATATTAATGTGTAATAGTGGTGGATTATTAATCATTAAGTGTTCGTGAACCTGCACTAGTGTAGACAAATGAAACAAAATAGTGCAACATCACTTTAAGTTCTCTCAAGAAGTCCGCGCGAGGTTTCACTAAAGTGTCACGTCTTTACTGAAACTCAAGGGGAGCGGGGCGGGATATCATCTATCATCTTTATCATGCATCATTGAATGGAGTTCATTTCATAATTATACATTAATATTAGTTACAGCTTTGTACTAGTTACCTAATTTTACATGACACTGGCTAAATGCACAAACCGTGCGAAGCCAAAAAGAAAAAAAAAAATGTATAAGGAATTAGGAATAAAACAAGTAAATCAAATACAACAGTTCTCGAGTTCTAAGCATAAGCCGACATAGAGACGTTGCGTTTTATGATAGGTAAGGATTTATCGAGCATTGAGCTATTAAATCTTGAACGTCTGGTAGTGGATACGTTACATAGTAACCCAGTCGGCGTCGCGTCGTCTATCGACTATTTATAGTTAAGGCTGCACCAGTAACCGTTATTTACTTATTAGTACAGACTAAGCTGCCTCGACTACATTTGTGCATTCTGCGGGTATGTGCGGGAGATTATACGTGGTACAAAAACAAGACTATTTTACTATGATTGTTAATTAATCCGATCCAGGCTGTCCCTTGCTGTCTTCCCCCAGCGATCCCCTAAGCCGAGGTCCGACAGGGGGTAGGGTTACGAGTTTGTCCGAAAGGGATATCGGGGCCCTGGCACACAGGCATCTGAAGGAACACGGGTGGGTTTTAGTCAGTAAAAGTCTGACACGCCCTCCCTCTCCACCCAGGGCGGGAGAAATTATTTGATAATTTCCAACCTAAAAAAAAAAGGGTGCCCGCCCTTAGCGTGAGTTACTTAATTTATAAGTTTATGCCCTGGCTGCAGGCCTTAATTTATTGAGGCACCCTCAGGAAAGTCCGGTTAAGCAGACGAATCGACGACAAACTCCTAGGTTGACATTCGAGAAGCCAATCACAAAAAAAAAAAAAACATTTTTTTTTATGCTAGAATTCTATTATGTTTATGTTACTATTTGTAGGTAGTAGCTGCAGGCCATCAGAAGCTGTTTTTCAAGTCAGCTACAATATTTCATCTTACACCTTTTAACAGACTTACTAGTACGTAGTTATGTGAGCACTATGTGGGTCATTTTTAAAATAATTTCCTTTTTTTTCCCTTTTCTCAGTTACTAATGATGGTCTGGCATTTTCAGCACTTTATACGGCCTACCCAAATGTCATTTCCTTGGTATTGTTCGCCGAGTCGTTGAGCTCCTTAAGTCTTGAGTCGAGCTGCACGATTACTGACAAATGCTTGCACTGATTGGACAGGTCCACTCAAATTTGTGTGGTTCTTTCCTCAAAAGACCATTTCAAACACGGATCTACATGGTCCTCACATGATCTGACCAAGATTATGTCTGGACTTTAAAAGAGACTTTGACCCCTGAGTTTGTTTCGCCATTTCTTCTCATTTCTCCTATCTAACTACAGATAGGAAATGTCGACTACTTAGCTTATTTTTTAATATGATGTGTAAAAGCGATTCCGATATCCTATTTACAGAATAAACGATTTAATTTAATTTCATTTCTAGCTAATAGTCTGATTTGGAAATCTGATGCACTGGGACCACTAGTAATAAAATTGTTGTTCCAGTTATTGATGTGTAACAGTTTTTCTCTCGCTTTCTATCCGAGTGATTTCGTGAAAAGGGGTCAGCAGTGTGTATCAGGAACTGACAGCTTGAGCATGGAATAAGTAAGTACTTTTTATTAGCATGGAATTAGTAAGTACTATATAGATTGTAAGTAAGACCAGTGGACCACCACTAGTAATTCATAATTATTCGAATAAATATTTCAGTATTGATATTTTTTTAAGTTTTGAGGTTTTTTCTGTCGCTGCTCAGTTGCTTATTACCAGGGTGAGATGTCAGATGTTACACATCATAATATGCGACTACTGTAAGGCTGGCTCGTTATTTTAGTCCTGAAATACCATGACATCATAAAGAGCACCAATTCAAGCCCACTTATCACTTGTAATAGCATTACCAGACCACACAAATCTGAAACCATTTATAACATAAAATACCAAAATTTTATCGTTCACTTAAAAGAAACCAACCTCAGGTGGACTATTAGGCGAATTGAAAGGGACTAGGGATGTAATGCTTTAGGGCTCGGAATGAAATATAGGCCACACGCTACCGAGGGAAGTAAAGGTAGGTAATAACGGCAATTTCAAAAAGCCAAACGCTCAGACTTGAGCCTAGGATGAAATAAAAGCTTTCACCATGACGTAGGAAATGCATTAGTTCTGAAGGCGGCTTTGAATGTATTATTGTGTTTCAAAACTTAATAGTACGACCGATGATTTATGGTTTATCATTATTTTTCTTTATGTATGCTGTATCGGTACAGCGTCCTATTTATTGTTTGCTGTACCGGACGACGTCAATACGTCGGCGCCGGCTGTCGCTGAAAACCAGCGCTGGGGCTCTGTCTTGTATAGGGTCGCAGCATAATGCTGAGCGATAGCCGTTTTGCGTTGATGTGACGCATGTTTCCCTCAACCTTTTCTTATGTTTGTGTTTATGTTCTTTTTTGCGTCATGTTTACCGCAAATAAACGTATTTTCTTTCTTTCGTTCTTTTTTTGAAGATTCTCCTTTACGTCCAATCTTGGACAAATTGTAATGTTCCCACTGCTAGGACACAGCCCTCCTCTCTGTATGAGAGAGTGGGCCGTAATCCACCACGCGGGCCCAGTGCGGGTTAATAGATGTCATGACTTTGAATTTTTGGTTCTAGGACAAGCCGGTTTCCTCAGAAAGTTTTCCTTCACCATTTTGAGTGAGAGCAGTGGTAATGAAATAATTACCTACTTAAAGTAAAGCGCCTGATGAGGTTTGAACCTACGACCTACAACTCGTAAGTCGCGGTCGTTGACAAATTGTTTAATTACATAACATTAACATAACATCACGCCTGTAATCCCCGAGGGGTTAGGCAGAGATCTACCTATTGTACACTCACGTTTCGCCAATTATATTTAAGTCCCATATAATAGGGGACGAGCCTATTGGCATCAAGGCACAAATCCAGACTTCGGGCTGCTACTGAGAAATTACTTGTGGAAAAACCTAATAACACTTTGCCCGACCAGGGAGTTGATCCCCGGAATTGTTTAATCATTCATAAAATATATGTATTCTAGGCTACATATAAATATAATACATTTTATATCTGTTCTGTAACTTTATTACTTGTCAAGTTGTCAGTGTCAAATAAATTACTATTCTAAACCTATTTTCAAAGCATTTCAGACGCATGGTAATAGAACAACCATCCATAAGAATTATTGGCTTTAGTCTGTATGTTTTATTGAATTTATATAACGATATTCTGGAGACTCGTCTAATATAAATTCAGTGGGCACATTCAACATATTGCTCGCTTGAGCAATATGTTTCCCTTTGTGGGATCAGGAACGATAAAAAACATTCAGACCTCAGACTTTTTGCCAACCACGTAAAATAAATCAAAGTTGTTTTCCAATCGCACCTGCCGAGCCCCTTCAGGTTGGGGAAGTGAATTGGCGTCGAGAGCTAGAATCTCGGGGATCTCCTAGTCGTATCTGTCTCTAACATCCTGCACAGCTACTCACTATCACGTCAGCTACGCTCTAGAAAGCCCCCTCTCCCCACCTTTGGCCGACAAAGGCACTCTAGAAATCCCGTCTATGGTTCTCTATTGTGTCACCTAATTTTTTTATCCATAAACTAAAGTGCCTTAACTTTTTTTGTCCTAATCATCATTTGTCCTAATGATAACTTACCCGAACTTAATATCACATAATATCACATGCCATAAAATTAAAATCCCAAAATTTTATATGTCCTAAATCCGTTTGTCATAAATATTACAATCAATAATATACAAAAGACATAAAACCGTTTTCAATAAAACTTATAAGTCCTAATTTCAAATTACATAATGTTTATTTATGAACAATGTATATTTAATGTTAATATTCAATATGTATAATGCTCTATTTACAACCTCATCTAAACCAAATGATTCACCAAGAATAGAGATAATCTGGCTCATCGTTAATGGTCACTGTTCTAACCTAACCTAGCCCAAATAATTCAATAACAGTAGATGGTATCTGACACTCACCACCTGCTCCTCAACTCGCGGGCCGCCTCGCCTCTCGGTGCCTACGCTATTTTAAATTACACTCTGAAGGGTAGAGCAGACGAGACGATCGGCGGCGGCGATCTCTCGCGTCCGGCCCTGGTTCAGGCCATGGTTCGGAGCGAGAGTGCATGGGAGGCCGTCACCTCCTTCTGCGAAGCAGTAATGCTCGCGAAGGAGGAGGCGGAACGCGTGAGGGAGAGGCAGGGTTCGCGCCCTTACGCCCCTAGTCGCCGCAGGAGACGCCCTGGGCGTCGGGAGTCGCAAGCAGGCGCGGGCCTGCGGACGGTGAGCGATGGGTAGCTCGCCGTCCGATAAGGACCAGGCCCGGGTCGACGGCGCGTTGTTTTCCACGCGCGCCTCAAAGAGACGTCAGCACGAATTGACGGGGTCCATTAGGGCCAATGCCTGCCAGGGTTGCGAGTTTGTCCGAAAGGGATATCGTGGCCCTGGCACACAGGCAAATGAAGGAACACGGGTGGGTTTTAGTCAGTAAAAGTCTGACACGCCCTCCCGCTCCGCCTAGAGCGGGAGAAGTTATTTGATAATTTCCCACCCAAAAAAAAAGGGTACAGCAGACAGATTTACAGCGATTCGTTTCTGTCACTAAAACCTATTTTTTAGCAAATGTTTTAGGACTATTTTTTTTATTATAAATGAACATTCGGAATAATAATTTAACACAATACTTTGGACATATGACTTTAGGTCAAGTAAAATTAGGAGATTCAATTATTATAGTACTCGATATTATGACAAAATACTTTTAGAACTAAAGATAATTATGTTAAACAAAATTTCGGGATTTTGAACATTATGGTTACTGAAGTTTATAGCAAACGTGTTATGGATAATGATTTTCGGACGAACAATTTTAGGAGAAGAAAGAGAGTACCCCCGGCTATATTGTCCGACCCAACAATAGAGTCCACTGAATCCGCCACGGCCATTACCCGTCAAACAGGAGAGCATGAACACGTCCATCCCGCTGTCAGACTCAGAGGGCACTCGCACAACCTCATCTTCCTCTGAGGACGACTATGAAGTCGTCGCCAAAGGAGGTAAAAAGAAGAAGGGAGCATCCTCTCAAGCCAGCTAGGTCAAAAAGCCCCAAGCGGCTGTCTATATCCCCTCCCCCTTTACCTGACTGAGAGACCCGACAGTTCTCGTTGTCACAAGGGCCGGGCGGTACCCTCATTTATTACACAAAGGCACTGTACTGCATCCCCTTGGATCCACCCTCTCTCCTGCTGGCTCCAGGTCAGAGACCTGGATATCGCTATCTGTCGGCTCAGCATGACCGGTCATCAACTACTTAATCACCATCATATTCACTTATATCCCACCTACTAATGGTGCAGAGGATCAATGCCAAACATCCCGTTTAGAACAGCGGCACGACTTCTACCAGAGGTAGGATCGTGTTCAACCTAAATGCCACCCTCAACTTCGATGTCATCGCTACGATGAATCCTACCCATTTCCCAAGTTGACCATACTTCTGGGATTTTCTTGATAGCCGTGGAATACCTCTCCACTCCTCAAGCACCTCCCTCAGGAAGTGTTGCCCTCTAGTCGCTACATCACTATGTGCTAGCGAACGTTTTCGGGGGCCCATTATTGGAGTGTGCAAGTCACCCCGTGCCATGTTATCCGTGTATTTCATAACATTAATCAGGCAGGGGATATAGTTATTCCATAGTTCTAGCATAGTTACCAATCCACTATAGCCACCAGCCACCCAAACCCAATCGCCCAATATGTTTTGTTTCCATGTTCTGCAATAGTTCTGCACCAAACGGGGATTGTCCTTGGCTACATTTGCATAGTGCATACAGGGATAATCGTCGGCTGGTGTCTCAACACTTAAAATTGTCTAAGAGTCGGCCCCTTGTATGTCTTCCAAAAGTCCGGGACCCCAGGGTCCCAAGATAGGTCAAAAAATAATAATAAAGAAATAATGTTCATGCAAATAGATGAAAACGAAATAGGTCCTCATCACTACACATCTTTAACATAACACACCACATGCTGCATTTACTTGGTTTCGGTCCGTAAATGTTGCATAAACCAGTCAAAGAGCTGAAAAGAAAAAACACTACAAAATGACCAACTCTATGACAATACTAAGGTTATTTTTTAATTGATATAAATGGATTGAATTAAATGGACCAGACACACACCGGAACCACAAATAATTTCACAATTTACTGCCTCTCTCATAATAGTATATCTCCCGGGCCCGCGACTCATGGTACTAGAAGGAACAATGGGGTTTTATTCGGTAGTAGTCCGACATAACCCTCTGTCCTTCCCAGGCGGAGGGTAGCCATGAGGATTTCACCAGGGAAAAAAAATGTTAACAACTTCAAAACATTTGAAGCACCTAACGTGGATAGATACACATAATTATAACGGTTTTTTTTTTACTTTCAAATCTCTATGAAAATGAATCCAGAACCACACACAGATTCTAATTCATCGAGCTTAGTTAATCAAATACTAGTTTAGAGCAATACAATATTCACTGGCCGCATATCAAAGTGGTCTCACTCATAAATCTCTGAGGCTAGACACCTACTCCTGGCGGGTTACCAGATCTATTTTAAGCCTAGTCTACAGTTTACCTTCACTAGGTAATAATCATTAAGGTTTGAGATTGAGTTAAACAAGATCAAATAGTTCAGCTAGTTTACCCTCGCAGCTTAATTGTGTTACACAAACACAATGACATTAGGCTAATTGACCGTTATGAGAAACTTTAAGGAAAGGGTCCTTAAGGTTTGGCCTCACAGAGGCCTTTTTTATGTTTTATCAACTCGAAAAAAAAACCATGCGGGGCAGTCTTTGAGGACTGCTGATAGAAATGAAAACTAGCGATCAGTGACGTCGACAAAAATCATGGAACTCGCGCCATGATTTATGTTCTCCCAAAAAGTACACATTTATACACAGTATACTTATATCTCATGGAAAGCGTTCGGTGACGATGACGTGAGTTCCATGATTTTTGTTCACCCAAAAAGTGCTCTTTGAGAAATAAGCCGACAGAAGGATCCAGTTGGGTTGGGCGGCATTTGGAAAACTGCGTCAAGTCTTCTCGTCGCCTATCAGTAGTGTAAAATTGGGGTTCCTGGATCGGGGATCCAGGAACCCGCAATTCCACACTTGAATATGGGCTATCTATCAATCAATCAATAAATTCATATTTGGAGCTATTATTTCAAACTGATTTAAATAATAGGAATTTCACCCTCCGGTAGAATCTGGTAGCATAGAATGTCTTCTGAATCAGGTATTACTAAATCACACATTATGTTCCTCGTTGATGATGTGACAGTTTGCCGACACTTTGTTGAACCCGCTATAAATTTTTCATGACCAATCTGCATATCGTTAACTCGGGAGAATGTTAGCTCTCTATTACCACTTTTAAAGACAAGTTCTTGAATGTTTCCCGAATTTAATGCATCATGCATGTTTAGATAGAATAAATCTTCTTGCGATGTATCTCTAACCTGAGGTTTTGATGAATCTACGCTCGAGTTTTTATGAGCGGGCTGCATATCGCGGACAAATATAGCTTCACCATTAACATTCTGAATAATAATTTTACAAATGCCTTCAGAAGTATATTTCACTGAATCTTTTTTTTTGGAGCTATTATTTCAAACTGATTTAAATAATAGGAATTTCACCCTCCGGTAGAATCTGGTAGCATAGAATGTCTTCTGAATCAGGTATTACTAAATCACACATTATGTTCCTCGTTGATGATGTGACAGTTTGCCGACACTTTGTTGAACCCGCTATAAATTTTTCATGACCAATCTGCATATCGTTAACTCGGGAGAATGTTAGCTCTCTATTACCACTTTTAAAGACAAGTTCTTGAATGTTTCCCGAATTTAATGCATCATGCATGTTTAGATAGAATAAATCTTCTTGCGATGTATCTCTAACCTGAGGTTTTGATGAATCTACGCTCGAGTTTTTATGAGCGGGCTGCATATCGCGGACAAATATAGCTTCACCATTAACATTCTGAATAATAATTTTACAAATGCCTTCAGAAGTATATTTCACTGAATCTTTTTTCATTGTAGCTAATATTATTTATTTTTAAATTGATCAAATTCAGTTTACGATTCAACCTTTTAGGTGCAATTGTAGGAATCGAATGTTGAATTAAATTACTGTAAGTAATTTATAATTACTTAGGCTCCATTGCTAATTGCATTTAGTAGCTTATTCAGCAAACAATCAATCTATCCTCCTCCTCTTTAGAATAATTTTATATTTTTGTTTCTTTTAAAAATAGACGTTTTGATTTGTCAACATAATCCATTCCTTTCACAGCGTTCAAATAACAACATTGAGGAAATTGTATAGTATGTTGCATCCAAGGATCATTGTAAATCTCCCAATCTTCTATAACTCCTCCACATGAGAAACATGCTGCTTTATCGTTTACTCCATTTCCACAATAAAAAAATCCAGCGTCAGCCATTTCCATTACCAATCTTCTCCTTGAAACAGCCGTTGCCCAATAGTAATTAAATGAAAATTCACGCATTTTAAATGCACTATACATGTCATATCAAGGATTGTATTTATTTTGACACATGTTCTGTTTACTCACTTACTAGTTCTTGATCTAGGTAATTGTAAATGTATAATGACATCGCACAGCTGTTACTAGCAACTTATAATGATTAACATTGGATGGCATTGGTAGGGATAGGAAACTGTCACCCAACTGTGAAAAATGAAACAAGAAAATATTTATTTCAAAAGTTTATTATCTATACATCATTTATTTAAACTTATTACATTTTTTAAAGCACATATTTCATCATGATAAATACAACTTAACATATCATGAGAATGTTCCTATTTATTATACAAGCTTAATAAATTAGGACAACCTTCATCTTCTAAATTTTTGATATTATTATTATTCGAAATATTTTTTAACCATAACACTTTTTCTAAACCTTTGGTGTACACACTTTTATCTCTTAAAATATCTACAATCAAATTCTGATGATTTGAATAAGGCACAAATCCGTCTCTCCAGTATATCTTTCTATTACGTTCAATCCAACTGACTTGCCGTTTCTCTGGTTTCGTCAAATCGTAAAATGGAAATGGCGAGTTAATTAAAAACACCTGAATTTTTTTACCCCATAATACAGCAATTTCTTTAATAATAAATTCATTTGTTTCTGTTTTAAAACCTTGAACATCCACTATGGCAGTCATGATAACCTGCGCACTATGTTATTCAAAGGTTTATATTCCACAAGTCGATCGTTAATAATTAAACAATATCCAGTTGTGTTATCTCGTATTGCCGCTGAACATTCAATCTCTAGCCGGACATCTACAGGGCCTGTTTTCAAACTATCGTTTTGTCTTGAACAGTCTAAGATAAAGAGAGGGGCTTTTTCTTTGAACTCTTTTATGCCAAGCAACGGGTCTACTGGACAGTTGTAATACGATTATCGTAATACGTTCGGACAGTTGTAATACGATTATCGTGTAATATCGTAATACGATAAAATTTCACAAACATTTCATATAATATACTATATTTGTTCTCAGAAAACTTTAAACCTAAAGGTTCATATTATGGATAATATTGTGAATTCAGAAAGAGCGTAATGTTTGTTACTTCACAATGATCGAATACTGAACTGTCTTTAGTTTTATTATTTTTTCGATTAGTTTGTAAACAAAAAATTACGTATCTGGGTTTTTCCAATTGTGAAGCAGTTTTAACAGACCAAGAATGCTTTGTGGTTTTAGGTAGTAATGGATACTCATAGAGATCCCAATTTCTAAACGCCATCTGAATAGATTTATCTCTTTCTAAATGTTTTAAAAGTGTCAGTCGTTCTCGGTCTGGTACTTTTATGTGCGGAACCCTCCACTGAACTCTTTGTATATCTATTTGAAAATGAGCTGTATCATCAGTAAGAATAACACTATTTAAGTTAGTGTTACTTCTGTTCAATATAAGTTCATGTTTGCAATTTATCACTATTTTATTGTAATCCTCTGCAAACCCTAAAACCTTATTTAATGGTATCACAGCACTAAAATATCCATCACTTTGAAATCCCTCTAAACTCCAACCCCATAGGGCAGCAACTTTATTTTCTGCTTCATTTAATGAGATGTATGATTTTATTGTTGAAGTTATTCCTGAAATTTTTATACGATCTATTTCAATACCATTTATTTCGTATCTGATGTCTTGAAACAAAGACATAACTAGGTTATTAGTGAACGTAATAGTTTTCTTGATTTCTCTTTCTCCCATCTTTTCCGAGGAGTTTTGCCTGTCCTTCGATGTAAATTGAACTGGCTGATGGTAGCACGTATATGTCTTGTTGGTGTATGGGAATTCTGATTTCATCGTTTTCTCTAAAGCTGTTATTATAGGGATTGTATGAATGGACTTCATAACTTTCAATCGAAGTGTCGAATTGTGGTGATTCAGTAATCTGTAGTATATTCATACTTTAAACCCTAGAGCTTTAAGAAAATCTTTATTCGCTTCAGTCAATTTCTTTACTTTTTTCTTACGTCTCTGCACTTTGACAATCGTAGAAGAACTAAGACGTTTTGTTTTCACGGGGATGTTTTTATAGTATATTATCATTTTGTTTTTCTTAAATGAAGACGTAGTTGAATATATTCTTCTCCAAAGTTAATATAATGACCAAATTGATCAACAATCCTAACAGATATAGATGAAATTATATTTTTGTTTACTGGATAGTAAATAACGTTTTGCGGTATTTCTATGCACTGATGACCTGGAGCAGTATCAGATACAAATTCATGAATGAAATGAGTTGGTAATCCGTTGCAGTACGAACTGTGAACAAGATCATAATCGATTCTGATCACAGACAGACTGCTGTTATTAATGGGGATATTTGGTCTTGAATTTAATACTGAAAAGTATAGCAAACCGCACTCGTATTGGTCAGGTAAATGAAGTGGTGGTTGAAAGTATGTAACCAGTTCCGATTTATTTCCAGAGATGGTAACCGTAGTAGACATGCTTGTATACTGAACTCTCTTGCAAGATTCTGTTTATTTTATGCTTTTACTATACCAAAAATTCTTCAAAAAGTTTAAACAAAGATGTCCACAATTGAAAGGATGATCACGCTGAATATTATCATAATTATAGTGAACATCGGAACCCACATATTTTATAAATTCCTTTGGAGGTTTAAGATTTCCGTAACTGTCCAAGTACTCAATATAATCATTGTATTTTGCATAGGCTACCCAATGAGAGCCAGGATCTTTAGAACTATCTAAATTAATAACTCCACATTCTTTTTTAAACGGGCATTTAGGAAGCTCATCTCTCATAAAGACTCCTCTAAAATAGGGAATATTATTTCCATACTTCAAAATGTCAAAGTTAGTTAAGGCTCGTTTGGGTAGCCGATATCTTAGTTTTTTTCATTCGATACAAACATTCCAAGACCATTTTTATGTGGTTTAAGGTGTAGTCCTTTCCCAATGCAGAGAGCTTCCATTTTTTCATTGTGTCTCTTCGATTCAGCCAACAGCTTTCTAGCCATCTTGAATTCATTTATGGTTTTGGCAATACCAGATGCACCGCCTGCTATTGCCCCAACCGCTGATAATCCAGCAAAAATTGGAATCAAAGGTAATACACCACCAGTTTTTGGTATAGGAATAACACGAGGAAGTTTAATTGATAAATCATCAGCTAATTCTCTGGCTGCCACCATAGCAAATTGTATTGCTACTTTCTTACATTTTGGTTTTAGTTTTTTCATGTGTCTTTTCGTTTTAGTGATAACATATATATATATATATAAATTGTAGGATTTATTATCGATTTTAATCAAAATGTCACTATCGTTATTCGAACTATCAATTTTAGAAAATGATACTACTGAATTTCCCATTAATAAAATTTTGTTTTCACTTCCTATTCCAAACGGTATATTTAAACCATCATAAATATCATAGATATCAGGACCCTCTAATGAAATTTCTAAATTATCAGGTAATTCCATTTCAGGAGACTTTTTAACCAATTGTGTAGAATTAGGTTTTGGTTCATAACAGTCCTCAAACTTTGTAGATGAACTAGTATTAATGTCATCCAATTCAATATCTCCAGAATTATTGAGTATTGTATTTTCTAAACGTTTTATTTTTTCCATATTTATATTCGAATCAACTAGAGTTTTAAGGGGATCTGTGACAGGTTTTAGCATTTTATCGAGTGACAAGTTCATTGAGTGTTCCTGGTCCTTCAATTGTTTTATTTTATTCTTTATGGAGTCTACAGACTTTATTAATTCTAATTTAATATTTTTCTCCATTTTATATTATAACAACTACGTTCATCTAAAGATCAAACTACTGAATTTGTTTTTGTATATTAATTACATATAAGTAAAACAGTCAGTCAAATTTTAAAAAGATATCAAAATTCTGTCGGTACCTTCCATTATTTAATAACGATTCTTTATTAATAAGTAAAAAAATATAAGGTTTACTCCAAACTGTTTGACAAATGTTCTTGAACTCTTTCCATTTTAAATCGGAACTAACATGCTCTTCATAAATATGTTTTAAATTCACATCATCTTGCTTGATTATAATAAGAAAATTAACGCTGTCACGTAACAATTGTTTGGGATTTTTTGAATAGGTTTGAGATAAATAGAAACAATCGATTTGTTTATGCCTTCCCATACAAAAATAATTGCGGATATTTACTTGATTTTCACACGTAACATCATCGAAAATAAATACAGAATTCGTTAAAGCTTCATTCGGAGAAATAACATCTTTATCATCACTGAACTCGTAGAAGTTAATCTGTGGTACTCTTTTCAAAACTTCAGTCAAGAAACGGTATTTTGGTTGAAAAGTAGTTTTAGAGTAAAGATAAAGATTTTTAAATTTGAGTCCATTTTGATGTAGCAGTAAACTAATCATAACATTCGTTTTACCACAGTTTGATGGACCGCATAGTATACAGTGAATGGTATTTGGCAATAAAGCGCTATGTCTGATGTGGTGAACGGAGTCACTTAATTTTATATTATTAACACGGAGGGATATGGGTTGCTTAATCAACTTCATCTTACCTATTAAATCAAAAACTACTTAACATGCACATATATACTTGTTTAACTAACCAGTCAAAACTTGTTTTGAGTACAAGAAAGATGCTATTCTCATCTTTCAAATTTATACATAAATGTAATCTGAGGTAAGGAGTGTACTTAACATAGAAGCAATTACTTCACTTCGCTGCCCGCTTATCCATAAGTAAGTCGTTTCGTGTCGCTTTCGTTTATTAGGACATTGTCAAGGTAAATATTTTTAAGTTTATTGTTTAATTATTTTATTATTTGATCTAATAAAAAATAAATAATGTATACTTACTTTTATTACAGCATCATGTCATGCTCACCATCCTACAGTCCTGTTTTAGATAATATTAACCCTCAGTGTAATGTAAGTATCTAAGCTAGTTTTGCTATTATCATTTAAATTCATAGTTGGTGCTGCACAAAGCAAAAAAATATATCTTTGTATTTTTTTTTTCAGAGTTTGATCGCCGATCCAGTTATAAATCCTTTCTACTATGCTCAAGATAAAGAGAGTTGGTACGCTGAAATAGCGGCAACTGCGGCAAGTGTGTGTGAAGAGAGTCAACAGCAAAAAAATGATGACCAAAAACAGAAGAAGAAGACGCAGAAAAAAACTAAATCAAAATCTTTTAAAAACACATCCTTTATCATGCGTGAAGAGCCAGGGCATGTTCGCCAGCTAATAAAAATAATTATACATGATTTGAACGGTTGTCACATGGATGAAACAGACACTGAACCGGATAGTGCAAGCGTGAATGTACAGTATTTAGTGAGAAGTGATTATGATGATATAATGTGTGAAACTGAGCATTTAGTGAGTAAAATAGTTAAAAAATTAAGTTCGACTTCATAATATGGATTTAAAATGTTAGTTATTACGTTTGTGTAAGTTTGTGTCTATTTAGAGTTTAATAGAACCGAATGTGTATATTTTAAGTTCAATATAATAAAAAATATTCTATATGCTGGCAACTTTACTCATAATCTTTTTTTTAAGTGCTATCAACTTTGAAAGCTAAACATTTGTATCATGTATAAGTGTGTAGGTACATATTTCACTCATCCTTTAAACGAAAAAGTCACAAACAAATACTCTAAACCCAAATCCATAACAAAAATATTACTTCGCAAACGCTCGACTGATTTCAACACAAAGAATACCTTATTCAAATTCTACTTACTGTATTTTCTAAAAGTAAAGCAGCTGATCTCGTCTAAACAGCCATTTTACGAATACACGCTCTTTAGTTGTTTTGTTTCTTCGAATTACTGTCTCAAATAAAACAAAATGGAAGCTATTGTCCTTCCAGACCTTACGTTTAGAGGTCGTGTGTTCTCGATAAAGATACGAATTTTCTTAACTGTGGTTTACGAGTTACAAATTGAGTTTTATACAATCGGAGAGATATAGGACCACCGGATGCCGGAAACATGTTTACGTCCATTGGTGGATTAGAAAAGTTATATAGTTTTTAGTTGAACATAGTGGCAATTCGATTTGGGAACTGTCTTTAATCAATTACGTATCCACCATCGTCTTTGTTCATTTTTCCGTTCATATTTAGTCCATTCTTCTCTGGAATGCGCTGAAACGCGCCTCTTGATATCAGGATGGCCACCAGTCGGTATGCATTTAAGGGGGATGCGCTAAGGTAGCACGCGAAATTCAAATTTTATTACGTTTTTTGTATTGTATTGCCGATTCTAATGATTATAATTCTGTAAAACCATATTTGTTACGGCCGCGAATCATATTTAGATCAACATACAACCTGTTACTGACCTGCAAATTGCAAAAAACGTAAAAAAATTTGAATTTCGCGGGCTACCTTAGCGCATCCCCCTTAAGCGGAAATTGCAGAGTTATTTTCAAAACAAATAGCGTCCAGTCATATCAATTATCTCTTTTCTTTGAATTTGTATGTATATATCGGAAGGGTCATGAGTACGGGATGTCAATTGACAACGAAACGCAAGTGTGAAGTTGGCGCGCTTCGACAGAGTCTAGCCTGACGTTCGTGCGAGTCGACGAGAGCGCTACAGCGGCGTGGAGAAGATCTCTTGACCATCGGACTTCGTGCGGACCACATGTGCCTAGAAACTGTATAACGTTTCGTTTTGTTAATTTTAATAAGTTCAAATATAACCTAAACTCAACTTCAGACTTTTCTTCTCGCCCGCAATACACATCTACGCTCAGTAAAATGTTCAATGGTGAAGAATCCAGCTCCAATCGGCCTCCTGTCCCGACATATATATATATATATTATAATGTAGCTATTTATTTTAGTAAATAATACGTATGTATGTAGGTGTAACCTATCTATGAACTTGTGTGCCTATTTTATCTATATATACCTAATTATAATCTATTATGTTATCTTTTAATATTTCTTATTATTTTTATTTTCTCTCAATCAGGGCACCTGCCATCTTATCTCTTCACTACCCTTAATTGACTAGTAGAGAATGCCTAAGGCATTAAGTCCGCCTTTATACCTCATTGTGGGTGAGAAGTTTAAATAAATAAGCTTGCAGTACCTTGGTACTCTTCTGACTTTATGTAGTTTTCTCTATTAAGTTAATTGTTTTGTTCATAATACACCCTAAATAGTGTATAAAATAATAACTTTACGTATTTCTATACGCTATAAGGGATTTTTGAAATTATATCCGTGGCGTATAATATAACTGTATGTCGAAAAATATCCAAAGAAAATAAAGAAACAAGTACACTGGGGGTACGGAGAAAAGGCGTCAATATTTTCATTGAAAACTTGCAAAATCCAACAACGCGAACGTTTAGAATCCATACATTCAATACAATATAATTTAATGCGTTTAAAGGCTTGCGTACCAATACTGAAGCCAATAAAGTGCAATGGAACCAACATAATACCGATAAAAGAATTCGCGCGGTAAGCTAAATGTGTTTCTCTTTCACAGAACATTTTCCGTATTACAGTGTTTTGTAACAAATGTTCTACTTCTGAAACAAGCTGCGACGTTGTACTGATTCATTATTGAATTTAGTGGAAATAAAACAATAACGGTCCCGTACAATGTCGTACTGAGAAACATTCTCTAATTTTAATGGTACCTACTATGAAGCCAATTTATTTTGTTTTTATGTTCATTGCCAAATCTCATTTTAGTTGTGTTGTGTTAACTTTTATACGAGTATGTTTAATCTTGGTGCTTATAATTCTGAAATCTGAGTCATTTTAATGATATTATGCTGGGCCGTAGGCAGTCTAGTATTAATATGTATCGAACGTATGAAAATCGGAAAACAAACAAATCGCATTTACGACTATCGGTAAAATAAATTTCGTGATTTTTAATTAGACAGAATAATTCTTAGGTATTATGAAATTCAGACTTTTGAAAATCGGAACATCGAAAGTCGGAATAAAATATTTCGGAGTATTTGGGTGTTCCCGTTTTAAACATCAGCTTTCTTAGATCCAATTTAATCTAGCTATTGCTAAGAACTTTTAGGGGAGACCGGGTACAAAAGTAACACTTTGTACTTTGACACTGATTTCTAGCTAATTGTCATATTTTTGATTAACTGAATATAGCCTAACATATAAACTTCGATTAAGCTCTACAAATTTGTATGTACCTCATTATTTGCTGTTTATTGTGAATAACAGAGACTTAAAAAAAAAACTCGAAAACCATTTCGAGATTTTAAGGTTTTATAAGTTATTTTTCTGTAGGTCTTAAAATTATAAGATCGTATTTATTTTCACAAAAATACTTAAAATCACTTGACTTTTATTTGAACTCTAAATGTCATAAAAAGTAGCCTGAATTGGGAATTTTCAGTGCCTCTTGTAATTAAATAATTAAGTTGTTCTGTATGTGTCATGTGTCAATGTCAACGACAAATTCACATGAAGCACTTATTATTATTCTATTCAAATAGGTAAATAGTGTAGTTTTTCACCAGCGGCCGACAGTACAAGTCGAATCACATCGATGTATCGCCTCAGGAAAACTTAACTTACGTTCAAATGATCTTCACAATAAAACAGACGCCGCACAGACTAGTACTCAACGTTTACTTCCTCGCACCATTTCTTTTTTAAGGTTTCTTTTACTAACAATCAATTTGTGTCGGCTATTTGTTGTGGTGTTTATACTTGACGGTATGAAGCACGTTGCAGAAGTAGTCTTTGATCCATTCATTTGATTAATAAGCTATAACTTTAAACTAAGGTACGGAAATCGCATCTCGTATGAAATGTAAACAAATTAACAGTCAAATTTGACTGTTTGACTTTACTGAATTTTGTTTTTAAATAAGTGTTAAACGTGGCAAACATCCTAAGGTATTCAGGCTACTCTAGAAGTCAGCACGAACAAAACTTTAAAAAAATATATAAAAATAACTACAGCTTGTAAAAACAAAAAGATGAAATTATGTGTTTCAAATATCTTTAAAATAAAAATATAAAAAACATACCAGAAAAATACTTTACATACCGAATTCTCGAGATCAACTTTTATGAGATTCAGTCTACGGCACACATAGTGTACATCACGTGACCAATTTTTGCATTTGATACACAAGAACTCAAACTCAAAGCATTTATTTCAATTAAACCAATTACAGGCACTTTTGATTGTCAAGGGGTCGGTCAGTCATAAAGATGAAGCTAGTTGCCCATTCCAAAGCTTAGTAGGTAGGTACATAATTATGGAGAAGAACGGGCAAGAAACTCCACGGACACTCTTTTAAATTGACATATGGTTACAAAATATTGGTTACATCATTCGTGTTGAAATTATACATGTCAGAACGAGAACGATGCAAAACGTCAAAAGCGTCCATAATATACAGTTAAAAAAAAAACAATTCAAAGATTAAATTAAAATAAGCCAAGCCCGCTAAGAGATGACCAGTCCCTACTGATGGCACCCGTTCACGAACATGACGCATGGATTAGCACCATTGAGCTCAATCATTTTGAAGGGTGATAAATGATTCAAAACACCCGCCACCATCAGCGAGACATTACAGTGAGCATGACATATTCTCAGCCGCCAGGGCACATTCAAGTCAATGAAAGACTTACCCAGTAAATGGTAGCTTTATAGTAAGTACATAGTACTCACATATGTGCTATGCAATTATATAATACTAATAGATTTAATTAATACAATGCAAAGATAGTTTTGAAATCTTCAGCAGCTCCAACAGTACCTATTTCCAAATGCTAATCAATTAAGTTTTCGCCCTTGTGGACCAGCGTTGAGCCTAACATTTTTATCAGTGATGTAATCCCCCAACTTATAGTGTGCGTTTTAAACATGATTTAAATTTTGTTTCATTCAGTTGAAGTATGTGCGGAGGTATTTTATTGTAACATTTTAAACAGTACCCCATGAAAGATGAGTCTACTCTAGCCAGCCTGAAACCTGGTTGAACTAATTGGTCCCTATTTCTAGTCCTATAATTGTGTCCTTCGCCTCTTTTACTAAAAAGATGTAGATTTTTCCTAACGTACATGAGATTTTCACAGATATATTGACAAAGTACCGCCATGATGTTAATATCTTTGAACAGTTCCCTTAGAGAGTCGCGCCTGCGGAGGCCATATACGGCTCTGATGGCTCTTTTCTTCAGAATAAAAATAAACTCGATGTCTGCAGCCCGTCCCCATAGTGAAATACCGTATGACATAATACTATGAAAGTACCTAAAATAGACTAGCCTCGCGGTATCTACATCAGTAAATTAACGGATTTTTTTCTCTGAACTTAGCCATCCTGCAAAGGATGTTATATGCGGACCCCATTGAAGCCTTGAGTCGAGCATGATCCCTAGGAAAACAGTTTAATCGACGAATTCTAGTTTCTCTTGATTCAATACTATCTCACAATTACTACTTTTGATAAAGAAAATCTTATGCACTTAGTGTTTTCCCCATTTAATACTAAATTATTAGCAGTAAACCAATTTCGGACCTGCAGTAGAGCATTATTTACTTCGTCAAGATTTGATGCACGTCTGTTAATTTTAAAAATTAAGGAAGTATCGTCAGCAAATAACACAATTTGTGGTTGAGTTTTTAACAAATAGGATAGATCATTAATATATACTAAAAAGAGAAAAGGACCCAATATCTACCCTTGTGGTACACCCATTTTTACTTATAAGCCGAGTGAATTGACTCCATTTATTTGAACTTGCTGCTGTTGATTTAAATAAGATTTTACTAAAATGAGTGCAAGTTTTCCAAGGCCGTAATGCTCAAGTTTCAAGAGTAATATTCGTTGTTTCGTGGTCGACACAATAAAATGCCAAGACAAAAGTAATCTCCTTCGTCAGATGAATTGTTATATTCAATATTTTCTTTTTCTTTACTTGCCTTCTTTGTTCTTTTTCCTTTTCCCTTCCCGTTTGTGGATGTATCAGTATTAGGTTGTAAATTTGTTTTCTTGGCTTTCATTGTTTCTTTGTATTCTTCTTCAATCGCATTTTTTTTTGGGCTTGTCAGTCAAAATAGCAGTCTTACGTTTCTTAGGCCCCTTCTTTGTTTTAGTCCTCGGACCTACTCTTGGAATATGAGTGATAGCTCTAGATAGACTGAGAAAAGAATTGGTGGAGAAGAACCCACTTGTAGTCTGCTTGGTCCTGCTACTGGCGAGTTAAGACCATCAATTGACATATTAAGTTAATTAATTGACGTGTTAAGTGAATCATACTCATTATTTTACGGAGACAAAAGTAACATGTTACTTTTGTACCCAACTACGTTTTTGTTAATTCATGAATTCCTACCTAAAAATGGCAATAAGAACACTGTGTAAACAGGGTCCCCTATGTTGTTTCGAACGCCGCTGTTGCGACACACGCTGTTGCGAATTATTTTTCCACTGCCTCACAGGTTCGAAAGCTCATGGACTCGAATGAAGTAGTCGCGAAAGACGCTGTTTCGAAAAACATTTTCACTGCCTCATACGCTCGAATGCTTGTGATTTCGATTTATTTAGTCATAAAGTGTACAGAAAAGTATTTAAGCAGTAATTAAATAAAATCAACAAATTCGGTGTCAACATCATCATTTAATATAACGTATAGTAATTTAGTTAAATTGGATATTGATGAAGAGTTTTTGTTTTGGTAACTGAATTTACCAACAATAGAGGGGACCTGGCGCTCGGCGGCCGCTCCCGCGGCACGCTCGCTTCGCTCGCTCGCCTTCGCGCGTTAATGGTCACTGTTCTAACCTAACCTAACCCAAATGATTAAATACTTTTCTGTACATTTTATGACTAAATAAATCGAAATCACAAGCATTCGAGCGTATGAGGCAGTGAAAATGTTTTTCGAAACAGCGTCTTTCGCGACTACTTCATTCGAGTCCGTGAGCTTTCGAACCTGTGAGGCAGTGGAAAAATAATTCGCAACAGCGTGTGTCGCAACAGCGGCGTTCGAAACAACATAGGGACCCCGTGTAAACAATCTAATCAAGAATAACTATGCAAATAGTTACATTGATATCATCATGTTGTTACTACGTAACCACTAAATGACTAAATGTCAAAAAACTTACTTTTGGTTCGTAAAATCACGTGGCGTCCTCTAATACAACATTACGGCGCAGAACGTGCGCGGTGACTAAACGCAAGCGGGGGGAGCGTCACCGGCTATCTACTGACGGTAGCAGGGCGGGGCGCGGCGTTTCGACTATTTAATAATCCTACAGAGCGTTTGTTACTTGCGACCCGCCGCCGCTGTTACTTTTTTACCCGGTCTCCCCTACCTATCTTTTATTGTTCTACTTAGCCCTAGCTTAGGCATAGGAAACCATGTTCATAAATACCATTACAACAGATCATAACTACCATAAATATCATATACACCGTGTTACGGCAAGGGTATACTCGTATATATATCAAAGCCACGGATCCTTTGGTGGTAACAAACTACATAGCAACATTTATTTAATTTTACCTACATAATTATAAAATTAAGAATCATTTAACTAATAACAATCAAATGTTTCCAATTTAATTCTTCACATCGACCGATCAGCTGACTTGGTCTACACGAAGTCAGCAGGATCGGTACACGTCTTAATCCATTCGTTTGATCCCGTCGCCAATCGTGCCGCCCGCGCCGCCGCGTGTCGGTCTGTCGGTGCGGCGCTGTGTCGCAGAGCTTTAACAGGTGTGTGTGTGTGTATTTACTAGGTGCACAGACACAGATAATGGATAATGGCCCTCGTAGTGGGGTGACACGTTTGTTATAATTTAATAAAGAAAAATATCGAACATTTTCAAAGTTATTCTTTTTGAGCTGAAATTTTGTACAGAGATTCTGAACCATATGCACTCTTCACCCAGTTTGTATGGATATACCCTTTCCGTAACACGCTGTACATGTAAGAAATGAGTAGGAAACTTTATTTTTGTTTGTTAAATTGTGTATCCAAAAGATAGCGAGTGGGATGCTTTATTAGTTTGATTTTGGAATAGTTGGAGAGTTATTTATTTGTTTATTATTTTCTGGCAGAACAAAGATGAGCCAAGAGTAAGACGGTTGTTTTTCTTTACTTCACTTGTATGTATTTTAAATAATATGGTTTTATAGATATATACAAAATTTTATTTGCCTTAACATGGCCACATACAATTATGTACGTATGTATGACTAATGCTTATTGCCTACGCTCTGCCTATTGTAATGAAAAATGATATCGTTGGACGCTACACGTCCTGTTTTCAGAACCAAAAAACAAAACAGATATTTTTATATGAACCTGATATATAACTTGCTTTGTTTAGACCCACCGTACCAATAAACATAAAACCATTTATTTTTTATTCACATCTGGTTTTTCGGGCCACCGCACAATGGTACGTGTTTTCCATTGAATTGTTCTCTCTCTAAAAACTATACAATACAGCTGACTGGAAAATGAAATAAAAAAGAATATAACGTAACACCAGGGACCTATGTTGTACGTAACTGAAATCAGTAGTGACATCCCAAGCAGCACACATGGCTGTGTAGCCACTGGACTATAGAATTATTGAAAACTCGTCGCTGTTTTGCTTTCCGTGCAAGGACTTTTCAGTCGGCTACTCAGCTCATAAAATTCTAAATTTGGCCCCAAGTTAACCAGCCCTAAGCATTATAGTAGCTTGTAAACAGTAAAGTTGTGTACAAAGCATTGTAACAGCTGAACAATGGCTTAGACAGTTATCAATAGGCAATGATCTGTATGTGTGGATCCAATTCCTTTACTTCAACTTCTAAGATAGTCAAAATATTACGGCTTTTGTTAAATAAGTATCTACTATTTCAATAAAAAATATATTTGTGAAACACAAGTGTTATGACAAATATTATGGCGGTCTAACAATTTCTATTGGTAAAAATAACTCTAAGGTAAGTTAATATTATAATTATCTCAGAATATCTCTATTGGTAAATTGTTCAGTTTGAACTAAAAATATTATACAAAATAATTAATACGGTGTACGAATTGTTCATGGATATTTACTCAAATTACTCCATTTAATGAGCATTAATATCTATTTGAAATAATGTGTTTTTACTTTAATAGCTCTCAAATATCATGAAAATTTTACAGGTGTTGATGGTTTTTCATATTATAATTTATCAGCTTGTTTACATTAAGGTGGATCCGGAAAGGTAGACCGCGAAACTCAAATTTGCTTATGTATTTTGCAATTTTCAGTGTTAGGTTGTATCTTGATCAAAATGTGAGTAGCGACCGTAACAAATAATATGTATTTACAGAATTAAAATCATTAATACATTTCTCGAAGTTAGATTTGTTCTCAAATGTCATGATTTCGTGAAAAAGTAATTCATGAGAAGAAATCTTACTTAGAGAGATATATTAATGATTCTAATGATTATAATTCTGTAGATACATATTTGTCGTTGATGATGAGATGATGATGTTATTTTTTATTTCATCTAATCATGACTGAGAAGCAGGAGAAAGCAGGCAAAGGGACCAGCTACAGTATTATCAAAAGAAGAGGAAGCCCTAATTTACAATAAAAAAAACATCTGTTTTTAGGGTTCCGTACCCAAAGGGTAAAATGGGAACCCTATTACTAAGGCTCCGCCGTCTGTCTGTCTGTCTGCCTGTCTGTCTGTCTGTCTGTCTATCTGTCCGTCTGTCACCAGGCTGTATCTCATGATCCGTGATAGCTAGACAGTTGAAATTTTCACAGATGATGTATTTCTGTTGCCGCTATAGCAACAAATACTAAAAACCAGAATAACATAAATATTTAAGGGGGCTCCCATACAACAAACGTGATTTTTTTGCTCGTTTTTGCTCGATATTGATAATCAATAATTAAATTAAAATAAAACAAATATTTAAGGGGGGCGCCCATACAACAAACGTGATTTTTTTGGCGTTTTTATAGATAATGGTACGGAACCCTTCGTGCGCGAGTCCGACTCGCACTTGGCCGGTTTTTTATTTCTCTAAATTACCCTAATTTGTAACACTTAACTGCAGCTAGATATATGAAGGATATTTTCACTATCCTTGCTCCTTTGCTAGGATAGTGAAAAAACATAATTGGACTAATAACAGTTAGTCCAATTATGTTTTTTCACTATTGGATTGGACTAAACAAAAACATAACTGGCGAATTGTGGGTGCATACTATAGGTACACCTCTGCCCAACCCTTCGGGGAAACAAGGCGAGTCTTCGGTCAGCTGGACCCGCTCGCTACTGGACCCGCGGGTCCACTTGACCAGATAATTTATTTTCTGTATTTTTATTGTTTAACTGAACTCTGTGGTATTTTGCTATTCAAAGCCACATCTTTATTATATTCATACCTATATTTACCTTTTAAAAGGCTACTGTGTCCATCAAATCTTGATAAATCTATTTTTTGTTTTCAAACATGAAATCATATTATAACATTCACCTATTACTCTTTACATATTCTTGGAACACTATTAACGCTGAAAAACACAATCTTTAGTCACTTTTAGCGGTTTTTGCAAACAAATACTGTATTTTATAGTATTAATTCTCATAATGTAAACAATCTTAGAATACACAGAGTACATTTGTATATTGTTAGAATATTTGTGACTTTGACATATTCCATTATAAATTGACACATGTCTGTTTTATTTTCTAAACTTTATAGCTTTCTTGATTAGGTCAGGTCTACACATAACTAGTGTTGTAATGCTAGGTTCACATGTAAGCCGTTTTCATTGATTCTGGCAGGTTTAATGCTCGAAGATTCTGGCTGACAATCAAACAAGTAATTTTTAAATTGTCAAAGCTTTTAGAACGGGCCCAGAATCTATAAAAGCGGTCATCAGAGCTGACAACAGTTTAGTCAGTTATTAGTCTACCTCCGCTTTAGTCTACCTTCGGGTTTGTCTACCTTCAATAGAGATTACCTGAGTTTATCTGCCTTTAATCAACGATCTGATTTCTGTTTAACTTCAGTTTTGAGTCAAGTTCTGTGTAATTTATTATTATTATTTATTTATCTTTATTAAACAAGGTAAGTACAACTTATAAACTAAGCCCCACAAAACCGTAGTAGTGGTTTGACTATGGGGTCGATGAGATTTACTTTAATGAAGTCTAATTGTGAAAATTAAATAAATAATAACTATTTATAATTGTGTGTGATTGAAAACTACTCCTCCATTACCGCGGGCTCTCTCGCCTGTTCATCTGAGCGGCCTCTGATTGAAGATTACTCTTTCATTACCGCTGGCCCTCTCTCCTGTGCCTCTGGGAGGCCTCTTATATCAGTAGCACACTAACTGAGCGCTGAAAATCACAGCTGTTGCTCAACACAGGCTGTTGATTACACCCTCACACGTCGGGAGGTCAAGTCACTCCTCCTGTTGAGTATGAGGCAGTGTCTCCACTCTCCTGAAACGGCGAAGACTCATGATCACACACACACCCTCCCCTCTGCTCACTCTCGAACAACACCTAGTTTTCCTTTGTCTTATCTTATCTATATCTTGGATCAGAACTTTTCACTCCTGAACAGAATTGCCTCCTCCTGCCCATTCAACTCAAGACGCTGCAGCCCTGTCCCGTTCCTGTCCTGAAGCCGTCTAAAGAACCTGACCCAGTTCCTGTGTACCTGGTCCAGTTCCTGTTTTCCTGAACCCGTTCCTGTTTTCCCGAGCCCGAGCCACTGAATACCTAATTCCTTTTTTTGTATATTTTTGTAACTCTCTTAGTTATTTAACTTGTAATGAAATTAAATGAAATGAAATCGTTTATTATGTAAATAGGATATCGGAATCACTTTTACACGTCATATTAAAAAATAAGCTAGATGTAGTCGACATAGAGACTATGCCCCTCCCGTCAGATAGGAAATTTTCCTATCTGACGGGAGGGGTCAAAGTCTCTTTTAAACCTACGCCTGGCCTTCTGGCCCATCGTAACGTTACAACTCATATTCCATAAAAGTTAAATACCAGTGGATACAGTCGGGCGCAAAATTGGTTAGTGAAAATATTAAAGCGCAATTCAATTAGGTTTAAACATTTATTCTCAATCAAAATCTAAAACATTTTTAAATTAGGTTCATGTAAGTAAAATCAAGACAAACCTTTTTCTAATGAGAACATGAACTTAATGTGATACGTACTCAATTATAACACAGAAAAACATAAGTACTATTTAAAAATCACAGACATATTTACTTTGTAAAGTATTTTAGTAGTTTACAATAATTAAAATAATATATTTTAATTCTTGTAAATGTGAAGACTATGTGGGTCATTGTTTTATTTTTTCTCAGTTAGTTTTTATCATGGTTTCTCTTTTGTTCATGTTTGCGGCCTACCCAAATGTCCTTTCTTTGGTATTGTTCGTTGAATCGTTGAGCTCCTTATTATCGGAGTTGAGCTGCGCGACTACTGACAAATGCGTGCACTGGCTGGACAAGTCCACTCAATCAGTGTAGTTCTTTCATCAAAAGACCATTTCAGACACCAATCTACATGGTCTTCACATGATCAGACTAAGATTATGTCTGGACTTTAAAATAATAGAGACTGTGACCTCTGAGTTTGTTTCGGCCTTTCTTCTCAGAAGTGTAAATACCTAATGGAATAAAATTGGTATATTTTAAGTCATAGAACTAAAAATATATTATACAGTTAAAGCAGTTAGTGCAGTTACTCGTACTAATAATTAAATTGGGCATTGGGTCCAGTCGACCTATTCAAAATGTGATTGGGTTGAGTGATCCCACGGGTCCATTTCGAGTGGGGTCTAGTTGACCAAAGACTCACAAGGCGTGATGTTATGTTATGTTATGTTTGCTGCTTTGCTTATCGTATTCTTTCCTTTTTTTCTTGTTTTATCGTACTGTAAAGTCGCCTTACGAGGTTGTGACGTCGAAAATCGTAATTTATCATAACACAACTAACCTGCATTACTGCATTACTAACATTCATTACTTCATTAATATCTGAGCAAATGCTTGTCAATAATTTCTATATAGTACCGTGTATTTTCTGGTCTCCACAAACTCTTCTACCTTGTGTGTATAGAAATTATTGACAAGCATCTGCTCAGATATTAATGAACAATGAATGTACAGATATTAATGGTAACTTGTAGTATAAGGAACTTATTGACATTTTAAATTGTTCAGAAGTATTTGGTCACCTTTTTTTTTCTTATTTTTTTTTTTCTTTTTGGCTTCGCATGGTTTGTGCATTTAGCCAGTGTCATGTAAAATTAGGTAACAATTACAAAGTTATAATAATTATGAAATGAACTCCACTCAATGCATGATAAAGATGATTGATGATATCCCGCCCCGCTCCCCTTGAGTTTAAGTAAAGACGCGGCACTTTACTGAAACCCCGCGCGGACTTCTTGAGAGAACTTAAAGTGATGTTGCACTGTTTTGTTTCATTTGCCTACATTAATGCAGGTTCACGAACACTTAATGGTTAATAATCCACCACTATTACACATTAATATTCGGCTAAACACAAATTTTAGAAAATAAAACAAAACTGCTAACATGACGCTTCACTTTCCCGCCAAGAAGTCCATTTGGTCACCTTGTCTGCTACAGTATATCTGACGACAACTGTACCATCATACTACATATTATGATGGTACTAGCTGGTTAAGAAGACATGTGGCCTTTGGCTACCCAAAGGCTGGACAATAGTGCCTTTAAATTCTACGTCGGTGATCCATGGATCTACTAAAATGCATTTTGTTGTTTTTTTCTCCATTAAACAGCTGTGCTGCCTCAAGACTAGTCTTATCCGAAGGTACAATCATCAGCAGCCTTTGACTGTAAAATAGCATGTTTATTGGAAGTAATTTCCACTAATGTGCTGCTTGGGACTGACCTACACATAGGAAAAATGCCTTTTTTAGAAGTCGTTCGGTACTCATAAATTTTCCAAATAGAACATCATTATGTTATTATGTTATATGAAATGTTTGAAATTCAGACTACGTTTACAATTCGCTAGCTCCTCTTAGTTGTTTACTGTTTTATTCATGTGGGTATTACTATGCCATACAATGATCACAATATAAATTAGCAATCTGTATGGAAGGGTTACGTATAGACTATATAGAATGTGGAGTCAACCGCTAACGTGCGGTTGGCTACGCATTCTATTCTAGTTTAGGTATAGATAATGTATACAGATATACCTATAGATTAGGTATACAGTATACGTAACACCTTCAGCATTCCAGTACTCTTCGGATTCCTATTCTTCATCTATACAAATAAATAAAATTGAACTGTCTGTTTCTAATATCAAAATAATAGCTTTTTACTAAATGCATATAGTTAAGTATAAACTGTACCTACTTGTAAAATGAAAAAATAGTTTTTAAAAATTTTGTCAGTCTGTCTGTTTGATCTGGCTAATCTCCGAAACGGCTGGACCGATTTTGACTGGACTTTCACTGACCGATAGTTTGATGTTATAAGGAGTAACTTAGGGTTAGGTTTTTTTTAGAAAAAGCCACTTAGAAGAAGCCGCTGGTAATAAAATCAAATCCCAAGTCACATCATTTATTTTAAATATGCACATAAAAGGCACTTTTGAACGTCAAAATTACTAGAAAATATAACTGATTCTAGTTGCCCCTTCCAAAAGGTAGTTTTATATGGAGAATTATGGACGATAACCATCACAGTTAACCTTTTACAATGTTTTTTTTTTTTTTGTATACACTATTTATAATAGAAAACTTCATCTACAGGTAATATAAAAAAATCTGATGTTTTCTTTTACATAATTATAATTTAAGTACAAGGTTATAAATAACATATACACATTTAAAAAAGAATACTAGTTATTCTAAAAACATACCTATTACCTCTATGATTCTAGATCTTAATAGGATAAGCCTCATAAACTCTTAACCATTTTAAACAACATAAAGACTAACAATCATTCTTTATCAATCCAAAAACGTGTTCAACAATGTCAATTTTAAATGCATGAAATTCAGTGGGTTGACCTTTACTTCAGGCGTTTGTCCCACAAAGCGGTAGTGGTCCGGGACTCTTTTTCATTACATTTACTATCGGATTGGATTCACACAGATTCCCGCAGAATATTACCATAATGGACATGTGTCCTAAGCGTTCAATAGAATATTGAACGAAAGACCTACTAAGGCGACAGTTGTTTAAAATTTTCATAAATTTTAAGTTTAAAAAAAGACAATTTAATCAAAGATATTTTATAGAAATTGTCTAGCATCTCAAAAAAATAAATCGCAAGTATGAACACGAAAAAACTTTTTTGTCTCGAAATGCTCAATATTTTGAACGACAACTACCTATTCATATTTTTGTAACTATAAAACAGAAATTTTTTAATCAACTAAATAAATATTTAAAACTGTTTTAACTTATTGGTGTGTGTTTATAAATTAAATTATTTAAACTGCGAAAAACTTATATATTATTGGCGGACACGAAATTCAACTAAATTTAAACGCATCGCCATTTTCAATCGTATTTGTATACCGCGATGCACTACTATAGTTTCTTCTCCTGCAATTCCTAAAGATTTGTCCTCTCACCGCGCCTTAGTCAAACACCATAACCAAAGCCGATATGTCATTGGTATACTTGGCCTTAATCAAGCGATTTCAATATGCACATACTGTTACTGGCTTGTAAATTCCCCAAATGGCTGGGGAGAGGCCTTTTTTCATCGAGAGGATGAACGAGCTTTTATCACACGCTTGTTTACTACGATTTGGCGATATAAGACCATTGTTGATGACTATTTGAAACAAAGTCAAATTCATCGAAAATCAAAGAAGTCATGTTGTCAAAATTTATTTGTGCCTATTCGTGGGATGTTCACAACAGACTCTTATATTTATTTTCCAGTTACAGACAAAACAATGTCTCATTAAATTAATTAATTTTATACCTAAACTACAACTAAATTACTTGTTTAGTTACTTGTTACTGTCTACAGCCTAACCAGCTAGCTAATTATAATGAGGTACGTACTTACATTAATTTATAGTTGTAGATAGTACACAACCTAAGATTTCACCAAGAAGTTACGATTTCAGAGAATTCAATCAAGAATTTATTTCATACGTTTTCATTATTATTTTATGAAGTAAAAGTATTACAACAATAAATTAACCGTCAGCATGAACCTACTGAACTTTAACGTTTAACGCTGATGGCCCGAGGCTGTATCATAAAAATTTCCTCGTATAGGCGCCGGCTCGACGGGCTATTAACTATAATGTGGTAAAGCCGATACACGCCCCTTATATAATATCTGCTCGGTTACCGTGTCTGCTAGATATTGCAAATAAGTAATACTATAATAAGTTAGTTTATTAGGTAGACTTATGGGCAAACATTATGCAGGATAAGAAAGTGCCCCAATTTAGACTAGGAAAAATAAAGAAAATGCTGCCGCAATACATCATGTTTAATCTAAATTGAATTCCCTGCCTAATGCACTCATTTTTGTAACAAGTGCATTAGGCAAAAAAAATGCAGATTAACAAAGCAGTAGAAATATACCAGAACCTACAAAAATATACTAAATACAACCCACTATTTGCGCAACGAAGGATTTGTCTAGTTGCTAATGCGCTTGAGTGTATGAAATATTCATGCAGGATCGGAATAACACTGAATTTGAAAAGCGAATACGTTTGGTTGACATTACGGGTGACTTCAGACGACAGAATTTTTGTAGTTTTAATATTAGGTTCTTGTAGAGAAAATAATTAGAATATGTTTACAAAATATTGAACTCTTGAGTGCCTAGACGAAATGTCTTTTTTTTTTTTTGGGTGGGTAATTATCAAATAACTTCTCCCGCTCTGGGCGGAGCAGGAGGGCGTGTCAGACTTTTACTGACTAAAACCCACCCGTGTTCCTTCATTTGCCTGTGTGCCAGGGCCACGATATCCCTTTCGGACAAACTCGCAACCCTGGCAGGCATTGGCCCTAATGGACCCCGTCAATTCGTGCTGACGTCTCTTTGAGGCGCGCGTGGAACACGACGCGCCGTCGACCCGGGCCTGGTCCTTATCGGATGGCGAGCTACCCATCGCTCCCCGTCCGCAAGCCCGCACCTACGGTGGCCGGAAATCGGCTTGCGACTCCCGACGCCCAGGGCGTCTCCTGCGGCGACTAGGGGCGTGAGGGCGCGAACCCTGCCTCTCCCTCACGCGCTCCGCCTCCTCCTTCGCGAGCATTACTGCTTCGCAGAAGGAGGTGACGGCCTCCCATGCACTCTCGCTCCGAACCATGGCCTGAACCTGGGGCCGGACGCGAGAGATCGCCGCCGCCGATCGCCTCCGTTAGGACACGGCGGTGCTCCGCCCAAGCTGGGCAGACCTCCACCGTATGCTCCACCGTGTCCTCCGGGTGATCCACACAGTGGTGACACCCGGGCGTTTCCTCCCGCTTTATCCTGAACAGGAACCTCCCGAAACAACCGTGTCCGGTGAGGACCTGCGTCAGGCGGAAGGTGAGAACGCCGTGGCGCCTCTCTAGCCACTCCTCAAAGAGGGGACTTATCGCCACAATTGTGGCGTGCACGGGAGACCGTGCGGTAACCCCGTACCAGCCAGATGGCCATGACCCTTTGGGACGCGTTCAACCGCTGGGCTGGTCACAGCCTTAAAGAACGCGCCCACACCGGTGCCCCGTAAGGGCCATGGACCGCACGATCCCCGCGTAGAGCCTCCGGCAGGAGGAGTTTGGACCCCCTAGATTGGGCAGGAGCCGCTTCAAAGCAGCCCCGGCCCGCTCCAGTCTGGGATCCAAACGTCGAAAATGCTCCACGAAGTTCCACCGGCTGTCGAGGACGAGTCCCAGGTACTTCATCGTCGACTCGACGCCGATGTATCACCTACGTTAAGTATTTATCAAAAAAATAAGAGTTTAGCTACTCAACATAATTATAATTCATTTTTCTATTGTCAACTTTTAGATTATTTATTAATTTTATAAAACTATTTTAGCACTTTTCGCCTGAAACACAGGATTATCTAGTTCAGGAACGTAAGTTTTAGAATTATAATTTACATTTTAGCAAAACTGTACGCATTTTTATGCCTTGTACTTTTTTGAATAAATTTTATTATTATAGAAATACGAAACGCTGAAGTGAAGAACATTGTTCACATATTGTACATGTTTCTACACGAGCAGCCTTGGATCTCATACACGCACAGACAGTACAACGCCTTGCATCTGGAAAATAATAATGAATTCGGGGTGCCGATGAGCTGCCCCGATTCTGCAGCGCATCAGGGATCTTCGCCGAATCACATGTAGACTGTTTCTATAATACTATGCGAAAACGATGTACAGCCCTGGTGCGTAGGGTTCGGGCTAGCTCCAGCGGCATCCTGAGGGCTTTGCGCAGAGATTCGATTGTCAGTACCTGAACCATTGTTGTATGGTTCACATACTGAGCAATCGAAGTCTGTAATATATTTATGTGGTATTTTTTGTGTTTATATTTTGTGTTTATATTTTAATTTTGTGTGCCTATGATCCTTTGTTGGTCTAAATAAATATATTATAAAATAAATATATAATAAAACGTTTATTTCTTAATAATATAATTTATAATTATTAAAAGCATTGCCACTGAGTGGATTGATAGACCATCTGGTATGGATATAAATATTAATATGGATTAAAAATAATGATTCTTTTCGTTTTTCCGGTTGATCATTAGCAATTTTTCATAAAAGCTTCAGCAATCATTAGCTCTTTGAAACACGCTGACCTGAAAAAGGGGTTAACTGGTCTTTAGATGTTAGTATACAAACCTTTTTGCTAACACCTATTTGGGCGTAATTTTCGATCGTATGCGAGTTGAAAGGCTTCCTTTTTGCTGTTCACTAAGATCCCCACATAACGAGCTTTTGCTGAAAGTACATAATAAACATTATTCAGTAGGTTATCTTGATATCCACATGCATGTAATATTTACCAAGCCTGAGCTTCAACGAACACTGGAATTATAATCTTCGTAAAACATCCACTATCCATTAATTCGGCTTTCGTAGTGTAAGCAGAATACAGTGTTTTGAGTCGGTATTTAAATTTGTTCATTATCATCAAGAACAAGGCTATCGTATGTTTATTAAACTAGGCAAGGATACTATCTTGCCTTCAGATAAGTGCTTGTTTTAAGGATATTAACACGCTCAGCGCTGGTGTATCCTTAATGATACACCACACGGCCAGACTTCAGAGGCCGGTGTATCCCTCATTATAGACCTTCTCAAAAAATTGTAGTAAGTGACACCAGTAGAATTAGATTCTGAAATAAAAAACAAACGCAATTCCAGCACGCTTTTCCAAAAATGTCCTTGGTGCTGAGCGTATAAGCTGTTGCATTAATTAATAAAAACATATTTTACGTTTTTTCTTTACCTGCTTCTATGTCACGAATTTAAATTTTAGTTACAATTTTTCACATGGCAGCTCGACTGAGTTGATTGAATCATAAAACCAACTGCGTTTAAAAGTCGTAACATAAGAGAGGTAAATAGGAACACTTTGTTTACCTAAAGGCGTGTACGCACGAACGAACAAGAACATTTTTAACACGAACATCGAACGCTTTGTTCGTGTTCGCTTTGCTAATTTATGTCCACACATACGAAGCAAACTTTCCGTGTTCGATGTTGATGTGACGAACACGAACACGTAACCCCGCTCTCTTTGGTAGCCATGGATTCACTGTAGGAAGTGGTACACTGTTGGATAGGTAGCTGATAACAGATGCGGGGCCCCGCACCACCGCTCTCCTCTAGATTTCGGTACAAACAATGTTGCATCCAATTTTTCCGAACACCAAAACAACACAGAACAACAAAATTGGATTAACACGAACAATTTTGACGAACATAGTGTTTGATGTTCGTTAGCTGATACACAGTACGCTCAAGCAAACAAAGTGTTCGGTGATCATGTTCACCATTTTCTTGTTCGTACACGCCTTAATATCCGTCTTAACACCTTATCAACCAGAAAAAACAAGGAATTGCTCATTTAAAAAGTTCTAAAACGTAATTTTGTTTTCTCTTTCACAAGTTAAATGGCTTTTACCGGCCTTAGTTGAATGACTCGAATTTGTGCGATCCCGCAAGCTCGAACGCCCCTAGTTAAGAACTTCGATATTTGTTTAAACACGTCGCCTGTGTGTGTTTGAGTTTATCCAAATTAAATGACGCTCGCATAAATTAGCAGGTGAGAAGCTATTTGATGGAAACTTTATAATATACGTCTATCGGTACTTAAATGGCTTATTATACCTTAGGTAACTCAAACTCAAAGCATTTATTTCAAATAAACCAATTACAGGCACTTTTGAATTGTCAAGGGGTCGGTCAGTCAGAGAGATGAAGCTAGTTGCCTATACCAAAGCGTAGTAGGTTCCTATGGAGAAAAACGGGCAAGAAACTCCACGGACACTTTTTTAATCAAAATATTGTGACAAAGTATTGGTTACATCATTCATGTTGAAATTATAAATGTGAGGACAATGTATAAAGACGTGCACGTAAAAAGCGTCCGCAATAAAAAGATAAAACCATTAAAAAAACAATAAAAATAAGTTTAAATAAGCCGTGGCAGCCAAGAAACGACTAGTCCCCACTGACGGCGCCCGTTCACGAACATGACGCATGGATCCGCACCATTTAGCTCAACCATTTTGAAGGGAACTTAATGATCCAACACACACGCCACCATCAGCTAGACATTTGAGTGACCATGACACACCAAGCCGCCAGGGCACATTCAAGTCAATGAAAGAGGTACTTAGTAAATGGTAGGTACATAGTGCTCACACTATGGTACTATATTGGTAGTTATATGTTAAAGTCTTTCTGACAGTCAAAGAATTATTATGCATGTATTTTGTGCACTATCTGGTGAGGTCATAACTGGCAGAATTATCTTTACAAAATTCCTTTTAGAAAATGTTCATGGATTTTGTTTTATTACGAAAGCAAATTGTGAACTTGCAAGCTTTGAGGAAATCCTAAATCCTAATCCTAAACACTATTACCGCTTGAATCGAATCCAAAACTAGGCCCCACATCAACCCTATCCCTTTCAATTGTAAACCAGAATTACAACTTGGTTCATGTCACAAGGATAAATGGTTTCAATACGTTCCAAATATGTGGGTAACAGATGACGTCATTTCAACAGTGTCCACAAACGATCGTTTACAGCTAACATTATGGGCCAATATCATCGGAGTGTTAACGCCGATCATGGTCGTACGTCACGCTTACACGATCACTGATAACCCGATGCTCGGTGTAAAGGGCTACATAACGTTTTGTTGAAAAAAATGTCTGTTGAAGGCTTATAGGTATAAATTTCATTTGTTTTCCGTGTTCTCTTTTGTTTTTTAATTTGTGTGAAAAAAGGATGTAGGAAAGGGATGAAACTGCTCAAATTGGCAAAAGGAAGACACTGCTCATATTTTCATAATCAATATAAGTATTGATAGTCGTGCGTCACGTTTAAGTACACGATCACTGATAACCCGATGCTCGATGTAAAGGGACGTTATGTAACGTTTAAATTTTATACATAAAAGATGAGAGTTGACTAGCGTCAGCAGAGGGGAGCCTGTGCAGGGACAGTCGTATACAAATAGACATATTAATAAATAAATTTATATATGGTACCAATATCGGGTGTAAAAAGACTTTCCGAAGCCGAAAGCTACATATTCTACCCATTATTTGGATCGTTTTTTTCCAATAGACCATACCTGGGAATCCACTGGTTCTGGAGATATAGAAGACCAAACTCGCATTATTTTTTTTACTTTTTGCGAAAATTAAGTGTTATTATAAAACTTTTTCCAAGCAAACATTACCTGGTTTTTCGATTTTTCTTAAATTAATTACGTTCATAGCCGCGATTATTCGATAAGTAAGAAGGGACGGGGCTTAACTCACACTACAGTACTGAGTCCGTTTGCCTGGTTTCTAAAAATAAATTCCTAAAAAAAAAAATCGGTTCCCAGCAATAATTTTCGCGCAAAGCTACTTAGTTAGATGTACTGTATGCGTAGTTGACGGCATTGTGATGTGTCTTTTTACACCCTGTATATAAACATTTATATAGCAAAAAGGGTCCAGTAGTGGAGATTGAGTTAAAACTAGATTCGGTATCCAGAATAGTCAATTGATAATAAGGATTACAAAAATATTCAAATACTAGCACGTTTTTTTTAATTAGATATTTGAACTCTGGACAAGCTTGATTTAAGGAAAACTATATGAACTTGTAGATAATTGAGCGCTAATCAATAATCAACTAAAATCGCGAAATGCAATTTTTACTCCCAACTTTACCAAACTGCGTATATCTCGGAAACTAAATGCTGAGAACTGCATGTCGATTCTGTAACCATCACACCGTGAAAACTTATGTGAAGTGATCATGGAGTGAGCTGTCAGTGTCATCCCACCTGATGCTAGGGATGGACCAAGTATTACATTTACAATCATAATCTAGATTTTAATAATATTTTTTATGCTAATTCTGTTGATCATTTTATATTATTTCAAAGATAGTATTTAAGTGTCTAAACATAGTAATGTGTATGGACTAGTCTAGGAAAAAAATGAAAAAAAAAACAAAGAGAAGCGTAGAGTAGTTGACTCTACGCTTCTCTTTGTTTTTTTTTTTAATGTTTAATTTAATGTATTTTCATTGAATTTGTATGTATATATATATAATGTAGGGATATATTATAGAAAATATATGTGTATTATAACTAAGTTTATAACCTATTTATGTACTTTTGCACCTATTATATTTATATTTATTTATGTTATATTTTAATATTTTATAATATTATTATTTTCTCTCAATCAGAGCACCCACCATCTTATCTCTTCACCACCTTTGGTTGACTGGTAGAGAATGTCTAAAGCATTAAGTCCGCCTATGTACATTATTGTGTGTGAGAAGTTTAAATAAATAAAAAAAAAACATAATTGAGTATCTGACTGAATTTCGGTTTTGCTATTTTATTTAAAAACTTCCTAATGTTTATACACTTAAATACTACTACTTACTATTTTAAATAATATAAAATGAACAACAGAATTAATATAAAAATATAATATTATTAAAATCTTCATTAGGTATGATTGTAAATGTAATGCTTGGTCAATCCCTAGCATCAGTGAGATGACACTGACAGCTCCCTCCACGCAAGATTTCACGGTGAGATTTTTACAGAATAGCACTGCTGGACCCCTTTTTGCTTGGACGCCCACATTTAAACATGTATAAATCGTCTACTGTGCAAGTTAAACTACGTGGTGTGTCAATCTCATCTTTAGTGGGACGTATTATACTCAAAGATAATTTGGTTAAAAAATGGTCTCCTGTTGTTTCTATGGCCTCAAGGGTCTTTGTGTAAACTGATTCAGGTTCAGGAGGGCATGGATTCATGACAGGTGTCTCTCATTGAGAGGCATCGGGGCCTGAAAGGTCATAGTGAAAATTATAATTGACACCCTATTTTAGAAATTAGGCCTGTATAAAAGATGCAAAATAATGCAACATCAATACTTGTCAACAAAATACAGAATGGATTCAAATATATATAGAGGCATCTAAATTGATTGTATTTTCATTGATTTAATGTTTCCACTGAAAGAACCTAACTTCAATTCATGTTTCTAAACGAATTTTCAAACCTTAAACGTGTCGTAAATAACAATTACGCGTCGAAATGTAAAGGAAGAATAAAACCACCAAAATTGCTGTTTTTTTATCAGCAGCATGTTACCCATAATAGCTTATTGCGTTGGCAATGACAAGTTAGGAAATTAATCAGTAACATTACCATAAAATAAGTAAAACGCCTTACTTCTAAAATGTCAGAATGAGATTAAACGGAAGGTAGGTCACACACAAATCGATTTGTTTGATTAAACAAGTGCCAAACGTTTACCGCCGGGGGGCAGGGATTGGCACTAGATAAAGTTTATGTTTTCTTACCTTACTTTCCCTGTTTATGTTTGCTTAACTTACTTTGGCTATTTATCCATGGAAATGTACTGCGTGAAATCTTTAAGAAATGGGAAGAAATAAAATGCTTTATTGCTGTTTAAGAAGAAGTAGGACTGTAAAGTAACACACGGAATCTCCAGGTGTACTGATATTGTTGTTGAAAATAGTACCTATGCATATGCCTAAAGTTAGTGAAGTGTGCAAAATGCTTCGTTGGATTTTTTAGTCTAGGTTTTTTTCTTCTTCTTCGTGTAGTTATAGTTGTAATGGCAATCATGCCACTTGGTTTAAATCAGAGACCATTTTGGTCACCCATTGAAAGGGTTTTCGATAGGGTTTTTCTAAGCAGTTAATCAGAAACCCATACGGTGTGCGTAACCCTTTTGAATGGCTTCATTTAAGCCGTTCTAATGGGTTTCAACTCTTAAAAACGATAACAGCGTAACATTCCGAATCGGAGCAATGTAATATGATCTCTCGTTGATGGGCATAGGTTGCAAAATGGAATAGCACGCAATAAGCGGCCGCGGCGGCCGAGCGGCTTGTAAACAGTGATCTATGATCATTATTGCATATAATATAGCAGTTCATTTTAGCTTTGCTGAGCGGATATCGAAATGACATAAAATAATGATTTTTTCATGTCACTGGGTTTCAAGTATAGATCCCGTTTAATGCGTTATCATGTAACCCTTTCACCTGGTTTCAAGTATGGAACCCATTTAATGCGTTATCATGTAACCTTTTCACCGGGTTTCAAGTATAGAACCCATTTAATGCGTTTTCATGTAACCCTTTCACTGGGTTTCAAGTATAGAACCCATTTAATGCGTTATCATGTAACCCTTTCACTGGGTTTCAAGTATAGAACCCATTTAATGCGTTATCATGTAACCCTTTCACCGGGTTTCAAGTACAGAACCCATTTAATGGGTCATTCATAATGAAGGGATAATCATTTTACTGGGTTTCAAGCGTAGAACCCATTCAAGGAGTTATTTCATGATAAAGGTAACCTTATAAACGGTTTACCCCTTCGAAAGGCTTACCTAACTCATAACCGGGGTTGTATGGTCTCTGGTTTAAATAGGTTTTTATTTTTATTATTTTATTTATGTTCTATAGATTTTTTTATATTTTGTGAATGTGAGAATGCTGTAGGCTTGATAGACTGTAGATTTGTAGACCATTTTCTATTTTGTTAAGTACCTGGTACTTGTTGACAGGCCTACACTGTCCTCCCATACCTATCAAAACACTGTAAATGCAATTATTTTCAAAAGAGTAACCGTAGAGTTTCTTACCGGCTCTTCTCCATAGGAAACGACCAATTGGAATCGTGCACGTAGCTTCTGACGTTTCATAAGTGCCCAGGTTTATGTGAAATAAAATATTTTTCTTCCTACTACCTAGTACTCGTAATATAGTAGATGTTAACTCAAAATGCCAGCAGAAACCTGAACATTTCTGCGTTCCTAAAACTGTGCAGAAATGATTATACATACAGGGTGGATTTTGAGATTAATAAGGACTGGTACCTTAATCGTTATCGCTGCAAGAAACGGTCTTAAGGCTCGTACAGACTCGAGCAATATCGCGGGCGCAACAGGCACCGACAAAGAAATTGTGCTACTAGAGTCGCATCGCGCCCGCGATATCCCACTAGTCTGTTCGACTGTCCTTAACTCTGAGAAATTTTGATCTGCATTTACAGACTTTGAAAAAAATTTAAAGTCTGCAAGAAAATGGGCAGTTTTCTCAAAAACTTTTTTTGATGCCAATTGATCCTGTTTCTTATAAGGAGCAAAAAAACACAATTGGACCAACTGAAATTTGAGTACTAGAAAAGTCAGAAATCGCAAAAAAAAAATCCCATACTTTTGGTTCAAGTAAAGAAACCCCAACTTACTTTTTATGATGGAAAGACTAGCCGAAAATAATTCGTAATTGATAAGCGATAACCTATTACCAGAAATATCTAGAGCCAGATATTTCAAGGCATATAAAAATTTCATGTCTTGGAGAAACGAAAGAAAGTTTAAATTTGTATCCGAGTGTGTTTTAGCGTATTTTAGTGAGCTCATGAAAACTATGAAGCCGTCAACAATGTGGGCTATGTACTCCATGCTCAAAAGCACCGTTGGCGACAAATCATACTAATAAGATCAAAAAATATTAGTTAGACTCTTATTTTTTGGCCCCCGACCCCCGTGTTGAAGTTTGTAGTGTGTTTATGTGTATCTGTGTATCTGAATGTCTGTCTGTGGCATCATACCTCCTAAACGGATGAACCTATTTTGTTTTTTTGTTTGAATGGTGTCTTAATCGAAAGTATTCTTAGATATGCTTCAAGAAAATTTGCTGACCCGTTGGAAATTTATAACCTCTTTTCTAGTTTATGAAGAGCTCTATACAACTTCCACAGGTCTGATCGATTCGAAATTTGAAATCCTGTCAATGGGACAGGTTGTCAAATAATATTACAAAAGTATGATAACCTTGACCTACTCCGCAGGCATCACAAAGATCCTGCAGGATACCCAACCCGCCAGAAGAACTCCTCAACGGTGTACGGCATCTACCTTGTGTTTGGGCTCATACGATGCGTTTTGACGAGCACATGCTAATACAAGCTAAGCGGTTCATCATCATCATCATCATTTCAGCCAAAAGACGTCCACTACTGGACATAGGCCTCCCCCTAAGGGGGAGTGTTTGCCATAATCGCCACGCTTGGCATGCGTGTTGGCGATTGCAGTATGGTGTTAAAATGCATAGATAACGATGCTGCCCATTCTCTACTTACTTACGCGGGTAAAATCGCGGGGCGCAGCTAGTAATATTATAAAGTTAAAAAAAAAAAATCAAAGTTACCTAAATTTAAAATTTAAAAAACTCCCAACACAACGAAAAACCACTAAAAAGTAAAAAAACAGGTAGTGGCCCTTTAAGTTAAGTAAATAAGTATGTAATATTTTGATCCAAGCCTCGCGCGTCGTCGCGGCGGGCGATGGTTAATGAAAACGCAAAACAGACGAGGCGTTTATCTAGCAATAATCAATGTATGCTATTGTAGAAACGATAGCTACTGTGAACTTCCTATTTTCATTATAAGCCATCCCCCGCCGCGGCGACGCGATGCTTGGATCAAAATATTACCCATAACTCATTTACTAACTTAAAGAGTCTTATTTCCTACCAACTTTTATTGCTGTACTCGTAGTAGTTGAAAGAAAAGCAGATTTACGCACCTCGCTCGACGTGAGTTCTTGTTGCACTCGTGTTTTTAGAGCCACTTTCTGCTCGATGCAGTAATCTACTATTGATTTTGTCGATGGTACGACAGTTTATGAAATTTTGTTGGTCCACTATTTCAGCGTCGTCAGTGGCAGGTGGCACCTGCAGCAAAGAGGGCAAAAAGGGCAGAGGATAGGATCGGAAGAGAGACATTGTTTGCAACACAGCTCCACATAACAACACAACAACTAAATTGTTTCTTAATCATCGATACCAACGCTGCAACAACATTGCATCTAAAGTTTGAATCAAATCTGTCTCAAAAGTTCAAAACCATTTACTATGCAGTGTCGCATCTGCTATTCTATAGGCAGCAAGCCTGCACGTTATTAATTTGAGAAACTATGTTTAGAATCCAAATACGTATTGCTCAAACTTAGACGTGGATCAACCAACGAGTAATATTATGTACTAACATCTAAGACATTGTTGATCGAGTATGTGGATCTATATAACAATTTCTCGAGAAAGACTTTAATCAACTATACAACGAAATTTTGTTTTAGTTACCATGAAGAATGAAAACGTATTTCATTCTCAGAGTAGTGGTTATTTTCGTAAATAGTATGGTGTTAAAGAAGTATATTTTACTTTATTTAATACTAGCTTTTGCCCGCAGTTTCGGCCGCGTGGATGTCGGAAAATATCCCACGCGAAAATATCCCCAGCGGAGCCAGGTGGGGTCGCCAACAAAATGTATGGTTGGCTGCGTAACCAAGCGGACGCCAGGTGAGCCACCCACCATAGAGCTGTATACATTTAGTTGACAGCGCGACCTGGTGACGTTGCCATGGCGTCCCAGTGTATTAGCGCTCTTAAAGTACCCTCTGTGTCAATCCAGGTTATAAACTATCCGTGTGCCAAATTTCATCCAAATCCATTCTGCCAATTTTTGGGCCAATCCGTGACATACATCCAGACAAACGGTAAAAATTCTAAAAACTATATTTTCGGCTTTAGACATTACTCGTTCCCACACCTCGTAGCATCATCTGCCTAGCCTGTTCCCAACTATGTTAGGGTCGGCTTCCAGTCTAACCGGATGCAGCTGAATTCTGCTGAATACGCCTATAAGCCTTTTCCCAACTATGTGTGTACTCAATACTAGTATTTTACATGGAGCGACTTCCTATCTGAGCTCCACAATCCAGTTACTGGGTAATACGATACCCCTTGGTAAGACTGGTTGTCAGACTTTCGGGCTTCTGACGACCCGTAACGACTGTCAAAGATCCACGAATGACAGCCGGGACCAACGGCTTAACGTGCTTTCCGAGGCACGGTTCCTGAACCTCTTAGTAATATTTTTTTTCAAAATAAGTCTGTACATTTTTAAATTCATTACTATTTTATTATATGTATTTACAGAAGATAGCACTTAATAAATTTTTTATTATGTTTTCGAAATGAGTTAGATACGATAGCTCCTAAAAGTTAAACTTCTTATTAAAAGTACGTTTGCCCGTACAATACCTACCCAATTGAATAATAATAGCTACTTTGCAGAGTCAATTTAAAAGTCAATTGCATTTGCAGTTCATCCTTTGCAAGTTACAACATTAACTTATTCACTAATAAATTCTAGATTTAATTAGCTTCAACATAGAAACCACCATCCAGCAGCAAAAAAAAAAAAAAACATTTATAATAATACCATGTTTTATTTGCCCTAAGCGGACTATGTGCGAATAGCATACCGAAAATTGTTTTGTTTATGCACCCAACAGATTGCAGCGGCTGCATCGCTGGAATCAACGAGCGCGTTCGCTGACATCGCAGACAATTGCGGAATAATTTCATTTTAATGACAATGTATCATGATTTGTTAACGCAAATTAGCTTGTGGATGTACGAAACGAATGTGCTTTTAGTGGAATGGAAACATGATTTGGTTGTCATGGAAATTGTAGGAGTGTTTGTTGTTTAGAGGAAATTAGCATCACCAAACTTCGCTGATTGTGTGGTTTCGATACCAAAGTGGAGTCGATACCTATTTGCCTCAAAGCTTGATATTGTGCCTGATAATTGGCAAATGGATTGCTTTTATATGACAGTTACTGATATCATTAACAAAATGTGGGCAAAGCCTTATTACTACTCACAATTAAGATTTAAAAACTTTGGCAGCAAATCGAAAATATGTCATAAAACCAGGAGAAGAAAAACAGCAGCTTCACCACAAAAAACTACAGAGATGACCACTTTAACGATCAGTCCCTGAGAAAGAAATATCAAACTATATAGGTACCTAATTAACTTGTGATTGCAGGCATTTGGTAAGCCGGCCGGTAAAAACCGACCAAGTGGGTGTCGGACCACGCACAATGAAGGGTTCCGCAGTTAGGATGAATTTATACCTAAAACAAACCTAACATTGTAGTTGAAAAACATGTTCTCCCATACATCAATCTACGCTACGGTCAATTTTCCAACTGAAAAATTAAGTTTGTAATCGCAAATAATGTTTTTTTTTATGTGATAAAACTACAAATTAACGATTGTTGGACTTTTTCCTTTACTTGTGCTGTGAGACCTTGCTTCTGCCCAAATTTCATGATTCTAGGTCAACGGGAAGTACCCTATAGGGTTTGATTTATGTGCGAGATATTCGCAATTTTTTTTTTATACGATAAAACTACAAATTTACGATTTTCGAACTTTTTACTTTACTTGTGCTGTGAGACCTTGCTTCTGCCCAAATTTCATGATTCTAGGTCAACGGGAAGTACCCTAGGTTTTGATTTATGTGCGAGATATTCGCATTTTTTTTTTATGTGATAAAACTATAAGTTCACAATTTTCGGACTTTTTCCTTTACTTCTGCTGTAAGACCTTGCTTCTTGCCAAATTTCATGTTTCTAGGTCAACAGGAAGTACCGCATAATCGCAAATATGTCGCAATAATGTCGCTTATATCGCCGTATTTTTTTATTGCGTTGACTTGGAAGCTTGATTTTATTAGAGCTTCAAGGGACCATAGACTTACGTATTTGATATTAATTTCAATTTGATACCTCTACGCGTTCCTGAGAAAAATGGTCTTGACACTGACAGACAGACAGACGGACAACGAAGTGATCCTATAAGGGTTCCGTTTTTTCCTTTTGAGGTACGGAACCCTAAAAAGAATACGCTCGGCTACGCGTCTATTCAAGACAAACACACCACATGACGTAAATTGAGCCAAAAAGAAATCGTAAACCGTTAAACTGTTGCCATAAAGTGTATTACACAGATAAATAAAGTTATAAAACCTTTAAACAAAACAAAACAAATCTGTAAAAATAAAGTATGAAATTTTGCTGAAGGCTTAAATTTACGGGTAACCCGACTTTCCAATGTAGGCTAGGTAATAGTTATCTATGATACTATAGTGCGGTAAGTTGGTTGTTACAAACGAGTAGACGAATGTTACCACGAGTTTGTAATTACCAATTTCCGCACGTGTGTCATACAACGTTTTTCAACACATTTGCGAGAAACCAGTACAATAGATAATGAAACAAGCCATCAAAACATTTTCAGAGAATGATTTAGTACTTTTTCGAGTCTTCCATGATATAAAATTATTGTAAATAATTAAATAGCGCTCTCGCGATTTTGGCGGCAAAGAGACCATGGAGGTGGAGTAGATTCAATATTAAATATCGGATTCGTCGCTTGAACTCATATTATTATTTTGTTTATAATTAATATCAGTCGGAAATTCGCAACAATCTTTGACGTTTCTAATATGAAAATGGCGCGAATTTATACTACATTAGCACGAATTAGTACTACATCTTTCATCTCGTAGTGTGAAACTCCTCGGTAGAATTCTTATATATTTTTTATGGAAATAAAAAAGCCGTAAAGGATACGCACGGCGTTATACAACGGAGTATGCGGTAAAACATGTACTTAGGTGAGAGTACCTTATTTTACCGAACATTCCGTTGTATGGTGCGTAATTTTTAACTTTCTAACAATGTATAAGTACAGGCTTCGTAACTGCATTTTTTAAGCAAATGTGTTGAAAAAACACATTTGTTGAAAAACGTTTTAGTTATAATCTAGACACCAATTTTTTGGGAATGGTTTTAAGCCTACCTTACGGTCGGTTGCGTCACCTAGTAGGTACCAACCTACTCGCAATCGACGTACATCGCAATGAAAAAAAAGGAGTAAGCATAGATTTAGTTTAAAGTTATTAAAGTTATACCCAGTTGTACTAGGTATATAAAATTATGGGGGAACCCCCACAGCGCATACTTCCACGTAGTTTCCCCCGGGCAACGCCGTGTCTGACCACCGTAACGGAGTGGCAGACCGGCGGCTAAAGTGCGCTGTGATTCGTAGACATTGATGCGGTCGTCTGCGAATACTGAGGATTTTAATTTTAATAATACAAGTATGATGGGTAAGCCGACGCGGGACGCGTCTGGCCGTTTTATCACGAATCGCCCCTCCCAGGGCGATTCAAACGGCCCTTCTCAGGGCCAACCCAAAGGCCCTTCTCAGGGCCAACCCAACGGCCCTTCTCAGGGCCAACCCAAAGGTCCTTCTCAGGGCCAACCCAAAAGCCCTTCTCAGGGCCACGACGCCGGCGGCGCTTATGCGTCGGAAGCAGACCGCGCACCATCTTTGGCCAGCTTTTTTAGTAGGCCAGACGAGTTGCGGACTCCGACGAGTCCAACATGGACACGTCGGCGGCCGACAGCGACCGCTTCAAGCGGAAGAGGTCCGAGGGCTCCTCGGAGTCGAACGTGGGTAGGACGAAGAAGAAGTCAAAGTCGAAAAAGGCTTCGACTTCTGCTGCGGCTTGTACCCACGATGTGGGCTTGGTGGACGCCGAGCGCCAGTTAAACCTGGCGAAAAGGGCGCAACTCCAGTTGGACCTGGAGGAGAGGGTCGCCGCCAAGGAGCGGCAGGCGCAAGTTGCCAGGTCGAGGGCTGGCTATGGCGCATCCAGCGTGCTTTATGCTGACCACTCCTTGGCGGAATTGGAGCGCATGGCACAGGAGGACAAGGAGGAGGTCTTGGAGGTCGCCTCCAAGTCTTCAAATTTGAAGGGGACCTTCCAGAAGGCCCTCAAATGCCGGGCCGCCAGCATGCACGGCATTGTTGTGGAGCTGGTGAAGCGGACGGCCACGGACGAGACGCGGCAGCTGCAGGCGAAAGTCGATCGCCTGCAAGCGGAGGTCAGCCAGCTACACCAGAAGCTGGCTGAGGTCACGGCGAGGCCTGCCCAATCTGCCCCGGGTCCGGTGGCGACAGGCTCCCCTTCCTCCTCTGCCAGCCTTGAGGAAATGTTCCGCAGGGTTGTCATGGAGGAGAGGGCCTTCACCAGGGCCTGCTTCGCAGGCATAGAGGACCGGCTCTTGCCGGAAAGGCGGCTCCGCCCGCCGCTAGCAGCGGACAAGACCCCACCGCCGAGGGAGCCGGAACCTGCGCCTCTAGCAGGCCCGGTATCGGGTGCGCAGCCCCCGGCCCCTAAGCCCCACAAGGGCAAGAGGACCGGGGTGGCTCCTCATATCCCCACGACAAGCGCGGAGGGAGCGTCTGGGTCGTCTGCCACTCCAGCAGCCCCCCAGATCACGCAGGAGGAGGATGCCCTTCTTCCCTCCACCACCCCGTCCAACCAGTCGTGGACGGAAGTGGTCAGGAGGGGAAAAGGGAAGAAGGGGAAAAAGTCTGCCCCCAAGCCCGCTGCAAGTGGTCCTGCAGCCAAAAGGGCTCCGGCCGGTGGGAGGAAGCTGGTTCCTCCCAAAACTGCGGCCGTCGTGGTGACCATCACCCCGGGGGCCGTGGAGCGGGGCGAGACTTACGAGTCCGTCCTAAGACGGGCTCGTCCCAATGCTGATCCTTCCCGGCTGGGGATCAGCAACATCACGTGCCGCCGAACCCTAACCGGGGCTCGAATTTTCGAGTTCTCGGGGGAACAGCGCGGCACACATGCGGACCTCTTCGCAACAAAGTTGCAAGAGGTCATCGCGGATGCGGCAACGGTCGTCAGGCCTTTTAAGACCGCAGCCTTGGAGGTGGCCGATCTGGACGATTCGGTCACCAAAGAGGATGTGGTGGCGGCCGTTGCGGCGGCTGGAGGCTGCGACGTGGGCGCGGTGAAGGGTGGAGCCATCAGGCTTGGCCGCCGTGGCATGGGCATTATCCGCGTCGAGTGCCCAGTTGCCGCGGCTGGGGCCGTCCTTGTTGCGACCAGGGGGCGGCTGCTTGTTGGCTTCAGCTCGGCTGTGGTCCGGCCACTTAAAGAACAGCCTATGCGCTGCTTCAGTGCTTCGCGTTCGGCCACACCCGAGTCACGTGTCCCTCCAAGTTTGACTGGGGAGATGCCTGCTTCCAATGCGGGCAGGAGGGACACAGGAGCGCCGCTTGCCGCGCCGCTACCGCGCCACACTGCGCGGCGTGTGCCGCCGGTGGTCGCCCCGCGGATCACAAGATGGCGGGCAGGAGCTGCAAGCCCCCCGTGAGGAAGGGCGTGGTGCCGGCGCAGGTTCGCCCTGTTGCTACCACCGCCGCCGTCTCTTATAGTTAGATAGTCTCGTTTCCGACTATCGCATCCTCCAGGCGAACACCAACCACTGCAGAGCGGCCCAGGACCTGTTAGTGCAGGTCATGGCCGAGTGGTTGGTGAACGTGGCGGTGGTCGCTGAGCCCTACTCGATCCCCGGCAGCTGGCTGGGTGACGAGGACGGCTTGGTGGCACTAGCGGCGCGGTCTTCCACAGACTCCCCTCCCCTCTCGCTATTAGAGAGGGGACCGGGATACGTGGCCGCCGCGTGGGGAGACTTGGCCCTTGTGGGGGTCTATTTCTCCCCAAACCGCCCTCTTCAGGACTTCGAGAACTATCTCGGAGTCCTGGCGGCTGTGATCAGTAGGGCGGCGCCGCGTCAGGTCTCCGTACTGGGAGACCTGAACGCCAAGTCAGTGACCTGGGGCAACCCGGCCACCGATGCACGCGGGCGGGCAGTGGAGATGTGGGCAGCCTCCTCTGGACTCTCCCTTTTGAACAGAGGAAGCGTCCAGACATGCGTGCGGCGGCAGGGTGGCTCAATAGTGGACGTCACTTTCGCCACCTCTGCGTTAGCCGCGCGCGTGCTGGACTGGCGGGTGGACCTGGTGGAGACTATGTCGGACCACCGCTACGTGCGGTTCGACATCTCCACCAGTGGCCCCGGAGGGACGCGACCCCTCTCGGGGCGATCACCGTTTCCACGGTGGGCTCTTGCCCGCCTGGACAGGGAGGCGGCGGCGGAGGCGGCGTTCGTCCAGGACTGGCTTTCGCCGCCTTCCACCGGCCTGGATGTGGACACCGTGGCGGGGCACCTGAAGGAGTCTCTGACCGAGGTATGCAACTCCAGCATGCCTCGGTCCCGCCGACCCCTACCCAACCGCGCCGTGTACTGGTGGTCGGTGGAGCTGGCGGGGCTTCGAGCAGCGTGTGTGGCGGCAAAGAGGGCCTACTCGCGGAGTCGGCGGCGGCGTCTACGGGACCGGGCCAACGAGGACCACCTCTATGAGGTATATTTGGAGGCCAAAATGGTCCTCGGCCGGGCCATCGCCGCCGCCAGAGACTCGGCGAGAGCAGAGCTGCTGGAGGGTCTCAACAACGACCCCTACGGGAGACCATACAAGGCGGCGCGCAACAAATTGCGTCCCTTTGGTCCCCCGGTCACCGAAACCCTGGAGCCCTCCTTTCTGGATGGGGTGGTTCAGTCCATGTTCCCGTGCAGGGACGACAACTTCACCCCACCAGTGATGGGCTCACCGCGGGGGATAGCTCCGCCCGCTGAGGAAGAAGAGGAGGCCCCTCCTGTCACGGAGTCGGAACTTGGCGCGGCGATTCTCCATATCCGCGCCAAGAAGACAGCTCCGGGCCCCGACGGTGTTCCGGCGAGAGTGGTGGCGATCGCTGCCACTCAAATGGAGGAGAGGTTTCGGGAACTCTTCAGCGCATGCCTTGCGTCTGGAAGGTTCCCGAAACCGTGGAAGGAGGGACAGTTGTGCCTCCTTCGCAAGGAGGGCCGCCCAGCAGACTCCCCCTCGGCATACCGGCCCATCGTTCTGCTCGATGAGGTCGGCAAAATGTTCGAGGGGATTGTCGCTGCCCGCCTAAAGGGCCATCTGCGGAATATCGGGCCGGACTTGTCGGACGCTCAGTTCGGTTTTCGGGCTGAGCGTTCCACGGTGGACGCGCTGGCCTGCCTTAAGGGCCAGGTCAAGGAGGCGATGGAAGCGAGGGACGGATTGTTGGCTGTGTCATTCGACATAGCCAATGCCTTCAACTCCGTTCCCCACTCCACCATCCTAGAGGCGCTCCGATTCCACGGAGTGCCTCGACACATGCGCAGTCTGCTGGCCAGCTACCTGGAGGATCGGGCGATCGTCCTGGTGGATAGGACTGGCCAAGTCCGGCGGTACGCCGTTGAGGCCGGCGTTCCGCAGGGGTCAGTCTTAGGACCTCTCCTTTGGAACGTCGGCTACGATTGGCTCTTGCGGGGAACTCTCCTCCGAGGTACGAGTGTTGTCTGCTATGCGGACGACACTCTCCTCACCGCCCGGGGGGGGAGTTTCAGGGAGGCGGCCAACTTGGCATCGGCGGGCGGATCCTTGGTCGCAGGGAGGATCCACCGTCTAGGTTTAACGGTGGCGCTGCACAAGACCGAGGCCGTGTACTTCCACGGCCCTCGGCAGCGCCCCCCACCTGACGCCCACATATTTGTGGCGGGCGCCAGAATTGAGGTGAAGGCCCAGATGAAATATCTGGGCCTTGTACTCGACAGCAGGTGGCGCTTTGGTCCGCATTTTAGCGGGCTGTCGTCGCGCCTGCTGAAGGCCGCGGGCGCCCTCTCGTGACTGCTTCCCAACTTGGGGGGGCCTAGCGCGCGATGCCGGCAACTCTACGCCGGCATCTTGAGGAGTATGGCCCTCTACGGAGCTCCGATCTGGGAGGACTCCCTCCACAGGAGGGAGAACGCCGCGGCCTTGCGGGCACCCCAACGGGCCATAGCCCAGCGTGTGGTGCGGGCCCATCGCACAGTGGGCTTTGCGGCAGCATGCGCTCTGGCCAGCACCCCTCCTTGGGAACTCGAGGCGTGGGTGCTCGCCAGAGTGTATGAATGGACGGCAGGGCGGAGGGCGAGAGGAGAACGCCCAGCCCTGGAAGAGCGGGCTGCAGTCCGGCGAGAGGCGAAAGACGCCATCGTCGTCCATTGGACGGGGGAACTCGCCACTGCAGCCTTCGGCCGCCGAACCCTCGACGCGATTGGGCCAGTCCTGCGAGACTGGCTCGAGCGGTCGCACGGGTTCCTCTCGTTCCGTCTTATGCAGGTGCTGTCCGGACACGGTTGTTTCGGATCGTACCTGCATCGAATCGGACGGGAGGAGACGCCGTCGTGCCACCACTGTGGCGCGACGGAGGACACGGCGCAGCACACCCTCGAGGTGTGCCCGTCGTGGTCCGAGCCGCGCCACAGTCTGAACGCGGTGATTGGATCGGACCTCTCACTCCCCGGCTTGGTTAACGCCATGCTGAGGGATGAGGGGTCCTGGGCGGCAGTCGCCTCCTTCTGCGAACACGTCATGTCCCAGAAGGAGGTGGCAGAGCGCACGCGGGAGGACGATCCTGCCGCGGCGCCGCTCCGCAGGCGGAGGAGGGGTCGAAGAAGACGTCAGTTTGAACGTCATCTCCGACTCCTCCCAGGTGGAGGCCAGCAGGCAACGGGTGCGGGGGCACCCTTACCTGTATTGCACAGGCCTCCACCAGTGTCGGACGGGAATGGCCAGGTGTTCCCGGCCATTCCCGTAGCCCCCCAATAACGAGGGGGCATGAGGGGCCCGCCAGCTAGGCGGGCATGCGCCGGGAGGGTTGTGGAAGAAAAGGCTGAGCCGTTATCCCATGGCCCTCCCAACACGGCGATGTGGGAACACCGCTGAGTTTTAGTGGGTATACTGTAGTGACAGGAGTCGTCCCCCGACTCGTCCCCCACGAGCGGGCATGCGTAATGCATTTCTCAGCGTGAAAAAAAAAAAAAAAAAAGGTATATAAAATTATAATGACCGTATTGCATAGTAATTATATAATTATAGTAAAAAGACACCAGTAGGAATCACTAAACTGTTGCAAGAAGTAAAGTTAAAATTACAATTTGAATAAAGTTTATTAGTGGAAGAACTGTTACAATTTGTCTGTCTGACTTCAGATATTTGAAATAGTCGAATATAGTAAAATGAAACGTAAAACTGATATTCAAACCGACAGAATTTTGTTTTTAACCCATTCGACTTCTTATAAAAAGGAAGACGTTCTCAATTCGTATTTTCTTAACCGACTTCCAAAAAGGAGGAGGTTATATGTTCGGCTGTGTTTTTTTTTTTTTTTGTTTATGTATTTTCACCGATTACTCCGTAAATTGTGGACGGATTTAGAAAATTATTTTTTTGTTTGGAAGGGTATGCTCCCGAGGTGGTCCCATTGCCACCAAATCAGAATCTGATGAGGGGATCCCATGGAAATCGAGGGAAATCCTCAAATTTTATAGGCATACCTATAGCGATTTGAGTATTTTTTGTAGTAACTCGTGCATTTGCTCTCGGAAAGCACCATTTGGTGAAGTGAAACTGATGATGAAGACCACTGATGGCCACCGGAACTACTTAATAGTAAGTATTACACCGTTCCGATTCGATTAGGCAATTTAATAGTTGATAAGTAATTTATGCTCGTCAAAATGCATATGGTAAAGTCACCATCAGTTCTCCTGGTTCTTACCAGGAGAACTCCTCAACAATTAACGCCCCTGAACCGGGAATACCAATATTTTGTAAAAGGTGATGAGCATTTGACATAAGGCTATTGTTAATTAGATAAATTACAAACTGACCCACTAAAAAGTGAAAAATAAAAAACTTTTTACAAAAAAAAAATCAACCGACTTCCAAAAAAAAACACTACATAGTGAAAAATAACTTTAATTTCGGAAGTCGGTGCCAAAAAACTAAAATACAGATCCAAAGACACCGACTTCCGAAATTAAAGTTATTTTTCACTTTGTAGTGTTTTTTTTTGGAAATCGGTTGATTTTTTTTATGTAAAAAGTTTTTTTTACCTTATGTGTTCATCGTTATTTTCGTCAATTGGGTACCGCTTTTCACATTTCTTTTTTCATCTGGTAGAGGAACCTTGTGTGGTGGTCCCTTATAAATTTTATTAACTTTGCTTGGGTATTTTTTGAGTTAGCTTCAATAATACGTATTTTTTCCACTTAGCATATCTGGATGATATTGTTATAATAACTTCCATTATGTCATTGTTATTTACATAGCAGGTAGTGGTATTCGAATTTGTGTGGTGTAGGTAGGTACTAAAGGTAAAAGGTGAAAAAAAAAAATCCTCTTTGTAGTGTTTTTTTTCTGGAAGACAGTCGATTTTATTTTGAAAAAATGTTTTCGTATATATTTGTATTTATAAGCACCAGTTGAAATTCTGCTATCATATTTTGAAAGTTTTCCCAAAAATATTTTTTTATTAAAAATCCTCTATTCTCATTATGAATCAGTCCAAGTAATGCCAGAATTGTACGAGTAATCAGTGTTGGTACGGCAAAATGCCACAAAAATATAATATGATGCTCAATGACGCAATAACCATTTAGGGGGCCATTTGCATTGGCCAGGTGTAGCTATTTGCTCGTCTCTCTGCTGTAATGAAATCGTTGTATTATAATTTGCGAAAATACCTTTCGGACAAAAAAAAATGCGATCTGACCGCAACTTTTGGGAAAGGAATTTTTTCGGCGAAACGCTTTGGAGGATCAGAATTAAATTCCATATTTTATAAGTAGGTTACGGTAACTTTATAAAACAAACAAGCACGTGTTATTGTTAAAGTTCTTATTTAGAACATATCCACCTAGAAAATATTTTACAGTCAAGAAAGTTATATTTTTATGAATCCAATAAAACAAATTGTCGAACATTCTAATAACAAAGTTATTTCCCCTTTCAAATCCATGATTAATACGATCAAGAATCGAGATTAAGGAGAGAACTGTCTTTTCAAAGGATCATTTATCTTTAATAAAATGGCTTTTAAGTAAGATCTATTGTGATTTATTACATTTTTCAAATATTTGTTAATCACTTATAGATAACAATCTCTTTAAGGAATTTTGTTTAAGCGATTATGTATTTGGACTACAAAATGTCAAAGAGATTATTATTCAACATTCCTTGGAGAGTATTATTCCATCATTTACGGAGTCACCGTAAATGACGAGTCAGCTATCAAACACATGCTAATGCATGTCTTTGACGGCACGGTTGGCGTAGTGGTTAAGCGATTGACTGCTGCGCTGCGTGTCGCGGGTTCAATTCCCGCACGGAACAAATATTTATATGACCTACATGTAGTTGTTCCGGGTCTGGCTGTTTGTGTTTGTGAGTTTAAATGTTTGTAAACGCACCTACGATACAGGAGAAATTCCTAGTGTCCAGCAACGTAAAAAAAATATATATATATATATTTACTTATTACAATAAGTTGAATTAGTCAAACTACAGCTGCCCATGTGAGAGGACGTTGTCGTGTTGATTCGCAATTTACCGTGTTCAGTTGTGTAGCCCTTTGCGTTCCTGCACGTGTTGTTTGCGTTAGTTTTGAACATTTTTGTTTCACCGTGTCCAGTCGTAGCCCCAAGCTCCTGCACGTGTTGATTTTCGAGTTTTAATTGTGTTGAGTTGATATTTAGTGCGATCCTACGCCGTTTTTTTTTAAATTGTTAAGTGGCTATGGCTACTTTTTCCAATCAGGAATATGCGGATATCGTATTTATGTATGGCAGAGCAGACGGCAATGGAGCCTTGGCGCGACGGATGTATCAAGAACGCTATCCAAATCGCAGGGTACCAAATGTGCGAGTGTTTTACAACACTTTTCGTCGACTTGCCCAAGATGGGTTTCACCGCGTGAAACCTGGAGTCAACCCAGGCAGACACGCAGCTGACGTCGAAGAAGACATTTTGGCAGCTTTTCAAGCGGATCCTACTACCAGCACCAGAGCAGTAGCTCAAAATCTTAACATTTCACAATTAAAGGTATGGCATACAATGCACCAAAATGATAAATATCCGTTCCATGGCAGGGGTGTGCAAGGTCTGGAAAAGCAAGATCCCCAAAGAAGAATACAGTTCTGCCGTTTCCTCCTCAACAGAGACATCGAAGACGCGAGGTTCCTGAAATTAATCTTGTGGACGGACGAAAGCAAATTTTCTCGGGAGGGCATTACAAAAGAGAATAATCCACATTTTAAGAAGCTGGTGTCGTTTCAGAGGAAATTCTCTGGAGGGCTCAGGGGGTTCAGGCTGGAGTAATTGGCAGTGATTGGGCACCACTTCTTACCGGATAATTTGAATGAAAATTATTTTCACTTTCTACAAGTTGATTTACCAGTGCTGATAGAGGGAACCGGTATCCCGATATTCCAAAGAGACCGAACAGTCATCTTTCAGCAAGACAGCTGTCTAGCGCATTGGACTTAAATTTAAGGGAACACTTAAATAATTGCTTCCCTGACGGCTGGATCGGCAGAAATGGACCCATCCCTTAGCCCGCTCGCTCACCAGATCTGACCCCTCTGGACTTTTTCGTGTGGGGCCGGGCCAAGGAACTTGTGTATACGAATGTTGAAATAAACACGAGAGAAGAATTGATGGAGATAATTAATTTAGCCTTTGAAACAATGAAGCTGGAGATGATGTTGAAAATAACATTAACAGAAGCGAGAAGACGGAGCCGTGCTTGTATTAGGAATCACGGCAGACATTTTGAACATAAAAAATAAATAATTTAAATTCAAATGTTATTTTAATTAAACTGCCTAAAATTTAAAATTTCTCCCTCAAATTGGTTTGTAGGTCCTAATTTCAATAATTTGTAAGATATCCGCGTAAATAATACTTCAAGGGAACGAGCGATTATCAAACATGTTTTCAAAAAGGTTTGAACAAAAAGAGCACCCTTCGTTTTTTTTTTTAATAAGGTTTACAGAAAGTATTTCTGAATTTTTAAAATTTTTATGATCTTTAAATGTTTGAAAAAAAATATCTATATATAACGACACAGAGGCCTAAAACCTGTTTTGCTTGATTGCTTACACATTACTTTAATTAAATTAAATAAAAATAAATTAATTTATCATTCAATTTGGCCATAAATAAGCAGTTTAGTTAAAATTTTGGGAATTTTCGAAAAAAAAACATAAAAATTAGATTTTAAAAAAATGTTAAGACTTCGTCTAAAACAACCATGGCTTAAATGGTTCTAAATTTTCTGTACTGTCTTCACCTTAAAGCTTTGCACCCATCTCCCAATCTCCTTATATATTTGATAGCTTTGTTTGTTAATTTTCTAATAGAAAATTTCAGAAGGTATCACTTTATAAATTAGAAAGCATTCAACTTATAAAATAAATATAATGAAATTAGCTAAAAGAACCATCTGTCAACTAAAGTTACTAAGCTTTAAAATAGGGTGTAGGCTTAAAGATAAAACCATCTTAAAACTTTACAGCCATTTCATGCCTCGAGCCTACGACGACGCCTTTGGCGCAAATACTTCGAGTCCCATAAATTAAATCAGAAGTTAAAATTATCAAGCTTTTCTTCATTTCCATATGCCCAACATTTCCGTCGTACTGTTCAACAATTTGTTTAGTAACATCAACACAATCTTAAACAGCTTTTCAAATATCTACGAATGCCTTTGACGCATACGAGTACCTACTTGTATTAACAAACGAAAATATTGACAAAAAAATATAGCCAATACAATTTGCTCGTATCATTTCGCTTCATTGTTATAATGGCCCACGGTTCTGAAAAAAAGCAATAAACGAACAACGTGATAAATGTTTGGCAGGGGGGTATTCCGAATGTCCCTGCTATGCGTACACCTAGGTGCAAAAGTAATATGGACGTACGGTTCACCTGATCACGCGGAAAAATACCTCACTCACTACCTCTCTCTTATAAATGGGTGAAACAGGGATTCGCCAACCGTGCCACGAAACATTGGCGGCATGCCATAATCAATTCTGCTCGGGGAACATTTATTTTGCATGTGGATAGCGCACTAAAACTCAAATAATTTTGAGGGAACGCTAAAATATCAAACCACAATTTCAAAGCATGTGGGTCTTGGTGGTAATATTCAAATATAATAGGATAGTCAAAACTATGTTAATAATGTACTTTGAGAGCACAGTCGTATCGTACCCCAGGACCAGCTAATAACCAACACGAGTCAATAAATTTTGAACAAAATAAAGACGCGCCAGATTAAAAGAATTGGAACGGAATTAATGCGAAATAAATTTTGTTTCTCAACAAATTTTGACAGGATTTTCGTCTGAAAATTGAGTACCGATAAGGAAAAGTTTGGATAGTGTTATACGATATAATTGTGTTTACCAATATTGCGATTGTGGCTGTGCACTAGTAGTCGGTCGAAATTGCTCTCGAAATTAATTCTCGCGCTAAAGTGGTTGTGGTATATAATTACTCCTCCTAAGCTTAGCTTGTGAATACCTAACCCTAGTACCTAAATAACTTACGAATTGCATTTCTTAAAATAAATGGATGGAGTTTATTCTTGAAAAAGATTATTTAAAATAACAACAGTTTACTGGTGTAGGATAAATTCTCAGGAATAAGAATTTACTTTTTAAGCTCAACCGACAGGCTTGTATGTCGCCGAAATCTGGTACAATCACAGGAACGTTAATGCAAAAACCCAAAAAAGTACTGTAGAAGCATTTTAGACACGATTAAGCAATCGGTTGGGTCGTTTGATTAAAACACTTTGTTTACGCCGCCGGGACTTTGATAAATTGCCGAGAATTAAATAAAAGAGATTCTCCTTTGCTATCGCCTCTTCTTCATCTAAAATATCTACCGTTTGATTATTATCTGATTTTGTTTCACAGACGGTCTTAGAAACAGGATATCTACACAATTCTTGAAATCGATTTGAAAGTATTTTGATTGGAAACTAGCTTTTGCCCGCGGCTTCGCCCGCGTGGAGGTCGGATTTATCCCACGGGAACGTACTACCGATATAAATAGTGTCCTAACCCAATTCTTGGTCCACCCATGTGCCAAATTTCATCCAAATCCATTCAGCCGTTTTAGCGTCAAAGTGTGAGAAACAAACAAACTCAACTTTCGCATTTATAATATTACTAGCTTTTGCTGATTCAGACACGTGGCGCCATCTATTACCATAAGAACAATATTGTTTTTTTCCTCGGGAACAGTACTTTTTTTCGGAATGAAAGGTACCCTATGTCCGTTTCTATACACCGACAACGTGTATGCAAAATTGCAGGATGAACGGTTCAGTGGTTTAGGCGTCTGGGCACGCCACAATTGGGGCGATAAGTCCCCTCTTTGAGGAGTGGCTAGAGAGGTGCCACGGCGTCCTAACCTTCCGCCTGACGCAGGTCCTCACCGGACACGGATGTTTCGGGAGGTTCCTATTCAGGATAAAGCGGGAGGAAACGCCCGGGTGTCACCACTGTGTGGATCGCCCGGAGGACACGGAGCACCGCCGTGTTCACGGAGGCGATCGGCGGCGGCGATCTCTCGCGTCCGGCCCTGGTTCAGGCCATGGTTCGGAGCGAGAGTGCATGGGCAGTAATGCTCGCAAAGGAGGAGGCGGAACGCGTGAGGGAGAGGCAGGGTTCGCGCCCTCACGCCCCTAGTCGCCGCAGGAGACGCCCTGGGCGTCGGGAGTCGCAAGCCGATTTCCGGCCACCGTAGCAGTGGGCCTGCGGACGGTGAGCGATGGGTAGCTCGCCGTCCGATAAGGGCCAGGCCCGGGTCGACGGCGCGTTGTGTTCCACGCGCGCCTCATAGACACGGCAGCACGAATTGACGGGGTCCATTAGGGCCAATGCCTGCCAGGGTCGCGAGTTTGTCTGAAAGTGATATCGTGGCCCTGGTACACAGGCAAATGAAGGAACACGGGTGGGTTTTAGTCAGTAAAAGTCTGACAAGCCCTCCCGCACCGCCCAGAGTGGGAGAAGTTATTTGATAATTTCCCACCCAAAAAAAAAAAAGAAAAAAAAAGTAGTTTAGGCGTGAAAAGGTAACAAACAAACAAACAAACTCACTTTCGCATTTATGATATTAGTTAAGATTAGGATTAGGATAGGATTAGGACTAGATGCACCCCGCGGTTTTATCCGCATAAGTTTCTAATCCGTGGGAATATCGGGATAAAAAGTATTATTATGTCCTAATCCAAGTCATGGCCTACCCATGTGTAAAATTTTATCCAAATCCGTTCAGCCGTTTTAGCGTAAAATTGTAAGAAATAAACTCACTTTCGCATTGATAATATTAAGTTTAAGATTAGTTAGGATTTAGAATCATTAGTGCATTTACAAACTTATAGTCTCTCAACCTCAATTAAGTACTTTTTGGAGGTATAGATAGGTACCTATTTCTTCGAAATAATATCTTTCAACTTCCTCAATGATGTCCAAAACACTAGTTCAAATAAATATCCTTATCATCTACAATAAAAACATATATTAAGTACGATAATAAATAATGCACATACATTATCTGAACCTCTATCATACAAAGTTTATGACTCGTGAAAATACTTTTCGCACTCCAAGCGAAGATAATGATCAAAAATCACACACAAGGGAGTAGTTCCTATTTCCCTATTAACAGTTCTAATATTTACGAGAGTATAATCTATAAAACAATGTGGAATCAAAGCTGGCAATGAAAAAAAAGAGAAAAAACACAGTACTAACTTTGAACAGCTCAATAAACTGAGTAACCCAATAACTGCTCAAATATTTGTTGTTTACGGACAACGGGTTTTCCGAACAAGTCCGCTGTTTCAACGGAAAATCACACAATATTATTCTGTAACGAGAATAAACCATAATTTCTACTGACCAAAGAACCAATAGTGAACCGCAGTTCTTTATGTTTACTTGGGTGTTTTTTTCGTAAGTAGTTTTGATTTACGCTGATGAGACGTGGACACTTAGAGAAATTGAAAAGAGAAGAATAGAATAGAATACTCTCAGAAGAAAAGAAGAAAAAAAAGAAGAGACAGAGAGGAACAGGACAGGGAGAGAGAGTCTGTGAGAAGATGAAAATAAACGCTCTGGAAATGTGGTGCTGGAGGAAAATACTTGGGAGTGCCGTGGAATTTTTTTTGTCATGAGGTCCTGGTAGTGTGTGTAGTTTTTTTTTTAATTAATTTAATTTATTACTAATGCATATTATACAAAAATATTAGCATTTTGTACTCCTCCTCCATATAAACTTTAACTGTACCATATTTCATACTCCTCCGTCCGCGTAATTTTCGTAAAAAGGGGTGCAAAGTTTTCGCTTCACGTAATAATATAATGATTTCAAGTTATTCGAAAAAAAAATCAAACCAGTCAATTTATAAGTAGCACTACAAATGATCCGCGAACCGAATCAATCGAATCATCGCTGTTTCGATGTACGTTTTCCAATCCATTTGTTTACATTTACATCAGATACTTTTGGAATAGACCATAGGTATACACTTTATTTATAAACGCTGCCTAAAGTTAAGTAATAATTAGCGACTGTTTAACCATACATTTTTGACGTTTAAACGTCTCTTAACTTTAATCATTGTTTATAAATAAACCCCAAAATGATTCATATTCTCAGATCTGTTTTTTTTTATACTTTACGTAGACATGTAAAGTTGAAAAAAAAACAGAACCTATTGATTTGCAAACATTATAGACATAGCATAACCAGCCTCTAATGTTCCCACTGCTGGGACACAGGCCTCTCTATGAGAGGGACTGGGCCGCGCGAGCCCAATGCGGGTTGGTGAACGTCACGTCTTCAAAATTTTAGTTCTAGGACATGCCAGTTTCCTCGCGAAGTTTTCCTTAACCGTTTTGAGAGCAGGGCTGATGAAATAATTTTCACAAAGTAAAGCGCCTGTCAGGGTTCAACCCGTAAGTCACGGTCATTACCAGTGGGCCACCACTGCTCTTAAATTATAGACATAATGTTTGCAAATTGGTAGGTTTCAGGTTATTGGCGGGTTTAATTTAACCATCAATGCAGATGAGAATAAAATGCCGAATATTTTTTAGCCATTTATAAGTTTAGTTCTTCTAAACGCTGCTGAGGAGCTTGTGGCTAAATAATATCTCCCGCACGGGTCGAACGATCAGGTTAAGCTACGCTTGCCACGGTCGGTCCGTGGATGGGTGACCATCTGTTCATACCAAGATTCCTCCGTGCCTCGGAAAGCACGTTAAGTCGTTGGTCCCGGCTGTCTTTTGTAGATCTTTGACAGTTGTTTCGGGTTGTCAGAAGCCTAAAAGTCTGACAACCAGTCTTATCAAGGGATATCGTGTGACTTATGACCCAGTAACTGGGTTGTGGAGGTCAGATAGGCAGTCACTCCATGTAAAATACTAGTATTCAGCTGTATCTGGTTAGACTGGGAGCCGACCCCAACATAGTTGGGAAAAGGCTATGCAGATGATGAGTTCTTCTAAACGCAACTAATGCACGTTTTAGACTAACATCGTGAAATCGAGCAGATTTGTGCGCTCAAAAAATTATCAAATTAACACTAATTTTGTCAACACGAACGTCAATTTTACAATTCAATGATTACGTGGTAAAAGCGAAATGATTGGCCTTTGTCCAGTTTGTCCGGACCCGTACAGGAGGAAAGGTTAAATTAACAAAGCATCGTTGGTCTTTGGGCATCGCCGAACTCCGTAGCGATTGTACCTACTGCGGAGTCAAGACGTAAGATAAAGCGAGCCTGTAGATAAGGAATTATTTGGTGCAAGTTGGGTGTACGTCAAAAATGACGTTCCGAAATGTTGCCACTACATAAAGCGTAAAACGTTTATGGAGGATGATATTCTCACAGCATGTACGTCAATTTTTATATTCCTGTTTAGTTTATCATTATTTTTCTTTATGTGTGCTGTACCGGTACAGCGTCCTATTAATTGATTGCTGCACCGGACGACGTCATTACGTCAGCGCCGGCTGTCGCTGAAAACCAGCGCTGGGGCTCTGTCTTTTATAAGTTCGCAGCATAATGCTGAGTGATATCCGTTTTGCGTGGATCTGACGTATGTTTCCACCAACCTTTTCTTATTTTTGTGTTTATGTTCTTTTTTGCGTCATGTTTACCGCAAATAAACGTATTTTCTTTCTTTCTTTCTTCTTAAAGTTTACACAAGACATACTCGTAGTTAAATTAAGCGGAGACCATTATTCTAGTAGGTACCTCTCTATCAAAATATTAGAGTAGAATTTATTAGATACTCTTTATTATATTATAGGTACATCATATGAACACCATACCAGGGACCTACAAAGCTTTATGGATCAGAATGATTAGGTTCCCAAATACTTACGACGAGGAAATATACACAAGTAGGTAAGTACACAAAATCTTACTAAGAATGTACTGGAACCAGCATTCATACGTGGCCTGAATTTTCTTTTCAAACATTTCAAATCTCTAATACATATAATATATAACACTCGACATTGTCAACACCAGCAAAAAAGCACTCAGTGTGATTATCAATACGAGTTCATATTTCCCCGAAACATTTTTCAATAAAACTGTCACACAATTTATCTCACAGTAAGCAGAATATATTTCGTATTCCAATCTTCTCCCTTTAAACCACACCCAATAACAGAGATTGTAATCGTTTTCATACGTTCAAAGTTCAATTCCTAATCTTATCCGACCTAGGGTTACGAAAACAGGGATTGTGCTGTACTAAATTTCTAGACCAATTTCATAGTTTGGGACCAATTTGGCTTTAGTCCTGTTTTTTATCAAATAAGCCACTTTAACGCTTCTGTTTACTATTTTTATTGTTTGTACCTGTTGCAGTTGCTCAAAACTATTACTAAACTAAATCAAGAGGATATTTGGATGGAACACATTTATTAATACCACAATTCATTTATTACAGAACGACTTTTCTCCTTGACGGAACAATTAGTAGTGACAGATTCTAACAGTTTTACTTAAATCTTAAAACACTGTCACGTAGGTTAGGTAGATGGTAGGTAGGTATATATATATGTATATACTATACCTCCATCAAAAACAAGCAACATTTTTTTGTATCCAAATCTATTTTTGTACCTTCTGAAAATGTGTGCTGTGTATGTGAAGTTCCTTAATGTATTTTTTCAGTAATTAGGTATCAGGCCTTCATCATTTTACGTATGAAAAAGGCCCCTTCTCAAACATTGTTTTTCTTTAATCAACTCATCACACAAATCTACTCTATGAGCAGAGTAGATTTGTGTGATGAGTTGATTAAACAGCAGTGAGCTCACAGACAGTTTCAATGCCATTGGTTTCGAATATATTATGCCGTAACCGATCAATACGTTCCTTGACTTGTCTAAAACGATTTGTCCAGTTATCTTCCCACATAGGAGATTAAAGCAATTACAACCTTATCAGGTAGGTCGAGGTGTTCCAATTACGGTACCCAACATCAATTTAAAGGGAGAACAATACAACTTGGCCCCTGTAATTCTCTTTAACACCTAAGCGTTTTTCGATGGCACATTATACGGGGTTATCGGCAGATATATAAACGCTCCTCCCGTTAAATCGTACACATTGTTCGATCTCTTTATGACCTTTTGCAAACACCAGTAGAAGGTTACCACGATCTTAATTTTAAGCGTCGCCATATAACGAATTTATATTGCAGCGAGGAAAGCAATAAAAAACTTCGTTAAGCTATGTGGAGGATTACGCAAATTTACTTCAACACACCCTTTTATTGTTTCAGCTCTTTTAGGTTTTATTATTTATCTGACGACATAAATAAGTTTAAGATTATTTGAATTTGGGCAAACTTGTTTTTCAGTTAAATCAAAACAGTGCAGCATGAAGTTTGGAAGTGTCTACCTACATCATGTATTTTCACGGCTTTGCACAGGATTCGTATTCGAAGGCAGTGTATGAGTTAATTATAAGTTGCGGAACCGTTTGTCGTGTCTCCGCGAACTTCTGGTATAATACTACTGCTTAGCATACACAGCCCGATATGCACGAATACGAAATAATTTTGTTCCTAATGCAATTATTTAAATAAACACGTCTCTAAGATATTTTTTAGGTTTAAATAATATAAAACACAGAGCAGTACGTTTCACGAAAGATGACCACAAATGGCGGCCGTCTGCGACGAATAGCGACGATAGACGAATAGCGACTGAGCAGCCTATCACGAGACGCGCGCGCACCAATGGCGTCGCTCCGGTCTTGACGCATTCCGCCCGCGCCTCACCTCGCACCTCCAAAGGTACTCCTAAAATATGCCTTCTGCGCCGTGGTCATCTTTCGTGAATGTTACTGTACATACATTGCACACACATATATAAAAATAAAACACAAGTAGGTATTTCTGTTTCACTAGATCAGGTTGTCCCTAAAGTATTCCTCCTCCATCTTCACATTGAAAGGCCCTGACATGTTTTCGCGTCCCTCTTACTCTCATTGAAACTGCTCTTATAACTGAGATTTGTTTTTTCACTTTCAGCCAGTACACTATTTGAGAATATGCGTTTCCCCATTTCTCATTAAGCTTTGATGCGGTTTTTAGGGTTCCGTACCCAAAGGGTAAAACGGGAACCTTATTACTAAGGCTCCGCCGTCTGTCTGTCTGTCTGTCTGTCGGTCTGTTTGTCTGTCTGTCTGTCTGTCTGTCTGTCCGTCTGTCACCAGGCTGTATCTTATGAACCGTGATAGTTAGACAGTTGAAATTGTCAGAGATGATGTATTTCTGTTGCCGCTATAACAACAAATACTAAAAAATAGAATAAAATAAATATTTAAGGGGGCTCCCATATAATACAAACATGATTTTTTTGCTCGTTTTTGCTCGAATTCACAGAATATTTAGCTATATAATATATTCACATCAAAAATAAATAATTAAATTAAAATAAAACAAATATTTAAGGCTCCCATACAACAAACGTGATTTTTTTGCCGTTTTTATAGATACTGGTACGGAACCCTTCGTGCGCGAGTCCGACTCGCACTTGGCCGGTTTTTGTCTCTAAAATTGATCTTATTTAGTTCTCTGCTTTGAAAGACTCTTGCTAAGTAAAACATTTGGAATTAGGTAACCAAAGTATCTAAGTGCCTAGGTATTACTTAAACACGTACTGGACCAGTACGTATAAAAATAAGGAAATGGCCACGCATCGACACTTTCACAAAATATTATTCAAAATAAATAAACTAAACAATTTCCAACGTAAAATTTTATTTCAGAATTACCAGTCATGTTGTGTAGTAACAGCGCATTCGTTCATTGTCACATATGAAATGTCGCTACGAACAACACCTGTTCAGAATTCCTCTAGGTATTTTTTTTTTAAACCAACCGTATGTTCTGGTATACGAATAACACATACATCGGTGTCATTCGCGCCTGCGATACGACATAGGAGTTGATAAATGACATCATTTATTCCACCCTGCACACCCTTCCACGGTCCTCGTATACGCGGCTGTGTCCGCACTTGATATATTAATCCAATCCAGAGTACCGAAACGATCTGTATCGGCATACATGCTGTAATCTAAACGTGTTTGATTACGGGTTACTTTCAACCATTACTTACTGTAGTCGGTTTAGGAAATGAAGCTAGGAGGTACATGAAAGTGTCAGTATGACAGTATTTATTACCTTCCGTCGTTCACAAGCTAAGTCTTTTTATTAATCACCTAATATTTTACAGGCGAAAGTTTGTGAGAGTGTGTGTGTGTGTTTTTTACTACTTCACGCTCAAAAGGCTGGACCAATTTTGTATGGAGGTAGCTGACACCCTGTATTAACATACGGGTCCCCTATGTTGTTTCGAACGCCGCTGTTGCGACACACGCTGTTGCGAATTATTTTTCCACTGCCTCACAGGTTCGAAAGCTCATGGACTCGAATGAAGTAGTCGCGAAAGACGCTGTTTCGAAAAACATTTTCACTGCCTCATACGCTCGAATGCTTGTGATAGTAATTTAGTTAAATTGGATATTGATGAAGAGTTTTTGTTTTGGTAACTGAATTTACCAACAATAGAGGGGACCTGGCGCTCGGCGGCCGCTGCCGCGGCACGCTCGCTTCGCTCGCTCGCCTTCGCGCGTTAATGGTCACTGTTCTAACCTAACCTAACCCAAATGATTAAATACTTTTCTGTACACTTTATGACTAAATAAATCGAAATCACAAGCATTCGAGCGTATGAGGCAGTGAAAATGTTTTTCGAAACAGCGTCTTTCGCGACTACTTCATTCGAGTCCGTGAGCTTTCGAACCTGTGAGGCAGTGGAAAAATAATTCGCAACAGCGTGTGTCGCAACAGCGGCGTTCGAAACAACATAGGGACCCCTTAACATACAGGCTACTTTTTATCCCGATATTCCGACGGGACCGAGACTTACGCGGGTGAAACCGCGGGGTAGCTGCGCCCCGCGGTTTCGCCCGCTCAAGTCCTAACTAATATTATAAATGCGAAAGTAAGTCTGTTTGTTTGTTACCTTTTCACGCCTAAACCACTGAACCGACCATGCTGAAATTTTGCATATATGTTGTCAGGTGTACAGAAACGGACATAGGGTACCTTTCATTCCGAAGAAAGTACTTACTGTTCCCGAGGAAAACTACTATAACGTTCTTATGATAATAGATGGCGCTACGTGTCTTTCGAATCATGATTGAATTATGTCTATTATTACTACTACTATTACTATACTATTACTACTATTACTATTATCTAATTAACTTCTCATGTTCAATACCTACTTCTGCTCCCAGCTCTGCCCATAATAAAAATCTTCATTCCATCAACAATCGTCTTCTACGATGTCCTTCTCACCGCTCTGGTTTCATTCTTCATTCTTTGTCCAGGTGGTCTTTGGAATGCGCTCCCTCTGAGCGTCAGGACAGCAACCAGTCGGTTAACATTTAAAGTGAAGGCACGGGAATATATTCGTAAGAAGTTAGCAGAATCATCCCAGCGCTGATCGTTTTCTCCTCCACCAATCGTATTTCTCCTGACACTTTTTATTTTGTTTGTTATGTATACAAAATCTGTACTCTGTGTATGTACGCATCTATGTATATATTACGTCTTTAGAATCAGCTAGCTGTCGTGATGTTAAAAGACAAAAACTGTGGAAGAAAGCTCTCGGAAAAAAAACGGAAAGCCGATATTTCGTCGAGAATTGTGCTATCCTTTTTTATACAGGTGATGCTCCCAATTGTAAGTCTGTTTTCTTTACCTACAGGCTACAGGCACTTGTGATGTGATATAATGTAAATAAGTAAAGGTGTATGTGTGTTTTGTATTATCATATTAAATAGATCGGTGCTAGAATATCTGAAGTTTTTCAGTTAGGAAGATCATCCTCGAGTTGGTTTTCAACTCTGATCAGATTACTTCTGTCGAACGCCTCCAGTAAAAAAAGAACATCAATTCAACAAACATAAAATAGGTAACCTATAGGTCAGCCATACTCAAAGTGTGTTCCGCGGAACCCTAGGGTTCCGCAAAGCCTCTGTGGGGGTTCCGCAAAAATACTGGTCAGAATAAAAAAATAATACTAAAGGAGTGTCTACCTACTATATTTTATTTTACTCTGGTACCTGAGTAACATAAGTAATATCAATCTAAATAGGTATTTCAACAAAAGTAAAAAAATATGTAAATTTTAATGTCAAGTAATATGATTATTAATGAAGAATACACATAAAACCATATTTGATTACTTTAGGGCTCCGTCAAATATTTCGTTTTCGAAAAGGGTTCCGTCTCCAAAAAGTTTGAGAACCACTGCTATAGGTAAATTATAAAACATTCATAATTAATTGATTTTTTTAGAAATGTTAGACGCTTCTCTTGTCCTTAGCTCGTCTTTTAATAGTGATACTCTCCAAGTCGCACATGTATAATTATCTAGTTTTCGTTTATTAGAAGATTGACACAAAAGCAAACAAACAAAACAATGGCGGTTTATCGATGTACAACTGTGCTGCCACCTATGACGAGCTTTCAGTTTTTAACCCCATTTTATTTATTTGTAATTCTCAACTATAAACTTCTAAGATAAACTATAATGTTAACTCGACTAAAGTGTTTTCTCAAATTAATCGATTCAATAAATATTTAGTAGCAACAATTTCCACACATGCCAAAACTACATCTGACAGCTGACCATCAGCTGACTGTCAGTGTCATCACGTTATAGGGAAAATAAACAAAATTATTGTTGTGTACAAAACATCTTCCTATCACTAGTTTTATCAATAAAATGTGGAAAAGAATGAAAGATACCCAATATTTCCTTTTGTTTTCACAAGAACGTGGATACGAAATATGCATCACGGATTATTTGAGTGTCTGGACTGCATTGTTTTCCGAAAAAGCATTCCTAGCTCAAGTCAAGGTAATGTCTATAATTCCTCCTAAATTATTTGAACTTCTGATTCGTTTCATTCCTCGTTTGACTACAGTAGTTATATTGTTTATTGGAATTGGTGATACTCAAATCCAAATACCAATTAATTATCTCATGTGTGTCATATACAGCGGTTACAAGGTGATACACCACATTCAAGCAATCTTTGTTATTTTAGGTATTTATACTTTCTACTATAAAAATTTAATGTAATTAATAGTTAAAAAATTAATAATATTATAATATTAATAATATTATTAATTAATAATAAATTAATAGTCCCTTGCCAGTAGCAATGCCAGACGTCCCAATCTTTACCACAAAATTAAATCTCCCCTGACTTAGTCCTGTAAGTAATGTATTGCATATTTATATTATAATCCTCTGAAGACTTCACTGCCTTACAGTTATTGTTATTATTAGGGTTGTAAAGTAACATATTTTCCTTTGAAACTCAAATAAAAGGATAAGTATCTAGTAAAACATAAAAAAAAACATCTACTTTAGAATTATGTTTTTTTTATAATGTCCCACTTTGGACCAAATAATCCCACTTTTTTACCTGACTGTTACTCAAAAAGATTCAAAATACGACTTTGCCCAAATAAACTGGCAATGCTGCTTGCCAGATAAAAGCGCATGAATCTTCAAAGCCAGCCTCACGCACTCAATAACCAATTTAAAAAAAATAACTGTCATTTGAATTTAACTTTTTCAGGAAAGCAACGAGGGACTTGAACTTCGAAACGATAATGAATTTGTGCAAAAAGGAGTTCATTTATTATCCAATCTCGAATGCCTGAAGAAGTTTGGTATAAAAAAAACAGAAAGTGGTAACAGTTTGCTTAGTATTATGACAACATCATTTGGATTTCCTTTTTACCTTGAATGTACGCTTTCTAAGGGCTCTGAGGAATTGGTAAGTTTCTAAAGGCAATAGGTATTAATTAAAACTCCTACTACTTTGTTAACTTAACTTTCACCTAGCGCAGGAGTCATGGCTTCACTTTCTTTGTACACATTTTTTATGCCAATAAAGAATTTTTATTTATTTAACTGAACCTATTAATGAACATCGATGATACTCCTATCATAATTATGCAAATCTTAGCAAGATATTGAACTTTTTCCCATTTAATAACATCTGCAAATAGAAAACTATATTCTTCATTAAAACTCTTTCTACTTTACAGTATTTCCAGAAAATCACCCGGCCTTTGTTGAAGATAATCTGTGACTTGCGAGAAAGTCAGAGTGAACTGAGACGCTTGTTGATAAAGAAAGACAGCGAAATAGAGGAGTACAAATGTGAGGGTGGAGAGATAGTCTTGAGTAAGTTTGATCCTATACATACTAACCAAAAGCTGCCAGGAATGATTTTAAAACTAAGTCACTACAAACAGCTGCAATTATTCCAATATTTAAAATTGACAACAAGAATCTACTGCTAACAATTAAATACTGGAATACTGTTGATATAATCAATAAATTACCTTCCTATGGAAAAATTGGTATTGACCTAATATTTAAATCTTGCCATGGTATTCTATGGTAAGATTTAAACTTTTCTGTATCACCACCCCCATTTGTCTGTCACTATCAAAGTAATAAGCAATGCAACAATTTGCAACATTAACACCAACATTGTCTTATCTCTTTTCAGGACATCTGAAAACCATTGCATTCAATGATGCAGAGCATATAAAAAAACACAAGGTGTATGAAGAAAGTTTTGGTACATCCAATGCATCCACAAACATACTAGAGGAAGCTATTGGGATTGTGGAGAAAACTGTTCTGTGAGTAGCTATGTTTTATTCACCATGTTATGCCATAACTAACATCCACCAGTAAACTTCTTGTAACAATGTTGGTATTAAAAAAAAAAAAACCGGCCAAGTGCGAGTCGGACTCACTCACGAAGTGTTCCGTACCATTATCTATAAAAACGGCAAAAAAATCACGTTTGTTGTATGGGAAATATTTGTTTTATTTTAATTTATTTATTTATTTTTAAAGTGAATATATAACTAAATATTCTGTGAATATTTCAAGCGTCTACCTGTTGCCCTTATCAATATCAAGCAACAAGCAAAAAAATCACGTTTGTTGTATGGGAGCCCCCTTAAATATTTATTTTATTCTGTTTTTTAGTATTTGTTGTTATAGCGGCAACAGAAATACATCATAATTATGTGAAAATTTCAACTGTCTAACTATCATGGTTCATGAGATACAGCCTGGTGACAGACGGACAGATAGACAGACAGATGGCGGAGCCTTAGTAATAGGGTTTCCGTTTTACCCTTTGGGTACGGAACCCTAAAAACCACATATTCATTTTGATGTTTTAGAAAATAGTTACACTTGCTGCTGTCAAAATCTTCAGGAAGTTTATATTTTTATTCACAAACAACTTCTATATTTCCCAGGAAACCAGATCCAAATGCTGCAGACAATCTACGTCCTGCACCAAGTATAAAAACAGAACCTGTACCTGCCATTAAGACAGAGCCCGTCACTACTGTAAAAATGGAGCCCGACACAACTGCACCAACTGAATCCATTCCATTAATAAAAATGGAGCCCAAAACAGAACTGTCACAAGACACAAATGCGCCAGTAATAGCGACATCAGTCAGTTATAAACAGGAAGTAAAGAGAGAACAAGCAAGAGCTCACGTTCCAAGAAAAAGATCTAAATTTAACTTTTGATACCAAAGATTTTTTATTTTTACTAAAACTACTAAATTTTTACGTAAAAAGCTGCGCCTAGCGGCATTTATTTAGTTAATAGTGGGTCATATTTTATTCTTTCTTTCACTGACTGCTTAAAATTATCAGCAAAAACTAAAAAAATACCTAATACAATTGTGCGCTTGTATAATTTCTAATGTGATGATATTGTCATAGACGTCCACGTCCATAAAATGTGTGGAAATACGTGTACGTAATAACGTTATCGTGGACGGAAATTTAAAAGCGTCTTCATATATTTCCATGCATTATACTTCCTTGTGGGAACTTTACTTTTTATTATTATCTCACAAATTTTTAAAAGATTATGAACTATTATCGTTAGGGAACCACTGCAGTTTAAAACCCGTCGCTGCTTTATAGCAGGTAGGTATTTTTTTTAGATAGGATAAGTAGAGCATTTATGTTTTTTTTGAAAACCGCAAAGTGCGCAAAAGCATAGGTGCCGAGAAAAAAAAACTGATTTCTTTCGGGATTTGTAGGACAGCGGGAGTAATAACAATGGGGACGATAACGTGGCGAGTCTAAAACAATAATAAGGCGTGGTCGACGGGACCCCGCTTACCGTGTTCCCTATTTCTGAATGGATTAAAAAAAATAACCACGAAGGGGATGGTGGGGTCTGTTCGCACGCTACGCTCGCTTACTCTGCAGCATTTGGTTCTGGTTTCCTGTGAAATATAGAAGTTATTTGTAAATAAAAATATAAACTTCCTGAAGATTTTGACAGCAGCAAGTGTATATTTTTCAGATTTTCTAAAAACAACACAATGAATATCTGTTTTTTTAATGCCAACATTGTTACTAGAAGATTACTGATGGATGTTATGGCATAACATGGTGAATAAAACGGCTACTCATGGAACATTTTTCTCCAGAACCCCAATAGCTTCCTCTAGTATGTTTGTGGATGCATTGGATGTACCAAAACTTTCTTCATACACCTTGTGTCTTTTTATATGTTCCGCATCATTGAATGCAATGGTTTTCAGATGTCCTGAAAACAGATAAGACAATGTTTGTTGTTAATGTTGCAAATTGTTGCATTACTTATTACTTTGATTGTGACAGATAAATAGGGGTGCAATGGTGATACAGAAAAGTTTAAATCTTACCATAGAATACCATGGCAAGATATAAATATTAGGTCAATACCAATTTTTCCATAGGAAGGTAACTTATTGATTATGTCGAGACTAATCGAGTACCTATTGTTAGCAGTTTGTCAATTTTAAATATTAGCATAATTGCATCTGTTTGTAGTGACTTTACTTTTAAAATCATTCCTGGCTGCTTTTGGTCAATATGTATAAGATCAAACTTAAGACTATCTCTCCATCCTCACATTTGTACTCCTCTGTTTCGCTGTATTTCTTTATCAGCAAGCTCCTCAGCTCACTCTGACTTTCTCGCGAGTCACAGATTATCTTCAACAAAGGCCGGGTGACTTTCTGGAAATACTGTAAAGTAAAGAAATTGTTTTAATGAAGAATAAAGTTTTCTATTTGCAGATGTTTTCAGTTCAGTTCAATAACTTTCTAAGATATGCATAGAATTAGCACACATTAATACAGTCAGCAAAGTAGTACCTAAGAGTTTTAATAAATACATATAGAACTATTGCCTTTAGAAACTTACAATTCCTCCGAGCCCTTTGAATGCGTACATTCAAGGTAAAAAGGAAATCCAAATGATATGGTCATAGTACCGAATAAACAAACTTTTACCATTTTCTTTCTTTTCTATACCAAATTTCTTCATTATCTAGATTTGATAGTAAATGTACACCTTTTTGTACAAACTCATTATCATGTGTTAGTTAAAGTCCATCGTTGCTTTCCTGTAAAAATTAAATTCCAAATGACATAAACATAAAATACAATTCAATGTAGATAATATTATTAAGTTCGCCTTCATACTTACGTTTTATTGATAAATGAGATTAACTAGGCTTTTTTCCTAAAATTATGTAGAAATAAAATAAACTAGTATTTTTATATTAAAACTTTTATTATACATTGAACTGTTAAAATCTAATGTTATATTAGTTGTGCTAATGTAAAAAATGTTACAGCTAGTGCGTTATTGCAGATGTGACGAACAGGCTAATAGAACAAGGATTAAGCTTAGTATGTACAGACGCCAGCGCATTAAGCTACTACAATCTGTCAAATTTCTTCAATAGAATTTCAACTTTAACCCTACAGCATAAGGTTCAAGGTTGATTGGGAAAATTTGACAGTTTCGGGTAGCTTGATCTGCTGGCGTCTGTACCTAATACCTTTTAATTAATATAAGTTTGTAACTTTATTTTAATACAGCATCGGTGGTTGTGATTATAATAGGATGCGTCAACAACTAATACTATTTATCTTATTTAACATGGAATAATATTATTAATAATAATTAAATTAAAAGAGTTTGCTCTGGAGCGTTCCAATTTTATTTTATTCATGTAATGATGTTGTTTTTCTACTAATATTAAATTCGTTGTTCAAAAGCATTATTATTTAGCGTTTTTAGGGTTCCGTTGTTTCGCCATTTCCGTCTGTCTGTCTGTCCGCGGCTTACCTCAAAAGACTCTTAGCCCTAGAAAGCTGTAATTTGGCAAGGGTAAGTACAAATACATATTAATCACGCCGACAAAGTGGTAAAATAAAATCTTCAATTTTTTTGTAGGGTACCTCCCTCGCACGTAAAGTGGGGATGATACTTCTTTTTTCTCGTCTATCCCATGGTGTGGGGACACGTACTTGACCGATTTTTTAACTCGTATCATGAAGCATTGTGTTTTGGCAGTATGGATTTTAACACTAATTTCGGACAGAAGGTGTACTGGTTCTTAAAACCACGCAATCATGATATTAAAATAATCAGTGCTTATAATGTAATTATGTTATGGAATTGTTTTAACCAGTGTTGTAATTACATTAGTGCTATTTTTTACTGTCCAGCAGTCTTGGGGCCAGCCCTATATGATGATCAAACTTTTCCTCTAACTGTGATTTTAATTAATTTTTGAAAGTAACTTTAGTAACCATGAAAACTATACTACTTGATATTTATGTAATTTACTAGATGTGAACAAGCTAGCTACCTACTATCATATTAATTTCACGTGACACTTTCATTTTTGAATTTTTTTTATGGCTTTACTCGCGGATACTTTTAGAATGTCCGACTAGTTGCCACCCCAAATAGAGCCCATTTTTGCGTAACACACTATTATTGCTAATATATGCTTCATATATTTGAAAAAAATGTCTGCTCAACAACGTAAAAACGCAATGAATGTTGCTGAACTGTCAAAATGAAACCCATTGCTACTGCTATTATGTTACGCATTTACCCCGCTGGAAAGGACAGACGCCAGCACAACTAGCTACTACAATCTGTCAAATTTCTTTAACAGATTTTCGATTTTATCGCTAAAGCATTGATTTTATCGCTAAAGCAAGGTTCAAGATTGATTGGGAAAATTGGACAGTTTCGGGTAGCTTGACGCTGGCGTCTGTACAAACGCCTCGCAACAATAGTCACATTCGGTGCTCTATGTTTTATTTAGTAGTAACAGCAGAGGGTAGTATTTTGCTTTCATTTCATACGAGTACTTTACCAAAGCAAGACGATTATATATTTAAGTTTCAAAGCTCTCTGACTTAATGTAACATTTAAAGCTTATAAATATGTCTCTAATAACGCACTAATTGTAACCTTTCGCCAAATGGAAATGCAATTATTAACAAACGCATCTAATACATAATGACTCCTAATATTTTTTTTTAAATTCGTTAGAGATACAATAATGTGCTTTTTATTGAGTCTATAATATTTGCTGAGCAAGTCTGATAGTCGCGTAGGCTTTATTTTTAAATACATTTAAACCTACAACATTAAAGGCCTTCTCAGTGTCCGTTGTTTTAAGTTATATTAAAGTAGATAAATAGGACCAGCTGAATTGAGTCATTTTGATATATTTCTTAAACGAAACGTTGGACCATTTACTCATTATCTATTTTTTTTTATTTGTAACATCCTTCTCCTCCGCTGTCTGTGGGAGTGATTTCGTGAAAAAGGATCCGAAGTGTGTAACAGGAAGTTACAGCTTGAGCATGGAATAAGTGTAGGTACTCATGGAATCAGTAAGTAGAGTGGGTCTAATTTCGACCAGCGGGCGACCACTAGTATTGAATATTATTGCTTATTACCAAGGTGAGATGTCAGATGTTACACATCATATTATGGGATTTACTGTAAGGATCGCTCTTTTTTTTTATACACGTGGCTTGCGGGCAAAACGAGGCGCGAAATAAGGTAACACAGTCTTACTGGGGCCTTGAGGGCTTATCCTTTGCATTTGGATCAGGTTTTAATATACCTACTGCCGAAAAGTATGGTATTCGAAAATCTCTTTCAAATTTGTTACAAACGAAAGCTAGCGTTCTTGTTTATTCTATAATGGACTGCATCGTATTTTTTATTTCGGCGTTCACTTGACTGGTTTCTAGTAGATAAAAGACCCATCTTTAGCTAGTGAAAACCTACCTTAATTAATATTGTTTTATTTGTGAAATTTGAACTTTATTGTAATCTACTTAAAATTGACATTTAACACCATATTGATTAACTATATGAAACTTGAATATCGCTATGAGTAGGTATAGTATAGTATTAGGTAGGTAATGAAATCTACAACTAGAGTTTCCTATAATTAACTTATACCAAATTGTTTTTCTCCAATTTTCACAAATAACAACTGATCTTTCCTGAGATCTTGATAGCTGGCCTATTTATCTTCTTTTTACACGATAAATACTGCTATTGCACTTTGAGGAAAAGAAAATATGACATGAGATTCCTATATAACACTTCATTATTGGTGCATTCAGAAAACGCGATAGGTCTTACACGCAGCGGGCCTAGGATGCACCCTTGTGATACACCTCACGGATTTCATCACATTTTGTATTAAGAGAGTCGTCAAAATCCGTGACATAATTATGTCTTGTCACAGCATTGCATACTAGGCCGCTAAGTTAGCACACAGAATGCATAAAGCGATCACTCCTACCCTCTTACCGAACTACGTTTTAAAACCATTTATGGAAGAAGTAAATATTAACTAAAATCTAAATGTTATTTTTAGAGGTAAGAGGGCCTTAGTTCAAGACTTCAGAGAACTGTTTTCTGATTAGTCAGCGAGCTGGTGAATAGTTGACCAATGAGAAAACTGTTTTCTTTGATCGTCGTGACGCATGAATTGGGCGCTTGCCAATGTTTACAACTGAGATATCGGCCTACCCTACTAACAATATGTTTGTTGCTGCTCTAAGCTAGGCTTTTATAATGTTGGCGCAATTGCAAAATTCCACTTAAGCTTGGCTTTTTGTATCCCCCTAAACATCTCCATAAATTAAATTTAAAAAAAAATGGGGTTAGGAGCTGCGTTTGCCCAACTGCAGTGTTTGCAAAATTTTACATATTTTTGCAGTAGCAATAATCATGACTTGAAGCACAGGCTGACTAATTACAATAGCCGATATAATTCATAACAAAACCAAACAATAAATCAGTCAAACCCGTATCTCAGGTGCAAACATAGCCCACATCATTCTGTAAACAGTTATTGCGGTCCACACGAACGAAAGAACGCTACAAGTACATTAGGCTAACAGCTACACTTTGACACATCTGTCTCCGACTCAGAAGGCTTTATAACATTGTCCCTTTCCTTCAGCTCGAAGGCGTCCGCCTGGAAAGAGGATACGGCATAATTAATATACATACAGAAATATGAGTTCTTTGAGAAATCATTTAAGGGGTTTATACCCTTCCTTCCTTCTTTATTGTTTCTTTGTACAGGCCGGCTCTACGTAGGTACAAAAATATCGTCATTGCTAACGTTTTCCCATACCATACCTACATGATATTTGGGTTTTAGTTTTCGCCTAGGTGTTGTCAAATGGGGTTCCCACCTACTGTTAAAATGTTGTTCGACCTAGCATCTTTTTTGTTATAGGTAGGTACTTATCTAACCTTTATTGTCTTATCATCTTTTTGCGTAGGGTCGCACAAAATGATCGTCTCGGATGGCTGACAACTCCACAAACAAATTACATCAGTTATTAAACTAAGCTATAAAAAAAACTATTAAAAAAAGCCGTGCTTGCCATTTAATGGGTGTTTCTAGTCAAAAATCAAATAATAACCTAATCTTATATAAAAATTATCACAAATAACATCTAATGTATTTTAATTTAATTTGAATTTATAATTGTAATCATAGTTTAGGTAAAAATAAAAAATATTAAATGCTAATTTTAATATTTTTTTATTTTTACCTAAACTATGTATAATGTACTTGTTTTAATTATTTAATTGTCTTATTATCTGCGCATAATGTAGTGCATGTTGTGCTTTTCTATATGTAATGAGGCGCTTAGACTTAAGTTTGCAATGTACAAATTTTAAAGTAATAGTGTACCTACTCATTGTTGTAGAGCCTGATAAATAAATAAATAAACAGATAAAATAAATACAAAGAAAATGTTGATTACCTTCGTCTCCCGGTATTCTCTAATTTTTCTGGCTAACGTCAGAAACGCTTCCTCTATGTTTATGTTGCTTTTACACGATACTTCGAAGAACGGCATGTCGAAGTCATCTGCTATCTGGAATCAATATTTTTGTATTTAAAACAGTTTTCAAAATAAATTTCGGTAAAATTAAATTGGTCTAAGGTTGCTTCCCTCGTTGATCATTAATCAATAAATACTTACCATATATCTTCATCCAGCATTGGTCGGAGTCATTTTGGATATGACCTGGCGTTTGAGCACTAATTGTAATTATGATTGGTACCTACTGATGAAAATCGTGATGTTTTGTGTAGTTTCTAGGTTTTTTGATGTGGGAAAGAATCAAAACCTGCATCTGATTCAAAGTTCACAAGGCCGTTTATGATTCACACCACGGTGTTAATAAAATAATAGGTATCTAACTATAAAATTACCTTTTGGCCCCTCTCTTTGGGTACAGCTCTATGATTCTCGTGGACATCACACTTGTTGCCAACTAAGACCTTGATCACATCGGGAGACGCATACTGGAAATAGAAAATCACATACCCACTTAAGTAAGTACATTATTGAAGGAAAAAAACCACCAACTTTTTTGTGTAGATTTAAAACCACTATTGCCAGTTGCTAGGTCTATTTTTATTGAAATATATTCTCTTTATCCTTCGTAGAATCAGTAGGCTGAGTCATATGTTTCATGGGAATCGATGAATACGTTCTTAAGCTTTCAGATACCTACATCATTAGGTGGGTAGATAGGGGTTTGATAGGCAGTCAAAAATTAGATCTAATATCACTATAAGATACCTACGACCTTACAAAGTCAAGTTGAATAACTTTTCTATTAATTTGTTCATAAACAATTGGAGTCGCCCATGAACATAACATGCCTAGATAACTAACTCTAGGTAGGAATTCTCAATCAAATGCACTTAGATAAAATGATTTCATAGAATATTTTATCAAGGTGAGTTATGATACCATCACATAATATCCCTTGAGGTTACATACCGTAATCGCTCTTGCCTTGTACACCGACAAATTGATGGCTATCAACTAATTGAACATTTATAGATTTTTACAATCAAGTTACGTGAATCCTGCACTTCAAATCAATGACAAATATTGTCTTCGGGTATTTTCGAAAAAGGAACTCGTATTATCTCTCACCTCTTGGATATTCCTCAGCCAATACGACAGATGATTGAATGACTCCAGATTGGTTATATCGTACATGAGTATTATTCCCATAGCCCCGCGATAATACGCCGTGGTCAGTGTCCGAAACCTCTCCTGTCCAGCAGTGTCCCATATTTGGAGTTTGATTGGCACGCCGTCTAAGTTTATTATCTTCTGTTTGAAATCTATGCCTGGAATCGTTTATAAGTATGGATAGACATAACAGTGCCGATACAGGTCTTTACTGTAAGAAGATTATTCTACAAACTCATCGTTATTGCCTAAGTATTATTGCTATAACGTCTCATGCGCTGAACAGTATGACTTAATTATGTCGCGGTCTGCTCGCAGAATTGGCCACATTGTGATGTGCCCGACCATATTATGAAATGGTGAAAATTGTCACCGTCTGAGACAAACAAAGGCGTGAAACTTAACACTTGTCTTTTTCTTGGGGTTTTTTCGCATGAAGAATCTAAAACAATTATGACGAAAAGGTGCAAAATCCTGGTGGAAGGTCCATTCCAATGCCATAAGAAAGGGTAGATCATTTAAAAAAAAAAAGTAGATCCTACCTACGATTTATATTCGATACGATTTTGAACATTTCATGGTCTACACGTAAAATATTATTAGTTAAGTAGATCCACCACATAAAATGTTTGGGATAGGGAAACTATTTTTTAAAATAACTTCTGCATATACCTAGCTCAAAGGAATTCATCGGCACGCCTATACGCCTAGGGTATTTTCTAATATGTATCCTACATAATTATTAAGAAATACCATGTGTCTACTCAGTTTGATGAAATACTTGTTGAGTTTTACTTAAAGGTATATTTAAAAAAAAAATGTTCCATACAATAGTGTTGGTCAGTGGGTCGTCTTAGTGGCGCAGTACTAAATTAAAATACAGAAATACAGAGACAGAGACATCAAATATTGAAAACATTCACCACATAGAATCTAACACTGCTATTTTCAGATTTCTATAGGGAATTCGAAAAATACCCTGCATTTAACTGAGCTAAATCAATGCACTAGTACCTAACATGAAGGCATGCACCTTATCTCCTTAAAGCTTTTGCGAAGTGCAATGCACTTAGACACAAAAAGCTTCTCCTAAGATCTCGAAGTTCCCTAAATCGTTTAGCACCCAGCCCAGGCTCTTCTTGGCTTGGAGCAAAAAATATACAAAATACATTTCGTAGAAACGAGTTGTTCCTATGTATTTCACTACATAGCGTACTAACGTTGGTCGGGCACTAACTTTTAACTGTAAAATGGTCTGGAAGGGAAGTCCTGAGCATATAAATATGTAAAAGGCTATTTCACGTCACAAGTTCCATTGTTTCCCGGTTTACATCCGCAATATAAAATATAATCGCAGATTCGTTAAGTTACAAAACGACACTAAACTAAAATACAGCATCACCTGTCTGACAAAGGCTCGTAAAACTAAAAATAAATAAGTTTGCTTACCTATAGTGGATATGTATATATCGTAATATCTCTCGTCACAATATCTATGCACTATACACGTTTTACCTACATTAGAATCGCCTAAAACTAGTAATTTATACGTTGCAGAAAAATCTAAAGCCATTTTTTGTTTACTTTGTTGTTGGTACGCGAGCGATGGCCCAAAACATAGGTGGAACTGTCAAAGTGAGAAAAATCAATGAGGGTAAGTGCGCATGTGCGGGGTCGCCCGTTGGTTGTCTTACGTTGCAACAAGTAACTATAACTACCAACACAGGCTCGTTCAGCCAGGGTTTCCCTGCACCGGTGAATGACTTGTAATAAACCTAACTATTTGAAAGAGAATGGCGTTTTGTGAAATAATTAAAAACTTTTTATTATTATTTCTGTTGCGCTCAGTGAACATCAATATGAATAAATTAGAATGCTGGTATTTTTTTCTCATTTACCTACCAAAATGCGCACGGTTAAATGTCGACTACTTATTTCGCATTATGAAACTCATTAAACTGTTAGTTATGTTCAAATCAGTAAAGAACGACAAACATCTCTCATTCACGGATAGGTAGGTAGGTACTGATTAAATAAAATTGAACATTTGGACTAGACAGAACAAATTAGGTCGAACGAATTGACCTCATAAACAATGTATACGAACGAGGAACCTCAAGTGCGATCGTAATCTAACATTGTCTTTCTCTTTCTGTTTATGGCCCTGTGTTTCATTTATTTTACCATTTATGTAAGTATCTACGTGCCTGAGTAAACTTCTAACAAGACACCTCTGCTCGAAACCTCTGTAGCTAGCGTGGACGCGCCTTCTGATCTTACCACACCTACTTAGAATACTTAACTATCCAGTGGCGGTTTGCCATTTTTTTTTTAACCTTTTATCAGTAGTAGAAATTAACCATTGTTTAATTTGATACTGGTAATTGTGCTGTGCTGGTAATACAACACCGGCCATAATTAGCGGAACAGAAAAAAAAGGCTGCGTATAAAATAATAAAGTGTTTATTGAAAAAAAAAGTAACAAACCAATTGACATCTTTTAACATCAACTTTAAACCGTCTTAATTAAATTTTATAAAAAAAAAATGAAAATAAAAACAAAGGCCACTTTTTTACATTTTGTGATAACACAAACACTTGAAAATTTAAAAATTGTGTTATGATAACATTAAATAAATTAATGACTAATAACGAGTGTTTCCCCCTCGTGCTCTGACTAACGTGTCCATCCGTCGGGGCGTGCTGAGAATTATCTTATCAATTGTATCTTGGGACAAGCTCTGCCACTCTTCGAGTACCTAATGCGTTTTGCAGTTATCCCAGGTTGTTGGGGGGCGATTCTGTTTTTAATGCTTCTCTTTAACAAGTCCCATACATGTTCTATAGGATTCATATCCGAGGATCTTGCTGGCCACTGCATTACTGTTATACCCGCATGGTTTAGATATGCTTGGACTGACCGAGCACTGTGATCCCGGGCATTATCCTGCATCAGAATAAAGCCGTCATCATTATAGGGGACAAATGGGACAACGTGTTCTTCTAAGATATCTCTGATATACCGATCAGCAGTCATAGTCCCTCCATCGACCACCACTAACTCCGTACGAGCTCCCAAACATATCCCTCTCCACACCATAACTGAAACGCCTCCATATGCCACCGTATTTTGAAAATTAGACCGAATGTGACGTTCTCCTTTGCGTCTCCATATTCGCTGTCTTACATCGATCTGATTTAAAAGCACCCTGCACTCATCAGTGAAAAGTACCCGTCCCCATTGGTTCGTGTCCCAAAAGCGATGTTTACGTGCAAAGTTTAATCGATGTACACGATGGTTTCTGGTAAAATTTGGGGCTTTGGCAGGTACATACGAACCTATACCCACTTCTTCAAATCTTCTGCGAACTGTACGCTCACTCACTCGCACTCCTCGCACGACTTCAAGTTCATTTCGGGCTTGCACAGCCGTTACCCGCGTGTTCCTCCTACGAGCTTGAAGTTGCAGAAAACGGTCATCCCGCCTAGAAGTACACCTTTTTTTTTGCCTTGGCCACTCCTCCTTACAAGAGAATCAGTCAACCTGTACCGTTGGATACTGCGATAAATTGATTGCTGAAGTCTGGTGGCAATAGATCTATAGGTGTGACCATTTCTTCGCATTTCATCCGCCCTAATAATCTCTTGTGTTGTTAAATCGGGCATTTCAGGTGATTTCAACTGAGATGCCTTAAGATTGACAAGAAAAAAAACTTTTTGTAATAAATTTTACAATTTACAAAATTTTAAAATTCGTCTGACTGAGCTCGAGTGTATTACCTATGGCTCGTACCTGTAACAAATCAGTATTAGCGGGAAACACAAATAAATCGATGAAAAAAGTGACTCCCGCCTAATGTTCCATTTTTAAATAAGAGTTTAAGATAAAAAAGTAACATAGCAGGCCAGTCTTTTATGAAATACGAGCTGCGCCCCGCGGTTTCACCCGCGTAAGTCTCGATTCCGTGGGAATATCTGGATAAAAAGTAATCCTGTCTTAATCCAGGGTTTCAGCTACCTCCATACAAAATTTTATCAAAATTGGTCCAGCCGTTTGAGCGTGAAGAAGTAACAAACATACACACACACACACACTTTCGCCTTTATAATATTAGTGTGATTACGATGAAGAATACGTTTTTTTCTTTTCCGCTAATTGTGCCGGTGTGTGTATTATAGTGAGTGTGTTTCGTTTTTTTTTTTACATCGATTATCACTTTTTAGGGTTCCGTACCTCAAAAGGAAAAAACTAAACCCTTATAGGATCACTCATGTGCCTGTTTGTCTGTCTGTCCGTCTTTCACAGTTGATTTGCTCCGAATCTAGTGGACCGATTAAGTTGAAATTTGGTACACATATGAACTTCTGTAACCCAAACACAAACGTGTTACCTAAGTAAATTCATTATGAATATGGAGGTCAAATTCAAATTCAAATCTTTATTGCTTATCACATGTGTACCTACAAGATCTTAAAAATAATTATAAAGTTCACATGGACCATGTCAGGCACAACAATTTTACACAATATGAAAGTAGCATGCTTTAAAATCATTAAGTAAATAGAAATAAATTTGTACGTACTACGTCACTGAGGTACGTCATAATAAAATAATAGGTTATATTTGGTTATCATTTGAAACTTAATCAATTTAATTAAATAAATAATAGCACATTGTAGTGATATTCGTCATTACAAATTGTAGCATTAAAAATCAATCAAATTATACCATTATCAATTCAATTACCTACTTTGAAGAAAATACATAACATAAGACGGCACTTTTGGGAAGCAAATTAGAAAATTTAAAAAAAAGTTTTGCTGACTGTACCGTGTGACATATCAAATGAAAGGGCTCTTGTTTTAATAATTTGATGTATATTTTTATTATAATTTTAAAATAAATACTTTTTAAATTATTTAAGAAAATATATGAAAAATGACCATTCCCCCTCTCCCTTATCTCTGAAACTACTGAGCCTAAAATTACGAAAAAAAAATACAGAAAATAGTTCTTTAGATTAGAGGAAAACCTATAAGAAATCTGTGATCTTAAAATAACACGGTAAATTACTCAATATTGTACATACAAACTTAATTTGTAGTTGGAATGTATGGGGGATCATGTTTTTTAACTACAATGTTATGGTTGTTCTTGGGATAAATTCATCCCAACTACTTCCGTAGTTCCCTTCATTGTGCGTGGTCCGACACGCACTTGGCTTGTTTTCTTTTCTAAACGAGATAATTTTATTGTGTCTTAATCTAAAACGTTCTTAATCTTATTAAGAAGTCGATTAAACAGTCGCAAGTAGGTACTTAATTAGATTAAAACCATTATCCTCTCGTTTAATGCAGTTGAATACAATTTCAATTTAAATTCATTTCTAGTTTGTTAACCTAGTTTTATTTAAGTTAGGATATTAAATTAAATAAAATTCGTTTAATTCAGACTATTTAAATGTCCATATTTTGTTAATACGAGTAGGTACATATTACGTTATCCTAAAACTATGTTAGTCATGAGGAGATCAATTAATGTATTAAAATAATATAAAACATGAAACAAATGATTGAATAAAAATAAAAATCAAATAAATTAATTAAAATCAAATTTAAATAAATAATTGGAAATAAAAATTAAATAAATAATTGAAAATAAAAATTAAATAAATAATTGAAAACAAATTAAAATTCAATTGAAATAAATAATTGAAAATTAACTAAAATTAAAATAAAGTGGATAACATTTTTTGTTCTAGCCTACGCTGTCCCATTGCTGGGCAAAGGCTTCTCTCCACTCCTTCCATCTTTTAATCAATTATTAAATTTAAATACAAAGAATCAGGCAACATGCAGCCTAATGAGCCTTCCCACATCTCGGCTGCATACTGACTGTATGATTTAGTGTCAACATAGCACCGTGTATAAACTTGCTGAACTGAGCATTCAGAAGCCCATCGAAGACTTTCGCCAAGACAGGAGCCAGGGAGAATATCTATATATAATATTATTCTTGTTATTCTTTGCTATAGGCACAACAATAGTTTCCGTCATCTTAGGAGGTAAGTACGAATGACGTATGCAGAAAGTAAACAACAAAGTCAGTAGCCTAAATAAATGGTTAGTAGCCTAAATAAATGGTTACCCGCTTCCTACAGGTGCTCAATGCTGAGTCGTCGTCAGTACGCAGAGATTTAAGTACCACGTTTCATCATGTTTCATGTTATTAATATCTAATATTTTTCACATCTTTAGAAAAAAAAACCCAATCCGTTTCTCACAGACAGTGACGGCCTCGACATCCGCGACAACAGAAGTGGCAAGGAGTGACTCAACTTTAAAATTATTTTTAAATAGGTTAGCTATATCTTTAGGCTCACTACTCGTACACCCGCCTACAGTCACTGGCAAACTGACCCTACCGTTCATCCCCTTAGTAGGTACCCTTCCAGAAAGCTCGAAAGTTTTATGCAGTTTTCCTAATGTGTGAGGCTAATAAATATATTTTAAGCTGGTCTTGGTGGTTTTGACAGAAGTTCAGTCTAGATTTAAATATTCTCCGTGTAAGATTCATATTGTCAAGAACTTTTTCACCTTGCTTTGTACAGATGACTCACATAATTTAATGTTGACAATGTCATTATTATTTTTATTACATACATACATTAACTCACGCCTTCTTCCCATGGGGGTAGGCAGAAACTAAAGAACGCCACCTGCTACGCTCCTTACATACTCCTTTTGCTTCGCCTACTTTCACAATTAATAATAATAATATTTATTTAAATTCATTTTAATTCTGAATAAATAAATAATGAATAACTGAACCATTTCAGCCGAGTACCAATGTATTTAAATTTTTTGTTGATCATTTTGAATGGTTTAAGTCTTAATTTCACCTCTATGTACTTGCCGATGTTCATCATTTTTATGAATTCACACAACAATTTTTATTTAATTCTATCAATTTTATCTATGCTATAATGTCAAGGAATATTCAATTTGACCTTTACCAATTTTTTTTGTGTGTAACTTTTTACCGATAATACGATTTTTTAAATATTAGTGCTTATTTCTCTGATTCATTGTTTCATGCAAGTGGTGTTCACCTTGTAACTGATGCACTGTTATTTTACTTAAAAAAACTACGCCAGAAAATATTATTTTCGCATGGTTCTAATGCAAGTTCCTTGTTTTCATTTTTGTGTTCCATTTTCGTTTTTGTCAAGTCGTCTGACTTGCGAATACCTAAACCGCGTTAAAACACGGATATTCGATTGATATCCAAATTATTTGGATATCCGAATAGCATGTCCTAGCTGCAATAGACTGACTAAAACAGGTAGGTTCACAAAATCATTCGCTGTTGCAATCAAATGCTGCAATCCCTCCAGATCCTTCAGTGACTGGTTTTAGGGTAATTACTAATTAGGTACCCCAAACATAAATGAGCCACTTTAGCAAGCTGTGGCTAGTTCTTCTGTAGCTTTTACACTGAGCCTACCATAATATGACTCCTTAGTCCTAAGACAATTCAATATGATACTTAGTACTTCCTACATAAGTAGAAAGTACCTACTAAGTAAGTAGGTAAGCTTATACTTACTTTCAATGATGCTATAAAAAATGGGTAATTTAGATCTATTCCATTATCTCAACATGCCTAAGGCCTCTTGAAATAAGACTTACCTACTTTAAGCATCTGCTTAAAGTAAGTCTGCCGAAGACTAGAAATATTTATCTCGGATATGTGGGAGTGCATACATTCAGGGTGTCATTTTACTTACTTAAACCCGCAAAGTATTCGTACAATCAGTTCGATACATCTCGTGGCCCTGTGTATGTAAATTCCTTATGTATTAAATGACCAGGAGTCTGTAGATTCCTTATCTCACCCTTTGTTTCGCTACGTCTGTATTTTCGTTTGCCTTCCAAGTTATTCTCCAAGGTTACATTTTATTATGCATGCAAATAGCAGATGAAGATTTTCACTTGTTATTTTTGCATCTTTTGGTGGTAGGTACAAAGGAATTTGTCATGTCTTCATCTGTTTCGTGTTATATTGTTATGAAAGCGTACCTATCCGTATTTCGTTCGAAGAATGAGGATACATGCTCCAAAATGAATGAAATGAAATAGTGTAATACCTATTTAAATGGAATGCTTGTAATACTTATTTCGTCTAATTTTTGAGGGCGGTTCGTACATAATTATGCTTAGCAAGAAAACCATATATGTTCTAGCTTTTAGTGCCTATGATGATGCGTAAAGTAACAAGACTAAAGTAGGAAGAGATTATAAAGTAGTTCAACCTAAAACCGTTCATTACCTAGAAGCAACACCTACGTCTACTCCACCATACTAATATAAACACGAGCAGCCAATAAAGCTCGCTCAAACTGTAATACGTTACATATACTGACATCTTATTGGAAACGATAAAACATCAAGGCTGTTGACCTTGAACGCAGACGCAATGTTTACCGTAGGTCAGTGACGCCAATTATGTATAATACTGCCGCGCGGTGCCACTCGCAACTGTTCCGCTACTTAGCGATATATACGATCGCTCCAATGTTAAAGAAAACCTTATATGGAAATAATGACTAATCAATGCGAGAACCGTTAGCTGTTGACCTAGTTAACAGTGACAATTCTGAAATTGGATACCTAGGTGTAGATTTACCTAGTTTTGATATCTAGGCTACGAATGTTGTGACTATGACACTTATTGACATCGAATTGTTTCTTAACAAACCATCAATGAATGCCATTGTTGTGAACTGCGTTCCAATTGAGCTATTTCTCATCAGTGTCACCACTCACCATTTGGGCACTCAGGACACCGCGAGGTGTGAACGCGTGAAGGTGTACTTCTGGCACGCATGACATTCCGGTCGTAAGATGCGGTGGCGCCCTGCAGGAAGAACAACAACTTCATTTATCAAACAACCGCAAGCCGGGGAGCGACGCGCTGCCGCGGGCACAGCTTGATGTATTGCAAATGGCGGTAATTTTGAAGTTCGCGTTCCGTTTGCTATTCAAAACAGCATAAACTGCCACCGTTCTACGTTTCCCTATAATTTCGCTGCAAATGACGAATGATCTGTTGTTTAACTGCCACTCAGGCGTATCCGAATAGATTCGTTGTAACACCCCACCTTTCTTAAGTAATAAGCTATAATTTTGATAATTTACTCAAAGGGAAAGCAGAGTTCGTGTTGGTTGGAGTTTGTTTATTGAATTTTAAACACCTGCTATGTCCTGGAGCGTTAGAAATGCTTTATCATGTTATTATCTGAGGAAAGGCTATCATTAGTGCTTTAAATATTTGTATAGTTGAAGGAAATTGGGTCCGATTTGATCTTATTCACTACATCTGACCATTGATCTATTATACAAAGGAACCAATTAGTTGTTAGGAAAACCGCAAGTATTCTGTAATGAGTAATGACTGGCCAGTTTGCTGGTCACTATCGTCATCGTCTCACTATAATATCTATTAGACTATCACTTTCGGTCGCCGAGTGCTCTATTGTCTGCGATATGATCTTTTTTTCTTTTAATGAGCCTGTAGATCCGGCTGATCGTTACCTAATCGGGTACACTGACGCACTTGTGGGAACCTCGGGTTAAGCAATTGGTTTCACACTAATCTTGGATCGCGATGTCGCCCGCATGGCCGTTGTTTCGTAACGTGAGAGGATAAAGTTTGGTTTGTTCCTGATTCTAGGTAGAAACAACGAACCAACTAGATAGAAATCCAAGATTTATTTCTGCCAGGGAAGATGTAGATAAATCCAATCATATTATTTCAATCATTGTGTTAAATACTAACTTGGCTCCCAACATAATGCAGAACGACAACATACAACGTGCAAGTTCAACGTATAATCTGACACGTGAATAATGTATAGGATTTTCTCCAGTATCTGGCACAGATTTCCCGAAAATACATTCGATATGACTCAGATTTTTTCATACAATATCCAGTTTACTGACAGTCTCATAAGTTATTCTAAACTAGTAGTGATCCAATTTTAGGCGTGAGTGTATCAGATTGTGTTTCTTTGAAATCATCATTTCATAATAGGTAAGACAATAAACAGACGTTATACAACGACTAAGTTACAACCTCGTTTTTCTTAGATAACTGGAAAATCTGTTTTATAATAATCTATGATTTCTGGAAAATCTGGAAATGCAGTTTATATCAATCATAGAAAGAAACACCCAATTGGCTAAATCGAACTTTTTCTTACAGGCATATATTTTGTAGATTGAACGTATCATATGACAAGTTGTTTAAGCTCTTACACCATGTTATAGTTTTACGCATTTCGAACAATAGCTTATAAAGTTCAACTAACAGAAATAATGGTATAAAGGATCATGGATCGATTATGTTTAACACTTGGCACTTCTTTGAGCCTGTGCTTGTTATTATTACGTAGGTACATACGTAGCTACATATAACAAACTTTATAGTGGTCAGGATGTGGGTTCATGTGCCATTGCTGTTTTATCATTTTCATCCGTAGACATAGTATTGTATAGTGAACACATCCGGTAGTTAAACCAAAGGCACTTTGTCTCCTCCACAAATACTTTCACAAAGACAGCATCAATCGTATTTCACGGACACAATTCAATTGGCCACACACTGCTATGGATCGTCCACAATGCACATATTTTCCTTCGTGCATGGATCTTTTGTGTAACTCTGCACGTTTGCAAGTGTAGAGGTCGGTGGCTGAGGTCACTCCTTCGCGACGGTTCCGGGAACATATGACAGGTCTCTCATTGTTCGCAAATTGTTCTGCGCAAGGTCCTCGTGTAAATGTCAATCCGGCGCCGGCGCCGACGCGGCCACCGCCTGTTGGTCACAACTGTTTGCTATAGCTAAATAGAGAATGTGGATGAGTTTGCGTGCATTTGATGAGTAAAAAGATGCTGTATAAAGTTTTGTTTGTTCCTTTATGGAAATTAAAGTTTACTTTTTTTGGCTTCCTAAAATGAAAGTTAACAAATGTGAAATGAAAAAGGACACCACAGTGGTCAGCGTTTAAATATAAACAAAAGAAATAGTACAAAACCAGAAATATAAAGATATTGTCGCAAAATCGGAGCCCGCGTCGCTTGAAACTTGAACATTAATTTCGCCTCTTAGAGAATCATCAGTTTTGAGCAAAGGCACCTCAAGCAAAGTGATCTTATTTATTCGAAGTGTGTTAAACATAGGTGGTCCACACATTTATTCAAGAAGTAAACACTTGAGTAATATTTCAATATAGATGATCCAACTAAAGCCGTAGACTATGGTACATAATAATTTAAAATAGAAAAAATAAACACGTCTTCTAAAGCTGTAATAAGCAGAAACAATAACAATATACTAAGAAAATAGCAACACAAAGCTCTAAATCTGCTAGAATTACTAGAAAACGGCAATAAACAAATCTTCACGCGTTACGCATATAAATACTGGGTAATCGAAGTACATATTTATTTGTTTAATGACTCGCTTGGTATGAAAGAACTAGTCTTGCAGGGGCCAAGAAACAACTTCTATTTGTGTACAAGATTGATACCAGTTGGAATCAAGTACCACGTATCAGGGAACACTCATATACCTAAATGCAGTGAATAGGTCCATGCGATGAAGCCTGTTAATCATACGTTACTCAATGTATCTATGACCTAAGTTACTACCTATGTAATTTAATAGTGTCCGTCCTTTTAGCACTTATATGGATAATATATCAAAGTCAAAGATCGACTCTTCAATGGGACGTGTAATGAATACTATATGTACGTTAAGGAAGTCATGGTACATTGAATTATTAATTGCTAGATGTTCTTTGTTGTTCCTATTTAATTGTGGTTCTAGTTGATTTATGATTAATTGTCGCTTCGTTTTACCTTTGTGGGATGTCGTTTCGATTCTCCGGTAGTGTCTCATTATCGTCAACAACAGCTGGTCGTGGTCCCTTACTTAACATGGTCCTTCTGAAAAAGGAGACAACGTCGTCAGGCAAGACAACTACGTAAGGGCTAGTGATCCCATATAGTCAACTTGTCCTTCTAGTTTATCATTAATTCTACTGTCTGCTTTCAAACATTGGAACTAATTGTGATGTGATAAAATAAGGCATGTATTTAATGCGGCAATTAAGTAAAATGACTATAGGTTTTAAAAAAAAAATAGAGTGGGTACCATATATAATGGGTTGGCACTTGGCAGCTAATAAGGAGTATCGTAATAAGTAATAGGTAGCATATTAATATATCAGTTTTTAGCTTTATTTTAATTTAAACTGGCATCGAATTTTTGTTTTGGTAACTGAATTTACCAACAATATAGGGGATCTGGCTGGTATATTTACTATCAGTCCATTCCAAATGCAAATAATTTCTATGAAACTGTCTCTATTGATAACACACAATGGGCGAATCATACGCACATCAGAGAGATGGCGGAAATATGACACCGGTATGATATTGCGCTTTTCATAATGGACACCATAGTGTCCGTTGTGAAATATCACATAGAAAAGAAGTTTGATCAGTTCCGTAAATGGGTATTTGAACAGTTTGACATGTTACAAGCACCAGTCATAAAAGAGGTTTAATGTAATCACTTCCGCTAATGCACCGCCGCCGCCGCGTGTTCCGCTTTTGCTTTTGCATGGGGACTTTTCGAAAGGTTAACGAGGCCTTTACCTTTACCTAAGAGCTGAACTTGATTGATGTCATCTTTGCCATCTATACATTTGCGATTTATACGATTGATTTTGACTATTGTGTCATAAAAAAAAATATAAGTAGATTAGGTAATCACCCATAGCAAAATAATAAATTAAAATACGTTTATTATAGGTATTTGACTTTGCTTAAAATTCTGTCAATCATAAAGTTATTGATAGCGTAGGTACAGGCAGCTTGGTTGAGTACTAAAGTGCATAGTAACCCAAAAAGACATTAAAAATACTTTTTATAGCTTCAATACAGTTTTATATCGCAATAACGCCTAGAAATGTTTAAACTAAAAGCTGCCATTTAAAATAATGCTGAACGTCTAAAAGAACATGTCGTCGGTAAAAAAGTGTAAAATAAAAACAAATGAATTCATGTCCATAAAACTATTTACGACGATGCCTGTACAATATTTTAAACAACGCCTTCTACCATTAAATTAATGCGAAATAGCCCGTGGTGAGTGTACACAAGCATGTCAACTTGACTAATTTGTGAGCTGAGAGTTTTAGTGCTGGACTTATTTCCAATTTTATAGTCCGCGACCTCGCTTGAAAAATGTTATGTTAGAAAATTTACAACTCATTCCCCTGTCCCTTTGAGTTACTGACGTTTCTGCCGTCACTTCTCGGTATGACTGTAAATACCCTTTTATAGTCGGAGCCACTTTTTTTGTACTTCAGACCGCAGTCAACATGCACAGTAAAATATTGTTATATATGGCTTGCTAATATAGTATTCATTAAGTGCAGGGATGCATGTGAACGTAGCGCCACAGTTGCGACACTGTCGTGCTAAACATTAGCGTTGGCTAATATAAAACACTTAAAAGGTCATTACGAAACAAATTTCTTAAGATAAACACATTATTATCCATTCGATCACGTAATAAAACAAATACGGTAACCGCTATAGCCTGATTAATAGCCATAAATCTTCTCGTATTTGCAATAAAGAGACAAACGTTTGTCGCAATGGCAAACGTAACTCGAATAATTAGTAAAATCACGATTTATCCTACTTTCTAGGTCTCTTCCGATCTGCACTATCGATCATCGGAAGATATCGATCTTATCTCACGATCAATTACTTACTGCGTAGTGGGAAACGGTACTTTATGAACATCTACTTATATCTGATTATCTGCAGCGATTTCTACTTTATTTAATTACTTAATTGTACTATTGAATGCAACTTGCTCTCAAACAGGTAAGAATATAAGTTTGGCTTCTCAATATGCCTGGCAGGAAGAAACGCTGACACCTGAGATACAGGATACGTCCTAGTTTGGGTGTCAGGAGTTTCACAAAATCGAGCATGTCTTTAATTACTATAAGGATCTAAGTTACTTAAGTAATTCATTGTTAACTCCTTATATATTAGGCTTAAGAAATAAATTAAATTAAAATTAACACACATAAACACACACACTTAAATTATCGCAATTAGTATAATATGCATACGTTTTCTAAATAGATTGATAGGTATCATAAGTTTTAATGTCGTATCTTACCGTCCTTTTAATACTCCTTCAAATGTTATATTGAGCTTTTATTCGTCCAGGTATTCAACATGAAAGTCATTTGTATATTTTTTATTATTAACAGTATTAACATCCAAGATGGTTTCAATTAGGCATTCCTTTACGCGTTACTGGTCGATGGTTCTCTGGTCGATATTCTTATTTTATAGCTTCAGAATGAAGTAGGTACCTGTATTAAGTGGAAGATAACTATTTACTACGTAACCATTCGTGGAAACAAGCCGTGATATTATGATATGTTATTTAACTATTATAACCAAATATAAACAGAGCCAAAATTTTCACAGCCAAAATCTCGTTGAAATTCTTTGCTCCGATTCTGTAATGGATTTACCCAATTTTTTCACATACCCATTAGATAAGTGTCTTACTTCTACAGTAAGTGTGTATTAGTCAGGTATTCAGGGCAATGGTTCGCTTATATCATCCGCGTAATATCATGAGTGTGCACCTACTTCTGTTGAAGGTCATCGGTCATTTGAGCATCGTACATCATCACCTATACCGCTGTCAACAGTCAATTTGCAGGTTATATCATTAACAGTTTATCTAAGCATGGTCCTTATTTTTCAATTAACATTAGATGGGTAGCCATAACTGCAGATCCATCGATCAATGTGGTTTAGACTGCTAGTTGGTCTTGATATAGGAAGTTTGAACAGGCGGTGTCCTAGATAGTTACATGATTTGCTGTTATCATAGCATAATTATCCTATAATTTTCCCACTATATTAGGGATAAATTATATATTAAAACAAAAGAAAAGGTATAAAGTAATATTTCGGCCTCATTAATAATCATCATGATCAGCTTATAATTTTTCCACTGCTGGGACATAGGCCTCCTCTCTTTGAGAGGGAGTGGGCCATAATCCACCACAAGGGTCCAGTTAGGGTTGGTAGATGTCACGTGTCTTCGATTTTTTGTTTCTAGGACATGCCCGTTTCCTCACGATGTTTTCCTTCACCGTTTTGAGAGCAGTGGTGACGAAATTATCTGCGACCTACAAACTCGTAATTCTGAGCCGTGACCACTGGGCCACCACTGCTCCTTGCTCTGTTTTGCTGTTAAAGAAGTGATAAAAAATTAAACAAGAGCACTTTCTTCTTTATAGATCTTTCTTTTTCATTCTAGCTTGTTAAAATTTTAGGGGAATAAGGCTGAAATCCCGAAAAGTCTGACAACTGATTACCTCCCCGTTTCAGGGTGGTTAGATGACAGCCGCTCCGTGGACAAACTGAGGTTATCTGATTTGTCACTGAATGCCGACTAAAACACAGTTTGAGAAAAAGGTAAAGTCTTATGCATGACTAGAACATTGGAACATCATTTAAATATTATAGATTCATGGGGTTGATTTTTTATGACACTTTAAGTTTAAAACGGAATCTCTCCGCAGTTTATTGTTTGTCCAAAGTCTTAAACATTTAAGTTCCGTGAACGTCGAAACGGATTTCGTAAATATTAAACATTTTATTTTGTACACGTAAGAGTGTAAAATCACTGGGAAGTAATTATTTACTCAATGCGCAACACACCTCATTAGGAATCGTTTATTTACTGTCACGATTGTGCGAAATTTCGAAAGCCCCTTCGAAATATTCGAATACTTTTTGGAAACGGTGACGCGGCAAAATATCCCGCCTATGTCTATAATTCACCATCAAAGAATATTCCGGGAATTGTAGTTTTTCTTGAAAAACAAATCGTTTATCTCAATTCTCGTCGCGTCATCAATATTTGATATGGCGGCTCAGTAATAGCTAATTAATAAGATCAAAGGGTTAAATATCAAACAACTCACCAATGAAACCACAATTAATCATCTATAGCACTTGAGAGAAAGTACTGACTCACTGCACGGAATGTGATCTTCATTTGGTTGTTCCTAATAAGAAAAAAAATCGAATGCGTCAGTCACTTGCGCCTGCGTCAGTGTTACATCACTATGAAATGTCCCGTCACTATTCCGGAGATCCGCAACTTACAATTCTTACTTGCAATAATAACATACGAAATTCTGGTCCACCGAGTCATACTACATAAAACGGTGAAGGAAAACATCGTGAGGAAACGGGCATGTCATAGAACTAAAAATTCGAAGACATGTGACATCCACCACTTTTTTTCTTACCAGCCCGCACTGGGCCCGCATGGTGGATTACGGCCCACTCCCTCTCACAGAAAGAGGAGGCCTGTGTCCCAGCAGTGGGAACATTATAGGCAGACTATGAGTCATACTACAGAAATTACTACTTGTTTTGCAATTAACGTTAAAATAGTATCAGATTGCTATGGGTTCGTAGAACTTAACCCATATTATTTGGAACATGTCGATTTATTATTAAACTGTGGATCTACGAATCGGAGTGCATTTGCATGAGTCATCGGTAGAATGGAACGTTACTTATATCGGTCATTGCTGATATAATGATTGATGGGTAATGAATAGGCTCAAGAACGTAAAGCCCCGTAAATATTCATTGCTTCACTGAAATCTATCCAAACAACAACTATTATATTGACACATTTAGAGTAAATGCAATTGCGTCATGCTCGCCATGCCAACTCCAAAAAAAATCAACGGACTTCCAAAAAAACACTACAAAGTGAAAACCTCAAACGGCGCAAATACTTTAATCTTACTGGGACTTATATGTTCGAGCCGTTTGGGCTTGAAACACTAGGGCCATGGGGTCCGAGTGCCCACTTAGTTTTTCGAGACATCGCCAAGCGGTTGGTCGACTCCTCACGTGACCAGAGGGCTGGCCTATTTTTCGGCCAAAGAATCAGCATTGCCATACAACGTGGCAATGCTGCCAGCCTTTTGGGCACTTTTCCCACTGACAGTGATGCGGAAGAATTTTTTGATGCCCTATGATTTTTTCCCCCCTTTGTTATTATACTTACTTTTACATATTATTACTTTTATTTTAAGTCTGTTTAGTTTTTAAATTACAAAGTGAAAAATAACTTTAATTTCGGAAGTCTGTCTTTGGATCTGCATTTTAGATTTTTGCCGCCGACTTCCGAAATTAAAGTAATTTTTACTTTGTAGTGTTTTTTTGGAAGTGGGTTGTTTTTTTTTTTTGTAAAGTATTTTTTATTTTTCACCTTTTAGTGGGTCAGTTTTTAATTTATCTAAGTTACAGTAGCCCAATGTCAACTGCTCATCACCATTTACAAAATATTTTTCTTTTTCTCAATGCTGGGACGTTAATTGTTGAAGAGTTCTCCTGGTAAGGACCAGGAGAACTGACACTCACCATATGCATTGTGACGAGCATAAATTGCTAGCTGTGCAAATGCACGATCCGAGTTACTATAAAAAAATACCCAAATCGCTTTAGGTGTGCGTGCTTGATTTTCATGGGATCCCCTTATCAGATTCTGATTTAGTGGCAATGGGACCATCTCGGGAATTTTCAAAATCGGTACACAATTGACGGAGAAATCGGTGATCCTCCTTTTTGAAGTCGGTTAAAAAAGGAATTCCTATGTTGAAACGACTGGAATAGATAGGTATACTTACGCCAGCTAGAAGATTGACCCTCTGTCTACCTGGAAAGAGTTACTATTTTCTGCAACTTAGGTATTCTGCTTATTCTAATACCGTCCAGCAGATGCCTTCCATTAATTCTAAATTCGCACCAAAACACCGCATATTGATCTAATGACCTAACTCATCAGTCTAACCCGTATTGCCTATTTTGTTCATCGATTTTCAGCTGATGAAAATATCACATACACACTTTTTTTTTTGGGTGGGAAATTATCAAATAACTTCTCCCGCTCTGGGCGGAGCTGAGAGCACGTGTCAGACTTTTACTGACTAACCCGTGTTCTTTCAGATGCCTGTGTGCCATGGCCACGATATCCCTTTCGGACAAACTCGCAACCCTGGCAGCCGTTGGCCTTATCGGACCCCGTCAGTTGGTGCTGACATCTCTTTGAGGCGCGCGTGGAACACAACGCGCAGTCAACCTCGTGCCTGGTCCTTATCGGATGGCGAGCTACCCATCGCTCACCGTCCACAAGCCCGCGCTCCGCCCGGGGCGTCTCCCGCGGCGACTAGGGGCGTACCACCGTATGCTCCACCGTGGCTTCCGGGCGATCCACACAGTGGTGACACCCGGGCGTTTCCTCCCGCTTTATCCTGAACAGGAACTTCCCGAAACAACCGTGTCCGGTGAGGACCTGCGTCAGGTGGAAGGTGAGGACGCCATGGCGACTCTCTAGCAACTCCTCAAAGAGGGCACTTATCGCTACAATTGTGGCGTGCCCAGCGCTGGGTTGCGACAATCACACTCTCCATGCCGCCATGAGATCCCGCCGGCGCTCCGTCCGCTGTGCCGTGATATCTCGCGGCAGCGGAGTTACGCCCCGGCGTTTCAACTCCTCGCGCCATCACTTACACCCTTAGGAAACTGTTCTGGACTTTCGGATATAAATCAGTAACAATCAGTGTTGCGAAAAACTGCCTGGTCAAAATGTCATGGGAAATAATAAATAGAACCACATTTGAAATGGATGTGGAGCAATGATTTTGTCGATCAGCCATTCCAGTTTCGTCCCTGTACTATATCCAATGTATTTTTTACTCCTTAGAAATATTACAGTGAACACAAGGACTTTTCACATTAAAAACTACTAGGTGCTTTCTACCTACAGAAAAACTATGAAAATGGCCCTTCAACTTAAAAACTTCAATTGCATCTATTCCGGTTAGTAAATCTATAATTTATTTTGTAGTAAAAAGCTAACTACTAATAACTAATTTTTGCTAACGTTTTATATTCATGCCCAATTGCCCATCACGTAATGACTCAGAAGCATTTATTAGAATTTTAAAAGACCCAATTACAGCGACACCATGGAGATGTTATTAAGACTTTATGAGCTAAGCCTTATATTGCAAGAGAAACTGACAAGTATGCAGGCAACTTAATACTTTTACTATTTTTCCTGCAAACGTATCCTTTTTTTCATTCGTGGAGCCTCCAGGAAGTAGGTTTAAAGAAAATTCAGGACAACTTCACCTCCTTTAAAGGATGGCAATGTATGTATCAGTGATTCATCTGGAGACAAAGTGTCTGTTTCTGAATAGTATCCGTCTTTATTATAGTTTTTCATAAGTGCGTAAAATCGTAATTTCAATAGCTCTGTCTTCATACTCCCACTTTCTACTTCATATGATCATCTGCCTAGCCTTTTCCCAACTATGTTGGGGTCGGCTTCCAGTCTAACCAGATACAGCTGAATACCAGTATTTTACATGAAGCGACTGTCTATCTGACCTCCACAACCCAGTTACTGGGTAACACTATATCTCTTGGTAAGACTGGTTGTCAGACTTTTGGGTTTCTGACGACCCGTAACAACTGTCAAAGATCTACAAATGACAGCCGGGACCAACGGCTTCACGTGCTTTCCGAGGCACGAAGGAATCTTGGTATGAAAAGATGGTCACCCATCCACGGACCAATCGCGGCAAGCGTAGCTTAACCTGATAGATCGACCCGTGCGGCAGTTATTACTTAGCCACAAGCTTTTGCACCACTTTCTACTTCATAGTCGTAAGATATTTACTTGCATGCCTCGTTCTTTGGTCGTGTGTACCATAGTGCAGTGGAAACTCACGTCTTGTTTTATAGTCTCGTTACCTACCAGCATTTTATAGTGTCTGCAGCCGGAAGTTATGAGCGCACTTTACACACCATAACGACCCCATTTAAACGGACTTCGCAGATGTTTCACCATGGCAAAACTAATGCCATCAAATGCTCGTTATATTTGAGAATAAAACTTGGAATGCTATTCATCATCTTTACTTTACCTAGAATACCTGGCTTGTTACTGAGGACCGCTTTGTTAGACGAGCTTAAACACGTTTGGTGAAGGGTGGGTGAATATAAGTTCTGTTTTATTGTCGAAAGCTAAAACTTTGGTGTTATTCGAATAACTATTTTCTAATTTTTTACTTCATAATTTTATCGACTTTTTTGCTTTCCATTCTTTCTTTGCATTTGTATTTCTTTTAATTTATAACATGTGAATTCCAGAAAATAAACTTGGTGTTATTAATGAAAAGATAATTAATAAAAACTAAAGGTAAGCAATAGGTAAATAATTGGCAGGTACCTAGATGTAGGTGTAGCGCTAGCACAGTTCACGTAGTCATCTGCTAAGCGTGGCAAAAACGAATCGTAGTGTTTAACGGGGAAGGCCCATGTTTAGTATCAGCTGTTGACACTTATGCAGAAGACATGAAACCTTGTATCTAAGGTCACCATCAGTGGTTCATGTAACTAATCAGTGTTGACGGAACAAATAGGTATACGAGCTGGTATTTAGGCCGAGGTGTAGAGGCGCCGTCGGATAATCCCCGAGACAGACGTTTAGCTGTGACCAAAGTAACTAGGGCAAAACGTAATGGCGCTCTAAACTGACTCACTGACCATTACTCTGTTACGCAAACACAAATATTTGGATATCATAAAAATAACAGATTACGTATGATTTAAACGATGCTACTTGATACCATGCCTCCCACGTTACTCCCACGTAGAAAGTTTCTGCTTAGCTCCCTTTGACATATTGTTTTGTACGCTACTTTCTTTCTGGTTTAAGAAAAATGATAGAGGTAAGTTACGTCTTCTTCCCGTATGAATATTAAGTCGTATGAACCGAAAGGTCATACTACAGTTCATGGGAATGGAGATTGCAATTAGTGCAACTAATGAACTCGTGTTTTTAATAAATTTACATCTAATCGAATGCAAAGTGCTGCTTCACTGTGACAGTCGTGGCGCCTAAGGGCTTAAGGGGGATGCGCTAAGGTAACACGCGAAATTCAAATTTTCTTAAGTTTTTTTGCAATTTGCAGGTCAGTAACAGGTTGTATGTTATCTAAATATGATTCGCAGCCATAACAAATATTGCTTTATAGAATTATAATCATTAGAATCAGCATTACAACTCTCCAAGTTCATAAAATCCTACCGAATGATTATTTCAGAAATAGTCGTTCAATAGGATTTTACGAAGATAGTTAGTTGTATTGCCGATTCTAATGATTATAATTTTGTAAAGCCATGTTTGTTATGGCCGCGAATCATATTTAGATCAACATATAACCTAACAGGTTAAATGTTGATCTAAATATGATTCGGACCTGAAAATTGCAAAAAACGTAATAAAATTTGAATTTCGCGGGCTACCTTAGCGCATCCCCCTTAAGCAAAGTAAACTCGAATTATTTAAAATTTTCTCTGTGTAAACTTGATACTACTGCCCTAGCGATGAAAGACTCATCTCAACTGGCATTTCTTTGTCTGTGCAGATTAAACGTAATTAATGTAACAACCCATGCTTCCATCTGCAGGTCAGAATGATTAACAGCATACCAAAAATACCATGTTTTGTTAAAGGAATCCGATTTCTTGTAAATAACTGTATGCCTTTTTCAGTAAAAACGTACATATGTACGTTAAACATAACGTCTTGATTTGTAGATATGTTGGGAACGTAACAAAGGAACATAAAAGTGTAAATGGAAATTCTTTTATAAATAAAAGGTCAGGTTGAGACCGTGATATTTAAGATTACTTTTACAACGTGGTATTCTTATAAATCAAAGCGACACTTGGATGAATTCACGGAATATTATTGTTTTGTAAGCAGATACTGGCTGAACGAACATTCCTTCTACGAATGAATGTGCATCAGTTTTGGGACAAGTCTTGCAGGACAAGTGCCTTGTGTTAGAAGAACAAACAAAGATTATAATTTTAGAAATTTAAGAAGGCCGCAGTTTTTGCATTGAATGCTAAAGTTTGAAGGGTTCTTCCCACACAACTCCATCACTAAACTAACTTGATGATGGTAGTGTGTGGCTGTTAAGAAACGGGAGAAAAAGTGTTAGCAGATCAAATGATAAATGATTTTTATTTCTGTAAGTAGGTTTGTATAAACACTTTTACATGTCAATCATATTTTGAAAACTAGATGAGGCCGGCGTTTCCTATCTGACTACTCTGAGAAGAAAGGCCGAAACAAACTCAGAGGTCACAGTCCCTCTTTTAAAGTCCATAGACATAATCTAGGTCACATCATGTGAAGGCTATGTAGAGTGGTGTTTAAAATCGTCTTTTGAGGAAAGAACCACAAAGATTGAGTGGTCCTGACCGGTCAGTGCACGCATTTGTCAGTAATCGTGCAGCTCTACTCAGAATTTAAGGAGCTCAAAGATGCGACGATCAATACCAAAGAAAGGACTTTGAAGAAGGTTTGATGAGCGAATGCATACAAACGACCGAGGGTAAAACCTGGGTGAGACTTACACAGACCAGACAAGCACGGCATAAAAGAGAAGAGCTTACCAAAATCAAAATCAAAAGTCATTTATACAAACTAGGCTAAGAAACAGCATTTATCAAACGTCAAAATTACACAGTCTCCCAAAAACACCCACCCTTCACTACCTACTTCACTACCCGCCCGCACTCTAAGATATATGTAGGTATATACCCAGTGGGTCGTCAGAAGCCCGAAAGTCTGACAATCAGTCTTACCAAGGGATATCGTGTTAACCTAGTAACTGGGTTGTGGAGGTCAGATAGGCTGTCATCATTTATCATCATTTCAGCCGAAAGACGTCCAGTGCTGGACATAGGCCTCCCCCAAAGGGGCGGTTTGTCATAATCGCCACGCTTGGGAGGTTTGGTGATCGCAGTATGGTGTTAGAATGCACAGAGAACACTGCTGCCCATTCTATAGTAACTCCCTTAGTCGCCTTTTACGGCACCCACGTGAAGAAATAGAGTGGTGCTATTCGTTACGTCCGGCACCACACAGACAAAGGCTGTCGCTCCATGTAAAATACTGGTATTTAGCTGCATCTGGTTAGACTGGAAGCCGACCCAAACATAGTTGTAAAAAGGCTAGGCAGATGATGCTGTTAAACCTAATGATGAAGATGATCCCTATACAGGGTCAAATTAAATTAGCTAGCAAAACTCTGCAGATGTGATGGGAATGGATATCAAAACACGAAAAAATATAAAATGAATAAATATTGATGTTTTTTTTTTTGGTGTCTACGACCGCTGTTATTGTTGTTACTGGAAGTAGGAGTTGATATTTTTTTTTTACCATCACCCATCACGTCTGTGAAGCAAACACAAAAAAAAACTGATTTTTAAACTGATATTTCAACTTCGAATGACTACACTACCGGCGGTTGATGACCCATCAAATTTATTTATTTTTTGTTTTATCATATTAAGATATCGATACCCAGCACGTCTGCGGACTTTCGCTAGCTAATTAAATTTGACCCTGTATACAACAACAACAACAAAACATAATTTTAAAATATTCATAAAACTATAAGCTCATTAACTGTCGTTAACAACGTTGAGGTCGTTGACATCGCCACTTCATTTTCAAATTTTCTTTCCAAATCGGCACTCTGCTATCAATCATTTCTCAAGTATCTATATTTAGTGGACTTACTACTTCAAGTTATGAATGAATATTATAGTGATTTTACATAACAACAATAGCGCGTGGGTCGTATCAAATGATTCAATTGTAGGTAGGTATGTAAAATTCCGTAGAGCCGGTACTTTCTTTGCTAGGAGAAAATATTGGTTATGTAACAGTCGAATGATTTATACGATATGCAGATATATAATTCATTTAATAAGTAGGATTGAGAGTTTACTTATTTAGTGACGTTGGGGAGCATGATTTTATAGGACATATTATTAATACTTTTCCTCGTGATATCAGCCCGAAAATGCCCATTATACTGATCATTGGCCAGAAGAAAATAAACTATTAAGATTGCTAGCCGATCCCCGCTAGCCAAAGCTTTGCCAGAAAGCCAAGCTTCTTAGCAACAAAGTAAGAGTCTGGCTCCATCATACTTATCAATGGCTTCTAATAACTTTGATGGAAATCGAAACCCAACAACACATTAACTGATCAAAATATTTACCTAAATCAAAGTGAAATCTAAAGCAATAAACAACGATACTGTTGTACGGCATTAGTATAGGCGATATTATGCTAATAATACGACCCAAGGCGACTGGAAGACTTGTCAACGTAGGCGCCACCTACCTGCGCCGATGGAACCGTGTTCCCGGGCCTTTACATCATTGCATTAACATTTTACAAGAGCTTTCATGTAGCCCACCACAGTTTTAATGGAGACAGATATCTGTTGCATACAAATCGAGGCTTTTGATGACAGTTTATTTAAGAACTAAAAAAAAAAGTTTAGCATATTGCATCAAAAAGAATTGAACGAGGTGCATAGTATTTGCAAGGCAAATTTTATGCCTTCGAGTAATGGGTTGCTCTGAAGACTTTATTGCTAGTACCATTTGCTAGCTAAATTGGGACCGGCATTGCCCCAGGTCGCGTAAAGTATATAAAAAATTGAAACCCATAACTGTAGGTTTGCTAGACTATAAAATTTCAAACTCCTAAAGTATTTTATGACTCAGTAACTTCTTTATAAAATTAAATGATTTTGTTTCTATAATAACTTCAGTAAAATACTGTAACAAGGCACTATACCTACGTAGGTGCTATAAACGGGTCCATCGTATTAAACAAAGGGTAGTGATTCGAACCCACGACACCCGCGAGCCCATCGCCTTATAGCCATTGGGCTATTGTCAAGTAAACTTTTCCGTGGGTAGGTACTTGCGACTACATTGTTTGAAGTTTATACAGTTTATCGTCTGCGGGTAAAACCTTTTTCCATTAGTTGACTCATAAAATACGAAGGTACATAGTACTATTAGTATCTTCATCATAGTTCCTGGATGTAAATACTCAGAAATAGTGTATTTTCTGTTTTATTACAACTACAGAAACCATGTTAGGGTTTGTCCTATCTCACGAACTCTAATAGAGTAAAAATCTCCTGACATAATAGTTCTCTTGATGTAACAGCTAATACCTAAAGCTCGAATTCGACGAAGTGTTTCTGTATGGCAGTAAGAGACGAGAACATGGTCTTGGGCAGGCGAAGTCTACAAAACGGATTGGTCAGTAACCGGCCAAGAAATGAACACCAAAACAACGAAGGATTAGATTAGAGCACGCGCATTCCGCGTAGGTGTGTCTAACTTTTGTTCAACGCTGCCTCATCATCATCATCATTTCAGCCAAAAGACGTCCACTGCTGGACATAGGCGTCCCTCAAAGGGGTAGGTTTGCCATAATCGCAACACTTGGCAGGAGGACGCAGTAACGCTGCTGCCCATTCTCTAATAACTCCCTTAGTCGCTTTTTACTACACCCACGGGAAGAAATAGAATAGTGATATTCTTTACGTACGGCACCACACAGCGAACGTCGCCTTCTTACTACTAAAAGGCACATAAATAGATTTACGTAGAAGCCTATAACACATTCAGAATCCTGTTCCAACCCCTCATGAAATATATATGAGAACTGTTTCTAAACCAATAAATCGTTTATGACATCCATAAAAACGGACTCTATTTCCCCTTTAATATTTTCAATCATCGAGGTAGATATGAGATCAGAGTTTGTGATAGTAATCATAATACTGATGATAGTTCATTCATACGAATTACGTTTGCTTACTGAACAATGGTTTATTGTGCAATTATGTTATCACTTGCATTTCATCTCATAGAGAGCCTCTTCTATCGGCGACCTACGCAGCTGCTGGAATGTTCTCCATCGTTCACTATACATAGCTGCGTATCTAAAGGCTCTTTAGCTGTCCCGTTGAATATAAGAGGCGTTGTATGCACAACAGTAGTGAGTCGTCTCTCAGTATCGTTACGTCATGTCGATCGTCATCTGTATAACTGTCAAGGTGCTCGTTGCGTAAGCGCATCCGTGAGGTGTCATTGACATTACGGATATTATGTGATTTGTGAATAAGGGATCTGTTAGTTTTGGCAGTGAGAGTCATTTTCGTACCTCTGCACTTGTTGGTTTGTTGCTACTGTTTCTAAGAATGTTTGTTTTGATTGGGTTACGGATTTTCTTTCTAATTCTTCGGCGGCAAGTTTTAAATTGGCCTTATAAAGAATTTGTTTTCAGGCGCTTTACTTTGTGTAAATTATTTCATCACCACTGCTTTCAAAGCGGTGAAGGTAAACATCGTAACGAAACCGGCATGTCCAAGAACTAAAAATTCGAAGACATGTGACATCTACCAACCCGCACTGGGCCCGTGTGGTGGATTATGGGACACTTCCCCTCACAGAGAGAAGGCCTGTGTCCCAGCAGTGGGAATATTATAGGCTGATTGTGTATAAGTTTCAAATTGGCCTTATGAAGAATTACTTTTTACAGTACCTGAAAAATATATTTTCCGTCACATAGCTAAGCAAATAAGCGTAACAAACTGAATGAACTCATGAAAGGTATACAATATTAGTTTTAGTATATGCGAAACCCGAAACACGTATCTAGTATTTTTATGTAAAGAATCTATGTACAAAATTTCAAAACTGTTACATGACAAATCACAAAGTTATAAGGTTGTTATTGTTACCGGGTTGTCCGTAAAAAAACATGCTAACGACCGGCGCGGCGCCCCCGCGCCTCCAGGGTCGTCTTGCGCTCATTGATAATAATTTGGCAGTAGGTACCTACCTAACCGTACGGCGATTGTATTGTAAGTAATTAAATGGTGCTAACATTTTCCATCACACTTAAATATTTTTGGGACACAATATAACATAGTGTAAAAATTTTTGAAATCGATTCAGTTCCTTATTCTGAACAAACTATATCAGGTTTCGCTTATACTAAAAATAATGTTATTTAAATGTACCTACCTACTTATAGATATGTTCATGACCTTTAAATTTCGGCGTGGTGATCAAAAACACCATTCAAAATTATTAAAATATATAAAACAGATTACCCACGCCTACCAAATATTGTGTTTCCTAAACGTACCTAGTATTGCCATGGTTGTGGCAATAGAACTAATTAGTAAAGCCGTTAAGAAATAGAGCAGTGTTTTATTTCAAAACGAATCAAGACTTAAATGAATGACAACGGCCTAATTGCACTGTTAGTGGCTGCTGATGGAAACTTGGCGACAGACCATGCTTCAATTAATAAATAACAGTTATTACAAATGCAAAGATGAGACCGTGACGTATTTAAGGCCAAAATGGCGAACTGATTTTGATTTAAATGTTGTATCATTTTAGCCCGTAACCGTCTTAATGTAGGTAAATTTTCCATGGTACCATCTATGAGCATGACTGGAACAAACATTGAAAAAAAAACAACTGACTTCCAAAAAAACCATCAAAGTGAAAAATAACTTTAATTTCGGAAGTCGGTGTCTTTGGATCTGTATTTTAGTTTTTTGCTACCAACTTCCGAAATTAAAGTAATTTCTCACTTTGTAGTGTTTTTTAAGTCAGTTATTTTTTTTGACCCACTGAAAGTGGGTGAATTTGTAATTGAACTAAGTTACAATAGCCTAATGTCAACTGCTCATCATTTTTTACAAAACATTGCTTTTCCCGATGCAGAGGCGTTAATTGTTGAGGAGTTCTCCTGGTAAGAACCAGGATATCTGCCACTCACCATATGCATTGTGACGAGCATAAATTGCTTAGCAACCATATTAAAGTACCTAATCGAGTCGCAAGTTTGCAACCCGTTAAATACGGAGTATTAAGTAGTTCCGGTGGCCATCTGTGGTCTTTCGAGGATTTCCCTCAATTTCCATCAGACTCTGACTTAGTGACAATGGGACCACCTCGAAAGCATACCCTTTCAAACAACAAATAATTTTCAAAATCGGTGAATATACATTTTAAAAAAACTTTTAGATGAACATTAACCTCCTCCTTTTTGGACGTCGCGTAAGTTAAAAACTGATTTGTGAACGCAAAGAGATGTTTTCCTATTTAAGGTAGAACATGAATGGTTCATACATACATAAATGTATGGGACATTCATCATGTATGAACCATTGATCCGGGGTTCACATGCATTGATACAACGTGAACCCCGTAACTCCGAGACCTGATTTCCCAATAACTCCGCAAAAAAATCAACCCAATTCTTGATGAGCACGCGCAATATTTACACAATAAAGATATATCTTCGGCATTTCCCAACCAACCGACAACAAGAAAAACAAAGATCAAACTATTTTGTAACAGAAATTTCACGCGCTCATAACGTTAGACTTACGTTACGTAAACGCAGTGCGAATTCGAATCGAAAAACCAGATCGCTTGATTTATGGCGTTGGCAAACTGTGTGTGGTGTCGTGACGTGTTCTAATCATATCGAGTTAAATGCCTAATGGTCACTAATGGAAATAATCGCGGGAGAAGATCTGACGAGGACTGTCTGCGACCGTGCGGAGAAAGTGACAAGTTTGCCGCTCTTAAGGCGCAGTTTTATTGCTGTTTGTCATTTGTGAATTGTTGAGGTTTGTTGACAGAATCTTTTGTTAATATGGAGATTGTTATGTTTTGAGAAGCGTTACGAAAGCCCCCATACTTTGAGATTTATATGTACTTTAGAAATTTAAAATTTTAGTTTTCCAAATGTTGTCATTCTCATCGGCGTAGCAACGACAGTGATACCCTACGTAGCTACGCCGCCGCGCCGTAGTCGGAACAAAATCTGAATGCTGAAATATGGAACATTAGAAGTTGAAATGGAATCTTCCTCTATGTAACAGTAGCATCTTTATTTTTCAAAGAGAATTAAATAAAACATTGCATCGATCACCAATTGTTTACTTTAATACTCACGAATCCGATGAACGAATCTGATCGTGATGGGTCATTCCGATGTTCGTGGGCGGTGACCGGCAACGCTTTACTATAAATCTACAGCAGGTGCCACTATTCGATCGATTGTTTACGACGACGATATAATATACTGTATACAGAATAAATGTGTAGGTAAATAATGTCTTAGAGTGCTACTTTCAATATGATTTCCACTTTTGCTTTCTTTCTCTAAGCTTTTTCATAAATGGCAGATGGAATTTGTTAGGAAATAAAGTGGTTAATAAATTGTAAAATCATTTATGTCAATGGTCAAGCTTTTTAATATGTCTTTAGTTTTAATTACTATGTGAAACTCTCTAGGAAAGAAATTATATTGTAAGTTTTTCAACGATCCGTACTTCTCCTGAGCTTTCTCGAGCCATAAATATTTAATCAGACTGAAACTGTTGAACAAATACACTTTCGTTAAATACACTATTAACAATTAGCACCTTAAATAAGCTTCAAAACTTAATAAAAGAGAATTCTTTTAGTCTCCCGTGAATCAATGACACCTTTCTAAAAATCTTTTTTCTAAAAGTAATTAATTGGCATTAGCACAAGGCGAGAGCTCTCCCTTAAGATCATAATTTAATGTGCTGATAAAACTGAGAGGCTAATTTGTAAACCGTTACAGTTGCGCAAATATCAATATACCCACATTAACTAGTTTTGTATACTGGCTTTGTACGGGCTCGTGCTGAAATCTACGGAGTAATCTTCACTCAGTGCAATTTACGATGAAAGTGTACGAGGATTATCAGTTTAACTGAAACCAATTAGAATAGGTTAGTGAAACCGAGTGTTTAGACTAAATGCTAGATTTTACTAGGGGTTTACCTGCCGATCAATCCTGTAAATATCTCACTGTGAAAACCTAGGTGAAGTAAGCGGCCATTCCACCTGCCGCTCTATTCTGTAAAGATCTCACCGTGAAAACGTAGGAGAAGATAGCTATCAATAGTGTCAATCCCTAGCATGAGGTGGAATGACAGCTCACTTCACTTAAACTCCATTTGAAATAAGATTAGACATTTAAATAAACATAATATACAGCTACCATTTGTCACGCCACTAACGCAATAGAAGTCAAAATCGGAAGAACGGACCGTAAAAAAGTTTATTTAAATTTCTAATCTTATTTCAAATGGAGTATAGATGTGTTCCCGATGAGGTTTTTACAGAATACATCGGCTGATGCCAGGGATTGACACTATTGACAGCTTCACTTCACAAATGTTTTCACGGTGAGATTTTTACAGAATAGCACTACTGAATATATTAAGATTTCGATATATCGAGCCTGATAAGGAATAACATCGTAAGCGACATAAATTAAAATTTACAGGAGAGGTATTTTATTGATTATAATTTATTATTTTTTGAAAAACTGAAATACCTACATTATGTCGCTTATGATGTTCTTCCATATCAGGCTCGATATTAAATTAAATGTGACAGACAAACAGTTCCCACTTAATGACATGGAACTATTCCTTCGCAACGTTCGAACTACTTTTACTGGGGTTTAATTTTTTTTTCTTATGTAAGATACAAGTCACATATCGTGATCAATGTCTTAAGGATAAGTTTTCGGTAATTAGATGGCATTAGCATATTGCATGAGATATAATCTCTTATTTAAGCCATTAAACATTATGCCGATAGTTAGCAAATACTTAACACATTCCATATTAAGATACATTTGTCAAAATGGTTGCTACATTCTTGTAAAAATGTTATAAAATTCTTTCATACCGTGTTACATAAAAGTTTGACCGAAGGTCTTGCAAAACGGTACGATTTATGGACAATTTTCCGCTTGCTATATGGCCATCATATTTCTAACATCGTATTGATGCAATAAAATAACACATTATTAGTTATTTATGAGTAGTGATGAGAGCGTGGAATTCTACATTAATTTCTTTAACATGTGGACATAAAAAATAACGACACCAAAATATTTGTTAACAAACATTAGTTAAATGTTGTTTTCTAGAAAAGTAAATGTTTTTAAAGTAATCACTGCAATTAATAAACATTGACGTACACAGTAGTGACGTAGTAACACCTCTCGCAATGTTAAGTGTTGTGTTTTGTAGTGATGTTTGGTTATTCGCGTATTACGCGATACAGTATCTGTCAAAATATTTTGACGGCCCGCCCGTATGGAGCCCACTGGCAAAGAGTAAGCGAAACGCTGCCCATTAATTACATCCGACATTACTAGTTTTACTTTCATTAGTTATACAAGATATTTACATAATTTTCTATTTGACTAAATATAATGTAACTACCGTCGATGTCCTTTCCAGCGATTGCACCTAAGGTATTTTAGTGACATAAGAAGACCAGTGCAAAAACAGCACAAGTTGAAAGCACTGAATAATTCAAGTTACATTTAATATAAGTCTGGAAACAACATATCAGCAAAATATATCGTACAAAATCAATAAGTTAAGATACGAATATTAATAAAATATCAATTGTTGATGGTACACGACTTTGTCGTCGAAAGGCTTTCGATCAGTTTATTCAAGACAAGAACTTTTATCTTAATCCTTTGCTCGGAGAGATCGTTGCGGCCAACAAAAGGGCCGAAAGTTATGTTATTGCGAAATTGAACGGCTTCATAAATTGTAGGACGTTTCGCTATTGACAGCCGTCCCGAGGTATGCTTTACGTGAAACTATGCTCCTGTCTTCCGTATTAACAGAATACAGCGACTTGTACAGTTCATAGAACTTCTTCCTTACTTACATTATCTATTGTTTGAATCTCAGCGTATTGTGATAGCAAATTCTGATTGCTAGAGTCCGGGTTACGGTGATTGTCTAGACCCGATATGATCTTCGAATTTCTCACTTCTGTGTCACATTTAAAGAATGTCAACAATCAAATGGCATTCAACTTGCTGTCTCTATAATAATATACACAAATCAGTGGACTATCTAAATAGCACTCGAGTCATTGTAAAGGCTACGGAATTGTGAGAATTTTTTTACAGCGCTGGTACATCATTATCCTATTACGTGCAAGACGCACGAATACACTGGAAATACCTTTTTCTGGAACAAAAACGAACAGCCGGTTAATGCTCGAGTTCACAATGAGCAAAGGCGTGACAAGATAAAATCTAGGGAACACCGTCGGCGAATTAAAATAAAATATCGCATTGAAAACGGACTGAATAGCCTTTGGGACGACATTAAGCGCAATTACTAGAGCCAGGTCGCTATTTACACGTATTGGATGGGACGCCTTAAAAAGAGCCCGTGATGTGTGATTGCACCCTCTTCAATAATGAGATTGTTTGATATATCGGCGGCGTGTACGCAATTACGCGCCTATTTGAAATGCTCGCTCGAATCGCTCGTTTATAATGAGATATTTCTCCAGGCAACTCTAGTAATTCGAAAACGCTTTATGTATCACAAACGTTGGTTGATTCCTCGCGAAAATTACGTTAAATTTCTTACGATTGCTATAAAATGTTATTTATTGCTTGTGTGCGATGATTTTACATGCATAAATTACTGCTGAGTTTTATTGTATACAACTTGAGACGACCTGTAAATAGCTTTTTGAATAGAACAATAGAAGAGTATCTTATTATCTTAGCAAGTTTAACATTTGATGAAGCATTAACTTAAATAAATATCTACCAATAAATTATTACAGTAGCCAGTGAATCACTTTGAGAACAGTTAAACAGACTTAAGAACTACCTGCTTTTCATGCTTTTCCGCTCGAAAGTGGAATAGAAGAGAATTAGTCCTCAGATTACATTGTTCCCTGGAATCTGTGAACCCATTCGCTTTTTTTTTCTAAATGTATTCAAGTATCACAAAATATCGTGCACTTGTTGACCAATTCTTCTATTCACTTCAGGCATCAATAAAAAAACCGACAGTATGACGATGTTTTTTAAGTCGACTTCAATAAAATCTCAAAATCAATAAATTAAATAAAACCAATGAACTTTGCTATTGAAGGTGAAAGTCCATTCAGAACTGTCAGACAGTCTCTAATTAAATAAAAGCAATTTCACATTTAATTCGCAAAAAGTTGATTGTAAATTAGTATAGGATGCAGATACGATCACGCAATTGAAATATTTTAATTCGATCTGTCATTTGTTATCGCATCTGAGACGATGAAAATAAACCCCACTTCATTATAGCAGGGGTGATAAGATCGGAGGCCCGCGAAAGTCACTGGTCATCTCCCAATCGCCTAATTTGTTTTCACTTTCTGGTACCAGTATTTATTGTTCCCGCTACTACGATATTATCAAACAAATGGAAATATTACGTCATACAATTAAAGTTACGTAATTCACGTAACGTAAGTTCACTATTTGTGGTTTCGCCTCCAGCTTAGAAGATGATTAAACGATAAATAATCAGTAGCCTTTTGATGTCACTTGGAAGAAAGCGTCTCATTGATGTCATTTTCTAAACAATTGAAGTTGGTGATCATTAGCGCTTTTTGCTGTTGACAGGGCATTGATAGAAACATCTGTCAGTGTCAATTAGTATTAAGAATCGGTAAGGTGCACAAGAAAGTTCCTATTGACACATCTATTAAAAGTGATGTTATGCGCACACCTATGAGGCGGTGCGATGATGGATTACGTCAATCCATTACTGATACAATGTAAAGAGTCGTGTAACTACCTAATTGGCTAGTAAAGGCATTATCCGTTGTGATAATGATTGTTTTTCCTATTGTGGTCAGTAAGAATAAAACGTAATAAATAAACAATGAATCAGAGTTCATTAATATGAAAAGTCGTTATAAACAAGTTAATAAGATAGAACTGACTGTGGTATCACAAAAGACAGCTGGTCTGGTTGTTACGACGCCTGTTCTTGGCACTTACATTGTCTTATGCTATAATTTAGAACTGATTTGCGAAATGTTGTAATCAACATAAATAGTTCAAGGTTTACAATATTTGACATGGTTGTGGTTTAGATATTGTTCGTGTAATCTCGGTTTCTGAATCATAGTGACCCAGATATTTATTAGCTTTTAATAAAATAAATGAATACGTGTGGCAAATGGAAGAAAGCTCTTGTAAAACAAGAGGGAAAGGCTTTTCCTAATTTTCTTTCGTCGCTTCATAAGAAAAATAGTAAGTTTCTTCGGGTTTGCGTTTTGTTTTTCATGTAAAAGAGATTGAGATTAGATATTTGAACTGTTTTACACAGAGTGTACTGTTCATCATCATCATCATACTCCTGCGCTTAAATGATCCTCCGTTATATCGAAAATACTGCAGCAATTTTGAAATAAATATATGGTAAAGTTGAGGATTAATGTTAAGTACTATGTTTGATGACGAAAACACGATCCCATAAAATTTTCTAGACAGAAATAAATTAAAAAGTTTTTTTTGAACAATAATCTGCTAGTATTAAAAAATACTTCAAATTGAATCATGAAATTTTGCATAATAACTGAACAAGTTAATATAAAGCAGATACCTACTATGTTTTATTTTATTTTTTACAACCATTATTTTCACCGTAAAAATAAATGACCTAAACTATCGGCACCTTGGAACCTTCTCCCTGTCTCACATGCTCGCGTCAACGCGATCAGTAGTATGTGAGTGAGATAAAGAGTGAAGTGGCGCTGAGGTATTATAGACTCTTAACTCAACTTTTTTCGTAAAAGCACCACCTGATTTAAGCAGTACCCCATCTGTACCACTTAACATTATAAAGTTTCATGAGAATTCGATGCTCCAATGAGTCGTGTGCTGAACAGTCATGCTGACACTCAAGCTATGAGAGTTTGATCCAGGCTTTCAACAAAAATACCTAGAACAGTTTTATTAACTCAATTATTATTATATCGTATGGTTCAAAGTTGTAAAACCTACACAATATAGTGCAGGAGTTCTGTATCAGTACATCTTAATTGCGTAAGAGACGGAACATCGCTCAGCGGCCGCCGACTGAAGTTTGTTTTCTTATTTTTAACACAAATATTTATTGCTTAATTAAATTAATGTTTCTTTTCTCTGTTTGGAAAGACAAAACAACGCCACATATTTGCGAATGGGCTTCAAGAAAAATGACACTTTGAGTATGTTAAGAAAATCAAATAGATGAAGTCATTAAACATGGTAGAGATTTATGTACTCATACATTAGATTCGAAACGAAATGTTTATAGTCGCTTCTGTGTGTGACAATGTACATTCATAAATGTTGCGATTGTGAAACCACTATTATTTGTAGAGGAGCTATGAAACATGTCAGGATTAGGTGCGGCAACATAAACGATGCAACTGTCATTACTGTGTCCACAAATCCGTCGTGTGCACCCGGCTTTCACTGCCTTTGTTGTCAGTGCGCTGAAGACGACACTTTCGCCTGACAAATTCAACTCCACACTGTTTGGCTTTACGACTTTTAAATATTTTGACATTTCGAAACACTTGCGAAATTCCCCTTGAGTCGCGTCACAAAAGAAAAAATAGTAGGCGCCTATACGCCTATGTTTATTTAAGTATTTCTCTCGCGAATAAGTTTCTTTTTGGTCGCAATGTGGGAACGGATACAACAGGAAGAATGTTAACAATCCGGTCGCACTGAGGATGCTAATTGAGTCTCGGCAAGCGTTACCAGTCTGGACGCGGCACCTACTATACATTTTCATAATTTCTGACGTTTATTGCGAACTGTTATCGAAATGAGTTCTACTACCTTCCTTTTAAAACACGGCTGTTACCAGAGTTTCACTATAATAAAAAAAACTGGCCATGGGCGTGTCGGACCACGCACAATGAAGGGTTCCGTAGTTGGGATAAATTTTTCCCAAAAAAAAAACTTAACATTGTAGTTGAAAAAATATGTTCTCCCATACATCGATATATTATACTCCACGCTCAATTTTCCAACTGCAAATGTAAGTTTGGAATCGCAATTTTTTATTTATTTATTTGATATATCTACAAATTAACGATTTTCGGACTTTTTCCTTTACTTGTGCTGTAAGACCTTGCTTCTTGCCAAAAAAGATCAAAAAAGGTCAATGGGAAGTTATGTATGTATAGGTTACCATATAGGTTTTGATTTACTTGCGAGTATCAAAATATATATGGCGCATAAATCGCCGTTTTAAGGGTTCCGTACCAAAATGGTAAAAAGGAACCCTTATGGTGAGACTAAGTCTGTCACAGCTGTTTATCTCAAGAACTACTAATAAAGAAAGAAAGAAAAAGCATTTATTGGGACCTAATGCTATCAACTTGAAATTTGGAATAGTATTAGATGACGTTTACCCAACTATTTTGCAAAAAAATATGTCTTTTTGCAACAGGGCCTGAAAGGGGGCTTTAAAATTCGAATGGAGTACTAGGGACTAGTCTGCTATGTGGGTTATATGAAAGAGCGCTGTTTGCACATTTTCAAACATTTTTTTTTTTTACTTAGGAATACAATCTGAAATTATTCTATGGGATAGAAGTTTATGTAAAGATTACAGGAAAAATAAAACGCTATAACGCTAACGTAATATCACGTCGCTTTAAGATATTGTCGAAGTACAGCATGCCGGAGTAGACTATGTCGAAATTGACTCATGTCGGACTAGCATAGTTGTCGAATAAGTATGTGGTCGAAGTTGCATCGTTTCCTAGTTAAGTCATGTCGAAGAAACGCCTTGTCGGAGTACAGTAGTATGAGACTTAAGGCATTTTGAACTTAAGTATTTTCGAAATTAAGACGCATCGAACCTAAGTATTGTCGAAATTAAGACGTGTCGGAGTTCCATATTGTCGAAATCAAATCTTGTCGTATTACAGTTTGTCGAAATTGAGTTTGGTAGTCCAATTTTTGTCTAATTCTTATAAAATTTTGAGAAGCCTTTAATTAATTGAAACATTATGTGTGTGTAACTTATAAAAGTACAGTTTTCGTGGCGCTAAACCATTCGCGTCAGTCTTATATTTCAATAGTTTCATCAACTACTTTTGAAGGAGTGTACGTAAAGTAACACATCCGAGATATTTATATATTATATGATGGTACGGAACCCTCGGTGCCCGAGTCCGACTCCCCCTTGCCGGTTTTTAGGGTTCCGTACCTCAAAAGGAAAAAAACGGAACCCTTATAGGATCACTTCGTTGTCCGTCTGTCTGTCTGTCTGTATGTCAGTCTGTCAAGACCATTTTTCTCAGGAACGCGTAGAGGTATCAAGTTGAAATTAATATCAAATACGTAAGTTTATGGTCCCTTGAAGCTCTAAAAAAATCAAGCTTCCAAGTCAACGCAATAAAAAAATACGGCGATATAAGCGACATTATTGCGACATATTTCGATATTCGTAAATAAATAAAAACCTATAGGGTACTTCCCGTTGACCTAGAATCATGAAATTTGGCTAGAAGCAAGGTCTTACAGCACAATTATAGGAAAAGTCTGAAAATTGTAAATTTGTATTTTTATCACATTACACATAAAACATTTTTTGCGATTACAAACTTAAATTTTCAGTTGGAAAATTGACTGTGGCGTATATCGATGTATGGGAGAACATGTTTTCCAACTAAAATGTTAAGTTGGTTTTAGGGATAAATTTATCCTAACTACGGAACCCTTCATTGTGCGTGCTCCGACACGCACTTGGCCGGTTTTTTTTTATTGCGTTGACTAAAACAAAAGCTAAAAAAAACAAGCTTCTAAAAGCTTGATTTTTTTAGAGCTCCAAGAGACCGTAGACTTACTTATAGGACTTTAATTTCAACTTGATACCTCCACGCCTTCCTGAGAAAAAGGGTCTTGACAGACTGACAGACAGACAACGAAGTGATCCTATAAGGGTTCCGTTTTTTCCTTTTGAGGTACGGGACCCTAAAAATAAAGATTCCTTAATCAGTTCTCAATCAAGCCCAATCGCAAATCATGGTTATGAATCTGTCTCGACTTTGATGTTCTAAACCGAGTAAGAAAAATCGAATTTATATTTATATAGTTTATTAAAAAAAAAACTTACGAATTATTTTTGCCTTCATTGTCACGGTCAATTCTTTTAGCAGTTATGCCTGAATTAGTATACGAAAATAATTTATAGAATGAAACTACATAGGTTAGGTTAAAATTAAACTGTCAACAGCTACCCATAGTAGGGGCAACAGGCGACACTTAATGATGACGAGTCTGCCGGCTGCATAGGAACGCAGCTAAATCCCAACGGTGCACAGAATCGGGTGCATTTATTTACATTATTATGTCGTCCCGACTATTTCTGGTCCACCAGGGACGAATCTAGATGAAGTTGAACGGAAATAGTTTAAAAAAAGCCTTTAAATAATAGTAATTCTCGTCCTGACATTATCCCAATTTAATTTAGGTTCGGCCTAGCATGTGATCTTTCTCATACTACTGTGATCGTGTTCACCTTCTTTCTAGCGATACATTCATTAATTCATCACTTCTTTGGTCTTCCCCTATTCTTGTAGTCATCCAATTCAACATTCATACTTGCATAAAATTTTTCTCACGATAATGAACGCCACAAAATCAACTGCTTACTTTATCTTATGAAGTATAAGAACTGATTAGTCCGACCTTTCCTAATTGCATTAAACGGATTAATCAATAACCTGAACTGATCGATTTGTGTGAATCTCTTTCCTCAGGCGTTACCATATTTTTTAAGTTTCCGTTTATCCATGAAATAAAATTAACCAAGAAACACCTAATTTAAATAATTTATGTTTGCCAATAAGTCAATAACTTAATCTTTGTTTATTTATCGGGCCGATAAAATTGTAATAGAGCATAATCAAAAAGTGTGATAAACAATAACGGCCCCTAATTAAAACTAAAATATGGTACTAATAAAATCTTAATTGAAAATTTATTACTTCTAAACTGATAACTATATCAATATATTGGTCTACGACTCTACGGTACTCGTAACAAATCGTTAAATGTGAAATAATACCTAATGAATATTACAACCGTAACAAATACGGTCCTGACTTATTGACCGACAAAGACAAGACAAGGCAGGTTACGGTTTCAATAAAATAATGTATGATCTTGACAGACAGACAGATAGATACAAAGTCTACATAGATTTCACGACCTTTTAAAACATTATATTTTATCATGTGCTAACTTAATTATGATATTAGTGGCGTTTCGTGTCTATCAAAACTGAAATCGTGACTTCAAACTGCCAAAAAAAAGGTGAACAGTTCCAATCTCACCTTGATCTAACTAGCTTTACTTTTTAATATGCTTATCTAAATTTCTGTTCACGAAATTGGCGACTTGATGTCGTCGTTATTTAGTAAACATGCCTGGAAATTAAATTTATGTCTAAATCGAGACAAACAGATACCAAGACACGAAGTCGCCGGAGGAAACTGTTATCTATCGATATAAGATTGTGGAGCTCGATAACTTGATCTATCGGAAAAGTAAACGAACCGTGCTTGCATTAAGATTCTTATAATTTTGTTACGAAAGGATTTTGCTACGATCTTTTGTCTTTTAATATAAATATAATGATGCTCGTTTTCGTTCGTTAGTTATTTTACCATATCCATAACATTATCCGATTTTGGTTGTGTTTTTAATGATAGTATCTTCACCTCTGTATCACTAACACACTTTTCTATTGTTTATTTTATAGATGCATTGTTTTTGATCGACCTGTCGTAACAAAGCATCCCAGAATCATCTAAGTGTATCATTGACCTAGCCAATTCACAAGAGGAACGAAAAACAATGATCTTGACTTCATTTATCATTTATTCATAATTATTATCCTCTTCCTATAATTGCTCTGGACAGCATCGCGGTGCCAACAACACTAAAACTGTTGACATGGAAATCAAGAACCCTTGACAGCATTCCAAGTTTGTCATAAATTTATTTTCAATTAAGCAACTCATCCCCAAAATATTTACGGATGTGTTTACTGCCATCGGATTCAGGAGTCTACAAAAGGAAATTATCCGATACGCTTTAATTTTACTGTTTACGCTTGGCTTCCTAAAACACCAAATCGTTAATTATTTATTACAGCAAAAGATAAAACTGCACCTTAATCGGTTCAATGGTTTCCAAGATTAACATCCAGAGACATACTAGTAGTAAGTAATAATGAAAAGTTGTTTCATACAAGCCGAGACGATGCAAAAATAGTACCGCGCTACTGGTTGTAAATAATTACGCACAGACATTGCTTTGAATGCCTTGTATGACCACTCATCAGTGTTAACAATTTGTTTGGTTTTGTTGTGGCCCCAGGAATGTAGTCTATCGCTTCACCTCGCCGTCATTAGTGCATACCACTTGGCTCAGAATACCCCGAATAAAACTAAAGAGACTAAGTAAGGGAGGAACTGAGGGGCGTAGCTAAACATTCATCTTGGTCTGATGTTTCGCATTCATAGTTCCATAATTGATTAATAAAACCTGATTCCTGCACATGACATGAGTCATTTTCTCCATCTCCATATTTTAAAAATAACTGTTTTGGTTGACAACATCACGTTAATTATATACGGTTGCCCCGAAAAACATCTGGCTACCCGAATATAGGTAGATGATATTAACTGCCATTTATTAAAAATAATTTAAGATGATAAAATCAGATGTATAATAATTACTATGCCGTATTGATAGGGGACTACTGTATATTTAAAGTAGGTATTCATTATAATTAATAATACACTTGACAAAATCCTACGAAGACATCTTCAATACTTTGGACATGGAAAACGGATATTGCTGTCTTGGTCGGCGGTAAAAAATGATTGAATTCATTCATTATTGTAGGCACTGTATCTACTGGACGCTTCCGTGTTTGATCTGGCTTCGAGCTGCAATTTTTTAGATAAAATCTTGATTATTATTAACATGTAAACCACGAAATATAACCCTCCATCCTCTGAAAACATCCACACACGACAGGTCACACCACGTGACACGCCTTTCACTTCATATATCCCGAAAAAAATATAGATAACAGGTGAAGATCTTATGGATTTTATTTTCAAAAGCTCACTTTTCAGGTTATTGCAGACCATAGTTTAGAAAGTTCCTTTAGAAATCAATCTGCCAAGCATTTTGCCAACTATGTGTGTACTCAATACTAGTATTATATATGGAGCGACTGCCTATCTGACCTTTACAACCCAGTAACTGGGTAATATGATACCCCTCAGTAAGACGGCTGGTCACACTTTCGGCCTTCTGACGACCCGTATCGACTAACAAAGATCCACGAATGACAGCAGGGACTAACGGCTTAACGTGCTTTCCGAGACACGGATGAGTCTCGGTATGTAAAGATGGTCACCCATCCACGGACCAACCCCGGCAAGCGTAGCTTAACCTAATGATGACCCGCGTGGACGGACCGTTCGCCAAGAATAGCGTTCAAATAAGTGAAGCCTCGTTTTCAAGGTTATGATGTCTAGCGCGTTCGGTGTCGTGTGTCGCTCTGAAACACGGTCGTTTTCCTATTTCAAATTTGGCTGCCTTTACCCTGCTTCACTCTGAGAGCGCCGCGCTCCGTCTACCTTTTTAATTTGGTCTAAGAATATCCATTACTTTCCGCGCTGGGGATACCTAAGTACTACCAGAAGATACCTACAAAAGTTTAGCTTGGCCCTTAAAAATCACCAAAGTCAAGAAACTATTGGATGTTAAACTGTGTGAGCAATCATTACAAGACTACTGCACTTTCACTGACTGTCGGGGGTCAAGTTTGCATGACTTCCGACGTCCCCATGCATGTGGGTCACATCACCTCGATACGATCATTAGTTACATTCACAGCACATCGGCATAATTAACCCGTCATCCGCCACCTCATGATTTGTACTGTGTACAGTCAACAAAGAGTTAGGTATGCACGTAACAGGCGCACAGGCAAAAGGCACAACTTTTTAAACATAAGTCACAATCAAACACAGTCAGACAAATAATGGTTATGATTTTACTACATGAATTGCAGCTAACCTGCATACTTATCTCTTTTGCTGACGGTACCTGTCGGTACCAAAGCCCGTACCCATGACTGGACTTGTTTGCAATCGTCATTCACACAATCATTCAAATATGTATTGGCGAATACATAATATCGGCACGTTACTCTTTTGACCTATTTGTAGTTATGTGGATCTGATGAGAATAATATAAATATCGTTGTAATGTTTTCTTTCAATACTAGGTCGTCCTCATTATTCTATTATGATTAATTTCCATACAATTACAAAGTTTTGTAACCTATTTTGAAAAGCTGTTTGTTTACCTCTAGTCGTAAAAATAAATCTTTTTTTAGTTTCCGTTTTTTGGTAATTCTATAGCCACGTGGGACGTCTAGACGTGTATCAGTAAGATTTCCTCAACACCATTAAATTAATTCATTTACTCGAACCTAAAAGAGCGTTCTTACAAAAGACGTGTACAAGAGTAATCACATAAGAGAACATCGTAATAAAAATACAACAGGTCCAATAAAAAGTAATACGAAACGTCCAAAAAATAATTGCAGTAACATTTTTTCTCCTGTATTACGTGGTGCGCGTTACGCGGGAGTCGCGCGTGCATTCTACAGGTTGCCCTCTATGGGTGCAACTCGCGACGCACTTGACGCGGAACCTGCCTTCATTCGCCAATCACATCCGTCTGCTTAACCTATTAAATCGTAATTTTCTATAATAATGTTATCTTTATTTTCTCATTGCATAATGTTCTTCGATCGTGTAATTTTTTTTGTTGATTCATGCCCATAATAAACCGCAGAAGTGTTAAGTTTTGCAAAAGTACTTTGGACTTTGGAGATTTTTTTGTAAACTTTTTCACTCGAATAAAACGTTGAACACGTTGTACAAGTAGAGAGTTTTAATTAGACGCATCTTAAGTGGAACACAAAGATTGGCAATTTAACAAAATAAGTTATTTATATTGAAAATTATCCGTGATAAATTATGGCATACTCGTAGATAAAGCAAATGAATTCCTGTAAGGCAATATTCTGTATTACCAAAAGTAAAGAAAGATGAATACAACCGCAAAAACAATAATTTGAATAAGTAATAACCAACGTAAAAATATTTAGTAATGAGACATCGGAGTTTTAAGTAAGGGATAAACATCTTACGGCTTTCAACAAGTCATCCTCTCGACTGAATGACTCGTCTCTCTTTTATATTTATTGTTGACAGAACTTTTCGCAGTGAACAAGGTGTTTTGCCAAATCAACCGCTCTTCCATCGTTGTTTAAGTTTTGCAACAAATTTATTGTGTACAATAACACTATAAGCACACAACACGCCGTGGAAGTAAACACGGATGACGAGAAGTAAACATTTTAATACCTTTCAAACATTTCTTTATTTTTTACTTTCGACATAACAAAGATCACACTCGCAAGCTTCCTGTATACTGTACACTACCGCAAATTTTTGTACAACTATGGCGTAAAAACAACAATATTAAAACGGTTCTGGGAAAATAAGGAAAATATTTACGTTAACGTGCTTTACTCGAAGTAATCGACTTCAAATTGGCAGTAAAAATGAGGGATGTACCAAACACATAGATCGATGTAATATTACTGTAATATGTGAAAAGTGTTGGCCGGGAATAGTACTTGGTACTAAAAAGTTGTATGGCGAAAAAGCGTGCCTAAAGGACGAGTAAGTAGAGAGCCCTACGAAAAAAATTGCTGCCGTATAATGACCACAAGCATGTCGTTTGTTTGGATATCCTATTAGCTGTTAGAAACCTTGACAATGAATCAAGGCTGTCAGTCGTTTATGTGATACTGTTAAACACCTTTATGATCATTTGAATGAAAATCGGATCCCGGTGCTCATCCTTCTCACACAGTCATCCTACTAAGACGATCACCGTGATCATAAAGCAGAAGGAGAAGTGAGGAAACTGCTTGACGAAGAAACTAGAAACGAAACAGTATCAACTACGAAGGACTCAAAAATGAGAACCTAGAACACACCTACGAAAAAAGATGAAATTCCTCGTCCGTACCCAAAGTCACACGGCTATTAACACGACCCCATGTTTATTATTATTTACGAACTACCAATACAGTCCCATTCCCATCCCATACGTGCAAGACGGAGCCACGAGGTCACAGGTACATTGGGGCACTAACCTTGATCGTATGCAAGATCCCCGATAGTATAGATTCGGTCTGGGGGCCTATTAAGCTATGCCGTCTTTGATCTGGCAAGTCGTAGATGTCAATCGATAGACGCAAGTCGGACGCATACTCCTAGTTTAGGCCTTGTCACTCGACTTGACGGACGCACTAACGAACGCAGATGTTTAGCCGGATGTTTTGAGAATAGGTATTTACTACATGACAATTAAGGGACGTGTGTTGGTTTTAATTTGTGGATGTTGAGGGTAGGGCTTTTGCAAGATAGAGAACCTATTGTTTTTCGAGTACTTCTGTAGCTTCTACTACTCTCTTTGGTTGTCAATAGTTACATCACCTTGAACTACATACATTCGTTCTTTTTTTACTAATGAAGGTCACAATCCTAATACTATCACTACGACCTTTCCGTTTGCTGCGTGCTAAGAAATAATAATATAATATCTATCTGTGAGGAAATGTCATTTCAGAAAATGTAAAAAGTCACGTTTATAACACTGCTTAGGTATTTTATCAGGTAGGTCAGCATGATGTAGCGCAGAAATGGCTTAGATAATTGTAATATTGCTTAACACAGGGTGTGAAAATTACTCAATATTATTATTATATTTGTAAAACAATCAATATCAAAAAAATAAAAGTTAAAATAATTACATTTATAATCATTACAGGTGATTTGCAATTTTATGGTTTAAGTGTATCCGAACGTTTTATTGTTTGTTTCTTTTTTGGGCCTACTAGGTATGGAATTTGAAAATCGAACTTCGAATCCACTTGTTTCTATCTCTCGCTTTTTTCGTATTGAAGTGAAAGTGACAAACTGAAGTTCGAATCTTTAGAATTTTGTGAGTAGACCCAGCCTGAGGACCCAGCACTGTTCTCGGGATTAAAAATATAATAAATAAAAAGTTACTTCATCTCACGCTCGCAGCAAAATCGAATTTTGCTCACTGTCTTTAAACAGCAAAACGTGCTTGTGTGAGGTGCTGAGGTAAAAATTATTTTGTCAGTAATTATCTAGTTTAAATTTATAAAACTGCCTAGCCTTTTCCCAACAATGTTAGGGTCGGCTTCCAGTCCAACCAGATGCAGCTAAATACCAGTATTTTACATGGAGCGACTGCCTGTCTGACTTCCTCAACCTTGTTACTGGGTAACACGATACCCCACGGTAAAACTTTTTGTCAGACTTTTGGGCTTCTTACTACCTGTCAAAGATCTACGAATGACAGCCGGGAACGGTTTGACGTACTTTCTGAGGCACGAAGGGGTCTCGTTATGATATGGATGCTCACCCATCCACGTACCGATTGTAACCTTCAATCGACCTGGGTGGCTGTTATCAATAAGCCACGAGCCCCTCCTCCAATTATCTAGTTTAACTAGAGCGTAGAAATACACATATTAGCATCATCATAAGCAATGTTTTTAGAAAACGCAAATACAGTGAACCCTCTGTAATCCGACATGTCTGTTATTATTGTTCTCTCTATTTTAACATACATTATGAAGTATGTTTTGTACTTCAGAGTATAACATAAAGAATCATGTCATTGGATCTGTAATTTGTCTGATTACAAGGTACTCTTTTGTAAAAAAATCCGGTCTTAGGCAGCAGTACCTATAAATCCGACAAATTCGATAGTTCAACACTACCCTGCAAAACGTTTGTCGGATCACCGAGGGTCCACTGTATTTAAAATGTTTTATTATCATATCATTGCACAATTTATATCTCTTTAAAAAAACATTTACAATAACACAATTCCTAACATTTAGTTTAGTTCTAAAATACCGTTACAGTATCCCGCTATTTTGGCAATGTTACATATTTAATGTGCTCACAACAGTAAGTTTGGCAGAGGCAGCCAAGTTCTGCGAAGTCTGGGTATAGGTAACGTGTAAGCGTACACCGGCTTATCATGTGGATCACTGGAAACGGTAGCGTGTAACATAACCCGCCCAATATACTAGTCAAATGAGCACTGTTTATATTTTGTGAACTATGGCATTGGGTAGGGGACTGAGAACAGCGGAGCGGGGTCTGATGTAGTCTGAAAACGTTTTTAAGTATGGGTGCTGTGAACACAGCTGTCCAATGCTTGCAATAATATTGAATTTGAGAAGTGTCTTATGAATACTCATCAATCTGTAAATGATCCTCCTTCCAAAAATGCAACTAACTCCACCAAAGAAGAATTAAACGTCATCAAGATCGACTATAACGTTGTAATAGAGAGCCTTACTAAACATCTATTTTATAGCGAAACATGACAATACATGTGTCTAAAAAATAGTTTTGATAACATACATTAGCATATTGAAGAACAAACCAACCAATCCAAACCACCAAAAAGACTAAAGAGACAATGTATGGACTATGTATAAGATGATATGGCTATAAAGAGGGTGACTAACGACATGACGACTAAGAGAAGTTTGGAAGCAATAGACATGTTGCACCGATCCCAAATAAATTGTTATAAGGGAAGGATAAGAGAATGATGAAAACATAAGCATATTGAATCGGGTAGGTATTTCCGGAGCGTCGTGAAACTAGGTCACCTAGCTGAATTGCAAATCCACCTCTTTAGTCGCATTTCTTTTCAAATTGCCTAAGGTTTTAACCTCTTACAATAAATCTGCCTAGCCCTTTCCCAACTATGATGGGGTCGGCTTCCAGCCCAACCGGATGCAGCTGAATACCAGTATTTTACATGGAGCGACTGCCTATCTGACCTCTACAATCCAGTAACTGGGTAATATGATATCCCTTGGTAAGGCTGACCAAGGGGTCAAACGTCTAAAACCGTCTGTCCCGAATCACTTATAAGTGATGTTATGTATTTGAGGGTGGGGCACATAGTGTGTCTTTCCCCCCTTACATAAGTCCCTAACCCGCTCCGCTCTTCACCGTACGACCGGCCCGCGTCGGGTCGGCACGTTGCGTTCCCGGAACCCGGCACAGTCACCTGCTGCGACACCAACATGATAAATAAGACACACAATTAATTGCTTCCTACCACACCCGATACTACTAAATCACAACACATATTAAACTGTCTCCTTTTAATCGCTTTTATCATTCTCACTGACATTTTTTCCATCTTAATAGATATAGCAGTATCTAATAAAGCTGCCAGTTTGCATTGCGCGGCCCGTATCGAACTTATTTATGAAGTCTGCTGAACCAGATGAATGTTCCACAGGCTAGGTGTGAGTCATGCTTTAAAATTTAGAGTTTAAAGCTCCTGCAGTAATGTTATTGTACTGAGCCCGACCGTTTGTAACGCGTTATTAATGTACGACCGTTATTATAATTTACTCATACACTTTAGCTATGTTATTAACTCAAATAATGCATTAATTTCAGTTCGCCTATCCTGCAAAATATACTGGATAATTCAATATAACTGAATTCAGTTCACCTCTATCTGATTACTTATCAACGTACACTGATTTAGCTTTTGCTTTCTGCTAGAGTTCACGAGTTGGTATATTTTTATCTGCTAATCAGTGACCTGGATTTTCTATTTATTTGTATAATCGAGGCTAACAAATATTTCCACGCCTGTTATGGACATTTCGTATCTTTTCAAATCATAGTGCCTCTAAAATAAAAATGCACACAATAAAATTATCGTAAAGAATTATAATGTTGACTAGACAAACTAAGAAGAAGACATTTTATGACTTATTTAAAGTATATATATAGAAAGACATATAAAAAATAGTTTCATTCAGTTTGGACACGAGTTAGACTCCCTATCTACCAAAAGACATCTCAGTGAGCATTGTGGTAGGAAGTGTAGGAACCTTGAATTGAAACCAATTACAATGCATATTTAACCATTAAAGCGGAATTTAGCACGCTCCTATTGCATATCAGTGATCAAGATATCAATTATAAAACTTGTTCAGAAAAACTGGCGGCTTGACAGATATCTTACAGGAATGCGATGCCTGTTTTTGTGACCAAGCTTATAATGGATTTTTAATGGTAAACATTCTTGGGAGGTAATCGAAACGCAAACACTACTTGTATTATCTCCCGAGGGATTCCAATGTAATAAATATGACATTTATATAAAAATACTTTACTTATTATTTGAGTAAACACATTTATTTTAGGGTTTCAATGTTTTGAGTCCTATTTGTAACTATTAACATATATCTTAATGCACATGCATAGTGCACGAATCTAAAATAAATAATGATTAATAAAAAAGAAAGAAAAGAGAGATAGAAAATACGTTTATTTGCTGTAAACATAACGCAAACAAAGAACAAACACGAAAGAACAAGTTGGAGGAAAATATGCGTCACTTCCACGCAAAACGGCCATCGCTCAGCATAATGCTGCGACCTTATGCGAAACAGAGCCCTAGCGCTGGTTTTCAACGACAGCCGAGTAAAAATGCACACTGGTAGAAACAAATTCTGTAACCATGACGACGCGACGACATATAAAACAAGCAAATGTCTTTATTTACTTACGCTAAGACGCATCTGCCTTATAAATGTTGCTTTCAAAGTTGCTAAAAGAAGAGACAGAAGGACAGACCGCTCATAATTCACTCCAGTGCAATAAAAGTGCACTACGATGCTTAGAGTGAAATAAATTGTAACATATTGTGATTGCTTGGTTCACCTTGTGTTAGTTACGGTATTGCGTCCCATTTCCAACTGTGTGATTTATGTGCCCCACTCTCAAATACATAACATCACCAGGTGATTCGGGACAGACGGTTTACGACGTTTTCCAAACAAAGACGGCTGTGTGATTAGGTGGGATGTAACGATCGTTCGATTATTTACGAAACCTAGGAATAAACGTAATTTGAAATAATATTTATGAGAAAAATCTCCGTTATTATTAAACTAGATGAAATAAAGGCAACAAATAACATCAAAACAATTGTGACCTATAAAAACTTATTGTTATTACATATATGATATAACTATACACAAACGCTCAACATGAATTTTGTGCAATTGTTTGATGGGGTGTGTTTGGAATTTTGTGTATATTTCAGTGACACGATTCGCTTGAGAAACGATGTCACGTTCAACATAGTGAATAGCGCTCCCGCTACACACGAGTGAAGATAATTTACACGGCGACCACTCCGCTCAACCTTGCTGACTCTGCCAAATCGATTGTTACACGCCTCTCATTGCGACATAGTTGCGAAACAATCAGCTTCCTTAAAATAATAATATTTGAATATTTAAACGGGAATGCCTTATGAGGACATCACTAGCATTCCGGTATTGCATTATGATAATGTGCCATTTTCAATGTGCGCATCGAAGTCGTGCGCGCCGCAGCACGCGCCCTCTCTGGCGCCGCTTGCAAGCTTCCAATACTCAAAGGCACAAGAAGCACAAGCCCTTCTTATATAAATTCCTACCTTACATTATGCAAATAAGATTAAATTTCGAAAACCACAACATTAAAGATAACACTACACGCAATCCTAATACTCCTCATGCCAATAGAGACAATAAAGCTCAAGTTGGGTCCATTGACTTAATAGGGAAATATGTTGATTATCATGGAATCTTTACATTACGAGACGTAGGAATGGAACTTTTATTAATATCACTGCGCTTTATTGTACTAAAGGTGTCGAAAGTGACAGTACTATATGAACAGTAATCCATTACGTAGATGTTTATCAAAAATATTTGGAATTAAGTCACGCGTGTGGGATGTGAATCGGTGTTTTTATGGTAATGTTATGGCGGCAATAGAAACCTTCTCCCGACGAAGCGAAATCGACCAAACAATGTGTTGTTTCAAAACATACCATTGTAAATTTCCCATCACTGATTTTATTTTTATTATCCAATATACACGTACCCATAGTAATATTATACAATCGAATAAACTAGGAAGAACAAACGAAATAAATTTTATGATAGCTGGCTTGTTTCACCGGATTAATAACAGTTGGTATGATAGATCTAGGAAAAACAACAAGAATGTTTTTCTATTTCACCTATGGAATGTTTACTGAACCTATTTTACTATTTGGAATAAGGAACAGCTTTATATTACGCAGGTTGCATGAATAAATAAAAGTGAATATTAGCACAATGACCATTGGACCCAGTTCACCCAGTGGCCCAGTGTGTGTTGAAGACTTATGATGTAAACCAGGCGTTTTGTTCCTATTAGGGAGAACAGGTGGGAAGAGACAGATGAGTGAACTTTAGTTGCAGGGTTTCTGTATTAATACCGATATGGAAGTATATTCTAGATATTTGCACCTAGCACGTTGAGAATTTCTTAGAATATTAACATAAAACTGATATGCCATTGCAGGACGTTCGCGCCCTCAGCCGTCATACAAGGCGCCATTTATCTAACAAGGTTGATACTCCGTCCAGTTTTCTCGGTGCCGTTATTACTACTAATCGTTGATAATGTGCTGATATACTAAGAATATTAGATGAAAATTCCTCTAATAAGATATAAATAAGATCAGGGGAGGTTAACATTTGCATAGTAACGCAAAAGAAGTGTATTAGTTCCCACTATAATAATTTAAAGACTTGCTCTCCTGCAAAAGTAATGTGGAGCCTAGTTTTGGCAATATTTAAGGAAAAGTTTATGTAGGTACATTATGCATTATTCCTGCTTTTCCCTATTACTTGTAATTAAATTCCTGTCTCATAGCACTTTACCGCTATCCACTAGTGTCTTCTTGCATAATTTAAACATATCAGAAATAAGTTTTCTGCCTGTACATCCGCAATTACCGGTTCTATCTTTCACGTTGGTTCCTGACAGGTACTGAAAAGCGGCGCATTTATCACTATGCTGAGCCTTCTATTGATGTACAAGACGGACGATGAATACCACGTAATTTAAATCCCTCTGTTGAAATCTTGTGGGTGGTTCGCCATCAATCCTGTGGGAACTGCAACCGAGTGTTAATTATAAAACATTTATCCTGTCTTTTAGTTACCGTTTCTGCGATTGTTTGTGCACGACTCGTCTCGAGTGTGGGTGTCTGCAGTGCTTTAATATTCCTGGACGCATTTGTTGGGATTCATCTGGTCGGAAGATGCGTTTTGTATCTTGTTTTACTACCACGATCCTGTTGAGACTATTGGGTAATTGAAACCAAATGTAGCACGAAAGTTTTATGAGATAAGAAAGATTTTATTATTGTGTATTAGAGCGTCTACCATTATTATACTTGGACTGGGATTTCCAGAAACTACTTTAATGTTCGAACAATTTAAGGAAGGCGATGCTATAATACGTATATATGGCAGGGAATTATGTTCTTGTTGGCGATCCCAGTATCCATAAACTTCGATGATCTCAACTAAACATATTTCATAACAGGATAAAACTACGAGTGTAGTATAGTAAAATCGACTGTTTTTACACGCCACCACAAAAAGTTTACATTGTTAATCTCCGTAACGAATACAAATAATCTACAGCTGATGTAGTCATAACATTATTTTGAAATGAAGCCCTAAAAATATCAACAACGTAAACATTCGAGAATGAAAAGACCATGCTACTGAGTATCTTGTAACATATTAAGCCTCTTTCATCTCTACATCAATTTATTCGCTATAAAAATTATAATTAAGCGTAATTTTTCCCTGTATCGGCGTGTTACACGACGTGGGTTTCGCTTCAATACGAGAATCATGTTTTATAGAAAAGTGGATCTTTATTGAGCGGTGAAAGGCGTCAGCGTACTGGTAACTTACCATTATAGCTGTCTCGGCGGCTGGTCGGGGACATTTGTTTAAATTTATGCTTGTTAAGGTGAGGTGACTGAAGGCACGGCTACACGACATGACTCCGTCGATAAGCTAATCATTCGTTAGCATGCCTGTACACTTGTGTTTCTAATATATCTCGACGGTTTTGATTTTCTATGCAGATTTTATAGAGTGCGTGCTGAATGTCGTTTAGTTTTGCATGTTAATATAGTGAATGCATTTTTTATTTTGTAGAGTTCCTTCTTTGTCGAAAATGGTAAAATGAAACTGATCGTTTCTTTGCCAGTTTTACAAAAGTAATTTCTTGACGTGTTTTTCAAGCAATCATGAATTCCCGCAATTTGTTTTTGGTGGTACAGCATCGAAGAAACAATATAGATACCTACCTTATAATTATTAATTTAAAGATTTCCTCTAAAACATTATTTTATACAAGAAGGCGGATACGGAACACTTCATAAAGATTAAACATGGGGCTTTTATAACTAGGCAGCGGTTAGGTACAATCGATTGAAGCGTATCAACTAGATTATCTATATGTAGGTACTAGAGTTTCAATGACATGACATCCGACTGACCTACTCCATTTTATAAATCTTTAAATATCTTTTTTCTTGTAAATTGTGATAAAGTTGTGTTTTCCAATGCAATCAGAATCGTATGATCATCAAGGTTATAGCGGATATTTTATTCAAATTACTGATATGATAAGTATGAAGGATACTGCTGATATTATTTTGACGCCATTTTCATTGGTTTCTTACCAATCCCTTGAAGAGCCAGAGAAAGATCTTGGTTGAACAACACTTTATGATTATAATAACGTTCTATAGACTTACAGTGCAGCTGGTCTAGATGTGGTTTCACATGTCATTGTTATTATAAGCTATAATATCATAACGTCAATAGGGAATCTGAATGTAAACAAGGATGCTTGTTTAATAACTTCTGCTCACACTCTCTTACACAGAAACGATTTCCCATGCTACAAAGAAGCATGGTGAGATATACCTATCTTTACGTTTTTATTTATGTCAATATATCCGTGCATATCTAATCATTGACAGGGAATTAAATCTGAATATATGACTCGCTTATCATCTGGCATAAGTTGTAAAAGTCCACGAAGGTGAAAGGTTAACTTTAAGATAACCGATGGGCGTGCAACCTGTCCCTGCATAGTAAATTTTTATCGTGTTGTACCTATATGATACTTTACCAAAACATGTTTCCTTATACTCATCTAGCAGTAGGTAGGTACTTTTATCAACTTAAATATACTCGTAGCTCTTATTCTACTGCTGGATTCCAATCTCAAGACAACCTTCATGTCCACTGCTGGATACAGGCCTGACCCAAACTTAAGCTTCATCCTTTTCATACACTTGTACAATTGCTTTCATTTTGGCAACTTTAAAGTATCCATTGCGTGAGTTTCTATAGTGGTTGAGCAGATGGGTTTTGAATCTATGGAGCAATGAATATTTATGAGCTGTGTGTGTTTCGCCAATAATGACAAGAGGGGTGTTTTGTTTTAGATATCATATTCTCTACGATTCTAAAGCAGTAGTAGTAAGGTTTGCAAAAATCTAATTATCTACAGATGTTATTAGTTAAAGTCGTTTTTCGCGTCTAGCTGTGTGACCGCGTTATTCTTTTTAACGGGTTATTCCCAAAGTACTCCAGAAAGAGTTCCCAAAATGCTCCATGAAATAAATAATATTTTTAATTAGGTTTCATTCTACTCCATGATAATATTAAAATGTTCTCAAAGTTCTCCACTCCATTTTAATCAAAAACTTAATTTAAATATGTAACGCATTTCTTTTAAGAATTTTTGTGACTGACTGTAATGAAATATATGTATTTTATAGGTAATTATGTAGATGTGATAACGAATAATCGGTGGAGTACTTTGAGAATAATTGCAGATACCTATGGAGCAGAATGGGAACAAAATAATAAGTATTTTTAAATAATAATAATAATTCCATGGAGTCACTCGGGAATTAATGTATGAGATTCTTGTCTTTTTAGAACAAAAGAATGGAGTAATTTGGGAATAACCCTTTTTAACTGTGCAACGGATTTAAATGCTATTTTCACGTTCTTTTAACCGAATTCCAGAGGTGAAGTGGAACTGATGATGACGACCACAGATGGCCATCGATACTACTTAATAATAAGTATTTAATGGGTTGCGATTCGATTAAGTACTTTAATATGGTTGCTAAGCAATTTATGCTCGTCACTGTGGATGTAGTGAGTGGCAGTTCTCCTGGTTCTTACCAGGAGAACTCCTCAACTATTAACGTCCCTACATCGGAAAAAGCAATATTTTGTAAAAGGTGATGAACAGTTGACATTAGGCTATTGTAACTTAGATAAATTACAAACCGATCCCATAAACAGGGAAAAATAAAAAACTTTTTACAAAAAAATACTAAATTATAGTTATTTTTCACTTTGTAGTGTTTTTTTTTTTGGAAACTTTTTCTCTTTTTAGTTTTGATACCTACCCCACAAAAATTCCAATACCACTACCTGCTATGTAAATAACGGTGACGGGAAGTTATTAGAACATCATCCACATAAACTAAGTGAGATCAATGGGTACGTATTATTGAGGCTAACTTATAAACTACCCAAGCAAAGTTAATTGAATTTATATGGGACCACCGTGCAAGCTTCCTTTACCAAGAAGAATTTCCAACGGATTCATATGTCCACAATTTACGACAATCCCAATATTAAGAATATTTTTCAGTTTATTTTCCTACTGGAACTTTAATACATTGTAAGAATGCTAACCAGATGCTAGTCCTCAACTCCAGTCTATCTATGTGCATATCTAACAGCATTGGTGTATTTTATTTATTTTATAATAATGAGTATATATTAAACGAGAACGATAACTGCCATTACTTCTTACGATAACTTTCTTACTCAGATGTAGATAGCAGATTCACTTTTCTTTATTGAAATATCTTTTGCAGACGGCATTATGCTAAACTCTTCCATAATTATTATGTCTACAATTTCAAACACTCCTTCATATGTATACCAACCATTATCAAGGCGTGAATACGTAATCTCAAGTATGTATAATACATCGGTAGGGGAATTTGCAAGTAAATGCAGTGTTAGCAATAAAATTGCCTATACGTTGGTTGCCGATCCCTTTCTGCAGGCTTAGTGATATCAAGCGGTTCCAATATGCCTAATAGACCCACCTGTTACCAGTTATCAGTAAAAATACGACATGTGGAAGTGAAATGGTCAATATTCTGACCGTACTAACTACTTCCCGTAGATAACGTCACTATTTATGTAGTATAAGTAAAAAAACCAGATAAACATGAATATTTTTTATTAGTGTCGATAAATATAAGATCATTTGTAGAACATAATGGCACTTTATACATTAACAACATACAATAAACTATATTTAAGGCATCAGATGGTTCATAAACATACAAATCGTAGGGCAGTCTTATTTCTATTAGGTACTACACGTCGAAGTAGAATTTGCATTTCAATATGAATGGAAAAATGATGTTAATAATTAATAATCCAAACACATCGCTTAAAATACATTGTGATATAATACGTACAGGAAATATTTAATCAAACATTACGTATCAAAGAAAAGGGTAATTAAATATCCAACAAGATTCAATTAAAAACACTTTTACATAAGTATCTACTTGTGTTTTAAGTTAAGCCTTAGTGCCTTCTCTTATTGTGAAGTGCTTTGTCTCTTACCATTTTACCAGTAGTACCAGTACTTACCAGTTAATGCAAAACACACTTAACTAAAGTGCAATATGAACATTTTATAAATGTCAAAATTTTTGAAGAAATGTCTTTTTAAATTCGACTAATTAATATATCAGTCTGATTAAATCTACGAAATCTAAGCTAATTTATTGCTTGTAAGTAATTGAGTTATGTGTACCTAATAATACAATTAAATTATTTGAACAAACATACAACATTATTTCTATTACTGAAAGGCCTCTTAACTGACAAATAAAGGGTACAAACACGACCTCACGTTTATTGCTAAACATAACTTTCTTGCAAACCATTACATAGCTTATCAAAGAGATATCTTCAATATATTACAGTTACAATAATTACGTAGATATAATAAAAGTTACACTGTACATTACGTGTACACAGGCATCAGAAAGGCCATATTTCCACGTATCAATATCAATCCTAGTATCCATCTTTATGTATTCTCATCTTTTTAGCCATCGTAAATCCACCTTTGCTGCGTCCCAGACCCGGCAGACAAATCTCTTCGATCCGTATCGGCAGAGATAACAAAAGCGTTCTGTAGTGGTACAGAAATAAAAACAAAACTCCTGTCACGGAGTGAACAAGATCCGGTAGTGTGGGGACATGCAGATCATATGCTGAGTGATGGCCGTTTCTTCCTCACGCTTTTGTTGCTCAAGCCAAGAATACTGCCGATTACCTGTGTGAAAAAATGGTCGATTTATTTATATCGTAAGTTTTGTAGTTGTAGAGTCACGAGCGAAATCATCTAGGTATACTTATAAAGAGGTAGAGTTGTTTGTTTGTAAAGTGTTATCTCTGAGAATACGAATCCGATAAAACAATCTTTCACTGGTAGAAAGCTACACTATTCACGAGTGTTTATAGGATACAATGCTGGGAATCCCCATGCGGTTAAAATCGCGGGGCGCAGATAGTCTAAAATATTTAAAATCATTATGGCTTTGAAGGAAAGGTAGGGTGTATATAAATCTCACCTTAGAGACAGAGTAGGCAGCGAGCTTGCGCCTGGGCGCAGGCAACAAGAGCGCGAGCGCGCGTGCCTCCCGCAGCAGCGCATGGAAGGCGAGCGCGGCGCCCGCGCACGACTCTGCCGCCGACACCTCGTAGAACTGACAGCCGAACCGCAACGACAACTCCTGACCCTCTTCCGCCTTGACAACCCTGTTATACAAATAAATAATTTAATACTTCTTTGTTCTGATGGTACTTTACTTTAAATAACTATTATTACAACCAATTTTATGAAAACAATCATGAAAATGTCAAGTTCTTACTAATTTACATAAAACACGCAAGGATTTAAGAGTAACCACTTGTAATTTATGTGACCTCTTCTAGAACTTTCCAGTAAATTGACCTACTCTAAGGCCCGTATTACAGAACGTCACTCAATACTCAAGCATTACTTAAACCTAGATTCAGGCCATTTGATTGGTTGAAACTAGTTTTAAGTAATGCTTGAGTATTGAGTGACGTTCTGTAATACGGGCCTAACAGAATTAAGTAGCTTGGCCGGCTATGGCAAAAAGGGTGTTATCAAACCTGGCATGTTCTAGGTCTCGTTTGTTGCCGAGAAGGGTGACAGCGGTGCAGCCGGGCAACCGGGTCCTCTCCAGCAGCGCCAACAGCTCGGCAGCAGCCAGAAATGACCGTCGGTCGCACACAGAGTATACTATCGCGAACGCGTCGCCCCAGCGAAGGTGCTCCGCTAAACATCCACGTTTCTGGACAAGGGATTGTAAAAGGTTAGGTTACTGCCTATATTTTAAGATAATATCATAGTTTGCAGAAGTTTTTGGTAATTATATTAAAGTAAACAGAATATCTATTACTCGTGATAATATATCGGTATCATTTGAGTCACGCATGCGTTCCCAGAAACACAAATATTTACCAATACGTTAAGTGTTTGTAAAAGCGATTATTAAATATGAAATGTAGAAAGTATATTGTAAATCGTAAATGTACTTGAGGTGCGTATTCTATTACCGATGTTATCAAGCAAAGATAAAACACTTACGGCGCATCCACACGTATCTAAGACTTCCACTTCAGACGTGGCGCCATCGAACGCCACCCGATGTTGATACAGGAAATCTGAAACAAAATCTTTATTTGACTTTGCAACAATCAACACTCCAGTAACTCGACCCGTTCTCAATATCGACCTCGTAATGTACTGACTTTCTGAAAAATGCTATCAGTCACTCAAATCTAGGTTACAACAAATAACGCACTCGCTCGATACGCCAAATGACTTATTAAGTGTCACTGATATAGGCACAAAAAATATGCAATAAATCTTAGTGATTGGGATTTCGAGAACGCATATTTTAGGTGCTGACAACTAAGTATATTTCAGAGCGAAAGAAAACGTAGACGTCTAGGAATCTGAAAAAGGAATTTCCCCTGAAGTTGACACTTCAACGGCTGAAGTATTTTTTGTTTATGTTCTAAATTAACACTTTCCGTCAAAATAATATAACATGCTTCAAAGGTCGACGGCCTGTGTAGACCGGCGCCGGCGTCGCTCAGCCTTGGCACTCCGGCGCTGCATCTTGCCAATATCACAAATAAACCGACCATTGGCACTCAATGCGTGGCATTTGTAAGTGCCCTCTATAAGGGCTCATGTTCATTGGTATTAATGTCTTGCGTTCAACACTGACACTCTTTACATATCAACTAGGTGATCAGAAATAGGAGGAGTGCCAGTGAAAATACCTATTATTACTGTTATAATGACCTAAATACACAATAGGGGTGTTTATCTGATAGAAACTTTGTTTATACCGGTTCTGTTTGATATCTTAAAAAAAATCTACATCTGCTTTTGTACCCTATTCAGATTCACTAAAACGAGTTTGGCATAAACAACATCGCAATCCTATTCATGAATTGGGAAAATCCCAAAGGAAACTGCCATAAATATTTCATCTGTTTCTGCACCGAATTGATATAAACAATCATTCACATAGAATCAAGTGTTGCTAAAATATACTCACCGCCAGTGGAGCTGTACTCCCCGATGTACCGCTTCGTTAAATAACGAACCACCACGGCTGAAACAAAACAAACAAATTAAAACAATTGCACAATATTTTAACACGTTATCGATAAACTAAAGAACGTGTATTTGATTACACTTTTAGTTCAAACTTTATCTAACAAGATAAAACACATAGATTAATTGAAATACAAGTTGGTAACAGAGAAAGCAGCAATTAGCAGCCACTCGGTAAGGTGTTACAAAATTTGTGCCCCTCAATGAATTTATAACTACAAGGTTCAATTAGAGGGAAAGTAGACGAAGGGCTAAAGGTGTACTAAAACTATTGGTCAACTACCACACAAATTAACACTAAAGACGAGATACAGAGCTGACTTCTATTAACAATCAGTGTTTTATGGGTATTCTTATTTATATGAATATAACCATGGGTTTATTACGTAAGAAATGGTAACGTTTAGGCCCTTGATTGCCTCTATTATTATTTAGAAACGTTCAATTTATTATGAATCAAAGAATACATAGTTTTTACTGTGGATCAGCACACAATTTCGTTCTGAATTGATGTCGATAATAATCATGTATTTCAGGCATCGATATTTACAACATAAATTTTCTTGATACCGAATATTTCAGCCTTATTACTGCACATTTTTTCAAACGTATGTAAAATTCCTATATCTAACTATAGAAATTTTACATACGTTTACGCTACGCTAGTATAGGTATAGGCTGATATTTAAGGGTATTTAGTTTAAAACCTGGTTACGTTATAATAGATGAAATTATTCACCCTAAATTATTAATAGAAGAAAAGCTATTAATTTACGTAAAGTTTTATTTAAGTCTCGCTCCACATACATATTACCATAATTATTAAGTTGTGTAAATTTGTATCAAAGTCGTTGGCACAGTGTAACATGATAAACTGACTTGTAACTCTAAACTAATAAATATAACACGTTCTAAAGTATATTGTTACGTGAGTTACTTTATTGTTCAACCTAGAATTAACTTCTAGAACAATCAGGCCTTTCCACATTTTATTCCTATTTTTCCATTTTTCTTTGAGACAGTTCAAAGAAAAACAGTGTATGATCTCCTGATATAAATGAGGAAAGCTGGTTACTCTACTAAAGCGTCAACTTTTTATGACCGAGACGAGTCGTGAATTGTCTGTTCTGGATAAGCTCGTTAGATATATTTCAGCAAATGGTAAGTAAATTAAATTAAATGGTCTGAATTACATGGAAGATGACATTGCCAGAAGACATCCCTTTAAAAAAAATCGTTACAATGTGACAATCAGTCACCCCGTAAATTACCAATAGTTTCTAAAATGGTGACGTAGCTGTAGTGACTAGTGGAAGACAATTCTAACATTAAATTTCCAAAGGCGGATTACACAGATCATGTTACTATAAATTCTTAAATTCCCGTAATCAAATGGGAAGAAATCGGTGCAAAGGTATTCTAAGCTGATGAGTTTTATGAACTGTATTTAGTACCTAAATGACCGTTTACAATGTTTAGGAATACTCGCAATAAAACACAAACTAGTTACTACACTTCCTCATGCTCTATTGACGCGGGAGGAACGCGGAGCTATATCCAGAGTAGGCTAACCGACCCACAGCGTACTGCATAGTGTCAGAACAACACACCTAGTCATACTGTAAATCCTAATTGCACATAACAACTATCAAACTGCTATTCCACCCACAAAAACTACAACTAACCCATTTATTTCCCTAGTTGACTCACACTCTGCTTACATTATACAAACCTTATCGAAGACCAGCAATGGGTCGAACAAATATAAAATAATAATATACTACAATATAATATTTTATTATACAGGGTCAAATTAAATTAGCTAGCGAAACTCCGCAGACGTCATGGGTGCTGATATCTAAACATGATAAAACAAAAATAAATTAATTTGATTAGGTTTTTTTTGGGGTTATCAACCACCCGTAGTGTACTTACCTACTTGAAATTTCAGTTTAAAAAAGCAGTCATTTTGTGTAAACTCCACAGACTTGATGTGGATAACTAAACACGATAAAATAAAATAAAACAGATTTTCTCAACTCATACTTCCAGTAACAACACACCAGCGTTCGTTGACCCAAAAAAAAATCATTAAATCTTTTTAATTTTTATTTTATAGTGTCTTGATATCGATACTATCACGTCTGCGGAGTTTTGCTAGCTGATTCAATTTGACCCTGTATATTATTTATAACTTAGAACTATAGATACTTCAATATTAAGATACTCAATAAAAAATACTAGCATTATAAACTTTTGAGCTACAAATAATTAATAGTCCAGGTTATATATCAATAACAGAATGACATCAAACATCAGATTGATCATGTATCTGTGATTAGAATCAGTTCCGAGACGTCGGCCCAATACGGATCTTAGACTGTAAAATGGATTATAAAGTGTCACATCTCATCAACCTCGCGGTTTATTGAGATTTGCTTCTCTATCGAATGTAAGGAGTTAGCGGGAAAACTATAAACGTGTCATTTCAACGGATTTATGATTGGCTACTGCTGCACATGTGGTTTTGATGTCAGTAAATATGTAGGTACGTTTTATGTTTGTGTTCTGTCAAGACTGTTGGGTCAGGAGCGCGGGGCGTAGCGATGTGTGCTCAGATTCAATGAACCAGCTCAAAACAATCGATGTATGTTAATTGCGATTTCACGGCTATCTATCGAGGTTGTCGAACTTTCCTTTTATGTGCACTCTCCTGGTTGAGCATCCTTTATTGATTCTGTATAAATATTTTGCTCGTTTTATTAGCTGTTAGCCATCACTTTTAGCACCACAATATTTTTTATTTACGATGTGAGCAAATATAAATTAATCGGAAATGTGTAAATAAACCAATATGTTGATACATCTTTGAAACAACGCAACGTGCCAATGAACGATTCAAGCTTTTAATACCTGCAGATTGCAGATAAATACTACTCCATAACTTCATTAACCAAACTGGCCCTCTTACTGTAAACCGTACTCAGCCAAGTATTGCAGAATCTGAAAACCCTTATCAATTCGTGCAAAATAAACATGCAGCTTGAGTCTTACCAATTATACTAACGAGTACTTTCACTTGGACACTGATAGCTAGGCAGTTCAAGGTGATCCGCAGCCACATTACTCTGCACAGATAGCGCCCCATACCATAAATCTAGGTTAAATTTGTAACAAGACAGAACGGTCTTCAATTCGCAATGCACGAATGCTATGCTATAGGTCTTCCATTCCTTACTACAATACAGTGAGTGATATTCCAACTACTGGTTTGAGATTGGAACCTCGCATACATGGCGAGGCTTATTAAGATCTTGAGCGTGAAGCCACGGGTCTCGCCCGTTTATAACTTTTATATTCATTTCCAGAATAAACTGTAGTGTGGTAACGAGACCCATAACGGGACTCGGGGAAACGGGGGATTTAAGCGACGTCTGCTGAGCGAATACGGTAGCGCTAAATGTTAATTAAGAGCATCGGCGAGGTGATCCCCGCGCGGTCCCGGCCTCTTCGCCACACTACAGTAATTGGACGGCAGAGAGTTTCATTTACATTTTTACGTTCAGTTTATTTCCTTTAACGCCACTTAATTAAGGTACACGTCTTTCTTTCGCGTCCTATATGCAATATTACTTTATTGAGGCCTATAAAATAAAAACACATCAATAAATTTTTACATGCGCTCAGTTTTGAAGATAGTGCAAAGCTTTCTCTTGTAAACTTAATTTGTTGTATCGACATGCTAATTATAATTTCACCGCAGTTATTTTTGACAGGTGACAATGATGAGCTTGACCTGGAAGTTTAAAAAAGTTTGACCTCATAATTCAGTTCAAACAAAGGTCTAAGGTGGCATGCTATATCAAATTATCAACAAACAGATATTGACAGTTAAACAAATTGAGGAGTTCGAAACATGTGTGTAAACATCGATCATGATTCATTGAACAAATATAAAAGCGAGAAACCACATAGCGAAAGTAAAACCAATAATTATTTTTGGAACGGTAAGTACCTATTTTTCCTATTGGTCACCACTGCTCTCAAAATGTTGAAGGAAAACACCGTGAGGATATGTCCTAGAATCAAAAGTTCTAAGACATGTGACATCTATCAACCCGCACTGGGCCCGCGTGGAGGATTACGGCCCACTCCCTCTTGAAGAGAGGAGGGCTGTGTCCCACCTGTGGGAACATTATGGGCTGATTATGCTATGTACCTATGTATACCTATGTAATTTTTGGGTGTAGGATTTGAAGGAGTATGCCTAACATAACTAGACCGAAACTACAGGTAAATAGTGCTGTTTTTTACCGCCTTAAAACCGCATACTTTTATAATATCAAATCTGAAACAGTTTAAGGTGATAGCGTCAGGGTAGCCCACGAAATTCAAGTTTTCTTACGTTTTTTGCAATTTGCAGGTCAGTATCAGATTGTATATTGATCTAAATATGACTCGCGGCCGTATCAAATATTTATTTGTAGAATTATAATAGCAAAAACTATCAATACAACTCTCTAAGTTCATAATTACCCTATTGAATGATTATTTCATGAACTCATGACATTTGAGGCCAATTCTAACTTAAGGAGTTGTATTGCTGATTCTAATGATTATAATTCTGTAAATCCATATTTTTTCCATTTTTGTTTTTATTATGGCTAGCCCCTTTGGCTGGTCTATGTCCAGCAGTGGACGTCTTTCGGCTGAAACGATGATGATTTTTGTTACGGTCTCTAATCATACAATTAATCAACATACAACCTGACACAGACTTGCTAATTGCAAAAAACGTAAGAAAATTTGAATTTTGTATCATAACAATCAGAATAGATGAACATCACATATTTCTTTCTTCGCTACAAATACATTTCTCACTATGCGAATTCTATTTGGAACGCTGACTGAGCGATCGAATATTCGGTCGGCAGTGTATAATTATGTCGTATCGTGAGTGAAACACAAATTGAAAGAAACAGAAGGTTAACTTTCTGCCATGCCTCTTTAGTAGCTAATTATTGACGATAGTGAGAAATGGACAAGATAATGAGCATCGCTGACTAGTGAGTGATTAGCGTTCTCTTTCTCCCATTCTATTTTTAATGTGAACAGTCATCCGAGGCTGCCTCTAGGCGAAGAAAGATTATAGAAACCTCAAACAGGGTGAAGGACACGGGTCAGTAAAGCTTGCAATCTGTGACTCAGTGGTTTGAAACTGATCTGTTTCGCAGAGGCGGTGCCAACTTTGTGAAGACGTTTTAGTGTCCGTCGTCGGTGGATTTTCTGTGTTTAGTTATTCAGTATTGGAGTGAGTGTGCGTGGTGCGTATGGCGGGTGTCCCGTCAGACGTCTGACCGGGTGACTCACTGCGCACCGCGGCATGCGGTGGAGCTGCGCGCACGCCGCTATTAATACTACTGCAGTTGACATTTACTCGCTCTCGATCTATGATCCCGAAACGCAATAAGAGTTTTATGTCATCCGTAATGTTGCATATAATGTGTACCTCACGATGACTAATATCGACGTTAATCTGAGCGTTCAGAGGTTCATAGAAATATCTACTTCGCTTCATAAGAAACGTAAATGTCGATTTTGAGCTCGTGGGCACACCCGCTTCCAGTCTCTATCCATTCAGAGAAGAACCATTGGCTACCACGTCTGCTCACTTCTCTTTAAAGTCTTTGATTTTATACCCTATGAGTCCAGGTTTACTCTTATATAGTAATGCGTTCTACATTAGCAGGTCAGGTGGGACAAAACGTCAATGTCGAGCTTGTTTCAAAAAGTCTTCAATGTTCTTTGAACCTGTTTGTCCATGCATTTATACTCATATTATGATATCAATGCATATCAGGGTCACAATCTCAAGACACTCTGTCGTTCAGCTATTACCCATATTCCCCTTCAGTAACCAGATAGGTATTTAATAGTCGTAATGTTGAATTCTTGGCACTCAACGCCTTTATGCCGATTGGTATAACTAACGGTCATACAGATGGTACACGTGGCAACGCATATTACAGCTATTACAGATTTGTTTTGATCGCGTGTCATAATAGTTCCATTGTAGATAAATGATTTTCTTTCTTCTTTATCGACTTTGTGGGTGTTATATCAGGGTTAACTTTGTTAGGAAAACTGCTCCGTCATTTGTGATAAGCAAACTGTGGGTGGGTTAGCCTCACGCCACACGCAAAGCTAAAAAGCTTTGAAGGCTGGAGATAGTTCAAAAACTTAGAAGTCAGTTCAAAGACTGAAGACAGTTTAATTAAATCAGTGCATAGTTTCACAAGGTTACCTATCTCCATGTCAACGCTATTTTAGAGTTAAATATGTTTACCAAAGATAATACTAGAAAAAACTTTTTACAAACAACCGACTTCCAAAAAAAACACTACAAAGTGAAAAATAACTTTAATTTCGGAAGTCGGTGTCTTTGGATCTGTATTTTAGTTTTTTGCCACCGACTTCCGAAATTAAATATATTTTTTACTTTGTAGTGTTTTTTTTGGAAGTCGGTTGTTTTTTTTTTTGTAAAAAGTTTTTTTATTTTTCACTTTTTAGTGGGTCAGTTTGTAATTTATCTAATTTACAATAGCCTAATGTCAAATGCTCATCACCTTTTACAAAATATTGCTTTTCCCGATGCAGGGGCGTTAAATGTTGAGGAGTTCTCCTGGTAAGAACCAGGAGAACTGATGGTGGCTTCACCATATGCATTTTGACGAGCATAAATTGCTTAGCAACCATATTACAGTGCCTAATCGAATCGCAACGGTGAAATACTTATTATTAAGAAGTTCCGGTAGCCATCTGTGGTCTTCATCATCAGTTCCACTTCACCGAATGGTGCTTTTCGAGTGCAAATGCACGAGTTACTATAAAAAATACTCAAATCGCTATAGGTATGCCTATAAAATTTGAGGATTTCCCTCGATTTCCATGGGATCCCCTCATCAGATTCTAATTTGGTGGCAATGGGACCACCTCAGGAGCATACCCTTTCATACAAAAAAAGAATTATCAAAATCCGTCCACAATTGACGGAGTAATCGATGAACATACATAAAAAAAACATACAGCCGAACATATCCTCCTCCTTTTTGGAAGTCGGTTAAAAAGCTATGATTTTCCAAAAAGGTTCCACATGGATGCCATGCAACTTTTAAAGCACTTCATAAAGTTACATCACATAATGAATTCCCAACGCTACTTAAACTGCGTAAACATCAATTATAATTACAAAAATGTTTATAATTACAACGTAGTCCCCGGTAAGCCACTTGGTAAGCAAGTGTCCCGCGACTTCGAGAGGCTAAGAGTTAACTTAATCACATAATCAAGATGTGGCCACTTAAGATTGATTGTCCGTTGCGTTTCGTTGCGTAATGCATGCTTTACTAATGCTTGCTCAAGCGTTACTCTGATGACTTGGAAACCATGGGAGAATATTTTGGAGTTTGGATACTTGGGATTACAAACAATTGGTGTGAAATTGATAATAAGTACTCTTGCGGCAGTTCTTAGAAGCGACTCGTTAAGCCCTTTTAATTGCAGGCCTGAGAAAAAGATCATTAAGTATTCGTATAAAATCATCAACATCTTCGGTAGGAATACGTTTTTATAAAGACATTCCTGGCTCCCACTTGGAAATCTTTATAAGATATGTACGTAATAAAGTGTTGACAAATTTAATTTGTTCAATCGCCCTCACTGTTTGATACGAAAGCATCTTTTACTTTTTAAAGAAGCAGTGAAGGTCTTGGTTTGTCAACCCATGGTTATTCCTTAAATTGAAGATACCTATCTTCCAATTAAAAATAGGAATAATACTCTAAGTATTTTAGTGTGTGTACAAAATAATAAAATAAATAATATGCAGGAGCCTAAACGCCTGCAAAATGTTGAGAACCCTCCTGAAACATCTCACCTAAAATCTCAAATTACGTGGCTTACCACGTGCGCTAACCCAAATTTCAGAATCAGGGTGTATACAAAACATTGCATAGTCCACGTTTATTAAATTGCAATAATAGAATCTAACCGAATAACACACACATAAGTATACAATGATTTATCTCCCCTTGGTTTCAAATATAACACCGGTATCACAATAATTAATGAATTATCATCACTGATACAGTTCTGATTGAGTTACAAAATAAAAGAAACGTGATTATACCTACTGTCGCCTGATTATGACTACATGTGTCAATACATGTTTCAGGTATTACGATTAGTGGTTCCAATTTGCATACATGATTAAATTTACCCATGTGAGTTCAAACGTGTATAATATTGCGAAAAATTTAAGTCATAATTATGAAGAAGTACAATTTGGCAGTGTTTAAAATTAAGATAGATAAGGAGAAGGTCATGTTAAATCTCTATATCTGATGATAATATTTTGATAATTAAAAGGTAAAGTAATCAACATGAAATAAGGCAAATCAGCTTCATGCAAACAAAGAATAAAAATATCGAAATATTGATCTAATTAAAGCTTGCAGCTAACGAATTTCCGAACCAGTTCAACTATTTTCTTCAAATCTAAACAAAACACGACCAGACAAAATCCGGATGAAAATTATAGATTCTACTTTATCTGTATATGTAAACATTGCATTTATTTCTGTTCTAAACAAACTACACTTATAAACACTTCAATTGAGTTAACGATAAAAATCTTAAAATAGCGAACATCAAAATCTGTTCACGTTATAAAACCAATATTCTACACTAATAGAATTCAAGTGATCGTAACATTACTCAATGGGCGGCATCCGTTAGCAGTTCTTACCTAATATTTCTATGCAATAATGATCTAATTAAAGCTTGCAGCTAACGATTTTCTGAACCATTTGAACTATTTTCTTCAAATCAAAACAAAACACGACCAGACAAAATCCAGGTGAAAATTATAGATTCAACTTTATCTGTATATGTAAACATTGCACTTATTTCTGTTCTAAACAAACTATAAACACTTCAATTGAGTTAACAATAAAAATCTTAAAATAGCGACAAAATCTGTTCACGTTATAAAACCAATAGTCTTCTACACTATTAGAATTCAAGTGATCGTAACATTACTCAATGGGCGGCATCCGTTAGCAGTTCTTACCTAATCTTTCTATAATTGTTATGTTAATATATTGGAGTGTTTCCGAAAAATGACATCCGACGACTGCGCTATAAATAAATCAATTTCACTCGTGTTAGCTTTCGCTAAGTTATTGTTTATACTTTCTATTTCACAGCTAACACGTCTACATAATACTTTATCAAATGGTAGCATTTGATAGTTTCCTAACCGTTATTAATTGGCGATTAGTGACGTTTGAATGTTGAATGACTCATTAATAGCCTGCGCATGATTTATCTGTCGTAGCGCGTGAGACTGTGAGGCAGTCAATTTGTTTGAAGTATCTGAAACCGTTTCTTGTATACACGTGCCTGTATTGAATAAACCTCGATATGATCTTGAAATCAGAAGTGTTATAGAAATTGAGTTGCTTAACTGTTACACGTTTATTGTAATAATGTTACTTGTTTCACGTTATGGCACGTTTGTTACTTACTTTTTTAATCATAGTTTTCCACATGGAATCTCAGAATTTCGGTTTAGAGTTCACTACATTTAAAAAATACAATGTCTGACTTGCTTTTGTTACTGCTTTTCATTTTTCGTTTTATGGCATATTATACTATCCATCTCGAGCTGTATCGTATCGTACTGTCGCTGGAAGCTATAACCGAAATATTCTACCGAAATTACAATATAGACTGTCATTTATCCTCATTCTCTTTACATCATTACATCCATTCAAGTTTATGCTCTGTTAAAATCTTCATCTATTCAGACTGATATTCAATAAAAACAGAAACATTTGGTGGGTGTGGCAGAACATTTCGTTTATACAGAAAATCGGTTCAGAAATTAATTTTGTTTAGTTTTGCTAACCATCTGGGCATTTAACCTGCTGATAATAAATAAGCAAAGATATAAATATGTCAAGATAGACAGTCCAAACTTTGTTCTCGTCGAATAAAACTGCGTCCCACTGTTGACTGCAAAATGCACTTACACTAGAATAACACGATGACGTAGCGCGAGTGTAAACGCTCGTACAGATTGGCGCGACAGGCAGCGCGTCCCTTCTCGCACCTGCGATATCGCGCCAGTCTATACGAGCCTGGAGACGTGGTTGTCATGCATACCAGCGGGGCGAGCACGGCCTACTGTGACATGACTTGAGTTACACATTTTATCACAGTTTGAGCGATAAAACTGTTTTGTCATAAAATGCTAGTACAAATCGACATGACATAATTAATCATGTCTTGTCACAAACGTCTTGGGCACGCCCGTGCTCGGCCCGCAGTCTATCAAAGTTCGCCTGTTTGTTTTAGTTATTTTGCAGTGCGACACTCTATCTAGACGTATAAATAATCAAATTAAATATGATACCTATATAAAGCCTGATTACGTATTAGGGTTGCTACTGAAACACACGGAGCTGTCATGAAATAAATATGAGTATCTTTAAAAACAGCTCTTCTAAGCTGTCTGCAATTAGCGTATTTTTCCGTACACCCAAAATATTGGAGTTCTGTTAATTTATTGCATTTCATTTGAATAATTTATTCAAAACTAATTTTAATTGAATTGACTTAATTTTAATGTAATAAATCAAGTGAGTTCACTAAGTACCATTTGTTGTCTCACCCAAAAACGTGGAGTTGTTCTTTCTAGTACATTCGAAAAATTCATGGAGACTAATTTAATGGACAGGAAATTTTACGTACCTACTGTAATAGTTGCTAAAACCATATTTTGCTAAATAAGATAACATAACGCCTTGTTTCCCTGAAAGGTTAGGCAGAGGTGTACCCATAGTAGGTACCTACACCACCACACCTCTCACCTCTTTTGCTAAATTGCTTAAATAAAAAGATTTATTAATTACGTCAATTATCATTCTTCTCGAAAATGTATAGAGGTTTCCAGTTATCGTAAGAGCTCACGATTTATTATGTAGGTAACATGTAACTGTTGTAGGTACGTATTAATAGTTGTTTCGGAGTGTGGCCCATCCACACCAGGTATTTATGAGTGCTCCTCCCCTCGCAGTTTCGTCTCGACGCAAACAAAGATTCAGTCGTGACGAATATTCCGACGTAAATAATTGGAATTCTATTTTCATAAGATATCTATATTTAACACGTCGTATATAAACTTGACTTTAGTGAAGACATGATTTAAGGCTCGTGCAAACTGGCGAAATCGCGGGAGCGACAGGCAGCGCGACACTTTTCATGAAGTTTTCATAGAAATTGTGCTACTAGTGGCCCGTCGCGCTGTCGCGTCGCTTCTGTCTGCGGGAGCCTTTATTGCTTTTTAAAATAAAATTAGCTAATAATAGGTACCTAATATTCAAGATCATTGTACTTTTTAGCTCTTGGTTTAACTTTAGAATTATGGAGTGGGAATTGGTTCATCGGTCCATTTGGATAGTTCTAAATTTTTATAAGTGTATTAGGTAGTTTCTAAAACAAAAAAAAACAATAGTAAGATTTTGGGTTTATTTTCAAATCAACGGGAAAAACAATGTTCAACCATTTTTAAATAAAATTAAGTTTTGAAGGTCTAACATTATTCTAAACGCAGCGGCCAGTTATATCGAATCTAAAACAAGCCAATAACAAACTGCTACGAAATCATAACGCAAACCAATGAGTACTACATCTTACGAGCCGTCTAGAATAACGAATTGCTGATATTTGGAACTATTTTGAGAGTCATAACCTGGACGAAAACTTACACAACATCTTACAATCCAAGATTTTTATACGTTTACGAGCTACGCTTCACAGTCTGCGTACTACGCTCCGTAGCTATGAATCGTTTCTTCTTCATTTCTGCCATGAAATGAAAAAGAAGCGATTAAAACTTTTTTACGTTGAATTCCTGAGTTTTGGCGACAATACCAAGTTGTTCTATTTGCGTCCGGAATATTCAAAGATGCCATTTTGATGACGAAATATTATGTATACTTATTATAGATAGGTAGGTACGTTCTGGTTTTCCGCTGAACATTTCGTCGTAGTATTGTTTCGTTACTCTGACTAACGTGTTTTGTAAGCTAAGCTGAAGCTCTAATACATCGATCCCACGCTTCAGCCATTATAATGCTAATGTGTGACAGAAATCTTAACATCACAAATACCTAACTACCTACCTACATTTTAATAGTGAGTCAATGTACTATACTCACACGACTCGAGAGTAAGTACAAAAATAGTATCGTTATAAATAGAATACTAAACAAAAATAAAACAGCCATGACGAATCATTTTTTAGATCTGTCTCGTCTTGTTTTGCAGAGGTCAAACAGCCAATTATCATGATCAGAACGGGTCGATTACGTCATCGCAGATGGATCTTATTTATTTATTTATTTAGGATCTCCAACAAAAGATGTACACAATACATGACACATAAATAAAGAGTTACATCAGGTAATAAGTAAGTGTACTCCTTCACCTATAGGAGATTTCAGTTTTAGGCACCACGCTGTCGAAGTGTTGTATTTTTAAGATTTTTCCAGGCTTACAATGCAATGTGAGCATTTAAACGTGTACTTTGTGGTCTACCTCTTGCCTATAAACGTATACCCTATTATACACAATATCTAAGTTTTATTTTTAGGACCCATTATTTTCTCTTTTCTTTCTATTCAAGTTGCGAACGTGCTTCAAAGAATACACTTTATTTACATTATACTATTTATCTTGTCATACGCGGTAGCCGTAGGTTTTTGTTTATGGCACTTTAAATAATCTCCTATAAGTTACCGTAGGAGTTGAATAACAAAACAGCATTATATTTGGCGATTAAGTGTTGTCTATCTCTGTAAAGACGTAGAGGAAGACAGGTGAAAAGGTGGGAGGATGATCTGCCAAAAGGTTGGCGAAGAACAGCTCTGGACAGGAATAAGTGGAAGGAGATAGAGGAGGCCTATGTCGCAAGACAGCCTGACCTGATAGCTGATTAGTTTATAAGAACTTGATTTTGCGATACCTCTTGATAAGACTGGTTGTCAGACTTTCGGGCTTCTGACGACCCGTAACGACTGTCAAAGATCCATGAATGACAGCCGGGACAACGGCTTAACGTGCTTTCCGAGGCACGGAGGAGTCTCGGCATGTAAAGATGGTCATCCATCCACTGAACAACCCCGGCAAGCGTAGCTTAACCTGATGGATTGACCCGTGCGGCTTTATTACCTAGCCTCGAGATCCTCCAAACAATGTAACAACATAAAAAAATTAAAGAATTAGTATAAAGATCAATGACCTCGATAAGCAGTTTAATTTGACATTTGTTTCAAAGATCTATTTTTCCTTTCTACAGGCCAGGCCTGTTCGCCTGAATACAGAGACAAGTGAAGTCATGCAAATCATTTTTCTCCTCTGTACAAACGGTCGGAAAAAAAAATTCACCATTGTCGATCACAATCATTGCGGTGGAGACAAAAATACACAAAGACACCGGTGTTTTCGTACGTTACGTCAATTATTATCAAACTTCAGGTAGCCAGACAGACATAAATTGGCTAAAACTCAAGAAATCAGCGTAAGTTGTCTGGAGCTTCGCAATAAATAACCTATAGCAAATACTTATCTTTGTATAGTAACATGTCTGTTGAATGGTTCTAATATTATCCTCAACAAATTCTCAAAGTAAATATTGAGCTATTTGAGACTGTCTGGTCGGTAAGACTAAGACTGCAGCCAGGTGCCTGCTGTGATTAATAGTTTCAATTAATTAACTAAACCTATTGCAGCTTGCTGCTGGATTTAGGCCTCTCCCATATTGCGCCACCGAACTACAACTACGTCATACCAGCATTCATTTTAGATATTCGGTCATCAAAATTCATGCAGGGTTACTTCGGGAAATTCATTGTTATGATTTTCAAAATCCCAAAGAAATCCCTAGTACCTACCTAGGATCTAATTGTGTAGTGTATACCTTTAATAGTCTCGTTCCTTACCAGAAACCAGGCTGTATGGAAAAATATAACTTACCTACTAACAACCAAGAATATAAAATAGAAATGCAACTGTAAGTTAACCAGCAAATAGTTGACCACAATATAATCCAGTAAGCACATACTGCATATCAACCGATATTCAACCGAATGGTGCAGAAGGTCCGTACGACGATCTGAAGTCAAAATGTACAAATCATCAAGTTAATACTTAAGCTCGTCGTTATAGTCAGAGTATCAAATTGTTAAACGAACATGCCTCACATCAAAAACAAGTAAATCACTTCGAACGATGAAATGGAAATAAAAACATCACAACAAAATGTCAGCCATCAATCATCCCAAAAAATAGAGTTAACAAGGTTAATGGTAGTAGAAGTAACGACCAATCATAGCTAATTGCATCCTTGCGATTTCATAACCCGAGGCTTAAACATCCGGCGCTGAGCACGTTTAAGGGGTTGAGCACATTATCGATTTTTAGTCGAGCATTGAAATTTATGGGAAAAATCTTTATTTTAACCATATCTCCTCCAAAAAAGGTCTCCAACATCATTTTATCCAAATTTATATGGGGTCAATCCTCAGTCGTCATCACAATATTCTTCTTCCCCTTTCTACCATTATTATCTTTCCCACATCATCTATTGTTTCTTTGGTTTTCCTCTGGTCTTATAGCCATCCACTTAATACTTAAACTTTCCTCACGACACGTCCCTCATTGCTCCGCATCACATGAACCATGATGGCCGATTTCCACACCACCTCTGTGTCACGCCCGTAAGCCGCCTCCAGAATAGCCAAATATATTATACAGAAATCCTGTGCATTGCATAACATTATTCTGAAACCCAACGTAGAATCATCATCATCATCAACGTAGAAACAACTCTATTCCGAAATCCAACGAAGAAAGTAGGCCAACAAACTTTTAAAAGCCAGGCTTTAAAAAATCTAGAAACATTTATTCTAATATCAGTCACATCTAAAATAAACAGTTGTTTTGCCTGCAAAGTCTAGGTTGTGCCATTGACATTACAGCGTTCAACAAACTTGAAAAGATCATCAACCTGCGTATGTAACACCACTTTATACCACTCATTACCTTTATGATCTAAGTAAAGCCCTGATCGATATCAAGGATGAATACTTCACGGCCAAGAAGCCATATAGTAACGTCTATTTGTAAGATTATCTTCTCTACACAACCAAAGCCTTACGCATTGATTGTTATCTTCTGTCATTGACCGAGGTTGACTGTACACAGCTAGCAGTAGACGATCACCATCAACATATTACATGTATTATGTTTAAGCCATCATATTATTGTCAGTAAATGTCTACTGATAAACATGGTCTTCCAAATGACTGAACTATTTTGCGGTATTTGCCTGACCCAGTAGTTTGTTAGTAGCATCAGCAATCAGGCCGATCCGCTACTTATCTCCTTGATTTTTCATAATCCCCTATAGGTGTACATATACAACTATAAGGGAATTGGGTAGGGGATTAAGAAGGGTATCAGGGATTTTTTTACGATCATTCTAATGATTAATTCCTTGCCAAAAATCATGCGGTACTTTTTACTATTACTTAGAAATCACGTTATCAATATTACTCATATCATATTACGTATAATAACAACGCTGCAAGTTTCTTTGTTACCAACATTTCAGGTGCAACACCCAGTAAATGTCAGTTATCAGTCGTCTCGTATCACGGTGTTGATAACCGGTGCGCATACTATGTCAACAGCCTAGTGGCCGATTCCATGGAACTGATCCAATGTACAAACAATGATAATATTATAGTAACAAGGATGCTCCCACATAAACACTAGGTAGTATTGCTGTTTTATTATTGCGCACTGTTTAATGTACTTGCGTAATGTATGGATAACATGAAACTTCTGCAAAGTATTCGCTGATAATTACCAGTAAATATTCGTAAATAACATTCCTAACACGTATAATCATACAGGTTTTCACCAAAACAAAATGTTCTAGACTAGTAAGGTGTCAGTCGAAGATATGTACTAATTTTATAGGTCAAGTCAGAGAAGGAAGAAATACGACCTTTTGTAAGCAGAGCTGCCTACATCTCAGCCATAACAAATATCTTTTGTTCCAGGCATTATACTAGTTAAAACATCGGTAAAAACACAGCAGAACTCCCTATATATTTTGATGACTGAATATAATTAGTCATTTAAATATATTGGAAGTTCTAGACGAAAGGAGTCGTAGTCTTTGCTCGATTATACCTCTATTCCAGAGGAGTCATGCCTTGGTAAACGCTAGTTTTAACATGCAAAGCTGAAAGTGTTAAGGTACTTACGAAAGTTGCACCTATACGTCAATTCATGCATGTACTCTATGTTACTGAGGTTAAAAGTAGAAAGTTTTTATATAATGTCTAAGAACACTAGAAATGCCCTAAAGTATTCAAAAATACAATTTGATCATAAAACCATCAAGCATAATCTTTCCTAATTAAAATTACATAATATCAATTTTACCTATTCTGATTGGTGCGATTATATTATTTTAATAATATAATCGTAAAGCAATTAAAGAAGATCACAACTAAACCAGTCGGTGAATTGGAAGGCATCCATGAGTAACACCTGTTTATAACTAATCTATAGGCCCATAATTAATTTAATAATCCTAATAACTACCTCAGGGCATTCAAAATGAAATAAAAACTTTTCTCGGGCTATTAGACATAATTGATTTCGGCGCTCGATTAAAAAAGTAAAAAACGCCATAATTATCGACAAGTCGTTAGAGACGAATTTAACCGCAGCTCCAAATATGCTTTGGTCGGGAAACAAATCAAATACAAAGCATTCCAGGCGCATAAATCACCTGCTAATAACAATTTTAATGTTTTCCTGAGGTTATTCTTACCGGACTTGCCGCAACGTGCGCTCCCCAGCACCACAACTCTTATTCGATTAACTGTCATCTTCATTCGTCCGTTTATTAAGTCACTGCACTTAATTTAAATGTTTGTGCATTTAAAATCTGCTAGCTGCAAATCGTATTCGTTTGTACAAAATGTTCGAAACAAGATCGCGTTGGCGGCAATATCAGCTGTGATTCAAATATGGCGGACGCACGCGCGCACAACGCACCTGCTTGCGAGCGACTGCCGTCAAACGAAATTGGCGCAAGGCGCATTCAGGCACGTCTATTACTACAGTGAGGCTGAGGAGTGAGAGACATTTGAATACAAACTCATTTGTCTTTGGCTGTTTTTTTTACGATGCACTTCAGTTGGTGCATTGATTGGTAAAATATTGAAAAAAACTAATCCCTATTCCAGCCATCATTACCTACTACTTCTATGTAAGCGGTGATGTTCCCAAAACGTCAATTTTATGGTTGCAAGAATTAATACGCCAATTAATTTTTAATAATCTGTTCCAAATGATTTTGCATATTTTTCTATTGTTATGACTGATCACAATGAGAATTTTGATAGAGATGTTGTGGACAAATAAATAATAATTGATCATTGATGCTAGACTTTACCTAGACATTATAGGTAAGTAGCATAGATTCAGCGTGCCAAATTCACGAATGAAGTGTGCTTTACATACGAGATCGAAAGTTACCACACGTTTACAACTATCAGAGTAATTGGGCTAATGATGATTATCCGATGTCCGTCCAACATTTTTTGCGTTCTATTTCTATCACAAGATCCAATAACAACGTTGAGGATTGCAAAAAAGACACTGACAAGCGTTTAATGGCCTTAAGTGAAATGTTTGACAGAAACGTACAGTAATCTATGAGTCGCCAATTTGTCGGGCATAAAGAAACGCAGGGTGTTGTCACGGTACTATCAGCAAATATTACGGTTAGGAGAGTAGACTGTGCGCTTAATCCGCGGAATGTATGCCAACAGCCAATACTCGCCGACATGTGATATGATATAATGTACAGTCCACTACTAAAGTGATACATAAAACCAGTACTCCGGTAGCTGCCCAGTAAATTGTTTTACATTAACCTTGAAGCTTGTATAAGCAGCTCTATTTTATAAATTGAGATTTTTACTCTCAAAAGCACGGCTGCCTTGTTAATCTTGCTAACCTGGACCAGGCTAGCAGCATTATGCAATAAAACGATTTACGAAAAAAAGTGTCCCTTACTAGTTCTTGAAATGGGGCAGCCGAGCAATCAAGGAACACTCACTTCAGGCATGATAAATCGATGAATAGTAAGAAATGGGTATTGTAATGAGCCAAATAAACTACCCAGTAATTCTAGCAGTGCTTGAAGTGATGTTCAAAAATATTTACATCAGGAGTCTACTTACTGGGCATATCTCTGACTCAGGCCAACCCATGCACAGGTGAATACTAAAATAGACTGAGCTGAATTAGTCAAGTTGATAAATATCCTGACTAAAGCTGAGGAAATGCAAAAAGCGAAAAGCACATTTTCATCACAAAATGTTTCCAAGATTAAACTTCCACGATCCTAAACACAACCGTAGCAAATTAAATACTACTCAAAATGTAGTAGGTAAGTCGCAGAACATAACACAGATTATACAAATAGGTTCAAAACACTTCTCATATAAACACTACACAATGACACAAATATTCGTTTGCATGCAGTGCTTAAAAATCGTAGATTGACCAACATCCAATGTTTAACAAATTCTTATCTCCAGATGCACCTTCAAATTATTTTACAATATTTCTGCCAATTTTTGACTAAAATTCGATCCGTTTTTGTTACGAAATAGTTCAGATGGGGAGATTTTACTGTTCCTTACATTCTGTAGTTTTGTTTTGTTTTAATAGGGCGCCATAACGGTTTCATATAGAAGAATTTTAACAAGCTCTTTGTTAGTCGTGTGTTGGTAGTTAGAGAAATAGACTGGCTGTCGCCGCTTGACTGAATAGCTATGAAAACAAAAACATAGATGAGAACGAAACGATACGATATATGAAGTAGACAAAGATGAGTTTTGTTTTGAAATTATTGACTGAGCGGAAAATATTTACGTTTGGATCTAAAACAAATACTAGACTAGCCTTTACAATAAAAACATTGACACTGATAAAGCTTTTAAAAACGGCGTGGACGACAATTTCTGTTGATTTTTCTAAAATAAAATCGCATACGACTGTTTTGTAGACCAACATTACAAAAACGAATAAGTACATGAAACACCTTGTTTCATTTTTAGATTTACAATCCTTTGTGTTGCCAAGTCACGAGTAGAAAACATCAAAGGAACGCTAGAAAAATCGCAATGGAATTTAAAAACGAAACTTGAATACTGGTTGGCATACAACATTGTAGACGCGCAGTAAGTTTAGAGGCGTCAAAATAAAAATGTAAACTGAGATGCGAGGCAGACGATGCCTGTGGAGATTGTAAGACTTCTTTGCGGTTTGAGCCTTTGAGCCTTATGATAGGCCTGACGAATAGTGGCATATAAAATGAGTTTCTAGTTGAAGTGCCTTCTGAAATAATAGATGATTGAGACAGGGAAGAGATAATCAACTAAGTAATAGATGAAACAATCATTAAGGACAATAAAGTTAATAGTGAGAAAGAAGTAGGTAAAATGAGTTAGAATAGACGTTGTTAAAAAAATAGTAATTAATGCAGGAACAGGAACCACTAGTCCAGTCAATAAAAGATTTCTTGCTATCAAGAAGCCAATTTCACTTGCAGATGCTTCTAACGGATGCAAAGTGCTTCGCTATGATATCTAAACAGTGCAGCTTTATAGATTACACCTCATAATTTAAATATATGCTTGAGTAAGTAGTTATTCTAATCACGGAAGGTTAGATATTGGAACCCGTAATAATAGTCGACGTAGAACTCGACCAGGGTGAGGAGCTGATGCAAAATTAACAATACCTAGTTTTCTTCCAGATTGCCGTAGAAATCCTACGTCACTGTGTTTATTTCCATTCAAAATATTATTATTAGTAAGCAGGTTATCAGTTTGACCCACAAACTGTTAATAAATCTTATCAAATCTGTATTAGATAACTGATTAGTCACGCCCACGTCTTTATCGCAATTAGAGTTGTATTTTTATTAGTTTGATAAAAAAGAATTTTGTTGGTGACACCATTTTATTGATTGATTTTCATTACTTTAACAATAAGATATGTCACAATATAATGAAAACCGGCCAAGTGCGTGTCGGACCACACACAATGATGATGATGAGGATGAGATTACAGGAAAACCTATAAGAAGCCTTATGATCTTAAAATAACATGGTAAATCACTCAATATTGTGCGTACAAACTTACATTTGCAGTTGGAATGTATGAGGGAACATGTTTTTCAACTACAATGTTAAGTTTGTTCTTGGGATAAATTCATCCCAACTACGGAACCCTAAAATATACAATTAACGACACGGCACTCCTGAAAAAAAAAAACATTTATTTTTCTTGACCATCATATTTTATTAATAGGCACTATACGATTACAGTTATGTATCATTATAATATGGAGCACGAAAAGTAGCACAAAGTGCGGTTTCACGTATCGCACATTGAAATGTTGCCAATTTAATAAATTAATTATCTACCCCAGATAAACATAAATAGGTAGGTATAGTAGGTACTCTAACAACAAGTTGTCATTCTGAGAATCGACAGCTACTGGGAATTACAAAGACTTGAGAGCTTTTTAGGGTTCCGTAGTCAACAAGGAACCCTTATAGTTTCGCTATGTCCGTCTATCTGTCTGTCCGTCCGTCCGTCTGTCCCCGGCTTAGCTCAGAGGCTCTTAGTACTAGAAAGCTGTAATTTGGCATGGGTGTACATATTAGTTACGCCGACAAAGTCGTAAAATAAAATCTTGAAGAAATTTGTTTTTAGTGTAACGTCCCTTACACGTAAAGTGGGGATGATATTTTTTTTCTCGTCTATCCCATGGTGTGGGGTATCGTTGGATAGGCCGTTTAAAAATATTGTAAGTCTGTGAAAATCATTTTTCGATTCAGGGATCAGTTTGCGTAATATTAAGCTTTGAAGTGTAAAATTTTGTTAGAGTCAAGTGTCCCCCCCGCTCCACCCCCCAACTGCCAGCTAAATGGTTGAATGGTTGACTGGTTGATGGTTGGCTGGCGTTGATGTTGGTTGGGGATATGTGAAAAAATTCATGGCAGTAGTATATATAATGAAATTTAAAGGAAAACTATCACAGCTAAGTAGACCTTACAAGTTGACGAGTAATAGTCGACCAACTTAAAATTGCAGTTGAAGAATTGACTGTGACGTATATCGATGTATGGGACAACATGTTTTTCAACTACAATGTTAAGTTTGTTTTTGGGATAAATTCATCCCAACTCCGGAACCCTTCAGTCTGCGTGGTCCGACACGCACTTGGCCGGATTTTTAATAGCAAGGATCATATTCGTCCCTTTCACTAAAATAATGGATATCATGTTACAAAAGCAAATAGATTTCATAGAAGAGCTCAATCTTCAAAGTAAACATTCTTTCGAAGGAAATTATGTAATTCTCGAAACCGTTATTTATGTTTAGTAATATTACTCAAAACAATTATTGGAATTGCCTCAATTATTTAAGTAGCTAGAAGTAATACAGCTACTGCATAATAATCTAGTCACAGCACGTTTCTGGGTCAAAAACGTGACTTTGCCATTTTAGCTTTTTAACCTAATGTAAAATTAATACTGTTAATTATTTGTTGTTCATATATTTTTTATTCGTAGAGCAGTCGTATTCTAAATATTTCATTCTTAAATACCTAATTGGATGAAAATACTAAACCATGGAATATTACAAAGAGTAATTTCTTATAAAATTAAATTTCGTAGGCTCACTCTCATCAGCACCACATACTACACGTTCTATAACAACGGTATTATTTCCAAACTAGGTACCTACCCAATAAGATTAAGTCTATTCTCTCCAAATGTGTATAAATAGACTCGATACCTCCTGTCAATACACGCTGTACCTACTATAGTAACAATACGATTGTGTTCATCCATCCCGACGGGTGCCTGAAGAGTCCCCGCGGTGGATCCTGTTACCCGACCAACGGGGATTTTATTCGGTAGCCACCCGATCTTAATCACGCCGCAAAATAAAAAAAGAACAAAATTCAAAACTAATTTCCGTTGTACACGAACGAGTTTTTATCGAGTCCGTGTCTTCACTTATTTTTTAATTTATTTTCAGTTAAGCGGCGAAGGCTCGTGCAGTACAGTACCTATATTTGGCTTAAAGAAATTAGGTCATTTTACCGCGAATTTGTGCATGTGATGATTATGCCGCAGGATTTACTGTCTTTACCCAGTTTCTTTCTCGAACAACGCATTTCCTTTTATTTTCCTTACGTTTATGGCAACATTGGTAAGAGCTACGAGATCTACGATTGCTACGACTTGCTACGGACTTTACGTTTCATTATCCGTAACAAGTATCCGTATGAACGTGGGACGTAAACGTAACGTAAATTCGAAAATTGTTTTCATCGAAACTATAACTATCCTATAGTATTTTGGTCGAATTTTTTCCAACAAGGACAATTAGTATCACCCATAAATGAATATAAATAAAGTCTAAAAACTACATAAATAGTAAGCGAAACTAGTATTTTCAATTTTAAAATCGTTCGAATTTTAAGGCCCGTTACAGAACCTCACTCAATACTCACGCATTACTTAAAACTAGTTTCAACCAATCAAATGACTTGAATCTAGTTTTAAGTAATCCTTGAGTATTGAGTGACGTTCTGTAATACGGGACTTAATCTTATGAACTTACGTTTCGTTTTCCGTGTGTTCGTGCTAGTAACACAGGAATGTCAATGCATCAATAGTTTTATGATCGGTTGAACACATATCAAAATAAAAAATATTATGTTTAGTAAAACTTGAATAAGTTTAATTTATCCTGCGCACTGGTTAAATTTATACTACATAAATATTATACATAGGTTACAAAAATAAATCAAACACTACAAAATATACAATGGGCGGCCTTATCGCTTTCTGCGATTTCTTCCAGGCAACCTTGGAAAGGACAGTGATTTGCCTGGACATAAAATGGGGCTGTTATTCGTAATAATAAGTATGCAACATATAATATTATAATAGATACACAGATATATACATACCTATCCTAAATATAAGATACATAAATACATAGGTACTGTCTTATTCATAAAAAAATATCGAACATCTAAAACCTATTTTAGTTAAAATAAGTTTTGTCACTTTCTAACAAACACAAAGGTCAAAGTGACAAATAAGGACAAACGAACTTTAGCAGCATTTTAAGAGTATAAATATACAATTAAATTAGCTAGCGAAACTCCGCGGACTTGATGGGTATCGATACGTAAACATGATAAAACAAAAATAAAATTCTTTATGGTTTCTGTGGAGTCATAGGCCACAGTTAAAAAAGACGTTTTCTTATAATTATTTCATCATCAGCATTCATTCTTAAATGATAAATGAATGATGATGATAAAATAATTAAGAAACACGGTTCATGCTAAATAGGTAAATTCAATTATGCATTCAGTGTAACAGTTATGTAACGCAAAGAAATTTCACATTAATGAGGAATGTGGATATGCCTGTAGAAATTTGTATCATAATAATATAGACGCTTAATTAAGTCTCATGAATATATTAATAACGAATAGTAATCAGTTTTACATTTTATTGAATCCTGATTAAATTTGCTGTTATGATATAATAAACTTAATTAAGACGTGTAGTAATTAGATCGGGGTACCGTTGAAAGCATGAGTATGAAGTAAGAAACGTTATTAGCTCAATTAGATATTTACATTTTCAATTACGGATATGATACCACCCGTGCCAGAGTTTTCTTCGAAGGCCGTATTGGAGGCTCGGGAATAAATTACAGATTGTAGGTATATGTATGTACTTTTACGGTATTTGTCAGCTACGGGAGCGATTAAATCCGAATAAAGGGGAATCCTTTTATTTCTATAATATACCTACTTTATTGTACTCCACAATAAATAAATCAATCACTACAAAATTTACAATGGGCGGCTTATCGCTTTCTGCGATCTCTTCCATAGGCAACCTTGGAATGGACAGTGATTTGCCTGGAAATAATGTGGGACTGTCCACAGCGACAGCGTTAGTATACTAGACTAGATACACATATATTATATATAGATATCCTATATAATAGATCATACATAAATACTATACATAATTACAGTTAAGAGAACAATCGAATCGATATATTTAATCTTAGCTTATCTTTGGAACGCTTATATTTAACCCCCAAAATAAGAAGCGGAAAACTTTTACTCATTCAAACAATACATAATTCCATTTTAAAATCATAGTTAAGATTTACCTAAACAAGGTTAAAACCTGTCCATCTTGTTTTAACAGTTACGACTTGGAATTCTGTAATTTAGAAACGAAATAAAATAAAACCAAAACATTGCAATAAAACTACCATAATTAAAAAACAATTTTTGAAGCTAACCTTTTATTATATATTTACATTAATTATCTTCCAATTACAGCTTCCACTTCGAAAAAGTGGGTAGTTTTTGTGACAGACTTGGCCTAATTTCTACTGTCGAGTTCTTTGGACGGGTCATCGCACGTGCATTTATCTCCATCAGACCATCAGCTACATGGACTGAATTATGCAAATTACCCGTTAAGTCAAACATTCGAGATAATTTATGGTTACGCAGAAGTTTTCCATTAATATTTTCGAGCTGAATTACCTTTCAAGCTAATCCATTCACACAAGTTACTCGATAAAAATTTTAAGTGGAAAAATGATTTTTGAAGCTAACCGAAAGTGTTACATTTGTTAATGTTAAAAGAGTTTCGATACTTGTAAGGAACTCCAAAAAGGAAAATTATTTCTTACCGATTTCGCAGTTCAACCGTGTGATTAAAGTAGCGGTTCTTAATTATTTTTACTCTTTATAGAATTTAATGACGAATATTATTATGTGCTCAAATCTTTAAATGCGAGTATGTAAGAATTTACTTAAAATGTCAAAAAATATGTAACACTTGACGGGACCTCAATACAGAGGGATATTGCCAAACATAAAGGTATTTTTGCCAAAAATGCAAGTTTTGGCAAAATAAACGTTTTCTTGTGTTATGTAATAACTTTACAAATATTTGAATACTTTGATGAATAGCGCAAACAAACCTGATTGTTTAACTGATAACTTTGTTATTGCAGTCTTTGTAACCAATTGCACAAGGTTAAAAATGAACAAACAACTATGGAAGTATTTAACTTCTTTCCAAATATTAGCAACGAGTAATAAATACCAGTATTGCTAAAAAACGTAGACGTTAAAAATATTAATAGCCGCGCCTACTGTTCAGCAAAAATCCTGCTTGTATTTTTCTGACCATTACATAAGAGGAACATGATAGAAGATATATAATGAGTATCCAAAATCAGTGATATTATTTATCAATAACTAGCGACCCGCGCGCCCCTGCCTTAAGAGGCTGACAACAGGTAGACCGCTGTCACTGTCAGATTGCATACAAAAGAAAGAGATGCGCGATGACACAACGTATGGCGTAAAAAAGCAATAAAATCGTATAAAATTAGATATTAATTTATTAATAAAAATTTATCCATCACCGGATGCAGTTTGGCATTTACAATTTTATGGTATACTTTAAATTATTATTATAACTTTAACAGTTATTATAATAATTTAGAAGGGATAAACTGCTTTTAAAAATAATTAAGAGTTGTCTTTGAAGATTTTTTTGATGTATTAAATAATGTTTAATTATGTTTTGAGTTTGTTCACCATATGCACAAAAGTCTTGAAAATATCATACTGTTTTTGTTTTGGAAAATTAAAAGCCACCTTTTGACCATTTTCAAGAAATCTCCGCGTTAAGGCCGTCTTGTAGTGCGGTGTGTAGCCGGCTGTAACTGGCCGACCGTTGCGAGCTCTTGAACTGCTAGATTTTGTGTATATTTGCTCCATAGAAAAAAATAGTAAGGAAATTATAAAATGTGTTCTCACCAAGTACTAAAAAACAATAAGGCCTATCTTTTAGTATAACTTTTACATGGTTGAACGAAGTAATCTCTTCAAGGTACACGTTTTAAATAGCGATTTAGTGTCATCTTTGTGATTTTTTTTTATCGAGCTAATTAATTTAATTCACGTTCCTATCTTCACACAGTGCTTGATAATATGTTCAATTTTCTTAAAATATTTTCTTTTTGCGCAAAATTTATATTTTGCTAGATTTACAGAGGTTTAAAAAAGTTAAAAAGTACTGCAACCTCGCCTTAACAACGGTTTTACAGCTTAACAAAACCTCGAAATTTATTTAATATAATAATATGCAAGTTTAATATTAATGTATTATACACATAAACTTTGCAGAATAAATTCTCTAAATGATGGTGAAAACTGTTGCGTAATTTATAAGAACAACGCCGTCACAGAAATAGACACGAAAAGCAACTTTAATTTTTATATATATAAATAGTGAACTTTTACATTGGTTTTAGCTACTGGAACTGGTAGGCAGTTTCAAAAAACCGCGCTTATATAGACAATTGCCTAATATTCTTAGAAAATGACAAGGATTGATTGCTTGATCATGAACTGATCTAAACGTCAATGGTTAATTTTAAATCACCTTTCTCAGATGCCTGAAGAAAAGAAGCACGTAGGCCATCCAATTTTGTGTCCAAATGCGTCATTGACTCGTTGTATTTTACGCTTACGGGAAAACCGGACCAATTACGTAATTTTTAAATAAATATTTACTTTGACTCTGCGTTTGCGAAAATTTTAAATGTGAGGATTTAAGAGTGGACGGAATACTTGCTGCTCGTTTCATTGAATACCTAGTTGTAGCCGGCATGATGAAGGCTAGACCTAGTTTTACCCGAAAACAATCGGCTCGTACTAGGTTTAACCAAGAGTAAGTGGCTACACCTAGTTCTAAGCGGCTAAAACTAGGTGTAGCCGCACTTCGGGTCTTAGCCGTAACATATATACCCTTTCCGTAACACGCTGAATATTATCACGTTATTTACTATGGGGATGAGCAATATTGCAATTATGTTTGTACGAGTATTCGTGTTTGGTTTACAGCAAATTGTTAAAATACTAACCAAACGGTTAGAATTAGAACATAGCATTACTTTTAAATGATTATCATCACGCTATATCTTTGTGGGGCTAAGCAGTCAATCATCATGATATATACAGGATAGATTTTTATTATGTAGAAGTAACGGTATCTTAACCGTTATAGCTATACGAAATCGGTCTTAGGAGACTGTCCTTAACTTTCTGAGGCATTTTGATCTGCATACACATATTTTGAAAATACAGTCTGCAAAACAAGGGCAATTTTCACAAAACATTTTTTGATGCCAATAGATCCTGTTTCTTATGAGAGTTCTACTAACTGAGGTTTGATGCATCTGATCTGGTACACTTGTGCGAATGACACTAGCGCGAACCCACTTGCGTGAAAAGACGGTTGTCGTGACTTTGTGATGATTTTTCGTTATGGGTGTCGTTTTCATGATTTTCGAGTACTCTGATAACAAAACTGGGGTCAAATTCAAAATTCAAGATGGCACCAAAGAAAATGCAAATTTTTCGTCATGGGTGTTTCCGTTGTTTTCGAGGGCGCTGAAGAAGATTATGGGGTCAAAATCAATATGCAAAATGGCGCCAAAGAATAAACAGAACCCTTATAGATTCACTTCATGGTCTGTCCGTCCCTCCGTCTGTCTGTCTGTCAAGACCCGTTTTCTCAGGTACGCGTGGAGGCATCAAGTTGAAATTAATATCAAATACGAAGGTCTACGATCCCTTACAGCTCTAAAAAATCAAGCTTTTAAGTCTATGCAATAAAAAAATATGGTCATATACGCAACATATTTTGATGGGATAAAATCCCAACTACGGAACCCTTCATTGTGCGTGGTCCGACACGCACTTGGTCGTTTTTGTTAATAAATAGACTGGCCGCTACAAAAGTCAGAAATAGCAAAAACCTTTTCTCATCAAAATCGAAATCGTTCATTTGCATACAAAACAACATTTGGGTACAAAAGACGTTACATATAAAATTCAGTGCAAAGATATTCCGCCGTGCAAAAATATTTGCGAGCATGTTAATATTTAATGGACGTTAGTCAGTTAAACAGTAACATACAATTATAGACAAATTCAAAACATTTTTTTTATTAAATTGGAGTTTTGACGTTAAGAATTCTATGAACGATAGGAACAAATCCAAGTCCAATACAAGTCATAACATATACATACATCATATACCCATAAAAGTCGAAACGTTCAAAATTATTTGATGTTCTAATTTTCTGCTTAGAATGTCAGAAATCACAGGCAAATTATATGGTAATTAATTTATTATAGGTGACCGTTATTTTAATGATAGGCGTTCTTCAGTAAAAATTTGTAAGAATGCATCAATCAATGTATCTGTGTTGTGACATTAGGTAGTATATGCAGGAACATAGGCGTTTATTAATTCACTAAAAATGAAAAACTTCGCAAGTAATGGGGAATTGTACTGAAGATTGCGAAGAAGACCTCAGGACTAACTGCTTCTCACACGGACAACTATACGTCACTTGCTCCCGCGTCACCAGTCCCTCAGCGGCACGGAAACTTGGCCACATGTAAATTTCACGATATTTCGCATTGAAATGTATTTTTACACTGAAATAAGTGTAGATGCACACAGTAAGTGTTTATTATGCTTTTAGGACTTGAAAATGAAAACGTCACAACACCAATAAGTTTATTTATTAAATCGTACTGCAGTAATCGGGCTGCAGTTAACCGGTTATCGACGATAACCAACTCCGTACGACCATCGGAACTTATTCCTCCCCAAATCATTATAGAGCCTCCATGGAAACTCACAGTTTGTGTGATGGTAATGGGAAGAAATCTCTCTCCTCTTCTTCTCTGCACTCGCTCTCGACCGTCTGAAGCACGCAAAGCGATTCGAGACTCATCTGTGAACAGCACTCGAGCCCATTGCTCGTGGGTCCAGCTGGCATGTTCACGTGCGAATTGAAGTATAGCTACTCGATGATGTCTGAGGAGTTCTGGACCGCGTGCTGGTCTACGGGCTTTTAAATTCACTTCCTCCATTCGTCTTCTCACCGTACGCTCACTAACATTCACGCCTCTAGCGATTTGGAGTCGCTGGCGTATCTCAACAGCGGGTAGGTAGCGGTTTCTTAAAATTTCCAGGACAATAAAACGGTCGTCCCGGGCCGATGTGCATCGGACACCTCCACTTCCTGATCTGCGGGAATAGTGGCCAGTCTCCTGGTATCGTTTTAGGGCATACTGCATCGACGAACGTGGTACATTAAGCACCACAGCGACTTCACGATGCGTCAATCCTTGGTCGATTAATGCTACAGCCTGTGCAACCTGTGCTGGTGTTAATGGCATTTTTATTGGTGTTACAGCACCTTCAGTTAATCAATAAAAAGCACAAAATCACAATAATTCAAAAAGCTAACCGTAAACTTTTATAACACACATTTAAACTTGCAACTTAATCGCTCAAATGACACGATTCAACTAAAAATTAAAAGTTGCGCATAGTGCACTCATAATGAATTAATTAACATCTTGTAGTAAGAGTAAACATTTTTTTGACTTACCCTCCATATGAAACAATCATTGGGAACACTTACCGCCTTATTACAAAACAAGATTTATTTTGACATGGCTTAAACCATGCAGCCAGTTTTTGTAATAAGAACGTAACAGTGATTGAAATACCGTTCTTTATACAAAACTGAAAACTTAGTTCGGTACTAAGTTATCAGTTTTGTGTTTAGGAACTTTACCATAGTCGGAATAAAGTTCGAAATTCCATAATGGCTCCATGTTTTAAACCTGGGTCTGAAGATAAACCTTGTTTTGTAATAAGGGGGTATAGGTTAAGGCGCGGACCCACCGCGGCGCATGCTGAGCACGGGCACGCGGCGCAATTTAGCTGCGTGTGTTAATTTGTTTGACAACGTGGGTCTACGTTTCCACTGGAGTACCTACACGAAGACCCACGACTATGTGTAGCGTGGCACGGCGCACGGAGAGGCTACGTACGGCTACGCTGTATGACTGAAAACTGCTCTGCGATAAGCGAGCTGTACATAGTCATGGGTCATATTCGTGTACTCCAGTGGAAACGTAAACCCACGTCGACAGCGTTGAGCTATGTAACCGCCTATTCGAGCAAGCCACGCATGTATCAATGACGTCAATTCATGCATAGCCTCTCCGTGGGTTGCAGTGGACACAACCACATACATTTTCTTACAAAGCGAACCTTAATACACGTGCGTAGCCTCTCCGTGCACCGCGGTGGGCCCGCGCCTTTATTGTTATTGCAAGTATTTGCGAGATAAAGCTTGGCCAAAATTCCGTGCCACTGAGATATACAAGAAAAAAATGTAACCAGTGCGCAATTTTTTTTAGGTGGTCCAGCATAAAACACATAAGTACACAATACACAATAGAACACATTTCCATTATTTGTTCAATCCTTTTTTTTCCTGACTTGAAATCCTAATAAAATACCAAAAACCTACAAATCGCAAATCGAGCGAGCGCACAGCTGTTTAGGTAACTTCCCGCGTTCCGCTACACCACGCGCCCGCGCCTGCCCCGGCTGGCAAGTCACCATAAAACCAGTTCCAAAGTAAACAACACCTTTCGTTAACGATAACTTTATTTTTTGTACTAAGACATATCAAAATAAAAAATATATGTTTTATAAAACTCGCTTATGTTTAATTTGTCAAAATTTGCGCAATGGTTATTTTTTTTCTGTATAGAATTGATGTATGCGTTCTAGTTTAACATACATTTTTTGCATAACTTATTTGCATTATATGAAGGCGTAATAACAGATTTAAAAGTCACTAAAATCTGCGCCTTTAATACATATTCTATATATTATATCCCTTAGATACGCACACATGGCGTCCAGGCATTCCAGCACACACTCCACTAACAAGAAGACCTACAAGTGTTGTGAGATTCGCGAAATAATGCGAGGATGTCACGCGAACTGCCGGATGTACCAGCCGAGGTACCCAGACACCTTACATGGCCAAACAAACGACACACTCGGCGCACGCACTCGCTCTGATGAACCCGTGAGATAACGTCACTACACGTGGTAAGGGATTTATATACTTAATTTATTTTAGCACTGAGTTTTTTAGCTTGTTTTTAGGGTTCCGTACCTCAAAAGGTAAAAACCGAAAGCTTTTAGGATCCCTTCGTTGTCCGTCCATCTGTCTGTCTGTCTGTCATTCTGTCAAGATCCTAAACCTAACCTTCCCGTTGACCTTGAATTATGAAATTTGTCAAGAAGCAAGGTATCACAAGTAAGGGAAAATCTCGGAAAATAGTTAATTTGTAGTTTTATTACATACAAAAATATTTATTTGCGATTACAGATTTACATTTGCAGTTGGTGAATTTATCGTGACGTATATCGATGTATGGGAGAACATGTTTTTCAACTACAATGTTAAGTTTTTTTTTGGGATATATTCATCCCAATTACGGAATCCTTCATTGTGCGTGGTCCGACAAGCTCTTGAACGATTTTATTTTAATTTTTTGAAAACCGGTGTAACTTCGTATAGAAAGTTATATTTTATTTAGCAGCTAGAATTTGTATTTATAATGTGTGATGAATTCATGATACATAGTCATTAAGAACTTAGGGTTCATCAAGAAAACCCTCTCAAGTAACGATAGGTACTTAAACACGTCCAGTGGCCCTGTACACTTAGCCTCGACATCTTTGCTGACTAGCTGATCTTTCCACCGATAAAAGGGAATAATGTTTATAGATATTTAACTTAGTCATAAAATGACAGTGATTGATAACTTGACCCTGCCATACAAAGAACAAAATAATTTAAAAAACATCAGTAGGTTAGTTAGTTACCCTAAACTCAACAAGTTAATACTTTGCCAAAAGCATATGCAAAATCGGCCTATATGACTGGCTCTAGATTTAAATTGATTCAGTTTTCCAGTTCAGCGGAACAACATTTTTCTAAGTATAATTAAATAAGATCTGAGATTGGATGCCCACTGACAATATAATTAACCCAAAAAGCAATATTTATTCGAATAATTATTAATTACTAGTAGTCGCCCACAGGTCGATATTCGACCCCCTTTACTTACAAACTATATAAAAATAAATTAAAAAAAAAACATTTAATTCGGGCAAAACCCATTAACACAAAATAAAATAAAATTTTACATAGAATATAATACAACCATAGAAACAAACATAACTACATTTCACATAGATTTTTTTTCATATAAGTAGTACTTACTAATTCCATGCTACTAAAAAGTACTAACTTGTTCCATGTTCAAGATGTCAGTTCCTGTTACACACTTCCGTCCCTTTTCACGAAATCGCTCCCACAGAAAGCGAAAGGAAAGCTGTTAAACATCAATAATTGTAAATGTGAATTAAATGAGATTATTATGATCATAATATACCGATACCGTTATTTCTTGTATTGTTTTTGTTTAGTGTCTGTGCTACCTAACTTAGTCGTTAGTTTTTCTAACAATCTTGTTGAGTCTTGATTACTCGAATAAAGAAAATTCAATTCTATTCTATATTTTTGCCTTACCTTGCTTTGATAAATATGGAAACCGAAATTAAAAAAAAACGGCTAAGTGCGAGTCGGACTCGCGCACGAAGGGTTCCGTACCATTATCTATAAAAACGGCAAAAAAATCACGTTCGTTATATGGGAGCCCCCCTTAAATATTTGTTTTATTTTAATTTAATTATTGATTTTTAAAGTGAATATATAACTAAATATTCTGTGAATATTTCAAGTGTCTACCTGTTACCGTTATCAATATCGAGCAAAAACGACCAAAAAAATCACGTTTGTTGTATGAGAGCCCCCTTAAATATTTATGTTATTCTGGTTTTTAGTATTTCTTGCTATAGCGGCAACAGAAATCTGTCTGAAATCTGTGAAAATTTCAATTCTCTAGCTATTACGGATCATGAGATACAGCCTGGTGACAGACGGACGGACAGACAGACAGACAGACGGCGGAGCCTTAGTAATAGGGTTCCCGTTTTACCCTTTGGGTACGGAACCCTAAAAATAGGTACCTAAAGTTATAGAATCCGGTAGATACAATATTATATTTACTTACCTAGTAGTCAAACCGTATACAGGAACATAATTTCTAATAACTACTCTTACATAAACCCTATCTATACTACCGGACCTTTAAAATATGTACACAACAAAAAGTATCGATTGCTTATTGTTTTATCGCCTCGTGCCATTCCGAAAGGTCGGTAATTTTTTATTGTCAATGTTTCAGAATTGCAATATAATTCATGGTTTTATTTGCTCCGAGAAAGTTGATTTCTCCTCTTACCTTTAACCCTATAAATAAACGTAGTAATTTTAAGCCTGAAAGCTTGTCTTCAGCACTAATCTACCATTATTCTGTTATAATAACAGGTTTTAGCGCAAGTCTATGTGCAGCATTAGTTAGATATTTACTAGCTGATTTTAAGGCCCTTTACATTTTCCATTTATGCTACATTTGAAAGCATTTTGAAAATCCACGCACCTGTTTCTCTTTTTACTTTTAGATAGCGTTTATCAGCAACATAACATGGTGCGCGTGAGCAAGGTAACGCCATAAATACGGCGGCGCCGGCGCAGCGCCCTATCAACGAACACGCCGTCTAGCAAGCTTCGCACCACTGCATCATATCGCGGTAGCCGATGTTACCTCATATGGAAGTACACTCGTAAGACTTGGAGACAAATTCGTAGAGAAAGCCACACCGTCTAATAGTTTTATTGTAATTTTATTTTCACTTATGGCTGCGAAGAACCAATATCTGCAGGGAGATGTAATTCTGCGCTTACCGTATAAGCTCTGGCTGTGATAACATGTTTTATATGCACACATAAATACTAACATAAATATTTTATTACAGAAAGCGTTTCAGATAGAATCTGTTCGATATCTGACTGCTTCATTTTTCTACGCAGTAGTAGATACAAACCCTCTTTATTCATAATATTACAGTACACGTGTATGAATGTTGACAATAAAGACTTTAGACTACAACGTCACCTGAAGATAAGTAGCATACGCAGCTGGAGCTCCAAGAATAAAGGGTGATAGCCTTCCAATTAAGAGCTGCGATCAATCAATAACACGTAAATTAAATACAAATCCAAACTGTCTTACAGTGTAATCTGCTTACATTCAGGGAGAATTAACAAATACAAGCAGCATTCTCAAATAAACATGACAAATATGAACCAATTTGTTTAGCACTCTGATGTATCTTGAGCAGTTGAAGCAAATCCATATTTTTATTATAATCAGTGTGCATTCATGTTCAAGAAAAAGAACCGCTTGGATAACATGACGAATTACTGTGTATGATTTCAATTAGTCATGCATTATTTCTCGTTACTCAATACGCGAATGTACAGGGAGGAACACAAAGAGATAAACAAAGCTCCACGTTAGTAGCTGACGCCCAGTAACTCATGCTACGATATCGAACGAGCTCAGATCAATTCTTAGAATGCAATTCGAGTTAGTGAAATATTTATTTACTGTATCAGGTTCTGGGGGCATAAATATAACGCAGCTTCAGACTTCAGAGCATCTCTGATTTCGTTGTAAAGTGCAAGCTTTTTAATTATGGCTTTCGCGATGGAAATTATTCGTGGTCGTGAAACGCGTGCGCATTACTAGGAGACTAGTAAGTCTTTGAGACGATGATAAAGTATGGATATCACCTTTTGTTTCAATGGCAACCTTCGATGGCAACGTACAAAAAATATTAATAAACATCTGTTAATGTGACATAGGTAACCGTTTACGGATTAACGGATTTGTGAGAAGTTTGTAAAAAAGATTTTAAAGACTGTCCACGATGTTTTTGTTTGACAGATCGCAAAATGGCTAATTACTGGCTAACGGTTATTTATTGAGTGCCGGTGTAGTTGTTGATTGAGTAAGTAAAAAGTTGAATTTAGATTTGGATCAAGTTCAATGAGTTCTAAAATAAAACAATAAAAACCGGCCAAGTGCGTGTCGGACCACGCACAATGAAGGGTTCCGTAGTTGGGATGAATTTATCCCAAGAACAAACTTAACATTGTAGTTGAAAGACATGTTCCCTCATATATTCTAACTGCAAATGTAAGTTTGTACGCACAATATTGAGTGATTTACCATGTTATTTTAAGACCATAGACTTCTTATAGGTTTTCCATAAGTAAAGAACTATTTTCTGTATTTTTTTCAAAATTTTAGCCTCAGTAGTTTCGGAGATATATGGGAGGAGTGGTAAATTTTCATCGATTTTCTTAAATAACTTTTTAAGTATATATTTTAAAATTATTAAAAAACATATCTGAAATCGTCATCAAGCCCTTTCATTTGATATGTCACATCACATGGTACCAATTGCAAAACTTTTTTTAAATTTTCTAATGTGTCCCCCAAAAGTGACTTCCATATTCAAAATTTATTTATTTACGTTACATGTCCGTGTTTTGGTCACATATATTCATATTTGTACCAAGTTTCAACTTACTCGATCTAGTAGATTCGGAGTTAATCGGCTGTGACAGACAAACAGACAGACACACGAGTGATCCTATAAGGGTTCCATTTTTTTTCCTTTTGAGGACGGAACCCTAAAAATTAAAGTTCCAGATTTAAATTCGCGAAGTAACAATCAAAATCAATATTGCGCCTTGTCATGGTCTTTCTTCGCGATCATTCAAAGGTCACGAAATAACCGTAGGTACCCAGATGGCTCACCACTTAGTACGAAGACACTCCACGTGCTGTAGCTGTAAAATGTGCCAAATCCCATTAGACTGTTAATTAATTGTTTAAGTAGCCAATAAAATAAGGCCAACACATGGCTCCTTAACCCTAATCGGCAACTGACAGTCCCTGTCTTAACGTCATTTGCGAATCTACTAAACTAATTACCACGAACTTACGTTGCCAATTTATCTTGACCTCTCATGAAAGCGCTGCCTGCGAAGGCAAAAGCCGTCAAATGTTGAACTTCAAATTCCAGCACGTTTTGATTTAGTTCAGTATTTGGTCGCGGGTCAAGATATACTGGGCACGACGTAATTATCAAAATGCGACAGTTAAAACCCATTAGTGGCAATAGACAAAAAATACATTAACTTTAAATCTTATTTACGTATAACGGTTGGACCCCACATTTGACTTCGATGATTAGGTGGTTTAAAGCCAACTATTAGAAGAAAAAACAGTATTATAAAAAACCAGTATTATAAAAAATAAAAAAAATATAATAATATAATATATAATAAAAAATATAATAATAAATAAAAAAAATAAAAAAGTGCCAGTATTATAAAAAAAAAAATGTAGGACCAAATCACTATATATTATTAAAAAACAAAGTCCCGCGCCGCCTCTGTCTGTCTGTCTGAATGCGATTACCTCAAAAACTACCGAACGGATTTTCATACGGTTTTCACCAAAGGGAGGAGTGATTCATGAGGAAGGTTTAAGTGTATAATTTATTAAGGTTTTGTGTAAATTGGCTGAAATATGACGACGATTGTTGAAGATGTCGCGAATAATCATGCCGACTGGGAGCTTTACTGGCGTGTGCCGCGTAAACCAATAAGAGTTATATCTCAGATTATAGAATAGTAGAGTTATATGAAAACAATATGTAAGTATCTATTTTTTACCTTTTCAAATATTTCCATACTCCAAGTAGGATGAACATCAGTTATATTTAAATCTAACAGGCTGATACGAGAGTCCGACAGAAAAAAAAAATAGACAGTAGCAGTAGAAGTAGCAGGACTGCAGAACTGAAAACTTAAAACTTTGGAATAACATATATGCCTCCTCTGACGACGATGACGATGCACCTAGCATCTGACGTTTCATAAGCCCCATGTAGGTTAATGTGAAATAAAATATTTTGATTTTTGATTTTGATTTGAAATACAAAATGTCCCAGAATTAATCCACATCACCAAACTCCTCCCTTTGGGGGAGGCCTATGTCCAGCAGTGGACTTCTTTCGGCTGGAATGATTAATTATTGAAAACATTCATCAGATTGTCAATCTGATGAATGATGAATGATAATCTGATTGCGGAAAATGGAAAAGCGGGTGTTATTATTATTATTATCAATTCTGAAAAGGCGCAGGGAATTTAAAACGGCAGGCGTAGACACGACCCAGTTCATAGTTACATGAATAGAAATTCATGTAACTATGAACTGGGTCGTGTCTACGCCTGCCCGTTTTAAATTAATGTTAATGATTTTTTTTTAAGTACAAACAGCAAGAAAATAGACCATAAAAAAAAACTTTTTTGATGCCTATCAATCCTGTTTCTTATTAGGATCAAAAAAGTTTATGGGACCAACTGGGGCTTGAGTTTAAAGTCATAAATCACAAAAAAAAACTTTTTCATTACATTTCGTAGGACGCGTATTCGAAAATGAGCAAAAAAATATCTATAAATTTCGAACGAATACGCGTTATAATTTTATTTGCTTTGACAACAGATTTTAGGTAGTTTGCTGCTTTTGACTTCTGTCATTCTGCTAAAAAAAATACTTCTAATAATTCAGAATGTTAAGACTTGTATGGGAGAAGTTTTTTTCGATTTTTGACTTTTGTAGCGGCCAGTCTTTCCATTATAAAAAAGGAAGTTGGTGTCTTATTTCCTACGAAATGTATTTTTTCACTTCATAGTTACATGAATTTCTATTCATGTAACTAATGAACTGGGTCGTGTCTACGCCTGCCGTTTTAAATTCCCTGCGCCTTTTCAGAATTGATAATAATAATAATAACACCCGCTTTTCCATTTTCCGCAATCAGATTTCCAAGTAACTGTCATTCATCTTTCATTCGTCATTCCAGCCGAAAGATGTCCACTGCTGGACATAGGCCTCCCCCAATAGGGGAGGGGGTTGCCAAAATCGCCATGCTTGGCAGGCGGGTTGGCGATCACAGTATGGTGTTAAAATGCACATAGAGAACGCTGCTGCCCATTCTCTAGTAAGTCCCTTAGTCGCCTTTTACGACACCCACGGGAAGAAATAGGATGGTGCTATTGTTTACGTCCGGCACCACATGGGACTACATATTTTCAGTAAGTCCCACCATTCGGCCTCTGAAGCTGACGATGAAAGAACTTTACACACATTTTTGAGTTTCGAAGTCATAAATCACAAATTATTAACTCATTTATTTCTTAAACAGTGCTGTGCAATATACGTTGTGGTCGGCAACTGAGCGAGTGGTGTGTAATCACGAGCTCTATCGACACGCCGGGAAATGCAACCGAGAAATTATCTGATCCGTCCCATAACTTACGCTAAAATACTAAAATTGCTTTCGAGAAATCTTTTAGTCAGATCTTCACGCTCTCAGCGCTTATTATATTCCATTACGATACCAATAATAGCTGAATACTATTACAATTCTCTTTAAACGCTATCGACACATCTTAATTAAGAATGCCAATATAGATTATTGAAATGCGTTCAATATCAATAAACTGATCCTGCTATTCTTAACACTTATCCCGTTAGTGTCCCGTTTTGAAAGTGGGGTGTGAAAAAGATAATTCGCTTTGACCTTGCAAAAATGTAATTTGGGTTCAATTAAACTTTGATAAAACGTCTCTACGAGTACCACGCCATCAGTAAAAAGAAAGAAATAAATAATAAAATGTTTATTTCAATAACTTACAATTAGTTACATTTTTCCTTTTAGGAATGTAATTTTAAGCAAAATAAATGCTTGTGTTAGGACATTCCGCCCTTCCAATGGTTACAGTATTAATTGTATTTAGAACTTAATTAAAAGAAGAAGAAGAAAAATCCTCAATTTCAAAGAAGCAGTCTAAACTAAATAAAACAAAAAGCAAAATGAAAAGAGGGTAATTTAAGTGTGCGCGCGCACTCGTGTGTCTGTGTGCGCGAGTGAGTGAGTATGTTTGTGTTTGTGTGTAAAGGCTATGATGAGAACGGAAAGAAAAACTTGGTTGAACTATCCCTCTTAAACCAAGAGCATAAAAACTTGCACAGATATTTTTTATCAAAATTAACTGACCCAGACCCTGTACGGAACCTTAAACATACATTAGAAAAATAAAATGCGAACGAGTGAGATTATGTAGCAGACTATAGTCTCACTTGTTCGCTTTTTATTTTCCTGCGACCGTGACTATCTGAAGGCTAGATCGGCCGTCACGGGAAATAAAGTTAGCGCTGGTAATATGACACTTGAAACCTCGGATACGACTAGTCACCATCCATTATAGCTTATTCGCATCGATCCCGCCTCGATAATGTATCTACTTAGATTTTGCTACGTCATTTAGAAAGAATTTCATGCATTTCGTTTTGCTTTTGTTGTACAGAATTACCTTGGATTTGCATAGAACTTGAATTGTTTTGTGTAATAATATAGGTATGGGCCTACCATTTCGTCATAGTTGTCTATCACTGCAGATGCCACCGAATATCTACGCATAATTATTTTTCGCGCAGTCGCGCAGTGTAATCTTTCCGCTACGAATCACACACAGTCCAATTGCAGAATTATACTGATAAAGTCAACTTTAAATCATTACTCTTCCATATCCTCATTCCTCCTGTGTGCGTAGCAAGGGACGACATATGGCTTACAAGTAGGAAGTTCACTTGTTCGCTGATAGCTTCATAATGGAAAAAACTCATTTACTTTAAAGCAATCTTGAGAGAAACAGAAGGTCAGGTCACATGTGTAAAAATCGAGCCATGGATGTACAAAATAAGTAAGGAGTACGCAACATTTTTTTAAAGTGAAATGAAAAATTGCCAACATGTAAACTGTTCTCAATGTTCAAGTCATTTAATCACAGAAGAAACATAGTCTGTTAAAATCGAACCATGGCCTCCCAGTCTGGCAGAACGACCGTAAAGCAAGTAACACTCGCCGTACATTTCTATATACCGCAGAATTTCCTTCAGCAACTCTGGCATGATCCAATAAATATCCTCGTATTTAGGTTCGATTTCCGATCGGTTTATTTCAACATTTAAGTCGGATCACGAGTGCTTTCGATACGGTACAAGAGAACTGTTTTACTTGAACGATCGTTTGCAATGTTAGCGCAAGTAGACCGACCGACACTTTCGGATGCTTTGTGGAGATAGTAAGGGATGATGGACTAAAGGTGACGTTGGCATGTGTTATTTGAATCATAGTACAATTTATCTTATCACATCTCTATCCTTCTGGGGACGTCTCAAAGGTTTTTTGATAAAAATTAAGCCTGTGAAGAAACACTCATCATTAATTCCTCATTTCAGCCGAAAGACGTCCACTGTTGGACATGGCTGGGCTGACGATGAGGGTTTCGTGTCAGTACAAAGGAGGACGTGCCGATCGCGAACAAACAAGAACGGCTGCGGCAAAGCTCCTAAAGAGCCCGAAATGAGCTTGCGTGCCGCTAAGCCGACAACACCGGTGTATATCTCTCGCCTATACTACACCACTAAGGCAGAGAACATCGTGGAGTACGTGTGCCAGAAGAGGAGGTACACGCCGAGGGTGCAGTTACTGGAGTCACACCGCAACGTCAACTTCAAGGCGTTCGTGGTGCGAGTACCGAATTGTTTTCTGCGCGTTGTCATGGAAGAAGACTTTTGGCCGCAGCGGGTGGTGTTCCGTCGTTTCTTCGGACAAGGACCACAGGACAGCATAAGGACAAGCTAGTGAAGTGCAACTAACATAGTTTTAAACTATATTTATTAACACGAGTTTTTGTTTTATACTATATATACCTAATGTTAGTTTGTGAGGTATATGACTATGGGCCATTGTAGCCTGAAATAAATGTTTTATTATTATTATTATAGGCCTCCCCAAAGGGGGGCGAACTGGGTCGTGTCTACGCCTGCCGTTTTAAATTCCCTGCGCCTTTTCAGAATTTATAATAATAATAATAACACCCGCTTTTCCATTTTCCGCAATCAGATTTCCAAGTAACTGTCATTCATCATTCATTCATCATTCCAGCCGAAAGATGCCCACTGCTGGACATAGGCCTCCCCCAATAGGGGAGGGGGTTGCCATAATCGCCACGCTTGGCAGGCGGGTTGGCGATCGTAGTATGGCGTTAAAATGTATAGAGAACGTTCCTGCATTACATTTCCTAGTAAGTCCCTTAGTCGACTTTTACGACACCTACGGGAAGAAATAGGATGATACTATTCTTTACGTCCGGCACCACACGGCCGCAGAAACACTGAGTAACTTCGTCGAAGCTTTAAACAAAAACTGCTGAAAGTTTAGGGTAAAAATTATAAGGGAGCATGTTAGTTCTAGCAATCTCTATCTTTACGATAACCATACATTCTCTTATTTCTTCGATGATCTACGATATATCATAACTTTTTATCTCTCTCTCAAAACCAACCCGTTATCTGATATCTAAGTTTAATGTTAACAGCTTATATTCCCCATCAATTCAGACCAGCTATTGAAAAGTAAATGCCCTACGATACTGAACCGTAAAATCGATTTAGCATTGAATACCAATTTCCATTACTCAGATATTGGCTAACAGATCATAATCGTGAGTATTTGTGAGCTATATAGCGTATCCATGCGTTTGTTGTTCCGAGTACATTCGTATTTTAGTTGAGAACAGGCCCGTTACCGGGTGAAGAGTGGCGAGCTGGCGATGTTGGCGGTGTGCTACAAAGACATCGTGCTCCATAAATCGGCGAGACTATGACCTTCCGAGGTGAGGATCGACGCGGCGCCTGCGCGTCATTGCTAAGCTAAATGCCGATAGATATTGTTATTTGGGATTGGATCCTGGAATAACTGTATTTAAAACTGGTTTGGTTCTTGTAACATTTTCTGTCACTTTTTTTTTGACACCTGTGCCACTTTGGCCCCTACAAAACTAAATCTATTTTTTAATTCTATTTTGTCTTGGATTACCAGCACCTCTTTAGTTCTCTTGTTTAAAACTAGAGATTTTAAAGCAGCTGAGTTTAGCTACTTTAAAATTTCCTAAATCCAAGTTAGAAATCCGAAATCTTAGACAGAGCTTTAGACAAGACACTGGCAGTGTATCGAGGCTTTAATAACAATTGAAACAGATAACGTTTTCCCTATTTATTATTATATTGAGTCGTTACAGCAACTCTCTCCTCATAAGGTCACTTATACACGATACATTCTAAATAACCTCTGAAAACCTCCTTAGTGTGATAACTTATGTTTATTTTACTTTAGGTAAACGGAAAACAACATTTTTTTTACCATAACACCTCTTAACTGAAGTTCGTACAGAAAAATATTTGCAAAACCGTTGATTGGGTTACTAAATGAATATTGGCCCGAACTCAAGTAGCAAATAACTTAAGTGAATCGCAAACATTAGAAGTTGGTTTTAGGTACCTAGTTTAACTTTAAGGAAAACGTATTAAAGGTTTAATTTTTGACCGTCGCGTCGTGCGTCTCCTTGCTGTGGAATAAAAAATAAGCCAAAATAGGCCAAGTGCGAGTCGGACTCGTGGTTCCGTACCATTATCTATAAAAATTATTTATTTTTAAAGTGAATATATAACTTATTATTCTGTGAATATTTTAAGCGCCTACCTGTTGCCGTTATCAATATCAAATAAAACGTTGTTCGACAAATCGTGTTTGTTGTATGGGAGCCCCCTTAAATATATATTTTATTCTGTTTTTTAGTATTTGTTGTTATAGCGGCAACAGAAAGACATCATCTGTGAATCATTTCAACTGTCTAGCTATCACGGTTCATGAGATACAGCCTGGTGACAGACGGACCGACAGACAGACAGACGGCGGAGCCTTAGTAATAGGGTTCCCGTTTTACTCTTTGGGTACGGAACCCTAAAAAAGAACGTCTACATATACATAAAAGTTAAGAAAGTGTTGCTTATAATTTTCACTGGAGCTGTATGACACGACGGTCGGGGTCTAACTTGTTAACTCACATTTAAATATTTATTAAAATCACGAAAAGTAGAAAAAACATAAATATTACTTTGTTCTTTTTTAAAGTGAGTATTTCTTTTTGTCTCTGGGGTATAGTAGGTTGTATTTGTGTGAATTTCAGCCATCTGTGGCGATCAATCTCATCGGCATTCGGCGCAGGAGATATTATAGTGCACAAGTGTTTGCGCAGAATATAGTATTCTATTCTAGACACAGGTGCACTCTCTCTTCCCCCACTCTCATAATCCGACGGGACGGCAATCTGACACGACTGGAGAGAGATCAGGCACAGGACCAACGGCTTAACGTGTTTTGCGAAGCACAGGGGTATCACACCGCCAACTTCGCCAACTTACAAACTCCGGCCTTCCAAACTGTAAGTACCTATATAAATTATCAAAAATATTTTTGTTTTTACTAAATCTCTCTCTCTGAGCTTGTTTCGGCCTTTCTTCTCAGAGTAGTCAGATACGAAACGCCGACCTCATCTAGTTTTTAAAATATGACTGACGTGTAAAAGTACAGAAATAAAAATCATTTATCATTAGATGGCCTGTTGTAATTAATTTGAAAACGGACATAGAACAAGTGCAGCCTTTAGGTAGAATAGGACTACGCTATCAGTTCGTTGGTAATACATTCAGAAATAAAACGAGGTTCTAGAAGAACATATGCTGACTATTTCAAGCGTCTACCTGTTGCCGTTATCAATATCGAGTAAAAACGAGCAAAAAAAATCACGTTTGTTGTATGGGGGCTCCCATACAACAAACGTGATTTTTTTTGCTCGTTGAATATTTATTTTATTCTGTTTTTTAGTATTTGTTGTTATATAGCGGCAACAGAAATACATCATCTGTGAAAATTTCAACTGTCTAATTATCACGGTTCATGAGATACAGCCTGGTGACAGACGGACAAACAGACAGACGGCGGAGTCTTAGTAATAGGGTTCCCGTTTTACCCTTTGGGTACTGAACCCTAAAAACGACAGTCAAATAGATAAGCCAAAGTCCAAAATGGGACTTGAAGTCGGGTAAGGACTCAAAGTCAAAAAAGGAAACTTTGGAAGTTATAAAACGGCCGAACATTCGGCCGATACTTCGGATTATCACTTCGGAGTAGACCCCCAGATGTATGAACCTTAACAAGGCAAAAGGAGTATCTAAGAATCCAAGTCAAGTGGCGTTCTGTAGAAAAAAAGCGTGAGTTTATGTACGTATGTATAAGGACTTGGCAGGTAATTGAGACGTAGTTCTGAGGCAGCATCAGCGTCACTCAAAAACTACGTAACCCTAAACCTCTCCTGCCAATTCAGTTATTAAATACAAAATACGATGTGACGTTAATGCCCCAGTAAATTATATTTAAGTATCACAAAATATTACACAATTATATTCGTTCAATGGTAATTTATTCGAGTACCTACAAAGCGTTTTCTTCCCACTTTACTCAAAAATAAGTTATAACAAACATCTATTGAAGGAAATAACACTAATTGTGTGGCCACGTTTCGCAATAAATGCCAGGCTAAAATAACCACAGCACGGCGTAATGACAAGTAGCCAAGTCGTCACCTACGGAGATTACGGTAACCTGTTTACCTTTGTTGACACTTACGACTTGTGCGGCATCAAACATACACCGCAGGTCATACTAGTTGTATCCCGCTGCTCAACCTGCGTGAAAAGCCTAATCTTTTTAAAGGAAAATTAAAAGAAAATCAAAAGCAAGTACCATGAAAACGATATCGTAATAAAAAATTCTAAATCAGCTATTCGTCAAAGAAAACATTGAAGTAGGTACAGATCTATATGTTGTTTCAATAGTGGGTTTATTTATAAACGCTACTTAAAGTTAAACAAAAGATTAAGAGAAAGAAAGCGATGTATGTTTTAACCATAAATTTTTGACGTTTAAACGTCTCTTAACTTTAAGCAGCGTATGAATAAAGGGGTTCGTATCAGCAGGTAGATAAACAGCAACTCGCAAGTGTTCGAGGTAGGTAGAATATATCTCCTACTTAAAGGCTCCCGCAGACAGGCGCGACGTGACACTAGTAGCACAATTTCTATGAAATGTGGAAAGTGTCGCGCTGCCTGTCGCGCCCGCGAACACGTGTAAGATCACAATGAATCCGGATTAATCGAGTTCACACCGGAACACATTATTCAAATGTGTGAATACTCACTTTATTAATAACCCGTGCTATGCCTTGTGCGTCTACTAACTGCTAGCAATTGTTTCCTACAATTAACTCCGCCAATTGAACAATTAAACTTTGAACGTCAACATTCCACCTTCTGAACTGTTCTCTATGAAACAAGTTCACGGTTACTAATACTCCGACCAGAATTGACTAGAACTGGATCTAGTTGAAGAAATTAGAATATGAATACAGCTATCGAACTTTGACATTGTCTGGATTATGAACTGCTATAAGAGTTTTTACAAGCTTCAGATTAACTTGCTTCGTTTGTATGTTTCCGGTTATACTGACTTTGTAATCCATTTTTCAAGCACTTCCTTGCATCCGGTTGAGCTGAAATTTGAAAAACTTTGGAGACAACGCAAAAATGTGATACCATGGAGCTGGTCTGATGATGAACCCGGAAGGTGGCCGGAAGAAATTTGAATTAGCTTCGTTGTGTTTGAACTCATTGGATATGTATTACACTGGGTGGTGTCTAGGGTCTGATAATGGAGCTGAAAGCTCACCATAGGAGTTTCTCAACTAAACAAGATAGCCTCCTTGTGTTTTGGTTTGTTTTGTCTCGTATTCAGAAAAACTATAGCCTAAGCTATAGTCCAGGGTCTGATGATCGAGCCAGATGGTGACTATAGGGACTTCTTAACTAAACATGATAGCCCTGATGTGTTTGGGCTCTTTCGATTTGTCTTGACAAGTTCTAATACTAAAAGGACCAAAATAAAATATAAGCAAAGAACTAAACACTACGAAATAAAACTTATGTAAACATAGAACTTTTATATATTCTAGAAACCTTGAGCCGTGAGCGTCCTTCCTAAATCTGTGTCTGGGATCAAGGACTTAATACGGATTTAATAAACTACAACAAAGTAATACCAAAGTAAACAAAGTAAAGACACCAATAATTATACCCTCGTATCCGAGTTGTCGGTTTCAGCAATGTAAACACCTTACCAAATCTTACCTTTACCTTTTAAAATGAAAAATAATGCTTAATCAAATGCGCAATCATTTTAACACGAATAAAATCCTTCACGATCAACAGTATGGTTTCACCAAAGGACGTTGTACGACGACCGACGTCAGTGTAACCCTTGTTAAGACACATTTTTAACGCATGGGAAGAGACCCGGGCCCGGGACACCATAAGAATCTTTTGTGCCCTCTCGAAGGCATTTGATTGCGTTGTTCACGAAACCTTACTCTTAAAACTTGAGCAGTACGGACTTGGAATATACTTGCGCTGAGTTTAATAAAATCTTATTTAAATGATAGACAACAGCAAATTCCAATAAATGGTATCAATTTACTGGGTTTCAAAGTAAAAATGGGTATTCCACAAGGCTCGATATTGGGTCCTTTCCTCTTTGTGTGTATATTAATGACTAGCTGCGCCCTGCGGTTTCACCCGCGTAAGTCTCGATCCCGTGGGTATATCGGGATAAAAAGTAGCCTATGTCTTATTCCAGGGTGTCAGCTACCTCCACACAAAATTTTATCAAAATTGGTCCAGCCGTTTGAGCGTGAAGAAGTAACAAACATACACACACACACACACACACAAACTTTCGCCTTTATAATATTAGTATGATGATTTACTCCATTTATTACAAAATCCACCAGAAATGGTGTTATTTGCTGACGATACTTCCTTAATTTTGATGAACACGTGCTAAAAATTTTGACGACGTAAATAACGCCCTACTGCAGGTCCAAAATTGGTTCACTGCTAATTATTAAATGCTGCTAAGTATTAAATGGAAAAAAACTAAGTGCATAAGATTTTCTTTCGATAAAACAGTTTTCCTGGTGATCACGCTCGACTCAATGCTACAATAGGGTCCTCATTTAACATCTCTTGCAGGTCGGCTAAGTTCAGCAGCATATGCTGTTATGAAAATCCGGCAATTTACTGATGTAGATACCGTGAGGATAGTCTATTTTAGTTACTTTCATAGTATTATGTTTTACGGTATTTTACTTTGGGGACGATCTGCAGACATCAAGCCTATTTTTATTCTGCAGAAAAGAGCCATATAAAATCTCCGCAGGCGCGATGCTCTAAGGGAACTCTTTAAGGATATTAACATCATGACGGTACCTTGTCAATGTATCTAATGAAAACCTCATTTATACGTGAGATTTTTTTTATATCTTTTTAGTATAAGAGGCGAAACACATAATTATAGTACTCGAAATAGGAACCTATTAGTTCAACCAGGTTTCAGACTGGCTAAAGTAGACTCATCTTTCGTGGGTTTTTATGTATAATGTGTGTCCTATTTTCTATATGCTCATCACTTTGAAGGGACACTGGCTTCTAACATACAGGCACATAAACCTAGTTTAGAAGTCAGGGTTTTTCACTCTGGAACACTAGCTTAAGCAATTTTTTTAGATCGAAATAATGTAAATTAAATTTTTTGGAGAAATAATAAAGATTATTATTTATTTTATAAATTTAATCCCCTTTGTATCTGTATAATTGCATAGCACAGGTGTGAGTACTAAGTAATATAGAGCTACCATTTACCGGGTAATATGTCTTTCATTGAATTGAATGTGCCCTGGCGGCTGAGATTATGTCATGCTCACTCAGATGTCTCGCTGATGGTGGCGCGTGTGATGAATAATTTAGTTACCTTCAAAGTGTTTGAGCTGAATGGTGCTGATCCATGCGTCATGTTCGCGAACGGGCGCCATCAGTTGGCACTGGTCATCTCTTAGCTGCCACGGCTTATTTTATTTATGAATTATATTTTTTTTTTGTTTCTATGTGCTGTACTCTGAACGCTTTTAACGTGTACGTCTTTTTTGACATCGTTCTCACATATAGTTATAAATTCAACATTAACGAAGTAACAAATTTTTTTGGAACAATATAATTTAAAAGAGTGCCCATGGAGTTTCTTGCCCGTTCTTCTCCAAAGGTACTTACTAAGCTTTGGAATGGGCAACTAGCTTCATATTTCAGACTGACCGACTCCTTGACAATTCAAAAGTGCCTGTAAAACTGTAAATAGTTTAATTGAAATAAATGCTTTGAGTTTTTTAACCCGCACTGGGCTGAATGCTGCTTTGAGTTTGGGTTTGACTAATCGCCTTAGCCGGTTTAAGCAATGTATGTAGTCATGTGAAGTGGTGTATTTTATTCCACTGCTGGGACTCGGACCTCTCTGAACGGATGATATCAATAAAGTCATAATTAGGAACGTAATTGCACTTCTTTGCAAAAAACATTAACTCTCCACTTTATGTTCTCGTTATGGCCTATTAAGACCCTAGACTGGACAAAAGCCATTCAAGCGAGAAATAATAGCAATAAATTCATATCAGTTTCACGCACGTAACCTTTAATTACGTAAAGAATATTCCAAGCATGACGTTACATACGCGTGCTGATAATTACTTCGAATCTCTGACGTCACACCATTTAAATTATATTTAAATGCAAAATAATACGAAAGTATTTACCAATTATGCGAACTCAGCCCTGCAGTGTCTTGACCTTTCCGAGTTCCATGTCAATGGCCTGGCCAGGTCCAGGAATGTATTATGTCACAAGACGACACAAAAAACTAATTATGATTTTGCACGCTTAAGGAGATTGGAGCCTCCTAAATGTCAGTATGATATTAATAACGAAACAGCTGCATATTCTCTGCGTGTATAATCGGATATAAAAGGGGTTTCCTTAATTTATTTATCATTGTTAAAACTATGCATTTTTTTCTTCTTGGTTTTCCAAATAGAATATGCTACCTTTTAAGTATTGATCTTGCAGTTCTATGCTTATACCGAATTTCCCGAACAAACATTAATATTTCCAAATCATACAAATTACACAGTCTTATCAGAATATCAGCATACTAGATCAGCTGGCCACACTGACTCATTCGTACTCGTCCTAAGATGGCTGTTCCCGGTGACAGGTCGCTATTATAATAATACTATGATTACACATCGCTTGGAGCCGAGTTATTAATAAATAGTTAATACGTACCTCCCCACTGTCCACAAAGCGACCACGGGCCTTAAATCATAAAGTAATTACCGTTCTAAGATAGGCTTTCTTCTTGAGATTGAGAAATGAGTTGTTTAAAGATGGGCAGAGATATAAATCACTGCCGTTGTTGTTGTTATACAACTATAGGATTTACTTGACTTTTACATAAAGAAATGATTGGATGTTTGATTGTTCATTTATTCGGTCGATGTACCTTCTGATTTAACTGAGAATGCTAAGAGGAATGTGTGGTGTGACATAAACGGATAGAAAAAGAAATGAGTACATAAGAGGAAGTCTGAAAGTGGCACCGGTGACTGAAAAGTTGTGCGGAAATCGGTTGTCATGGTATGTGATGCGGGAGAATGAGGAAAATGTCGTGAGGAAAGTTCTGAGTATGCATATCGATGGCTATAAGAGTAGGGGAAGACCAAAGAAACGATGGATGGACTGTGTGAAAGATGATATGGCTAGAAAGGGAGTGACTACCGAGATGACGACTAATAGAGAAGTATTGAAGAAATGGACATGTTGCGCCGATCCCAAATCAATTGGGTTAAGGGCAGGAGAATGATGTACCTTTTGATTTAAATTTGTTTTTCGTCAAGACCAGCTATGTTCTCCGGCTGCTTCAGCTGTCTCTATTGAGAGCCGTTTATTTATTATACGCCCTGACAACGAAGGGAACATATACCCTTGAGTGAACACCCTACATGCAAAACCACGTGTGACGTCACGTTGCAACATTATAAATTCACCACAATATTTTAGCCTAGGAAATTCTAGCCTACGACGCACTACTGGGGAACGCCAAAAGAAAACAATCCGAAGCAAATTTATGAAAGTGTTTATTATTATGTGGTGTTTGCCAAATTGCCGAGATAACTCACTGCGTCTACCCCCCACACTTTCACGTGTTTTGAAACACGCGAAAATGGAAAAGTACTGAAACAAAGGTCCATAGTATCTTTTACTTTAATAAATTTTCTACTTCGGCTAATCTAAAGAATTTTTTTTAAAATTTCGCAATAGTTTGTTAGTTAATTTAGTATGTAGCTTATCCAGTCAATATATTTTTATGGTCATGGCCTACCCATGTGCCTAATTTCATCAAAATCCGTTCAGCCGTTTTAGCGTGAAAGCGTAACAAATAAACAAACAATCACTTTCGAGTTTATAATATTATGAGTTAGGATAAATAAGTGTTTTTTACCATTGAACAACCAGGCTCAAATAATTTAGTGGGACCAATGGGACTTAAAAATAAAATGACTTTCTTTTCACCAGTGGGTAAGACGGCAGTGGGACGAACGAGAATACACATATATATATATTTAACGAATAACCAAATAGGTAAGTAATTTTCTAAACGTGTCTCGTGAGGTTTTCATAGTTTTCGATATTTTTCCGTTTTCATCCATGTTGTCTTTGTCAAAAACCTTTTTTGTTGCTATATACAACATGTCGCGGAATTAACACACAACCTCTTAGGGGTAATTTGTACTCATCATTATGAACAACTTTTACGATGAGACCAAACCTGAAATCTTTTTCGCGATTGATTATTTTTCGCGAGCTGATTATTTTTCGCGATTTGAGGTTTGGTCCCATAGTAAACGTTATTCATAATGATGAGTACAATGACCCCTTAAGAGGTTGTGCGTTATTTCCGGGACAGGTTGTATATATTTATTCAGCATTAGATTACACGAGATCAATATAGCCCTTATTCATAAGTATGCAACTATGCACATGCACCACGTTATAGGGAAAGTCAAAGAGCCCAACAGGCCATCATAACATCTCGAGCAAATCCGCGGCACGATAAGCTGCATAGATTATAATTAAACCAGTAATCAATAAATTGTGAGCAACAAGGTTGGCGATGCCTTTCATTTCACTTTCTAAGTAAATACATATATAACATTCGCTGTAATTTTCAGTAGTGAAGGGTTATTTATGGCATGAATTTTCTTTTCATTTTGAATTCGTAGTTTCTATCTCTACTAACTGTGATATAATCAGAAATATGATACGTATGCTTATCTTGAATTGAATGATACTTCCGTGAGAACACATAATGAATATTCAGTGAAATGGGAAATGGACAATTTTCTTGTTACCTTAGAGTTATATGTCTCTTATGTCACCGCATGCAAGATGTGAAAAAATACGTAATTTATATAGTAAAGTAGTAAGCATGAGGAAACAATTTATAATAATCTTCATAACTGGTGACATTTTCAGATTTTTTTTAATTATTATCGTAATTACCTCGACTGCCTCGTTGGTCGCAAGCGCTACTGCTGAGCATGAGGTCCTGGGTTCCAGGTCGAGCAAAGTGTTATTAGGATTTTCCATTAGGAATTTCTAAATAGCAGCACGGAGTCTGGATTTATGCCCAGTTGATGGCAATAGACTCGCCCCCTATTGCATGGGACTTAAACATAACTGGCGAAATGTGTGTGTACTGTGGGTACACCTCTGCCTAACCCTTCAGGGATTACAGGCATGATGTTATGTTATTTTAATCGTAATAATTAGGACCTCAAACACAAAAGTAGGTACATAACTGATGACTTGGTGGCTTGATGGTTTGTGTGGTAAGTGTAAGTGTAAACAAATCCTGTTAAAACTGATTTTTGATCAATAAAAGTAAAAAAAAAAAAAAAAAACTTTCAACAACAAGACTTCAATTATACTCAACCTTATATATTTTCAGGTCAAGTATTCTCAATATAACCTGCACATGTTAACCCGCACACGTGTCAGATGTGTCAATAAAGCTATTCGTTTAATGACCGGTATGTAGTGACAACGTTTCATGCGCAACATCGTAGTGATTAGCGTTCCCATTTCCTCAATCGACTCTCCGACTTCCCGCCGGGAAAACGGAAATTCCACGAAATATAATTTTAGATTAGGTTTTTACCTTTATTGACGTCACACCGTCCTACGATTAATTTAACTTTGACTCCTCTTACTAAGCGCTAAACTCGCTTTTCGTTTCCATCAAAATCAAAGTCTTAATTCGTTTATTCTAATTAGGCTATGAATCAGCTCAGCTTTTTGCTTTTTGTTTCTCTTCTACCCGCACTGATATAATTTAATTAGTACTTAATAATATTTAATGTTCTCATGTAAGTGACGATTGTCTTAATGAGAATAAAGTTCTTTAAACCGAACATTACCAAAACGCCAGCCCTTCCCTATTTCCTAGTACTTTAATTGGGAAGAAGAAGAGGGATGCAAAATTCTCCCCAGCATTGAGAGATGAAATTAAGTCTTTTGAAAATTTGCAAACACTCACTTTTCGATACGGGAATCGAATGTGGCGCGGTGCAATTCATTGATCAAATAAACTAACTTTTATGAGCCAAGTGCCCACTTAGTTTTTCGAGACATCGCCAAGCGGTTCGTCGACTCTTCACGTGATCAGGGTTGGCCTTTTTTTTGACCAAAGAATCAGCATTGCCATACAGCGTGGCAATGCTGCCAGCCTTTTGAACACTTTGCCTATTGACAGCGATGATGATTTTTATTTTAATGCCCTATGATTATTTCCCATCCTTTTTAGGGTTCCGTACCCAAAGGGTATAACGGGAACCCTATTACTAAGGCAAGGCTCCGCCGTCTGTCTGTCTGTCCTTCTGTCACCAGGCTGTATCTCATGAACCGTGATAGCTAGACAGTTGAAATGTTCACAGATGATGTATTTCTGTTGCCGCTATAACAACAAATACTAAAAAACAGAATAAATTAAATATTTAAGGGGGCTCCCATACAACAAACGCGATTTTTTTGCTCGTTTTTCTCGATATTGATAAGTGCAACCGGTAGACGTTTGAAATATTCACAGAATATTTAGTTATATATTCACTTTAAAAATAAATAATTAAATTAAAATAAAACAAATATTTAAGGGGGGCTCACATACAACAAACGTGATTTTTTTGCCGTTTTTATAGATAATGGTACGGAACCCTTCATGCGCGAGTCCGACTCGCACTTGGCCGGTTTTTTTATATACTTGTACATATTATTATTTTTAACTTTATTGCATATACATACATATTAAATACATTTTTAAATATATTCTTATTACCTATTATTGTGTCTTTGACATATGTCTGGACCCTGGATTCCCAGATCTTTGGAAGACATACGAGAGGCCGAAGCCAAATCGCAGAGGCCCGATATGACGCTTTTAATGAAATGAGGCACCAACCGACGATAATCTCTGTACGCACTATGCAAGTGCACCCAAGGACAACCCCCGGTTGGTGTAGGACTCTTGCAGGATATGGAAACAAAGATATTGGAGTACTTATGTGTTTGGATGACTTAAGTGGACTGGTTACCAGAACTATGAAAGGACTATAGCCCCTACCTGATCAATGTTTTAGTGACGTAGCAACAAGGGGGCAATATATCCTGAGGTGCTTGAGGACTGGAAAATATTCCACGGCTATCAAAACAATCGCAGTATTATTTGAAGACTTAGCTTTTTAAATTGTGTAAATATTATCTTGGAAATAAAAATAAATTAATGCAAATACTTTTATGATGTTCGTAATTGGAACAATAGGCTCACTCTCTATTACCATGGGACTTAAACATAACTGGCGAAATGTGGGTGCACTAGGTACATCTCTGTCTAACCCTTCGGGGATTACAGACGTGATATTATGTATTTAAGTGATTGGAACATAGCGCTTCACTTCATAACCTAGCCCATAATTATAATGTCTGATGCTCACGACACTATTATTGTTTAGGCCACATACTTTAGACCGTTGTAATATCCTTTTAAATACATAAACAAGCACTCTACCAGTATTTTATTTGTCTTTAACTTTTAGAATGATTACTTGATTGGCATACATTTCTGGCAATGTATCTGTCTCCCTAAAATGGAAGATAAAGACATTCACACTCTTTATTTATTACTTACACTTGGAAACAACTTTTAAATTTTAATTAACATTTTAACATACGCTTGTAGTTTAACCAAATTAAGTTAAAGCGTTCATTAAGTTGGGCAATAAATTATTCTTGTAGGAAAATACTGTTTTTTTTAAAGGGACAGCTGAAAAATAACGCGTCACAGTGACGTGAATGTACGAATTAAGAACTTAAACTTACTTTTTTTTTAATAGTGGATATACAAACGAACCCACTAAAGTCTAGTGGTCTTATTCGTTTGAAGCTATGCCACAATAAAAAAAAATGTGTAAATGTAAAATGTATGACACATCAGATGATGTGTCATACATTTTTACAAATCACCTATCAACTTCAAATAAGATGTAAATTAAACCAGAATAGTCCTACAGGAGGTGGATGCTTAGCTGTTGCGGTTTTTGATTCTGTTGTATCTATGTCATAAAGAAATTGGTACTGCAATGCTAATTGAACCAGTACCTATAACTACTCCTTGGACTCAATACATCACTGTCACTACACTGTCGAGCAAAGGCAATGAATAACCCTTAACTTTTTAGCCGACACGGACAAAGGAAAAGGCGAGAGTAAACGCAGACAATATAACTAATACAAGAAAAAGGATATTGCGAACTATGGACATCAATATCCCTTTATTAACACTTGTGCGAGATTCAGTCATGAGTAGGGTTACCATCCATCCGGATTTGTCCGGGCATGTCCGGCATATTGGAGACTACCATCTAAAGGGGATTAATTAAGAAAATTAAAAAAAAAATTGGAAAAAGTATCAATAAAAAGTTAAATGTCCGGACTTTTTTTGCAAACGTCCGGCTTTTTGTCAGGACTTTTCAAAATTCGAAATGGTAACCCTAGGCATGAGTGCCATGACACTGGCATCGCATGCGCACGTTTAAAAGCTATTCATTGAGTTGAAAGCGCCGTCAGTGCGGACACGAATGGACAATCAGATCGAACGCATATCCTTGTTCAGTCAGAATGATTTTCTGTGCTTTTCAAATGTTTATTCGAATAATAGTAAGAATTTATCTTTCATTTTTGTCTATAATAAACAACAGCGTTCATATTTAACGATATCTTCTTGAGAAGGTGCAGCACGAACTGAAAACATGAAGTTCAAACATAGAGAAGAAAAAGAAGACGAAACAATCCATATTTAAAGCTTTAAATATAATATGTATTAGGAATGTATGATTAAAACGCAGAATGAATAATTTTATGAGTGTAATACATATTTGTGGGCGTCCAAGCAAAATGTGTCCAGTTCTCGGAATTTATTTTCCGAGATACGAGTATACGCAGTTTTGTAAAGTTGGGTGAAAAAAATGCATTTCGCGATTTTAATTGATTATTAATTAATGCTCAATTATCTACAAGCTCATATATTAAATGAGTTTGTATGATGTTTCTAAGTACCATAAATTTTAAGAGAAAGGTTTAGTAAAAAGATACCAGTGGTCGGGTCAAATTTGAAAATGCCGTTTCTCAAATCAAGCTGTTTCAGAGTTTCAACTTCAAATGCCTGATAAAAAAATGTGCTAGTTTTTGAATATCTTTTTAATCCTTATTATCAATTGACTATTCTAGATACGGAATCTAGTCTTAACTCCCACCACTACTGGACCCTTTTTGATTGGACGCCCACATTTTATCAATTTAGTCTTCGGTGTACAACTGAAGCATGCAACAGAAAAGGATCTGACACAATAGGGGCCTTGTCAAGCGTCCATTATATTGGCAAGATGTTTAACTTACCTATCAGAAATATTTCATTATCTAGCTCTAGTTTCAAAACACAAAGTAATACGTGTTTAAATGTGTTGTTTTTATATGTGTTTAAAAATGCTTACGTCATTCAGGATCTAGAGTAGGGTTACAGCAGAACTTTATTTTCAGTAATAAGCTACCAAAATCAAATCACATCATTATATTCGGCACCATCTATATTCTTTACACCACTGACCTGACCCCAACACATTAGGGAAAAGCCTATAACGCTGATGATTACGAGTAACGGGGCAACTTTATGGGCATAATAATAATAATATAATAATGCTTTATTATCAGGCAACTAAGGCCCATAGATAAAATACACAAATATTTCTTACAAAATAATAAACTAATACAATATTAAAAACATCAACTATGTAGTACGTTGTGTCGGCGACGTATTGCGCTGAGTCGAGGTGTCATGTAACCTTCCGCGAAAACGCCGATGCACGACACCCTTCGGCCAAAATTCTTCCTTCATAAAGGTCTCCAGGTGATGAGTCGGAACGCGCACCACAAAAGATTTAAATGTCGCCACTGTATTGACAGCCAGCGAGCCAAACCGCCATTGCCGTGACGTCACATCCTACCACAAGGCCTAAGTGGGGGGTGTGACAGTTGCCGCCAAGCCAGCCAGCCACAGCGATGATAAAAACCAGTTGCGTCTTGGCATGGAGCCTTTTGATAATTTGTAAAATCGAGGAAATATAAATGATTGCATTTATAGTTTGAATTATTTCCACGCCTACTACCTGAGTGTTATAAAAGTTAATTTTGTGGCGCGACTCCAACTTCTCGACTCTTAAGGTGAACTTGGTTTTAACCATTATGTACTCCACGATCTCCTCTGCCTTCGTGGAGTGATGCAAACGCTACAAGTACAGCTGCGTCGATGGAATAGCGGGATGCAGCAACATTTTCGGACCAGTCAACACAAACACTGGTCCCGATCGACTGATAGGTACATCAGCTACTTAAAGTCGTTGGTGTGTAAGCTACAGCTGTAACCACCTGGCAAGATGATCACACTGAAAAAGCACCGGTTACCAGCGAGTCTCATGATTGATACTCGTATCTGCTTTATTAACTTGTTGTAACACAGAGCTATTTTAGGTAGGTACATACATCAGAACTGTATTTCAGTAATAAGATCAAATCACATCATAAACAAATCATTGTATTCGGTTCATCTAGGTTCTTTGCACTGACCCCCAACTTATTCGGAATAAGGTTGCGCTGATGGTTACGTTGCCACTTTATAGTCAGTACTGATACTGATAAAAGCATCGATCTTCAGATACGTTAGCTACATAAAGTCGTTGGTGTGCAAGCGACTGTAACAACCATGCGAGATGATGACACTAACAAAGCGCCATCGACCGACAAGTCTTTTGATTGATGTCTGCGCTTTGATATCACGTCGTACACTAACATATCTTAGGTCAGTACAAAGTGTAGTGAAATAAAAAAGAGAATTCACAACTTGGACAAGTATAATTATTAATTTAATCATATACAAAAATCGAACAAGAAAATATAAAGAAACTTAAACCCCCTTCTGGGGCAGACGGGTAAAATGATGAAAACAGTTACCGAAGCGGAAATTTCGGTCTAAATGAGGAAATCAGTTTCAGGCTCGCGACCCCTAAATTACGTAACCTATAAAATGGATATTATATTATAAAGATGAACCTTAGTTATCACAACTGAAACATAGCTGGTTAAAAAAATATTAACTAGAATTAAAAAGTTAACGCAGAAAGTAATAATAACTATAGTACTTTATTGTGAAGATTTAGGTAAAATAAATTTCCTGAAGAACTTCTTCTGCAAGGCGTAGCGCGCTTCAACTGAACCAGGGGGCCGATCGCGCTATTTCTCAACGTAATTACCGTTCGAACGGAACGTTTTTGGTTTTAGTTTAGCTTATGTAAGAAACGGTATCGCGCTATTTTTTCTGAGCGACAAAATCGTTGACGTTACCCAATACTGAAAGTTCGATCGATCGTTCCTCCAAAGTAAAGATAAATCGTTTCCGTTGAAATGATTAGCGCGATACGAAATGTGTCTAAACTCTAACGTAACGTTTTTGTTTGTGGCTTAGTTTTGGTATTAACGTTCAAAATTAGCGCGATCGGCCCCCAGGTGACGCGACGATCAACCGACGCACACCAATACGGAGAGGCCGATCTATGGGTAGTATTATATTATATCTGTCTGTCTACGGACTCCAACGATTCTGTGTGGCTAGTAGTGGTGAATCGAGTGCATGCAGATTCTAACCAGGGTAATAAAGAATCGACCACCCGCATAGCTAGATAGATAGTCCCATACACGAAAAAAACGGCCAAGTGCGTATCGGACTACGCACAACGAAGGGTTCCGTAGTTGGGATGAATTTATCCCAAGAACAAACTTAACATTCTAGTTGAAAAAAATGATCCCATGGGGGATCAACAATCTTACATTTGCAGTTGGAATGTATGGACATACCAACTGCAAATGTAAGTTTGTACGCACAATATTGAGCGATTTATCCAATGATGTATAAAACTAATACGTCATTGGATTTATCATGTTATTTTAAGATCACAGACTTCTTATAGGTTTTCCTGTAATCTATAAGTAAAGAACTATTTTCTGTATTTTTGTCAAAATTTTAGGCTCAGTAGTTTCGGAGATAAGGGGGGAATAGTAAATTTTCAGCTATTTTCTTAAATCATTTAAAAGTACCTATTATAAAATTATAAAAAATATATATATGAAATCCTTACAAGAAGCCCTTTCAAAAATGGGGTATTATACCAAGGAAAAGGATAAAATTTCCGTTGGGTGAGCTAAAAATCTGTACATACCAAATTCGAAGAAAGAGACATAATTTGCACCATTTTTTTAGAACTCGACAATAAACAGTTATTATGAACTCTTATATGGTTCTGCAGATAACACGACACCGTAACTTAAATAGGGACACAGTTTTACTTGGTACAATTTAGAATTAACTGGTCGAATTAATAAACATGACTTGATTCAATACATATTTTTCAACGAATGAATATTTTATTATAGAAAATTGACAGCTTTGTTTGGACTCATATCAAATTTGAATATCAAAAAAATTAAGAGTATAGATTAGATTTAGAGTATATGATGACCAGCTAGAAACCAAAAAGTTGTAACCGCAGAGGTCACGCTGCAATAGGTACCTATACAACAGAACTGTATTTTAAGGTTAAGAAGATAAAAATCTTAATCAAATAATTATATTCGGCTACCTACATCTAGTTCTTTACCCCACTGTACTAACCCTCAACACATTCGGAAAACGGTTACTTGGCCACTTTATGGCCATGAATACGGACACTGATAAAGGCCCGGATCGACAGATACGTCAGCTACATAGACTCGTATCCACCTGACGATATGATGACACTGACAAAGCGCCAGCGACCGGCCAGTCTAATGATTGATGTCTGCGCTTTGATATCACGGAGTTCACTAAGCTATATATCTCGTTCAACATTCTAGTAGTTATTGCTTAGAAATAGCTCTTAATATAGATAGGGGCTTTTTCAGTATGAGAGCAATGGTGGCCAAGTGGTAAAGGCCCGTACAGACCGGTGCGACACAAGTAGAACAATTTAATAGAAATAGTTCTACCGGTGTCGCAGTTGTAGGTCGTGGGTGCAAACCCAGGCAGGCGCTTTACTTTGCGTAAATAATTTCATCACCACTGCTCTCAAAATGGTAAAGGAAAACATCGTGAGGAAACCAGCATGAACTAGAACCGAAAATTCAAAGATGTATGACATCCACCAACCCGCACTGGGCCTGCGTGGTGGATTATGGCCCATTCCCTCTCACAGAGAGGAGACCTGTGTCCCAGAATGGATGAACGTTATAGGCTGTTTATGCAATAAAGGCTACTTAAAGTTACGGTATAATGAGCTTAGCCACCAGTCTTGCTGACTGGGTCAACTTTTGAGCTAGGTATGAGCTTCTTAGAAGCCATACGTGTCACGAGAAAGACGAAGATCTTACAGGTAACACGGAGGAAGAAAAATACGAAGTGTTTTTATTGGGATTAACAAAGGATTTTGAATTTCATAACATCCTACTAGGCAAAACGCTAAAAATCAAGTAGCATTATGCATTTTATGCACGTGTCTCTAAAAACAAAGTTACAGTAAAACTAAGAAACGTTCTATCAACATCCACCCGCATAGCTTTATTGCGGTTTTTGTAATATCCAGTCTCGCAGTCGTCGAATCGTTCTTGTTTCTATGTATTTCCTTTATGTTTACTGCAGCTGAATAAAGCCGCCCGGTGAAACGGTCACGAATGCATCGGATTGAATAACCTTTTATTTTACAAACGGCTTCCTATTGCTCATTGAAGCAATAATTCACGGGTGATGTAATAGGATACATTGTTGGTACTTAATTATGCGTTGTTATAAGTCAATTCAAATATCGTAACTCAATTACTCTAAACATTCAGGAAACGTCAACGCACGGTAGCGAGCACTGCGTACTCGCAGGTACTCGGAGGTATGGTGAAGGGCTTGCATAATGGCTGCGCGCGCGCTGATAGCGGCAGCAGCCTATCTACAAGCGCGCTGACAGAAGCAGTTAGGCCGTGTTCACACATCGCTTGTTAGACACCGCGCAACTGCCAATTACCGCGACATACAACCCCCATACAAACTCACTTTCGCCACTGGACCCGGCCAATAAGCGTATGTTCATGGGATTTTAAATTGCAAACGAGATGGTAATTAGCGAAAACAACCGCTAAAAGTCGTGGCATTTAGCCACCGAGGGTCCTGTATGGAAATTAGGGACAAATTACGCCTCCACTCTTACTTTCATTTGTATAACAACAGTTACATAAAACCAGTAATTTATTATTTCTTAATCCGCTTTGTTGTCCTGTTTAAAGGGTTTGCGCAATTGTTGCGAATCGTATAAAAAATAATGTCGATTTATAAATCGGATTGTATCGATTTTTGCGATCGATCATGACACGAATAGATCAAAACAGTCGGTCAAACGTATTCCATATCTGGAGCCGATAATCGTATGCGTGCCCGGACCGAGCTTGCCACTTATGCAACTTATAAAATATTGCGAACTCATAAGCGCAGTGCGCCCGCGCCGCGGCAGCACTGAGATGAAACTGGAGATAGAGTTAATCTAATAAGTCAGATCTGAAGCCAGACGTCGACCGAAGTAATAACTCACAGTTGAGGAGCCAGAGGTTAATTAAAAATAGCAACTTCAATCTTACGTGTCAGAGATGGAGTTAGATTAGGAATCGTCCGATTTATCCTATCTCAAACACTAAAGCGCACTTCTTTACCAAGGAAGCGTAATAAATTACGAAATAATAGTAAATTATGAAAATGAGCACCGACCGAGCTTTCCCTAACTTAGAATATTTGTTCTAAGGTATTTAAATTCTAACATATTTGTTTATAGTTGAGTAAACAAACAGCAACACTTTTGTAACACCCGTTTACGCTTTACAAGTGTTTATTTCTTAACGTTCTTGTACTAATTACGCAGCGTATAAATCAACTGTTGGTTTTCGTGCCAAATCTCGCGAACGTATCGCGTTGCGTCGGAGTTTGGACAAACCTAACTAATGTGACGCAATTTTACACTTGAGAAATTCAAGCTATCATTTCGCGGCGTTCTTAATCGCAGTCGACGGCCAGTCATCACTAATCAATTTGGCGTATGTTGTCCGCATCTTACACAAACGACCCGCGAGCCAGGCAGGTTGCCAAGCATTCCACGTAAGAGTAATTACAAGTAGGCTTCGATGCGTACCCGTAAATACTACAGGCGTATAGTTGTAATACATTACTTCCAAACGACTTGCGTTATGTGATAATTTCGTTATATCCAATTTCCGACGCTGTAAAGTCCTGCAACACACCCTACAAACTCGCAAAACCCCTGATTGAAACACTTATCGAACAAAACACGAAGACAATCGAATAACGCACAAGGATGTGAATAAATATGTGGGTGGAATTGTGAAATGAGACATTTTACGATACAACAATGTGAACTGCCAATAAAAAGGATATTATTTTAAATCAGTCATCGCAACAAAGTACCGATCATGTAACAAAACTGTTTTATGACAAACTTAAACGTAACTGCTATTAATAACAACTACTTTGAGAACATAATCCTTAATTGTGTTGTTGGACAAAGACACTAGTTGACATTACCGCTAAACGGGACATTATACGGTGAGGAACGTAATTAATAATATGTTTGAGTAAGAAAATTACAATTCTGAATTGATTTCAAAGTTGCTGGCATCATTTACAAAGACATGCTTGTAAAGAAGTTCATAATGTTTAATGGAGGCTTGTTTACTCATGGTGCAAAACTGTATTCTACTTTACTCTGAATAAAAAATCAGTCTCGGCTGCAACATACCTAAGTACCAATCGTACGTCCCATTATTCCGCATCACTATTTACTTCAGCCGCGTCACGTAGGAGTACTAGAAACCTTGAGCCGAGCCACAGACAAAACACTGATTCACTGGACACATTCAAAGATAACCGTAAGTAGTGATTTCTACCATTTATCCTGTCAATCACTGCTGCTTCCTAACAAACACCGGTCAAAGGTGCGGGAAGGCCTCAATCAAATCAATGATACGGGCAAATTTAACAGATACCTTGTAACACATTCGAGTGTATATGAACACCACTGACCCGCTTGTTTCCGTCAATCATAACATAGGAACCTACGGTAAGGTATTGTTGAGCCCGTTAGTTAACTTTTATAAAGTACTGCGGCACGTTTCGCACATTAAATGAAGTTGGTTCCTTGGTTCCTGATGACTGTCTGCTCGTTACGGACGTTCGTTAGCTCAGGCCCGCTTGGCCAGTTATCACGCCACTTCTCAGGAGTATTGCCCATAGGAAATGCTCCGACAAGATTTTCTTCTAGTCGGTTCGTCTATTAAAATGTTGCACTCAAAAATAAACAAGCTCCAAGTCTAAGCACATTCACCTGAACTAAAATAAAACAGTGCGTCTTTGATTAATGAAAGCTTGCACACATTAACTGAGTTAATGGCTAATTAGGCATGAGGAATATATACCACCAAGTGTGAGGCACCGTTTAATAACGCAAACTTATTGCTAATTACCTAACGGGTCTAGCAGAGTTAACATTAATGCTGAGACACTACTTGGAACCATGGTTGGAATAACTGCTGGTTAAAATGTATCACAATGAACTATAGTGACGGTTGGCCAGAGAATAGCTAATGTTGTAAGACATAACAACTCGCTTCGGGCGCACTTATTGTCTTTTATTAGAATGAAGTCGATAACCATTCCCATCATAACCACAATATTTTTTACTGCGTTCTATGATAACTGTGTAAACCTCATTTTGTGTCTCATCGACCTAATATCATCTTCACACTAGTAACAAGGTTAAAGGCTGTACTCAATATTCATCCATATATAAAAATACATATTTCGCAAAAAGATCCTGCTGTGATCTCGTTGCACTCGAAAAAAATAAAAGCGAACAAGTTTCTAGTAATTAAGCCAAAACTCCGTAAGGAAAGTGGGGCGTAGTTGTCTCTGAAATAGTTTCACCACTCATCGACACTGTTCATATTTAATTTTCGGAGGTGAAGGACCGAGTTGCGTGTACTGTTTGCGTGCATGATCAATACGAGATTCGTTCATTCGATTCCGGCACTTACTTACCGACAGGCCCATCAATTTCGGGACACCTTCGGACTTCGCAGAACTTTCGCCAGAAGCACGAACCGAATCTGATATGTATCGGCAATGTGGTCATTAATACAACAGCGTGTCGCACTAGGTTGGACGTTGCAACATAGTAACAGTTTCAAGATATTTTTGTCTCGTTCAATTAGGCAGGGTGTGGTCATTGTCAACTGTACTGAAACAGATACCGGTCAGCTGGTTCATACTTATCTGTCATTGTGTAACATACATAAATTAAGCCTACGATTGTTTCAACACTTGTTCTTACTATACAAGATCAAAATGCTGATGAGAGTATTCGCCCAGAACGTACCATGAAGTCACGGCTATTATCCCTGACAGGTTAACTAGAGTTAAAATTAGCTTGCAAACATGACTTGAAAGGAATCGAGTTTGCAATATACAATTACAATGGGTTAAAAGCGAAGAAGATTGTGATAGTGACAGGTTTTCAGACCATCGCCATGCGGCTACAGAAAAAGTGTACTTACGAACAAATAAAATTATAGGGAAAAAACTTTTTAAAAACAAGCTAACAACAAACAAAACAACAACAACAACAACACCTAAACAACTAAAAGCTTGAGGCGTTAATATCCTTGTTACACTCAAATATTAAGCTTTTAAGAAAATATTAAAGTTATATGTTATTTTGTACTTTTTAGCATTAGAATTTGTTTAAATATCTGATCTATCACCTTCACTTGTAAGATACTTGTAAAGATCAATCCAATGAGCCCAACACAACAGGACTATTTTGTAAATTCGAGGAGTTCCTGTGGCCACCTTCTGGCTCTATAATCAGACCCTGGGGTGCACCTTAGGCTATAGATTTTTTTTCAAGACAAAAAAAAACGAGCCTAAAAACATCAGGGCTATCTAGTTTAGTTGAGGAGTTCATATGGTGAGCTTCTGGTTCCATCATCAGATCCTGAAATACACCTTGGGCTAACGTGCCAAACAGTCAAAACAAATCCAAATCTCCGAAACACAACAGGGTTTTCTTGTTTGGTTGTGTCTGTGTGAGTGTCTGTTGATGGAGCCGGAAGGTGGTCATAGGAACTGCTATCTTGAACAGCTATCTTGTTTGGTTGAGGAGTTCCCATGGCTGCCTTCCGGTTCCATCATCGGAACCTGGACACCACCTAGTGTAGTAGCACCTATCAATACATAACCAATGAGTTAAAACACGATGGTGCTATTTTTATTTGATTGAGGAGTTCCTGTAGCCTACTCCCGGCTCTATGATCGATGAACCGGCTCTATGATGAAGCTCAATCGGATGCTGGCATCCGATTGAGCTTTAACTTCCTGGGAAGTGCTTGAAAAATGGATATTAATGCGGCTATCTGAAAACATAAACGAAGCAAGCTTTCGGAATGTAAATAACGTTCAAAGTGCCATATACGTGCTTATTTGAAATAAATGATTTGACTTTGACTTTTGACTTTGGTAATATAAAGCTTGTAAAAAGAGAAAAGTGATACGAGGCTTTCTTAGCACTCTCCTTTCTACGCTACATTTAAGGAAAGGGAAACCATCAATCAGCCAAAAATATACCAGTTTTGGAAACAAAATTAAAACAAAATATTACTTTCACGCCAATTTTTGTTGACAGGTTGTGTGATTAAGATCAAACCTTCGATTAACGATGACGGATTTCTTCCGGATCAACATGATTAGATTTTGATGAAAGCTGTTCTCTCATAGAACGGATAACTAAATTCCGTGCAAAAAAAATCCAGTTGTACTAACTTACAAAAATCAAAAGTATGTAATAGCATTATTGAGTAAAGAGTTGACTTAGGAAACTTCAATATAACTGTAATATAACAAATAAGATAATACACATACACCGTAGTGATTGTTAATAAACGAAAAACATAAATAGCTAGTTGGAGGCTATTATAATAAATTATGTTAAACAAAAACTGCTCCACTGAGTGTTTGAGTGAATATTCCTCTCGATTGGTCTCGGCGCGCGCAGGCGCCCTGCTGAGCCGATCCCGAGTATATCGCCATTATTGCGCCATTACTGTCTTCCTTCAGCTACTGTAGATCAAACTCGTGCGCAACCCATCACATTCATACTTGTAACGGTCCCCTGCAACTCTATACAATTTAAATAATGAGAGAACTAGTCACCGTTACGTGTGTAAATTAATTTCTGCTCCTGTAGTCCGGTGGCCGGTAATCTTGCGTGTTCGTGACAAATATGGCAAACGCGCTGCCTCTTAATAGTTTCACACGTTTTTTTTTATATAGCATGCATCTGACAGACAGTTGCCCCACTTGTCACCGAAGTAATCACCAAATTACACGTGTCATTGTACATTTTCCTTAAAAGTGGAACCACCAGTTTCATGAAGAATGATTACTTTTCTTGAATATGTCAAGAAGTACAGTTACCAAGTCGTCAAAAGCTTGTAGCTCTGTAATTTCAATAGTGGCTTATACCTTTTCTAGTTATTTATCCTCACTTTACTTATGTTGAACAGGGTCAGCAGAAGTCGATTTTGCAGCTGTGTAGCAAGTATAACAAAAAACTTTGAACAAAGCTTTTAGACGTCAAAAAGTTTAGAGGTTAACTTTTCATAATTCGAATTAATAAAAGGATAAAAATTCAACAAGCATTGTTAAATGTAGTTTAATCGTATTGCTTTTGTATTTTTCGAAGCCACTGGTCATTATTATGTCTGCTTAGAGTAATAATACCCGTGATTGACAGTTAGAGGCCGGCCATTAACTGAGTAAAAGTTTAAGAATTAAGAATCAGGTTAAAAGTTTGAGAAAAAAAAATTGGCACGTCATTTGCCATCGTCTAGCCATCGCATTTCTATTAGTATTTTGCAATTAGACAAAATTAATTAATATTGTATTTACCTGTCACTGGATTGAAAGGTTTCACATACGGTGGTCACTGTCATTCATAATTGATGAAGTCTCATTTTCGGGGTTCCGTACCCAAAGGGTAAAACGGGAACCCTATTACTAAGGCTCCGCCGTCTGTCTGTCCGTCTGTCTGTCCGTCTGTCTGTCTGTCCGTCTGTCACCAGGCTGTATCTCATGAACCGTGACGGTCAGACAGTTGAAATTAAAAAAAAAACAAATACTAAAAAACAGAATAAAATAAATATTCAAGAAAGTTGATCCCACTAGGTTTGGAAAAAGTTTAAATAATGATTTTAAAAAAACCGGCCAAGTGCGAGTCGGACTCGCGCACGAAGGGTTCCGTACCATTATCTATAAAAACGGCAAAAAAAATCACGGTTTGTTGTATGGGAGCCCCCGCTCTCATACAACAAACGTGATTTTTTTTTGCTAATTTTTGCTCGATATTGATAATGGCAACAGGTAGACGCTTGAAATATTCACAGAATATTTAGTTATATATTCACTATAAAAATAAATAATTATATTTAAATAAAACAAATTTTTGAGGGGAACCCTTCGTGCGCGAGTCCAACTCGCACTTGGCCGGTTTTTTTTAAATAATTATTTAAACTTTTTCCAAACCTAGTGGGATCAACTTTCTGAATCCTTTGTCAAGTAAAAACATTAAGAAGTGAAGAGAAGCCTTATCTGTAGTATTGTTAGCGCGTACCTCAATCCTTTTAGGGCAATACAGGAGTCAGTGACTTTACACAATGCAAAACAAAAACTGCCTCCGTAAACTTTTTCACACAAAAGGCGCCAAAATCATAATTTTAACGTCCGCAATTTGCATTATAACCCTGAAACATAAACGTCTGCGTTATTCAACACGAACGTTTGCAGCCATCATTTTGTTATGTAGGTAACTGACATTAATTGTTAAAAGTGCGATATTGACACGGAATCATAACTTTCGTCATGCTGCAAGTGATTTGGGAGAATAATCACACACGAAACACAGATTTGTTCATAAATTGATACACCGTTAACTTAATATGTTGTGTTCGGCTAAAAGGCGAGAAATTTGTAATTTTTTTCGCCGTAAGTCACATGCATCCATCATCTGTTGTTTTGGGAGACCGTTAACGGCCCGTCGCGTTGGAACTTCAGCCTGGAGGGAAAGGTCGACAGAATTAATACTCAAACTCAAAGCATTTATTTCAAATAAACCAATTACAGGCACTTTAGAATTGTCAAGGGGTCGGTCAGTCATAAAGATGAAACTAGTTACCCATTCCAAAGCTTAGTAGGTAGGTACCTATGGAGAAGAACGGGCAGGAAACTACACGGACACTCTTATAAATTGACATAATTATGGTTACAAAATATTGGTAACATCATTTGTGTTGAAATTATACATGTGAGAACGATGCAAAACGTCAAAAGCGTCCGTAATAAAAAAAAAAAAAAAAAAACGATTCTAAAATTAAAATAAGCCATGGCCGCTAAGAGATGACCAGTCCCTACTTATGGCGCCCGTTCACGAACATGACGCATGGATTAGCACCATTCAGCTCAACCATTTTGAGGGGAGCTAAATGATCCAACACACCCGCCACCATCAGCGAGACATTACAATGAGCATGACATACTCTCAGCCGCCAGGGCACATTCAAGTCAATGAAGGACGTACCCAGTAAATGGTAGCTTTATAGTAAGTACATAGTACTCACACATGTGCTATGCAATTATACATATAATACTAATAGATTGAATTTATACAATGCAAAGATAGTTTTGAAATCTTCAGCAGCTCCAACAGTACCTATTTCCAAATACTAATCGATTAAGTTTTTGCGCCCTTGTGGAACAGGACCAGCAATAGATTTCACACTTCACCCTTACATCGCCCTCCATAGGTATACTAATATTTAAGTATGCAGTCGTACCTGAATTTAAGCGGTAAGTGGGGCACGGTGATCGTTTACAAGTTTGAATATGAAGAAACACAACGTAATGTGACATTGACCGGAGAACTGAGTGATAGCGTGCAGCGACAGCGTTGCGGAAAGTAATAGCAGATTAATAAGTGTTATATGTTTAGCTAAATTAAGCCAATTATGGTTTGATTCTAAACACTAATGTAGCATATTAAGAACGGAAGTAATCAATTATAGAAAGTTTATTGTCAGTTCTAAAGACGAAAGCTTTACTGAGAGCTTTTAACGCTATTTAATTTGTATTAAGCTGACTTTGTTTTTGTTAAGTTTCTTGGTAATTTTAATTTTTTATTTAATAGAATGTGGCTGTAGATAGGATGAAATTAGACTTCACCGATGAATGGAAACATCGACAAAGACGTTCTAAATAAAGTTCACCTCCCTCATTGTTCCCTTCAGTAACATCTTTACTCAACTAAACCGGCGATCTACGTAAATACAGTAAAACTGCATAAACCCTGTTGGAACTAAGAAAGGAACATAAAATTGTTGTTGCTCGTATTATGCACGCCCCTACGATGATTCGCGAGGCAATAAATTTAATGCAGTGGACAGCAAAATTGTTGTTTTGACCGCACGACTTTGCAATGCTTTTATAAAAACTTTATGCTTCCTTTAATTTAATGGCCTATTGACAGAAAACGTTTTGTTGGTTGTCATCATTAAAATTATGACTCGTTTTATGTGTTGCTAATTACTGTATAGTTTTTACTCGCTTTTGCCTGGTGTTTCGCTCTCACTAGTAAAGTTTACGGTTACTGACAGTGTGGTACCTTGTAGTCGGCTGTGATGCAATAAATATCGTATGTGGAGCGGCAATCCCACTCGCGTCTTCTTTCCTAACACGGGCATCGCTGGGAGCAAAATAAAGCGGTCCCTGACGTTCGACGGGATGTCGTCTTACCAAAACGGGGAGACGCACTACATAAGGAGCTCGCTCTTATACTTTTTAGCTTACTACTTTCTTGAGGTTTGTACGCTGTAAAATCGATTCGGAGAAAAACGCGCATAGAAATAAACTTGCGCTTAGTAACAGTAGTTCATACTTTCTCAGTTTCTGATGCCGTAGTTTATTTATATAGAATCATGAATAAAAATGTGTATCTACTCAACGAAAGATAAGATGGTACACCTACAACATAATAAAAAATACACCTAGAACAGTCGGATGTGATTTCTCATTTACTCTTCAGGAAAATTCCTAAAATACAACCTTATCTTTTCGGCATTCCGCAGCTCCTTTACGGTATGAACATTTGTCAGGTAGAGTCGCATCGAGACGCCATAAAAGACAACCGGTAGAATGTTCGCGAGTATCTGAGCCCGCACCGCCGCCGCGCCACACCGCCGCGCCGCAGCGCAGCCGCAAGCCACCATACACACCATGTACCACCGTTGTACTCAACAAACGCATTTATTATTCCCAGATAGACATGATATTCGCTATCTTTACACACGAAGAAAACAGAAACAAGTTTCGCCACTTATTTTCGTGTTTATTCTCTGCGTGCATCTATGCATCCGTGCATCTTTAAATTACCCAACAGCCTTCAAAATAGAAAGGAACGACTTTAACATTTACATATGATATGACCTCAGACTATGGTTATTAAAACCTAGTTTTGTTTAACCCACTCTGGAGACCCCAAATCTGAATTGTGAGTTTATACAAATAGTTAAATGGTAAAGATAAACAGTTAACCGGTAACCGTTAAGCTTAATGAGAGTTTATATTATTATTATTTTACCAATAAAAGAGTTTGTAGATAATTTCTCCATCCATTTTACCAAGAAAGTGTAGTATACAAATTTTGAAACAATAAACTAAAACCTCCGTTTCGATCCTTATTGATGTTGTAGACTCCGTTTCGATCCTTATTGATGTTGTAGACGTCAAGCTTAATTCAAAAGATACAAATAATATAATTAAAATCGCACTAGCTAATTCCATCAATTTAGCAGTTAATAAAACAGAATCATTTTGTTTACCTTTTAGTGCGCTATTACGGACTTATAGCCAATTAATGCGAGCCAGATTTAGATGCAACGCCCACTAATGACTGACGTCACATGTCACGAGCTCACTGAGATGAAATAAGTGATTGTATGTTTGGGGAAAAGACTTGATTCTGACTATCTAGAGAATAGCAGCCCTAAGCAATCCTAAATGAGTTTAGTCTTCACGCTGAATATGCATAGGGAATAATTACTTTTTCAACAATAAGTAATGATCAAAACAACACTGGGGGTCTACTCCGAAGCGCTAAACCGAAGTATCGGCCGAATGTTCGGTCGTTTCTTTACTAGGCAAACTATCGCTGAATACAGCGAAAAAAAAAAGAAAAGACAGTTGAAGAGATAAGCCAATATCAAAACTGTGAAATGAAGTCGGGTATGGACTCGAAGTCAAAAAATGAAACTGTGGAAGTTATAAAACGGCCGAACATTCGGCCGATACGTCGGTTTAGCGCTTCGGAGTAGACCCTCTAACTTTCATGTCGTCGATTATCACAACTCCATGTTAAATTAAATTCCATTTTCCAGACAGGTGGAACGATGACCTGAAGAAAACAGTTGGCGCAGACAGGATGTGGGAGGCGGAGAAGTGGGTGTCGTGGAGCAATGAGACTCGCGGGAGGCCTACTGCGACAGCCTGTTGATGTAATCTTATCTTTTATTTTTATTCTAGTTCTAACCACAGACAATAAGTCCGAACATAAATCAAAGTAGAGAGACATATTGGGTGACATTTTTATCGAAACAAACAATTTGCATTCCATTAAAACTGGCCAAGTGCGAGTCGGACTCGCGCACGAAGGGTTCCGTACCATTATCTATAAAAACGACAAAAAAATCACGTTTGTTGTACGGGAGCCCCCCTTAAATATTTGTTTTATTTTAATTTAATTATTTATTTTTAAAGTTAATATATAACTAAATATTCTGTGAATATTTCAAGCGTCTACCTGTTGCCGTTATCAATATCGAGGAAAAACAAGCAAAAAAAATCACATTTGTTGTATGTTTTTTGCATATGTTGTATTTGTTGTTATAGCGGCAACAGAAATACATCGTCTGTGAAAATTTCAACTATCTAACTATCACGGTTCATGAGATACAGCCTGATGACAGACAGACAGACAGACAGACGGACAGACAGACAGTCGGCGGAGCCTACCCGCCGCGCGCGGTTCCCGTTTTACCCTTTGGATACGGAACTCTAAAAAATCAGGCCGCAGCCACGCAAATACTTGCACATATGTTTCCTTTCAAAATTTCGTAACGAGTGACGTAATAGGGAATTCCTTGAGAGGTGTGACGTACGCGAAGCGACGAACCGTCGTAGTCCGGCAACACTCCTGCACAGCGCCCTGCAAATGTCAAGAGCTCTGAGTGCTGTTACGTAAACAGCCCAGTTACCGCTACGTACGACCTTTGCCGACACCTTTGAAAATTGACTCGTGTTTTAAGGAAATCTTGACACCCGTTATAGTTTGGCTCTTATTGGATGTCAAAGTTCACTATTGTTCTTGGAATCGAACGTAACAATACATTTTGTTTTGATTGTATTGCAGCACAACTTTCGACGTAATCTGTAAGTGAATTTATGCAAGCAGAAATGTAGGTAAGTAAATAACTTCGATTAAATAACAAGAATGCTGGCCAAAGGTAGTTTTGTCGAAGATATCTACCCTACCTACTTATATTCAACGTTAAGAAGTGCTTTGCATAATTTGCTTTGGTCGCTTCTGAAATGGGAAAGAAAGATTTTTAAGTTTACAGAAAGTACCGCTGCTAGCGCTCATCTATTATCTATTCAACTCTGAAGTACAGACGCCAGCAGGTCAAGTTACCCGAAACTGTCAAATTTTCCCAATCAACCTTGAACCTTAAGCTGTGGGGGTAAAGTTAAAAATCTATTGAAGAAATTTTAACGATTGTAGTAGCCTGATGTGCTGGAGTCTGTACGTCAAACTTAATATCATGTGGTAAATATATAGTCCATCACTTATATATATTCAATCACTCGTGGCTTAGTAATAACAGCCGCACGGGTCGATCGATCAGGTTAAGCTACGCTTACCGCGGATGTTCCATGGATGGGTGACCATCTTTACATACCAAGAAACCTCCGTGCCTCGGGAAGCATGATAAGCCGTTGGTTGCGGCTGTCATTCGTGAATCTTTGACAGTCGTTACGGGTCTTCAGAAGCCCGAAAATCTAACAACTCGTCTTACCAAGGGGTATCGTATAACCTAGTAACTGGATTGTGGAGATAGGCAGTTGTTCCATGTAAAATACTGGTATTGAGCTGCATCTGAATACAGTGGAAGCCGACCCAACTGAGTTGAAAAAGGCTAGGCTGGTGATGATGATTTATAGTCCATCCAGCACTTACAAAATACAGCAGTCGGTACTCCCAGTAAACCTTGGTGTCTATGACCACATAGACATAAACTGCCACCGGCATAGACGGCACCTGCTAGACGAATTCCATTCTCTCACTCCAAACCAATTACTATTCATAAAATCACACTGAAATAAATTAAACATGACGTTTTAATAAAACAAATCTGGTGATAGCAAAACATACGAACTCGGGGCGTGTCTAATGTTTACATAAAATAAATTACTCGTAGAATAAACCGGTATATTATTAATTGGAGCGTAAGAACATTACCGTGTGTGAGTCTAATTTGTACAGTGTTACGTAATGTTCTAGGTATGTACATACGAGTGTGTAACTTTAGACCAGCTGTCCCCTAGCGTTAGCCGTGACGTCTTTCCAATACACATGTACATGTTCACACTTTTGCAACATGTGTTATGACCTTTTTAATTGACAGACTGAAAAAAAGACGGAGCGACTCGTGCGCCGGGTAGGAAAGATTATGCGTTATGCAAGGCGGAAGTAATAAGGAAATGGAAAACAGCGATTGTAAAGAACGGGAGTTGGAACAATAGGAAAGTAAGAGGAATATAGGCACTCAACAGCACATGCTGTTTATGGTAGATGTTACACAAACATTAAGCACCTTAGTAATACATATCACTAAAGTTATAAACCCATAAACATTGTACGCATCACTACGGCCTTTTGTTTGTTCTGTAGGCGATACACACGATGTTAAATTATTTGTGAGTGAATTCCTTAAATACGTATTAAGGCTCGTACAGACTCGCGCGATATCGCGGACGCGACAGGTACCGACAAATAAATTGTGCTACTAGTGTCGCGTCGCGCCCGCGATATCGCACTAGTCTGTACGAGCCTTTAGACATAATTGCCTAAAGGCTCGTGTTTATGACTTTTCCTGAATAAAATATAAACTGAAACAAAAATAATAGGTAGATGTAGTTTCTAGTGTACCTACTTTTTCATAACATTCTATTGCATAAAATTCAAAATGTGCCAAATGCCTAACACGTATTTCTAGAGTTGTCGAATTGCCCACTAATAAATTCTTCACTAAACTATTAAACAAACACTTCACTTGGTGCGAATCACCTATATAATTATATTAGTTAAAAGTGTCGATTCTCCAAATCAACCAATAAGCCATCACTACGATCTTTAGTCATACAGGAAATGCACCAGGATACAGTTACTCATAAAGGTTTGCTCATTTTGAAAGATAGCATCTTAAAATATGATGCACCATAAAACAGTGGAGTAAATCAGCACTTACAAGTCTTACAACTAATAAAAGACACGTAAACTAAAATTTTACTGTAGAGATTAGTAGAAATAAAGACATTAAAGGAATCTAAGCGTATAACGTTCAGACATACAGTTTAAAACTTCAGTGTGTAAAGCGAAACTTATTGACAATTAAGTATAAAGTGTTAATTGCTACTCGGGACTACCGTTATTCGATTAAGTTCAATTAACACGCGTGTTACTATCTTTATATCATAAAATATCTATACAATTAATTTAATTGTACCGTTCGTCAACCGAGGACACTTTTGTCTATAACTATGCTGTTTCATTGTATTTATGAGGACAATCTGTGTTTTACTGTTAAAATGTAGGTATGATTCTTCGATATTTTTCCTGAAACGACCACTGTTTCAAATAGCTGTAATATGCTCTTCCAGTGGAAAAAAATATATGGAGATAAAGGTCGTTTGGGGAGAATTGGCAGCAGCCAAAACAGCCGATCATAATAGGTTAAAGAACATTAAACTTCAGCAAAATTTTGAACTTGGAACTCAAGCACACAGCCGCAAGCAACTTAATAACAGACAGACTGATAAAATCACCACACTTTTTATCATTAGACCTAGAAAATAGAGATTTCTACAAAACAAGTCAATGGCGCCAATATTCTATCAGTAAATAGGGGTGGTCGGCGGCGCGGGCGCAGCGCACTAAATCACGCACTAATAACTACCAACAGTGATACGATCGCAGCTTTCAATAATAAACTTACCCAATTGTGCCCAGCGCCTTTCATAGAAAGCACTCCATGAAGTTCTTTACCGGTTTCGTTCCACAATTACTAGCAACAATGATATTTCCATTAACTACTATTCTAAATTGAAATTATCTAGATCAAGATCGTATTGTAAGATAGAAATGCATTTACTAACGCTTAAGTGTGGAAATTAGCTCACTATTGTAGGACATTTCTGTTATATTAATCGCCTGATTATGTCTGAATTTTTGGTAATTCAACGGTTTAAATTTTTTAAATGTCTGCCTTTTTGACGAAAACGGGAAGTGTGGGTACAATTGATGGTAGATTAATTTGTCACATTCCTTACTTAGCGATCATAAAATTTATTGTAGTAACATTTATACATAATTTGTATTTTACAACAACAAGAGAATTCATGCCCTACTGGAAAATTGAAGCTACAAATACTTTAACTTTTTGGTATGCCATTGGCGATTAAATCGCACCGTGTAAATCAGGCTTTAGGTACATACACATAATCAAGTCGTCTCATAGTGTATGTAGGTACAATAAAATTGAATTAAGAAGTGCTCTAGTCTATTGTCAATAAGAGGCTGTAGAGTGACGTGTCCTAATTTAATTCATTCCCGTCCCGTCTGGATCCGCGTCTCGTTAAACCAACACGCGATTGCTTCATTCGATTATCTACGTGTGTACGCGCATGTACTCTCTGTAAAATTACCGTTTAAAACATGACAATCTCCTGATTGATTTCTGCGTCTCCTCATTACTCAAAGATCCACCTTTTAAATAATATTTCGATAACATTTGTCTACACTATGTAAGTGAAATTGCTGCCATTGATAAAATTAAATAATCTTCTATTCTATCTTCTACATAAACAACATGTCCCACAATTAACGCACAACCTCTTAAGGGGTCATTGTAATCATCATTATGAACAACTTTTACTATGGGACCAAACCTGAAATCGCGAAAAAAAAGTCAGCTGTTCCCTACATTTATTTATTTATTTATTTTTCTTCTTACATCTACCATTACAGAGTAACCCAATGCGGTAAATGCGCTTATCCTAACTTAATTATTCTAAATAGGCAAGTACTAACATTCAGTACCTACAGTTACTACCTAGTAGTTTATATTCTCATATCTCGTCAAAGTGGGCAGCTGATTTTTATTCGCGATTAAATAAATAATAAAATTTGTCGTTATTAGTTTTTCAAATCTCCTCAAAAGGATTTTAGGGGTTGTTAAAGTTTGTATGGAAGAATCTTAAAACCGCGGTCTGATTACTCGAAACTCGAAATTTATACTTTTGACAGAATCTAAACAAAAAATTCGTAGAAGCAGTGGCTTTTTCGAAAATTTACCTCTAACGGAACAAAAATCTACTTCTTTCGGGATGAAAAAAGCAGCTGTTTATATGTAAATTATTTTTCCTTTGAAAAAACTTCAAAATTGACCCGAATACTTTTCTTAATAATAAAAAAGATCGCAATCATTAATTTTCGTAAACTATGTATATTTTAAAGGGGTTGGAGGGGGTGTTGAACTTTGTAGGGGAAAATACGAATTCATTCAAGACGGTGGGTGCAGTGGTAGTTTTATTATGAAACTCTGACCTCTCACTAATTACCTATAAACACCTAATTAGCCTGTGTTTTCCAGCTGTAAATAATAACTTGTTATAATGCTAAGCTAATAGTAAGTACTATTAACGAGAAAGTTTGCCAACTACATGATTTATCAATCAACAAGTAAAGAAGCTTCATACCTGTAGTCGTTTCTCCTATTGATTTTTTTTACGATGCATATTTTGTTTTTGTTTAGGTATATCATCTACCTAGCCTTTTCCCAACTATGTTGGGGTCGGCTTCCAGTCTAACCGGATGCAGCTGAATACCAGTATTTTACATGGAGCGACTGCCTATCTGACCTCCACAACCCAGTTACTGGGTAACACGATATCCCTTGGTAAGACTGGTTGTCAGACTTTTGGGCTTCTGACGACTCGTAACAACTGTCAAAGATCTACAAATGACAGCCGGGACCAACGGCTTAACGTGCTTTCCGAGGCACGGAGGAATCTTGGTATGACAGACGGTGGCCCATCCACGGACCAAGCGTGGCAAGCGTAGCTTAACCGGATCGATCGACCCGTAGGGCAGTTATTACTTAGCCACAAGTTCCTCCTTAGCCACAAGCTCACCGTGGGAATATTATTAATGTATGAGTTAAAGATAATAAACCTTAAAAAAGTGTCTTCAGCTAACAAGCACTTATTATAAAAACGTCCTCTGTGTCTAAAAAACCCAACATGATTATTCTAATACGAGAGTTTTATTCAGAGAGCTTTAGTGACCTTCTGGTAAAGACGGACTTGTGGCTAAATAATACCAGCCGCAACTGGTTGATCGATCAGGTTAAGCTACGCTTGCCGCGGTTGGTCCGTGGATGGATGACCATGTCTACATACCAAGTCTTCTCCGTGCCTCGAAAAGCACGTTAAGCCGTTGGTCCCAGCTGTTATTTGTATATCTTTGACAGAAATTGTTACGGGTCGTCAGTAGCCCGAAAGTCTGATAACCAGTCTTACCAACGGGTATCGTGTTACCTACTGGGTAACACGACACCCGTTGGTAAGACTGGGTTGTGGAGGTCAGATACGCAGTCACTCCATGTAAGATACTGGTATTCATCAGCATCCGGTGAGACTGGAAGCCGACCCCGACATAGTTGAGAAAAGGCTAGGCAGATGATCAGCGACCTTCTGAGTAATACAGATTGTCGAATTATTGTCTTAACAGTTTAATAGTGTCAATGTCGCAATTTAAAATATCATTTGTACGTTGTATATAGTTTAGATTAGTTGATCATGACTGGCGCAGTAAATGTGTTAAGGGTCACGCAGACAGGCGCCACGCGACTCTAGTATAACATTATTTGTAAAAAAACTTCATGGAAATTATTCTACAAGAGTCGCATGGCATTGTCGCGTAGCGCCTGTCTGCGGAAGCCTTTATACAAAATAATGGGAACCTATATAAAATTACCTATACCTACACGTTTCAGTTACGTAAGTATACGTTTTGCTTTAGCATATAATGAACATCAAGAATGAAACACCAAAGAATGTTGAATGTTGAAGGAGCAAGATTGTCAGCGTGGTAAGTAGATCAAAATAATTAGGTAACTTCAGTTAAATTAAATGTCTGTAGCGGCATCAACATCGCCACATGCGAACTACGCGTCATACTGACGTCACGCAAATCCTGCATCGCACAAGCAGAGTTTACCGCGCAACTAGCATATATACAACGTCCCGACATCAACCGTCGGGCAGTAGCCCACCAGACACAACACCCGTCTGGTCGGAGGATCCTCCCTTTTCTATGCTGGATGAGTGAACTATACACCCTGTTCCTCATACCGCCAAATGTCCTTCCCGGCCGTATGAAATTGCAATCAGAAAATATACCGTCGTTTAATTATTTTACAGAGAGGAGGTCGATACTTAATTGGTAAACAGATTAATATAAAAGTTTTGACGATCCCATAGATAGACGCATCGCATACGTAGACGCATTTAGCTGCACTTTCCAAATCGTTTATTAAAACGTACGTTTAATAAATGACAGTGGAATGAGCGGCTTGCTCAGGCGCATCACACGTCACGGGCCACACGATAAATCTTCTTTTGTTTAGTTCGTGTAATATGTTATAAACAAACACGCAGGCGGCGATGAGACATGGTTGAGGTTTGACTAGTATGTCCCCGCGGTGATGGTTGCACCCGATTTCATAATAAATAACAAAATAATAAATAACGTACAAATAACCTGAACCAGCTAAACAGAAAATAATTAGATCATAATCTGCCAAGTCAATTCCCAACTATGTTGGGGTCTGTTTCCAGTCTAACCGGATGCAGCTGAATACTAGTATTTTACATAAAGCGACTGCCTATCTGACCTCCACAATTCAGTTACTGGGTAATACGATACCCCTTAGACTGGTAGTCAGACTTCTGATGACCCGTAACAATTGTCAAAGATCTACAAATAAAAAAGCCGGGAACAACGACTCAACGTGCTTTCCGAGACACGGAGGTGTTTTGGTATGTAAAGATAGAGGTCACCCATCCACGGGTCAATCGCGCCGAGCGTAACTTAACCTGATCGATTGACCCTGCGGCAATTATTACTTAGCCACAACTCCACAAGCCCCTCTAGAAAATAATATCTGAACATACAGCTGTGCTGCTGGGGAGTTTGTTGCGCCACTTCTTCTTCCCAGCTAAAGCACTAGGAAGTGGTGAAGGGTGGGCCTTTTTGGGGGACTGTCTTATGTAATTTTTGACGTTCGAAAAGTGCTGATTTTCAGCCTAGTTTGGATAAATGACTTTTTATTTTTAATAATAAATAAAAGCCACTGCAGAGGTGCTAAGTACCTATTTAATGAAGTAAATACACCATGAATTAACAAATAAGATGCACCATTAGGTATAAGAATCATATAATTGCAGAAAATATAGGTGTTACCCATTTTAAAAGTGAAAGTAAATATTTTCCCTGTTTTGGGCATGCAAATACAAATATATAACTACCAATCAGGATAGTAGAACAGTTTAAAATCCATTGCAGTATAAACGTTCCCACAAAGCTCGCTGTAGGCAGTAGGGGAAATAGATTCGCCATGCAATAAATAATAATGAAACATTGATCCCACAAGGAAAGTTATCAACATAACTGGTGGTCTTGGTTCTGAATTCATCGTTTAACTACTTCATTCAATAGACGGTACCTATCCATATTTAATCAAAGGCAACAGTAATTAGAAATGATATAGATCATTGTGTTATTACTGAAGTCACCAAATCCAAGATAAGCGAGTATTATGTTAAGTACATACATAGCCATAAAAAGGAATAATAATAAAGACATCAGTCTGTGTGATTTATCTGTGTCTGTCGGTCTGTCTGTCTGCCTGTGTATCTGTGTTTGTCTGTCTGATCTGTCTGTCTATGTGTCTGTGGTCTGTCTTTCTATCTGTCTGTATCTGTGTATTCGTGATCAGCTATTTACATGAATCTGATTAAAACATATTTTTTTTTATTGCTATTAGATACTAATAGATCTCTTTGTCTACTTTCCTATCGCAGGAAAGCTGGAATAGATTTCTTTAGAAATAAGCACCACCTTTGTACGTATTTTTCTGTTCCTTTCTTTTTGTCTGTTTATATGTGTGTACATAAACAGTTAAATAAATAAATAATATTAACGCCAATACTCATCTGGATAGTTTCACCAACAAAAAAAAAAGTGCTCATCCCTACCTATAATATGAGTTAAAATTCTGGACAAACGATAATTTTCAATGTAGAGACAAAGTTATGTCTATTTCTTTTTGTGTGCAGTGAAAAGGAGGCGCCTAACATTATGATCATTAAGACGAACAATGTACGCACACGGCTATGTGTTTAATTATAATTTGTAATAAGCTAGCTATGTGTTGTTGTAGCTTTAGAGTTTAGACTGATCGCTTTATAATTTTTATTTATGGATAAATTATTGTGGCCGGTTATAAGGTACTCTCTAACTTGTGTATGAGATACACTTACCGTCAAAACTATGTACCCAGAGCAACATTTTCATACAAACGACGTAATTTCGAAGCCGTGGTTCTCCGTCAGGTAACGATTCGGATGAGATCTGATAGCAGCTTTCCAGAGTACGGATGGAGGAGGTCTAGATTGCCTAAGGCGCCCAACTGCTCAAACCAATATTTCATACCGGAGCTGTTCATGAAACAAAAAAACCTTAAAAACAGCATCAAAATGTATAGAAATCCGAACACTCAGAACTCTACACACTCTCTGGTTGCCTGCTCAGTTGGGTGCCTTGGTCGCTCTAGACCTCCTCCATCCGTACTCTGGAGAGCTGCTATCAGATCTCATCCGGAACATTACTTGACGGACAACCGAAGCTTCGAAATAACCTCGTTTGTATGAAAACGTTGCTCTGGGTACTTAGTTTTATTTTATTTATTTATTTAATATAAGGTAGCTTCACAGCTGACATGTAAATCTCACATTTATATTGTTCGAAACATTACGCCAATTACGAAGTACACAAAAAATAAGAAATACAGAGAGTGACATTATTATTAGTATTTAAAGTATATGAGTGTGTGTATCTGTGAGGTATAGGTGCTGAAAGCATGTGTGACGATGTGTGTATGTCTATGTAAGTATGACTAAAAACTGGCACTAGGTACTAAGTTAGCTGATTTTCCGGGGTTTCACGGAGGAATTGAATAATCTCTTTTTAAATCTGTTCCGTGTGGTATTGAAGGGGTCCAATGTTGAGAATTTATCATTATATAATGCAGGTAGACGCAAGAATGGTGACATCTTGAGGTAATTAGTGGAGGACGATGGTACTGATAATAAAGTAGTATGTCTGGTACGTCTGAGTAGGACGTTAAAGTTTATTCTGCTGAGCAGTTGTGAATAGTCAAAGGAGATGTTCGCTTTTTGTATGGGCGTTGGTTTTTTATTCCGAGAAAAATCTAACCAGCATACACCTAAATAAAAGCGACAAAAATATGGAATTTGTAACCACTGAAATAATATTTTTAGACCCCTCCATTTAAGAGAAAAATTATAAAATATTTAATGTTTTTCATATATTTTATTTGTTGATGGCAACCCAAATAAAATCTAAAATATAATCCCTTTCAATTCTAAAAGGTTAGACTAAACATTTTTGACTGAAAATATCCCATTTCATCATATTTCTTATTGTTTACATTGTCTTAATCATCGATCAAATATTTAAAGACAGTAATAACAGTGCCATGTGTCAATTTTGACAAGTTTTCTTTTTGTTTAGGGTATGTTCACTTTAATATACTAGTTAGTTAGAAAGGTTTGTTGGAGTAAATTCACACTAAAATAGAAAAACGATTTTTCTCAAAAATGGAAGCCTTTAAAAATGTATGTTATAGTTAGAACCACTAGCTTTTGGGTTGTCTATCCTAATATATTTAACTGATCCTGGTTAGAATTATTGAATAATAAAAAAACATTTTTAGACATGTCCTTTATTGTTAAGTATGTCGTACAATAACATCATATCATTTAACTGTCGTCGCTCTCAGAGTATTAAATATGTGGTATTAACAGGAGACCAGGTAATTTGGGATAACAGTTTTAGTTTTGTAATTTAGGTATTTCATAAATTTGCGTTAAATTGATTCGATTTTATCAATGTATTTCTTATAAAAAGGTCGCCAGATAACACTTGCGGATTCCAGTATGCTCCTTACATAACAGTAATATAAACTTTTTAAGCATACTGGGTTCTTGAAAAGTTAACTGTTACGCGTCACGAAACCGAGGGATTTGTAGGCTTTACTGGTGATGTGATCAATGTGAGCCTCGAACGTAAATTTTTGGTCCAGAATCATACCCAAATCCCTAATCTGTGATGCTCACTTTATAATATCATTACTGATACGGTAATTGTAATTAATATTGTTGCGTTTTTTTTGAGAAAGTTATAATTTGGCATTTCTTAGTATTTACATTTATATATATATATATTTTTTTTTTTTAAAAACGTTGCCCCACACTAGGAATTTCTCCTGTATCGTGGGTGCGTTTACAAACATTTAAACTCACATACACAAACAGCCAGACCCGGAACAACTACTTATAGTTATTGTTTAAATAATAATAATCAAAGCAACAATCTTGTTCTTACCCCTCAGTGATGCATTTTGGCCAGGTAACGTCCAGTGATGGTGACGTAATTTGTGACATGTTTGGTGATTGTTTTTACTCTAACTTTCTTGATACTAGTAATGCCAACAGTCAATCCTCGGCTTATATTACGGACGAAGGACCAAATGACAATAGGCAAGACATAAATCAAGTGGAAATACGGCTAAGTGATGTTTGTAAGCTGCTAAAACAGGTGGATTTAAACAAATCTGCAGGTCCAGATGACATCTCGCCCATATTCATCGTCAACTGCGCCAAGGATCTTTCTGTGCCTCTTTCCATCCTATTTGAAAAATCGCTTGCTACTGGCGTGGTGCCTAAGATATGGAAGTCGGCGTATATAACACCGATACATAAAAAAGGGTCAAGGACATTGGTTGAGAATTACCGACCTATTTCAAAGCTGTGTGTTTTTGCTAAAATGCTGGAGAAAATTGTGCACGCACAGGTTTCTTCGGCACTCAAGCACAGTTTAAGTGAAAGCCAGCACGGCTTCGTAAAGGTTCGGTCGACCTCGTCTAATCTCATTGTCTGTAGCGACTACCTCACTGAGTGTATGTCACAGAGGTCCCAAGTCGATGTTATATATACCGACTACAGTAAGTGTTTCGATCGGATAGATCATGTGATCCTGTTGCGTAAACTTTTATCGGTGGGCATTAGGGGCGATCTTTACCGGTGGTTCAAGTCCTATGTAGAGAACAGGTGTCAGATTGTAGTTCTGAATGGATACTGCTCTAAGCCTATGAATGTCCCTTCCGGGGTTCCCCAAGGATCCTTGCTAGGGCCACTGTTATTTAATATTTTTATCAATGATATCTCTTCCTCATTCCGGTATTCAAAATTGTTACTTTATGCTGATGACATGAAGATAATGAGACAAATAAATACAGTGGCTGATGCTCATCTATTACAGACAGACCTTAATAGTTTCCAAGACTATTGTATTAATAATAAGTTGGATTTGAATGTCTCCAAGTGTTATGTTTGCTCCTTTACACGGAAACCTATCCCGATCGTCCATAACTACACGCTTTTGGATACAGCACTAAATAGGGTCAATACTATCAGGGATCTGGTAGTTACCTTTGACGCTAAGCTTCTCTTTGATGCACACATAGACAATGTAGTCAAGAAAGCATCAAAAGCACTGGGTTTCATTCTCCGGGTGTCCTCTGAGTTCAAAAATATAAAAACTATTAAAATATTATACTGTTCCTTTGTTTGTAGTCATTTGGAGTATGCCTCTCAAGTATGGAACCCCAATTATAATGTCTATATAAATCGTATTGAGAGCATACAGAAAAGATTTTTAAGGCACATTCAATATCGATCTACGTCAATATCTATCGCCGTTTTTAACTACGTATACCTACCGTTGCAAAAAGTTTCACATCCTTCCACTTTACGAAAGGTGAAATCAGATCTTGTGTTTCTTTTCAAGATAGCCAATGGAACAACTGGTGTTACCGAGTTGTTACACAAAATCGGGCTGCGAGTGCCATCAGTGTTCTTGCGTAAACCTCATTTATTGCACACCCCAGTGGTAGCCACTACGTACAGACAGAACTCGTACATGATGAGAGCGAGTCGTATGTACAATGCAACCTGCCGGGAAGCTGATATCGACATTTTCAATACCAGTGTTGCTCATTTGAAGAGACGCTTATCTAATGGCTTCTTCGAGCGTAAATAGTAAATTTTCTGTTTTTTAAAGTCTACTATCAATTTTCTATTTTGTTCATAGACTACATGTGGAAACTTGTAATTGGCCATATTTTATGTATGCTATTACTCATTGTATCTGTTTAGCTGTAAGTTTTCTTAAAAATAAAATAAATAAATAATCACTAAATCTATCTAAGTCTGATTGGATCAATTGGCAGTTTTGTTTTGACGGTACGCGTAGATTAGCGTGAAAGCGTTTGCTTAAGAATTAACTTTAAATCTTGTTTGTCACTTGAGACGTAGTTCTAGCTACCAAGTTACCACTGGTATCATAAACTTTATTGGATACTTAAGCAGGATGTTTAAGCAAACAACAAAGTCTTCCCATAATATTCTATATTTCAAATGGCTGTACTTGTAATAGAGAGATTATTACAGTAATTAAATTCTCTAGTCAATACTGCTTATATAAATGACATTATTAATGCAATTATGACCTAACCGTGCTAGCTAACTACTATTCGTTTACTTAGTGCTGACACATTAAGTAGCTACTTAAACACTACATTGCAAAGCTTTAGTACATAAATAGTTTAATTAAGTGCCTAAACACTTGGCTGTTTTGGCATAGATGTTATCGGCATGATTGATTACAAAGCTGAGAAATTTTAATTGACCAAATTACTGTCATGGCCTCTATCAATCAACTGGGACTATTGCAGATATTTGTAGTCCACTGCTGGACAAAGACCAAGTTGCGCCACAACCACGACATTCAAATCCGCAAGGCAAATTCCAAGCCTCTATTTAAACTGCCCAAACTATAAGGCAACTTTTTCCTTTTTGATCCTACATTAACAGTTAATAAACTTATGGCAGAAGGTCTTGTGGCGAAGTAATAGCCGCACGGGTCTATTGATCAGGTTAAGGGGTTCACGCTTGAAGAGGTTGGCCCGTGGATGGGTGACCGTCTTCACATACCAAGACCCCTCCGTGCCTCGGAAAGCACGAGTCGCCGTTTGACCTTTCTGTCATTCGTGGATCTTTGACAGTCGTTACGGGTCATCAGAAGCCCGAAAGTCTGACGACCAGTCTTACCAAGGGGTATCCTGTTACCCATTAACTGGCTGGTGGAGGTTAGATAGGCAGTAGCTCCATGTAAAATACTGGTATCCAGCTGCATCCGGTTAGACTGGAAACCGATTATAGTTTGGAAAAAGATAGCCAGATAACAGCAAATTAACAAAGAGTATAACTAAACTTTTTGACACTCTATTTTGCTTTGGAAATAATCATTATGGTTTATGAGGTTCAAAAGTCTTATTATAAACAAAACACAATCAAAATGGAGACCTTTCAATAAAACAAAAAAGCCATCAAATTACACAACAAAAAAATTGATAAGACCGCTCACACAAACAATGGACAATCTTAATCATCGTTTACTTGCCGTCACGATCCGCGACTGAAGCCGAATCCGCCCATTTCACAACACAATGATTAAATAATTCATAATTGCTGCCATTAGGAAGTAAAGGCCATATTAACCGGATTCACCGGTGGCTTACAAAGTTACATAAAGCTGCTCAAGGAGCGATGGAGTAGGTATATTTTAGACTTGCGCGCGTTAAAAGACTGTCAGAACCACTCGTCAAATTTTAAACAGTGATTTGTCGTCGGTGAATTCTGCCGTTGAGTAATTTTCTTTTATTTTTACACTGATTGTAATTTAAACTGGATTTATTGAACTGATTATTATTTTAAACTGCCTCATTGGTGTAGTGGTCGCAAGCGCTACGGCTGAGCACGAGGTCCTGGGTTCGATTCCCAGGTCGGACAAAGTGTAATTGGGATTTTCGATTAGGAACTTCTCAGTAGCAGCCCGGAGTCTGGATTTGTGCCCGGTTGATGGCAATAGGCTCAATACTCGATACTCAATACGTTTATTGCATTCCACAATGTGAACTTAGGTGGTAGGTACATAAAGACATACATTCGTTTTGGAGCATTGTGGGCCCTGTCGGCATAACAACATAAAAATTAGGAGGAGGGCTATTATAGATATTTGTTAACAATTTTTATATTAATCTACTCTTTCGTTTTGTGTAGGTAGGTAGGCTGATAACTAATTGTGTACATATAATTTTTACCACTCATTGGATTTAAACATTAATATTTATTTAAATTATACATATATTATTATTATCATTGGTAATTATAAATAAATTATTATTGCGTTTTTTTTTTTTTGATATTATTGTTTATTTATTAAATTTATCATTTAAATATTCATGTACATTATAATAACATTTACAGATTAGAAATTGTTTTAATTTATTTATAAAGATATTAAATTTTTGTTCATTTTTAATTTTATCAGGTAGTTTATTATATATAGCGTCTGTACTATTTCCCCATAATATTACGCCGTAGTTTAACCATGCGTATGCATAGGCATAATACGTAACCAGAGCAGTGGAGAGATTTGTGGATTTTTTTATTTCACGGAGGGCATAGGAAAATTTTGATAGCTTTGACCTGATCTTTTTAATATGTGATTTCCAATTTAAATGTGTATCTATGGATAAGCCGAGCAGGTTGAATTCTTTTACTGTTTCAATTTTTGCGTCGTTGTAAATAAATGTTAAGTCTAAAGGGGTTTTCTGACGTGGATGGAAGGACATGATTTTAGTTTTATTGGAGTTTAATTCAAGGTTGTGTTCTGTCATCCAAGTTATTATTTTATTAAGTATGCTTGTAAGTATTTCGGTTAAGTTGGTATTGTCGTGGCAAGAAGTTAGTACTGAGATATCGTCGGCAAACAGAACACATGATTCATTTATTATTGTAGGGAGGTCATTTATATAGATGATAAATAAGAGGCATCCAATAACACTCCCTTGGGGGATTGAGGCGTTAATTTGCTTGCTATCTGACCGACTGTATTGGATTTGTTTTTCATGTTCGTTGTAGTATTCTACTTCGACTTGGTGTTCTCTATTTTCCAAATATGATTTGAACCATTCATAAGATTTTCCGCGGATCCCTATTCCTTGTAGCTTGTTAAGTAGAATGTCGAATTGCACTTTATCGTAGGCTTTTGTCATGTCTAATAGTATACCTACGGCATATTTTTTCTTATCAATTATATTTATGGCTTCCTGGATAAAATTATATACTGCTAGAACTGTAGAGTGGTTTTTTCGGAAACCATTCTGGGATTCATGAGAATTTTTATATTTTTCGCAAAACGAATAGACGCGATTACACATCGCTTTCTCGAATACTTTCGAGGCTGTAGGTAAAAGAGCAATAGGGCGGTAATTAGAGGGGTCGTTTTTTGAGTCTTTTTTGTGAATTGACTTTATAATGGCTTTTTTTAGGTAGTTCGGAAATCTTCCTTCCTCAAAAGACTGATTGACTAGCAAGTAGAATGGAAGGGTCAGCTCATCTGCACACTGTTTGACTAGGGTTGGTGGTATTTCGTCTATTCCATAACTGTTTTTGTTTTTAAGGCTTTTCAATATTAAATTTATTTCACTGGGATCTACTGTACTTAGGAACATGGTATTTTCAGGCTCGCCCCCTATTACATGGGACTTAAACATATCTGGCGAAATGTGGGTGTTACTATAGATACACCTCTGCCTAACCCTTCGGGGATTACAGGCGTGATGTTATGTTATTATTTTAAATACTAAAAACTCATAGACGAGGTTGTGGGTTCAAATCCGGGCAAGTAATCAATGTGACTTTTTCAATTCATATGTACGTTCAAATTTGACATCGGTGAAGGTAAATATCATGAGGAAACCTGGATAATTTTGTTTTTTAAGCCCCAATGGTGTAGCTCTTGGCCTGCATCTCACCTGATAGTAAGTGATGATCAGGCCGAAGGTGGAAGCGGAATCCTCAACCACAGAGGACCTGGCTATATTACCTCTAACTGCCGCAACACAACAATGCTGTTAACATTGTTGCGGCATCAACATCCCCACATGAGAACTATGCGTCTCACTGACGTCACGCAAAATCCTGCATCGCGCAAGCAGAGTTTACCGCGCAACTAGCATAAATACTACATCCCGACATCAACCGTCTGGCAGTTGCCCACCAGTCACAACACCCGTCTGGTCGGAGGATCCTCCTTTTTCTATAGAGGATGAGTGAACTTTACACCCTGTTCCTCATACCTCTAAAACATTATTGTTATGGCGACTGACTTAGATTAATATAAGTCTGAATTCGCAAATTCGCTTTGAGAAAGCGTGGTGATCAAATTTCTGGAATTCTCTGTATGAGAACAGACCTAAGCCGTGCAGTAGAACAATAATAGTCTGGTATTTAAAACTTCAAAAGAGTAATAAGTATCAGTTCGGCAAAGAAGAAGACACACGATGCTAGGAGATTAATAAATTGATGAATTAGGTATTAATTACAATAGCCTGAAGAAATGAGAACAAGCGTATTTTTTTAGGCATTGTTAAAACCATCTTAATTCCGTCGTGCAATGGCAACTTACAAGCCATACCACAGTAGACTGTTTAATTTAAATTACCATTATTATTACATACTAAATACATCAAAATTCATCATCATTCATTCATCATTTCAGCCGAAAGACGTCCACTGCTGGACATAGGCCTCCCCCAAAAGTAGGGGGGGGGTTACCATAATCGCCACACTTGGCAGGCGGGATGGCGATCGCAGTATGGTGAGAAAACGCTGCTGCCCATTCTCTAGTAAGTCCCTTAGTCGCCTTTTACGACACCCACGGGAAGAAATAAGATGGTGCTATTCTTTACGTCCGGCACCAACAAAAATCACTATCAAAATTCATAAAACATTTTAACTGCTCAAAACCTCAACCAATCACAGAAAGCATTAAGCGCCATCATTCGTGAATAACTGCGACAAGATAAAATCAGAAGACAATACTAGCTAACAGTGAGCGATAAAAGTACATCATGCACTTAGCAAGCAATACATTTAGTACAACGGATAAATGTCATCGGGGACAAAGTAATGGGTCGTAAGCCGAACTAACAGTTCGACAGTAAAACGTGAAATTGTGAATAGGTGTTATATGCAGGATATGAGCCTATAGATGAATAAAGAAATAGTACAATAGTTGAAGATAGTGAGACTTTTGATAACCGATTTTATTTTACATCAATCTAATCCAAGACATTGCTAGGTAGGTAACCTAAACCCTCCGCAATTAAAAAAACTGGCCAAGTGCGTGTCGGACCACGCACAATGAAGGGTTCCGTAGTGGTGATTAATTTATCCTAAGAATATTTTTAACATTGTAGTTGAAAAACATGTCCTCCGATACATTCCAACTGCAAATGTAAGTTTGTACGCACAATATTGGGAGGTTTATCATGTTATCTAAGACCATAGACTTCTTAGCTTTTCCTGTAATTTATAATTCTAGAAATATTTGCATTTCTTTTTTCAAAATGTTAGTCTTCTTAGTTTAGGAGATAGGTCCCGTATCTATTTCCAAAACTAAAGAGACTAACATCGTAAATTTTCATTTATTTTCTTAAATAACTTTAAAACCATTTATATTAAATCACAAAAAAAAATATACCGATAACGGTTAACGGTTTATATAATCATAATTAATTATCATGCATGCAAATATGAACAATTGATCTTATTTTTTTTTCAATGACTTAAATTTTGTCATTTTCACACAAACGCAAAGTATTTTCCCGTAGGTATTGCTTTTCCTATGTATTTTCAAATATCTAAGATGATTTTAGGGTTCTGTATGTCAGAATGAAAAAACGGAACCCTTATAGGATCACTCGTGTGTCTGTCTGTCTGCCCGTCCGTCTGTCACAACCAATTTGCTCCGAATCGAATGAACCAATTAAGTTGAAATTCGGTACACATAATTATCAATTTCTGTGACCCAAACACGGATGTGTTACGTAAATAAATGAAATTTGGTTAAGGGGGTCACCTGGCAGAAAAAGAGAAAAATATTGCCCACTTTCGGTACCGTGTGATATATCACATGCTTACTGTGTCAAGTATATTTTTTTTGTAATTTAAAATACTTAAATGGTTTTAAAGTTATTTAAGCGAATAAATGAAAATTGACGATTCCCCCGTATCTCCGAAACTACATAGAATAACATTTTGAAAAAAAAATGCAAATACTTCTATACTTATAAATTACAGGAAAACCTAAGCAGTCTATGGTCTTAGATAACATGATAAATCTCCCAATATTGTGCGTAAAAATTTACATTTGCAGTTGGAATGTATGGGAGGACATGTTTTTCAACTACAATGTTAAAAATATTCTTAGGATAAATTAATCCCCACTACGGAACCCTTCATTGTTCGTGGTCCGACACGCACTTGGCCAGTTTTTTTTTATTGCGGAGGTTTTAGGTTACGTACCTAGATATGTCTTGGATTAGATTGATGTAAAATAAAATCGACAAACTAATCTTTATTTTATCTTTCTGATAATTCATTCGTGTCTAAACGCTCGCTTACATAATTAACTTTGATGTCCTCGATACAAATACAATCGCTTTTTTTTTTTATTTTTATTTGTCCTTAATTGCCATGAAACAAAATAATTATGCGTACAGTTTCTTAATGGAATTTAAATGGTTATTCATTAACAATGTGTTCACACTATCGGGACCAATAAAAGCTTTATCTTCGAACAAACTTATCATCTTGTCACCATGTTTACAAGACAGAGTTGCTGTAACTTTTTTATGTAAAAAAAAAATTAAAGTATGGTTCCGTAGTGACCTTAAATTTTATGAATAATACCAGCCAAACCACACTATACAATTATAATAATTTAAAAAAAAAATATATAAATAAAATAAAAATAAAAAATATAATTATTATAATAATAATTATAATTATAACTACCTATAATTATTATTATAATTATAACTACCTAGAATTATTATTATAATCACAAATTAAACAAATTACACAAATTGAATTATTATAACAATATAATAATAACCTGCTTATTATTATTATAATAATTATACACTGTAGGCCGCCTCTTCACATACAGACAAGGCACAAGCATTGATCACCACGGCTAGACAGTTCAGACTAATACATATTAAGACGAAAGCGTCAGGTTAGCCCCGCGATATTAAAATTTTCGTAAGGGTTTTGCAAATTACAAGCCTGTATCAGGTTGTACGAGTATGTTGATCTAAATATGGTTTGCGGCCGTAACAAACATTTATTTATAGAATTATAATCATAAAAATCATCATTACAACCCTCTAAGTTCATATAACCCTATTGAATGACTATTTCATGAACTCATGACATTTGAGGCCAATTCTAACTTAGGAGTCGTATTATTGATTCTAATGATTATAATTCTGTAAAGCCGTATTTGTTACGGTCGCGTATCATATTTTTATCAACTTACAACCTGACGCTGACCTGCAAATTGCAAAACAAATTAAGAAAATTTGAATTTCGCGAGCTACCTTAGCGCATCCCTTTTAACTATAAGCCTTTCCTTCACCTATATCGGAGTCTCTAAGATAAACTCAGAAAGTATATACGGAAAGAAACGTAAATAGATTTACGGTCAAAATGATAAAAATGGTGTATCAAGAACATATCTTGAAGAAAAACACTATTTTCTTGCTAACACTTTTATTCCGCACAACTGCACTATTTCACAACTGAACGACAACTGGCTCTGCACTACATTTTATTATTTAAAATGACTTGTCCCCTACTCACAAATAACAATAACATCATAACCGTTATTTGTGTGTGCCAAAGTAAAATAATCCTTTCATATTCAGTTGCCATAAAGAAAATACATTTAAAAGTTTGCTATAACAATAATAATTTGTACTTTGACAGTGTTACCATAGTGAATATTATAATTCGGTAAATATTTTTTTTTTTTATTAAATCAAAGAAATCACGACAATATTATTTTTTATGTAATGACATCAGGATGTTCTATATTAATTATATTACATAAACATCGGTGTGTTCGTATCCACACCATGATAATTCATTCAATATTAATATTATCACTTTCGTTTCCATAAACCTCATTTTACACCATACTACACTCTTAACACATAACTAGTCTTGCAATTATAACTAATAGAGCTGAGAAATAGAATTACGGGTAGCAATAACGTTAATAATATTAGTTTTGAGAATCGCGTGTAGCGTAATAGTAGCCAACCCTAATAGGCCGTAATACCCACGATCACCGTTATAACCAATGCACTGGTCTGTTAGCACACACTGTTGCTTACCACTCACATGGAAAATTCCATGAAAAAGAAAAGGTTTTTTGTAATGGTTTTATGTACTGCGGGACCCTAAAACAGTCATATTCATGTCTCCGTACAAAGAAAAAGTTGGTGATGGGAATCATTTATCTCTTTGACAAATAACTAATCATAGATATATGCACCGCGGTATCTCGCCTACAGTCACACATTATTTACCATTCATTTCAATTCGAAAAGATACAACATTTTTCTAAAAATTTTAGAAAACGATCGTAGTTTCTCCAAACCGATACCCCCAACCCACCCATTCCATATTTATTATATCGCATAATTACGTAGAAAGTTTACGGTGGCACTAGTACATCTTGCAGTAATTAGCCAAGGAAGATGAGTACTACTCTCTCTACCTATGTGCAGCACTTATATAAATAATCATTAGAGAAAGTTGTAACCGGCTTGTGCAATACCGCCCTTAGATCGCCACGAATCCTGCGCCCCATCATTAACAGACTTTCACCAAGGAAATGCAATTTTCTAGAAAACGGTAGCGCGAAGACCATTGCCGTTTCTGTTTTTACCCGTCCGTGAGTCGCCGCGGGCTCTGTTACAGCATAATGTGGTTTAACTGGGCTTTGAGAAACGACCCACTTCGGCGGGAATGCAAATCGTTGTCTTTATTCCCATACGACCGCTGGACCGCCAAAAATGTGCAATTCTTGCATTCCTTCATCTGTATTAGCATAATATCGCATCGAATAATCTGCATACATATCAATTTGCATAATAAGCAGTGCCATAGAAGATGCACAGATATCCCACATTCCGCACCCGGGCCGTCCTTCACCTTTCGCTAAAGGAAAGGAACCCTGGCATCTCAAACAATGCTCCAAGTTGACAAACTTCCCGCGATACTGCGCTCACGTTGTGACACTGCTTTTTGCGATGTCGTATCTGGAATCCTCGTGAAATATTGTTCACGGACTAGTTCCACGTTTCATCAACGGCACCATGTCAAAGGTTATCATGCACGTAAATGGGATGATCTGTTTTAGCATGAAGTGATATTCCTAAGTACCTAACCTATCGTTGGCATACATCCGTCTGCTACCATGGGCGCCAGCAAGTTTATTTTCAGAAGGGTGTATCATCAGCTCCGCGAAGCGAGCTCGATCATTTTTGCAGTTCACTTCGGATATCTTAGGTTTTCGTTTCCCATTCATAATAATTCAAAAAATGTAGGATGCAAGAGCGAGAGACGCGAGCTCGATAATTTTTGCATCCGCCTCGGTTTACTTATTATGTCCATTCATACAGAAATAGGACTAATTGTGTCGATTTATACAAAGAAGCTTAAGAATTAAGATAGAGTAGGATACAAGAGCGAGCGAAGCTAGTTCGCTATTGTTAGCACCGCCTTAGGGTCGATTAGATTTTCGGAAATATGAGTTCGGTACTTCATGCACAGAAGCTATAGAATTGAGAGGAACATTTTAGGATCTCGCCTCGATTAGGTTAAGTTCTCTATTAATGTATTAGTTGTCTCGGTTTCGGTTTTAATGTTTTTACATCTTTATTTTGTTTTGAAGCCAGGGAGGCGTGAATGCTCCCTCTTGCACCCTGTCCCCGGCTCCTAAGTCTGCTACTCCATTCTTAACAAAAAAAACGGTATTATTATAAGGAAATCTCATAAGTTACCTACGTTATTAAAGGCACACAATGGGCTGGAGCCAAGGAAAGCTGCAACATGTTTAGTCTTGGCGTGAATCAGTCGTGATCCGTTTATAATGCCTCCAGTCAACGCCTCGCGTGTCTGTAATTATATAAAAATGACGAGGGATTAAACTCCGAGAGGCGTAGGCCGGCCACGCGCTCGAGTGTAGGTAAGCCACCGTACACACTGGCTGTAAACCACTTCATGTTAATAAGCGTTCATAGAAAGTATTATAATATACAAGAAACTGCAGTGCATTTTTATCCTCAGTTAGGCATAACAATTTGAAACAATTATATTTAATGAAACATTCTCGTTTCCATGGTAAGGTACAGTCAATGGGAACGACTCTTTACATACACAGTTATTAACACATGGGCATAATGTATGCAAATCTTAATCTACCTTTTGTAAAACATTAATAATATTTTAATCTAATATTGCAACAACAGCTTTCTTTTAACAACTTTCATTCGTACTATCAAATTTCTGAGAATGATTTACTTATAAGAGAGCAGTGGGCCGAAACTATTGAGTAACCTATTATATCTATGCCCATAAATAATAAAATTGCAAATGGCAATCTTTGTTTGCTATAAGAGTTATAACATTGAGCGAAATCTTTAATTGCTTTTCGATCAGTTTGTTTATATAATCGATATAGATGCGATAAATTATATTTCGGCATTCACTGGGTATTTTATTTTTTACTCACATTAATAACGAAAATGGTTTCGATCGACATGTATCAATTTTATTACTCTACTCTGGTGCTACGAATACCGGGTTGTACTACTCCAGAACTGTGTTCCGGTAAATTAATTTATATTCAAGAGGCACGATGGGCTTGTTGATAGGTATATGGACTTTGCTCATGAACTGCAAGTACTCATGTAATGAGGATGATACCATTCCCCCATGCGTTTACCTACCATTAATTAATTACCTGTTTAATCACTTTTCTTAACATAGTTTTTGTAACACCAGTGAGCTTTTGGATGTATCGGATATATATGTGAAAAGATTAAGGGCACAATATTTGGCGTTCTTTAAGTATAGCTTTGTGGTGGCCGAGTGGTAACGGCCGCGGCTTACGAGTTGTAGGTCGTAGGTTCGAACCCAGACAGGCGCTTTACTTTGTGTAAATTATTTCATCACCATTGCTCTCAAAATGGTGAAGGAAAACATTGTGGCATGTCCTAGAACTAAAAATTCGAAGACATGTGACATCTACCAACCCGCACTGGGCCCACGTGGTGGATTACGGCCCACTCCCTCTCACAGAAAGAGGAGGTCTGTGTCACAGTAGTGGGAACATTATAGGCTGATTATGTTAAGTATAGCTTTTACAGGCGAAACACAACGTTGAAAAGTAAATATTTGATTCGAACCATTAGCTATGTTTATCTACAATCACGCCAGTATGAAATTCAGATCAGACAGCATTCATTAAGGCCATGGTCTACTTCATGCGAAACGCCAAAGAACCCAAACACAATTTCGCATGTTCAGACATGCGAAAATGTGTTTGGGTTTTTTGGCATCCCAGGATGCAGAATTTTCTAAGTACCCAAGCACTACAATAGAACAAGATGCAGGTTCTAGAATACACTAGACTAAAATAGTGGAATATTTCATTCAGGTCATGGACAATTTTCAGAGAAACGCCAAAAAACCCAAACACATTTTGCCATAACTGAGTTGAATGAAGAATTTTATAACTATACATTAGTACTACAATGAGTATGTTCGTGCCGTTTGGAGTTGAAACACTAGAGCCATGGGTACGAGTGGGCACCTTGATTTTCGGGACATCGCCAAGTGGTTGGTCGGTTCTTCACGTGACCAGAAAGCCAACCTAATTTTGGGACAATGTGGACGATTTTTTTATGGACTATGATTCCTTCGCCCTCCCCTTTTATACACGTGCATATTATTATAATTTTTATTTTAAGACTGTTACTTGGTAAACTATATATATATTTCGCTATGAATACAATACTAAATTAAATAAGAGATGAAGGCAAAAGATTCTAACACTAGACTAAAATAGCCGGATATTTTACCCGTATATAACCAACGGGCTGGTGTCGAGGACTACCTCTCTACCACAGCGGGGAGTCATCAAACAAAACTGAGTGAAATCAATATCGTAATGAGTTAATTGCGCAACAAAACGGCGCTATTCATCGGTACCGGCCGTTATGTTGAAGATCCACGAAAACAATACCGCTTTCAATGAATGGAAGTGCTACAGTATCAATATTGTTTTTGTTTGTTTTTATGTAACATCATATAACACTCCATACGTACATAGGCTCAGCGTTTTATTATTCTTGGCTTAGCTCGTATTTATTATTGGAGCAAGTTGGAGCAAATGCTTTATCTGATTCATTTATTTCATTTCCACGAGTTTTTCTTAAATGTATAGAAAAAAAACGATCTTGTCTTTGTTTCCTTATTCACAGGACAGCTGTGAAACGGCTGGAGGTGGCTTTACCGCTATAGATAGCGGTCCTTATACACGTTAGTTTTAAAAGACTATTTAGTAGTTAATATAGTTTATTTACTAGGTCAAATAAGGTCATAGTGTTAGGAAATAAGGAAAAGTGTGTAAGGAAAAATAAAGCTATTTTATTTATTTTATTCACAGGACATGTCGCGCTTCTGAAAATTATACATTCTAGCCATTATAAAGTACTATCTCTTTTCCTAAACCCGGAAAAAGTTGTGAGTAAAAGTCGGGCACTTGTAACTTCTAAGGAAGTAAGCTTATCTACACTGAATAATTAAATAATGCCATTATAAAGTCGCTTTTAGTTGCAGATTCATATTAATAAACGAGCTGATAGGGACTCGTTACCATGTTGTTTATAGTTGATAAGATCAAAGGAAATTAAATAACTATGTAAAAAATGTATATTCATCAATACTACAAAGAGAAAAATAACTTTCATTTCGGAAGCCGGTGTCTTTGGATCTGTATTTTAGTTTTTTGCCACCGACAACCGAAATTTATAAATTTTTGGGGAGTCGGTTGTTTTCTTTTTTGTGTTTTTTATTTTTAATTTTCACTTTTTAGCTATGGTACCTACCCCACACCAATTCGTATACCACTACTTTCTATGTAAAAAACAGTGACAGGAAGTATAATAAGATCATCAAGATACACAAAATGGATTAAAAACCTATATTAAAGCTAGCTCAGAAAGTACCCATGAAAAGTTAAGACTATTTTTATGGGACCACCGCGCAAGCTTCTTCTACCAAAAAAAAATAATTTCAAAATCGGTCCAGAAGTGACGATATAATTGATGAACAAACATTTTAAAAAAATACATCAGACAAATATATTATAGTCTCCTCTTGTTTTGAAGTCTCTTAAACAGCTGCTGATTTACTTCCCTAAGTTTTACTAGCACCTGGTTAACTCATAGCAATTCAATTTTTAAAGAAAAACCTGGCTAAAATACATTTTTTTTTCTTTTCTACACTTTCTTTTGCTCGAACTCAAACTTTCAGCGAAAAGTTTTCAAGTGTACTAGCAATTCTAGTGTCCATTAAATTCGTGACATCTTTTATGATGTTCCAAATCATTTGCTTCTGCACTCCTTTTATAGGAAAAATTGCTTACTCCTAAAGAGCGTGTACGCTATCTAGCGGATAAGAATGAAAGGCGGAAAATATTCTATTATCTAATAGGTATGTAATGAACGAGTATTCTCTGAAAACCAGCGCTGTGGCTCTGTCTCGCATAGGGTCGCAGCATTATGCTGAGCGGTGGCCGTTTTACGTAGATGTGACGCATATTTTCCCCCAACTTCTTCTTTTTTGTATTTGTGTTCTTTCTTTGCGTCATGTATACAGAAATAAACGTATTTTCTTTCTTTCTTCTAGTATTTCTTTTCCAATTAGAACAAAGTCCATAAATTGTAACTTAAACCAATTACTCATACCGTTGGTTAAGAATGGGACTAGGTAGGTACTTGATTATATCTCTCGATATTTACTCATACGCCTACATAAGTATAAAATATAAATATTCATACATATGCCACATCCAGTGATATACCATAAAACATCATTGATATCAATCGCTAGAGACGATCAAGACAATAAAACATAATAAACTCAAGGTTGAAACAAGAAAATATAGAAATTATTAATAGCAAGACAAATTGCAAAGAACTGCCATACAATACGTTGTCGCAACATTTATGATCTACAGGCACATACAGGCGTAATTTAACCATAATGTCATAAATGGTAGGGCCCAATATAACTTGGTATACGGCGAAATACCGAACTGACTGCAAAAATGTATGTATGTTGGCATATTGCCTTGACAACCAGCGCCATCGCCAAGGTTCAAGATAACATGGGTACGGTATACATCACACGCACTCACCTTGACTCAAAAGTACGTAGGTACCTTCTATTACACATGAGTACCTTCGATTGACTTAATGTTTGCAAAACATTGAAATTTACGTTTACTATGTAACATTTAACAGCTATTAGTGCTATTATGTGCGTCTTAATAACGTAATCAATACTAACGAAATAACTCCGTTGATTGACTTTTATGGATGGACATTGTTGATGAAAGCTCTCGCGTTTAAGCAATGGGCATGTACCTATGAACCAAACTACTAGATACTGAAGCAAAAGGTACGGTTAAGTTGTTAGGATGTCCAACTCTAGCGATAGTAATTCGGACGTAAACACGACCAAAGTTCCGTAGACAGGAGGCAGGCATTACGGCAGGAGCATCTTCGTTTGTTCTACAATATACTGGACTCATGAGAAAAGCATTCCTTTTTATTTTTTGGCTGGAAAATTATCAAATAACTTCTGCCGCTCTGGCCGGAGTGGAGTGTCAGACTTTTACTGGCTAAAACCCACCCGTGTTCCTTCAGTTGCCTGTGTGCCAGGGCCACGGTATTCGTTTCGGACAAACCCGCAACCCTGGCAGGCATTGGCCCTAACGGACCCCGTCGGTTTGTGCTGTCATCTCTTTGAGGCGCGTGTGAAACACAACGCGCCGTAGACCCGAGCCTAGTCCATATCGGACGGCGAGCTAATCATTGCTCACCGTCCGCAAGCCCATGCCTCGGCCTGCGATTCCTGATGCCCAGGGCATCTCCTGCGGTGACTAGGAGCGTGAGGGCGTGAAATTTGCCTCTCCCTCACGTTTTGCGCCTCCTCCTTCACGAGCATTACTGCTTCGAAGAAGAAAGGGACTGCCTCCCATGCACTCTCGCTTCGTACCATGGCCTGAACAGGGCCAGACGCGAGAGATCGCCGCCGTCGATCGCCTCCGTGAGGACACGGTGGTGCTCCGCCCAAGCCGGGCAGACCTCCACCGTATGCTCCACCGTGTCCTCCGAGCGATCCACACAGTGCTAACACCGTTTCCTCCCGCCTTATCTGGAACAGGAACCACCCGAAACAACCGAGTCCAGGAAGGACCTGCGTCAGGCGGAAGGTGAGGATGCCGTGGCGCCTCTCTAGCCACTACTCAAAGAGGGGACTTATCGCCGCAATTGTGGCGTGCCCAACTCAAGCGTTACTTAAAAGTAGATTCAAGCCATTTGATTGGTTGAAACTAGTTTTAAGTAATGCTTGAGTATTGAGTGACGGGACTTAAAGCTCGTACAGACTCGCGCAAGATTGAAATTGTGTTAATATTTTCGCGTCGCGCCCGTAATATCGCACTAGTCTGTACGAGCCTTAAAAGAGTTTGTTACATACCTACTTACTTAGTGGTCGTTTAGGAAGGCATGCTCAGTAGTGAACGTTACTGGTGGATACCCGTACGAAAGATCAATTTGTAAGCAGTATTTTATTGTCCTTTAATATTTTTCATATCACTACCCCAAATCGATTTAACAGCCGAATAATAATAATATTAAATAGACTTTCCACTTTAAAACAACGTGCTCTATAAATCCGTTCAAATTACGATACAAGCTGATAATAAACAACATTTTTAATAACGGAAGACAAACAGAGGTTCAAGTAAAAAAAAATATGTTGAGTTTTTTCTTAACACTAACGTAAAACGGTTTACACGGCAGGAAGCACAGGTTGATGCGTATCGGATGACCAAAGTACCAAACTATCCGGGATGGTTATCGCGGGATCTCATCCCGGAGTTACGAGCCATCCTGCGCCTACAGCTATCGAACATCGGGAACAGGGCTGGGCACGACAGGTGTCCGAACACGACTTTTCTTTGTTTTTTAATCACACCGCTTGAGGCGGAATCTGTGCTTATAAAAACTTTGTTGGTGTCGATGTAAATTGATATTCTGATAATAAAGTGTTAGTTTATAATGTATGTAATAAAAGGGCCAATTAGGAGTAGTCGATTCTATTTTATTTCTTCACGTAATGTGGCCATGGCACATTATCTAATTCTAACCTACAATATTGTTAAGGGCAGCCTTCGTCTTTCTTTCTTATATCCCTATATTATTATACATATCATCTGCCTCGTGGAAAATTGCGATATAATATACAAACTTCTCTAGATTTTTAATATACTTGCATGTATTAAAGTTTCTTTAAAAAAATCTGGGCTGTAGGCAGCCCTAACTCCACAGGATCTGTAAAATAACGGAAAATAAACTGTTAGTGTAGGTGCATAATACACATAGTTACAAACTGTTGTGAAAGGATTACCGACAGTATTAGCCATTCTATTCATATATAATGACAATAGGTGGTAATTATAATTTCACTTATTCAGATACGGTTTTAAATGTTTGCAATGATGGCCAGTCATAACAAAAAACCTCCAACCTTCATTGATTTTGCGGATCATTTGACAGACTATATTAAAAAGCATAATTATATTTATGTTTACCAACTTAATACATACCTACACAGCATTATCGTAATTTTGTCCTTTGTCGTAATTATAGATATCGCATGAATCTAAATAAAAGCAAAACACGGCACTAATTACCGTACTTGTGCATTATCCAATTCAAAATAAGTATACAATTTTAAAATGACATGCTTTTAATATAATTAAAAAAAAATGATATATACATTTTTTTCATTGGATTGCTGCGATTAAATGTGTCAGTTCCATAGGATTAATTAACTTATGCCCAAATTAATTAAGGCCACTTGTATTTGTTTGCAATCTGTCCTTCTAGAACCGATTATTTTATCAACATCTTAATTACACTAAGTTGTTTACTCAGTACATAATCTAATAAATCATGTTTTAATAACGCAGCCATCAAGTTTGATATCTTTATTAGATCTACATTGAACTAATATCTATCATAAAATCGATCATACTGGAACATTTTAGGCACAGAATCGGTTTGCGGAATTTTAATCGATTGCTCCTTAATTTGGGTATAAACTCGAACTGATGTGGGTGGTTTGATTCGAGCTTTATTAAATCACGTAATAGTGATTAAGTTATTGCTACGGTAACGTGATCTGATTGGATAATAACGGCCTGACTTGCCAATTATGTCCGTGCTAAAAGATTTTTCCATTCTAGAGAATGGAAAAATCTTTGATGGGTGGGTGGGATTAACTTTTTTTGCCTTCACGACTGCTTATCTCATTCACTGTATCTGTGATAATTTGAAAATAATTATGTTGCTGATGAATGGTATTTTTTTATGTTTTTAAAGTATTTGTGCTGTCTAAAAATACCTCTACAAGGTTGAATTCTCAGTTTCTACCCACAGGCTACATCACCCTTGTAAACAAAAGTTTTTGTTTTCTTGATGCACGTAATACCTATGATCAATCACAGTAAAATCACTCAAACCTAGGTCAGAACAGTATGAAATTGCTGTTATTTTCACTCGCCTATATAGAAACCGTCAATTCTTATTATAAAATGTGTTTAACAACATTCCAGCACCTTGTAATGAGCGGATGTCGGGAATCGATAGCAAAATTGTGGGCATATTTTATAATTTAATCACTATCATTGAAGAAATTTTTACTCTATCCGTTAAATGTCAAGGTTCAATTTCTATTGGTGTCGAAAATACTTTATTGTACATAGAAGAAACTGTAAGGTACAAAGTTGCTTTGAAAGTGGCCTTTATAAACTTCAGAATAGGTGCTGCATTTACATCTTGTGCAAGGGAGACTTGCAATAAATATAGGTAATAGAAGCCGGCGCCAGTCGTTTTGAGCGTGTGCTTGATAACATCACAGCTCTAGGCGTCAACACTATGCCACTATTTAAGAAATCACTAATTTGTTGGCTTCAACCATATTGATATGCGTAACATTTCTGTTAAGATCAAAAACCATTTGTCTAATACAAAACGTCAAGCAGATCAAAGTAGTGAATTCTGTAATGTATCTAGTACATTACAAAATTGGGATAAATAGAAATTAAACCTCAATATTATGTAAGAATTTAGGACGTACGATACATTTCCGTTAACCAAAATATTTTATGAGCAACATTCCAAAAAGACACGAGCGACCCAGATCAAGAAGATAAATCTATCATCAAATTACCACAATAAATAGGTCTTCTATGTCAATTTCGTAGGGTTTTCTGTATTGATGAGGCGTTGGGGACTAAAATAGCCAGCAACGCAATAGTCCCTACGTTAAAAGAATCTGTGATCCCCAGTCCATGTGTGTTCAAGTCTCAAGGAGAGACAAGAGTGGCGTTCCGTGTAGTGCAAGTGAGTAATCAGCCCTTTGTTTGTTCGCAGACAACACAAGGATGCGCCAACAAAATTAAAACGTATCCAGTGTGCACACAACGGGGAGTTTGTCCTGTGCAAACTGTGTGAAGCACTGACCTCAATTTTTCACTGAAGCCGCTTTTGATTAACAACTGATAAACTTCCTTATTGCATGCTAATTAAGGATGTTAGTGACAGAAAACACTGAATAATGTGCGTTAAAATTTGAAGAGAATATAATATTTTGGTATCAACAACATCAATTTATGAAAAGAATGATCGATCTATACTGTTAAATATTTAACGTTACTTAAAATCAGCTTTATTAATATGTTGCTTTTAGTCAATGAATCTGAAAATATTCTTGTACACTCTTCTAAAGACAAAATTCAAAATTACTTTCTTGTGTACTGATTTCTTCAACAGTAAATAAAATACAACGTTTCTCAGAACTATATTATTTGTAATCAATTGTAAATAGGTACATGAATACGAATGTTGTTAGCGCAAGTCCAACATTGTCCTCGAGGCTTTGCTTGAACTCATTATTACTCCCCATAATTCTTCGGGTCTCGTCTGGATCCGGTTTATATTGTTTCATACTTTTCACTGTTTATAGGCGATTTATAGTTTCTTACACATAATGAACGGTTGAAGGCACTACGTACATACTTTGCTGCAATTTGCACGATGTTAGCGCCATTAAAGCTCGCCTTTTCAATATCAATCTGGTTCACTTAGAAGTCTTCCTATCTAGATTCTTGGAATTGCATCAATTTTATGTACGCAGTCAATAACTTGGTGAAATAACTTCAGAGAACAATTTTACTCTTTATTTTTGTCTAGTGCGCACTTTTGTCCACTGTTATTTTCTCTGCATAACCTATCCTTTTCCGGTACCTATTGAGACTGGTTTCGGACGCAATGGAAAACCAGAAAACCAGATTGCCGCCTTAGTTCCGATTTTGCTATTAAGCAAAATCGGAACTAAGGCGGCCATCTGGTTTTGTCCAGACACAATGGTGCTATGGCCACATTGTCGCCCAAAGATTCATGTCGCGTTTTCGCAATAAAACTACATGTTCGATCTACGACGAACTATATTGGCCACATTGTTAAAAAAACTTCGTAGTTAAAAACGTCGCACTAATTCAGGCAAACTAGACGCGGGAAAAAAATAATAGATTCATTTTTGCACGGTGTAAAAAATATATTCTAGCACGGTGTAAAAATGGACGACTTAAGTCACGGGGAAGCGTGACTTAAGTGCGGGTTTGGTTCACACAGTGCTATAAAATTAATTACAGCATATATCCAGAGCAGAGATCTGTATAACCAAGCGGATATATTGAGTCACGGTGTTGGTCGAGTCATGATTCAGATGTAACGTGTTACTTGCCTTGAGTGACACTATCGAGCGGCCCGTCTGCCGTTGTACATGCTTGTAATAGCCGATCCTCCGGTACACCGTACACACATAATCAATACTTCACATTGATGTTCTACTTGTAGAGGTGCCGCCATGATAGTTGTATTCAGGAAGTTATTAATGTTTGTACGAGTGGTACAGTTTTATGTGGTTTTAAGAGCCAAACGTATAATCAGCTTGGCAGGGTAACATAAAAGAATGCTTTAAGCTAGTGAGGAGAATTGAGACAAAATCCCCTATTGAAGTTAAAGAAAAATGTTAAACTGAAATAACTAACATCCAACCTATTCACTTGGTGGAAATAGCAATACAGTCTTCCATCATCCCATTCGATGCCACCTGTTTTAAAAAAAAATTGATTGTGACAGGTGCCACCAGAAGAAAAAAAAAATAAACGCACTAAAACCTATAACTTAGTAAAACATACATGAAAAGCGTACGGGGGCGTTGTAGGCACACAAATAAAAAAAACTAAAACGCACACGAGTGCGTTACTGGCATGGAATAATTAATTGAAGACTGTATTGCTATTTCCACCAAGTGACTAGGTTGGATGTTATTATAGAAATCTATCTGCATCACTATCGAACTCCCTCCTAGAGAAAATGCAAACATTTACCGTATCTAGCGCCTCCATCAATACATTACACGCACGAAAATAACATGTTTGTATTATGAATCTCACTTTCATATCACTCACAGTCATAACATAACTGTGCTGTCAGATGTACAGTAGCGGATCAGCGTCATTAGCCACGACCACGAAGCTTGATTTACGCAATATGTGCTTTACAAATTAGCCGTTTAGTGTTATCTGCAAACCCGCTTCGAGCGGTGGACGTGCCGTATTTATTTGTACTCATAAAATTTGCCTAGAAGCGATACGAGAGTTAAATTCTGACAATTAATAAAAAGATCATCATAAAAAATAAATTATGAAAGTGAGAACAAATTGCTTCGCGAGGACGTGTGTTTATAAATACGTGTCCAGAAATAATAATACGCAAAGGAATATAATTAATCCTTTTATTGCGTGTTTTATCTGAACTGGGCGTTGATGTATGGTCTTCATGCAAAGCTAACGAATAAGTGGAGATTTCATATTCACAAGCGGTAGAGCTATAAAGGCTATTTTCTAATCTCTACATCAGATTACAATGCGCGGGTACAGTTCATATAAGTCACGCTCTTAACATTTCCAGTCTCTATGACTCTTTGGAAATTATTTCACTTTCTCCGATGAATCCGATAGGCCCTAACGACGACTTCTCATTCCTCAACTATTGGACAGGTGCCTCATTGATTATCAGTATTAGACTCCATTAAGTGTTTAACTCGATACCATTCGCTAACCGGTTTATGTTGTACAATTATTCAATTTAATCTCACGACTTTTTTTCCCAGTTGCGACACTTGTGCAATATTTATTAAGGTTGCGTTTGTTACCAGTTATAATGTGTATGGGAACTCGTTGTGGATATAGTTGGACAATGGCTTCCAGCATTTTTCAACTCTTTGATTTCCGGTGATATGAACACGTACGAGATGGTACTCGTAAATTAGGCGTGGCTATATATATATGGTATAATAACCATGGGGACTTTGATCCGCACTATAAATTATATCTTTTCTTCGTGATTTTGCATCAACATAGTCGGTTTTTCATCAAATCATCCATTTTTACAAAGGAACTGTTAACCAGCATAGCGATTCACAACCGTTCGATATGCTTCCCTGCCGAATATCAATCAATGTTATAAAAACAGTCCTATAAAGGCTGTTCACAAATCCAAAACCCGAAAATGTTAACAGTTTAAATCAAATAGATGATTGCCATTCTTCCGACAGCTATTTGTAAAGCTAGTAATTATGTCATTTTCGACTCGATAACCTGTCGAATTGTTGTGAATAGCTATACTAATCTTCCTGTCACGTACTTTGAAATATTTGTCTTTTAGTCACTATACGTCTTATGATTTCCAGCGCTCTGATTTCTTATAGCTTTGTTGCAAAGCCAACGTGGTTAGCAGTGAAGTCTTTAAAAATTCTGGAGGAAAAACTCCATCCATTAAGGATCAACATTGCCAAAACCGAAGTGCGAAAATAACCTTGAATTTATCGTAAGTACCTACTCATGAGCGTTAATTAAACACTACATGATAATAATCCGTTCTGGGTATTTGCAGTAAATCAAGTGTATAACAAGTCGAACGCGCAAACACAAACAGTTTACAAGGACATGTCGCGGTTATTGCGGCCACATACACACTCAAAATTGTAAACTCTCTTCAATCAAGGCCCTCACATTCGAAAAATAACTTCCTCAGAAAGAATCACGTTAAGAAATGAAATAAAATATTTAAAAACATGAGCAAGCAACAGACAATACTAAATGCGCAGAGATAATATTTTATTTGACAAGAACATCACCACACAAAAGAACGTATGTCATTCTAAATACACCGTCGAGACCGTCATTCATATATATCATTGTTTCATGTCCTATTGTCGATTGAGATTTCTATAACGTATGATGTCCACGTTTTATGTTCAGCTGCTCTTTAGCCTTATTCAGTCAAGTAAATCAGAGAAGATCTCGTTGGCAGGGCTATCTATCATTAGATCCAAATCACGTACCAGTCCGATCCTCAGTCATGCATAAATCTCAATGACCGATTCCATCCGAGACAAACACGAGCAATTAGACGAAACTTGTAATCGTTTAATCTAAAGCGAGAGATGAAAGTAGCTGATAGTTTATCTACTGGATCAAGAATCCCGATGCACGGACACTACGATTTACTTACTACATGTCATATTCTTGTCACTGCGATGCGGCATTTTAGTGCCTACGTCGTGAATGATATCGTTTCTATACTTATTTCATTTCATCATTACGCTCAATTAAATACGCTTCGGGTACTCCGATTAGATTAGAATGATGAACATGTACGGTAAATATTAATAGATCAGCTTTATGGAACAGGTTATCTACAGTCGTCCGTACGTCACTGGCTGTCCGCTCGGGGCGGCTATCATAGCATCGTGTACATCATCGCAATTTTACACAGTATCCTGTCCGATTACATCTAAAGCTTTCACCCACCTCGTCGATTGCTGATTCATTAAATTCTTTAATTGACGTTAAATATCGCGATGATTGCGAGGGTTCATTCGTTCTTGACCTCACTTCTATGAATTAGTGACAATGCTTTTATAGCTATTGTGGATTTAATACTTTCTTTGTCGAGTGGTTATTGAATAGATGTTATTTAAATAACCACTCATTCATCCATCCATTGAATGATTACTCTTTCATCACGAATTTTATGTTCTTCATTAATTCTTCTAACCACGCGTGAGGCAATACTGTTATAGTAAATGAAGACAGACTGTTTTATAAATACCAGGCGAGAATTTCTCGTACCGATGGTATTAAACGTGGTTCCGCTACACCTGCACGGTGCACAGCGCTGCATATGAATCTACGACGGACGGAGCAGATAGCGATCGCTACCCTCGACTCGGCCGCTCCGCTGTGGCAAGCGGAACGTTGGCGCCACTAATGCGATCAAGGGATCCGATTTATTAGTCATATCTCTGCATCGGCCGATACACCTGTACGTGCCCGATTTAATGCCACAGCGGAACAACTAAGGAAACATTTTATTACCCATTGCGTAACCACCATGCTTACCTATTACCAGTCACTTGTATAACCATTCGTTTCTAAACCGTCTACTTTGTAAATTGTTTGTAACGTATTTATTTATTGACGTGCTCTTGAACTTGATCGCGTTATCGGTAGTTGTAGATCTGTCCGATTATTTTCAGCTCTGCCGGCTCAATAGCGAACTGTCGGATATAGTTTGTATAACATAAGTGGTGGATTCCAATGCGTAATTTCTCCGAGACCTTGAAATTGTACTGGTTGCTTTCACATGTAGCAGACTTGTGACGTCACATTCGTCTTTGCGATAGGTTTTATCGGCAGATCGGACGTGGTGCGGGAGTGCTCCGACATGCAAGGTCGAGTCGTGGCGAAACTCTCTCCGGCCATTGACTACCCTGTCCGATCAATATAAGTTGGACGCCGGCGAGCCTTGTCCGACGTAGACCGATGTGACACCCGGACACTTTGGTAGTGAAAACAGAAACTCATTAGAGCTTTTAACGACATGTATACGAGGTGCATAACATTGCGATTGATTTGACGCTATCGCAGCATTATGATCTAAGAAAGCGCCTGACGTCTATACTCAATCGCTTTCCAACGCTAAAGAATATTTCAAGACAATCGGAATCGGTTTTACGACACAGCCGGGTATGGTGTTCCGGCAATGGAACAGCCGTTGAGATATCTATGTGTTGCACATTGTTACAGTCTGCTTTAGAAGATGTACGAGCTGGGCTGGACGAAATTTTGCTTTCCAGTTCCAGTGCAATTCCAGCATGTTCAATGTTTCCAGTTTTGTGTGGCCCAATCGTTTCTATATGTGGGTTAGACACCATGTTTCTTTGCATTAAGTTTGTATTTTTTTTGTATGTTAAATGCAGCATTAATAATGCAGGTATGTGTATAAGAGCTTTATTAAATCTTATGAAGGTAAATATTTTTTTTCTTGAATTTTCTTTCAAACTCCCAATTATGATTTCTTCGGCTCTGGTGTTGAGGGGTGATTGGTATTATTGAAACAATTTAAATGTCATATAAAAATGTATTATAATGAGATAACTGTAGACCTTTACATAGGCACACAAACTTTTATCCATCCATAGTTCATTATTTACAATGTTTATGTTTAAAGTTCATCATAAATCTAATGCGAGGTGTATTACCGTATCTTTTTATTTACATATAATATCAGGATTATTTACATAAATCATTTTCAATTTCATAAGTATATGGCTGACATTCATTCCGATATGCAACGTCTATATTTAATTACAACTTCCGTCTCCATATTCACAAATGGAGATATTGTGTAGGATACCCACACAAACGTCGAAATAATATGATTGCCTTACAGGTACGATAAAACTAAACTATATTTAATTATATACAAACCAGTCTGGGGATTTATAAAGTACGTTTTAAAAATAATTTAAATGCTGAGCGATGGCCGTTTCTTTCTGACGCTTTTGCTGTTTTTCCCGAATATTGTGCCAATTACCTGAAAAATAAAAAGAGATTTGTTATAACGAAGTCATTAAAAAGAGTTGAGAACTTATGTTTGGTTGAGTGAACACCTCCGTTTAAAAATATAATAATGGTGTGTTCAAATAAAATGTATTTCCCTAAAGATTACCCCAAATGACATCCCATTTCTTTCCCCTAAGATATCGTCAAAAGTATTTCCAAAGTAGACACATGTTGTATTGTAGAGAGTGTGGAATGATCAATAGTAGATTTCACAAATCACACGCTGTTTTCGAAATAGTCACAGAAAGAGCTTCAGGGAACTCACCTTGGAGACGGAGTATGCAGCGAGCTTGCGCCTGGGCGCGGGCAACAACAGTGCGAGCGCGCGTGCCTCCCGCAGTAGCGCGTGGAAGGCGAGCGCGGCGCCCGCGCACGACTCCGCCGCGGACACCTCGTAGAACTGACAGCCGAATCTCAGCGACAGTTCTTGACCCTCCTCTGCATGGACCTCCCTAATTGATAAAAAAAAAATCGTAAGCTTGTGTGTGAAAACTAAGGCCGTAAGCCGGCTTGCCCAAATGCCAATCACACCTGCCAGAAGTGGCAGTGATTAATTACTGATGATATGAAAATTTACCTGTGATGGTTATCAGTGTCACGGATTCCATTCGTCATTCGTTTCATTATACGCATAGACGTACCTATGCATGCATGTATTTAAACTACGGGGACCGGTAATATCTAAGTAGACACTTATATGAAACCCAGTTTAATAAAAATTTAAAGATGAGAACAGTAAATTCATACCTGGCGTGTTCGAGGTCACGTTTGTTCCCCAAGAGGGTGACGGCGGCACAACCGGGCAGGCGCGTGCGTTCCAATAAAGACAGGAGTTCGGCAGCAGCGAGGAATGACCGGCGCTCGCACACAGAGTAGACCACGGCGAACGCGTCGCCCCATCGTACGTGCTCTGCTAGGCAGCCGCGAATCTAAGAACAAACATGTCTATTAGAAACTAGAAACCCTTAGTAACCCTAGAAGTTCTGGAGGATAGAGCATCTTGGTAATCCAGGACTTGTTTTAGCCAATGATCACACCGATGTGATACAAAGACAGTCGAAAGGGATCCAGATATACTCGTATACTTAATATTGAAATCATCTGAGGATGTGACTGGCATACGAGGTTCTGCGGTTACATACTCGGTTTTGTAATTATGGAGGTTACAACTTATTTTGGTCGAGTACATTTAAAGTTGGGCTACAGGTAATGAAAGATTTCAATTAAAAACAACCATTTTTTTAATTTTGACCCAGTTTATTTGCTAACCACCTGCAGCAACAATAAACAATATTTTATTCTAGTCTATTGTATTCCAAATCGTAACTGCTTGAAAGATACACGCAGATCACAAGTGGATTCAAAATGCCATATCAGACGCGACACGGTTTTGCGTTGTATAAGCATCTATGCTATGTTCATTAATTTCAAATACATTATTTTAATTATCTGACTGGTCCACAGAAATCTTTAGTTATAATGTTCTGTTGACTGTACTCTACTACGCTACCTCAAAATTTTAAAATATTCTGCATTTTCCTGTCCGAAGAATTTTGGAGAAACGAAATTCAGCTGAATAAATTAAATGCTTTTGAGTTACGAAAACCTTCCAGCACGACACAACTAGGTATTATTCAGAAAGCACATGTAGTTTCTATTTTAGTATAAAAGCATTGTTTCAAGAATAATGCATGGTATTTAAAACCCTATTGCGCTCGATAAATCCCAATGCAAAATAAATGTTCACCTCGAGCCCGAGAATCTGGAATAGCTAAAATTGTAAATAAAGTCAGTGAACTTAACTTATAAATGTAAATAAAGTCGCAAGGCACAACTGGTACTGAATCTGGTATCGGGGCCACTCGCTTGCACCGAATAAAATCACCGGTTGCGCAATAATACGTAGCATCCAATCTATTCTGTTTTTTTAGTTCCGTTATCGATGCCTTTAATAAACATCATCGTTGTTTAGGAAACAAAACTGGTTTAAGAATCACTGCGCACCTATACAACAACAATAAAAGCATAACAATTACGTAACACGAATTCCGCCGTATATTCTATCGTAGCGTAGGTTCGAACGTAGGATTTCGCCCGCAGCCACACCGATGCAGCAAAGGCAACGATCGCATCTGATAAGCCGATACAAGCCACATAAACTTCGTCTAATTAAATTGTACTGCGGCCATCAGCCGCTAGTCCGCTACCAACACAGCCCACAGCAGATTAACATCTCCATTGTTTAATGGTAAATTAAGTTTGACCGTCCGTTTGCTATTCGAGCTTCGAGTTTTAATCTTATCGACGACGTCGAGCCTTTTGTTCGCAGTGACTGATATTTTAGTGTTAACGCTAAAAGCAACATTGTGGCAGACTCGTTACTTACCGAGCAATTAGATGTATCTAGTATTTCAACTTCTGAAACCGCACCGTCGAAAGCCACTCTGTGCTGATAAAGGAAATCTGAAACAAGAGAGTACGGTATAGAAGTGTGCATAACGATCGCTTTTGTACTGATATTGTTGTCGTCATTCGATAAAGACAGCATTTACTATGACAACGAGTACTGGGGCCGTATTATGAAGTATAAATGCCATTATGATTCCAGACCGAAAAAGGGACGGTGCTAGCGGTCATGTATAGATCCATCTCTCTCTTGCACTGGAATCATGATGGCATTAAAACGTCATAATACGGCACCTGAGCGGTTTCCTTAACATTTTAATTCTCGTCCTGAGAATGACGGCGCCCAGCTGACGCAAGCACGTCATATTTAAGGTCGGAAGGAAGCAGACATTTTAATTTTAATACATAATACATGCCACTACTGTAATAAATGACAGACATGATTGAAGTTTTTGTAAATTAACCAAGAATTGACGTCACTTAAATGTCAGTTCGATAGTTTATTGAATTTACCAATATCATAATACGCATTATCATAAAAGCACGTTCATCTACGTTGATAATTATTTTAAATACAATGATGAAAAAGAGATAAACACTTTTTATTATGATATTAATGATTCATCGAGTGAACTTTACTAACCTCCTGTCGAGCTATATTCTCCGATGTACCGCTTTGTTAGATAACGCACGACCACCGCTGTAACAAAAAGAGAACCAAATGAATAACATTGTAAGAAGCACGGCTTCATCGAAGACATATTGTAAATAGGCGAACAATTAAGAGGTCGTCACTCCCAACTTTCTAGAAGCGAGTGGATCAAACACTGATTAGTCCTTTCACTCCTGGAATTTCCATCAAAGGGTTGTACACAATACAAACAGTTATCAACAACAATGACAAGGCAAGTTGCGTGAATAGAAGCGGTCGTAAGCTACCGACGAAATGAAGTGTGGAGAATCCTGCAGCCCATCAAAAGGAACTAGTGGCGCTATTCAACAAGCTGATTGCTTGGCGCGACCGCCTCGGACGTGAGATTACGTTCGTACTTCACCCTTTGAAGTGTAATCGTTATAGCAGTTTCTATCATTTGGATGATGAACACGAGTAATTTGAATTCTGAACACGTAAGTTAAGGTGCCAAGCAGAAATGCACAAATCATGACATATTACCTACCTAGTGCTCATCGTGTAGTGGTCGTTAAATATGTAGTCAATGTTTATGCTAAGCTTCATGGTCAGGCACTAATTAAGCACCATTACACTGATGTCTAAATAGTAAAAGCAAATGACTTTTAATGATTCTCGTAGGAATGCATACGTAAATGCAAACATACAGTAATCATACTAGTATGTATGTTTTTAAGATTAAGTCGTAAAGTGAACAACTAGCTAAATTATTTTTATGATAACCACCCCAATATCAAATCTAGATATACTAAATATAATCACACCACAAAAGCCATATATATTTAATTCTAGATAGACATCTGTTTTCGTAACAAATGCTAATTAAAATTCCATTACAAGAATCGTTTACAACATCACCGTGTGGATAATAATCCCGAATGAGTTATCGCTGTTACTATTTGTGTCAGAATCTTGACCCTCGGCAGTTACACAAGAGTCCACAATGCTTTTATGCAACTGCAGCACGTTGTCGCATGACAATGGACTTGGAATGCATTCCGTACGCATTCTGGCGCAGACGGTTAAGGCTAGGATAGGAAATCTATTACCTTACAATACTGTGCCATTCCCGGCATGACGACGTAACTATAAGGAAACGATTCTGCTCTCTTAGTTTAAAAGGAAAGCACTGCGTAGTCCTCTCTGATTCAATTAATTTTCGATTTTCATGGAATTCTTTAGAAATCTTCATGAGTTTATGCGAACTGGTCATTCGGAATTTCTTTGAAAAGTAGGTACTTAAATAGTTCAAGGAATCAATTAAATATCAACAAAAGGAAATAAAATACACGGGTTCATAATAAAGTTACACTCACACAGCGTCCGTGTATGATGACATTAATAATTGAGAAAGAAGATCGATATCTCCGATATTTGATTGACGACCGGCAGCCGATAAAACATCGTCACGTCAATAAAGCAGCGTGCAGTAAAACCTTTTCAAGCGTTGGTAAAAATTACAACACACCATAATAATATCGTAGTTTATGAAACACGATCGAAATTCCTCACTCTCATTTTTCCTTTCGATTTTTTCCCCGTGTGCATTGAGTATTAAATGCATTACTTTCTCTGCGATCCGATTACGTACATAATCGTCGAGTGATAAAGTTTCATCGATCCACTTTTAACTGAAATATGCGGAATTCAATTAAAATGCAGTTTTAAGTTCGGGTCTATATTATTTTTAAGTTAGACTGGTGGAACTCTTGGCATTTTACCAGAGCAATTTACGTTCTTCTGGATTTTACGACATTCCTAATATAGTCAGTTAATAGGACTGCCAACAATTTTGTGCAGCATGAGAGTTGGGTAAAAAATCATTTAGTTATATTTCCACTCTACTAAGAATATATGTATGTACCTATATTTTTTAAGTTCCTCAACTACCAAATCGAATGTAATGTCATGCAGTCTTTGAAATAATTGGTGCTTCAGTATCAAGTTTCTTTATCCTTATTTCCTTTTAATGCCGAACCGTCCTCATTTAGACAAGCAAGTAAGTGTGTTTCGCTTTTTACCACTCAGACAAAATCCACAAAAAATAGCATTAAAAAAAAATTGATTGTAAAAAGCACATCTGTCCATTATGGTAGTGACGCCAGCACGTACAACACCAAAAAATTGTAACTCACAAAGTGAATATACATCATTTCGAAACGATTTACCATCAATTTACCTGTAATAAATTAGCTGCGCTTATTGTGGAGGATCAAAATATGATTAACGAATCTTCTCTGACGAGGCTCCAATAAAAAATACATCAAATTGTAATCATCGAGGCATAAAAGACAAATTACTGTGATCAAACAACACGGCACCACGTGGGTTGATAGATCGAAACTTATCTTTAAGAACAATGGATGCAGCTATCGACAGGAATCTTAAGGGTAATTAATAGATTACTGAACACATCCATCATGTATCGAACTGACCATCATAAACTCCAATGGCAACTATTATTACTTTGACTTAGTTTCTTTTGATACCGGTCTAACATAATAGTGGGCAGTCATGACAACAATTGTGACATCAATGCCAGGTGTTGTGGCGCAATTTGGGAGAGAAGTGTGACTAATTAGACTGCACTAGGCTGAGTTGACTAATTGATTGATGTCAAGCATCAGTAGCAGAAATGTTTTAAGTTCAGACGGAACAGATACAACCGCGATAAAGTTCTTAAAATCTGAATCTGCTCCAAACTGCAAATACTATTTCTATGGAATCTTGCTCATCGTATTTTTCTTCTTTCTCTTTATTAATGTCTTCTGCTAACTTCCCATTTGTCAAGACAATGTGTTAAATGTTTTTATCTGCGTGTACATTTCTTATCAACTTTCCATTAACAAAAAAAATACATGCCAATACTTTAAAAAATCTTGAGTCTTTAAAACTTTCCCGTGTCTCCGGTAATTTTTCTCACCTATGTTATCTCATAGTTTTAAATTTTTTCATGATTGATGAAATACTCCTATTCTCGCAATAGTTGGATTTAAAAGGCTATGTTCAAATTTGCTTTTAATGTTTCGCTATCGTTGTGATCCTAAACTATACAAACCAAAAGCCCTTATTTAAAACACGGCTTTTAAAATTATGTCCTCAACGTCATGCCAAACAAATTATGTAGAACCTCAATCATATAGACACATTACAAGTGAATATGTCAGAATCCGCGAGGTAAGGATGTCGACGATGCTTCAATACCTCCTCGCTGCACTCATTCATCATGCCGTGAGAAGGTCGTCGCACGGAGCGCTGCGCCCGCGCCGCCTTAGCCGACATATTCGACCAGGCCATTAAAGCTCATACCACATTCAATGTGGTTGTTAACATCCCATTTTGGCACCTTCGCGACAGTCCCGGCAAAAAATACATACACGCAGGCCCTTTATAAAAGCAATCTTTCATAACATCAAAAAATTGTAGCTCCTTTCCAAATTAAAGTTCGTTGCTCTCGGAACACAATTCATTTCAGACAAAAAAAAAACGGGCGCACGTTGACATGTATCTCTCTGCGGTGGACGCGTTAATTGAAATATTTTATTGACTGAACATAATTAATATTTTTAGTGTTTCAATTTTAACAGCCGGATAACCACAGGGTGCAAAGATACTTATCATATTTTTGTGCGAAGTATCAACGTGACCCAGATAGTCTGGAACGATATTAAGTATAGGGCACCACCGCGAGTTCGCGGTAACGGAATTCACTATAATGAGAAAATAAATGGCCTCATGAAGAATGAAGTTTCGTGAATAATGTCAGTACTAAAAGGTTTAATGAGTAGATAATGCTCCCGTGAGCATTTAACGACGACGTGAACGGCGTATCCGTGACAGACAAGCGCCACTCCCACGGGGCCGTCCGTGGACAGGATCTACATTGAAACAATTTCGCATGTCGGGCCGGCTCGCTCCCGTCTGTAATGAATTGCAAACGCATGCGTCTCGGAGCGCTCGCAGCCGGTCCGTCAGCCGTCCGCCGGCCGACAATTAGGGCGGTGTAATTACAACCAGTCGCGGCGACTCGGCCGGTGGGTCAGCGGCGCGATTTCCCGACAACTGCGACGCCTGGCGCCACCAGACGACGTTGTGTAACTCTTAAACGACCGATCAACCATTAACGCTGCGTCGAGGTCATTGCTCTACACATGTATATCACACGCCAATACCCATGTTTGTAAAGCAAAATTAATCAACCATGATCGTGAATCACCGACAAATTGAGTAAAGCTATGTTACAGACGATGTTGTCGACAACTTTTTTAACCGTTCTGTCTCTGACTGTTCTGACAAGTGTATAGGTAGGTATCTATACCCCGATTGCTTTCAGAGCTTATTTTGGTAAATCTTCAAAAATGTCCATGTGAGATCATAACTTTTAGTGATATTGGTTTTAATAACAATTTGATAGACTTGTAGGACATTTTTGTCTCCCATAAGTTTCAAACGGTAGTAGTATAGTTGTAGCTCTCTCATTCATCCTAGCAAAGAATCTGGCGCATATCTAGCTGCATGGTAGAAGAACTAAGCATAAGTCATTTTTATAAGATTAGACAAACCTCTTTAGAAAGTAAAAGTGTAAAAAAAACCTAAGTATTTTATTCCAGCAGGAATACCACCTGAATAAAACAGATATTCGTATGGGTTGATTTGTTAACGGTCAATCAAGATGAGTTGTAACTATACTTGGAAAAATTATTCAAAAGATATTCATGTCGGGGTGAAATAATGTTGTCAAATGCTGTATAGCTAGATTAAATAATGAATCACTGGTAAAATAGAGTCCATAATGTACAAAAAGATACTCAACAAATCCTATATACTAAAACCGGTACAGAACTACTTGTAAAATCACAGTCAGACGAAAGAATAAAAATATTGTCGGAAAATGCGCTGGAAAATTAAAAGGCAATCCAAGAATTTGAGGAAAAGTTAACTTAAACAGATCGATAAGAACTTTTATCTAGATTCTCGATAATGTTGGAATTGTTGGATGTTTGCAGGACGCTTAAATATCCTCAGATAGATTGTGGATTAAGTATCGTGCAAATAATATCAAACGAGCCTGTTATAGGTACTCCAGATAAAACAACGCATTAGTCAAATATGCGGTGTTATCTTAATAAAACATTGACACACAGGAGTGCCATTGAATAGTTTGTTGTGCATGATAAGCCCTCCAACAGCTGCGTATAATGACAGCAGCTATAACTGGCCATGGGTTATTTAATAAACACCTCTTTGTCAGGAGTCACAGACAGACCGCTGTGCAGGGCCTGCATCGAGAATGACGAGACAGCAGCTCATGTGCTACTATGCTGCCCGGAGGTCGCCACACACTTCGGTAACCCAGGTACCCTATTTGAGATTGTAAGTAACACCAAGGCGTTGCTGGCCTTCGTTGAAGAGCTGGAGTGGATCGAATAATCGATTTTCCCACCCGTACGCAAAACACTCGCATGTTGACGCGGAGTTGCGGACACCAGCCCGTACCTATTACCTATGATAAGCCCTCGTACACACGAGTGATTTTTAATCGAGGCGTTTTTTTATTCGCCCGATGGATTTTTAACGTAGGTACTGCTTAGCGTCGAGAGTTAAAATCCAACAGTGTATTTATTTTGACGCGTTTGGGTGCACTCTGTTCGATTCTTAATGCTCGGCTAACACTACACCAAAAGTTAACAATCCACGATAAGAAATCGTCGCGTTAAAAAAATGCCCGTGCGTACCCGGGCTAAGAGGTGGGCTATTAAATATGTGTAACTCTATCATAGCTTAGCATACCTGATACAATTTGCAATGTAAACAGTAGGTAGGAGAATAATTATTATAAACAATGTAGATACGGTGTCATTATTGTATAAAACGCTTTGTCTAGAGATATGTGTCTATATAGGTTTTTACTAGCAAGACAAATAAACATGGGATGCTAGTATCCTTATCTGTATAAAATCAAATCAGATTTACCTACTCATCACTATGAAAATTAAAAATAGGTTCCCTTAAGGTATGGGAGGATGTTCACTTCATATATAAAAAAATATCCTTATGTTTAAAATAAACCGTTAATAATTTATATAAATAAAAAATAAAAATAAACACATCGTTTTAAATTAACGCTATAATTATGACTGTAATCTTCCTTTACCGTTATACGTTCCTCTGATGTAATAACCGCAAAAAAACTCCTTTTGCTGACTGAAATTACGGGGTCTGCACCTCAAATTCGCACTCAGTTGACTTTAATAACGTATCCCTTATTTTATTACTGAAGTTAATAACAAATATTAACTGCACCTGTTACAGCTTTTTATTTTATAAAAATGGACGCACAAAGTTTATGAATTGGCCCCAAATACGAAAAGGACTAAAATAATTTAAAGGTTGTTATACCGTTTCAAATATTTTTAAGTGACCTCCTTGACTTTTGAAACGTTTTAAATTCACTCTTCTTGTTAATGTTATGACAATTATTAACATTTATGTAAACCAGTGTAAACTTATAAACTTATATTTTGTCATTTTATAACCTATAAAATAAATTAAACCTGTTTACAAAAATCAATATGTCATGTGCAGATACAACATGCAATTTAATTTTGCTACAAAATTGCTAAGTTCTTGCTAAAAACATAGTCATCATAAGTAACGGATGCGCATGCTCTACTAACCAGACTTGCCGCTCCGTGGGCTCCCTAGCACCACCACCCTTATACGATTCACAGTCATCTTCATTTGGGCAGAGTTATTTTTTTCACTTTTATTCCAAGAAAATTGTTTTAACCGGACATGATTGCATGAGTGTCCAGCAACCACATCAGTTTATGATCACAGTTTATGTTTGTAACACGGTACTCGTCGATATCACTGATCAATGTGAGTTATCGTAAATATGATCGAGAGATAGATTCTACAGAGTTACTCACGGCCGTAAGCTCGACCGAGTGCCGCGAAGTTTCCCGCGCGACTGCCGGCATCTCTAGCCGGTCCTTGCATCAAAAGCGCGTGCGCAGCCTCCGTTTCAACCTCCGAACTAGCTGAGTATGCATACGTTGGAATTTGTACTTCGTCCATACATCCTACCTGATTAAATATTCATAACGTTGGACTGACGCCAGTATTATCGTTGTTTCGGATATCGGAGGTGAAATTCAATAAATATATTCTAAATTTTGAACTGTTGGCCAGGAAAAACTGAAATTAAATCTTGCTATCCCTATTTCGGAATAAGGAAAACTGGCAGAAAATCGATCCAGAATAAGCACGTCTGGGCCATTTCAAGGTAAGAGCGGTGCAGACGTTCAGCGCAATAAATTCGTTCGTGCTGAGACATAATTGGATCCGCCCCGCCCACGTCCACCTACCCTGCTTCCTTTATGCTACATAGCTACTCTACTTTGAAAGTTAGAAATATAATTAAGAAGTAATATTACTAAAATAATATTCAGAAGGAATGTGGAGCAAGCAAAGCAAATCTTGATTAATGATTCTCACATCACTGGTCTAATGAGTACTTAGAAGATTTCCTTGTTTAGACGACTCGATCATACTTTAATGGCACATTTTGATCCAAACCTATTATTGTTTAAGCAAGCTATCTGCCAAAACTAGATCAAATACCAGAAGAAGGTGAAAACATCCAAATCCTATTTTTATGATTTCTATACAAATTTAAATGTGTCAAAATCTGCCAGGGTTACGAGTTTGTCCGAAAGGGATATTGGGGCCCTGGCACACAGGCATCTGAAGGAACACGGGTGGGTTTTAGTCAGTAAAAGTCTGACACGCCCTCCCGCTCCACCCAGATCGGGAGAAGTTATTTGATAATTTCCCACCAAAAAAAAAAAAAAAAAAAGTATCTAAATATACTGAATGTCCTCTACTTAGCACGCTCCCTAGGAGTATTTGATCCTATAACAGTTATCTTTGAATGACAACCAAATTACCAAATAGGTAGTTTGTAGTTAAATAGGTTTTATTTTTTCGAGATAATACTAACAAGTGGACATCCAGCGACGAGTATTTTATTCTATCTCTTAAAGCTTTACCTATTAGAAAGAGTTATTTACGTTAATAGACTTTATTCTACATACATACATAAAAGTAAAACCCAATGAATTACTTGTCAGTCTTCATTAGCGATCTCACAATATATAAGTATACTTTCGAAAATAGAAGAAAATGCATTTGCATAGAAGTTAGTTCGCTGCGTGGATTTCTCTACTCATTAAGGAAGGTTGTGACGTAGAAAAAAAGCGCAGCGTGTCGACTCAACGCAAATTGATCGTTACCTGAGAACAACTTCCTCAAACATGCCACTTTACCGTATTTATGCAATCGGCGTAAAGCCGCTAATAGCCAACTCTTTAATTTAGATACTAAGATAGCATCATAATACACAGTTTAGCACCCGACCATCACATTCTTTATGGAGGCACATACATAAAATAGCTAAGAAAGGAGCACAAGATTAATGTTTAACGCATATTTAAGGATCCAGATCATCGCAGAGCATCGTAAATCGATTACTCCGGTATATCAAGATTACCACATTTGCATGAAAATTATTGCCTTTGTTAAAATACTAAATACGTTTTGCAATAACAACAAATTGGTCGGTTGAACCGCAACAAAGCGGCGCGGACGCACAAGCGGATCATAATTTTGATTAATTTGTTACAACAGTATCGCCACGCTGCAACCCGCTACTCTCGTTATTATTTCCAATATTCAATTAAGCGCGTTCTAATTAAATTACTTATCAACTGCTTGGGTAACGATGTAAATAAGCATTTATTTATTTAGTCGTGAGCTGGACATTTCGCAAGGCGACTCGCGTGTCAAAACTAGTTTGTTAATGGGCCCAACAATGGCAACACTGTTCTGTTCACACTTGCCTATTAAACGATTCATATCTCTACATGTTTTAACCTCTTTAGAGCGGTGTACGAAGTTACAAAACAATTACAAGGGTTTCTTACTGGCGGCGATGAAAAATCTAATGCCATATATCTCAGGATTGCTAACCAAATCGAAAAGGTGGTTTAATTGACTTCAATACGATATTATATAACACTGCATACTTACGAACTCTTGTGTGAGTAGGTTTACCATTCACACAGGTTCATAGTTCGAGTTAGTATCATCAATCACTCCAAAGACCATTGGAACTGGAGTACCTATTTCAATTTGTAGTACATTCATGAATGGTTAGATAAAGTATAAACTTTGCGGCTTGTTTATGGTGTTACGTTTGCAGATACGGATGAAAAAATGCGACAGAACACTCGTTAACCATCCCGACACAGATTAACTAAGAAGCGCCAATGCAATTATAACCAAAACACCATCAACGGTAGGTTAAGGAAATCTGGTATTCTTTTACATACATAAAGTAGGTTAAAACTCAGGAACAAAGAAATCAAACGATATTGATCACAATCTTAACAACCGAAAACGCGTCCGGACACATTCTGGACCGTTACAAAGGTACTTTGGTATGTATCACAAAGTTGATAATACAAAGTTCACACGGCCAGACAGTGAGACGGCCCAACAGCCATTAAATAAAACCCAATATGTACCAACAGCCTCAGATGGGGTCACGCGATTGGCACACAACACTTTGTATTTCGGCCCTCCTGAACCACTAATTAAAAAATATTGACTCTTCAAAATTGCCAAATCTCCTTTCATCTTTGCGAACTTTTAACAGGACTATTAATTGTGCAAATAATAAAAATAGAGCATACTGATAAATAAGGCAATCTAAAGCAAATATTGGTACAATAAAAAAACCAGTGGCCCTTCATTTTACAATCGTAACTCTTGCTTGAATCATTAAATTAAGAAAAGCATGCGGTTATTTTTAAACTCGACCTTCGTCGCACCATATAAATTTTTAAACTAATTACGTTTAAGTGCAGGATGATCATGATATATCGGCAGGCTAACAACACTAAAATTACTGTCAACAATCCTGCGATCATGAGCCCATAATTCACAACACAAGGACCAAAAACTTGAAATATATTCGTTGGCTTTCGCTTTACAAAGATCCTCATAAAGCGTAGGTAATAATCAAGACTGTGTGGCTTGCGTGAACGATCCAATTAATTTTATTAATAGTTTTCATGGCGCCGAATACTCGTTGTCATATCATACCGAGCAGGAATAATAAAGACTTCGATAAATTCGAACATATCGCCCCCTGAGTTTTGAAACCGTCATTTTCTCGAGTTAACGACGGCTATCGACCGAATTCGCCAAAATTCACTCAATTTCGTTATCGACATAAGCAGTTATATAAACCGTTAATGTATGTAATGTAATGATATAGATGATTTTATTGTTATGTTCGTTTGTTTCTGGATAAAGACATTTAAAAACCTTGGTCAAGTCGACACCTTGTAGCGCCGCCACGTGTTTGCGGTCCACAGTCCACACGTCCACACTTCGTGAATTTCACCGTCCACGCTGGCTTGTTATGTAATATTGTCAATATAATAATAAATATTAAAGTAACATCAGTTGCTCCATACATGATCGTACCTATACAAAGAAATAAGTATGTCATTAATAAATAATCTGTTGTCTTGCATCTAAGATAAAATTCCTACGCAATTCGCGAGAGTTACGAGAATAACGTTGTGTCGTTTAGAATACACAGAGTAATCAGTGTGGTATTTTACGCTGAGATTAAATTCTGCATTCCTGCGACTACAATGGAATTTTTCACTAATGACATCAATTTTAACAAAGAGCACTGGAGCATTGCTAAATCAATCCTCATGACCCGTATTTAAAATACCATCAGTCTACTATAGCAACATAACAGTTAGCCAGCGAACGAATACAGAAGCTCAGAAGAGTTCAATTAACAGTGTAGCTCTGTGCTATTTACGTCTAGTCGATCGTTTTATACGACGCAATGGTTCGTGAAGGTGCAACCGGGCGGTGATGTCCAGACAACGGAGAAAGCATGGATCGCCGTAATAAATGTTACTCGTTGCAATAAATAGCCAATCTAAATAAATGTACCAATAAAACGCGTGCAATCGTTCGCGATACATTTCAACAAAGAAGATTTCACGATTCATCGTTAAGCATGAATGGCGCATAAAAAAACAAACTAATTTGGGCTATACTCCATCCAGCCAAAAAATATTTATGTTATTGACTACATTAATTTGCATTTTATTTGTTTCTTTAATAAATTCGCTACATCACCTCATTTTCAAATTTTGCATTGTTTGTTTAAAATAAGTTCATCAGAATCAACATTTTCAAATTTGTTTTTATCTTAACCAGCTACAAAATTGAACGGACGAGCTTTACAAGTCATATAAAATCTAGTAATTTGACAAGATTGACGCCAACCCGTCTGATCCGATTAACTCCGTACAAAAACAAGTATGTTCGTCTATCATCAAAATGATTACAGTGTTCAATTCAAACCCGTTTATTACGTATAATTTAGACTGCAATTACTGTTGATTGAAATAGGGAACTGATACTATTAATCTACGAGATTTTTGCTATTTAAAGATTATTTTTATTATCCTTGCCACAAAGTCCCAGCTCAGAAATTGCTTTTCCTGCCCTCTTTTACGCTCTTGTAAGAGTCAATACAGAAAAGATACCTAGATCAGATAATGAGCATACGTAGTTATATATGCTCCTACTCTGATATATCCTTTGGAGATACCAGCTGTAAACCTTGCTCAAATCTTATTATTTTAATTATGAAATTGTAGTGTCTACCACGGAGGCCCTTCGAAACAATTCTCTTTTTGGGTTATGGTCTCTTTCTTGGTATTAACTGAGAGGCTATCTCAGCAAATTCCTTTTTTGGGAGCCTTACCTTGAACAGTTCAGTTGCGATATTTGTGTACGTAACATGTACCTACAACCAAGTTCAAACACAGGATAACGTGTGCAGGGAAAAGTAGGTCAAAGGAGAGTTGTTACATGATTTGTGTGCAGTACCAACGAAACGGTAAGTGCATTAAATGCGAAGAAACCTCGTCATCATATTTGGAACACAAATAATAAAAATAAACGAAGCCCGGACTTCAGTACGAGTTTTCTCCACATTGCAGACGACGGCAATTCATAAAGATAACGTATTGAAATGCGATTAACAGTTAACGTAATGCCTTTTGACGATGTAAAAACTTACGAGTATTTTCAATGATAAAACATTATTTACGCTTTAATAAATCCCGACGTCTTCAAACTCAGATAAATGGATTACCGAGAGGTTAATGTGAAATGGTTCTTTATAGGTGATACATTAAGTTGGGGAAAAGGCTATCTGGTGCTGTATCTTGTTAGGTAAATAAATACCTTTAACCCAAAACCGTCATCGTGAGCACGGAACAGCCCGCAAACTGATGGCCCGTGGATATATTGTCATGCTCTTTAACAATTTCACTAGCCAATGAACCGTTTAAAGCTATAGAAGTCTTGCGAACACGACAACAGCATTGTAACTGTTTATCTTAAGATGGACAGAACGCGATTGCATCCTTCCTTACAAGTCTATTAAATGAGTGTTACTTTTTTCATGGCTCTTAAGACTCTTTACTGGTAACTGTACTGTGTTTTTCATAGTAAATAAACCTTTAGGTGGATCATAAACTCGGGAGGTTCCTGTTCAGGGTAAAGCGGGAGTATGCCCGGGTGTTACCACTGTGTGGATCGCCCGGAGGACACGGTGGAGCATACGGTGGAGGTCTGCCCGGCTTGGGCGGAGCACCGCCGTGTCCTCACGGAGGCGATCGGCGGCGGCGATCTCTCGCGTCCGGCCCTGGTTCAGGCCATGGTTCGGAGCGAGAGTGCATGGAAGGTCGTCACCTCCTTCTGCGAAGCAGTAATGCTAGCGAAGGGGTAACCCAGGCACCACACATATAAATGTAGAAATTTTACTAGGTAGCTAAGTATCTTCCTTCTGGAGGTAGGGATTTTATTAACGTTAGATAGATCTGTATTGCCTGCCTCTGATTAAAAAAAATTGGATACCCAAATATACAATTTGTTTTCAAGCAAACATGTTCCGCAATACGAACCCAACATAGATCTTACATTTTGATTCCTAGGTATTGAAATTATTAGTTTGATGGCAGCTTTCCTTAGAATATGTCCGTAACAATTTGTTGTGGATAAACAATAATTCGTGAGGAGTCACTCCCTCCGCCTCCCGATAGCGGGATCCGCGACGAGTAGGTATCCAATTTGTAAACCTAACTGTGATCTTTACAATATTCGACAAGTTTACAAAATACGACATCGACATCGACAAATTCACCACTGCTATGGATAATAATTCAAAAAACCATTTTCCTTATATGCCGAAACTAAAATACAGCCATGCGATATCAGATATTTAACCCTGTATAAGCAACGGTGTTGCAACAGCATTTAATCAGAGGTTTTAATTTATCAACGCCCTAATCCAATTACAACTATTGTGAGTCAAAGTCAAACATGGGTAGCCTTGACACCACTACTTGCGACAACAATCCGTGAAACGAAACAAATGCAGGCGCTGAAAGCGTGCCGTCATAAAACGGCCGCCTACTGACGGTAGTCTTGAAAATGTCGTAGGTTGTTTGACATTACGGTGTCAAAAAAAATTTTGCGGCTTTCTTAAGAGCCCCAATCTAATGTTCTACAACAAATAGGTACCTACCTATGTGTTTAGAGTAAAGAAATCAGTGACAACAAAGTGTATAAGTACAAACAAACAATATAAAGCACCTGTAAGGCCTGAGGACGATCAGTACACGCTCACCTGTCGTGATTTATGCGCTAAGCCCGCCATTGTCCTGTCGCGGCCGGCTAGCGGAAACTTATGAACTATCTAACCTCAAATGTCTTATGAACGAAACACTACCACTCTACATGTGCACACAATTATTTATTTATTTATCTGGAAATATCTCTATTGGGAGCTACAGCAGTACTTATTCGGCATTGTCGCTGGAAATATAGATAAGGTAGGAAAGGAAGGCTGGAAATATAGATCGGAACTGCGGGATTTCAAACATCAACCGTCATATTTTTGTAATGGTACTCTTCGGACTTTAAAGTTTTGATTTTTTTAACAACCCTTATAAAAAAAAATATCACAAACCAAAACATTTTGATAAGTGAACGTTAAAACTTATCTTCTTACCTAGTATTTCTACCTACCTATAAGCGCCCGTTTTTATGGTGTAGTAAAAAGCCTGATCTTGGCTGTGTTCTCATAACGGTAAACTAAAGATATAAATAATCCTTTAGCTCACGTAATAACTGATCGCTCAATTTATTTACTCAAAGCTGGCTCTATGGTCAGGACTTATAGATACACGTCATCATGATTAACTGTTTGTATAAGGTGACTTCAAAGGGAGCCTAGCCTACCTACTGCGATAGGTTAAACTGCCATTTCTTCTGAGAATGGCAGTTATGGTAAATGGATGGCAAAGCATTCTTTTGTATCCTTGTTTTTAGGGTTCTGTACCCAAAGTGTAAAACGGGAACCCTATTACTAAGCCTCCGCCGTCTGTCTGTCTGCCTGTCTGTCTGTCTGTCTGCCTGTCTGTCTGTCTGTCTTGCCGTCTGTCACCAGGCTGTATCTCATGAACCGTGATAGTTAGACAGTTGAAATTTTCACAGATGATGTATTTCTGTTGCCGCTATAACAGCAAATACAAAAAAATAGAATAAAATAAATATTTAAGGGGGCTCCCATACAACAAATGTGATTTTTTTGCTCGTTTTTGCACGATATTGATAACGGCAACAGGTAGACGCTTGAAATATTCACAGAATATTTAATTATATATTCACTTTAAAAATAAATAATTAAATTAAAATATAACAAATATTTAAGGGGAGCTTCCATACAACAAACGTGATTTTTTTGCCGTTTTTATAGATAATGGTACGGAACCCTTATTGCGCGAGTCCGAATCGCACTTGGTAGGTTTTTTATTTCATCACTATTCTCTACTGATCAGGCAAACAAGCTATACAAAGTAGTTTTTAAACTCCCTTCCATCAACTACTACCTACTTAGTCAGGTAACTACCAGAAGTACTGTGAGAGACTGAACGCAAACCTAGCGCTGCTTCTCATCTATCAGAATAAAGGACAGCTTCACAGATACCTATGCTTAGAACAAGTGATCTCCTTTTCATCAGCAACAAATTCGCACAAAAATAACGACGTAGTACGCATAAAGAGAAATGCAAATTATTTTTAATTGCCTTCCGGTAGAAAGTGGGTGAACCTGAACACGGACCGGGCGAATCAGTTTGATTCTTGTCGAAATAATGACAAAGCGGCGACGGCCGGTGTCGGATTCTCACCGGGCTCCTGATAACTGGGAGCCGGCAACTGGCAGATTAACGTTAATTCCTACTGGCTCTTACGGTCGTTAACTCAGCCCTTTTTACCCGACTGCGGCAAAGCCAATAAGGAGGATATTGTAAAAAGAAAATCTTTGCCTTAGCGATTATGAAACGTTTGGGCAGGCATCGCGTTCTTCCAATAGGTGTAGTTAATGGAAATGAAGCTGAAGTTGATTGTGGGAATGATGAATAGGTAGACTGTACCTACCTACTAAATCACAGATAGGTAATTGAGTCTGTCGACTTGAACGCAATTAACACCTTTCCTCATTAAACGAAAACGTGTAAAGTTATTACAAAACATGATATTAACGTGCACATGTTACTTCATACGGCCCGAAATTACTAAACAGAGTCATTCGTCTCTGTAATAATCCACAATCAATAACTAATAATCTGTTCCGCGTATGTGGGCGGTACCTGACATACAGCCATTTGTTTTACTTAAACGTTAATGCTCTTATGCATCGGTGGCGGCGCGAGCGCATCCACTCACGTTCAACTTCAGGTGATTGTTTAACGGTGATCCTTTCCGGGATTTTTATCTCAGTTTAGTGTGTGGGTGGTTTATAAATAAAATTGACCTGGAGGTCGAAATGCTCGTAAGTATTATGTTTTATAAGAACACCACACGGATTTAGGTCAATGTACCTAAGTGAGTTTGCTATTAGAAAAATATAGAGCTAAGGATTGCTGGCTTTACCACATTTTTTGTTTCCTTTTATAAAATATCACGGCTGGTGATACTTTATTCACATTACAGTCTAGCCTATTCGCTAATAAGTAATTTAAATATAACCTAAACTGCTAAGTAAATATAAACTTTTACCACTAATGACAATGATACCCTATACCTACATACTAGTCCCGTGCCTCAGAAAGCACGTAAAGCCGTTGGTCCTGCGCCTGATCCCGCTCCGGTCGTGTCGGATTGCCGTCCCTTCGGATTATGAGAGTAATGGAACAGAGAGTGCACCTGTTTGCCGTAGTAGTGCACTTGTGCACTAATATCCTGCGTACTTGGTAACTTAATATTTGATACTTAATATTTTTTGCTATCTTTTCTATTTGATTAGCATTGAGTGGAGTTCATTTCATAATTATTTAAATAACTTTGTACTTGTTACCTAATTTTACATGACACTGGCTAAATGCACAAACCGTGCGAAGCCAAAAAAAAAAATCCTCAAAACTGCGGGCAACATTAGTGCGGCACCTAATAATTTTACTTCATAAATCATGGTTGTTAACAACTGAGCTGTACCAACTTATTCCTAAGTTTTGGCTCATTAATCTTTATCACACAATAATTAAAGTTCAGACTCTTAATTACTTGAGACTGTTGCACTCGAATAACGCCACATTATGTACTTGCATTTAAGTTTAAATGTCATTTCATCAGATTTCCTAATGTAATCCTAACGATACAGCAGAAAGCACCACAGTAGCTCTGCAGCTATGTGGGTTGGCACATGGTTGGCACCCGAATTTCATTACCCAATATATTTTAATTTATCTGGTAATTAATAAACGTCAAACACACAGATAGCGAAGCTTAGCAATGAAACAAGGTGCGCTCAGCGGATAATTGTATTGTTATGAACCGATTCATACTCGAATAGTTGTGGCTTTTGATATTGTTACCTCTTATAAAAGCGACACCTTGACCTCATCGATAAAACCTTCTCTAATTTCGTCATAAATCTATCTAATAGGTAGCTAAGCATTATTTCGGCAACTAACTCAAAAGTTGTTATTTGCCGAAATAATATTCAATTGACAACAACTATTTTTATGAGACTACGAATGGGCAATCAATACCGCAGATCAAACTTTTTATGTCAGTACCTAGAAGGTATAATCTCACTACCCCCCCCCCCCCCCCACCCCTATCGCTCTCTCTCTCTCTCTCCGTTTTCATCTTATAGCCTACATTTAGGTAGTTTGATCGCTACATGAACCGCTCATTTCGAAGCCACACAGTCGACCGATCAGATCGATAGCATTACTATTACGAAGACCGATAATCCTAAATGTTGTCTCATAGTCGGTCTATCAAAACGCTACCTACTCGTAACGCAATATCTATATTACGTAGCAGTACCAGTAATCTGTATTATTTTGTAACGCTAAGCTTATCCTGAACCGTCCACATTAATTTATGGCTATACCACTAATTTATCTACCTTTACGGCAATTGATTTTTTTTTATAGGATATAATTATTTATATCCTATAAAAAAATCAATTACCGTGCGTTAGTCTCGCAAAAACTCGAAAATGGCTTGACAGATTTTGATGAAACTTTGATAAGTTGTTGTGTGCGGGCCTAAAAAAAAAGGCATAGCAACGTATATCTGCATATATGCATTAGTTTACAAATAAATTTGTAGGTACCTACCTAAGTATGATTGTATGTGCATAAATCTTACATTTTTGTTGAGCTATAATGTTTAAACGTTTAATCTCAGTCTACTCCGAACATAAATCCGAAGTACCGGTCGAATGTTCGGCCGTTTCCTGACTACGGCTAACTATGGCAGACTAAGGAGAAAAAAAAAATTAACACTCAAAGAGATAAGTCAAAGTCAAAAATGAGACTTGAAGGCGGGTAAAGACTCAAGGTTAAAAAAGGAAACTTTGGAAGTCAAGAAACGGCCGAACATTCGGCCGATACGTCGGATTATCGCTTCGGAGTAGACCCTCAGGTTCGAACGAGCAATTTTTTCCCGCGGTGATTATTTTTCACGCACTGGATTTTCAACGCTCCGCTTACCGCCGAGAGTTGAAAATCCAGCAGTGTTTTTTCGACGCGCTCAATAATGCTCGCCTCAACACAGAGTTGAGAATCCAGTGGGCGATGAAATCCCGCCGCGATATTTTTACGTCCGTGCGTACGTGGTCTAAGTGCGTCGAATCCGTGCAACAACCGATTCACCGATCTCAGAGGCAACAACAACTCAATTTAAACTCTTTTCAATTGATTTGATTGGCTGGCTGCTGTTATGGAACCCCGCGTCCAAACCAAAAGCGATCGTCGCACTAGTGCGCGTTCGCCCCGATCGCTTGTGTGAATTTTGACGTACAAACGCTTTTTGTTCATAATACCGGAAAACGCCCTTTGTCGGGCAACGGGTCACCGAACAAAAAGTGACCTCTAGGAAAGCAAAGATTGCTTTTGGTTAGGGCTGCTCTAGGATAATAATAAAACATGACATTAAGTTCACATTTAAATACATTTTATTTATACATTATTAATTAAAATACATAACATTTTATTAACTAATATTTACACAAAAGTCCCACATATCAGGTTTGATAGTCCAAGTTTTAAAAAACTTTTCCTTGACATCTAACCATTTTTCAAACAACTTTATAGATTTTTTCTTCATCTTATTATAAGGTATGTTCTCTATTTTATCTTGGCCACATATTTTTAGTTTCAGATCTTCATTATTGTTTAGTATTTGTAAGAATTTCTTATATAAATGGTATTTACTTATACATAAACTACAGGCTGGGGATAATGCCTTCTTCACTGTGACTCCTAACTTTCTGCCTTGCACTGCAACTTCTAGGAGCCTGAAACATTGATAGAAAAACATTTTCATATTATTATAGGTTACCAATTCAAGATCAGTTATTTATTTGATTTATTTATTATAGATGAAACCAGTCTGTACACAAAAAATGTCAAGAAAATGGGGGATAAATAAACCATACTAATCCAAATAGCCACTGAGATACAGCAACTTGAAGATATTTGTAATTAGTGGTTTTACTATAACAAAATATTAAGTATAAAGTACTCACTGACTAATAGATTTTATCCAAACTATACTTCCAGGAGCAGGTTTTATATTGACATCTGATCTAATACTTGTGAACACTAAAGTTGTTTGGTAAAATTGAGGCACTATATCCAATTTTAGCGATAAACAGTCTGATCTATTTAAAAGAGCTCTTTGTAGAGACTTTTCAGAATAAGGAACTCCACCACCAAATATAAAATGTTTTATGTATATTGGTTCACAAAGCATACTTAATAAGCTGCCCTGGATGCCTAAATGTATCCATTTAGCAATTTTATCACTGCAAGAGACAGACAAAGTTCTGTCTCCTCGGCCTGGCTTTGTTCTTACTTTACCAAGGTGTAACTGAATATTTGTTCCCGGTTCCTTTAAGTCTTGTTCACACTGAGGTAGACATTTAGCCCCGGTTTTATTAAGATAGTCGTCAACTTTGGGTTTCTTAACTTCTGTCTCACAAACATCATCATCTGCATCACGTTTCTGTAACTTCAGTACATCACCATAATGTTCTTCTTCCCCGTTTTGAGATATTATAGATGCATCCCCACACGGTAACTGAGATGAATAGAAAATATATTCAAAATTTTCTTTAAGTTTAAACTGTCCATTCTCATGGAATATTGACTGTTTATGTTTTAAAGTTTTGTGAATATTTTCATACAGGTATAGTAAAAAGCCGCGTCGAGCGAATACTTCAGCATGACTGTCGTTGAGTAAACTTCCATTAGGCATCATTTTCGTAGCTCCTATACATTTTGAGCCGGTACCTAGCGAAACTACTTCAATGTTCTCAGTAGTTCTGTCATATTCTATTATACATGATAGCACTGTCCACTCTTTTTCGATGGGTTTCCCATTTTTTGGTAATTTATTGTACAAATTGAAACAGTTTTGAACTACTTTTTCAATTAAAGTTTCGTTTAGGTTAGGCATCCTTTTGCGGCATCAATGGTTTCTAGATACAAAAAGGCTTTTTATATGATAACTTTAATTAAACCAAATATTTATTTCAAAGATTTTGTGTTCTTAAATCGGAACATACAATTATAATTGTATTATAATATGATTTCATTTTGAAAATGTGCAATACAGATTGTCAATAATACAATGTAATCTTTGGTAAACAAATTAAAGTCAAACTGACTGACACGAAATATTTTGACAGATGTTTTTTTTTTTATAATATTTGAATGACCTGGTTGCTGGGGCTTTTTAGCCAAGTCTTTATTTAGTTACAAATTAAATATTGATGAAATTAAATTCAATGCATGACGATGATATCCCCGCCCGCTCCCCTTGAGTTTCAGTAAAGATGTGGCACTTTACTGAGACCTCACGTGGACTTCTTGTCAGAACTTGAAGTGATGTTGCACTGCTTTGTTGTGTTATTTGATGAATTATTCCAACAACTCCAACAAATGGCAAGTATTAACATTATTTTCATATTTCAAATGCAAGAAAACCTGAATCCAGAAACGATAAAGATTAAAGTAAGCCTTGGGACAACTTTTTTTTTTTTTTTTTTTATATATGGCATCTCGCAGTTGACCTTGAGAGGCCGTGACTGCTTAACCGGTCTTTCCTGTGGCTGCCCTAAGGTATTAGCTTAAAGCCTCCAGCCAGGAGCGTAAATAAAAGTATTAAAAACTAAACGACAGCGCTCTAAGGGCACCCCCTGTGGGGTACGAACCTCGGCTTAGGGCGTCGTTGGGGAAAAACAAAGCAAATTGGGGACGGGCTGGATCAAAAGTTTAAATTCATGATTATTAACGGGGATTACTATTAAATGCTACGGCTCACTCAGCCTCGGGGCTGGCGGTTCGACGTGCAAGGGACGGGGGGAACAATTTATTCTTGATCTTCGCGTGGTACCTCGGCGGCGAGGACGGAATGACGGTTTGTGTTTGTGCACTGTACTTGTGGCCCTATTGCTTTCCTGAAGGAGAGTAATGGGGTCATCCGGGTCTAAGAGAGTATGCCTAGGTCGGCGAGTCTTACTGATTTGAGATGGCCTATAGCTAGCTGCCTGCACAACCAAGGGGTTGCGATGTCTATCTGCGGACTCGAAGAACCGCTTTGTCGCGCGTTTCAAAAACTGCTTGATGGTGGGGATTCTAAGATCTACGTGTAGGGTTTCGTTCCGAACGAACCATGGAGCGTCCGTAATTTTACGGAGAAATCGGTTTTGAAGTGCCTGCATTCTGTGAATGAGATGGGGACGGGCGTGTGCGAAAGCGGCACACGCGTACGTCATAATCGGCCGGATGCACGCTGTGTAAATACGCAATTTGCCCTTAAGGGACAACTTGCTGCGTGAGTTCAGAACGCAATGAAGCCTACCGAGAGCGAAAGCAGCGCGCGAACGCACTTGCTTTATGTGCTCAGCGAACGAAATGTGGTGATCTAAGATCACACCGAGATATTTGGCTCGCTTCTCCCAAGGGATAGGCTTGCCGAACATCTTGATCTGTCGTGGTAGGTCCGGTCTACGCCGGGGCCTAGAAAAGAGGACCGCTTGGCTCTTATCAGGATTGACCTCGATCCTCCACTTCCTGAACCAGTCACCGAGTCTGTTGACTTCGGTCTGTAGGATGCGGGAGATCTGGTCTTGACTGCGGCCGGTGTAGTAGATGGCCGTGTCGTCTGCGAACAGAGCTAACTGCGCCTTTCTACTTTTTTGGGACAACTAAAAAATATTTACTTAAATTGGAGCGAAACTGCAGCGTTCCATAGCCACTTTTCCATCATACCTACTGCAATTTTAAGCATAAAATTCGTTTGGAAACTTGCATTTATTTACCCTGCTGAGATGGCAGGTAGGGTAATACATAAAAGTGCGGCGAATGTACGTATCTCCTAGCCCCCCGACTCATGGTACTAGAAGGAACAGTGTAGTGGAGTTTTAGTCGGTCGGAGTCCGACATTACCGTCACACTAACACAAAAAACGAGCAAGCCGTACAATCAGCTCTAAGCGTACAGTAGTCTAGTCGCTTAAGATTAGTAACGTCTGACATGTCACCTTGGTAATAAGCAACTGAGCAGCGACAGAAATGACCTCCTCAGGCCCCAGACTTACAATCTATATAAATAGTACTTACTAATTCCATGAGTACACTAATTCCATGCAATTAAAAAGCACTTACTTATTCCATGCTCAAGATGTCACTTCCTGTTATAAACTTCCGTCCCTTTTCACGAAATCACTCCCACAGAAAGCGAGAGAAAAGATGTTACACATCAAAAAAAGAAAGGTAATAGGTACGTAAAAATGTGTAGTAAAAGTTAGTTTTTTAATCCCAGGTAATTTGACATTTCAAATCTTTGTGTCTGTTTTTTTCAATTTTGAGTTTGTCATTTGCAACTGTCAAATTAAATAATAATATGAGAGATGAGATCTGAGATAAAAAAACGAACCTTTCTAACTAATACTCCAAGGCAATGATATTCTATGTAAAAAGAGGTAGGTAGACAGGTTATACACGCTCCGCAAGTGGCACGTCAAAACTTGGCTAATTAGCCACATTTTCTTCGTCTTGTCTCTTTTTCGCTCCCGATAATTACGACATGCCGTCCTACTTCCACGTGTCATCTAATAGCGGGACATTATGCTGTTTTTGAAGAACGAATGTTGAAATTCAGTTGAATAGGTAACCAGCCTATCTACGTCTTTTTCCTTGAGGGGGATGCGCTAAGGTAGCCCACGAAATTCAAATTTTCTTACGTTTTTTGCAATTTGCAGGTCAGTAACAGGTTGTATGTTGATGATTATAATTGATATATATATTTTTTATATAATTGATAATAATGATTATAATTCTATAAAGCCAAATTTGTTATGACCGCGAATCATATTTAGATCAACATACAACCTGTTACTGACCTGCAAATTGCAAAAAACATAATAAAATTTGAATTTCGCGGGCTACCTTAGCGCATCCGCCTTAAGAGGCAGCTCCCTATTTTTATGTTAATTTGCATGAATATTCTGAAACAGTCACACATACAAGCAAAATGAAACATTATGTTAACCAGTACCAAATAGATACTCGACGGTTATGAACTTATGACGTAGTAGTTGCTTAGTTATCCCTAAATTACTTTCAAACATTCTCATTAATATCTAAATAATATTCTTTGTATTTATTTTCCTTTAATAAGTAATTTATTTGATTTTTATAACAATAATTTAGTATTTCATCATATTATTGAGTAAATAACTGACAGTTGATTTGAATATGGCGGTTAAGTGTATAAAAAGGGAGAAAAATCATTTTTAACATTCATTATATTGTGAACTAGTGGATAAGGACGTTACTCTGCCCAAATACAGACTGAGTGTGAATTATAGTCAGTCTTTAATTGTTATCAAACCTGCTACTGAGCATCAATTAGTATATGATTTATTGGATCATTTTCTTTCCATGTTGAAGACAGTTACGTAATTGTAATATTTTCTCTCAATAAAATTTTTATTCGATTATCATGTCTTTTTAAAGGATAATTCTAAAAAACAATAACGATTGTTTAGCTTTTATGTCTAAAATAAATATTCACAGCAAGAAAATATAGTTAAGTATCCCGACACATGCAAGATATTTTTTCTCTAGATCAATTATTACTTTAGTTATAAACGAAATAAGAATTGAGACTTACGCTATTTAGTTTCGTGCTCGAACACGATCAAAGAGCGCACGCGATATTCAACTATAATACTGATGTATTAGCGTTTAGCACCTATCGGAGTGGCGGGGAGCGATGAGCAGAGCTTGCGTTCGAAATTTGATTTAGACTGCCTGCTCTTAAAATAAGTATCATTGCTCCAGGGTTATAGAAACCACCATAAAGTGCATTCGCAATTTGTTTGACGTGAAGAGTTGAAGACTTGTAACCCCAGTTTTAAACTCTACCTACCTACCTATTTCATTGTATTTTACTATGAAAGAAGTCTACCTTCATATTGAAACTTTCATTAGGTAGCCAGAGAATGTAACGAAGGCTGTCAATGTATGTCGAGTCCTTTTATCCGCGCCCCCTTGCTTGACATGTTGGTCATCCCTGGAATTTGTAGATATCATCAATGGATGCATTTCTGTATCGGACTAAAGATCGGAACGCCGACTCCATGTCGTACTTACGCTTCCAAAGATAGATCAATTAATTGTAGAAGAAACTTACATAAACAACACAGTGGATGAAAGAGTAGCCAGGTCTACACAAGGATTGTTGAAGTAGTTAGATTGTAATTGAAAATTATTTTTCTAAAAGCGATAATAGATACTGTCGACGTCGACGGTCAAGTGATGTTCTCATAAGTTCACACTAATTCTAGGTATAGGTAAATCCGTAAATGCCAAGAAATAAGTAAAATAAATTTATGTTTAATGGCTGTAATCTCATAAGTATAAGGAGCAACAATAAAAGGCTCATCAATCACACTGCCATTGATGCGGTCGAAGTTAACGGGATGAAGTTTATGACAACGGAACAGCATATCAGCTTCGTGGTATATCTACCCAACTACTTACATTTTATCAATTTATTACATTTTGTACGGAAGGCTATAATACTGGATGAAAAATCATGTCAGTCCTACCACTTCAGGAATGCGATGTAGTCACTTTAGTTACTTTGGTAAGTAAGTTAGTTACCTCGTCCATTACCTACTATTGAAATTTGTACCTAATGTGTTGTTTAAAATTTTAATTCAAATTGGTATTGACTTGAAGAATTTGTTCTTTTGTTCATATAATTCTTAAGCTGAAACTCGAATTTAATACCTAAAAATTGTTAATAATAATAGTATTAGGTATTGTATGTTACTGACTAACATTCATTAAATATTTGTATGCCATCAGTGAATTTTATATACTTATAACATCTTTTGTACCCACCACATTTTATGCAAATAAACGATTTTGATTTTTTTTTTTTGATTTTTTGATACTGTAGAGAGTATGTGCAGTGGTCCTGCCTTCAATAAGAATTTAAAAGCTAAAGCTAAGTTATATTGTAGCAAAGTAGCGTAGCGCATTAAGTACCTAATTCCACACCTAATTATGAAACATTAATTTTCTAATCTGGGACTCGTATTATACCAGTACTATATTTCGCCGAAGTAAGTACCTACTAAGCTAGGAATATAACGAATCGGTGAAAAAAACCTAGCTCCATTTAATTTTTTGATGATAAATATCGAACGGTCACGAATTGGTTAGTCTAGTCGTCAAAATCCTTCGATCAACGATACAATAGTCATTTCGAATGTTAAGTCGTGAGAAATTTCAATCCTTGAATGCAAAAAACCATTCGAAACAATATCTTGAAGTTTGCTGGCATCGACATTTATCTTAAGTTGCCGGATACGGATGTTAACGTTCCCAGTGTTCATTATATTGACCATTAGTGGGCGGTGATGAAAGAGGGTAGTTTGTCATTCCACGCCTCATTATCGTGCGAGATGACGCGCCCGATCTCAGGACCAATTTGAATATCAAAGCGCTCCCTTCACGCGTTAGATTAAACTGCTATCAAAACACTCCAATAATAAGATGACTTTCAATAAGTTCTCCATTCTTTAGCGATCGATAAAATTGATATTGTTCCGCCATAAAAAATCGCTTTGCATGATATTCATACAGGATGTTTACGTAAGGAAACGAGGTCATAATTTTTATTGAAAAAAAAAAAAGCGTTATTTTTGTCGTTTGGTAAGTAACTGCCGCATTTTCATGTAAAAGTTGTACCTATATAATGATGAATAACATTCTTAATTGAGCAAAGAAAGTAACGTGAAAAAAAAACAACCTGTATCTGAACAAATTGTTATTACATTCGAAACCGTTTAATTCTCATGATACAGGAATAAATATTAACGACAACGAGAACAAGCAAAGGAAACTCATTATAACGAAGGTAAATGATAACATTACAGGCAATTGACCCCGCTGAAAGAGTCGATACAGTGACAATTCATTAATCGAAAGCGTTTATACAAGACATAAAACCTCCAAGCATTACCTCCTACATGTCATAAAACCGAGTAGGTACCTAAGTAAGTCATTATCCGAGATTTTACAAGCATTTATCGGTTCATTGCATTGCATGGTATTTTTAACTGGTTGGTAGATATAATCAAAAACCTTTCCTTAACGCCTCAGAACTTTATTAAAGTCACTTTGAAATGATTAGCGAGGCAAATGGCCCCGGAATGGTTGTGAATTAAAAGTTCCCAGTGGTTACGAGAGCCACATCATGCCTCATTACGAGTCCTCAAACACAGGTCTGGTCAAATTATGCAAGTCCAGCTTCCTGTTTTTGTTCGCAAGCTGCGGCTTTAGTACCCGGAATGCAGAGTGCTTTCGTAAAAATATTGTTATTAATTTTATGTTCCCACGGTGGCAGATTTTTGAGTCATGCATGCTAATAGTTAAGTACGCACCTATGTAAGTCATCATTCTTATGCCCTTATTCTAATTTATTTGGGGTCATAACTTCTCTATTAGTCGTCATCTTGGTAGTCACTTCCTTTCTAGCCATATCATTTTTCAGACAGTCCATCCATCGTTTCTTTGGTCTTCCCCTACCTTTATAGCCATCGACATTCATACTCAAAACTTTCCTCACGACATTTTCCTCATTCCTCCGCATCACATGCCCATACCATGACAACCGATTTCCGCACAACTTTTCAGTCACCGGTGCCACTTTCAGATTTCCTCTTATGTACACATTTCTTATTCTATCCATTCGTGTCACACCAGACATCCCTCTTAGCATTCTCATCTCAGCTACATGCAATTGCCTTTCATTCATCCCTTTTGTAGCCCAACAGTTACAAACACCTACCTACGTAAGTACTTACTAAAGTAGGTAGCATACCTATGTATGCTATTACAGATTTTCTCGTTGTGTTATTTAAAACTATCCCTTCAAGAACACGATATCGAGTTATGTTTCCTTGAAAGTTTTAAACTCGGTCATCCTTTATGATTCCTTCCTCCTAGATTAAAATCTGTAGATAAACTGGAGCAATTATTACGGCATTTTATTGCTCAAATAAAGAGTCAGGTGTTAAATGAAAACGGCCGCTAGCTGAGCAGTGAAAGGATAGGAAACAAAGCCAGGCACTGAAGTGATCATTTCCTAGAGATTTCTATAAGCGTTGCTGTTTGTTTGTTTTATTGCTTCATCTGATCTCTTATTTCCGTATTTATTAGGTACTTTAACATCGTTTTCGTTTCATAACATGCCAGTCTACATAGGTTGGTTTACAAATTAAAGGGGTTTCCGTGCCAATCCAATTCTGCAGGCTTGAGAACGGCGTTGGACATGTAGGTACGGTCAGCAATGAACTCCGAAAGAAATGTGCCATTGAATGTGCAATTTTTGTTTGTAGAAAAAACATCGTACTTATTCCTAAAATAGAAGGTCATCTCTGCACAATTGAGGTTGAAGTTCAGTTCAATTCTAATAAACTTAAAGAAGTCGTGCCATAACTTAAGGTCGTAGGTGATTCGTGAACGATAAAGCAGAGTGTTCCCAACACCAAAACATTGATTGCAAACAGCAGTAGGTACAAGGTCGTTCAGGCAAGTTGCACAATATTTAGGTACTTTTATCTAACATCTCCAATGTTCGTGGTCGTCATTCAAATGTAACATGAATTATTTAGTTTCCCAAAATTATGCAATGGAACAAATTGAAATCGTTTTGAATCAACACAGACCCCCGCTGCGCACCTCGCCGTTCTGCCCTGCAATAAAAACGTAGAAATATTTTATTGTGGATCGAATATTGGTTGATAAATTTCGTAACACGAAGAACTTACATGCATTTAACACGCACGGAGTAAGTGAGTCGTAAAAGTATTTCAAAATTTAAAATGTAAATGACAAGCAGGTAGATACAGAAATTCACGACACTAACATCGGACAAAAATTACGGATCTTTTGTTATTTATCTAGTACCTACTTAGGCAAAGAGTTGATAAAGACATTTTGTATGCAAATAAAAGCTGCAGTATAACCACCAATCCTTGATGGATTATAGAGTTAGTCAAGAGCTGTGAGAAATCATTGCAGGATTGGTAATACGTAGGTAGTACTTACATTATTTAAAAAAAAAGTCTTCTTGGAGACGAGAAAAGATAGAAATGTCGGAATGATAATTTGTGGTTATGGAAAGCCAATGAATAACTTCATTGATTTTCCTCAAGACTGATCCAAATAAGAAGATATACATTACAACATTACAAGTCGTCCTGGGAACCAAACGACTGCGTAAATAAGTACTAATAACGTGATGATGAAATAGGTACAACAAAATAAAGTACCTTATTCATCAGCATAAAATAAATACGATAGTCATCCAGAGTCTCAAGATCGATCGATTGTTATCAATAGAAAGCGATACTAACGTCTGATAAGGCTAGAATTAAACTTTTCCGTATTAGAATGATTCGCATTTTGTGAAGACAAAATGAAAAGTTATAAAGTAAAAACATATTTTCTTAAAGATTCGGTTCAATCAGGGCTCTCTGGATGTTAAATCAGACTGCTCCGCTGAGGTTCGATTGAATTAAGTACCTACCTAAACTTTTACTAGTAGGTTTTTACTAGAAGTTAAATATACCTACGCGAATCGAAAGAAATCTTAGTCTAATACCGGGTTTACACTGTTCGATTTTAGTTGATCGACTGCTAAATCAAAATCGATTTGAACCGTCGCGTCGGAACAGACTTCCAATCAATTCGAATTTCAAATTCAAAGTATTTTTTGTCGAACAACGAAACTTGTTCAACTAAAATCGTACCGTGTGGACTCGGTATTAACCAAGACCACAACAAGTTGATATAGGTATAACGTTTCATATTATAATAGCAACGTATCTAACACAATCTTTGAAACGAGGCGAGATGCAATTATTGCAGCTGACTAACAAGCTAAAACGATTACGTCTATATAAAGTCCATACGGATTCTCCATTCAATCACCTCTACTCTACTCCACATATGTTAATTAGCTGGTAGCTTGGTGAAGATATACATTCATGTAAAAGACATTCAGTTAAATGTGAATTGATGCCGATGAACTTCACTTCGCCCATAATCGATGCCGCATTGACAATGACATTGATACCAATGATGACAAAGAACTTCGTGATCCGGCTAATGCAAGGAAGCTCAAGTGGGGTCAAGTGGCAAGCGGAGTAATGAAAGTACAGTCCGAACGAAAACAGTGCCCGATTGTTTATTAAACTCCGTTGGTTTAGGTAGTTAAATAAATGGCCTTTCGTCCAAATCCGTTCAGCCGTTTTAGCGTTCAAGCGTAACAAACAAACAAACTCACTTTCGCATTTATAATTAAATTAGTTAGGATTTCTGCTATTATGATTCCCAATAAAGTAAGAGGAAGGAAAGTATTTCCTTTCAGTTACTTACATTTTAATTAGGTTACCTGATATTTGGCCATTAAGTAGGTACCTTAGGTACTAGATCTATAGTTCTTTCTATAGATCTGCGTGGGTTGTATGAAAACGCAAGGCCCATGGTGAAGAGTCCATGACTTAGAAGAAGCAACAGTATTTTAAGTTGTAAATCAAAAGGCAATCATCATTCATAATTTCAGCCGAAAGACGTCCACTACTGGACATAGGCGGAGGCCTAGCGCCAAGCGTGGCGATTATGGCAGCCCTGCCCAAACCGGGGGGTGCCATAATCGCCACGTTTGGTAGGCGGGTTGGCGATCACAGTATGGTGTTAAAATGCATAGATAACGCTGCTGCCCATTCTCTAGTAAGTCCCTTAATCGCCTTTTACGACACCCACGGGAAGAAATAGGATGGTGCTATACTTTACGTCTAGCACCACACGGCCCATGATGAAGGGTCGATGACATAGAAGCTACAGTATTTTAAGTTTTAAATCAAAAGGCAATATCGGGATCTAATTCCTAAGTATTTAAATAAACCAGTGTCAGCTGTAGTAATCAAACAGTTAATCTAAATACAAATTACATAAAAGCACTTCTACCAGAGGAACATTTCGGTTTCAATACGGCAGATAACAAATCAGAATCGTGCCGGGTCCACATTAGCACGCGGCACGTTCCGGACCGCACGGCATCTGATAGGTAATACACCAGCCGTAATGCGCTCCCTGGTACACTATTTCAAATGTTATTACAGTTGCCATGTTGTTCCTGCCGCGTAGACAGCTCATATCGTGCAGAGTAATCGCGAACCTCGCCCGACAACATCCGATATGAACCGCCAGATTCCTTGAAACGAGTATTGCGTGAGACGGAAGCACTGATGCTAGTTTAAACATACATTGTTTATACCACGTTTTTGTAATCTTGAACGCCAATTCGCAACATAAACAGCACAAAATCAAGGAAATGAAATACAATCCTTCAAACATTAAGCAAACATAATGTATAGCTCAATTTCATAGCCCATAATGTCTTAATGCAAAACCAACAGTTGTAAGCCGATTTGTACATAAATTAAGCGCCACTTAATATGACAATTTACGAGCGTAGCTAACACGGCTCCATGTCTCGTGTCTGCAAAGCCGGTGGACCTAGCCGACCAGGGATCAATTAATTTTACTCCTAGTAAGGACATCTTTATGTGTCCGCCGCGCAGAATTTTAACGGTTCTTTGTAATATGCGTAGGACTTTGCAACACATATGTCAACGTGGTATTAACGGTTTCGAGATTGTGTCCATTACAGATTATAATATTAATTTAATAACTAATTAAATAGGTATCTAATTTATGTCTGTGGTGAGATGCCCTTGAAAACTTATTATGGTGTTGCAATCACTCATATCGACCACATACCAAACAATCTACATATTTTCATGTCCTTAAAACATCTTGACGCCTTTGAAGTCTTCACTTTAAGTCATGGATGGTCTAACGACCTTTCACATAACAAATAAACAAGGAAGGAGTGAAGGACTCGCTCTCGCAAATGGAAATGTTATGTTCCAATCAAGAAATTTCCTAAATGATTTACAGCCGTAATGCATTCATCATCGCAGTACAAATTAATAATAGGCTCGGAGTACTTCGAAGCTTATTACAATGAACAGCAATTTCTTCAACTACTGTAATGCGAGCGATGCCGAAGCACTTGCCTTGCCAGTAATAAATTAACGACGGCCGTAATAAACTTGGGTGGTCTAACTTACTACTACATTGATGTCGTTCATTTAAATAGCTTTGATGAAGTAGGTAGCATACATAACTAATAGGTAGTTTTTATGGTTCCGTAGTCAAAGGAACCCTTATAGTTTCACCATGTCAGTCTGTCTCTGTCTGTCCGCGGCTTAGCTCAGATACTATTAGTACTAGAAAGCTGTAATTTGGCACGGGTAGGTATTTAAAACATTAATCACGCCGACAAAGTGGTAAAATAAAATCTTGGGGTGGGTAATTTTTGTGGGTTATTCCCTGAGTACCCTGATCCCCGAGGCCCCCGTGCCGGAGGACCCCGATTTATTTTTACCTTGATAAACTCAATTAAAAGTCAGTTTAGCTTAAAAGTACAGTCAGCAGATGATAAGTTAAATAAAATGTTATTACTTACTAAAAATATAATAGGTACTCAACTTTCAAGGATCAGGAAAAAATCATAGTCTTGCTTGGTTAAGGTAAATATTATAATTCGAGAATACATTATAGTCTCTTAGAGCAATCGCAGGTTCTAATTACTATCACAATAGTTCCTTTTTAACTCAGAAAATCAAAATATCTACTCTACATGGAACATTAACATAATTTAAAAAAAACGCAAAAGCAGTCTCACTTTCAGGAATTATTTTATAATGTAGTATAGTAAATATTTAACTCTAAAATAATCTTTTAATGCAAACATCAACTATAAAAATAATCAACATTAGTAATAAAAGTTTTAAAAAACTAAATATTTATATTTTCAATCAGTCTTTTTAAAAAAGATACATATCAACAATATTTTAAAAACGGTTTTTTTTGTAATTTAATTTAATTTTGTATCTTTCAAAAAAATACTGATTGAATTTTGAATTTGTCTATCTAAGTCATACACGGCATGCCGTGTAATAACCACTTTCCCCCAATCTATTTTTCGTAAATTCGTAATTGCGCTCGCGCCCTTTAGAAGGACCTTCCGACATGTTTGAGTGACACACTGAACTTTCTTATCAGTTGCAAATAGCATTAGCAATTATCTAATATACGTAAAAGTGATACAATCACAATTATGTCGCAAGATTAAAAAACACAGACATTGTTCAGCTGGCCACACCAGATATATTGTTCATTTTTGCAAACCTTCTCGCCCGGCTGTGCTTCGAATTTGAAATAATTATTGTTGTCTTAAATTGTAAGATATATTTGTTAGCCATGATTTGATAATATTGTAACATTTATTTTATATTTTTGATACATTTTGTTCAAACTGTAATTACCTCTATCAAAACTATGATTCGACATTGTTCAAAATTACAAATAAACTACTTTCGTCTTATTTATTTCAAACACATACATGCAAGCACTTTTTATGTCGACCGTACAAGTTGAAAACAATAGAAAAAAGAAATGTAATCATATTTATCGTATTCGGGGTCCTCCGGGACGGGGTAGTGGGTACTCAGGGAATAACCCATTTTTATAGGGTATCTCCTCTAGGGTCTTTACATAGTCCTAGATAACCAGTTCACTTTAGCCACCCAAACCCACAGCCCAATATATTTGTTTCCATATCCTGCAATAGTCCTACACCAACTGGGGGTAGTCCTTGGGTGCACTTGTATAGTGTGAATAGGGATAACCGTCGTCGGTTTGTGTCTCTTTAATTAAAACCGTCTTATTAGGTATAAGGGCCTCTGCGAGTTGACTTCGGCCCCTCGTACGCCTTCCAAAGGTCCGGAACCCCAGGGTCCCGAGATATGTCAAAGACAATTTAAATAATAATAGAGGTATAATTTGTTTGTTTGTAACTTTGTATATGTAGGAGGTAACCTCTGGATCCAGTCGGATTTGAAAAAATCTTTTTGCATTTGACAGCCCAATTCTTGAGGAAGGGCTATTTAACATCACGTTACGATGCTTAGGAGCGGAGCAAAAAGAAAATAAAATATGAAAGAACGTTAACCGAAAACGAAGTAATGGACGATGGTACGCGATGCAGTGGGTCGGGGGAACAAGAAACACGCGGACGAAGTCGCGGGCAGAAGCTAAGTATTACTTATTTATGATTAGCGAACAACTGAACAAGTGTAAGTACCCTGATCACATAATGATTATAGATACCTAAGTAAGTTAAAATCGGGTATAAATCTGATGATCGAATTCTTATTACAGCGACATCGCAGATAAGTAGGTACACACGGCTACACATCAAGCTATAATATCCAGTATAAGCTGATCTCGCATTGTTTAGGATTTCCGTACAGTGCGAGATCAGCGTAAACTGGAAATGTATAGCCGTGTGTACATCAAATCAGCACCCTAATAAATTGCATAATATACTACTATCAATCACAACCTGAATGATTTTGAAGGATATTCATAATGCATTGCTTCATATGTTCGAAAAATTCGTCTGCTCAACAACTTAATTAACGCAATGAATGTTGTTGAACTGTCAAAATGAAACCCAATGCTAATACTGATATTTTGTATTGTTACTGGTAGGTTATACATACACACGCTCCGCAAGTGGCACGTCAAATAATAAGGCTAATTAGCCACATTTTATTCTTCTTGTCTCTTTTTCACTCCCGATAATTATTACGACACTACTACCACGTGTCATCTAATAGTTTGACATTGTGCCGTTTTTGAAGATCGAATTTCGCGTAGGTAGGTACCTACGTCTTTTTACACAACATTGGTTCTACCTATACAAAGATACAAGTCAGGATAATACAAGTGCATGGGAATACAAAAGCACGTAGTTAAATACCAATGTTATTCTATTTACCACACAATTTCTGTTATTCTTCCCAGTCGTATCTCTTCTCATCCAAACGCGACCGCAAACTTCAAACTCACGCAAGCAAAATAATACAAACTAATTTTGAGGCTTTGCAGTGATTGTTGCATTATTTTCTAGTCCTGGCAGGGTTGCTGCGTAGTGCATCCTACCCATGTGATAGGAAAGGATCGTAATGGTAGCTATTATACTGCGTAAATTCCTATAATAATATTAGCGTTGAAAATCATGCCTCGGTCGCTGCCCGATGACGATCGACGAGACGGCGAACCAACAACATGCCATGCTAACTTTTTTATTTTGTGGATTGATTCGACAAGTAGGTAGGGTAGATACTTTCCTGCCGGTTTAGCGATGTGTAGCTATGTGCAGTGCTGATTAGGTAATTCCATCTAACTACTTGCAGGTGTACCTACAATAAAAATGAGTTTGGCTGCCAAGCAGTTTATTGCATACAAATTTTCAGATTTTCGAAAAATTGCTTACTTCAGCATACGGGACGGACACAAATAGCGAGAAAATGACATCGTTTAGGTATTTTTAGTTTTTTACTACCAACTCGTTAGGAATCATCTCTCTAACACTGTGTCTTTTATTTATGGGGATGCGCTAAGGTAGCCCGCGAAATTCAAATTTTCTTACGTTTTTTGCAATTTGCAGGTACTAACAGGTTGTATGTTGATCTAAGTATGATTCGCGGGCGTAACAAATATGGCTTTACATAATTATTACCATTAGAACATGGACCTATAAAAAAACTTTTTTACCCTTTAAAGGATGTAAAAATACCTGTCACGGTGCCTGAGAATCTACGCATTCTGTACATTGATGTACAGAATGATGTACACGAAACGCGTGCGCGGGTCGGGCGCGGATCGGTTCGGGAGCGGGAGCCGCGCACGCGTTTCGTGCGGTGTCATTCATATAAATACAGCGAATTTAGCCCGCCGTACTGCCGTCCCGACCCGCGCCCAACCCGCGTCCGACCCGCACCCGCTGCCTGTGTTGAGCTTAATAGTGTGTTAAGAGTTTTTTGGCGCCAAACGCAAAACAACAAGCAGTGTACAACCCGAATTCATTGTCAAATTCTAAATTAACGCGAGCGAAGCCGCGGACAAATAAGCTAGTAAACTATATTTTCTTGCTGTGAATATTTATTTTAGACGTAAAAGCCGAACAGTCTTGTTTTTATTTTTAATTATCTTTAAAAAATAAATTAATTAATTTTCGAATAAAAAAATGTATCGAGCGAAAATATTGCAATTACATAACTGTCTTGTACATGGAAAGAAAAATATCCAATATATCATATATCTATAGTTCTATTTTGATTGTATGTGCGAGGGTTTCAACAAGGGTAACTTTTTTTATAGGTCTATGCATTAGAATTAGAAAATTTGAATTTTGCGGGCTACCTTAGCGCATCCCCCTTAACCGAAAACCATAAAATCTTCAAATTAAATGAGTAGACAAAGGTAAATGTTAGGTAGAGCAAAAGGAGTAGGTAGGAAAGGATTGTAGCAGGTGGCGTTCTGTAATTTCTGCCTATCCCCATGGGAAAAGAGCGTGAGTATCTTCCATGCACTTATAAAAAAAGTTTTTTTCTAGGTCCATGGTATCTTCAAAAGATTTTTCTATTCTAGTTGGAATAGAATAAATATTGTATTTATTTGCAATTAATGTAGGTAAAAAAATCAGTTGTTGACAGTTTGTATGGAATCCATGTTGTTCCATTAATTAAATTACGGCTAAGAAATCTACTAATTAATAACATTTTTCGAATTAATAATGATAATCGATGTTTTAAAATAAAAATAAATGTTTCCGTTAAAACCCGATTCGGACTATTAAGCAGGGCTTGAAACCGGTTAATTTTATTTCCGAAAATACAAATTATTTTTGATACAATTGAAATTAGCTTCAAAGATTGCTTCATCACATTAAGTTCAGCATTGATTTTGTAACAAAATATTAAATAATTAACGAAACATGTTCGAAAACCTTTATAATAACGGTTGAGGTTACATAGAAAATTAACCGGTTTCCGAGCCCTGCTAATATGAACATTTAAAACAAAAATTTGCCTAATTTCATCTTACCTCTGTCTACGTCTTACTGCCATTTGTTTGGTTCCTTACTCTTACTTACTTCATATTAAAAAACCGGTCAAGAGCGAGTCGGACTCACGCACCGAGGATTCCGTACGTATATATGATGTTGATGATTTCTGAAAAATTGTGCTATTTAGAGACATCGTTTTATTTTTCCTGTAATCTTTACATAAACTTCTATCACATAGAATAATTTCAGATTTTTCTCGCAAACTTCGGAGTTAGGGCCCCTAACTCCGAAGTTTGCGTAGAGAAAAAACGGTATTTTTTTTACATTTTTCATCAAAAGTCGAAAACTATGATGCCTAAAAAAATAAAGTGTTTGAGAATGTGCAAACAGCGCTCTTTCATATGATACCACACATGCCCTAGTAGACTCCATTCGATTTTTTAAGACCCCTTTCAGGCCCTGTTGCATAAAATATTTTTTTTTTAATTTCTTTCTTGTTTGCAAAATACTTGGGCAAACGTCATCTAAAACTATTCCAAACAAGTTGATATCATTAGTAGTTCTTGATATATCCAGCTGTGACAGACAGACAGACTTAGTCTCACCATAAGGGTTCCTTTTTACCATTTTGGTACGGAACCCTAAATATAAATAAACGAAAGCCCCAGATTGCTCTATTATTGAGTCGATTATTAAATACCTATAAAATCTTTTCTGTACAAGCTGTGTAAGTATCGTAACAATTTTAGATGGTTCTTGGCGGGAAAGTGAAGTGTCAAGTTTAGCAGTTTTGTTTTATTTTCTGAAATTTCTGTACCTATATCCGAATATTAATGTGTAATAATGGTGGATTATAATATTAACCAGTAAGAGTTCGTAAACGTGCATTAGTGTAGGGAAATTAAACAAAACAGTGCAACATCACTTCAAGTTCTCTCAAGAAGTTCACGTGAGGTTTCAGTAAAGTGCCACATCTTTACTGAAACTCAAGGGGAGCAGGCGGGCGGGGCTATCATCTATCATGCATCATATTTTCATCAACAGTTTATAAATAAAGACTTGGCTAAAAGGTCCCAGCAACCAGGCCATTCAAATAATTTGCGTACCGAATTAGGGTGCATTCCGAATTAAGACCATAATCGCTGTAATCGATTTGAGCGCGCTTAAACGCGTTCCCTATTAGCGTGAGCGCGAAACCGTTGTCGCGTGAAACGTCATAGATGACGTCATGACATGCGCCATCTTGCGATAACGCCGACCATGCCCTAGTCACGAGCGTTCATTCTGCTGCATTCCGCATTAGACTTTGGCTGCATTCCGTATTAGACTTTAATCGCTGACAGCGCTCACATCAATAATTTGCGTACCGAATTAGTTATTACGATTATGACAGCCGAGAACTGTCATCAATTCGGTACGCTCATGACCGCGGTTGGATTACAGTATTTCTTTGTTTAAACACCACACGCACACATTTGTACACCTCTTCTTCTTTGGTTAGATGGCGACGGTAGCCAGAAGCACAATTTCGAAAATGCCACGCTATTATAAATAAGATAAGACTCAAAACAAAACAACGCAACTGTCATTTTTGACAGCACTCACGGTGATATTAATTTAGGGCATGGTTGGCGTGATAACGCCGATCATGCCCTAAATTGCGATAGCAAGATGGCGCATGTCATGACGTCATCTATGGCGTTTCACGCGACAACGTTTTCGTGCTCACGCTAATAGGGAACGCGTTTAAGCGCGCTAACATCGATTACAGCAATTATGGTCTTAATTTGGAATGCACCCTTTAATCGCTGACAGCGCTCACATCAATAATTTGCGTACCGAATTAGTTATTACGATTATGACAGCCGACAACTGTCAACAATTCGGAACGCTCGTGACCGCGCTCACGGTTGGATTACAGTATTTCTTTGTTTAAACACCACACACACACACATCTGTACACTTCTTCTTCTTTGGTTAGATGGCGACTTTAGCCAGAAGCACAATTTCGAAAATGCCACGCTATTACATATAAGATAAGACTCAAAACAAAACAACGCAACTGTCATTTTTAACAGCGCTCACGGTGATATTAATTTAAAGCATGGTCGGCGTTATCGCAAGATGGCGTATGTCATGACGTTTCACGAGACATCGTTTTCGCGCTAACGCTAATAGGGAACGGATTTTAGCACGCTGAAATCGATTACAGTCTATCTCGGAACGCACCGATTGTCATCCACTGTAGAAAATGTACTCTGTGCATATTTCTGACATTTCAAAACAACCTCGAATTTTTCCGAAAATTTTGTTATTCTAAAACTCATAAAATGGGCAATTGGAAACTAGAAGTCGGAAGAATGGCTATGTACACATCTTTTCCTGTGGGCCTCTTTTTCTTCTTCAATCAACCCACGTATTTCGAGGAATGGGTCACAAATACCAAGCGTCAAATCTTTCCACCAGAGAACGTCGCAGACAGGGAAGCTATTCAGCAACTCATCAAAGAAATGAGAAAAAAGCAAATGGAAGCAATGGACAAAGAATAAATGTTGATACGTGAGCGACGATGTTGTTGCACGAAGTTGTACATAAGTGGCGCATTTTTAGACTTGTAGTGATTCCATGTTTGTTCAAATAATGTAGATGAGTACCTACAGTTCTGAAGGTATTGCTGATGAGTTCGAGTATCCTTTGTAAGTGACCAGATAAGTGATAAAAGGATGCAAAATGGATAAAACAAATATTTTATTAGATATAAATAACTTAATCTACCTTAACTGTTTTATTTTTATGCTGATAACTCAATACAACACCCAACACAGTTGAACACAATGAAGCGTAGATTACATAAGACACTCCATAGAACTCTCCTATTAGTCCTGAGACCATAGGAGCAACTACACCAGTTAGTGACCGCACACTGTTTGAAGCGCCTATAAGTGTTCCTCTGTGGTCACCATCACTCCTCTTTAAAACCATTTCTAATGTAACTAACCTACCAATTGCATTACTTATAGCTAGTGGTATCAACCAAAAAGCATAAACAATAACATTAAATGATAAAGCCAATCCTAATAAAGACACACTTATAACTATAAAAACATGTAAATTTCTTATACTATAGTCTTTGTCATTGATATAAAAGCTATTAATGTAACCTATGAAAAAACTGGATATAGAACCTATAATGCCTTGAAATGATATTACATATCCAACATATTTTGGTGACAGATCATACTCTGTTTTTAAATAAAGCGAATAATTTGAGTAATAAACACCCATTGCAAAACCAATCAAAGCTTTGAACATGAAAATATCCCAGTATTTAAACCAATCTATATTAAATAACTCAAAAAAAGACTGCCGGACACTAGAAAACAATCTGTTTACTAAACTTGTTTGTTCTTTATTTTCTTTTCTTTTTGTTGGCTTCTTATCTAACTTTGGAAGGAAATACACTAAACCTGTAAAACAAAAACATGTATTAAAACAGATTTCTTTCTCATTTATCATAAAATTAACACAGTCATTATGATTATGAGTTCCTTACCAGAATTGAGGGCAAAGCATATCCCAACAATAATGGCAATCAACATAAATCCGTTTTCTGGATTATCCTCAGCCATATGGCCACCAATCACGGGACCTAAAGTGATCCCAGCACCTGATATTGCAGCCATCTTGCCATATATTTCAGCTTGCTTCTGTTCATTCTTTTCATAATCAGGAACTAAAGCTTTGGTCAACATCTGTGTTTGTTTAAACAGACCTGTAACATTTTCATTGATTCAGTTAGTCTTTTCTTACAATAGATTCTTGATCTTAAGGATGACTCAAGCCATGGCCCCAACCAAGTGATAAGACTTTCATTAATAAAAGTTCTAAAAGGATGCTATTTAAAAAAAAATAGGTTCAGACATACCTATTTAACTGTAGAATTTACATAGGAACTACAAATTAATAATGAATACCAACATCTTTTTATTTTGCTTAGTCAAAAGTTAGTTCATCCAAACCAAGGAGTACAACATTTATTCTACATGTTGTATCTACTATTTTCGTTTATCATTTACACCTAAAATACATTGTAGACTTTGTAGGTATGCAAAACTTGTAGATAAAATGTAGTTAGTAAAAAGATAGTAGTTTTAAAAAACATACATTTATGTTAAGATACATGTTTTATATTACATGACAAGTATTTTACAAGACTTGTTGAAAACAAATATCACAACTTGTTTATGGGTGTAAACGTGGGGTTAAAAAACTATGCAACTAAGTTTATTTTGTTATTTGTTGAGGAAATAAATGTTCTTAAATTCTGATATTTGATTAAGTAATTCGGAACAAGTAAGAAGTTTAGGAGTCTGAGAGAAAGGGTCTCAACATTCTAACACGCTGTAGTCACTGGCCTACCTATATGAGAATGTATGATATAAAATTTGATATACTTATGCATGTAAATTTACATAATCTTGTATGTACCTAAAACTGCTCTAACCGCCATTATAACAAATATTGAACTTGTGAGTCCAAGCACAGTGTATGCTATTCCACACATAAGCAGTGTCAATATCAAAATAGTTTTCCGGCCCTTCAGGTCACTCAAACTGCCCTGAAAAATGTTTTTATTTTTATTTTATTATAAATATGTGTTTTAAAAACTTGAAACAGGAAAACGAATGTAATTATGAAGCAGAACTTACGATAAGGGGTCCAGAACCGAGCTGGAATCCAGCATAAATGGATCCAAGTAATCCCACATACAAATGATTGCCACCCATCTGTCGTACATGACCGGCCACTAGTGGAACAATGAGACCCACAGCTAAAAGGTCCTGGAAGGATGTAAAATTAAGTTGTAGATTTTGATACTTAATATAAAGTAAATAAATACAAATAATAGAGGTGGCATTTTTTGTGAGTACCTACCAAGAAAGCCACAGCTTGCAGCAGATAAATTGGGAATGACATTTTGATTTATTAGATTTATTCTACGAGTTGAAACACTACGTAATAACAGGCACTTTCGTAGGAAACAATAATAATAATAGATCTTAATAAACAAGTTATGTCCGGTTATTTCTTGTCACTTTGTCGTTTGTCATTTTTTTTTTTTTTTTTTTTTTTTCTTCTGGCTTCGCACGGTTTGTGCATTTAGCCAATGTCACGTTTTAGTTTTATAAAAAGGTAGGGAAACAAAATTAATATAAATATAAATTTTAACGGGATTTAGGATAGACGGGATAGGATCAGTATTACGTTAATTACACTATAAAAAAATAAAAAATAAATTACAACTTAATATTATTTAGAGTAATGAATGAAACTATACATTTATAAACAAGAGAGCTATTTGTACAAAGTAAAGAAAGTATTGAGGTAGGAAAAGGAGTATGGAGGGATAAGAGGTTACTAAGAAAGGAAGAACGGTCATATAAGGGACAGGAGAAAAAAATGTGATCTAAGTCGCCTACATCTGTGCCACACAAGCATATGGGATCGTCGATGATATGAAGTTTGGCAAGATGAGCTGGAGAACAAACATGACCCAGTCTCATCCGTATTAGAATGGAGGTCTCCATCTTGCCAAACTTGGCCCTGCCAAACCACGGTTTTTCTGGAACGTCGGGTTGAATATACGAAAAATAACGTCCCTTCGATTTACTTCCGATATCCCAAGCCACCTTCCAGGTTTCCCGAAGAAAAGTCTTTGGTAACGATACGAGGTCATAACTAAAATTTGTATAAGGAACTAAGTCCCCACACTGCACCGCATCACCGGCAAGTTTATCAGCCGCTTCATTGCCATGGATTCCAGCATGGGCCGGAATCCATACAAATTGTAGTGTATTACCCTCAGAAATGGTCCTGAACGCAAATTCTCTTATTAAATAAATGATAGGTAACTGCGATTTGTGTTCGAAAGCGGATTTATTGATGGCTAGAAGAGCACTTTGAGAATCAGTAAAAATTATAGATTTTTTGAGCTTTAAAATACGGATATATTCTAAGGCTTTAAAAATGCCGAAACATTCCCCGGTAAAAACAGAAGTCTCCGGAGGCAGTTTTATTTTTTGTTCGATGTTGTATTGAGAATGGTAAGTACCTATTCCAACACAACCCGTCGGAGAAGGCTTGGCAGCATCCGTATAAATATGGTGGTACTCTACGTGTTCAGCCAGAAAATGATTAAAACTTAAATGGCAATCGGGATCTGATTTACTTACACAGTTATATTTTATAATGGGACTGAATTGTAAACTCTCATAACTATTGCTAAATATGGGAAGTTTATTGGAACGGTGAATAGGAGAAGAAAGTGAAAGGAATTTTTTATAACTTACAACTAAACAAGGATCACGTCTATGGGACCAGTAATCTGATGATTCAATCTGCAACACTAATGTGTCCAGTTTAGGAATGAGAGGATGAGTTGAGAATTGAAGAATCCGGAACAAATATTTGTCAGATAGGAATTGTCTTCTAAGATATAAAGGAGCATCCCCGCATTCAACTTGGAGTGCATTAATGGGACTAGACTTCATTGCACCTGAAATAATGCGTAATGCTTTAGACTGGATGCGATCCAATTTTTTAAAAGCCATGACATTACCTGGCTCTAGAACGAACAATCCATAATCCAGAGTGCTTCTGATGATTGCGTTGTAAATGAGTTTCAAAGAAAAGGGATGTGCACCCCACCACACACCAGAGAGGCATCTAAGCATGTTTAGGTGTTTTTCACATTTGTTAACAATATATTCACAATGAGGGACACTACTTAATTTACAGTCAAGTATTATACCTAGATATCTGAATTTATCTTTAACTGGGATAGGTATTTCCTTATAAAGGAGATTTACTATGGGAATATTTCTCTTCCGGGTGAATAAAACAGCCGCGCTTTTAGACGTGGATAAATCCAAACCGTTTAGATGTAACCATGACGCCAAAATAGATAAAGCAGAATTGATGGCAGAGCTAGCTTGCTCAACAGATGGACTTGAAGAATATAATAATAAATCATCGGCATATTGAAGAACCTTAACATGACTAGTTAAGGATAACTCTAAATCATAAGTGTAGATATTGTATAGAAGGGGACTGAGCACAGAACCCTGTGGGAGACCCCTCCATACAAGATGAGATACCTCATGGTCTCCTCAGAGCGTTCAGTCAAGATATTAATAATGAAATTCAACAAATTCAATGGAACTTGTAAGGCTTCTAATTTATTTTGTAAAACCGATAATACAACATTATCATAAGCTGCATTAATATCAAGGAAAACTGCAACGGTGGATTGGTTATTAGAGAAGGATAACCGAATATCGTATGTTAATATACTTAAACAGTCAGTTGTACTTTTACCTTTTCTAAAGCCATATTGTGATTCTGCCAAGAGACCCTTACTTTCAACATACCATTCTAGGCGATTTTTAATTAAGTGTTCCGCTAATTTCATCATAATTGAAGACAAAACTATGGGACGGTATGAAGAAGCATCAGAAGGAGGTTTATTTGGTTTAAGGAATGGCAACACCATTTGACGTTTCCATTCAACAGGGATGTTTCCTGTATAAAAAATAGAATTAATAAGTTCTAAATAATAACTGAGGACTTCATCATTTAAATTAGCAAAAAAGGAATACGGGATGCCATCAATGCCTGGTGCAGAATCATTAGTTTTATGGATAACAACCTTTAATTCAGTGAGAGTGAATGCAAGATCTAGCGACGTATGAGTGTCTCGGATATTGGAAACGAGAGACAGGTTATGGTTAGTACAAATAGCCTTAGCCTCAGGAACCCAAGGCGGAGCTAATATATCAAAAAAATCACTGGCTAAAGAATCAGGAATAGGAGAAGGGTTGTTATATATGGACCTAAATCTACGAATGTTGCGCCAGACAATCGTAGGGTGAGTATTCGGTGAAATTGATAAGCAAAAGTTACGCCAAGATTCAAATTTTTTCTTTTTAAAAAGTTTATAAGTTTCATTATTTAACTTAGTAATGATATCAAAATTCGTATCAGACATATCAACGTTATAATTATATTCAGCCTCTTTACGTTTTTTAATCAATTCAGTGCACTCAGAGTCCCACCACGGAGGCGAGGGAATTGTACTAATATTGTTATTTTTTACAGGAAAAACTTCATCAGCCGCTGCAATTAATATGTGTGCTAAAGCTTCAGCACAACTATTTTCATTGCCACCAGAAATTACGGGCAAGGAGCTAAGCTTACTGTCAACAATGTTCCTAAATTTGCCCCAGTCAGTATTATTTCTATTAGGCAGTTTATATTTTAAGTTTGATTTCCTTAATTGTGCATTTGGTTTGGGAAGAGGATAAGAAATAACTATTGGAAAATGGTCACTACCATAAGTAGAGGTTAAAGTATGCCAAGTTAATGAAGAGGCTAAGTTTGGAGAACAGATAGAAAGGTCAATTGCGCTTTGGTTCTGATTGGGATCTGAACGACGAGTGGCAGCTCCAGAATTTAAAATACATAAGTTGTGTAAGTCTATTATATCTATTAACTCATCACCATAACAGTTCGGAGTTGAACAACCCCATGATTGGTGATGGCAATTAAAATCCCCCAGTATTAATAATGGCTTTGGAAGAAAAGAAACAAGATTATTCATCTCTTGAAGAACAGAAAAAGAAGGGTGAGGAATGTAAATAGAAACAAGACAAGTATGATGCACTTTAATAGCTACAATTGAAATTTCCTCACTATGAAGAGGTAATGTAATGGTAGAAAAAGGGATTGAATTCTTGATAAGTATAGCTACTCCACCATACCCATCAGATCTATCCTCTCTAATGGTTAAATAACCATTCATTTTAAAAATATGATGAGGTTTGAGCCAAGTCTCTGCTAAAGCAAAGGCAAATGGCTCATATTTGTTTAAAAGATGTATAACATCACTCTTTTTGTTTACTAGACTGCGGCAGTTCCACTGGATTATTTTGGATGTGTTGTCCATTAAGGATGGATTGTGATACATTGAAAGATGGGGCAACGTTGGACGGTGAAATGTTGAACTGAGACAGAAGATTGTGTAATGCAGAAAGAAAATCGTTTATGGAAAAACTGGCATCAATTTGTCCATTGTTATGATTAGAAAAAGCACAACCATTTGCTGGTTGAGGAATGTCGTAATCTTTAATAATGGCGTTGTGAGCCTCTTTATTATATCCTTGTACAGATTTGGGAGGTGAGCGTGGTTTAAGGAAGACAGTTTTTTTATAGCTACTTGAAACAGGCATTCTATTAGAAGAAGGGAAAGATGGAGTATCTGCAAAGTTTTTGGAAGGAGAAGACAAAAGTGTATCGGCATACGATTTAGTAACTGGGGGATACATTTTTGCCGCTTCAGCATAAGATACTGAACTTTGTGCCATGTATGTTTTAATTAATTTTTGTCTAGACATTTCTGGGCAAGATTTATTAGTAGCATAGTGAAAACCGGAGCAAAGGCAGCAAGATGCACTTTCTTGTTCTCTTTCGCAACTGTCCCCAGTATGGCCTTGGCCACATTTATAACAACGAGGTTTGGACCTGCACTGAATTTTTGTGTGACCAAAACGACAGCAATTGAAACACTGTACAGTAGGGAAAATATATAAATCTACAGGTAATGCATTATAGCACATAAAAATTCTTTTAGGCAGAATCTGCCCATCAAAAGTAATAACTATTGATTGGGATGGTTTCCAAATGGTTGTACCATCAACAACAGTTTTAAAATTGAGGCGTCTGACTTTTAAAATTGGACCGCAACCAATTGGTACAGTTATATTATCAATAACTTCCTCTGGAGACCATTCCGCAGGAACACCACGTACTAAACCCATTCTAGTAACATTAAAAGTAGGTATAAAAGCTTTATAATTATATGTTTCAAGGCTATTATGTGTAATAAAAGAATTTGCGTCCATGAAATTGGAAAAAGAAATAGATATTTTATTACGCCCGATTTTTTTGACGCTACCGTTAATAATATTTTGGAAAGCGTTGTGTTATAGGAACTTGCCAAATGTAATAGGGTGCAATGACGTTCCATCATCTGGTGATACTAATATTTTTTGTACATGAACAACGTATGGCGCGCTGTCAGTTTTATCATACGTTTTTCGACCAATCTGAGTGGGAATAACTGAAGGCGGAGCAGGAATATCTGGAATATCTTTATAAATTATTTCAGAGCTTTTAGGCTCCGATGGAGTTAGAGAGGGAGGTGTAGAGTCCAAGCAACCACAACCCAAAGACTCTGAACCTTGATTTTTTCGGATACGACGGCGTTTATTGCAATTCTTGCACACATGTATGCGGCTTCTTTTTAAATGGCGAGCCGACGACGACCCATCGGTATCCATGCCAGATTCATTTGAAATTATAGTTACAAAATTGCCTGCCGGGGGAACAAAGTCCCCCGGGTCAGGCGGGTCTTTCATTTTCCCGCTATGAAATATTAGTAAAAAGAACTTACCCTACTGAAGAAAATATACAGAACTATAATTAAAATAAATGTGAAAGAAGATAAAACACTAAAACTACTACTACTGATCCTATAATACAAGTTAATTAATTATTTTCAATTTAAGTAAAAAAGGACACGTCCTCAAAGTTAGGTTTCCCGCTCTTTTTTTCTGTTCGCTATTGACAGTCCGTTTGTCATTGTCAGTTGTCACACTTGTCACTTTTTTTTATAATATTTTAATGGTCTGGTTGCTGGGAGCCTTTATTTAGTTACAAAAATGATAAAATTAATTATATACAAATCAATGCATGATATATGATATCCCGCCCGCACGATCCTCTTGAGTTTCAGTAAAGATGTGGCACTTTACTGAGACAGTGAGACCTCACGCGGATTTCTTGAGAGAACTTGAGTGATGTTGCACGTTCACGAACACTAAGTGCCAATTTCACCATTGAAACGGAACGCGATCAAAACAAAACCACGTTTAAGAGCTGTCAGTGTCATTATTTTCTTTGGAATATTGACACTGACAGCTCTTGAACTCGGTTTAGATGTGCTGATCGCGTTCAGTTTCATTGATGAAATTCGCCCTTAATGGTTAATAATTCACCATTATTACACTTAATATGCGGCTAAACACAAATTTTAGAAAATGACCAGAACGCGGGAGGCGGGAAGCGAAGCGGGAGCGACTACCACGCAGCGGACGCTGTTGATGTTATTAAATTGCGCCTTGCACACCTACGCGACCGCGACGCGGGAACACCGCGTACGGAAAGCGGGAGCGAGCAGGAAGCACGCGTCTAGTGGTCAGACGTGTGTACGGATCGTTACATTGTTACGGACGTCTCATTATTTTAACTCTACGATGACGGACGATCATAATGCAAAGATGTTTATCGAAAAACTAAGAGAAAATACTCTTCTATACGATCTGACAAATCCTGGATACAAAAATATACGTAAAATGGATAAAATATGGGATTGGGACTCAATCGGTCAATCTCAAAAGGTCTTCTTCATCAGAGTCAGAGTCTGATGTTAAATATGAGACTGACATAATACACTAAGCTATATACGTGCGACTGTGACTATTCACTAAACAAAATGATGTACGCTGTTCGCGTGGTAGTCGCGCAGGTGTGCACGATAATTCCCGCGTTGTTTCGTGTTGTTGACGCTCCCGCTTCCCACGTTGTAGTCGCTCAGGGGGCCGATCGCGCTATTTCTCAGCGTAATTACCGTTCGAACGGAACGTTTTTGGTTTTGGTTTAGCTGATGTAAGAAACGGTATCGTGCTTTTTTTTGTGAGAGTATTGTTCGATCGATCGTTCCTCCAACGTAACTACCAAAGTAAAGCTAAATCGTTTCCGTTGAAATGATTAGCGCGATACGAAATGTGTCTAACGTAACGTTTTTGGTTGTGCTTTAGTTTTGGTATTAACGTTCAAAATTAGCGCGATCGGCCCCCAGGTTTGAAAGGGTTTGGCCGAAGCTTAATGTTGTCACACTTGTCACCTGTGCTTGTCACCGTATCACTTCGGATAGTGAGTGAGCTTTGAGTATATTTATCCTAAGGAGATGTCAAAAAGCGAATCACCGAACAACTTTTTCTGCCACTTTCTGCTGGAGGCGAGGAAAATACTGGAAAATACATACAGAACACTAAGAAAATTTGACAATTGCACACAGATACATGCTTCCTATTGCTATAAAGGCACACGAAAAAATAATAACCATACAATTACAAAAATACACACACAGATTCACTTTGTGTGTATTGACAACAACACAAAGGTGCTAGTGATGTGATACAAACAATGAGCGGTATTCCATTCTTATTGCATGAATGAATAAACAAAATTTTCATTCGTTTTATTTTCTTGTGCACTTGCCTAATTTCTCCTTGCTAAATTACGAAACAAACTAAAATGATGTGTTTTCTATTTTAGTTATGTAACGATGCGGCTAGGGAAGGTTGATAGAGACGGTATTGTGAACACTTTTCATACAAGCGAGTCAGTACCCTAGTCTCCCTAGAGTTACAATTTAGTCATAGAAAGAAACTGACGACCCGTGAAAAGTTTTAAAATGCATACGACAGCCGAAACTTGCGCGACAAGTACAAAGATTCTTGTTATCTCTAACATGTTGGAGAACAATAACATTTTGTGAAATTGTATTGAAAATTCAAAAGTAATCAAGATTATTCCTCGGATTAAATCAAATCAAATATTTTTTTTTCTTTTTTTTATAGTGGGTTTCGTTACAATTTGCCCTTAAACTTTTATCGATTAGTTTATCATAGACTGAACTAACTTGAAGTTTTATAAGTTCTTTAGGTAATTGTAACGTCCCGAAACAGGTTAACTGGTTGCCGCCTTGCCGGATTCTACCATAGATTGATGGATTCTGCTCGGTAACTTGAATGATATTTTTCACAAAGCCTGACTGACTCGCCTAATAAAATGTTTAAGTCCATCACTAGATTTTGACACTGACTGACAGCCGATACGATAGATCTAAATAAAAATCAGTGGTGAAAATATTTTGTGATATTAATATTATTGGACTGAACTAAATAGCGAGGTTATGAAAATGTATTCAACATTAAAATAAAATAATACATTATTGCAGTAAAACTACAAAAAAGAAAATCTTACACAATGAGCACTACACGGTCTTCAGTAAGTACCAACAAACAATGCTCTGCAAATGCGCACTAATAAAAGTTTCCTAGTTCTGTAGTCGGGAGATTTTGATCAAATTTTACTTCTAAAACGTTTTGTAGTAATGTTAAACCATAAACACCAAAATAAATCAGCTTGCAATAGAAACTGTTATAACATCAAAGTTTAAGCTATTAAGAGCTACTTATTTTTCAGGTGCTGCAGACCTTCAAGAGGTTGCACAGAACTAGGATGAAAGTCTTTGCAGGAGATGAAAGAGCACTGATGGCTGGGAGACTAAAAATTAATGAGGAATTCCATAAAAACAAACATGTTACCAATGAAGAAGCTATAAAGGCTGTATGAACTTTATTCTAACTACATAACATAAATATTATAGTTAGATTATTGTGTTAAGGAAATTAGCTCAAAAATCTGTATTATTGCAGATGATTAAACTTGGCGAGGATGTGGAAAAAGAACTTCGAACACAAGTTATACAAGCTCGAGAGGTCAAGCCTGGTGTATTTGGTAAGTCAATAGAGTTTAAATATTTTACAGTCCTGTACAGTAAAAACCTTAAATTTGACAAAATGTTTTACCTTTTCTTGTATTTTCAGAGGCCAGAATTACTGAAGACACTGCCAAATTTGAAAATATCCCTTATGATGACAATGCAGTATTACCTGATGGAACAACTGCAAACAAGCCATGTTGTCAAGACAAAGCTCAGAATAAATAGTAGATATGATGCTAGCTAGTAGGCAAAAATAAATTATTGAAGTAGATGTAGGCAGACAAGCAAATGTGATAAACACTATGTTTTATTTTAAAGTGAATAAACCTTTCCTAGGGTATGTAGTATTTAGTTTTATTATAAAGCTACTTAAAGATGTGTCCAGTTTTTGTAGTTTAGGATCAGTTTGAATTTCAGACATATCCCAAGTAATCCATCAAGTTAATTTGCCTTGAGATCATAAAAGAAGTGATCTTACTCTTGGGCACTTGTTTTAATAGAACATAATCTCTCACTGACAAAAAGAAATTTGTAAATAAAATCATTTAGCAAAATGTATGTTTATTTCCTTTAATCAAGCAAGTGGAGGCGGATCATTAGGCCTGCGCGAGCTACCGTCTTGCCCTCCACGCGCTCCGTCTGTCTTACCTGCATGTAAGAAGCGCTCGGGTACACGGCACCGCCACCGCTCCGCCGCCGCGACTCTGCGCTGTGTGTACGAGACCGCCACCGCCCCGCACGGTGGGCTGAAAATCGCCTTTCATAGGCACAGAGACTTGAATTTTGAAGTCCATTCTTTGGCTAGAAATGGATTCTGCTGATCATAACTATACTATAAAATCTCGTATGAGGCAATTGCGTGTACAAGTGAAGGAGTTATAATTTTTTTAAGAAAAAATTGTGTGGCGCTGACATGAAAAATGAGGAGAGAATTTTCCCAGTGGTTAGATTGCTGGTCAGACTAGTCTTTCCAACGGGATTTTTTTTTCGCGATGGTCAGATTTATTTGACAGCTGGGAAAACAACAGAAAAAAGTACAATGAAAGTAAAAACCGTTTTGCATCTTACAATTTTATCTTAGGCGTTCTAAAAAATGACCCAACATTCAATTCTCCATTAATTAAACATCATTTGTGAACACATTATGAATTCGTCTCTCATTACATTTTCCTTTGTCCGTTTATTTGTTATTTTAGTAAAATCACCTTTCAGTAAAATTCTCAGTAGGTAGGTAAGTTGATTATCCCGGGTCCTTTTCTTGTTATTTTTTTATTTAGTGCTTTCTAAACAGTTAGTAGCTCTGTGCCTCTGCCCAAAGTTCGCTTAAAACAGACCAAGTTTGCTTAAAATTAGACTTCTCTAGCCACTGCTTTTGAAAATATTTTTTAATTTTTTGTATATTGGCCGAGTCAGGAGCATCAATAATTATATATTGCCAACCTTCATCCACTAAATGTGACGGTAGGAGTGGCAGAATTCCCGAAAGTGCAATTATGCGTTTTGATGTTTTTGATTTTGTCAATTTTAATTTTTTTGCTTGCTCTTACGTTATGGGAGAAATGAAAATAGCAACCTTTTATTCCCGCACCAGGGTATACTTTTTTTTAACGCGTTAGAAGCAGCAACTTCAAAATCCAGGGTAAACTGTTTTGGTTCCACATACGGCAGTTGTGATCGTAGCATGCTAAAAAGACTGATGTAGCTTTGTTCCGATTTATGGGACATCAATACATAAATTAATGGTATAATATTAGTGGTGTCAATGCTGCTTCCGATATCACCATGGATGCTATTTATTTATTTATTTATTTATAGTTAATTAAAACGGTACAACAACAATTACAATAATTAACATGGAAACATAAAAAAAAAAAAATATTAACATACTTTTGTATAAATGTTATACAGATTCAATTTAATTTGCATTGTTAAAACTAATATGGAACAGTGGACTCCCTTGCATACTTCCTCTCACAGAACACCAGACATATACACATAATTTTTCTCCATTCATCCGCAAACACATCACATTCAGGGTTGGCAGTCAGAAGGGCATTGAGCATCTTCAAAGTACGACACACTGGGGATTCAGCTCTGGCGACAGTTTTGGATGAAGGCTGCGCAAACAAATTGTGCCGGCGCGGCGGCTCGGACGGTGTCCGATGTATTTGTCGGGCACAAATAGCCGGCAGAAAAGGCCGTGGAGCTCTGGGCAGTCTATATGTCCCCGTAGGGTTTTACAGGCTACCGTGAGCTGGTCAAACCCTCGCCTCACCTCCAATGAGTTAAACCCCAACATGCCTAAAAGAAAGTTGGTAGGGTACCTATATATAGGGAAAGAAATTGTATAACCTTTGGAAGAGGAATCTTAGAAAGGTTTTCTGGACCTTTTCAAGCATCAACGTTTGGGTCGTGGTATAGGGATGCCAAACGCAGGCACTGGACTCGAGTTTGCTTCGAACTAGGGTGGTATACAAGAGACTAATAACATTTGGTTTGCGGAAATCACGAGCATTTCGCAAAACAAATCCCAGGCGCCTGAAAGAATCCTTTGCAAGGGTAGAGATGTGGTCTCTAAAAGTAAGACAGCGGTCAAAGGTTACTCCCAAGTCCTTTATGTTGGTGACACGAGTAATTACTTCACCACCCAAACTATAGCAATAATGGATTGGTCGCAGCCCTCTACCGTACGTCATGACGTAACACTTATTAATGTTGAAACATAGTTTGTTCACAATGCTCCACTCGACGACGGTGTCAATGTCCATTTGTAGGAGTTTACAAGCCTCATCTGTTCTGATGTGTGCGACAAGCTTTAGGTCGTCGGCATAAAGAAGGCATTTGGCAAACTTAACCTTTGCTATGGGATCATTGACCATAATCAGGAACAGAGGTGGCCCTAACACTGATCCCAAAACTGCTATATAACTGTGAAAATGATGTAAAGGCCACGCTCTTAAATGTTCCGTCACAAAAGAAATGTTTTACTCGTTTTAAATATTCTTTGGATTGTGGCGTACAAAAAACAATTATACGTGTTCCTTGGTCAATAAAATCCGCCAAAATGAAATTTTGAAATTCTTCAGGGATCTCAACGTCAATAGGGTTGTTGTGAAATAGTTTGGTAACTTTAGCAGCTTTATTTCGTTGACGATACACCGTACTTTTAATAGATTGAAAAGACGGTATATTCGTTGAGTTTAAGCCGGAATCTTTTAATTTTGTGACACATTCTTTATAAATTGTTGACACTGGTTGAAACTCCTTGCAAGCTTGTTCTCGCATGTTATGGAATGAAACTTCTATGTCATTCTTGGCAACATCTTGAACGCAGGTGTGATTTTTTGATTTAAAAAATAAAAAACAATTTAATTACAATTATTATTTATTGTAATAATCTGCTTATTAGACAATACAAAAAAATTGTTAATGGTTTTTGGTAACACATTCTTGACACAGCCTCAGTATGTTCACCGCAAAGAGGTTTTTGGCACATGCCACAGGTGACCTTGGTTTTTGGATCCTTACCCCACATTGCACATCTTTTTTTAGCAGTGGGAGCAGAACTTGGTTCTTGCAATGGCCGCTTCTTTTGCAAGATTCCACCTAAGAGAACTTGAAGATTCATGGGCAAAGAGGGCCATGTTAATCGTTCTTCCATTTGAGGGGTGATCAGATCTGTGGCATTTTCAAGGTCAGGAACAGCGACTTCACAGGCCTCTTCATCTTCTGATTGGTCTTCATGCAACCACTGAGTAATCTGTAGGTCCATCTTACGCAATTTTGATCGTTAAAACTAAAACAATGACATAAAACACAATATTGAATAAACGAAAACGAAACAACAAAATTGCTTGATTTGTCCATATATGTTCCTAAAGAAAGAAACACCATTGATATTGTAATAAATACATCAAAATATTAAACTTACCCTTTAAAATATTGTATCAAAAATAACTACATTCACCAATGTATCGACAAAAAGAAATGACAAAATACTACGTTATTACTACCCCGGGGTCTGACAGACCCATAAATAGCTATAATTCCGTCTACACTGTGTAAGCGTTGACGCTAGATTCCCAATCTATTACTATACTCTATGACGCTAGACTAGTGAAAAGATGGCCGCCGACGTAATTAAAGATTAGCTCGAGTGGCACAATAGTGCGTTTCGTTATTGCAAAAATATCTACAAATATTCAACCTCTGGGGTTTGCTGGACCCCCGGGTAGGGTTTAAGGGTTAAAAGTGGGAAAGATCACGTGGCGGGTCTAAATTTGTTACCAAAGAATAATAGAGCGCAGTCGACGGGCGTGGTCCCCATTTCAGAAAGTTTAAAAAAAAAAAAACCTCACTCACGCCCGACCTCGACCCCGCCACACAGTGACTGAAACGGGCCGGTAAAGGACTTAGCATTTAAAAAAAAAAAGTTTATTTTTCTGAAATTTTAAGTATTGTGTTGGATTTATCTATCGATTATAAGTAATTATTTCTATGAGGGTCGTTCAGATAACTTAGTATTTTCGGAGTTATAAATATCCAAAGTAATTTTTGTATGAAGCAAAAGAAAAAAATGTGAAAATCTCGAAATTCTCAAATTTTCTCAAAGAATTGACTCTACGTATGCATAGTACGTATATTTGTCCTATTTTAGCGCCTATTCTCGGGTTGCGATTTTCTGCGATTTGGTCGCAATTTCAAATTTTGTTCTCTATTCCACACCACCATAGAGGTTAAGAACTAGGCGCGTTTTTTTTTATGTAGTGGTCTCCCCTTTAGGCCTAATCCACTAAGGACTAATAAAATAAATAAATAAATAAGTAAAAATCACAATCACTACTGGCCACTGCACTGTTTTAATTTAATCACTGTCAAGGGTATCCACATTAACGAATACAAAATTTTCGTATTCGTCATCATCAAATGTTTCCGCTTGTTCAATTACTAATAAACTTTGTGCTTCTACTGACAAAGTTTGATGTTTTCTGCGAAGTTTGTGACGTTTCGCTGAGATGAGTGGATCAGAGCTGGTCAATAAATTATTTAAAATGTCTTCATTTGTAGTTTTTCTACTGCATTTCCTGGAATGGTGTTGGCGGTACCTACGAAAGTCTTTATTTCTAGCTTCAGCAGCTTCTTCAGATAGCTGTCCAATTGGTATTAGACCAAAACTTTCAATAATAGCTGCACCATGCATAAGAACTTTATGAACACTTGAAGGCATATAATACCAGCTATATAATTCCAAATACAGTTGCATGGTCACTTGAGCATATTCGTGAAATTTCGCTGTGTCAATGTGGTAACCTGATGAAATTGCCTCTAAAATGATTGCAAATCGCCTTATTAATTCTTCACTAACACCAGTTATCTCAGCAGTCATGTTTGGATTTGCAAAAAATCTTCTAGCAGTATTTCCGTCATTCGTGGAGCCGTGCCCTTGTTTAACAACATCAATCAGAAGTCCCATTCTATTTTTAAAAGCGTCTTGTATGTCTTTCTTTCTTCTTTCCATGATGCATTTGTTGTCTCCCTTTACTCTCCATGTCTGTATTGTTAATCTGTAGGCTATATGCAGAATGCATTCCATCATTCGTATCCAGGTATGCAATGATGACAATCCGTATTTATAGAGATCTGGATCAGTCGGTTTTGATGCAATTAAGGGCAAATTATTCATCTCTGTTGGAGTGGCTTTACAAATGTCGCATCTCTGAGATGAAGTATCACATAAAATTGATGTTGCTTTTCCGTCTATCATAGTCATTGAGAGTGTGAAATTTTTATTTCTCCAACTTCTGTTTTCACTAAATTTTTAATCTCTTCCTTAATAGCACTTTTTTCCCGCAATATCGTTATTTTATTTTCTTTCACAAATTCGAAAAAGATTGGACGACACCAGTAAGATGAATTTGGTGAATCGTTTTGCCAGATAACTTGTTCGCCGCACACTAATTTTATTGGCACTAAACTACCCATAAATATGCTTGAATCGTCAAGTTGACTTTCTTGTTCATCGTCTGTTTGCATTTTTTGTTTGTAATTGGCTTGATTAGAAGCACCGTCAAATCCCCACTTACTGATTAGTGTAAATTCTTTACAACCACTATCTATGACGAGTGACGTCATTATTCTTGTTGTCGTTATATCCAATAGAGCTTGTAACTTTATTTTAGCTGAGGTTTCTGTCACTGTAATAGCATCTTTTGGTGGATAGCATTTCTGTTTCGCATGTTGAACTTGATAATAAGATGGAAATATATTACTGTCTTTTTCGTTAACACTTTTTCTTAAAGTATTGTATTGCCACTTGGTCAGCTTAAGTGATAAAAATAACCCTAAAGCCTCATCCGGAGAAAACACAGGTTTTGTTTCTTTAACAGATATGCAATTTTTAACTTTTTAACATCTTGGGGATTCTTTAGTAAATGTTCTAGTATTTTAGCAACCTCCTCATTCCCATCCGCTTTCAACTGCTCAAAATATGCATATTTTATTTCGTCCGAAGATAAATGAAAGTTTTCTGCACGTCTTTTTTTCTGTTTAGGCGCTAATTCACAAAAAGGTTTTCTTGGGCTTTGTTCGGTGGAGACACCGACAGAAACTTTTGATGGTGATACATACTGAGTTGATGTACTCGGTGCTGGTTGATCTTCATTACTGCCTATTAAACACTTAATAAAGTCTGGCCATATTATGTTTTCTTGTAACCATTCACTATTTTTAGTTCTGAATATATTTTCTTTACGATAAGCGTTTTCCCATCTTCTATTTAAATTATAACAAAATTATGCACAAAACAACTTTAAGGTCTTTTCGTGATCATCACTTAATTCGACTAAAAATTTAGACCTTATCTCACTACACAAACTGTCATTATTTTTAATACTGCCACTGTTTTTTTAAATAACGAAAAGATCAAGGTTTGTCACTAAATTTTCAAACATTTTCACAAATACAAAATAACAAATAAGTAAGTAATGAATGTTTGGGGGTAGTGCGTCTATTATGGTGGGTAATAGAACACTGAAGTACGTTTGAATGCAACCGAACATTCCGTAGATACCCTATCGTTGCACCAATCACGTTACGACACGTCATAACTTTTTGTTGCGCTCGCGCACTCTTATCCCTTGATTCCCGGAAATAAGTCTCGGAAACTTTCAGCGGGGCAGTAAGAGGAAGTAAGTACCTTATCCGTTGCAGCTACGCGAAAATGGTCTTGAGAGACTATCCATAATTGTTTATGGAATTTTGATCTGCATTCACAGATTTTGAAAAAAATGTACAGTCAGCAGGAAAATAAGCAATTTTCACAAAACTTTTTTTTTATGCCAATCGATCCTCTTTCTTATAAGGATCAAAAACCTCTATTGGACCAATTGAGGTTTGAGTACTAGAAAAGTCATAAATCGCAATAAACTTTTTGCTAGGAAATGAGAGTCGAACTTACATTTTTTACCATCGATAAACTGGCCGCTACAAAAAAGACTGATCGAAAAACAAATACAAAAACTATAACTTCTACTTTGGGTATTATTTCACCTTAAAATTAAAAACTTGAAACTTTACATTTGGACTCACCTAGAAATTTTACTTTTGTGCTCTAAGTTATGAAGTGTTGAGAATGGTAGCTGTTTTGACGATAGGTTTATTCGCTTTACTACAGAGTGGGTAGCAGCTGATAATGTGCTAGGATTAATTCCATAGAGAATCGTGGTAAATAAGTCTCTGACTTCCTGGTTCCTGACCACTGTTGTATTCCTTTTTAAAAAGTTCGACTTTTAAATAGCGCCACATAAAAAGTGTAGACGCGTGAGATCTGGACTGCGAGGTGGTCACGTTAAAGGACCATCATTATGTTTGAATCCACTGCCTTGCGAATTGCCGGAATTCGATTGATGCGATTTCGAAATACGAAGTTTATTTTTGGCCAGTCTTCATTGTAGCGGTCCATTTATCCGTCATAAAAAACTAAGTTGGAGTATCATTTCTTACGAAATGTATGGGAAAAGTTTTTTACGATTTATGACTTTTCTAGTACTCAAACCTTAATTGGTCCAATAGAGGTTTTTGATCCTTATAAGAAAGAGGATCGATTGGCATAAAAAAAAGTTTTTGTGAATATTACTTATTTTCCTGCTGACTGTAAATTTTTTTCAAAATCTGTGAATGCAAATCAAAATTTCTAAAAAAGATAAGGATAGTCTCCTAAGACCATTTTCGCGTAGCTGCAACGGATAAGGTACTTCCCCTTACTGCCCCGCTGAAAGTTTCCACCCTGTATATTCACTCTAAAAATAAATAATTAACCCTTCTAACTCTAAGCTTCTTGATGTCTTCCCCGCGGACACTACGTGCTTTTGGAATAAAAAGGTTGCATCTGCTCCAACATACATTTCGAGAAAACCGCAAAAACTTTTGAATGGGTTTCACTTGGAAGGTTTACTGTAGATTAGTTTAAAAAATATGCAACAGATGGCACTGCGTGTTTGAAATAAATAAAATTTGGAGCAAATAGTACCTTTTTGCATCATAATTATAAATAAATTGTTTAGTCTATGCCGATTGCCGCTATCGAGACGAGTCCGTGTACCGAGAGGTGTGTCACGTGTCACTGTGTCCCACACCTATCTAAAAAACCGGCCAAGTGCGAGTGGGACTCGCGCACGAAGGGTTCCGTATCATTATCTATAAAAAAAGGTAAAAAAATCACGTTTGTTGTATGGGAGCCCCCCTTAAATATTGGTTTTATTTTAATTTAATCAGCTCTGTTCAGCTTCTGGCCCGTTTTGCCCTTAGAAAATAACGATTTTGTATGGAGATACGTACGCATTCGTTCAGCTTTCCGCGTCGAACAGATGCGTACGCATCTCCATACAAAACCGTTGTTTTTTATGGACAAAACCTAAACAGAGCTAAATAAGTGTGGTTAGTCCATAAGTAGTATATTCTATTCTTTGGGACACAACGAGCTTAAGAATAATTTGAAACCACATTATTCTGAGCACCGAGCCGAGCACTGGCGTATTGTACCTGGAACGCGAAAACTATTTTTGATTTTGACACATTAACTTGACACTGACAAAAGACAGGCCTCGACTTTTGCTCATCCGATCCGAGACAGGCTAGGCTAGACAGATTGTGGGCTTTGCGCATATTTTTTTCGTTGGATTTTTATTCAAAAACCCATACAATAATAATACAATGTTGACTAGAACATTAGTATCAAGGGCTGTTCTCCTACGAAGCCTAAAAAATGCTGCTGATAACGTAAAACAACCAAAAAGAAACTCAGGCCATGGGTAAGTTGATTGTTATGTCACTGGTTTTTGTCAAGAATTATGTTTAAAATGAGCAGAGATTAGCGGAGCGGACTACAAACGTAGTTAATAATTGTGACATTGATACGACTATGTAATTTAGAAAATAGTGATTGATAAAAAGCATTAAAATAGATCTGCCTGCAGAACATCATTGGTTCATTACAATAAATACATTGTGTAAAAATATCCCACAGCTACAACACACAAAATAATTATTCATAATTATTTTCTACTAATTATTCTACCTATCCTGTACAATGAACAAAGAAAAGTATAAGATTCCTAAAGATAAATGCCTATATAAATAAAGCATGTAATTTAACAATTTCAGGGTATGGTCATACCGAGTACCACCTCCAATGCCATCAAGGAAGTCCATAATCTTAGCTGAGGTTCTTGGAGGGCTTGCCTGGTGGTGGATCTTCTGGCATTGTTTCACCGAACCTGATCACATCTTTGTAAGTTATATTAAAAAATATTAACACAAAGGTCAGTTATCCAAATGAAATGTGCCGAGGAGTATATGGTATTCCTTTGCACAAGCTACAATTACTCTTGTATATAACAAGCGCATGTTTATTTTCCACCTGATTGGTGATAATTATGTACTTTAGAAAATCTTTATTAAACCAAAGTCTGGTTGAATCGCTGGGATAAGTGGATAAAGATTGGGAAGGGTTAATGCTGTGATGTATTTAGTTGGTAAGCCTATATATATATATATATAAATATATAATGAATAAACTGCACTTGCAACATTTCAGTTTACTCATTGTTGTTTCTACTAATTCATCCATCAGATATTAAAACATTCTGGGAAAAATCAGGTTTTCAATATTAGCATAGCTCAGGTGAAAATTGACATGAAAATTAAATATAATCAGAAAGTATAATATAATAATACACAGTAATGTTCTGGCTAGGGAAGTTAAATGTGTCTGTTTTTTAGTTTTTCAAAAGATCTCCTTACCCAATTACATAATGCAAAGAAAAAAAAAATCATTTGATTTTTCGAAACCTAGAACCCAACAAAGCCACAGTAAAAAAACATTTTTAAACATCTCAAAAAATGGCTAAAAATATCTATCTAGACAGAGATAGCAGTGCTGTGGTCTGACATCACAATACAGAACCACCATAGTAAACTCGCATCAATCAGTACAATGATCGTTTTGCGTGACAAAGATAGAAGAATAATTTCAAAAGTATGTAACTTCTCCATTTTCTACTGATTTTATAAAAAAAAATCACTAATCATCTTTTGTAGTAACATCAGTTTTTGTTCATGTGTATTTTTGATGGTCTATGGCAGCCATACTCAAAGTGAAGTGTGTTCAGCGGAACCCTAGGGTTCCGCAAAGCCTCTGTGGAGGTTCCGCGAAAATACTGGTCAGAATAAGAAAATACTAAAGGGGTACCTACTATATTTTATTTTACTCTGGTACCTGAGTAAAATAATATCAATCTAAATATTCCAACATAAAGTAAAAAAAATATCCAAATTTTAATGTCAAGTATACGATTATTAATGAAGAATACACATAAAACCATTTTTGATTACTTTAGGGCTCTGTCAAATATTTCGTTTTCCAAAAGGGTTCCGTCTCCAAAAAAGTTTGAGAACCACTGGTCTATGGCATATTATCAAAAATACACATTGACACAATAAAAAAACACATTATAAAGTACAAAGAATCAAAATCATGAATTCTTGTTGATGTAACTATACGTCTTTTTGAGGCTGACTGTACACTATTGAAAGTTTGACAAAATTATTATGCTTATTTTTCAGGGTGAATTTCCGTATATTGATCCCAAAACCTACACAGACGAGGAACTCGGTATCCCTCCTGACTCTGCCGGACCACTGAAGCAATAAGCACGAGTTATGTTTGAATTGTAGATACTTTTATTTTATGTTGATGATTAAAAATTATGAACGTCTGTAGGTCTGTATTCTAATCCCATGTTTTCCTTTAAAATTTTAAAAAGTCCTACACTACTAACTTTGCCTCATATTAGAAGACAAAAAACTAGGTTCCTTTTTAATGTGACGCAGATGGTAGTACCATGTTTGTGTTTTTATCACACTTAGTGGTCAGGATATTACTATACTCTGTCAGGATCACACTTGGATGATAAATTATCATCACGCTCTTTCAGGGCGCATACACACAGACTGCCGTTAAGCCAATCCCCTTTGATGCGACCTCAAGTCCAGTCCATACACACGGCGAGAAGTTTCGTGAAAATGCAAAATTAATGACAAGGAGACGGCGAGAAACGGGTGCTATCGGGGCTTCTTGACGAGTCTGAAGGCAAGTGGATAGAAGATTCCAGTGGCATTTCTGGCAGTATCTTAGGGGTCTTTACTAGTCTTTAGAAGTTTAGACAGTTAATCTGGCATCAGTCCACACCAGTCAATCTGAGACAAATACTTGTATGGATAGTTTGCGTTAATCATTCTGACCTGCAGATGGAAGCATGGGTTGTTACATTAATTACGTTTAATCTGCACAGACAAAGAAAATGCCAGTTGAGATGAGTCTTTCATCGCTAGGGCAGTAGTATCAAGTTTAAATAATTCGAGTTTACTTTGCTGGGGATGCGCTAAGGTAGCCCGCGAAATTCAAATTTTATTACGTTTTTGCAATTCGCGGGTAAGTAACAGGTTGAATGTTGATCTGATTATGATTCGCGGCCATAACAAATATGGCTTTACAGAATTATAATCACTAGAATTGGCAGTACAACTAACTCTCTTCGAAAAATCCTATTGAATGACTATTTCTGAAATAATCATTCAGTAGGATTTTATGATAAAGTTGTAATGGTGATTTCGCGGGCTACTTTAGCGCATCCCCCTTAAAAACAATCTTTTTCGAGGCAGTGTTGCCAACTTTATTTTTACGAACCCACCAAATGTGGCCTCGTGACCCACCAGAAAACCACTAAACATAACGGTCTCTCAAAACACCAGAAAATCACAAATCAAACCCAACCAATCTCATGCTAAGTGCACATTTAAACACATTTATATTATTCTGGTAGAATGTTGAACGTGTACTTGGAGTAACTTTTTACCAGTTCTGGGTCACGTAACCAACAATCACGGAACTTTTGGGTATACTGTGGTTTGGACATAATAGTTTAAAAAAAATTTGGTAATAAGATAAACTAGTAACACATACACATAAAGTCCATAATCAAAATTATTCAAAAAATTGATAAACTATTTAAGAGGAATCCCCGAAAACCACTACCTTAGTTCTGTTGCGGTGCCTAAAGAAAAAGTTATACACTTGTTTCAATCGTTCTTGTCTATAGAGTGGTTTTGTGAATCGTACTAGTGGTTGAATGTCATACCTTACCACTAACTGTAGCAATCTAAGCCATCAGAAAAATCCAATAGCCACTAAAACCAATATTTATTCGCTAAAAGGAAAGTCCACTAGATCTAGTGGAAAATCCACTGAGATGGCAACACTGGTTCGAGGTAAGCTGTTGTGAGGACCCACTAAAAATGAGGATAAAAACTGCCACTTGCTCACTTCAGATGTCACTACTATCAAATGTCTAAGAATTTGGCAGCTAAATAGCTGTCACTATCCATACATTTTAGGGTTCCCTACCCAAAGGGTAAAACCGGAACCCTATTACTAAGGCTCCGCTACCTGTCTGTCTGTCCGTCTGTCACCAGGCTATATCTCATGAACCGTGATAGTTAGACAGTTGAAATTTTCACAGATGATGTATTTAGTTAGTACTAAACAAATGTTTGCTGGACTACCTTAGCTCACAAAATATACTCGCAAATAACCAATATGGATTCAGATCAAGCAAAAATACAGAGGATGCCATATTAGAATTGATAGGTTCAGTAGCTCAAAATCTAAACAACAAGGATAAATCTATAGCCATCTTCCTTGATCTGTTATCTATTCTTCTAGCTTTTGACACTGTCTCTGTCCCCCTTCTCCTCAGTAAACTGGATGATTCACAGATTGATTGGTCAGATGATTTACAAATATATAAACAAGCTGCCCTTGCGGATTTGGCTGATGCAATTAATACCATTAACAAGGATTTGGGTTCAATCTGCGAGTGGAGTGAGGCACATGGGTTGCAGGTCAATCCATCGAAGACTCAGGTCATTGTTGTTGGCAGCTCAAGGTTGACCCCCAAGATAAACTGGTCGCAACTTCCCCAAGTTCAATTTAACGGAATTCCTATTCCAGTAAGCGTAAAGGTTAAGAACCTTGGAGTTTGGATAGATAAACATCTTTCTTGGGGTCCCCAGCTACAGGACGTAAGTCGCAAAATTTTTGCATCCGGGAAGTCCCTGAGACGATTAAGGAATTTTCTTCCAACTGCAACTAAAACTGCGCTTGCACAATCCCTTTTACTACCCATCCTTGACTACGCTGATGTCAGTTATCTCGATCTCACTGAGGCACAATTAGATAAACTTGAGCGACTTCAAAACTTTTGTATAAGATTTATATTTGGCTTGCGCAAATATGATCACATTTCCGAATTTCGTACAAAGCTCAAGTGGCTACCAATACGTCTTCGCCGGAATTCTCATATCTTATTTCAGCTCTACAGTATTCTGTTCAATCCTAAAACCCCCTCTTATCTTAAAGAACGTTTCAAGTTCCTTCATGACACACATAATAGATATCTGAGGTCATCGGAAAACTTGAGACTAGAGATGCCGATGCATTCTACCAGTTTTTATGACAAGTCTTTTGCAGTTCAAGCAGTACGGTTATGGAATGCCTTGCCCGTGTCGATAAGGCGTGCTCAATCTTTGTCCACTTTTAAAATTCTGGTAAAAAAACACTTTCTCTGTTCTTAGACAGCATCATTACAGAATACAGTTCCTTGATCTTGTTTCATGTTTATTATTGTATACAACATGTCCCAAAATTCAACGATAAGCCGGCACCAGAGGATGGACCTACTAATGAGTACTCGAGAAAAAAAAAGAATAATAAAATACCTCTACTTTTTTTTAAATTACTTAAAAAAATGGAAATTCTTCGAAAATGTATACTCCTTATGACACTTTTAACTACCATGACCACAATTTTTCAAATATTTCAGTTTTTTTGTTTGTATCGGCAACCTACGTAGTACTACTATTCACCATAATCTTTGAAAATTACAGAATTTTCGTAGTTTTATACAAAAAAAACAACCAAAAAAAATTATTTCCCTAAAATTTTGAAAGATTTTAACGTTCAGTACACTTTAACTCATCGTAGTGTAAAAAAAAAATATGGACACTACTATGGCAAGTTTTTTAAAAAATTAGCGCAACTAACCTAGATTTTAAAATGGTATAATACTTTAGGAAAACTAGCCACAAAAAAAAAATAATGACACTTTTTCTAATCAAGAACCAAATTTCCCGTTCACCCGATCTAAACCCCCTGGACTTCTTCTATTGGGGTTGTCTCAAAGACAGAGTCTACTCGAAACCCATTGCAACACTGAACGACCTTCGCCAAAAAATCACTCAGGCTGCGGATCATATCAATAGTAGAAGATATGCACGACGAATAAAACGATCTTTTTTAAGGCGATGTCGTGCCTGTATTAATGCCGGTGGTAAACAGTTCGAACATTTATTATAATATTATTAATAATGCAATAAATTAACATTTATTGACACCATTTGTTTCATTCATTCAACATTTTCCAACAACAAAAATCTATTTTGGGCACATAGTAGAAGTGATTACTATTAACAACAACTTATGAAATTTGGTTCTTGATTAGAAAAAGTGTCATTATTTTTTTTTGTGGCTAGTTTTCCTAAAGTATTATACCATTTTAAAATCTAGGTTAGTTGCGCTAATTTTTTAAAAAACTTGCCATAGTAGTGTCCATATTTTTTTTTTTACACTACGATGAGTAAAGTGTACTGAACGTTAAAATCTTTCAAAATTTTAGGGAAATAATTTTTTTTGGTTGTTTTTTTTGTATAAAACTACGAAAATTCTGTAATTTTCAAAGATTATGGTGAATAGAAGTACTACTTAGGTTGCCGATACAAACAAAAAACTGAAATATTTGAAAAATTGTGGTCATGGTAGTTAATAGTGTCATAAGGGGTATACATTTTCGAAGAATTTCCATTTTTTAAAGTAATTTAAACAAAAGTAGTGGTTTTTTTTTTTCTTTTTTTTTCTCGAGTAGTCATTAGTAGGTCCATCCTCTGGTGCCGGCTTATCGTTGAATTTTGGGACATGTTGTATATATATTATGGATAAGTTATGCTTAGTGTATGTATGTATTTATTGTACATGTAAATAGTGCACCACTGACTACCTGCAGTACTGTCTCTCCTTCTCTTTTTAATCCATCCAAAGGTTGTCTGTAAAAGATCGCTTTTAGCGATAAGACCGCCCATTGTGTCACCCTGTGTAAAATTTCAACATTTATATCTGTAACTTTTATGGTGTACATAATAAAGAGTATTCTATTCTATTCTATTCTAAACTGGAAAGGATTGGTATAATAGGCCTACCGCTTAATTTGTTTAAGAGTTACCTTAGTGGTCGCTCGCAAATCATCAGGGTAAACAACCACACCAGTAATGAAGTATTCCTCACCTACGGAGTTCCGCAAGGAAGTGTCTTAGGACCTACCCTTTTCCTAGTTTATATAAACGAGCTCTGTAAACTTGACCTAAGAAACTCCAAAGTAATTACTTACGCTGATGACACTGTTATCCTGGTTCGTGGCAGTGACTGGAACGAAGCTCGGCCTCAGGCAGAGTCAGCCCTGCGAGCTACTATGAGATGGCTCACACAGAATTTGCTCACCCTCAACTTGGATAAAACCAGATTTATCACTTTTAGTCCAAGGAAAGCTTCACAGCCAGCCCCACCCTTCCGCCTGACAGCTCATGCGTGCCATACAATGAGGAATGCCACCTGTGGCTGTTCTGAAGTTATGCGCACGGACTCAATAAAATATCTTGGTGTCTGGGTCGACAGTACGTTGATATGGAGTGGGCAAATCAATTCACTGGTCTCTAGGGTAAGAAAATTAATTGTTGTTTTTAAAAATCTTAGGGCCTCCGCCAATTTCTCTACCCTGAGAACTGTGTACTTTGCTCTTGTCCATTCCGTTTTGACTTACTGTATTTCGGCCTGGGGTGGTGCTGGTAAATGTCTTCTGCTGCGTTTGGAGAGGGCGCAGAGGGCTGTCCTTAAAGTAATGGCCTTCAAACCCTATCGCTTCCCTACCAGCGAACTATACACGCTATGGAAGCTACCTACAGTAAGGCACTCTTTTGTGCTAAGTACAGTGTTGCGGAAACATTCAAACTTGTCTTTTGACCCTGAGTTTAGAAGACAAAAACGTAGAACTGACAGACTCTGCCCGACATCGGGTTTTAAATTGGAAATTGTCCGCCGGCAGTTCATTTTCTGCAGTCCCGTTCTTTATAATAGAGTAAATAAAATGCTTACTATTTATCCATGTACTCTCCGGGAGTGCAAAATAATTATTGATCAATGGCTTCATATTCTCACATACGAAGAATTGGAGATTTTAGCCGAACCCTAAAGATCTTTCTTCCGTAGTCATGCACACCAAATACACGTAGCGTTGAGTGTGCTCGTGGAGAGGTTCCACAAGCACACTCTACACTTACACCTCCCAGACACGCAGTACACTCACATACAACAATCCCACACATGCACAACTTTAAGCACTTACCTATTTTAATTATTTACTTTTTTTTTTTACTATTTCATTTTTTTTACTTTATAATAGTTTTTTACTTTTTTTTAAATATTGTTATTGTTCTTTTTAACCCTTACTGTATTTTTACTTGGAATCCGGAACGCTGTTGTCTCCCTCTTGGAGGTGAGCGTTAATATCTGCGCCACAGTTTTGTAACTAATGTAGCTATTTACGTACGCAATCAATTTGTTAAATGTGTTTTTGTTCCAATAAAGATTATATTATTATTATTTCTGTTGCCGCTATAACACCAAAAAAACCGAATAAAATGAATATTTTGGGGGCTCCCATACCTCAAACGTGATTTTTTTGCTCGATATTGATAACGGCAACAGGTAGACGCTTGAAATATTCACAGAATATTCAGTTATTTATTCACTTTAAAAATAAATAATTAAATTAAAATAAAACAAATATTTAAGGGGCATAAACCCATACAACAAACGTATTTTTTTTGCCGTTTTTATAGATACATGTATGGAACCCTACGTGCGCGAGTCCGAGTATCACTTGGCCGGATTTTTGTCTATAAGCGATTTCTTTTACGCATATTTGTTTATTGAACTAAGCCCCGTTGCGTAGCTGTTGAATGCAAAAATACGGGGACCCATGTATTTTCCAAAGATGTTAAAAGACGAAAACTGTGGAAGAAAGCTCTCGGGACAAAAACGGAAACCCGATATTTCGTCGAGACTATTTTTTATTTTTAGGGAAACTTGAACAAGTCGTCATTTTATTGCGGGTCCGCTGCGCCATGTTTTCGTGATATGAAAACATCTATCATCCAAAACTACAAATAAAAAGACAAATTCAACCAACGCATGGGCCAAAAGAGAGGTATTTCGATTCAACAAAGTCAAAGTCAGCATGGATGGTATAGAAAAAAATAGTTTGACGTTTATCAAAAACAGTGAAATAAATTTCTCCTGCACGCTTGTTTGTCCTAATTTTTGTAAAATAATAGATGCAATTTGTTGGAATTTAAACAAAACATGTGCAATGGCTTGTTAAATTAACAGTGTTCTAGTGATAATGTGATGTGTTCATAGTATTCGAAATGGAGACAAATGCAAATCAGAAGGGTGAGTACATCGCCACTCAGAAAGGTCTAGTCTTGTTTGTGTATGAATAACTGTATCTTGCAAGCCTTGCGACATGAATTTGACTGACGTATGTTGCCCTAAACGCATATTTTCGATGCGTCCTCAATAATTTTGCATAAATGTGTTGTATATCTCGAAAGTGATTATGTTACTGTTTCGGGCGTTACACGAAGAAAATGAGCTTATCATGTTTTTGATGACTTTCTTATCGCTTGAAATTTGCCGTGAAGACGGATTGAAACATTTAAATCTGCCAGTATTCTTGATAAATACAACTGTTGCTCTTCTCCTTGAGTGTTCCTGAGCTTGATTATGAGTCACTTTGTTGGCATTGTGATGTCGTGTGCGTGTTAAATACTAATAAGCAAATCGCGACGTGCCTGAACCTTCGGATAACATGTTGGGTTAGATATTTTTATTGTTAAAAATCATATTAAGTATTTAAGTACCCCTTCTGACGGGTGTAATGTAGACTACAATATTTATTATTTTTAGTTTAGGTTATGTTATGATAACATTATTTTACTTGATTTTCTGTTAGTCAAATTAAAAAAAAGCCTTTAAATTTAAATTTGTAGAGTTCTAAAATTATGATTGATTGAGACTTTGTTTAATTGAACTACCAAATATTTGAAAAAGTAATCTATATAGTTAATTAATAACTACTAAATTATGTTACTTCTTTTCGCCCCTTGTAACTTTATTTTTATCTGTTATCTTATTTGTCATAAGTATGATTCAACAACTAAAGATAACTTAAACCAATTGAATACTTCTAGATACTATAATAAATGAAAGAACTCTTCATAAAATACAAAAACATTGCAGTAGGAACCTTAGAGTTGGTTTACATAGATAACATGGAGTTTATTATGATTTTTTCTATGTACTACATATTCATGTCCCAATAATATAAATAATAAGTTTAATCTGCATTGGTATGTAATCTGCATACCAAGCAACAGACACTGCTAGATATAAACTAAGCAGCTTTTGGATGATCAAAAGCTATATTAAATATTTATCTTTCTCTATTCTTTAGAATTTAGGCATTTCAACTCTTTAATTTTTGTTTTTTCTTAACGTTTTAGAAGTAAATGGCTTTTGAATTTTGTTATTTGTATAGGCATTTTTATATTTAAGTGCTTTAATAAAAATCAGAATTTGAACATTCAAACAGAAACAAATTGACAAAGGTTTCTGTAATTGTAGATTAAATATTAAATAAACATTTAATAAAGAAGATAGTACTTTAAATATTAAAAATAAAACAATACTTGAAACTTTTTGTCTAGAAAGGTTCTGAGCTGATAATTTGATAATTTTTAGCTATTAAAAGTACCTATTTTCACTTAAGGTTTTAAATCAGGGTTTTTTCTTCAAAATATTTCACCTGCCATGAATTTATTTCTCATACAAATGGTTAACAACAATTTAGACTTTAATTACCATATAAAATAGGTAATTCTATTTAATCTCCTTATGCTAACAATCCATGAACTTTCAATGCAGCAAAGTACTGATTACTTTCTAGTGAATTTCTTTACTTTAAGATCTTCAGCAATTGTCTTACTTTTTGGTTTATAATGTTAACTTTAGGATTGAAAGATTGTACTTAGTTCTGTTCTAGACCAGCCTTCATAAAGTAATGGAAAGATTACAATGTTTCAACGTTTTACTATTATCCTGCTATGAGGAAAAGAGGCATAAAATGATGCTGTTAAGAGGAAAGGAGATTGACCATCCATGTATGGGAGTTGGACCAAGTGCTATATAACACTAAAATTATATTATGTTGTATATAAAAAATGGTAGAGCTCATAGGGAGTCAAATTAAAAGTTGTATAAGAACAGATTGGACAGTGACCTCAAACTAGGCATTTGCTTGTATCTTGGGGGTCAGAATTGCGACATTTTCATTTGACTATGGATAGTACATAGTGATTATTGGTAAACATAAAGTATACTAAAATAAATCAAAATAAAACACTTAAAAATATACATTGCCATCAGTGTGAGATCATACAAACAAAATAAAATCATCAGTATGAGATAAATATAATTACTAGGTAATAAGCACAGAGTTAATTCGGTGATTAAATGACGGCAGGTCACGGGAATAATCTGAGACTCCCGCATTCCCCTTAAACATAACAGGAAGATAATATAGAACAATGGTTTAACCTGCTGTGTATGGAGCAGAATTTTGGGGCACAAAAAAAAGGGGATGAATGAAAGGCAATTGCATGCGATGGCTTTCGTTGGTCTGTCATTATCCCTTAATAGGCTTAATGCCGTTCTCATGCTTCTGGGATATTCCATTGCAATTATCACTTTTTTTTTATTGTTGTGATTGTATCAATGGAATATTACAAATACTATACATTATATATAAATAACCATCCTCATTACTCCATTTTACTCTTTTTTTAATCTGTATATTTTTAATCTTATGTATATTGTTCTTTTCTTAAAATGATACAGGTATTATTTTATTTTCTTGTAATTTTGTCATTATTATTTTTGAAAGGGAGTGACTACCGAGAAGACGACTAATAGAGAAGTATGGAAGAAAGGGACATGTTGCGCCGACCCCAAATAAATTGGGATAAGGGCAGGAGAATGATGACTCAGTAATAATATCAAAACAAAATATAAATCAACAAAATCTAATCAATTATCATGAAATCAATCAAAATTAAATGTGAGATGATTGTGTTAGAGAGTGAGTGTGTTTGGATTGGTGGTCTGTTGTGTTGTGAACGTGAGCTTATAATGTTTTTTGTGTCATCCTAGGAGAGTGTAAAAAGCTATTTCTTTATGACCTTTTTGCACAGGGATATTTTGAGGCCTTTTATGTTGCGGCTCTTTATGGCTTTGTGGTAAATGCGTTAAAATTAATAGTCCGGGGAATGTTTATTCTGTAAGTTTTATGGTGTACATAATGAAGAGTATTGTAGGATTCAGGCCTGCGACAGCTTTAGTTCCAAAAAATGCGTTATGGCGCTACTTTCGGTAGCCATGTTGTTGGCAGCCATTTTGGGCGTTGTATTTATCTATTAAACTGACAGATTGTATTTTCCAAGAACAATAAACTGGTTTGCTGAAATTAATTTATAATGTGTAATGTGGTGTTGATAATATTTTTAGAGTACCAAAGCACAAAACACAAAAATGGGACACAAAGAAGAAAGCCAATTGCTAATTGCCCTTGTTATACTTATATATAATCATGTAATATTTCAGAAACTACAGCCTCCGGTCAAAATGTCAGTGAGACAATGGCTACAACAGGCGAAGCTGTGGCATTCATCAATAAACTCTTTGATAGTGTGAACGGATCTCGAGGGAGCATTGTCCAGGGCAAACTGCGTGGACCAATAAAGCCGAACGCTCGTCAACTCTACAATTTTTGGATAGACGCCAAACATAATGAAAAATATACAAGTTTTGAAAGGTCTAAACTGTTGTTCGAAAAACACGCAACAATCTGAAATGTCGTTTTATTTTTACATTTCTTTCGTTATATTCGTATCCAATGAACATAACGAAAGGAAATTATTGAACCTAGCAAATAATAAAATTAACCCTATAAGAATTTTCCATGGAACATCACTATGCTATCGATATTCTATGGTAATCGCTATCGTCACTTTTCTATTAAGCTGTGGGTAATCACTAGGTGACATTTCGACACTAGCGCTTGGCGCATATTTTTGGAATTAATCGTCAACCATTGTACTGTCCTATCTGTCTCTGATTAGTATATAGTTATCTGTGGTAGGATTGACTGTCGGGACTTCGGCCGGTGCGCAAGTGCCATCCGAGCACTTTCCGCCAAATTTACAAATATATTTTTTACTGTGCGTTAGAGTTCATTTTTGAGTTGCAATCATTGCAATCTGTGCAAAGTGGTGTAGACTAAACGTGTCTTTATTTTGTTGTGTTTGTGTCGCCAAATAAAATGAGTTAGGGCTGCGCAAAGGTGGCGTGGACTTGGCCTAAGTGCGATCCTCATCTCAGGCGAGCGAACCAGTGCATACGAGGGGCTAATTGCGCCTGCCACACCGACTCCCGTCCAAGCTGGTGAGATCTTTCCATATCTTTTAGGGATCTGCTGAAGAGTAACTTAAAAAAAAATATAAACCGTGTTTGTCATTATGTGCAGTGCAGTGCTATGGTGCTTCAAAACTGTTTGTCTTCTAGCTTCTGACAACCTTTTTCCATTTTAATTCATTAGGTTATTCTGTCCCTACTAGTTTAATTGGTTATAAGTGTTAAACAAATAGCGTATCTAACTTTAACCTATAATTAGTGCGTGTCACCTATAATAATATTACGTCCAGTGCAGTGTTTGGCCCAATCGTTTTTTAGGGTTCCGTACCCAAAGGGTAAAACGGGAACCCTAGTACTAAGGCTCCGCCGTCTGTCTGTCTGTCTGTCTGTCCGTCCGTCCGTCCGTCCGTCCGTCCGTCTGTCACCAGGCTGTATCTCATGAACCGTGATAGTTAAACAGTTGAAATTTTCACAGATGATGTATTTCTGTTGCCGCTATAACAACAAATACTAAAAAACCGGCCAAGTGCGAGTCGGACTCCCGCATGAAGGGTTTCGTATCTATAAAAACAGCAAAAAAATCACGTTTGTTGTATGGGAGCCGTCCTTAAATATTTGTTTTATTTTAATTTAATTACTTATTTGTTTTTAAAGTGAATATATAAATAAATATTCTGTGAATATTTCAAGCGTTTACCTGTTGCCGTTATCAATATCTAGCAACAACGAGCAAAAAATAGATAATGGTACGGAACCCTTCGTGCGCGAGTCCGACTCGCACTTGGCCGGTTTCTTGTGAACGCGCATCCTGTTTTTAGAGATTTTCATAGGCGAGCTTCAAGCTTCAGGTAGTCCGCATGGACCGACGAACTACACAAAAGGGTCGTGAGGATAGAACAATAGACATTACTCAAAAATAAAATAATCGGGGAATTCCGAGTAAGCCGTTATTATATTTTGCTACATGCGAAGTATACGAAATTTTTACAACTACACCAAAAAACCAGAAACCTCTGATGAAGACAACGGCAACAGCAAACAGTATAGCAGGGACATAGAAAATCGTCGAGACAACAGTTCAACCCCGCCAAAAGATTCATCTCAAAGAAGTTGGACCAGACGCAACCTGGCGGCGTCATTAAAGGATGCCCACCTGATAAATATAACTCTTCTCTCCACTATTTCTATGCTTGTTCAAGGATGCATATCCGGCAGGCTCTAATATTCCTTCCATATCCCAAGGGCACGTGCACGTTCGGGCGGCTGTGCAGTTTGGCAGAAGTAAATATTATATATTATGTCCTTAAATATTTATCTGAATAAACACTTTTTCATTTTTTTTTCCCTACCAATACCGCGCCCCCGGTCTACTCTCTGATATACAATGGTCCCTGTAGCCTCATGAAACATGAGGCTTCAAGAACTAGGGTGAATCATTGGGTTGATTCGAGCAATCGAGTCTGGTCAAACCATGCTGGGGTCGGTACATTTCATTCATTCATTCATTCATGTACATAAAGAAGACTATTCTATTCTAGCCATAAAGAAGTTTATTTGGGGACTGGGAATCCTGATTGTGTGCTTTGACATTATTTCTTGTTGATCTATACTGAATTTGAATTTTCTATGCATGTGAAGTGTTGCGTTGAGGATAAATATCTGTCAGACACGGAAAACCGGGAAGGCACTGTAGAGTTTGTTGGTTGGGTACAAGAAAGGCTTCTTGAGCATTACTTTAATAGTGTCTCTTTGTTCTCTTTCGATTTCGATAAATGCAGTTTCACCAGAACCACACCAGACAAAGATTCCATATTGGAGGACAGACTGGCAAAGACCAAGATGAACTGTGCGGAGTGTGGGGGTGGGTGTACACTGTACAGTCACGTAGTTTTTAGGGTTCCGTACCCAAAGGGTAAAACGGGAACCCTATTACTAAGGCTCCGCCGTCTGTCTGTCCGTCTGTCACCAGGCTGTATCTCATGATCCGTGATAGTTAGACAGTTGTAATTTTTACAGATGATGTATTTCTGTTGCCGCTATAACAATAAATACTAAAAAACAGAATAAAATAAATATTTAAGGGGGCTCCCATACAACAAACGTGATGTTTTTGCTCGTTTTTCTCGATATTGATAACGGCAATAGGTAGACGCTTAAAATATTCACAGAATATGTAATTATATATTCACTTTAAAAATAAATAATTAAATTAAAATAAAACAAATATTTAAGGGGGGCTCCCATACAACAAACGTGATTTTTTTGCCGTTTTTATCGATAATGGTACGGAACCCTTCGTGCGCGAGTCCGACTCGCACTTGGCCGGTTTTTTCATTACTTATATGAATAAGTTTTCTTACTTGGCTGGAGAGTGCGTGTATATGTTGTTTAAAAGATGAGTTCTCGTTTAGACGAGAACTGGGTAATTCCTAAATATCTCGTGGAGTGAATACGGTCGATTACGGTACGTGAACAGTTTGCGGATTGGGGGTTAAGGTATTGTAGCAAGTATGAAATGTGAAACTTAGGTTTTGGGGGTCTGGATGCCTTGGATTTGTAGAATGTTATTGTCTTTGTTTTTTTTTAACCATTAAGGTCAGCCGGTTTATATTGAGAGTCTTAGCCACTATCCGTAGTCACTCCTCTACACGGCTGTAGACTTGGGCCCAAGACTTACTATGAAATATGATCGTCGTATCATCCGCGTAGGCTTATTCAGCATTGGTGAGAGAAAGATTTAAGATGACGTTTATGTAGAGTAACAAAAGAGTTGGACCGAGTATGCTGCCCTGCGGGATTCTAATACCGATGGAGAAGAGGCTGCTAGAAAGATCACCGATATTGACAAATTGCCATGTATTAGACAAGACGGTAGCGTCTGAACCAATGCAGGGAGTGCCAGGTATGGTCCTTGCTTTAGAAGGAGTTCTATCGAAGTTGTGCCGAAGTTATAGCGCCATTATCCATCAAACAATCCAGTTTTAGAGGAGGAAAAAGGGGAATATGTGAAGGTGATTTCGTCATTTTTACGAGTAAATTATAGCAGTTCAAGTTGCAGTTGTCTCCCTTAACCTCGCCCAAAAGATTTCCGAAAAGGGCAAACAAATCCATTACCTACTAGAGTTCACAATATAACAATGTTACTTGCTGTTGGTTATGTGCATTTCACTTGCAGCAAACATGCAATCCATCCATAATCTGGAGGTACGCTGCACAAGCGTAGTGATGAATAAAAAGTGTAATGAGTAATGACACATGACACTCGGTGCACAGATGATGACAATAAAGAACTACAACAAGGAAAAAGATAATTTGTAAACCATATCATGTGTGCCTTATTACATATTCAAGGTGGAGCTTAAGGCTTAACATTCATTTCTTTTATCGCAGTGTCGTGTCTGGTGAACTTCGCGTACGAAGCGTCGGAGTCTGACGAGCTGACGGTGCGGCCAGGTGACGTCATCCGTGACGTAGAGCGGCTGCCCGGCGGCTGGTGGCGCGGTGAGCTGCGCGGCCGCCGCGGCATGTTCCCTGATAACTTTGTGTCGGTCGTCGAACACGCTAGTGCAAGGTGAGGATGCTTCCTTGTTGGTGTAGGCTCTTCTTGGACTATTTAGTGCAGGATTCCTCTCAATAATTTTGATTGCCGTAAGTCAGAGATGTCCACGATTACCTATAGGTGTATCTACCTATCTACAGTGTGGCACAAAGTACGTATTACCTATACAAAACAAGATGGGTGCCATGCCAGTAGAAATATATCTTATGCACCACCTTATATATATGTGTATTGGCTATGTGTACTGGCCATACAAATATTCCATACTTAGTACAAACCATCTAGCGGTTGTACAAATATTTGTCTTGTCGCGTTCGCGCGACATGATTCTCTGCGGGACCATAACCACGGCATTATTTTATTTATTATGGCTAAAACGTTAAAATTTCTTTACCACTAATCAGTAAAGCTTGGAATAACTACTGTATACCTTATTTATATTCCTACAAAACCAGAAATAATTTCTCATTCACCCACATAATAAATTAGATTTTCAGGTAATTGTACGGTATACAATAATCGATAAAATTGTTTTGCCAGATTTTGCCTTCCATCATAACCAATTTGCGAAGAATCAGTTTTTTTATGAAACAGTGGCATTATATTCTTCGTATGGTCATCGTTGTTTTGATTCTGTGGAGTTGTTTTTTTTTAATAAATAGCAGTAAAATTCGAATTATAAACTTCAAAACAGTTTATATTGACTTTATAAACACAATATCGAAATTTGAAAATAGAATGTTGATGCTGGTAGCACACCTCCGCCGCGAAACCATAGCAGCGAATCCGCAGTAGTCCAATTGTACTGGTTCGCGTCATGTTCCGCTACTCGCATCCGATTCGAGTAGCGGAACATGACGCAAACCAGTACAATAAATTTAACTACTGCGGTTTTGCTGCTATGGTTTCGCGGCGGAGGTGTGCTACCAGCGTAAAACACTTTCTCTAACAAAATAACGTTACATAACATTTTTTTTGCCTACACGATAGGTACATGGCAAATCCAATAAGTTAACATCACCAAGGACACGCGACATTTTTATAGCACTACAAAAAAGTTTTGATTCCAATTTTTACTTGTCTGTGGCAGCGCCCGCTTTAGCGCAAACGCGGTGCAATACATTATTTCTTACTCTTTTAACTTTTAAATAGTAGGTTCAATCGCTACTCTGGCTAATTTTAATGCACCCCAAAATAAAATCATAATTCAGCCTGTGTTGTCTGGCAAAGGCCTCTCTTTCCTTTTGCTACTCCTCGCGATCCTGATCATGGCCCAATCTCGCCTATAGGCGTCAAGTTCGTTCCGCCATCTACGCCTGAGTCTGTCGCTTCTTAGCGTGTGTAAAAACAACGCAAAATATACATAATCTACATAAAATAAAAGACCAAAATATTACGCTGCGCGCGACAAACTGACAATCGCAATATTGATCTACAAACTTACTAGAGCAAATAAAACAATGTGCATGTCAAAGTTCAATACCAACATCAGAGATTGATGCTAAGGTCACCAGTTTACAGTTAGTTTCGACACCGCTGCACCGTGCGGTATCCTGCAGCGTCTAAGCGCGGGCACACAGCTCGCTAACGAACTGGTTTCTGTACCGATATAAAATTACCATGTGTGTCTGATGTCTAGTTCACTGACACACATATTATTTACATTTCCATTTTAATTATTATATACTCGTTTTGATTTTATTGTTCATCTTGGATTTAGATAAATACAAACCTGTCAATACTCGGAACATCTTTCTATTTTGAGTACTTATCTTCATTTATTTCAATAGAAGTTACAATACATTTTTGATGTTAACATAGTCTTATCAACTACCACATCAAAAGAAACATCGAATGTTGAACTAAATTGAAATAGAAAAACCATAATTTCTTATTGACGACAATGGTCTCCGTACTATACAATATTTAATAGATTCTGCTACCTAGAAATTATACCATTGAACAAACCAGGCTAGTCACAATATGAAACAGAATACTATATCATTTAAACGCTCAGTAATCAATTGTCTATAAAAAACTTAATACTTATATTGTTGACAAAGACATTTTCTATGCTGAATTGCTGAGTTACAACACATACAAAGTTATTCCGTTTTAGTCATACACTTGCTAACACAATCAGTGATGTCATTCTCTTAAGGAATGATTATATTACGAAGTGTTTGGTTTGCAGTATGGTTTTAAGGCTTCGGAGAGGTACTCATTATAAAGTGTAATTTTGCTGATGTTTTTAATATCGGACGACATCCGGATAATTTGGCGGTCACTCCTGGCGAAAGTCGCTCAACAACCGCGACCGTTTATTGTAAAATAATTGGATATGAGTTTTAAATTACGTTTTCGATTATTAGAATAATAATGACTGTGGTACGTACTATCTAATCAGTTCGGATAGCGCGATAAGAAGCGCGGTCCGTTAGTCAGTGTTTGTTGTGTGGCCCTTAGTGATATATTTTTGTCTGTCTTAAGTTTTTTTTTTGTCGTAAGTAATATTATAACAATAATGACAATAACAAGGGGAAATTGAGAAGGTAGGTGATTTAGAAACGTTTATTTTGATGTTTCATACATCCTGACTTTATAGTCGTATCACGTATGAAATTGATAAACATAATATTTATGTGTCAGTCGGTTAAAGACGTGTAATGAGTAGTAATGACAAACAGTGGTATACCTAATTCTGTTGATATAAACTGCGCTATCTAAATATGCGCCTATGTGTAGACTGTAAATGACTATAGTATGCAACTGTACATTCTGTGATATGTCTGTCTAGGGGCTGCCTAGCTTTTGCTTGGGAATGCTGCTAATTATTGAACCAGGTATACAACGAAATACTTTTCGATCCCCATTTCTTATTCTTATTTCTTTTACTTAAAGCTGAAATAACTCTTATTCATGAACATTGTTGAGCAAACTGTCGCAGTCGTTTACATCATCTGTCAGAATACTAAAGAAATCTGCCCTCATTTCTTCGACTTTTGTGTTGTCTGTGAATAAATACTAAATATCAAAGAAATCAGACTAGTTACTCAATTACAAAATTTACATATCAAACTGGATTCTTAGAGCTTCTGTTAATTGGCGTCAATTTCACATGTTCAGCCAACGCACTACATTTAGCACGCAAACATGAAATCTGCTGTCGGCAACATATAAATTGTATTTTTTTAAATTCTTCAGTAGTAGTATTACTATGTAGTGTAAATGTGTTGGTAGTAACCTAGTAAGTAAAGAGTGACGTTCAATTTAGGCCGGCGGGCGTGCAGGGCCGATGTCGAGCGGTGTTCAGCTACCAGCCCGCCAACCCGGACGAGCTTCCTCTGAGCGTCGGTGACGTCCTCGAAGTTCTTGGAGAGGTAATTGAACTTGATTGCATTATTCTTCATGTTTGTATAGCACGTCATCCATGCAGTGTCGTCGCTCCTAGGTGTGTCTTCATTTTTCTCAGCTTGCAATAGCTGTGATTAATCGAATTACCTACCTAAATCTTTGATGTTTTAGGGACTGTCGAGAACGACGTAATACCAAAGGCAAATTAGTACGTTAATGGAACAATTATGACTCACTCTCATAACTGGTAATCGTTTTCTAATTTGTAGATATCACTTCACTGTAGGTGGTTTAATTTAGTCTCTTTTTGGTAGCGTCACAGACTAGACAGCGACCAAATATGTAAAAAAAAAGAGATTTCACCACACGACAAAGTTATTGTGGGTTTCTTTGAAGATTGCAATCCGTTAGTGGCCGTACGCGTCAGTGGTTCTGCAGTGCAATTTAAAAATATTTTAAACATTTCATTAGTGTTTGCGAAAGTTTTTGTATCTAATCATAATTGGTTAAAAAAATCTTCGGTCGCGATTACTTAGTGTGAGGTGAAAAATCAAAGTGAAGGAGATACATCGGATTACATTTTCTGGCTGACGCGTGTGTTGTGGTTGTGTTGTATATGTACTGTTATTGACCCCGTGTGACCGTGCAGGTAGAGGAGGGGTGGTGGCAGGGTCGCCGGCAGGGCCGCGTGGGGGTGTTCCCCTCCAACTTTGTCGTGATGCTGGACCCGCCGCAGCCCGCGCCGCCCTTCGAGCCGGCGCCTGCGCTTCCGCCTAAACCTGGTGAGTTTGTGGACTGAACGTTTCTTTTGATATTAGTGTACAATGTCTTAGGCTTGCTTGCATCACAAATTACTAAATGTGATTAGCACTAAACATATTTAAAATATCGTTCTGTTTCTGTCAATCATTTGAAGATGACAGAGACGTATACAGGAATAAGTGGAAAGAAGCCTTTGTCAGGACAAAAGCCTTCCTGTGAGGCAGAGGGAAGATATTGGCTTATGCAATTTATTTCTGGGCTTCTATAGTCGACTTGCTGGATTAGCGAGTTAATACCAGCAGGGACTCCTCCCCTCCTACCATCCTCTGATTGTAAGCAGCGTTTTTCAACGTTAGCTAGCGACCTCGAAAATTGATCATAATATTAGTCTTGCCTGAGCAACCGGCAGCAAGTTCGTCATGCTCCCTTAGATGTCACTGCTTGCGGTAGCGTCGGGGGTCGGGTTGCCTTCTTCTCTCAAATATGGCGAGGAGTAATGGCTGATCTTTGCGTTATGCTCGTGAACGGGGGCTGCTTATGATGACTGCTCATCTTGCGGACCATGGTTTTTTTACTGTTATTAGTATTTAACTGTTTATTTATTTTACTTTCTTACTCGAAGAAACTTTCGACTCTTTTCAACTCGAAGTCACAAAATGATAATCTAGGACCCTAGTTTATCATTTTGTGACTTCGAGTTACAGCTATATATAGCTATATATGTAAGCGGACATGCCCTTTATGCCTGGAGGCTTTTATTTAGGTATTAAGTTCTGTTTACGTTTTTTATTTTATATTTCTGCTTGATTGTATAGTTTTCGATGTTTTTTATTGACATATTGGCGTTTGCTAGCACTGCTTGACATATGGCAAATAATTGAATTTAATGTTTTTTGTTGGGTAATGTAAATTATTTTGCATACGCTTAGTTACAACAACTTGATTCTATACAACAGCAAGTTTTTCTAACTGAACAGACAGCTGTGCTGCTGGGGAGTTTGTTGCGCCACTTCTTCCCATCTAAAGCACTAGGAGTTTGTGAAGGGCGGGCATTTTTGGGGACTGTCTTATGTAATTTTGACGTTCGAAAAGTGCTGATTCTCAGCCTAGTTTGACTTTTGATTCAACTTTATTTCTAAACTGATGCAGTAAATACAACTAATTTGTTGGTGGAGCTGGCCCTTATTATTTAAATAGAACATTACACCTGTCCTCACGAAATATATACCAAGTATTAAGTTGGTATTTGAAATGCAAAACGCATTAGCCAACTTTCATATAGGAGCAGTATCTTCTTGTAAACAGTTGGTTAAAGTAAATAAGAAGATGTACAAAAACGAATAAATACCTCGTTAATATCTTTGCAAATATGGAATAAAAACGTAGGCAAAATGTGTTAATCCTTGCAATCTCCCGCCATACAATGAAGGTTATTTTAGGTACGGTATTCATGCTCTATTACTAGTTAATATTTTTCTCATAGGGTCTGAGTCATGACCATAAACCTTATAACACTGTACGAAGCTCGTTCGTCACCCAGTCTTATTGATATATTGTTGCTACACTTACGTTAAATGAAGCGATGAAACCGATTCGAAGGGGACGCGCGGCTTATCGTTTTGGTGATTGCATCTTCCGCTGACGATAAATTCCGGATGTTTTCAAATTTGCATGTGAAAAATATGTGCGTAAATTGTGTGCTTAATCCGTTTGGATTGACAACGTCGTAGCTGTTATCATTTGATGTAAGTTTTTTAGTGCGGTTTTCGAAGAACTTGAGACAATGTTATTGTTTTTAAAGATAACAGTTTTCTTGTTTGGTACAAAGCCCTTATTGTTGTCTGTTTTAATCACAAAATGATAACAGTGCGTTAGATGTAAAAACGTGAACAAATGAAACTATTGTGTGACAACTGTGACAGGCAAGACATTGTTCTTAGACTACATTCTAATCTCCATCTAACTTCTTTGAAGTCCAATTATAATACCCATGAAAATATCCAGCCATATATACCAGTTGCAATGAATAATACGCTCTATTTGCACGCAGTAAAGGAGCTGTGTCGCGTGCTATTCCCGTACTCTGCTGTGAATGAAGACGAGCTGACGCTGTCGGAAGGTGACATCGTGACTATCCTGTCGAAGGAGGCCCCCGACCGCGGCTGGTGGCGCGGCGAATTACACGGTCGCGTTGGACTGTTCCCTGATAACTTCGTGCAAGCCCTGCCCGCACAAGGTATGTATAACATCAGTACCAGCCAATATCATTATGTGATGGCGAGAGGCCGAGATCCCACGCCTAGCTCAGGATTGGCATAGTTACAGGCATGGCATTTTTTTGGGATTGGTTACCTTGAACTATGGAAGATATATGTCAGGCAGGGGTGCCTGACCATAGTTTTATAATATACCCGCATAAAATGGCAGGGGGTGACGTGTCCACTCAATAATGGTCCCCCGGAAACTGTCGCTGGCACATAGCGACGTAGCGACAAGGGGGCAACATCTCCTGAGGTACTTGAGGAGTGGAGAGGTATTCCACGGCTTTCAGGACAATCCCAGAGCCCGGAAAATGGTCAAGATCCCTAACAGCATCTTACTGGAATATTTCCCTCCTCCGAGCACGTTTGCTCTTAATCTCCACTCAAGCCGGCCAATAAAGGCAAGAAAAAGGTGGGAGCTTTGTTGTCAGTGTTGCGTTGCTAGGCAGAGATGACGAACAAAACTTCTCCCCGGAGATAGGGTCCGTGGGGTCGCTACTGCCCAACAGCCCGCCACATGCTGCCCTGCGGGTTTATGTATCTCTCTTGGTCTGAATCACCCTATTCCTGATTCGGCAAAGTAAACTCTACCGGAATAGACTTAGAGTTCATAGGAGCGTGCAAGCCCCACCACGAAGTCAACGTAGAGATACGACCGTGGGGGTATTATTATTGATTGATCATAAACTAAATCACAACAAAAATACAGTTCAAAGCAGCGTGCAATCGTTGATTCCCTGTGGCGTGTGATGGAGCATGCTCGCGCAAAGTTTCTCTAAAAACTTGACAGTAAACTCACCCTTAGGAAAGTGCAAACAGTTTGAAGTGGAACGTGTGTTTGTTTGTGTTGTAACACTTGTAACTGCTCGTCTTTTGTTTATGCTGTCTGTAGAAGATGTTACCCTGATGTTATAGGTTAGGCGCAAAATGACGAACGATACCTAGCTTCTTAGCGTATTTCTTAGTGAAAAGGTGGCTTTTGCAACTCATCTCCCTTGTGCAATGAATTTCTTAGTTATTCGAGGTCGCGTAAATATGCGGCTAGCAAACGTGTGGTTCAAAACCCGTGTAGTGTCACCGTTGATATTTAGATTTGAAAATAACGCCTGTAGTTCGTTTCTTTTATAAAGATTTGTCAGGAAAATACGGAGCTGCATCTGAAAAGCTAATATTACCTGTGGTTTATAAATTGTGTTATTTCCTCCAGAAAATTTGCGAGGCCTTTAATGAAAAGCACGTTATTGCGCCCTAATTTTGGGTGATGATCCTACGAAACAGTTGCAGTCTTTCACTCAACATCGCAACACAAAAGTTACTATAAAAATAAAAGATTGCAAACCATAAATTAGTTATGAATTTTCTCTGGTCTTCATTGTTTCCGCTCTCGAGTACAATACAGTTACAAAAATAGTTGATTGCATCATCTACATAACGTCTTGAATACGAATCTGCGCATTACTGTTATGGTATTGTTCCCCTGAGTGACTATGGATATAAATAGTACAAGATTTCAACGTAATTGAGGGGATTTGAATACTGCAGTTCCAGGATGTGAACGGTGTCGAAAGGTTACTTGATTATACAAGTAAATGACATTTAAATACAGAGGTTAAATAAGTAAACATACTTAACAAAAAACCGGCCAAGTGCGAGTAGGACTCGCGCACGAAGGGTTCCGTACTATTGTCTATAAAAACGGCAAAAAAATCACGTTTGTTGTATGCGAGCCCCCTTCTGTCTGACTATCACGGTTCATGATATAAAGCCTGGTGACAGACGGACAGACAGACAGACGGACGGACGGTCAGCGGAGCCTTAGTAATAGGGTTCTTGTTTTACCCTTAGGGTATGGAACCCTAAAAACAAAATAAATTATTGATTAAATATGATGTACAGAACTACGGACGGCTCCATTATTAGTTACACCCTTTTTAGGGTTCCGTACCCAAAGGGTAAAACAGGAACCCTATTACTAAGGCTCCGCCGTCTGTCTGTCTGTCTGTCTGTCTGTCTGTCCGTCTGTCTGTCTGTCTGTCTGTCTGTCTGTCTGTCTGTCTGTCTGTCTGTCTGTCTGTCTGTCTGTCCGTCCGTCTGTCACCAGGCTGTATCTCATGAACCGTGATTGTTGAACAGTTGAAAATTTTCACAGATGATGTATTTCTGTTGCCGCTATAACAACAAATATTAAAAAACAGAATAAAATAAATATTTAAGGGGGCTCCCATACAACAAACATGATTTTTTTTGCTCGAACTTGATAACGGCAACAGGTAGACGCTTGAAATATTCACAGAATATTTAGTTATATATTCACTTTAAAAATAAATAATTAAATTAAAATAAAACAAATATTTAAGGGCTCCCATACAACAAACGTGATTTTTTTGCCATTTTTTTAGATAATGGTACGGAACCCTTCGTGCGCGAGTCCGACTCGCACTTGGCCGGTTTTTCTAATGTATTTGTATGCGTGATGGGTACCTCATGATGCAGATATGTGGATACGGAGTCATCTTATCATAATTATTATGTCGCACCTTTAAAGACAAACGGTTACTAAACAAATAACAAAATTTTACACAGGAGCGTTTAGTAACTGTTGCTTTTGAGTTTTATTTTGTTTAGTAACTGGTTAATTTTGTGTTTTGCTTAGTGCGAATTGTGTGAACAAGATCTATAAATAGAATATGAACAATTTGTTATAGCGGTATTTTATAAGAGTCAATGAATATAAATGATACGATCATTACCGTATCGATATTGATTTCGATCTATGCTCATAATTTGATAGTATTGAAAAATTATCTTTTTAATGACTATTAAATAAACAAAAGGTTCTTCAAATTTAATTACGTATTGGTAGTATTCAAGGTAATCTAGAGGCTTGTGGCTACATCACTAATGCAAGTCTGATTAATCTGCGAGGTTAAAACACCGCTTGCCGCACCTTCTTGCGTGGGCGTCGTCAAATACTAAGGGCTTACGTCAGGAATATTGAAAATGGAAAGCATCTTTCTAGTTCCCATGCATAAAAACCGCAACATACTGCCATCACTAGTTTGATGGGCAACAATCGTGGTGGTTATGACGATACGGGCACACGGGTTATGGGCACGCCCATTATGCCTGGAGGCTTTTATTTAGGTACCTTCTGTTGTTCTGTTTACGTTATTTCTGCTTGAGTATAGTTTTCGACGATTTTTTTTGGTATAGTGGCGTGTGCTAGCTAACATAAGGCAAATAATTTAATTTAATGTTGTGTTGCGTAATGCAAATTCTATTAGGACATTTTATTGTATGGATTCAAGTTTCATATCTCAACAGACAGCTGTGCTGCTGGGGAGTTTGTTGCGCCACTTCTTCTTCCCAGCTAAAGCACTAGGAAGTGGTGAAGTGGTTTTTAGGGGACAGTCTTATGTAGTTTTTGACGTTCGAAAAGTGCTGATTCTCAGCCTAGTTTGAATAAATGACTTTTGATAGTTGATACGTTTTGTCCAGTTTCATAATAGCTGTCTTGGGGACTATCTATATGAAACAGCGGTGGTTTACGAATTGTTATTATGATGATGGCAAATATGTTTTAAAAGCACAACGTTCCCGAGAAATCCTTAGTATTCTGCTTTTTATTTATAACTAGCTGTTGCGTGTTGCCCGCGACTATGTCCTTCTCCAGGTCCCAGACTACCTATCTGTTAAATTTCTTAACGACTCGTCCAGCTGCTTTAGCATGAAATCGAAACAAACAAACTTACTTTCGCATTTGTAATATTAGTTAGGATATTAATATTATTATATCCTTATATAGCTGCGCGCGCGGTTTCACCCGCATAAGTCTCGATCCCGTGGGAATATCGGGATAAAAAGTATCTTAAGTCCTAATCCAGCTCATAATCTACCCATGTGCCAAATCTCATCCAAATCTGTTCAGCCATTTTAGTTCGTCGTTAGTCCCGGCTTTGACAGTCGTTAAGAGTCGTCAGAAGCACAAAAGTCTGATAACCAGTCTTACCAAGGGGTATCGTATTGCCAGTTACTGGGTTGTGGAGGTCAGATAGGTAGTCGCTTCATGTAAAATACTGGCATTCAGCTACATCCGGTTAGACTGGAAGCCGACCCCAACATAGTTGGGAAAAGGCTAGGCAGATTGATGTGAGTTAGGATTGAACTTTTATTCTATACAATCTTATTAAAAGCAGATACTTATTAAAAGCTCAGAATTCTCATATTGAACTTGTAAAAGATAATACCGTCTGCGAAGCTCAAATCAATTAAATGATGACATTGTGTTGTGTCACCCATTACACAGATTGCTGTTTATCGCCTTTTCAATTAATTGCCGCTCGTTTCTGTAAAAGTCATCAATCTTTCGTAAATTGCACAGTTTTTTTTTTGGTTGGGAAATTATCAAATAACTTCTCCCGCTCTGGGCGGAGCGGGAGGGTGTGTCAGACTTTTACTGACTAAAGCCCACCCGTGTTCCTTCAGATGCCTGTGTGCCAGGGCCCCGATATCCCAAATCTGGGGTTTACTACAGATAAAATTACGTCATACGTTCTTTAGGAAACCAATAAAGGGCTTTATCAATAGACCGAGCGTGCGGTAGTGTCTGGTTACTAAGTACATAAATGCTTTTCTCGGTTTATCAGAAGGTACAGCCGCCAGCACATCAAGCTACTACAATCTGTCAAATTTATTTTATAGATTTTCAACTTTATCGCTACAGCTTAAGGTTCAAGGTTGATTGGGAAAATTTGACAGTTTCGGGTAGCTTGACCTGCTGGCGTTTGTACAATGACAGCTAACTGATGTAATCATTACACACACCTTGAATTTATTTATAGTGTGATGTACTCTGTCTCCTAAACAACTTGTGTTGTTGATGCTTAGCTAAGAACTCGTTCTGTAATAATGATCACTCAATAAGTGATGTCAGATTCTAAAGGAACATTGTGTGCTAAAACTCGGGACGTTGAACGCAAGAGTGTGTTAAGTTAAGCAGTTTATTAGCTCTGGATTTATTTGCAAGGTTAGTCGAGACTATTATCAGCGGGGCGAGCACGGCCTACTGTGACATGACTTGAGTCACACATTTTATAACAGTTTGAGCGATAAAACTGTTTTGTCATAAAATGCTAGTACAAATTTGACAGTACATAATTTATCATGTCTTGTCACAAACGTCTTGGCACGCTTGTGCTCGGCCCGCTGAGGCATTCAGGAAATATATTCTTTGATGATGCATTTTCTGACCTTTTGATAAAATAATTATGCGACTAATGGAGTGTTTCATGGAGATTGCGCGTTTTTTGTCTAACCAAAACATTTGAAGGGTTGCGGTTGCCGAATAATTTATTTCTGTGCTGGCGCGTAGTCATTGAACAAGCCAATTTAATTTAAGATATTCAGAACATTGGGCTACATTACATACAAAAAATCTGAGACGCTAATTACGTGCTCAAATTGACTTTCTAGATAACACTAATGTCGATATTTGCACGATTTTAATGTATCATACACTCTAATATATTACAAGGTTACTAATAAGTCCGGTAACAAACTCATATTATGTAGGTATACAGTATGGTAACATAATCTTAGATGACGTAAATTTTGTAATACTGGCCGAATGCAATCGGTTGCAAGACACGCATTATTACAAATTTATGCGTATCGAAACTAGCGTGCAGCAATTATTGATGTATGCAGATGAAGAAAATCTGCGGTCTATTTTTTTGGACCTACTCTGTTATTTGAGTTCAAGGCTAATAGAAACATCGTTTTTAAAACTGGCGATTGATTTGATTAATAATTTGTGTCATTATTAATATTAATAAATTTTTCTATGGAAGGCAGTCGTAAAAAATAAATGTTCGAAAATAATGCTTATATTATAAGCGCGTAATTTGGTCATCTTGTAGACTAGTCAAGCGTATCAAGCCAGATAACGTAAGTAGCACATGGAAGCGCAACCTTGAAATCGGACATTCCGAATACTCAAACCATTTATTTCAAATAAACCAATTACGGGCACTTTTGGATTGTCAAGGGGTCGGTCAGTCAGAAAGATGAAGCTAGTTGTCCATTCCAAATCGTAGTAGGTACATATAGAGAAGGACGGGCAAGAAACACCACGGACATAATATTAACTCGAACCGCGTAATAGCCGTCTAAACAATAACATTGTAGGTACCTTCAGGTTCGCGCGCGAAGTACTTACTAGTAGAGTAGAGTCGTGAGCGCACTAACACACGCACAGCCTGTTGGTAAACACCGCCCACTCCAGTATTCGATGTTCTGCTATTGACATTTCTCATGAAGGTTGCGGACCGAGTCGTGATTTTGCGTAACTTGCCACAGCACGCTGTGTCTCGACACTGTGTTTTTATAACTAGTTGCCTCACTAGCCGCGTTGGTGTAACACTAGTGTTGCACGTTGCTCCACTGATTTCCTCGATATTGTGATTCTCTAAAAATGGTTTTTGAAAGTGAGTCGGATTTGTTTAAAGTTTTATTTATGTATGTGAAACTTTATAAGACATTTGTGTGGTTTGTGTGATCTTTTCTAAGGAATTGATATCGGAATAATAAAGTGTTTGTTTGATACGTAGATCTATAATATTTTTTATTTGTTTAATTACATTTATAAACAAGTATTTGTTGCTGTTATAATAATAATGTTGCAGTTTAGAAAAATATTTTCAAGTGAACAAAATTTATTTTCCAAAATGTGTAAGTGTGAATAAATATTTCTAGGGAAACTGAATTAACTTCAGAATATTTATATGAAAATAAAAACCGGCCAAGTGCGAGTCGGACTCGCGCACGAAGGGTTCCGTACCATTATCTATAAAAACGACAAAAAAATTACGTTTGTTGTATGGGAGCCCCCCTTAAATATTTGTTTTATTTCAATTTAATTATTGATTTTTAAAGTGAATATATAACTAAATATTCTGTGAATATTTCAAGTGTCTACCTGTTACCGTTATCAATATCGAGCAAAAACGACCAAAAAAATCACGTTTGTTGTATGGGAGCCTCCTTAAATATTTATGTTATTCTGGTTTTTAGCATTTGTTGCTATAGTGGCAATAGAAATACATCATCTGTGAAAATTTCAACTCTCTAGCTATCACGGATCATGAGATACAGCCTGGTGACAGACGGACAGACAGACAGACAGACGGCGGAGCCTTAGTAATAGGGTTCCCGTTTTACCCTTTGGGTACGGAACCCTGAAAACTAATAATACTTACCAGTGATTTTTTACTTTCCGGTTAAAAATTGTTTGACAATAAATTACTATCATTTCGATAGATTACGGAGACAATAAACTTATCCTGAACGTATGAAAGCCAGATCATAATTTAAAAGGAAAATATCAATTCATTAGACACCTTTATTCGTGACGAAGTCATTTAACTTGGCAGAAATACTAAGGTATGTTTCATTTATTTACTTACAGTATCGACAGAACTGGAAGAGAAGAAACCTGACCGACCGCCGGTCAAGACTACGAACGCTATCTACCCCATTCTAACTAACAAGTACTCTGAGAAAACTGCATCCGTCAAGGAACTGACCACGTCTAAAATAAGGTATTTTACGTTTAATCTTATCAAGCGAGTGATTAAAGTTAGCTATGGCGACCTACTAAGATTTTGTTAGTAAACGGACTCGACATGATAAGAAGTATCACACAGTCATATTTTTTGCACAGTAGAAATAAATCTCCTAAACTTCGGCCGATGAGAGAATGCGTTCCTGACATTCTGCCAGATTTACGAATTTAAACTTTATTAGTACCTAATCGTGTCCAACTGAAGACGCTGACAACAGCTAAACCGCGGTCACTGTCAGACTGCATACAAAATACAGAGAAGCGCGATGACACAACGCTTGTAATTTATTGCAAAATATGAAGCAATTATCTATTTACTCAAAAATGAGTTGAGTAATCGAAAATAAAAAATAACCAAGTTCTGCATACAAATAAGACGTTCTTGTTATTAATTAAATACCAACCGTACGTTGATTTTTAATACAGATATTTTGTATTGAAACTCAAAGTAACGGGTTAGTTTATCGTTAATTTGTATCGATATTTTTTTTCAGAACGTATTTTGTTAACAACTAAGTTCTGAGAAATATGTTCAAGGATAACATATATTTTTTCCGCTACCACAAACTATATAGATTTGGCAATTTTTTTGTTTAACACAAGCCTACTTTTATCTTCTGCCTTTTGTCAGCGCCTTAATGGTGTCAGGAACGCATACTCTCGGTGGCCGCAATATAGTTTAAACATTTCATCTGTTGACTGAAGTGACAATAATAAATGATGTTTAGTTTGAGTTCCTATGAGGGGCTTGTGGCTAAGTAATAACAGCCGCACGGGTCGATCGATCAGGTTAAGCTACTGGCCACGATCGGTCCGCGGATGGGTGACCATCTTTATATACTAAAACCCCTCCGTGTGTCGGAAACCTCGTTAAGCCGTTAGCTGTCATTTGTAGATCTCAGTTGTTACGGGTCGTCCGAAGCCCGAAAGTCTGATAAGCAGTCTTACCAAGGGGTTATGGTTTTACCCAGTTACTGGGTTGTGGAGGTCAGATAGGCAGTCGCTCCGTGTAAAATACTGGTATTCAGCGGCATCCGGTTAGACTGGAAGCCGACCCCAACTTAGTTGGGAAAAGGCTACAGAAGAAGATAGTTTGAGTTCCTGTGTTTTGTTTTTCGCTATATTTGGTGTATATTAAATAGCAGCATTAAATTTAGAGGCATTTTAGTGATCAAATAATATGACTTAGACCAGTGGTTCTCAAACTTTTTTGGAGACGGAACCCTTTTCGAAAACGAAATATTTGACGGAGCCCTAAAGTAATCAAAAATGGTTTTATGTGTATTCTTCATTAATAATCATATTACTTGACATTCAAATTTACATATTTTTTTACTTTTGTTGAAATATTTAGATTGATATTATGTTACTCAGGTACCAGAGTAAAATAAAATATAGTAGGTAGACACTCCTTTACTATTATTTTTTTATTCTGACCAGTATTTTTGCGGAACCCCCACAGAGGCTTTGCGGAACCCTAGGGTTCCGCGGAACTCACTTTGAGTATGGCTGACTTAGACATTCATGTCTGATTAAAATATATATATACTTATTATGTTAATCACAACAAAAAAAAAACTTGAACAATTCCATTTCGAATACAGTCATTTAAAGTGGGCCGAAAACTAACGGGTTTGCCAAAAAATTCTCTTAAGGAATTCGTCGTAAAACACGGCGCTATATGTGTTTTTATATGACGCTTCTTTTACGACTATTTTTATGTTTCCAGCGTGCACAAGGAGAACACAATCAGTAAGGATTCGAGTACACAAAGTACAGTTACGCACACAAATAAGAGTGAGTCGGAGAAGATTATACACAGTGAGACCATCATCGATGGATCGTTGGAACAGGTGAGGTTATTGCATTTATTTGCATACGTAAATCGGTTGCGAACACGTCGTATTTGCAACCTAAGATAGACTTGATTGCATTGAGAAAGTAGATGTCTATGTATAACTTTCATATTTATTTCCCCACCAAGGAACTAGGGTACTTCTAATGATGATAACCCCCAAATGAGAGATTATTTTTGAGTATTTTTTTTTTATAAATTTCTTTCATCACACGATTTTTATAATCTAGTTGATGGCTAAGTAATAACATCCGCACTAGTCGATTCATCATATTAAGCTACGCTTGCCGCGGTTGGTCCGTGTATGGGTGACCATCTATCTTTACATACCGAGACTCCTTCGTGCCTTGGAAAGCACCTTAAGCTCTTGGTTCCGACCGTCATTCGTGGACCTTTGACAGTCGTTTCGGGGTCAGAATCCCGAAAGTCTGACAACCAGTCTTACCAAGGGATATCGTGTTACCCTGTTACTGGGTTGTGGAGGTCAGATAAGCAGTCGCTCCATGTAAAATACTGGTATTCAGCTGCATCCGGTTAGACTGGAAGCCGACCCCAACATAGTTGGAACTAGGCAGATTGATTTAGGAGCTGATACAAATTTTAGTTGAAATAACTCGTTAAGTTATTTTGCTCACTTAACTGTGAGCAAAATACGTCAGCTTAGCGTTACAATGTATACACCCGTTATATAAATTATTCTGAGCGGTGTTTAATCGTCCTTGATTAGCTAAATATGTGTAACAATGCGCTTATGAGTTCCCAATTCAAATCTAATGTGTACTAGTAATTAAGTAATCTGGGGGACTTTGCGTCCTTACCCCCGTCATCAAGTCACATTTTTTACTTTGACTTATCTCTTTTACTGTCGTTTTTTAGGGTTCCGTACCCAAAGGGTAAAACGGGAACCCTATTACTAAGGCTCCGCCGTCTGTCTGTCGGTCTGTCCGTCTGTCACCAGGCTGTATCTCATGAACCGTGATAGTTAGACAGTTGAAATTTTCACAGATGATTTATTTCTGTTGCCGCTATAACAACAAACACTAAAAAACAGAATAAAATATAAATTTAAGGGGGCTCCCATACAACAAACGTATTTTTTTTTGCTCGTTTTTGCTCGATATTGATAACGGCAACAGGTAGACGCTTGAAATATTCACAGAATATTTAATTATATATTCACTTTAAAAATAAATAATAAAATTAAAATAAAACAAATATTTAAAGGGGCTTCCATACAACAAACTTGATTTTTTTGCCGTTCTTATAGATAATGGTACGGAACCCTTCGTGCGCGAGTCTGACTCGCACTTGGCTGGTTTTTTTTCTTTCACCGTAGCCAGGAAACGGCCGATCATTTGGCCGATACTTCGGATTTATTGTCGGAGTAGACCCCCTGATCATTTACGAGTGCTTGCATTTGTATATATCGAGATAACCTGAAAATGGGACAACTTTAGCGTCCGAGCAATTAAAAGAATCTACTAACTTTCAAGAAGTAATGTTTTAATATGACGGCACGGTTGGCGCAGTGGTTAAGTGATTGACTGCTGCGCTGTGTGTCGCGGGTTCGATTCCCGCACGGAACAAATATTTGTATTACCTACAAGTAGTTGTTCCGGGTCTGGCTGTTTGTGTATGTGAGTTTAAATGTTTGTAAACGCACCCACGATACAGGAGAAATTCCTAGTGTGGGGCAACGTTTTCTAAAAAAAAAAAAAAAAATATAATTATTATTTACTAGTTTTTGCCCGCGGCATTCCAACAAATTATCCGACGAGACTGGCAACAGAGAGACAGTGTTACTTTCGTATATTATATATAATGGATTTACTCGTATTTCAGGTGAAGAAACCTCCAGTGCCATTAAAGAAGAGTCCGACGCCCACGTCTGGAGTGGGCGGTTTGTTCAGCGGGCTCAAGAATAAAATGTTATCGTCTACAGATAAGTAAGTTTCACCCTGTTTATCTTAATATAGCAGATAAATATTGTGTCGAAATCAAACATTTATATTCAGAGAATTTTAGGAAAAAATTGACAACATCAAAATATTTTATTTCACATAAAACTATTTGGGCACGAAGAGTCAGAAGGTCGGTGTACGGTTGCAATTGGTGGTTTCCTATGGAGAAGTGCAAGCAAGAAACTCCACGGTTAATCATTTAAAAATAATTTGGTTTTACAATGTTTTCAAATTACAGTGTTAATAGTTATGAGAGGACAGTGTAGGCCCGTCAACAAGTAGACCCCAATCTTCCCGATTGTAACCTGAAATCGATTTGAAACATTCAAATCTGTAGCTGGATCAGATGAATGAGTAGACTTGAGACAGTAGCTTGTTCCAGCCCACTATTATTTGGTATATAAAACTTCATCCACACATTTCAACTTTTTTGGAAATTTTGATGTTCAAAAGTGCCTTTATGGAACTATTTTTTTTTGTTCATTTTACAATTCAACAATTTTATATGTAACATTTTATTTTTTATACGATTCTGACATTTTTATATTTTTTGACAATTTTCATTACTTATTTATTATTTATATTTTTGAAAATATTAATTATTATTTATTTTTTTGACAATTTTAATTATAACTTTTTAAATAATAATTAAAATTGTTAAAAAAATATAAAAAATGTCAGAAATAATACCTGAAATGTCTGCAATAAATAAATAATAATAATTATTATTATTTAAAATAAATAATTTGACTTTGACGTTTGAGTGTTAATTCGTGGATAAATCATAAAAAAAAGCTATTATTAATAACATCATTGTGGTATTTTCAGAGAGAAATCCTCTTCAACGACAGTATCAAGCAGCGGTAGCAGTAGCGGCGGCGAGTGGGACCGACCCGACGGCGCCGCCCCAAGCAAGACCACGGCAATAGCCAACGCCAACAGTAACGCCAATACCTTCGACCATATCGAGCGGAACTCTTTACTCAACGACCCGAGAGCTGGCAGGTAAAAACTGAAAGCTTTAGCAAGAAGTTCTTTATATGGCTAAACAATGTGCTGGAAACATTGGTCTTGAATATTCTTTGTCAATCAGCAGATGAATTAGTGATATCCTCGGTATTTTCTTGTCTTTTCGTTGTCCCAGTGTTCCAGTGTACCGTGTGTGTGTATTTCAGTGATAAAAAATAATTAATAACTATAACCCAACTACACAACAAAAGCCAACTAAAAAGGTAAAAACAGGACATTACAGACAGACAAATTAAAAATCTGGAGTCACACGTCATGTAATTAAGGCATAAATCGAACAGATTACGTATCTCCGGATTTTTTATTTATAACTTTAATTTTTATTTGAATTATTTTGGGGGTGCGGAGGATTGAGGATTATACCCACTTCTTTGATTTGGGAAGATTTAATATTTACTTTACTTTTTGTTATCCAAAATTTGGGTTTTATGTAATAATTTTAGATAACCGATATGTTTTCAGAAAGTATTCCTTAAGACCTTTCATTAGATACGAAACACGATATATTCGTCTCTATAAAAATAAAATCGCGGACACTTAACATCCGTTATAAGCCGGCATTTTAGACGTTTTATCTGGCGTCATATAGCCTATAACACGCGGAATCACAAGACACCAAAATCAAAATCAAAAGGCATTTATTCAAACTAGGCTGAGGATCAGCACTTTTCGAACGTCAAAAATTACATAAGACAGTCCCCCAAAAACGCCCACCCTTCACCACTTCCTAGTGCTTTAGCAGTGGCGCAACAAACTCCCCAGCAGCACAGCTGTCTGTTCCACCTCCAACGATACCTCATTTGTCAAAATACGACGAGTAGTTTAGGAGTTATGAGGGAACAGATTAACTTACATACACAAAAATAGCCTGCCGAAATCATAACCATCCTTTGGCTTTGCCGTAGTAGCACGATAAAACTTTCTGCGATCACCATCCCTCTTTTGTATCAAGTCCGTTGTATTATACTATACTTATGACGATTTATTAGTATATACTGATTCAGATCAAGTATTTCATTATTAGATGAGTTTTATTATTTCTCACAGCTAACAGATATAAATTGATATTTCAGAGTAAAAGCACCTCGACGCCGGCCACCTAGTCAAGCACTCCGTGAAGACACGCCACAACTAATAGGACTAAGCAACGGACACGAAGGTAATAACACATCAAATAAATATGGCAACATGGATCCAGCATTCGCTCTATATCAGTGACCCATGCTTAATATAAAGGGCTATGTCGTTCAAAATTAACAACAGTTACTCAAAAAGATAAAGGTAGTATACGTCACTTCGATATCAAAGGCTGTGGTCTATCTGACCACACGCCGATCGCGTCCGACGACGGCCGAATCGATCGGTCGCGGTTGGCGTGCGCTCAGATAGACCGTAGCCTATCTGACCACACGCCGCCAGCGACGGACGGCTGCGACGGCGGCAACGAGCATTTTGGCAACTGGCGGCGTATCGGTCGTCCGTCGTGACGTCACCACACGCTGTCGGCAGCGTCTGACGTTTTAAAATTTAAAGAGACCGTAGCCTTAGGTAACCTATGTTCCACCGTATACATTGACTTGTTGATGATATTTCATACTCCCCAGACAGCACAGCGCGATTTTTGGTACACACATCCTTTTTCTGTTGTTAAGAATTGGTAAAAAAATCATATTGCTATACGTCATTTAAATGTTGAGTAACTCCAAGGTAACCGAAATTCTTCAATAGCTGTACCGTAATTTATAAAGGCATTCGGTCCCTGCCCCTATCCCAGGTCATGGTCTACCTGTGTGTCAAATTTCATCTAAATCCGTTGAGCCTTTTTAGCGTGAAAGACAAACAAACTCACTTTCGCATTAAAATGTATTTTTTTTTTATGAATTAAGGAACAAAACAAAATATAAATAGAAACACCACAAAAACCTCAATAGGTGTGTCCGGATGTTGAAACACATATAATTATGCAATTTGAATACTAACGAAATATTATCTAAGGTTAAATATAGTTTATAAAACATTGTGAGGTAGTTCGTAAATAATAACTAAAAAAGTACAAACACAACAACGGCGCGGGTCAAACTACCCGTCGATGATAATTAGATATTAGTTAGAATCTTTATCCACAATAAATCAATGTAACATCTGACCTAAGATAAACGGTTACTTGCCACCCAGCATGTATAAAGTGTGTTCACTTATCACTGACATGAATGGAATTCTATTTGACCCAGATTTTATTGCTCTGTGACCTATTTACTATCAAACATTTTCGTAGCTAAGCGTATTTTTTTGATGAGCTGGGAATGTAATTAGGATAAACAGAAACTATGTAAAGCAGTGGTTCCCAAAGTTGACTGGACCACGACTCGCCTAACAAAAAGTTTAAAATTCGGGACTCACCTTTTTGTTTTCATGAAGGAAAAAGGGGCATACCCATATGAATGAAGGACTGTTGGCCCAGTTCGTAGGTTTGTCGTCTTATTTACAGGGCCCACCCAATTTTCGCTCCGACCCATACTTTGGGAACTACTAATGTAAATACATGTATCAGAAGAAGTCAAGGTATCGTAAAGCATTCAATATATGAGTTCGGGTCGGGTTAAGGTTTTTTTGTTAGGAAATTAGGAAAGTAAGGCATGTTACCGTCTGTTTTTTCGCTCTTTGGGATGAATGGCGCGGACCCCTCTGGTCTTTCGCTCACCGACTTTCAAATGCAGTAATAAAATCCTTAAAATAGCCAGACCAAGCAGCAACTTTCGAATATAAATAAATTCATCGTAGCATCAACTTCCGAGGATTTGTTACGGTTGACGTATGCGCATTGTTTTTGTTTTCACTAGCAATGCTTAAAGTGTTCCGCTTGACTCCGCTCGGATAGGCAGGCATCTTAATAATTGATTGTCTCGGCTTACCTTGGCCTTGTCCAATACAATACGAACTCAATAATGGACGTAGAATATTTACCCATTGAAACACAATAGCTAATTTTGCGTGAAACTTTGTAAAACTGAAAGGCGAACACACAAACGATCAATTGAGCAAAACTAGCTGTTCGGAGTTATGGTAATAATGTATTTATTTATTTGTTCTCTTTCTATACATTTGAGGTGTTGTAACTTCCAATCTATTACCGTGTTTATTAATTAATACTGAAAAAAAAAACAGGAATATTTTCCTGTCGCAGGTATGCTGGAAGAGATTTCTTTAGAAATAAGCATTACCTTTTTACCTATTTCTCTGTTCCTTTCTTCTTGCCTATATGTGTGTACATAAATAGTTAAATAAAAACTGGATTGGTAACAGTAAGATCTCTGTTATCAGTCAGTCCGCACTTAATTCGTATCACTTACAAAACGAATAGTACGTAACATTGATAACAACGGATATCTAGAACAAAGTAGGCGCGGCGTAAGTTTATGGACCAGTTCAGTCTGACTTTGAAAATATCATTCATTTTCGTCATTCGTAACCATGAAGGTATATATAAAAGTGGAGGCCACACTCTGAATACCTAAGTGAAGACGACTGTGGGCCGACTCTCTCTTTCTGAGTACATACATAAGATACAGAAAACACATATCACTGTCTCGTTCTTATGTATGTATTCCGAAAGAGAGTCTGCCCACAGTCGTCTTCACTTAGGTGTAGTGTTGCCTCCACTTTTATCTATACCTTCATGTTCGTAACTTGGTACCTGGGCCCGAAGCGAACCTCATTATGATTATGCTTGCCTATAATGAGGTTGGCTTCGGGCCAAGCTTTATCCTTCATTCGTTACACGCTTACGAGAATTCCATGCATCTTGAGTCAAAGAAAGAAACTCTAAAACGATGTTCTTTTAATTAAATTAACATATTTTGTTCCACTGCTGGACAAAGTTCGCCCGCCCATACATTTCCAGTTATCTTTATATTTTGCCATCTCCGACCAATATGGCAAGAACGAGTCCAGATCGTAACGCCTGCGTTTCCTAGACTTGCTTCGGCGCCGACGCCAAATTCCAGGTACCAACTGTGTGACGATCCTGACCCATCTTTCCCCATTAATCCTGTAAGTGTGACCTTTTATTACAGGCGAAAAACCACCCGAGAAAGCGGTACGGACGGAGCATCCCGAAGCGGCGGAAGAGATCAAGCCTCGGACTCGCGAGTGGGAGAAACACAAGGCGCCGTGGATGGAGGAGCTAAAGCTGAACCAGGCCAAGAAGACCAGCTTCATAGCCGACGGCAAGTCGCGCCTCTCAGGACCAGAAATGGGCGTGGCTAGCAAGGCGAGCAGCGGCAGTACGGACAGGTAAACTGGGGGTCTAAAAAGGCCACATTGAGAAAATCATCTGATATCGAATCATTTCTCAAATTCCCAGCAGATCATTACTATTTCCTCATCATCCTGTTCTTGTCCGATGTTATTTATTTATTTAATACTTTAAGCACATAAATGTACAGAGGAGGACTTAATGCCATATGTATTTTCTACCAGTCAACCTTTGTTACATGGGGTCTGAGAAACACGTTTTGCTCTTCAATTCTTCCCTGTCAAGCGTCACGCTATCCATTCACTCCCTTTTCTTCGCAATCCATTAATCTTTTCCTTAGTCTTCCTCCCCCTCCATCCATCTGCACCAGTGACATTAATCACTCTTTTCGCCACATGCGTTTATTCTAAAAATGGTTACACGCGCAGATATAGAGTAGGCTTGATACCGCACGTTTATTAGATAGTATGAAAACCGAGCGTGTCATCTTTTTTATACCTACGATGACGTCACCCCAGCCATTTAGTTATGTGCTCAACGTAAACAGAATCATTTCCATCGCTAAGCGCGTCTGTGTCTGTGACCTAATAGACTTCGTCAGGAGTGGACGTGCGTTGACATTTTTAGGGTTTCGTACCGAAAGGGTAAAACTGGAACCCTATTACTAAGGCTTCGCCGTCTGTCTGTCCGTCTGTCACCAGGCTGTATCTCACGAACCGTGATGGTTAGACAGTTGAAATTTTCACAGATGATGAAACAAACGTGATTTTTTGCTCGTTTTTGCTCGATATTGGTAACGGCAACAGTTAGACGCTTGAGATATTCAAATATATACAACAACCGTGATTTTTGTGCCGTTTTTATAGATAATGGTACGGAACCCTTCGTGCGCGAGTCCGACTCGCACTTGGCCGGTTTTTTAATTTGACATGCAATAGGAAGTCGCAATAATGCACGAAGTTTGTGCACAGCACTAACTTCGTGGCACGCTTGGTCGGACGGCTTGTGGTATCTAGCCTACTCTAAATCTGTGGTAACACGTATTAGCTGATTCATACTATATTTATTTGATGATTTGATGATGATTTATGAATTTAAACTTTTCGCTTCCAGAATCCTAGACTGTGGTCTAGAAGAAAAGAGATCAACTCATTCTATGGAAATGTCTAAAAGCACGTCATCAATTAGCAGTCGAATGTCAATAATGGAGAGCTTTGAGGAGGTAATGTAATAGATCAATGTTATAAACATGTTTAATGTCATAAATAGTGGATATTATTTAATTAAGTCTTGTATTATTGTAGACAAAAGTACGACATTCGTTGGACTCAAAGAAGGACGCCACGCCTGCACCTCGCGACACCGAGTCACACGCTGTCAAGCCCGTACAGTCGCCCACCGCTGCAGGTATATTACAATTTATGCTTGCTTTAATGTATCTGACTAATGTAAGTAAGGGACTCTACACACCTAAGCCCATAGTCAGCGACTTTTCTCGGCGACAAAATTCCACAATGATTCTTGTGAAAATTTGTCGCCGACTGTCGGAGGCTTAGGTGTGTAGAGTCCTTTATATTGAGAGCAGTTTATAATCTATCTAGCAAGATTATAAACTATCGAAAAATTTTGAACTATTAATGTCAAATTGTGAACGAACCTCCACTTATCGACAGGGTTCATAATCTGTCCGATTTTATCACCCGTAAAATTGTGAACCGTCCCTGATTGGTAGGTCTTGGCGGTAGCCGAATTGGTCGCAGTAACTAAGCCAGGGCACCCCGACCAAATGGGTTAGGTTAGAACTGTGGCCAACCGCGAGCGAGCCGAGCGAGCAAAGCGAGCCGTGTCGCGGCTGCTGCCGGCGACCGTTTATAAAAAGTTGGTCGCAGTTACTTGGCTATTTAGTATTAGCGCGTGGTGCGTTCGTCGCATGCATTTTTGATACCAGTTCACTATTAATTTGTTGGTTTGGATATATTATAAACTATCGAAAAATAATGCTTTTAATTGTAAATGGTTTTTACAATTTAACAGTTTATATAATAATATTAAGTCAGGGTTGATAAAAAACATGTTTTTTTTATTTATGACAGACTTTAATGATTAAAAAAAAAATCAATTAAATCATGATTTTTTAATAAATATTTCTTTGTTTTCACTGTAAATGGTTGATTTTGATTTTGTTAACTAACAACTCTCTAAGAAAACACTGGTATTCCCCTAAAATGGTCTAAAATTGATAACTCTAAGAAAAACTAGTGTATTTCCGGGATTCCTCTAAATTGTCAATAGTTTCATGCAATCGTTCGTCGGATCAAAATTGTGTCGCGCGTCGTATAATATTGTGTTATAATTGTGAATTTGTAGTTCTCATTTTTGTTGTGTTGCGAGAATGACTGGACGAAAAAAAGATCCTATTTGGCAGCACTATACTGAAATTCAATATTTAAATAAAAAGGGATCTAGGGCAGTGTGCAATAAATGCCATAAAGAGATACAGAGAATACCACAGCGATTAAAAGACCATTTTAAACCGCGGAGCACGTAAAATTCTAAGTAAATCGTGAATTTTTATGAAAAAAATCAAGTTTGATTTAAATCATGCTTTAAATCAAATGATTTAAATTAATCAACCCTGATAATAGGTAATACTTTATAATCTCGCTAGATAGATTATAAACTGACGATGTTCATAATTTTGAGCGTTTTAATTTCCACAAAAACTAAAGAATATGCCTCGCGTAAGAAACTTGTATGCGGTAAAATGTACTAAATTCTCACTGGTTGGCAGGTCGCACAATCATGTCGATGCTGGACGAGATAAAGAAGCCGCACGCCCCCCCGCCGCCCACGAGTGCGCCCCCGGCGCCCCCGCCAGGCGCGCCCCCCAGCTCGACGCCGCCCGCGCCCCCCAGCTCGGCTCCGCCCGCCCCGCCCAGCTCGGTCGCCCCGCACGCCGCCCAACTGCCCGCGCACGTCGCTCCCGACAAGTCCCCAAACGCCAAACCCGACAAAACACCCTTCATCCCCGAAGTCACCGCACTCACCAGGCAAACTAGCAAAACTAGCACCATCGAAAGACTAGAGAAGTCACTAGAGAAAATACCTTCGAATGCCGTGAGCGGAGACAAACCCAGCATGGGCACGTTGGAGAGGCGAATGCATTCCATCAAATCGGAAAAAGTAGAAACCAACGACGCGTTGATTGCGCAGCTCAATAATAGGGTAAGTAGTCAACGATTTGCTTTTATCGTCAGATATAGTGAACAATATGAATAATTCCAACATTAAAATTTCATCTACAGATAACGAATTTAGAGAAGCTCATAGAAGTACAAAACACAGTTTTCAACACGGCCATCGAGGACTTAAAAGCCAAGCTGAGTCAAGAGACTGAGAAGCGGCAAGCGTTGCAAGCCGAGCTAGAGAAGCTGGCCCACTGTGTGACGCAAGTGTAGCCATTGCTGCGGCCTCCACTCGAGCACAACGCCTGCGCTCGTGGACGCGCCAACTCAAGAGAATACTCTAGCTATGTTCATTTCTAGTTAGAGCCAAACGTTTAGTGCCGTGTGTACCAGTGAACGCGGTTTTGAGAAAAACGAAGACGATTCTTGAAACAGAATAAAATACAAATTATCAATAATTTAATTAATCACTATAATACTCCTCAGCTGAATTTAGCTTGTTGCTGAATTTTATTCAATGTTTTTAAGTGATTTTGTAAGGGTTTATTTCCAAACCGCGTCCATGGTGTTACGGGGCAGTGTTTCTAGTTAGCCCCAAAAGTAAAAGACTTCTGCTTATTCGTCAAGTGCTAGTTCGCGAGTGCGCTCACTTGCAATTTCGCGACCGATTCTACAGTTTTGGACGGCCTGTTGAGTAGGATGCTTTATCTTCAGATAGCGATTTATTTTTTGTAAGTCAATACTTGTAAGCTTTTACAGTATTCATGATGGTGTATAATAATTTTTCAATGATTTTTATCGTTGACTTCGGCGATGCCACGAAGCTCGCTAAGTGATTGAGGTACTTATTTAGTCAGTTTTGTTGTATTTCTCATTTTTTTAACCGTCACTAATAACCGTAGTGTCTTAAGAGTAACTTTTATATTGTGTATATCAAGACCAGAAGAGGGTAACTACTTGTACCTAAATTGTTCAATATTTGTATAATCTCTATCAATGCTGAAGTAGGCTCTATTATATTATTGCCTATTTTGTTGTTTACACTGATGTATCGTTTTCAAGTTATGGAAGTATAAGTGAATGCGTCATTTAAAGTATTTTTTGTTATTTTCAATAATAAGTGCTTTCGTCAGGTGAGCGTAGATATAGGAGCGTCGTGTACGTTAACAAAATTTTGTGCCATTTTATTTGATCGATGCACATGTTAATATTTTAACTGAAAGCGTATTTTTATGTGTAATACAAAATTAAGTAACATGTGATGCAAGTAGATTACGTCAGCCTAATATTTTGTGATTAACACATTCCATTTTGACTTGTATAGTTGTAGTATGTACGTAATATCGATTCGATCTGTTATTGGGCGCATTATATTAACCGAAGCTTTATTTGGAACGGCATTAACACAATGAAATATTGACGCATATTATATTTTATCGAGATCAATATTTTTATGTAACAGTTAATATATTTTTGTACTTGTACAGAGATTGTTTACGTTTTATTTAGACACCGAGTGTACCTTTTTGTAAGACATATCTCGATACATAATTATTTCTGAATTAATTAGAAATCGATTTTGGATCGTTATTGTATTGAAAACGAGTACAGCTCCATTCAAACTTGACGGCGGCTCTGAAGCGTGTTACTCACTGCGCAGTACCGCACCCCTCAGCCACGCTGACACGTGAATTTGTTTCTGCACATCGTCTCGCTTCATGTTCCGAGCCGCCATAAAGTTTGTATCGGGCTTGTAAAACTCATTCAAGTATAAATATTATTTGTGAAAATTCAAACCCAGGTTGTGTTTGGCCATCCATTGTATACCTCGTGTTGGCAATTAAATTATTCGAAATAGATAAATTATATAACAATATTGAATCATGGCAACTGATTAATATAGTTGTTAATTAATAAGTAAATGCTTAGTATTATTCTAGAGGTTGTAGTTTTAGGCTACTATGTGATAGACGATGCCTAACTAACGGTATGTTTTAAACTAACTTTGTAAAACGTTCCAATGGCTTTAATCATGCACAAACTGAGTCACACAAACATTTTATAGAATTTTTATTGGATGAGATTTGATTTCGACCTTAAAGTTTATTCAGCTAAATAAAGCTGAGAAATCCAGACATATTTGTTACAATTTTATAATTATTTTAATTGAAGCTGAAGTGTGAAAACCATGCTATCTTCCTCTCCTTTAGTTCAAGAACACCGCGATGTTAATGTAATTGTAACTTTGAAATTAATACAACGTATTTTAATAAGTAGCTAGAATGATTATAGTCGTTCACAGACAGCTTTGTATAAGAAACGTGAGATTCGTGTTATTATTTTTACGGGGTTGTACCTGAGATTTTTATAGACTGCAGATGTATATTGATAAACTTACGTAAATAATGATCAGGTAGTCAACACACGCGAGATTGGTCAAGCTTCGCGTCATTTGAATTTGCAATGACGCGAGAAGTATCAATTTGGGTATTGTTGCATTTTTTATGTACACAAGTTGCATTTCTAAAACTAATTTAAGTAAAACATTCAATCAATGATTTAATAAAGTCGTTATGAATAAAATTTGAAACGTAATGTCTTTTTGTTCTTATTCATTATTCAGCTTGCTAATTGTGGGCCCTGCCAATAAGGTTGGAGAGATGTATTTACACTTTGGGTCCGCTTGCACCTCAAAACGCTAAATAAGTTTACTGTTTTAAACGTATTTAGAATATCGCTCTGCCTTTTTCAATCGTATGGAGATGACAGAGACGGAACGATGTTTTAAATCCATTTAGTGATTCTGTACAAACGGGTCTAAAACTGTAATAAGATTGAAAAGTAAATGTTGACTTTTTTCGTACTATGTCGAAGTATGTGGTAAAAACATCTAACCCAAATTTGTATGAATAATATGTCTAAGGATGTCGCCAGCCCACTCCTTGTTGCTTCTCAAAACTCACCAAGCTAATTATTATCTTTTGTTAGCAGTTTTTTTAAACCAATCGCAATTGCATTTAATTCGTTATGTAAATAAATATAAATACACAACTAGTTATTTTAAAATATTGTACATAAAAGCTTGGTGAAAAGTACATAACAATAAATATAACGGTTTATATGATAAACCCTAGGTAACATTGTATGATATAGGACAATTTTTGATGTAATTTTTAGTACTTAATTTATTTTTATGTATGCTATACTTCCGACGATGCATTCCTACGATTTAAACAATTCAAAATATTCATATGATTAATAAAATTAAATAATAAACTATGTTTATGGATAAACCAGTTCTTTGTGTTTTTTTCAATATCCCATTACTACGATTTAATGTCACATGCAGAAGAAAGTATTATAATAATTAGTCTAGAACAGGGATCGCCAATTAGTTTAATTGGGGATCCGTTCAAAGATAATAATATGAGTCCGTGAGCACTTCCGACGTTTGGCTCCCAGACTGGAGCGGGCCGGGGCTGCCTTGAAGCGGCTTCTGCCCAATCTGGGGGGTCCAAACGCCTCCTGCCGGAGGCTCTACGCGGCGATCGTGCGGTCCATGGCCCTTTACGGGGCACCGGTGTGGGCGCGTTCTCTGAGGCTGCGACCAGCGCAGCGGTTGAACGCGTCCCAAAGGGTCATGGCCATCAGGATGGTACGGGGATACCGCACGGTCTCCCGTGAGGCGGCGAGCTTCCTTGCCGGACTGCCGCCATGGGATCTGGAGGCGAAAGTCCTCGCGCACATTTGGGTGTGGCGCGAAGAGGCGAAACTCCGGGGCATAACTCCGCTGCCGCAAGAAATCGCGGCACAGCGGACGGAGCTCCGGAGGGATCTCATGGCGACATGGAGAGTGCGATTGTCGCAACCCAGCGCTGGGCACGCCACAATTGTGGCGATAAGTCCCCTCTTTGAGGAGTGGCTGGAGAGGCGCCACGGCGTCCTCACCTTCCGCCTGACGCAGGTCCTCACCGGACATGGATGTTTCGGGAGGTTCCTGTTTAGGATTAAGCGGGAGGAAACGCCCGGGTGTCACTACTGTGTGGATCACCCGGAGGACACGGTGGAGCATACGGTGGAGGTCTGCCCAGCTTGGGCAGACCAGCTTGCCCGCCGTGTCCTCACGGAGGCGATTGGCGGCGGCGATCTCTCGCGTCCGGCCCTGGTTCAGGCCATGGTTCGGAGCGAGAGTGCATGGGAGGCCGTCACCTCCTTCTGCGAAGCAGTTATGCTAGCGAAGGAGGAGGCGGAACGCGTGAGGGTGAGACAAGGTTCGCGCCCTCGCGCCCCTAGTCGCCGCAGGAGACGCCCCGGGCGTCGGGAGTCGCAAGCCGATTTCCGGCCACCGTAGGCGCGGGCCTGCGGACGGTGAGCGATGGGTAGCTCGCCGTCCGATAAGGACCAGGCCCGGGTCGACGGCGCGTTGTGTTCCACGCGCGCCTCAAAGAGATGTCAGCACAAACTGACGGGGTCCGTTAGGACCAATGCCTGCCGGGGTTGCGAGTTTGTCCGAAAGGGATATCGTGGCCCTGGCACACAGGCAACGGAAGGAACACGGGTGGGTTTTAGTCAGTAAAAGTCTGACACGCCCTCCCGCTCCGCCCAGAGCGGGAGAAGTTATTTGATGATTTCCCACCCCAAAAAAAAAAAAAAAATGGTATTACGTTCCGTTGGGATTACTAGCAACCATGATTAAAAATATCAATTAAGAAATAAAACGCGAAACGAAACCGGAATATTTTTTTATTAAGTAATAAACAACTATTATGAAATTAACAACAATAACAAAGTAAGTTATTCATATTAATGTGAAAAATATTTATTTAATTTGAACTAAGTATCAGTCTGAAATAAAGGGCGAAATTAAATTACACAAAAAAATATTTTAATATTTTTATCGTTAAATTACTAGAAAACATTTTAATATTTTTAGATTATCGTTTTAGATATAAATCCTGTATACAGTCGACAAAAAAATAGGTCAGGAAGAATATTATATCATTATGACGTAAACAATTAAAAAAAATCACTGGCTTAATATCAATCAACGCCGCGTAGGGGAATAGCTATTGCTGCATTGCTCCAAGGTCCAAGGTTTTATTGGATTATGCAATAAAACCTTGGACTTGCTACCCTGCCAACCACATTTTACTTCCCGCGTAATGCTACGCGGGAAGTAAAATAAAAGAAGACATTTGTAACATATTTTACGCGGAAAGTAAAATAAAAGAAGACATTTTGTAACATATTTCGTATCTTTATTTAACCTGCATCCGCACTTATAACATTTTCAACAAAACTACAAACATGTTAAATACGACTAGCAAAATGTGACGTCACGCAGCATCCTTTCCGAACTCTCATAGAAAAACACAAATTGCGATGTGGCCGGCCGCTAGTGCACGGTTTCCCTGGTGGTTGCGACGTGGTCTTGGATGTGGTTGGCATCGCCCATATAGTTGTTTGACGGCCAAATGTGATCCGTGTGAAGTTTATCATTTTCAAATAAATTAGTGCCCGTCCACGTGTTGTCGTTGTGGTACTTGTGATCGGGCCCTTACTTTTCACAGAGTTGTCGTGTTAGTTACAAGTCCGACCGCAACTTTACTCAAACACTAATTACAAAAGAAAAATGGCTTATTATACAAACATAACCGCAACTTTACTCAAACACTAATTACAAAAGAAAAATGGCTTATTATACAAACATAACAAAAATTACCATTACTCATTTAGAATGTAGGGCAATACCCTTTTGGGTACAAATTGCAGTCGAACAGTGTACACGTACCTACAGTGTATTTACACAATATATATTATTATCGACCAAAAAAAGACTTCATGGAACCCATTTAAAAGATTAAAATGTTCTAAAATTAAACCACCGTCTCTTGGCCTTTCCTAATGCTTCGTCCACAAGTGCACAAGTTACGAAACATGACAAGTTGCATTGTTGCACAGTGCAACATTGCGTGTTGCACGCAACACAAATCTTTTGTTTATCACTAGTATGACGGTTTGATAGTGCAGTGAATGCTTATCAGTCTTCTATATTGAAATATTAAGTCCATCCTTGCTAAGAATACAAACCCTTGTAGATCTAACGAATTAATTGTAGAACACTGACGTCAGTTCGAATCGAACCTTGTAGACTAGATTGACAATATGAAATGTTATGTACACACGGCTACACATCAAGCTATACATTTCCATTATAAGCTGATCTCACATTGCGTAGGATTTTCGTACAATGAGATGTCAGCATTTGCTGGAATTGTATAGCTTGATGTGTAGCCGTGCGTACACCGAGAAGCAGTAGGTATTCGTATTAAAAGCGTAGCAGTGACTTAAAATGAATGCGAATTCTTGGGTTTCCGCTAATCAATAATTAAGATTTACATAATTGAATTCATAGTTATAACGCTCGTGTTTCATATTTTTTGATAATTAATAATATTTTGTGTAGGTCGCATTATTTACAAACTCTGTTTATGAATGAGATAACAACTTCTATTAGATTTCTTTTTGTAATAGCTAGCACCAAAATCTATAATGAGTTGTTAATAATATCTAGTTTGTATCTACCTACATAAATGTAAATTATTTGAGAACGATTTAGTTTTAACTAAGATGCTCATTTCCTTTTAAAAGCACGAACTTTTTCATGTTGTGATCCTTCGATATCCCTATGTTATAACTTGGTAGCATTTTTGATTGTATGATCATTTACGCGGTCATAAATCGCTGTTTAAAATGAATCGATTGCCCTCTGAATGTTTCCCGGTGTACTTGTAGTTGCATTTCCCGTAGGCACCTGTAACAAATACCAAAATGTTACTAGGTTCTTAAAAATAATAACCTACTTAACTAATAAAAATGTTGCCAGACACTATTTCATTATCATAAACTTCAAGTTTAACAGATTTTGAAACGTTCGATTTTATTAGGCCACATTCGGCATACCGAACGGAATTTCTTTAAATTTAAATAAATACCAAAAGTCCGAAGGCTCCTCATGAATAAAACTGAATCGTCTGTTTGTAATGTCAAAATAACAGCTTTTTACTAAATGCAAGAAAGTATACGATCATATAATTTTTTTTTTGATGTGTAACATCTTTCCTCGGTTTCTGTGGGAGTGATTTCGTGAAAAGGGACGGAAGTGTGTAACAGGAAGTGACAACTTGAACATGGAATCAGTAAGTAGGTACTTTATAATAGCATGGAATTAGTAAGTAGAAACTATATAGATTGTAAGTAAAACATTGTTGTGGTTGGTCGAATGTCGACCAGTGGACGACCACTAGTAGGTAATGAATAATTATTCCAATAAATATTTCAGTATTCAGCATTTTTAAATTGTGAGTCTAACTTCTGTCGCTGCTCAGTTACTTATTACCAAGGTGACATGTCAGATGCTAGTGTTACACATCTTATGCGACTACTGTAAGGCAAGCTCGTTTTTAGTTTTTGTCTGTCTGTTAGTTCCGACTACTGTAAGGCAAGCTCGTTTTTAGTTTTTGTCTGTCTGTTAGTTCCGGCTAATCACTGAAACGGCTGGACCGATTTTGACAGGACTTTCACAGGCAGATAGCTGATGTTATAAGGAGTAACTTAAGGTTTAGAAATTTATTTTAGAAAAAAGCCACTTGGGCAGCAGCTATATATAATAATATTGTAAAACGCAAAATCCGTCCGTCTGATCATATTAGTCCATGTGGGCCGATTAGGCACAGATTTTGGTATTTTAGCCTATTCTGTCACACTCCTGGGCAAAGGCATCCCTACGTATTTACTTAGGTAAACCAGAAAAGGTATGCGCTTCGGAAATTTCCGTGTTTCCGAATTAGCACGAACGTCGCGCCGCAGAGAAACCGGAGGCAATGTTTCAAGTTTTGTACTGCTGCACCTGTCAATGCGCGTTTGTAGGAAGTTTGCTCTCTGGTTCCCTACTTTGCAGATCGTCATCTGTCAGTTTTTTGGAATTGCATAGAGTTGTTAATCGATAATTGAGTAATCAATAGTAATACTAAATAGGCATGGACTTCCACGGTTCTAGCAGCTCTATATTAGGTATCATCATCGCGCGTTCGTACTTATTTACGAAGATGGACGATGAAACCCGAAGCGCATACCTACGTTTTTTTGGGATTAATCTGTAGGTAGGTATTATTAATTAGGTCATCTAGTACAAGCAGTGTATTGCATACCTTTATGCTTGCCTAACGCGCCCAAGTCCACGGGCAATGGACGAACTGGTGGTCCTTTCGGTTGTAGTGACGGAGTCAGCGGCGCATCAAACTCATCGATGGGCGGCCGGCGTACGCGCATGAACTCGCCCCGCGTCGCCGCTTCCTTTCGTTCGGCCGCAGACACGCGGCGTGAATCCAGAAACCGCAAATTCGGCAGCATGTATATTACGAAATATCTGCGAGAAGAATTATAAATAGTTTAGATTACACCAGTTCCCAATACTTGAAAGGTAATAATTTAGGTACAATTAATATTTACTTATACTTAAAGGGTTTTGTTTTCGACACATTTAAAAATGTTAATCTGATGTCCTAGTATGTAAAGTAGTAAATTAATGAATTAAATATGTAGATTAATAAAATTAGTATCAAGAATTATTTTAGAGAGAATTTTATTAGACAGTTTGGCATTAACTGACAACAAAAATAACATTATTATTATTGTTACACTCAAATAAATAAAGCAACACGAAAAAACTACGAAATTGTAGACCCCACTAGAAAAAAAAAATACTGAGTTAAGATATCTAGTATAAGTTTTTTATATTAGTACTTGTATTAGGAAAAGGGCGAGCACCGTTTCACGACTTAGCTGTGTAGGTACAAAAGCTATTGCTAAACATGAACCTTCCACTCTGCCTGGGTTAAGAGATATCAAAATAATATCTTTTTTATTACATCATTTATTCAAAAAGAGATAGTTTATTCTTCGTAAACAGGGACTAAAATAGCTCTTTAATTAATCCCTATGGTCTAAAAGTGATTTGAATTTGGAATGTGGATATTGTTAGTAAAAGATTAAAACACCACAGAGATCAATCACGAACAAGTAACAGGCTGTATGATAAAGTAAACCGCGCGCTAACCACATTAAAAAAAAAAACCGGCCAAGTGCGAGTCGGACTCGCGCACGAAGGGTTCCGTACCATTATCTATAAAAATCACGTTTGTTGTATGGGAGCCCTTAAATATTTGTTTTATTTTAATTTAATTATTTATTTTTAAAGTGAATATATAACTAAATATTCTGTGAATATTTCAAGCGTCTACCTGTTGCCGTAATCAATATCGAGTAAAAACGAGCAAAAAAAAAGCACGTTTGTTGTATGGGAGCCCCCTTAAATATTTATTTTATTCTGTTTTTTAGTATAATTTGTTGTTATAGCGGCAACAGAAATACATCATCTGTGAAAATTTCAACTGTCTAACTATCACGGTTCATGAGATACAGCCTGGTGACAGACGGACAGACAGACAGACAGACAGTCGGCGGAGCCTTAGTAATAGGGTTCCCGTTTTACCCTTTGGGTACGGAACCCTAAAAAATAGTTTGTGAAAACTTAAAAAACACGCGAAATGCTTTCCGCCTTCGTCCGTAATTGTATACTCAAATTCGCATTTTACTTAGTTTTATAAAAACAATTGTGGGTATTCCTCAAGTAGTGAGAATGAAATGAACACATGAACATTGGCCTATAATTATTTCTATGTTATATCTTATTATTCCGAACCCTACGTAAGTAAATAAACGTACTATCCTTATTCTTATGTTGCACTTGATAATTTCTCATATAATATAATATACGCGATAAAAAGTAGAGTATTCACCTCGGGAGCAACACTAATTTAAGCTCGAGTGACTGAATCCAGAGTGCAGCGAGGGATTCAAAGTACGACACCCGAGCAAAGAAATACTCTCGCCTTTAAAATAGTTGTATGCTCCCTGGGCAAACAATATACAATTTGTTGGAGATCCTAAATAAATAAACATTCAGAAAATAGCCTGCCACATTTTTTGTTTGGAAAGTGTACGCTATGTTGGATTAACAATGGCAGCTGATGTAAACTTTGCTTATTCGTATGGGTTGAGTATCTAAAAACGACCCAGTATCTATAGGTCTACTCCCTAAGTTCGTAAATCCATCGTTTCGACCGAAGTTACGAGCGTTTCCTACTCCGTATCATCTATAAGATTAGTTCGGGTCCTAAACTATTTAATATTATGTCCGTGATTTGATAGTTATCCTTACTTCTGATACAATGTTGGCATAAAACAAGCAAGTTGTTTTAAAACACGTATTTTAAACAATGTTTAAAACAGTTTGTAATAAAAAAAAAAGTTTTTTATTAAGTGTTTAAAATCACAGTTTAGTTTGTAATCGAATTTTAATAGCGAATTAATAGTAATAAATGTTTAGGGCTGGAAATAGCTCGAAAAGAAATTAAAAAGGTTAGATAGTCGATTAGATCTTATCATCGTCTACCTAGCCTTTTCCCAACTGTGTTGGGGTCGGCTTCCAGTCTAACCGGATGCAGCTGAATACTAGTATTTTACAAGGAGCGACTGCCTATCTGACCACCACAACCCAGTTACTGGGTAACACTATACCCCTTGGTAAGACTGGTTGTCAGACTTTCGGGCTTCTAACGACCCGTAACAACTGTCAAATATCTACAAATGACAGCCGGGACTGACGGCTTATCGTGCTTGCCGAGGCACGGAGGCGTCTATTATTAGATTTATTTGTCATTAATTTAAATTCTAAATTTATTAAAGAAACTATTTGGATTTTAAAGTAAAGATTCGTTTTTTATTACTTAACTAGCTGCGCCTCGCGGTTTCATCCGCTCCCGCGGTCTCGATCCCGTGGGAATGTTGGGATAAAAAGTATTCTGTGTATTCAACCAGGTCATGATCTATCCATGTGGCAAATTTCATCCAAAGCCGTACAGCCGTTTTAGCGTGAAAGCGTAACCAACAAATAAACTTATTTTCACATTTGTAATATTAGTAGGAAATCAAATTCAAACAATAATAATTTTAATTATAATTATAAAATAACAAGGTATCATTAATTAACAATCAAAGTTTAAGACACTTAAGTATTTTTTAACATCGATTACTTTTTATTACTCAATTAATCTATTCAATCAACTCAAACGGTAACCATTTTAATGTGAGACAAAACAACACTTATGTATTTTGTATTTAGGTATAAGTATTTAAAAATTGTGACAAGTTTTGCAGCTTTCTTGATACCAAGTTTAGTACGTATGTACGTCAAAATTAATAATTCGAAATGTTGAAAACAGTAAAAATAAATAGCACTTGAAGCAACAGCAGTGTGGAGCTGTCTTTGTCCATTGTTTGGCCATTAATTTGAATTTTTAAAGACAAAGATTTCCGACGTGATATAGGTTATATATGAATCCGTCATTGCCCTGTGTTTTACAACATAGGGCATCGCCTCTTTCTAATGAACTTCAATAAAAGGCTTCAAATTAAATCTCTTCATTATTGAAGGTTTGGCCCCTGTATTTAGGATGTAGTAAGTTTGCTGGAAAATTAGCTGGAGATATTGCCATTTGAAATCGATCCAACGTACATTCATACTTATGTTAACATTTGTTTTTCAGTTTCGTCTTTTATATTTTCTTGAGTTGAGTTGAAGACATCATCGAGTAGATTGCCAACAATTTCTTTACGGTTTGGAGGTTTATAGCTTGGGCGTAAAATTTTCATTAGTTTCAGGACTGTGGGTGGCAGGTGTGTGGTTCTACGTGGTTAAATGGCGTGTTGGTAGTAAACATGTAACGAGATAATTGTATATCAATTTTTTTATATATATTTCAATATCTTCCTGACTGGTAGTTATTTTTTTTTTTATTGATACGTTTAAGCTCGAGCTGCTGTTGGCACTGACACTTTAAGATTGAAGAGCAGTGGCACAATAATCAACTGAAGACCGGGAAAGCCCAGCATCTGCCAGCTCCTCGACCACACAGTCCTCGGCGTCGTCAGAATTTGCATCGGTGTTAGAAACGGTGCTACATTTTTTAAGTGTACCTCCATTCTTTTAAATATCCAACTAGCTCTTGTTCACATTTTCTGCAACGCTGGTCTTTTAGTGTAGGATTTTCTTGAGGGATCGATATGAATTGTTCCCAAATTGGATACTTTTTGCGCCCAGGAGATGATATTTTGATGAGGAGTTATTATTGTCCCAAAGTTCGAAAGTGAAATGAGATATTCGAAATGAAAGTCCGACCTATTTATACACTCGTCGTCGGTCGAAATGAAGTAATTCCCCGCAACTATTTTGGGGATTCCCCTTATTTAAACATCCTTTTAGGTAAGGTAATTCACCGTCTAAGAACGAACATCGGAATTCGCAATTCGGAACGTACTGTGTGTATGTAAGTGGTTCAGTATCTGTGTTACATACTTAGATAGATTAAAAAAAAAAGAAGTATATATGTTCACAACTTAGATACTATAATAGTTAGTACTTACTAAGACTAACTAACTATAACCAGTATGTTATTCTGATCGATTTTTGTAAATGTTTCCTCATGTTAATTTAAAAATAGTTTAGAAATGATTTATACTAGGCTGATAAAATGCTCAAAAGAAATCTTTTATAGAAAAACGAGGATAATTCAATTTAAAACAGACAATTCATGTCTGTTTTAAATTGAATTATCCTCGTTTTAAAAAAAGGCTTTTTCCAACTCTCTTCCAATGTGTTCTTGCCCATCCGAAAAAATTGATTAATCAAATTCAAAATCATTTATTTGCAAATATGGGTAAACAATGTGCAGATATTCATGTAATAATTGTATATCACAGTCTTGGTATCACCATATTTTACCATTCAGCATGCAAAGTACATTGAAAGAAAACACGACAAATTTGAAAACTAAACAATAAAAACTAAGAATGAGATCAATAAAACTAGTATTCCGAGCCTCGGAAAGCACGTTAAGCCGTTTGGTCCCGGCTGTTATTTGTAGATCATTGACAGTTGTTACGGGTCCTCAAAATCCCGAAAGTCTGACAACCAGTCTTACCAAGGGGTATCGTGTTACCCAGTAACTGGGTTGTGGAGGTCAGGTAGGCAGTCGCTAAAATACTGGTATTCAGCTGCATACGGTTAGACTGGAAGCCGACCCCAACATAGTTGGGAAAAGGCTAGGCAGATGGTGATGATGATCAATAACTTATAGTATAAAAATAAATCCTATAGTTTCTCCTGCAAATATTCAGATACACTGTAATATGCTTAACCTCTTGTAAAATTTATACATTTATATCCGTACTTTTATGGTGTACATCATAAAGAGGAGTCTATCTATCTTTTTTTTAATTTATTTATAAAATAAAAGTTTTATTTTTAACTTAATTAATCTTAGACGATGATGCCTCCATTAAATATTTAGGTAGGTAGTTGTATACACGGGAAGCCATGAATTTGCATAATATACTAGGTATTATTTAAAAGAGTTGTTTTATTATTAGGACAATTAATTTTACACATATGCCTTTGCCTTTATCATTTTCTAAGAAAGTAATGTTAGATTTCGGTCCGAAGTATCTACCCGTATCTTCGTTGACGGACTTAGAAAGTAGGGGTACTTTCTAAGTCGAACGAATATTAGCGACGTGTCAAAATTAAATGCAAATCAAGTGATCCTATTGCCTGTTGATAAGCCAGGTAACCCATCGCAGAAGTTTACAATGCTTCTATTTTTTTAATGTCCCTCGGCAATCATCACATTTCCGACTTTAGCAGTTACCCTTCCATTTTTAAAATAAATTACATAATATGTAAAAAGACTAGTAACAACTCTACATACTTCCAAGTCGACTGAGAGCGTCTGGCCCGTCCGGCGGCCTGCACTTAGTGCAAAGGGCAACTGATACAAATCCGACGACTGACGAAATACGAAGTTTTCCGTGAGACATTAAGAAAATAAAAGCACTGTACGCGCGCTTGACAATTTGTTAGGTAATTTTTGTGTTGATTTTCGTTCCAGAAACTGAGCGTGAAAATGTTATGACGGCAATATTTTTCAAATGTATTTTAATTACCTATATCTTTGGTAGTCTGAGTCATCCTTATCAATGTCTGACAGTTGGTTGGGGCACGCCTTGTTGCTCAGTAGACTCAAATAAGATAGTGCAGGGAAGTGCTTGCTTATTTTATTTACCAGCTCATCTAGGTTGATTATCTGAAAACGAATCGATAATGAAGCCCATATTAATATCATAATTATTATAGAATCTAATAGCCTAAATTCCTGAACCCCTGGGATTTGGGAATATATACAATATGTCTCGGATTTAACGCACACCACCAAACACCCCAATTAGAATATTATGCTATGATCGTAATACATACACTGATTGTTTTTTATAATGTATAAAACATTGTTTATTTATTAAATTAATTATCCTGCAGTTGTAGGAGAAAATTGTGGTCACAGTACAAACCTACGCACGAACACAGTCGTCTAAGACTCTAGCGAAATAGGTACTTCGTACATTTTGGTTTGTTTTGACTATACGGTAGAAGTATGACTGTAATTTACGAAGTTATAATTATTTTTGGGATGAGAAAACCTACGATTACGTATACCTATTAATAATGACAGAAATCGATTCAGTAAACGATTCTGGAAAAAATACTTCAATAATGTGCATTCATTCATTCATTCAGTTACACATTGCTTAAGGGTGACCACAGTATCAAAGTATACCAGAATGTAAAATGTGTAATGTGTATGAAAGTAGTATCATCATTCTCCTGCCCTTATCCCAATTTATTTGGGGTCGGCGCAACATGTCCCTTTCTTCCATACTTCTCTATTAGTCGTCATCTCGTCACCCCCTTTCTAGCCATATCAACTTTCACACAGTCCATCCATCGTTTCTTTGGTCTTCCCCTACTTTTATAGCCATTGACATTCATACTCAAAACTTTCGTCACGACATTTTCCTCATTCCTCCGTATCACATGCCCATACCATCAAAACCGATTTCCGCACAACTTTTCAGTCACCGGTGCCACTGTCAGACTTCCTCTTATGTAGGTACCTACTCATTTCTTATTCTATCCATTCGTGTTACACCATACATCCCTCTTAGTATTCTCATCTCAGCCACATGCAATTGCCTTTCATTCATCCCTTTTGTGGCCCAACATTCAATAAAAATACAATTACTAAAATACATAAATAATATAAGTAAACACAAATAAGCGCTCTTCCTCCTCTCCCCTACTGTGCTGTGCCCAACAGCTTCCATAATTGTTTAATTAATATTAAGCCTACCCAACTGATTTACCAACATTATGGAATGCAATAAAGAATTGTGAATTGAATGTTGAATGATACTGTTGACTATATAGGTGTTCCTATGTAGTATAATCAACAAGTGTTAGAAACTTTTTACTGTTTTAAAATTAGCAAACAAGCCGAAAGCACACTTAGGTAGTCATAAATTTCAATAAAAACTGAGAAGAGAATTGGAGACAATCATTGTAAGATTGTGACATCTACAAACCCGCATTGGGCCCGCGTGGTGAATTACGGCTCACTGTCTCACAGAGAGGCTTGTGTCCCAGCAGTAGAAACATTTATCTTAAAATTACATAAAATTTATATTCAACCTGAATATAAAATTTATGTAATTTTAAGATTTAATGAAATGTTTCCCTTAGTGACAGTCGCATGTATTGTAACCAAGTGCAAAATTAGAATAAAAGAACATTCCAGACAGAAAATAAACTTTGGTAAAACAGAAAGTCGTTAACGTTAACTTTGGTAATATCTACAAGTCAATTTCATTGGTTTCGCAACTCAAGCGAAACTTTATATTACATGTTCGACATACGAGTTAGACATGAGTTTTAATGAATTCGATCATGATTTTATGTACGAAACATGTTCAAGTACCTCTGGAACATGTTTTGGCGTAAGTACCTAGCTGTAACATTAATGAACTTTGTTCTTATTAAAAGTGATTAGAGTTTCTTCTAACAAAAGTCATGTACCTATAGTCGCCGGCACGTAACTTGGCAAGGTTTTGGCGTATTGGGAGTAAGTTCACGCATGTATACTTATTGCAACAACTTTTTTCAATTTTATTGCTTTTTATTATTCTATGGTTATTGCCAGAATTTATTTTTAAACATGTCTGTTTGGAAGAAAGTTAAAGAAAGGAGAGAAACGTCTAACGATTCTTGCCAAGTTACGTGCCGGCGACTATACCTATGTTTTTTTTTTTCAAAAGCCTATTAATATTATGGCTGTTTCTAATGAGTTGTTCTAAATAGGTTGGTACTTTTACTTTGGGTCATGGGCATGGGATGCGGAGGACTGACAAAAGGTAAGCATGTGGTAAAAAAAAAATGAGTATCTATATATGGAAGGTATCGTAATACCCAGTTACTTGGTTGTGGAGGTCAGATAGCCAATCGCTCCATGTAAAATACTGGTATTCAGCTGCATCCGGTTAGACTGGAAGCCGACCCCAACGTAGTTGGGAAAAGGCGAGGCAGATTGATTGTATGGAATTTGAATGGTTATAAGAGTAGGTAGAAGAACCGATGGCAAACTATATGGAGTCTGTCCAGAATTCGGGTACATGTATAAAACTTAGTCGACTGATAAAGATGCATGGCAGAAGAAGAGATGCGGCACCGACCCAAAAGCCCGGTAGTACAAAATTATTTAGGATTGGTAACATCAGCAACTAAATAACTAATTATGAAGCATAAATGGCGAAACTATGGCAATAACCAAAAAGGCAATAGACTTAACAGCAATTCAAACTCGCCTAGAGTCCTAGAAATAAACATTCGAAAACATGTGAAATCCACCAACTCGCACTGGGCCCGCGTGGTGGATTACGGCCCACTTCCACTCACAGAAAGAGGATACCTGTATGTAATCAGAATTAATATAGTTAAGGCTCGTGCGGACGAGCGCGACAGGCAGCGCTACACTTTCCATGGAGTTTTCATAGAAATTGTGCTACTATAGGGAATATGCACGTAATTCAAAACGTATCCATTATTTTAATATACATTGTGTAGGAGTCAAGAAACAAATTCCAATATTTTTTACATTTTTGAATGCATTACTTATTTTACAATTAATTAATTTATGTTGCGTTTTTTTGGTAGAACGGAACGCAAACTCAAAACGCGTCCTCTTCGAAAATGCCGGAAGTGACGAAACAAAACATGTGAATAAAATTTATTCCTTGGTAAATGCTTGAAATATCACTAAGGTAAATATTATGTAAGTGCGATTTCTACTTGAATAAAGCATAAACAATAATTTAATATATAAGATTTGGGGCTAAAAAACAGATTTACACAAAGCAGTTTCGTGAACAATGACGTCACATCATGACCGCGACAGAAACGGACGTTTGAACTGTAGAAAAAAAAATATTTTAGGTTTATATTACTGTCTATTATTGAATTAGTGAAAAAAAAATACATGCATATTCCCTATTGTCGCGTCGCGCCTGTCTGCGGGAGCTTTTAATGAATGCATTGATCGATCACCATCATGTGGGCCCAGTGAGCTACGGACAATAGAATTTCTTTTGTATGCGGAATCAGGCGGCTTGCCTTTAATTAAAGCGATAATTAAAAACGTGAGACGACCTATCAATATCGCCACAAAGAGTTAAAAATAGCTGTAATTAAGTGTTCAATTATAAGGTAAGATGTGTACCTACATTATATTACTAAGCTAGTATTTTCACACCTCATTCAAGGAAGCTAAGGGAATGTAAAAACTAACCACATTTAAAAAGGCTACATCTCTAAAATTTTCATCCATTGTGTATTACAACAAAGAAAAAAAAATGTGGTGTTGTCGTTTAGCCTTTTTCTTCCCAAAATCAGGTATAATAAACTATAGGGGTGCTACACACCATGTTCGGGTCGGCAAGATACGGCACAGGCCGGGTAGCAGAATCGAACGTATATCATATGATGTCACACCGCCAAACTGTGTCGAATCATGCCGACCCGGAAAATTGTATAGCTCGCCTTAGAGTCCAAATTCGACCCACCTCGTTATTGTTGAGCGAAAGAGTCCTTAAATTGGACAAGTATGGAAAGGATATGGCGTCGCTCAGCTTATTGTTGTCCAATATAAGTTCTTCCAGCCGACCGAACTGTTCGAGTCCTTTTAACGTCTCGATACTGTTGTAACTGAAAGCAGACCGATATTTTAGAAATCTGTCCCTTTTCTTAACTATACAGCACCTTTTTGATTTCTTAAAGACTTATCTCGTACATAAAAGCAACAATATGTTTAAGACTATGCTTATTCGAATTAACGGCGTTTGAATCCATAAAATTTGTCGGTCGCAAGTTCGCAATCCAATGCTAGATTCTGAAAATAGGCGTCTCTCCAGCTGCACTATAACTATAGTAGGTACGTGCAAAACTTTATGAGCTCTCTGAAGTTGCACGCGAGTGGCTAAAAGCCAAAAGTATATTATTTTAATGATGAACAAATCAATGTTGTAGATAGGATATAGGTACTATAAAAACCGGCCATGTGCGTGTCGGACCACGCACAATGAAGGGTTCCGTAGTTGGAATGAATTTAGATATTCCAAAAAAAAAACTTAACGTTGCAGTTTAAAAACATGTTCCTATACATCAAATATACGCCACGGTCAATTTTCTAACTGCAAAAGTTTGTAAACGCAATTTTTTTTAATATGATAAACTACAAATTACAATTTCGGACTTTTTCCTTTACTTGTGCTGTGATACCTTGATCCTTGCCAAATTTCAAGCTTCGTCAACGGGAAGTACCTTATAGGTTTTGATTTACTTGCGAGTATCAAAATATGTCAAATAAATCGCCGTATTTTTTTATTGCGTTGACTTGAGCTCCAAGGGACCGTAGATCTACGTATTTGATATTAATTGCAACTTGATACCTCCTCGCGTTGCTGAGAAAAAGGGTCTTGACCACAGATCAGAAAAAGACATTATGATATGAGGTCTTGACAGACTGACAGAAAGACAGACGGACAACGAAGTGATCCTATAAGGGTTCCGTTTTTTCCTTTTGAGGTAAGGAACACTATAAATGTTATTTAATATGTTAAGTAATTAGCTATAATACTTTTAGGCCATTCGCGTGTAACTTCAGAGAGCTCATAAAGTTTTGCGCGTACTGTGCCCATGCCCAGATTTTCTAGAAGGTTTATAACTAATGAAAAGAGCCAGATCTTGAATTAAAAACGTATGTTGTATAAAAAGTATGAATGCTAAGACTAAGATAACGTTTAATTATAGTTTATTACGTTTTATAATTAATGTTTACTTTATAAATGGAGATTTTAATTGCTGTAGCAATTTTCAAATTAAGATAATGAATATAGGACAGTTTATTAACGATAAGAGCTAACGAATTTAAAAACTTGGCCAAATGGATTAAAAACCTGTTTTAAAATATTCTAAAATCTATCTACTTAGTAACAAATAAACCAAATCACAATTCGGCCTCGACTTATTAGTCAGACCTTAATTAGTCAGACAACTGCATTTTTTGTTTTTCTTGTGTACAAAATCAAAATCAAAACATATTCATAAATATTGAATAGATATTAATTGACGTATTTTGAAAATTAGGATATTTATAAAAGTAACACATCAAATAAAAACATCTGAGCGAATCAGTGCAGTGTACATACTCGTATACATAATATTGTATCCATGTGAACTCTAATTAAGGGCAAAAATAAGTTACTAACAGATACATACCTTAGATCTAAGCATCGCACTTTAGCACCATACATTTTTTGTAACGCTGGGGGTATCCTCCTGCATTCTTGACCGCAGTAGCTTAACTAAAACCAATTAAAAAAACCCATAAATAAAAAAACATATAATGGCAATCGCAAAAACTCAACTACATCTTCAGGAAAAAAAAACACTCCCGGACTCCTAAATAGAGCCACCGTGTATTTTTATGTTTATAGGCTTCAAAAATCGAAGTACGAGGGCTGCACTAAAAGTATCGGGAATGGAATATTTCCACTGTTCCTGTCATATTAAAATCTTTTTAATTGAAAACTGCTTGGTTTTAAAAATCGAATACCATTTTTTTTTTTTTTAAAAGATTCTCGGTCTTGTCACAAGGTTTTGTCAAACTTGTTTAGTCGTTGAGAAAATGGAATAGACTCGAGAAAATTCAAGAGCGATGATTTATTATGACTTTCGAACTGGTTTAACACAAAAACAGTGTGTTGACCGGATGATTTCTGCATTTGGTGATGAAGCCCCATCCAAAACCACAATTTATCGCTGGTTTGCTGAATTTCAACGTGGACGTGTCAAGCTCAGTGATGATCCCCGTCAAGGTCGTCCAAAAACTGCAGTCACCCAAGAAAACGTTGATGCTGTGCGTAAGCTGATTGAGGAAGATCGACATGTGACATACCGCGAAATTCAGGCAACTTTAGACATTGGCATGAGTCAAATACAAATAATCTTGCATGAACAATTAGGTGTAAAAAAATTGTTTTCCCGATGGATACCGCATTCGCTCTGTGAAGAGCAAAAAGCGGCTCGCGTTACTTGGTGCGTCAGAACTCTCGAAAGATTCCACGCAGGATCCTCAAATGCTGTATACAACATTGTATCAGGTGACGAATCCTGGATATACGCGTACGAACCCGAAACAAAAAACCAGTCACGAGTTTGGGTGTTCGAAAATGAGTTAAAGCCAACAAAAATTGTTCGTTCACGGAGTGTTGCAAAAAAAATGGTGGCCACGTTTGTCTCCAAAACCGGCCATGTTACGACTATTCCTCTTGAGGGACAAAGAACGGTTAATGCAGAATGGTATGCTAGCATTTGTTTGCCACAGGTCGTTTCTGAACTCCGTAAAGAGAACTGCAACCGCCGCATCATCCTCCATCACGACATTGCGAGTTCTCACACCGCGCACAGAACAAAAGAGTTTTTAGAGCAAGAAAACATAGAATTATTAGACCATCCGCCGTACAGCCCCGACCTAAGCCTTAATGATTTCTATACTTTCCCTAAAATAAAGAATAAATTGCGTGGACAGAGATTTTCATCACCTGAAGAAGCTGTGGACGCCTACAAAACGGCCATTTTGGAGACCCCAACTTCCGAATGGAATGGTTGCTTCAATGATTGGTTCCATCGTATGGAAAAATGTGTCAAATTTCGCGGAGAATACTTCGAAAAGCAATAAATACATTTTTAAATAGTAATGTTGTGTCACTTCCTTGATTCCCGAAATTTTCAGTGCCGCCCTCGTAATGATTAGTCAGAGAAAAAGTTTTAATGCAGTTTTGAAGCTGACATTACTGGCTACCGAAGTGATAGTCACTTCGGTATCACCATTATTCCAAATTTGAATTCACGAATATGAAAAAGAGGAGAAAATCTAAGTTTATTGCACCTGAAGTACCGCCGTTTATTACACCCCCAAGCACTTCTTCAGTCAGGGCTTAGTCTGCCAAACGAAAGTGCACAACTTGTTGTAAGTCGTTCTGCAATTAAAAGAATCAACATCATCGATACCTGGAGACGACGAAGCCGCCATCGTGCGCCGTCCAGGAGGACCACGAAACCGGGTCACTACAGCATTAAGAAGGATGGTTTCTCTTTTCCACCAGCCTGCGTAATCGTCACCTGACCTCAATACATGTCCAAGAACAGCTTCAAGATTTTTATGGACTGAATGTTTTCGCTCGAACTGCATGTTAGACTCAAAGAAAGTGGCCTGAAACCTCATAAGTCAACCAATGGTCTCAAATTGACACGAGCTCACAGAAGTGCGCGCCTACAGTTTTCACGCGAACATTTTCATTGGACTCAACGTCAATGACGCCAGGTTCTTTTTACGGATGAAGCCAAGATTATGCTGTATGGCAATGATGGACGTAGGAACGTCTACCTAAAATAAGGAGAACGTTTTCAGCAATGTTGCATTGAGCAGAAGTTAAGTAAGTTATGGCGGTGGGTCACGGACAGTCTGGGGCGGAATTTCTACCGATAGAAAAACTGGCCTTGAGGTTGTGACGGGACCACGGTTACCACTACTAAATAGCGACCGATACACTTGTCAATGCCTGGAGGCTCATGTGATGCCATATGCTGAGTTTGTGGGCCATGATAATGTAAGGGTGCGCACAGAGTTGTTCGAGAATATCAGCTGCATGAAGTTAGTATCGCAGTATTGGACTGGTCAGCAAGAAGCCCAGATATGAATCCAATAGAGCACATAAGTGATGAGCTGAGAGGCGTGTTCGAATTAACCAACTAGAAACTTTGGAAGCATGGGAGAACATTCCACAACAAGTCATAGTGGCATTAATTAATTCCATAAATTAATGTATTCCATAAATTATTTAAATAAATAAATTTGTAAATGCTCTTGGAGGTTTCACAAGTTACTAAATAAACTATTTCTCTGTATAAAATTAATTTTCTTCAAAAATTCCGCGTTTTTGCCCCTCAGTCCCTGAGTAGAGAAAGTTTTTTTTTAAGTACACCGGTTTCAAATGGAAATGATGAGTGGCTTCAAAACCACTGTTTTTTCTTTGTGCTACTATTATACGTTTATTTATTACTATTATACGTTTTTTTCAACTTTTTTTTTTTTTTTTTTTTTTTTTTTAATTTAAAAGATTCAGCTCGATTCAGGTATCCGGGAGTGTACAAACCGATTTTTGACGATTGCTTGCCAGATACTAAAATAAGTAGAAGCGAGAGAGCCTTAAAGAAAGTACATTTTTGAGTATTACTTTAGAATTAGAAAAAAAAATTGCGCTAAAAGTTCATATTGTCCGTTGTCATTTTATTCTCATTTCGTCCAAGCAAGCATGAATATTTAACAATTTTAGAATGCTACTAGTCTGCTGCCCGTGGCTTCGCCCGTGTGGCTTTTTATAAAATAAAAGCTACTCCTTATATCATCAGCTATCTGCCAGTGAAAGTTCCGTCAAAATCGGTCCTGCCGTTTCGGAGATTAGCCGGAACAAACAGAAAGACAGACAGCAATTTTTTTTGTTCAGTTATAAGTACCGTATATACTTTCATATGTATTTAGTAAAAAGCTGTTATTTTGACATTACAAACAGACACTTCAATTTAATTTATTTGTATAGATTCTACGGTAAATTACGGGTCAAGTAGCAAAAATAAGGGTAACTTATCATTTTATTCTGGTAAACTTTGGTAATATGGTATAGAAACTTAGGACGGTATGCTATAGAAATCGTTTAATTGAATAAATAAGAATAAGGCTCCGCCGCGCCGTCTGTCTGTCTGTCCGTCTGTCACCAGGCTGTATCTCATAAACCGTGATAGTTAGACAGTTGGAATTTTCACAGATGATGTATTTTTATTGCCGCTATAACAACAAATACTAAAAAACAGAATAAAATAAATATTTAAGGGGGCTCCCATACAACAATCGTGATTTTTTTGCCGTTTTTATAGATAATGGTACGGAACCCTTCATGCGCGAGTCTGACTCGCACTTGGCCGGTTTTTATAATAATCCTCATGTATCAATACGCATAGCGCGAACAGAAAGTATCGAGAAAACTACACTGATTGTAGTGTTTACAAACAAAGGATATGAGTAGAAAGAAAAACCGGCCAAGTGCGAGTCGGACTCGCGCACGAAGGGTTCCGTACCATTATCTATAAAAACGGCAAAAAAATCACGATTGTTGTATGGGAGCCCCCCTTAAATATTTGTTTTATTTTAATTTAACTATTTATTTTTAAAGTGAATATATAACTAAATATTCTGTGAATATTTCAAGTGTCTACCTGTTACCGTTATCAATATCGAGCAAAAACGAGCAAAAAAATCACGTTTGTTGTATGGGAGCCCCCTTAAATATTTATGTTATTCTGGGTTTTAGTATGTGTTGCTATAGCGGCAACAGAAATACATCATCTGTGAAAATTTCAACAGTCTAGCTATCACGCATCATGAGATACAGCCTGGTGATAGACGGACAGACAGACAGACAGACAGACGGCGGAGCCTTAATAATAGGGTTCCCGTTTTAACCTTTGGGTACGGAACCCTAAAAATGAGGTACCTACTTATATTTATAGTAGTTTAGTCTGTTTGCCTTTAATGATGAAGTTATACATATAGTAAAGTTATACATACATACTTATAGGTACTCAATAATGGCACATTTTCATCAATATCACCGTGTAAGTGCTTGTAATCTGTACCTACAACGAAAATGAATACTGTAACAAAGTAACCTGAAAACGCTAAACCCTGTAACCTGTAATAGCATTGAAAATAAACTTTCTTATAAAGGTTCATTATTACCTATGTCCTCGAATTGTAGTTTTTTGATATTGCCTTCTAATTCATTGCTGATTAGCTAATGGCTAAAATAATCGTATGCCTAAGACACCGGCCTAGCGCATGATGGCAATGACATAATCGATTTTGAAAACCGGTTCGGGCTCGTGTCTTAAATTCGGCGCTTTAGTTAGCAACCATATTATGTTAACTCGGTTGTATTTACTGCGAGCACGCATGACAACTGCGCCCGAAAATGCACAAAGAATGAAACCATATTTAAGATTCAACATATTTAGAAGTCAAAATTCATAAGCTCTATGTTAGGGAAGTAAGTAATATAAACAGCCATGTATGTAGCTTGTTTCAGAAATAGAAGAGAAGCAGGTCGTAATTAGGTTGTCTAAAGCTGCGTCTACGCTAGGCGAGCCCATCACGAGCCGAACACGAGCGGAGCACGAGCCGAACACAATTCGTTTAGTGTAGACCGACTTACAAGCCTCGAACGAGCGCGCTGCGAGCATTTCGCTCGTACTCTGCTGTGCTCCGCCAATTGTCGGTTTTTTGACGAACACAAAGGGATTTGCTTCACGCTCGCAGTGCGCTCGTGGACGTGTTTAGTGACAGACGTCGGTCGCTCGAACCGAGCATCATGGAAACGTGGACAGAAAATGCTTCCTTGCAATTAATTGAATCATATCAAAATAATCCATTGATATGGGACCCAAAACATGAGGATTATTATAAAAAATGGTTAGCAAATCTAAATTTTGTTGATTGGATCTCACTTTACATAGATTTGCAGATCCCCATCGTCTTGGCCTTTTTCTTTTTTTGCTGACTACCACCATAATAATCGCTGCAATAGCAGCGGCTGCTGCAATATTAATATCGTCCATATTCGCCAAGAGCCGCGAGCACACTGCGGAAAACTACGTTCGAGGACAGTGATCGTTGTACGTCCACACTTGACGCCGCGAACGACGAAGCCGAGAACGGTTCCGCTCGTGCTCGGTTCATGCTCGGCTTAGACGCAGCTTTACGGTCGAACCCAATAACTAATCTATCACCAATTTTCGCATACTGTAGATTCGTCTATCCGCCAAATTGCAGGTAAGAATAGAATTGAATACTCTTTATTATGTACACCATAAAAGTTACAGATATAAATGTTGAAATTTTACATAAGGTGACACAATGGGCGGTCTTATCGCTAGAAGCGATCTTTTACAGACAACCTTTGGGTGGATTAAAGGGAGAAGGAGAGACAATACTGCAGGTAGTCTGTGGTGTACCATTTACATAATTACTATAAATACATACATACATAAAGCATACACTTATATAAATAAATATATATATAAGTAGGGATAAACGTATCTAAGGATTCTTTATTTAAAAAAAAACACTGTTTATAAAATATATACATGTCCAATTCAAGTGAGAGTACGTTAAGTGAAAGTGATTTTGAAATGGTTTTAAAAGAGTTATCCGACTGGGAAAGTGATTTTAGGGTCGACCTCAAAATCAAACGTAGTTCACAGAGAACTTATAAATGGACCAAAAAATTAAGCACTACACCTCGGATAGGTTATGTTTATTTGTCCATTCTTATAAGAATAGGAGTAACGTTGTTAACTTATGCACAAAAGCTTAAGAATTGAGCGATAGCAGAATGCAAGAGCAAATTAAGTTGTTATGAATTTACATATAGATTTCGTTTATATAAAACAGCTGGAGTAATTTACTCACCGAAATATATCGGTCCTCATTTAAAAGTAAACTCGATAAGGCTAGTGAATGTACCTATACTAAAAAGATTTTGATTTATACCTAGCCTTAACTAACTACTTAATTCTCGCTTTCCGCACGTAATACAACGCTCAATAGACAAGAAAGAAACAATCTTTTCATTCAACAAGATCTAATTACCTTCATTGTATTCTCACTCAATCCTCTCAAACAAAACAAAACTTTGTCTTGTGTCAAACTGTCAATTACGTTTCACTCCTCCTCTGCAACGTTAACAATTTGTTCAGCAAAATGCAGTCTTGTATAATGTACTATTTACTTACAGAGTTTTAACTTAATATAAATTGTAACTTAATCCAGTCATTTATAAATTTAAATATAAAGAAGATTTTATAAAAAGGGCTGATAATACTCGTTATGTGATTTGAATGTAATGGAACGCACGGGAGGATGGATATACGTAAGATAGTCTTTATTTATGACTAACTTTTGCCAGCGACTTCGTCTGCGATGCTGGATGAAAAGTAGCCTATGTTCTTCTCAAGGTCATGGTCTACCTATGTGCCAAATTTCATCCAATTCCGTTTAGCCGATTTAGCGTGAAAGCGTAACAAACAAACTCACATTCGCATTTATAATATTAGGATTGTGAGAGATCATTCAAGGATAGTTAGAAATATACTGGGTGTCTACTCCGAACATAAATCTGAAGTATCGGCCGAATGTTCGGTCGTTTCTTTACTACGGCTAACTATCGCTGACTAGGGCTAAAACAAAAAATCGAAGAGATAAGCCAAAGTCAAAACTGTGACTTGATGTCGGGTAAGGAGTAAGGACTCAAAGTCAAAAGAGAAAACTTTGGAAGTTATAAAACGGCCGAACATTCGGTCGATACTTCGGTTTAGCGCTTCGGAGTAGACCCCCTGTCTAGTAGCGATCTATCTTTCACTGAACATATGTTATGGGTTGGCCTTTGATAACCCACTTAAACCTCTAAGTATGTTATAAAAAATTTACATCCTGACCTCAAGGTAAAGTTACATATTCTGGAGGAATTTTACGGTCGTGTCACTTACTGGTTTTATTTGTACGTATTGTACTTGCTTTATCTTTACTGCGGGTCATTTTATTACCCTCGTAACAACCTATTTACTACCAACGATGTATAACAGATGCGCGCACTTACTGTACAGAGAACTGTATTACCGTTATAATATTATGACCCTTCAGATCAAGTTATGTCCAGGTTTATCTGTTCTTGGGTACTTCCCATTTTTTTTTATTATTGAAATTAAATTTTGGTTGTAAACTTAGTTTTCCACGCAAAGTAGACTGATTTTTGTTTCGTAGGCGGCGATATAATTTGGGACGACAAAAATATTTCATCTTGGTTCATCTTTGTTTTCGTTTTGGGCCTTTTGTATGAATTAATGCGAATAATGCTGTCAGACCGGTTGGCACTGCCGAGAAGCATCGTAGGTCGTTTATCGTTCTTATTTCATACCGAGGTAAGGTCATCGTTTAGATGCGTGCTTTCGAAACATCGAACATTTTATTTACTTAGAAATACTATAATATATAATAATAACCTTAGTACCTATAATACTACTTAAATTATAGGTACTAACTTTCTAAAGACTCTCCCGGCGGAAAACGGAGGCTAAACGTTCACTGATAAATATAAAGGTTAGAAAATGTATAGGGTTTATTTGGTATTCGAAAGCTACTGAAGAGAAATAAAAAATTGCGCAAATAAGGGTTTTGTTCGGGATATCATTTACTACTAAGTACCTACATCAAACAGCGAATAATCATTGTTTCGCCTTGGGCCCTCTAATCCAATACTGTAGGCTGTAGATAATGCATTATTCTGTACCTTTGTATGTAATACCTACATCATCATTAGAATATTTTATGAGCGAACGACGTTAAACTCACCTGAATTTCTTCTTCCTCAACTAAAATACTAACATGTGAGATGTGTTCCACTCTTCTATAATTAGGTAGCACATAATGTTCGATTGTTAGCAGCTCTAATTTATATGTGAAGCGCGATTTTAACACTTTTTTTGAATCTTCGGCTTTTCTCAAACGAGTAATTACACCCCCATACTTTGTTACTAATAGCAACAATTTGTAGATGCCCAAAGGAAATAAATACGATTCGAAGTATGTAAGGAGTATAATGCCAACATGACACACATTGCCAAAATTTTCCGACAGTTTTCTGGACACGATATCGAAATAAGACGCCATTTTGAAAACCACTATGTATTTAGGTACGTAATCAACTACAGTCATCAATTTCGTATACCTCCAACTTTTCGTATACCGCAATATAGTTCACAACATTTTTGTTTCTTTCACTGTATGTATAAGAAAATTGAAGATTTCGAGTAATGCAGGTTTATCTCTTCAAATAAATTAATTGAAAACTGCTTCCGTATAACACACACACCGTATAACTTACACATGGTAAGTACACAAGTTATAAAATCACGCTCTTCACTGCATAGATATGCTGATTAAATCGTTTTTTAATTATAACTGAAGAGTTGCTGTCTGTAACTTCATTGTGTTAAAAGATAACAGCAATAGAGGCACTTCTAACTAAAGAAGTTCGTGAAAGATTAGAAAAATAATGTGGTGCAGTGTGTTCATGACATCGTCTTTATGGCATCATGCATAATTTAATTACTGCACACAATGTACTTAGTGTGCAAGAAGTTATTTCTTGACATGATTACATTCAAGTGTGTCAAGTTTGTAGGATACGTTCGTCGTAAGTCACTATCAATCACAATCCGAGACTTTGAAGGATATTGCTAATCCATTGCTTCATAGGTGTGAAAAAATCGTGTGCTCAACAACGTAAATTACGCAACGAACGTGGGAGAACTGTCAAAATGAAACCCATTGCGAACAATTCGGCTGTCCCATTTTAAAACCTTGTAAGGGACACTGTTTTCGTACATCGTTTTATTGCATAATCCTGCTAAGGTCCAGGGGGCCTACTCGGAAGCGTTATTCCGATGTATCGGCCAAATGTTCGGCCGTTTCATTTTTACGGCTGACCATGGCTGACTACGGCGAAATAAAAAATAAAACAACGGACAGAGATATAAGTCTCGGATTGTGAGAGGTCATTCACATTCAAGGATAGTTAGAAATATACTGGGTGTCTACTCCGAACATAAATCTGAAGTATCGGCCGAATGTTCGGTCGTTTCTTTACTACGGCTAACTATCGCTGACTAGGGCGAAAAAAAAGACAGTCGAAGAGATAAGCCAAAGTCAAAAACGTGACTTGAAGTCGGGTAAGGATTCAAAGTCAATTAAGGAAACTTTGGGCCTCAAGAAACGACCGATACATTGGATTATCACTTCGGAGTAGGCCCCTTGGTGAGCAATAAAAGAATGTACGAAAAAAAATGTCCCTAAAGGCTTGCGCAGACGACGGACTTTTCTCCGCGGCGGAGAAAAAAGTACGCTCCACGAATAAAAAGTCGGCCGCGGATTTACCGCGAACTCAACGCACACGGTGTGCGATCATTTGTTGTCCGGAAATGTAAAGAAAAGCACGCAGATCTTTAGGGTTCCGTACCCAAAGGGTAAAACGGGAACCCTATGGTACTAAGGCTCCGCCGTCTGTCACCAGGCTGTATTTCCTGAACCGTGATAGTTAGACAGTTGAAATTTTCACAGATCATGTATTTCTGTTGCTGCCATAACAACAAATACTAAAAAAACAGAATAAAATAAATATTTAAGGGGCAAAAACGAAAAAAAAAAAAAGTTTTTTTTTGCTCGATATTGATAACGGCAACAGGTAGACGCTTGAAATATTCACAGAATATTTAGTTATATATTTACTTTAAAAATGAATAATTAAATTAAAATAAAACAGATATTTAAGGTTAAGATATTTAATTTTATCCCATACAACAAACGTGATTTTTTTGCCGTTTTTATAGATAATGGTACAGAACCCTTCGTGCGCGGGTCCGACTCGCACTTGGCCGGTTTTTTAATTAAACGCGGACTAAAGTCCGCCATGTGCGTTGCTTCGCCTGGTCACACGAGTTGTATTTTTTTCGGGGACTCCCCCGTACTTTTGTCCGGTCCGCTCTCTGCATGTCCTCAGTTATTCAGGGGACTTTTTGTACGCGGTACTTTTAATCCGTCGTTTGCGTTACTCGATACAGTTGTAAGCGATCTATTTTTAGCGGATAAAAAAGTCCGCGGACAAAAATCCCTCGTCTGCGCAGGCCTTTACTAGGTTTTGAAATGGGACAGCCGAATTGTCAGTTTATGTGTATTACGCAGTTATCCCGCTGATTTACACGGCCGATTTAATTGCTTGTGGCACCGCATATGTTGAAGCAACAACCAAAGTTGCGCCGCCTAAGCATTCTTTAGACGATGCAAGTCATTTGTTGCTTATATTTTACTGTAAGCCACAGGCAAGAAAATTGCATCGTGTAATGGGGCCTTTAACCCATTACCGTACGTCGTACCAACCTAGTTAGGTAGATAATGAGAACGGCAGTCATTATTTAAATTTAAATGTGTAGGTACTTACATTACCTCATGAATGTGACACACCATTTCTCAATGCTTCTATTCGTAAAGCTGTGTCCGTTCTATGTACATAGAGAGTATTTAAGCGTGCCTGTCAGCTCCTTAGCTGACAGGCAAGTAGTGTAAGCTTTTGTACAGACATCTTACGCTGGTAGCACACCTCCGCCGCGAAACCATAGCAGCGGAGATATGCTATCAGCGTTAACGTTCAAAACATTAAACTGTCTTTTTATAAAACAGTCAACTCATAGAGGACGACGCTCCTCCGACTCTGTGCGTCCTAGTTTGCAAGGCGTACATAGATATAAACGTAACTCAAAGCTCCACATCTTGCAATGTAATTCATAATGTACTCTACATTAGAAATGCATTTAAAAAAGCATGTGGTTAAATTAAGTATCAAGTTTCTTATTGCATACAACAGGAAGAGTAATTTTCATGACTAAGTTAAAGTAACAGGAGTTTAGGAGAAGTTTCAATTCAAGTTTCCAGATCTGACAGGAGGTTCTTTACAATTTGTGGTGGCAGAACCGGCTCATAGTGCAGCGAAATTGAAGCAACAGTTGCGAGCTTTGAGTCGCACTTAAGCAACAGTCGCGAGCTTTGTGGCGCACTCAAGTTCCGCATCTTTAGCTCGCTTTTCACTGGGATATAATGTAATTTATATTTTATCTCTCTTTTTAGATATAAATATATATATATAGTATCGAATACTAATTTCAAAAACTTACGATAACTAGTCACCGTGCCTATTTAGTAACTTACTAGGCATGGTGACTAGTTACCATAAGTTTTTGCGCCGCTACCAATACATGGTACAATTTCTTAGATGCCTTAATAGTGTACAGTTGCAGTTACCTAATCTACATTTGCATAGATGCGTAGTGTAGTTTCTTGATTGCCGAGCGAGTGTACAGTTGCATAGTTGCCCAGAGTACAGTTGCAGTTACATAGTGTACATTTGTATAGATGCTTAGCATACAGTTTCTTGGATGCCGAGTGTTGTGTACAGTTGCATAGTTGCACCGTGTACAGTTGCAGTTACCTATTTAGTGTACAGTTGCATAGTTGCCCAGTGTACAGTTGCATAGTTGCTCTGTGTACAGTTGTAGTTACCTAGAGTACAGGTGCATAGTCGTATTATTTGGTTGCAATTTTCAATTAAGTGCTGTTTTACTTTAACCATCCAAATAGGTAGGCAAATGTTTGGAATAAAAGACAAATATGAAATTAAACACACACACACATTAAATGAAATGCATTAAACAGAAGACCTTTGATCGCTGTAATTTGTGTCGGTACTTTTGCATTCAATAAGTGAATGCAAATGTCGATGAAAATCTTATAATTATTATAGTGTAAACATCTATAATATTTGTGAAAAATCAACAGCAAAAGCACAAGTCTGTTATGGAACAAAGCCAGAATAATAACTAAGTATGGTACAGTATTAATGTGTAAAAATTTAAAGTTAATATTAATTTTGTTCATCATAATTATGTAAATTGTTGTATTTATGTAGACGTTAATTTAAATAGATTTTGTATATTTTATTCTTTATCAGGACTTACATATTATTATGTAATAATTGTTTGGAAGTAAATTGCTATGACATAACACTGGATTGCGGCTTAGAATAACAGGGATAAAAGTATCTTGATAAAGTTAGTAAAAAGTAAAGCTGTACAATCCTTTAACTAATCTTTGGTTTATTGTACTTGTTACTGGGTGGTTACAACTGTTTCTCTGTATTCTAAATAAATTATATATATATAATCTGAATGTGAAAAGATTTTTTTGTAGTTTCGTAGATTAATCCAGCACTCACAAAAAAAACAAAATATACGTATAAAGCAAAACAACGGGGCATGTGCAGAGGCAAGACATCAAACAATGCTGCAGTCAAAAATGTAGTTATTTTTAAACTACTGTGCGTAGTGCGTCTGTGCCTCAATAAAAAGAAGTAAGCGTATCAAGGCTAGGCCCATGTCCAGCAGTGGACGTCTTTTGGCTGAAATGATGAAGCGTATCAAACATGTGAAATAAGTACTTTAAGTTCCAAATCTATTTTTAACAATGTAATCTATAATAGTAACTACAAAAGATAAAATACTTACTTGACCCTTTTCAAAATTTAGGGCAGTGTTATTCACGTGGTTTTCTTCCATTTTCTTTACACAATGTTGATTCTTTGATTGTTTTCAAAGCACTCAAACCGCAAGTCTGTACTACTGAAGTGCTGATTAAAATAAATTAATACAAAACAACTTGTTTTTAACTTTGTTTACCTTCCTGTTTTGACAGCAAATTGACATTTGACGTTTTAATGACAGCTAGTGCGTGATTATCGTGTCTAAGTACACGTATTTAGTCGAGTTGGATTAGGTTCGACTAAGAAAACTATTTGTGAATGGTCAATATATTATGATCTTATTTTTATTACCTCTTTTTATTTATGATCTACCTAAATTCTGGTAAACCCTCAGGGTAAAACGGGTGTGTAATGTATGATATAATAACAAATGCTCTAATATCACTTGAAATAACGTTCATATAATATAATTTTCATATGCTATAAAATCATATAACCTAATTTCATATGACCTAATGTTTCATATGATATAATTTTCATTTAATATAAAACATTTAGTATAACGTTCATTTTATATAATTTTCAATATGTATAATATTCTTTTTATATAACATTCATTTGACCTAATGTTCTTTTGACCTAATTTTCATGTTTAATGATCACAGTTCTAACCTAACTCAAATGGCACCTAACCAAATCTTAAAATATTCAATGCATGGTTGAGGGTGGGCTTGGTCGACGGAGCCCCGCTTCGCGGGGCTCCTACTTCTGGATGGTTTATAAAAAAATAACCACGAAGGGGATGGCGGGGTCTATTCGCTCGCTTCGCTCGCTCACACGACCCCGCCATCCCCTTCTAACCTAACCTGTCCGAGTCGGGGTGCCCTAAAGTCCAGATTGCATCCAATTTCTACTGGTTACAATAGTTGAGGGTGGTAGGTGTATAGGGTATAAAGCGAAGAAAAAAAAAACAGTACAATATTTTTTTAATCATAACATAGCATCACATAAATATTACAACTTATTTCAGTTTTACGTTAGAGGCCAAAGCCCGAAGGAATTCAATTTCAGTGTATTCCTTTTTTTTTTAAGAATACTATCGATTCGTTCCTTTTTCTTTAAACAATATATAGCAAACTTTTGTAGCAATTAATGCTTATGCGATGCATTTTTGCTAGCACCATACTAGCAGGCGTTTAAAATCGTATCAGATTTTCTAAATTATATTAAAAGTTATTAGAGGTTATGAATATTATAGTAAATGAATAATGTACTACATGAATATTATGTCAAATGTGCATTATAGGAAATGTTTATTATATCATAAGAAATTAGATAAAATGAAATTATATCAACAATTCATTATCTCAACTGATCGTTATATTAAACAAAAGTATATTAACTGAAATTAGGTCAAGTGAATGTTAGATTTTTTGTTATTATATCAACCGTTACACACCCGGGTAAAACAGAGGTCATCCTGAAGGTTTTCATAAATAATGCCTTTAATTCTGTTATTATGGACACCTTGTTGGCAGAAACTAAAAAAACTAAAAAAGAAATAGGTACCTCATCATCCTTTGGCAATATTACTGACACCATTCTTAACTACTGTATCGGGACAACCTTCTGGAATCTGCTGTTGGCTGTTAACAAGGTGACCTCATCGGGCCAGTGAATTTTAGTTTAGCCGTTCACCCAATTTTGTTTTATTGCAATCTGTCGTCGGTGTCAAATGGCGTTGGGTGGAGCAGCCAATGCTGCGCCGCCCACTTATAGAAAGCGGTTCCTCTTCAGCCTTTTTACATTAGAGTCTGTGTATTGTTAGTTAAGGGAACTCTTCAAAACAAACACAGCTCTAACAATTATATCAAAGTTTATTACTAACATAATAAAAATTATAACTTAAATATCGATGCGCGTCGCGAGTAAATAATCACGCTCGCTACATGACTGTGTTTGCGGTTTGCGCGGACTGCCAATGCAGCGGCGGCGCCGCGCGCCGTCTGTCTGTCTGTTTGCCTGTCCGTCAGTGACCAGGCTGTATCTCATGAACCGTGATAGTTAGAAAGTTGTTTTTTTTTCACAGATGATGTATTTCTGTTGCCGCTTTATCAGTTTGCCTTACCGAATGTTAGAAAAGAGATTGCATTTTTTGGCCTTACTAATTTTGGAAAGGTACAGAATTCAAAGCTACTTAAAAAAAAAGCGATTATTTTTATATATTGATAGCCAGATTAACTTTATTATTGACAATGGGGATAAAATCTAGTTAAATATAAGTAACTGGATTTGATTTAACACAGAGCGGACTAGTCTTTGTTTTTAAGGTCATGGATACAAGGCTTTTTGGCTTTGTCATACTATAAATGATAATATTTTCACTGAAAGCTCTAGAAAATAAAATAAATTATGAATAAATTAATTTAAATAATGTTTTAATTCTTAGTGTATAATTAATAAAAATGAAATAAAAGTTTACGAGGACTTGATCAAGCTAAGAAAACTAATGTATTTTTTTTCAACCTAATTTTTTCGATTTTATGTTTATTGGCAACACTAAAACCCATAAATATGACTCAAAACGGGTCTATTATTTTTACATTTCACTGCCACAAATTCACATCACATCACCATGTCACATTCGCTCGCTCGTTACTGAGTTTTGTGCTGGTGTGAATATTTTGTGCTCTCGCTTACGTGGATTTTTACAACGACCTGGCTTGTCTTTGTATTTCGAAGGCCTTTCTGAACAACCGTTCCGAGACTTGGACCTCGATGATATATATATTAGGTTGGTGAAAAAGTCTTTTCGCATTATAGTATGTATGAACTTGTAATAAAATCTCTTTGGTTATACTATTTGTATCTGGCTGGTTTAAAGAACATAATTCCAAATTCAAATTAGGAAAATGTGTGATTTTCATTTGGTTTTCGTACTGTCAAGATGAGTGAATCTAATGAAGAAATTCGATACATTTTAAAAATTTACTACAAAAAAGGTAAAAATGCAACGCAAGCCGCGAAAAAAAATTGCGATGTTTATGGACCTAGTGCAATGTCTGTGAGAGTTGCACAAATTTGGTTTAAGCGTTTTCAATCCGGAAATTTTGATGTCAAAGATGTACGTCGCTCTGGTCGGATTACGGATAAAATGGATGCCATTTTTGAAAAAGTGAAGCAAGATATATATATGGCATATCAGTAGTTACGACGTAGCTGAAGAACTGGGAATTGACCACAAAATAGTTTTGGCACATTTGAAAAAAACTGGGTACACAAAAAGCTCGATATTTGGGTACCTCACGAGCTCACTGAAAGAAACCTAATGAACCGTGTACTCATTTGTGATTCTTTATTACGACGTAATGAAACCGAACCATTTTTGAAGAAGCTGTAAACTGGTGATGAAAAGTGGATCACGTACGACAAGAACGTGCGAAAAAGGTCGTGGTCAAAGGCCGGTCAGGCTTCACAGACTGTGGCGAAACCCGGGTTAACTCGCAACAAGGTGATGCTGTGTGTGGTGGGATTGAAAGGGCATTATTCATTATGAGCTGTTACCAACAAAAGCATGAACAAAATATTATGATTAAATACTGCGTTTTTTATTGTACCTATAAAAAGCCTGTCATCCTTAGGTTATTTTATCCTTAATATTATTTTATGCTTAGATTCCGATAAGTGAGTCTCTAAAGTCTCCTGAGTTTTCTGTAACTACTGAGTTTAATTAAAACTGACAGAGTAGACTTAAACTGTCATTAGGTTAATGATCATTGGGTAAATGATCCGAACTGTAGACTCGGCAGTGTTTCTGGGTATAACAGTAGATGCCAAACTTCAGTGGGGACCTCATATATCAAGCCTAGCGGGAAGGCTCAGTTCGGCCGCATACGCCGGCCGTCAGGAAAGTAAGGCAATACACTGACGTTGATACAGTCCGATTAGTCTAGTTATTTTCATAACGTTATGTCCTACTGTATTCTGCTGTGGGGTAGAGCAGCTGGCATTCAAAATATATTTGTACTTCAAAAACGAGCTGTTCGTGCAATATACCAGCTGGGTGCCAGAGTTTCTCTAAGAGATTTTTTAAAGATATTGGTCCCGTGACGGCTCAATTTTTTTTGGGTCATCGACCGCTGTTGGTGTTATTACTTGAATTATTACTTGACGTATGACATGAGTTGAGTAAATCTGTTTTTTTTTCTTGTTTTTTAACCTATCATCACGCCTTGTTTCCAGGAAGGGTTAGGCAGAGGTGTACCTATAGTACACCCACATTTCGCCAGTTATGTATAAAGCGCAGGCCACACCGCCAGCTAGCGGGCGGGCAGGCTAGGCGGGTGAACATCGTTTCACCTCTTTACATACTTCTGTTCACACCGCGAGCTACCGACTAACCATGTAAAGAGGTGAAACGATGTTCGCCCGCCTAGCCCGCCCGCCCGCTAGCTGGCGGTGTGGCCTGCGCTTAAGTCCCATGTAATAGGGGGCGAGCCTATTGCCATCAACCTTTTTTTTTATATCGCTTTAATCGCGAAGCGATTATGCCAGCCTCGTAGATTTACAAAACAAATAAAACTTCCATAATAACTAAGATCTTAACTTAATTAATTTAACAATCAAGTAATATAACTTAATAGCTAATTTGGATGTAGGTTTGGACAAGATCAAATTACACATGCCAACATCCTTTAAACTAAGTTCCGCTTCTGATTCCAAAAATCTCCGTTCTGCCCCAACCCGAGCACACTCCACCAAAGCGTTGTAGGTGTCCTCCCTCATATTGCAAATCAGACAGTTTGGGGTATCAACCACCTTCATAAGATGCCCGAACGCGTTCAATGGAATGTGCCCGGATCGCAGACGCATGCTTGTTACTAACAGTCGTCTGTTCATCTGTACTTCAGAGAGCCAAGGAATCTTTGTTGGTTCAGACTGAATTGTCTTGTACCATATACCCTTCTCTTCAGATCTTTTATCAAAGTATACTTTCCACATGTTATTGCAATTTATTATAACATCTCTTAATATATCTGTGAAGAAGGGGAGATGGCTGACAGATATTCCTTCATAGGTTCCTGTTTTTGCCAACTTATCTACTAGTTCGTTTCCTAACAGACTAACATGTGATGGAATCCATTGAAATTTAACAGTTTTGCCACTTTCCCTCAATCTTAAATATAAGTCTAGAATCGAATAAGCTACGGTCAGACCTCGTATGCCCGAGGTGCACCGAGCTATATGCTGCAAAGCGCTTTTTGAATCACAAAGTATCACCAACTCAGTACAATTGCATGACATTAAGTACGACAGACATTCCGAAATAGCATACAATTCCGCCGCCATTATAGATACTTTGCAGTTCAATTTGAGACTAGCTCCCGTGTTAGATTGAGGATCAAAAAAGGCTGCTCCTGTTCCATTATTGTCCTTGGACAATTCATCTTCGCCAACGTCTTATATGTTAGGCAAAATATACACTTATACACTAAAAACGGTGATATTTACAATATTAACACCAGAAATAAGGATAAATTACGTGCTTTAAAAATTTAAATTATTATTAATTTCACCGGCTTCATAAGGTTCATAACTCATTTGTTGGACTTGGTATAACTTTTTATAACAAGCTACCTTCTTCTTTGTAAGATTTGCCTTTTAATGCGTTTAAAGTTAAAGTTAAATCCAATCTTTGTTCAAAGGCATAATAATCTATCAATGACTACTTAAACGATAAGAATAGTTGGTCGCTGTGATTAACTCAAGACAATGTTCATGTTCTTTCTCCAGAATTAGCGTACCTACTGACAGGTTATATGAGTTCATATATTTGTTTATTGTATTTGACTGTCTAAGTCAATTTATTTTTATTTATTTGTGACATAATATACTCATGATAATGTTTTTTTATGAGTTGTATTGCATTATGTGGTTAGCTAGCGACCTCGACAATTGATTATATTATTCTTGCCTGAGCAACCGGCAGCAAGTTCGTCGTGCTCCCTTAGATGTCACTGCTTGCGGTAGCGTCGGGGGTCGGGTTGCCTCCTTCCTTCAAATATGGCGAGGGGGGCGGTGCCTGATCTTTGCGTTATGCGTGAACGGGTGCTGCTTGTGGTGACTGGTCGTCTTGCTGACCATGCTTTTGTTATTGTTATTAATGATTAACTGTTTTTAGGGTTCCGTAACCAAAGGGTAAAAAGGGAACCCTATTACTAAGGCTCCGCCGTCTGTCTGTCTGTCCGTCTGTCACCAGGCTGTATCTCATGATCCGTGATAGCTAGACAGTTGACATTTTCACAGATGATGTATTTCTGTTGCCGCTATAGCAACAAATACTAAAAACTAGAATAACATAAATATTTAAGGGGGCTCCCATACAACATACGTGATTTTTTTGCTCGATATTGATAACGGTAACAGGTAGACACTTGAAATATTCACAGAATATTTAGTTATATATTCATTTTAAAAATCAATAATTAAATTAAAATAAAACAAATATTTAAGGGCTCCCATACAAAAAACGTGATTTTTTTGTTTTTATAGATAATGGTACGGAACTCTTCGTGCGCGAGTCCGACTCGCACTTGGCCGGTGTTTAATTTTACTTCGATGGTGCTAGTTTATCATCTTTGACTTCGAGTTACAGCTATAGTTTTTTGTAAGCGGGCACGCCCATTATGCCTGGAGGCTTTTATTTAAGTACGTTCTGTTTACGTTATTTCTGCTTGAGTATAGTTTTCGACGATTTTTATGTTTTTTTTTTTGGTATAGTGGCGTGTGGTAGCTAACTTATGGCAAATAATAAATATTTAAGGGGGCTCCCATACAAGAAACGTGATATTTTTTGCTCGATATTGATAACGGCAACATGTAAACGCTTGAAATATTCACAGAATATTTAGTTATATATTTATTCACTTTAAAAATAAATAATTAAATTAAAATAAAACAAATATTTATTCCCATACAACAAACGTGATTTTTTTGCCATTTTTATAGATAATGGCACGGAACCCTTCGTGCGCGAGTCTGACTCGCACTTGACCGGTTTTTTATTTGGACCTTATAGGCGGCTAATCTCTCATTTATACACTTGAGTGTTTATTGTTCCGTGAGCGTGAGTCTTGATTATGTGCACATATCGAAATGAGGGAAAATATGTTTAATTTTATCGACATCGCCATCAGGCGGACAACTTACGATACAGACCTTAGTATTCACAGACACGGCGTTCAATGAATTCACAGATACGAGTGTGCACACACTCATTCGTATTTATTAGAATATTGAGTGCGAGTATTTATTGTATCTTTTATTTTGTATTTTTTTCTTTTAATTTTTATTTTTTTTTCTACTTGGGTGACATTTCCATGGTTTTCGAAGTAGGTGTTAGCAAAACTGGGGTCACCGATAATTTAAATATATTATATAAATTAAATATTTTTTGACATAGGTGTTATTGCCATGGTTTTCGAAGTACCTGATAACAAAACTCAAAATCAAAGTTCAAGATGCTGCAACCGAAAAACAAATTTTTTTGATGTGTATCGTTTTCATGGTTTTAGAGGGTGCTAACCCCGATAGCTACACGCCTACGCAGGTAGCTACTCGCCTACGCAGGTAGCTACTCGCCTAATCAGGTAGCTACTCGCCTAATCAGGTAGCTACTCGCCTACACAGGTAGCTACTCGCCTACACAGGTAGCTACTCGCCTACACAGGTAACTACTCGCCTACACAGGTAGCTACTCGCCTACTCAGGTAGCTACTCACCTCCGCTGGTAGCTACTCGCCTACCCAGATAGCTACTCACCTACGCTGGTAGCTACTCACCTACGCTGGTAGCTACGTGCCTAAAACGAAACGCGGGTAGCTACTCGCCTACGCAGGTAGCTACTCACCCACGCAGGTAGCTACTCATCCATGCTAGTAGCTACCAGCATGAACAATCAATCAATCAATCAATATACCTATGATCCACAATAAAGATATTGATTGATTGATTGATTGATTGATCATGCTGGTAGTTACTCGCCTACGCTGGTAGCTACTCACCTACGCAGGTAGCTACTCACCTACGCAGATAGCTACTCGCCTACGCTGGTAGCGACGTGCCTACAACGAAACGCGGGTAGCTACTCGCCTACGCAGGTAGCTCACCTACGCAGGTAGCTACTCACCTACGCAGATAGCTTCTCGCCTACACAGTTAGCTACTCGCCTACACAGATAGCTACACGCCTACACACGTAGCTACTCACCTACGCTGATAGCTACTCGCCTACTCAGGTAGCTACTCACCTACGCAGATAGCTACTCGCCTACGCTGGTAGCTACTCGCCTACAAACATAGCTACTCGTCTTTGCAGGTAGGTACTCACCCACGCTGGCAGCTACTTGCCTACATAAGTAGCTACTCGCCTACGCTGATAGCTGCTCGCCTACACACGTAGCTACTCACCCACGCTGGTAGCTACTCACCTACGCTGATAGCTGCTCGCCTACTCAGGTAGCTACTCACCTACGCTGGTAGCTACGTGCCTAAAACAAATCGCGGGTAGCTACTCGCCTACGCAGGTAGCTACTCACCTACGCAGATAGCTACTCGTTTACACAGATAGCTACTCGCCTACACAGATAGCTACTCGTCTACACAGGTAGCTACTCACCCACGCTTGTAGCTACTCGCCTACGCTGATAGCTACTCGCCTACATAGGTAGCTACTCGCCTACACACGTAGCTACCCACCTACGCTGATAGCTACTCGCCTACTCAGGTGGTTTCTTACCTACGCAGACAGCTACTTGCCTACGCAGGTTGCTTCTTACCTACGCAGATAGCTACTCACCTACTCAGGTAGCTTCTTACCTACGCAGATAGCTACTGACTTACGCTGGTAGCTACTCACATACGCTGATAGCTACTCGACTACTCAGGTAGCTACTCACCTACGCAGATAGCTACTCGCTTACACAGATAGCTATTTGCCTACACAGGTAGCTATTCGCCTACACAGAAAGCTACTCGCTTACTCAGGTAGCTACTCACCCACGCTGGTAGCTACTCGCCTACGCAGGTAACTCCGCATACTTCTTCGGTAAACCTTACTCTTTCAAGGCCCACCACAAGATATCTCGAGGTACCCTATCATACGCTTTCTCCAGATCAATGAACACCATGTGCAAGTTCTTGTATGCACGTCTATACTTCTTGCACAATTGGCGGAGTGCAAAAGTGGCGTCCATCGTTCCTCGACTTGGCATAAACCCGAACTGGTTCGGGGTAATCTCACTCTCCTCTCGCACTCTTTTCTCTATTACTTTCTCCCATACCTTCATACTGTGTGACATGAGCTTTATCCCCCGATAGTTGTTGCAGTCCTGTCCATCACCTTTATTTTTGAAGATCAAGAAGGCACTAGCAAACTATTGCACCATTCTTCTGGGATCCCTCCTTCATGCAACAGCTTAGTGAAGAATAAAGTCAGCTACATACATCCATCTTCTTTTAAACACTTCCATACTTCTATTGGTATATCTTTTCTTACTTCATCCATACTAATTTCATTTACCAAACCCATATTTACTTGTACCTCTTTGAGCACACCATTCCATTTTTTCTATTCGTTCATCAACTTTTCAAAATAAACCTTCCATTTTTCTTTTATTTCGTCTTCTTTGGACAGAACCTTACCGGCGTCGTCTTTAATACATTTCATTTGAATTATATCTCTCATTCTCCTTTCTCTTGCTTTTGTAATCCGGTAGAGCTTCTTCTGGCCTCTAGGGCTGTCCAGTGAGTCATACAACTTCTCCCGCGTCTTAGCCCTCGAAAGTGCTACCGCCTTTTTCGCCTTTTTTTCCATTCTTTATAAACCTTTTTCTTATCATCTTTCAAACTGCCATTCTTTAAACGCAATTTTCTTTTCCTTAAGCATCTTTTGCACGTCTTCATTCCACCACCATGTATCCTTTTCTATCATACCTTTCCCTTTCGATTCTGCAAACACATCTTTTGGTACTCTCCTTCTCTCCTTCATTCCAACATTCATTCACAGATTTTCTTTTCATGTCCTTCATTGTTGTACTCGTATCTTTATTCAGGTACTGATACAATATGCAGCTGAATTGTGTCAGATGGGCGGGCTCGCGGTCGGACGTGTACAGGTTGGATTGTGGATTGGGGCAGGGGGGTTTATCCTCGCCTCACCCCTTTAGCCTGTATATGAACCGGCTGTTCGGTAAGCTCAGCAGCACTAATATTGGGTGTTCTATACGCGGATGGTATGGTGTTGCTAAGCCCATCGATCGGTGCGTTACATTAACTTCTGCACATGAGTGAGTCATATGCGGAGACCCATGCGCTCAAGTAAAATGCAAAGAAGAGTGAATTTAAGATTTTAAAGCCGGTACCAAACGCTACTCATCTGTACCACCTGTCACTCTTTGCGGCATTCCTATAAACAGGGTGAAAAAATTTGTGCCCGACGGGCGTGATTAAATGATAAATGATTTTTATTTCTGTAAGTAGGTTTGTACAAACACTTTTACACGTCAGTCATATTTTTAAAACTAGATGAGGTCGGCGTTTCCTATCTGACTACTCTGAGAAGAAAGGCCGAAACAAACTCAGAGGTCACAGTCTCTTTTAAAGTCCAGACATAATCTTGGTCAGATCATGTGAAGGCCATGTAGATTGTTGTCTGAAATGGTCTTTTGAGGAAAGAACCACACAGATTGAGTGGACCTGACCAGTCAGTGCACGCATTTGTCAGTAATCGTGCAGCTCTACTCAGAACTTAAGGAGCTCAACGATGCGACGATCAATACCAAAGAAAGGACATTTGGGTAGGCCGCTTAAATGACTCAAACTGCCAGACCATGATTAACACTAACTGAGAATAAAAGACAAAGTGAAAATAAAAATAAAAGAGCAATAACCCACATAGTCTTCACATTCACAATAATTAAAATAATATAATACTTTACAAGTAAATAATCATGTCATTACGTATATATTACGTTACGTATATAAAATAATAAAAGTTAGCAAAAAAAACATCAAACAATAAAAATAAACCACTTCAATAAGTAAAAATTGGAGTAGCTCAATCCCAAGCCTTTTTGTCCTCAATATAATCTTTAACGGTATAAAAATCTTTCTGACACAACTTACGTTTAATGAATGATTTGAATTTACTAAGGCTTAGATCTTGAACGTGGCTTGGAAGTTTATTATAAAAGCGTATACATTGACATCGGAACAAGCCACCTATTTTCTTGAGCCTTGTTGTAGGTACAACAAATTTATGTTTGTTTCTAGTATTTATATTATGGATATCACTGTATTTTTTAAACAATTTTATATTTTTATGGGCATATAAAAGATTTTCAAAAATATACTGAGAAGGTACAGTCATTACATTAATCTCCTTAAATTTCTCTCGGAGAGAGTGTCTTGGACTTAATTTATAAACTGATCGTACAGCTCTTTTCTGCAAAACAAAGATAGTCTGAATGTCGGCGGCATTTCCCCACAACAGAATACCGTACGACATTACACTATGAAAATAGGCAAAGTACACTAAACGGGCTGTCTCTATGTCAGTTAAATTACGAATTTTTCTAACGGCATATGCTGCGGAGCTTAGCTTTTTAGACAGTTTATCTATATGTGGGCCCCACTGAAGCTTAGCATCCAAAGTTAAGCCCAAGAATACTGTGCTTTCTTCAGGATTCAATTGTTCGCCCTTTATCAACACATCAGTTTTCACCTGCCTAACGTGAGGTAGCGTAAACTTAATGCATTTGGTTTTTTTTTTCATTTAGGAGTAAATTATTAACATTGAACCAGTGAACTACTTTTGAGATCGCGCTATTTACATCGTCAGTAACCAGCTGCTGACGTTTAAGTTTAAACAAAAGTGAAGTGTCATCTGCAAACAACACTATATCATGATTATCCTTTATGAGGTAACGCAAGTCATTAATATAAATAAGAAATAAGAAAGGACCAAGAATTGAGCCCTGTGGAACTCCCATTGTTACTATAGATCCGGGAGATCTTTTTCCATTGACGTCAACGCTCTGAATCCTATTACTCAAGTATTTAGTAAGAAGATCCAGAGCGGTGTTCCGGATCCCGTAGTGGCGGAGTTTCCTGATTAACGTTTCATGAAAAACGCAATCGAAAGCCTTGGACAAATCACAAAAAATGCCCAAGGCATCGCATTTATCTTCCCATGCATTATAAATATGTCCTAACAGTTCAACATCAGTAGTCGAACGACCCCTTGTAAAACCAAACTGTTTGTTATGTAGTAATTTATGTTTATTAAAAAATCTTTGCAATTGGTCCAAAATTAATTTCTCAAAAATTTTACTAAAGGTAGAAGATTGCTGGACGCGAAGGGTGTGTAGGGCGGGTGTATGCCTATCCAGGTTTATCCCAGTGTGAGTGTAGGCCTCCCAGTCCAGGCGGCGCTGACGTCCTGCACCTATAGTTCCAGATATCTTCAAGACGGCTACCTGCAGCTTCTATGTCCGCTTCTGTGTCTTTGACGGGAAGAGTTTTAACATCTGTTTAAGGAGTACGTTTGTCATCTGTCTAAGGAGTACGTTTTGACGCCCTTTCAAAGGATTATTTTACCTGAATAATAACACAAGTGTTCACGAATCTTCAGGAAGAAATTTTCGGGACTCTTCAGGAACACTACTTGGACTATACCTATTGAAGCTTTTAAGACATAATAAGTACCTTACCGATGACTGCGAATTATAGTATTTTACACGTTAATTGCTTCCTATTTTTAAGTATTATTTAATTAATTTTTCATCAAGTTTGCGTTACATATTTGCTTTTGCTACATTAATATAAGAATAATATTATGCATATTGCATATTACATAACATTGGATTCCCTATGAACTGATCCACTATTCCTGAGGTATCTATATTAGCCTATATTAGCTATATCTGTTTCCACTGAAAGGGTATATCGTTTTTTTTTAATTAAAATTGTTTTACTTATTGATTTTCTCGAAAACTACTGAACTGATTTTCAATCCAATTATAAATACTTACCTCAGGCTGTCCTATAGACGCGCCCTGATAAGAAGATTGGCAAACCCAAAAATAACACAATTAACAATATAAAATAACATGACATACAAATTCAATTATATGGGTATTTCCAAGGGTAGTAAAGGTACATAAAAATTAGGTCCAGGGCTAGGTCTTGGTCTAGGGTATCTGACCGCGCCGTGGTCGAGTCGATGGCCGGCAGCGAGGAGTCCTGGGACGCGGTGGTATCCTTCTGCGAAACAGTCGTGTCGCGGAAGGAGGCTGCGGAAAGGGAGCGGGAGATCTCGTCCGCTCACCCGGCCCGCAGCAGGCGCACCGGGCGTCGGCAGAGGGCAGATAATGCCCTCTTCCGGCCCCCCTAAATGGGTCCAGGGACGGCGGACTCGGGGACGTCCGCCGCCCCCTATCACACTGGACCCGAGGTGGCGGCGCGTAGTGTTCCACGCGCGCCCCTTTGAGACGTCGCGGGGGGGTCTAACACCTCACCCCCCCGCAGACTTGAGGTGGCCCGCAGAGGCGGGCCGGCACTAGCCGGGGATCAGTAATACTAGCTCCCAAGATCCCCGGTGCAAGTGTGGGAAGGGAACACCGGGGTGGTTTTTAGTCAGTAAGAGTCTGACAGACCCGTCCGCCCACCCCAGGGCAGAGGACATCCATGAGGATTTTCCACCCCGGCAACAAAAAAAAAAAAAAAAAAAAGGGTATCTGACCGCACTAATAAAACTTTTTGTAAGGGTCGTACATACTGTTAGGAATCAGTTAGGAATTGTTATAGTAAGTCAAATATTTAATTTTATAAGCGTGAGAAATAATTTCAGAAGTATATTTTTCTAAAGTAGTTTAATTTTTGTTTGGCAACACTGACTCGTTCGCCGCCTCGTTGCATCCTCGCCCAAAAAAAAACATGGCGGATTTGTTGAGCGCTGGCGCAACAGGCGAGCAAGAGCACAGAGTACATTTTATATATGTATACAATACACGAATTAGTCCGATAATTGCAGTATAAGTGCAGTTCGAAAAACTAAGGTATGTACACTGCTTTAATAGCAAGTAATGAACGTAAACAACTAATGATACTACGGTTGTGATTATTCTGAATTTTCAACAAAATAAATGCCCGAGAATCAATTTGGAGTTTCCTTTCAATACGGATTTATGTACTAAACACTTTTCACTTTTTTTTTCTTTTTCTTTATATTTAACTAGCACTGATATCACTCTGAATTTAAGTTAATATCAAAAACATTAAGAACACAATTTGGTAGCGCTTAGTCGCGAACAATATTCAAGTATTTGGGCCACTGGGTCTTCGACGACCTGTGTGACAATTAGGATATTGAGAGAGAGCGCGTGCGCGCGCGCTGTCTGTCCGGTGTAATAAATATTTTGGCTAGGAGGTTCGCACGATGTACTAGACCAGTAAAAGTGACTTTATTTAAGGCATATTGCCAGTCGTTTTACACGTGCAGCCTGTGGAACAACTTTACGCAGCGGGCGTACAACAATGCTTTCAGGATACTGTTAGGTTTTCCGCGGTGTTTTAGTGCTTCAACTATGTTTGCTGAGGCGCGGACTGATGATTTTTTCGCTTTCATAAGGAACCGGAGCGCTTTGCTACTAAGACGCCTACAGAACAGCTCGAACAGCGTCCTGAAGGTATTGTCCGAGCGGTGGGATCATAATTAAATAATAATGTACTATTAATAGAATCTGCATAATAATTAATACATATTAATGTGAATAATTTGCACGCAGGCAAAATACAATGATTTTCCCTTGTAAACCATGTATTTTCTTGCAAATAAACAATTTGAAATTGAATTTGGATTGCGCCTCTCCTCTTAATATGTAAGATAGAAGAAGAAGAGTATGTAACGTTCCCTTTCAATGCCAGAATTATCTTTAAATTAGGGGTGATCAAGTGACCTAGGTATTTAAATTGTTCCACTCGCTCAAGAGGAACACCGTTTAGCCGTATGGGAGGCAAATCAAGATGGTATTTGGCCCCGCCTTAAAAACAATGTACTGACTTCTCTGAGCATTATACAATAACCCATGTTTATTTGCGTAACGTTCACATGTGGCCAATAGTCTCCTAATAATACTGCTGACTGACGCGCTCAGAAGCACCGTGTCGTCCTTTCATATTAAATAATTTACACAGACACTGTCAATATGTCAATCAACATGATGACTGCTAAGTGTTTCAATCTGCTAGGGGAACCCTGTGATCTATTAGTCAGTGTTCTACTGTAACTTCAGTTTGTTCCCGTTGAGTTACGGCATTTTGTGTTACACTGTTACCCATTGGGAAAAAAATTACCGATTAGTACCTAACACTGTAACTCAAAGCCACATTTTTTTCCCTTTGAGTGACAATGTAACTCAACAGAACGCTGTGTTCCCGGTAACACCTTCTTGGGTAAAAGCATTGATGAAATACATCTTGACTTAATACAAGGTTATTTATGGAACTAGTTAGAGTAGGTTAATAATTAAAAAAAAAATGGTTAGGTTAGGTTAAAACTGTGTAAAAGTTTTAACCTAACCTAACCATGTTTTTTTTAATTCGGGAAGTACCTGCTTCGGGAAGTACCTGTGTCGCATAAACAGGGAGCCGGACGCCCGGTGTCACCACTGCGTCGACTGCCGGGAGGACACGGCGCGGCATACGCTGGCAGAGTGTGCCGCTTGGGAGGAGCCACGCCGTGCCCTCATCTCAGAAGTAGGCAGTGACCTGTCGCTGCCGGCCGTGGTCGAGTCAATGGCCGGCAGCGAGGAGTCCTGGGACGCGGTGGTATCCTTCTGCGAAACAGTCGTGTCGCAGAAGGAGGCTGCGGAAAGGGAGCGGGAGATCTCGTCCGCTCACCCGGCCCGCAGCAGGCGCACCGGGCGTCGGCAGATAATGCCCTCTTCCGGCCCCCCTAAATGGGTCCAGGGACGTCCGCCGCCCCCTATCACACTGGACCCGAGGTGGCGGCGCGTAGAGTTCCACGCGCGCCCCTTTCAGACGTCGCGGAGGGGGTCTAACACCTCACCCCCCCGCAGACTTGAGGTGGCCCGCAGAGGCGGGCCGGCACTAGCCGGGGATCACGGAAGTAATACTAGTTCCCAAGATTCCCGGTGCAAGTGTGGGAAGGGAACACCGGGGTGGTTTTAGTCAGTAAGAGTCTGACAGACCCCTCCGCCCACCCCAGGGCGGAGGACATCCATGAGGATTTTCCACCCCGGCAAAAAAAAAAAAAAAAAGGTTAAAACTGTGTCCTCCTACTCCCGCGTCAGCGGCCGGCGAGTGCCAGAAACGACTAGATTAAGTATATAGAGAAAAATATGGAAAAAAAGAGATAATTTTTAGTAGGCTTCCAAGAACCAAACTAGTTAGACAAGGATAATTTATAAAAAAAAAACCGGCCAAGTGCGTGTTGGACCACGCACAAAGTCAAAGTCAAAGTCAAAGTCAAATTATTTATTTCAAATAGGCACATAAATGGCACTTTTGAACGTCAAAATGTACAAATAAAATAGAATTGATTCTAGTCGCCCCTTCCAAAACGTAGCTTCGTATGGAGAAGAATGGGCAAGAAACTCCACCGTTACTCTTTTAAAATGTTTTACAATATTTGGTATTGGTACATCAATTATATAATTATATGTGAAGACGATGCACCTAGAAAAAAATTACTATACCACAATAGGTAAAAAGAATTAATAATGAAGCAATGAGATAAATTAATTATGTGATAGATACATAATTATTTACAAACATTGTAAAAAAAAAAAAAATATTTTCCTAAAATAATCAGTGTGTGAGTTAAGGTAATCACAGAGTGTAAAATAAATGTCACAAAAAATAATAAAATATACAATTAAAATAGCAATCAGTTAGATTTTTGTCTAGACTCCAGATTGTCCTATGGAGCTGGACCAGCATGTTTCCAAGCGTTCTTATCCTGGATATAATCCTCTAATTTGTAATAAGCTTGTTTACAAAGTGCCTGGCGTTGTCTTTGCCTTGCGTTGTCTTTGCCTTGCCTTTGCCTTGCCTTTGCCTCGCCTTTGCCTCGCCTTTGCCTTGCCTTTGCCTTGCCTTTGCCTTTGCCTTGCCTTTGCCTCGCCTTTGCCTCGCCTTTACCTTGCCTTTGCCTCGCCTTTGCCTTGCCTTTGCGTCGCCTTTGCCTCGCCTTTGCCTCGCCTTTGCCTCGCCTTTGCCTTGCCTTTGCCTCGCCAATGCCTCGCCTTTTCCTCGCTTTTGCCTCGCCTTTGCCTCGCTTTTGCCTCGCCTTTGCCTCGCCTTTGCCTTGCCTTTGCCTCGCCTTTGCCTCGCCTTTGCCTTGCCTTTGCCTGGCAAAGGCGAGGCAAAGGCAAGGCAAAGGCATTCTTCTTACTTTGTCCAGGCGGTCTTTCTTTGGAATGCGCTCCCTCTGAACATCAGGACGGCAACCAGCCGGCTATCATTTAAAGTGAAGGCACGTGAACATATTCGTCAGAAGTTGGCCGAAGCATCTCAGCGGTGATTTGCTGTAGCCGTTTTCATCGCTACCGGTCGTTATTTCTCCTGACAAAGTTTATTTTGGTATATTATGTATATATCTATCTATGTATTTGTATGTATGCTTGTTTTTTATAGTTATTTCCGAGCTATCTATCCCATACGTTGCACCTGCCATGTTTTGCATGTTTTGCTTTGCCTTTGCTTTGCCTTTGCCTTGCCTTTGCCTCGCCTTTGCCTCGCCTTTGCCTCGCCTTTGCCTCGCCTTTGCCTCGCCTTTGCCTTGCCTTTGCCTTGCCTTTGCCTTGCCTTTGCCTCGCCTTTGTCTTGCCTTTGCTTTGCCTTTGCTTTGCCTTTGCCTTGCCTTTGCCTTGCGTTGTCTTTGCCTTGCCTTTGCCTTGCCTTGCCTTTGCCTTGCCTTGCCTTTGCCTTGCCTTGTCTTTGCCTTGCGTTGTCCTTGCCTTTGCCTTGCCTTTGCCTTGCCTTTGCTTTGCCTTTGCTTTGCCTTTGCTTTGCCTTTGCCTTGCCTTTGCCTCGCCTTTGCCTTGCCTTTGCCTTGCTTTTGTCTTGCCTTTGCCTTGCCTTTGCCTTGCCTTTGCCTCGCCTTTGCCGTGCCTTTGCCTTGCCTTGCTTTTGCCTCGCCTTTGGCTTGCCTTTGCCTTGCGTTGTCTTTGCCTTGCCTTTGCCTTTGCCTTGCCTTGCCTTGCCTTTGCCTTGCCTTGCCTTTGCCTTTGCCTTGTCGTTGCCTTGCCTTTGCCTTGCCTTGCCTTTGCCTTGCCTTTGCCTTGCCTTGCCTTTGCCTTGCCTTGCCTTTGCCTTGTCTTTGCCTTGCCTTTGCCTTTGCCTTTGCCTTTGCCTTTGCCTTTGCCTTTGCCTTGCCTTTGCCTTGCCTTACCTTTCCTTTGCCTTGCCTATGCCTTGCCTTTGCCTTGCCTTTCTCTTGCTTTTGCCTTTGCCTTGCCTTTGCCTTTGCCTTTGCCTTGCCTTGCCTTTGCCTTTGCCTTGCCTTGCCTTTGCCTTGTCTTTGCCTTGCCTTTGCCTTGCCTTTGCCTTGCCTTTGCCTTGCCTTTGCCTTGCCTTGCCTTTCTTTGCCTTTGCCTTTACCTTGCCTTTGCCTTTACTTGGCCTCGCCTTGGCCTCGCCTTTGCCTCGCCTTTGCCTCGCCGTTGCCTCGCCTTTGCCTCGCTTCTGCCTCGCCTTTGCCTCGTCTTTGCCTCGCCTTTGCCTCGCCTTTGCCTCGTCTTTGCCTCGCCTTTGCCTCGCCTTTTCCTCGTCTTTGCCTTACCTTTGCCTTTGCCTTGCCTTTGCCTTTACTTGGCCTTGCCTTTGCCTTGCCTCGCCTTTGCCTTGCCTTTGCCTTGCCTTGCCTTTGCCTTGTCTTTGCCTTGCCTTTGCCTTGCCTTTGCCTTTGCCTTGTCTTTGCCTTTACTTGGCCTCGCCTTTGCCTCGCCTTTGCCTCGCTTTTGCCTCGCCTTTGCCTCGCTTCTGCCTCGCCTTTGCCTCGCCTTTGCCTCGTCTTTGCCTCGCCTTTGCCACGCCTTTGCCTCGCCTTTGCCTCGTCTTTGCCTCGCCTTTGCCTCGCCTTTGCCTCGTCTTTGCCTTACCTTTGCCTTCGCCTTGCCTTTGCCTTTACTTGGCCTTGCCTTTGCCTTGCCTCGCCTTTGCCTTGCCTTTGCCTTGCCCACCCTCATGAAGATCGGAGACGCTACACTCGAAGTTGTGGACGAGTATGTTTACCTCGGACAAACTGTCCAGTTAGGTAGGTCCAACTTTGAGAAAGAGGTCAATCGTCGAATCCGACTCGGCTGGGCAGCGTTCGGGAAGCTACGCAATATCTTCTCGTCCCACATACCGCAGTGTCTCAAGACGAAAGTCTTTGACCAGTGCGTGTTGCCAGTGATGACCTATGGCACTGAAACTCGGTCGCTCACAATGGGCCTTATCAGAAGGCTAAAAGTCACCCAAAGGGCAATGGAGAGGGCTATGCTTGGAGTTTCCCTACGTGATCGAATCAGAAATGAAGAGATCCGCAGGCGAACAAAGGTAACCGACATAGCCCGAAGAATACCCAAGCTAAAGTGGCAGTGGGCAGGGCACATTGCTCGCAGAACTGATGGCCGATGGGGCCGAAAGGTTCTGGAGTGGCGACCGCGTACCGGAAGACGTAGCGTTGGAAGGCCTCCTACTAGGTGGACCGATGACCTTGTGAAGGCTGCAGGTAACCGCTGGATGCGGGAAGCACAGAACCGGTCGAAATGGCGGTGCTTGGGGGAGGCCTATGTCCAGCAGTAGACGCCTTTCATCTGAAATGATGAATGAGGTCAATGACATCTTTAAGGTCAAGGTCAACACCCCAAAAGACAAGGTTGAATACCCCAAAATAAAGGTCAAACCAAATATATTCAAATTATATGTGTATTATTATATTACTTATATGTATAGTCAAATTCTGACTGTTATGACTAGAGATCGGATATTCGGATGCATATTTACCTAAAGTACGTTTTTTTCCAGGCAAAGGATACAAAGTATGGAAACGGCTTCTTAAAATGTATTTTTATTCTGGTATCGCGGGGTTTCATTAATAACAGTGTGTAGGTATACAATTTTGTATTCCTAAGTATAACAAATATTTCTTATCTATTTAGAACTAGAAAAGAATTTTAAATTTACGGAAATCCTATACAATGCGAGATCAGCTTATACTGGAAATGTATAGCTTGGTAACTTCATGACTTTCAAATCGTGCTTTTACACGTTGTTCAGTCAATCTAATTAGTACCAACGCAACGTCAGCGATTAGGGATCTGGAGGCGAAAGTCCTCGCGCACATTTGGGTGTGGCGCGAAGAGGCGAAACTCCGGGGCATAACTCCGCTGCCGCAAGAAATCGCGGCACAGCGGACGGAGCTCCGGAGGGATCTCATGGCGACATGGAGAGTGCGATTGTCGCAACCCAGCGCTGGGCACGCCACAATTGTGGCGATAAGTCCCCTCTTTGAGGAGAGGCGCCACGGCGTCCTCACCTTCCGCCTGACGCAGGTCCTCACCGGACATGGATGTTTCGGGAGGTTCCTGTTTAGGATTAAGCGGGAGGAAACGCCCGGGTGTCACCACTGTGTGGATCGCCCGGATGACACGGTGGAGCATACGGTGGAGGTCTGCCCAGCTTGGGCGGAGCACCGCCGTGTCCTCACGGAGGCGATCGGCGGCGGCGATCTCTCGCGTCCGGCCCTGGTTCAGGCCATGGTTCGGAGCGAGAGTGCATGGGAGGCCGTCACCTCCTTCTGCGAAGCAGTTATGCTAGCGAAGGAGGAGGCGGAACGCGTGAGGGTGAGACAAGGTTCGCGCCCTCGCGCCCCTAGTCGCCGCAGGAGACGCCCCGGGCGTCGGGCGTCGCAAGCCGATTTCCGGCCACCGTAGGCGCGGGCGTGCGGACGGTGAGCGATGGGTAGCTCGCCGTCCGATAAGGACCAGGCCCGGGTCGACGGCGCGTTGTGTTCCACGCGCGCCTCAAAGAGATGTCAGCACAAACTGACGGGGTCCGTTAGGACCAATGCCTGCCAGGGTTGCGAGTTTGTCCGAAAGGGATATCGTGGCCCTGGCACACAGGCAACGGAAGGAACACGGGTGGGTTTTAGTCAGTAAAAGTCTGACACTCCCTCCCGCTCCGCCCAGAGCGGGAGAAGTTATTTGAAAAAAAAAAAAAAAGGGCTGTTTGCCGCAGATGATGTAATATAAAAATCCTAACTAATGTTCTATATGCGAAAGTGAGTTTGTTGGTTTGTTACGCTTTTACGCTAAAACGGCTGAACGGGTTTGGATGAAATTTGGCACATGGGTAGATCATATGGATTCGGGATTTGGGATCGTGGACAAAGTCGCGGGCAACAGTTAGTTAGCATTTTTTTCATCCGAATTTCAGCCGAATGACGTCCACTGCTTTCACCCCCCCAAAAGGGGGGGGGGGTGCAACAATCGTCACGCTTGGCAGGTGGGTTGGCGATCGCAGTATGGTGTCAAAAAAGCATAGAGAACGCTGCTGACCATTATCTAGTAAGTCCCTTAGTCGCTTTTCACGACACCCACGGGAAGAAATAGGATGGTGCTATTCTTTACGTCCGGCACCACACGGTCCCACGGGTCGTTAGTGTTAGTATAAAATAAAAAAACATAATATATGATAGCATATATTTATCAACATTTATTTAGAAAGACTGCTTCGTTGGTCTAGGTGGTCGCAAACGCTACTGCTGGGCATGAGGTCCTGGGTTTGATTCCCAGGTCGGGCAAAGTGTTATTGGGATTTTCCATTAAGAATTTCTCAGCAGCAGCCCGGAGTCTGGATTTGTGCCCGGTTGATGGCAATAGGCTCGCCCCCTATTACATGGGACTTAGGTAAACATAACTGGCGAAATGTGGGTATACTATAGGTACACCTCTGCCTAACCCTTCGGGGATTACAGGCGTGATGTTATGTTATTTAGAAAAACGTTCTTTAGAAAAATTACACAAATGGTTCTGTCATTAATTCTATCTTAAAAATACTTCTTTCAATATACACGGAGTACTTAGGTCTAGTATAGTTATGAAAACGTTATGGTCGTGACGTCTCGTTCGTTATTATTTAGAAATATTATATGGTCTTAACGTCTACTTTCAACTTCAGAACTTCTTGGGTAATGAAATGACGACATTCTTAACTTCGGTGTAACCTAGGAGAGAGTCCATGCCACTGAAAAGAGAAAAACTCATATTACGAAGATGTACAACAACCAACTGCCTCTTTGGTGTAGTAGTTGCAAGCGCTACTGTTGAGCATGAGGTCCTGGGTTCGATTCCCAGGTCAGGCAAAGTGTTATTTGTGCCCGGGCAATGTCAATAGCCTCGCCTCCTATTACATGGGGCTTAAACATAACTGGCGAAATGAGGGTGTACGTACACCTCTGTATAACCCTTCGAGGAAACAAGGCGTGATGTGCTAAAATATGTACTTCAAGTATTTAATTAATAGGTACTTACATGAATAAATTAAATCCTTAGTAAATTAAATACATGAATAAATTAAGTCGTAAAATAAAAATACAATTACCAGACTACATTAAGAGTGATTTCATTCTGGTATCCTTTGATACTGTGGTCACCCCCACAGTATCACAGGATACCAGAATGTAAAATGTGTATGTGTATGAGAGTAGTAATAAAATTAAAATTCAATTACCAGAATACATAAATAATATAAACACAAATAGGCGCTCTTCCTCCTCTCTCCTACTATGCTGTGGCCGACAGGTTCCATAATTGTGTCTTTAATTTTAAGCCTTCCACCTGTTTTACCCACATTATGGAATGCAAAGTTATGTGAATTATGTGTACAACGACAAAATAATTAAACTATTTTGTTGATTGTTTATGATAAATTGAAAAGAAATTAGATAACGTACCCAATGGGCCTGCTTAATTATTCACAATTTAGGAATTAAATCCTCATAAAACAAGTGATAAAAATAATTGACTGAGATAACATACTTTTCACGACCAATTCCAGACTCTTTGAAACCTCCGAATGGTGATTGCGGGTTAAGTGCTAAATATGTGTTGACCCTGTAAAGTTAATAAAGTTTAAAAAATAATCTTGTAGCACCTAAATAAAGTTTAGTTCACACACGGTTATCAGCACTTGGTACCTAGTTCATCGGCATTTAGTCTAAAGGTAACATTGTAAGTATTTCGGACATGTTTTCAATATTATAAAAACCCAATTTTATTTTGAGACACTGAATCATTCTAAAGAGGCTCAGTCATTCAATCAATATTGTTGTTTAAATTACTGGTAAAAATAAGGCAAGATAAAGTAAAAGTAATAGTAAGTTTAACTTAACTAAAATGCCGTTAATTAATTCTGTCGACTTACCAAACGGTACCGGCCTCAACGTGTTTGGAGAACTGTAGGGCACTGTTAACATTTGTTGTGAAGATTCCAGCCGCCAAGCCATAGTTCGTGTTGTTAGCTCTGTCAATGACTTCTTCCAGAGTGTCAAACTTCAGAATGCTCTGCACTGGCCCGAAAATCTACGAGTAGATAACTCAGCGTTAGACCTTTAGCTAAGATGAAGTTGACTCTGCTTAATGTTTAATCAAGGAGATTTTTTTTAGGTGTACTAGGGTTAATTGATTTACCTCTTCCTTTGCGATGGTCATGTCATCCGTGACGTCAGCAAAGACTGTAGGCTGGATGTAGTAACCAGTTGTGCCAATCCTGTTGCCTCCGCATAGCAACTTCGCGCCTTCTTTTTTGCCCTTTTCGATGTATCCCAGCACTTTCGTCATCATTTCCCCATCAATCTACAAGGTTTTTTAATATACGTTATAGATAACTGACTTTTTTAAGTTATTATAATGTCACTGTTAGGTAGACCGTCCTGACAACAAATGCAGTCTAGTCTCCAATTTACCTGTGGGCCGTTTTGTGTATTGGGATCCGCAGGGTTGCCGACCTTGATGCCCTTTGCGTGTTTGACAGCGGCATCAACAAACTTGTCATAGATACCAGATTGAACGAACAACCTGGAAGCTGCTATGCATATCTGTCCTTGATGGAAGAATACTCCATTTGCAGCGTAAGGGACGGCAATATTTACTGAAATCGAATAAACAAGCTAGTAAGTATTTATTTGCATAGGTGGATTATTATACTCTTTATGATAATTAAAATTATTGAACAGCTTACAATCAGCGTCGTTCATGATGACTAGCGGGCTCTTGCCGCCGAGTTCAAGTGTGATCCTCTTCAAATTGTTGGCTCCAGCTGCTTGTTGAATTAATTTGCCGACCTGTAAGCATTAAAATGTTGAGTATGCGTATGCTTTACATACGATCTTATTTATATCGGGCTTAAGGTTCATTATATTGTTTTAGAGTGACAATTACGATACCAAACTACTCGATCAAAAAAGCATTGGTTAAGTACTCTCTGTGAGAGAGTTTTTAGGACTTAGACTTACCTCAACTGATCCTGTGAAGGAAACCTTGGCGACGTCTCCGTGGTGAGTAAGAGCGGTTCCAGCGCCTGGTCCGAACCCGTTGACAATGTTAACCACACCCTTGGGCACACCAGCCTCGGCCAGCAGTGCTGCCAGTGCCAGCGCGGTTAACGGAGTCTGTTCTGCTGGCTTGACCACCACGGTACAACCTGAACAGATATATCTAATTAATTCTTAATAATCTACCAGTCCATAAAATATGTTCTTGTTGCTATCTTTACTCAGCCACTGCGGTCCAAGCTGTCCATCAAAATTAGGTATCTTTTGTCTCATACATAAGACTCCCATAGTCTGGTAATGGATGTGATTTTTTTTATATACATACATACATAACATGCTGAGGTATAGTAGTACACCCACAATCCGCCAGTTATGTTTAGGTCCCATGTGCGAGCCTATTGCCATCAACCGGGCATAAATCCAGGCTCCGGACTGCTACTGAGAAATTCCTGATGGAAAGCCAATAACGTTGGGTCCCCCAGGAATTGAAACCAGTACCTATTAAGAAAATTACCCCCACAACATATTTAGTTGCTTGCTGATTTTAGAAGTTCTGTAAGTTTTTTTTTTTTTTTTTTTTCCTATTGAAGCATTACCTTCACACTTTACTTATAATAGCTTGGTTTTGTAGCTCGTAAGCTACTTTTAATAAACAGACTAACCCAAATCAGACTCAGTAGTTCTGAATATATTATTAAACTTTTAAATTGTATCTTACCTGCAGCTAATGCAGTGCAGACTTTGTTGACGAATAGGAAGATGGGACCATTCCATGGTAGAATAATACCGCTCACGCCCACAGGTTGCCTCAGGGTGTATGAGAACACTTCACCATCTGTTGACAACGAACGAGACTTGTAGAGAGACCATAGGAGCATGAGAATCTTGCACCTCATTTATGACTGTGTATATTTCGTTCTAACCAGCAGCTAGGGTATCGCCCTTAATTTTGTCCGCGCAAGAGGCGGTAAACCGAGCAGAGTTAATAGCTCCGCTAATGAATATTGATGCGAAGTTGAGAACCATGCCGTTGTTGTAGGATTCCAGCTCTGCGAGGTACTTGGCGTCTCTCTCGAGGAGGTCACCAAACTTGCGAATGATCTCTCCACGTTGAGAGGCATCCAGCTGCCGCCATTCCGAGTTGCGGTGGAACGCGCGCTTCGCTGCGGCCACTGCCAAGTCAATGTCGGCCTGAAAATATTAATATAGGTCGGTAATCAGGTAATTTTAATTTGCACCATGGATGAATTACCTTCGCATTTTATCAAAAGGGAGATCGTGCAGTCTGGTAGGTATTATAGGATTATAGGATTTAGAGGAATTACGTAAAAAAAATACGTTATACGATAAATCACCACAGAAATCACTTTTAACGCGTTGTAATTTTTTTTTATAATATCTTAAAATATTAATAATTCTTGAAAGAGTATCGATGGAGTTTCTTGCCCGTTCTTCTCCACATGTAAATAACGCTTTGGAATGGGAAACAAGCTTCATATTTCAAACTGACCAACTCCTTGAAAATTCAAAAGTGCTTGTAAATGGTTTAATTGAAAATGCTTAGAGTTTGACTTTTGAGTCTTGTAAGGGCTGAAATTTACTAAGTATCAGACTACTTCTGGGAACAAACGTCAGTAACGAGATGTTTTCTTTTTATTTACCAAAAGGAAGGCCATAATTTGGATTGGTCTTTTGAGAAAATTGCCCGAAACATTTAATCAAGTTCTATCAGATGGCACGCATCACCGTTCACCATCGAACATCGTTTAGTTTAGCTCTATCTTAGGGAGTTTTTTAATGGCATCTCGTTGAAGACTTGCGTGGCAAAGGCTACAAAATACTAGAAGCAGTCAACAAATTGAGTTGGAAAACCAAAGAGCCACTCAATATGTTCATGCTAGCATTTTCAAATGATGAAGAAACTAGCAAAATATATAGCATAAAAACTGTGTTGGGATGTAATGTGGAAATACAACCGCTGAAATCCACAAAACTAGTACCTCAGTGTAAAAGATGCCAGGCGTACGGCCATACTCAAAAGTACTGCTCCAAAGAACCGAGGTGTGTAAAGTGCACAGGTAAACATCTCACTAAGGATTGCAGAAAATCAAAAGAAGAAAAGCCAAATTGTGTCCATTGTGGAGCTCCACATCCGGCGAACTACAGGGGATGTATCGTAGCTAAAGAAATACAGCAGATTCGAAACAATAAATCGAAAGGCAATAATACAACCCCTCAACAAAACACACCTACTGGAAGAGTTGAAATCACCAGCCAGTATAAAGGAAGTCAAAGCACAATAAAAACTACAGCTAAAAACGTCTCTTATGCCAAAGTAGCTACAAGCGGCATAGCGAAGACGCCTTTGGCTGATATGGACAGTGACAAAAAGTTAAATGAAATCTTAAAGTTCATGTCATCATTTGACGAGAGATTGAAAAAAATTGAAAATAGCAACAAAGCTGCTACTTCTAAGCCAAAAAAATGAATACTACAGTGAAACTTATGGCGTGGAACTCAAATGGGTTACAAAAACATCAGAATGAGTTGCAAGTAATATTAGACATAGAAAAAATTGATGTGTGCCTGATATCAGAAACTCACTTCACAAAGCAATCTCACATTAAGTTTAAAGGGTACAAAGTATACCATGCACTACACCCAGACAATTCTGCAAGAGGCGGTAGTGCAATTATTGTAAAAGAAAACCTTCAGCACTATGAAGAGTTTAAATACGAAGAGAAAGAGATCCAAGCAGTCGCTATTTGTCTACAAACCAAAAAATATCCTGTTACAGTATCTGCCATCTACTGTCCACCACGGTATACGATAAAAAAAGACCACTTTATGAGCTTTCTAACCCGCCTTGGAAGTAGATTCATCTTAGGAGGTGACTTCAATGCTAAAAATACGTATTGGGGCTCCAGACTAACAACTACGAAAGGCAAAGAACTACTTAGTGCCTTAAAAGAGCTGAAATGTGATGTCATGTCAACTGGAAAGCCCACCTATTGGCCAACAGATCCAAACAAAATCCCGGACTTAATAGATTTTTTCGTAACCAAGGATATAGCAACCGGTTATATAAAATTGGAACAAAGCTATGACATGAACTCGGATCACTCTGCAATTTATTTAGAAATTAGTGAGACCATTTTGTTTAAAGACAATAGTCCCACTCTTGCCAATAAGTGTACAGACTGGGAGGGCTTCAAGATCAGATTGAATGATCAAATAGACCTTAAAGTCCCATTAAAAACACCCGAAAACCTAAACATTGAAGTAGAGAATTTCATAATGCATATCCAGCAAGCAGCGTGGGAAAATACACCTGACTTCAACAAGAGGACGAAGGGAAAAACATACCCCTTCAGAATCAAGCAGCTCATTATGGAAAAAAGAAGTCAGAGAAAAACATGGCATCAATCTAGGTGCCCTGATGACAAACGAAAACTCAATAACCTGACGAAAAAAATAAGAAGACTTATCCAGAACTTTAAAGACGAAGCAACCAACACCTATATCCAGAGTCTAAGTAACAACCAAAAGACAGACTATTCCTTATGGAAGGCTACTAAGTACCTAAAAAGGCCGGTTACCCAAGTCCCACCTATTAAGTGTGAAAACGGGCATTGGGCCATTACTAATGAGCAAAAAGCTAAGAGGTTTGCAGAGCATCTAGAAAATATATTTCAACCAACCGACGAGGAACTCATTGAAGATCACACTTTGACTAATATGGTGACATCTGAAAATGAAGTAACTATAAAACTAGTAACACCGAGAGAAGTTGCACGAGAAATAAAACGTAATATAAGTACACGAAAATCACCAGGTTACGATTTAATAACAGGAGAAATACTACATAACCTACCAAGAAAAGGTCTGGTTAAGTTAACAACCCTTATCAATGCTGCACTAAGGCTAAAATTTGTACCAGACGTATGGAAGGTGGCTGAAGTAATAATGATAGCCAAGCCAGGAAAACCGGCTCACGAAACATCATCATATAGGCCCATTTCCTTACTACCAATCATGTCCAAGCTGTTTGAAAAGCTGTTACTCAAACAGCTTAATCCAATAATAGATAATAAAAACATCATACCAGAGCACCAATTTGGTTTTCGAGAAAAACACTCTACCATCGATCAAGTGCATAGGATCACAAATGTAATAGAAAACGCCCTTGAAGACAAGAAAGTATGTGCTACTGTATTCTTAGACGTGGCACAAGCGTTTGACAAAGTATGGCATGAAGGCCTTATAAATAAATTGAAAAGTCTGTTACCAAAGCAGTTTGCAGATATATTAGAATCCTACATTCTGAACAGAGCCTTTAGAATAAGACAAGAAGACGCCTACTCAGAACTGAAACAAATTAATGCTGGCATACCGCAAGGAAGTGTATTAGGTCCGATCCTGTACCTACTATACACTTGCGATATTCCTGAATTAGAGCAAAACACGATTGGGACCTTTGCTGATGATACAGCCATAATGGCTGTGGGTAACAGCCACGAAGAAGCAGTGGAAAAGGTCCAAATGGCTGTAAATCAAGTTTATAACTGGACCAAAAAATGGAAGATCAAACTAAATGAATCCAAATCTGTTCACATAGACTTTTCCAACAAAAAACATCAGTATTCTCCAGTTTACATTAACAATAAACTAGTACCATACGAGAATACAGCTAAGTATCTCGGGATGACCCTTGACGCAAAGTTACGCTGGAAAGCCCACGTTAAGAAGAAAAAAGATGAACTCGATCACCGATTCAAAAGAATGTATTGGCTGCTTGGAAGAAACTCCATGCTGTCCGTGCAAAACAAATTATTGCTATACAGACAAGTCCTGATGCCAGTTTGGACTTATGGTATCCAGCTGTGGGGCTGCACCAAACAGACCAATATATTAACTATACAACGATTCCAGAACAAAGTGCTAAGGGAAATTGTAAATGCACCTTGGTACATACGAAATGATGACCTCCATCGGGATCTAAAAGTTGAGTTCATCGATAAAGTGATCCAGAAATTTGCAGAAGCTCACGAAAAGAGGCTTCATCAGCATGTGAACGTCGAAGCAATCCAGCTTCTCGATCACACAAATATAGTAAGAAGACTAAAAAGAACAAAACCGTTCGAGTTAGTGTTTAGTGTTAGTAAATAGTGTAAAGTACAAAAGTGCCAAACAAACACAAGAATGAATTGTATTCGCCTTAATAGAGACAATAAGAAAAGTGCTATTGGACACATTCTTAGTAAAGACAATTTAGTAGTTTAGGTTATAATTTAATTACTTATTAGTCTATTTAAAAGGCTAGATTGTAATAAGATTAGGGTTCATCCTATTGATGAACCTTAGGACAAGGGAAAAAAAAAAAAAAAAAAAAATCTCGTTGTTGACCTTGAGAGGTCGTTACTACTTAACCGGACTATCCTGTGGCAGCCTTAAGCTAGTTTAAAGCCTCCAGCCAGGGGACCTTAGGGAGTTCAACAACAGTCATATTTAACCGAAACTTTTGTTCAAGTGCTAACGACATATATATTTTTTTTATTGAACAAAGCTGCCATAGTGGTCTCTGTTTAAAAACTCAGCCTGTATACATATGCAGGTTGTGGTAATTTTTACCGCGGATTTTATTATTTTTCCTTGAAAATAATAGAGCTTCAAACAACTAAGATTTCCATATTTTTCTAAAGAATAAAGCAGAATAACCGGTTCCTAATAACTACCTACAAACGGTAAATAAAAACACAACCGGCATTGTCATGCAAACTTGGCAATTTTTCCTTAATGGTATGGTCAGACAGCAAAGTAGAGGCATTTTCTTACAAATTATTTTTTGAGAGATACAAAACATTGTGTATATTTAAGTAGTCACATGTATATATTTCGAAGTCAAAGTCAAAAACCAAGGGTTCCGTAGCTGGGACGAATTTATCCCAAAAACAAACTTAATTATTGTAGTTGAAAGACATTTTATCCCATACATCGATATAAATCACGGTCAATACCCCAACTGCAAATTTAATTTTATAATCGCTTTTTTTAGGGTGCCGTACCTCAAAAGAAAAAAAAAACGGACCCCTTATAGGATCACTTCGTTGTCCGTCTGTCTGTCAAGACTCATATCTGTCGAGACAAGACATGTTCTCCCATACATCGATATCCGCCACGGTCAATTTTCCAACTGAAAATGAAAATTTGTAATTGCAAAAAAAAAAATTAAGTGATAAAACTACAAATTATCGACTGTCGGACTTTTTCCTTGTGCTTGCCAAATTTCATAATTCTAGTTCAACGGGAAGTACCCTATAGGTTTTGATTTGTTTGTGAGTATCAAAATATATTGCTTATGTTGCCATATTTTTTTATTGCGTTGACTTAGAAGCATGATTGTTTTAGAGCTTCAAGGGACGATAGACTTACGTATTTGATATTAATTTCAACTTGATACCTCTAAGCATTCCTGTGAAAAGACTGATAGACAGACAGCCAGACGCACAACGAAGTGATCCTACAAGGGTTCCGTTGTTTCCTTTTTGAGGTACGTAACCCTAAAAATCATTAATTATTCAACGTAGAACGACGTAGGTAAGACCCGTTTTGACTTTTGTCTTCGTTGTCTAAACCCTTCACTGTTTCCTAGTTTAGTTGAAGAGAAGGAAAATACACAAATATTTTAACATTCAGATCCGTAGGTAACTAGTATGCTAACTGTACTCTACATCCTGTCTTTCCTAAAGGCAATTAGGTACTACATAGGTTACAGGTAAATGGGATGGCAGGCATCAATTATGTTATTGTAAGTCATTTTAATGAAGGTTTTAAAATGTTAATTCTATTATTGATTTTATTATTATTGTTAGGTTTTCAATTAAACTCAAATATTAGTAATAAATAATATCAAAGTTACCTATAATTAATTATTAACAAAGTAACAAGAAGGAAACTTGTTTTGCTTAAAGTGGATCCGCAGCCGTAGCCCGGGAAATTATTTCTTACGTTTTTTGCAATTTGCAGGTCAGTGTCAGGTTGTATCTTAATTAAAATATGATTTGCGAATAGAACAGATAATGTATTTCCAGAATTATAATCATTAGAATCATTAATACCTCTCTATAAGGTAGATTTGTTCCATTGAATGAGTTAGTCTAGTTGAAGTCAGTGTGTCGTAGTAGACTTTTATTGCCATAAGGTTTAGTACAACACCGTCAATTGTTGCGTAAATTTGAGACAAAGCGTACGTTTTCCTGTTACACGAGACTGTCTGACTATGATTTTATACAAAAACTGTTGTTTTTTCATAGTAACTACTGGCTAAGAAGTAGGTAATGGTAAAAAATCACTATGATTTTAGTATTTAATTCGGTACAAAATATATTTTACAACACATCTTCTATTATAGTCGCGCACGTCACTTGGAAATAATCGTTAGATGTTTCTCTCCTTTCTTTAACTATCTTCTAAACAGACACGTTTAAAAATAAATCCTGGTGATTAGCATAGACTACAAGTAATAAAAGTGATATTTTTTTTCGTTGCACTAATTGTAAACTACTCCCAATACGCCAAAACCTTGCCAAGTTACGTGTCAACTTTTATTGACTTTACCAACACCCATTTTGGGAAATGGAGTAGTGTTTAGTTGTATTTTCTTCCAAACTTCTGGCACGTAAACATACCTTATCACCTTCAGCGACTTTGGCGATGACGGAGCCATCATGAGGAGTGTAAGCATCGAAGGTTTTGCCGCTCTTCGCATCCACCCACTCGTTGTCAATGAACAGCTGAAAAAATAATTTAAAATTATTAAATACTAGGAAATAATCATGGTCTGGCAGTTTGAGTAATTTATGCGGCCAACCCAAATGTAATTTCTTTGATATTGTTCGTCGCATCGTTGAGCTCCTTAACACCTTTCGCGGACAGTGAACGCCTGATGACGTCATAACAATAAACCTTCTATTGTGTCTCCTTCACCGCCCGTGAAAGCGTTAAGTTCTAAGTTGAGCTGCACGATTACTGACCATTAAAGGTTCGTGCAGACTCGCGCGATATCGCGGGCGCGACAATGGTCGCGCTGGCAGTCGCGCACGCGGTATTGCGCGAGTCTGCACCAGCCTTAATACGTGCACTGACTGGATCGGTCCACTCAATCCGTGAGGTTCTTTCCTCGAAAGACCATTTCAGACACCAATCTACATGGTCTTTACATGATCAGACCAAGATTATGTCTAGACTTTAAAAGAGACGACCTCTTGAGTTTTTTTCGGCCTTCTCTGAGTACTCAGATAAGATAAGAAACGCCGACCTCATGATTAAGGTGTTTTGTACAAACCTACGTACAGAAATAAAAAACATATATCATCAAAATCGGTTTAGCACTGAAATCGTAATAAATAGAGACCAACACTTTCATATTAAAAATCAACATTTCTGGTGTACGTACAGACGCCAGCACATCAAGCTACTACAATTTGTCAAATTTCTTTAAAAGATTTTCAACTTTATTGTTAAAAATTAAGGTTCAAGGTTGATTGGGAAAATTTGACAGGTTCGGGTAGCTTGACCTGCTGGCGTCTGTACCTAAATATTTTCGTTCACCCGTTATCATTATAGCAAACAGTAATAAACAGATAGTGTTTGTATTATCCTCTGTTATGACATCATGACGCCATTATGCCGGCCGTATCAACAAAACGATTGACAAAGAATGCCAGCAGAGATCAAGGCCATGTCCCAAAGACCGGTTTTATTCTAGATTGATATTGCAGAGCAGTTAGAAGGGCTTTTTTTTGGAAAACCATTTTTAATTAAGTATTTCAACATTTAACTACTATATTATAAGTACAAACTTTTGCATTTTTATCGTAGATATATTGCAAAAAGAAGTCGTAGGATTCCTACCGTCGAAAACTGAACCGAGAAGGAGGTATCCTACGAATTGAAAGCTCAAACTAGACATAATTAGAAGTTTTCGTCTTCAGAATAATAAACGCAAAATTGATCGATTTAATTTAAAACAAAAAATCTATAAACAATGGCTGTTTTAGCTCAAAACTGGTTTTTAAATACAAACCTACCTAGATAGGTATATCAATGTATTAGGTAGGTACATTTGTGTTTCAAAATATTTGATTTGATTTGATTTAAGTATATTGAACTAAAAATCAATCACTTTATTTTCGTTATAGACGTAAATAATAGGGAGTTATTTAACTAAAGACTTTTGTTTTAATCTTTTTAAGATTTTTATAAAAGTGTAAGTACACTTTTTGAAAACATAATTATAATTTGTTAGGAATATTAATAATCATAATAAAATAATAATAAACATTACCTATATGTTTTTCTAAGTGATACTGCTTGATTTCAAAAACTACATTTATAAAACTATGTAAAATTAAAAATTGGAGAAGTACAAACCTTAGTATATTTAATTTGAGGAGCCATTATATTTAATTATTTTTCACAAATTCACTAACGCAAGCACAGAACGTCGGTCGCGACTCGAGCGACGCTTTGGAATGTGGCTGATGGAGTGATGGCCCGAACAATACACGCTTATATTGAATAACAATTTTAAGACGAGTCACGATGATAATTTGGTAGCGACAGGTTCTGTCGTGGGTCGTAAATTTTCGCGAAACCCGCGCGTCGGCGTGCGAATCGAGCGTTTACGGCAAAATAGCGATTCCGGTAAGATAACATAAAACGATTAATCGTTTATTTATATTATACGAGTATCATAGCTGATTGTCCGACCGAAGTCCAATGTTTGATCATTTTCTTAGCAGACAGATTGACCGCGGAGAGGCCGACAGCCGCAAGCGCAACTTTAACACGTTCAGTGCCGGGAGCCCTCCTGGAGGGTTCACTCAAGTCGCATATGGGATGCCCGGAAGCCCTCGCGGCGGGCTCATTTTAAATATCCATTTTTCTTAGCGAATACAGCATTATAAACTGTGAAAATAAAATCAGTTGTATATTTTAGCAAGATTTAATTGTAGGTCCCTAAAGGTTTTCAAATACAAGCATTTTTATTCATATATATATATATTTTTTTCATTATAACTTATTGCTATATGGCATGGTGTATGAGCTCTACGAAAAGTGAAAAGAGTCGAAAGCGTTAAACATTTAGGTTTTGATAGTTTATGTTGTTTTTTGAACTTGGTTTGGGGAGAAAATAAATGTATTTTTTTGTTTACTCAAAATGTCAACCGAAAAGTGGTTACACCATTGGTTTTGATGAGTGAACGCGTCTTCCAATGCATTGAAAGCCAAATTTAAAAAAAAGAAAGTTAAGTTTTAGCATTTTCTTTTACCTATATCTATGGAGTTGCCTTTCAAACTGTTTTGTTTTCGATCGATAACACTCAGAAGAATCCATCAGCCTTGAAATCTAGCATGACAGACGAAGATACAGACGGTTGATAAGAAAACTAAGAACAAAAGAAAAATAAAGAAAGGTTTCTGTTACTTCAATTTAAAGTTCGGAACTCTAAAATATTTCTCAAAGACCTAATCATTTTTGATACGGCTTACTTCCGCAATTTTATTAAACTATGTTTATACATGCGATTTTCAGTAGGTAAACAATATTCCATCTATGGAAGTTTAGCACTTCGAATTGAATGTTCGGCCGTTTTATAACTTCGAAAGTTTCCTTTTTTTGACTTTTGAGTCCTTACCCGACTTCAAGTCACATTTTTGACTTTGGCTTAGCTCTTTGAATGTCGTTTTTTTTTTCTATCGCCGTAGTCAGCCATAATTAACAGGAATCAAGAAACGGCCGAACATTCGGCCGATATATCGGATTTATGTTCGGAGTAGACCCCCAGAGGATTTCCGCACGAATTTTTTTCTCCGATCTCATCCTAATGTAGCCCGAGTTTAGCCGCGGATATTTCGGGCTATTACAGAAATCATTGTGCAATATTACGCAATCATTTTAGTACTAGGTATTTTATGAAAAGTACAGTATCATGCTTACTATGTCAGAATTTTAATTTCGAGGTAAGTTTTAGTAGGCCACGTATAGTAACTAGCTTTTTGCCTACGGTTTGGACGAATTTTCACATAAGTACTCTTAAGTAAATTAATTGTTAGCCAAATTGGCATTTTATAAAACTGTCACTTGTCAGTTGTGATTTGAATAGATGGACAATTTAAGTTAGTAACAATTAATTTCCCTGAGTTTACATACCATTTGTCAAGAAAACAAACTGCTACCTTGTTTTTACCCGACTGCGGCGAAGCCAAAAAGGAGGGTTATGTGTTTGACCTGTATGTATGTATGTCCGTCTCTATGTACCCTTGTAACTACTAACTAGCTGACCCGATTTTGATGAATGATTATTATTTTTATCATTAGAATCAGCAATACAACTCAACAGCAAAAAACGTAAGAAAATTTTAATTTCGCGGGCTACCTTAGCTTTCTTCCGCGTCTTTTCATACTTCCGTTCATAGTACACGGTGTGAACCGAAGTATGAACAGACGCGGAAGAAAGCTAAACGAACTTAGCGTCGTTTCGCTTCGATCCCAATGTGGCCAGCTGCTCTCTTCACCGCCAGTGTACCTATAATTTTGACATGATTTCATGAAAAAGACAATCAATGGAACAAATCTAACTTAGAGAGATGTATTAGTACAGATTTATGTATCTACATCATACATAAATCTGTTATAGTCGCGAATCATATTTTGATCAAGATACAACCTGACACTGACCTGCAAATTGCAAAAAAAACTTAAGAATAATTGAATTTCGCGGGCTGCAGACTCACTGCGGCCACGTCTTTGTTTTATTTGTTTCCTAAGGTTACAAAAATGTCTTGCATGACTACACCTAAACATAATATAAGTTTAGTCATAGTTAAGTCTTTCTTGATGAAATAAAATAGACAGACAGAACAATGTTCTGAATACAAAAATGTATGTCATACATTTTTGTAGTAGATGATGGGACCCAGTGAAATACAGTATGTTTTAAGAAATAGCAATTCATTAATTGTATACCAATTGCATCATGTCAACGGCTGTCTAGATAAGAAAATATTTTGGTGATTGATAGAATAGAATACAATAGAATCTCCTTTTTCTTTATTGTGTACACCATAAAAATTACAGATATTAATGTTGAAATTTTACATAGGGTAACACAATGGGCAGTCTTATCGCTAAAAGCGATATTTTACAGACAGCCTTTGGATGGATTAAAGGGAGAAGGAGAAACAATACTGCAGGTAGTCAGTGGTGTACCATTTACATATACAATAAATAAATACTTACATTAAGCATACACTTATCTATATATATGAATATATATACATATACAATAATAAACATGATACAACAGCAAGGAACTGTATTATGTAATGATGATGTTTAAGGAGAGAGGAAGTTCTTTTTTACCAGAATTTTAAAAGTGGACAAATATAGAGCACGCCTTATCGACACGGACAAGGCATTCCATAACCGTGCTGCTTGATTGTTTTTATTAAAATTTTCCAAACCAGGCTAATTTGTTATTTTTTTTAAACAAAAATGTAGGAGACTCATACAACGTACAACAGCTTATGAGCGAGCTTGTTCATAGCCAGGCCCTTTTTTATTCAAAAGACGTAGCCAACTTTTGTATGGAGGCTTGCCCCGCTAATGAAATCTAATGTACAGGACAACTTCTGACCTCTAGACCTGCAATACAGAAACGAATGATCTCTAGAAGTGCTGGGTTTTCTTTTAGAGGCCGTTGTTGCTTTTAAGTAAATGTCAGGTGTTTTTTTTACTTTGTACAATAAAAATATAATGTTAGAAAAGCTTCTTGGTAATATTTAACGGGATTAGAAATAATCCTTGATGAATTCTGTTAGCTTAAAGAGCTTTCGTTTCTTAACACAGACAGTGTCAGTTTTTACCTACCTTCTGCTACGAAATTACGAATAGATTGCACGGATTTGTATATCTGCTGGGTATATACGATTTAAAACCTTTTTTTTTTCGTGTAGGTAATTATCAAATAACTTCTCTCGCTCTGGGCGGAGCGGGAGGGCGTGTCAGACTTTTACTGACTAAAACCCACCCGTGTTCTTTCATTTGCCTGTGTGCCAGGGCCATGATATACCTTTCGGACAAACTCGCAACCCTGGCAGGCATTGGCCCTAATGGACCCCGTCATTTCGTGCTGACATCTTGAGGTGCACGTAGAACACAACGCGCCGTTGACCCGGGCCTGGTCCATATCGGACGGCGAGCTACCCATCGCTCACCATCCGCAGGCCCGCGCCTACGATGGCCGGAAATCGGCTTGCGACTCCCGACGCTCAGGACGGCGACTAGGGGCGTGAGGGCGTGAACCCTGCCCTCCCTCACGCGTTCCGCCTCCTTCTTTACGAGCATTACTGCTTCGCAGAAGGAGGTGACGGCCTCCCATGCACTCTCGCTCCGAACCATGGCCTGAACCAGGGCCGGACGCGAGACATCGCCACCGCCGATCGCCTCCGTGAGGACACGGCGGTGCTTCGCCCAAGCCGGGCAGACCTCCACCATATGCTCCACCGTGTCCTCCGGGCGATTCACACAGTGGTGACACCCGGGCGTTTCCTCTCGCTTTATACTGAACAGGATCCTCCCGAACCAACCATGTCCAGTGAGGACCTGCGTCACGCGGACAGTGAGGACGCCGTGGGGCCTCTCTAGCCACTTCTCAAAGAGGGGAGTTATCGCCACAATCGTGGCGTGCCCAGCGCTGGGTTGCGTCGATCGCACTCTCTGTGCCGTTTTTACTCGCGGCAGCGGAGTTTCGCCCCGACGTTTCGCCTCCTCGTGCCACTCCCAGATGTGCTCGAGGACTTTTGCCTCCAGATCCCATGGCGGTATTCCGGCAAGGAGCCTCGCCGCTTCACGGGAGACCGTGTGGTAACCCCGTACCAGCCTGATGGCCATGACCCTTTGGGTCGCGTTCAACCGCTGGGACGATTTTACATCTGAGAACCTGTTGTATCGCAGCTTGGGAGAGACCTATGTTCAGAAGCGGACTATGACCGGCTAATGTAGGCGTTTTCACATTACAACGAATACATCTCAATCTACCAGCAGGCTTAGCACGAGAACCGTTTTGTCGACTGAAGAGTAGACAAAAATGACGTTTCCGTGTAGATAGTAGAACATTTTCGCTAGACAAGCGATTTCTATTCTACAGTAGAGTAGAAATATGTAGATAGCATCATATTCCTGCAGGCTTAGCATGACATAATGTGTATAATTTGTTGTTATTCCTATATTTATATTTGTTGTTAGAGGTGTCTAGGATAGTGAATATCTGTGTAACCTTGTAAACATGTGCATGTAGGTAGCAATCATGGTAGACATTGAATATTGTTTGTAATTTACCGTCTGCGGTATCATAATTATGACTGATCATTATGGTATGGGCTGTAATTACCGACAGTACCATGAAGGCTCCCGCTGACAAGCATGACGCGACTCCGGTAGAATAATCTCCATGAAGTTTTCATAGAAATTGTTCTACCAGCACACAGCAGCACACTAATTGCGTAACACAGTTTGAATCAGAATCGGAATGATTTTGAAGCAAATTGCTAATCCATTGCTTCTTATGTTAGAAAAAATTGTCCGCTCAACAATGTAAAAAACGCAATGAACTGTCAAATTGAAACAGATTCCTACTGATAGTGTGTTACGCAATTAGCCCGCAGGCTCGTCGCGCCTTCGTTTCTGCCTTTAGTAGTGTTTTTTTTTCTCAAAGTGGTGAACTTTCGAAACATTTTCACCTTCCCAAAGATCTGCACAGTTAGTAATATCACGTTCCGTGTGGTGCCGGACGTAAAGAATAGCACCATCCTATTTCTTCCCGTGGGAGTCGTAAAAGGCGACTAAGGGGCTTACTAGAGAATGGGCAGCAGCGTTCTCTATATGCATTTTAACACCATACTACGATCGCCAACCAGCCTGCGAAGCGTGGCGATTATGGCCACCCCCTCCCCCTCTTGGCAGAGGCCTAAGTCCAGCAGTGGATGTCTTTCGGCTGAAATGATGAGTATTATCATAAATTAGGACTTAAGCCTCGAATACTCAAGATAACACAAAAGCAACCGGTTTTCAAGCAGATGTTACCTTAGAAGCACACAATTAGCATGTGGATACGAAAAGATATGATTATTTTACACACACACAGAGCATGCTATAAACTATAAATAAGCATACTATTTACTAGCAATTAAGTGGTTTTTAATAGCTTGTGTGTTTACAACCTATATGCTCTGCTTTTACTAGACTTACTTAAAATTACAAATACTTGGCACAATTGAAGGAGTCAGGCATAAAACTGTACCTAGCAGTGAGGTTGTGCTTAATGATTGTTCAAATGTCTAGACCGCATAATTAATATCATGAATTTACTCTTTTGAGTACGTTCATGATATTAATTATGCGGTGCTTTTGCACTAATGAGCGGTATCACGCACACATAGGCTGTTGTGTAACATATTAAATGGAATCTCATCTGATAAGGTAATGCAGGTAGCTATTTGGGATCATAATATACTTACCGTTAAAACTAAGTACCCAGAGCTACATTTTCATACAAACGAGGTCATTTCGAAGCCTCGTTTCTCTGTCAGGTAACGATTAGGATGAGATCTGATAGCAGCTCTCCAAAGTACGGATGGAGGAGATTTAGAGCGCCCAAGGCGCCCAACTGGTCAGACAAGCCATTTACACCAGAGAGTGTGTAGAGTTCTGAGTGTTCGGATTTCTATACATTTAGATGCTATTTTTGAGGTATTTTGTTTATGAACAACTCCGGTATGAAATGTCGGTTTGATAAGCGCTCTAGACAAAAAAAATATTATAGGTAGTGTAGCGAAAGGATATCTTTGTTATGATATCTTCCTGAATGGAGGAAATCACAATCATGAAGTACATAAGTGGTCCTTGAAATAACATTAGCCACACGGCATTTAATAAAACTTGGAGCAAGGTTTTCCGAAAAATAATCGTCACCGGAGGATCTTAGAAAAATTCTTTCTCCATACTGTGTCTCCAACGTTTGATTCCAGCGATCGCCGGCGACAAAAGTCGCTGCGTGTCTACACTGTCTACCATTACAAGTGTTCTATTTGTGTTTAGTGTTGTTTGTGTTTTGTTGTGTTGTTTGTTAGTGTTTATTATTTTTGTTTTGTGTTTTGTGTGTTTTGTGTTTTATTAGTGTTTTAGTGTTGTTGTGTGTGTTTGTTGTGTGTGTGTGTTTGTCTGCGTGTTTCCTGTGTGTGTGTTGTTGTTGTCTGTGTGTAAAATTACTGCAAATCATTAAATTAATGATTCACAGCCACTCTCAATTTCTCAACTTTGCGTTTTGCAGTAATTTTTGCCTGTGTCATACCATTAAATTGAAGGGCAGCTAACTGGCACCGTCTAAACAACACGTACAATATTGTTGCATGATACAGGCAAGTTAGTTGCCGTTCAAAACTGGTAAGGTGTAAACAGCACGTACAATAAAATTGCACATGCAATATAATCACATTCAACTCTATCTACAAGTACGAACGAACAAACAAGTTTTTTTAAAAATCTTGAAAAGACGTTCAATATTTTTATATGAAATATTGGGCAGCGCAAATACGGGCAATACTTGAATCAATTTTATTGTACAAGGACATGCAACTCTGTATTAGGATGAGGCAAAACTGGCATCCAATAATATGCCTTGGTGTAAGTCGTATGCAATTTTATTGAACGGCAAAACTTGCATTCAATTATTGTATGCCATTTTATGGAAATCGCACGCGTGTACACGCTAGCATGCAATTCTTAAATGGCAATAAAATTTAAACAATTATCTAATAATAAAACTGCTCTTGAACGTTCCCGAAACTTGCATCGTGTAAATGGTGATTTAGTAACATAATTCTCTATTGTAGCTAGAATCCTGAATAGTTATTTATTTCTAAGTTTCTATCGCGATAATCTAAGTCAAAGTACATGATAATGTGATAACATTATCATGTACTTTGACTCCGCGAACTAATTTGATAAAAGTCGTTTATTTGTTTTAAAATATTACAGAGATAACATAGGTATGTACGAACCGAACACAGGATTGATAGAAATAATTAATTTATTTGTACCATCATTATTAATAACGGAATTATTATTATTATTTGGATTTGTGAAAAAGTCTTTAGCTCATCAAGATGCTTGTTTGGAGCTCTCTATAGTTTTCGCTTTATTGCTTGAAAGATTTCACATTGTTCTTTAATTCTAAATTTCATAAGGTGTTTTTCATAGATACGAGTACTTTTAACACTTCCATAGTTTCTGCACACCTCTTCACAAGTTTCATTCACAAATAACAAACACTTATTGTAATTCAAATTTGGTTTGTATTTTGACGAATGTGGAGTAAGCACTTGCACTAAGTTGTGGATCTCTTTCACCTGGCCACCACATTTTAATTTGTTTTTTTTATTAGCACATTTCCAGTTGAAACCAGATTTTCTTGATCTTCTAGATAAACGTGACCGGCGTGTAATAAACTTACACCCCGCTGATTTTGTATTAATTGGTAGTTACAACAAGTTCTGGCCTGAGAAGGCCCTTCGCCCGAGATTCTCAACAAGTTCGATTCCCGCACGGAACAAATATTTGTATGACCTACAAGTAGTTGTTCCGGGTCTGGCTGTTTGTGTATATGTGAATTAAATGTTTGTAAACGCACCCACAATACAGGAGGAATTCCTACTGTGGGGCAACGTTTAAAAAAAAAGTATCTAAATTTCCTAATCAAGTAAAATGTACAAAAAATTGCAAATATACAGCCAAAAAGAGAAAAGAGAGGCAACAAAATAAAAATTGTTATCAGTATCAGTTAAGGGGGATGCGCTAAGGTAGCCCGTAAAATTCAAATTTTCTTAGGTTTTTTCAATTTTCAGGTCAGTTACAGGTTGTATGTTAATATAAATATCATTCGCGGACGTAAGAAATATGGCTTTACAGAATTATTATCATTAGAATCAGCAATACAATTAACTATAACTTAGAGAGAAAAATTGAATTTCGCGGGCTACCTTAGCGCATCCCTCTTAATCGGTTAATGTGTGCACAGTAAATTCGCAGAAATCGCCTTCATGTCTTTTATATCTAGCCAGACTATTGTAAATTTGATGTGCAAGAGTGAGATAGAAAACTTTTCTATTATCATCAGATAACCGATGTGTGTCATTTTCTTAGCAAAGGAACGCTTGCCTATTTTAGTCCAGACAATTTAAAAAACGAATGAACTTAGGCTACTTATATAGGTATATTAATTGAAATAGTCGTTGTAGATAATTGTTAATTAATTAATGATTTTTATTTCGTATCATATAATCCATAGAGTGTTAGTTAGTAACATAATGTTAAAACAACTTATTATCTAGTGTTAGTACCTATAACCCTCCGCACAAACTGCTTTACAATTGGAGAGCTGAAACTCTCTGCTGCGATTCTCAGGATGCTGTTGGGAATGTCTCTCAGTGTCCTCAGTAGTGATGCTCTTTTCTTGTGAACAATCGCGTGAAACCCGTCGAGCTTGCGCAAACATTGCCGACGCGCTAAAGTACCAAGGAAGTCTCAACAGCATCCTGAAACCATTGTTGTGATGAACGCGCAGGACATCCAACGATCTTTTGGCGTAATTGAATTATGTTTACCTACTTTGTATGTAAATAAAAAAACCAAAATCTACGGAAAAAATTATTTTATTCGTAATGATTTATTTTAAAATATAGTTTTTTGCCTGACCGTACAAATCACCGTAATCGGGAGTAAAAAATATCTGGTATTATTATTCGGGCCTAGAGACTCGGGCCGAGTTGTTAGTGACCCAACTATACGTCATACCGACATCCCTCTATATCAGCTTTTATCAGCTTGCACAGATCTGTTGAGAGCATTCTTTGCAGATGATACCATCTTTTCAGTTAACCTAAGTAAAGCCATGAATATTCCACTGGTACTATACCTACTTTGGTAACTTCATGACTTTAGGAGCGCACTCAAATCGCGGTCATACACGTTGTTCAGTCTATCTAATTGGTAGCAACGTCAGGAGTACCGCAAGGCTCTGATTTAACACCGATACTGTTTGCTTTGTTTGACACAGATTTTGTATAAGGGAGAATATTAAATATTAAATAATAATGCCTAAAAGCTAGTAAGTATATTTATAAGGCTTCAAATCAAAATGTCTAAGCCTTAATAAATTCAAATCATTAATTAAACGTAAGTTGTGCCAGAAAGCCTTTTATATTATTAAAGATTATAATTTGAGGACAAACAGGCTTGGGATTGAGCTGCTCCAATTTTTACATACTGATTTTTTTTGCTTTTATTTTTTGTATAGATTTTGACATTTAATGATTATTTTAAACGCAATGACATAATATGAATATTTACTGTATGAAGTATAAATATTATTATTTTAATAATTGTGAATGTGAGGACTATGTGGGTCACTCTTTTTTATTTAAAAAAGTCTTTCTCAGCTTAATCATGGTCTGGTAGTTTGAGTACTTTATGCGGCCTACCCAAATGTCATTTCTTTGGTTCGAAGAGTCGTTGAGCTCCTTAAGTTCTGAGTTGAGCTGCACGATTACTGACAAATGCGTGCAGGACTGGACAGGTCCACTCAATCTGTGTGGTTCTTTCCTCAAACGAAAATTTCGGACACCAATCACATGGCTTTCAGATGATTTGACCAAGATTATATCTGGACTTTCAAAGAGACCTTAACCTTTGAGTTTGTTTCGGCCTTTCTTCTCAGAGTAGGCAGATAGGAAACGCCGACCTCATCTAGTTTTTAAAATAAGATTGACGTGTAAAAGTGTTTGTACAAAATTTCTTACAGAAATAAAAATCATTAATCAATATTTATTTAGAAAACGGGCTAAACACGTATATTAGAAAAAATACACTTGGTACCGTCATTAATCGTATCTTATAATATTATATATCTTCTTCTTTCAATATACACGAAATAACTATAGCTAGTTATTATTTAGGAATACCGTTATCGTCGTAACGTCTAGTTTCAACCTCAGAACTTCTTGGGTAAAGAAACAACGACATTCTTAACTTCGGTGTAAGCTAAGAGGGCGTCCATGCCACTGAAAAGAGAAAAACTCATATTATGAAGATGTAATAATGACAACATCATTTAAATATTTTGTTGATTCTTTATGATAACGTTATTAGAAAGTAGATAACGTAGGATGGGCTTTAAATCATTTCCTGACACAACTTATAAAGGAGATCATACAATTTAGGAATTAAGTCCTTATAAAACAAGTAAAAACAATATTTTGAGATAACTTACTATTCACGACCAATTCCAGACTCTTTGAAACCTCCGAATGGTGATTGCGGGGTAAGTGCGAAATATGTGTTGACCCTGTGAAGTTGAAAATGTTTTAAAAATAATCTTATATTACCTATTGCAGCGTAAACTCTGCGGTGATAACTTTTTGCTGGCAAGCCGGTCAACGTTTTGTATTCTATTTTTTTTCAATTAAGATAGGTTTCCAAACAACGTTGTAGGACTTCTTGGCGGGAAAGTGAAGCGTCATGTTAGCAGTTTTGTTTTATTTTCTAAAATTTGTGTTTAGCCGAATATTAATGTGTAATAGTGGTGGATTATTAACCATTAAGTGTTCGTGAACCTGCATTAATGTAGGCAAATGAAACAAAACAGTGCAACATCACTTTAAGTTCTCTCAAGAAGTCCGCGCGAGGTTTCAGCAAAGTGCCGCGTCTTTACTTAAACTCAAGGGGAGCGGGGCGGGATATCATCAATCATCTTTATCATGCATTGAGTGGAGTTCATTTCATAATTATTATAACTTTGTACTTGTTACCTAATTTTACATGACACTGGCTAAATGCACAAACCGTGAAAAAAAAAAAAAAAAAAACAACGTTGTACATTATTTCAAAGAAACAAGTCAGTCGTGGAAAAATACCTATAGCGATAAGTCGCTGAACAAAATTTTGGTATACAATGTGAAAAATTACAAGCTTGTATAGCTATCGTTAATTGAATTCTGTAGTGCAGTTACAAACTGTGTGGAATTAAAATCTAATAAAGCTTTAACCGATTGTTTATTGAATTCTGCAGTGTGATTACGATTGGGGCGAGATTCTTTCGTCTAATGGTACGTATTTCAGGTTCTTTACCCTTTTCTCAGCGTAAACTTTCTCGTCTTTTTCTGTGATCTTACCTTTCTTATTTGTCGTAGGTATAAGACCAGTCCGCTTTTGGCCTGTCCTACTGGGGTAGTAGTGTACCGACCAGGCGGTACGTTTTACCAGCTGCATTACTTGGAGTTTATAAAGTTATACGAACAGCTTCTGTATAGGATATATCTTAAGTAACAATATATAGTCTCGGACATACAAATTCGCCAATTAAATTTCACATAAGTACGTTCATAAGTAGTACCTACTTTTAAATAAAAATAAAGTACATATTTAGTTCATCGATATTCAAGTCTAGGTAACATATAAGTATTTCAAAGACCTTTTTACTACTATAAATGAAAGAGTTATTGCGGGACAGTGATCTGTTACCGTCGGAGTACTACGAGTACAGTCATAATTAGTAGGTATATTTTAACTTAGATGCCGTAAACGAATTCTATCAACTTACCAAACGGTACCAGCTTCTACGTGTTTGGAGTACTGTAGGGCACTGTTGACATTTGTTGTAAAAATTCCAGCCGCCAAGCCATAGTTCGTGTTGTTAGCTCTGTCAATGACTTCTTCCAGAGTGTCAAACTTCAGAATGCTCTGCACTGGCCCGAAAATCTACAAGTAGAGTATTCTGAGTTAGACCTTTAGCTAAGATGGAGTTGACTCTGCTTAATGTTTAATCAATGAGAAAAACTTTAGGTGAACTAGGATATAACTTTGTGTTAATTGATTTACCTCTTCCTTTGCGATGGTCATGTCATCCGTGACGTCAGCAAATACTGTAGGCTGAATGTAGTAACCAGTTGTGCCAATCCTGTTGCCTCCGCATAGCAACTTCGCGCCTTCTTTTTTGCCCTTCTCGATGTATCCCAGCACTTTCGTCATCATTTCCCCATCAATCTACAAGGTTTTTAATATACGCTAGATAACTGAATTGTTTAAGTTATTATAATGTCACTGTTAGGTAGACCGTCCTGACAACAAATGCAGTCTAGTCTCCAATTTACCTGTGGGCCATTTTGTGTATTGGGATCCGCAGGGTTGCCGACCTTGATGCCCTTTGCGTGTTTGACAGCGGCTTCCACAAACTTGTCATAGATACCAGATTGAACGAACAACCTGGAAGCTGCTATGCATATCTGTCCTTGATGGAAGAATGCTCCATTTGCAGCGTAAGGGACGGCAATATTTACTGAAATCAAATAATAATAATCAGGCAGGGGCCATAGACCTTCCATAGTTCTGGTAACCAGTCCACTTTAGCCATCCAAACACATACTCCAATATCTTTGTTTACATATCCTGCAATAGTCCTACACCAACCGGAGGTTGTCCTTGGGTGCACTTGCATAGTGCGTACAGGGATAATCGTCGGTTGGTTCCTCATTTCATTAACACCGCCTTAACGGGCCTCTGCAAGTTGGCTTCAGTCCCTTGTACGCCTTCCAAAGGTCCGGGACCCCAGGGTCCCTAGATATGTCAAAGACGAAATAATAATAATACTAAAAACAATATCCACAAAACATAAACTTTGAAAATAAGTATACATAAAGGTAAACAGACTTGAGTAAAATTACACAAAGATTGGATACAAAATGGAGGCAGTGAGGTCGAAAGTCCTATAAGAATAGGTACCCTGCCCCCAAACTAGGAAAAACCTATATCTTGGGAGGTAGTGTCTTCGTATTATATTAAGTCGAGCGATTTATGTGAGCAATAAGCTAGTAAGCGCACATTTTTTGAATAGGTGGATTATTAAAGTCTTTATGATTATAAAATTATTAAACAGCTTACAATCAGCATCGTTCATGATGACTAGAGGACTCTTGCCGCCGAGTTCAAGTGTAATCCTCTTCAAATTGTTGGCTCCAGCTGCTTGTTGAATTAATTTGCCGACCTGTAAGTGTATACCTAATATTAAAGTGTTGAGTATGCGTATGGTTTTCATATAAGCCTAAATTACACGATCTTATTTGTATCAGGCCTAAGGTTCATTATCTTGTTTTAGAGTGAAAATTATGATAAAAAACTACTCGATCAAAAAACCCTTAGGTACTCTTTGTAAGTTTGTACGACGTATACTTACCTCAACTGATCCCGTGAAGGAAACCTTGGCAACGTCTCCGTGGTGGGTAAGAGCGGTTCCAGCGCCTGGTCCGAACCCGTTGACAATGTTGACCACACCTTTGGGCACACCAGCCTCAGCCAGCAGTGCTGCCAGTGCCAGTGCGGTTAAAGGAGTCTGTTCTGCTGGCTTGACTACCACGGTACAACCTGAACAGATAGGATTAATTCTTAATAATCTACCATTCCATGCAAATATAAATTTGTGCCGTGTGGAAATCGAACACGCGACACGTAGTTTGCTAGAACGCTAAGTCTGCGGACCAAGCCGCCCGTCAATATTAAGTGTAGTACCTTTTGTCTCATAAATTAAACTTATAATAGAGTAAGTAAATAAAAAAAAAAAATGGCAACAGTCGTTTTCGAAAAAAATCAGAACGCTATATAATTTTGATTACTTGCTGATTTTAGAAGTTCTGTTTGTAGTTTGAGCCAATCCACTTCACATACAATAGCGCAACAATTAATAAACAGACAGGTTCAAATCAGTCTAAGTAGGTTTCGATAGGCTGTAATAACTTTAAAAATTATAACTTACCTGCTGCTAATGCAGTGCAAACTTTGTTGATGAATAGCATGATGGGAACATTCCATGGCAGAATAATACCGCTCACACCGACAGGTTGTCTTAGGGTGTATGACAACACTTCACCATCTGTTGACAACGAACGAGACTTGTAGAGAGACCATAGGAGCATGAGAATCTTGCATCTCATTTAAGACTGTGTATATTTCGTTCTTACCAGCAGCTAGGGTATCGCCCTTAATTTTGTCCGCGCAAGCGGCAATAAACCGAGCAGATTTAACTGCTCTGGTAATGTATATTGTTGCGGAGTTGAGAACCATGCCATTGTTGTAGGATTCCAGCTCTGCGAGGTATTTGGCGTCTCTCTCGAGGAGATCACTAAACTTGCGAATGATCTCTCCACGTTGAGAGGCATCCAGCTGCCGCCATTCCGAGTTACGGTGGAACGCGCGCTTCGCTGCAGCCACTGCCACGTCAATGTCGGCCTGAAAACATTGATCATCATCATTATCTGCATAGCATTCTCCCAACTATATTGAGGTGTTCGTGAGTCAGTATTTTTGTCAGTATTTTACATGGAGCGAGTGACGATCTGACCTCCTCAACCCGCTTACTGTGTAACACGATACCCCTTGGTAAGATTAAAAATATTGAAATAGATAGGTAATTTTAATAAACACCACGATGAATAACCTTCACATTTGTTTGACAAAAGGAAGATAGTGCGGTCTGGTAGATATTCAAAGAAAGATTTAGAGGAATTACGTTATAAGTTAAATCAGTACTGAAATCACTTTTATCTACTCTCATATAGTAAAATTCGAAGTGAAAATTTCATAACGAATTTATATTGACATACTTTATAAACGTGAAGATTTTATATAAAATCTGCCGTTTTTTTCATAGTACATATCTACATTATCTACTGGTAAGAAGTAGATAATGGTAAAAAAATCACCATGATTTTAATACTTAATTCGGCACAATAGTACATTGAAGGGTCGAAAGGAATCAAATTATAGTCAGAGTAGGAGTTAGTGCGTTTCGCCGTGTTAAACACTCTACTTTTCATTCAAATATAAGGAAAGTAAAAAAAAACAGTTTTTCTAAAATATTTTATTTTCTTGTTTGTTTGCCACATCTTAAAATCATTGTAGCAATCTTTTGCCAGAAATATCAAAGGATATATTAATCTAAGGATATATTTAATTTATCAAAGGAGATATTAAGGATATATTGTATCAATACAATATATTTCCTTTGATATTTCTGGCAAAAGATTTTCGATTACTGTATTTAACCGAATCTGGGGTCAACGTTTCAGAATCGCTTGAACTCATTTTTATTAATTACCTAATCAAAATATTAGTCTATAAAAACGTGATTTGTATTTTGGTGCAGCTTACTGAGTTAGTATCCCGCCAAATTATATAGTCCTTTTACAATTTTAAACATGGAACACACCGCGTCGCCGCGCGCCGCCGCGGGCTGTCCCGCTTTTTAATTCACACTGGCTGTTTAAACACTCACATGGCCGGCATTTTTCTTACTTTAATCGATTTTTTTTTAATATTATGTAAAAAAATTCGTAGTCAACAACCTAACCAAATTTAGTTCTTTTTTAAAATTAATTCCCGCCCTAGAGAGGGAAGCAATTACTATAAATCTTTCTATGCAGCGTCTTCCACCTGCTAATCGGATCAAACAAACATACTACTTTCCGAGTATGAGAAATGAAAAATTTGTTACCGACACCAATTTTGGGAAATGGAGTGGTGTTTAGTTCCCTCTTCCCCACTGCTCAACTAGATTGCTCAACTGCATAAAGTTGAGCAGTGGGTAATACCAACGGCTCAACTGGTAATTGCTCAACTATGAATAGTTGAGCAATGGGTAATACCCGCTGGTCAACTAAAACTGCACAACTATATTTATAGACTAGAAATAAAAATACAAAACTCTTATATAATATACTTCACCAACAACTAAGAAAACATAAATTAAAAAATATATATATTTCTTCTTTCTTCTTACAAGAACTTATCTTGTAAGAAGAAATTGTTTTTTTTAACATTTAGTTAATGAACTTAGATTTTTTTTAAATAAAGTAGGTACTTTTAATATCGTCACACTACTATGAAATTTTGAAAGTAAAAACAAATTTTATATTTCTTCTGTTTTCTTGAATGTGTTACCGTAATTTTTCGAGAGCGTGGCCAATTGAGATTTCTGAATTAGTTAGTTGTATTTGTATGTAAATAATTATATCATCATTATGTATATATTTCTTTCTTCTCCTGTTCGCTGTTTTATCTACAGCAAGCACGTCAATGTCAGCTAATATTTTTAATAATCATAACAATGTCTTGGTGTTTTTGTTTATAGATTTGTTTATTTTTGAATGCCAATTTTGAGTACTTTGTTGGTTCTATGTCGCTCTCCTAACATACTGATTATTTTTATAAAGTCCTTTTTTTATAGTGTTGTCCACATACGTCATAAAGGGCTGCATTTCAAGTTTCGTATTTTCATATTCGCTTTTAATGTAATTTGAACCTTCCATTATTTTTTCCTCACCTATTAATGGCAACACGATCCGTTTTTCGTGTTTTGTTTTCTGACAGCCCATTTTTTTTGCGTTTCGCCAAATCATTTTAGTCCAGTGGTAGTAACAACCTTTAATAGTAACAGTAGGCCATACTTCTTTTTCTGCATTCATCATCCCAATCTCAAAATCGCAGTGAAGTTTTTCAATATTCAGTTCTGGTAATTGCGATTTTAAAATATAAAATAAATATATAACTTGTCTGTTTTTTGTCAGACATTAACGCAAATATAAATGGCTTAACATGTATCGATTCCGAAGAACTGCCCATATCCCCATGTATAGTAAATAGTTGGGTAAAAAGATCGGGGCAGCTGCTTTCCATCGACAAAAATTTTTGTCACATTTTAAGCTGTTATTTATTTCCAGGAGAACAAAACACCAAAATTCGCGTTTGATCAAGAGATTCGTGCCTCAAGCAAGAGTAGTTGAGCAGTAGGTTATATGTTCGATTTTATAACAGAATGACCTACTGATCAACTAAGTTGAGCAAAAAAATTGTTGAGCTACAGAGCATAAAATGTTCGGTAATACAAACTATGTCCTACAGCTCAACTGCTCAACTAGTTGAGCAATCTAGTTGAGCAGTGGGGAAGAAATGGTTTAGTTATATTTTCTTCCAAACTTCTGGCAGGTAAACATACCTTATCACCTTCGGCGACTTTGGCGATGACGGAGCCATCATGAGGAGTGTAAGCATCGAAGGTTTTGCCGCTCTTCGCATCCACCCACTCGTTGTCAATGAACAGCTGAAAAAATATAATTTAAAATGATTAAACAATAGGAAAGTACAAGCCATTTTCTCACTACTTCGTCCATGTCGATTTCCCTTTTTTAGGTTTCCGTAGTCAACAACCGTAGTCATCAACAACTGTCTGTCTGTCCCCGGCTTAGCTCAGAGACGCTTAGTACTAGAAAGCTGTAATTGGCATGGGTTTATAATATTACTCACGCCGACAAAGTGGTAAAATAAAATCTTGAAAAACATTTTGTTTTAGGGTACCTCCCTTGCACGTACATAATCAGCCTATAATGTTCCCACTGCTGGGACACAGGCCTCCTCTCTTCGAGAGGGAGTGGGCTGTAAATCTACCACGCGGGCCCAGTGCGGTTTGGTAGATGTCACATGTCTTTGAATTTTTGGTTCTAGGATATGCCGGTTTCCTCACGATGTTTTCCTTCACCGTTTTGAGAGCAGTGGTGATGAAATTATTTACACAAAGTAAAGCGCCTGCCTGCGTTCGAACCCACGTCCTACAACTCGTAAGTCGGGGACGTTACCACTGGGCCAGCACTGCTCTATAAGTACATATAAATCTAAATAACTAAAGTAAATATAAATAACATATAATCGTTACAAACAGACACTTTTATATTAATTATTAACTATCAACATTTGTGGTATACCTAAACATTTTCGTTGAACGTTATCATTATAGCAAACAGTAATTACGTTTAGGTTTAAGGAAACTTTATTCTCAATAAAGACATAATATGTCACTGACTTGAGAACAATAGTTAGTATAATTTACGTATAAATATAATACATAAATTACACATAGTTCTGTGAACCGTACTGGTTCAACACTCTTAAGCAGGGATTTTCAATATAAGTGCTTGCTGAGTGTGAGGCAGTGTCACCATTCTCCTGCAACGGCGTGACTCAAGGTCATCTCTCTACTTTGCTTACTCCCGGATATCACCTAGCTTCCATAGACTTTATCATACGCCAGAACATTTCCTCTCTTAGCTCCTCCTGTATCTACCTGTTACATCTCAAGACGCTGCAGCCCCGTCTCGTTCCTGTCCTGAAGCCGGCAGATCAACCTTATCCCGCTCCTGTTTTCCTGATCCCGTTCCTGTTTTCCTAAACCCGTTCCTGTTTTCCCAAGCCGAGCCACTGACGACTATATTCCTTTTTTTTATATTTTTGTATTACTTATAATTTGTGACCTACGACTGGCCCTCCGGCCAATCGTAACGTTACACAGTATGGTGTATACCATCGTTTTGAGTAGTCAGACTTCGCACCAAAATCTATCTCTTTAAAGTTAAACTATGCCAACCGAATCAACAACCATTAACATTTTCGAAAAACCCTAACTTTCCTTTTTTTCCATACCTATCGTATTTCTACCACTACTTTGATTGTTATTGTGATATCTACTTAATTAGGTGACGAAGTGATATTTTATTTTGTTTATGTATGGAAGACTGATTTGTTAGCACGTACATAATAAACAAAGAACTAATTATACAGTTAACAACAGTTCCTACGTAAGTTAAGAAGAATATTATTTTAGTGTTAAATGGCGAAGCCATTAATTAGTTTGAGACATTATTTAATTTTGGAATCTCTTTTTTCTTGTAATTTATTTTTTTCATTAGCTTGCTATCTATATACAATATTTTATTTTAATACTTAATAATATCTGAAAGACTGACTAAACGAATACCTAACTAAGTAAGTGGAGAAAAATATATTTTGATTTTGTTTTTTATTATTGTTAGATGGTAAAGTGGTTATTAGGTACCTACCTACGTCTTGATTATTTGGAATAAACCTTTATTTTGTTTTTTTTTTAAATATTTTGTCTCCTTGTGCCATAAAACTAAACAAGTTTATGAGAGTAATACATAGAGATGCAAGTGTGAAAAGTAAATAAATGATCTATTTTTGTAATATTTACCGAATTACTTGCAAAAAATCTGTACAGTATACACTGGTACAAGTGGTCACTTGTACCAGTTTACGTGTTTTAGTTGATTAAAGAAACCAAGCTACACAAAAGCAAGTGACGCTATTTTCTGAAGTATATAAATATTTTGAAAACTAATAATGCAGTCGTATTTGAAATATATTCAAATATATCATATCAAAATTTCAAATATATCTGTCAAGCTATGTCAAAGTTACAAGCTTTAGAACCTTTGAATCGCTCTCCTGTAAAGTTGTATTTTTGCACTTGCACTAGTATACGTATGACCCGTCAAAATGAAGTAAAAACTATAATTCTACACCTTACATACTTACCCGCATAGACAAAATGTTAATTACTGCTGGATTCGTTTTCTCCTCTACCTATCGTTATTTCTCCTGCCAAAGTTTATTCTGTTTATATGTATGTGTCTATATATTACTATTTATTGTTTTTCGAGTTATCTATCCCTTGTGTTGCACGTGCCATGTTTTTTCTTTGCATCACATCCAGGATTTATTTCTGGGAGGGGCACATGGACCAGACAGGTAAGAAGTGTCTCCTATATCTAGTATTGCACTATGCGGTTTTTTGGGTCTTCATTCTTTTTCAATGACATCGGCTCCCCACCTCGGATAAGATAGATTTTCTTTTGACCATAGATACAGAAATAAGAGTTACTTTGTCGACATCGTGCATCGGTACTAAAGTTTAAGAATTAAGAGAACCTGGACTGTAAGAGCGAGTGGAGCGAGTTAGATCATTTTAGCACCCCACCTCGAATTGGTTTGGTTGGTTTTTTTTGACCATTCATAGTATTTAGTTACATATTTTACATGAGTACCTTTTTTTTTTTTTTTTTTGGGTGGCAAATTATCAAATAACTTCTCCCGGTCTGGGCGGAGCGTGTCAGACTTTTACTGACTAAAACCCACCCGTGTTCCTTAATTTGCCTGTGTGCCAGGGCCACGATATCCCTTTCGGACAAACTCGCTACCCTGGCAGGTTACATGAGTAGCTGCTGTATAAACTTTGGATGCGCGAGGCCCCTCGGACCGCGATATTTTTTAACATTATTATGTTATTCGGAAATCCTCTCACCGACTCAGGCTCTAGGCCGGTCCAGTGTTGGCTTAGCAGACCTCTGGGCCCGAGTACGAACTGACTGCACCACTTTGAACACTTAAATAGTTACGCCACTGCTGCTAAAGATATAGTAGGTACCTACTTCTTCAGCGTTCAACATTGAAGCAATGTCTTGATGGATATGCATTCAGGCCAGTCCATTAAGACGATCCGATTTTATTTTACTTAATCGGTTTGGATTTGGCACATGTCATTTGGCCATTTGGCCCTGTCCAAAAAAAAAAAAAAGTTGGAGAAGTACAGACCTTAGTGTATTTAATTTGAGGAGCCATTTTATTTTCTTATTTTCCACAAATTCACTAACACCAGCACAGCACGCCAGTCGCGACTCATGTGACGACAGTTTGGAACATGCTTAAATATTGGATAACAACATAAGACTGCCCACGATGATAATCCAGTTCGTAGTAACAGCCGCACGCGCAACACTGTTAGGTATTGATAGTTTATCTTCTTTTTGTACTTTTATCTGGAGATATAATACCCAAAATATCTACAAAAAAGCGAGTATACCATTGGTTTTGATGAGTGAGCGCGTCTTCCAAAGCATTGAAATGCTTTTTAGCATTGTCTTTTTATGGGACTTTGGATGCCTTTCAAACAGATTTTTTTCCCATCGATAACATTCAGAAGAAGAATGCCTTGAACTAGCATGACAAAAAGGGATACAGACGGTCGATCACTATTAAAACTAAAAAGTATAAAAATAGAAACGGTTTTTGTTACGTCATTGTAAAGACCTTTTCATTTTCGATACCATTTACATAATTTTAAGCAATTTCATAACTATGTACAGTCGCCAGCACATCAGGTTTATATCAAACTCTCAAACCGGATATCAAACATATAACCGTGATTGTAACTGATGCTCTACCTGAGCCTGACCCTGCACCTGAGCTAGACGAAGAAGTGCTGCAAGCATTAGAGAATTTGATGACAGAAAAACACATTTATGGATCAGCGCTAAACAAGGACTTAGCCCGCATTTGGAATACCATTTTGAAGAACGGACTCCCACGATAAAAAAAAAAGCTAAAACTGGGGAAAAAATACCAGAAAACTGTTGTCTGCTTAAATAAAATAAAATACATTTAATTCAGACCTAATTTTGGTCCATATTTTGTTAGTCTAACATTAATTATCTTAAAACTATGTTAGTCATGACACGTTCAATGAATGCGTACGTAACATAAAAAAGTCCCTATGCTCAATCCAGAAATGATTGCTTCAGTGAATGACACAATAATCAACCGTGATAAAAATATAGAATCAGAACAGAACATTTTTTTAATGGTATAGTGGCGTGTGCTAGCTAACATAATGGCAAATAATTTACTTTAATGTTTTGTGTTGCGTAATGTAAATTATTTTGCATACTATTGTATAGAATTAAGTTTTTCTAACAGACAGTTGTGCATCTGGGGAGTTTGTTGCGCCACTTCTTCTTCCCAGCTAAAGCACTAGGAAGTGGTGAAGGGTGGGTGTTTTAGGGGGACTGTCTTATGTAATTTTGACGTTCGAAAAGTGCTGATTCTCAGCCTAGTAAGATTAAATGACTTTTGATTTTGATTTTAAAACCAGTTAGGAATTGGACACACCATGTTACATGATGCGTTATCATTGTTAATCAACAACAACAATATCGATAGACTTAAACTGATCTCTCAGCTCAGTGACAGTGCAAGGATTTTAAATGACTTAAGGCTTCCGCAGACAGCCGCAACGCGACTATATTAGAATAATTTCTATAAAAAAATATGGAAAATGTTCTACCACAATCGCGTCGCACTGTCGTGTCACGCTTGTCTGCAGGAGCCTTTAAACTTCACACAAACAAAATAAAAAATAAACTAATTTTCCCTGTCCTCCAAAAATTCTTAGATATTTTGGAAGAAGTAGAAAGAGATGATTACATATAATTATGGTAACAACCTATCTGAAAACATAAAAGTTTTACAAGGTTGCCAAAGAACAGCCCAATCTATAAAAAAAACCAACTACTTTTACTACAACCTGTCAGGGAAACTTGACCGGTGTTCCACGGTACAAAAAATAGCGCACAAATCTGCGGGTGGGACACAAAATACCACAGTCCTCATACCAAGCAAGGAAATATCAACCAGCACAACAATACAACCAGTACCAGCCACAACATGCTGTGAGAAAGCTCAAAGCCCAGCACCACAGGACATGCAGCATGCAGGACATTCGTGCTCGACACTAGAGGTTAGTCACTGGGAGATTATTTATAAATCATTTCTTACTTACCTTGTTGGCAAAGGATCTGTGACGATGTTTCAATATTGAATCATATCAATTGATATTCAATACCTTTTACGGATACACCATATCACTTATCGGTCACAATCTCAACAGCCATTACAAAATGATATTTTAAATGATCCTGCTATGCATACAGCCATTAATAAATTTACTACTGGCTTTAGGTGCAATTTCTCCTTGTACACACCAAGCTACACATCAAGCTATACATTTCCAGTATACGCTGACATCTCATTGTACGGAAATCATATACAAATAATATATATATATATATAAAGACCCAGAGAGAGAGTTCTTTTATTCATATCTAAAGTGTATTTGGTTTCAAAAACCAAATGGTAGCAATAGATTTCAAAATCAAAATCAAAAGTCATTTATTCAAACTAGGCTGAGAATCGGTACTTTTCGATTTCTAATTCTATTTATTCTAAACTTTAAGACTTAACACATGCCATTTAAAAAGGGAAGATCACAGAACTGCAGTAGCTTTAATTTCACCAGGAGAATTTATGGCAAAAATTGATAAAGAGTTCGAGCACTCCGAATGAGCAGCATGTCGTCACACAAAATCAGAAACGTTTTGTTGATATTGTACGTGAGGGACATTGGAAACTCGACCCTAAGGATCAAGGTACAAAAAAGGAGACATATGAATCGCTTTATTGGACACAGAGGGAACGCTGTGATGGACCCTGGATTTCCGATGTATATTTATATTGTGGCGAAGGAAGTGACCGTATCTGACATAGCAAATTACATAAGAAATAAATGTAATGTTATTGTTAAGTTGGAAAGAATGGATATGAAGTTGGTGAAAGGTTATGATGCCTACAAAGTTTTTGTCCCTAAACATAAGCTGGAAATATTTATGGAATGCAATTTCTGGCCTAAAGGGGCAGCTTTTCGTCGTTTTATAAACTTCGATCGGCGTAGTAAAGACAGAGTGGATATTCTGACAAATGAAAGTATTAAACCAAATCATGATTAATACAAACGAGTTAGCAAGTCACAATTTTGAAAGTGTGTCCCCTTGAAGGCTTAAGGCAGGAGCAATCGTGTACCGCGGGCGCCCTCTCGTGGCTGCTTCCCAACTTGGGGGGGCCTAGCGCGCCCTCTACGGAGCTCCCATCTGGGAGGACTCCCTCCACAGGAGGGAGAACGCCGCGGCCTTGCGGGCATCCCAACGGGCTATAGCACAGCGTGTGGTGCGGGCCCATCGCACAGTGGGCTTTGCGGCAGCATGCGCTCTGGCCAGCACCCCTCCTTGGGAACTCGAGGCGTGGGTGCTCGCCAGAGTGTATGAATGGACGGCGGGGCGGAGGGCGAGAGGAGAACGCCCAGCCCCGGAAGAGCGGGCTGCAGTCCGGCGGGAGGCGAAAGACGCCATCGTCATCCATTGGACGGTGGGACTCGCCACTGCAGCCTTCGGCCGCCGAACCCTCGACGCGATTGGGCCAGTCCTGCGAGACTGGCCCAATCGCGTCGAGGGTTCACGGTTGTTTCGGATCGTACCTGCATCGAATCGGACGGGAGGAGACGCCGTCGTGCGGAGGACACGGCGCAGCACACCCTCGAGGTGTGCCCGTCGTGGTCCGAGCCGCGCCACAGTCTGAACTCGGTGATTGGATCGGACCTCTCACTCCCCGGCTTGGTTAACGCCATGCTGAGGGATGAGGGGTCCTGGGCGGCAGTCGCCTCCTTCTGCGAACACGTCATGTCCCAGAAGGAGGCGGCAGAGCGCACGCGGGAGGACGATCCTGCCGCGGCGCCGCTCCGAAGGCGGAGGAAGGGTCGAAGAAGACGTCAGTTTGAACGTCATCTCCGACTCCTCCCAGGTGGAGCCCAGCAGGCAACGGGTGCGGGGGCACCCTTACCTGTATTGCACAGGCCTCCACCAGTGTCGGACGGGAATGGCCAGGTGTTCCCGGCCATTCCCGTAGCCCCCCAGTAACGGGGGGGCATGAGGGGCCCGCCAGCTAGGCGGGCATGCGCCGGGAGGGTTGTGGAAGAAAAGGCTGAGCCGTTATCCCATGGCCCTCCCAACACGGCGATGTGGGAACACCGCTGAGTTTTAGTGGGTATACTGTAGTGACAGGAGTCCCACATACCCCGACTCGTCCCCCACGAGCGGGCATGCGTAATGCATTTCTATCAATCGTTTCGTTTCGAGCAATCGTGAAAGTTAATCTCCTTTAATTGCAAATCTTTGAAGCGTTCTATTGATGGTGTAAGAAGTCTGTGTAATATGGGTGATCTCGTAGCACTACAAGAGACGTGGTTGTTACCGCATGATTTACCATTACTGAATGCAATACATGATGACTTTGGAGGAATTGGGACGTCAGCTGTCGATACTTCTTCAGGTTTGTTGCGGGGTAGGCCCTACGGAGGGGTTGCCATATTATGGAGAAAAAGTGTGTTTCAGTCTGTAAAAGTGATACATTGTGATGACGCGCGTATAGCCGCAGTGAAAGTTCGGGTATGTAACACTACTATAATAATATTTTGCATCTATATGCCGACTGACTGTGTAGTAAACTTACCTGAATTTACGCATTGTCTAAGTAATATTAATTCAATAGTTGAAGACAATTGTGATACGGAGGCTATTTATATTTTAGGTGACTATAATGCGCATCCAAAGGAACTGTTTTGGAACGAATTGTTTGATTTTTGTAATGATTGGGATTGGACATGTGTGGATGTGAATATGCTAGGTGATAACTCTGATACATTTACGTTTGTCAGTGAGGCGCATGGGTGTGCGAGATGGTTGGACCACTGTGTCGTAACAAAGGCCGCTTTACCGTCTATTGACCGTGTTTGGGTAGATCATAATGTGCAGTGGTCTGACCATTTCCCACTTTTTGTTGATTGTAGGTTGGGTAGGTTAATTTGTAATAAGGAGGCTGTCCTTACTTCGACCAATAAGATCATATGGGGGGAAAGAACGGCAGATCAAATTGGATTATATCATCGTCGGTGTCACTCTCAGCTTCGGGAAATCGAATTTCCAGAAGAATTTTCTCATTGCTGCGACGGTTACTGTTACAATGCTGCCCATAGGACCTTGTTAAAAGATATGTATGTCAACCTAGTATCTATCCTGTCAGATGCTGAAATAGCATCTTATGAGCGCAGGGGAGCTCAGAGGAGGGGTGGATATATAGCGGGGTGGAATAGGCACGTGGCTGGTTACCACAAGGAAGCCAGACTCAAATTTTTGTTATGGGTTCAAGCTGGTAAGCCGAATAGGGGTCAAGTGTATTGCGATATGTGCGAGAGTAGCGTGTGAAAGTGGTGCCAGGATAGCCAGGATCAGACAAAAATGGACATCCTGGCCTCACGTCATACTGACAAAGATTTTAAGTTATTTTGGAAGCAAACTGGGAAAATGAAGGTTAGGCCTGGCTTTCCTGTGAGCCCACGCTTACAGGAAAGCCAGGCCTAACGTTAATTTTTTCAACGTTCATCCTAATGTTCAGCTGATCTCTTTAAAGACCATTTTAAAATAGCGCCACATTGTGATTCTGCGGAACAGAGGCGTCCCATAAACTCCTGGGTGTAATGGTGCTGAGACTGTTACTCTGAAGCGAGTTGTGAGATTGACAGCAAAACATGTGCAAAAAGTTATTCACAGCATGCAGCGAGGTAAGTCTCCTGGCTATGATAGTCTCAGCATTGAGCATCTATGAGATACAGGGGTTCACCTGCCGCGCGTACTCTCCATGTTTTACAATCTCTGTTTGTGTCATGGTTATTTGCCGGATGAACTTACCAGAACGATCGTTGTTCCGGTTGTAAAGAACAAGACCGGGGATCTCTCGGATAGGAGCAACTATCGGCCTATATCGCTGGCTACGGTAATGGCCAAGGTATTTGACAGCTTGCTTAATGACACCCTTAAAACTTACGTGGATTTACACGATGCCCAATTCAGCTTTAGAGGTGGACTTTCTACGGAAAGTGCTATCTTCTGTGTTAAGCGGGCTGTCGGGTACTACACTGAGAGGAGTACGCGGCGTATACGCGTGCTTTCTGGATTTATCCGGAGCCTTCGATACTGTTTTGTACGAGAGACTGTGGATGAAGCTGGAGAGTGCTGGTGTGCCGGCAGAGGTTGTCTCAGTGCTAAGGCATTGGTATCGGTGCCAGCGAAACCAAGTGCGATGGGCTGGGGCACTCTCGCAGGAATATGGCATGGAGTGTGGCGTGAGGCAGTGGGGCATCACCTCTCCTCTGTTGTTCAACCTGTACATTAATGACCTCATTTGTGAGCTCAGCAGTACTCTTGTGGGTTGTTTTGTGGATGGAGTTAGCGTCAATAACATCAGTTATGCAGACGACATGGTACTGCTGGGCCCATCGATGGGCGCAGTTCGTAAACTTGTGGCGATCTGTGAGGCGTACGTGGCGGAACATGGACTGAAATATAACTGTAAAAAGAGTGAAGTTATAGTTTTTAAGAGTGGAAAACGTGGTCCACTTCATGTTCCGCCTATTAAGCTAAATGGTGCAGCGCTAGCAGTGGTGAGCAGTTTCAGGTATCTGGGGCACATTGTAACAGACGAATTGCAGGATGATGCTGACATTGAGAGGGAGCGCAGAGTTTTGGCAGTCAGGGGGAACATGGTTGCGCGTAGGTTTGCTCGCTGCTCGAGGGAAGTAAAGATAACTCTTTTTAAGGCGTATTGCCAGTCCTTTTACTCGAGCAGCTTGTGGATAAATTACACTCATAGGGCTGCTAATGCTCTGCGTGTCCAATATAACAACATTTTCAGGATGCTGATGCGGCTGCCTCGCTATTGTAGTGCGTCTTGTATGTTTGCGGAGGCAAGAACGGACGGCTTCCATGCGATTGTGCGCAAAAGAGTAGCTTCCTTGTCACAGCGTGTACGAGGCAGTAGCAACGGCATCCTGCAGATGATAGTATCTCGTGCGGATTGCCCGATCCATAACAAATGGATGCGCATTGTTTTGGGCGCTCACTGACGCATTGTTTATATGTTAAGTTTAATGTAATTTTTTGTTTAGTTTTGTGTAAATTGATTTTAATTTAATTTTATGTAATGTTAGTGTATGAGAGCACCAATTGTTTTTCTTTTTAATTTAATGTAATATATTGTATGGAATCTAATTATCTGAAATAAATGAAATAATAATAATAATTATACGAATTTAATGCACTCCCATATGGCTTGTGTTCTGCACCTTATTTGTTCTCTAAGATTATGAGAGTAGTGGGTAAATATTTAAGATCACAAATCAGTACAATACATTGATGATGTCTTGTGCAATGCCATACTAATGATTTTTTTTTTTTTTACGAAATACTAACTCTGCGTATTAGGCTTTTTAGACTATATGAATCATACCAGTTTATGTTACACATTTGGCATCAACAGTAGTCGTTACGGGAAACTCTGCAATTCAATTTTCAAAGGCCGCGGCGACTTGAGAATCTGATTGTGTCCATTGATGTCCATTCTTCACAAGTATACATGATCCACCTCCCTTACTTCTTCATCTCCTTTATTTTCATGTGTGAGAGGGGGTCGTGGTTCATGGCGCCATTTTTAGGGTTCCGTACCCAAAGGGTAAAACGGGAATCCTATTACTAAGGCTCCGCCGCCTGTCTGTCTGTCCGTCTGTCACCAGGATGTATCTCGTGAACCGTAATAGTTAGATAGTTGAAATTTTCACAGAGGATGTATTTCAGTTGCCGCTATAACAACCAATACAAAAACCAGAATAAAATAAATATTTAAGGGGGCTCCCATACAACAAACGTGATATTTTTTGCTCGTATTTGCTCGATATTGATAACGGCAACAGGTAGACGCTTGAAATATTCACAGAATATTTAGTTATATATCCACTTTAAAAATAAATAATTAAATTAAAATAAAACAAATATTTAAGCGGGGTCCCATACAACAAACGTGATTTTTTTTGCTGTTTTTATAGATAATGGTACGGAACCCTTCGTGCGCGATTCCGACTCGCACTTGGCCGGTTTTTAATATTGATTACGACCCGAGTTTTGTTATCAGCAACATTGAAAACCATGAAAATGATACCCATGTCGAAACTAAATAAAAATAAACTAAAAAACAAAAAAAGGTATAATAAAAAACTACGACAAATCTATTGGAACTTAACTGACGAATTGTGGGTGTACATCCACCCTTAACAAACGTCACGTAAGGCCGCAATACTGGTCGGGTGTACACAGTACATGAAAATATATGATAAGTTAAAGGAACCTACAAGCCTAACAGTCCCTACGACTCTAAGCCCTACAAGCCCTACAGCCCTAACCTATCATATACCCAGTGTGTGATAAATAAATATATAAATAAGTTCAGTATGTCTGCACCATGCGACCTAAGGTTACAGACGGATAGTAGACAGGATTTCCAGGTTTGGGAAGGGTATACTCACTGCCAGTCGCGCAGACTCACGAGACTGATCAGAGATGCCTAAAGGTGAGGAGTAAAGAGAAAGGAATATAAAATTAAAAACTGATTTATTTTCAATATCATACAGCTTTTATACTACTTTTTCTTAACACACACTTATTATACAGAATCTTTGTGTCATATGCGTGTAAGATGCGACCAAGTCAATATTTTTAACTGGGCCGCGCATTAGCCGGGCCGAGTCTGAGTCAATGTCCAAAGGTAACATTGAACAGTGGGTGTACTATTCACAGCATACACCCCTTTTTAACACGCTTTTATTAGGTCGACCTGAATATAACTAACTATGTAATGGAATCTAAGGTAACTAATTTAACCATCTTCCAAGGGTCGTAGCGTAATGAAAATTGGTATGTAGTTCTGATGACAATACAATAATATGGTACTGTTGAACTGATCTGATGATGGAGCCGGAAGATATGAACTGGAACTTCATGATGAAAAATCGTATCATAGCTGTTTTGGATTTCTTAGAAAAGTCTTGTAATGAACTTTGACCACGATTAGGTTTCAAGGTCTGATGATGAAGCCGGAAGAGACTGGCATTCCATGATGGAATATCGTATCATAGTCGTGTTTGCACTTCTGAAAAAGGCCACGTAATGGACTTTGAAAACGATCAGGTTTCAAGGTTATAACAAATTTATTATACAGCGTGTTACGGAAAAGGTATATCCATACAAACGGGGTGAAGAGTGCATCAGGTTCAGAATCTCTGTACAAAATTTCAGCTCAAAAGGAATAACTTTGAAAATGCTTAATATTTTTGATATATATTGTATTTCGATAGTTTACTCCTACTGTACTATTAGTTACATAATCGGCGGTACGTTTTTTTTACTAAAAAACAAAAAACAGTTTCCCAAGTTACAATAAGGTTTTTGTAGTACTCGTACTTAACTAATTTGTGTTCAAGTGTTTGATATTTTGTGGAATAAAACTAACATGCGTAACCCATATTGCAAATAGTACCAGGATACAAAAATCTTTTACAGACTTGTCTCTTTGTGTGTAGTTTATTGACACCGATCAGCTGACTTGGTCTAGTGATGTGTAGAATTAAATTGAAAACATTTGATTTAAATTAGTTAAATGTTTCTCTAACTCTCTCTCTAATTTTATAAGTATGTAGGTAAAGGTATCCAAAAAATGTTGCCATGTAGTTTGTTATCACCAAAAGCATCCGTGCCTTTGATATGTATAAACCCTTCCCGTAACACGCTGTATATTGAATAGTGTAAATATTGACATAGATGCCTGTATAAAATGTATATAGACCTGTACATGATGAGTGTAAATAGAATAATATTGATATATCTATATACGATGTATATTGACATGTAAATAGGTTAGTAGGTTGTTAAAGATCCCACATAAGCCAAGCTGAGAAACGTGTTGAGAACTGAATGGCATGAGGGTGGTTATATTGAGTGTAAAAGATCCCACCCAAATTACAACAATGAAGTTCTTAAATTTGACGAACAAAAACGTACTCAAATGTACGACATAAAGGCTCAAGACCAACGTATTGACGCGACCCGAAACCTTGGAAATACTTCATTGGAGTCCATTATTCCCAGCGATATAAATAAAACGGGTGGACTACCGAGTAAATTAAGAATTTTCAAAGGGGCTAAAATCATGTTGCGATCCAATGTAGACGTGGAGAAGGGGCTAGTGAATGGGAGTATCGGATTCATCTCGGACATCGTCTGGCCGCACTTTAGACGCGACCAAATGTATGAAACCGACATACCGTCCATCAAAGTTAATTTTGGAAACAACGGTGAGCACCTAATTTAGCCTATAGGCATCCAGCTCCCGGCCAAGTATAGCTACGGTACGGTGGAAAGGCGCATGCTCCCAGTGATTTTAAGTTGGGCATCTACCGTGCACAAGATGCAAGGCTGTACGGTTGACCACGCAGTGCTGTACTTAGGGTCCCATACTTTTGCAGCTGGACAGGCGTATGTGGCCCTAAGTAGAGTAAAATCACTTAGTGGTCTCCAGATTGAAGAGCTAGATTGTTCTAAGCTGACAGATAAAACACCATGCTATACAGACGCACTGGCGGAGATGGAGAGGATGCGGGCTCATTCGCCTACTTAAAATAAATGTATAAATGTAAAAATATTTCGTTATCAAAGACCAACAAGTATAAAATAAATGAAAGTTTAAAAAACACTAGAAAAACACGCTTTTATAAATGCACGTAAAAACCAAAAATAAATTATGGATCGTTCAAGTTGTCTCTATTTCTGGGCTGAAGTGTAAACTTTGTGCTTTTAATTGTAAAAGCGTGGGGCGCTGGAACAGGAAAGACTTTCTTGTTAACAAATACTAATACTAACTTCCTGGCGGAAGCTGCATGAGATCGCACAAGCGCATAACGTTTATGCCGCCAAAGGGTTGCCAAAGGGAACCAAAGATATCTCGTACACGAACAAGAACTCTACATTTTGGCACTGTTGACGCATTACCCTTATGTACTTAATTTCCTGAAAGAAGAGGCGTTAAAAATGTTGGTGAATGTCGTCTCTCCTCGCTGTTGGCGCATGTTTTGTCTGAGTTCGACAAACTGGTACTTTGAACAGACTTTTAATGTAGAGCCACCTACTAGTCGTGTTGCAACTCCAGTTAGAGCGCCAATCTGTGTAACGTGCTTCCCGTAACATCACTTAACTTGATTTCTCAGCAAGTTATACAAAAAGTCGTTCCTGTTCCAGCGCACCACGCTTTTACAATCAAATATTATAATTAAAAGCACATTCACTTCAGCCCAGAAATAGAGACAACTTGAACGATCCATAATTTATTTTTTGTTTATACGTGTATTTATAAAAGTGTGTTTTTCTAGTATTTTTTAAACTATTAATTTATTTTTTATGCAATGTTTTCCAATGCTTAGGCGTTTATGTTTGCTTTTCGTTGTACTTTTTTTCGAGCTTTCTACTCGTCTGTACGAACATCGCTATTAGGTACTTATATAAACTCCCGCCTATTTTGCCATGGGTCAGGCGAAAACTATTGAAATCCACATGATGACGAATTCGAAACATTTTGTGTTAATTAAAATTGAAAACAATACAAATAATTTATCTACGCCTTTGCAACTTTTCGTTCGAGTTCCAAAGTGATGTTAGAGAACAGCATAACAAATTGAATTGGCTTCCTTCAAATATGTAGTGATGATACAATTGGTTACACTTATCAGTTCTGGCGGGAATAGAAGTTAAAACGTAAAGCTCCAAAGTAACTGAATAGTTTGCTATTCAGTTTAATTAAAGTACAAACTATCTCCCGTAAACTGGCAGTTTAGTTTAAGTGATAACTATCAAGCACGTCTGTGGTAACTTGTTCTGAGACTATCTTCTCAACCTTCGGTGTACGCGAGGCACACATAGTTAAACAATCACTATGGCCCGTATGTTGGTACCTAAATAGTTAAAACTATGTAAAGTCAGGGAAACCAATTTCTAAGCAAATTGACTACCAACTTATATTATTTATTTTATTAAATTAAATAACAACTAGAACACTTTTAAATACTCTTCCAAGAAGATGTTATAAGTCACATGTATAGCCAACAAAAAATGTAATGACTTGTAAGTAAAATTATAAAGAAACTAGCTGCGCCCCGCGGTTTCATCCGCGTAAGTCTCGATCCCGTGAGAATATTGGGATAAAAAGTAGCCTATGTCTAAATCCAGGGTGTCAGCTACCTCCATACAAAATTTTATCAAAATTGGTCCAGCCGTTTGAGCGTGAAGAAGTAACAAACAAACACACTCACAAACTTTCGCCTTTATAATATTAGTGTGATATATACTAATTAAATAATTATAAAAATGACAACGTTTACAATACAATACCTCTTTCAATTATTATTAGCGCTAATTGAATTAAGAGCGTTTACGACGTACGGCATTTCATAGAAACTTTCAAGCCCTTGTTTTTCGAAATGAATGAACCAATTTTAATGAAACTTCATACGCATAAGCAGGATATAAAGGCCTAAAAAGTCCTTTATAATATTTTAAGAATATTTTCGAAAAATAGTGTTACAGTCAAATTAGACCGATTTAAATTTTTCCATAGAAACAGAGATTTCCAGTTATCTGTTTTTAAATAAGGCATTTCAAAAATGTTCATAACTAACTTTTTAGACCTATGTATCCTGCTTATGCGTATGAAGTTTCATTAAAATCGGTTAATTCATTTCGAAAAACAAGGGCTTGAAAGTTTGTATGAAATGCCGTACTCCGTAAACGCTCGTAAGGCTCGTACAGGCTCGCGCGATAACGCGGGCGCGACAGGCAACGACAAAGAAATTGTGCGACAGGTTCTGCCCAAATATATTCTCCGATAATACTGTAAAGGCTCGTACAAACTAGTGCGATATCGCGGGCGCGACGCGTCGCTAGTAGCACAATTTCTTTGTCGGTGCCTGTCGCGCCCGCGATATCACACGATTCTGTACGAGCCTTAATAGAATGAATGATACGTGCGGCTCGTGACATAGGGGTAAACTTGAGCAGGTTAGTTCTAGCCGCTGGCACTTCCAAACTTCTAACAACTGTCCGTACCGATACGCAAATTGTGATTTGAACATATCTTTGACAGTTGTAATAAATGGCTATGTCACGGTAAATTGACGTAGGGTGTCAATTTGTTTTACAATTAATTTCCCTACCTCACATAGAAGGAGCTTGTGGCTAAGTAATAATAGCTGCTGCACGGGTCGATAGATCAGGTCAAGCTACGCTTGCCACGGTTGGTTTGTGGATGGGTGACCATCTTTAAATACCCCTCCGTGCCTCGGAAAGCACGTTAAGCCGTTGGTACGGGCTGTCATTTGTAGATCTTTGACAGTTTTTACTGGTCGTTAGAAGGCCGGAAGGCTGACAACCAGTCTTACCCAGGAATATCGTGTTACCCAGTAACTTGGTTGTGGAGGTCAGATAGGCAGTCGGTCCATGTAAAATACTGGTATTCAGCTGCATCCGGTTAGCGTGTAAGCCGAGCCCAACATAGTTGGGCAAAGGCTTAGCAGATGACATAGTGTTAATTTTTTAAGCTCACAATAATTTTCAAGCCTGTATTTATACTCCGTGAAGAACTCTTATGTCCACAATAACCGTATCTTTGCGTTCTAAAATCCGATAACACAGCGAGCTCGTAACCGAGCGAAGATTAACTAAATTGTAAAATATCGTTTTCTGTCTCGGTATCGTTGTAGGAATAAGTTCATTCACTAGTCCATGGTCTCGTTAAAGGAATTACATGCTTGTTATCTACATCCTTGGGTATTGTAAAACTGAAAGATTTTGTAAGTACACACTTTTATCAGCAAACAAGAAAATGTATCATCCGGAAGATATCTGTTTAGTTCTCTGTTGAAATCTGGCAGTGGGCCAGTCGTATCTAAGGATTGGTTACAGCGGAGCCTAAATAATATAAAACTTTTTACAAAAAAAAAAACAAACAAACGACTTCCGATATTAAAGTTATTTTTCACTTTGTAGGGTTTTTTTGTGGTACCTAATAAATAATAAAATGCTTTTATTGATTCTTTACAATTATTTCGATACGCACACACATTATTATTTCCATTAAAAAAAAACATTCAAATTTACGTATATTATAATAAAATTCATAATGGTTAGAAAGAAAGAAGAAAGAAAAATTATTTATTCTGCACAAACAAAACGCACAGTACAACAAAATAAGTCAAAAAAAAAAAAAAAACATACTAAGTAGCCAAAGCCTCGCATCCAATACTTTAAGCATTCTGACAATCTTGTCCATTGGTTGATGTCAGGGACCAAAGACAATTTACAAAGTGTTTACTAAATAGTTTATAATCTCATTCTATATATATTAGTCTATGGTCTATGTGATGACAACAAAGTCGACAAACAAACAATGAAAACAAAAACAAAATGCCGATTGCCGAGTGGAAAAATAACTACTTTTGAAACAAACAAACTATACTAATTATGAACAATTACAATAACCGTGCGTCACATCTGTGCAAGAACAGGTCTCTGCTCAGCAAAATGCTGTGACTTCGGACAAACCTATCGTCACAGCGCTGATTTTCAGCAGAAACCATGGAATAACGTAATGACGCCCCCCTGTGTGACATAATAAATCGGGTAAGTAAAATAAATTCCACAGAATAGTATGTGTGATTCTGATTATAGTCAATATGTAGTATGTACTTATCGATAAAAATAAAAAGTACTTATATATATTTACGTGTATTAATGCGTAATTGTTAAAATAAAAATGAATAATACATAAACAAACACTGTAATACAAATAAATGGAACTAAAAAATTACTTAATAATAATATAAATTCGATACACTAACAATACTCTACAAAGATACAATTAAGTTTTGATTTAGACACCATAATTTCAGATGCACCATGGGACTTACGATGGCGGCCATTTGCAAACGGCATTCATCATCAATCCATGGCGTTGGCAAACGTGAACCATGCTTTTTCGCACAGAGCTATAAATTTGCTCATTGCAACAATGCCAAGCCTCCTGATCCTAATGGTAAGTGTTATTATAGGTATTTGTATTGCACTCCTTACTAAATAAATTGAAACAGAAACCCATGGAGTTATACCTAATGTACGTACGTAGTACCTACATAAAGTACAACTCAACGCAGAAACCCAGCCTTACATTAAGTAAAATTGAAATTATACCAATATTGTCCCACCCAGATAACGTAGCTTCAAAAAGACCCCGACTCCTGTAACAATGACACAGACCGGACCTAAACTGGGAGGAATCAGCCGCCATTCAACTGTTGGAAAGCCATATCCATTGCCCGTAGGCCATGACCCTCGAGGTAAGTACAAAAAGAGCAGCTACTGTTTAGGTACTAGTTCTAGTTTACAATCATGTTGATTGCTGGATCTGCATGAAATATTTCTTTAGGACACTCACAAAATGCTTTTTTGTTCTCAGGACTCTTACTGGTGGAGGAATGTTATTCCAACAGTGCGTGGCGGCGTATCTGAAGGACCCCCTGAATGCTGTAGTCCTATGTGTCGATGTACAAAGAGGTTGGGTAGAAAAACGTGGTTCGTATTTGCTCTGCCTCCAACTTAACTTCTCAAACAAATAGTGCGGTTTTTGTGTAGTGACTACTCCAAAAAGTAAACTAGCCATATGTAACTTTCTCCTAGCAGCCATTTTCAAAATATTATTTTCGTTTATAAAAGGAGTGACATGACTTCTAGGTGGTATCCTTACACAGAACCGTGTACATGCATTTTGTATGCGTTGTATCAGCTTTTCTGTTCTTACTAACAGGCATGGGCCATACACAGTATCACAATAGTTAAGTCTTGATAAAATTAAACTATCCACTAATTGTTTACGTAGATCAACACTCAAGTAGTCTCTAATTGAATATAGGAGTTTCAATCTATAAGAACAATTCCTTGTGGAGTTACTGATGTGCTTCTCAAATCGTAGTTCCGGATCTATGGTTAACCCAAGGTTGCATGCTAACTCTACCCTATCTATTTTTTCCCCTCTGATAACAACTTCTGGCTTGGCTGACAGTATCGCGCTGATCATTTTCCTACTTCCTAAAACCATAAATTTAGATTTCAGTGGGTTTAATACCAGTGAGTTATTATCGGACCATACCATCACTCTTTCAAGATCATCATTGATTTTTTCCACTGCCTGTAATGTATCAGCTGGTTTAAAAGTTATATATAATTGAATATCATCTGCGTACATGTGGTACCTGCAATGCTGAAACGACTGAATAATGTCTGCACTGTAAAGGATATACAGAAGAGGCCCTAAAATTGATCCCTGAGGCACACCACGTGGCACCTGTCGAGCGGGGGATGACATTTTAGATCCATCCTCCCTCTGGATTTCAACGAGCTGTGACCTATTTTGCAAGTAGCTAGCGAACCACTGTATTGTTTCCGTTGTAAAACCATAATAGGCCAACTTGGAAAGCAACATAGTGGTATTTATTGCATCAAAGGCCCGTGAAAAATCCAGCAGTGCAAGGATTGTTCCCTCCCCCCTGTACCGTGCCTCCAGGATTTTCCCCACTACATCAGAAAGGGCCGTGGATGTACCACGGCCCTTCCTAAAACCAGACTGCAGGTCGGGGAGCATACTGTTTGCTTCCAAATATTCCAACATTTGGTTGTAAACCACCCTTTCTAAGACTTTAGATAAGCAAGGCAAAATGCTAACAGGACGTAGATCTTTAAACGTACTTGGGTTGCCGATTTTGGGCAAAGGACGCACAATAGCACACTTCCATAAGTCAGGAAAACTGTGGGTATCTATCGACTTATTTACAATTGTGGTGATAGCCTGAAGGGTGGTTGGTAACGTTAACATTATCATATCCAGACTCATTCCATCAATCCCTTTAGCATTTGACCCCAAGCTCTTAATAATTTTAGAAATTTGATTCTCCTTAACATTTCTAAGCTCGAATTGAGTTTCACCAAATCTATTCATATCAAAATGTGATAGCTGTGATGTGGGCAGTATGGACTGCCCTGGCACATCGAGAAATGCTTGGTTTATCTCATCTGGGTCATTGGATTGTCCAGGTAGCATACCTTCACTATGTTCTGAGAACACATCTGTTTTAAGATTTTTCCAAAGCTGTTTGGGGTTTTTTATCTGACTATTAATGTGCCTGTCAAAGTATACCTTCCTTTCCTGCATTAGTGCTGTAATAGCTTGTTTCTTTAAATCTAAATAATATTTCTTTTTAGTCTCTAGCTTGTCCAAATGATAATTATTTTTTGCCTCGTCTCTCAGCTTCATCATCAATCTAATATTATCTGTTATCCACGGTGTGGGTCGGTCTCTAAATATCTTACTCTTTATGGGTGCATGTAAGTCATATAATTGGGTGATAAAGACATTAAAATATTCAATCATGCTATTAACATCTGGCAGTGAACTAATTTCAGACCAAGGCATTAGTTTCAGATCCACTGCAAAGTAGTCCATCAGTATATCCCTTAGCGGCCGATATTCAACCAGCCTAGGTTTGCTTTTTACCTTCTTTATGACAGTATCACATACAATAAACGAATGATGACCAAGTTCACTGACATGACTCACTAGTACATTACGAATCCCTACATCGGTACAGATCACATCTATAAGAGTACTACTATCCCCTACAAAATGAGTTGGTGACTGCACTACCTGATTTAAATTGGTATAATTTAGGAATTCCATCATATCTTTTGTTTTTGCATTGTTCATATCCAATAGATTAACATTGAAATCCCCCAGTAATACCAAATGATCGTAAGGTGCCAATGCGCTAATACTGTCAGTTATTCCATCCAGAAATTTTGACAATTCAAACCAGGGCGGTTTGTATGCAGTTCCAATCAACAACTTTGTACCATTGATAGTAAGGTTCAACCACATCTGTTCCACATCAGACTGCTCGGAGTGTGGCCGTACACGCGCCCTAACTCCTGTTTTAATGTAAAACGCTACACCTCCACCTCGTCCCCCGCGTATAGTCATAGGGCGCGGCACGTGCTTTAACCTGTATCCCGGAACCTTAGGCGCACACCCCTCCTCGCCAGGTCTAAGCCACGTTTCGTTGATTGCCATTATATCCACTGAGTGTTGAGACATGGCAAAAAGAAACTCGTCCTGGTTAGTTGCCAGAGAGCCCGCATTGAACAAACCAAACTTTAAAAATTTTGACTTAATCATTTATGTAAATAGTAATGGCTGTATATGTATATTTATATCGTAATGCTAATATTTTATTAATATATTCATTATAGTAACTTTGTTTATTTCTTTCGTTTAAGTAATTTTTATACATAAGTTTTAGTTCTCGTAGTAAATAAATAAATGTGTTACCTTTACAATAATGCTCCCAATCATAATGAAATGAAAATAATATATATCTATTGTTTGTAAATAATGTTGCTGTTAGTGTGTAGATAATAATAATTGTAAATAATATATATATGTTCCTTGTATTGCAGTACTCACTTTGATATTCCCACCTCCCCATCTCACGACAGATATAACACACAGCCACCCTGTTCAATAAAAGATTACACCTAGAAAAATTAACCATAACAAAAAAGTGTGCCACATCGAAAAAAGTTTTATTTGTTAGTGTCCGTGTATGGTCCAATAAACTGTATAATATCTTCCTCAGATGCAATCCTGTGAGTGGATTCTCCAGGCTTCTGCCGGATCAATATGCGACCGCGCTTCGTCCATACGAACCGCCATCCATGAATCCCTGCCGCTGCCCTTGTTTGACGAAACAAATGCTGATTAAGCCTGGTCAACCTCTCATTGACAAAGAAGCGTACTGGCTTCCCAGAGACTCCGAGATTCTCAGTTGTGGCATCACGTCGCACGCGGGCGCTGTCCAACACGGCGTCACGCTGGTCACGTCGAGCGAGTCGCACCATGATAGCGCGAGGGCGGGGCTCTGTTGAAACTATGGGGCTTGTCGCTTTAATATTTCTGCCGCCTACTCGCTCTGCGCTCACGATGTCGCGATCCTCCAAAGCGACTCCTAGTTTAGTGGCAATTAGCTGGAACAAGTGTGTTGGGCTCTCCGCTTGCGACTCAGGAACGTTCGCAATCACAAGATCGTTTGCCATTAGCTCCTGATCCCTGTCATTGAGGTCCTTCTTGAGCTGTTGGACCACACACTCCACTGTATTCAAATTCGTTGTATCGTATTCGGTATCCTGACGCTTTTCCAGCGCCTCCAATCTGGACTCAATCCCATCCATACGGGCGTGACTAGAGTCGTGAGACGCCTTCAACTCCGCTACGTCTTTACGAAGCTCCAAAACCTCAAATCTCAAGGTGCGTAGCTCCTCCACTACAAGTTTTAAAGCGGATCCTATGTCCTGCGGGAACTCGGGAATCATCTTCGAAACGCAGTAGTCTGTGTCCACATCCACAGTTCCGACGGGGGGAGGCGTCAACACCCGCATGAGCGCATCCACCGCCACAGGCGACGGCGGTGCAGTGATTGACTGAGGCGTCAACGGTGCAGCAGTTGATAGAGGCATCGGCGATGCGGCAGCTGACAGAGGCGACGCCGAATGCACCAACATAGTTGACGTTGTGGGCGCCGCCATCTCCAGCGTCGCCACAGCTGGCGGCGTTGACATTGACCTGGACATGGACGACGACTGCTCACCCCGTACCTCTGCCACACAACCTCGTACGGGCGTTTCGGCCTTATTGTCCCTGCGGACATTTTTCCTGCACTCAGGGCAATGCCAGGCGGAGACTAAGGGGTCCTTCGTAGGGAGGCCGACGCACACTCGGTGATAAGGGGTGGTACATTTTGTGCACCTCGCTGTATCAACTGCTGACAAAAACCACCACACTTTACCGGCATTATTTACAAGTATTGGTATACAAATTCTGTTTACGTTTTCGTTTTTATTGAATATTGTGGGTACCTATATACGGCTTGGAGATTTGTATTTTTTTTACGCAATAATTATACACTTAGGAAGAACACACGAGATCTCACTACACTGTATATTCTGTATTAATTTGCTGTACACTTTATTAAAAACCTTTTTGACACTATAACGTCGTAATTTTATTTTATTTCCGCGAAAATCTTAGCAACGATTCTACCAGTACAAACGTCAAAACGTCACTCCCTTATCCCGTATCCCGTTAGTTAATTTATTAATTGTATTAATTAATTGATTTGTTATTTCATTATAAGGACCGCCTAGCGCGGTAAAAGCCTCCTCCATCTGTCTCCATCTTGTTCTGTCTCTAGCTAGTCTGCTCCATGTTTTTCCTATTAGCGCGGTAAAAGCCTCCTCCATCTGTCTCCATCTTGTTCTGTCTCTAGCTACTTAGTCTGCTCCATGTTTTTCCTATTAGCGCGGTAAAAGCCTCCTCCATCTGTCTCCATCTTGTTCTGTCCCTAGCTACTTAGTCTGCTCCATGTTTTTCCTATTAGCGCGGTAAAAGCCTCCTCCATCTGTCTCCATCTTGTTCTGTCTCTAGCTAGTCTGCTCCATGTTTTTCCTATTAGCGCGGTAAAAGCCTCCTCCATCTGTCTCCATCTTGTTCTGTCTCTAGCTACTTAGTCTGCTCCATGTTTTTCCTATTAGCGCGGTAAAAGCCTCCTCCATCTGTCTCCATCTTGTTCTGTCTCTAGCTACTTAGTCTGCTCCATGTTTTTCCTATTAGCGCGGTAAAAGCCTCCTCCATCTGTCTCCATCTTGTTCTGTCTCTAGCTACTTAGTCTGCTCCATGTTTTTCCTATTAGCGCGGTAAAAGCCTCCTCCATCTGTCTCCATCTTGTTCTGTCTCTAGCTACTTAGTCTGCTCCATGTTTTTCCTATTAGCGCGGTAAAAGCCTCCTCCATCTGTCTCCATCTTGTTCTGTCTCTAGCTACTTAGTCTGCTCCATGTTTTTCCTATTAGCGCGGTAAAAGCCTGCTCCATCTGTCTCCATCTTGTTCTGTCTCTAGGTACTTAGTCTGCTCCATGTTTTTCCTATTAAGCCTGATGGTACCTACCCCATACAAATTCGAGTACCACTACCTGCTATATACATTACAGTGATAGGAAGTTATTATAGGCTCTAGTATTGTCATTTAAAATTAGAAATCGGATCAGGTTTAGAATGTGTTGAATTATTGCATTCGTCCTGTTCTGTCGGGAGGGTCTACTCCGAACATATATCCGAAGTATCGGCCGAATGTTCGGTCGTTTCTTTACTACGGCTAACTATCGCTGACTACGACGAAAAAAAAAGATAGTCGCAGAGATAAGCCAAAGTCAAAACTGTGACTTGAATTCGGGTTAAGGACTCAAAGTCAATAAGGAAACTTTGGAAGTTATAAAACGGCCGAACATTCGGCCGATACTTCGGTTTAGCGCTGCGGAGTAGACCCCCTGTAGTTGTCCGTAGTTTGTTTCTCATTAATTAAACAATTATGTGTAATAAATTCGGTCCTGCTATCTCCGGTCCACTGCTTCACGCTTCTTGGGATCGGCGGGGTGGCTAGGTATGAATCCAGGTTAAACCACACTACACATATTGTCCACAGGTGCTGGTTATGTTATTTCCTAGTGTCTTGCAGGGATTGTAGCATTAAATCACTGAAGGACCATTTCTTTTCAGAAAAATGTTTTTGTTAGCGCGGAGCGCGTTGGGAGATTTTGACACGTTGATACAGTGAGAAAGTGCGCGGGGACGCGGCGCTAGTGTGCTCATTAGTAGGCCAATCCGATCGCTCAGCGAGTGGACTAATGAGAAGCCGAGAGCTTCATCGAATCAGCAATTACACATAAAAGCTTAATAACTAGTTGTGGGGTGAAAAAACAATCCTAAAATTCAAAAGAAGAACGGTACTTAACATGCCGCTCGCCTTGAAAGAATGTAGGTCTTTCAATATTAAATCAAATAGGTACAATAGATAATGTTACACCCGAAAGAGAAATGAAAAAGCATGAAGCCTTAAAAGTTTTAAATTTAAGTTATTCTAACTTAAGATTACTTAACTAAGATTCGCAACAATGTTAACTAAAATTTCCAAATAATTATTCTAAGGGCAAAGGACATATTTTTACTACTGAACGTTTCACAAAAGTTTTGCCCATTTGTAAAGTTACGACACGAGTAACATTATCGGAACCCGGATGAAGAGCATGGACACGAGCCAGTCTCCATTGTAATGGTGGTAAATTATCATCTCGTACAACGACAATAATACCTTCACGGAGTTGCGAGCCGCGATCTCGGAACCATTTATTACAGAATCGAAATAACAGTGCTGTTATTCTAACAAGTTTGCCTAGAGTGTTTCTACGTAGCCCGAACCATGTGCTGGCTTAAAAATTAGTACATAATAATATGTTGTTATTAACTAGGAGTACGTGACAAACAGTTACACTTTGTAGTAAGCACTAAAGCATGCTGATTTCAAGCAAATGCTGAGTAACAGACAATTAGTATATGAATGCGAAATTACTAGCAATCAAGCATGGTTTTTGATAACTTGTGTATTGCGCTGCTTTTACTACACTTACTTAAAATTATAAATATTTGGTACGATTGAAAGAGCCGGCATGCAATTGTACCTTTTTTTTTTGCGTAGGAAATTATTAAATAACATCTCCCGCTCTGTATCCCTTTCGGACAAACTCGCAACTCTTGCAACTGTACCTACCACTGAGATTGTGATTAATTGTTCAAACGTCTAGCTTGCAAAATTAATATGATTAATGTACTCAAAACCACCATTAGGTAAGTATCTACTTTATAGAGCTGAAAATAATAACAAGTTTACAATTAAATAGCAGTGTGCTGCTACTCATCATTACCAGTAAGTATATTTGTAACTCATGGCCTAAAATACATAATCTTCAATATCTTCGCCTTATCATTATTAAAGATTATTGAACCTGACTGGGTATAATAATAGTTATCAGTGATAAGGTTTGAAAATGATATTTGTTTTTGTTATCAAACAAGACCTGATGTAGGTGATGCAGGTATTGATATCTGATTATGAACCTATTTTTTTAGATTTTAAAGACAATGGCAAAATAAGATGTATGTGGTGGCTCACAGCCTACACACAGCCTACTTACTCGATTAAATGAACAATGAACTACACTTATCGCACATTTACGTGTACTTCATTCTGTAATACAATAAAACAAAATAGTACAGGTACTTGCAGGTAGGTCATTGTAAGGATAAAATGAATTATCAAAACCGTTGGAAAAATAAATAAACCGTGACCAAGTATTTTTTTTAAATTTATTTATTTATATTTATATTATTTACCAAAATTATTTATCGATTCTACAACACAAATGTTTAGGTAATCCTTTTTCAGCTATAATATTTTCAAATAAATTATTCAGATATTCCGAATAACATCTTATGTAGCTCGCAATAAAATGCAAAATAGGTACAGAACTGATAAAATGCCCCAAGCCCCAATGCCCTGACCAAAACCGCCTGCCTGACGTGAATGCCAATGTCCTGAAATGCTTCAAGGAATTGTCCGTGCAACGCAACGTGAGCCACTTACTCTATGCAGATGTTATCTATAACAAAATTATCGAATTTATTAAAAACATTTATTTAGGAGCGACCCGTGTTGAACTATTTATGTACTAAAAGATGGATAAGCCACGGCAACCAGAGACCACAAAAAAATTAAGGGGATTTGAAGTCATCAGTAAGTAAACACGGACCTTCACAAAAACTGAGATGTTTGCTTATTAGTATTTTTAGTGCAGTCGTACTAATTTCACGAAGTTAGAAAACCAAACATGGAGGAAATCATTCGGCAAACGTTTGAATATCATGAACATAAAAGACCAACGACCTATAGACAGCAGATAGAGCAATATGTATGGGAAAATGCATTATGGATTATGTTTGTGATATACTTTATTGAAAGAGTTGATTTATTGAGCTATTATCATATGTTCGTTCGATTTTCATCAGGAATTTATTAGTAGAAGCGCAGTCTATGAGCTGAGGCTTCCTCACTATTGAAGGGTGCGCGCGGGCACCGGTTCCAGCACACCCTAATTCCCTAACACAGTTTGAATCGCATTCGGAATAATTTTAAAGTATATTGCTAATCCATTGCTTCATATGTCAGAAAAAATTGTCTGCTCAACAACGTAAATAACGCAATAAATGTTGTTGAACTGTCAAATTGAAACCGATTCCTATCGTTAGTATGTGACGCGATTAGCCCGCTGGACTTGCCAGTTTCCTCACATGGTTGACAACAAATGTTTCGTTTTATTCCTGCGACCAGTTTTTATGGTTACCTATATCTTCTTAGATTACTCTCTCGTGAGCATACATTTAATTTTTGCTCGCTCCTAGCAAGCAAATGTTCAAAACCTTAACAAGGACATTAACCGAAGGACAAAAATACAAAAAATACAAAACAATAAAAAAAAAACAGTAGCTCACGCTATTACCCACTATTCAGATTCATGGTTAAACTTCAACAATATAATACAGAGATAAGAAATCGGAAATCATGAATTCATGACACACGCAAACACACATACCTCTGTAGTGGTTTATTACATGGCTCTTACCACAGAGTACAGTAATCTTTTCATAACCATATTATTATAGGTAGGCATAGATATGTAGGTAATGATAGTAAATGTTCTCTCTAGTTTACAGATAAACTGTTCACGTAACCATTGAAACCTGCCTGTGGGCGAAAGTGTATTTAATCTACTAAGCCAACGAACATGCCAGTTTTGATGTTTATTAGCAAGAAGATAACTTAACTTAACTTTACTTAGTAACAGGTATAACCAAAGTCATTTAACCCTAGCTCACTCACCTTAATTTCGAGTAACGTTATCACTAACCATTCGTAAATTTTACGACCGATTAAAACATCAATGTTTATTTAATCAACTTCATTTATGACACAAAACGACCTTAATTAGCAGTCTTAGTTCTCTTTATCCAATAACATATCTGTTTTAAAAATAACCTACATTTAACACTGATTGCACATAGAAACATTATGCTCCTGCAACTCGCATTTTTTCAGCCTTTGCAGAAGTTCGTAGTCATACGACGATTTTTTGTAGCTGCAAGTTTTGCGAGTTTTGGGTACGTCTCTGCTTGAATTTTCCTTGATCAAGGTTATAGTTTTCAAAATATCCGCGAAGATTTGCTCCAAATTTCGATGCAAGTTCGTCTGAAATATTACGACGATCATACGATATATCCCGATCTAGTATGCGTGCATCCGTAATGAATGATTGCGGGTCACTAATGAGGGGAAACAGGAAGGTATTAGAAACGGGTGGGGTGGCGGAGGTCAGAATCTTACCAAAACACTAAATGCGCAAGGTAAGCGTCGTCATTTTTACGAATGGTTAGTGACCCAGGGATAAATATACTTACGGTAGACGGGACAAAGCGAACAATTTCAAAATCTATTTGGTATTACATAAAGGACGCCCCTCGCACAGTTTACTTCTACGAGTATAAGTACTACTTAGTCTGTGATAATGATACATGATTATTTCTATAGGTAGGTTTGTACAAACACTTTTACACGTAAATCATATTTTAAGAACTAGATGAGGTCGGCATTTCCTATCTGACTGATCTGAGAAGAAAGTCCGAAACAAACTCAGAGGTCACAGTCTCTTTTAAAGTCCAGACATAATCTTGGTCAGATCATGGGAAGACCATGTAGATTGGTGCCTGAAATTATCTTTTGGTGAAAGAACCACACAGATTGAGGGGAGCTGTCCAGTCAGTGCACGAATTTGTCAGTAGTCGTGCAGCTCAACTCAGAACTTAAGGAGCTTAACGATTCAACAAACAATAAAAAAGAAAGGACATTTGGGTAGACCGCGTAAATTACTCAAACTGCCAGACCATGAAAAAAACTAACTGAGAAAAAAAACTAAAATACATAATGACCCACGTAGTCTTCACGTTTACAATAATGAAAACTGTATATTGTGGTTCTGTCTCGCGTCATACGCTCCACATGACAGGTCGCCCTATCTGTTTTGGTATTGCAAACCTCGTAGTTATAAAATGCTATGGTTTTTTTTTTGCGTTAGTATTTTATAATTTACCGAGTATTTAGATAAATTAAATAATTTTCTTGGGTATGACAAACTAACTGACGGTTGGTAATCAATAGTTGGTGTCGGTAAAATTGTTTCGTGTCAAACTTGGCTGTTATGTAATTATACTTCGTTGCTTCGTCCTTTGAGATTAGATAACATTGTAGTAATACGTCTAAGATATCGCATTTCACCCACTAAGTTTGAGTTTTTTTTTTTTTTTCGGTGGGTACTTTGTCTTCCTTCTCGTTATGCCTGTCTGTAGTGTAGTTCATTCGCGTTTTAGTGCGTCGCCGATCACCACTTACTTTCCCCTTTTTGTTGAAACTTGAAAATAAGAAACGGAGTCACAAAAACGACGACAGTGATTATTTGAGAAGAAAGATTCGAAAACTTGAAAAGAAAATCAATAAACGTGCCCCGTCGCGAATTCGAATTTGTTCGGAAAGCAGTAGCTCATCGGCGAATATTATTCTATCGCCTGAGCTATTGGATCATGAAGGTAAGCTGAAGTTTCATATTATTAACTAAAGAAAGATATTGTGAATAGTTTTTAGGACTATATCCGTATCATAATTTGACATGACGTCATATTCCAAATAGTGTTGTGTACATCTTATGGGGATGTTACCTTCACAGAATTTTGGATTCCCTGATTCATTGGGTAAATTAAATACCTACCTGCATATTAGTGATTGTGGACATTTGAAAGGAATGTTACCTTCACATTAGTTAATGACCTACTTAAATCTTATGTAGGTATAGAATAAATATATTTAATAGTGTTGTGGATAGTTTTTAAGGACTATCGCCGCTCTAAAACTTAGTAGGTACCTAACTACACAGGGGTAGTGATCCCATTCACTTACCCCAAAATTAGATTCATTGTCATTAATTTGATATGATATTTCTGAATATTGGTATGGATGATGAAGTCGGTGTTGTGGATAGTTTTTAAGGACTATCGCCGCGCTGATTTTTCCAATACCTACATCTGGTACTTATTATATTCCAGATGAAATGGAAGTTCAGCCTGAAGTCGAGTCAGTTCAGATTTTAGATGCGGAAGAGCCCCAACCGGGTACTTCCACCTCAACTACACATGTCCCTGCTACAGATGCGGTACATACAGTGCAGTCGGAATTGCCCGTTGAAGCTGCGCTCGATCCCCCTGAACTGGATGAAGGCATTCTGAATCTCTTGGGTGAAACACCTACAAAAGACAAAAAATATGGACCGGATATTAGAGGTGAATTATCTGTTCGCTGGGAACACATCGCAACGACAGGTTTGACAAAAGATGCTAGAACGGAGCTGCTAGAAAAGCGTCTTGTTCCAAAAAATTGCACAAAGATTGATGCGCCGAAGTTAAATCCAGAAATAAAGGCCGCTTTATCAGATGTGCTCATCAAAAAAGACAAAGCACTGGAGAATAAACAGGTGCAAGTATATCTTGTATTAGTGAAGCTCTCAATACATTGTTTTCCTCGGATCATAAAGACCAGACAGTAATAAAATTGCTGATCGAAGCGGGTCGACTGATGTGTGAATCACAACACAACGAGTCCATGACAAGACGTAGTTTTATATGTTCTACAATAAAAAAAGATATTAAAGATCATTTGTTTAACACTGAAATCGATCAATTCTTATTTGGCGAACAGCTGACCGAGACTATCAGAGCTGCAAAAGCCATATCCAAATCAGGCGCTGAAATTAAAATAAACACACCAGCCAGAAGACCTGCACCAGCGCAGATACCCAGACAGACCCCTACTCAGCCTTTAAACCAGAGGCCTCCGTTCCAGCTGGCGCGGCAAGCGGGAGCAGCGAGGAGGACCGAGCCGTCGCCCCGCCCGCGACCGCAGCAGCGACAGACAATATAATACAAACAAGAAGTATTTTAGAGTCCTTAGGATTTATTATAAATATAGAAAAGAGCTGTATGATTCCAAGTAACGTTTGCAAATACCTTGGTTTTGTGATAGATACGAAAAAATTTTATGTAAGCCTACCTAAAGATAAACGAATTTTAATTAAACAAGAATTACAATCGTTACAATTTAAACCTCGTTGTAAAATAAGACATTTTGCACGCTTGGTAGGCCTCCTCACTTCATCTTGCCCCGCGATTCAGTACGGCTGGCTGTATACTAAGCAAATGGAAAGATGCAAATACCTTGCATTGTGTCACACGAGTAGTTACGATAGCCACATGTCTTTACCACAGTACCTGCAGGACGATTTCTCCTGGTGGTTAAAATCAATTGATGACGCAGTCAAACCCATTAGAAAAGACAGCTACTCACTAGAAATATTTTCAGATGCTAGTAAAAAAGGGTGGGGGGCAGCATGCGGTGAGGAGACCGCCAGTGGCCAGTGGAGTAATTCAGAATGTGTCAAACATAATATAAATTATCTAGAACTCCTGGCAGAGTTTTTGGGTTTACAAATATTTGCTAAGGGATTAAATAATTGTCGAGTTTTACGACGTATCGACAACACAACTGCTATTTCGTACATCAATCGTATGGGTGGGGTAAGATTTCCACATCTAACTGAAATCACAAAATCTTTGTGGCAGTGGTGTCAAGCTCGCGGTATATTTGTGTTCGCTTCATACATAAGTTCAGAAGATAACGAAATAGCAGATGCGGAGTCTAGAAAATCTCACCCCGATACCGAATGGGAGATCAAAGATAATGCTTTTGAAAAGATTGTACAGGCCTTTGGGCAACCAAAAATTGATCTTTTCGCATCAAGGTTAAATAATAAATGTGTTGAGTACATCTCATGGAATAGAGACCCTGGAGCATTGGCTGTAAACGCTTTTACTTTAAGCTGGAAAAATCTTTCTTTCTACGCATTCCCTCCTTTTGCGGTTATACTAAAGGTTTTAAGAAAAATAATAACCGATCAGGCCGAGGGTATTGTTGTGGTCCCATTTTGGCCCACGCGACCCTGGTTTCCACTGTTTCAAAAACTTCTCTGTTCAGAATTGATTCAGTTTACATCCTCTGATAATGTGTTATTGTCTATTTCCAACAGTCTTCCGAAGCTCACGTTGATTGCAGGGAAGTTATCAGGACGGTACTAGGGAACAGAAGAGTACCACCGTCAGCATTAGATATTATGATAGCCTCCCTGTCTGAAAATTCAATAAAACAATATGACATTGCAATTCGACGCTGGTTAAGCTTTTTTAAGACTCGGAATATTAAAATACATGAGGCGTCAATTCCTATGGTAATTGATTTTCTCACAGAATTATTTAATTCTGGTTTACAATACGGATCTTTAAACAGTCATCGCTTCGCTCTGTCTTTGATCTTAGGATCGAGAGTAGGGTCTGACGACCGTGTTACTAGGCTATTTAAAGGTTTTTACAGACTTCGTCCTCCAGTCCCCAAATATAATATCATTTGGGATCCCTCAATAGTTTTAGATTCGTTATCGAAATGGTACCCAAACCATAACTTAAGTTTAGAACAATTGACCAAAAAGACCATTACTTTGCTCATGCTAATAACTGCACACAGAGTGCAGACGATTAGCAAAATAACGCTGGAAAATATAACTGCACATGGTCAGCATATATTAATCAAGATAAACGATTTTATAAAACCTCTCGCCCCGGTTCAGCTCAACCTTGTCTCAATATTCCATTTTATAAAAACCCTCCGGAAATATGTCCGGCTGAAGCGTTGGTAGCTTATATAGATGGGACAAAGTCTTTAAGAAACAATGGTAATAGCCTTTTCCTAAGTATTAAAAAACCACATAAACCGGTATCCACAAATACTATTAGCCGGTGGATAAAAGATATGTTATCAATTAGCGGAAATGACACCCCAATATTTTCTGCTCACTCCACCAGACACGCAGCCACGTCGGCTGCTCATAGAGCTGGTGTTAATATTGACACGATACGAAAGGCCGCTGGGTGGAGTGGCACCTCCAATGTCTTCGCTAGATATTATCATAGAGACATTCAATGTGAACAATCTGATAAGTTTGCTTTATCAATCCTAACCTCTGATTGAGGCACTATGTTAGAATGTTAATATTATTCAAATTTAATTACTTATAGTTTACCCCTAATGAATGAGAAACTACATTTTAGTTTTAGAAAACAATAATAATAAATATTGTTTGATCATCAAACGTTCAATCGTTACATGAGTTTTAATATTTCACCATCTTTCAAAATTATCTAATCTCAAAGGACGAAGCAACGAAGTATAATTGGAGATTAAACGAACTTACCTGAAGTGAAGTTCTATCCAAATTATACGAGTTGCTTCGTCCGAAGAGATTAATTCCCTCCCAACCCTAGAACTCCCAATATCTTAGGTGAAATATTTAAAAGGTTCCAGGCTTTCAACTAAATGAACTACACTACAGGCATAACGAGAAGGAAGACAAAGTACCCACCGAAAAAAAAAAAAACAAAACTCAAACTTAGTGGGTGAAAGGCGATATCTTAGACGTATTACTACAATGTTATCTAATCTCTTCGGACGAAGCAACTCGTATAATTTGGATAGAACTTCACTTCAGGTAAGTTCGTTTAATCTCCAATTTTGCTATTGTGCGAGATGGCCTCACTGAGACATGGAGTTACAGTTTCTCTATAACATTTCTTCTGATAGCCTGTCTATATTATCTTAAATTTCTTTGGCTATAACTAAGAGCGCTAACACACTGGGACGCTGCCAACTAAATGTATTACAGCTCTATGGTGTGTGGCTCACCTGGCGTCCGCTTGGTTACGCAGCCAACCATACGTTTTGTTGGCGACGCAACCTGACTGCGCCGCTATGGCGTCCCGGTGTGTTAGCGCTCTTAGAGAGCTCCGAAGGTACCTATACGGTACAACGGGCTTGTTCTCGAACTACCTCTAATACTGAAACCTGACGGGTCACTGATCCACATCGCTGAGGAGAAAAGAAAGAAAAGTAGATCGCACGTCAGTGGTAACAAAATCAGTATAAGCTGGCTTCGTATTCTACTGAAACTCCGTACTACGCTAGGCCAACTCAAAGTCAAACCCCCTTATTACAAAACAACGTTTATCTTCAGACCCAGGTTTAAACATGGAGCCATTATGGAATTTCGAACTTTATTCCGACTATGGTAAAGGTCCTAAATACAAAACTGACAACTTAGTACCGAACTAAGTTTTCAGTTTTGTATAAAGAACGGTATTTCAATCACTGTTACGTTCTTATTACAAAAACTGGCTCCATGGTTTAAGCCATGTCAAAATATAAATCTTCTTTTGTAATAAGGCGGAAAGTGTTCAAAATCGAAATCAAAATATTTTATTTCACATAAACATAAATGGGCACTTATGAAACGTCAGAAGTTAGGCGCACGGTCCTAATTGGTCGTTTCCGATGGAGAAGAGCCAGCAAGAAACTCCACGGTTTCTCTATTAAAAATAATTGGCTTTCACAATGTTTTCAAATTACAGTGTTAATAGGTATGGGAGGACAGTGTAGGCCTTCACAAAATATAAAATAATACATGGTGCTACCGACATGCGGTTAACTGTACTTAAATTCGACATTTTGTTTTGATGATGCCTGATGTGCTCTTCCCCTTTGTATAAATTATACATATACATCATCAGCCTAGCCTTTACCAACTATGTTGGGGTCGGCTTCCAGTCTAACCGGATGCAGCTGAATACCAGTATTTTACATGGACCGACAGCCTATCTGACCTCCACAACCCAGTTACTGGGTAACCCGATATCCCTTGGTAAGACTGGTTGTCAGACTTTTGGGCTTCTGACGACCCGTAACAACTGTCAAAGATCTACAAATGACAGCCGGGACCAACGGCTTAACGTGCTTTCCGAGGCACGGAAGAATCTTGGTATGAAAAGATGGTCACCCATCCATGGACCATTCGCGCTTAGCGTAGCTTAACCTGATCGATCGACCCGTGCGGCAGTTAATACTTAGCCACAAACTCCTTTATTATACATATACATGTACATAATATTATATATTTTTGTGCTAGCTTGTATAAGAATGTATTTAAGTACTTATAGCATTATCAGACTATATTGTTCTGCTCGGACACAGGCATCCTCTCAGTGAGAGGGAGTGGGCCGTAATCCACCACGCGGGCCCAATGCAGGTTTGTAGATGTCACATGTTTTCGAATTTTTAGTTCTAGGACATGCCGGTTTCCTCACGACGTTTTCCTTCACCGTTTTGAGAGCAGTGGTGATGAAATAATTGACACAAAGTAAAGCGCCTGTCTAGGTTCCATCCCATGACCTACAAACTCGTATAAGTCGCAGTCGTTACCGCTGGGCCACCACTTCTCTATAAGTACATATATATACCTCTATAAGTAAATCAAAAAATTATAAACTAAGTACGCATCAACTTGAGAACCTCCTTCTATTTTCGTCGGTTGAAAAACTCGACAAAATCAAATCAAATTAAATGATTGCAAACTGAGAGTGACAACAACTTTTTCGGAACTTCGTACTGGTAAAAGACATAAGTCGACAGAAGTTGGAAAAAGTTATTATTCTTGTTAGTTAGATACAGAAAGTTAGGCGAAGGATTACAGAATTTTTCAAGTTACCATATACACTGTGTACATCGTAACTTGAAAAATTCTAATGGTATACGTATGCTAATGTTATGAGAATTGTGAAAGTTCATGAGTTTGTAAGTTATTGACACGTTACCGGTTGAACAGCGAAGATGAGGTGAAAAGGTAGAATTTAATCAAGTAGGGAACTTTTGACAAGGCGAGGGTAAAAAGGGATAAAGTTCATACGGATGGGGAAGACGGACACAAAGCGCATGTTAGGTTTATCATGCGCCATCAAGAAACATTGGATTGAACCATATCGTTGTCTACCGTTGTTGATGTTTCAGGCCAAGTGAGTATAATTAAAGTAGAGATGCTTTAATTTCACTATATGGCGACCACTTTGTGACCAGAGCTTTAGCACGAATGCACGATGTAAACATAATGTAAATACGGTCGATTTTTGAATTGAAAATACTACCATCCTATAGCATTATAATGACAAGCACAACCCATAGCTAGGGGTCTAGTCCGCAGCGCTAAACCGAAGTATCGGCCGAATGTTCGGCCGTTTTATAACTTCCACGGTTTCCTTTTTTGACTTTGAGTCTTTACCCGACTTTAGCCTATCTTTTCGACTGTCGTTTTTTTTTTTCGCCGTCGTCAGCGATAGTTAACCGTAGTAAAGAAACGACCGAAAATTCGGCCGATACTTCGGAGTAGACCCCCAGGTATGAATGAAGTTAGTTTGCGACACGAGTATTTTGAATTTTAAAATCATACGTTACGCTTCCTGCTTGTATTCGTGCTAGGCCCACAGTACGATAGGCCCCACGTACTCGTAAGTAATATTATAGCGGCCAGTGTCATTAAAGCAACGATTTCTTAGAAGAGCGGTTCCATCATATTAGAGCGGCCGTAATGAAAATCTGTCATTTTCACTAGTATTTGCTGTAGTTAAAGTTCACCAGTATTTAGTTGTCAAAAGTCGCTCGTATTTTGACAGCCGTTATTGTGTGACCGTTTACCGTTTTCTAAAAGTGCTCCCGCACCGGGAGCATTCGCCTGTAATGTAACGACAGGAGGCAGACCGAGCATTACATTGTGCAATATTTTGATATAACTTGTAACACCAATGCGCCTGTATTTCACCGGTTTTGAAATAAATTATGACACCAATATCGTTTCTTCTGTTTTTTTTACGTAATTAACATGTCGAATCAATTTTGCCGCGTTTAGCACAACGACTGCTTCGTCTGACATTTTGGAATCAACTAAACTAAATGCTCAAAATCGAATCTGAAATGTTACATTACAGGGCTCGACAGTCATGGAGGCAGTATTGTAACGTAATGCTCAGAATCGAATCTGAAATGTTACTTTACAGGTGAATGATCCCGGTGAGGAAGGGAGCACCTTTAGGATACCAAAGTGTAACGTTACAAGATGATATTGTAATGTAACATTGTACTACTGAGTACCTACGTTGCAAGTTATCAAATGTAAGGTAATAAAAAGTTACACTTAGCACAAGCCTGGAATAACCCTCAGCTATTTCGTTTTGTATCAAATTAATCGAAATCAGAAATTAATTATGGTCGCTCTGTGGAATTTATTTAAATTAAATGCGAAAGTCCGTTTCGTTGCTTCAGTCGTTGAATTTTCCATTATTATAAATTTAATTCAAATTAATTAATTTTATGGTTTGTTTATTGATGTTTTCGGTTTTATATTGTTATGCAAAAATTTGTTTCTTTTTTCTAGGTATAAATGACTTCAAAGTTTGTATACAGTCTGTCCTTTTGTATCTAATGGAGGAGAAAGATTAATGATGCCATCTACGGCTTTCCATGGCGTGGTTCTATCGAGGCGGTTAAAAGCTTCTATGTGTCTGGCATTTATCCTTGTTTTAGAAAGACTCTCCCCCCCGCTCCCGCCCCGCGATAGGCTTGCCCTCTATTAAATGGGACTTAAACATAACTGGCGAAATGTGGGTGTATTATAGCTACACCTCTGCCTAACCCTTCGGGGATTACAGGCGTGATGTTATGTTGTTTATGTGTAGAAAGAAAAAGAAAAAATTGTATTTGGGACACGCACAAGAAATACAAACATAGCATTTAAAACTAACTAAGACTCGATGCCAAAAAGGCTCCTATCTCAGCTATTCAAAAAAAAAGTACTGCAGCGCTGGTATTCTGATAGGGCCCGCTGCTTTACATAATTTATTTAGTTTTAATAGGTGTAGTTTTTAGCGAATTGAATTAGCTAGCGAAACTCTCCAGACGTGATGAGTAGCGATGTCTAAAAACGATAAAATAAAACTAAAAATGATTTGATGTTTTCTTTTGAGGGGTCAATGACCGCTGGTAGTGTTGTAACTTGAAATATGACTTCAGATAATCTGTTTTTATTTGTTTATCGTGTTTAGACATCGCTACTCATCACGTCTGTAAAGTTTACAAAAAACAAAAAAACTGATTTATTAAAGAAGAACGGTCACGGTCCTTAGGAAATTTACCCAGGCCCGACACAAAAAGAAAGTATCTCGATATTTTGTTGTATTAAATCTAACATAAATAAATTAACACTATTCTGAATATCAGTGGCTAACACCTCTTTAATGCCATTTGATTTTAGTAACGCAAAATATTTTAAAATTATTTTTTTAATGAATAGCAATTAAGTATATCTATAGTATATCTATTCTAGTACTCAAAGCTCAGTTAGTCTACTAGAGTTTTTTTATCCTCATAAGAAACAGAATCTGAATCTACTGGAATCTATTTTTTTTTTTTTAATATTGCCCATTTTTGTGTCGACTGTACATCTTTTTCAAAATCTGTGTATGCAGATCGAAATGTCTCAAAAAGTTAAGAACTCTCCTAAGACCGATTTCGTGTAGCTACCTACAACAGTTAAGGTACCTGCCCTTATGCCTTCCTTATGCCATCCTGCCAGGATGGATTTTTGAGATGGGGCACCATCTCAAAAATCCATCCTGACGATTGACTGTTTAGCCCCATGATAATGATTTAAAAGATTAAATCTGTAACTATATTCAATGTTCTAACCGTTTAGCTCGTTTTTTTTACAATTTGCTGTAAACTATACAGCGTGTTGCGGAAAGGGTATATACAAATATCAAAGGCACGGAGTCTTTTGGTGATAACAAACTACATGGCAACATTTTTATAACATAGATACACCTACCTATATACCTACATAATTATAAAGCTAAGAAACATTTAACTAATAAAAATGAAATGTTTCCAATTGAATTCTACACATCACTAGACCGTGTCGCCGCCTGTCGTTGCGGCGCCCGCCGTCGCAGAGGTGTGTGTGTGTACTAGGCGTACAGACACAGATAATGGGTAATGACCCTCGTAGTGTGGTGACACGTTTTTTATGATTTAAATTTAATAAACTATAGAAATAAAAAAAATATCAAACGTTTTCAAATTGAATCTTTTTGAGCTGAAATTTTGTACAGAGCTTCTGAACCAGATGCACTCTTCACCCTGTTTGTACGAGTATGGATACACCTTTTCCGTAACACGCTGTAGAGGAATTCAAACATAATGAAATATTGGTCATCCCCCGTAGCAAATAGCGTGATAATATAGCATACAGACCAGAATTAGGGTGCTCGCCCACGAGCGTTTTTCTCGGCGATTTTTGTCAGATTGTGTGTATTCTAACAAAAATCGCCGAATAAATCGCCAAGAAAAACGCGGGCGGGCACCGTTATAGAGAATATCTATGCAAAATTTGTACAGAATCTATCCGGTAGAAATTGCGTCATGCTTTTTTTTTATTTTTTGGGTGAGAAATTATCAAATAACTTCTCCCGCTCTGGGCGGAGCGGGAGGGCGTGTCAGACTTTTACTGACTAAAACCCACCCGTGTTCCTTCAGATGCTTGTGTGCCAGGGCCACGATATCCCTTCGGACAAACTCGCAACCCTGGCAGGGCTCGGAATATACATTCAGACGAATAAAAAACTATACAAAAGTTCTAAAAACTATATTTTCGGCATTAGAATCGATCCCTGACCTCGTAGCAATTACATTTTTCTTTTGAATAAAAGTAGTGAAGTCAAAACTGTACATTGAATATTGATGTACAGTTTTGACTTCGCTACGATTTTATTGTATAGATTCTGTAAGAATTAATCCACAGTTTGTTTATATTTTCATAAAACTTATTGAGGCACTGTTGTATAAGTAATTTAATAAGCGATGAAACAAAAGTGTTTCTGTCTTGAGTTGAATAAAACGTTTATTTCATCATTAATAATCTTATTGTGTACAAAGAGTACACAGTTATTAAGACCGTTTCTTAAGTGTTATCTAGGTACTACCGAAAATATTATCTGTGTTGCTAAAGTCTGCAGTATTTATTCAATTGAGTTAATCCAGCAGGGTAATTACTGCGTAACAGTGTCACAATCCCAATGCTATTCATTTTGACAATTCATCAACATTCATTGTGTTATTTACGTTGTCGAGCAGACGATTTTTTCAAACATATGAAACAACGGTTTGCGAATTTCCTTCAAAATGCTTTGGATATTCTTAGAAAGTGTGTTACGCAATTAGGGTTTTGCTTTATATTCCGCTCACTACAAATTAAACAATTGTTTACTCACAAAGGAACATTTGAAGTTTAACAATTATCAACAAAGACGGCTGATATTGCTTGAACAAGAGCTTGAGAATATTGATTAGTTTAAGTCGATCTATTGGTCGGTACTAAATAATCGCAAATATGATGTAATTTGTTAAGATTTGGAAAAAATCCTATCATTAGTTTAATTAATTATTCCTCAGGGTACATACTGAAAACTTTTCTAACAAAAATGTGACCACAACTTAGTTGGAATCAATATTTTAGTTTGAGTTTTGGTTAGGAGAGTAATTAGACTAAATAATATAATCTTAGATAACATACATGATTTCCCCTAAAGCTGTTGTACACATTTCGTAATGTTATGTTAAATCCTGTGTGACAGGAGCGAGCGTAATCCTACTAGCTGAGCACAAATCCAGACTCTGGGCTAATTCTACGAATTTCGTAATGAACTCGGTAACACTGCCTGATCCGATGAGCGAGCCGAGTTGCTCCCGTTCCTACTGATTTAAATACCTATGCTAACACAAACCTATAGATACCTACCCATAAGCGAAAACTGTCTATTGATTTTCTTTCTGTCTATTGAACAATTTCATTTTCTTTGAAATCTGTTACAGTTATGACATTGAAAGACAACGAAAAATGCAGCCACTGTAGATTTCTTTCAGAGGATCTGAATCAAAGAGTAAAATATGTAAACAAAGAACTAGAATCCTGATTGCAGTTGCAATAAGTTGTAACTTGTTGGAAAACTTAGCACAAGTCCTGTAATATTGTTGAGCGGTTGCTTTATAGATAGATATTATATAGAAGATAATGGAATCTGCGTTTCTAATTAGGTGTTTGTTTTGAACTTCGGCTCATGTTGCTCGATGTACTGTAACTGAACGCGATCAGCACATAAACCACGTTTAAGAGCTGTCAGTGCCATTATTTTCTTTGAAATATCGACACTGACAGCTCTTGAACTCGGTTTAGATGTGCTGATTGCGTTCAGTTTCATTGGTGAAATCAGCCCTAAGTCGTCACTATAACCGCTTAACGTCTTTATCTCAACTATAATGCTAAGCTGTGAAGTTGTTTGTATAAATACTTACTAATATACTGATTGGCATATAAACAACATCCCGTCAGCAACCGTCGGGCCATAGCCCACCAGACACAACACACATCTGGTCGGAAGATCCTCGATCCCGCTCTATGGAAGATGAGTTTACACCCTGTTCCTCATATCTTCATATACTTGATAAATTATTTCATTTCTGTAAGTAGGTTTGTACAAACACTTTTACACGTCAATCATATTTTTTTTTTAAAACTAGATGAGAACGGATCTGACTACGCAATAATAATCCTACTTTAGGTAATCGCTTTACCAAAATGCACTTTAACAAAATGTACTGAAATATTTATTTATTTAATACTTTAAGCACACAAATGTACAAGCAATAAGTAATCACTGAGAGGTCTTTTCCTTACTACATAACATAATCTGCCTATATATAATGTTCCCACTGCTCGGACTCAGGCCTCCTCTTTCTGTGAGAGGGAGTGGGCCGTAATCCACCACGCGGGCCCAGTGCGGGTTGGTGGATGTCACATGTTTTCGAATTTTTAGTTCTAGGACATGCTGGTTTCCTCACGATGTTTTCCTTCACCGTTTTGAGAGCAGTGGTGATGAAATAATTTACACAAAATAAAGCGCCTGTCTGGATTCGAACCTACGACCTACTACTCGTAAGTCGAGGCCGTTAACCATTGGGCCACCACTGCTCCTTACTATTCCTTACTATTATGTATAAATTATTTTTATTTTGAAATCCATTTGTTTCGAAACGCTTGCGATATCACGAGAATATCAATTTTCTGCATCAATTTTCACTTCATGTAGGTACAGTAGTGGTGGGCATTCTCTATCAAAAATATCAATAATTAATTTTATCAAAGAAATGATACGTCACTAACACCGATTGCTGTTGTTGATAGATTGGTTGACGCTGCGCTGGTAGCACACCACCACCGCGAAATCATAGCAGCGAAACCGCAGTAGTTCAATTGTACTGGTTCGCGTCATGTTCCGCTACTCGAATCGGATGCGAGTAGCGGAACATGACGTGAACCAGTACAATTGAACTACTACGGTTTCGCTGGGTTTCGCGGCGAGTTATTTGATACACAAACACGCTGATAGCATACTATCAGCGTGTTTGTGTCTCAAATAACTCACAAAGCTAATGCATTTGTTTGTGCAAGTTTCAAAGCGATATAGATAGATTATTTATTATTTTATTATTATAAATGATTGCATGAATACAATATGTAGGCCTGCCTAGAGCAGATACCTTAATAGAGAAGTTATCCATTTTCAATTATTTACTTCATTATTTTATTACTTTCTATTGCTTGCCCGCTATTACATTGGAATTAAACATAACTGGCGAAATGCACATCACATAAACTCTCGCATGTTTCCCAAGGGGTAGGCAGAAACTCTTTTCCTCTCTCTTGTCGTTCATCCTCTTTACATGTAACTAATAATATAATAAAATTAATAATAATAATAAAATTTATTCAGAATTAAAAATGGGTAAAATACAGTATAAATCTAAGAAATAATGTAGGTATTACAAAGTATGATGCTTGTACTAGGATAAACCTGTATCACAGGCGGCATGAGTTCTTACAATAAAATTACTATTAGGACAACTGATTTCTTAACAATATTTAACAAAAATCTTAAGAATAGGGACATGTTAGTTAATTTATTATTTATAATTTACTTAAACACTAATAATTAAGATCTTAAACATGTAGATAATTTCTATATTATTTTCACGGAAAATAGTTGATAGCACTTAGTTACACGATTATGATTGCGTCTGCAGTATTATTAACTAGGTTGAAACAAATATTGCATAAATCACCTTCAAGGCTACATTACAATTTTGAAGCGGTCGGCTAATGTGCTTAGACAGCGACAAATCGATAGTAAGTAGGACTGCCAAGTGGTCAGGTATATTGTTGATTGAGTAACAACTTAACAAGCGATACAGAAGTCTGGTCTTGTGTATGACGTACTAGGTGCCCTCATAATCAATGGAGTTAATATATCGGTATTCTGCTATTTTCCTAGCGGGGCATTCAGCGACTCCCGTTTTGTGATCACTAGGCTTATCAAAGCGTGTGCACGTTGCACATTTCGGAACGTCAGCTTTTTTCGCGCAGTGACCACACGTAGTAACGATCTCACGGCATGTTTTTGCTGCGTGGCCGTATTGTTGGCATTTATAACACCTTGTTACCAATGTAAAGTCCCTGATAGGACAGGACGTTCAATTTATAAAAAGCCTTGATTGAGGGATTAGGGCTTTACGTATGTCGGCTGAAACTTCAATAACGTAGTTACAGGTCGAAGCATCTCTCTTCCCAGATTTGTGGCTTAATTTTATCAAGGTCAAGAAGGATTCCAAGGACATTGCTGGTAACTTGTCGGCTACATTTTGTTCGAAAATGCAACTGAACACCTCATTTTCAGCCAAGGAAGTCGGCACTCTTACAACCACGATCCGAGATTTGCGCTTACTGGGTTCGTCGGCGGTAAGTCCAGATGTAGAGAGCTGGACTGCGTGCTTCAGTTTATCGGCGTCAAGTTTCGTCTCGGTACTGATAATTACGCCTCGATTTTTTGTTTTTCGTACACCACGAACATGCAGCTTCATTTGCTCAGGCCGTATGATTTTTTGAACCAGTTCTTTCGTTTCGTCACTTGATTTAAATTTATCACTGGGATAAATGGCAACAGAGCTTAGGTTATTGGGTCGAACGAAATCATTTGATCCCTTTTTCACCATATCGGCAAAAGAAACATTTCCTGCAGAACTAGAGTCCTTTGTTGTCTGCTTGAGCTCCGAAATATGTTCCGTCAGTTCGCGCTTTTCTTGAAGGGCATCAATCATGTTATAAGCGTGAATGGCTTTCTGCTTGAGCGATTGATATAGGACTGCCATTTGTGAGGTGCCGGAACCTACTTTACGGCATAGTGTAGAAATTTTCATTTTCTGCTCCGAGTTTAGTTTTCCATCCGCGGCAATAGAGCAAACTTCATTTAGGTTCTGTTCGATGGCTAACATCCATTTTTGAATCTCGGGCGTAGAAACAACATCAGCCGTGGCCGACTCGAGGGCTGGGTTTTGCATAGTCGTCTTTGACGGGGAGGCAGAGGGTTGCACAGGGCCCCTTGGATTAAACGGGCTATTATCCATTTTTTTTTTATCACAAGTTCACTATTTTGTGTCCATTATTAACAAAACTACACTCTAAGCGAAATTTTACAGATGCATTACGACAGTAATGCACTAAAGGAGGTCACTATTATTAAATCAATTATTTATTAAATATTGCTAACGAGCACGTGTGTGCGCTGCAAGTGTCGCGAGTCAATCAACTAGGTGTACTTTAAGTATATCTCTGCCTAGTCCTTCGGGAATTAAAGTAATTTTATTAGCAGTACCTAGGCAATCAGATGAACCACACCGCGAGATGGGGAACTTTCGTTATTAGTAAAAAGTTCTGAAAATGTAGTTATCTCACCTGGTAAAACAAAACTGTTTGCAGTGATTTTCTGATCCCTCTAGTTTTTATACAATATTAGGTTTAGTATATGCGAAACCCGAAACACGTGTCTAGTATTTTTATGTCAAGAATCTATGTACAAAATTTCAAAACTGTATCATGCAAAATCACAACGTTATAAGGTTGTTACGTTACCGGGTTGTCCGTACAAAATCATGCTAACGGCGCAGCGCCCCCGCGCCTCTCAGGGTCGTCTTGCGCTCATTGATAATAATTTGGCAGTAGGTACCTAACCGTACGGCGATTGTATTGTAAGTAATTAAATGGTGATAACATTTTCCATTACACTTAAATATTTTTGGGACAAAATATAACATGGTGTAAAAATTATTGAAATCGATTCAGTTCCTTATTCTGAACAATCTATATTCAGGTTTCGCATATACTGAAATGCGGCTCACTCGGGCTACAGACAAAACATAAAGCGCTAAGTTAATGCTATTAGTGCTACGCCTGTAAAAGTTTTGTAGCAACATGTTACTCATGTCACTATCACTACATATTATAAAATAAAACAAAGGCCCCCGCCGCGCAAATCTAAAGTTTAGGAACAGTCAAATGTATCTTGTATACATGTTTGTTTACATAACAATTCTTTATTTTTTCAAATATTTGCAGGTTCGGAATTTAACATACTACAAAAAAAAAAAAAAATCTCCAAGTAGTATTAACCCGCCAGGAGGGGACGCCCTAGGAGGACATATAGTGACCAAATTGGTGATGTTCTTCAGAAAGGTCAGGTGCGTAGTACTCGCAATCGGCGTGCGTGTATGACCAGATGTATGAACGTAGGCGAAGCAAAAGGAGTATGTAAGGAGCGTAGCAGGTGGCGTTCTGTAGTTTCTGCCTACCCCCATGGGAAGAAGGCGGGAGTTTATGTATGTATTAACATCAGTTACATTTTAATCTAACCCACATACTTGACGCAACAGGCTGATAGGACACAAAAAAGTGTATTTCTGTGTGAGTCTTTGCCAAAAACTTAACACCTGAATTAAAAAAAAAAGAACTGTTATGTTCTATTCTTCCAACTTTTGATATACATACAATATGGCAAACATTTTTTTTGAGCATAATTATGCTCTGCTACCCTTGCGAATCCGGGGCGGGTTGCTAGTGCCATTTAGACGACCAAAAAAAAAAAACATTAAATCTAACCCATATGCTTGACGCAATACGCGTTGATCGCTTTACGCGTCGCGAGACTAAGCGGACGTGTTTTTCGTATTGATTATAATGCAATAAACAATTACGACAAATAAATATAACTATTGCGACGTCAGTATAGAGTAAAGTGTGTCGCGTGTGTCTTGTTGGTTTTTACAAACTTTCATGTGCAAGATGAACTAGATATTTTTTATAAACAATAAAGTGTTTCTGGTAGAATGTCTAACCCAGGATCGAGCCCGTTTGGTCGTAGCCAATTATTACACCGAAGTCCTCCTCCGACGCCTACCGAACCATTACCCCCGAGCGACCCAAATCCACCAGCACCCGCGGAGAATGAATTGCCTTTAGAAGTCATCAGTACGCCGGAGATTCAGAAATGGATAGGATCTATAGATGCCATTCTGAACGAAGTTTGCACAATTGTCGGTGATGGCAAAATGAACTCGGACCAGAAGCTTCGTGTCTCCACTCTTTGCCGGAAGGTTTCCAGTGGGACTTCACAGATGGCCGTTCTATACCAATCGTTAAAGACGAAAACGATCCAGGCCCATACCACAATCCAGCACCTACAGGTTCACCAGAACGTTGTCGACTCTCTCCAGCAGTTCAAAGAGGTCGTAGAGACTAAGTTGAATCCCACGGAAAATACTACTTTTGCTAGCATGGTGAAGAAAGGTACCGATAACTTTGTCCGTCCTGCAAATTTGAGATCAGTCGCCATCTATCCCAGCGATAAGACCCAAACAAGTGACGATACCAAGACACTTGTCCAAAAGTTAATCTCCCCCGAACAACATAAGCTTCATGTCCGTGGCGTGAGAAAAGTGAAAAATGGGGGCGTTATGATCAGCACCGAAAATAACGGCGACATTGAGAAACTTAAAAATTCGGACAAATTAGTTTCATCGGGCCTTACAATAGAAGAACCTTCTAAACGCCGCCCAAGGGTCGCTGTCATTGGTGTCCCCGTTGCCCTTACCGAGAAGGAGGTGTTCGATTGTATTTACGAGCAAAACCTTTCAGACAAGTTGCCGAATATAACTCGGGAGTCCTTCCTTGCGAGCATCAAATTAAGCCATAAATCGGGTAAGAAAGACCTTCCTACCTGTAACTACATCCTGGAACTACCACTAGCTGAGGAAAATTATTATAAACCAAAGCCGTATTTTTATTAATTGGACATCATGCCCTGTGAGAGATTTCACGATAGTCACCAGGTGCTTCAATTGCCAGCAATTCGGACACGCAGCCAAGTTTTGCCGAGAAACTAGTGCTACTTGCAACCACTGTGGAGAGACTGGACACTCCTTCAAGGAATGCAGCAGGAAATCTTCTCCCTCTCAATATGCAACGTGCAAACGTTTTAAGAGAAAATGCGACCATCCAACTGGCGATGTAAGTTGCCCGGCCCGCAAATACGCAGAGATCAACTACATTAACTCAATTGACTATGAAGGTGCCTAAGAGCGCCACCGAATATTTTTATTAGTAAGCACTTAAACAGGTAGCTTATCCTCTATTTATATATCCACTTAGTTTGTAACTAGCATGACAAATCAGCTAATTTGTGATCTAGATAGTTTTTCTGTGTCTGAATCTAAAATCTGTAATGTTGTGGACTGTAAACACCTTCTTCCTTCTGGTGACAAAACGTTAACCCTACTCACACAGAATATTCGGAGCATAAATCGAAACATGCACGGTTTTGAAGTGTTATTACAGAATCTTGACATAAGCTGTGATATTATCGTCTTAACAAAATGTTGGTTGTCAAAACTGACAGTAAACTTACCATCTCTTGACGGTTATTATTCATACAAAACAGACAGAAACATAAACCAAAACGATGGATTAGTAGTTTATATCAAAAATAATTTAAGAACAATCAAAGAAGAACCGGTATTCCAAGATAGTAATTGCTTGATTATTAAAATTATTCCCGATACAGTAGTCATGGCTATTTATAGGCCTCCTTCTCAAAATATGGACAGATTTTTAGACTCACTTGACACAAACTTAAAAAACTTAGCATCTTGTAAAAACATAATACTTCTGGGTGATATTAACATTAACATTGCTTCCGGGAAAATATATACCCATACGATACCCATGTACATAATTATCTGAATATTTGCTCATTTCATGGACTTTTACCAGTTCACTATCACCCCACGCATCAGAGCGGCTCATGCTTAGACCATATCATTCTAAAATCAAAAAATCCATCCAAAACAGTGGTAACTAATTCTTCGCTTATCGATCATCAAGCTGTTTTACTAACATTACAAATAAGTTCACCTAGAAAAAACTGCATGCGTAGCTACACTAAAGTCAATATGACAAATCTTGAAACTGGCATACGCGGTATTAATTTTGACCCTGTTTATAATTCAAACGATGCAAATATTTCTTTGAAGTATTTTATAAATTCGCTTCAATATGCAATAAGGAAAAACTCTTTCACTAAGACAACGCCTAGAAAGTGTGTGAATTAAACCCTGGATCACACCCGGGCTCGTTCGTTGTATAAGACATAGAGACAAACTTCACCTTAAATTGAAACTTGCACCTGATAACGAAATACTTTCTGTTTCATATAAAAGGTATCGAAACTTCTGTAATAATCTTTTGAAAAAACTTAAAAATCAGTATGATAAACATGAATTACAGAAGGCGGGAAAAAATAGTAAACTGGTCTGGAAATTTATAAAAACTAATACATTTAGATCTAAAAATCCCGAACCTCCGCTAGATTTACTATCAACAGAGACAAACCCAGACGATGCGATGAATAAAGTAAACAATTTTTTTGCTAACATTGGTAAAAACTTGGCTGAAAAGTCATTAAATTCTAGTAATTCGTCCCATCAAAACCTGACTACGACATCCTCTAAAATAAATTATTTTGTTTTATTAGATACCGACGTTAACGAAGTAGTAAGAGTAATAAACGGGTTAAAAGATGTTTGTGCTACTGGGTGGGATGACATACCTAATAATATACTTATAAGATTTAAATACCTACTAGCCCCGCCGCTAACCCACATTTTTCAGCTATGTTTATCTAAAGGTATATTCCCTAAATTGCTTAAAAAAGCTGTGGTCACACCTGTATTCAAGTCTGGAGACAAAAACTGTGTGAATAACTACAGACCTATTTCAGTGTTAACAGGCCTCTCAAAATTTTTAGAAAAAATCATTAACAGTAGACTGATAAAATATTTGGAAGATAATGGACTACTTTCAGATAGTCAATTTGGTTTTAGGCCCTTAAGATCAACTAGCCAAGCAGTACACAAATTAACTAATTATGTTTCTACGAATCTGGATAATGGTATGCACACAATTGGGATTTTTCTAGACCTTGCCAAGGCCTTCGACACTATTTCTTGTACTTTACTTTTGCACAAGCTTGAAACACTTGGGATAAGAGGAGCACAACTTCTACTATTTTCTGATTATCTCAGCGATCGGCATCAATGTGTCAAAATAGGTCAGTATACAAGTTCTGAACTTAAAAATAATTGTTTTGGTATTCCACAAGGTAGCATTTTGGGCCCCACGTTATTTTTAATCTATATAAATGAACTGTGCAGTCTGCCACTCCAAAATGGTATCATAATGTCTTATGCGGATGATACCGCTCTATTGTTCTCAGCTAAATCTAGAGTTGAGGTATATGAACATGCTCAGAAAGGCTTTAACATTGTGTCTGATTGGCTCCATGATAATATCCTAACATTAAATGCAGATAAAACAAAACACATTTTATTTACAATGAGAAATACTAACATACCGCTTACTAATCTAAAAATTTACGCACATAATTGTTGCACGAGCGCTGACACTGCATGTTCGTGTCCCACTTTAGCTAACGCTGACCATCTGAAATATCTAGGTGTCACTATTGACTCCAACCTAAATTTCCGCAAACATATCGATTTACTATGTACTAGAGTGCGCAAATTAATATATGTTTTTAAGAATTTACGGAATATAGCTGATTATAAATTAATTAAACAGGTTTATTTAGCTTTGTGTCAATCCATTCTTACATATTGCATAACTTCTTGGGGTGGTGCTGCAAAAACAATTTTACTCCCCCTAGAGCGCGCTCAAAGAGCAGTTCTAAAGGTTGCTACCTTTCGCCCTTTTAGATTTCCTACGCACCAGCTTTACATAGCATGTAATGTGCTAACAGTACGGCAATTATTCATTCTCAGCATAGTTCTACACCAGCACACTGCACTTCCTTTTGACCCAGTACCCTCCGACAAGAGAAGGAAGGACTTGGTTTGCATCAAGCCTCAAATTAAACATGCGTTTGCTAATCGATTTTATGTATTCTTAGGACCTTTTCTGTATAATAGGCTGAACAAGGTACTAAGCCTCTATAGTGTTAGCTATAAAAAATGTAGAACAATCTTATCAGAATATTTAGCGATACTCAATTACACAGACACAGAAAAACTTCTAGAAATTTTGTCATGATTTAATTTATTCCCTCTTAAGTAGCTAGTAGTACTTTTGTATTATAATTATTTTACATAGGATAGATTTAGGTATTAATGTATCAATATGCTTTTTCTCATAGTTGTTAATAGATTATTTTTATATTACTTTTACTTTGTCCCAATGTAATTAAAATGTAAAGTGATGGTCTGAAACACAGGTTTGAATAAACCTAGTTCGGGCGGGTCGCTAAGCATTCTAATTCCGAATCATCATTACTTGCACCTGTAATTAAAAATATTTTAGCTTTAGTTTATTAGTACGCACTATAATTGTATAGGATATTTATACTACTATTGGCTAAATTTACACCTTTTGTAAACGTTTTTATTAAATAAAAAAAATTTAATTTAAGTGACGGGACAATAAATAAATAAATAAATAGGCTGATAGGACAAAAATCATTTTCATTCCTCTGAGCAGTCTTTTAAATTTTAATCGAGGGATTTATTCAGCATGCCTTTCACACAAAATAATATATTTGCTATTTTCAGTTCAATATAATGACGATTTATAGTTTTTAAGGACAGGACATTTTGCCATTTATCAGGTTGTAAGGATTAAAATAGTGAATAGAAAACCTGAATTTGGATAAAGGAGGTGACATGTCATTGATCGATAAATTATTATCCTTCTGACCCCAAATAGGTTATATCCTCGATTACTCTAACAACAGGGTGTTTGGGACGTCTAAGGGTTAATAGAAGACATTAACATCGGTCGAATTCGAAATGTTCGTTTCCACTGTTCTGTAGCTGTCGTGTAACCATTCTCATTGTGATGTTCGTTGGCTTTAGTGACGATTCCGACCAGTGAGCATTTTATGACACTGAGATGAGAATATACTATGGTCTGGTCCAAAAATATGTATGAACGAAAACGAAGCAAAAGGAGTATGTAAGGGTCGTCGCAGATGGCGTTATGTAGTTTCTGTAAACCCCTACGGGAAGAAGGCGTGAGTTTATTATGAAATTCTAATTTTAAATCCCTTTTTAATACCTTAAAGATGATTTTCAATTAGACTTTGTTCTGCCAAAATGTACTAATCCACAAAATTGATTTTATTACGCCAATCGGGTCCTTAAGTGGTATGTTACTTGTAGCGATAAGTCCCCTCTTTGAGGAGTGGCTGGAGAGGCGCCACGGCGTCCTCACCTTCCGCCTGACGCAGGTCCTCACCGGACATGGATGTTTCGGGAGGTTCCTGTTTAGGATTAAGCGGGAGGAAACGCCCGGGTGTCACCACTGTGTGGATCGCCCGGAGGACACGGTGGAGCATACGGTGGAGGTCTGCCCAGCTTGGGCGGAGCACCGCCGTGTCCTCACGGAGGCGATCGGCGGCGGCGATCTCTCGCGTCGGGCCCTGGTTCAGGCCATGGTTCGGAGCGAGAGTGCATGGGAGGCCGTCACCTCCTTCTGCGAAGCAGTTATGCTAGCGAAGGAGGAGGCGGAACGCGTGAGGGTGAGACAAGGTTCGCGCCCTCGCGCCCTTAGTCGCCGCAGGAGACGCCCCGGGCGTCGGGAGTCGCAAGCCGATTTCCGGCCACCGTAGGCGTGGGCCTGCGGACGGCGAGCGATGGGTAGCTCGCCGTCTGATAAGGACCAGGCCCGGGTCGACGGCGCGTTGTGTTCCACGCGCGCTTCAAAGAGATGTCAGCACAAACTGACGGGGTCCGTTAGGACCAATGCCTGCCAGGGTTGCGAGTTTGTCCGAAAGGGATATCGTGGCCCTGGCACACAGGCAACGGAAGGAACACGGGTGGGTTTTAGTCAGTAAAAGTCTGACACGCCCTCCCGCTCCGCCCAGAGCGGGAGAAGTTATTTGATGATTTCCCACCCAAAAAAAAAAAAAAAAGTGGTATGTTACTTATCCTACAAAGACACTTAAATAAATATTCATTAACAAAAGTAATAAAAATATTTCATACTTCTAATATTGGTTTTGGCATTGGGTTGGTTAACTCCTATTAGCAAAAAAAGGCCGAAATTAGTTCTGGCAAAATGTACCTCTACCAATCCACATAAAAATATTGTCTTTCCATAAGTTTGGCTTTTTTTTATTATAACCTTACATACTGTATTAATATGCAAATATTAATAAGATTTGTAATGATTTTAAAATACTAAATATAAAATTGAAAGATTTGCCTTAAATGATTTTTGTCCCGGCGGCGGCGTAGTCAAGGTTTAAAAGTTTCCATTAATTGACAGTTACCGTAAAAGTACTAGTTTTTTAACAGAATGGAATAAAAATCATGATTTTTGGGGCGGCACGTAGTTGATAGCTCAATTCTCTTCGAGCCTCGGAACCTAAAGGTTGTCTTCAAGAAGTCTAAAGTCCTAAAATAGACAAAACGCGCTGTTTCTATATAGTTAACTGTCTTATCTTTCTAACAGACGCGGCGGAGCTTAACCGCCCCGCATAAGAGATGTTATAGGACATTGTAATTTCTCGTGTAGCGTGATTCCGGAAATCTGCACACTCAATAATGGGCCCCCGGAAACTGTCGCTATCACTTAATGATGTAGCACCAAAGCTAAAGGGGCAACATATCCTGAGGTGTTTGAGGGCTGGAGAGGTATTCCACAGCTATAAGAAAAATCCCAGAGCCCGGAAGATGGTCAAGATCCCTACCAGCACTTACTGGAATAATTCCTTCCTCGGAGCACGTTTGCTCTTGCGAACCTCCACTCAACCGGCCAATAAAGGCAAGAATTCCGTGAGAGCTCTGTTCCTCGTCAGTGTTCACTCAGAGAAGACTTCGTCAGAGATGAGGAATAATACTTCGCCCAGGAGATTGGGTTTTTTGGGTCGCTACTGCCCAACACCTCGCTACATGCTGCCCTGCGGGTTTCTGTGTCTCTCTTGGTCTGGCTCCTTACCCTAAACCTGTTCCGGCAAAGTAAACTCTACCGGCAAAACCTGTAGTTCGGAGCGCGCAAGCCCCATCATGACGTCAACGTACAGATACGGCGGTGGGGTTTTTATTATTATTTCAATTGTCTTTGATATATCTCGGGACCCTGGGGTCCCGGACTTTTGGAAGGCGTACGAGGGGCCGAAACCAACTCGCAGAGGCCCGTTAGACGCTTTGTTAGGGTGCTAGGCTGAATGTAGATTTTTTTATTGTCGATTTTTAGAGAGTTAGAGAGTTCCTACTCTCTAGTAATAGTAATAACAGCCGCATGGGTCCATCCATCAATCTAAGCTACGCTTACCGGGGATGCTCCGTGGATGGTTGACCATCTTTACATACCGAGACTTCTCCGTGCCTCGGAAAGCACGTTAAACCGTCGGCCCCGGCTGTCATTCTTGTCAGATCTTTGACAGTCGTTACAGGTCGTTAGAAATCCGAAAGTCTGACAACCAGTCTTACCAAGGGGTATTACCAAGTTACTGGGTTGTGGAAATCAGATAGGCAGTCGTTCCATGTAAAATACTGGTATTCAGCTATATCCAGTTAGACACGAAGCCGACCCTAACATAGTTGTTAAAAGGCTAGGCAGATTGATTTGAGTTAGAGTGTCATCATTATCATTCTCCTGCCCTTATCCCAATTGATTTGGGATCGGCGCAACATGTCCCTTTCTTCCATACTTCTCTATTAGTCGTCACCTCGGTAGTCACTCCCTTTCTGGCCATATCATCTTTCACACAGTCCATCCATCGTTTCTTTGGTCTTCCCCTACTCTTATAGGCATCGACATGCATATTCAAAACTTTCCTAACGGCATTTTCCTCATTCCTCCGCATCACATACCGATTTCCACACAACTTTTCAGTCACCGGTGCCACTTTCAGACTTCTTCTTATGTACTCATTTCTTATTCTATCCATCCGTGTCACACCACACATTCATCTTAGCATTCTCATCTCAGCTACATGCAATTGCCTTTCATTCATCCCTTTTGTGGCCCAACATTCTGATCCATACAAGACAGCAGGTCTAACCATTGTATTATATATCTTCCCCTTAAGTTTAAGAAGAATGCGGGAGTCGCAGATTGTTCCCGTGACCTGCCGCCATGATTTGAGTTAGAGAGTATGAATCTTATTTTATTTTTAATGTTTTTATTATTGTGTTTAGTTTAGTTTGTAATCTTCCTGTGCGAGACCCAATAAATACTTTTTCTTTCTTTCTTTAATCAGTTTATTCCTAATAAAAATACAGCCAGTTCCAACAGATAAGCGCGTTCTTTTATGGATACAGCTCTTTATATATTTTACGATCAATTTAATACGCTTTAAAAAAACTATTTCAGTGAACCAAGATACTTGAAGTTATGTTGCTTTTTTAATATCACACAGATAATTTCCTACAACGACAAAAACATTTTTGACCGTCCTCAAAAAAAGGGTGGTTTTACCGTTTGACACCTTTTATATGTAGGTACTTAGGTAGATAAACCTAACATTAACGCAAAAATAGACATGATAAATCAGTTATTTCTTCTCAGTAGGAAACTAAATCCCTTATACGAGTAATAAACGTCTTACAGGCTACTAACTAAAACGTTTATACACGTCAAGTTTTTACGAATGTTTTACGTAGGACTTAATGCCGACATTTGTGAATTGTGGGTACAGTAGGGTCAGATCGGGTAGCCCCGGACACTTCAATGAATTGCAAATAAAAAATGTCCGTGACCACGAACGCCAATCGCTTCCATATTTGGCAAATAATTAGTGCTCAATTGGTGCTAATTAGTGCTCGAACAACAAAATTGGTGCTTTAGTAGTTTTCGAGAAAATCGACTTTGAAGGTGGTCCTGCGGTAGTCACGCTCTCTTCAGCAGGACCACCACGAGCGTCGAAAAAGGGGGCATGCTACAGCTATTCTAAGTATACAAATAATTAGTGCCCTTAAATGTGATTCATTTCGTAACAAAAAAAGAACTGAAACGTTTGTATTTACCGAGAAATCAACGATAATAACTTTCGCGCGCTCGTTCAGCAGGACCACGACTTTGAATGTTGATTCCAAGTTTCAGGAGCGCTTTCCTCAAACTTACATAGAAAATTAGTGCTCTGCGAGATAAAATTGATACCCAAAATTCAAAATTACTACTCCAGTAGTTTACGAGATATACCATACCATTGGTGGGGTGGTGGTAGTCACGGTGTTAAATTTTCATTTGAAGATTTCCCTATTAAAAACTTTGTGATTTCTTCCCAAATTTATACAAAAATTAGTGCTCCTAAAGAAGTTATAGCGACCAAAAATTCAGATTCCCAAGTGTTGTATTTTAAGAGAAATTTGCATTCATTACTTTTCCATACTAAATCTCCGCGTATAACCCGACCAAATTAAGTTGTCAAAGGTATTGAGCTGTTTATGAGATGTACACTCGTGCACATAAATTAATGGATGTCGGAATAGTAATAAAAACAGTTCAATATCTATAATTTTTATACAAACTGTTTACCTAGATACATATTAAGAAAAAAATAACCTGTCGTTACCCATGGCCTGTGATGCCTTTGTTAATGGGTAGGTAGGTACTCTAATAATTATGTTTCTGTATTGCAAGTACCTAGTTTTTGTGTTGTTACATGAATATCATTAAAGAGCGATAGGTATTTCTTATTTATTTCTTTCCTACTAATTTACCGTTGCTGCAAGCAGTACCTATCATCAATACCATTAATAATATGTTGCTAATAACGCATACTCCTATAATGTAGATATTTATCTATATAATGATATATGAATATTATAAACTTACTAGGCAGACTTCACACAAACTCCTTCAAGTTAAGTCTCAATTAAGAAGACTTTATTTATAACCATTGGTCCTTAATTAAAATATACAAGCTAACTCTAAAATATGTATAGAGTGGTAGAGAGAGAGAGAGAGCGCTGGTCGGATGGCACTGCACGCCAGTATTAATGACATCATCCATCGGGCTCTTGTCACCGCCGAAGCGCCAGCTGTTTTAGATCCCAATGGCTTGGCGCGCGACGATGGGAAGAGGCCAGACGGAATGCCCATAACGCCATGGAAGTTGGGTGCCCTCGTGCCATTCCATCTTACTGGTACGGCGGGTTGTGCTGGGGCGGCTGCTGCAGGAGCAAAAAACCTCAAATGGCACAAATATAACAACCTTATTCGGAACTATATGTTTGAGCCGTTTCGGGTTGAAAGACTAGGGTCTTGGGGTCCGAGTGCTCATCAAGTATTTCGGGACATCGCCAAGCGGTTGGTCGACTCTTCACGTGACCAGAGGGCTGGCCTATTTTTAGCCCAAAGAATCAGTATTGCCATCCAACGTGGCAATGCTGCCAGCCTTTTCGGCACTTTTCCCATTGACAGCGATGCGGACGAATTTTTGATGCTCAATGAGCACTTCCCCCCTTTTAATTATTTTATTATATACCTACTTGTACATACTATTAATAGACCAGATCATTTTACTGTAATCCAAGTGTAATCTGAAAATAAAAGTAAGTTACTATTTTAAATACGTACTGGTAAGTACGTACTAATTATTTTAAGTATTTAATAAATATAGATTGTGTTATTACATGCACGGTATCTAGGTATACTTACATAGCTTTTGTCAAAAAACGTAAGTCAAGACACGTTCAAACTTAGATCAAGTGGATCTATGTTATAATTCACACAAAGTAATTATGTATCTTCATATCACAGGGCTCATTTTAAGTTCTACTCAGTTAAAACAAATAAAAAACAAAACTAGTTAACTGACAGATTCAGATGATTTTGAATCTCATTTTTATCTTGTCTATGGTACAAAACATTTTTTTGTGGCATGGCGCGCAGGTTATTATTACCGAAGTAAAGCGTTCGCGAAGCGTGTCGTGGTACCTACATCGAGTTCTTTTTTTATTCGTATATTAAGGTATCACAGGCCATGGGTAACGATTGGTTATTTTTTATTCTTAATATGTATCTAGGTACACAGTTTGTTTAAAAATTATAGATATTGAACTGTTTTTATTATTATTCCGACATCCATCAATGTATGTGCACAAGTGTACATCTCATAAACAGCTCAATACCATTGACAACTTAATTTGGTCGGGTTATACGCGGAGATTTAGTATGGAAAAGTAATGAAAGCCAATTTCTCTTAAAATACAACACTTGGGAATCTGAGTTTTTGTACACTATTACTTCTTTAGGAGCACTAATTTTTGTATAAATTTGGGAAGAAATCACAAAGTTTTTAATAGGGAAATCTTCATATGAAAATTTAACACCGTGACTACCGCCACCCCACCAATGGTATGGTATATCTCGTAAACTACTGGAGTAGTAATTTTGAATTTTGGGTATCAATTTTATCTCGCAGAGCACTAATTTTCTATGTAGGTTTGAGGAAAGCGACTAGCTCCTAAAACTTGGAATCAACATTCAAAGTCGTGGTCCTGCTGAACGAGCGTGCGAAAGTTATCGTCGTTGATTTCTCGGTAAATACAAATATTTCAGTTCGGTTTTTGTTACGAAATGAATCACATTTAAGGGCACTAATTATTTGTATACTTGGAATAGCTGTAGCATGCCCCATTTTTCTGCGCTCATGGTGGTCCTGATGAAGGGAGCGTGACTACCGCAGGACCACCTTCAAAGTTGATTTTCTCGAAAACTACTAAAGCACCAATTCTGTTGTTCGAGCATTGACTGCTGCGCTGCGTGTCGCAGGTTCGATTCCCGCACGGAACAAATATTTTTGTATGACCTACAAGTTAGTTGTTCCGGGTCTGGCTGTTTGTGTATGTAAGTTTAAATATTTGTAAACGCACTCACGGTACAGGAGAAATTCCTAGTGTGGGGCAACGTTTTTTAATTAAACATTACTCATTATATCACATTTTTTTACGAAATATACTGAGAATAATTTGGTCTTATTTTTTTGACGTCACAAAAACGGCGGGTATCCCCGGGACATAGTAATCAATGGTGGCCCAACCGTTTTTTGGCCTTACAAACATTTCAATTATAATAAAAATCCAAATCAATCAATCAATCAATCTTCATGGGCCCAGTCTTTTTTTTTCAAACAAGACCGAATGCATCATATTATGTGGAGAAATCCACATATTATGATGCATTCGGTCTTGTTTTCTCCATCTTCTTGATAAAGACTGAATGTTTTTCTTTGTTTTCATCATCTTTTTAGCGCCTTTACTGTGTTGTTTTTTTTATTGCCTTTCCTCTTCTGTTTTTCCTCTACTTCTTTTTATGTGGTGAAGATGTTATAATCTCGCTCTTTTGGGGTTTTTCACGCCCGCGTCAACAAGCGTTTTTATGCATCAGTAAGTGGTGACATCTGTTTCAATAAATCTGTTGAGCTGGGTTGGCAGCACTGGTTCAGTTACAGATATACATGACTTGTAGAGTGCACTGGCGATGAAGAATGGGCCACTGAAGGCTTATTGGACATAATATTATCATCCCTTTTTATGTTTTTCACTAATTCTCACCTTAAATGGCATATTTCAAGTCTTCTGCACAGTAATAACAAAATTTTAAGATAGTTCCCATAAATATGCAAAATGACAATACAATTGTAGTTTGTTAAAACAATATTCCGAAATTCAAAACATAAAACCATGTCCCCCGGGTACCCGATCGTTATCATGCGACATTTTTAAACACAGCTCTTAAATTGTACAACGATTGTTACAAATAGGTATTATTGGGACCTTTACATATACAGGGTCAAAATAAATTAGCTAGCGAAACTCCGCCGACGTTATGGGTATCGATATCTAAACACGACAAACAAAAAGATTTATTGATTTTTTTGGGGTCAACTACCGCTGTTAGTTTTGTTACTTAATCTGTTTTCTTTTGTTTTATCATATTTAGATATCGATACCCATCACGTCTGTGAAGTTTACACAAAATTAACAGATATTTTTAAATTTGTCATCTCGTGACTTCACTAACTGCGGTTGACGACCCCAAAAAAAACTCAACAATTTTTTTTTTGTTTCATCATGTTTAGATGTCCATCACCCATCACGTATGCGTAGTTTCGCCAGCTAATTTAATTTGTCCCTCTATAAAAATTCCTAAAATATTGAACAATATACAAGAATGCACACTTATTGTACAGATGTTCTATGTCACGAAGTCCGTTTGGCTATGAATGTTGTCAAGCGTGCACATGCACATTGTTTTTGTGTGCGTAACCTCGAGAGCGCTCAGTGTCGATCGGGACACGGTCCGGATCAGTAGTGGTTTTTAGTTCGCGCCAAATTGTTTCACGGAGTAAGGTCAGCATGGCAACAAAACGAAGAAGAGTTGTCCATAGTGAGGTAATATTTATTTATACGTTTTCAATTAAAATGTTATACAAAGATACTTAATATAGCAATAGAAGTATTTATAAAATGAATGTTTTTTTGTGTTATAAAATGTTTATATTACTTAATTATTTTGATTACATTTTGTTTTAGGGTCGAAACATGATAGCTAGTGTTTATCATTTTCTGCGAGAAGAATATGAATTTACAAAATCATTAATGGAACTCAACTGTGATTTGTCTCATTTACGAGACATTACACGCCGTACAGCTGAAGCTACGGGTGTGAGCCAAAAAACAGTTCAAAGAATATTAAAAGAAGAGAAGGAATTCCCATCCACTTCATCAAAAAAATTATCTGATAGTGATTGAAAATACTGAATAGTTAGGACTATTCAGTATTTTCAATCACTATCAGATAATTTTTTTGATGAAGTTCTTGTTTCGTTTCCATTCTGTAACACCAATGCTTAATTAAATGCCTACATATTCTTAATATTTTTGTATTTATTGCAACCTAATCTAATTTATTTACAAAATGTATATACTTTTAAAACCAAAATTTTATTTAGATTATTAAATCTCGACTTGAATATATATCAGATTTTTTTGCTAACGTTACCTACTTTTACACACACAAGCGCGCTTGTCGGGATACGTCACTACTACAATCAAAGCCGAACGGACTTCGTGAAATAGAATATCTGTACTTGATAACCTGCAATGAATTTAAATTTATGTATTACAGGACTGACGATTTTTTTTAGCGGGAATAAAACACTCACGCACAAGTAGGTACTCACGACTAACTTATTTGGCGTCCGCCAAAACCGAACTGCATTTTTATTTCTACTCTAAAGTGCGCACATTTACAATAACGCTTTATTTACGCAACGCGTTTATTTACTTACAAATTGAAAATGTCTGCGGTTACCCGCCAGATTGAACTCGGCAAGACGTGCGAATTGTACATGACTATTGTCTTGTTCAGATTCATGCCGAGGCCAACCCGCCGAGAAGCTCCATTTAGGCTGTCCGGTCTAACTTTTTCAGCATCTCTGCCATTATGAAGATGTCATCGGCAAAGCGAAGGTGACATTGAGATGTATTCGTCGTTCACGTTGATAACCTGTCAGTCTAGTCCAGCGTCTTGAAGACGTCCTCCAACGCATTGGTGAACAGTTTCGGGGATATCACATCCCCCTGTCTCACCCCTCTGAGCAGTTGGATGGGGCTGGTTTTCTTACTTAAGAATTTAGTAGTTAGGTATAACGTAGTATCTCGACAAAAGAGGCATTGTTTACAGTCGACAGATTATTTGGCAAATGCGCTCGCAGTGTTATAGCACTCACGTATTTATCAAAAGTTAGGGCTCCTGTACACAGCCGATTGTATAACCAACTAACTAAGCTTGGCTTGGTCGACACTTTTTTCTAAACTAATCATCTAATCTAGTGGGAGGTGCTACGAGTACTACTAGGTAGGTTTTTTGGTCTTTTTTTTACTGGCGTTCGTGCAACCAAAACGTCGTGGAGAACACAGTTCAGGGGATTAGTACCTATTATGTAGGTGACGGCGACGACCGCGGTAAATGTCGATTGAAAATTGTTTAATTTGTCGTGGACTTATTTTTTTAAGTATTATTAATGGCTCTTGGCCTTCTTCTCTTCTGCAGGAAAGGGAAACATCATTCCAAAGTTTTAATTAAGATCAAATGTTGGTAATCATTCGGGTGTTTGTGAAAGTCCCTAGCGGATATAAAGCGGTACCTATTTGCGCATACCGGGATCTGTACTGTTCCACGCTATATCAACCAACTACAAACTTAAAAATCAGGCATCATGCGTTTGATAAACAAGCGGAATATAAATCATTCATGTCATGCCAAAAGCAAAATTCTATAGACCGCCTATAATCTATTTACTATAAATATAGCATTCTAAGACGGCCGACGACAAGAGCACGCATACACAGACAAACGATATTGGCTTAGGAAGGTTTAGTAGCAACCCTTAGGATACGGACCCTCTATTCATTAAATTAACTGTGAATCGAGTCGAAAAAGGCGGCAGACGGTTCCTTTGTTAAAGTACTTTCAATATTTACAGTGAACGCTCCTTCAGAATAAATATAAAAGATCTTAATTAAATGGAGATCAAGTAGATATTAAATTATGATTTGTTATCATAGAAGTGACAAGTTTTGGAAGCGGGCATGCGCTCCCGTTGTGAAGCTCTATGTTCGTTTCTTCTCATAGAGATCGCATCCACGGACCGTAGCGCGCGTTGCCGCCGCCGCCGTCACCTGAAAACGACCTACTTCAAATGAGTCGTAAATATTACAAAAGTTAAGAAGTTTATACCCCTGTGTGACCAGCAAATATTTGTTAAAAATAGTTCTAAGACATGCCAAGTTTTAAAGATAAAATATAATATCGTGATGTGAAGTTACAGTTTAGTTTTGTTTCATTCTTATTATAAAATGTAAGTGTCGAAAATAACTACTGACGAAAGAACTTAAATGGTTCTTGGATAAAAATCGTGGGTTTTGGTGAGTATTACATACTTATAAATTAGTACATATTTACATAGTCTGTGTTTCTAAAAGTGACATTGGCTAAATGCACAAACCGTGCGAAGCCAAAAAGAAAAAAAACATGGCTGTGTTTATCTTAAATTAGCCTAATAATCAGCCTATAATGTTCCCACTGCTGGGACCTGGCACCCAGGCTTCCTCTCTGTGAGAGGGAGTCAGGGATCAGTTAAATTTAATTATTTAAACATCTAATAAATTAAATGAGAAAACTTTTACATACTTAATAAATTCTGTAATAATTATAACACAGAGGTTGGCTCATGAGCTGAAATTTCTTTAATATTCTACAGCTCCCTTTGTTAGGCACGTACATACATACATACATAATATAATGAATGGTTGAATCTTTGTTGACTGCTATTATAAAGTAAATTATAATAGTATTGTGAAAGTACTATAAAAAACCGGCGAAATGCCTGTCGAACCACGCACAATGAAGGGTTCCGTAGTTAGGATTAATTTAACCCAAAAAAAAAAACATTTTAGTTGAAAAACATATTCTCCCGTATTTCGATGTGACCGTGACGTATGTCACGGTGAATTCTCCAACTGCAAATGTAAGTTGGTCGACTATTATTCGTTAACTTGTAAAGCCTACTAAGCTGTGATAGTTTTCGTTTTAATTTTGTTATAGTACTACTGCCATGCATTTTTCACATAAAAACCACCATTTAGCAGGCAGGGGGGGGGGGGGGGGAGGACACTCTAACAAAAATAAGTTTGTGACTCAAACAAAAATTAAAGATTTCTACATACCGACGCGATTTCGGCGCCACCGGTAGAACAATTTTTCTTGAATTTTTAATAAAAATTGTGTTTTACCGGTGTCGCGTCGAGCGACAAGTCGCGCCAGTATGTAGAAGCCTTTACACTTTAAAGCTTAATATTACGCAAACAGATCCCTGAATCGAATAATGATCCTCACAGACCCTCAATATTTCTGAATGGCCTATCCAACGATATCAAACATCATGGGATAGATGAGAAAAAAAACGTTATTCTTATTATTAAAGTACTTAAGGACTACGGACAAGGGAGCTACACAATTTTTTTTTCATGATTTTATTTTACCACTTTGTCGGCGTGATTAAAATGTATACCGAAGCAAAATTACAGTTTTCTAGTACTAAGAGTCTCTGAGATAAGCCGGGGACAGACAAACAGATAGACGGACATGGCGAAACTATAAGGGTTCCTTGTTGACTACGGAACCCTAATACTGGTTCACTAATTATGTTAGAATAAAAGGCCAAAGCTTAAATCAATAGTTTTGCTTTGTTAACCCTTATATTTACTTATAAGCCACAATTCTGTGTTTGACCATTATAAAAATTCATTAGACAAAGACCCTTTGTTTAATGAATTTTTGCTTAATCCTAGAAAGGGACTATCAAATTAGATCAGTTGAAGGTCAAAACCGAGCGTTATCGGCATTTAACTAATCAGACTTCAAGTAAATGTTGGTAGTGTGTGTTTATTTAGAACTCTTTGTTCGCCGCGAATTCGCGAACATACGAACTTCAACCTTCGTTAGACCCGTTTAGGGGTTAATTTTTTATAAATAATAAAGGATTTTTCTCACAAGACACTTTTCTATTATAATGTCTTTTTTAATCAGGCTGTGCGTAACCTGTCGGTTAGTTACGCTACTGTTTAATAATATGCACATAACTATCCCTACAGATTTAGATTAAAGGGAATTTGATTTTCGTGTCTAGTTTAGAATTTACATTTTTTTATAGTCTTGTGCTTTCATGGCCGGGGAAAAATTTTCAGGGGGTGCATCTTCCGCTCCATGAAACGAGCTCAATCATTTTTAACCGACTTCTAAAAAAGGAGGAGGTTTTCAATTCGGATGTTTGTATTTTTTTGTTCGCGCATAACTCCATCATTTACGAACCGATTTGGAAAATTCTTTTTCGGCACTAAAAAGTGAGAAATAAAAAATTTTTTACATAAAAAAAAATAACCGACTTCCAAAAAAACACTACAAAGTGAAAAATAACTTTAATTTCGAAAGTCGGTGGCATAAAACTAAAATACAGAACCAAAGACACCGACTTCCCAAATTAAAGTTATTTTTCACTTCGTAGTGTTATTTTGGAAGTCGGTTATTTTTTTTTTGTAAAAAGTTTTTTTGCTGTTCACCTCGGATATGTTGTTAGGTTATCGTTTGTCCATTCATACAAGGAGTAACTTTGTCGGCATAAGCAGGAAAGCTTAACAATTAAGTAAATGTAGTATGCAAGAGCGAGCGAAATGAGCTCGATAATTTTTGCATGCGCCTCGAACGGGATAGGTTTTATTTTGTCCTTTCTTGGGCGTGTTACTACCAATGATACTGCCAGTAGTAATACTGTTAATTTCATCTCCTTTCTTACTACTGCAGTAGTAAGTTGTGTCCATTCGTACAGAAACAGGACTAACCGTGTCGATTTATACAAAGTAGCTTAAGAATTAAGACAGAGTAGGATTCAAGAGCGAGCGAAGCATGCTTGATAATGTCCCTTCTATGATCGATTAGATTTTCGGAAATAGAAGTTCGGTACTTTGTCGACGGTTGTACTATTTGCGATTGTCTCATATTTTTTAATATACTCGTAAGAATTATATGGTTGGGTTTTAAGTTTCAGATCATCATTTCAGCCGAAAGACGTCCACTGCTGGACATAGGCCTCCCCCAAGGGGGGGGGGGGGTTGTCATAATCGCCACGCTTGGCAGGCGGGTTGGCGATCGCAGTATGGTGTTAAAATGCATAGAGAGCGCTGCTGCCTATTCTCTAGTAAGTCCCTTAGTCACCTTTTACGACACCTACGGGAAGAAATGGGATGGCGCTATTCTTTACGTCCGGCACCACACGGTACATTTAGTTTATCGATGCTTCATAAGTAGTCTCAGTAAGGAATTTGGACCATAATTTAAAAATAATGGTAATCAGTACCGAGAACCTCTTTAAAGGATTGAACAAGATTAATTTTGTCATTGAATGGGATGTTTTTTTTTTGTTTGTTTTTACCTACAATGACCTACAAGCCTAACAGTCCCCTACGACTCTAAGCCCTACAAGCCCTACAGCCCTAACCTATGATATACCTAGTATGTGATAAATAAATATATAAATAAGTTCTGGATGTCTGCACCATGCGACCTAAGATTACAGACGGATAGTAGACAGGTTTTCCAGGTTTAGGAAGAGTAAACTCACTGCCAGTCGCGCAGGCTCACGAGACTGATCAGAGATGGCTAAAGGTATCTTGGCCACAGTGAGGTGTAATGAGACAAGAATATAAAATTTGAATCTGATTTATTTTCAATATCATACAGCTTATAAACTACTTTTTCTTAACACACACTATTATAATTGTAAAATCTTTGTGTCCTATAGGGGTAAGATGCAACCAAGTCAATATTTTTAACTGGGCCGCGCGTTAGCCGGGCCGAGTGCTGAGTCAATGTCCAACGGTAACATTGTACAACTTGGGAGCAGTAGGCGATGACAAAGAAATCAGTCTTTTTATATACTTACGCGCTTTTTTGGATACTAAAAATTGTAATAACATTTCTATTATGTAACAGTTACAACTTTCGTGAATTTGTAACATTAATTAATTTCCCGGAACCCAAAAGTAATTAATTTTAATTCTTTCTGAATTTACTACAACTTCAAGTTTCCATTGATTTGGTAATTTAAAAGAATACAAGGTCATGTGAGCGCAGCACAGCTATTATTTAAATTAGAATATTAGAGTGTGAATAAATATACAGGTTCCATATGTAACCAAACCAATATTCATCTAAAAGGATGTAGTTGAATGTTGAGTAAATAAAATGAAATAACTAAAAAAACAAACTGCAAACTTAGTATACTGTATCAATCCAATTTGTATACATTTTAGTAGTATTACCTACTAGCTTCTGTCCGCTACTTCGTTTACGTAGAACTCAATTAACTAAATTAACAGCCACATTTTTCTAAAACTCTCTCGGCCCCCGACTAGAGCATGGATAGTTGGATACCAGTATTCGGTATTACCGAAAAACGGGGATACCGGTAATTTTTTACCGTTTATTAATACCGGCAACGGGATTAAAAGAACACTGGCGATAAAATTGTTGATGGAATTATTAAGCGTCTACTTATGTCATCATGATAGATACCGACGAAATAATTGACTAAATTTTATCTTTTTTTTTTTTAATAAAAATTGACTAGTTTAGTGATGATAAAAAATAATCATGGCGTAAAGTTGTCAAAAAGTAATGGGTCCGTTTACTTTTTTACTAGTTATGTCGCGATGGGCAATCGCGACGTAACTAGTGAAGTAACCATACGACTCGGTACTCGATACTCACGATAAATCGATTCAAGTTAAATGTCAAAACGGGCCTATTATTTTTTGACAAGTACAGTTTTCTTTTCTGGCTTGACTTCATGACTTGTTGTTGCCATGTAATGAAAATCTTGGTCAAGTTACATAAAATGCTTTGCTGTTGTTTTGCGTTTTGCATTAATATAATTAGGGAAAACATTTCTGCATCAGAATATAAATAATTGTTTGTGCTAAGAATATAGCGGTCATCATTTTTAGGGTTCCGTATCCAAAGGGTAAAACGGGAACCCTATTACTAAGGCTCCGCCGTCTGTCTGCCTGTCTGTCCGTCTGTCACCAGGCTATATCTCATGAACCGTGATAGTTAACAGTTGAAATTTTCACTGATGATGTATTTCTGTTGTCGCTATAACAACAAATACTAAAAAAACAGAATAAAATAAATATTTAAGGGGGCTCCCATACAACAAACGTGATTTTTTGCTCGTTTTTGCTCGACATTTATAACGGCAACAGGAAGACGCTAAAAATATTCACAGAATATTTAGATATATATGCACTTTAAAAATAAATAATTAAATTTAAATAAAACAAATATTTAAGGGGGGCTCCCATACAACAAACGTGATTTTTTTGCCGTTTTTATAGATAATGGTACGGAACCCTTAGTGCGCGAGTCCGAATCGCACTTCCCCGGTTTTTAATACATAAATCAAATCGCAGTACAATTCGAGTACGGCCACGTCGCCAACAAAAAAAAAACATGTTATTACATTTGTCAATCGGCCTACTGACAAACTAAATTTAATTATTATAAAGGTTTTGCAATGTACATCCGTGCGCACATGAATTTTACCATGTTTCACCCAGACGAATTCATAGTGTTTCTCTTTAGAGGCGATTTTAGTTATATTGAAAAGTTTTTTGGATTCCACAGTTAGAGATGGTCGTTGACAATTTGACATAAGTACGTTGTGGCACTCCTTGAAAACCTACGTGAGAGGTGGCGAGCTCCTTATCAGCACGTGCAGCCGCAATAAAATCTTCTTTTATATACCTGTTGAGGAAGCTCACTATCATTAGTTTTTCCTTGGAATTATGTATAGGCACCCTCGAAATTTAGTTAATCTGGGTCTTAGAACACTTGTAATTGATTTTGCCGCTGATGGCGTCAACGATTAAGAATAAGTTCTCATCCTTCTTTAGGGGGACACCCTTAATCTCCACATTGTTTATCCTGGATCGCTGATAAAACGAAGAAAGCTCAAGCTAAGCTGTGGCTAACTCTGTTTGCAATGAAGAGACAGTTTCCTGAAACTTCTCAAACTCGGAGGTTTGTTTTTCCAGCTCAGCAATTCTGGTATCGAATTCATTGAGTCTAGAGAAATCACAACTTTTCTTAAGCTCGGTTAACTCATCTTTAATCGATCTTAAGTCGCTGACTAACGTTGGTAAGATGAGCAGCTGCTGCTCCAATTCACAAATCTCACCCAGTACCGTATCCAATGAAGCAGAACGTTGCGGTGAAAGCAGTGCAGGTAACGATTTACAAGCAGGAAATTTCCATTACGATTTTCGGTCGGGTCCCAGTTTCCTCTAACCCGCTTCAGACACACTTGCAAAAGAGATACCCAAGAATTTCAACATGTCATGAATGTCAACAGGCATTTTTGGGTACGATTATTCTATCGCAGACCTCATCCATCACTATCTTCCAGGCGCGAAAGAGTTCAAGAGTAAATAAAGTAGTAATTTAATGAAAAAAATAAACGATTTTTTAAAATCCCCCAAAATAAATAATTAATAATAAAAAAATATATTTAATAAAAATAAAATGTTATACAATATTAGTTTTAGTATATGCTAAACCCAAAACACGTGTCTAGTATTTTTATGTAAAGAATCTATGTACAAAATTTCAAAACTGTCATGAAACACAAACACACAAAGTTATAAGGTTGTTATGTTACCGGGTTGTCCGTACAAAAACATGCTAACGGCGCTCCCGCCTCCGGGGTCGTCTTGCGCTCATTGATAATAATGTGGCAGTAGGTACCTAACCGTACGGCGATTGTGTTGTAAGTAATTAAATGGTGATAACATTATCCATCACACTTAAATATTTTTGGGACAAAATATAACATGGTGTAAAAATTATTGAAATCGATTCAGTTCCTTATTCTGAACAAACTATATTCAGGTTTCGCCTAAACTAAAAATAATGTTGTAATATATACACCGTGGTATTTTAATCGTCTTACAACGCCAACGGTAACCCACTTCATGTATCCAATGACTACTTATCATTCATGAAAGTAAAAAAATATTTATGAACATTTGAATACTTAATAAAAAAAAAAATATTATTCAAATAATTAACAAACATTTAACAAATACAAATCAAATGTGGAAACATTTGATTTGTATTTGTTTTCTACACATCACTAGACTGATCAGTACACGTTTTAATTTATTCCTTTGATCCCGCCGCCAATTGTGCCGCCCGCGCCGCCGCGTCTCGGTGCGGCGCGCGGCGCCGTGTCGCAGAGCTGTGGCAGGTGTGTGTGTGTACTAGGCGCACAGATACAGATAATGGATAGTAAGTCTCGTAGTGCGGTGACACTTGATTTAATAAACTAATAAAATAAAAAAAATATCAAACATTTTCAAAGTTATTCTTTTTGAGCTGAAATTTTGTTCAGAGCTTCAGAACCAGATGCACTCTTCACCCCGGTTGTATGGATATACCCTTTCCGTAATAAGCTGTATATATATAAAAAATTCAAAGAGCTTTTAAATTGAGGCTTCAACTGCAGGCTTGTGATCATCGTTGCTTGTCAACAAGGCTCACTCACGAACATACAACCTTTTGATTGGATTTTTAGGTCTCTTATTTCTGGGAGTAGAGGCACAGTCTAAGTAGTGCTCTTTTTAATAAAACTAGAGACGAGAATTTCAATAAAAATTACGGCAGAGCTTTTGACAAAATTGATATAGGTATCATGACGAATTCGCTCCGGATTTTTCAGCTGTTGTGTTGTTTATAGTCGCATTGTAGCACGAAACTTTTTCATGTTATGTTTGACGTTGTGTAGTCGAAATTGAAATCGGATATAATTATTATTAGTGTGATAAGTACATAGGTAATGTTATTTGATTTCAGTTATTTGGTTTATTCATGTGTCTGTATGTAATGTAACGAAGTGCGCAAATGCACATCCAGCCTTATTGATTTATTCAAAATTGCATAGAATAATGAGGCTGGATGTACTTTCGATTTGAAATTCGTCAAGTTCGTTAAGTTACGTCACAATTACAATTTGAGCCCCTAGGCTACCAGCATTATGCGTTGAAAGGGAACATTATTTAAAGTACCCCGACCCTTCACCTTCACACAACCCACAACTTCTATCTGTAACTATAATTCATCAAACAGTCGCCTTATCATAAGATATAGGTAAAGTTAGGGAAATTAATTGTTAACAAACCAAATAAACAAAACAAATTAACTACAAACTTAAATTGACCGTACATTCTAACATCATTCTTTAAATTAAAATTAAATTAAATATCATTTATTTCAGGCAATTATTACACCCATACCATACAGACACATACTCTTAAATACCATCGGCATCAACATAATAACATATAGAATATTAAAATACATAATAACACACAGATAGAATATAAAAATACAAAAATACAATAGGTAACTAAAAATTAACAACACAATAACACAATGACAATTAACACGGCATATTGAGGTAGGGTCTGAATTTGCTTAAGAATTAATTTCCCTGGCTGTAGGTACCTATCGTGGTAAACACCCCCCACTGTTATCTATCTCTCACAGGCTTTGTTATATCTTCCGTTTGGCATTATGAATATGAAGGGTTGGGAAATAGTGTTAGTTACTCAATCACGGTTGTAAGGCGAAAGGATTCGGATAACAGGTATGCAGATTGCACATAGACCATGTCCTGAATTTACACATAAATATAATACTTTTTTGTGCATGCCTCATAATCCATAGGAATGCTAGTGAAGCCGCGGGCAGCAGCTGGTTGTACGTAACAATTTTATTTAAAGAGATTACGACTCGTTTTGCATTACGAACAAGGGCAGCCATTTCAGATGTTATTACTATAAATAAAACGAATATAATATCGTTGTGAGTACTACGCGCACCTGACCTTTCTAAAGAATATCACCAATTAGGTCACTATATTATGTCCCCCTGGTCCGGATATCACAAATAGAGAGCTGTCGGCCACACTTTATAAATTTAAAAATTCTTACTGTGCTCAGCCTCTATGTTTTAGTATTGAAGGTTGAATTTAAAAAAATATCTGTGTAACTATAAAACAGATGAGAAGAGACAGTTGAGGGAAAGTACGCGCAGGAATGATTTTAAAAGCAAAATAAATCTCCAACTTAAGTTTGTTCAACATAATAAAATATTTTTTTTTTAATACTTTTTTTTTTTCTTTTTTTTTTTTTTTTTTCATTTCTCAATAACAAGCAGTGCGGATTTTTAACAGGTTGCTATTGGACTTAAAAACTATAATTTACAAGAGCTCATTTAAAGTCAAGACTCAAAGCGTTCCTATTGGAGAAATGTCTGTATTCGATAGACGATGACATAATCCACGATTTAAAATTTTTATATTAGTTAATGTGAGACTGGGTAATATTAGTATGTTGTAATCTTATTGAATTTTTAATTGATGTTTAATTTTCTATATTTTATAGTATTATGAATGCGTTAGTTTTATAATTTTAATGACCGTGTTTTTTTTTTTTTTGTTATTTAATGTATTATTTATGATTTCAAACTCAAAGTGAATTGTTCCTGAATAAAAATTAAATTTGAATTTGAATTCCTAGGGTGACTCCTCCCGGCGTTCCCACTCACTTCTGCCTTATCAAACCATCTAAGCATACTCTTTAAAAATTTTGTAACTATATCTTCTTTTAAACTGCACCGTTGCCTTATCACCTCATTTTTCAGCCTATCATTCATAGTCACGTCAGACATGCTTTGCAAGGAACGCATTTCCACAGCATTTATTCTACTGCGTGCGTGCGTATGAACGTAGGTGAAGCAACAAGAGTACGTAAGGAGCGTAGTATAGTTTCTGCCTACCCCCATGGGAAGAAAGCGTGAGATTATGGATGTATGTAACAACGTGTTTAGTTGTCTACAAACAAAGCACGACCGAGGGGCAATGTGTTACCAATTGTGGACTAATTAGTTCAACCAAGTTTCAGGCTGGCTAAAGTAGACTCATCTTTCATGGGGTACTGTTTAAAATGTTACAATAAAATACCTCCGCACATACTTCAACTGAATGAAACGAAATTTAAATCATGTTTAAAACGCACACTATGCAACCAGGCATATTATAAGTTGGGGGATTACATCGCTGATAAAAATGCTTGGCTCAACGCTGGTGCTGCTCCACAAGGGCGCAAAAACTTAATTGATTAGCATTTGGAAATAGGTACTGTTGGAGCTGCTGAAGATTTCAAAAACTATCTTTGCATTGTATAAATTAAATCTATTATAGTATTATATAATTGCATAGCACATGTGTGAGTAACATGTACTTACTATAAAGCTACCATTTACTGGGTACGTCTTTCATTGACTTGAATGTGCCCTGGCGGCTGAGAGTATGTCATGCTCACTGTAATGTCTCGCTGATGGTGGCGGGTGTGTTGGATCATTTAGCTCCCTTCAAAATGGTTGAGCTGAATGGTGCTCATCCATGCGTCATGTTCGTGAACGAGCGCCATCAGTAGGGACTGGTCATCTTTTAGCGGCCATGGCTTATTTTAATTTAATTTTTTAATTGTTTTTTTATATTTTTATTACGAACGCTTTTGATGTTTTGCATCGTTCTCACATGTATAATTTCAACATGAATGGTGTAACCAATATTTTGTAACCATATGTCAATTTAAAAGAGTGTCCGTGGAGTTTTTGCCCGTTCTTCTCCATAGGTACCTACCTACTAAGCTTTGCAATGGGCAAATAGCTTCATCTTTATAACTTACCGACCCCTTGACAATTCAAAAGTGCCTGTAATTGGTTTATTTGAAATAAATGCTATGAGTTTGAGTTGAGTTTAAGTTTGAGTTAGGCTATACACCGTGGCATTTAAATCGTCTGACAACGACAGCCCGCTTCATGTATCATATATTCAAATGTTAATAAATATTTATTTTTACTTTTATGAATGATTAGTAGTCATTGGGTACATGAAGTGGGCTGCCGTTGTAAGACGATTAGAATGCCACGGTGTATAACCAGAACAACAGAACAGGAAATCGTGTTCCTTGCGTTATTTACGGAAACATAATGAATGATTTTATTCTATTACTATCCACAAACACCTTTGAGGTTTTGTAAAACTGGCACGATTTACCAATTTGTTTGGAAGAGGGGTAGCGGAAACTTCGCACGGAAAATAATAAAGTAGGACCGACTTCTAGATTCTTAATATTTCGGCTGTTTTCTTTTGAAAATTGTTAATAGGAAATGTCAGGCGGATAGCTATACTTAGTCCCTTTGAGCTTTTGCTAACACACTGGCTGGCGATGTTATAATTATTATCATATTCTTTTCCAGACATTCCAGTCCTTAATGATTATAATTTTACATTAATAAATGCAATAGTTATGAATGGTCGTCCATCAGAAGTTAAACACTTCGTTGCTGATCACGCAAGAACCTAAGTCCCACATATTGAAGAAAAGAAAGCAAAAAAGAAACAATATTTATTGAGACTCACACAGGAGATCACAAATGAAACTAAAACACACTCTTAGAAATATAAAAAACAAAAACAATAAAAAAAACAAAGTAAAATGAAAATAAAAACAAAGTCCTGTACGAGACCAAAAGGCTCCTATCTCAGCATGATGCTGCGGCAATTAGAAATAAATGGTCGTAGCGCTGGTATTCTGATAGGCACTGGCACTGCTATTTTATTTAAATAACATAATGATACCACAAGTTCACAACCCGTCATTACGTACGCTAACTAGGTCTTGGAAATTAAAGCGCGATGTATGCTTCCTCGGCAACAAAATATTACATTAACTAGGACTTTTTAGGGTTCCGTACCAAAATGGTAAAAAAGAACCCTTATGGTGAAACTAAGTCTGTCTGTCTTGTCTGCCTGTCTATTACAGTTGGATATCTCAAAACTACTAATGCTATCATTTTGAAATTTGGAATAGTTTTAGATGACGTTTACCCAACTATTTTGCAAACAAGAAAGAAATTTAAAAAAATATATCTTTTTTGCAACAGGGCCTGAAAGCTAGGTGGCCTTAAAAAATCGAATGGAGTCTACTAGGGCATGTGGGGTATCATATTAAAGAGCGATGTTTGCACATTCTCAAACATTTTTTTTTTCTGCATCATAGTTTTCGACTTTTGATTGACCGTACCCCTCTTACCCCCTTATCTCCGAAGTTTGCATTGAGAAAAATCTGAAATTATTCTATGTGATAGAAGTTTATGTAAAGATTACAGGAAAAATAAAACGATGTCTCTAAATAGCACAGTTTATCTGAAATCATCAACATCATATATACGTACGGAACCTTCGGTACGCGAGTTCGACTCGCTCTGGACCGGTTTTTTTTGCATAGATTCATCCATAAATTCCGTCACACATATATCATTTTTTTATGGAACTCCGTTATTCCTGAGTATTATAGTGAAGTTGCGCCGATAAAAACGTGACTATTCTTTATGGTTTAACGTCTGGAGAAGCAGAAGAAGTGGAAAATAGAATCACTTTGAACGCAATAAAATGTGATAAGTATCAGAGAATGGAGTTTCCATAATGTCTTCGATGTTCCAACTTTCTAGACTATTGGGGTTAAACTGTTTAGAATTTGTGTGTTTGATCAAGTTTCAATACCAAATACATTTAAATATATTGTTTAAAACATGTATTTGAATGTTTTGAACAATATATTTAAATGTATTTGGAAATTAATGTATTTTGTATTTGAAACTTGATCATGTGAAATGTTTTCGACGTTTGTGTATCTATCAAAACTACTAGCTTTTGTTCGCATGAGCCTGTTTACTGAAAAACTGTCATACAAGACGTGATGTTTGAGAATATTACATCCGCTAAGCTGAGGCCAAGTTTTCATTGTTTCTCCGAAAGTGGTTATATCCTAGTAGATGATCATTTTAATTTAAAAAACCGGCTAAGGGCGAGTCGAACTCGCGCACGAAGGGTTCCGTACCATTATCTATAAAAACGAGCAAAAAAATCACGTTTGTTGTATGGGAGCCCCCTAAAATATTTATTTTATTCTGTTTTTTAGTATTTGTTGTTATAGTGGCAACAGAAATATATCATCTGTGGAAATTTCAACTGTCTAACTATCACGGTTCATGAGATACACCCTGGTGACAGACGGACAGACAGACAGATAGACAGACAGGCGGCGGAGCCTTAGTAATAGGGTTCCCGTTTTACCCTTTGGGTACGGAATCTTAAACAGGCAGAAATACGTAACATTCTAAAGCAGCAAAATATTATGCAGGTCAGTAATCTTAAACTGATCCTTTCTCCAGGCCTGCACCTTAAGAAATAATTCCATATGCAGTTAGGGAAATCAAATGGTGTAGCTAATTAATACCCTACGTCAATTTGCCGTGTTACAGCCATTTAATACAACTGTTAAAGAACGACAGTTGTGATTTGAATATACGGACAATTTAAGTTGATATTCACTTTGCCAAACAATTATTTTCGCCGACTTTACCTAGGTACATTATACTTAGGGTTTTATTAGGTACATGTCAGAACATGCATGAACAAGAAGCTTTTCTGACTTACATCAGCTAAAACTTCGGTAGGAGAAGCTACAGGTTGTCTTTAAAAGATCGCCTTTAGCGATAAGACTGCCCATTGTGTCACCCTATGTACAATTTCTCCATTTAGATCTGTAATTTTTATGGTGTCTATAATAAAAAGCATTCTATCTACAAGTAGCTAGTTGAATAGCTAGAGAAAGGTCCGTAGATCGTCTGCGAAAATTCCTTCCTACATTACCTATTCTCTTAACAGATTTCTTTCTCTTATTTATTTATTAATACACTTTATACACAAGTGAAAAAAAATACTGTACATAGGCGGACTTAATGACTCACGCAATCACTCACATTGGTTCTTGAGTGACAGAAATAAACATAATGCAAACTAAAACTTTTTCCCTACCCAAACCTCGTTACTCTTGGAGAAAAGGAACAATGCAATAAAAAAGCTTATTTAAGGCTATGCTTTGGTTACTTGTAACAAGGTAGTCTTCTATCAGCCGTGAGAGTTCTAATTTTACATTCATTACCGATTGTTTTTTTTTCTGAGTAAGAAGATCTTCAATGTTCTAAGGCAACATAGTATTGAATACTTTGTTTTGGCGTCGAATAAGCTTAACTGAAACAAAGTTGAAAATAACCTGCACATTTCAAAGTTTTTTTATGATAAAAAAGCAAACGATGCAAGGTTCACTTGCACATAATTAAGTGTACCTATACTCCATTTGAAATAAGAAAATATAATAAAAAGCAACAACGTGGTTACAATATCAACTATTTATTACTGCTGCCATTTGGCATGCCGTCAACGCAATAGAAGTCAAAATCGGTTGAACGGACTGTAAAAAAGAAATATTTCAATGTCTAATCTTATTACGAATAGAGTATAGGTAGTTTATGGTTTGTGCTTAAATCTAAATGCCCAACGGCAAAATGAACTCTTTTAATTAGTATACTTGATTGTTACCACCCTTATTGTTATGCTTGTTAATTTGAAAGGCTCCCTAAACTTAATTAAAAAGGCGACCGCTGGCAAATTAGGTGACCTAGGCAGCAGCCCCTTACTAACCCTTAGTTTAGGAGTGCAAAGGCCGGTACACTGTAATTAAGTTTTTTTATATAGCAGGTATCTGAAATGTAGGTAAAATAATGTTGTTGGAGTGATGATTATTAAAAAAATATTCATCTAAAACATAGTATTTTTTTTTCGAATAATTTAGCATATCGGCCAAGTGGAACGAATACGAGATCAAAAATACATTTATCGTCATAAATTATACGATTGTATTAAATGTAATTTAGATCACAACACTCACAAGAAACAGTTTTACAGTAGGTTCGACATAGAAATGTATTATGAAAGGCAGCATATTTTTGCTTTTTTATCTTGACCCAAACGCGTAATTTTTGTTCCTCAAAATGAGCTGAAGAATTTTTGTATAACTTGATTTGCTGATTGGCGAACTTTAAAAAAATTTAAAACTTACGACTTAAAAATCAATCAAATAATTTGTATTTTTTTAACCGAAGAGTTTTGAAATTTGAAGCATCTATTCGCTTTTAAATTGTGTGCCGATGCAATAGAAAGTTATAAATAATCCACGTTATTTTTACAAACAATGTATACTGAAAATAGTCCAAGAGAAAATATTTCTTTAAAAATATTTGAAACAAAAACTTTTAAAAAAAAGTAATGAAAGTTACTTTTTCCTGGAAGGTAAAAAAAAAAAAAAAAAATAATAAAAACAACAATATTAATATTATTATTATTAATTATTATTTTTATTTTATTTATTAATAAATTAATTTACCAATGGCTAAGACTGGTTGTGTTTGCTTAGTTATGCTCTACAGTTTTTAAAGTAGTGTGCTAGTATGTAGCAGCACTTATAAAAGTTTGATAAGTGCTGGTAATTATTAAAATAAACAAATAATTAAGTACGCAGGCAATTTTCATTGTGATTGATTACAAATTAAACACGAGACCCCAATTATTTATACGCATTCAAATTAACTGCACGATTATGAACCCACAGTCTGATTCAAGAGCATGCGGCTTTGCGAAATTTACATTATACTGTTGTATTATGTTTGAGTAGCAGTATTGTATGTTTACGTAATTAATTCGCTTGCTGCTTCTCGTTTCATGGTAACTGGGTAGAAGGATTGATTACATGGATTTGTTAAATAAACAGGAGGCTATGTTAGAGAAACATGACATATCGTGTTACTGGTGTAATCCGATTGATCGAAGTGGATATAATTAATTAATTGAGGACACGGTTGCTAACAATAATATCTATACTAAGTTCACGAAAGCAAAATGGTAATTACATAACTTAGTTGTTTAGTATAAAGCTTAAGGCACTCGCTAGATTGTTTACAAAGTAACAATAATCAGAAGTGTATAACGTTATCTATGTTTTACAGGAAGTGCCTTTGGGATGGTACACAGAGCAACATTCTGCAAAAAAAAAAGTATGAATTTTTGAGAAACTAAAAACAAGCTTTGTCTACCCTACTAACCTGTATTATTATACCGAGCAATAAAGATTAAATTAAACACGCTTCCCTACACAATAACACTAAGTTTATTGGATAAGCGATGCAAAGAAAATGTTGGCTTAGTGAAAGATCAGGAAATCTTTTGTTATTTCTTCAAAATGCTTCCTTGAACTCAATACAGTCGACCGCACATCATTAGTAACAATTTACCATTGTCAGCGCCTTTAACGGCCAGTTTCTTAATCAAAAGTAACAGCCAAAGTAACGTCACAAAGTCAAAGTAACGGTTAACTTTGTTTCTTCATCATTTTAGCTGTTGCTTTTACTGTTACTTTTGCCTCTAACTTTTACTGCTCATTAAGCTGAGGTGAAAGCTAAAGTGATTGTCATTTAGTCAAAGTTGTACTGTTGTAGGTTAGACTTATTCAACGCCTGTATAAGCTGTTAGCTAACATAAATCACTGTGTATTTTTCTGTGTAGTAAATAATAACTTAGATTTGAATTTATTAAAATGGTATCAAGATCGTCTAGTGAAAGTTCAAGTTCATCGTACCTACGTTGTTTAACGCATAGGCGTACAAGATTTAATATTCGCAAGGATCATTTTATTATGTGCCGAGGCTGATTTTCTGTTGCGATACAGAATATATATTGTTAATCCATTTGTTTTTATGTTTAATATGACCTTCTCATATTTATTTATCAACTTTTCAATTTTAGTGCTAGTGAAGTTGGAAGATCGTTCACTGTAAATAATAAGACAACATTTGAATTGAACGTCTTGGTACTCACAGTAAATAGCTCTAAACAATAAGTTACTAAGAAAAAAGAAGTTTAAGGATATTTTGTATACAACAAAAAAAAGTATACAAAAAGAAATAAAAAGAATATAAAAAATGAAAATAACTAGAAAATGAAAAAGCATTATTTATGCACATAAAGTTATACCAAACATCTAATATGTCGTAATTTAAAACACCGGCCACATAAAAGAAGTTTAGGAATCTTTTTGTAACAAATATAACTTTATTAAAATGAAAAAGCATTATGTACATAAACTTATACCAAACACCCAACACCGGTCACCTAAAATTAATATTACGATGTAGGTACTGTTATTGATACTATTTCTTATATTATCTTATACTACTATTTATACATGAACTGCAATAAACTCCATATTATTCAATGTATTATAGTATTTTAATCCAATTTCAATAAAAACAGTATAGACGTTCGAATTTACAAAGTGGTGTTGCGAATGCTGTTGGTTACAATGGTTACGAACTTATGAAGGAAAGGAACAATAGTTAGTCTACTCTTTGAAAGGAACTCAAGAAAGAACTTTCACTTTGACATTTTTTAGACAGTGAAATTGTGGTGCTTCCAAGTGTAAAAAAAGCTCCCCACGATTTTTTGGGGAAATTACGACGTTTATGTAATGGCAACTCTTTTGACTTTTACTTTAGCTGTTACTTGAATGAAGAAACACATTTGCCGTAGTATCAGTAAAGGTCAAGTAAAAGTCAATACTTTGACTGATTACTTTAGTTGTTGATGAAGAAACTGGCCGTAAGTCGTAGTTGTAAGGGCGATTTTCTTAATGCAAATGTTAACACTGAAGTACGGTTGATTCTACTACAGTTTATTCAAATCATTGTTATCTGTAAATTAAGAACGACACTACCCTTATCAACAGGCTTATGGGAATATAAATGGAACGGCTAACGTTATGTCGATAAAGTCAAGGAGAGTCCGGAATGGTAGAAATTTCCGTAAGACGGATGTCTCACCAATTCGTTGCAAGGAAAATGTTGTACTAAGTTTTTGTTGTTCGAAAGCTGCGCTATCTTTTTTGTCTTGCCCCATTTTCGTACGTCTACCTTTGCCTTAACGCTGTCATTTACAGGAAAAGTTATAAAAGGTAAGTAAAAACGAAAAAAATATATGTATACACGGTGGCATTTTAATCTTCTTTTAACGGCAGCCCACTTCATATATCCAATGACTACTAATCATTCATGAAAGTAAAAAAAAACATTTATTAACATTTGAATAATTAAAAAAATATATATTATTCATTATGACGCATGACGTAGTTTGAAACACCCTGTTACGAGCGCGATACGAACCTTGCAGTCCAAGGGTGGCGCGGAATGGAGCGCAAGGCTCGCACCGCGCTCATAACAGTATGTTTCAAATTACATCATGCGTCATAAAGAATAATATTTAAAAAAAACAAATGTTAATAAATATTTTTTTTACTTTCATGAATGATTATGAAAGCTGTAGAGAACATTTATTTTATTTTAATCATGAACGGTACCGAAACTTTGAATCTTTCGTTCACCAATACACGAGTCTATTACTTGAGAAAACAGAATAAAGAAAATAAACTCTTAAAAACATAGTTCAAGGTACCTACATCGGTAAATTTGGGTGGTTAAAAATTACAGCTAGTTTTAGTGAGGTCGCACACCAGCGGGCGGCACCACACGCTACACGGACCCTACATTTATGTGGCCACACATTCTGCGCTACATTTTAGCTCGGAGCAAATGTACACGCACGCACACACCCTCACACACGCACGCACGCACATCGGACGCACAGTTATGAGTGGTTTCCTGCAGAATGTTGACTTCATCGTCCGACGATACAGATTTCTTGAAGTGGCAATTAATGAAAAAAATAAAGATGTTATCGGGTTCACCCGTATAATCAAGATACTACAAATTACGGTAATTTTCGCACAAAGAAATCCGACTGTTGCTATAATCAGCGAGTCCATAGAGATTGTATAATAGAGGGTTTTTTTTTCAACTTTTGCATAAACTCAAAGGAAAAGTAAAGTAAAGTAAAGTAAACATTTATTAGCATAGATTGTAGGTACAGTAAATAAAATGTTACAGTTAAAATATGGGTGATCCTTGTACAATCAAGCTTTTATTAGGCATGCAACATTAATATTATAAAATTAAATGTAATGATGACTTAATTAAATTATTTTTGAGGTATTAGGTATGTACAGTTGAACAGTAGTCGGTATGGTACTTTCATGTAATAAAATATTAATTTATAAAGTCTTTCATTTTTAGGGTTCCGTAGTCAACAGGGAACCCTTAAAGTTTCGCCATATCCGTCTGTCTGTCTGTCTGTCCCCGGCTTAGCTCAGAGACGCTTAGTACTAGAAAACCGTAATTTGGCATGGTACATTACAATTTTAAAAGATGTTTTTAGGGTACCTCACTTGCACGTTAATTGGGGATGATATATATTTTTTTACATCTTTCCCATGGTGTGGGGTATCGTTGGATAGGTCGTTCAAAAACCGGTAGGGTTGACACTTGACTCTAACAAAAAATTGCTAAATGGTGCCTGCTAAATGGTTATTTTTCCCTGCCAGCTAAATGGTTATTTTTGGGTATGTGAAAAAAAAACATGGCAGCAGTATATAATTATAATAAAATTAAAAGTAAAACTATCACAGCTAAGTAGGCTTTACAACGTAAATTATTTATTTTAAAACGTAATTACCGTTCGAATGGAACGTTTTTGGTTTTGGTTTAGCTGATGTAAGAAACGGTATCGCGCTATTTTTTCTGAGCGACAAAATCATTGACGTTACCCAATTCTGAAAGTTCGATCGATCGTTCCTCCAACGTAACTTCCAAAGTAAAGCTAAATCGTTTCCGTTGAAATGATTAGCGCGATACGAAATGTGTCTAACGTAACGTTTTTGGTTGTGGTTTAGTTTTGGTATTAACGTTCAAACATAGCGCGATCGGCCCCCAGCACGGCTTAGGCCTTGTTTACGTTGGGCGGTCCGGCCCGCACTAAATTCAAACATTATGGCGTAGTATGAGAACGTTTACGGACAAGTGATTTTACATGCGTTTGCTTGAAATGCAGGCGGAGCACGCGGATGGCACCACCGCGTCACACGCGACGTTTATTGCGGCGGCGCACGCGGCGTTGCGTTTCTGTAATTCTCCGTTCAGGGTAAAACGTAACAACACCCGCGGCGTCGCACGCCCCAGTACGAGCATACGACGATACCTACCCGCTACGCTACACGCTAGAAGTTCCGCCGCGGCCGCAGCGGCGGACACTGCTACTCTCCACGCCCCGCGTCTCCATAAACAACATCGTACATTGCCATAATGTTTGTGTTTGCGCGTGTGTTGACGCGGCCCGCTGCAAACACCGCATCTCTGTAAACAGAGAAAACGTCCGACGCACCGCGAGACGCCACGCTGCATGCGACGCGCGACGCCCCGCGTCTCCGTAAACGAGCACTTAAAGTGTGGCTCACATCTTCCAGCGAGAAACTATCAGCTTATCTCATGATAAGAATATTCGAACATACATTTTTCTAGTTCACTCTAATCCCTTTTCAACAGCCGAGTTTTTACTGCGCGTTAGTAATTTTGTAATATATCATTCGTAGCGAGTAAGTGGTGGGTATCACATTCACGCTCCCTCGACACATGATGAGCTATATATATAGCCACTTATAATATTACACTCGCGATTGATCCTGGATTCATATCTATACATATTAAACATCACACACACACATGCACACATTTATGTTAACATTTGTGATGAGAAAATAAATAAATAAATTATAATTATTATATTATAAAATAAAAAGTGACTTTTCTTGTCTGTCTGTGTGTAGATTTTAATGCGATTTTCACCATCATCTAGACTTTTAGAGAATTTATTCCTGAAGGTTCATGTGTTCATGTTCATCATTGTTACTTAACTTCATAAAATAATAAGTCTCGATGTTTTGTAAAAGTCATAAAAAGAGGATTCCGTGCCACCGTATAGTATTTATATGGACGGACTCAGAAGCGGAGAATAGGGTAATAATAGGGTTTCGTTTGGCACATTTCGGGTACGGAACCCTAAAAACGACGTGCGAAGCAGGGGCGGGTCGCTAGTAATAAAAAAAATACTTTTAAAGAAAATACAAAATAAATACTTTGTATTTTATTTAATATATAAAGTTAGCTAGCGAAACTCCGCAGACGTGATTGGTATCAAAATCTAAACACATAAAAATTAAAAAGATGTGATGATTTTTTTTTAGGGTCAACAACCTCTGCTTGGTTTGTTACTTGAAGTACGAGTTGAGAAAATCTGTTTTATTTTATTTATCGTGTTTAGCTATCGATACCATCACGTCTGTGAAGTTTACAATAAAAAAAATATTTTTCAAATTAATTTTCTTTCAACTACGTAGTAATGTTATCATTAATCACTACAAAACCGGTCACAAAGGACATATTTTTTGCTTAGAACCAAAACAGTGCAGAAATGTTATATGAAATCTCATTATTGCACAGATTTTAATGCACTGTTTTTTATTTTTTATTTAGATACCTATTTTACCACGAGGAGAATTTTTATGTTAACTTGCATGAATATTCTGAAACACTCACATACAAGCAAAATTAAACTTTAGTACCTATATGATTTATTGGATCTTTTTTTTCATGTCGAAGACAGTTACGTAATTGTAATATTTTCTCTCAATAAATTATTTATTCGAAAATCATGTCTTTTTTAAGGATAATACTAAAAAACAAACAAGATTGTTTAGCTTATATGTCTAAAATAAATATTCACAGCAAGAAAATATAGTTCATTATCACGACACAAGATATTTTTTCCTATTTTATTACTTTAGTAAACGAAATAAGAATTGAGACTTACGCTATTTAGTTTCGTGCTCGAATACGATCAAAGAGCGCACGCGATATTCAACTTTATTACTGATGTATTAGGGGCGGAGCTTGCGTTCGAAATTTGATTTAGACTGCTTATTAGATCAAAAAGATACTGGCTGAAAATAAAAATCGGCTGAATGAAACCGACTTGGTGAAAAACTTTGTTTATTTGTATTTTATCACGGTAGGTAGATTGGCACTTGAACAAAAAGTAGATTACACACCTTGCTAAAGTGAGTAACTTCGCATGTGCTCGGGCACCAACAAAACACTCGTGCATTAATCAACAAGCTACTATTCTTTTTTGTGTTATCATGTTAGGTATCGATACCCATCACGTCTGCGGAGTTTCGCTAGCTAATTCAATTTGACCCTGTATAGTGCTACAAAACTTAGTTATTTTACAAAGTTGGTGCAAAGTAGCTTAGCAGTGATTAATCCCATCTCGTGTTTCCAAGGCTCGCCAACAGACCTTTGAGACTAACGAGTTTCCCGACCAACGGTTTGTTGATAATTAATGCAATGTATTGCAATACGTTATAATGTCGATGTTCACCATTTAATTAATTTTAGACGCAGGACTACATGCAAGCGAGTACTATGTAGTTCTCTCTGTCAGGAACATACGGAATTAATAACAGTAATCTGAAATTGCAATATAATTATGTCTGTAGGTATTTTTGTTCAAATCAAATCCATTTATTAGTCGGAATGTAAGTTTACGATGTACGATCTTAAAAAAATATAATGGTCTTTACATTCTACCATTTTATATGGTGTGCATGTGCAAATATTTAATTTAATCCTGCACAATGTTATTATTATTTTAATTAAATAAAAAGACAGCAACAAAAAATAATTGCATGCATTAAGATTTTTATGAAACAAATTAATTAATTGATGTCAAAATTATACCTATGTCAGTTCAAGAGATAAAGTTTAATATAGTCAGATTATGAATATTTTATTTTATAGCGACATAAAACAGTTAACACTTTAAATTTGAGTAAATAACAAACTAGGGTGATAGAGGTAAACATGTAACCCACACCAATGTCCGCGGAATAATCTATTATGGAGAAATAAAACAAAACACAACCACCATCACCTAGCGGAGGCGAATTAGGTTAGGAAGAATTCAAAAAATATTTTTCAAATATTATTGTGCAAGCAATTGAATATCCATTCTTTTGAATTTTGTTTGAGATAGTGAGAATATTTCTGTCAGACGACGGAGGGGCGCCCTTCCCCCAGCATTGGTTCTGCACTTTACAGTGTGGAACAGCCGGGGCACGCGCGCCTCTCGCCGTAATACAGTTCTGAGTACAATATAACAAAGCTTATTGGTGATATCAGTGCAGTCAAAGTTGTTATTACATATGCCATGCAGCATCACAGCCATAAGTAGGGAGCGCCTGGACTCCAAGCCCAGGAGTTTGTATTGCTTTAGCAGTTTTGGGTACGATAGTTTTGAGCGGTAGCATTTATAGTGAGTGGAGCGTAAAATTTTTTTGGACCATTTCAGGTTTTTTCTTATATTTATCATATAGAGGACGCCATATTGGTGTTAGTTATACAATGTATATTTAAATAATTGTAATTGATAATGTCATAACTATAGAGAAAAATAAGGAACTCATCAGTGTAATAGAACTCATATCGAACTGGCGCCATGTACGGAGAATATTGTAATCCATATATTACAGTACTATTTCAAAAAGGAGACCACGATAGCAATATTTTTTCTATGACTCACGACTTACCGAGAACTAGTATGGATTACGTAAGTGTATTTCAGTATTTGATCAGGCTATCGTTAGCAAATTGTACTCGATTCATATCTCGTAATGGTTTAGTGTTGTTACTAGATAATCCCAGAGCTCACAAATGTTATTAATTCAGCGACATTGTTTGTTAATTAATGAGTTTGCGTTGATATGGAGCGAAGCTAATAAACACGAAACTAAATTAAAATTGGAACCTGACTCACGGTCCCCTGACACAGTCGAGCAAATATTGTAGTTTATAGAAGTTTTAATTAAAATAGCATGTCAATGTGTCTTGTGTTGATAGTAAATACCTACTAGGGCCTTGTGGATATAGCGTTAGGAAAAAATCAGTAACAACAATGAAATGGGAATTCAAGGTATGGCAAAAATGCTCCTAGTTTTGCCTCAATACTTTCGATTCCACCCACTTTTCGTAGAGCTCATGCGCCATGCCACCATACATAATATAGTTAGTTATAATGAAAAAAAAAAATGTTTATAAAAATATGAATATAAATATAAATAAAAATGCTTGTATTTGAAAACCAACGAGTACACTATTAAATCACAGTTTTTAATGCTGTATTCGCTAAGAAAAACAGATTTTTAAAATGAGCCCTCCGCGAGGGCTCCCGGCATCCCATATGCGACTTGAGTGAACCCTCCAGGACGGCTCCCGGCACTGAAAGGGTTAACAGCGACTCCTCGTTGTTATTTAGTATTGAAAACATTGCGAAATTAAGTAAATGATTTATTAATAATGATACGTATTAAGTTTCACTACCACAGACTAGGGTCCCGGACTTATGAATGCAAAGTAGTCTTACATAGCGTAACAACTGCATTCCCCGAAGCGTAGATCAGGGAAGCATCCTATTATACACCCATAGTTCACTGGTGTATCACAAATTTCTGATTAGCTTTGTAGCGGCAAATAGCTTGCTGCCCTGACAAATTACTGAAAGAGTATGGTTCGAATACCGCCTGTTACATTGTAGTCGTGAACACGCTCGTATCATCATGATCATCATCATTTCAACCAAAAGACGTGCATAGGCTGCTGTACATAGGCCTCCCCCAATGGGGGGTTGCCATAATCGCCACGATTGGAAGGCGTGTTGGCGATCGCAGTATGGTGTTAAAATGCATAGAGAACGCTGCTGCCCATTCTCTAGTAAGTCCCTTAGTCGCCTTTTACGACAGCCACGGGAAGAAATAGCACACACTTATATCGAAAACTGAAATTGGTGGTGTTATACACCGTGGCATTTTTATCGTCTTACTGACTACTAATCATTCATGAAAGTAAAAAAAAATATTTATTAACATTTTGAATATTTTTTTTCTTATATATTGTTCATTATGACGCATGATTTAGTTTAAAACACACTGTTATGAGGGTGATTCCAACTCCATCATGCATTTTTTTTATATTTAATTATTCAAATGTTAATAAATATTTTTTTTTACTTTCATGAATGATTAGTAGTCATTGGATACATGAAGTGGGCTGCCGTTGTAAGACGATTAAAATGCCACGGTGTATAGTGACCGTTTGTACGTACACCATAATGAAATTGAATCCACTTGTTTCGAAAATTATGCACCACAGAGGCGCCACTATACTACATACAGACTGTATAAGTGTATAGTGGCCGATCGCCACGCGACATGCGTCGCCCCGCCTGCAATCGGGTTTACGTGCGCCTATAGAGGTTTAAATATTAAATTGAGCAATTCTTGAAACATAAATAATAAAAAAAACTAATAACCCAAAAAAAAAAACAACCGACTTCCACACCTTTCAACTTCCAACTTTTTACATTAAAAAAAATCAACTGTCTTCCCAAAAAAACACAAAGTGATAAATAACTTTAATTTTGGAAGTCGGTGTCTTTGGATCTGTATTTTTGTTTTTTGCCACCGACTTCCGAAATTAAAGTTATTTTTCACTTTGTGTTTTTTGGGAAGCCAGTTGTTCTTTTTTTGTAAAAAAAAAAAAAAAATTGTGCAGTCATTTAAATAATATGTTGATGCTTTTCTGTGGTCTAACGATAAAATCATGGGTAAGCGTGGGCCTATCTTCCCGCGTCACTCTTCTCGAACAACGATGAGGTGTCCAGTATAGGTAAATCCATGTGTTAGTCTTTTTAGGATGGGTTTACAGAAATACTAGTACTTTTGTCACTACATTACACGTGTGTTATGATTACTAAAATCATAACACACGTGTGCTGAAACATAGAAACTGCGTCAATAAACTGACATAATAGCAGGGATTGGCACTTCTTTATGATTAATAGCTATGGGTGTCAAACTAAAGCAGCGTCGTGATTGGTGATCTCAATGTCAATGATCCCAATTGTCCAATACGGGAGGTCCCTAGGTTCAAACTTCGACGTGTACGGGTGGTTGAATCTATTGTTTAGTAAGTAGGTAGGTACGGTCAGCAATAAAAGTCGAATTAGACTTCAGTTTATTCAATCTTATACCCTGTGGCATTTTAATCGTCTTACAACGGCAGCCCACTTAATGAATCCAATGACTACTAATCATTCATGTAAGTAAAAAAAAAATATTTATAAACATATGAATAATAAAAAATAAAAAAAATATTACGCATGGTGTAGTTTGAAACACGGTGTTCCCTTGTTTCGCAGACAGAAATTTCATAGAATTTTGTTTCGTAGGAAATGTTTCATATAAGTAATATTTGGTCCTTGTATTTTTATTTCGAATAATATTGTTTCAACGACTATTTAGTTGAATGAAACATATTTCACAGAAACACAATTCAATTAATTTTATAGTAAAGACGTCCACTGCTGGAAATAGGCCTCCCCTAAGTGGGGGGGGGGGGTTGCCATAATCACCACGCTTGACAATAAGTTTTGGTAAAATGCAGTTAGCTAAGCGTACGTTATTAGATAATTCTTGACGTTCCGTAAATTCCGCCCCGTTAATTCTTATTCGATCTTTTGTGCCAATAGAAGTTGTTCTCAGTTCGTGAAAGTTCTTTGAAAGTGCGTCACTATTTGTGTAATCTCAGCAGTTGACGTCTTCCAAGAGAGTTGTAAACTTTTAATGACATTTGACTTAGTATTCCGTTTACTTGTTAGAATAACTAGGACTAGAATTCGTTTTAGCATCTATCACTGCGTGCTACATGGTGGCAAATTCGAAGTTATGCAACTTTAAATTAAGGCATTTTTGTTACAAACGCTATGACTGTATTGTATGAAAAATAACATCCGCCAAATCTCCACCTTCTTGCAGGTTTAAAATGCGATCACTTGTCATCATGTTTTTCAATAAATTTTCGCATACTGTATTAAAATCATCGGCTTCCAATAAAAAGTTGACAGTTTGCTCCATGACGCAAGGTGTTGCCTTGCCGCACTATTCGTGTAATTTTAATAACTGGCGGCTTAGAATAGAATAGAATACTCTTTATTATGTACCTACATCCTACACCATAAAACCCGACCGTCGCCGAGGTGTCAGCTGCCTAGACACATCGGTAACGAGTTTTGGGTCAGCATTTTTGTCGCCGGCGCTGATTGTTAAGTCTGCGCTTTGCGTCCCAAGCATCTGACCCGTTGGTCACTGTGCGCGCCCCCACTGCTACCCCCGCAAAGGCCGTGGCTATAAAGGAAACGTGCCGGGATGATCATGGCTTCGTGACTATGCAAAGGAGGAAGCGCCGACAGAGTAGCAGTAAGAACCGCTGCGGCAAGGCTCCTACGGAGTCAAATGAAAATCTGCGTGCTGCGAATCCGAATACTCCGGTGTATATTTCCCGTCTCTACTACACCACCGACGCGGAAGACATCGTGAAGTGCGCCAAAGGCTGAAGTACGCGCCGAGAGTGCAGCTGCTGGAGTCGCATCGCAACGTCAACTTTAAGGCGTTTGTGGTGCGCATACCAACGTGCTATCTGCATCAGGTGATGGATGAAAGCGTTTGGCCTCAGGGTGTGGTATTCCGCCGCTTTCGCGGTCAAGTGCCACCAGAACGCTGAAAAACAGTGCATCTAACGCCAGTAGCACACCTCCGCCGCGAAACCATCACAGCGAAACCGCAGTAGTTAAATTGTACTGATTCGCGTCATGTTCCGCTACTCGAATCGGATGCGAGTAGCGAAACATCACGCGAACCAGTACAATTTAACTATTGCGGTTTCGCTGCTATGGTTTTGCGGCGGAGATGTGCTACCAGCGTTAGTGATACTAACATAGCTTTAAGTTTTATTTACTAACGCAATTATGTATACTTAGGTTGAGTTATTCATTTATGGGTCTATGTAACCTGAAAATAAATGGTTTATTATTATAAAAATTACAGATTAAATTAACGGACGGATTATTACGGATTTAATTTTGATGCATGTAATTTAATTTATATTTATAATGGATTGTATTTTTGTAATTTTAGTATGGGCTTAGTGCCTGAAATAAACGATATAATAATATTAATAATAATAATAAATGTAATAAACTATTAAACCATTACGAGGCTCCGGGTGGCAAATTTTTGCGAAGCCCTTGTCCTTTGCGTACAGTATGTGAATTGAATGTAGGTAGGTATTTCTGGTGACTAATGAGAAATTAAATTTATAAATAAATGTTGACCTAAAATATTTATATTATTATAAAATATTATACGACCGAGGAGGCAAAATAAATGGATTCCGTTATGCAAAAAACATGAGAATACAGTGGGGATACTCCGAACATAAATCTGAAGTATCGGCCGAAAGTTCGGTCTTTTCTTTACTACGGCTAACTATTGCTGACTACGGCGAATAAATAAATAAAAAAGGTAGTCGAAGAGATAAGCCAAAGTCAAAACTGTGACTTGAAGTCGGGTAAGGACTCAAAGTCAAAAAAAGAAACTATGGAAGTTATAAAAAGGTCGAACCGAATGTTCGACCTTTTTAAAACTTCCATAGTTTCTTTACGAATACTTCGGTTTAGCGCTTCGGAGTAGACCCCTGGATACAGGAGCGCGCGTAGGGAGCTCGGAAATTGTAGCTACCCACTTTGGGAAGGTTAGGTTTTCTTTTGAACATTCATACAGCAATAGTAGATACTTTGCCAAGAGCGAGAAAGCGGGCTCGAAAATTTTAGCTCCTCCTTTATATTTTGCATACGTGGGAAAATTACAAATTGCCTTTTACTTACTGAACATATTGGCCTTGTTTAGGATTTCATAAAAAAGTACATCTCGAGGTTTGGGAACCCCCAAGGACCGGGGGAGAGCCCGGCGTGGAGCTCCCCCACCGATAATGTCGTCGTTTCATTCATATACATGGCTAAACATATTCAGTTCTTCCCTCTAAGCGTCAAATCTCTGATCGTTAATTTTGGTATCGTTAATATTATTTTTATATTAATCTTAATAATTTTATTGTTTTAACTTCATATAAACTACAACTAAATACGTCAAGCATAAAATAAAGTTTAAAAGTGGCTACTATTTTCTACTCGGGTTGTTGCGCGAGGCCCCTGCAAGAGCGACGCCCTGGGCGGTTGCCCTGCTCGCCAACCCCTAAGGCTGTCACTGACTTTAATGGTTGTGGTATGGGGCCCTGTGGCCTGCCACATGATGTTGCTCCTCCGGTAAACGAGGCTTCACACCGGCTTTCCGACGCATGGACCATGACAAATTTACTTGTGCATAACGTAGGAATATTATTGCAGTTATAAAAGCTCTAATAAAGAAATGTATTTTTTATTTAAAAGTATCTGGGTGTGTGTTTTTGCAAGCCGTTAAACGTAACTGGAAAAAAAAAGCTTGATGACCAATTTCTGTCTCCAATACCGTATTATCTGTTGTAGCCGTACAATCTCATGCAGTCGGAGGAATCTTCTAAATTAAACAAGGAAGACCGAATACCCTTGACATAGTTCGTCGACTTTTTTGTTTTTTTTTCATAATGGCGCCTTGTTGTCGCCATATTGAATTTTGATTACTGTAATGACTTTAGTGACACAAAATTTAGACAAATCGATTGACGTAAGAATCATCAAAATCGGCTTACGCGTTTGATCTCTAGAGCAAAGGAACAAACATACATACATACATAGGCTGCTAAATACACTTGCATCCTTTGCGTCACGCAGTCTGGAAAAATGTGGGAGTATACACACCTCTGTGTATTTCTCACCTCACTCACATTTTTCTAGACTATCCTATATATCGTGGCATTTTAATCGTGTTACAACGGCAGCCCACTTTGTGTATCCAGTGACTACTAATCATTCATGAAAGTAAAAAAAATATTTATTAACATTTGTAAAAAAATATATATTATTCATTATGACGCATGATGTAGTTTGAAACACCCTGTTATGAGCGCGGTGCGAGTCTTGCGCTCCATTCCGCACCGCCCTTGGAACGCAAGGCTCGCACCGTGCTCGTAGCAGGGTGTTTCAAACTACTTTATGCGTCTTAATGAATAATATTTTATTTTTTATTTATTCAAATGTTAATAATTATTTTTTTATCTTTCATGAATGTTTAGTAGTCATTGGATACATGAAGTAGGCTGCCGTTGTAAGACGATTAAAATGCCACGGTGTATAATGTGAATATAGCATATCTATTCACAAGCGTTCGATACGCTTCCGTACCGAATCGAGCATAAATCAATGTTATCAAAAGAGTCCTAAAGGCTGTTCACAAACCCAAAACACCTATGTTTTGTCAGTTTAAATCAAATAGACGACCGCCTTTCTTTCGACAGCTATTTGCTGTCGGGGGCAAGGTAAATCAGTTATTGAAAATGTGTCATTTTCGATAGGACAACTTGTCGAATGGTTATGAATTGCTATGCAGGTGTGGTTTTATGTAATGATTTAGTCATTGTAAGCTCCAGTTGTGAAACGTTAGTAGACCGCTATTATCATGAGTGCTTTGTACCTACATACTGCATCATTAGTGGTACTCCAGCTTTTGATTTGTTTGGTATATTTGAAAACAAATATTTGTTTCAACAACGGTTTTTTCGTACTAACGTTTCTGACATTGAAATAAATGATTTCGGATTTTGTTTTGATATTTTTAACGTAAAACAGAATCGAGTATATTTAGAATAGTTTCAAAGAGTTTGGCTTTAAATGTTGCTTGTAGAACTTTTATAGAACGTGGTCGACGAAACTCGTTTTTCAGATACTTAAACTTAACAACAACCATATAGTTCAATAAGATAAACCTTTCAAATGTCTATGTGTATTCAGTTTTCCAAGAGGTACTACTTCCTACTTAAAATAATTATAAAAGAAAAAGAAGTATCGAAAAAGATTATTTTTTTGACGTATTTTATAAATATAACTGTGGTACCTACTAAGTTTAACTGAATTAAACTGAGCGCAAATAATTGAAGTTTAAACCAAAGTTAGGTAACATTTAAGCCGACAGGCTGCTTAGAACTTATCTAAGTACAATACAATTAATTGTTTAAAACCACTTTTGAATCGTTCTCATTGTAGGTTAGTTATGATAAGCACTTTGCGAAATAAATATATGGTTTTGATGTATATATGTCCAAGCTTTGTTAACCACCTGCTTATACAGTTGCATAAGTACCTACCTGTAATTATTTGTGGTAAATTATCATTATTCGTCAGATGTGGTCAGAAGGTACCTACACCAAAGAGATTTCATAATATGAAGGTTTTCACGGCAATAATCCTATTTAAAGAACCGATTTTAATTTTGCAGCGTTCTCAGTATTTACAATTCAAGCAAAAAATGTAAAACGGCTATATGAATGGCGATTTTTATTCTGCACAAGCAGACTTTTTGAAACTGGAAAATGTTCGTAGAACGCAGAAAAAGTAACTAGATTTATAAATAACTAGCGGCCCGCCCCGGCATCGCGCGGGTATTTAACAAAAATTTCAACATTCATTTCTTGGGTTACATTATTGGAGTTTTAGTAAGGATCCTTAACTTTTTTGAAAATATAATATAGCCTATGTCACCCGGGAATAGTGTAGCTTCCCAACAGTGAAATAATTTTTCAAATCGGTTCAGTAGTTTCAGAGCCTATTCAATGCAAACAAACAAACAATCAAATCTTTCCTCTTTATAATACGAGTATTAGTATAGATCACCAACATCGTTTGTTAAATTGGTATTTGGACAGTTTATAAAAATTCATTTATTCTTTCATGATTTATTTTGTTGCTTTTAGTCTCTCTTTCTTTATTTACTGGTAATAAATTACGTCTTTTCGATACATTATGAATGACCTTACTTATTAAGCTTTGTACGTAAACAACAAAAAAACAACGCGATAAAAATTAAATACAATAACTTTTTTGGACTTGGTCTGTATTTCTGTCGTAAACCATAAGATATCTATTATTGTTCAAAAATATTTCACTATAATTCCATCAGCTGACTTATTTCACTTTAAAATATTCCGCCATGAAAACTCACACCGCGATTTAAGTGCGCACCCGATTGCGGTTAACCCGTAAATCATTCGAATAATATTATATAGAATATTTTTATTACACGATTTACGATAGATACGTTTTTGTAACTGCGCTGGGCTTGCAGAAGATAAAATGATTTTCACCAATTAATAATGCTGGCGTCCCACTGAAAACCATTTTCATGCAATTCGTACTTTATGACTCGAATTTAGATAGGATGAAATGCCTACTTCTGTGCTTGGGGAAAGTTGTTTTTTTTATCTCCATTAAGTATTAACATAACACGTTAACATCCATTCATCCCTACTGACAACTTTACCTTATGACCACTGTCTGCAGCTACATACATTTATTTTCTCATCACCTCTATAAAACCTCATTTCGCATCAGCTACATATTGTAATATTTCACAACTTTGCAGCGTTGTGACATGTACACCCGCGGTCTATGTTTTTAAGAAAATTTGTTATTTCAATTCTATTAATAATTAATTTCATTAATAACTAGTTAAGCCTCAGCAGCAATGACCGTACGTAGTTTATCTCGCATAGATGCGACAAGGCGCGCGCATAAATCAGTCCCTCTGATATCATCTCATACCCGTTTACAATGTGATCTGAGAGCTCAGGGTTTCTTTCGTTCTGACAATCCCAGCGTTGAACCATTATGCCCCATAGGTTTTCAATCGGTTTCATATCTACTGACTATTTTTTTATTTTTTTTTTATTTTATTTAATCCATAATTTTACAGTTTTAGTTTAACATAACACCTACCAAACTGCAAAGCAATTTATCGGCAGTAGGTTCTCGTGGATTTTGCACAAATCTTTACTTCATTATACATACATTAAAATTAAAACAAACTTGAAGCTAAGACTAGACTGCATGGCTCTGTAGGCAAAGACTCCGTATGCGAATACAGAGTAGTTACCCACACAATCATAGATTCTAAAACCACAGCTACTACACTCGCGGCATCAGCCAGCAAATGCCATGGGATCATCCCATAGTACCTACGCAGTTTATGGTAAGCAAACTTAGGGATTAGGACCCATAACACCAGCTGACCGAGGCGCCGAACGACCGCAGCAACTATGGACACATCGACAGATAATGTTTCCTTAGGACACTTTTTAGGTGGGTTTTACTTCTGACGCGATCGATTATTCCCTCAGGTAATTCATTAATTGATGTAGGTGTAATCCACCGTCTCGTACGTTTACCATAGTAATTATTTACATTTGGCACTTGTAGTTTCTTTTTCTTTGCAAGTCGGGTTGGATAGTTATGTACTTTTTCTTTTTTGTGTTTGTTAATATTATGTTGTTCAAGAATCATTGCCATTTTTACTTTTAGGTCAACTATCTCTATTGAATGAGACGAATGTCACGGTCCATGTTGAACCACGCCATAGTAGACCAGGCCATGTGTATCGGTGCATTATCCTGAACGTAATCAATTAGTGGGATTTCTGTTGCAGAATACACAACGCGCACATTAATTATTCGCAGTAGCCGTACTTTCTAACGATGCCAGTGCTTCGACATCGTCCTGGCTCATTTACCCGCATAAGTTGACTGTTATGCGACCAGATGCATTTTGAGGCACGACTTGAGTTTCATCATACCGAGTGCGATTATAACGCCATAAAGTTAATCTTCCGATTTGAATCGATTTAAAAGTTTTTTCATCGGTAAATATAACAAGCATAATCAATATATTGTCGCGCAAAATTAAGTCAGGCAGTTGTGGTGAGGTATGAGTTCCACTTTAATAGCATTATGTCTGTAGTGTAGTCCCGCTCGGAACAAAGCTTGTCGAACCGTCCGAGGACTCACATCATACAAAGCAGCAAAATTACTAGTTGGTTTGAAGCCCTGCTCTCCTGATCAGTTATTTGCGCGGCGGTTAGTATCGGCCGTCGGTCGTCCTGAATTGCTTCTATGATCAAATATTTGCCCTTCGCCATGACGCCGAATCCAAAATCTCATGGTGAATCGAGATATATTGAGTTTTCGTGATTTAGCTCTAATATTTAAGCCATCTTCATGTAGAAATAATATTTCAGCACTTTGTTGCAGGGTTAAACTTACCTTTTTTTTCAATCAATCACATTTTCAAACATAATATTTTTGATATTAATGTCATTGTAACAAATGCAAATGATGTTAGTGTGTCATTTTTTAAGTTAACAAAAAAAAAAAAAACGTAAAATAGTCACTAATATTCTTTTTGTTAGAATAGATGCTTCACAACTATTAAAGCATTAAGTACCTAGAGACTTTACTGCACACAGGGTGATAAAGAATCTAATTTGAAAAATACTGATAAATATTTTTAGACCGTGACTGTACGTTTGGGATCTGTTTGGTAGTCTTGTCACGAACCTTTTTTCGTTAATATTACCTCGTATTCATTTTAACTTGTTTTTTTTTTTGCATAATAAGTATGTTCTGTTATTTTTATTAAACATAAATAGTCCCTGCGCTGAAAAATTGTATGAGCACCAAGGTATAAAATGTGATTTATTCGTGTTTCAGAAAACCATGAAGAATTTCGACTGAGCATGTGAATGGTAGAAGATGTTCTACGACAGTGAAAATGCCTTGGAATATAACTATTCGTGCATCAACTGCCACAATGAGTCGTATTCTAATCATAACTATACTTATCCGGACGAACTCGTTTGTATCTTACATACCGACGAGGATATTACAACGGGGTTTATCAAAATATTTGTGTACGTAATGTATATTGCAGTATTCGTAGCTGCTTTGGTAGGTAACGGGTTGGTGTGTTCAGTGGTCCACACGACGCCGCGTATGAAGACAGTGACGAACTACTTTATAGTGAACCTAGCCGTTGGAGACATACTGATGACACTGTTCTGTGTGCCGTTTTCATTTGTGTCCATGTTGTTACTGCGGTACTGGCCATTTGGTGCATTTATGTGTAAGGCAGTGAACTTTTCGCAAGCGGTGTCGGTGCTGGTCAGTGCTTACACTCTGCTGGCCATATCCATAGACCGGTACATTATTATAATGCACCCGTTGAAGCCGCGGCTGGGCAAGACGGCTGCTAAGCTAGTTGTGTTTGCCGTGTGGAGCGGAGCGTTCATCACCGCGGCGCCCATTCCAATCGTGTCCACACTGCAGAGGCCTTCACTCTGGCACCGAGCATGTGAAGTGTATGTATCATAATCCTACATTTAGTATATTATGTTTATTGTACTGTCCACATAGTTACCAGTAAAGAAGAGAAATGTCCTCTCTTTTGTTTAATTTGTACGAATTTGGAGGTCATAGTACAATGACGTGCAGACAGTAAATTAAACAAGAGCCTGACACGAATAAAGAGTAGAAATTTCAACTTGTTACGTTTTGTTTATGCGAAGTCGGTATATACTCTGTGTTCCGATTAATTAATGTTGTCAAATACAAGCGTTGTTGATACTTATTATTTACTTAATACTTTAAGCACACAAATGTACAGAGCCGGACTTAATGCCATAGGCATTTTCTACCAGTCAACCAGGACAGGTATAGGACCCGGACTTAATTTTGTTATTGTTTCTATGCTGTATTTGTCTTATGTAAAAGTAAAGTGCTAGGTATATGGATCTTTTGGCACCTGGATGACATTGATCACAGAAATTATAGTAACAAACCAACACTGAAAAAAAAAGTGTTTGCTTTAACGAACATCTTGTTTAATGTTGGCCAGTTTAAGAATAATATAATGCTAACAAGTTGTTTGTTACCATGAACTTAAAGTGAAGAAGTAAAATTAAACAAAGCACATATGATGTAACAAAGACCGGTGATTATTCATTAGATTACATGCACATCTGTCGTTAGAAATAAAATTAATTTGTTCTGGCAAATATGCTATCTTGTTTATAGTAAATAGATAAATAATGATTCCAAACATTTTATTGCCAACTAAGAGAAAATGTGTCTTCGTTAGTCTGCATTTTTTTCAGTAAAGATGGCGTCTTTAGTTCCGATTTTGGCCACGCGTCAATAGAACCTTGTAGCGTTGTACAGTCGCCAGCACATCAAGTTATCACAAACTGTCAAATTTTCTCATTCGATTTTGAACTTATCCATCAACATTTTAAAGTAAAGTAAAGTAAAATCATTTGGAGAAATTTGACAGCTCCTGATGTGCTGGCGACTGTACTTACGATTTTTATGGCGACCAATTTATTTATTTTTAAAGGCTATATTGTAACGTATGTGTTATGTTGTAAAGAGATATTTGTGGTGAGCAATGGGCCAGTCCGGAGAAGAGCCGACAGTATACCTACGCACTGTTGGTGCTTCAGTTCGTGCTTCCCCTCAGTGCGTTGGTGTGCACATATGCACGGATAGCGCACACCGTGTGGGGCGGGCGCCCGCCTGGGGAGGCACAGGATGCACGAGACACACGCATGCAACACTCCAAGCGAAAGGTTGGTAAAAGAACATGCTTATTACTTCTATATTTATAAATAATAAAAACAAAGTCGCCTTTTGTGTCAGTTTATATGACCACTTAGTTCATCAAAGTACACAGTGGATTTTCATGCGGTTTTCACCTTCATACCTAGAGAATTTATTCCAGAAGGTGTATATTATGTAACCTACAATACATTTTTACTTAACATAGCTAAAGAGCACATAAATCCAATGTTTTGACATGTCACCATAAAGTTAATTTAAGGGTTCCGTTTTTTCTTTTTGAGGTACGGAACCCTGATAGGATCACTCGTGTGTCTGTCTGGCTTGCTTTCTGTCCGTCAGTCATAGCCGATTTGCTCCGAATCCACTGGACCGATTAAGTTGAAATTTGGTACTCATATGAATTTCTGTGACTCAAACACGAACGTGTAAGGTAAACAAACGAATTTTGGACATATAAAAAAGGACTTGTTATAAGGATTTCAAATATATTTTTGTATAGTTTTAAAATATTTGGTTTTAAAGTAATTAAAGAAAATAGATGAAAATTGGTCATTCGCTCCCCCTCATTTCCGAAACTGCTGACTCTAATATGTTGAAAAAAATACAGAAAATAGTTCTATAGACTAAAGGAAAATCTATAAAAGTCTATAATCTTAAAATAACACGGTACCTAAATCAATCAATATTGTGCGTACAAACTTTTTAATCTGAACATATTTGCGTTGTGGTACTTTCAGTAGTTTGCAGAATTTATCTTAGTTCAGTGTGCCTTTTGGCAAAGGCCTCCTATGACAACTTCCAATGAGTCCTATCTCTCGCAACTCTTCTCCAATTTGGACCTGCTGTGAGCTTCAATTCGTCTTCCCATCTTTTATATTGTCTTCCCCTGTTCTTTTTGCCATCTCTACTTCTATACTCCACTTGTCTTGAATGCCTCTTGTCTTGAATATAGCTGCTTGATTAGAAGTACAAAATAGATTTCACCCTCAATTTCACCCGTTCAAAGCAGTTGTAGGTCGTTAGTAATATAAAAAAAAAAACCTTCCTTTCCCTTTTCCATTCAACTCGATCTTGCGCCAACATGGACCAATCCCTATAACCACCTATCGCCTATAACTTAATAGTTTTCTATTTTGACTGACTTTTGCCCAAACGATGAGACCCCAATTTGGCCTATTAAGGAGATTTTAAAGTCCTCTCTGAACTCATTTCTTTAATCTCTAGGGAGCATAGGTAATTCTTCTTAAAAAGCATGTTTCTACCTTCAGTAGTGAAGGATATCTGTGTTTGAGTAAACAAATAAAGTTAAATCGTAATTTATTTCTGTAAGTTGATCTTGAGCCGGGTCCGGTGCGCCATGTTTTCGTGTTATACAAACTAACCGATCTGGAGGGCCAATTCGCCAAATCGGTTAGGTATCGATTTTAAGTGTTTTCATAAGATGAAAACACGCAGCGGACCCGGCTTCTGGCTACACGTTCATGTTTCTGTCGATTTAAACAAATAGATGGTACCAAAGAGAGACTAGTCGCATTGTTTGATTCAGTGCTCATTTATAACGATCCAAACACGGCACACGGGCTGGTGACCGCAAATTATTTGGGACGGCGACCTTTGATCTGCGGGTTGGCGCCGGCTCAGAGTATTTAGTTTGAATACGCGCTGATATTTTGACAGACGATCACGTCGCCGCTCAGTCATAAAAGTGTAATCAATTTGTCATTATTGAATATTAGTGAATTCAAATAACCCGATTTCACGGGTAGGCGTGTGATATTTGCCTTTAATCTCACGTTTTTTTAGTATCAAAATTCTGAGCGGATCACGTGCTATAAATATTGACGAGTTTCGTAACAATATTTTTTTGTATGCAATTTGATGTTACTTTAAATACCTATCTAACTCATTATCTCATTAATATACAGGTACGTATCTAACTACATACTTATTATGCAGTACCTACTTATTTTTCGAGTAACTTTAAAGGCTCTTACAAACACACGCGATATCGCGGGCGCGACATGCACCGACAAAGGAATTGTCTTTGTCGGTGCCTGTCGCGCCCGCGATATCGCGTGAGTGTGTAAGAACCTTAAGGCTCCTGCAGACAGGCACAACGCGACAGCGCGATGCGACTCTAGTAGAGCAATTTCTATGAAAACTTCATGGACATTGTTCTACCAGAATCGCGGTGTATCGCCGCGCCTGTGGGACCCTGTAAGCTAGTATTAACTAGCTTTATGCATATGCATTTTAATGCATATTTTACTCAGCATAACATCTCGCCTGTGTAGTTAAATTTATGCAGACTGCTAAGGAGAAATTTCTGATGGTAAAATCCAATACCACTTTGCTCGACCTGGGAATTACTGAAATTGATGTTTGGCATCGTTTTAATTGCATCTATGGCACAATGTGTTCATCTTTCTTGCAGATGATCAAGATGATGCTGACGGTCGTCACCGTGTTCACGATGAGTTGGTTACCACTCAACATTTTCATTGTAAGTAGATATAATAAATCACCAGGGGACAAATGTTTAATGACACGTATCTTGGAGATACGTGTTACTAGACATTTGTCCCTTAGTGAGTCTTGTGACACGGATCTCGAAGGACATTAGACAAAAATATATCACGTGCTGGCTTGGTTTGCGCCCTTTCCTTTACTTTGCTGCGTTTTATTATTTCTCAGAAGTTGATACTTACTAGCGACACTTTCAGACGGTGCAATAAAACAGGATGTTTTTTTTTCAAAGTCAATGACTTCGATTTCTATCTAGAGAAATTGTTTTTACAAAAATCTAATGATGCATAATTTACAAAAAAATAATTTTTAGTACTTATACTTTCGGATTTGGCAATCCATGCTGATTTGAAACCTCCACCTGTATATATAGATGAATAATTGATAACTTGCTTCATATAGAAGTCGTTTAAAAATAAATTTCTGTCTCATGGTCTTTCCTGTTTGAGACATTTTGATCTGCATACACAGATTTTGAATAAAAATTAGAGTCTGCAAGAAAATGTGCCATTTTTTTATGCCAATAGTTCCTTTTTCGTTAGACAAACTGAGGGTGGATGCATTGGATCTGGTACACTTGCGCGAATGACATTTCCGGGAAAGCACTTGATTTTTTGATGATTTTTCGTCATGGGTTTCGTTTTCATGGTTTTCGAGGGCGCTGACGACGATAATGGGGTCAAAATCAAAATGCAAGATGGCGCCAATGAAAAATACGGAACCCTTATGGGATCACTTTGTTATCTGTCTGGCCGTCCGTCTGTCTGTCTGTCAAGACCCCTTTTCTCAGGAACGCGTGGAGGTATCAAATTGAAATGAATATAAAATACGAAGTTCTACGGTCCCTTAGAGCTCTAAAAAAATAAAGCTTCAAGTCAACGCAATAAAACAATACGTCCATTCATGCGACATATTTTGATGGGATACATTCATCCCAACTACGGAACTCTTCATTGTGCGTGGTCGGACACGCACTTGGCCGCTTTTTTATAATGAATAGACTGGCCGCTACAAAAGTCAGAAGTAACAAAAAACTTTTCTCATGGAAATCTTTTATTCGCATAAAATGTGGTGGTTACAGAAGATGTATAAAATTCAGTGCACTGATGGAATGCAAATATTTAATGGACGTTAGTCAGTTAAACAGTAACATACAATAATTATAGATAAATTCATAAAAAATAGGTATTAAATTGGAGTTTTGTCGTTAAGAATTCTACGAACGAAAGGAACAAATTATTCAAGTTAATAGAAGTTTATAACAATATATCCGTTTAAGTCTAAACGTTCTAAATTATTTGAGGTCCTAATTTTCTTCTGACATTCTCATCAACGTCAATCGTCGTCGTGAATTCATCATTTTTAGGGTTCCGTACCAAAATGGTAAAAAGGAACCCTTATGGTGAGACTAAGTCTGGCTGTCTGTCTGTCTGTCACAGCTGGAATCTCAAGAAATACGAATGCTATCAACTTGAAATTTGGAATAGTTTTAGATGACGTTTACCCAACTATTTTTCAAACAAGAAAGAAATTTAAAAAATATATATTTTTTCCAACAGGGCCTGAAAGGGGTCTTAAAAATTCGAATGGAGTCTACTAGGGCATGTGGGGTATCATCATAGTTTTCGACTTTTGATGAAAAATGTAAAAAAAAATACCGTTCCCCCTCCCTTATCTCCGAAGTTTGCATAGAGAAAAATCTGAAGTTATTCTATGTGATAGAAGTTTATGTAAAGATTACAGAAAAATAAAACAATGTGTCTTTAGAGACATCGTTTTATTTATAGCACAGTTTTTCAGAAATCATCAACATCATATATACGTACGGAACCCTCGGAGCGCGAGTCCGACTCGCTCTTGACCGGTTTTTTTCATTTCAACGTCAGACTCAAAACTGTACGTTGAATATTTATGAAAAAAAGTTATTGCTACGAGGTCTGGGAACGATTCTTATTCCGAAAATATAGTAGTTAGAATTTTATGTCTGTCTGAATGTATGTCACGCAAATAATACTGGATAGATTTTGTTAAAATTTTGCATAGATATTCCTTATAAGTCTGGTCTGGTCTGTAGGCTATAAATTATCACGCTATCTGTTATGGGGGCGAGCAATATAACATTTTGTTCGAATTCTTCTATAGTTTAGATTAAATTGTAAAGAAACGAGCCAAAAGGTAACAATATTGCCGGTAGTTACAGATACCTTTAAATGATTATCATCACGCTATACCTTTATGGAGCTAAGCAGTCAAGCATGACATTTTTTTTTTTTTTCACCATTTATGTACACACATATATAAACATACAAGAAGAAAGGAACAGAAAAATACGTACAAAGGTGATGCTTATTTCTAAAGAAATCTCTTCCAGCATACCTGCGATAGAAAAGTCGATAAAGAGATCACCGTGTGTAAGAGTAGAAGAGAAAATAGAATACATATAATCAAAAACAATTTACTTAATAAAATTAAACAAATAATATGAGAATATACTAATATACATACTTCTAAAATAAATATCACTAGAATATTAATTATAATTCTATTAAAATAATAAATACATACGCAACTATGACGAAGTGGAAAGATAGTGTTTCACTCTTTCCCCAGGTTTTTAACCGTATTTGCGTATTCAATCTGAACTCCATTCAAGCAGAGAGGAGACAGCGACGCAACATTGAGCCTATTCCGCATATACCTGCCGCCAATAATCATGGCCTGGGATTTCCTAGGGTTGATTAGCAGTCCAAAGGACCGCGACCACTCACTAATCAAACCCAGGTCCCTGTTCATGGCAGACACGGCAGCTGCCGCGTCTTCCCTTAAGAAGTTATTGTAAAGCTGCAGATCGTCGGCATAGAGATGGAAGTAGGAAGAGATGACTCTCGTGACAGAGTTAATGAAAATAGAAAAGAGAAGAGGAGAGAGAACGCCACCTTGAGGCACACCTGCGGTAAGAGAGCACCAATCAGAAGACGACTCATCGAGACGAACACGCTGTGAACGGCCTCTTTTTTTTTTTTTTGGGTGGGAAATTATCAAATAACTTCTCCCGATCTGGGCGGAGCGGGAGGGCGTGTCAGACTTTTACTGACTAAAACCCACCCGTGTTCCTTCCGTTGCCTGTGTGCCAGGGCCACGATATCCCTTTCAGACAAACTCGCAACCCTGGCAGGCATTGGTACTAACGGACCCCGTCAGTTGGTGCTGACGTCTCTTTGAGGCGCACGTGGGTGAACGGCCTCTGAGATAGGAGTCGAACCAACCAATAGTGGAAGAGGAGAAATTTATAGAATTAAGAATCCCTAGAAGGATGTAGAAATCAACAGGATTAAAGGCACTGCTGAAGTCGAGAAGTACAAGTAAAGTAAGAGATTTGTAGTCCATCGCCCAGCGGATGTCATCAGTAACCTTCAACAGAGCCGTCACTGTGCTATGACCCGGTCGAAAACCGGATTGAAGAGGACTAAGTAGGTCATTCGCAGATAGAAAAGCCGAAAGTTGCTGATGAACAATGTGCTCAAGAACTTTAGAGAGATATGGGAGTATAGAAATGGGACGGAAATCAGTGGGTGAGACTGGCTTAGGAATTTTGGGTAAGGGGATGATATGAGCTTGTTTCCAAACCTCAGGAACAGTACAAGAAAACAAGGAAAAATTAAAAATGCGGGTTAAGACGGGAAGTAATGCGGGGAGAATAGGAGAAATCATTCTTGAGCGAAGATTATCATTACCTACTGCGGTAGAGGAGATAGCAGAAATAGACTTTTTTACCTCAATTTATGAACGGCTATTTTAGTGAACTTTCAACAAATTCAATAGCTTATTGGTCCGATGACTGCTTTGTAAACCTGTGGTAAAAGTACCACTTCCACGCGAACGAAGTTGCAGGCAGAAGCTATAATAAACTGTCCTTGGGCCCTTGTCGTTTCTCATATACAGGGTTTTTTAAAAGGCCGAACATTTGGCCGATATTTCGGTTTAACGCTTCGGAGTAGACCCCCATACATTTTGTTACCGACGATACCTATAGTTACGCAGCCCAGTGAGGTGAGGCTCTAAAAACCGGCAAAGTGCGTGTCAGATCACGCACAATGAAGGGTTCCGTAGTTAGGATGAATTTATCCCTAAAACAAACTTAACATTGTAGTTGAAAAACATGTTCTCCCATACATCGATATACGATACGGTCAATTTTCCAATTGAAAATTTAAGTTTGTAATCGCAAAAAATGTTTTTTTTATGTGATAAAACTACAAATTAACAATTTTCGGACTTTTTCCTTTACTTGTGCTGTGAGACCTTGCTTCTGCCCAAATTTCATGATTCTAAGTCAACGGGAAGTACCCTAAAGGTTTTGATTTATGTGCGAGATATTCGCAATTTTTTTTTATGTGATAAAACTACAAATTTACAGTTTTAGGCATTTTTCCTATACTTGCGCTGTAAGACCTTGCTTCTTGCCAAATTTCATGATTCTAGGTCAACGGGAAGTACCCTATAGGTTTTGATTTATTTGCGAGTATCGAAATATGTCGCAATAATGTCGCTTATATCGCCGTATTTTTTTATTGCGTTGACTTGAAAGCGTGATTTTTTTAGAGCTTCAAGGGACCATAGACTTACGTATTTGATATTAATTTTAACTTGACACCTCTAAGCGTTCCTGAGAAAAATGGTCTAGACAGACAGACAGACACGGAGGTACGGAACCCTAAAAACATAATAAGCAACCTCCGCCGAACGGTCACGTTGGCGGCTACGGCGTAGCTGGCGTAGCGCTCATATTAGCTACGATGCTCGTAGCAACCACAGAGGGTGCATTCTGAAAGTTGGTATGCTATATTCTGTGGACTGGATTCTCAGACTTAAATTTGGAGCTCTTGACTTAACGATTAGTTCTAGTTTTGCCCGTTCTGCAGACAATAGGCCCGTAATTCAGAATTTAGTCACAATCTCATCTCAGCGACCATCAATGCCTCTGATTCGCACTAGGGATACTTTAATATGTATGTGTTTGTACCGGATGACAAATTAAAATATGTAAATCTGAGGCAAAATTGAAGGAAACGGCGCATTTTCTATTTACTAAGCAGATAATTACAATTAAACTGACAAATAAAAAAACTATATCAGGCTTATTGGCAAAAATAGTCCTATCAGTGATGATGGATCGATCCCAGTACAATGTTATATTTCCATTTTCGAGAACTGGGTCGGGCACATACCTGTAGTACGGCACTTCCGATTCCACAAGGCTGTATTTCAGAGCCAGTTGCTGATGGATAATCCTGGCTACAAGGTTGTGTCTATGGTTGTCCTACTTTTCGTTAGCTAGGCTTGAACACTCGGAGATAATGTGTCGAATTGATTCTCCCGGACGGTGGCATGCCCGACATACGTCAAGCGTGGCGTCGTTCACATTATTATTATTATTTATTATGATTATCTATACTTGCTATCAGGTGCTGTGGACGGTCCACGAAGATGATGAAGAGTGGAGCATGTGGCCCGGTATGCCGTACATGTGGTTCGCATGTCATTGGCTGGCGATGTCACACTCCTGCTACAACCCTATGATCTACTGCTACATGAATGTGCGGTACCGACGGGGGTTTAAAGAGGTAATGATTTTAAAACTTTCGGTTGAATAATTAAGTATAGTTTATTGTTCAAAAACTGCACTATAAAGCCCTATTTACAAGGTGCAAGTTTTTTGCCTGTGGAATACCATATAATTGAAACAATAATTGACTGGCACCGTCTAAACAACACGTACAATTATTGCACGGTACGGGCAAGTTACTTGCCCGTACTTAAACTACACGTAGTTAAACTGCACGTACAATAAGACGAGGAAAAACTTGCATGCAATAATTGTATACCAAACGCTTGCATGCGATTATTGAACTTGCAGTTTCCAGAAACTTACACCGTGTAAATGGGGCATAACGGGTGTAAATATACCCTTAACGAAGCCGAAACTCACTTGTTCTACCCGTTATTACGATATGTTATTGTACTACACCATGAGATTATCATGGTTACGGAGATATCGAAGGTAAAGTTCTAATTTTTGTTTATGTTTTTTTTACAAAAACAAGTTTTTAATGTTATAACTTAACTAAAAATACTCCGACGATCCCTGTACCGTTGCATGCACCTATAAGCACGATGTTTTGCGTGTTTTGAATTTTCACACCAAAAACAAATTCGATTCCCAGCAATTATTTTTGCACAATGTAACATAATTTGATTTACAGAATGCGTAGATGACGGCTTCGTGAAGGGTCGTTACACCCTGTTTAAATTAAACACTGATCCTCACACTAGGATTCCCTGTGTCGTGAGTACCAGGATGTTCCTTAACAGTATAAGCAAATAATGAAAAAATAACATACAATAAAATGAGAAAGAAAAAAATAATAAAAAGAAAATAAAAACATTCGTGTCGCGTGTTTGCTTTTGTGATATGAATTCAATGTTATTATTCCAAATACACGCGGACGCGGTTTTAATTACTTGAAAAAACATCGAGATTTCTTTATTAAATGGTATTTTAATATACAGGGTGTCCCGTAAATAATGGATCAAACGTAACGGGTAGGTAGCTTACCTCATTTCCAACAACAAATTTGAACAGTAAAAAAAAAACCGATAAGGTAACCAAGATTTTTTTTTTTTCGATTTTTACTATTTTCTGTACCAGCATTCAGTGTTTTTAATGCTGTTGCTGCAAATGGTATCATATTTAGGTGTTATTTTTGTCAAACATTTCTGAATAGTTTACTAATGTTATAAGATACCTTTTTTTTAAATAACATTTTATTTGCCTTAGAAAAAAAATCTTGAATTGAAAAGTTTTGTTTTTACGATGAAAATACCAGAATTGGAAAAATTCTCCTGTAAAAAAAATGTATGACACCAAAGTGTACCATTATTTTAAAAACTTGTAAAATTACTAAGGTTTGCAAATTGGTATAAAATTTACGTCTAGTCTTTGTCGTTACAAAGATATTGCTATGAATCAGACAGAGGTGCCAAATTACGAAATAAAATAAAATTTGAAAAAGTGTGCACAATTCAACTATTTTCTTAAAAATGTTTAGGTATCAGCGTATGAAAAAAATTAGGAGGTTAAATTAAAAAAAAAATACAAATAAATCGTTTATTTTGTTTTTACAGTAAATGTTCAAACTGACGTCCCCCTACGAGAATGCAAAGTCTGCACCTCCTAATAAAGGAAGCTCTTATCCGACGGACAAAATGGCTGTTGTTTATTTCTGATACGGCAGATTGGATGCGCTGACGTAATTCTTCTTCCGACGTTATTCGTTGTTTGTAAACTTTGTCTTTTAAACATCCCCAATAAAAAAAATCTAAGGGATTTAAATCCGGAGATCGCGGAGGCCACAAAATTGGTCCTAATCGGCCGATCCATCTGTCAGGGTAAGTTTCATTGAGTTGCGCCCTTACTGCCGTCGCATAGTGAGCGGGGCAACCATCATTTTGTAACCACATTGCTTGCCGCACGTCTTCTGGAATATTTTCTAATAACGTTGGCAACTCATTCCTTAAAAAAAAAAGATAGTATTCGGCGTTTAGAGTTGCTGGTAGTTCAAAGAGCTCTATTATTTGCCCATTTATTATTCCTGTCCATAAATTTATTTTAAATTGATGTTGGCTCCTGTCCTCTCGCATCAAATGTGGGTTTACCAGCTGCCAACTGTGCAAATTATGCAAATTGAGATATCCATCTCGCCGGCATGAAGACTCGTCACTCTATAAAATTTTATTAAAAAACTGTGGGTCCGCCCGTATCATTCTAAGCATCCTTTGGCAAAATGATATTCTTTGCGGGTAATCACGTGACGTCAGCGTTTGAACACGTTGCACGTAATATGGGTGCAACCGGTGCCTTTTTAGAACTCGATGTACCGTCAATCTTGGAATACCTGTGCGTTGCGCTATGACGCGAATTGAGACCAACGAATCTTCCTCGATTTCTCGAATAATAATTTCGTCATTGACTTGTGACGGTCGCCCTTCACTGGCACCCCCAACTCCGGTGCCAAGAATTCTTCCCTCAAGAAGCGCGTTATGCACTCTAATGAATACGTGATAGTCGGGATGTCGATCCCGGTTCGGGTATCTTTCACGATACAATCTTGCGGCCGCCCTGGCATTACCTCTTGCTTCTCCTTAGATAAAATGCATTTCGGCATACTCCCGTGGCGTGTACTCGTAACGAGGCATCGTACTACTGCACTCACGTACAACCTCACACAAACGATTGTTTTCGAAGTCCGTAGGATTGCCAAGTCATTCGTCCAAAAAACAAACAGTTCCAAATCGTTAGGCAAAGCAAAGTCCAAATACACAGCACAAGTTTAATTTTAAGGAACACAACAGTTAGGCACAGCGGGAGCGAAAGTAGTCTGACGTACGTATCAACTCGAAGAGAGATTTGTGTCAACTAAACAAATAAAATCATGCAACAATGAAGCCCTGTATGAGTGAAGGGTGAAGGAAAAAAAATACCTGCACAAAGACACCGATTTACCAAAAATACAAAAGCGGCGCTATCTATCCCTTTCACAGTGAGTGAGGTGCAACTCCGCAGGTAGCGGTCCCAAATTCCGAACAGATGACGTCATCGGCTCGGAATTACGCTACACGCTTAACCACATGCTTAGATTACAAGCATAAGCCATTACGAGAAAGAAAAGTTAGATTGTACCATTTTAATTTCTGTTCTGTCTTCTTCATCACATTCATAGCAATATCTTTGTAACCGCAAGGACTAGACGTAAGTTTTATACCAATTTGCAAACCTTAGTAATTTTACAAGTTTTTAAAATAATGGTACACTTTGGTGTCATACATTTTTTTTACAGGAGAATTTTTCCAATTCTGGTCCTTTCATCGTAAAAACAAAACTTTTCAATTCAAGATTTTTTTTCTAAGGCAAACAAAATGTTATTTAAAAAAATGGTATCTTATAACATTAGTAAACTATTCAGAAATGTTTGACAAAAATCACACCTAAATATGATACCATTTGCAGCAACAGCATTAAAAACACTGAATGCTGGTACAGAAAATAGTAAAAATCGAAAAAAAAAATTCTTGGTTACCTTATCGGTTTTTTTTTTTACTGTTCAAATTAGTTGTTGGAAATGAGGTAAGCTACGTACCCGTTACGTTTGATCCATTATTTACGGGACCCCCTGTATGTATTTTACATATAAACCTTACCTTACGAAGTAAATGTCTAAATAATGGTTAATACCGAATCAAAGTCCGTTGCCTGGTTTGGAGGAACAATGCGGTCACACAGACAGACACGAAAAGTGACTTAAATTTATAATATGTATGTATATATATAACATTATTTTTAGTATATGCGAAACCTGAATATAGTTTGTTCAGAATAAGAAACTGAATCGATTTCAATAATTTTTACACCATGTTATATTTTGTCCCAAAAATATTTAAGTATGATGGAAAATGTTATCACCATTTAATTACTACTTACAATACAATCGCCGTACGGTTAGGTACCTACTGCCAAATTATTATCAATGAGCGCAAGACGACCCTGAAGGCGCGGGGGCGCCGTTAGCATGTTTTTGTACGGACAACCCGGTAACACAACAACCTTATAACTTTGTGATTTTTCATGTTACAGTTTTGAAATTTTGTACATAGATTCTTTACATAAAAATACTAGACACGTGTTTCGGGTTTCGCATATAATAAAACTAATATTGTATATGTAGATTGTACAAAGCAATACTTAAAGTTGGGCCATACATAAATCACAGTTAGAATCTTCGGTCTCAGTGTCTCGTCAAAAATGGTTAAAATATGGCTCGTATGAATTTTTATGACCTTGTTCAGTGTTCCGAGGAATGCAAGCTCAGCTCAAACTCAAAGCATTTATTTAAATTAAACCATTTACAGACACTTTTGAACTGTCAAGGAGTCGGTCAGTCCGAAACATGAAGTTAGTTGCCCATTTATAAGCATAGTAGGTTCCTATGGAGAAGTACGGGCTAGAAACTTCATGGACACTCTTTTGAATAAATAATTGTTACAAAAATATTGGTTACATCAATCCAGGTTGTCAAAAACTGCACCCTAATTGCGTAATACACTATCGATCACAGTATGAATGTTTTTGAAGAACAATGCTAATCCATTGCTTCATATGTTCTAAAAATTTGGCTGTTCAACAACGGAAATAACGCAATGCATGTTAATGTTGAACTGTCAAAATGTATCCCATTGCTACAGTGTGTTAAGGCTCGTACAGACTGGTGCGATATCGCGGGCACGACAGGCACCGACAAAGAAATTGTGCTACTAGTGTCACGTCGCGCCCGCGATATCGCACCAGTCTGTACGAGCCTTTACGCAATTACCCCGCTGGAGAACCCAGAAGGGAACCTAGAAATGTGTAGATCATAGAGGAGATACTCTAAGTTATCCTTAAAACGTGACTGGCAGGTCCGTTTTGTGCGCGTTTAGGGAATAAGATAATTAATGCTTCCAGCCATTCGAAATAACATTAAGGTGAAGGTCACCTGTGCCAATTAATTTGAAATTCAGATTTGTTTTCTTGTGAAATGGGACGCTATTTTTTTGTCCAATTACTTAAGTCGTACAAGGTTATGTTTTATTAGGCCATATCGGACTGTGGCAAAAAATCTAGCTTCAAATATTAAGCAAGAATTAGGCCCTTTGTACGTACGTTTTTCTTGCCATGAAAAATTACGGTATTTTCGCCGTGTCAGCACGGTCGTCAGTGTTGTATAGATAACTATGGAAACTTGTTGACAGACACGTTTTTTTACAACGCGGTTTATACGCAGTACAAAGTTACGCAGGAATGTTTACTTAAGTGTCTGACTACATTTGCATAAAAAGGTCGACCTAATGTAACGTTTCTTTTTAAAGAGTTTTGAAGGGCAAACAGTAACGCTTATAAACAAGGGACCATAACTTGCGTGGTCTATAATATTTATTTAATAGTTTGTAAAAAAAATACCTATACAGGGTGGAAACGTTCAGCGGGGCAGTAAGGGGGAGTACCTTATCCGTTGCAGCTACGCGAAAATGGTCTTAAGAGACTATCCATAATTTAATATGGAATTTTGATCCCCATTCACAGATTAAAAAAAAATACAGGTAGCAAGAAAATAGCAATTTTAGACAAAAAAATTTGATGCCAATCGACCCTGTTTCTAATACTGATCAAAAACTTTTATGGGACCAACCATCGTTGGAGTACTCAAAAAGTCACAAATTGCAAAAAAAACTTTTCCCGTTTGGTTTGAAAATTTTACGCAAAAGCTTTTTTAGTGACGGTTGAGACCTTTTTGTTGAATGAATAAAAAGATAAAGTTTAAAAACAATTAAAATTTCGAACTCGTTATTATTAAATAAAAAACAATCTTGACAGTTTGTTGCGTCAGAAAAGCTCTGAGTGTGTTGTGGATTTTACATTAAGTGCATAATTGGACAGCTATTGATAAGAGAAAAACGATCTCCAATTTAGAACGTTTAGACTTGCTAGAAGCATATTACGTAAATAATAAAAATACCTCGGCTGCGTTAGAATGGTATAGGATCAAATATCCAAATCGTCATGTGCCAACCAGAAAGGTTATTACAAATCTTTTAAGAAATCTTGCACAAGGTGGCTCGTTCAAGAAAAAATCTGTACGCCACTACTAGATAAAAATTATATCATTTCTGTTCTTACACTTGTCGAAGCTTATCCCGAAATATCATCAAGAGCAGTCGCTGAAGAAGTAGGTGTCTCACATCGTTTTGTACTAAAGATATGGAAGAAGTATGGTTATAAATGTTACCGACAGGGGCGACTAGTTCAAGCCTTACATTCAGGGGATGCCGCTCGAAGACTTACTTTTTGCAGGTGGTTAAGAGGAAAAATAAGCAGAGATTACCATTTTCTGAATTTCATATTATGGTCTGATGAAACAAATTTTTCTAATAATGGAATGTACAACCGTCGAAATCACCATTATTGCTGTAGAGAAAATCCTCTCAGGTTTCGCGAAACACATAATCAAGTGCGATTTTCTTTTAATTGTTGGTGTGGTATAATGTGGAACCGTAATGGTGGAATTTTATGAAGGCACCTTGAATTCGAACATTTATAACAACAGAATATTAGAGAATCTTGAAAACCACTGTTGGAATCAAGAAGAATGTTTTTTCAACAAGATGGCGCTCCACCTCACAACAGCCGCAGTACGCGTTCAACTTTGAACCGACAGTTTGGTGATCAATGGATGGGAACACATGGTCCTATTTCTTGGCCAGCGCGTAGTCCAGATCTGACACCTCTTGATTTCTTTTTGTGGGGCTACCTGAAAACTGAGGTTTACAAAAAGCAATACGATAGTGTTCAAGAACTTAAAGACGCAGTAACCACAATTTTGTATGGAATTCATACAAATAAATTTTCATCATCCACTAGGTCGGTACAGAAACGAATCAATTTATGTGTTCGTCAAAATGGCGGTCACTTCGAGCACTTGATATCGTAGGGCAAGAAACAGCAAGATTTTAAATAAGAATAACATCATCAAGTTATGTTAGTTAATAAAAACAGAAACTTAATACACCATCTTTTTGATATGTGTAAAATTCTACGTGATCATTTGTCTTTTGTTTTATTTTTTGTATTTCAGTTACACAAATTCTTTACAAAATGTAAGGGAAAAGTTTTTTGCAATTTGTGACTTTTTGAGTACTCCAACGATGGTTGGTCTCATAAAAGTTTTTGATCAGTATTAGAAACAGGATCGATTGGCATCAAAAAATGATTTTGTGTAAAATGGATATTTTCTTGCTAACTGTATTTTTTTTTGAAAATCTGTGAATGGGGATCAAAATTCCATAAAAAATTATGGATAGTCCCCTAAGACCATTTTCGCGTAGCTGCAACGGATAAGGTACTTCCCCTTACTGCCCCGCTGAAAGTTTCCACCCTGTATAAACATGAATGAACAAATATTTTAATACTTTCATCGTTTTTAACGATGAAAGTATTAAAATATTTGTTGCGCTTTAAAAAATACAAATGATTTTGCGGTTATTGCTATCAAAGTCAAAGTCATAAAATGCATTTTGGAACGTCAATATTAAAAAAAAAATGATTCTAGTCGCCCCTTTCAAAAGGTAGTTTCGTATGGAGAAGAATGGGCAAGAAACTCCACCGTTACTGTTTTAAAATGTTTAACAATATATTGTATAAGTACATTAAATATATATGTGAAGACGATGCAGTAAGAAAAATAAGGCAGTTAACTGATATAGCCACAGCTAGGTTAGTGTACTTTGCTTATTTCCACAGTATTATGTCATATGGCATTCTGCTGTGGGGATCGGCTGCTGACGTAGATTCAATTTTCATTTTACAAAAGAGGGCAATCCGCGCGTTCTATGGAATGGGTCCTCGTGAGTCCCTTAGAAACAAATTCAAAGAAATTGATGTACTAACTCTGCCTTCCCTTTATATCTTAGAAAGTATTTTATATGTTCGCAAAAACTTAGGACTTTTCAAAATAAGAAGCGATTTCCATAATATAAATACACGTAGTAAACATGAAATTGTGATACCCAAAGGAGATTGCCCATTTTTCTAGGGACCGCCGTTGCGCATCAAACAATTGTGTATGGTAGCAAAAATTGGATATAAAAGAGGGGTGATATCATACTTTCAAAGGAACTAAAAATTATCCATTTGGTTTGTGGGGTTTTTGGTGTTTCTTTGGTTTTTTGTTTAGTTTTGTAACAAACCATCCACCAAAAAAGCAGTCATTTTCAACAGTATGATCTGAATTCACTTATGACAACAGAAAATGGTTAGAACAAACCAATAACTGATCCCAAATAAATAACATTACAAAGGTAGATCATGCTAAATGTAGGTTTGTAAACTACTTAAGTAGAAATAAAAATGCTTGAATATAGGAATGAATTAGTTTTATTGGTCCATATTATTATCATATTCATAAAATATATCGTCTAAAAATGGAGCCGGCGGCTCAACAGACCTAAATCGAGCCCAACTAAGATACCACAGAATGGTCATAACGTGAGCACAGCATCCCACAGTCCGATTACCCACCAAACAATTACAATAATAGCCTGTTATATTATCAGCTATTGAGTTATATGTAGCCCTATTAACTAAAATGTAGGTATAGTACACCTTACTGCTAACATGTCGTGACTCAATTCTTCCCCTTTCTAAATACATGTCCGTTCCCAGTAACAAAGGCAAGTCATCCTCAATGTCGTTTGCTACTTCAATTTCATATTTTCCGTTCCTACGGACATCGGCTCCCCATAATACGACCGAGCCTGTTTAATCTGATAGGAACCTAGAAATACTGTCATCAGATCATGTAATGACAGTCTCGGAAATGTGTCCAAATGTGGATGTTCAGCATCTATAGTTAAGAAAATAGCTCTCCTTCTATTAATATTTTCATTTTGGGTGTACTCTCCCAAACAATTTATTGTATTTAATCTAGATTTTGCTATTTCCAAGAACTGTTGAGCGTCAGGTCGGTCCACAATTGGTGCATGGAACTTATTTAAAAGTGCACATGCAATATTAAAATCTAACAGCAGGTGTGTCGATGCACGGTTGAAGTATTCTTGGCGAAATAATTTATAATCGCGTTTTATCCGCCCATTTACAACTTCAACCACCCATCGACACATCTTGATCGATTTGCCTGCACTGTGGTTAACTGATTTTCGCCTTCCAAAAGAGACTCAGGCATATACGCTTTATAGCCATGGCTGTGTAACTCCCCAACTACATCTCTGAAGCCCCTATCTAAAATAAAAACATCTCCAGGTCTAAAATAATTTCTTAATATAGTGGTTTAATTGCGAAATTCAGTGGGCATAATGTCCGAGTCGCTTTTGGTTGCTGGGAATGGTCCAAGTGATTGCAAAACCATCACAGCAGTCAAACAAAAATGGTTTTACCAAATTAACATATTTCTGTAGGCTATAAGTTTTTTTTTTGGTACAAATAATTACTACTGCTTTGCACGTAGACATAAGTACCATCACAGATAACAATTGCTGGCTTGGTAGAAACTGGCATATCTGGATTTCCAAATAAACCCTCTGGAATTATCTTATTTCTAGCTGCCACGTCTTGTATTGACATGTGACCAAGTCCTAAATATAAGGGTACAAAGGTATTACCCAAACAATTTCTTGCTTTAGACATATACCTTTCTAAAGTGCTTCTAGGAAGTTGAAATAATGTACCAGTTCTAAGTTTAACCAGCATAATACTCAAAGCCACACTTGGACAAGGAGTTTCCTGTGCCAGCTGTGGTATGTGTGATAACAATTGATAAAACTGTTCAGGATTGATACCTAACCAATAATGACAGAGGTGTGGATTCATTTCTCTGATATTAGAAAAGTTGTACTGTCTGCGAGTACCTCTATCCATAATTTACATCATGTCAACCATTTGGCACCCAGTAAAGTCATTATATTGAAACTGTAATTCATACTAAGAACCAACATTGAGATGATGATTGCATATTCGGGCTCTAGCTGGTACATACAATTTATGCTCTAACAGTAACGTTTCCTTTATAACAGATGGTACCAACAATCGTTCTGTATTCCTACACTAAAAATACAATGCCGTGATGATACAGCAGCTCTTTTATAAATACGTGAGATTATTTTAGTGCGGTGTGCAACATTATGATCCTGATGCAATTGCTTAATGGGTTGTGGTGGTGTAGGTATTGAGAAATCCCTTGAAGGCATAGAAGTTTCTGATACACCGACCGCCTCATGTCTTGATGTAGAAACATCCATATTCTTTTGGTGTGCAACAGCTTCTTCATGAACAATCTGCTGTTGCCTATTCTAATCATACTGATTCTGTCTCCTTATACTTCTATATGCATTAGACCAACAACGTAAACAAACTCTTTCAAGTCTGTGTACCTAAAAACATAAAAATGAAAGCTTAAACCCATACATAATAAAGGTTTGCTAGAATAGCATTTATATAGGGAGGTATAAAACGATTGTGATATTATGTGGAATAAAGGACAAATGCACATGACCAACTTGGAAATAGCATGCTCCATATTAATATCATAAGGCTTTGGTTTTTGGTTTTTTTTAAAAAACGTTGCCCCACACTAGGAATTTCTCCTGTATCGTGGGTGCGTTTACAAACATTTTAACTCACGTACACAAACAGCCAGACCCAGAACAACTACTTGTAGGTCATACAAATATTTGTTCTGTGCGGGAATCGAACCCGCGACACGCAGCGCAGCAGTCAATCGCTTAACCACTGCGCCAACCGTGTCGTCGAATTTCATGAGGTGTTTGTGTACAATCGAAGAACTATTACATTATTTATATGTGTTATTAAATGTATAGATACCTGCTGAGTAGGTATGCATGACATGATGAGATTTCCTTCAGGGCTAAACTGATACTTTATGTGTCTTAGCTCTTAATATGGAAGAACCACAGACAAAGCACACTTGTTGATGTCCATAAGCTCGTTCAGCTGTTGATCCACTTGACAAGTTTAGCGATGCTCTTTCTAATATGCATAACATTCTTGACAAAGAACATCCTCCGCTGACAGCTAAAAATAAATATAATAGATATATAACATATTCTGTTAAGATATTGATCTTAGCATTAGTTTCATAAAAAATATACATTATTGTCACAGACAGGCCGAAGAAAAACAAAATCAAATCAAAAAAACTATAAATGGTGGTTCTTATCTCATCATGATGCATTTATATTGTGTATTTTGAACATAGTTATACAATTTCTAGTATCAGCTGTAAAACTTAACTGTAAACGATAAAATACAAATAGTGATGAAAGACTTAGGCCACCGTTTCGTAGCATTAATTATTATCTAACATAATGTACCCATCTGCCTTTGCACATACGTCTAAAAAGTATGTGTATTCTGAGAAAAGTGGTAAATATTACAATATAAACATAACTAAAAAAATAAGAGATACTAACCGTTGCTGGAGTAATCCAGGATCGTAAAACTCTAACCATTACATCCATTGCCTCCCCAACTTGACGATGGGGTAGAGGATGTATCAAAGAAAGGGAACAGTTCACACAGCGTGACATTTTTAACGAAATCGTTTTTGATTTACTGCACAGAGAACACGGACCGCAGTCGTAAAAACGTTCTACACAATCCACACCACCAGCGCAGAAACAGTACAATGGTCTTCAAAAGAGTTCTTGGTCGTGCAGGAATCCGAAGACTTGACTGGACACGAACTCAACGAAATGAGAAGTTATTTATTAGCACAACAAACTCAAAAACTATCAACGCATTTATTTAAACACAAAAATTCGCAGTTACCGAGTCGGCACACTATACTTTGTTTGAAGTGACACTTTGGCACTTCACCTTTCACATTGCCCGTGACAGTGCTACCAACAGTTAATCTAAATCACCCTGACCTTTAGTGATTTGTCAACTAAAGAAAGATTTTTTGTAAAGTAATATTATTTTATTTATGCTAATTAAAATAAAAGTATTAATTGCGCGGAAAAATGTCAATAGTTGAAATTACTTTTAAAACTCAGCATCTGCCCCTTCGCTATCCGTTAAGACCCATTATGGGGAGGTTCTTAAAATTAGCAACACTGTTGCACTAAAATATGCCTTCTAAAAAGTATGCAATAAAATCAAATCAATAAATAATTAAATACAAAATATTAACCCCACATATGATTTCGATCATGAGAACTAAGACCAGTTAAAATAATATTTTATAATTTATAAGTCTATCCATATGGCCATACTCTTTTACTTTAAAGCGATTCTGCTTTTGGTCAATGTCCTTTAGATTAACTAAAGCAAGCAAGTCATTTCTTATAAACAGTATCCGCTTCTATAACAAGTTGCCAAAGTCGGTTATAGAACTTAGCGATGGAAAGTTCAAAACCCACATCAAACGTGTCCTAATCAAAAAAGCATACTATAAGATTAAGGACTACGTTGAAGACAAGGAAGTTTGGCAATAATTCCTTCTGCACATGTGGCTTCCCTGGTACCTCATTAACGGCATAACTATGTGAACGTCTATTAACTGCTCCTAAATTACGATTTTTATTTCTGTTTTTTACATACTTTGACATAACCTACAAATTTTAATTTAAAATATTTATTAGTGACTTGTGGACAGAATATTTATTCAGTTTTTTTTTACAGTTGTAATGACAATGTTGTCATTTGGTTTAAATATGTAGGTTTTTATTTTTATTACTTTAGTAATATTTTATATAGATTCTTTTTTAATTTGTGAATGTGAGAACGTTGTAGGCTTAATAGACTGTAGCTTTGTAAACTATATTTTATTTTGTTAAGTACTTGGTACTTGTTGACGGGCCTACACTGTCCTCCCATTATTAACACTGTAACTTATAACATTGTTAAAGCCCACTTTTTTTAAAAGAGTAACCGTGGAGTTTCTTGCCGGCTCTTCTCCATAGGAAACGACCAATTGGAACCGTGCACCTAGCTTCTGACGTTTCATAAGTGCCCATGTAGGTTTATGTGAAATAAAAAAAATTGATTTTGAAGTTGATTTTGATGCACCTAGAATAAAATTGTATAGTAATTTTATTTCACAATATGTAAAAAGAACCAAAAATGAAGCAATGACAGACAAATCAATATGTGATAGATACATGGTGCTCACATATTTACAAATATAGTAAAAAAAATAAAAAAAATATACGTTTTTCCAAAAAAAAAAATTTATATAATAGGTCAGTGTGTGAGTTGAAGTAATCAGTATCACAGAATGTAGAATTATTGTCAAAAAAATAATTAAATTATACAATTAAAATAGCAACCAGTTTGATTTTGTCTAGACTCTAGATTATCTTATGGAGCTGGACCAGCATGTTTCCAAGCATTCTTATTAATCCTCTAATTTGTAATATGCTTGTTTACAAAGTGTACTTTTAGTATGAGTTTTAAATTTTCTTTCATTTAATTGCAATAAATCATATAAGGTATTTTGTTGTAACATCTAACACAGTACCCCATAAAAGATGTATGTACAGTCGGTGACCAGCATTACCTGACCCTTCTTCCATTATTCTTCTTTGTAAGAGAGGTCAGCTAATGCTGGTCACCGACTGTACTTTAGATAATCTGAAACATTGGTGCCGATTCTCTTGTACACCGAACTAAACTAAACTATCACTAAAATTTCTTAGTTTTAGTTTAGTTATTCTTAAAAGCTATTCTGAAAACAAGATTCACTAAACTTAGAAACAATTTAGACACAACTATAATCGAGTTTGACAATCGCTAAGTTGAATAAACCATAGACCAAGATTTGTTGGGAAATAAAATAAAGACTGAACGAAATGATCCGAAATGCATAAAAACCTGAGTAAATCAGTAAAATCATAATAATCATCTATTATTTATCAATAATGATTCAAATAAAATACAGAGAACATAATGACGGCGTCTTTATAGCATGATTATCTTGCTTTTTATTTCAGCGTAATAAAGCAAATGTTCTAATAAAAATGTGATCTCGAGAAAAGAAAATCCGGTTTGGTGTTCAGTAAGTTGAAAATCTCCAGTATTCTCGTCACCGTAGGAAAGCTCTATCAAGGACATCTTGAATTTGTCTGTTTGTTTGCCATATCAATTGGTTGGTGGCAAGAAACATATTTACTCTGGAGAGAAGAATAAAAAGTCCGTACAAATAAAATGGTACGGCATTGGGGGCGTCCTGGTGGATGACACCGAAAACTCGCGAAAGCGGGAAATTCAAAATCACATTTCTAGATAAGGTCTGTCCACGAAATCGAACTGGGAAACCGATGTTAATGATTGTGAAATTTTACTGGTTGCAATTTTCCAGCTCCACTTTGGTGGTTAGGCAGCCATATTGTTTAAATTAACATAAAAGGTGAATAGGAGTCAATTCATGCTTGTAGAAATCTTTGAATTTTGACAAAAATAGCGTCATTAGCACCACGCTTAAATTTAAACTTTGCCATAACTTTTTAGTGTAGTAGCGCTATCTTATTCGTGAGCCATGGCGCCGGCAAATGTCAACCTTAACTGCTCGAACAGATGCGTGGTGATCGTAAAGCTCGATAAGTTTAGCCATAAAAATATTAACTTGCTCATTGACTGATCCAGAGGCAATCAGTCCAGCACCAATCCATATTATTGGCATCCTTGCAAAGATCATTCCACCAAAATTGCGTTGTATGAGATTCTTAGCTTTAGCCTTAGGTGGATGAATTTAATACGACAGAAAAATAAGGTAAAAAATAAGGAAAAATAAGTTCAGGGATTTAGCGGTGCCATGACTTATGCATTCATGTATACGTTCTTACAGTTAGCTTGCCGGCATATCGTGGAAATGAGCCCGAATGCTCCGAGCGTTAAAATTCTTAGGAACATCGGAACACTGCGCTGCAAGAGAAGAGTACTCATGAAACTGTCGTCGTCGTTACTTGTTATAGAGAAAAAACTACTAGTATCACTGCTTTCATCGATAGACATAAATATTTACCAGACTAATAAAAATAAATCGTATAAAGGCTCCTACAGACTGGTGCGATATCGCGGGCGCGACAATGGTCGCATTGCCTGTCGCACCAGTCTGTAGGAGCAATAACTAGTCCACCTGCCGGTTGCGTTATTCAATCAAAATAATTAAAACCTACTTACTCAGTCCGGGTAAAAAGAGTTAAACAAAAGCATATAAAAATAATATGTAACACATTTCAGAGATAAAACAACAAGAAAACAAAACACAGTCTGCCATTCCACCTTTACGAAAAACGGAACGCACGGAATTAAACTGACATGGGTAATGACTGACACTGACAGCTGACAGTGACAACATTGTGACTTGAATCAATAGTTCAATACTGTACTTAGCACAGTACCGTAGACCAGTATAGTATAAAGTACTCTGTGCCGTAGACAGCACAGTACAAAACATTTATTATATTATTCTATGTACACCATAAAAATTACAGATATAAAATGTACATAATACCCCGACTTTGAATAAAACATCACAAAGAAATCACTGCTTCAAAAAAGCAGCACGCTTTAAGCTAGCGGTCCTCGCAGCAGCAACGGGACAGAAGCTGGCACATCCGTTATTGGATCACTCCGCTCGGGCTCACTGGGATTCGGCGCAATCTTGTCCAATTCAGCAAGGGTCTCAACCCGATGCCGCGAATCATTGGGGCCACAGACATACACGCAGCCATCCTTAGTCCAGCTCTTGGTGACACCGCATATTTCTCTCGCAGCCAAGAACAAATCATGCCACCCCCTTTGTTAAACCAGCCCTGTGTGTAAAAAAAACCTAAGATCTTCCTTCGTCCCTACATCTCAATTTGGTTGACACTGCGAGCAAGTAGGTCCACCTGTTGCCGAACACTGCTGAGAGCCTGTGTGATGAATGTCCAAACTCCTAAGAAGTTGTGGATGGGTGGGTGTGGTGATGGAGGGGCCTTCTGAAGTTTATCTTCAAAGGCGGACATCTATGTGTGAAACAACTCCTTTAATTTACTCAGAGTGCTTGTTAGAGGATCCATTGTGATGAAGTGAAGTGATAGTAGATTGTAAGAGAATAATTATGAGATAACGCTACACAAGCAGGTACTAACTATGAACTTTTAAAATATAGCTTATATAATTGTAAATAATGTTTCTATTAAATTATATTGAATTTCAAATAAGAGCAAATTAATTTTACTTTGTGTAACTGTTACAACTACCCACAAGTGACATTAAATATGTGCCTTGAATAACATGCGCTCATGTGCTCTTTTTTCTTGTGAGGTGCCAGGTATATTTAACTAAAGCTTACCCATACAATTTTGTGAATTTAATAAATTTAGAAAATAAGTAGCCTCTGCCCGGTGCGTTGCAGTAACTTAAATTAATTATTTATTTATCTATTGCTTCAGCAAACTCCTGATCTAGGGAGTCTAAATATTTTTCTTTCTTCTGCCATTTTCGATGGGTTAGAACAGTCTTGTAATGTCCAACTTAACTCTTTCTTGATAGTTTCAAAAAAATTGTTATTTCATATTTCACAGAATCTGAAAAATGGATTTATCCACTTCGTTCCTAAATCTTATTGTAGTAGGCGGTATTGTATTCTAATACTTAACAATAATTTTATTATTAACTTTCTGGCAAATTGACAACAGCTTTTTAAATGATTTAAGATTTTCCAAACTCACAAGCATAGAATAGAATACTCTTTATTATGCAGACCATAAAAGTTGCAGAAATAAATGTTAAAAGTTTACATAGGGTGACACAATGGGTGGACTTATCGCTAAAAGCAACCTTTTACAGCCTTAGGATGGATTAAAGGGAGAAGACGAGAATACTACAGGTAGTCAGTGGTGTACCATTTACTTATACAATAATATACATACATAAAGCATACACTTATCTATATGAATATATAAACAATAATAAACATGAAACAAGAGCAAGGAACTGTATTCTGTAACAATGATGTTTAAGGAGAGAGGAAGTATTTTTTTACCAGAATTTTATAAGTGGACAAAGATTGAGCACACCATAACGACACGGGTAAGGCATTCCATAACCGAGTATGGTTATGGAATGCTTTACCCGTGTCGAGTCTTTTACAAGTTCAAGCAGTAGCTTGAACTTGTAAAAGACTCCCAAATCAACAAAAGCATCCCAACTTTCAAGAACTAGAAGAGAAATGTACTTTGTAAATTTTAGTTCATGACAACTAATTTTATTCCACACCTTTTTAATCGCGATTAAAAATAGTCGATTTAACCTAATCTTAGCTGAAAAACGTCAAATTCAGACTACCAAAATTGCCATTTTCATTAGATTGAATAACTAAAATGACATTAGTGCTGTCAAACTTTATTACAGTTAAGTTGTGTCACTTTAGTCAATTTCAGAATGGGAAACGTCATTTGACAGGAATAAACTAAATTTTGGTGATTTTTAGTCTAGTTTAGAGAATTTTGTGACAACAGAATCTGCACTAATCCTAATTTTAGGTGAAAAACGTCAAATTCAGAATAGCAAAATTGCCATTTTCACTAAATTGAGTAACTAAAATGACATTAGTGCTGTCAAACTATAATATAGTTAAGTTGCGTCACTTTAGTCAATTTCAGAATGGGAAACGTCGTTTGACAGGAATAAACTAAATTTTGGTGATTTTTAGTGTAGTTTAGAGAATTTTGTGACAACAGAATCGGCACCATTGTTGATCTATTTTATCGTTATTTCTAGTATTAAAATTATGTCTATCGCTTATTTTATTAAAAAGATGAAGATTTTTACTTACTTATATAATATATCCATAATTGAATTGGCCCGTCATAATATTAATCCTTTTAAATAGTTCCCTAAGAGATTCTCAGCGACGTAGATTATAAATGGCTCTGACAGCTGTCTTTTGCAAAATAAAGATGGAATCAATAACCCCACAGTAAAATGCCGTACGACATAATGCTGTGGAAGTAGCTAAAATAGACGAAACGCGCGGTTTCTACATCTGTTAACTGTCTTATCTTTCTAACCGCATAAGCCGCCGAGCTTAGTCGCCCCGCAAGAGATGTTATATGTTGTCCCCATTGTAGTTTCTCTCGTCTAGAGTGATTCCTAGGAAAACCGTTTGATTAATAAATTCCATGTAAATGTGGGAGTTTTAATGAAGTAGCTTTTTGTCTGAATGCAGCTTTCTTTAATCTGTATTGTCTGTATTCTAATACAACATAAAGCTAGAGTGAGCTCGAAATTTGAAATGATAGAAAATAAGAAGAGCAAGATGAAGTGAGAGCCAAGAAGTGCATTTTTTATTTATATTTGAATTATAAGAAGTTGAACGTATTTTCATCAAGTTTCATTTCGGTCTGCACCCCTACATACATAAAGATCTAATATATTAGACCTTTGTGCATTATAATGCATTCATTTCCCTTCTCTTATTTAAAGTGCAATGCCCTATCTTCTCGGAAAGTGATGTGTCTTCTCCATAGAATTTTCGTGTTGAGGAAAAACTATATTTTCTGATATTGTATTAAATTTTACTCTTATTTCGATAGATACTCGGTGGACTGCTGTGTTTGAAGAAGAAGGACTCCAGCAGACCTTATCAGCGCTCAAGTATTTGTGAAGGAATACCTTTATCTGGTAAGAAAACTATCTATTTTCATAGCGGAATTGGTTATTTGACAATAAACGAGAAGAAACATACCTACAGGGCGAAAGTTAGAGGAACCGCTGCGACCGCCATAAATAAACATAGGTGATGTCCTTAAAATAGGTCAGGTGCGTTCAAGGTGGACGAAGTAAAAGGAGTACGTATGTATATAAGAATCGAAACTCAAGGAATGCAATAGTCCAAAAATTAAAAGTAATACCAAACCACTGATTATGATTTTGTCATAAGCATTTTAATCAATAAACTACGGCACAGTTCCGTACTGAGCCTTGCTCATTTTTCTATCAAACTTCTCGATTTTACGATTGACAAAGATGCCAAAAAGAAAAAAGATACGTTCCCTTTTATTTCCCTATCTTGAACGAATAACAGTTTTAAAATAAGGTCCGACAACTTTACTTTTAAGAAGATTGAAGGGTAACTTTTAACTTTGTTACACGGTGTGTTTTTTTGTAGAGCACCGGGCAACGGTTCTATGAAAACTTCTCTAAATGTCAACAAAATTATCATCCTCCGCGCAAATTGAGTGTTTCAGTCATAGTTTGTTTTTACCGCACTGCTAACAAGCACTAATTCCGTAACATACTTTACACCGGTAGATTTTGAAAAACAATCTAATCTAATAAATTGTTTTACATGTTTAATAAAATCGTGAGGAGCTCGTGGCTAAGTAATAACAGCCGTACGGGTCGACCCATCAGGTTAAGCTACGCTTGCCGGGGGTAGGTCCATGGATGGGTGACCATGTTTACATACCGAGACTCCTCCATGCCTCGGAAAGCACGTTAAGTTATTAGTCCTGGCTGTCATTCGTGGATCTTTTACAGTCGTTACGGGTCGTCAGAAGCCCGAAGTCTGAAAACCAGTCTTACCAAGGGATACTTATAGTATTAACCAGTTACTGGGATGTGGAGGTCAGATAGGCAGTCTAAAAGTTTTGCATATTTTCAACTTTTCTGTGTGTTTTCAGAGAGATTCGGTGGACCTAGCAAGGCCCGCTCGTCAGTATGGCCGTGATAGCGCTGGCAAATAAAAACAGTACCACAGACAAAAAACAAACGTCATAGTGGCTGACGACGTAACGGAAACACTAATCAGTGCAATAAATAAATAAGTGAATTTGCATTACAGTATAAAATCGTATTAAATTAAGTATTGTTAATTTTAAGGCTTGATATGTGATACCTAATTGCTGAATTCCACTTTTAGTCATCATAATTCTCCTGCCCAATTTATATGGGATCGGCGCAGCGTATTTTATTCTTTAAAGCATCTCTATTAGCCGTCATCGTCTTTAACACAATACCAACTTACCTATTAAGTACCTATTACTTTACCTTACTTATTATTACTTACTTAATTAATGCTTCTATTTTTTTAATGTCTTTCGGCATTCAATACATTTCCGACTTTAGCAGCTTTCCTCCCAATTTTAAAATAAATGACTGAGATGTCGATTGAGAGGGTCCAGCCTGCACCAAATGCATAGGGCAACTGATAGAAATCCGACGACTAACGAAACACGAAGTTTGCCGAGAGAAATTAAGAAAATAGAAGCACTGTACATCTATTTTTTCTTTTGCTTTTCCCCTACTATCTTTTAGGCTTAGCACGCATTGTGATTAAACGCACTCTGTTTGGAAATAGCTGATAACGCCAAACCACGTACAAACACGCACTGCGGTTGGCGTTTACTCGATTTTATTTCAGTATCACCATGGCTTTCCGGCGAGCTTTCTGGTGTTGCACCTTGATAAAAAAAAATTTGGAAAACGTAAAAAACTTCGCCATATCGCATACTTCCCAAATCCACTAAATAGATTTGAAAGAAAGAAAAATCATTTATTGGGACTCGCACAGATCACAAATTAAACTAAAACATACCCATAGAAACATAAAGAACAAAAATAAAACAAAAAAAAAAGAAAAGCATACTTGTGCAAAATGTACAATGACGTGCGAGAGCATCCCGACTAGTTTTGTACATACAACAGAATGTCGATAGGTACCTATTTTTGGTAAATTATTACAAGCTGTGGGCCAGTTTCTACAATGTGAAGACACTACATTGCATAAGGCAATACCGATTCGAAAACGCGTGATTTTTTCGCGGTTTTTGCTTTTTCTAAAAAACCAAAAAACACTTTCACGGACACTGAGATGAAGTTGACATTCCGAAAATGGCACTACAAATTTTCATACAAAATATTACCACGCCTATAGCGGGACTGGCGCAAACACAAGTTAAGATACCTGTAATATGACGGTTCGTCGATAACCGGTACCGTTCACAGACGGACAATCATGTCAAATGACTCTGTTTACTTGTATTATGGCGGTCCGCCCGTAGCTGGCACCGTCTACAGGCGGACTGTCGTATCAAAGGAGGTAGTTTACCTGGTATATGGCGGTCCGCCCGTAGCCGGTACCGTTCACAGGCGGACAATCATGTCAAATGACTCTGTTTACCTGTATTATGGCGGTCCGCCCGTAGCCGGCACCGTCTACAGGCGGACTGTCGTACCAAAGGAGGTAGTTTACCTGGTATATGGCGGTCCGCCCGTAGCCGGTACCGCCTACAGGCGGACTGTCGTATCAAAGGAGTTAGTTTACCTGGTATATGGTGGTCCGCCCGTAGCGGTCTACAGACGGACTTTCCTTTCCTTTGTGGAATTTTCACATGTCCTTGAAGCAATGAAAGTGCAAAAAACCTCTTAATTTCATCTGTATTCGTTTCACGAAAACCTTCATTCTGCAGTTTCTAGTATATGGTCGAAATTCGTTCCCTAACGCGTTGCTAAACGTTAGTACATGTTAAAGAGCTGTACGATCAGTTTATAAATTAAGTCCAAGACTCTCTCTCAGAGAGAAATTTAAGGAGATTAATAAATAAAATAAAAATAAAAATAAATAAAAAGTATTTATTTCAGGTAACCAAAAAGCACCCATACAGCAACCAGAATACATAAAAGACACATACACACATAAAAAATACACAAAACAGACATATTATCGGACACAGCTAGCAACATGCCTGCTACAGCAGTGTCCGATATACGGGCAGTCAAATCTCCCGGCGATCATCGCCAGCACTGTATTGGAGCTGCCCCGCACCCTGCGCACCAAGGACGCGCACCGCTTGCGCATGGTGGTGTGGAAACAGTCGGTGCGCGCTTCCGCAAACATGCCCGAGGCACTGCAGAAGCGGGGCAGCCCCAACACCGCTCTGAACGCATTATTGTATTGGATACGGAGGGCACTGTAAGTCGCTTGTGTGTAGGAAATCCATAGGCTGCACGTGTATAAAGAAGTGCAAAAGGCTTTAAAAAGCGTTATCTTAACTTGATTTGAACAACGTGCAAACCTACGGGCTATCATATTTGCTCTTTTCGACAGTGCCCTCCGCTCCCTTTCGATGTCCACATGGTCCCTCATGTCGGCTGTTACCCAATGCCCCAAGTATTTAAATTGGTCCACCCGTTCCAACGGTACATCATAATGTAATGACTGTACCTTCTCAGTATATTTTTGAAAATATTTTATATGCCCATAAAAATATAACATTGTTTAAAAAATACAGTGAAATCCATAATATAAATACTAGAAACAAACATAAATTTGTTTTACCTACATCAAGGCTCACGAAAATAGGTGGCTCGTTCCGATGTCAATGTATACGCTTTTATAATAAGCTTCCAAGCCACGTTCAAGATCTAAGCCTTAATAAATTCAAATCATTCATTAAACGTAAGTTGTGCCAGAAAGCCTTTAATATTATATTGAGGACAAAAAGGCTTGGGATTGAGCTGCTCCAATTTTTAGTTATTGAAGTGGTTTATTTTTATTGTTTGATGTTTTTTTTTGCTTACTTTTATTATTTTATATACGTAACGTAATATATACGTAATGTAACGTAATGACATGAATATTTACTTGTAAAGTATTATATTATTTTAATTATGGTGAATGTGAAGACTATGTGGGTTATTGCCCTTTTATTTTTATTTTCCATTTGTCTTTTATTCTCAGTTAGTGTTAATGATGGTCTAGCAGTTTGAGTCATTTATGCGGCCTATCCAAATGTCCTTTCTTTGATCGTCGCATCGTCGAGCTCCTTAAGTTCTGAGTAGAGCTGCACGATTACTGACAAATGCGTGCATTGACTGGTCAGGTCCACTCAATGTGTGTGGTTCTTTCCTCAAAAGACCATTTCAGACACCAATCTACATGGTCTTCATATGATCTGACCAAGATTATGTCTGGACTTTAAAAGAGACTGTGACCTCTGAGTTTGTTTCGGCCTTTCTTCTCAGAGTAGTCAGATAGGAAACGCCGACCTCATCTAGTTTTAAAAATATGACTGACGTGTAAAAGTGTTTGTACAAACCTACTTACAGAAATAAAAATCATTTATCATTTACTAAATATATCAATTATTTACGATGTAAAAATAAAATCAAACATTTGCCAAGCCAATTGCCATATATCACAACAGGTATCATCAAAATTAAAATTGGGAATATCAGATACAGAATTTTCCCCACTTTGTGGAGGTGGTGTACTGGAACGAACAGGTTGCCGAGCCTGCCCCCGAGTTGACTGCTGATTATACTACATCTTGATGTGCATTGTTACACTGCTAGCACTGTTAGATTAGTGGCGCTCGATAGAAGCTAGGCATGCACCTACAGGTTCACTAGAGGAAATAAAGGGGCGGCTATACTCCTCGGAGACACAACATCGACGTGGCAGATTGTGAGGGCGACGGCGCTGTCAGCATTCTTCAGAGGCAGATCTTGTTTGTGGCAGGTCAACAGACACACCGTGAGGGCGTCGGCGCTCTTCAGAGGCAGATCCTGTTCGCGGCAGCTCAACAGAACCACCGAGAGGGCGTCGGTATTCCTCGGAGGCAGCGTGGTTGTGTGTGACTGTGTGAGGGCTACAAAAAGAGCGTTGGTTTTCCTCGAAAATAGCACGGTGCTCTACAGGGCTTTCGGGAAGCGGTTCTTTGGTCAAAGTATCTGAGCAAAGACTCTCTGACCCGCGGCAACGTTGTGCAATACAAGCAGTTTTTGGCTTATTAAATATATCCAGGCTTGAATCACTTCTGATATCGTTGGTTCGTAATTAGCATCTGAGCCGTACTCACCGTCTTCATCACTATATGGGTCGTGCAGTCTCACGGACGGAAAATGTGTCACTGCGATCTTCGAATACTTTTGGGCATTTTTGAGAACAAGTTCTTACCCGTTTAGCTTCGATGAAACTCTTAAGTAGTGTATTCGAGCATTTGCCATCGCCGTCGGATGTTTTTGAACGTTTTCCGGTCCATTTCTGTCGTTCTGAAGCCATCCACGAATAAAAATATTAGTCAGAGATATAATTATTTAAAAAAGAATACAAGCGGCACTATACTTATTTATTTCGTGTTTTATTCATATAAAGTGATAATAAAATAGATACAAATAATATAATATAACAATACAAATAAAAAAAGTCGTCCGTACGATAAAAACAAGTAAGTTAAACCCGCTGATAGCGACGAACGCTCCGAACAGGCGAACCAACGACGAAAAATACGGGCTCCGCTTACCGTGAAACTACACGAGTGGCGGTATAGAGAACTAACGTCCAGAGGCACGACGTCGCATGCACACGCGCGTCGATATGTGAGTGGATCTCAAAATATATTTATATTTGTTATTGCCTGGATACTAGAAATTTTTTAGTTAGTGCAATACGACACTGGATCACGTGGCTTCATAGTAATGTACGCAAATTTACACGGGCGTAGGCGGTATGGCTGTTTTGACTTGATAAAATTAACTGGCTGTGGGTTGTAGCGTCATATCAAGCACGAAAGAAAATACGCCTCTGGCCGTGACGTCAGTGAAAGTGTTGTAGCAAGTTATGTTTTTAAAATCAGTCACTGAAAAAAATCACAGTGCGTACCTAGCCCTTATATCTATCCATACTTATACTTAAAACTTTCCTCACGACAAGTTTCTCAGAATAATGACACTTTCGGTAACGGCCGGAATCTATTTTCGGAACAGACAACTGTTACAACGAGTTTGTTGTATTAACGGAAAATCGTCCCTATCTCAAACCTGCTGGTTGACCAATCTTTTCCCAACAAAGGGTTTTTGTCATAAAAGAAGCAATTTCCGACAAATCTAAAAAAGCCGGTACTATTAGGAATCCGTACCTCAAAAGGAAAAACAGAACCCTTATAGGATCACTTCGTTGTATGTCTGTCTGTCTGTCCGTCTATCAAGACCCTTTTTCTCAGGAACGCGTGGAGGTATCAAGTTGAAATTAATATGAAATACGTAAGTCTATGGTCCCTTGAAGCCCTAAAAAAATTAAGCTTCCAAGTCACCGCAATTAAAAAATACGGCGATATAAGCGACATTATTGCGACATATTTCGATACTCGCAAATAAATCAAAACCTATATAGGGTACTTCCCTTTGACCTAGAATCATGAAATTTGGCAAGGAGCAAGATCTAACAGCACAAGTAAAGGAAAAAGTCCGGAAATTGTTAATTTGTAGTTTTAACACAGAAATAAACTTTTTTGCGATGACAAACTCAAATTTTCAGTTGGAAAGTTGACCATGGCGTATAGGTATCGATGTATGGGAGAACATGTTTTTCAACTACAACTACAATGTTAAGTTTGATTTAGGGATAAATTCATCCTAACTACGGAACCCTTCATTGTGCGAGGTCCGACACGCACTTGGCCGGTTTTTTTCATATGAATATTAGAGAATACTATTTTCTTCAAAAATAATAACAGAGTGCATGTACCCTATATTCGTATAGACATAAAACAAATCTGTATGCAATGGATTTGAATATTTCCCTACAGACCAACCCAATTACAATATACCTTTCACTATTGTAGGTAATCTTGACATGGGATAACTCCGGGGACATTATTTTTGAGGCTATTGTAACTGAAACAATATAGGTAACTTTTTTTACAAAACTATTGATATTATGCATTATGCCAAGTATATGTTAATACGTTATTAAAAAAGAATACTAAGGCTCTTATTCATAAACGTCATATAAACCTTTTTTAGTTAAAATACTGCGAAATTTATTTTGTCCTTAATTGTCACTTTGACTTTTGTGTTTGTTAGAAAGTGACAAAACCTATTTTAACTAAAATAGGTTTAAGATATTCGATAACTTTTTATGAATAAGACCGTATGTGTACAGTGAAATAAGATTTTTTCTTAAAAGCTTGATGCTTATCATTAAGTGTAAGAAAGACGTTCACGCCTCAAGCTTTTAAGAAAATATTTAAGTTCTATGTTTACGTTTTATTTAGTACTCTTTAGTAAATTATCAGCTTACTTACAACAAAAAGGTAAGTTCAAAAAGTAAAACCCGACTACTGAAAAAGCACGCTCTAAAAAGTATGAAACAAAAAAATATTCTCATCTGAAATTGTTATGTACAAACTTTTTAATATTTAACGTCTATTATATAAACAACTTACACGTAATATATTTTAATGTATTTATTATATTGTGTATTCTTATTTTTATTTGTTAGGGTAGGTGGCTGTCTAATAATTCATAATTATGTACAAAAGTTTACCTGACGCTTTCCTAGATGGCGTTGGGATCGAAATAGATCGCGCTATGGTTTCGTTACCGAGCAAACCATATTGTATAGTTTAAGATTTTTTTTTTGTGGTCGGTTACTCGATTCGATTCTTTGTGAATTAAATAGTCCTGATTGAAACAGTATGTGAGTTTCATTGGTTCCTGGATCTGTTCTATAGTGTGGTCATTAGTGCTGTGCACTCCCTGAGGCTGAGGTATGCGCGCGGCGAGACGGGGGGGAGAATCGGCTGCTGCGCTCTGTCAGTGCGCTGTCAAGTCAACGCGCGTGGCGTTCTTCGCCTCCCATCTCGCCGCGCATACCTCAGGGAGTGCACAGCACTAATGGCCACACTATAGTATAATTATTTATACGCTTCATCTCTAGTCGATTCCTTGTGAATTAAATTGTCCCGACCTGATTGAAAAAATTTGTGAGTTTCATTGGGTATTCTCGCCTTCGGACCTTGAAACCCTGTTCAGAGGCATACGACTACGGCTATCCTCTATGATATATATAGGTGCTCCCACACAGCAGATACATAAAGTTAGAGAATGCTGCATAACATTTGTTGTCTAACTTTTTTTACCATGTTGTAATAAGGGTTATAATTTGTTAGAGATCTAGAAAGTTCTAGTTAGAGACCTGAACAGGGTTGCTTACACTTTCATCATATTATACTTTTGGAATAGACATTACAATACACAATACTCGTGTTTGAGGTTTGAGTTTTTGTCGACATTGACGACGACAAAAGAAGAACTTCATGTAACAAAATGTTATACAACTAATTACAACATGATTTAACAAATTGCAACTTTTGTAACATCATCCGAGCGACAGCGGCACGTTAGCGACTTTCTCCAATTAGTATCCTGCTTAGCAATTTTTTATCCGACTCAATTCAGGAAAAAATTCAAATTCTGAACTGTTCATTCTTAAAAAATCGTTCAAACAACCATCAATACCCAAATCCATCAAATATTCTGTTGAACTGTACTGTTCTCTCGCTTTCAGAGTTCGACGCATCCAGTAAGAGCGCCTTTTCTTTTGTTTTTTCAAACAAAAAATAAATGCCAAATCAATAAGCATTTTTTCCATTTAGAGCCACTACCAGCTTCCTCGAAAGGCAGACCCAAACTGATGGTTACAGAATGTTATACGATGTTATACAACGAGTTAAACCAGTGTGGGAGGGAACGTAATATATAACATTCTTAACATGTTGTAGCAAAAACAACCAAAACAAACAAACAACAAACAATTTTCCGTTCTTTCTTTTTCTTTTCAAAATGTTACACACTGTTATAAAATTTTATGGTGCTACACAATGTTATAAAACGTTATAATATAACTGCTGTGTGGGAGCACCTTAATAAATACATTAAAATGTTAGTTGTTTATTTTACCTTGTGTAATAGCACTTGTCATATACAATACAACCAAACACGACGGGGCTATCTGGTGTACTTGAGGAGGGCCCGTGATCACGTTCCGGCTCCATCATCAGACCCTGGTGGACCCGGTGGCATTTGTCAATATAATTATATCCAATGAGTCCAAACACGATGGTACTGTCTTGTTTGCTTGAGTAGTTCCTACTTAGATATAAACTTGGGCTATAGTACTTAACAAGATAACGCCAACGAGTCCAAACACGATGGTGCTATCTTGTTTTATTGAGGAGTTCCTATGGCCACCTTCCGGTTCCATCATCAGACCCTGAACACCACCTAATGTAATAGCACTTGTCAATACATAACCAATGAGTCTAAACACGATCGTGCTATCATGTTTGGTTGAGGAGTTCCCATGGCGACCTTCCGGCTCCATCATTAAACCCTGATCACCACTTAGTGTAACAGCGCTTGTTATTACATATTCAATGAGTCCAAACATGATTGTGTTATCTTGTTTGACTGAGGAGTACTTTCTACTGGTACTTCACCTTCCGGCTTTATCATCAGGATCGTTGTCTCCGAAGTTATATCGCCCAGAGGACACGGTGGAGCATACGGTGGAGTTCTGCCCGGCTTGGGCGGAGCACCGCCGTGTCCTCACAGAGGCGATCGGCGCCGGCGATCTCTCGCATCCGGCCCTGGTTCAGGCCATGGTTCGGAGTGGGAGTAGTATAAGTATGCCTAGTTTCAGCTCAATCGGATGCTAGGAAGTGCTTGAAAAATGGACAACAGAGAGCGTAACTGGAAACATACGAACGAAGCAAGCTAATAAAAAGCTTGTAAAAACTGTAATGAACCACAATTTCAAAGGCCGTTTGCACAATAACTTTTAATGGGCCTGTCATATGTTTGCACTGGGCCACTCAGGGGGTTGTTAAAGTTAAATTGCTTTCGAGAATAATATTAAAACTAATAAGAATTTATAATCATTTCAACAAAACCACTCTTAGGGGTCAATGACTTATTTTTAGTTTGACATATATGGTAGGATTATCAGATAGCCGCCATGATCCGCCTTTGTTTCATATATCCAGATTTTTGTTTAAATTATTACTATTTGTGTAAAAGACAATTGTCATCACTCATTCCACATTCCTGGAAACTATTCCGTTCTTTTTGCTATAAATTTGTTTACGGTTACTCGCATTGTCATACATTTTCCCGCTAGCCCTAATCAATATTGGGCACGCCACAATTGTGGCGATAAGTCCCCTCTTTGAGGAGTGGCTGGAGAGGCGCCACGGCGTCCTCACCTTCCGCCTGACGCAGGTCCTCACCGGACATGGATGTTTCGGGAGGTTCCTGTTTAGGATTAGGCGGGAGGAAACGCCCGGGTGTCACCACTGTGTGGATCGCCCGGAGGACACGGTGGAGCATACGGTGGAGGTCTGCCCAGCTTGGGCGGAGCACCGCCGTGTCCTCACGGAGGCGATCGGCGGCGGCGATCTCTCGCGTCCGGGCCTGGTTCAGGCCATGGTTCGGAGCGAGAGTGCATGGGAGGCCGTCACCTCCTTCTGCGAAGCAGTTATGCTAGCGAAGGAGGAGGCGGAACGCGTGAGGGTGAGACAAGGTTCGCGCCCTCATGCCCCTAGTCGCCGCAGGAGACGCCCCGGGCGTCGGGAGTCGCAAGCTGATTTCCGGCCACCGTAGGTGCGGGCCTGCGGACGGTGAGCGATGGGTAGCTCGCCGTCCGATAAGGACCAGGCCCGGGTCGACGGCGCGTTGTGTTCCACGCGTGCCTCAAAGAGATGTCAGCACAAACTGACGGGGTCCGTTAGGACCAATGCCTGCCGGGGTTGCGAGTTTGTCCGAAAGGGATATCGTGGCCCTGGCACACAGGCAACGGAAGGAACACGGGTGGGTTTTAGTCAGTAAAAGTCTGACACGCCCTCCCGCTCCGCCCAGAGCGGGAGAAGTTATTTGATGATTTCCCACCCAAAAAAAAAAAAAAAAAAGCCCTAATCAATATGTAGCAATTTTTTACTTTGCTATTAGTAACTTTCTAAAAACATGTTATTTAAAAGCTCAGCTTTTACTCAATTAGTAGGTAAATCAAGTTGGGCAACTAGAATCAATTCTAATTTTTTTGTAAATTTTGACGTTCAAAAGTGCCTCTTATGTGCCTATTTGAAATAAATGGTTTGACTTTGACTTTGACTTTGCTCCCATAAACGACCAAGCCGCTGCGATCAACGAAATGTTGATAAATTCATTCGAAGGTGAAGAAATGATTTATAATTTCTGTTGACACCATGGTCGATATGGACGAGTCGGTTAATTATTCTGTAGAATTTTTAAACTCTTTTAATCCGCCGCCGGGTCTTCCGTGTCACAGACTTATGTTGCGTGTAGGTGCTCCTGTCATGTTGCTTCGAAATATACGGCCTCCAAAATTGTACAATGGAACTAGACTCAAGTAACAGCTCTCGGCCGCAATGTTATTCAGGCGAAAATACTAATTGGATCTGCCAGAGGAGAAACAGTCTTCGTGCCACGTATACCATTGATACCAAAAGGTTTGTTTCGCGATGACTATTAATATGTCACAGGGACAAACTCTGAAATTTTCTGGAGTTGATTTGCGGCATGATTGTTTCTCCCACGGCCAGTTTTATGTGGCTAGCTCTCCAACTAGCCTGGTTGTTTTAGTGCCCGCTTCCGAATTAGTGAAAAACATTGTATATAAAGAAATACTGTGAAGGACGGTATTTAGGTTGATACTGGTCCTTTACAGTAGGTATTTCTTTACAGTATTCCTCAAATATCGCGTGTAGTGGAGGATAATTAGCCATGAACAAAGCTCTATATTGTTATAATAATTCATAGATATCTAGAAAAAAATACATTATACTCGTACTATACGCGGACGAAGTAAAATAGTAGTAACGAAGTCAAACCTTACATTGAATATTCGAGTCTGATGCCGGAAATATAGTTTTTATAATTTTAATCAGTTTGTTTGGATATATCTTCCAGTTTGCACAAAAACGGCTGAACGGATTTGGATGATATTTGGCACACAGATAGTTTATAACCTGGATTAACCTATAAGTTTCTTTTTAATCCTCGTAGTACGTTTTACACATATAAATATTATTTTACAGTTAAAGGCTCCTACAGACTGGTGCGATATCGCGGGCGCGCCAGGCAGCAACAAAGAAATTGTGCTGCTAGTGTCGCGTCGCGCCCGCGATATCGCTCCAGTCTGCACGACCCTTAAATCACGCAGTGGGTTTCAGTTCAGTCTACCTAGAACTAAAAAAACCGGCCAAGTGCGTGTCGGACCACGCACAATGAAGGGTTCCGTAGTTGGGATGAATTTATGCCAAGAACAAACTTAACATTGTAGTTGAAAAACATGATTCCCATACATTCCAACTAAAAATTTAAGTTTGTACGCACAATATTGAGTGATTTACTAAGTTATTTTAAGATCACAGACTTCTTATAGGTTTTCCTATAATCTATAAGTAAACACCTATTTTCTGTATTTTTTTTCAAAATTTTAGGCTCAGTAGTTTCGGAGGTAAGGGGGTGGTAATTTTTTATCTATTTTCTTAAATAATTTAAAAAGTATTTATTTTAAAATTATAAAAAATATATATATGAAATCCTTAAAACAAGCCCTTTCATTTGATATGTCACACGGTACAGTCAGCAAAACTTTTTTTTAAATTTTCTATTTAATTAATTAATTTACGTAACACGTCCGTGTTTAGGTCACGTAAATTCATTATTTGTACCAAATTTTAACTTAATCGATCCAGTCGATTCGGAGCAAATCAGCTGTGACAGATGGACAGACAGACAGACACACGAGTGATCCTATAAGGGTTTCGTCTTTTTCCTTTTGAGGTACGGAACCCTAAAAAACTAGACCTTCAAATATGATTGACGTGTAAAAGTGTTTGTACAAACCTACTTACAGAGATAAAATCATTTATCATTAGAAGGATTAACCCCACAGATTGTGTCGCAAAGACACAATATTTTTTCGCAAAAAAACATAATTAAAAGACCACGGGACAGGATGGCCGGGTATGTTAAATTACAGATAAAGGTTTCAAACTGAACCGAGAAAACAGTAGCACATTTTGCTTGCTTCTTCGAAAACGGGACTAATTTATTGCAAATTAAGTTATCTGACGATTGCCAAGGAGCTCTACGTAATTGTCACTACGGAGTTTACCGTAATTAATCATTGTCAGAATTAAATCTCGGCTATTGTAATTTTCCAGCGATTGAGCTACGCAAAATAAGGAAAATGGAATGATAATAAACTGTACGGTTTCACGTTATTTATGCTAACGCAACATGTTATAAAATGAATGTATATTTTAAATTACAAAACTCATCAAGTCATTGACATCTACCGTTTGAAAAAAAAATGTAACAGATTTTTTAGTTTAACTTTTATTTATAGGCTCGTTTAATTTTCTGTTACAATTTGCCTACCGCTATTGCAAAAAAAACTTTGATTAATACTCGTATCTTGCGCTAGCATAATATGTTTAATTTTGTTGGATAGCGTATTTAAATATTTAATTAGGGAATTAATAGGGTTCTTAATACGTTTGCTTGAAGTACAGTTCAAACTTTTCGTAATTTTAACAAATTTACGTGGACGAAATTTTTTAATTTTCTAACCTACTTATAACACCTCATCTCTTCGACAAACACTCCATACAAACATATATGTTAATATTTTTTTTCCACCAAGTAAAATTGAAACAACTCAAAAAAAACGTACACGCGGTGCTGAACTTTTCGCAGTATACATTTTAACATACTCGCTTGTCCCCCTACACGTTAAACAATAAAAATCACTGTTTTAAATGAATGCAAAGTTAGCCTAAAATGCGGCGTAAACTAAAAATCCAGGTAATAATGACAAAACAAAGATTTTTTTTAACTCACACATAAGTCACATAATCCCAATGTGACTTTTTGTGAGGAAACCTGGACTTATAGTCAATATAATTCTGGAATGGTAGGTTCTGGAGTGGCATCCGCGTACTGGAAAACATAGCGTTGGAAGGACTCCTATAAGGTGGACCGATGGCCTTGTGAAGGCCGCAGGAATCCGCTGGATGCGGGAAGCACAGAACCGGTCGATGGCGGTGCTTGGGGGAGGTCTATGTCCAACAGTGGACGTCTTTCGTCTGAAATTACGATGCTTATGGTGAATTCTGAAATCGCCAACCCATCTTGAGCAAGCGTGGCCGTGGTGATCAAAGCTCTTGCATTATCTGTGTGAGAAGATGTCTTTGCCCTGCAGTGATACAATAATAGGCTGGTATCATTATTTGATTATATTCAAATAACAACACTACCAGCGGCCGTTGATCCCGTAATCAGCTGTAGTTACTTGAAATTTTAACCGCATTGGAAGCCCGCGAAATTCAAATTTTCTTACGTTTTTTGCAATTTGCAGGTCAAAGTCAGGTTGTATCTTGATCAAAATATGACTCGCGACCATAACAAATATATTGTATTTACAAAATTATAATCATTGAAATCAAAACGAATCTCCTAAATGGAACAAATATAAATTAGAGAGATGTATTAGAATAGAATACTCTTTATTATGTACACCATAAAAATAATAATAAATAAAATATATCAATAACTAATATAGTATTAATGATTATAATGATTATAATTCTGTAAATACATATTTGTGGTTTATGGTCGCGAATCATATTTTGATCAAGATACAACCTGACACTGTCTTGCAAATTGCAAAAAACGTAATAAAATTTGAATTTCGCGAGCTACCACTGCGGATCTTTCTTACGAAAATATTTGTTTTTGTTTTTTCTTCATTGATTTCGATTCCTGTCTGTGAAGTTTTGCCAATTAATTTAATTTGACCATCTACATTAATTTAATAAATATTTTAATAGGTACATTTACGTTTGTTCATAGAACTGGTTGGTGTTAATGGCAGCGGGACAGCGTATCGCCGCGGCCCGTTCGTCTGCAGGTGCCAGATGTCCAGGAGTACTGGAGTCTCCAACGGCAGCAAAAGTACCACCTGTACAATATGCTCGTCAAAACAACCGCCTCGTTCTTCTGGATACTCCTTAACTCCACCAGTCAGAGCCGCCTCCGTGCGTTCACAATTTTTCTAAGTACAGGGCTGTTAAGACCTACATTAAAAATAGTGCATTATCGGACTTATTTTCTAGTCTTCTGTGTAAAAATCCTTCGAATATAGCATGTGGTTTATTACACGACTGTCAACGATGAATAAAGATTAATAGCTGATAAACATGAAAATTTCAGAATTTATTTATGTACTTACCCAGCAATATTCCCCTGTCTTCTCCCTTGAATTATTTTTTAGTTCAACCAGTAGGTTCAATACCTAGTAAGCAACTACTGTATGCACTTTGTACCTAATGGCATTTTTAAATGCAAGTCACTGCACTGATCACTGGTCACTTTTTTAACCGACTTTTTAAATGGAGGAGGTTCTATGTTCATCTGTTTGTATTTGGTATAAAGAAGTCAAACGTCAGTTGTTTTTTTTTGTAAAGAGTTTTTCATATAGCTGCTATACCTACAAGCCAGTGTGTAGACAACAATCTTGTTGTTCTCGTGCTTGTCATGTTAGCACTGAACGATCGTTTAATTTAAAACTCCCAAAAATTTCTATACAAACATTTGAAATGTGTATGCTGTATACTTAATTGTAAAATAAAAATTATGACAAAAAAAGTACGTTATATTAAGTTTTTTTTTAAATTGAAACTGACTTCTTTAGCCGCGTTGAGCGACTTTTGGTAGGGGCAAAACTTATGTCGCGTCACCGACATGCTAATCGCGATACCGACATACTAACCGCATCACCGATATGCCGATGTGTGGCGTGTTGCGCCAGACTGGCGACACGCAGCAGCCTGTGTACACATAAGTATACGCATACATTCATCTAACTACCTACAGGCCAGTTTAATGGGGATACATTTTCAGACCTAAGTAACACCATAGTAGCAAACAAAAATCTAATATTTTTTCATGAATTAATACAATAATTGTAAAATATCTCAATAAAAGTACCGATTACCTACCCCTTTTTATTACTTTAAATTATATCCATCGTATCAGCTTTCTAAATGTAAAAATACTATGTTTATAAGTTAATCAAAACGTTTCCTATCAACTGTTAAAGAAAGGCCTTGCACTCGGCTACGTACTTTACTTTAGCAGATAGAGACCCTTTTTATGTTTTTTTTTAGATTTTTTAAAATATTTTTTCCGTCAATAAAATTAAGCTTAGTTTCCCTCATTTCGATATGTGCACATTATGAAGACACACTGTATATATGTTATTCCAAAGTTTTAAGTTTTCACTTCTGTCGGAAATCCATGACTGCCTTTTTTATCATAATTTTATCTACTCTTCTCGTCGTCAAAATCGAGGACGACTAAATACGACTAAATGATAGAGGAATCGGAGATTATCTCGTGTTGAATTGTCAAAATTCGAGATAACTTAGGTGCAATGTCAGGGTTTGTCGATACTCGTAAAACATCAACTTTGACAGAAGGAGTATTTTGTATGGCAGTGCTGTCAGAAAACGGTGAAGTTGATAGAGATAGACAAGAATTACTCACGTGAGAGTGAGTAATTGTCGCGTGTCATGTTAGCCCTGATGGTATGGTTTACCTTTTAACGAAACTCTTCATAAGAAACAACGTGACATTTTTCAAGCGTGACAAACCGATTATTCTCTCTTTTGCCCGGTATCAATATGGCTTTTGCTGAAGCACTTTTACCATGCATAACTACTTCTAACCCTTAAGCTAATACTGCGTTTGTAATATGAAGACTTTGGTAAAATATATATTGCAGTTTAGAAACGTTGTTATTAAAAACGTGTTTTAAAACACCTATTTGAAATTAACAAATATAAAACATTTAAACGCACTAAAAAATATAAAATATGATATGATTAATTTTATAATTTTTAGAGAGGATAAAAGCATGGGTTTTATTATAAAGATTGAAGCTCATTTAAAATCACCCGTTTACTTATAATTATAGAAAGTATTTTCACCTAAATGTTCTTCAATAAAAGCACAAGTATTAAATCAGTTTTGATAATTGGTAAATTTATTAAAGATGTACAAAGTTGAAACTTACAACAACAGGCCAAGTCCCCAAGGTTGAAACTCTTTAATTGATAAACAGATTCGGATTGAAATAGGCATTTTAATAGACAAAGGACAAACAGTGACTTTTTGAAATTCTTTATTAAATGCTTAACAGGCATTACAGCAAAAAATACACCTTATAACTATAAAAACAGTAAACAATTATTATAATGCCAAAAGGGCTTCAGCTCAGAGTCAGGTGGTGACTAACGCTGATTTTCAGCTGCAACCCATATTTCTAAAGGATATTCAATCATCTGCCTAGCCTTTTCCCAACTATGTTGGGGCAGCTTCCAGTCTAACCGGATGCAGCTGAATACCAGTATTTTACATGGAGCGACTGCCTATCTGACCTCCACACCCCAGTTATTGGGTAACACGATACCCCTTGGTAAGACTGGTTGTCAGACTTTCGGGCTTCTGACTACCCGTAACAACTTTCAAAGATCTAAACATTACAGCTGGGACCAACGGCTTAACGTACTTTCCGAGGCACGGAGGGTTCTTGGTATGTAAAGATGGTTACCCATCCACGGACCAACTGGGGCAAGCGTAGCTTAACCTGATCGAACGACCCGTGCGGCTGTTATTACTTAGCCGCAAGCCCCTCATTCCCTATTTCTAAAGGACAAAAAACTTCTGTAAAAGTAACTTTTACTACAATTTAGCTACAGAAGGACAAGAAAATGAGGATGAAACTTGGCCATCTGCTAAGCACAAAAGGCAGAAATATCCGCCGAGATTTCGTAATATCCGGCCACAGTTTTCTAATAAAAGAAGGGTGGGTCCTCGTTCCTTAAGGGAAGTTTCCATAGTCACAATAAAACAAGTGGTTCATTACAAGGAATCCATGAATTTGAAAGTTTAGGCTAAAGTTTTAAATACGTGAAAAGTCCCAATTATTTTCGACATTATTAACAGAATCGTTGGCTCGAAATTGTTTATGCTCTCCAAATCCACCGTGTGTGGTTTTAACAGAATATTGGGAAAGTATTTGAGACAAGTCTTAATGTATATTACCGTGAATTAGATTATTACTGGAGATCTTTTGTATCCCTCAACTTGTTACTCTGGGAACTTTCAATAGGAACGATTATTCTCTCACAATTTACCCTTTGAATAGATCACTATGCCACATTGTTAGTGTTTAAAGTACACACAATACAACACAACAAGTACAATAGTATACATAATTATGTAGGCTAATAGTTTTATGCAATTAAATGTTTATAACCCGAGAAATATAACAATGAGAAGATAATTAATGCGCCTTCTTTTATGAAACTTCCCGAAACACGATATTAAAAACATTTTGTTCAACAACATTGTGTTACAATTTCCGTTCAAATATTTTTGGTCGGATTACTTATCCGGGCACAGACAATGAAATTCTATTTTATGCTAAAGTAATGTAACTGCAATGTTCGCAACTCAAAAATATATTATTGTTAGGTTAACTAACCCGGTGTTACTTTTTAGTGGCGCAACGCTTAATACGAATGTCAATGTTAATTACTTACCTCCGAGTTTTTAAACTCTACATTTATTCATTTAACCCGACTAAACGTGCAAGTGAGCCTAAGGGCGAATTTCACCAATGAAACTGAACGAGATTAGCACATCTAAACCGAGTTCAAGAGCTGTCAGTGTCAATATTCCAAAGAAAATAATGACACTGACAGCTCTTAAACGTGGTTTATGTACTGATCGCGTTCAGTTTCATTGGTGAAATTGGCACTAAGTGTGTTGATGAAGAGTGTTGATATCGTGTTTAGTGGAGTTTCAGAAGACTGCAAGTGTGAAATCCCAATTTGAACAAATTGTCCCGAGTTTTACTGATAAGTATTTTTGGTAGCAGCCCAGAGCTTGTGAATATAAATAGCGGTACGTTCGTCTCGTGTCATGTTGGATTTACCACCATCGTCTTTAAAATATACGTGAGGAAAACACGCGTATCCCACGGCGTCATTCGGGTGACATATGTAGGGATAAAGCCCCAAATGTGCTCGTTTGTGAAATCGTAAACAATGGTCAGTTATAAAGATGTTCCCTGAAAGCTAGGTGCATTTTTAAAAGAAGATAAAGTGGAGTGTTATTTTTACGTTCTGTTTACTTAAATGGTAATCAGCCAATTTAAATAACTTTACCTGATAAGACATTGAGTAATCGTGCTTCAAACTTGTTAATAAGTAAAAATATTCTAGCTTCGTAGTAGTTATCATGAATCTAAATAAAAAAAACCGGTGAAGTGCGTGTCGGACCACGCAGAATGAAGGGTTTCGTAGTTGGGATGAATTTATCCTAAGAACAAACTTGATATTGTAGTTGAAAGACATAATCATCACAGTATCGAGAGATTGAATATGTTATTTTATGGCTATATACTTCTTATAAGTTTTTCTGTAACCTATAAGTAAAGAACTACTGAGCCAAAAATGTTGAAAAAAGTCAGTAGTTTCGGAGATAAGGAGGGGGAATGGTCAGTTTTCATCTATTTTCATTAATATTTTTGAAGTATTTATTTTAAAATTATAAAAAAATATATATCTGAAATCCTTATAACAAGACCTTTCATTTGATCTGTCACACGGTACAGTTTGCAAAACTTTTGTTTATAAGTTTCTTATTTGCCCCCCAAAAGTGACCTCTATATTCAAAATTCACGTGACATGTCCGGGTTTGGGTCACATAAATGTGTATCAATTTTCAACTACCACTGCCAATTTTCACCGAATCTACTAAAAAATTGGGAGTGACAGACGGACAGACAGACACACAAGTGATCCTATAAGGGTTTAGGGTTTTTTCCTTTTGTGGTACAGAAAACGCGTAAAAAAACAAGGTTATGGTTAGTTTTTTAACCGTTTTTTTTTTTATCTGGGGATTATCTAGGTGAAAAAAAAATGTTGTTGCGTTAGGTATTATAACAATATTTTGTAGAAAAATTCGGTTCGGATATTTCCAAAACGGACACTCTTCGAAGTCAAAGTCAAATTATTTATTTCAAATATGCACATAAAAGGTACTTTTGAACATCAATTTTTACAAAAAAAATAAATTGATTCTAGTCTCGTCGAAAATTGCCCATCCGTATTATATCTAACATAAAAGTTTTGTAAGAAACAGTAAACAAATTAAATAAGACCCAGAAATGGTCCGACCTACCGATATCATAGTCACCATTCTCCTGCCCTTATCCTAATTTATTTGGGGTCGGCGCAACATGTCCCTTTCTTCCATATTTCTCTATTAGTTGTCATCTCGGTAGCCACTCCCTTTCTAGCCATTTGGTCTTCCCCTACTCTTATAGCCACATACTCAAAACTTTCTTCACGACATTTTCCTCATTCCTCCGCATCACATGCCCAGGTAACCATGACAACCGATTTCCGCACAACTTTTCAGTTACCGGTGCCACTTTCAGACTTTCTCTTATGTATTCATTTCTTATTCTATCTATTCGTGTCACATCACAAATTCCTCTTAGCATTCTCATCTCGTCTACATGCAATTGCCTTTCATTCATCCCTTTTGTGGCCTAACATTCTGATCCATACAAGACAGCAGGTCTAACCATCGTTTTATATATCTTCTCCTTAAGTTTAAGGAGAATGCGGGAGTCGGAGATTGTTCCCGTGACCTGCCGCCATTCCATCCATCCAGTGTTAATTCTGTGCTTAACCGTCCAATCTACTTAGCAAACGCTTTGGCGATAGTTGTCGTGACACATTAATTTATTTCCTCTGTCGACAAAGGAAACCAAATAATCTTATTTGAACGGAAGTAATAGCCTATCCATTTGGATGACGATACACCTATAAAAACTCGACATAAAAGCCTCTTTTATGAACGGGCCAGGCCTTTACTTTCGTATCTTGTCGTGCCAATACAAAATGGCACAAGTATATTTTAATAAATTACTTGAACTTATAATTTGTCTATTTTTTATAGTTTATTTCTATTTGCAAATTAATATACACAGTCATTTGTTGAAAACTTTACAACATATTCCATAGGCAATGATGGATTATCGGAGAAAATTGAATCATAGTCCTATATAATGCCCCGTTCCACCTTTCAAGAAATCCTGAAAATGGAAATAAAAATTAAAAAAAACGCATTCATTATGTATGAAAATACTGAACTGTCAGTGCTTTTTTTGTATTAAAAGCTTACACTGTTTGCTCACCACGGCGGATATTTGCTCGTTGTTCGACACCATGCAGTAGGGCCATTTTATGTGATTTATATTTCTATTAGATCATGGCTACTGTGACAGTAAAACAGTTTTTGTCTTCGATAAAATAGGGTGGCGCATTATACTTGTGAAAAGAGTGCTAATTAATGCCGCGTCACGCTATTGGTGTTTGGTGATCGTTCATCGGTGATCGCCGATTAGTATCGCTGTTTGGACAAAGGAGACCGACCGTCCTTAAATACTTGCATGAATTGTTATTTTACAAGCTTATTTTTATTTTTGATAGTTTAATTATAAAGCGTTGAGAGTAACGTGCATTAACTGAATTAATTTAAGCTCATAATGAATACAGACTTCAGAGCAGAAATCATCTGGATTATGTAATTTAAATCTAAGTGACTGACAATAAAAGGTAGGCGGTGAATAATGTTTTTTAAATGTAAGTATTAATTAAAATTAAATTTATTAGTGGTAATATTGTATATGAGTCATGTAACTTGAAATAATAAATGAATCTAATAATAATTATTGTACCAATCACATCGTTATCAACATTAAGCCGAAAGTGAGTGCTGGGGTCGGGGAGGCCTAAGTCCCAGCAGTAGGTAAGCATCTTTACAACGACCGGTCCTGTTAATCTACTGTGCATACAGTAGATGGTGGTGATGGTGATGGTTATGGTGGTGGTGGTGTGTGATTCGTCACTAATTAGCAAAAAATGATGAAATAAATGACGAATCACAGCAGTGTAAGTATATCAGAGATAACAGCTCTCGCCAGGTGATTTAGCGAACTCATGGTGTTAATTAGTATACAGGAAAATCCATTTGTCTCTCACAGTGACGTAATCCCATAATCGATGTTACGACAGTCTCGAGGTAGGTAAGTGATGGAGTATCATTATAGTCGAAACTCAACTGCACCAGAGAACTTCCTTTATGGACACTAAATTAGATCAAATTTATTTTGAAACTCTGTTTTAGGCGTGAAGCTTGTTAGAATGACGTTAAGAAATGGCTAAGAACACCATGTATCCCGAACATGGTCGTGCTATGTTCATGGTGCTCTTTGCTGATAGGGTAATCTTGTTACCATGCGGGAGGGTTTTTGTAAAGTTCGATCAAAATTATATATTATATCACGGCGGGGAAGCCAGTGCCGTCTCTGACCAGTCTCCAGTGTAATTCTTGGTTGATGGTAGATAGGTAATTGGTTTTCAATCACACATAACACTTAACTCAAACTCAAAGCATTTATGTCACTTAGAACAATTACAGGCACTTATAAATTATCATTTAACAATGAATCGTTTAGTTTGAGTTAGTAAATGAAGCTAGTTGACCATTCCAAGACGAAGTAGGTTCCATATGGAGAAAAACGGGCAAGAAACTACATGGACACTCTATAAAGGCGGCGATAACCGATGCGATTAAATGATTTTATACTGAAGATAACGACTAAACGAGTAGTGTTAATGATTTGAAAAAAAAAAATATGTTAAATAAGAACATTTTCTCAATAACTTAATATACGAATATTTTAGATTATGTTTATATTACATAGTGAAATTAATTTGTAAAGTGACGTCTAACGTGGATAAAAAACTAAGAATGGCGCAAAATCTACCAAGCGTATTTTTCTGAAACCTTCACTAATTTCAAAATAATTTAATTATTGATCTTTTAGTATACGCGTTGTATTAAAATACCTTTTGTTTTGTGTATAATAAATTAATAATGCGTCAAATTGGGTCAGCGCTCCTTGATGGGCGAGTCCTATTACTGGCTGAACATACGACGCGTTGCGCGAGCTCAGTACAGAACACGCAAGCAACAAACACACACGCAAACACTCAAGGTCACTAGCATATATTTGCGTCTTAAATCAAAACATTATATTACAGAGGTTTCTTGTTCGACAAGTAGGTAGAAATTCAGTCCATAGAACACACTTCCATTACGATAGATACCCACGCAACCGCGTTAGCGGCCGGCGAGCGCTACTTGCAAGTTGTTCGCAGCCAGGGGGCCGATCGCACTATTTCTCAACATAATTGCCGTTCGAACGGAACTTTTTGGTTTTGGTTTAGCTGATGTAAGAAACGGTATCGCGCATTTTTTTCTGAGCGACAAAATCGTTGACGTTACCCAAAACTGAAAGTTCGATCGATCGTTCCTCCAACGTTACTTCCAAATTAAAGCTAAATCATTTCCGTTGAAATGATTAGCGCGATACGAAATGTTGCTAACGTAACGTTTTTGGTTGTGGTTTAGTTTTGGTATTAACGTTCAAAATTAGCGCGATCGGCCCCCAGGTAAGGTGAGTTACGTCGAAAGCAAGTTTTATACCAGTTCACAGTTTTTCGGTTTCCCATGGATAGATTATAAACTACTCGTATCGAAAAATAATTCGTTAAATTGTAAATGGTTTGTAATGTTGTAGTTCACAATTTATCGATAGTTTATAATCTAACGGAAATAATACCGATAGATTATAAACTAACGAAGTTCATAATTATACGGTGACATTATAATATATTAGGTATATTCCCGCCCGGCTTTAACACTCCGTGTCATAATGAAATAATGTACCTAAGATATATTACCGAAGTCTGGATTTGTGCCCCGTTGATGGCAATAGGTCACTTATATTTAAGACCGACGTAATAGGGCTTACGTGAGACTTAAACATAACTGGCGAAATGTGGGTGTAATATGGCCCCGACCCTTCGGGGAAACAAAGCCTATTGCAATGTTCATCATATTTATGTTTTATTGTATTATCTTTATCAAGACAAGAAACCATTTGATAGTGAACGTAAGAAACTCATTGAACGCTCGCAAAAAATTGGTCGTAAAAGGAAAGTGAACGAGTATTGGTAAGTATGAGGTATTATCGCCTATTTTAAAAATGGCAATTTTATGAGAGTGTAAGGATTTATGAGCAAATCACATTTGGGTTTATCACTCCGTCATAACTGTGGTAGGATAGGCACACCTTCGTGTCTATGAAAGTCACAAAAGAGAACTTAGACTTTACGAGCATTATTTACACTTAACACCGTGTAGGTATAAAATTAAATATTTCTTAAAGTTAATTGCTAATTAATCGGTTTGTTACTTGCGAGATTTCAGCTCAGGGCATCAAAATTGAAAAATAACATTTTCAATAAGGGAAAATCCGTTTTCAAACTTCGTTCCGCTACCAGTGAAGTTACCTAAACTGAGTTGAGTAGGTGCGACTGTCAAGTTTGTCTGCAAAAGGGAACCTTACATCATGCAGGCTGGCAGAAAAGTGATTCTGGTTGCATTCGATTGCTCACAACGAATTTAGAATCAGTTTCAAAAATGTTAAAAAAGCGTTTGTTTTACAATAAGACATTATGTTAGGTATGGTTGGGTACAAAAAGCTGGAAACAAGAAGGGATTTATTTAGGGAAGGGTTTACTTGTGACATAATATAATTTTAAGTATTGCGTGGAAATATCTCTAATCCGGGTGTGCTAAAGGATGTGTGTGAACGTGCCGGATAATTACGTGTCGGACCAACTTGCTGGGTAAAGCACATTTGACGCGTGCCTTGCATACACTTAACGAAATCGTGGAGTGTGGATTTATTTACCTGTTCTCGGAATAAGTTCACAAAAATTACTTTAGATGTGATAAGATGGATTAAATATTGTTTAAGACTACGCTGCCGATTTGGGGTAACCTGTCACGATAGTTGTGTTGGGAATAATAATAAATAAATTATTGTTTTAGGCGCGTAAAAGTTTGGGCGCCGTTTCAATTCTGCGCCCTAATAGCGTAAAACCCTTTCGATAACAATCCGACAGTTTAGAAGGATATTGCTAATCCATTACACCATAGGTTTGAAAAATTCGTCTGCTCAACAACGTAAGTAACGCAATGAACGTGAGTAAACTGTCAAAATTAACCCCATTGCGATCAATTGTCATTTTATGTGTGTTATGCAATTAAACTGCCGGAAATTAAATTTAATTAAATTAAACTGTTAATTCTGTAAATAGGATATCGGAATCACTTTCAATCAATCAACTCAGCCTATCGCAGTCCACTGCTGGACATAGGCCTCTCCCAGGCTGCGCACAACACCCTGCCCTCCGCCTTCCGCATCCAGTCTGACCCAGCCACCTTCTTAAGGTCGTCGGACCATCTAGCTGGGGGGCGTCCCACACTATGCTTGCCGGTACGCGGAATCACTTTACACGTCATATATAAAAAAAAAATATGCGGGGCAGACTTTGGGGGACTGCCGAAGTGAAAATTAGCGTTTGGTGACGATGACGCGAGTTCCATGATTTTTGTTCATACAAGAAGTACACATTTATACACAGTACACATATAGCTCATGGAAAGCATTCGGTGACGATGACGCGAGTTCCATGATTTTTGATGACCCAAAAAGTGCTCAACGTGCTTAAAGAAGTTTTCACTTTAAAAAAACATAAGCTAGATGTAGTCAACATTTCCTATCTGACTACCCCTGAGAAGAAATGGCGAAAAAAACTCAGGGGTTAATGTTTTAACGTCCAGACATAATCTTGTTCAGATCATGTGAGGACCATGTAGATCCGAGTCTGATATGGTCTTTTGAGGAAAGAACCACCCAAATTTGAGTGGACCTGTCCAATCAGTGCAAGCATTTGTCAGTAATCGTTCAGCTCAACTCAACTTCGGTATCTACAAGGCCTCGTAAGAACCCTACCGTACGATGCACGTCAAGCTTTTGGAGCTCGTTCGTGCAGTCACTAGCCAGTAGTTTATTTATAAGCTTGGGCGTAAAACGAGAATGTAACAGTGAGAGCGTACTTCAAACACCTCGTGGTTGTTTGAATCTATTACAGTCATCATCGAAAAGATAATTTATTCAATTAATTAAATTGTCATTAATTGAATTGTCATTTGATATTCATTGTTATGTTGTTCATTGAATTCATTTTGTTGTCTACAATTTCTATTGTATAGTAATATATAAATGTTTAACCAAAATAAAAATTACACCTTGGTTACTAATTGCAGCTACATATTGATACAGTAATATGGAACACACATTGTAGACAATCAAATGAATTCTTGTCGTCGTTCGTTTCTTGTAATCGTTTTGAGGTTGACTGTAGAGGGGCTTTTGCATAAGTAAGCCACACGGGTCAATCGATCAGGTTAAGCTATGCTTGCCGCGGTTGCTCCGTAGATGGGTGACCATCTTTACATACCAAGACCCCTCCGTGCCTCGGAAAGCACGTTAATCCGTTGGTCTCGGCTGTCATTTGTAGATCTTTGATAGTTGTTACGTGTCGTCAGAAGCCCGAAAGTCTGATAACCAGTCTTATCCAGGGGTATCGTATTACCCAGTAACTGGATTGTGAAGGTCAGATAGGCAGTCGCACCATGTAAAATACTGCTATTTAGGGGTTCTGGAAGCCGACCCCAACATAGTTGGGAAAAGGCTAGGTAGATGATGATGTACCTCTGTGTATACTGTAGACTATTTAGCCTGGCCCTTTAATGCTTTGCAAATATGCAATTTGTTTCAATTGACTACTTTTACCAACAAACAAATACGTTGCTCAATAAGTTTTCTAACAAAACAGTACGTACACCTGGAATCGCCGAAGTACCTGTAGTTGCCGGGAGGACACGGCGCGGCATACGCTGGCAGAGTGTATCGCTTGGGAGGAGCCACACCGTGCCCTCATCTCAGGAGTAGGCAGTGACCTGTCGCTGCCAGCCGTGGTTGAGTCGATGGTCGGTAGCGATGAGCCCTGGGACGTGGTGGTGTTCTTCTGCAAAACAGTCTTGTCGCAGAAGGAGGCTGCGGAAAGGGAGCGGGAGATCTCACCCGGCCCGCAGCTGGCGCACTGGATGTCGGCAGAGAGCAGACAACGCCCTCTTCCGGCCCCCCTAATTGGGTTCAGGGACGGCAGACTTGGGGACGTCTGCCACCCCCTATCACACTCGACCCGAGGTAGCGGCGCGTAGCATTCCTTTCAGGCGTCGTGGGGGGGATCCAACACCTCACCCCCCCCCAGACCTGAGGTGGCCCGCAGAGGCGGGCCGGCACTAGCCGAGGATTGCGGAAGTAATAACAGATCCCAAGATCCCCGGCGCAAGTGTAGGAAGGGAACACTGGGGTGGATTTTAGTCAGTTAGACTCTCACAGACCCCTCCCCAGGGCGGAAGACATCCATGAGAACTTTCCACCCCGTGATCAAAAAAAAAAAAGTGTACCTGTAGTGGGTACACCCACGTTTCGCCAGTTATATTTAAGTCCCATGTAATACCCCGGGCGAGCTTATTGCCATCAACCGGGCATACATTGTTAGTGAAGTAAATGAAGACTGCTTTTATTGAAGTTTGGAAGTGCCACGGAACTAGGAATCCATGGAATAGTCCACAAGCATCTATATTGAGTTATGCGTATTTATCTGTTGATAGCTACCGTTCGTTTTTTCGGGACACAATGGGATTTACGACACGCCTGAACGACCTGCCTCGTCAGCGTGCTTTGTACAGAACATTTGGTATGCAGATGATGTTGCCAAACAGTTGCTAGTTTCTAGCGTAGGTATTGGAAAAAGTGTGTAGTATCTAGTATAATAACACATCATTCAAGCATTGCAGTACTATACGTAGATTTATGTTATGCAAGGTGTTTGGAAACTAGTTGCAAAGCCTTAAGGGGGTGATAGTTGACACTATCAGGAGCATTTTGAGCATGTTTTTAAAAAGGTTTAAATGATTGAAGCTATATTACGAGTATTTATTAAATTTTAAAAGTATCCTTCGACTTCAAAGGTGTTCAGTATTCTTTTCAATAACGTACAGATGCTTGGAACTTGGTTTATTAGATTAGATGCACATCAGGTAAACCAAGAAAAAAAAACATACCAGCTTTAACTTGGGCACTGTTGGCAATAAACAAAAACAGCAGATAAAAAAGAAATACTTTTGACTAATGAGAACCCTCTTTTTAGGGTTACTTAATGCCGTCGTTGGCGACCGATCTTGAGATCGTAGCAGCCGCACAAAATATGTATTTCGGTCAGATCTGGCGAGTGTGACGGTAAGATATCATGAATCTTTTTCAAGATAAACATGACATCAAACTCTAAAATGATGAAGTTTAAAATTATTCTATAATAATAATAATAAATCAGAACATTCATCACTACACAATCATAACAGAAGCAGATTAAAACCTTACACCAATCAACTTACAAAATACAGTAAATACAAACCTGAAACCAACAATCAAAAATGAATAGGGATCGAACAATAATTACAGTCAAAACTATAAATTACTATAGACCTGATATCACTGTTCACGACAAAATACGAATTATGAACTGGAGTGACCTGTGCCTTTTTCCATATGTTAGGAAATTAATATGCCTGAGTCTAAACAGAGGTTTATAAAATGGGTTAGTAAGTATAATCTTTATTTATAAAACGGTTCCCGGTCTCCTGAAGTGGGTACATTGTAAACAGACAAATTAACGTAGCTATGAATAATTAATTTAAGCGAAAGCGTAACAATCCCATTACCCTTTTCACATTTACAAGACTGTGTGTTGATCCACAATTACTGTGTTAATTAATGATTCTTGAGTTTCAATTCTGAACTCAATTATCTAGTAATTCTTGGAATGTGGTATTGTTTATCTCAGACTAATAATTGGGTTCCGTGTGGTGCCAGACGTAAAGAATAGCACCATCCTATTTCTTCCCGTGGGTGTCGTAAAAGGCGACTAAGGGACTTACTAGAGAATGGGCAGCAGCGTTCTCTATGCATTTTAACACCGTACTGCGATCGCCAACCCACCTGCCAAGCGTGGCGATTATGGCGACCACTCCTTTTGGGAGAGGCCTATGTCCAGCAGTGGACGTCTTTCGGCGGAAATGATGATGATGATGAATAATTCGATCAGGCTGACATGAACACGTGTCTTGATGTAAGGTATCGTGTGAGTAATGATTGACCAAATACCTGGCGTAAGGATTACTCATAAGTTTATATAATAATATACTTATTATTATACTTATATTATTTATTAGCTTTCTAAAACCACATGCAATTTCATGACTATGAATTCCTAAGGCCTCATTTACGACCTTGCCGCGGTGAGCGGCGGCTAAGCGCGGGGCGGCGAGCGGTAAGAACAAAAGTATGAAAATGTTTGAAGCACGCCACGAGTCGCCGCTCATAGCGAAAACGCACGCGGTTTTGTCGGAGCGAATCGCTGCAGCGGCGCGCGGTGCGGGGAGCGGCGAGATCAAAAGTACAAGTGAATGAGTGCGATGCCACGAAACAGAGCGGCGCGGATACCGGTGTAGGTGTGACGGACTCGGCGGCGAGCTTATAACAAAAAAAATTAGACGATTTTGTGGCGGTAATGGATACCGAGGCGTTTATAACTGAAATTTTAAATCGACCCCCCTATATGGATGTCAAAACATCCCCAACACAAATACAAAAACGTTATAAAAAGGTTGTGGGAAGAAATAAAACAATGTTTTCCGTAATATGATGGTAAATTTAATTTAAATTGATAACACAAAAACATAGTACCTAGTCCTAGGTACTTACAAACGAAGCTACCAATATATTGGCGGTAGGTACCTACATACGAAACTACCGGTATGTTTGAGTAACGTAGGTAGTTGATAAGTAAATAGGTAAGTAAGTAAGTAGGTAAGCTCTCTGTAAGTAGGTACTTACAGAGACAATAGACATAGTTCTAGTATGTTTAAATAATGTAGCTAAAGAACAACTAAAACAAAATATCGATCTTTATTGAGTTCATGCACTCCTTCTCTCATATTAAGAATATCTTGTTTTAAAAATATACTGCTTTCTAAACTCAGAAGGGATAATTTTGATAACGCCATAATTTTGAGCACGTTCTGACTACCTAAATACGTCTACCTTGGCAGCTGCCGCTAGCCACTACTGAGGGTACGTGGCGTGTAAAACGCACCGCTTGCTGCCGCCGCCCCGCCTGCCGCGCCGCTCGCCGCTAAGACCGAAGTCGTGAATGGGCCGTAAGGGGCCGCCTCCACGAGCGAGAGAATTGCGACGGATCGACGCTTCTACGTCGGATAATCTCCACGAACGAGCATATCGTCGCGACTCGTAACTGAATCGCCGCGTTGGGACGTGCGTTGGGACGCCTGCATTAAAAATTAAGATAGCCACGTTCCGCGGCGAGAGCGCGGTGGGCGCACCGCCAAAAGCGACGAGCGCGCGGCGATACGATGACGTTTCGCTCGCACTCAGCCACTCGTCGCATCGCCGCGATTCTCTCGATCGTGGAGACAGCCCCTAAGAGAGTATATAGAAATACGTGGCGCGACGATGATATCGCCGCGATTTTCTCGTCCCTGAGGCTTATTTACGATTTCTTTAAATCCGTTCCTTGCTCTATTAATGGGACAAGGCGTTGGACGTCTTCCTATTTAGAATTCATTTAATCACTGTCGATGGGAGAGTGTCCAGTCTTGTGACGACCTCTACAGGGCCGCACGGGGTGGGGTGCAGTCTTTTTGCCTAAGGGGAAAACTGACCTAAACACTTGTATTAACAGAATTAGGAAAAACTAAAATTTTATCAGCCTTTTATGAACAGTCACAATATCAATATATCAAACTAGTCCTCTATCAGTCTGATTTCTTGATTTAAGGAATATGTGATATAAGCATGAGTTTTCAAGAGTTGGTTTCGAAATAACCTGTTTCAGTCCGTGTTCGGACACTAAACATTAATAATCCAATCCGACTTTGAAACATCTGTCGTCGATAAAAGATTGATATTAATATCTCCGGTCACAATAATTATAATATTTGCTTATGGAGATTACTTGAGAGGAAATAAAGCTATCCGGTTTGCGTGATGGGATCGATGGATGGCAATTGGAGAAATGTTATTAGAGAGATCTACTATAAGAGATTCAGCGTCTTGAAGCGGGGGTTCTGAAACTGTCCTCCGCTCTGATTAAGAGTATTTACTGTGTAGTATGCTAGTATGAGGTGTAGCCATCAATCTGTCCAATTAAAGAGCCATCTGATAACTAGCATTCTGTAAGAACATTTACGTCATACATTATATTAAGCCGCCTGCGGATATTGAAAGTCAAAATCTTGAAGTTATATTTCGCAGTCAATACGTTCTGACAGTTTTCAGTTCTATCAAGTGACACTCCATATCAATACTGTTGTCTAATCCATCGGATACAGTTCGTCATGTTTTATAGTACATGTAAAAGAGTTGAATAGAACTTTAAGCTAATTTAATGCCAGTAACTTGGTAGGTGGAATTGAGAATATTTGACAGAATTATAACTTTATTTGTCATGAAGCTATAATGTATTTTTAGTACGCGTATAAAAGTTTGTGGATCGTTATTGACAGATAAGATTTTATCATGTTTAAACAAAATAAAGCAGTTTAAGAATTTTTTATTAAATAAATTGTATGTTTATAAAATTCCACTGTGTATGCGGGTATAGTATAGTATGTGTTTGCGGGTATTGGAGATTTTTGAACTAACTGTAGTCTGTGCATGTAATTAAATATTTGGTTCTGTGTCTGTTGTGCGGGAAATTTTAGTAAGGTTAAGTAAGTTATAATAAAGTTACCAGCATTAATTAAATACAACAAATAAAGAAAGTAATGAATGATAATTTTAATACATAGAAAAAATATACTATACCACAAATGCGTCCGTGGTTTGGGAAGGTCCTTCGTTATTGTCCAGGTACACTGAGGCCATGGCTTGGGGGCAACCAACTTTGTCATCCAGGTCAAGTGGGGCCCGAATAGGGATGGATGCCAGTTTTTCTGCTTTCCGCACGTAAATGGTTCCATTGCGTACCCAGCAGAATTTAAACCTGTGCAACTGCGCACTCTTAGGGGCTTCACGAAATAACATTCGGTTGTTTTGTGACAGGCGCTCGTTTATATAAACACTTGAGAAGGATCCGTGGACGATGTCGTCATACTCGTAGGTGAGTGGTCGTAGCTTTAGCAGCTTTTGACAAAGCTGATCGTTTAGCTCTGCGAGTGAGACGCAGGAGAATAGATCTTGGTTTTCCTACAAGGTTAGTGCGATGGCCTGCACGGTTAGCCTCGTCTATGTCATTTTCTGTCAGCTGTACACCGATTTATTGTAACTACGAGATAAAACAATAACAGCTACATAATAATTAATACATTCCTATAGACAAAGCATAACATAACGCCACGCCTGTAATCCCCGAAGGGTTAATGATAAATAATTTTTATTTCTGTAAGTAGGTTTGTACACTTTTACACGTCAGTCATATTTTTAAAACTAGATGAGGCCGGCGTTTCCTATCTGACTACTCTGAGAAGAAAGGCCGAAACAAACTCAGAGGTCACAGTCTCTTTTAAAGTCCAGACATAATCTTGGTCAGATCATGTGAAGGCCATGTAGATTGGTGTCTGAAATGGTCTTTTGAGGAAAGAACCACACAGATTGAGTGGACATGACGAGTCAGTGCACGCATTTGTCAGTAATCGTGCAGCTCTACTCAGAACTTAAGGAGCTCAACGATGCGACGATCAATACCAAAGAAAGGACATTTGGGTAGGCCGCATAAATGACTCAAACTGGCAGACCATGATTAACACTAACTGAGAATTAAACACAAAGGGAAAACAAAAATAAAAGAGCAATAACCTACATACTTAGTCTTCACATTCACAATAATTAAAATAATATAATAAAATATTCATGTCATTACGTTACATTACGTATATATAATATTACGTTACGTATATAAAATAATAAAAGTTAGCAAAAAAAACATCAAACAATAAAAATAAACCACTTCAATAAGTAAAAATTGGAGCAGCTCAATCCCAAGCCTTTTTGTCCTCAATATAATCTTTAACGGTATAAATTGCTTTCTGGCACAACTTACGTTTAATGAATGATTTGAATTTATTAAGGCTTAGATCTTCAACGTGGCTTGGAAGTTTATTACAAAAGCGTATACATTGACATCGGAACGGCCCACCTATTTTCTTGAGCCTTGAAACAAACATAAATTTGTTGTACCTACAAAGGTACAACAAATTTATGTTTGTTTCTAGTATTTATATTATGGATATCACTGTATTTTTTAAACAATTTTATATTTTTATGGGGATATAACAGATTTTCAAAAATATACTGAGAAGGTACAGTCATTACATTAATCTCCTTAAATTTCTCTCTGAGAGAGTGTCTTGGACTTAATTTATAAACTGATCGTACAGCTCTTTTCTGCAAAACAAAGACAGTCTGAATATCGGCGGCATTTCCCCACATCAGAATACCGTACGACATTACACTATGAAAATAGGCAAAGTACACTAAACGGGCTGTCTCTATGTCAGTTAAATTACAAATTTTTCTAACAGCATATGCTGCGGAGCTTAGCTTTTTTGACAGTTTATCTATATGTGGGCCCGAGTGAAGCTTAGCATCCAAAGTTAAGCCCAAGAATACTGTGCTATCTTCAGGATTCAATTCTTCGCCCTTTATCGACACAACAGTTTTCACCTGCCTAACGTGAGGTAGCGTAAACTTAATGCATTTGGTTTTTTTTTTCATTTAGAAGTAAATTATTAACATTGAACCAGTGAACTACTTTTGAGATCGCGCTATTTACATTGTCAGTAAACAGCTGCTGACATGTAAGTTTACACAAAAGTGAAGTGTCATCTGCAAACAACACTATATCATGATTATCCTTTGTGAAGTAAGGCAAGTCATTAATATAAATAAGAAACAAGAAAAGACCAAAAGTTGAAGTCAAAGTCAAACCATTTATTTCAAATAAGCACATAAGAGGCACTTTTGAACGTCAAAATTTACAAAAAAAATAGAATTGATTCTAGTCGCCCCTTCCAAAAGGTAGTTTCGTATGGAGAAGAATGGGCAAGAAACTCCACCGGTACTCTTTTAAAAATGTTTTACAATATTTTGTTTGATTACATTAATTATATGATTATATGTGAAGACGATGCACCTAGAATAAAATTACTATACCATAATAGGTAAAACGAATTAAAAACTAAGCAATGAAAAATAACTTAATTATTAGTTAGATACATGGTGTTCACATATTTACAAACATCATAAAAGTATGTTTTTCTAAAAAAATAAAAAAATAAGTCAGTGTGTGAGTATAGGTTATCACAGAATGTAAAATCAATATCATAAAAATAACAGATTTTACCATAAAAATAGCAACCAGTTTGATTTTGTCTAGACTCTAGATTGTCCTATGGAGCTGGACCAGCATGTTTCCAAGCATTCCTGTCCTGGATATAATCCTCTAACTTGTAATATGCTTGTTTACAAAGTGTACTTTTAATATGTGTTTAAAATTTTCTCTCATTTATTTTCAATATATCAAAAGGTATTTTGTTGTTGAGCCCTGTGGAACCATTGTTACTATAGATCCGGGAGATCTTTTTCCATTGACGTCAACGCTCTGAATCCTATTACTCAAGTATGAAGTAAGAAGATCCAGAGCGGTGTTCCGGATCCCGTAGTGGTGGAGTTTCCTGATTAACGTTTCGTCGAAAGCCTTGGACAAATCACAAAAAATGCCCAAGCCATCGCATTTATCTTCCCATGCATTATAAATATGTCCTAACAGTTCAACATCAGTAGTCGGACGACCCCTTGTAAAACCGAACTGCTTGCTATGTAGTAATTTATGTTTATTAAAAAATCTTTGCAATTGGTCTAAAATTAATTTCTCAAAAATTTCACTAAAGATAGGTACTGAAATAGGTCTATAATTTGTGGGGTCTGATGTACTACCTGATTTAAACAACGGTATTATTTTACTATTCTTCATGAGGTCAGGAAACTCCCCACAGTCAATACAATTATTAAAGATAAGAGCTAAAGTAGGTGCTACAATGTCTATAATAGACTTAGCAACTTCTACAGAATTACCCCACAGATCTGCAGTCTTTTTTACATTTAAAGTGTTAATTTTTTAAATTATATCTCTACAGGTAATATGTTCAAAGTGAAATTCCGAATCGCAAGCATTTTCATTTTCCTTAAGCAACAGAAGGTGATGAGTTTAGGGATTTAGTAGTTGAAACGGGAATATCTGAAAATAAATTTTCAAAGGCCACGGCGACTTGTGAGTCTGATTTTATTATGTTGTCATTAATTGACAGGCTATAGTCAGTATTTCGGTTACTAGACCTTCCCGTTTCACTATTAATAATATTCCAAGTCGTTTTAATTACATTACTACTGTTTTTAATCTTCGAACTCAAATAACGCGACTTGGCCATACAACAAACTTTTTTAAATAATTTTGAATAATTTCTAACATACAAATTAAATTCATCAGTGGTTACATAATACCTTTCATTGTACAGCTCATAAAGCCGTGTTCTACTTTTATGAATGCCAATGGTAGCCCAATCACTGAAAGATACGTTACTATTAACCGAGATAGTCTTGGGAATAAACGTGGAATTAAATTGTAGACAGTAAATATTAAAAAAATCATTATAAAGATGATTAAGATCAGCATTAATAGATGGAACTGGTAATTTATCAATGAGTTTATCTTTAAAAGCTTCCAAGCGACATGCTGTTTTGGGGTTAACAGTGATATCCTTTTTAACCACTTTGGTGTTTCGGTTTTGGATAGTAATCCTTTGCCGACAATGATCAGAATCTAGTAAATTTATAATTTCTTTGTGGCTTGGTATAATATCTGTATAAATATTATTTAGACATGTAACAGACTTATTATTTTACTACAAGAACCTGAGTTCTCTAACAAATTAACATTAAATTCACTACAAGTGATAATGGACTTGTTCGAGTTACAAATCTTGTGCAACACTTCATCCATTACCTTTTCAAAGCAGTCATACAATCCTGAAGGGGGTCTGTACACACTTAATACAATAAACTGCTCCAATTCTATACAGGCTATTTCAACAGTCCGCTCAACAGATAGGCTCACAATATCCTTACGGTCTTTAAACTTAGGCTGGTTACTTACTAAAATTAATGAGCCACCGTGTATAGCATTTACTCTGCTGAACGAACTATCAACCTGGTGATTATTAAAATTGAACAAGAACTGGTGGCTTTTAAGCCAATGTTCAGTTATACAAAGAATATCAATACTGTTAAAATTATATACTGTTATAATTACATAAATAATTCTACTTCTAAATCTTTGTTCAGAAATCCTTGAATATTTTGATGCACCAGGTTGATACTATTGACTGATTTTAAACTTTTATTTGATTTATTTTTGCAATTCTGTACATTATTGCTAGAGGTTGACTCTATTGTCCTAATTTCTAATTTAAATTAGTTTTAATATCAATTTTTGTTATCAAATTATTGGCTGAATTATTTAACATGTCATTGCATTGCTCAATAGAAGCAAATTGTTTAGCCAAATTCTTGGCTGTAATAGAAAAATAATAAGATAGCGACACAGCTATCTGTCTTTTACAGTATTTTGAAAGATAGTACCTATCCATAAAAAATGTATCCTTTGTCAAATAAAAATGATTACCAACGTAATTGTTAGTGTCAATTAATTAGAATAAATTATTATTATAAGTCAAATTAAGCAATGTCATATTAATTTCTGATCTAAGTTTGTTTTCTTCCTGTGGCAAACTTTGGCTATATGGGCAAACTTTGGCTTTTTCTTAAACTTAGGTTGCACAATGATCTATAATATTGGAGTAATTCTCCTTTGTTCACATTACCCCTATTACCAACAAATATTAATATTATAGTATCCTGGTTAAAATTGCATTTTATATCTTTTTTCATTATGTCAAATAAAGAACAACCAGGCTGTTCGCCATGGGATCTGGAGGCAAAAGTCCTCGCGTACATCTGGGAGTGGCGCGAGGAGGCGAAACGCCGGGGTGAAACTCCGCTGCCGCGAGAAATCACGGCACAGCGGACAGAGCTCCGGCGGGATCTCATGGCGACATGGAGAGTGCGATTGTCGCAACCCAGCGCTGGGTACTCCACAATTGTGGCGATAAGTCCCCTCTTTGAGGAGTAGCTAGAGAGGCGCTACGGCGTCCTCACCTTCCGCCTGACGCAGGTCCTCACCGGACACGGTTGTTTCGGGAGGTTCCTGTCCAGGATAAAGCGGGAGGAAACGCCCGGGTGTCACCACTGTGTGGATCGCCCGGAGGACACGGTGGAGCATACGGTGGAGGTCTGCCCAGCTTGGGCGGAGCACCGCCGTGTCCTAACGGAGGCGATCGGCGGCGGCGATCTCTCGCGTCCGGCCCTGGTTCAGGCCATGGTTCGGAGTGAGAGTGCATGGGAGGCCGTCACCTCCTTCTGCGAAGCAGTAATGCTCGCGAAGGAAGAGGCGGAGCGCGTGAGGGAGAGGCAGGGTTCGCGCCGTCACGCCCCTAGTCGCCGCAGGAGACGCCCTGGGCGTCGCGAGTCGCAAGCCGATTTCCGGCCACCGTAGGCGCGGGCTTGCGGACGGTGAGCGATGGGTAGAATTGACGGGGTCCATTAGGGCCAATGCCTGCCAGGGTTGCGAGTTTGTCCGAAAGGGATATCGTGGCCCTGGCACACAGGCAAATGAAGGAACATGGGTGGGTTTTAGTCAGTAAAAGTCTGACACGCCCTCCCGCTCCGCCCAGAGCGGGAGAAGTTATTTGATAATTTCCCACCCAAAAAAAAAAGCATATAGTAGTTCATTATAGAGTGACCCGGATATTTGGATATTTATTTGCCAACAAGTGGCCTAGATCCTTTCCAATTTCATCACAAAAAAATACTATTTCTTTATTTAAATTCTGTTTAGGGAAACAGTTAGTAATTGATACTGGCAAGGTTAGGCAAAGATGTACCTATAGTACACCCACATTTCGCCAGTTATGTTTAAGTCCCATGTAACGTAGGTACGTAGTCCCATGTAATGTAGGGGACGAGCATATTGCGATCAACCGGGCACAAATCCTGACTCCGGGCTGCTACTGTGAAATTTCTAATGGAACATCCCAATGACACTTTGCCCGACCTGGGAATCGAACCCATGACTTCATGCTCAGCTGTAGCGCTTCCGACCACTAGACCAACGAGGCAGTATACAACATGTCCCAGAATTAATGCACAACTTCTTAAGGGGTCATTGTACTCATCATTATCAACAACTTTACTATATAAAATACGAAAAAAAAATCAGCTGTTCCCTACGTTTTGACGTGTTATTCGAACATAAATGTAGGGAACAGCTGATTTTTTTCGCAATTTCAGGTTTGGTCCACAGTATAAGTTGTTCATAATGATGAGTACAATGACCCCTTAAGAGGTTGTGCGTTAATTCTGGGACATGTTGTATAGACAAAGCAATATAGCGTTAAAACACAGAAATATCCTACTCATTGGTACTAAAAGAAGCTATTTAAATGTTTACTCCGTGACCCACATTACGATGACCGTAAAGGGACTCGCGGGAATGGCTGGCTTTATTGCTTTGCCTTGATTTATCGTCCGATTTCAGAATTCATACGTATCTAAATACTTCTAGATTTGCTAATAATAGACCTAGAGCTGGCTGAACCTAGACCTTGTTAAAACGTGGAGATTTATTCTATTTTCTAGCAGTGAGGGTTTATGAATGCAGTCTCACAACTGATTCCACCTCATTCAAGCAGTTTTTCTTATAAATTTATAATAATTATAATGGGATGGGTATGAAATTAGTCAGTGTTTACTTTTCATCAGAATTCGCTTTCAGTCGCTATTTACGATGGCTTGAATTTTTATTAAATTAAAAGATAGCGTTGAATATATTGATTCAGCGTTTTCGTGAGAGTCCCCGCTACGCCATCTTACGCTGGTAGCACATCTCCGCCACTGGCGTTATTGTTCGAAAAACCTTAACGCTAGTAGGATTCCTCCGCCGCGAAACCATCACAGCGAAACCGCAGTAGTTCAATTCAACTGGCTCGCGTCATGTTTCGCTACTCGAATCGAATGCGACTAGCGGAACATGACGCAAACCAGTTGAATTAAACTACCGCGGTTTCGCTGCTATGGTTTCGCGGCGGAGATGTGCTACCGGCGTAAAACATTGACTTCTGAAAGTGATACATATTACCCTACTTAATAAAAAAAAAGTCTTGCTAAAAGCTCTTGTTTCTTATTATCTTCGTCATGTGATCGGATAGCATGACACATTGATAAAGCAGATATCAATTAACTTTCTCGACAATACTGATCGATGTCGTCTCAAGTTTTTAACGTCGTACCACATCCAGTGAACCGTAACTCCTTGTCTACTATTACCGATCTATACATTTCGGTAATTTAATTATGATTATGATGTATGGACATATTAGGTATGTACGATTCACACATGACGACGCGTGCTGAAATATGGGAAAATGCTATTTGTTTTTTTTTTATGACTTAGTAAACTATGGTTTGTTATTGTATCCATATTAATATTATAAATGCGAAAATAACTCACTCTATCTGTCTTAACTTTCCACGCCTTACCGGCTGAACGGATTTCGATGACATTTGGCACACAGTTAGACCTTGACCTGGGTTAGGACATGCAAAACCCTTTATCCGGTAGTACGTTCCCGTGAGATGAGTTCCGACTTCCACGCGGGCGAAGCTGTGGGCAAAAGCTCGTATCCTATAATCTACAGAGTGGTTCGGATACCACAGACTTCATCATCATCATCATTCCAGCCGAAAGACGTCCAATGCTGGACGTAGGCCTCCCCCAAAGGGGGGTGGGGGAAGGGGCGGAGTTACCATAATCGCTACGCTTGGCAGGCGGATTGGCGATCGCAGTATAGTGTTAAAATGCATAGAGAACGCTGCTGCCCGTTCTCTAGTAAGTCCCTTAGTCGCTTTTTACGACACCCACGGGAAGAAATAGGATGGTGTTACTCTTCCACATACTTCTTACAAGCGCATTATTAACAAATGTTGGGTAGAAAGTACGTCTGCATTAGTGAAAATTGTTTACATACATAAACATCATAATACAGATCAACCATTTTTCCAAGTATGTTGCAAAACACATAGGTCGTAGTGGAGCAAAATGAAAATGAGTGGACTGTATTATGTACCTATATCTAATTAATATAATGGAAAATATGAAATTACAACAGACTGTATCGGTTAACATGCAAACAAGAATACCTTTATAATATGGAAGTTAAGACGCTGACAACAGGTAAATCGTGGTCACTGTCAGACTGCATACAAAAGAATGAGAAGCGCGATGACACAACGCTTGTAGTTTATTGCAAAATATGAAGCAATAATTTTCTAATTATTCAAAAATGAGTTGAGTTTAATCGAAAATAAAAACAACCAAGTTCTGCATACAAGTAAGACGCTCTTGTTATTAATTAAACACCAACCGTTATATGTTGATATTTAATACAGATATTTTGGATTGAAACTCAAAGTAAAGTTACCATTATTTTTTATCGAGTTCTTGTTTTCTAAACGTGTTTTGGTAACAACCAAGTTCTGAGAAATATGTTCAAGAATAACATATATTTTTTTCGCTACCACAAACTATATAGAATTGGCATTTTTTTTTAAGCAAGCCTACTTTTATCATTTGCCTCTTGGCAGCGCCTAATAAAACGCGTAAGCGCAGCCGTGCGTGAAGGCGTGCAACAGCTGGCTGTCCCCGCACCCCTCTTAATCGTAGGTATAAGTACCTACTTTAACATAAATATCTATCTTAATTTATCTACCTTTAGGAGAACATACATAAGTCAAGCGTCAATTCCATCGACGTCCAACGAAGAGGGCTCCGTAGCAATAACATTAAACAGTGATATTTTGAACCATGAGATCTACTTCTCTTAGTGCTTCGTCATCATGACGGTAATGACAGACTTTTCACACAGAATTTTGAGGTGCACCAATTTATCTAAAGGCTGAGATGTTTCATCCTGTAGGGTCCGTTATAATATCCCTACACTTAGTAATATGATAACTGAGCGATTCTATTGGGATGATGAAATAAAATCGACCGTTTTGATTGTTCGTTAAACACTGATTCATAGTTTTTTTTTTTTTGACATATTATTTGCCATAATAGGTACAAATGCTGTGTGTGCAGAATGCACGACGCGTAAGTCGGCAAAGTAATGTACGGTTCCGTAAACATCCTTTACTAAGTTGATATCTAATCGCTTTCTTGGCCATCTTAACTCGCCTTTTGATTCACACAAAGTCGATATAATACAAAGCTTGTTTTGCCCCTTCTCTAAGGTTTATATAATTTTTTAACGGCATATTTTCCTGCAAATAAAGTAAAACAGGTATAATATACACCATATACTAATAATACTTTACATATGTATAATAAAATACGACGGCGACGCGAGCGAATGATAAAAAATGAAATGCGTGCGCGCTTGCCAGGTGTTACCGATCAACAATTTGTACTTAACTGCAGTACGTACGGCCGAAATATCTTGGCGAGTCCAAACTTCGCGCGGAAGGCTGCGCAGTAACATTTTTTAGGAACTAAATGATGACATGAAGTGAGTGTGAGTGATAGAACATGCGCGAAAGTTTTTAGTGCCTATCTTCGGACTCGCCAAGAAATTTGGGCCGTAATGTACTATGTGCTATCAACTAAATAAAATATCATAGTCGTAGCGTAGAGCGAGAAGAAAAAGCCCACCATCATTGTATCGTCATAATATCGTTTGGCAAAGAAAGAGACGACTGCTAGAACCAAAGAGTACTATAAATATTGGCTAGAACTGTACAAATAGTAGGTTGTACAACAAGTAGTGCATTTTTAATAATTATTGATAAACTGAGGAATGGGATCAAAGTCATCTTGGGCTCAGGGTTTTTTATTTATTTTAAGTAACTCTAATGAGCATTATAAGTTATGTATAGAGAGAACTGATATACAGCGTAATAAAAATAGTCTATTATAAAGCTGATTAAAAGCCAATAGCTGTACAAAATAATCCTTAACTTACTTAGTACAGCTGCTCAGAGTACAAATACCGTTTAGGCTGTTTAGCAAATTGTCGCCATTTTCAAATGTATAAAAACAAAATTTAAAGTATAATTAAAGGCATATTTTACAACAGCTAAAGCCATATCATGATTATCAGCTTAATTACCACAGTGCCCTGATATCGATTATTAAAAAAAAAAAACTAACCTAACCTAACCTAACCTTAAAAACCAAACACTTAATAAGGATCATAGCACATGGCTTCTGTAGTTTCTGCTTACCCTCATAGAAAAAACCGGCTTCATAGTGCACTATGAAGGGTTCCGTAGTTGGGATGAATCTATCTCAAAAATAAACTTAACTTTGTAATTCAAAAACATATTCTCCCATACATCGATATACGCCACGGTCAATTCTCCAATTGCAAAATAATGTAAGTTTGTACTCGCAAACCATATTTTCTTATGTGATACAACTACAAATTAACGGACTTTTTCCTTTACTGCTACTGGTGCTACTGCTGCTGATACCTTGCTTCTTGCCAAATTTCATGATTCTAGGTCAACAGGAAGTACTCTATAGGTTTAGATTTACGAAAAAAAAATATTTTTATTTTGCGAGTATCAAAATTTGCCGCTTATATGGCCGTAATTTTAGTTGCGTTGACTTAGAAGCTTGCTTTCTTTAGACCTACGTATTTGATATTAATTTCAACTTGATACCTCCACACGTTCAGGAGAAAAAGGGTCTTGACAGACTGATAGACAGACAGACGGACGGACAACGAAGTGATCCAATAAGGGTTCCGTTTTTCCTTTTGAGGTACGGAGCCCTAAGGAGTGAGTTTTGTATTCACGTACAAAGTCATAACCACCAGCCTATAGACACCAGTCCACTGCCGGAAAAAGCCTTTATCAATTCACCTCGATACTAAAATATCTGTGTTAGTATTAATTAATATCGAGGTGAATTGGAAAGGGCTAAAATAGCTGCGTTTTATTACAGCCACTTGACCAGTCAGCTGGCTGGTCAAGCTTCAATCAGTTCCAGGATTTATTTTCCGCTCCAATGTGTATTTAAAAATTGAAATCCAATATACTGTATATCAACAAACCTTCTGAATATGGAGAGCGATCGGCTATCCCATCCCGCCTTCTATCGAGAATCTAAAGTATTCATGTAACGTACGAATTGTGGAATCAAACAAGATTGTAGTCATAATATTCGGCCATGGCGACCAATCTCAGTGGAGACCAGCCTTGGGCGCGGAAAATAAGTATGATAAATGATTTATTTCTGTAAGTAGGTTTGTACAAACACGTCAATCATATTAAAATATTATGTTAATGTTATGTTGTTGTTTTGTTATTATGTCAATGTTATGTTGTTGTTGTTGTTTGTGTTATGTTTATTGTTATTATTTTTTATTGTTTTTTTTTTAATTATTTTATTCGGGTTTTGTGCCCGGTTGATGACAATAGGCTCGCCCCCTATTACATGGGACTTAAGCATAACTGGCGAAACGTGGGTGTACTATAGGTACACCTCTGCCTAACCCTTCGGGGATTACAATCGTGATGTTATGTGTTATGTGTCATATTAAAAAAAAACTAGATGAGGTCGGCGTTTCGTATCCGACTACTCTGAGAAGAAAGGCCGAAACAAACTCAGAGGTCACAGTCTCTTTTAAAGTCCAGACATAATCTTGGTCAGATCATGTGAAGACCATGTAGATTGGTGCCTGAAATGATCTTTTGACGAAAAAACCACACAGATTGAGGGGACCTGTCCAGTCAGTGCACGCATTTGTCAGTAGTCGTGCAGCTCAACTAAGAACTTAAGGAGCTCAGCGATTCGACGAACAATACCAAAAAAGGACATTTGGTTGGGCCGCATAAAGTACTCAAACTGCCAGACCTGCATTATTTTTTTTTTTGATTGAGAATAAAAATAAAAAAACAATGCACATAGTCCTCACATTCATAATAATTAAAATAATATAATACTTTACAAAGTAAATATTCATGTCATAGTTTAGGTATTTAAAATGGTATAAATAAAAAGAAAAATATAAGTAGTTCGCAAAAAAAATCAAATCCAGATTCACTGTAAATTAGAGCAGCTCAATCCCAAGCCTTTTTGTCCTCAATATAGTATTTAACAGTATAAAATGCTTACTGGCACAGTTACCGCTTTATAAAACATTTGAATATATTAAGGCTTAATTCTTGAATATGGCTAGGATGTTTATTATAAAAACGTATACACTGGCATCTAAACGAGCCACCTATTTTTTTAAGCCTGGTTTTAGGAACAACAAATTTGTGCTTGTTCCTAGTATTTACATTATGGATATCACTGTATTTTTTAAACAGATTAATATTTTTATGTACGAGTATTATAGTGCACAAGTGTGTGCACTCTCTGTTCGAGCACTCTCATAGTTCGATGGGACGGCAATCCGACACGACCGGAAAGAGATCAGGCGCAGTTCCAACGGCTTATCGTGCATTCCGATGCACGGGGTAACACACCGCCAACTTCCTAAATCCAAGCTGTAACTAAGAAATTCCTAATGGAAAAACCCAATATCATTTGCCCGACCCGGGAATCGAACCCAGGACCCCACGGACAGCAGGTGCGCTTGGGATCATGTGACCAACGGGTCCAATTGTAGTCATACGGAAGATAGAAGACTGTTTTGTCTACCATCTAAATATCTTCAGTATTTATTTTTAGTTTTGTTTCCTCTACTTTGAATAGTGTTTCTGGTGATTCTTTAGTTGTAGGGTAGCTTACTGTGCTGAAAAGCAAAACATTTTGATTCGAAGTAACTATTCAGGTTTATAAACATAGAGAGATAAAATATCTCCATGATCTTACAATATGAGCTGTCATGATATTACATATACATATATGTATTACATATTACATTGTCTGTGTGGTGCCGGACGTAAAGAATAGCACCACCCTATTTCTTCCCGTGGGTTTCGTAAAAGGCGACTAAGGGACTTACGTCTAGTAAGTCCCTTAGTCGCCTTTTACTGGGCGCTTTTTAATGGGCAGCAGCGTTCTCTATGCATTATATCACGATACTGCGCCAACCCACCTGCCAAGCGTGGCGATTATGGCAACCCTCCCTCGTTTGAGGGAGAGGCCTATAACCAGCAGTGGACGTCTTTCCGCTGAAATGATGAATGATGATATAACATAAAATACCTACATAAACTCACGCCTTCTTCTCATGGGGGTAGGCATAAACACAAAGAACGCCACCTTACGCTCCTTACATACTCCTTTTGCTTCGTCTACGTTCTGGTCATACACGCAATTTCATATTTGCGCGATATTTCATCACCTAATACAAATTTTGTATAGTAGAGTAGTATAGTATATATATATATTATATATATAAAATAAAATAATAAATAAATTGTTTATTACCACAAATTTCGAGTACATTGCACTGTATACAGATTAAAGATCTTAATTTAGCATTAGGTAGATAAGTACAATTGGTCCGACCCTGTCCCCTAAACTAGGCTAGGCCTGTATCTTAGGGGGCAGTACCCAGCTATAGAGTATGCTTTTATGATTCTAGTTTGGCAGACGTGCCAGTGGACTGTGTGAAGTGGGTGCATATTTGATCTTGTGGTAAACTTTAAAAATGTGAGAGCGAGAAAGTGAAGAGTGAATTTTATTGTATAAGAGTAATGTTTGATGATTGTGTGAGGAAGTGGATGGGATGTTTTATGATAATGTTGTGTGTAGTGAAAGAAGTGAGTGTATGTTTGTAGTGTGTTAGAGATGTGAGTGATTAGCGCGTGTGCGAAAAATAGGTGAATTACACACAAAGAGAAACACCTCTTTTCTCATATATTTAGTATATATTATTTATTTGCTAGAAACATGGTATGTTTACAAAAGGTGTTCGTATCATTACATAGTACTACATATCTCACCGTTTTAACGGTATGCAAATCCATTTACAATTATTATTACATACAATCATTGAAGTGCATGAATTTTTAGTTAACATTATTATAATATTATTATTTTACATTATATTAATATTACAATTTTAATCAATAATTCAATTATTATATTATATAAACTACACACTTCTATTAATTTATGCTATGTCGTTAAATAAAACAATAGGTTAAAAATAATATCACTTAACTTAAATAACTACTTGTGCCTGTATTTTGATGCGAGATCAAGCGAAAAAAATTACAGGGACATTTTACAAAAAACTCGTGAATTGAGTAAAAACATTCCTGCAGTTGGGTAATTGTATTGGGCAAAGCATTATAAATTAGGGGAGCCATGTAGATACAACTCTTTCGGAACTTTAATTGTGCTTTAATTAACAAAATTTAATTGTGTTCCAGCCATAGATTTAGTATATACTACTATCGTAGTTGTGTTTCCAGCATTAAGACCTTTGACTTATATGTTTTATAACTTTCAGACATCAGACACGTCTAATCATATTTTATTTATTTCATCTTCTAAAATGTTTAACCAACGTTGACTATCTATCTTTATAACTTTTGTACTGTCTCATATACATACATCTTAAGGGAGCTTTAACTTTTACCGTTATCTTGATATATTTACTGTTAGATAGCTTTGAATCTTGTTAACGTGATATATGTAACGGTACTGTATTTTTGTTTATTTTTCACTTCTCGTATTTTAACCCACATACTATCTGCTATGTAAATAACAGTGACAGGAAGTTATTATAACATTATCCACATAGGCTAAACGGGAAAAATACGTATTATTGAAGCTCAAAATTACCCAAGCAAGTTAATAAAGTGTCTACGGGACCACCGCGCAAGCTTCCTCAAGATCAATGAAAAAAAGTTCAAATCGGTCTACATTTGACGAAAATATAGATCATGCATTAAAAAAAAGCACATACAAGTGAACATAGAACTTCCTCCTTTTTTAAAATCGGTTAAAAACATTTCGAAACTCAGCCGTGAAATGTTGGTCAACTTAGGTAATTGCGCTGGCGACGCGACGGTTTTGAGCCCGATTTGAGCATCATGCCATTATATATCGTAGGTACCCACAGTTCCTGCCAGTTTTGCGAGTTTGTCCGAAAGGGATATCACACGGGAACACGTTACGTACGGATTTTAGTCAGTAAAAGTCTGAGAAGTCCCGCTCCTCACAGGTCTTGATTGTTTTTATTTTTGGATATTGTTAGTTTAAATGCTATTTTTATATTTCTTGTGCGTGTCCCAAATAAAATATTTTTCTTTCTATCTTTCTCCGCCCAGAGCGGGAGAAGTTATTTGCCACCAAAAAAAAGGCAGCTACAGTTCCAAATTGCAGTGCACAATAACTTTAAGGCTCTTACACACTCACGCGATATCGCGGGCGCGACAGGCACCGACAAAGACAATTCCTTTGTCGGTGCATGTCGCGCCCGCGATATCGCGTGTGTTTGTAAGAGCCTTTAAACTTTGCCTTGGTCCCGAATACTTGTCTATCGGTTGCCAACGTCGTCAATTACGGAAAACTCGCTCTGAGCGCATCCCCCTACAGGGGGATGCGATGCCACTTATAACACGCCTGGTTAATTATCTCGACCGCCGTGTGATTTGGTCTTGTCCTGGTTTACAGTTAAATCAAAGTAGGTATATTATGTAGTAATTAGCTGAACTAGATATGGCGTCACTGGGCACGCCACTATTGCGGCGATAAGTCCCCTCTTTGAGGAGTGGCTAGAGAGGCGCCACGGCGTCGTCACTTTCCGCCTGACGCAGGTCCTCACCGGACATGGATGTTTCGGGAGGTTCCTGTTCAGGATAAAGCGGGAAGAAACGCCCGGGTGTCACCACTGTGTGGATCGCCCGGAGGACACGGTGGAGCATACGGTAGAGGTCTGGCCGGCTTGGGCGGAGTACCGCCGTATTCTCACGGAGGCGATCGGCGGCGGCGATCTCTCGCGTCTGGCCCTGGTTCAGGCCATGGTTCGGAGCGAGAGTGCATAGGAGGCCGTCACCTCCTTCTGCGAAGCAGCAATGCTCACGAAGGAGGAGGCGGAACGCGTGAGGGAGAGGCAGGGTTCGCGCCCTCACGCCCCTAGTTGTCGCAGGAGACGCCCTGGGCGTCGGGAGTCGCAAGCCGATTTCCGGCCACCGTAGGCGCGGGCTTGCGGACGGTGAGCGATGGGTATCTCGCCGTCCGATAAGGACCAGGCCCGGGCCGACGGCGCGTTGTGTTCCACGCGCGCCTCAAAGAGACGTCAGCACGAATTGACGGGGTCCATTAGGGCCAATGCCTGCCAGGGTTGCGAGTTTGTCCGAAAGGGATATCGTGGCCCTGGCACACAGGCAAATGAAGGAACACGGGTGGGTTTTAGTCAGTAAAAGTCTGACAAGCTCTCCCGCTCCGCCCAGAGCGGGAGAAGTTATTTGATAATTTCCCACCCAAAAAAAAAAAAAATGGCGTCGCCGCGCGCCGCCCCCGCACACGACGTAAACGGGATAGTTGAGATAGAATTTTACTAGTTTTTAGGGTTCCGTACCCAAAGGGTAAAACGGGAACCCTATTACTAAGGCTCCGCCGTCTGTCTGTCTGTCTGTCCTTCTGTCCTTCTGTCACCAGGCTGTATCTCATGATCCGTGATAGCTAGAGAGTTGAAATTTTCACAGATGATGTATTTCTGTTGCCGCTATAGCAACAAATACTGAAAACCAAAACAACATAAATATTTAAATTTTTTTGCTCGTTTTTGCTCGATATTGATAACGTTAACAGGTAGACACTTGAAATATTCACAGAATATTTAGTTATATATTCACTTTAAAAATCAATAATTAAATTAAAATAAAACAAATATTATTCCCATACAACAAACGTGATTTTTGTGCCGTTTTTATAGATAATGGTACGGAACCCTTCGTGCACGAGTCCGACTCGCACTTGGCCGGTTTTTTTTACCTTTACGTCATGGACCATTGTTCTCTGTTTTTCCGGATCATCTTTTCATAAATAGTTGTGCACTCTAGGGTACACTAAAGATAAACCAGTACCCTAATTTCGTAAAACAGTTTGAATCACAATCCAAGAGTTTTGAAGGATACTGCTAATACTGCTACATAGGTTCATAGATTTTTTTTAAATTTGTCTCCTAAACAACGTAAATAACGCAATTGATCGCAATTTTGACAGTTCACACTGTCAAAATAAAACCCATTGCGATTAATTGTAATTTTATGGTTGTTAAGCAATTGCCCCGCAGTTTCGTCTAACATACATAGAGAGAATAGTTTTTTCTTATGTCAAAACAGTTTGACTGTCATTTTGACTACTTCGACTATGAGATTTGCTGTGAGCGATCGCGCCATCATTGTTTTCATAGAGCAACATATTGACGATACTCTATCACATAGACAGTCTGCGCATACCTTATACGTGAGGCATAACCTCATGCGTTTAAACCCCAAGATTTAACAAGAATATGTGTGAATAATATGCCACCCACATAGCCAGTAACGTTTTATACCACAACTGTTTCATTCATCTCCCGCAATCAGCAACTCCTAAAATACCACGTCGATGTTTATTTCTGAATTGTACCTATATCACATAAACAGTGGTTTGTATGATAGACATGGTTTACCATCAGTTCCGTGTCTGTCAGTTCGCCTCTTTTATGGTTTCAGAAATAAATAAAGAGCTATGTAAATAGTGTTGAGTACAAGTCAACATGCATAATTTTTTTTCGTGAGTGGCATCTCGCAGGTCAACCTAGGGGTTGTCGTCTCGGCCGTGGTGGAGTCGATGGCCGGCAGGGAGGAGTCCTGGGACGCGGTGGTATCCTTCTGCGACACGACTGTTTCGCAGAAGGAGGCTGCGGAAAGGGAGCGGGAGATCTCGTGCGCTCACCCGGCCCGCAGCAGGCGCACTGGGCGTCGGCAGAGGGCAGATAATGCCCTCTTCCGGCCACCCTAAATAGGTCCAAGGACGGCGGACTCACCCCCCCCCAGACTCTTGAAGTGGCCCGCAGACGCGGGCCGGCACTAGCCGGAGATCATGGAAGTAATACTAGCTCCCAAGATCCCCGGTGCAAGTGTCGGAAGGGAACACTGGGGTGGTTTTTAGTCAGTAAGAGTCTGACAGACCCCTCCGCCCACCCCAGGGCGGAGGAAATCCATGAAAATTTTCCACCCTGGCACCAAAAAAAAAAAAGGGGTTGTCGTCTGCTTTCCTGTGGAAGCCTCAAATAATTGAGGCCTCCGGCCAGGGTGTAACTTAGAAACTAAGCGACTACACGGGGAAGCACAGCAAGTGATCGCAGCAAAAACAGGATTAAATTGGATTGAATGCATCTACTTATGTTATACATATTTCAACGTCGTAATAACAGAAGTAGTAAATCAATAAGTTGTTTTTTATTAAGGTTTTCCGTTTTAGAAAAACATTAAAACCTTATTGGATCATTTCATTATCATCACATCATCACACCAATATTATAAAGGCGAAAGTTTGTGAGTGTGTGTGTATGTTTGTTACTTTTTCACGCTCAAACGGCTGGACTAATTTTGATAAAATTTTGTATGGAGATAGCTGACACCCTGGATTAAGACATAGGCTACTCTTTATCCCGATATTCCCATGGGATCGAGACTTACGCGGGAGAAACCGCGGAAAAGAGTAGCCTATGTCTTAATCCTGGGTGTCAGCTATCTCCATACAAAATTTTATCAAAATTGGTCCAGCCGTTTGAGCGTGAAGTAGTCACAAACATACACAAACACGCACACTCACAAACTTTCGCCTTTATAATATTAGTGTGATGTGATGTGATTTCAAAATCAATTGCCGTGCGTTAGTCTCGCAAATACTCGAAAATGGCTCGACCGATTGTGATGAAACTTTGGTAAGTTGCTGTGTGCGCGTCGGAGAAGGCTCCTAACAAAATAAAAATATAAAGGCATTGCAACGCATGCCAAAACGCATGAAATAAAATAGATGTTCATCAGATTAATATATTCGTTGAGTGAAATATTTTGATGTGATTTTTGTCAGAAAGAAATACATTCACACAGAAATCGCCAAAAAAATCGCTCGTGAGCGATTTTTTAGGCATACACCCTTAAGGCTCTTACACACTCACGCGATATCGCGGGCGCGACAGGCACCGACAAAGACAATTCCTTTGTCGCTGCATGGCGCGCGCGATATCGCGTGTGTTTGTAAGAGCCTTTAAGAAGTAATTTAAGTAGGAACATAATTAACACCATAGTATCGATATGTACCTACTCGACCTTTTCGATATAAATTAATCGCCACGAACGACAATTTTATTAAATCAGAAGAGATAACAACTTGTGGTTTGGGATAATTAAGTATATTTACAAAATTAGGTAACATAATAATGAACGTCAACAACATCGTGTAAACTCGTGAGCAAAAACATTTATTTATTTATTTATTTAAAACTCTTAAACTATCATTACAGGTTTAGAAACCTAATGCGATAGCTAAGCCTACTTATAATATTAACTATTTTAAATAAAACTATTACTAACAATTACATATAACTACACAATACATTAACATCAAATTACTTATAACTAAAACAATACAACCTTATAATTATAACAATGTAATATTCACAGAAAATTAACTTAACATACCTAAGTTATTTTTTTTTAGTTTTTTTCTTTACATTCAAAAAATAAAACAACGAAGAAACAATAAACATAAAATTACACTAATTGTTGCTTTCGTAACAGGTTGGTTCGGGCAGTTGGCACAGCCAGCAGTGGCGGGCGCCGCCGCTTCCACACATAACGGTCTGGAACAGAAAACCGCAAGCACTGAAGGACTCCCGGATTGTGCTCCTTGCCCCGGAGTAATTTAATTAAATAGACGACAAGAGGAAACTGTCGTCGCACCCTTAACTCATTGTACCCGACCATGCCCAGTACAAACAGGGTGGGGTACATCAGCGAGTACAATGGATGAACCCCGTACAGTCTGGAGTACAAGTGACGCGTGAACTTGTTCTGTACGCGCTCGTCTAAATATTTATTAAGTTCGTCGTTTACGTAACATATCGGGAAACTGAACAAGGTGCCCTATAACTATACATATAATAAAATCGTAGGAAACTTAAAACTGTACATTGAATATTTTTGAAAAATAATAATTGCTACGAAGACTGTCGGGCATTTTGCACAACAAGTTTCTTTTTGATGTTTTTATTTTTCATAATTTGCTTCTCCTTGGCTACTTCACACCCTCTGTAGTTGGCTAGGTGGTGCCCCACCCAGTCGCAGTGGACGCATTTTGGTTTCTCTTGTGGAGATTTAGTACAGTTGGCTGTAATTCAATTTTTGATGAGAGTAGTTGTGTTATATGTGATCGCGCCCGTACCACAGTGTAAAAGTGCCTACGCATCAAAACAACGCCGTCGAGTCGGCTGCACCGCAATGACCTAGTTATTGCGTAATGCTGACGGCTGTCAGCGAATATTATTGTTAAGGCGAAGTTAATACTCGCTAACTTCTATAATGGGTTCGGAAAAGCCATCACCGAACATTATTAGCGTAAACTTAAAAACAGAAACTGAACATCTGTTGTACAAGCACCTTTGTGAAGAACAAAAACAGCGTGAAGAGCTGCAAAAAAACCTAAATGACTTAAAAAGTCAAATAAAAAACCTACAGCAACAGCTGAAACTTCAAGCGGAAAACCCACCGAAATCAGCTACTACAACCGCCACTGTGACTTCTCCTCCGCGTGTTGAATATGCCACGGACGAAGAAGAACTAGCTCGAGAAACAGGATGGATATGGCAAAAAAGCAGGAAGAAAAGAAGATTGAACACCTCTCCCGCCCAACCCAATCCGAATGAACACGGAAATGAAGAGAATAAAGGTAAGGAAAAAACAATTAAAACTCCTTTGCCACCACCTATTGTAGTAGATGGTATTCAGAACTACCAGAAATTTTATGATTTTTTATCTGAGAGTCAATCAGCTGACGCGTTTAGTATCAAAATGATGAACGGTGATACAGTTAAAGTAAATGCCAAAAACGAAGATTCGTACAGGGCAATAACAAAGGCTCTCTCACTCAACAACTGCCTTTGGCACTCCTATGAGAACAAGCAAGAGAGACCAATTAGAGTAATGGCAAAAAAATTGCATTTCTCATGTATTCCGGAGAGAATTGTTGAAGACTTGCGTGGCAAAGGCTACAAAATACTAGAAGCAGTCAACAAATTGAGTTGGAAAACCAAAGAGCCACTCAATATGTTCATGCTAGCATTTTCAAATGATGAAGAAACTAGCAAAATATATAGCATAAAAACTGTGTTGGGATGTAATGTGGAAATACAACCGCTGAAATCCACAAAACTAGTACCTCAGTGTAAAAGATGCCAGGCGTACGGCCATACTCAAAAGTACTGCTCCAAAGAACCGAGGTGTGTAAAGTGCACAGGTAAACATCTCACTAAGGATTGCAGAAAATCAAAAGAAGAAAAGCCAAAGTGTGTCCATTGTGGAGCTCCACATCCGGCTAACTACAGGGGATGTATCGTAGCTAAAGAAATACAGCAGATTCGAAACAATAAATTGAAAGGCAATAATACAACCCCTCAACAAAACACACCTACTGGAAGAGTTGAAATCACCAGCCAGTATAAAGGAAGTCAAAGCACAATAAAAACTACAGCTAAAAACGTCTCTTATGCCAAAGTAGCTACAAGCGGCATAGCGAAGACGCCTTTGGCTGATATGGACAGTGACAAAAAGTTAAATGAAATCTTAAAGTTCATGTCATCATTTGACGAGAGATTGAAAAAAATTGAAAATAGCAACAAAGCTGCTACTTCTAAGCCAAAAAAATGAATACTACAGTGAAACTTATGGCGTGGAACTCAAATGGGTTACAAAAACATCAGAATGAGTTGCAAGTAATATTAGACATAGAAAAAATTGATGTGTGCCTGATATCAGAAACTCACTTCACAAAGCAATCTCACATTAAGTTTAAAGGGTACAAAGTATACCATGCACTACACCCAGACAATTCTGCAAGAGGCGGTAGTGCAATTATTGTAAAAGAAAACCTTCAGCACTATGAAGAGTTTAAATACGAAGAGAAAGAGATCCAAGCAGTCGCTATTTGTCTACAAACCAAAAAATATCCTGTTACAGTATCTGCCATCTACTGTCCACCACGGTATACGATAAAAAAAGACCACTTTATGAGCTTTTTAACCCGCCTTGGAAGTAGATTCATCTTAGGAGGTGACTTCAATGCTAAAAATACGTATTGGGGCTCCAGACTAACAACTACGAAAGGCAAAGAACTACTTAGTGCCATAAAAGAGCTGAAATGTGATGTCATGTCAACTGGAAAGCCCACCTATTGGCCAACAGATCCAAACAAAATCCCGGACTTAATAGATTTTTTCGTAACCAAGGATATAGCAACCGGTTATATAAAATTGGAACAAAGCTATGACATGAACTCGGATCACTCTGCAATTTATTTAGAAATTAGTGAGACCATTTTGTTTAAAGACAATAGTCCCACTCTTGCCAATAAGTGTACAGACTGGGAGGGCTTCAAGATCAGATTGAATGATCAAATAGACCTTAAAGTCCCATTAAAAACACCCGAAAACCTAAACATTGAAGTAGAGAATTTCATAATGCATATCCAGCAAGCAGCGTGGGAAAATACACCTGACTTCAACAAGAGGACGAAGGGAAAAACATACCCCTTCAGAATCAAGCAGCTCATTATGGAAAAAAGAAGTCAGAGAAAAACATGGCATCAATCTAGGTGCCCTGATGACAAACGAAAACTCAATAACCTGACGAAAAAAATAAGAAGACTTATCCAGAACTTTAAAGACGAAGCAACCAACACCTATATCCAGAATCTAAGTAACAACCAAAAGACAGACTATTCCTTATGGAAGGCTACTAAGTACCTAAAAAGGCCGGTTACCCAAGTCCCACCTATTAAGTGTGAAAACGGGCATTGGGCCATTACTAATGAGCAAAAAGCTAAGAGGTTTGCAGAGCATCTAGAAAATATATTTCAACCAACCGACGAGGAACTCATTGAAGATCACACTTTGACTAATATGGTGACATCTGAAAATGAAGTAACTATAAAACTAGTAACACCGAGAGAAGTTGCACGAGAAATAAAACGTAATATAAGTACACGAAAATCACCAGGTTACGATTTAATAACAGGAGAAATACTACATAACCTACCAAGAAAAGGTCTGGTTAAGTTAACAACCCTTATCAATGCTGCACTAAGGCTAAAATTTGTACCAGACGTATGGAAGGTGGCTGAAGTAATAATGATAGCCAAGCCAGGAAAACCGGCTCACGAAACATCATCATATAGGCCCATTTCCTTACTACCAATCATGTCCAAGCTGTTTGAAAAGCTGTTACTCAAACAGCTTAATCCAATAATAGATAATAAAAACATCATACCAGAGCACCAATTTGGATTTCGAGAAAAACACTCTACCATCGATCAAGTGCATAGGATCACAAATGTAATAGAAAACGCCCTTGAAGACAAGAAAGTATGTGCTACTGTATTCTTAGACGTGGCACAAGCGTTTGACAAAGTATGGCATGAAGGCCTTATAAATAAATTGAAAAGTCTGTTACCAAAGCAGTTTGCAGATATATTAGAATCCTACATTCTGAACAGAGCCTTTAGAATAAGACAAGAAGACGCCTACTCAGAACTGAAACAAATTAATGCTGGCATACCGCAAGGAAGTGTATTAGGTCCGATCCTGTACCTACTATACACTTGCGATATTCCTGAATTAGAGCAAAACACGATTGGGACCTTTGCTGATGATACAGCCATAATGGCTGTGGGTAACAGCCACGAAGAAGCAGTGGAAAAGGTCCAAATGGCTGTAAATCAAGTTTATAACTGGACCAAAAAATGGAAGATCAAACTAAATGAATCCAAATCTGTTCACATAGACTTCTCCAACAAAAAACATCAGTATTCTCCAGTTTACATTAACAATAAACTAGTACCATACGAGAATACAGCTAAGTATCTCGGGATGACCCTTGACGCAAAGTTACGCTGGAAAGCCCACGTTAAGAAGAAAAAAGATGAACTCGATCACCGATTCAAAAGAATGTATTGGCTGCTTGGAAGAAACTCCATGCTGTCCGTGCAAAACAAATTATTGCTATACAGACAAGTCCTGATGCCAGTTTGGACTTATGGTATCCAGCTGTGGGGCTGCACCAAACAGACCAATATATTAACTATACAACGATTCCAGAACAAAGTGCTAAGGGAAATTGTAAATGCACCTTGGTACCTACGAAATGATGACCTCCATCGGGATCTAAAAGTTGAGTTCATCGATAAAGTGATCCAGAAATTTGCAGAAGCTCACGAAAAGAGGCTTCATCAGCATGTGAACGTCGAAGCAATCCAGCTTCTCGATCACACAAATATAGTAAGAAGACTAAAAAGAACAAAACCGTTCGAGTTAGTGTTTAGTGTTAGTAAATAGTGTAAAGTACAAAAGTGCCAAACAAACACAAGAATGAAGTGTATTCGCCTTAATAGAGACAATAACAAAAGTGCTATTGGACACATTCTTAGTAAAGACAATATAGTAGTTTAGGTTATAATTTAATTACTTATTAGTCTATTTAAAAGGCTAGATTGTAATAAGATTAGGGTTCATTCTATTGATGAACCTTAGGACAAGGGAAAAAAAAAAAAGAAAAAAAAAAAAGTTGGCTGTAAGATGCTTGCCAGTGCATTTTACACACCTTGGCTCTTTTCTGCAGTATTTACGAGTTTGTCCCTAAGCAATCTAATCTAAACCTAATCTTTTACATTGAGAAATGAGTTTCGGATTTTTAAGAGGGTGTATTTAAATTTTGCTCCCTAAAATGTGCTTTATGCTATAGATTTTATTGAAATCTTATTGTATCTCATCGTATTGAATATGGTATCCATGGAGATTTCGTTTATTGATTGACGAAAATGTCAGACGGAAAATATGTTTTAAGTTTTTTTATAATTTGTAGATATTTATTTGCATGAATATAATTGCCTACTGATATAAGTACATAGTACCTAATTTTTACTTAGTATAACGTCTAACAATATAAAAAAATACAATTAAGTTATCAACGGTACCTCATAACGTCAATTTATTTTGACAGTACTAGCACTAACCCAGAGTTTAGCGACTTAACTCTCCCACATCGGTGGGTTAAATATTCAAAAGTTTAACTCTACGTTTACCTCTAACTCTTGGTGGAGCAAAATGAATTATGTATTTGATTTACCCTGAAACTGCTGCCTTGACGCAACTCCGAGTTATTTAGGATAGCCCATAACCTGCAAGTGGGCCTTGTTGCTTTAGTTTTTTTAATATAAGACACGAGGTAATATTTGTGCTTACTAACTTGACTTGTGTTCTCGCTTCCCCGTCAATAGCGTAAACATACGAAACCTTAGGAAAACTCAGCCTAGTTCCACGATTATATTGTTAAGGATAACATTATAGTTAGGCAGGTAATTATGTATGCTACCTAATTATGTCTACCTTCCTAAGTATTCCTACCTAATTGCTCAGTAAGAAAACTGGTAAGGAAAATATTTTTTTGGGTTAAACATGGCAAAAATAAAACTAATATTATATAAGTTATACCTATTAATACCTATGTACATAGTTCTCGTTCATGAAATATTCATCGTATACCTACCTACTTTCCATAGAAGCATCAGTAGATGCCCTTCACATTTTCAAAGCAGCTCTGCAATGAAAATGTGAAGGGCAGCTACCCCTACATACGAGTAGCTACCTATGTATTGAGATTGATCACTTACCTTTTATTGCGGTCGTGTATTTGGATAATAGCATGAATATTAACAAGTATTATTTGAATGTTATGAATAATATTCATAATGAACAAAATATTTAAATAATGTAAGCTAGGCTGAATGATACCTAAGGTATCTGTGTTATTTTGAGTACTCGTTTGTATAAAAGAGTACTAAAATAACGAATAAATACATTAAATCAATAATTGTAAATACACTAAGCTTAATAATACCTAAATATATTTCAATCTCATCTCATATTATAATTTTATTTATGCACTTTTATTTTGTTGAGTTATATTTATCCTCCTGGAAGAATTACATCTATATTTACTTGAAACCCTTGAAAACAATATTATTCGACAAACAAGTTTTTAAAATAAGGTAAAAATAGAAATGTCAATTTGTTTTAGCAGGATAGTATTTTAAAAGTATGTTTCGTTTTAAGTGATTTTGAAATAAATGTACTGTTTGTCGGAACAGTAGGTATCTTACGATTTGTGGTCAGAGTTTTTTTTAATCACAATGCTGCCAATTTGTCTATGAAAGTCTCTGTTAATATGCATTTCATTTTACCGAAAATATTTTAAAAGCCGTAACACGTAAGTTTAAATATTTAAATTGAGTCAACATGGCAGTATCTTGGCCCGACTTGAGCAACTTCCACAAAAGTTGAATATTCATTGTTTTAATTATACCTACACTAAAAACAGTGATATTCACAATATTAACACCAGAAATAAAGACAAATTACGTGCTTCATTTCACCGGCTTCATAAGGTTCATAGCTCATTTGTTGGACTTGGTATATTTTTACTTGGTAGACTTTTTGTAACAAGCTACCCTCTTCTTTGCTAGATTTCAATGACGAGGTCAACGATTACAAAAGTTGGTCGCTGTGATTAAGTCTAGACAATATTTATGGCATTATGTTCTTTCTCCAGAATTAGCATACCTACTGACAGGTTATATGAGTTCATTTATTTGTTTATTTCTATTTTACTGTATAATTCAATTTATGTACTCATAACAATGTTTTTTACGAGTTGTATTGCGGTGGTATTCTTGCCTGAGCAACCGGCAGCAAGTACATCATGCTCCCATGTCACTGCTTGCGGTAGCGTCGAGGGTCGGGTTGCCTGGTTCTCTCAAATATGGCGAGGGGTGATGGCTGATCTTTGCGTTATGCTCGTGAACGGGTGCTGTTTGTGGTGACTGGTCGTCTTGCTGACCATGGTTTTGTTACTGTTATTAGTAATTTACTGTTTATTTATTTTACATCGATGATCCTAGTTTATCGTTACTGACTTCGAGTTACAGGCTTACAGCTATGGCTATACATATAATATAAGCGGGCACGGTCCTTATGCCTGGAGGCTTTTATTTAGGTATTAAGTTCTGTTTACGTTTTAATTGTTGATTTCTAGTATAATTTTCGTGTTTTTTTGTTGGTATAGTGGTGTATGCTAGCTGACATTACCTATAGCAAATAATTAAATTTTTTGTGTTACGTAATGTAAATTATTTTGCATATTGACACATTTGAATCAAGTTTGTCTAACTGAACAGACAGCTGTGCTGCTGGGGAGTGTATTGCGCCACTTCTTCCCTGTATAACCTTGTACGCACTGTGTCAACTAAGTTGCACAGCGTTTTGTTGAATTAGTACTCGAGGCGTCGATAGATGGCGTTGATCGATTATTTAACTCGCGGTGTTAAGATTTTCCGTCGACAATGTATAACGTCTCTTTGGACTTAATATAATTTGTCTTGCCAAAATATATTGTTGGAACAAGGTCGCTGCATTTTATTCAAAAACCTTCGGACGGTGCATCCGAAGCCCTAAGCAGACCCTGGCTGGACATCATCAGGTCGTACATGGTCCTTCGAAGCCGGATACACCAGTATCTGGGGGGCACCAAAGTGGTGGTGCATTTTTGCGTAACTGAGTTGGGGGGGGGGTCTTCCGAGGAAGCAGACCAGCTCGTGAGGAGCTGCTGCAGTATCAATCAGGAGCCAGGGTTTGGTGGTGAATCCTGCCTTGGACTTCGAGACAGGCGCTGGCGCTGTCAGGATATTAGGCCCGGAAGCCACCTGAAGAATCGAGGGTAACCACATGGAGTGACGTCACGAGGTTGGTGCAATCGTGAGTGAGTGAACCAAAGTGAAGTGAAAGAAACGTGAGTCTTTGAACAATTTTAATTACTGTCAAGGTGACATTTACTGTCACTGTCAAATAGTCACAGCTGTCATTTTCAAGTGACACGGACTGTCACTGTCATTTTATGTGACGTTGACAGTGACACAGCCTGTCATTCAAGGTGACAGTGACACGGACCGTCATTCGGAGTGACGTTAACTGTCATTGGCAAGCAAACTTTAAGAAACGTTCCAGAGACTTTAACTTTAGATTAACAAAAAATATTGTGTTTAATGTACGTTGTTTTTTGGGTTTGGTCTGATTCCTTTGCGTTTCTTTACTCAAATAACTTAATTTAGTTAATGGTTAAACTTCTATAATTAATTTTATAGTTGTTATTTATTTTGTTTTTTTTTTCTCGCCTAATTGTTTGTTATTTTAAGATGGAGTCCAAACTGTTACTTCAAAGTGACAATTTGAATAACATTGTAAAGGCTAGACGTAACTTTAAAAAGTCTCCTAAGGAAAGGATCACGGATGTTTACGTTCAAGTGAGATTAGAAGCATTAGAAAAATTATGGGATGTATTTTGTAATACCCACAAAACGTTAATCGAAAAATATGGTTCTCAGTTAAGTGATCATGAATATTTAAAAGACGATATGTATGATGAAGCTGAAGAATGTTATTTAGAATATAAAACCGAATTGAAATCTGTTTTGCTGTTATTTTGTAAAGATTCAAAGGATAAAAACGTATGTGATGGGACTCCACAAGACGATACAAAATCTCAGACTGTTCAGCTACCAAAAATAGTTATCCCCAAATTCTCTGGAAAGTATGAAGAATGGGTTTGTTTCAGAGATTTGTTTATTTCATTAGTTCATAGTAATTCAAAATTGAGTGGTGTCCAAAAAATTCATTATTTGAAAAGTTACTTGACCGGTGAAGCCGAACAATTAATAAGGCAAATACCGATTGCAGAGGATAACTATGAGAGATGTTGGTCGTTATTAAAGGGTAGGTATAATAATAAACGGTATCTATCTCACAACATAATAAGGCGACTTCTTAGTCAGAAAAACATTACTGCAGAATCAGCATTTCATTTAAAGGAATTAGTGGATACTACCAGTGACTGCTTAAGTGGGTTGGCAAACCTCGGAATAGATGTAGCAAATTGGGATATAATGATTATTCATATTCTAACTTTAAAATTGGACTTGGAATCGAGAAAGCAATGGGAGTTTGAATTTAGTAGTAGCAACAGTTCCGATGACTTGCCAACTTACCAGCAATTCAAAGATTTCCTAACAAATAGATACAGGGCCCTAGAGTTTATTGATAATAAACCTTCAGCAAACAGAACTAACGGCAATAATAATTCCAAATTAAAATCATTACATGTATCCGAAGTTGTCTGTCCGTTTTGTTCTGAAGATACTCATAAGTTAAGTGGCTGTAAGAAATTTTCTCGTGAATTAGTGGACAAACGTCGCGATTTCGTTACTACAAAAAATGTATGCTTTAACTGCTTAGGTAATAATCATACAGCGAGGGTTTGTCGCATTAGTACAAAATGTAAATTATGCCATCGTCGTCACCACACACTATTACACCCAAAGAACTCAGATACGCCTGAGACCACTGATGTCAATTCAAATCGGGAAGCGGGCAAGAACGCTTCGCAGCAGGAGACAGAGTCTCCTAAAGCAGGGAGTTCTGCGGAAAAAACAGAAAGCCAAACGGCGGTAGTTAGCTGTTTTTCGACAGGGAAAATTTGTAAGCAGGTTTTGTTAGCGACGGCGCTAGTCAAGGCAGAGTCGAAATTCGGTAATCTTCACGTTTTAAGAGCGTTACTGGACCAAGGCTCGCAGGCAAACTTTGTCACAGAAAGCACGGTACAGGACCTGAAATTAAAAAAGATTTCGTTGAGAAGTAAGATTTCTGGTCTAGGGGGAGATCAAGAATTACTTTCCAAATCAATAATGTACATGAAAATTCGATCTAGAGTCAATCCACATTGCACATTCACCTTTAAGGCTCATGTTCTGTCCTCAATCACTACTCTCCTTCCAACGAGGAAAATAGATGTATTGGAATGGTCAGAATTAGGAGGGATTGATCTTGCTGATCCGAAGTATCATCAACCTAATAAAATAGACCTTTTATTAGGAGCTGAGATGTACAGTCAGATTATAAATGAAGGATTGATGCATAGTCCTACAGGTTCGCTTATTGCTCAGTCTACAGCTTTAGGTTGGATTTTATCTGGAGTTGTAGATTCATCCGTTAATCAAACGGAAGGTGTACTGTCATTACATTGTCAAGTGCAAAAAGAAGAGGATCTCCTAAAACAATTTTGGGAACTGGAAACAGATCAAGAGCCATCTAGTCAACAGAAAATGACAAATGAAGAAATAAAATGCGAAGAGCTGTTTAAGGCTACGATGGTCAGAGACGTAGAGGGCCGTTACATAGTGAACTTACCATTCCGAAGCGAAGATCCAGGCTGCAAATATGGCGGTTCAAGATCTATAGCTATAAAGCGGTTTCAAGCCCTGGAAGCTAAACTTAATAAAAATGTCGAGCTTAAAGCAAAATATGCTGAGGTACTACAAGAATATTTACTACTAGGCCACATGAAGCCACTAGCCGAAGCGGATATAGAAAATAAACATGCGGTCTACTTACCTCATCACGCGGTTGTGAGAGATGACAAGGACACCACAAAGGTCCGAGTGGTCTTTGACGCTTCCTGCAAAGGAAGTAATGGGGTTTCTCTTAACGATGACTTAATGATGGGTCTTGGGCTGCAACCCGATTTGCGACATCTATTAATTCGGTGGAGAACTCACCGTATTTGCCTTATATCGGACATAATTAAAATGTATCGAATGGTGCGCGTGGCTAATGAACACACAGACTTTCAACGAATTGTGTGGAGAGACCACAAGGACTCCTCCATTAAGGATTATAAGTTACTTACCGTAACCTTCGGGACATCTTCCGCGCCGTTCTTAGCGGTCCGAGCGATGCAGCAGGTGGCGTATGATGAAGGAGGGAAGTACCCACTGGCGGCTGAAAGAGTCCTCAACGACTATTATATGGATGATCTGCTGACCGGTTGTGATACTATTGAAGAAGGCATACAAATTTACAGTCAAATGGAAGAGTTACTGGCTAAAGCAGGATTCATTTTGCAGAAGTGGTCGAGCAACAGCGATGAGTTACTGGAGAAAATAATCGGTGAAAGGTGTAAAGGACAAGAAAGGGTAGGTAAAGAGATCGACATTAAGCAGGATGCGATAATAAAAACTCTTGGACTTACCTGGAACAGAAGCAGGGACGCCTTCCAGTACTCCGTCAAGTTGTCTCCATTGCAGGAACCTGTAACAAAAAGAAAGGTATTATCGGAAATCGCAAGATTATTTGACCCTTTAGGATGGGTAGCTCCCGTGATTGTACTAGCCAAAATGCAAATTCAAAAATTATGGATTTCAGGGATCACATGGGATGAGGAAATCCCATCTGACATAAAAAAGGAATGGTATACTTACCGCAGTAGTTTAGGTGAGTTGAAAAATATTGCGGTACCCAGGTGGGTAAGTACCAACTCTAGCAATACCCGAGTAGAATTGCACGGCTTCTGCGATGCCTCGAAATCAGCATATGCTGCGGTAATTTATCTCCGAGTGATTGATTCGATGGGGAACATTCAGATTTCGTTAGTTACTGCCAAAACCAAAGTCGCACCGATAAAACAAGTGTCGATTCCGCGACTAGAGTTGTGTGGGGCAGTATTGCTGAAAAGGCTTTTGTTAGAAGTAGCAAAGGTATTGCATATAGAAAAGCAGAATGTGCGAGCTTGGACTGATTCCAGCATTGTGCTGGCTTGGCTTAATGGTCTGCCGAATAAATGGAAGGTATTTGTCGCGAATCGGGTGTCAGAGATACTTACCTCGTTGGATCCATGGCAATGGTCGCACGTTCCTACAAAACAAAACCCCGCCGACTGCGCATCTAGGGGCATGCTCCCTGCAGAGCTAAGCAAGCATTCCTTGTGGTTCCAAGGACCTGATCTCTTGCGAGAGATAAACATTAATTATGATAAATCTCAAGATTTGAACACTGACTTAGAGTCAGTCAGAGTGCACCATGTTGTAGAAGATCCGGACATCTGTGATCGATATGCAGCGTTGACGTGGCTTACCAGGGTTGTAGCCTATTGTAGGCGTATGTTGACAAACAAGAAAATCAAATCTGAAAAGGTTATTTACGATCCGAAGAAATAAATGAAGCTTTTGAGACGCGCGTGAGAGTGTGTCAGAGAAAACATTTTGAAGTGGAAATAAAAGCATTAGAAAGGAAAGAACAAATTAAATCAAAAAGTATTTTAAGAACATTAACTCCATTTTTAGATGCAAAAAATATTTTAAGGGTAGGCGGCAGATTAGAAGAATCCGAATTAAATATTTCAAGAAAACACCCCATTATCTTACCAAAAAAATCACACTTTACTCATTTAATTATTGATTTCGGTCACAGGCAAACTCTTCATGGGGGTGCACAATTAACCTTGAGTTACATTTATAATAAATTTTGGATCTTTGGAGTAAAACAGCTTGTATCTAGCCACATACGGAAATGTGTTACATGCGTTAAAAACAATGGGCTTACCTGTAATCCACTGATGGGGCAGCTACCTTCAGCTCGTGCCAAACCCTCTCGCGCATTTCTTCGTAGTGGTGTAGACTTTGCTGGACCTATTACATTACGCACAGCAAAGGGCCGTGGACATAAAGCTTATAAAGGATATATATGTTTGTTTGTCTGCATGTCAACGCGTGCCGTTCATATTGAAGCAGTATCTGACCTTACGTCGGAAGGATTTTTGCAGGCGTTCAAAAGGTTTGTGGCGAGAAGAGGCCATTGTCAGGAGGTGTGGAGCGACAATGGCACAAATTTTGTAGGCGCTGCAAAGGAACTGGGTATTCTCTTTACCAGGGATAAGAATGGTATTTTGTCGGAAATAGCGGAAACTTTAGGGACTAATGGAACGTCCTGGCATTTTATTCCACCTCACGCGCCCAATTTCGGGGGACTGTGGGAGGCTGGAATAAAATCGGTGAAGTATCACCTAAAACGCGTCGTTGGTACTTCTACTCTGACTTACGAGGAACTAGCAACGGTGTTAGCTCAAGTGGAAGCATGCCTAAACTCTCGGCCGCTGTCTAGATTGGGAACTAATTCCGAAAATACAGAAATTTTGACTCCTGGCCACTTCCTGGTAGGTGAGCCTCTTGTTACACCACCAGATTATAACTTCGAAAACTCTAATTTAAACTCGTTAAAGAGATGGCAGTATACCCAACGTATGTTGCAAACATTCTGGCGAAAGTGGTCTCAGGAATATTTGAGACAATTCTTTTATAGACATAGATGGACCTCGGAAACTTCCTCTCCTAAAAGAGGAGATGTGGTCTTAGTTAAGGAAGACGGTCTTCCTCCGTGTCATTGGGTTTGGGGTTTAGTAGAGGAAGAGCATCCAGGTAATGACGGGATCGTACGAGTGGTCACTATTAAAACGAAAAACTCGATTATTAAAAGACCTGTATCTAAATTATGTTTGCTTCCTGTTACCGAATAGTCTATTTAATCTATAATAATAGGATTTTTATACTTAGGTAGGAGAATTTATTAATAAGTATGCGGTGGTGGGAATCAAGGTGTTTTTTGTTGTTACCATTTTAGTTTACACTGTTGAAATTGTTAACTTTACATTAGTCTAGTTGGTTAGTATGTAATTTTTAATGTCTGCTGTCGCCTGAACTTGTTATAATATTAAGGTCAATTTATGCTTGCCCTTAATGGGGGGAGAATGTATAACCTTGTACGCACTGTGTCAACTAAGTTGCACAGCGTTTTGTTGAATTAGTACTCGAGGCGTCGATAGATGGCGTTGATCGATTATTTAACTCGCGGTGTTAAGATTTTCCGTCGACAATGTATAACGTCTCTTTGGACTTAATATAATTGCTCATCTTACGGGACTATTTGTTGAACCGCACCTTCCGCTATCGCATCGAGGGTGCGCTCTCTTCCCCTCATCCGATCCGCGCAGGCGTCCCTCAGGGGTCTGTGCTGGCTCCGCTCATTTTTACGCTGTTCTCCAGTGACATCCCGAAAAGTAGAAAGGCGCAGTTAGCTCTGTTCGCAGACGACACGGCCATCTACTACACCGGCCGCAGTCAAGACCAGATCTCCCGCATCCTACAGACCGAAGTCAACAGACTCGGTGACTGGTTCAGGAAGTGGAGGATCGAGGTCAATCCTGATAAGAGCCAAGCGGTCCTCTTTTCTAGGCCCCGGCGTAGACCGGACCTACCACGACAGATCAAGATGTTCGGCAAGCCTATCCCTTGGGAGAAGCGAGCCAAATATCTCGGTGTGATCTTAGATCACCACATTTCGTTCGCTGAGCACATAAAGCAAGTGCGTTCGCGCGCTGCTTTCGCTCTCGGTAGGCTTCATTGCGTTCTAAACTCACGCAGCAAGTTGTCCCTTAAGGGCAAATTGCGTATTTACACAGCGTGCATCCGGCCGATTATGACGTACGCGTGTGCCGCTTTCGCACACGCCCGTCCCCATCTCATTCACAGAATGCAGGCACTTCAAAACCGATTTCTCCGTAAAATTACGGACGCTCCATGGTTCGTTCGGAACGAAACCCTACACGTAGATCTTAGAATCCCCACCATCAAGCAGTTTTTGAAACGCGCGACAAAGCGGTTCTTCGAGTCCGCAGATAGACATCGCAACCCCTTGGTTGTGCAGGCAGCTAGCTATAGGCCATCTCAAATCAGTAAGACTCGCCGACCTAGGCATACTCTCTTAGACCCGGATGACCCCATTACTCTCCTTCAGGAAAGCAATAGGGCCACAAGTACAGTGCACAAACACAAACCGTCATTCCGTCCTCGCCGCCGAGGTACCACGCGAAGATCAAGAATAAATTGTTCCCCCCGTCCCTTGCACGTCGAACCGCCAGCCCCGAGGCTGAGTGAGCCGTAGCATTTAATAGTAATCCCCGTTAATAATCATGAATTTAAACTTTTGATCCAGCCCGTCCCCAATTTGCTTTGTTTTTCCCCAACGACGCCCTAAGCCGAGGTTCGTACCCCACAGGGGGTGCCCTTAGAGCGCTGTCGTTTAGTTTTTAATACTTTATTTACGCTCCTGGCTGGAGGCTTTAAGCTAATACCTTAGGGCACCCACAGGAAAGACCGGTTAAGCAGTCACGGCCTCTCAAGGTCAACTGCGAGATGCCATATACAAAAAAAAAATTAATATAATTTGTCTTGCCAAAATATATTGTTGGAACAAGGTCGCTGCGTTTTATTCAAAAACCTTCGGACGGTGCATCCGAAGCCCTAAGCAGACCCTGGCTGGACATCATCAGGTCGTACATTCCCAGCTAAAGCACTAGGAAGTGGTGAAAGGCGGGCATTTTAGGGGACTGTCGACTATTGGAATAACTATTGACGGTAAATTACAATGGGGCCCGCCCACACGTAGAAAATTTGTCAAGGCTTAGTTTGGCCGCCTATGCTGTTAAAAAAACTCGACAGATAACTGACGTAGATACTGCCAGAATTGTTTATTTTAGTTATTTTCTTTTGTTTATTTTTTTTTGAAGAATATTTTTTTTATTATAGCGCTCACCGTCTTTTCGCCACAATATTTTGCGACCGTCCTTGTCTGACTTAAAACATTTTTCATCGCTAAATATAACTATATTATTGCACCAATCAAAATCCAAATATTCTCTTGCGAAGCGTACCCGGTTCTGCCTGTGAATATCTGACAGTAAAATTTTCTTGGCTGGCCTACGACATTTCACACTAGCTGCACGCAAGTGGTTCCGTACAGTTTGTAATATCACGTCATGTTTAGTCGCCGTGGAACGAGTAGTGAGGAACGGCTCAGCCATATGCGCAGCAACTATATCACGGTGCCGCGCATCTGTGTATGCAAATCCAGCCTTTGGTCCCGGTCGGCAAGGATCAATGCTTCCCGAATCTGCATAACGATGGGCCCACAATTGCACAGTTCTTCTCTGTGAACAATAATAAAAAAATATTGTTACAAAAAACAACAATCAATAACATGTGGATTATTAAACATAATAAACTTCTAAACGTAATAATAACATTTTGTTACTCACCGATATCTTTAAACGCCTCGCAATTTCACTAATTGAAACGTTTTGCTCATGCAAAATAATTATCTCAGCTCTTCTAATTGTAGTTAAGTGATTCATATTGATTCACAAAAAAGCACTTCTCAAAACACGCAGGGTATAATGTCTACAAACGTAACGAAAGCCCGATAGTCAATAGCATTAAGACAATGAACTTAAACTACTAACTTAAATAAGATTTGTCATTTTTAGAGGGTAGCCAATTAATAAATTCGAACCCAAATATAAAGAAGACTTACTAATAGTTAAGCAATGAATTGAACAAACAAAATATTTTATTAAAACATACAAAAATATTGGACTGTTGGCAGTCGGGTTCGAACTTACGGCGCTGGCAGCGTGAGATATTATTTACCGGACGCCCGGATAATGCGCCACGGAGACGATTGTTAATTTACTAAATTTATGATTCATATTCCCTGCCTGCAATATTAAAGTGACAAGAAGTTGCAAGTGTGTGCGTGGACAACGGGTTATTGTGATTGAAGCAAGCACTATTAAATAGGCGAAGTAATGTACACCCGTTGATTGTACGGAACTTACGGCGCTGGCAGCGTGAGATATTATTTACCGGACGCCCGGATAATGCGCCACGGAGACGATTGTTAATTTACTAAATTTATGATTCATATTCCCTGCCTGCAATATTAAAGTGACAAGAAGTTGCAAGTGTGTGCGTGGACAACGGGTTATTGTGATTGAAGCAAGCACTATTAAATAGGCGAAGTAATGTACACCCGTTGATTGTACGCACACTAATATCTATGTCGGTGTGCCCTGCAAACCGATCTAATTTGCAGTGTGTACATACATACATCAGGAGTCACAGGCAGTCCGCTGTGCAGGGCCTGCATGGAGGCTGACGAGACAGCAGCGCATCTGCTACTATACTGCCCAGTGGTCGCCACATACAGAGCAAAGTACTTCGGTAACCCAGGTACCCTCTGTGAGATTGTCAGTAACACCAAGGCGTTGCTGGCCTGCCTTGAAGAGCTGGGGTGGATCCAATAATCGATTTTCCCACCCGTACGCAAAATACGCGCATAATGACGTGGAGTTGCGGAAACCAGCCCGTTTTACCTATTACCTATACATACATTAATACATGAACCCTAAACACACTAGGTACACTCCTTCTTGGGCAGTCGCGTAATAAATAAAGAACCCCCTTTAGGATTATGTAATACCTAAATTACTGTTGAGCTTTTACTTTGTTACCATAACAAGATCCAAGTAAGTAGTGTCCTTGAGACATTTTTCGGGAAAATAAATCAACAAAAGCGGAGCTGAGTCATATACGCTTGTTAAGCAGAATTAACGATTGATTTCGACATCGGTTATTCCGCTATGGTGACTCCCAGTTAACTACAGGATTTGGTCCGGATGCTGTCCGCATCCTACCATTTCATACATGTTTTTTCTATCATGCGGGTAGCACGCGCGCGGAACGCGGATTGGTTGCGGGCGCGAAGCGCGCGTGCGCGCTAACCGGATGCGGGCGGCGTTCTTCTGCCTTTAGTGTTATTTTTACTGTGACGCGGGTGGCACGCATGGAGTACGCATATAATCGCAAACAAAAATGATGCACGAGTTTAGTCACTGGCGACACGCACGACACTGCAGCAACAAGCGCAATCTTTGTCCTGCGTGTGGCCAGGAGCGTGTAATCACCCGCACGCGGAGGATCCGCACGCGGGCGATAATACGCATGACAGGAAAAGCGCCCTTAGTTCTGTAGTAGGCACTGACCTCTATTTAACAATTTGTATAATAGAGGTCAGTGGTAGTAGACCACAACTGAAAAATTAAAATGGATGCAAAAAGACCTTAAAAGCTCGTGCAGACACGAACCGGACACCGGGAGACACCGGTAGAACAATTTCTATGAAAATTTAATGCAAATTGTTCTATACCGGTGTCGCATCGCGCCGGTCTGTACGAGCATTAACTAAGCAGAGAGTTGCTTGTACTAGCCGTCATTTTGATTATTTTGTTTAAAAAAAAATGTTGTATTAAAAAAAATATTATTCTGGTAATACTCATATCTCCATAGATATTGAAGGTAATAATACCTATTTTCATTTTTTTTTCCGCGATGCCAAATTTTAAATAAGTATTATATACGTAAACAACTCCTGTACCGTTGCATGCACTCATAAGAGGATTACGTGTGTTACATTGTGCACTGCCGTAAACAGGATTTTTCACTCCAAAAATAAAAGTCATTTCCCAGAAATATTTTTTTCTCGATGTTACTTAGTTTGATGTAAAGAATGTATAAATAAAGGCTATGTGATGGGTCTTGTATACCAATATTGTGGGTAAATCTAGAAATCTGTTACTAGAAACAAGTATCAATCTGGGTCATAATGAAAAGGGTACGCGTAAAAAACACGCAAATAAAAAATTATGCAACCTGGAAATTCGAGCATTATTTTGATAACCTAATTTAAAAATGGAACGATCTTTTACTCCGAAACATGGCAACCAAGGACATATTGGTGCTTGAAAAATGATCGGTGTTCGTCATTGAATCTGGAACTTACAAATAATTTACTTAGTTTGAAGTTCCGCGCATTATTTGAGAAAAGCACTGTGCAAGCCTTGGCCGCAACCAGGCATCGAAGGACTCACGTATGTGTGCCATTTCTCTCGGTGGGGATTGGTCCATCTTATTGTTAAATCTACTGAATATTGTTTTTCACAGAACAAACATCGCTGCATTCGCAGTAAAATAATAAGACATGAAAAGAAAACAATAAAAATGTAGTGTTGACTTTCGCTCAATTGCTTGTTATGTGATTTTATTTACTCTGGTACCGAGACGAAAACGTGTAACTTGGAAACACGTTCACAGCGTCAATATAATGGTTTAAAACACTTCCTCACTCCTTAAACATCATCATTACATAATACAGTTCCTTGCTCTTGTTTCATGTTTATTATTGTATATATATTTATATAGATAAGTTTATTGCTTTATGTATGTATGTATTTATTGTATATGTAAATAGAACACCACTGACTACCTGCAGTATTGTCTCTCCTTCTCCTTTAATCCATCCAACGGTTATCTGTAAAATATCGCTTTTAGCGATAAGACCGCCCATTGTGTCACCCTATGTAAAAGGAGACGTTCATGAAATGTATGGGGCTTGTTACTAAAATAATTGAAAATTTAAACAGCCTGACCTATATAGGCTAAAAGAGGGCAATTATTTTGATGTCTTTGGACATTTAATTTTTTTTTACAACCGCCCGTTTTTTTTTAAAACTAGTGTTGAAAAATAAAATGTTTGCATCACGAACTACAAAAATTATTTATACGAGTATTTTAGGGATGACAACCCTGTGGCAAATGACGTGACAATGACAATGACAATGTCAGTCAGCAGCGGGCCGAGCACTGGCGTGCCAAGACATTTGTGACAAGGCATGATAAATTATGTCATGTCAATTTGTACTAGCATTTTATGACAAAATTGTTTTATCGCTCAAACTATGATAAAATGTGTGACTCAAGTCATGTCACAGTAGGCCGTGCTCGCCCCGCAGGACTCGGCTTGACATTTACAGCATTGACTTTTTTTCGACACGTTTTGTTATTGCATTGTCATGAAGTCATGATAATCTATTTTTTTACTTAATTTCATGAAGCTGCACCTAAAATTATAATAAAATCTCAAATTCTTTAATAGAAACGGAAACTTTAGCCACATTTAAAATAATTATATTGCATAGAAATTAATAAATAAAGACTATGTGCGTTTTGTTTGTATTGAAACACTTTTCACTTTTTCACAAAAAAGGGCGCCTGAAAAAATCAGATTTAACTATAATTGAGTAGCATAATAAATAAGCTTTCTAACAAGATACATCACATTAGCGTTTAAAAATCTTCGGAATATTATACCACTTTTTACCTCTCCTTTCAACATTTATATTCATTATTATTGACCATATTATGTATGTTAGACTTTTAATTCTTAATCTTATTGGTGTTGAATACTTACTTTCGTAACGTTCGCGAGTCCAAAATGTTTTGATATCTACTTACCGTATAAGAAACCTAAACAAGGCAGCAAATTCCGCACTTCACGGAAACAGTACCTAACAGAAAATATTTGTTTCAAATCATCCATCACTCCTTAAGAATTTAAATCAAACTGAAGTCTGATTCTGTCCAGATTCATGTTTTATTCGACTCTTGTTGATTGTGAAACAACAGGAATGTTGTTTTTTGTTTGTGATAGTTACACTATTTTAAATGTATGAAAAGGCTGGTGCGTAAATCGGTATTGCCGCGGATTGAACGTCGAATTTGTTTTAAAAACATCCATGCATTTATTACATATATTTTACTGGATCTTGAGGTTTTGTCGAAAACTGATTGAGTTTCTGTTACAAAATTTTTTACCGACCGGTATTTTTGTTTTAATGACGTGTCAGAAATTAAATCCGGTATTTTTGGAACGAAGTTACGAGTATTTAACGCGGCTGGCGGTAGGAGCTGACTAGTAGAAAAACAGTTATGTAAATTTCTCTCTCTCTTTCTATTATATTATTTATTTATTGTACCTTTTTGATATGTAAGTTACATCTTTCCTCTCGCTTTCTGTGGGAGTGATTTCGTGAAAAGGGACGGAAGTTTGTAACAGGAAGCTTGAGAATGGAATAAGTAAGAACTTTTTAATAGCACGAAGATAGTAAGTACTTTTTAATTGCATGAAATTAGTGTACATATGAAATTAGTAAGAACTATGTATGTATAGATTGTAAGCAGAGGGGGTTGAATTTAGACTAGTGGGCGACAACTAGTATCTTTTTTTCTTCTTTATTATTAATTAATAAAGAAGAAAAAAAGAAACTAGTTGTCGCCCACTGAAAAAAAAAAGAAATCCCCTTTAATAGGGGATTTTTATCCATACGGATATGCCTAATCACTAGTTTATCTAATGAATAATTATTCGAATAAATATTTCAGTATTTAGCTTTTATGTTTGAGATTAATTACTGTCGCTGCTCAGTTGCTTATTACCAAGGTGAGATGCCAGATGATATACATTATATGCGACTACTGTAAGGCTCGTCGTTTTTTTTTTGACTTTGGTATAATTTTCGTGTTTTTCGAGGCAGCTGATAACATAAATAGGGTCAAAATCAAAATTCAGCTGTCAATTTGTTAATGAATTCCGAATAATCGATAAAATCACTTGGGAACGAACCTGAAAAGCCAAGTCAAATGTGATTGCCTAATTACAGGTTTACGTTTGCCTATGTACTCGTATTCTGTTTCGCTGTCCATTAATTTTATTTCCTGAACAAGTTATTTCCTGTTAAAGGTAAGAAAGCTTAAAGAGTAGTAAGGTATAACCTTACTACTCTTTAAGCTTTCTTACCTTTTTTACCGGAGAACTTTAAGATTTTGGGTAAAAGCAGTCTAAGATAATACTTACTAACATCTTTTGATGGTACCTTATTTACGTTAAGGCTCGTACATACCTGCCCGATATCGCAAGCGCGACAGGCAGCGACATAGAACAGTGGTACTAGAGTCGCGTAGCGCCCGCGATATCGCGCCAGTCTGCACGAGCCTTAATTCGTATTAAATTACCTACTTGTTGAAGGTATATCACTTGCATGTACTAACACGGGCTAGATAGAAAACTGTCTAGATAAAAGTTGACGTATACTTTTGTAACAGGCTCCATTTTCCACATTGCTCTTAGAAAAATCTTTATACCTTCCTAATAAATACATAATCAGCCTATAATGTTCCCACTGCTGGGACACAGGCCTCCTCTCTGTGAGAGAGAGTGGGCCGTAATCCACTAGCCAAAACCACATATTGTAAATGGTACACCACAGACTACCTGCAGTATTATCTCTCCTTCCCTTTAATCCATCCAAAAAAAAAAATCTTCTTATGAAGATATAAGATCGCTTTTAACGATAAGACCGCCTGTGTTACCCTATGTAAAATGTCTACATTTATATCTGTAATTTTTGTGGTTTATTCTATCTAGATATTATGTTTGGGTGCAAACCTTGAGACACACACCGCACTTTGTAACTAAATGTTCTTTATTTGATTCAAAGTAGGGTATGTCATGTCGCTTTTTGTGTTTTAGCATCTTGTACTTCCTTTATATTCATGTAGGTAGGTACCTAACTTGTTATCTTTCTCATAAAATTGTGCGTTTGTGTGTTGTGATATTTCTTTTGTGTGCACCAAATAAATGGTTTATCTATCTATCTAACTCCTAACTACACTGAAGTAGGTAGGCGCTTGTCTTGATATTGTTTAATCATCAGGTTTTTTGCATATTTTTTCTATGTACCTATCTAACAATTATAAGCTACTCTTTTCAATATTGTCATCAATCCTCACCGAAGAGAAATGAAGACGGGTTTAAACGGTAAATCCATTAACAAGCGCGCAGATTAGGTACAGCAAATCTGCTTACCGCTTACCTACTTATATTTAGGACCGGCCTATTTTCCTCAACCATGCAATGGTGGGAAATCACAGCTGATGCATTATAGGGATAGTTATTTTGTATTCAAAAAGATTCAGGACGCATTTTACCAATGAAACTGTCAATATTTCAGAGCAATGATGACACTGAAGGATCTTGAACGCGGTGTAGCAAACGGAATCGGTATATCGCGTTAAATTTCATTGTTGAAATTCGCCCCTACTTGTAAACATTTTGGCGTTTGGACTGGACACATCGTTGAAAATTGACTTTGGTTTTTTGTTGTGCATTTTCTCTAATGAGTAGCTGTATGTTAGAAATTTTAGGTTTAATCAAGTTATGAGAAAACCACTTAACCACTTAGTGAATCATCTAGAAACTTGTATTTCTATATAAGCTTCAATTAATTCCTAATTAGCCTTCATTTGATTTTGAAAGTTAGCTAATTAAACGAGTTTCAAAGAAACTCAAGGTATAAATAACACTACCCAGGCGTTAATGAGTCCTTGATCAACTGGACCCACTCGAAATAAAACGGACCCGCGGGATCACTCAACCCAATCACATTTTGAATAGGTATACTGGACCCACTGCCTAATTTCATTATGAGTACAGTCACGGAGTAATACTGAATCTTTTTTCTCTTTTTATTCAATTAGGTATTTACACTTACGCACCACACTTATTCACTAACACTAAAACTAAATATGTTTTACTGTAATAATACCTAAATTAAGTGCACGAGTAGGTAATACCTTGATTTGTATAATTTTATTCATGAATGATCTTTTATCTGTCTGTGATTTTAAAATACTATCTGCTTATTTTTTTCTGTGTTATCTATTTGAGTATTACATTTAGTTAATATTCTCGTTATAAAAAGGTTTGTCTTGAGTTTACTTACATTTACCTAATCTAAAAAGATATTAGATTTTGATTGAGAATAAACGTTTAAACCTAATTCATCATCATCATCTGCCTAGCCTTTTCCCAACAATGTTGGGGTCGGAAAAAAAAAACGAAACTTTAAACTTTTAAACCTAATTGAATTGCGTTTTATTGTATTTTGACTAACCAATTTTGCGCTCGACTATTTCCACTGGTAACTTTAAACAATAGATTTTTTTAAAGTTTGAATGTGAGTCCAGTTAACCAATAAAAATACAGAAAATAAATACTGTGGTCAAGAGGACCCGTGGGTCCAGTAGCGAGCGGGTCCACCTGACCGATGACTCGCGTTAATGTGGCACATAGATATACATTTTATGCACTAACTATTAGGTAAGGCCCTACATGGGTCTTGAACATAAGTGGCGCAATGTGGGTCTACTATAGATAAACCTCTGCTTACCCCTTTGGAGACAATTATCAAATTTTAGGAAAAGTTCGACTTTATAGAGCGTCGATCATGACACTTAATGTTCTCTTTTTTTTAACTCGAAGTGCCCTAATAACCCGGGTACTGTACCAGCCTATATTGTTCTGTTATATTTTTAATGGTTATGAACCATTAGCGAGAACAAAAACATCACCGAAACCTTCCATAATGGTAAAAAACATTAACGAGCACAACAGAATAGCAGTTTAAAAATGTATTTTTCACAGTCCTCTTTAAAAGTCAATGACTTTTCAGTTTCTGAATATTACCAACACAAATAATATTATACCCAATTAAAATATAATTGGACTGATTCATTTTAATTCCATTAAGTACCTACGTCAGTTAAAACTGTCACAATAATAAATGCGCTTGAAAATTAAATTCAACCCCTATTATACGCACAGATGCCCAATACTTAAAGGGTGTAGGGTCTTATAAATAAATAAGAAAGAACCCAATAAATACATCATTTAATTAATTGTTTACAAAAAGTCTTGAGATGTCACTTTTTTCCGTTAGTTGAGGTGGGTTCGCACTGACAAGGCGCGGACAGGCGCGGCGGGAGTACACGACCGCGGAGCTGTCGTCAGACCACGTCTGACTGACGTGCATGACGAACACGTCGGTGCCCGATGAAGACGACTGAGGCAACTGCTCGTCGTGCCACGACGCATCATGCCGTTCACGCCGACGATCTCTGTGATAGAAAAATAAATACTTTTATTAAAGATTATTTTATTGATAAGGATCGTAGCAAGTGGCGCTTTGTAGTTTCTGCATGAGCCTCCCCCATGGGAAAACGGCGTGAGTTTATGTTTAGATGTGTAGTTAGTTATGAGTTTATGTATTTTATTTTATTGAATTAAGTGTAATATTAATTACATAAATACAAAATTACCAAATTATACTTAATTTAATGTTGACTTAACTCAACATTTATTATTTATATTTTTTTTTTTTGTGGTGCAAGTATTATATTATTTAATTTATTAATAAAAAAAAACCATTCTAGCATCGCACTGATGTAACTTTGTTTTCGTTACCCAAAAAAAACCAGTCTAGCATCTCACAGATTGAATCACATTCTGTTACAAAGTCAAATCATTTATTTCAAATAGGCACATAAAAATAACTTTTTCACGTCAAAGTTTACAAGAAAATAGAATCGATTCTAGTTGCTCCTTCTAAACGGTAGTTTTGTGTGGAGAAGAATGGGCAAGAAACACCACAATTACTCTTTTAAAATGTTTTACAATATTTTGCATATAGGTAAGCAATTTCCGAAGTTTTAATCGAAAAAAACTAAACTTGATACCTGTTTTACAATATTTAGGTGTTTTGAAAACGTGATTGTAATAAATGTAATCCAGGGCCTCAAGTCTGCTATTACAATAGTCTCAGAATGGTCGATCATTGATTTCATAATTGTTGATTTTGACAAGTTTGGTAATCTACTATTATAATGGCGTCATTATGACTTTCCAATGGTCGGTCACTGACACTACATTGAAAGAAATTGCATATATTGGTAATCTCGTACATAATGACAAATAAATGACATTTCTACTAATGGGTTTTATAATAATGGCAATACGACTATGCCATTATAATAACACAATTATATTATGAAAACATTGACCGACCAATGATCGACCATTATGAATTTACCAGATTACGAACTTTTAGCAAAATGACAATGGGATCGTGTTGGAATGACTGAATTTATAAAAATAGCAGACTTGGGCCCCAGGTAAGCTGTTTTTATGTGTTTATTTCTATCAAATTACTATCGAAAGTTTGAAACGTGTTTCACTCGAGTTAATACGACGTCCTTCCCAAAAGTGGTATTTCAAAGGTCTTTAGTGCTCTATGTGCAAGATTGCGCGCGCAGTCTTGTACAGTATCAACCGATTATTGAAGATATTATGTGTTTTATCAAACCATGTGTTTACTGATAAGCTAATAAACTAATTATTTATGTATTTAAGATGTCAAGAAGACAAAGAACAACGGAGAGAAAATGTGGATTCGAGTGTAATCGAAGAAGCTCGTAAATTGATTACAGAAGGAAAAAGTAAGCGCCAGGTAGCGGCACAGTTTGGTCGGTTTGGTGGGTTTAGTCTACTCTTAGATTAAGATTGAAGTAAGCAAATTCGCCGCAATTCTTAGGTAGGTATAGATGTACCTTTACCTCTCAAATGGAAGCAGAAATGCTTAATTATGTTCAGAAGCTTGATGCCATGTCCTATGGAATAACTCCGACTATGTTAAGGGTGTTGGCTTATAATTTTGCTGAGAAAAATAAAATTGCACATCAGTTTAACAAGCAGCTGAAAATTGCTGCAAGAGATTGGCTTAGAGATTTCATGAGGAGGAATCCTTCTTTAGCACTAAGACAACCAACTTCAACCAGTGTTGCAAGAGCCATGGGCTTTAATAAGCCGCAGGTAGATCGGTTTTATAATAATCACCAGGCCGAAAAATAACCACTTTTCAACTTGCTGCAATATGTACCCCTGCTTATGCTAAAACTACAACTATTGCTAATGCTATTGCAGGATTTAAGGTTACGGGAATATGGCCTTTTAAAAAAATTTTTTTTTCTTACATCGAGTTTTTAGCTAGCAGTGTAACTGAGAGACTATTAGAATCTGAACATGTTGAGATGAATGTAGCATTGCTGACTGTAGAAGATCTGGTTTCAACCAGCATACCGGTAGAACCAGAGACAACTGGCGACGACATTGAAAGACAACTGCTGTCAATAGAAGAAGACATTTTGGAGGCAACAAGTAAGCTTTGTACAGAGCAGGAACAACTCTCTGTCTGAGATATTAACCAACATTTGGATTTGCTAAGTTTAGCATCAATTCCATCAATTTTATCTTCTGTCACATTGTCAAAGCTGTCGCCACATACAAAGTCATCTGTAGCGCACACCTATAGTAAGAGAAGCAAAAGATCTGAAATTTTAAGTAGCTCACCCCTCAAAAGAATACTCGAAGAAGAAGTTAAAAAGAAAAATGAAAAACCTTTACCTAAGAGGAGCAAGACTGTTCAACCAAAGAAGCCAGCAACTGCACCCAAAAAGAGAAATTGGGCATGTCCAGGTTGCTCTGAAGTGTACAGAGATCCAATTATTGAAGACTGGATCGAATGCAGTTCATGCAAAAACTGGTGGCACGAAGAGTGCACAGCATACGTAGGCCGTGGTAGCTTTAAATGTGATATTTGTGAGTGATGCGCACTCTTGACCTACGTGCGCAAACTTGCACATCTGGCTGCGCAGTCTTGTCCTCATACGTTGAGCAAAAGTGCGCATTATGGATGCTGTAATTTTTTTGAATAGTTCCTAAACTGTTACCTTTAATTTGTTCTTTTTTTACTAGGCAGATAACCTAGGTAAATGAATAAAGACTGATCTTGATTTTAAACTACTTTGTTTTTCAGTGGCGAAGGGTGGTTTTATGAGAGAGGTAAGCCGGGGCAAAAAATTTCGTTTCTATACAAAATAAACTCGTCATGAAGTAGACGATATAAAGACAAAAAATATAATGTAGGCATTTTGTAATGTTTTAATTTTAAGGCTATCTACATACTAGCGCGACACCGGTAGAACAATTTCCTTGATTTTTTCATAGAAATTGTTCTACCAGTGTCACGTCGCATGACAAGTCACGCCAGTATGTATAAGCCTTTATGTGTGATTATATTATTTAGCATTATTAAACACTACTGACTGTGCCATCTTTCAATGACTATAGAGTGGTTGTGTTCCGAATTTCCGGAGGGAAGCCGGTAGGAATCGTGTTATACGGTGCTTTTGCCCCTGTTGTTTTTGTTTTAGAGAATGTTGTAGTAAAAGTGCGCAGTGCTTTACACCCCTACCCTTTATTTTTTTTTTTGGGTGGGAAATTATCAAATAACTTCTCCCGCTCTGCACACCCCTACCCTTGACATGTTTTCAACACATTACATTTCAAACAAGATAATTAGAGGCGACTAATGCACGGGATGCCGGATGAAATTCGCTCACGCCTCGATTGTGTCAACTAACTTGTATGGAGGAGTTCAAACTGGCGCAAATAGTCGCGTAACTTCCTAATTATTAAAACAATAGACTCGCGCAGTCAGTGTCCCGCGTCCCGCTCGGAATTTGCCTCATTGTTTTTGTTTGTATGAGATGTGTGAATGTATGAGTTATAATCTCATACATACGGTTCACACTTGATAGTGTGAGTCGAAGTGCATTGAAACGAACCGAAGCCCGACTTAAATTGCATTAAATGGTATTGATGTTTATTACCTTCTTCATTTTCGTGAAATATTAGGAAGTTTTAACTAAAAAAAAACTATCAAGTTATTTACAAAGAGGGCTCGGTTCTCCAACATTCAAGTACATTTTAATTGACTGCCTTTGTAATTTTATACCTACCCCTGACTTTATTTGCGTTCAGAATGTCGTATAAAGGATCACAGGCACGACTACGAGCAGCGATTCTAAGATACCTCATGTCGAGAGTCGGGCACGAGTTAATGGAAAATGAACGAGCTATGTTGTTATAGAAAAAAAAACGACTGTGAAAGAGATAAGTCAAAGTCAAAAACGTGACTTGAAGTGGGGTAGGGATTCAAAGTCAAATAAGGAAACTTTGGAAGTCATGAAACGGCCGAACATTCTTCCGATACTTCGGATTATCGCTTCGGAGTAGGCCCCTAGGTGAGGCGATTTTTAACGCGACGATTTTTTATCGCACACTGGATTTCAATTCTCGGTGTTGAGCCAAGCATTGAGAATCCATCAAAGAGCATCCCAGCGCGTAAAAAAATCACCCCAATTGCCCCCCACCAAACTGCCCCACTGGTGTGGCGAAGTAGAATGCCTAAAAATTTGTAGTGGAATCTCCCCACTAGTTCGATTTGTCTACCCCACTATGGTTAGCACCTAAGAACTTCGTATTTTATGCTAGAAGCTCGTATTTTATATTTGTTTAGAAACCAAAGAAATTTATATCTAAGTAAAATGTAACTACGGCTGGTAACGTTAGACTTAGTACAAAGGTAGTGTTTTTAAATAAGAGAACTAAAATAATTGTTTGATTTTTTTTTATTTCGGTAGATACTATTTGTTTCTGGAAGAAATCGGGTTGTAACGATTTGTTACCAATAAAATAAAATCTTCCTTGAAAATCAAAGATATAGGTACAATGATTTTACTGTTTAGTTAATGGTTTTCATACTAAGTTCAAAATCACAAATTGAGTATCATTTGTCCCCGTAAATAGAAAACGAAATGATATTAATTATTCTAACCACTAAAATCACAGATTAATCATAAATTAATCATTGGCATGGCAAAATACGATGATTACCTTACAACGATAAGGCCGCCCGTTGTATATTTTTGTAGTGTATTTTTCGTCTCACACCGAATAATTTATCTGGATAGAGACACTTATATTTTTTTATTTAATTTGAAATAAATGAAATTGCTCTAACTAACCTTTTTGGAAATATTTAAAAAAAATCTTTGTCATCCAGAAAAAAAAGTTTAAGCATCTGTTCCACAGCCGGTGATTAACGAGAAGCGAGTTTGTCTAGCAACTAGAAATGAGCAGCGAGTGCGTGATGAGCGATTACTCGCGGGTATGCGTATGTACAGACGCCAGCACATCAAGCTACTACAATCTGTCAAATTTCTTTAAAATATTTTCAACTTTATCGTTAAAGCATAAGGTTCAAGATTGATTGGGAAAATTTGGCAGGTTCGGGTAGCGTGACCTGCTGGCGTCTGTACCAAGCATGAGTCTCTCAGCGAGTGTTCTGCAAGCCAAGCGAGCGTCGCTGAGCGAATACTATAATTGATAGCTGTTGTCACTGCGACAAACGACTATTCGCCGCGGCAGCGTACTATGTGGAAGCGCCTAAGAGAGCCTGGACATAAATACATTTTGTAAAAATCGGCGCAGGTACTTGTATTATACCTCAAACTGTAGCTAAGAAGTTAATTTACTATATTAAACATAAAATATGTATGTGGCTGGTAGTGGTTAAAATATTAAAGAGCATCTAAATCCGATGATTCAAAAATTATCACAAAAACATCTTTATTTATTTTTACATACCAAGTTTATGAAATCCTACCAATAAAAAGTCAATGGAATTTATAGATGAAGCTTTGAAGCTAGTAGAATAATTCACTTAAATGTTTTTTTTTTGTTTCTTATTTTATTAATTAATAACAGTAATTTTAAGAGTATATTTTGTATTAATTATAACATTTTAGGTCACATTATTTAAAGATAGTCGCAAATTTGTGATCATTTGTCAATATTTCATTTTTTGTATTTTTTTATGACTATTAAATATATATTTATATCCATAAACTGTATATTATTTTAAAGTATGTTTATTATAGAATATCAAAAAAAAAATCTGCTGTTTATCTATAAAAATATGGAAGTTATGGATTTATGACCCGAAACCGACTCAATCTCCACATACTCGTAGTGCGGCGCGGCGCGGCCGGTGTGAATAGATAGCGATCAACTATTAATATATGTATCTCTTTTACTTACACGGGACCTACAATCTTTTGTACGTTTCTTGAGCGAGAAAATCGTTGACAGCGAGGTGGGACAGGTGCCTTGAGCACATAATTTATTTGATAAATGCTAGTCGTGCCTATTATGACACAAAAAGGTACAAACGAATTTAATAAAAGCTAGGTCGTCTGTAACAAAATAGTTTGCAACATGATTTACGGTCTCGTAATACAACCACAGAAAGTCTAGCCTAAACAACTTTGTAATACGTTGTTTTTGGGTATTACTAAAAACTCCAACATATTGACATCGCTGAATATTATATACAAAATTAATCGATCTCTATGCATTTTAACACCATACTGCGACTACCAACCCGCCTGCCAAGCGGGAGGAGGCCTATGTCCAGCAGTGGACGTATTTGGCCTGAAATGATGATGATGATGATATACGAAATTATATGAATATTTACTTTGTAAAGTTTTATATTACTTTAATTATTGTGAATGTGAGCACTATGGTCATTTTCATTTTTTTCTTTCTCAGTTAGTTTTAATGATGGTGTGGCTCTTTGAGTACTTTATGCGGCCTATCCATATGTCCTTTCTTTGGTATTGTTCGTCAAGTCGTTGAGCTTCTTAAGTCTGAGTTGAGCTACACGATTACTGACAAATGCTTGCACTGCCTGGACAGGTCCACTCAAATTTGTGCGGTTCTTTCCTTAAGAGACCATTTTAGACACGGATATACATGGTTCTCACATGATCTGACCAAGATTATGTCTAGACTTTAAAAGAGACTTTGACCTCCGAGTTTTTTTCGCAATTTTTTCTCAGGGGTAGTCAGATATGAAATGTCGACTCAATCTAGTTTATTTTTTTAATATGACGTGTAAAAGTGATCCTGATATCCTATTTACAGAATAAACAATTTCATTTCCAAACAAAGGTGTTTCGTATTACGATTTTGTGTACCGACAATCCGACATACAATCAACTTATATCCTATCTTTCTTTTTAACTCAATACCTTTGCTATATTTTAGATTTACGTTTGCGTTTAATCTTCAGATTTTATGTTTTTATTTCATCATCAGCTTGTATTTTTTTTTTTGTTAAAATCGGGAAATACAGTTGTAATATTATGTTCTGTTTAAAATCATACGCTGTACTCTTTTATTTAAATCATCAACGCAAAAGATCGCCTTCGTATTAAATGCTTCAAAATTTCAGTTTTTTTTTTTTTAATAAAAACGCTGTCTAAAGAGCTCAATATTATTTTAAATATTTATTTATATTATTTTTTTTCCCACAAGTTTCGTAGAAACGATATAACTATTTAATTACTACACTGAAAAAACACTCAAGTCGTTCCTCGTAATTATATTAGGTAGCGTTGATTTGAAATGAATTTACTATCAAAGGAAAATTAATTTTCTCATTTTATGAAATAGTAAAAATAAAAATGTAAAAATATATTTGAATAAAGAAATAATTTAATTATTTAGGTACCGAGTATTACTTATTTGGAAAAAGAAAAAAAATAATGTGTCAAGGAATGAATTTTAGAATAAATGGAGCTCTGCTACGAGTATATAATTTTATTACGTACATAAAATAAAATTTCAGGTAATATTTCAGTGGCAGTAGGTAAACGTTTGTTAAATAGTTACTATTTAACAAACGTTCCATCAGTCGAGTACAATTAAAATTTATTTATTTATTATTTATTTATTTTACAAACACGTACAACTATCATCACAGGCTTAATTACCTAATACAATAGTGTATTCATAATAGCTTACAAAGGTTAGACTACAAATTATAGATATTAACCAAGACTAATTTTACAAAATGCGGCCCTTGTAAACTCACTCAGAGTACAGTTGAAGCAGTCATTTTGCTGTGACACCATATTGAATGTATACAGGGCGCGTGTCAGCGGCGTGTGCTGCAGCAGGCGTATTGTATTCATTATGATTTTATTGCATCATTAAAAATATTTTATTGTAGGGACTAAAGAAAATAATAGAGACCCTTTACTAAAACGTGTAATACATTATGGTTCAATTCAAATAATTCGAGTGACCTTTTTATAGAGACCTGAAAATCAAGAAATTGAGAAAATCAAAATGGTGGACCCATTTTGTCTGTGTCATAAGTGCGTGAGCGTGTTGCGGGAGCTCTAGGCATCAGTCGTACAGTGACAAATATCACCAAGGAAGTCTGCGGCAAAAGCGGCACAGAATAAAATAAGCCCTCAACGCAGAAAAAGAAGAAAATACCATACGGAGTAGTAACCAATATCGATAAATTTGATACTGACGCAATACGACGCCACGTATACTATTACTTGAGCAAAGAATTCCCAACATTAAGGAAATTGACTATTTCATTCCGCGACTGTGGCTTGTTTCGAGAACAGAAGTCTTCACTGGCGAAAGTATTGAAACGGATGGGATTTTCATTTAAAAGCGTACAAAAAAAGTGTTGATGGAGCGTACAGACATTGCTCTAGCCCGGTGTAAATTGTTAAGAGAAGCGAGATAGAGGACTGGGCAAACGTGATTTTTATTGAAAAAACGTGGTTTAATGCCAACCACACTTTATTCAAGGAATGGACTGATGATACTGCTGCGTCTGCCTCCATGGTGCCTATAGGGAAAGGAGAATGGTTTTTCAATTCAATTTAATCGGGTAGCACGAAACTTTGTGAAAGACATTTCCGTGAATGGACTTTTGCGCGAAAGGACAATTGCTCGAAAGCCACTTTCGCGACAAGACATTTCCGCGAATGGACTTTTGCGTGAATAGACATTTGCGCGAAAGACACTGCGCAAAGTCTATTAGAGTTCTCGAACAAAAAAACCGGCCAAGTGCGTGTCGGACCACGCACAATGCAGGGTTCCGTAGTTGGGAAGAATTTATCCCAAAAACAAACTTAACATTGTAGTTAAAAAACATGTTCTCCCATACATCTATACAGGGTGGATTTTTGAAATGGGGCAGTAAGGGCAGTTACCTTAACCTCCATTATCTGGGATTTTCAGGATTGGCACTTGTATAATTGATGAAAGAGATGTTACTAAAAAAACTTAAAGCTGGAGGTACCTACCTATATAAGAAAAAGTTAGTTGTCGTGTGATATTGATTTAAATGGGCAATTGACATTAATTCTTGCTACGAAAAGTTGTCAAATTTAAATAATTTTTATCTAAAAGGGTCGAGATTATTCTTTGCAAAAGAATTTGTCAAAGTAAAAGTTTTTCTCGAAGTAAATTTTCAGTAGGCCCGTAATTAAGTGTCTCTTTATGGATTTTGAATTTCAAAAAAAGGAGGCAGGTGGCATGGAACGTGGGCGGTTAGAACGAAGTTCCATTCGATGTTTGTTTATATTTGCTGTACTATTGACGAGTCTTTTTTTTTGTATTACATTCATACATAAACTCACGCGTCACGCACAATTGCCAACATGAAGGATTAAGTGCGGAAACCAAACCCGCTAACATATCACATATATTCACGCCTTGTTCCCATGGGGGGAGACAGAAACTATAGAACGCTACCTCCTACGCTCCTTACATACGCCTTTTGCTTCGCCTACGTTCATACATTGGTCATACACGCACGCCAGTTACAAGTACTACGCACTTGACCTTTCTGAAGAACATCACCAATTAGGTCATTATATTATTATGTCCTCCTGGCGTTTCTACTCACCTCTGCTTTATAAATACCTTTTGTTAGTCGCCTTTCACTCAGCCTCTCAACATGACCAAAGCATATAAGCATAATCTTTTTAAGTTTTGTCACTACATCTTCTTTTAAAGTGCACTGTTGCCTTATCACCTCATTTCCTTATGACCTCATTTTTCTGTTTTTTTTTTTATATCGTCACACTTATATAACTAACTTTATCGTCACATTTAGTTATAAATTCAACACTAGATATGATATGTGATGATAATATTTTTGTAACATTATAATTTAAAAGATTGTCCATGGGGGTTCTTGCCCGTTCTTCTCCAAATGTACCTACTACGCTTTGGAATGGGCAACCAGCTTCATATTTCTAACTGACCAGCTCCTTGACAATTCAAAAGTGCCTGTAAATGGTTTAAATTAAATAAATGCTTTACCATTAATAACCATAAATAACCATTTTTAGCAAGCTAAAAACTTACACTAGATGGTTCTGTATTAAAAACAAAAGTTTTGACACTTGAAACTGTCTTTTTCGGGCATTATCTTTTTTCGTTACGTGACGATTTCTGCCAGTTTTCTCTTCCCGCAAGCCGAGTTAAAGAACTTCGTTCCAATTATTATTTCTCAAGGATTTTCAAAATTAGATTTTCTTAACTAGGCCATCACTTTTGTTTTGTTACGAACGAAGAACTTTAAAAAAGTTTGGAAATTAAAAATTTTTGTTTTAGTCCTTTTCATGACCCTAAACCGTTTTAATTGGTGCTTATAAAATATAACATAAAATCGTAATCACACTTCAGGCAAGTTTCAAAATGATAATTTTATTCCCAGAAAACATACGATAAATTATGGACCTAGTACCTACTAGGTTTTTTTCGGGATTGATTCGGGACATTTACTAATAAAGAGAGAAACTACTAAATTAATATTTATTAATATTAATTTAGTAGTTTCTCTCTTTATTAGAATACTAAAATGATGGCTTGAAGCCATGCACTTCATTGTACCACGTTCATCACCCCCATTTATTTCATAATAATTTATTAAATTATTCCATACTTATGACAGCGTGACGTCATCGGAACGTGATAAGCACTCGCCGCATTCATTAATAATAATAATTAATATGGCGTCGCATCATAATTTGACGTGCGATGCGTGGGAACGCTCGTTTTGGATCCTGTTTCTACATTGTACTTGAATTAGAATTTATTATTTATGTATTTTGTTTTCTCTTCTACTCTTACACACGTTGTCTACATCTCTTGGTCTACTTTCCTATTGCAGATATGCTGGAAGAGATGTCTTTAGAAATAAGCATCACATTTGTACGTACTTTTTTGTTTGTTTCTTCTTGAATGTGTATAGGCGTGTATTAAAAATCCTAACTATTATTATAAATGCGAAAGTAAGTTTGTTTGTTACATGTTCACGCCTAAAGCACTGAACCGATCCTCCTGAAATTTTGCATATACGTTGTCAGGTGTACAGAAACGGATATAGGGTACCTTACATCCCGAAAAAAAGTACTGTTCCCGAGAAAAACAACAATAACGTTCTTATGATAATAGATGGCGCCACGTGTCTTTCGAATTATGATTGAATTATCTATATTATTATAGAAACTTTAATAGTGTGTTAAGAGTTTTTTGCCGAAAAAATAATAATTTAAAATAAATAATTATTGTTCGTCATCTGCCTAGCCTTTTCCCAACAATGTCGGTGTCGGCTTTCAGTCTGACCGGATGCAGCTGAATACCAGTATTTTACATATAGCTACTGCCTATTTGACCTCCACAACCCAGTTAGGTACTGGATAATATGATACTCCTTAGTAAGACTGGTTGTCAGACTTTCAGGTTTCTGACGACCCGTAACGACTGTCGAAAATCCACAAATGACAGCCGGGACCAACGGCAATTTGTACAGTCGTATAATGTTAATTAAAAAATTATTATTATCGCGTGTAATTTGTTTTCTATCATACACAAAGAGATAAAATCTGCTATGAATATGAATGCTTAAAATCAGAATGGATAACGACTTCTAAAACAGTTGATATCTCGTGAAAGTGATCTAACTACTCTATACTACTTAAAATACTTAATAGAAGAAGGTACCTATACAAATAAATAAAACTGAAGTGTTTGTTTACTTCTTAGCAGCTTCTTACTAAATGCATATGAGGGTACCTATGGCACTTATAAAAAATAATGAAATTTTTTGTTGTCTGTCTGTCTGTTTGTTCTGGCTAATCTCCGAAATGGCTGGACCGATTTTGACGGGACTCACTGGCAGATAGCTGATGTTACAAGGAGTAACTTAGGCTACTCTTATTTTAGAAAAAGCCTTACGGGCGAAGAGTGCAGCGTGCAGTAGGTAGTATTGAAATAAAAACTGAATTCCTGTGCAAGATGAGTGCTGAGTTCCTAAGTAATACTCACAAAACACAACACACATTGAAAAAAACATAGGCTCAGCAGTTTCTCATTTAAATTGCTGACACGAAGCAAATGATAAAAGTAGGCTTGTCAAAAACAAAAAAAAATGCCAAATCAATATAGTTTGTGGTAGCGGAAAAAACATATGTTAATCTTGAACATATTTCTCGGAACTTGGTTGTTACCAAAACACGTTTAAAAAACAAATCTCGATACAAACTAATGCTAAACTAACCCTTTACTTTGAGTTTCAATCCAAAATATCTGTATTAAATATCAACGTACGGTTGGTATTTAATTAATAACAAGAACGCCTTATTTGTATGCAGAAGTTGGTTGTTTTTTATTTTCGATTACCTATTCAAGTCATTTTTGAGTAAATAGATAATAATATAATTGCTTCATATTTTGCAATAAATTACAATCGTTGTGTCATCGCGCTTCTCTTTTTTTTGTATGCAGTCTGACAGTGACCGCGGGTTAGCTGCTGTCTTAAACATTTACTTTGGATGCGCTGTATTTACTTTAATTCAAACTATTTAAATATTCAACTAAGTATGCAAGTATCTACAACTAAGCTCTCATACATCACATCACACAAGTGCGCTCCTTCCTTTTGTATTTTGTACTTCCTTTTTGCTTTATTTTTCTGTTTAATTTAAATTAGATTATTTTTATTTTTATTATTCTTGGTTCAGTTTATCGATTGCATACCTGTTATTTATGATAGTGGAAGAGCGGATATCACCTAACACAAGCATCTTCTTGCTTAAAAGGTGATCTCCAACTCATTGTGTGTGTTATAATTGTATGTAATTGCAATAAACATTTTTTTTTTTTTTAAGCAGTTTCTAGATGAAGTACGTCCTGATACGCTTAATTTATTTATTTAATTTGAACACAAATGATTCTTATTGTTGTTAGTAACACTTATAAAACTATTTCAGTAACATTTCTCCTTAAAACAAAAATAAAACCAATTCAAATATCTATAAATATGTCCGTTCCCTGCTGCACCAGACCCGCAACTGTGCATTAATCTTCAAGATTCAAGATTCAAGATTCTTTATTTGTGGAAACATGAGTACACATACAGAGCATGCAAGTTATTAAATACGTTGTAGTTTATGACCAGTCATGTTTGGCCTTAGTGGCGTACAAATATTTAAATTTCAGTACCTAATAATGGTTATTGGATAAGTTTGAACAATTACATATGGACAAAAATAATAAATAGTAAATGTCAATTTTGTTAAGAATAAAATTAAATATATGGTCATAATTACGAAACAATTACTAAATATCAATTAAAATTATCATCATAGCAATAATATGTTGCTTTATGTACAGATTATGTCAAGATTATGTCAAAGATATATTGATAATATTAGGTACTAGATGTTGCCGTTAAGAAATTCTAGAATACTGTAGTATGCTTTCCCTTCTAGCAGTATCTTGACCAGTCATGTTTGGCCTTAGTGGCGTACAAATATTTAAATTTCAGTACCTAATAATGGTTATTGGATAAGTTTGAACAATTACATATGGACAAAAATAATAAATAGTAAATGTCAATTTTGTTAAGAATAAAATTAAATATATGGTCATAATTACGAAACAATTACTAAATATCAATTAAAATTATCATCATAGCAATAATATGTTGCTTTATGTACAGATTATGTCAAGATTATGTCAAAGATATATTGATAATATTAGGTACTAGATGTTGCCGTTAAGAAATTCTAGAATACTGTAGTATGCTTTCCCTTCTAGCAGTATCTTTAATTTATTTTTTAATTGACGGACATTAAGCTCCTTCCAACTTTTTGGGAGTTTATTGAAAATTTTAGGGGCCATACAGAAAACACTCTTGTGCAGTAAATGCTGTTTTCGATCTATGTAGACATAGAATACTGTCATCGCGTCTACTACGGTTGTGATCGAACACTTCTGATTGACGTGGAAATAAGTGTCGATTTGATTTCACAAACATGACAATGTCTAAAATGTAAAGGCAAGGCAGAGTTAATATTTTATATTTTTTAAAGTAGGGCTTACAACTTTCGGTTGACTGTAACTTAAACATAGTCCTGATACACCTTTTTTGGGCTTTAAAGGGTATGTCCTTGTCGGTTGAGTTGCCCCAGAAAATTATCCCATACCTTAAGTGTGAAGAAACCAAACCGTGATATGCCGTGAGCAATGATTCAGTGTTAAGCACTGGGACCAGTTTGAACAGCGCGTAACAAGAATTACTAACTTTTTTACTGAGTTCTTCCACGTGCGCTTTCCAGTTTAGCTTTTTGTCAATCGTGACTCCAAGGAATTTAGTGCTTTCAACTTCTGTAATAATTCTATTATTGTATTGGGTGCTAAGATCAGTCATAGTTAATAAACGTTGACTGAAGTGCATTACGTTAGTTTTATTAAGATTAATTTTTAGATTATTATTATTCATCCAATTTATTATTGATGTCAAAGAATTATTAATGTCATTATTGTAGCTATCTTTAGTATTACATTGAGTTGTGATAGTGCTATCATCAGCAAAGAGCGTAACTGGTTGGTCTACATGTTTAGGTAAGTCATTTATATATACTATGAATAGTGGGGGACCCATCACACTACCCTGGGGGACTCCATACTTGACTACTTGTTCGTGCGAATGAAATATTTCTTCACATTTAGTTTTAGCGTTTATCCTAGATATCTCCGTGACCTGTTTTCTATTACTAAGATATGTTTTTATTAATTTTAGAACATTGCCTTTTATACCATATGCTTCCAACTTATTTATTAAAATATTATCACGTAATCAAACGCCTGCGTCATATCACAGAATATGGTGCAGACGGGATTGGTTCTATCGACATTTACCATAACTTTATTTAGGAAATCGTAAACAGCCATATTTATAGTTCGGCTTTCTCTGAATCCTTTTTGTTCGTTAACTAGTATATTATGTTTTTCCAAATAAGCACTTAATTCTTTACTAATATATTTTTCAAAAATTTTGGAGAAAACACAAATAATCGAAATAGGTCTGTAAAATTCCATGGATTCTCTATTTTCTTTTTTAAATATAGGTTTTACAATTGATTTTTTTAAAGCATCAGGGAATATGCCAGTACTTATACTTATATTAATCAAATGGCTTAAATGCGTACAAATTTCTGGAGCCACCAACTTAACAATTTTTGTTGATATTCCGTCATGACCCACGCTGTTCGTATTGTTCAATAGTTTGATTATTCTAAACACGTCCTGCGGCATACAAGGGGGCATAAAAAATGATTTGTCTCTATTTGGGATTTTTGAAGTGACTTGATTTCCTGAATCAACAAGTGGCAAAGCTCAAAAAGTGTTATATTAACAAGTGCAGTCGGAAACTTAGCAAAGTAATTTTACTTCTTTTACTGCCTCGTTGGTCTAGTGGTCCCAAGCGCTACTGCTGAGTTTGAGGTCCTGGGTTTGATTCCCAGTTCGGGCAAAGTGTTATTGGGATTTTCCATTAGGAATTTCTCAGTAGCAGCCCGTAGTCTGGATTTGTGCCCGGTTGGTGGCAATAGGCTCGCCCCCTAATTACATGGGACTTAAACATTACTGGTGAAATGTGGGTGTACTATAGATACACCTCTGCCTAACCCTTCGGGGATTACGGGCGTGATGTTATGTTATGTGTGTGTTGTAATTTTACTTCGGAAAAAAACTTTTTTAAAGATTTCACGAAAACAAAACTTTAACCTACGATTTCTATGCAGATACACGTGTAAGCAGTTTGTGCCTTTCACTGAAAACCGATACCTCATAATCAGCCTATAATATAACCACAGAGGCCTGTGTCCCAGCAGTGGGGTTGCTGGGACACCGGCCTCCTCTCTGTGAGAGTGAGCCGAAATCCACCACGCGGGCCCAGTGCGGGTCGGTAGATGTCACATGTCTTAAAATTTTTGGTTCTCGGACATGCCGGTTTCCTCACGATGTTTTCCTTCACCGTTTTGAGAGCAGTGGTGACGAAATAATTTACACAAAGTAAAGCGCTTGTCAGGGTTCGAACCTACGACCTAAAGCTCGTAAATCGTGGCGGTTACCACTGAGTCACCAGTGCTCTAATCGATACCTACTTACTAACTATTCTAAGTTTCTGACATTATTGTTATTCCAGTCCAAAGTGGTACTTTTAGAATTATCGGTTGAGTCACGGGACATCCTTCAAATTAGCTCAGGGGGGGCCTAAAACGGACGCTTTGGCAGAATCATAATATGATCTGCGTACAATTCATATATCCCGTAATTCATCTGTTTAACAGCTGCTATTTGACATTAGACTTCATTATAGCAATTCATAATTTATGGACCATTTTACGAAACTTCATAGAAAACTGTCAGAAAGATGAATTGCGGGATATGAATTGTACGCAGATCATAATATGATTCTGCCAAAGCGTCCATTTTAGGCCCCGGATCTAAATTAATCCTACTTACAAAATATTTAGATAATATCTTGAGTTTAACAAGTTTTTTTTATAGCGGACTCTGGTTAATCACTGTTCTACCTTCCAAAGTAAAAACCTTTTCCCATGGTTGATATTATTCAATGATAAAACATCTTCGATTCTGTATTAAGAATTCCTCCGTTTATCAAACTCTATTTTGTACTTGACAACTTGACAGCAGCATTATTCTCTGATTTAGTAGCATACTACCTGCTTTATTGTTAACAGAGCCCTACTGGCAGGTCTGATTGATAATAAATATGCCAGGAAGATGAACCATAGACTGACACGACAAACAGAAAGTTTTTTTCTCAAATTGATTTCAGTCGGGGAGGAAACTTGTAAGTCACATTCATCTTCGTAAAGTTCGTCTATTACCAATGGGATTTCTTCATTTGAATATGAACTCTTTCTCGTTTCAATAAAAGCTAAACGTAACCTTTGTGATACTGTGTGGTTTTATGCAAAGCTTAAGCCATACTCTGTTTCCAACGCTCGTTGTACGTCAGGGATATTCGACCCAAATAAACGATACGACGACGATTCGACTTAAATATCAATTTAAATAAACTAAATAGATAACCATTATTTATGTAACGCACGATTTCCCAACTATTGTCAACCATTCGTGTTAAAATTGTGTAAAACAAGAAGACTAAATATTTTGATATGTTATGAATAATATTTACATAATTACGCTAACAGACTTAAAATATAATTACATGTCTAATATAAAAAGGAACTTTTAAACTTTTTGTACTTATTATTCTTTTTGCACGGTGTGTCTATTGTGTACTTTTAAGTTGGCTTTTTTTTTTTTGGGTGGTAAATTATCAAATAACTTCTCCCGCTCTGGGCGGAGCCGGAGGGATATTGGATAGAGAGACTCAAGACTCTGTGTCAGACTTTTACTCACTAGAACCCACCCATGTTCCTTCAGATGCCTGTGTGCCAGATCTCTTTCGACCAAACTCGCTACTCTGGCAGGCATTGGCCCTATCGGACCCCGTCAATTGGTGCTGACATCTCTTTGAGGCGCGCGTGGAACACAACGCACCGTTGACCCTGGGCTGGTCCTAATCGGACGGCGACCTACCCATCGCTCACCATCCGCAAGCCCGCACCTGCGGTGGTCGGGAATCAGCCTGCAACTCCCGTCCCGTCCGGGTGTTGCCCGCGGCGACTAGGGGCGCGAGGGCGCGAACCTTGCCTCTCCCTCACGCGTTCCGCCTGCTACTTCGCGAGCATTACTACTTCGCAGAAGGAGATGACTAGCAACCCGCACCTACTTCGCACGGATTTTACAACTTGACAAAGCATCAAGATTAATAATAATAATAAAGTAAGTAATAATAATAATAGTGTAATATTAGTTTATAATAATTAAATAATTAAATTAGGTTAATATTAATGTACTAGCAATCCAGGATGAGAAGGACCCTATCTCCTAACCCTGGTCATGGTCTACCAATGGGTCCATCCAAATCTGTTCAGCCATTTTAGCGTAACAAACAAACTCACTTTCGTATTTATAATATTAGTTAGGATGAGACGCATAATCCTTCCGTAATAAATCTTCTAAGTGATGGTGAAAACTGCATCAAAATCCATGGCGAAGTTTAGAAGAACAACGTGGTGACAGACAGATACGAAAATGTACAGATACTGCAATCAATAATTATTTTTCCATTCCTGTGTAATGCCACCATAAAAGAACATACCTTTAAAACATTAATGTGCCTGGTCATAACTAGAATTTCACAATGATCAAAAAAAAAAATCAAAGCACTTACTTATTTAAATTAAACCAATTACAGGCATTTTTTTACTGTCAGAGAGTCGGTCAGTTAGTCAGAAAGTTGAAGCTATTTGCCAATTCCAAAACGTAGAACTCTATGGAAAAGAACAGGCAGGAAACTTCACGGACACTCTTTTAAATCAAGATATTACATAATCCTTGGTACATTATTCTTGTCGCTTCTGTATGTGAGAACAATGAAAACAAAAAAAAAAAATCAAAATAAAAGATTAAAAGATTACAAATAAGCCCTCCAGTCTCAACTGACGGCGCCCGTTCACGAACATGACGCGTGGATAATCACCATCCAGCTTAACCATTTTGTAGGGAACCGAATGATCCAACACACGCGCCACCATCAGCGAGACATTTAAGTGAGCTTGATTAGGTACTTACCCGACATTTGTAGTCCTTCGCACATGCTAGTGCGATTTCGCGACGACGTGTCCAGGCGTATTCGAAATACACTTCCAAAGGCCTAAAAAAAGATAAAAAGAACATTCAAATGGATATAAATAATTCTTCAGTAATTATAGACCAACGGGGCAGCTAAAGTCAGCTAAAATGTATCATCATGACGTAGCAAAATTAACGTTTATTAATCGTTGTCAAGCTGAAAATTCATTCGAGGAAATATTTTGATGAATTTGTTAGATCGTTAAGCAGAATATGCTTAATTATACACCAAAATTATTGTAACACAGCTCATAAATAAAACTATTAATTTTAAGTGTACAGCCAACTTAAAATACAGGATTACGTTAAGTTGGCTGTACACTTAAAATTAAAATACCAAAAAACCAAATGTGTGTATGTGATACACATAAAATACAAAATGTTGTGTCAGAGACCTGACACAACATTTGGTATTTTATGATTTATCGCAATATATATGAAAAGTGTCACTATATGAAAAGTATCACTACCACTGTAATTTTGTTTTCTTCTTATTCATTTGTTTTTTACATTTTCTAATCACTTACATTGGAAGAGGTGCTGTGATAAATTTGAATTTTAGGCAGCCAATAATGATATGTAGTTTTTTTACCAAGCACAATTTAAGCAATGGTACGAGCGAGTACGGGCTACATTTTGTATGTACAGCCATGCTATACAGCGGGTTAGGTAAAACGAGGGACATAATGAGAAAAATAATTACCCTACATAGTGCAATACCTATACTATCAAAATGTAGGGATCAGCCGATTTTTAATCAAATTTCAGAGTTGGTCCCATTGTATAAGTTGTTCATTTTTATGAGTAGTACACTCCTTTCAAACTCAACTCAAACTCAAAGCATTTATTTCAATTAAACCATTTACAGGGACTTTTGAATTGTCAAGAAGTCGGTCAGTTACAAATATGAAGCTACTTGCCCATTCCAAATAGCAGGTTCCTATGGAGAAGAACGGGCAAAAAAACGGCCATGGAACGGCGGTCGGGAACGGGCTTTAAAGTATATCCCTCATTTAAACTAATATCTTGTATAAAAGGTACTGTGCGGCGTCTGATATCACAAATACCCGCTCTTATTTTACAAGCGAATTTACTCCGGACGGATTGCTAACATTTTAAAGTTCGAAATAGATCGACGAGGGTCTCAAAACCGCAAATGTCCTTCGACTATCAATAAATTAAATGTATGTAGGTTGGCTCGTCCCTGAAACGCGCACCTTTTCGAACAAGAGAAATATACGTAACATTTTCGGCCTCTACTCTCGGTATATCACTTTATGTACGGTGAACCGGAACGCGTGGTCGCGCAGACAGATGGTTCCGGTTTACTGAACAAAAAGCGCCATGTGATGCGACGATCGCGTATTCGCGCGACGATCACTTTCTATTAGGAGGCGGGGTATGACGCGCACAAACGCGACGTGATTGATCGCGCGAATACGTCACAGTCCTTTAAACGAGTGCACGATTGCGTGGCCGCGCGACAATCGCTTTCGCGCGGCCATATGCTAAGAGATGAACATCCATCTAAAATCGACCCGAGACTAGCATAGCTTGACCCTGCAGCTCGTTTGTTCGGTATCAAGCTGTTTGCTGCGAACCCCCTAACCGTATTGCGGGCGATGCCACAAAATTTATTTAACCGACGAAACAATTAAACATTCCCAGGACATTCCTAATAAATTCAATTTGTTGCGTCACTTACGATCTAGTTTTCTATTTATCTAGTGGCCATTTAATGAGAGAACAATTATTTAAACAAATAATAGTAAAACATAATTATCCTAACTAAATAGCCGTTTACTGGTATCAAACGTGAAACAAAGTTACCCAAGCCTTTTAATAGATAAGTATTTTTCATTATATTTTTTCGTAAATACCAATTGTATTCTCGAAATTTGTCTTAGAATAACTTAATTTTAATGAATATAGTAAGTTTGAAGGTAATATTTCAAGAAAACAATATTAGCCCGAGTAGCGGAAAATTAGGAACGTCTTAGATCAAGACAAAAAAAATCTTGAATTGAAGTACCTTATTATACAAATGGCTTTATTGGTAACAGCAAGATAGATCAGCCTATAATCTAAAATTACCTGATCACTATAAAGGTAATGGATTTCTCTTTTTACTTAAGATATTACCTCTCTACATTCTGAGAATTGGAAAACGTTCATTACTTCTACAAGGACATTTAAGCCAAGTTCTTATATTTCGGATCCGAGTACCTAAGTACCTTGCGAATGACATTATTTAGTCAAGTGGCTTGAAGATGACTTTCAATGCCACGACCCGCGTGTTCAACACTCGAAAAATATTACCTGGCAGTATTTCCGACAATTGAACCAGAAATTAAAGCCTGGCTCACTCATGCATCCAGTTCAAAAATCATAACCATGGTAAATGACGTCATCATTATTTTTCAATGCAGAACAGTCACAATCGTTACTCCTAAACAATTCACTGTGAATTATATAATTAATCAAAATGTATGGCATCTAATGATTTTTGCAGAAATTAAAGCCTAGCTCATTCATCCATCCAGTTCAGAAATGAATAATCGAATAAATTACAAACCATAGTCATAGTCATGATAAATCACGTTATAATTATTTTTCAATACAGCTCAGTGACAATCGTTACGAAAAAACAATTCACTGTGAATCTGTGGGATTTTTGCATCAAGGGCTACTTTAAAACCAAACATTAAAAAGTAACCAATTCAATAAGTGTTAGATATTACCTGTTTAAATCCTCTCCTGTACCGATTGTTCATGTAGCAGTATATGATGGGGTTGTAGCAGGAGTGTGACATAGCCAGCCAATGGCAAGCGAACCACATGTACGGCATGCCGGGCCACGTGGCCCACCTTTCGTCCTCTTCATGTATAGTCCATAAAACCTGCATGTAAACAATTTGTTAAAGTTCGTAGCACAGCCGTAATGCGAAACCCTTTATGCTACGAAAGTGCTACGGCGTAGGCGGCGTAGAGGGCAAAGAACTTTTAATTTATTTCAGATTGTATTTTATTAAATCTTTTATTAACTTGTAGTTTATCTATTTAAAATTAGGTAAAGTTATTTTGTACCGTATTTCTGACAAATAAATAGTTTGACTTTCGACTTTAACATGAATTGCATTAGCGTCGCTAAGTTTTTTCACGGGGTACCTTGGAGCTAACCTCGTAACTGATAATAATTATACTTAGACAAATGATTTTCATTTTTTTTACGTCAATTTGTTGTGGCATGGTCTTGCTTTTAATTCTAGGCCATTAAAAAAAAAATGCTGTCTCTTAGTTAATTAAAGATAGGTACGTTTTTTTTATTATTTTGCAACAACCATTTCAAAGAATGATGGCCTTTTCTTCGCCCGCCAACTTTTTAGAACTGTAGTCGGCTATGCAAGTTTTTAAAAACAATAAAAGAGAGAAATCCGTTTATATTCGGTTTGAATAGGATGCGGGCAGATAATCTTAAACAATCCTTTTGATCTTTATAACAGCTATTTTGCTTGGAATTTATAAAGCTTTGGACACCATATAAGAATCTACTAGCTAAATCTATTTAATTTTCTACACACCCTCTCACACACATACACTCACTTCCTTCACCTCACACACCCAGAGGACAGTAGCCCATTCATTATTTATAAGTTTTTAGTTCGTAACCTCATGCTTGCATACCCAGTTTGAGGTTTTGAGGCGCTTCTTTTACATTTTATTGTATAGATTCAAGTTTTATATCTGAACAGACAGCTGTCTGCTGGGGAGTTTGTTTCGCCACTTCTTCTTCCCAGCTAAAGCACTAGGAAGTGGTGAAGGGTGGGCGTTTTTGGGGGACTGTCTTATGTAATTTTTGACGTTTTAAAAGTGCTGATTCTCAGCCTAGTTTGAATAAATGACTTTTGATTTGATTTGCTGCGTGCTGGTACACAGGCTATAAACCTAGTTCGGCAGCAGCAGCAGATGCTAATATTTGGCACGATTGTAATTGATTTACTTTTAAGCATATGTATAAAAGCTAACCCCAATTGTGTAACAGGTTTACTCTTCTTGATCTATTTTTTTATTTTATTATTATTAATATACAAGGTTTATCTATTCATACACGAAATGTCTTAAGGGGTACTCATCATTATAAACAACTTTTACTATAGCACCAAAGTTGAAATCGAATGCTTGTCGAGGAGCTTGTGGCTAAGCAATAACTGCCGCACGGGTTGATCGATCAGGTTAAGCTACGCTTGCCGCGGTTGGTCCGTGGATGGGTGACCATCTGCTCATACCAAGATTCCTCTGTGCCTCGGAAAGCACGTTAAGCCGTTGGTCCCGGCTATCATTTGCAGATCTTTGACAGTTGTTACGGGTCGTCAGAAGCCCAAAAGTAAGTCTGACAACCAGTCTTACCAAGGGATATCGTGTTACCCAGTAACTGGGTTGTGGAGGTCAGATAGGCAGTCGCTCCATGTAAAATACTGGTATTCAGCTGTATTCGGCTAGACTGGAAGCCGACCCCAACATAGTTGGGAAAAGGCTAGGCAGATGATGACGACCAAAGTTGAAATCGCGAAAAAAAAATCAGCTGTTCCCTACATTTTGATGAATTAAGCGAACATGAATAAAGTTGTTCATAATGATGAGAACAATGACCCCTTAAGAGATTGCGTGTAAGAATAGATAAACCTTATATATATATATTTATTTATTAAGGCAAACCCACCCCTTTGGGAGGCTTATGTCTACTAGTGGACGTGTTTCGGCTAAAATGATGAATGATGATGCTGATTTTTATTAAAAATATTATTATTCAATTTCTCTAAAGCATTTAATTAATGTCTATCTCTTCTAGTCTCTACGGATATCTGTGATATAGCGGTACAGTCAGAGACAAAATTCTTTCGATTATTTCATTTAATTTAATAGAACTCAACTGTTCTTTAGAATATCACCATAAGAACATGAACAAGTTACAATAACAAGTTTATTAGACTAGTCATTACCTTTTTTCTACTCTTCAAGTATTTAACAAATATTTTATTTAGTTATATGATATACTTTTTTACTATGAAGGTCAAAAATTAAATGTATAATACCACTTACATATGAGGACACGGAGGCCCTCCTGAAGCACACATCATAACTCACTCATTCACGAGTATACTTATTGACATGTACAAGTACACACCCCACACACACACAGACACAACACACAAACAAACACCCCACACACACATATCACACATACCCAACTGACATAATATAACATACACAAAACATACTCATTTAAATAAGCTAGCTGATGTAAGTAATAATAAATACTGGCATAATTTTTATATTATTATGTGAATGTACATTACGTAAATCTAAGTTGCGGAAGAGTGGAGTGTCCGCATACAGGCAGTTATTAGCTTAAAATGACACTTCTATCACTAGCTATGTAGTACAAAGCTTGTTAAAGAAAATAAACTATTTGTATTTTGTATAACCGCCATGCACAATCTAGCGTGTATAGCCTGCTTAACTAATGTAAAGTAACGGCTCCCTAGAAGAGCGGTAGCCACCATATAACGTCTGCAATTTACCGGCGAATGACGTCACTGAAACGTTAGAATAGAATAGAATACTCTTTATTATGTGCACCATAAAAGAAACAACGTTACGACGTTACAACGTCAACGTTAACGTTATTTATGAAATTTTGTTGGTGTGTTTTCCTAGAGAGTGTTTTTTGACACCGTAAAACTACACCTCGCTGGCATCATTGTCATGACAGCCGTCACTGCGGCCGTTATGTAGCGGCCGCCGTCCTTCTAAGGAACCGTAGCCTAAATGAGAGTGACTACTTGCAATAAACAAGTTGAGGGGCAGCCAGCACATCGTGAATACTGTCACCACGATCACCATCATCTTGATCATCTGAAATAATAACATGTACTTAGAAATAAGAGTTAAAGCACATCTGTAACGGACGTGCGGGATTTTACAGTCGACTGCACGTTAGTAGTAATACCTTGAGCTGGCCTAGTACGGAGTTTTAAAAGATTAAGAGGCCAGTTTATACTGGAATTGTTACCACTGACGGGCGGCCTGCTGTAGCAGTCCGATAGCACTAAGAACTGACACTACATAAGAGTAAGTAAGTATGATAACCTTGTTGGCAATTATATTTTCGAGCCGTTTGGGGTTGAAACCCTCGGGCCGTGGGGTCCGAGTGCTCATGGTCTGTTTAATGAAATCTCAAAACGGCTAATTGACACTTCCCGTGACCCAAGGGCTGGCTTTTACCTTGGCCAGAGGCTAAGCATTGCCATACAACGTGGCAATGCCGCCAGTCTCTTGGGTACATTACCAGTCGACAGTGATGTGGATGGATTTTTCGACGCCATATTTTAATTTGTGAATAGTTTTAGATAGGATATAATTTTATTACTTTTATTAATGAATTAAGTAGGTTATTTATGTACATATTATTTTATAAACTTAATTTAACTTATGAACGTAAGCAAATAAACTATTTCTTACACTACATAAGAGTATATTTGCACTAAGTATGTCCTTCGTAGACTTTGACGCCGCGTACGCATGCTGCACTACAGTCACAATGTCACAGCACATGCTACCCGCATTTACGCTCGACGTTCGTATAGTCCGGGCCAACGCTGGATTAGAACCCACCCTAAAAACCATCGTCAATGACGCTACTTAATAGTAAGTTACGAAGTACAGCATGCCGGAGTAGACTATGTCGAAATTGACTCATGTCGGACTAGCATAGTTGTCGAATAAGTATGTGGTCGAAGTTGCATCCTTTCCTAGTTAAGTTATGTCGAAATTAAGACGTGTCGGAGTTCCATATTGTCGAAATTTAATCTTGTCGTATTACAGTTGGTCGAAATTGAGTTTGGTAGTCTACAAACTCAAATCACCAAGATTAGCCTGAATTTCACAGCAGTAGTATATCAATGGCAGTCTGTACACGATGCGACTAACTAACGCGTTATTGATTAACTGGTTCGTGATTGGTTGCGTCGTGTCGGACTGCATGGATGATGGTTGTGCCAGGTCATTAATCATTTATCAAACGCTAGACATCAGCTTCAAGTTCCATATTATAAATGGCTAGATAGTCATACATACCAACAATACTAAAAGCTGCACTTCCGGTCTCCTAAATCGAGCCGTCGTGCATTTTTATGATACCTACATTGATTAGTCAAAGAAAAAGTTTTTATGCAGTTTTAAAGCTGATGTGAAAAGTTTGCTCAAAAAGTCCGTCATTCTAGCGTACCAGAGCGGGGGGCTGTTGCGTTGCGGCCTCGCCGTAGGTGAGTATAAATGTTCCTTGGTTGTGGCTACAGAAGGAATACAAAAAAGGCATTGGCGCGAAATCTTTAGAATTTTTTTCTCTAGTTACAAATTGAATTGGTGACCGTAATTTATTTTACAACAGTAAAAATGTCATCTAGTGAGAATGGAGACCCGTATTCGCAGCTGGAATAGAAATGAAAAGAAATAATTTTCAATCTGTCAGTTGTATTTCAAGTTCAGGTGTATTGGATTATTTTATTTTCACGGAATCGTAGTGAAAAGTATAATGTAACACACGGTGCTAAAAATCCATTATTACTCGGTTTCTATTTACTCCGTTGCTAGAGTACGGGAGTAAAAATACCTAGTATATAATGGGTAATTTTAGCCCCTTGTATAAACTATCTACTATTATGACCAATGTTCGAAATTTGATTTCACGAATTTGAAAGAGAGAAGAAAAAGTCTGTTTGGTTGCTCTTAAAGAAGCAACAAGCTTTTGTTAGAACATCTATAAATCAATAGTTATTTCGTTGTTTGTTTTGTTTTTCATAAAAAGCGCCATTGACTTCCGTCTACATGGATGCCAACTATGCCTAAATAACATATGGCACTCGGCAATAATGTAGCTTCCTATCAGTAAAATGACTTTAATATTATCGGATCAGTACATCCAAAGATACCTCTTCCAAACAAACGAACAAGTTTACCGCTTTATATTATCAGTTTAGATTCTTCTAATTAGTAGGTGGGCTCAGGGATGTTCCGCCGCAAGTTTTAGATAATGAGTCTATTTCATTGTCAAAATCTTTTCGGTATATTGGATACAGTAATTAATTATGTTATCAAGTAATAATTATTGGATATACAAGCTTTGTGTATACGACGTGCTTATGAAGTAAATTTTGAATTTAAAATGAATATGTTCTTGAGTACTTTTGTAAAGTGAAAATGGTCTGTCACTCTAAAATTTTCTCAGAATATATTTTTGCTACGATCTATTTCTCCCTGTCGTTTCTTTTACGAGTATCTTACAATAATTAGGTTTTATTATAGAGAGGTGCTCGTGGCTAAATGATAACAACCGCACGGGTTGATCGAAGATGAAGCTACCTGTGCCGCGGTCGGTTTGTGGATGGGTGACCATTCATTATATATCGAGACCCCAGAGCACGATAAGCCGTTGGTCCCGGCTGTCATACGTAGATCTTTGATAGTCGTTACGGGTAGTCAGAAGCCCAAAAAGTCTGGCAAACCGGTCTTACCGGTCTTACGTGCTACTCAGTAACTGGGTGTGGAGGTCAGATAAGCAGTCGCTCTATGTACTGGTATTCAGCTGCATCTGGTTAGACTGGAAGCCGACCTCAACATAGTTGGGAAAAGGCTAGGCAGATTGAAGTAGGTTTTATTATTTTTTAAGACAGGTAATTATGATTTAACAAAATTAGGCAGCCTAAAAGCTGTTCCTTCAAAACTAGATAATTATTATTTTACTCCGTAAGTAAAGTAACTTTTACGAAACAGAAAGCTGTCTATTTTTGGGACTCCGTACCGTATGGCGATACCAAAATAAATTGGAGGCTTTTTCGTAACCATTTATTTCACTACTAGCTGCACCCCACGGTTTCACCCGCATAAGTCTCGATCCCGTGAGAATGTCGGGATAAAGAGTAGCCTATGTCTTTCCTAGATAGAATTGAATTCCGAAAAGTCCTCTACTTTTTTATATTTTTTTCTGTAATTCTGAAATCCTAAGTAATTTCAGTGCAAAATTGCATTCAAATGTGCGTATTAGGTAATTGAAAACTCTGGCTGAAAATATTTTTGATACATAGCTTAATTTATTTTTAAACAATTTTTATTTGGTTTGGCGCTCTTATTTTGGTTCCGGCGCATTGTTGCGCTCTCTTTTTCGCATGTGGAAGTAATTGACTCTGTCACTTTCTAATGCCCGCCCGGTTTGCTATAATTTATTTTACAGCACTTTGTGACCTAAACCCGCACTTAGGTCACGCTTTCCGTGACTTGAGTAGTCCATTTTTACACCGTGCAAAAATGAAATTTTTACAGCGTGCAAAAATGAATCTATAAATTTTTTTCCGTGTCTAGTTTGGCTGAATTATCGCGACGTAACTAGGTACGAAGTTTTTTAACAATGTGGCCAATATAGTTCGTCGTAGATCGAACATTTCGTTTTATTGCGAAAACGCGACATGCGCGACAATGTGGCCGCAGCATCATTGTATCTTGACAGAACCAAATGGCAGCCTTAGTTACGATTTTGGTCACGCGCCTAAATAACCTTGTAGCGTTGACCCTTGTCAAAATATTGTTGGGTGTACAGTTCGCTTCACGAATTTTGTCATCTTGCAATTGGTACCATGTGACATATCAAATGACAGGGCTTTATGTAAGGACTTAATACCTATGTTTTTTTTATATAATTTTATATTAAATAATTTTAAAGTTATTTAAAAAAATCGATGAAAATTTACCATTCCCCCGACGTATCTCCGAAACCACTAAGCCTAAAAAATTAAGAAAAATGTAGAAAATAGTTCTTTACTTATAGATTACAGGAAAACCTATAAGAAGTCTATGATCTTAAAATAACATGGTAAATCTATCAATATTGTGCGTACAGCACAATATTGAGAGAATTACTATGTTATTTTCACCTTACATTTGCAGTTGGAATGTATGAGGGAACATGTATTTCCAATACAATGTTAAGTTTGTTCTTAGGATAAATTAATCCCCATTGCGGAACCCTTCATTGTGCGTGGTCCGAAACTCACTTGGCCGGTTTTTTTTAAGACAGGTATTATGATTTAATAAAATTAGGTAGTCTAAAAGTTGTTTTTTTAGAACTAGATAATTATTATTTTGCTCATAAAGTAAATTAAACTTTACGAAACAGAAGCTACATATTTTTTTATTATTGTTCATCAAAATCAACGACGAACGCTAGCACTTTCACTCAGTCCTTAGTTGAATTTTATGACACCCAAGACGAGGTACCAGCGTATATTTTTAGGTAAAAACTTGAATTTACAACATGGTTCGTCACTTAAGCGAGGGTCAATAATTCCTCATTACTGCCTATAATATTGTTAGACTTTTCTTTGTACGTTTTTTTTTTTTTTTTTTTTTATGTTTAGATTTTGTGGTATCAATAGAATAGAATAGAATAGAATAGAATATTTATTTGCCAGAAACATGGTATGTTTACAAAAGGTGTTCGTATTATTGCATAGTGCTACATGTCTCACCGTTTTAACGGTATGCAAATCAAGTTACAAATATTATTACATACAATCATTGAAGTACATCAACAAGGACCTAACATTATTATTTAGAATGTCCAACACGAATTGGCCGACACGAACGTAACGTTCGTGAAAGGTTCCAATGCACATATCATCATTCCTGTAGAATCAACACATCATTGTGTCACTAAAAGTATCTAACAAACTGCGCTAGAGTTCCAAGAATATTTTGGCCAACCTACATTTGCGTCAGCGTGAAGACTTAACATTTATTTTGATGGGAATATCCCGTTTATTACGACAACCGTACCGTTTAGTCTGACAACCAGTCTTACCAAGGGGTATCGTATTACCCAGTAACTGGGTGGTGGAGGTCAGATAGGCAGTCGCTTCATGTAAAATACTGGTATTCAGCTACATCCAGTGAGACTGGAAGCCACCTTCAAAGGTACAGTCAAGGTTTATTGTTAAGCAAATTACCTATATCAATTTGCCATGTTATAGCCATTTCATACAATTGCCAAAGAATGACAGTTGTGATTTGAATATACTGTCAATTTACGTTGGTAGTCAATTTTCTTAGCAATTAAATTCCCTGACTTTACAAGGCAAAGCATATTTATTTATTGGTCCGTTTAGTTATGAAATAACCTCATGATCAAAACGCAAACGGTGTAACCAAGCGTAGGTAGGTACTGTCTTCATATATTTCAGCCAAAAGAAACTCGCCTCTTCCGGTAAAGATTTCAGAATCTTAAAAACATCATCAGACCATGTAATTGCTTGTTTACATCGTTGGAGACAGCATTTAAGCAACAATAGGCACGCACTCTGAGAGAGCCTTTGGGTCAAGGCCGGGCTTCTTAACCGTGTCAGGAATTGATTTCGCTTGTGATCGGTTCTATACGGGACAAGCCGTATGCCTGACGGTATTTCCCATCGGCGATAATGACGAACTTCCAGGCAAACTTTCTTACACTATTAAACCCCTTTCGGGGATGAATTTCCAAAAAATCTTCTTTTGTGCTAACTTTCGTTATACAGGATGTTTGGAAGCTTACCAGCTTTAACTGGGGCACTGTTGGTAATTAACAAAAAAATTGCAGATAAATAAAACCTACATTGTATGATATGTATGGCTCAAAATGCTCAAAATGGCGTTAACTATCACCCCCTTAAGGGTTTCTTAAAGCTTCCAAACAATCTGTATAAGGGGCTCGTGCAATTTGTATGCTTCAAGACCCAGTGATTTAGGACGTCTGCCAGTGAATGAATAAAGTTAAGATTTTTATTCTGTAGATTAGTCATGTCCTATACTGACTCGTATTGGTCTAGTGGTCGTTAGTACGCCAGCTAAACTTAAAAATCAAAATCAAACCTGTGAAGCTACCTTATATTAAATAAATAAATAATAAATTAAATATTTTATTTCACATAAACCTATTTAAATCTAGGTGCATGCACAGTTCTAATTGGTTGTTTCCTATGGAGAAGAGCCGGCAAGAACCTCCACGGTTACTCTATTAAAAATAATTGGCTTTTACAATGTTTTTAATTTGCAGTGTTAAGGTGATCCGTAAAAAATGAATTATAGCAAACTGGGCGGGCATTAGAAAGTGACAGAGTCTATTACTTCCACATGCGAAAAAAGAGACCGCAACAATGCGCTAGAACCAAAATAAAACAACGTAAGAGCGCCAAAACAAATAAAAATTGTTTAAAAATAAATTAAGCTATGTATCAAAAATATTTTTAGCCAGAGTTTTCAATTACCTGCAATTTTGATGAAAGGATTAGGATTTTAGAATTACAGAAAAAAATATAAAAAGTAGAGGTCTTTTCAGAATTAAATTATATGTAGGAAATTTAATCCAATTACGTTTTCCTTCAGTCAGAGTATTATTAAAGTAGTCAATAAACATATATCCAAAAATTAAATCCATACATGCTGTAATAGTGAAATAAATGGTTACGAAAAAGCCTGCAATTTATTTTGGTATCGCCTTAATAGGTATGGAAGGACAGTGTAGGCCCGTCAACATGTACCAGGTACTTTAAAAAATAGAAAATGGTCTAAAAATCAAAAAAAAACAGTCTATTAAGCCTACTTTTTCACATTCACAAAATATAAAAGAACATAAGATTTCGAGCCTCGGATGTAAAATGTTATTGGGTTCTTCTATGAGGAATTTCACACTGGCAGCGTGGACTCAGAATTTGTGCCCAGTGTTAGTGGTGTTTATTCCAATAGGCTCACCTCCCATTACTGGTGAAATATGAGTGTTGTACAATAACATACGTGATGATATGGTATGTTACTAATACTAACCTTACGTTTAGAATGTTGTAGCCGGGAGTCCCGTGCGTCTTGCGCCTCCCCCGGGGGCCGGCCACCCCACACGGCGTGCGCGATGCGTGCATACGTGCACACAAGCGCGCCCAGCGGCAGAGCAAACTGCAAGATCAGCAGCGCGCACGTGTACTGACCACTCTGGCCCACGTGCTCCCACTCCTCCAGACAAATGTCTCTGTGAACACGATGCAACGAAGATGAATAAGAGGGGGTCTACTACGAAGTGATAATCCGAAGTATCGGCCAAAAGTTCGGCCGTTTATAACTTCCAAAGTTTCCTTTTTGACTTTGAATCCTTACCCGACTTCAAGTCACATTTTTGACATAGGCTTATCTCTTTGACCGTCGTTTTTTTTTTCTTTGTCGTAGTCAGCCATGGTTAGGCGTAGTCAAGAAACGGCCGAATATTCAGCCGATACTTCGGATTTATGTTCGGAGTAGACTCCCAGGCCTTATGATACGCTGCTACGGGCTGGCTTATATCTAGAGTCTGACAGTCTGTTATGGCAAGTCTATGATGTCGCTTCAACGTCACTGTGTTAAAATACCGCGCGACGCGACATCGCAACGCACCGGGTAGCAACTCAAAGTGATGAAGGCGACGGAGCGACACCGCTCAAGCGGCCAACCGGAGCTACAATGCATCGTGTGCCTTCTCTATATTAGTCTTCATTGTTTTTTGAAGTTTACACAACCGTGTTCATTAAAATTTAATTATTCCTTTTAATTAAGTACCACTCGTTTGGTCTCGTGTTAAATATTGTTGTAAAGAATAACAATTTCTTTACTGTGAATGAAAGGTATGTTAAAGTGAACAAGATCTTGTAAGAAAATGTTAAGTGCTCAAAGCGAATTTAATTATAAATACGAAGTAAAATAATTAGCAATTAACTTAACCAAGATCGCTTAACTTACGCTTTACACAGCTGATGCCAAGGGGTTGGCCGCTGCAGCTTTGACACGACAACGATGGGAGCCGCAGTTGTGAAGGCGCCAACCCACACCGCAGCTACCACCATTTTGGCCGCTGCCTTGCCAAGCCTGGGTCTTAGTGGCCGCATAATGGCCATGTACCTATCGATGGATATCGCTAACAAAGTGTACGCACTCACAAGCACTGACACAGCTTGTGTATAGTTCACTATTTTGCACATCACAAACCCGAACGACCAGTACCGCAGTATCAACATAGGCACGAAAGAAAATGGCACACAGAACAGTGTCATCAGTATGTCTCCCACGGCTAGGTTCACTATAAAGTAGTTCGTCACTGTCTTCATACGCGGTGAAGTTTGTACCACGAAACACACTAATCCGTTACCTATAAGTGCTACTAGAAATACTATTGAATACATCAGGTAGATACAGCCTTGGAACAGCGATGATGTCAGGAAGTCTTCTGGATAAGACGAGGGATCGCACACATCGTATCCTGGCCACGTTGTATTTGTGGAGTTCGTTATATTATCATTTTGTTTCTCAGTTCTGCTGGTGTATGCTTCGAGTGCGTCGTATAAAGTACTCGTTTCATAGTCGAAGTTATTGGTGTCTAACATAATGCGCCAGCTTTGTATTTTATCTCCACATTGTTTGTGCGCCCTTAGGTTCTCCGATGCATTTTACCTGAAAAGGAAAACCTGTGTTGTATTTTTCTACATAATTTTAAAATACTTTTACAAGTCGGTATAACGATATTAAGTCTAAAACTTCCGCAATATGGTCATTAGTGTTATCAAATCTATTCGTTTTTGTTGCATGAATTATAATGCTAGGAAATCATTCAAGATTTCCCATGTAGGAAAATTCCTTATCCACAAAATTACATCATACATGGATACGGGTCATTATGAAGGCTAAAAAAAGAACAAAATAAATCCAAACGAAATGTTTTGAACGTAAAAAATTCATAAAACGTTTTTCGTGGCGAGAATGTTGGTTTGAACGTAAAATAGCCGGGTCAGAGCAGTCGTAACTCGGTATAGTTTACGATCATACAACAGTACCGAAACATCGTGTATGACCTTGCTCCTTAAATTAAATTCACACCACGAATATAACGGAATGTATGAGACTTTGTCTTTGACAAGACTTTAAACAAAAATATAAATAATAAAACCATACAGAATTAGAAGAGATGTATTACTGAAAAATAATCACACAGCATAATAGTAGTATACAGCAAGAAGTATTTGTACGCATGTGTGCGTAATGAGATGGCCGTCAAACAAATACAAATCACGGATTTGTTGCTCGACTAGTGGCGTCATTAATCGCTCATTATTATTAGTTTGGCGGTGCACTGACGTACTCTATGAAAACGAAACGTGCGTTGTCTTACGCAATCGGCTAGTTATGATTAGTTGACCAACAAATCTGGTAATAAGTGAGATATTGCGAGTACTTACAACTACAAACAAACTCTTTCGTAAGGATACACACACACACACACACATTGAAACATTAATTTGGAGGGGCGAGCCATGTTATCGTAGTTTATCTCCACCCCGCTGCTTAACACAATTCCAATGAGCAGTTACGGCTTTAGTCACCTCTCCTACCGCCACTCGCCGCGCAGACGACGAGGAAGAAACTAGCCATCAACGACTTTTTCGCTCAAGAAACGTACAAAAATTTTAGGTCCCGTGTATGTAAAAGAGAACATTGTAATTTTTTTAATAATAATCTTTTATTTATTAAAAACGTTTACAAAGGGTGTAGGTACATTTAGCCAATAGTAGTATATATCCTTTACAATTATAGTGCATAATAATAAACTAAATCTAAAATATTTTTAATTACAGGTGCAAGTAATGATGGTTCGGAATTAAAATGTTAGGTAGCGACTCGCCCGATCTATGTTTATTCAAACCTGTGTTTCAGGCCAAAGTTATATAAATAGTTGATCGCTGTCTGTTCACACCGCTGACGAGTACTTGTGTGTCGTAGCGACAATAGCTATCAAAGAGAGCGAGCGAGTTTGCTCGGCATCGCTCGCTTGGCGGACAGAATAATCGCTGAGAGACTCACGCTTGTTGCATACGCATACCATCGAGTATTCGCTCGTCGCCGTCGCGCATTTGCTGCTCATTGCTCGCGAACTCGTTTTTAGGGTGCCGTAGTCCACAAGGAACCCTATAGTTTCACCATGCCCGTCTGTAATTCTCGATACAAAATAATTTTTTTTAGTTTACCCCCTTGCACGTAAAGTGGATATGATATTTTTTTTCACGTCTATCCCATGTTGTGGAGTATCGTTAGATAGGCCGTTTAAAGGTCTGTGAAGACAATTTTTCGATTCAGGGATCCGTTTGCCTAACATTAAGCTTGAAAGTGCAAAATTTTGTTAGAGTCGTGTGTGCCCCTCCCACCCCGCCAGCTACATGGTTGTATTTGGATATGTGAAAAAAATCATGGCAGTAGTATATATAACGAAATTAAAAGGAAAACTATCACAGCTAAGTAGGCTTTGCAAGTAAACGAGTAATAGTTTACCAGCTTACATTTGTAATTGGAGAATTGACCGTGACGTATATCGATGTATGGGAGAACATGTTTTTCAACTACAATGTTAAGTTTATTTTTGGGATTTTATCCCAACTACGGAAACCTTTGTTGTGCGTGGTCTGACACGGACTTGGCCGGTTTTTACTTGCTAGCTCTACTTGCTTCACACAGGTGGACAGGTGCCTTACGAGGTTATACGAGTACTGTAGCGCTTTGCAATCAGACTATTATTAGCGCCAATTGTGTTAAGATGGTTCATGCTGATAGATATGTGATGGTATACATCAGCATTAAGTTCATGATGGTAAATTTTTAGTTACTTAGGAATTTAATTTTTTTATTGGTATTTCAAATCACTGCATTGTATAAAAATAAATATCAATCTGCATAGGCTTTTCCCAACTATGTTGGGGTCGGTTCCAGTCTAACCGGATGCAGCTGAATACCAGTATTTTACATGGAGCGACTGCCTATCTGACCTCCACAAACTCGTAACTGGGCAATACGATACCCTTTGGTAAGTCTGGTTGTCTGACTTTCGGGCTTCTGACGATCCATAACAATTGTCAAAGATCCACGAATGACAGCCGGGACCAACGGCTTAACGAGCTTTCCGAGGCACGGAGGAGTCTCGGTATGTAAAGATGGTCACCCATCCACGGACCAACCGTGGCAAGCTTAACTTAGCCTAATGGATCGACCCGTGCGACTGTTATGAGCTCCTTACACTGCATTGTATAAGTTTGCATGAAATAAAGAGGCTATTATATTTCTATTTGAATATAATATGCTCAAAAAAAAAACGCCTTTTGAATTGACAGACTATAGCGATTGACTGCAAATTCTTTCACAAGAAAACCAAAAAACATACTAGCAAACTTCACTTAAGTCTTGAACTTAAAGTCTTCAATTAAACCGCCTCTGTGAACTAGTGGTAATGCAGAAAGAAAAAAATGAAACATAATTTTATTTGTCACAGTAATACGTGCATACGAAAACATAATAAACTCGAGTAGGTATACATTACACAAAACAGATCTATACTCGTATATGTTATGGACCAAGTAATAAATAGGGGCATTTTTCATAACGCCCGCGCATTCTGAATAAGTGGAATCCCCTTTAGGCGCTTCAGAGTGGATGCTGGACGCTGACCCTGTGTGTGAAAATGACAGACTAAAAGTTAGTGCCAAGGACATCCGAAAGATTTTGAAAAGTGTGAAAGGTGGGAAATCACCGGGACATGACGGGCTCAGCGTCGAACATCTGCAAAATGCAGGGCCGCACATGTCTAGACTTTTGTCGATGTTTTTTAATCTGTGCATTGGACACTCCTACCTACCCAGTGAACTAACGAAGACAATATTTACTCCCATAATAAAAAAAACAAGACGGCAAGATAGCTCGATCAAATGAAATTATAGGCCAATCTCACTGGACACCGTTGTTGCAAAGATTCTAGACAGTGTACTTGAGGCTCAGTTAACAGAGTTGGACACCTACAGGATGCCCAGTTTGGTTTTCGCGCTGGGCTTTCTACAAAGAGTGTAATAGTGATTCTAAAGCACACTGTTGAGTATTATACGAGTAGGAAAACGCACATTTATGCTTGTTATTTAGACCTTACTAAAGCATTCGACCATGTTACTTATGATAAGCTCTGGGATAAGTTTAAAGAGACGAATTTACCTACCGAGACAATTCGTATCCTAAAGTTTTGGTATCAGAGTCAGGTCAATTATGTAAAGTGGGCTAGTATCTTATCGGATCCATATATATTACAATGTGGAGTAAGACAGGGTGGATTATCATCCCCAGTTTTGTTTAATCTCTATGTTAATGCGCTAATCGTTGAGCTCAGCAGCATGCATGTCGGCTGTCACATAGACAATATTTGTGTAAATAATCTGAGTTATGCAGATGACATGGTGCTGCTGAGCCCAACGATCGGTGGACTTAGGAAATTAGTTAATGTGTGTGAGACGTACGAACAAGAAACCGAAGAAACAGTAGATTGTTCCGTAAAAAAAAATGCTTAGGTGTCATTACCCAAATAGAAAACAGAGGAATACATGTGTAATTGTGTATAGACTGAACGCCAACGACCACGTGGCCCCGTTTCCTCTTATATCTGCATTAGCCAAAATATGTATTAAAGTATGTTATTCTTAGAAATTAACGAATAACAAGTTGTTTGTTTCCATTAGTGTTGGCAGCATACCTCGTTTAATCTTGTTCGTGTATTAAATCTGCAATTCAATAAACATTTGTCGTATAATACGTGTATTTATTGTTTGCTGTTTGTTCCGTGTGGTGCCAGACGTAAAGAATAGCACCATCCTATGTCTTCCTGTGGGTGTCGTAAAAGGCGACTAAGGGACTTACTAGACAATGGGCAGCAGCGTTCTCTATGGATTTTAACACAGCATCCAGCAGTGGACGTCTTGTCGGCTGAAATGATGATGATGATTGCTTGCTGAACCAGTTTACAGAAATAAGTATCATTTAACATTTAAACAGGTTTAAATAACTTAAAACAATTAACAAACTAAAATATGGCGTCGAAAAATTCCTCCGCATCGCTGTCGACTAGTAAAGTACCCAAGAGACTAGCGGCATTACCACGTTGTATCTGGCCAAGATAAAAGGCAGCCTTTGGGTCACGGGTAGTGTCAACCAGCTGTTTGAAGATTTCGTTGAACAAACCATGAGCGCGGGGGTTTCAACCCCAAACGGCTCGAACATATAATTACCGATAAGGTTATTATACTTTCGCCGTTTGAGGTATTAGCAGGCGCAGCAGCAGCGCCAGCACAGCACGCCGAGCCAGGAAGATGGGATAGCGTCGGAGTATTGATACACGTTGCTTCCCACACTAAAGACCTACCCATCTTCCATGGGAATAAAGACATGCCATCCGGTCTCTTGCCAGCGTCGCGTGTCAAGCCATTGGGAACGCCGACGTTGAAAAGAGCTCTTCAGATGATGTTATCAATGTTCGCGTGCAGCGCTAAGTGACCTGCACTTCGGCTGCAAGACAGGCCTTGGTATCCGAGACTGTTGACAACTTCGCCACAGTGACAGCGTTGGGGAGAACAACAAGGAGCTCCTAGTCGCAGGGAAGCAGTGAGGTAGAAAGTAGTCTCGTCGAACGAAGTGCCTATGTTCGACGACGGTAGTGCATGAAGCCAAAGACCCGACTCCCACTTACCCACAGCCAGTGGGCGCGCACGCTCCGCAGTAGTAGCAGACGTGTTAAGTTAATTGTTCTGTACTACTCTGCAGAGCAGGTCATCCCACCGTCTCTGGGATGATGGATTGTCGGGTGGACCTGAATTCAGGCAAGCGAGTCTCCAGGCATCCTTAGCCTCGGCTAAGCACGGCACATTAAAATTAATCAGTGATTAATCTAGGATTTTCCTGATTAATTTCTCAGTGCCGTGGACCAAGGATATGAAAGCCAGTAAACTAGAACTAGAAATTTTGCCGAGGCCTCCCATGCGAATGGGAAGAGTAGCTGGTGCCCAAGGTCGGTCGTCCATGGCCACATTTCAAATCGAAGTTAATGTATAATTTGGTCCATTTTGTCTAAAAGGTGAGTGTGCTTCTGCTGTAAATGAGAAGCACGAAAGAAATATTTAAATGTGTGTGTGTTTTTTTTATATGTTAATTAAGGGCCGAAACAGCAGTTAAGGATTAAGTTTATGGCCGAATGCATGTTAATTTGGAGCAATCTTTCCGAAACGTCATTGAAATTTTGTATTTTTTCCTCAATAAAAAAGGGGAAAGGAATTCTCAAAGGTTGGAGTTTATCTCTATAAAACCCAAGGAGACGAAGAGGGCTTTTTTCAATAATTTTGATTTCTTGAGCTTTTGCTTAGTAGTTAAATATAAAACTTTTCAACCAGTCGAATCTTGCAAAGTAATTGACTTAAAATACTGCACACCCCGGTATATTTTAGATAGATAGATTTTATTATATTTATCATTTAGAAAAATAAAACAAAAGCGAAAAAGCAAAGCACAAAGCACATGTGCTTTTTTTGCAGTGCTATTAACCCTTTTCAATTTACAATTCACTGTAAATTTACAATTTGGTTTTTTACTTGTGTCACTACATAACTGGTGATAGCGATGCATTCTGGATTGATTTCCTGCTGTACACACTCACACACACACACCATAACATCACGCCAGTAATCTCCGAAGGGTTAGGCAGAGGTGTACGTATAGTACACCCACATTTCGCCAGTACAAGACATTCATAAACGAGTTTAAATTAACTAAAACGCTGGTTAAAGAGCTGATAAGAATTTTCTAAAGGTCGCTGAATTTATAACTATATCGGGCGTTAAGGGATAATTTGACATAGGTACGCAGAGGCCAAATTGCGACTGTCGTTGACCCTAACTAATTAATTGCCTTAGCATTTACCAATATAATGAATGCCTAATTAATTAATGAGGACTAAAATGGATGAATACATTACAACACCTGAGACAGTGTTGGTGACCTTTGGGTTATTAGGTAATGCAATTAATTAGGTATTCGATACGTAACGAGGCTATTAAGTTCACGCTAAACGGTTTACATTGAATTGTATTATCAGCTGTGAATGCTGTGATTTGGTAGCTAACAACAAAAGTGGTTGGATTAACCAGCCGAAATGTGATTCGACTAGGCCGGCAATTGACCCCGTGGCCGTGAGCGAAAACACGGTTTAATCGGAATCGAAGTATATTGCTAATCCATTGCTTCATAAGTTACAAAAAATTGTCTGCTCAAGAACATAAATAACGCAATGAATGGACTTCTTGGCGGGAAAGTGAAGCGTCATGTTAGCAGTTTTGTTTTATTTTCTAAAATTTGTGTTTAGCTGAATATTAATGTGTAATAGTGGTGGATTATTAACCATTACTTGTTCGTGAACCTGCATTAGCCGGCAAATTAAACAAAACAGTGCAACATCACTTTAAGTTCTCTCAAGAAGTCCGCGCGAGGTGCGTGCCACGTCTTTACTTAAACTCAAGGGCAGCGGGCGGGATGTCATCTATCATCTTTATCACGCATTGAATGGAGTTCATTTCATAATTTTCACGTGTTTCCTAATTTTACATGACACTGGCTAAATGCACAAACCGTGCGAAGTCAAAAAAAAAAACGCAGTGAATGTTGTTGACCTGTCAAATTGAAACCGGTTCCTATTGATAGTGTGTTACGCAATTAGCCCGCTGTTTCCGAAACCGCATTTGCGTCCTTTTTGAAACCGCATTTGCAACCACACCTTTCGGTTGAGCAACCGTTGTTGATTGCGGCTTAACAGGCCACTTCAAGTGGACTAGGAAGACAATATACGACATACTAAAACTTTCACAAAAAAAAAATAGAACTAGGTTTTACTATATCGTCCGTGTGGTGCCGGACGTAAAGAATAGCACCGTCCTATTTCTCCCCATGGGTGTAGTAAAAGGCGACTAAGGGACTTACTAGAGAATGGGCAGCAGCGTTCTCTATGCATTTTCACATCATACTGCGATCGCCAACCCGCCTGCCAAGCGTGGCCAATATGATAAACCCCCCCTTTGGGGGAGGCCTATGTTCATCAGTGGACGTCTTTCGGCTGAAATGATGATGATGAGGTATTACTAATTAAGCAATCTTTAATATTTATTATTTAATATTATTATTGGTGCTAAGAAATAATTTGGGTCACGATTCATGATTCTAATAGACTAGTCAAGTATATTTATCTAATCTAAAGGGTTTAAATTAAACTGAGCAATTATTAACTATTACTAGTACTTTTGTTTACAAGGCGGCGAGATTAAATCGCAAAATGCCACGAACCGCTATGCAATCAATCAAGCCGTGACTCCAAGGTCTTAAGAGAAATCAATCTCTGAACTTTGAAGTAAATAGAAGAAAATTAAAGGTTTTAAGCGAGCTCTTCCCGATCCGTCTATCGTTAACGGGAGCATGGTAGAAAATTTTGTTGTTTCGTTCAGCGCAAGTGAGAACTACCAACAAGCAAGTGAGAACGCGATAACATTAAACGAATAATAGTGTTCGAAAATTTCATAAAACTTGTTCCAGGAAATACGTGTTTTTGCGTAAGCCTTACAAGTTTGTGAAATAAATGTTTATCATTTAAAATTTCCATTACACGTGCGAGGTTTCTATCGGGATGTTTTCTTTACTTTTACAATTTATGAGTACATTATGAACAGCCAAAGTTCAGGTAAGATTTGTGCAAAAAAGCAGATTTTTGCAGGCTTATTCTGAATTCTTTTCTTCTATTTTTTTTTTGCTAGATATAATGCAGAAAATACCTATTAGTTCAAAACTTTCAAAGAAAAATGTGTAACAACGCCATAATCACGTACGAGCGTTTGTATGAAAAGTATGACGGGTTGACTGATAGATTGAAACCGAAACAAATAAGTTAGAGATAAAAGTTTATCATGAAGCAATACCTCACTACGCTTATCAATAAAATTGAAATTGTTTGTATGTAGGAATATGTAACGTATAACAATAAAAATCCGGCCAAGTGCGTGTCTGACCACGCACAACCGTTCCGTAGTCGGGAATTTATCCCAAAAACAAACTTAACATTGTAGTTGAAGAACGTGTTCTACCACACAACGATATACGCAACGGCAATTAAAAAACGGTAGAGAAAGTTTGTAATCTATTTGTTTTTATGTTATAAAAATACAAATTAGCGATTTTCGGACTTTTTCTTTTACTTCTGCTGTGAGATCTTGCTTCTTGCCAAATTTCATGATTATATGTCAACAGGAAGTACCTATATACAGGTAGTAGGTAGGTAGGCTATAGGTTTTGATTTATTTGCGAGTATCAAAATATGTCGCAAAAATCGCCGTATTTTTTTATTGCGTATTTTAGAGCTCCAAGGGACCGTAGACTTACGTAATTGATATTAATTTCAACTTGATACGTCCAAGCGTTCCTAAGAAAAAGGGGTCTTGACAGACTGACAAACAGAGAGACAGACGGACAATGAAGTGATCCTATAAGGGTTCCGTTTTTTTTCTTTTGAGGTACGGAACCGTAAAAAGAAAATAATATTATATAAAAAACTATGAAGAAAGTATTGTTGCGTAAATACCCTAGAACAAAATGAATAAAATAAAATAGATATATAAGGTAGAGACTCGCATTTTCCCCGGATAATATTACTTTTCATCTTCCTCGTACATTATTATACAATACAGCACCCACAATAATATGAAACAAACACTGTGGACGTTTGTTATTCTATGTTACACTTGATCTTCCTGATTGTTTGCATCCACATTTAATATAAGAGCCAAGTGATTTTTTAAATATCTTTTATCAAAATCTTGTGTGTAATATCATTATATACAGGGTCAAATTAAATTAGCTAGCGAAACTCCGCAGACGTTACGGGTATCGATATCTAAATGTGATAAAACAAAAATAAATTAATTTAATGTTTTTTTTTTTTTTGTGGGGCCATGGAGCGTAGTTTGTGTAGTCACTTGAAATATCAGTTTTTTTGTTGTGTAAACTTCACAGGCGTGATGGGTATCGATATCTAATCACGATAAAACAAAAGAAAACAGATTTTGTCAACTCATACTGCTAGTAACAAAACTACCAGTAGTCATTGACCCCCAAAAAATGCATCAAATATTTTTAATTTTATTGTGTTTAGTTATCGATACCTATCACGTCTGCAGAGTTTCGCTGGCTAATTTAATTTGAACCTGTATATCAACACGTTGTTCAACGTTACCTTTGGACATTGACTCAGCACTCGGCCCGGCTGACGCGCGGCCCAGTTAAAAATATTGATTTGGTTGCATCTCACACGCATAGGACACAAAGATTTTATATAATAGTGTGTGTGAAGAAAAAGTAGTATAAAAGCTGTATGATATTGAAAATAAATCAGTTTTTAATTTTATATTCCTTTCTCTTTACTCCTCACCTTTAGGCATCTCTGATCAGTCTCGTGAGTCTGCGCGACTGGCAGTGAGTGTACCCTTCCCAAACCTGGAAATCCTGTCAACTATCCGTCTGTAACTTTAGGTCGCATGGTGCAGACATCCTGAACTTATTTATATATTTATTTATCACATACTAGGTATATGATAGGATAGGGCTGTAGGGCTTGTAGGGCTTATGGTCGTAGGGACTGTTAGGCTTGTAGGTCTGTGTAGGTTCCCTTAACTTATCATATATTTTCATGTACTGTCACACCCTTACCAATATTGCGGCCTTATGTGACGTTTGTTAAGGGTGGACGTACACACGTAAAGCGAAAACTTTGTACCCCTTTTTACGAAAATTATGCAGACGGAGGGGTATGAAAGGCACAGTTAAATTTTATACGGAGGAGGAGTGCAGAAAACTAATATTTTTACGTAATGTGCATTATAAAGAAATTAAATTGATAAAAAAACATTACACGCACTACTATGCGTTAGATACACACACATAGTACCAGGGCCTCATGATTTGAAGATAGAGTGACAGAAGTGATATCTTGAGCACGGAATAATTAAGTACTTTCTAATAGCATTGAATTAGTAAATACTTTATAAAAGCATGGAATTAGTGTACCTACTCATGGAATTAGTAAGTACTATATAGATTGTAAGTAGAGGGGTCGAATTTTGATCAGTGGGCGACCACTAGTTTTTTTAAAACACTGTACTGGTGGTCTTTTCACATCATTGTAAAACCTATTCTATTAGATCTATAATTTCATTAGAAACTTTCTTCATTTATTATGCAGAAGCTGTGATCGATCAGGCATCGAAGCAGATGGGACTGTTATATAAGTTTCCTCAAGGCATTTTCCTGTCATAGACACAACATTATATCTAGAACTACGCCCGCTTCCATTATTCCGCTTGATTTATTTACAAGCAAACTCTTTCCCATCTGGCTATAACGGCATCGACAGCTTAGGTATTGCATTTTAATGAGAATATAGCCATTTATCCGCACTTAAGCTTTAATCTTACCGACTAGGCAATTTAATTCAATTCTCTTTTCTTCGTAATTTTTTAAAACTCACACTGAAACTCAAGTTTGTAAAAACTTTTTTTAAACTCACACTGGAACACAACTTGAAATTGGTCTTATTAAAATAAATATTTTGACTTTGACTTTAAATACCAATCTTCACTGTGATAAAGTATTGCAACCGCGAGAAGGGCTCGATAAAGTGACAATGGTGAAAAAGAAAATAAATGAATGGGACTGACCGACGCTATCGAAAAGCTTAGGTATGTCAATGTTGACAGTCGTTAGACATACGAAACTTACGAAGCACTTTGAAAGACTGCCACTTTTTATTTATTTTTATTTTTTGGCAACTGAGCCGATGTCGACTATTCTGCCAGCGTCATGTGGTGACGGCAACGCAACCAGGTGAGCCGTCATACTTTGCACTTTGTGGTAGATAACTAATTATATGTCAGTAGCCACGAAAATCACTTGTCTATGCCCTCAGAAGTCTGAAGTGTAATAAGTTGGAAGGTTCTTCCATCATCCGTCAGTCTGAGTTTTTTCGGGGTAACAAACAATAACGAGGGAAAAAGTTACCAAGTTTACACGAGCGGAAATAATTTGCATTGGATTTAAACTTAATTGGCATTTTAGTGAGAAAAGATCTTTAATTTCTTCTTTTTTTTTGGGTTCAAAATAGGAAAATTGTCTGCTGGAAAAGTTTACACAAACGTAAACGTTTTCATAAGTCATTTGTCTTCATTCTCGTGAGGCCTTTTGTCTGTGCTTCCTTTTCATGGAGCTCAACTTTACATAATTGCAATAATTAGCCCATTAGTCCAGTGTTTACACAATGTAAATTGTCTTTGGTCCGTGGCCCTGACATCAATCAATGGACAAGATTGTCAAACTTTTATTGTTTAAATACGAGACTTTTGCCTACTTTGTATGTGTGTAAGTGTATTTTATTTATGTTATTTTTTGTAATGTGCGTTTTGTTTGTGCAGCAAACAATATTTCTTTCTTTGTTTCTTTCTTTTACAATGGAAGCCCGTCTATCTTTAACATACATTCACTTTACGGAGTGTAACTATTAGAACCAGCACTCTAATTGCCTGACACACTACCAATCAAAATCTGAATGAGTTTGAAGTATACTGCTAATCCATTGCTTCATATGCTCGAGAAATTTGTCTGCTCAACCACGTAAGTAACGCAATGAATGTTGCTGAACTGTCAAAATGAAACCCATTGCTACTGACAATGTGTTACGAAATTACCCCGCTGGAATATAAAATACAGACGCCAGCAGGTCAAGCTATCCGAAATTGTCAAATTTTCCCAATCAATTTTGAACCTTATGCTTTAACGATAAAGTTGAAAATCTTTTAAACAAATTTGCCAGATTGTAGAAGCTTGATGTGCGTCGTACAATGAAACCTCCTATTTTAGTTCGGGAACCCATGAAAAATGAACACATTTTTCTTTCATTCCCTTTCTTGAAATTCACTAGCTGCAGAGTATTAATTTCTTACAATGGCAGTTTTAAGCTTAGTTGGCTATATAGATAGAAATATTGACTTGATAATTTTTTAGACATTTAACTGCCGGAACTCGACCAAGTACTGTTACCTACAATATAATGAATTTTATTTCAAATACATTAAAATTGTTATACGTACAATACGAGTATATGACGCAACTAACTATTTACACTATGTACTAAATTAAATGACTAACTAACTAAATATTCAAACACAAAAGGAAACTTAGGCGTCGAAGTGCTTACGGGGTTACCGCACGGTCTCCCGTGAGGCGGCGAGCCTCCTTGCCGGACTGCCGCCATGGGATCTGGAGGCAAAAGTCCTCGCGCACATCTGGGAGTGGCGCGAGGAGGCGAAACGCCGGGGTGAAACTCCACTCGAGAAATCACGGCACAGCGGACAGAGCTCCGCCGGGATCTCATGGCGACATGGAGAGTGCGATTGTCGCAACCCAGCGCTGGGCACGCCACAATTGTGGCGATAATTGCCGTCTTTGAGGAGTGGCTAGAGAGGCGCCACGGCGTCCTTACCTTCCGCCTGACGCAGGTCCTCACCGGACACGGTTGTTTCGGGAGGTTCCTGTTCAGGATAAAACGGGAGGAAACGCCCGGGTGTCACCACTGTGTGGATCGCCCGGAGGACGGTGAGCGATAGGTAGCTCGCCGTCCGATAAGGACCAGGCCCGGGTCGACGGCGCGTCGTGTTCCACGCGCGCCTCAAAGAGACGTCAGCACGAATTGACGGGGTCCATTAGGGCCAATGCCTGCCAGGGTTGCGAGTTTGTCTGAAAGGGTTATCGTGGCCCTGGCACACAGGCAAATGAAGGAACACGGGTGGGTTTTAGTCAGTAAAAGTCTGACACGCCCTCCCGCTCCGCCCAGAGCGGGAGAAGTTATTTGATAATTTCCCACACAAAAAAAAAAAGGCATCAAAGTGCTAACGAGCCTAGAAGACGAGAAGACTTGAAGTTTTGTAATAAATAAATAAATAGGTAAATAAATTAAGTTCATTAGTTCACACAGTACCTACCTACTTTTGGATTTATTTAATTACTTAGTACTTGTAGTAATTACTTTGAAAACAAAATCAAATAACATAATAAAACAAAACAACATTTTAAATGGTTTCATTAGGTATTTAGTTACTTTGATAGTCTGGTTTGGAAAATATTATACATGAAAAAATATAAATGCAATGATTTGTAGTTAATTAAATACCAAAAGTATTTCTTATATTCACAGTATTCTATTTAATACGTACCTAGGTCCTTAAAATAGATAATCAATCTGGCTAAAAGAAAACAGTTCTGCAGCAAGAACTAACCAATGGTGATGACCTGTTGTTGTTATTGAACGCTGTTACTAATAGGGCACCTATATTTGTTTCATGGCTTGTTCGAGACACCCCAGACTCACTTTGTTCATCATTGTAAAAGATATGTAAATACTAGCATCCGCCCGCGTCGCCACCCTCGTGAAATTTCATGTTTTAACATAAAATGCATAAAATATATCTTATTATGACACTAAGCAATACTGTAGCTTTCCATTAGTGAAAGAATTTTTGAAATCGGATCGATCGTTCCGAAGATTACCCCGTCTATACAAACTTACAAACACATTTTACCTCTTTATAATATACTAGCTGCACCCCGCGGTTTCACCCGCGTAAGTCTCGATCCCGTGGAAATATCGGGATAAAAAGTAGCCTATGTCTTAATCCAGGATGTCAGCTACCTCCATACAAAAGTGAAGAAGTAACAAACATACACATACACACACACACACTCACAAACTTTCGCCTTAATAATATTAGTGTGATTAGTATCTTATTATATAGTATCTTAAGTATCCACTAAAATATTAAGTTGAAGACATCAGAGTACTCGTATTACAATAAAGTAGCCTTTACGAACGACCAAACGATTATTTTACTTTGTATCAGCAGAACAAAGACTTCAAGTCGATACAACTCTGTAGGCAACTAGAATCAATTCTATTTTTTTGTAAATATTGACGTTCAAAAGTGCCTCTATAATTTTGACTGTGACTTTGACTTTAGAAAACTTTGAAGTAGCGTTTCCCGATCAAATCAAATCAAATCAAAATATTTTTTTTCACATAAACCTACATGGGCGTATGAGACGTCAGAAGCTAGGTGCACGGTTCCAATTGGTCGTTTTCTATGGAGAAGAGCCGGCAAGAAACTCCACGGTACCTCTTTAAAAAAAAAAAGTTACTAGAAAAAATACTTCATAATATTTATTATTTGAAGCAAATAAATATCGTTTCATCTTCAAGTATTTTCAACTGATGCACTAAGTTTGTATCAGTAAAAACATGGACTTCAAGTCGATACAACTCTGTAAGAAACTTTAAAGTACGTTTCCCGATACATCATAATATTATTTATTTGAAGCAAATAAATATCGTTTCATCTTCAAGTATTTTCAACTGATGCACTAGAAGACGTGATAAAAATGTTTAGACTGGAACCTAAATAGATAAATTGGCTAACAGATCTAGTATTATTGGTCAGCAAATAAGAGTTAGTCGAAAATATCAAGATGGTGACCGGAGATGTCCGTCTGCCATTGAAAAATATTTGAAAAAAGAACTTTCAATTTACGTTTTGGAACGTAGAAATAGAAGTGTTTACGGTCAAATGATCTTCGTTTAATGTATGCGGATATCTTGTTTACGAATTACGTGAAAATCTCGTTGATCTCAAGAACGACTAGATGTATTTTGATGAAGTCTATTTTTTCTTGCTTCCTAATGAAGATTTATATTCGGAAATAAACCCGAACTTTAAACCAGCCGATCCTCCGCTATAAACTGCTGGAACACGTCTAGGTATTTACTACCGATAATGTTGTTTCTACAGTGATTACAGAGTTTACTAGGTATTTACTACCAATAATGTTGTTTCTACGGTGATTACAGAGTTTACTAGGTATTTACTACCAATAATGTTGTTTCTACGGTGATTACAGAGTTTACTAGGTATTTACTACCAATAATGTTGTTTCTACTTTGATTACAGAGTTTACTAGGTATTTACTACCAATAATGTTGTTTCTACAGTGATTACAGAGTTTACTAGGTATTTACTACCAATAATGTTGTTTCTACGGTGATTACAGAGTTTACTAGGTATTTACTACCAATAATGTTGTTTCTACAGTGATTACAGAGTTTACTAGGTATTTACTACCAATAATGTTGTTTCTACGGTGATTACAGAGTTTACTAGGTATTTACTACCAATAATGTTGTATCTACAGTGATTACAGAGTTTACTAGGTATTTACTACCAATAATGTTGTTTCTACGGTGATTACAGAGTTTACTAGGTATTTACTACCAATAATGTTGTTTCTACGGTGATTACAGAGTTTACTAGGTATTTACTACCAATAATGTTGTTTCTACGGTGATTACAGAGTTTACTAGGTATTTACTACCAAAAATGTTGTTTCTACTTTGATTACAGAGTTTACTAGGTATTTACTACCAATAATGTTGTTTCTACAGTGATTACAGAGTTTACTAGGTATTTACTACCAATAATGTTGTTTCTACGGTGATTACAGAGATTACTAGGTATTTACTACCAATAATGTTGTTTCTACGGTGATTACAGAGTTTACTAGGTATTTACTACCAATAATGTTGTTTCTACGGTGATTACAGAGTTTACTAGGTATTTACTACCAACAATGTTGTTTCTACAGTGATTACAGAGTTTTTGAAAAAAAAATCGGCCAAGTGCGTGTCGGACTACGCACAATGGAATAGAATAGAATACTCTTTATTATGTACCTACACCATAAAATTTACAGATACAAATGTTGTAGTTTTACATAGGGTGACACAATGGGCGGTCTTATCGCTAAAAGCGATCTTTTACAGACAATCTTTGGATGGATTAAAGGGAGAAGGAGAGACAATAGCAATGAAGGGTTCCGTAGTTGGGATGAATTTATCCCAAGAACAAGTGGAAAAACATGTTCTCCGATATATTCCAACTGCAAATGTAAGTTTGTACGCACAGTTTTGGGAGATTTACTATGTCATTTTAAGACCATAGACTTCTTATAGGTTTTCCTGTAATCTATAAGTAAATAACTAATTTCTGTATTTTTTTCAAAATTCATTCAAGGTTCAGTCATTTAGGAGATAAGAGAGGGGGAGGGGCAAAGGTCATCTTGTTTCTTAAATAAAGTTAAAACTATGTAGGTATTTTAAAATTATTAAAAAAAATATTATTTGACACCCTCACATTAAGCCCTTTCAATTGATACGATTACCTAATTATGTCACACGGTACAACATTGTGCAAATATAGACGGGACATAGCGAACCAAATCGTAATCCGATACTTTTGTCGTAGTGGGCAAAAGTCGCTCAGTCTAGTGTGGTACGCCTGCATGTCAAGTCGCAATTTGCATTCGTGTCCACCAAAAGAAAATTATTTTCAAAATACAATGTCTAATTGTGCACTATGGTTTTAAAAGTGTAACGTGTCAAACTTAGCTTTTATTGAATTTTGCTGCAATACCCTAAATGGCGTCACTGAGACATGGGATTACAATTTTTCTATGACATTACTTCTGATGGCCTCTCTATAGTATCCATCTTAAATCTCTTTGGTGCAAAACCATATTTTTTAATATTCATATTTTTCTCCCAAAAGTAACCCCCTATATTCAAAATTCATTTATTTACGTAACACGTCCGCGTTTAGGTCACATAAATTCATACGTCTACCAAATTTAAATTTAATTGGTCCCGTAGATTCGGAGCAAATCGGCTGTGACCGACGGACAGACAAACAGACACACGAGTGATCTTATAAGGGTTCCATTTTAGGGTTCCGTACCCAAAGAAAGAAAGAAGAAAGAAAATACATTTATTTAGCAAAGGGTAAAACGGGAACCCTATTACTAAGGCTCCACTGTCTGTCTGTCCGTCTGTCACCAGGCTGTATCTCATGAACCGTGATAGTTAGACAGTTGAAATTTTCCCAGATGATGTATTTCTGTTGCCGCTATAACAACAAATACTAAAAAACAGAATAAAATAAATATTTAAGGGGGCTCCCATACAACAAACGTGATTTTTTTTGCTTGTTTTTGCTCGATATTGATAACGGCAACAGGTAGACGCTTGAGATATTCACAGAATATTTAGATAAATGTTCACTTTAAAAATAAATAATTAAATTAAAGTAAAACAAATATTTAAGGCTCCCATACAACAAACGTGATTTTTTTGCCGTTTTTATAGATAATGGTACGGAACCCATCACGTGCGAGTCCGACTCGCACTTGGCCGGTTTTTATTTCCCTTTGAGGTACGGAACCCTAAAAAGGACAGTTACCTACATCAGCCGCTATTTACTGTACCATGTCGAGCTTTCTTGGAAAGTTTTCGACAAATATTTAGGAAAGTACCTACAAATTTGTCGAGAGCTTTCCAAAAAAGCCCTTTATCTTACGTCGTAAATGTAGGTAATTTAGAAGATCAGTAACAGCTTCATTGGTCTCATTGGATTAGTAACAGCCTCTGATTTGTTCATATTTTGCACCGTAGTCTATTTCGAGGACTATATTCAGCATTATACTCGGTACTGAATAATAAAAAGTCCAATAAAAAATGGAATAAATGCTTTGTATAAAACAAAGACATTAAATTATTTATTTATCTTAAATCTCTTTGGTATAATATAAACAAGCATAGTTATTTTTATTAACACCAGCGTAAACAGTGAAAAATGTTAGTTCGTTAAATCGGATCGATACAATGTAGGTACAGTTGAAATTCGTCTATTATATTTAAAATGTTTAATGATTTGTTTATTTATTCTGATATATCCGTTGTAAGTTAATTCCAAAGTCACTCAAGATATCTGCAGTTTATTTTGAGTTTAGTATACCGTAGCGGTGTGCAGTAGTGACCCAGTGGCAACGGCCGCAACTTACGAGTTGTAGATCGTGGGTTCGAACCCAAGCTAGCACTTTACATTGTGTAAATTATTTCATCACCACTGCTCTCAAAAACGGTGAAGGAAAACATCGTGAGGAAACCGGCATGTCCTAGAATCAAAATGTTCGAAGAAATGTGACATCTACCAACCCGCACTGAGCCCGCGTGGTGGATTACGGCCCACTCCCTCTCACAGAAAGAGGAGGCCTGTCTCCCTACACAGACCTCATCTTTCTGTGGAAGGGAGGGGGCCGTAATCCACCAGCAGTGAGAGCATTATAAAAAGAAATACCAAAATATTTATATAAATAAAACAATGGATGTACGAAAAATAACAGCAACTGAATAAAAAATAAGTAATACTTCAGACTTGACTGAATAATAAAAAATAAAGGCCCGTGCAGACTGGCGCGATATCACAGGCGCGACGCGACACTAGTAGTACAATTTCTATGTCACTAAGCTGCCTGTCGCGCCGGCAATATCACGCCAGTCTGTACGACCCTTTCGGGAAGAAAGTGGTGCAAATATTATAATAATAATTATGTAGGTATCGTTGTTGTGTATGACTGACTGTTGTGTAGTGTGAGTTGGAGGAAAAAGATTCAATCAGATAGGAACATAAGGCTCCGCAAACCGCCAGTTGCACGTAAGTTCATAAAATCTAATTCCCCATTAAAAGTAATGCTGTCACTTTCTGATACGTTCCGTTAGATAAGGACAGCATGACTTTAAATGGGGAATTAAATTTAATGGACTTACGTGCAACTGGCGGTAAGGTCCCCAATACAGTTAGTATAGTATTGGGGACCTACTAGTAGTGGGGTAGTATTGGGGATATTGGGGTCCCAGGGTGAGTTAAGAAACTGGTTTCCTTTTATATTCGTAGCAAGTGTTGTTTATATTTATAACTAACCAGTAGGCCCGTTATCAGGTCCGTTTTAGAATAGTGGCAAAGAGTATGAAAACTTTGACACGTAGATACTGGTACGATTTACCCGGTTTATCCGGGTACGAAAAGTGTGAAAAGGGCCTTAGGCAGTGACGGTTTGCCCTCATTTACAGAAGTAGGTACTTATTTCTCTTTTTATTACAGTTTTACCTTTTCTGTCTGTTTGCCCGTAGACACGGGCGTAAAACGTGCCTTATCTTACCTCCATCCAATTTGATAGCTGTTACGAGCATTAAGACTTAACAAAGAAAACATTACTTCGTTTCTTTTACTTAAGTAGCTTTATAATAAGTTACCGAAAGAAATAAGAGATTCTTCATCAGTGAACATGTTTATTTTTATAGGTTATGTTGCATTTGGCTAGCCAACCATAGGTCATTCATTACTCACTGTATGCACTCCATAGATCGTACGAGAAATATGTTTATAACTTAAGATAGTTTGTTAAGTTTCTCGTTTATTTAAGTGAATTATGTATGTTCTTTTGAGATCAAATTCCTTTAAACCTAAGTATTATCTGTCCGGATCGCATCACAGAAAACCACGATGGCGCACAGTAGGCTGAAATTCGGCTTTCATTAGATTTGTTGAGTGGTGATTTTTATTGTTGGATGTGCTTTAGAAAACTAAGTATATGCTTAAAAATATAAAACATATTGAATACCAGGGCAAACGACTGGAACAGAATTTAAAAAAAATATGTATAGAGTGTAGGCACATAAATCGGTGATAACTCAGTCATTTCACAATTGCCCAAATACTGATGTGATTCATCACACAGATGAGATGTGAATATCTTTCAAATAAAAAAAAGTTTTTTCCAAATCGGTTCATAATCGACGGAGTTCTGAGGTAACAAAAAATAAAAATAAAACATACAGACGACTTGAGAACCTCCTCCTTTTTGTGAAGTCGGTTAAAAAGGTGGGACTATCACTTAACGAATCCAAGACTAAAATGCTTACGCACGGCGAGACTCGTGATGTAATTGTGGAGGATGCGAAAATAGAGTACGTTCAAGAGTACGTGTATCTAGGACAATTAATGTCATTCGAAAATTGTACTGAAGGCGATATAGACAGAAGGATTGCTCTATCATGGAAAAAGTACTGGGGTCTCAAGGAAATAATCACCATGTACATAAAAAATAAAGTTTTTGAAATGGCAATACTACCATGCTTAACATATGGCTGCCAGACATGGTTATTGAGAAAGTAAGACGAGGAAAGGCTAGCTGTATGTCAGAGAAGAATAGAGAGAAGCATACTGGGTTTGAAAATCTCGGACAAAGTAAACAATAAGATAATAAGGAATAGGACAAAAGTAGCAGATGTCAAGAGGAAAATAAGGTCGTTAAATTGGAGTTGGGCTGGACACATTTGCAGACTGGAAAGTGTTATGTGGGCAAAAAGGGCTACATAATGGATACCACTAGAATGTAAGAGGAAGAAGGGAGACCCAGAATGAGTTGGAGAGACATTTTCATCCAGCAATGCGGACCAGACTGGATGAGGAAGGCGCGTGAGTGGGACAAGTGAAAAGATTTAGGGGAGGCCTACGCCACAGAGGCGACAACTACATAAATATAGTTTTATACTGGAGGATTCTATTGTTTTCTCTGTGTGGTACGAACAACACACACCCAAGCTAAGGTTGCCGTGCCGAGAGCTGCATGGCTAGGGGAGAGCCTAGTCGAGCGTGCCTGTTGTCTGGGATCGGGCGCCCCCAGGCACTAAAAAGCCTTACCTCTACACGCGGGGCTTTGTAGGGTGTCGACAGATATTTCCTCTGCTATTCGTGGGAACTGACTGACTGGTTCACCACTGACTACCTGCAGTACTGTCTCTCCTTCTCTTTTTAATCCATCCAAAGGTTGTCTGTAAAAGATCGCTTTTAGCGATAAGACCGCCCATTGTGTCACCCTGTGTAAAATATCAACATTTATATCTGTAACTTTTATGGTGTACATAATAAAGAGTATTCTATTCTATTCTATTCTATTCTATTCTAAATGAGTAATTTAAATAGTAATCAACTCGGAGGCGGCGGTGATGCTCGCCACACACCACGTCATTTGTTTTCACGGGGCGAAAAGCGAGCTGCGGAGTGTCGCTTAGCTACGCTGAATGTGCAGGGAGGTATAAAAAATAAGATGGGTGAGGTGTGTGAGATGGTGAAGGATAAAATAATAGATGTGTTATGAGTGAATGAGATGAAAAGAAAGGCAGTGGACATATCCAAACACGGTTCTCTGACCGCTATCTGGTCCGGTGTTCAAGAGACACATAGGGCCTGTCAGGGTGTGGGGGTCGTCCTCTCCAAGCGGATGATGAAATGTGTGAAAGATTATGTTTGTGTGAGCCCCAGGATTCTATGGGTAAGAACCAAGGTGGGCCTAAACCCTATCTTTATAGTGTGCGTGTATGCACCCGATATGGGAAGCTCACTTTCGGAGAGAGAGGAATTTTGGGGCAGTATAAGGGATTTAGTGAATGGATGTAGGTCAAACGAGAAGATTGTTATGCTTGGAGACTTTAATGGTTGGGTTGGTGTGAAGAGGAATGGGTACGAAAAAGTATTAGGCACATTTGGGGATGATAGAGTGAATGAGAATGGGATAAATGTATTAGAGATATGTGTAGAGAAGAATTTGTGTGTTATGAACACTATGTTTAATCATAGAAAGGTTCTCAGGTATACGTGGGAAAGGCAAGACTGTAGCAGTATGATTGACTTTGTGATTGTGGATGAAAGATTAAAAGCAAAGTTACAGATAATAGAGCATATCGGGGTGTTAATGTAGGGATTGATCATCATCTGGTTATGTGTCGGATGGATGGTGTGTTCAGGCATTGGCGTCACCGAGTCCGAGTTCCTGTAACTGCTCTAGAAAGAATAAAAGGAATTGAAAGTAAAAGAGGAATATAAGAGGGAAGTAAAAGTGAAGACGGATAAAATATTTGATGATACGAATGATTACAGTCTAGAAGAAGTATTGAAGATAGCGAAAAATAGTATGGTGCAAGTAGCCACAAAAGTATGTGGTCTGGCGCAGAGGAAATGTGGTAGTAGAACAAATGATTCTTGGGTAGATGAAGAAATTAAAGAGGTTGTGAGGAAGAAGAAAGAGGCCTGGCTTAATATGTTAGCCTGTAAGGCCCAAAATAGGATGAATCAGGCAACGAATGTGGCAGATGATTTGGAAAAAGTGAAGAAGAAATAATGAAATAATAAGTGGGTAATTGGGCAGAAGCCAGTTTTGAGGACCCAAGCTGATGAGTAGTGCAGATGAGTCGAATGAAATAGAAATAGATGAGATTGTAAGAGCGTTGAAAGGGATGAAAATTAGGAAAGCTGCAGGGTATAACCGAGTGTCTGCTGAAATACTGAAGGGTGGTGACGGGGTGGTAGCAAACCTGTTGTGCCGGATCTTTAATATGTGTTGGAGATATGGCCATGTGCCAGATGACTGGTGCAAGGCTGTAATCGTACCACTATATAAGGGGAAAGGGTCTCAGCAGGAGTGTAAAAACTACCGCGGCGTCAGTCTTTTGAGTGTTGTCGGCAAACTGTATGCAAAGGTTTTGATAAATAGAGTGGTAAGAATGACAGATGAGAAAATATGGGATGTGCAGGCAGGATTTAGAGAGGGAATGGGATGTATGGATCAGATCTTCTCCTTAAGCCGAAAAATATCTGGCAAAGCACAAGAAAGTGTACTGTGCTTTCTTTGACTTGGAGAAGGCCTATGACAGTGTATGGAGGGAAGAACTGTGGTCAACACTATCAGTGTACGGTGTGGACTGGAGATTGGTACGGGCACTGAAATCTTTATACAAGGATTCCAGTGCTTGTGTTAGGTTAAACGGGGCATACACGGACGGGTTCTGCATCTCAAGGGGTGTTAGACAGGGTTGTGTAGCGTTACCGTGGCTGTTCAACTTGTACATGGATAGTTGTCTGATAGATTTGAAAGAGAGTGAGTGCGGATTGATAATGAATGAGTTGCCTGTCAAATGCCTTCTCGGTCTGCAGAACAGTTGCAAGACATGGTGACTGTGATGGATGAAGCATATAAGAGGAAAGAGATGAATATAAATGTGAATAAGACGAAGGTTATGGTGTTTGAAAGAGAAGATGATGTATCGGTGTGTGATGTGAAAATAAATGATAAGAGTGTGGAGCAAGTAAGTGAGTTTATATATTTGGGGAGTCAGTTTACAAGGGATGGAAAGATTGATGAAGATGTGGAAAGTAGAGTAAATGCGGGAAATAAAGTGAATGGTGCTATACATGCGATTGTGGCCAATCAGTCGATGCCCAAAAAGGCTCGACTGGCTGTTCACAATGGTGTGCTGGTGCCTACGCTTATGTATGGAAGTGAATGTTGGGTGTGGCAAAAGAAGCATGAAAGTAGAATAAATGCAGTGGAAATGCGTTCCTTGCGAAGCATGTCTGGCGTGACTATGAATGATAGGCTGAACAATGAGGTGATCAGGCAACGGTGCAGTTTAAAAGATGATGTAGTAACAAAAATTGAAAAGAGTATGTTTAGATGGTTTGGTCATGTTGAGAGGATGAGTGGAACGCGACTAACAAAAGGTATTTATAAAGCAGAGGTGAGTGGAAACGCCGGGAGGGGACGCCCTAGGAGGACATATAGTGACCAAATTGGTGATGTTCTTCAGAAAGGTCAGGTGCGTAGTACTCGCAATCGGCGTGCGTGTATGACCGTATGATGTATGAACGTAGGCGAAGCAAAAGTAGTATGTAAGGAGCGTAGCAGGTGGCGTTCTATAGTTTCTGCCTACCCTCATGGGATGAAGGCGTGAGTTTATGTATGTATTTATGTAAATATACGTAAATAAGTAATAGGTGTACAATTGGATTAAAAAGTGATAGTGTGATAAGACTGTCATATATACTACTTATTGTGTTAGGGTAGCTGAAATTAAAGGCTTTTTTATTTTATTTTATGTTTATTAAATGCCCAATTTAAATACCTAACATATTTTATTGGATAAGGATTAATAATACTTACACATCTTCAACAATAATCGTCATATTTCAGCCATTTTACACAAAACCTTAATGTAACACATGTAAACCGTTGGTGAAAACCGAATCTTGAAAGTTTTTGAGTTTATCGCGTTCAGACAGACAGACAGACGCGGCGGGGTCTTTGTTTTATACGTCTTTGGTCTTTGTTGTAAGGAAGTATGGAATACATTTATTTTATTCTTTAATCGTCCGGATACTCAAGGTAACCCTTTTTAGAATACTTTCTACATGTTTGTTTTTTAATTTAACTCAAAAACTCATATATTATAAATGGACTTGAAACTTCTCAAAAATATAAAAAAGCCAGCGATAAAAACGCCACCATTCACTGTTTGATGTTATTTTTGTAGTCTCATTAAATCCAATTTTTTTTCTTTCACTTTAATCACCCGCCTTATCTCAAGAGGTAAAAAGTATTTATATTTTATAAAAGACTTCTGAATCATTATTTCTGTCAAGGTTCTATTTTACCTTTACGGTTATAAATGTATGATTTCTCCCATTTCAATATGTCGTGTAATAAACACGACATAATGAAATGGGAGAAAGAGGTTCCAATTTATTTACATTTTTTTCAATTATTTATTAGTTGAAGGTTGACATAATTATGTGATAAGTATGTCTCTGCTCGAGCAGATACGAAGAAAATATTTATACACATATTTACAGGTACATATTTCTACTACAGCGCAGGAGGCTTTGCTGAAAACAATTACCGAACTTTCATTTTTGAAACTCAGAGTAGGTATCCAATAATAAAGAAGCAGGTATTGCATTTCCCACGTCTTATGCTGAAAATGCACAGTCCGGCCGCGGGCCGTCAATAGAATGCGATCCTGACAACTGTCAGTTGAACAATTTTCTAGTACCCTAGTATTTCTAGTACCAGCGCTGGGACTCTGTCTCGCATAGGGTCGCAGCATTATGCTGCGCGATGGCCGTTTTGCGTGAATGTGTCGCATATTTTCCTCCAACTTGTTCTTTCGTATTTATTCTTATTTTTTTATTTATTAACTATAAGGATCAAACTCGCAAAATTATGAAATGAACTGGTGTCTAGAACGGATTTTCTCGACGGGCCGGACTATACCTAAGTGCCAATGCTCACAAATTCACTCAGAGGTTCATTCAACTAAGTTTGCTTACTACTACCCACAACCGCATTGTAAAAAACTGTCTTCGGTCAGCTGGACCCACTCACTTCTGGAACCGCGAGTCCACTTAATTGGACCCACATTCAAACTTAAAAAAAAACATCTATTGTTTAAAGCTACCATTGGATACAGTCGAACGCAAAATTGGTTAGTCAAAATATAATAAAACGCAATTCAATTAGGTTTAAACGTTTCTTCTCAATCAAAGTCTAAAATCTTTTTAAATTGGGTACATGTACTTAAGTAAAATTAAGACAAACCTTTTTATAACGAGAATATTAACTAAATGTAATACTCAAATATAACACAGAAAAAGTAAGTATCTACTATTTAAAAATCACACACAGATAAAAGAACATATATGAATACAATTATACAAATCAACGTAGTACTTTGCTTAAACTAACTATTAGCGGCACTTATTAAAGTAAGTGCCGTTTTACTGTAATAATACTTTAAGTATTATTACAGTAAAAAAATATTTAGTTTTAGTATTAGTGAATAAGTGCGGAGCATAAGTGTAACCCTAATTGAATTACATCGGTAGGCATATTTTAAGTCATAAAAATAAAACTAAAAGATTCGGCTTTACTCCGGTATCCGTACTGATAATAAATTTGGGCAGTGGGTCCAGTCGACCAATTCAAAATGTGATTGGATTGAGTGATCCCGCGGGTCCATTTCGAGTGGGTCCAGTTGACCAAAGACTCCAGCCCGTACCTGTCAAACTGATATTTTATATTGCGCGTTCTAACGTTCTCTTTCTCGATTTATTTTTCATAAAAATATGGATTTCAACCAATACAAAAGAATGTAGCAAATATAAGTTTTACACCCTTATTTAAAAAGTTTAATACCTAGTATGTTTGTAGGCGAAGCACCATGATTTACTAATACAACAACATGAGTTGTAACTATGTTTTATTTACCTGTAGTATGACATAATCAGATATGCTGTAACAGATTGTGTTACGTAAAGGTCCGTTGCTAAGTTATCAGTTGTAATAACACTTATATTTTGTACAGTACAGCTGCTATCACTTTACATGATAACAACATTGTAACCCTAGCATGTAGAGTATATTTGAATCAAACTTTGATACACATAAGCCATCAGCAACCTAAATAGCATGTATTTTGATAACGTCATCATCTGGATGATGATCGTAACAATACGAGGTAAAAACTCATGTTAAAACATGTATGATCAATCTTACGCCATAATATTGTCGATTGCGTAAGATTAAGCAAGTTGCAACACGATTCTGAGGTGGCGACCTGACTCAAGGCCAAACCCAGCTACGCTTTGGTGTCCTGCAGTATTGTATGGAAGAAAATTTAAAACCCTTCAGGGCCCACGCGCTACTTGAGCTAATGACCAAAACCATATATACCAGAGAAATTAAATTAAGTTCAAGTTCTAATCGCTTAAAAGTTCTTATTATGTCAGCAAGTTCAGTCTTCAACAAGTCTCCGGTGAAGTAACAGCTCCTCATAACTGTTAGCTTTACAAGTCGCGAATGTTCTATAAATAGCTCAGGGCAGTCAAGTTAACATAGCTTAGGATTATTTTACTTTTCTATTGTCGTGTATTTCCGTGTACTCTTTAATGATCCTTTATGCTTATTTGACTGTATTTCCGTGTTGTGTACAATTATCTAGAACCTTACGTATGTGATTTAAATTCGTGTTAAACTATTGTGTGTGTAAATAGCAAATATAAAGTTTTAAAAAGTGCTAAAAGTGGTTTCCATTAAATTCCCTCGTCAAGGGAACATCATCACCCCCGCCTACATCACCGGACTCCCGCGTTAATAACAATGTTCCTTTTTATATAAGTATTCTACAATCACGGGGCTCATACAGCACATTATAAATTTAATAATATCGATAATTGCCCTGAACCAAATACCTGATAATGAAAATGATGATACAATAATTACCAATCAGCAATATTATAATACCTACATTTTTACATGAATAGGGGAGATTTATTTATGTTCCAATGCCGATGAAAAATAAATACAAAAAGAGCACATGTAACGACGATGCGCACATGTACCCAGCTAAGGTACTATAAGGACTCCTTGTCCTTATATAATATTACCGGATCATTAATGAATGAAAGACTATTTATTATTTAATGAATAATTTATTATTCCTAGAATCTAGTTTACGTTTTTTTTTATCATGACGTATACACAATGCTTCTTCTGTTTCTAATATTTTTAATACGAGTTAGCGTTTGTCCTCTACGAGTCTTATGCCATTAACATAAATAAACTATTCATAAAGGTTGCATAGTAAAACCATGCAGGTTAAGGGTGCTCGTGCACGAGCGATTTTCTCGGCGATTTTTGTGTGAATATATTTCTTTATTTCTTTCTGACAAAAATCGCCGAGAAAATCGCTTTTTTTTTTGGGTGGGAAATTATCAAATAACTTCTCCCGCTCTGGGTGGAGCGGGAGGGCGTGTCAGACTTTTACTGACTAAAACCCACCCGTGTTCCTTCCGTTGCCTGTATGCCAGGGCCACGATATCCCTTTCGGACAAACTCGCAACCCCGGCAGGCATTGGTCCTAACGGACCCCGTCAGTTTGTGCTGACATCTCTTTGAGGCGCGCGTGGAACACAACGCGCCGTCGACCCGGGCCTTGTCCTTATCGGACGGCGAGCTACCCATCGCTCACCGCCCGCAGGCCCGCACCTACGGTGGCCGGAAATCGGCTTGCGACTCCCGACGCCCGGGGCGTCTCCTGCGGCGACTAAGGGCGCGAGGGCGCGAACCTTGTCTCGCATAACTGCTTCGCAGAAGGAGGTGACGGCCTCCCATGCACTCTCGCTCCGAACCATGGCCTGAACCAGGCCCGGACGCGAGAGATCGCCTCCGTGAGGACACGGTGGTGCTCCGCCCAAGCTGGGCAGACCTCCACCGTATGCTCCACCGTGTCCTCCGGGCGATCCATACAGTGGTGACACCCGGGCGTTTCCTCCCGCTTTATCCTGAACAGGAACCTCCCGAAACAACCGTGTCCGGTGAGGACCTGCGTCAGGCGGAAGGTGAGGACGCCGTGGCGCCTCTCTAGCCACTCCTCAAAGAGGGGACTTATCGCCACAATTGTGGCGTGCCCAGCGCTGGGTTGCGACAATCGCACTCTCCATGTCGCCATGAGATCCCGCCGGAGCTCTGTCCGCCGTGCCGTGATTTCTCACGGCAGCGGAGTTTCACCCCTGCGTTTCGCCTCCTCGCGCCACTCCCAGATGTGCGCGAGGACTTTTGCCTCCAGATCCCATGGCGGCAGTCCGGCAAGGAGGCTCGCCGCCTCACGCGAGACCGTGCGGTAACCCCGTACCAGCCTGATGGCCATGACCCTTTGGGACGCGTTCAACCGCTGGGCTGGTCGCAGCCATAAAGAACGCGCCCACACCGGTGCCCCGTAAAGGGCCATGGACCGCACGATCCCCGCGTAGAGCCTCCGGCAGGAGGCGTTTGGACCCCCTAGATTGGGCAGGAGCCGCTTCAAAGCAGCCCCAGCCCGCTCCAGTCTGGGAGCCAAACGTCGAAAATGCTCCACGAAGTTCCACCGGCTGTCGAGGACGAGTCCCAGGTACTTCATCGTCGACTCGACGCCGATGTGAACCCCTCCCGCCGTTATTTGGGAACCCGACAGTGGCGCGTTCCGAGGACCATAAAAACACATGGCCTCGGACTTCTGCAAAGCCACCTCGAGTCCTAATTGCCGAATCCTATCGACGATTGTCGCAACCCCACGTGCCGCCAGTTAGGCCGCCGCCTGATGCGACCTCCCCTGCGCTAGGACCAGCGTGTCGTCATTGTAGCAGACTACGCTGACGCTGCTAGGGAGGTCGGCACGCAGCACCCAGTCGTACCCGATGTCCCACAGATGCGGCCCCAGGACCGATCCCTGTGGGACACCGCACGACATCTCTCGCCGGTTCCAATCTCCGTGGTGACCGGGATAGATGACGGCCCTATCCGTCAAATAGGCCTCGACCACGCGACAGAGGTAGGTCGGCATCCGGTGATACCGAAGTGCCTCCCTAATGCAACTCCAGGGCAGGGTATTGAAGGCATTGGCGATGTCAAGAGACACCGCCAAGACAACCCCACCCCGGGCAACAGCATCCCCCGTCGTGAGGGCTCGAACGCGCATGATGGCATCCACCGTAGAGCGCCCCTTGCGGAAACCAAACTGGCTCTCCGCCAAATCCGGCCCCACCCGCACCAATCGCCCGACAAGGCGGTCTGCAATTACTCTTTCAAAGAGCTTGCCCACCTCGTCGAGCAGCACGATGGGCCGGTAAGCGGACGGAGAGTCCGCCGGGCGCCCTGGCTTCTTTATGAGGACCAGTTTCCCCGTCTTCCAACGAAGTGGGAACTGGCCCCTCTCCAAGCATGCGCTTAGGAGCCCCCTTAGTCGAGGCCCGAGAGCCTCTAAAGCCAGAACCCAGGCTTTTCCAGGCAAGCCATCGGGTCCTGGGGCGGTATTCTTGGCATTCAGCCTACGTACCGCCACTCTCAGATCTACCTCGGTCACCTCTGGAGCATCGTCGTCGTCGGTGTGGTCCGCATCTGGCACCGCAGGAGGCGGAGCCATGGGCGGGGGAGTATGTTCCCCTCGCGAAGGGAACAGAGCGCTCACCACGTCCTCCACGAGCTGGGGCCGGAGACTCTGCGTCAGCGGGGGAGCCCATGGGCGGAGTTTACCCTTAAGGTAACAAACCTTATAGTACTAGAGCCCACGACCAAAATCATCTCGCATCGTTTTACGGCCCAAATCTTATAAAATCGTTAGTTTAGTTGATTCTGAACCCAACTCTGCGGGTAGGTCAGAAACATTGCAGTTTTATGAGGATAAAATTTCTGCTATTTAAAAAAAAAAGTTGGGGACGGTTTTATCACTGACGATATGTCTGATATTAAAAATGTACATAGGATCGTCATTTATTAAGAAAAAGTTGGTTTTCAGACATTTTGCGCGTCACACGTATTTTCAAAATTTTTAATAATTTTAACCGACTAGCAACCTGGTTCAATTTTTTTAAATCTTTTGTATGGCTGTTGAGGTTACCAAATAACTCTTTTTAGACATTTTAAATGTCACCTATAATTCCAAGAACGAAAATAATGTTAACGTTATTACGTAATTACGTTATAGTCACAACAACGATAATGATTGATGAGTCCGATAATGATTAAAACGATGTTTTTAATACACAGTATTTTTCGAACGTTATCCCGGTTACTTTCGTCCTTTGTATTTAAAAAGTCCTTCAATTTCAGTTCGATGGTTTCAGCTAAGCTCTTTATTAATCGTACGTAAAAGCACTTCAATACGATTTTTTAAAAGTTGTAGCTACACTAAATTGGTCCGATTTTTTTTTTCTACATCTGAGAAACTTTTTTCATCATACTCAACAGTTTTCAGACAGAATGCTATGTTACCGATCGGTAAAATTTTTCAATACATTGAAAATGGTTTCAACACATAAACTATAAATAAAAACTTTTTGATTCAAACAAAATCCATAGAATGTTAGTAGAGTAAAACTTATGAAACTAGTGTTAGTACATTATAATGACTTATTTCCTATTGTGGGTATTAACCCAGTGCTGGACGTAACGCGTGTCCAGCTTATCCGCAATAACAGCCAGGATGCTGTTGGTGCTGGCGCGCAACCTGCCGAGTGCCGCGGCGCATCGCTTGCGGAGCACGGCGTTGAAGCCGTCAACGTGTGCGTCCGCGAACATGCCCGACGCACTGCACCAGCGCGGCAGCCCCAACAACGCCCTGAACGCGTTGTTATAAGATGCTCTCAATTTCTTCATCAACTGACCAATGTTCACTTGAAAACAAGATTTTATGGGTTGTATGTTGTATGGGTTTCATATTTTGCCTAATTTTTAATTTTCTCAAATGGTCTCCTGGGTACGTACGACGCTACTGGTGACTGAAAATTATGTTTTCGGTATCTAAAACCTATCGTTAAACTATGATGATTTTTACATAATAATTATGTAAAAAAAATACTTAATTGTTTCACAGCAATCTGTCTGATTTTCAGAATCTAGGTATTCTGAAAATCAGACAGATTGCTGTGAAACAATTAAGTATTTTTTTTACATAATTATTTGAAAATGCGGTCAGGTCAGACGTGAAAATTTTGGATTCAGAATAACCAAATCTATCGATTTTCTACGGTTTTGGTAGTAAAACTATAAGGCGAATATTTTGGTCACGGGCTCTCGTACTATTAAACACTATCACACACACTACAACACTATAACACAGTTTGTAAACAGGGCCTATTTTCTAATCATTTAAATCTTGTCTTGCTTCTACGTTGAAAACTTTACAACGATTTTACTTACAGTATCGTTATCCCAAGCTTAAATAAATACATCTCTACCGTTGCTAATTACTGAAAACAAGAATCTTTCAGTATATTCACTCAACTCGCTCGAGGAGTGAGTATCAATTTTGTTACTGCGATTTATCGACATGTGACAAGCTATATTTTGAAGGGAAAATATTTTTTAATAACAACAAACAACAACAAGATTCTCATTCCAGAGCCAAAATCCCTATCTTAATGTTTTTCAGACGTCAGTATGAAACCAAAAGCACGCCGTTAGGTTGTGTGTACCACTTTGTGCTCTAATTTGTTCTGTTCTATTCAGTAAACGTTTTTTTTTAATTATTATGTTAATTTGAGTATTGAAAACTACTTCCGCTATGCTACTACTCACTATTTTAGAGAGTTTAAACTAAATTAAGGATGTGTTTTTGTGGATCGAAAAGTTCCCAACCACTAATTGTGACTTCGTTACTTTTGAACGGTAACGTAAAGTTGATCTAATTGATAACAAAATTGATTTTTTAAGGAACATTTACATTCGATTTTCTGGTACCGACTAGTATGAAATTCATCTCTCATCATCGTCTGTTTAATTAAGTTCAATCTATTTCTAAGTAAATTTATAATATCCTAAACCTATTAATAGAAATTTAAACAACTAATAAATTAAAATATCTAAGTAGTATAAAGCTCTATCTGTAGGTACTAAAATATCCTTACTCCTTTTAGCATCAGAGCGCTGACGATTACTTCTTATGTAGCATCGTGTCTCAGATGTATCACGTCGATTTAAGATATTGCCGAAGTGATAGCATAGCGAGTAGAGTACATCGAAATCGCTCATATTCATGTCGGCTTAGCATTGTTATTGAAGAACTATGTCGTCGAAGTCGCATCGTTTCCTAGTTATCGAAGAAACGCTTTGTCGGAGTACAGTAGTGTTTCGAACTAAAATGCCTCATATCGGAGTTCCATATTGTCGAAATAAAATCTTGTCGTATTACGGTTTGTCGAAATTCAGTTTGGTAGTCAAAGTTTCCACTCAAACTGATGACTCTGGGACCAATATCGCTATTGACGATATAGTTAATAATAATCTAGTGATAAACGGTATGGCAGAAATAAAAATCTACGGAGTACCTACCTAAGTATGCAGAGGTCCTTACTTTTTCCTTGGTTACCAACAATACTCAATTCTGTTATTGTCCTAAATCTTTAAGCACATTTCCTTCTCAAAAATTGTATAAATATAAATTTTCACCACGTTATTAGCTCATAATTAGTTCTCGGAAAATGATAAGTTTATGACAAGGAACACGGAAACCAAGAAAAATAAATAAGCTAAAATGCAAGAAAAGATTAAATTTTTACCTAAGTATCAAAATTGATCTGACTTGGCTTTAATTTTGAAATGAATAAAGTTATATCATGTTTTTTTTCTTTTAAACAAATTTTGATTGCCGTTTAACTGCTTTAATATTATATTTATTGTAAAAAAAATGTTTACGTAAAGGACAATGACAAATGGTGGGCACACCTCACAATAGAAATAAGATACTCATGAATGAATAGGTAATTTTATGTAGAAACTTTGTATTACGACTAAGGTTAAAAGTCAGCACTTTCGGAGTTATACTAGGTACATATTATACTGCGATAAAAGCGATCCCAATCTAAGCAATTAAGAGACCGGCGATGGATGCGTAGTGCAAACAAACGTAATACCAAAATAATTTCTAAATCAAACATATTTTTATGGTAGTGTGTCTTTATTCCGATTGGAATCCAGAATATCTAGGTTCCCAAATAAATATTTTGAATGGATACTGATTTAAATAATAGTTATGAGAAAAATAAAATTTTCTATAGAAATTTTAAATTCCTCATATCTCGTTTTTACACCATTGTCCTTTCAAAATATATATTTGGGAACATAGATATTCTGTAATTCAACCGAAATAAATACACACTACCTTAAGAATATATTTGATTTACAAATTATTTTGGTATTACGTTTGTATGAACTACGCATGCCCCTTAATGATTGTAGTTTAGTTCATTATAAAATAAACATTACCCAGACTCAAACCGGACAGCACGGTTGGCGGAGTGGTTAAGCGGTTGACTGATGCGCTGCGTGTCGCGGGTTTAATTCCCGCACGGAACAAATATTTGTATGACCTACAAGTATTTGTTCCGGGTCTGGCTGTTTGTGTATGTGAGTTTAAATGTTTTTAAACGCACCTACAAGCTCCACAATACAGGAGCGAAACCGTATCGTGTATAGTCATTGCATAACTCCCTGCCTGGTCCCCTCTTTGCCCGCCGCGCGACGCGCCGTCGGCCCGGGCGGTAGGAATACCATATCTTCGATTTGGTAACTAGGAGTTGGGAGATATAGGTAACCCAGTCGTGGCCCCCGCGAGTTTTTTAAATTATGTAATTGTCATTGATGTCCATGACGAATAATATTTTTTTTTTGTTTTACAGTGAAATACATGTATTAATACTATTCTGCCTTATAGACTGAGACGACTTTAAGACGACGTATCTCCGAAAGTACTAACATTTGGCCATAGTTTTATTAGTTACTAATATACTAATAAAAAGGCCTATCCAACAGTATATCAAATACTATTGAATGGTGGGCTCAGAGCCCATACATTTGTTTCCCACTCTCCTTTAATTTGATGAATTATATAGTAACAAAATTGACCACAAGTAGTAACCAAATCAAGAAAAAAAACGATTTTGTACCTTAACAGTAGATATGTATCGATACCATAATTAATTATTTACACTCTAACATCAACTGCACCTAATATTCCAATAAAACCCTTTGCGCCAGTAGCACACCTCCGCCGCGAAACCATCACAGCGAAACCGCAGTAGTTCAATTCAACTGGCTCGCGTCATGTTTCGCTACTCGAATCGGATGCGACTAGCGGAACATGACGCGAACCAGTTGAATTGAACTACCGCGGTTTCGCTGCTATGGTCTCGCGGCGGAGATGTGCTACCGGCGTTAAAGTAACGCTTTTGAAAATAACACAAAAAAATGTAGGGTACAAAATTAATGAGAACTGCTCACAGACCTGAGGCTTACAACGACGACGACGACTTAAAACTAAATTAAAAACTAAATTCTCAATCAACATGAACGTATTCGTATTTTTTAATTCAGTTTGCATTTAGCTTGCTCATATTTTCTGTACCTCAATTTTTTAAGTCAGAAAACTATTTGCAAGCTGACTTTGATTTCCACATTAAATTTTCACTGAAATTATAGGAATGATTAACTTGGAAATCTCATTTCGCTCGCCGCTGACTCCGTCTGCAGCTTGGCATTAATTAATATAAAGTAAACTTATTTATAAAGTAACACCCTGAGTTAAGTAATTAAAAAATTAGATTTATAATTTTTTATCCTATTTAATATTATCAAGGCTATAATTTACTGTAAAATTTCCTTAGCCTTCTAATTAATCCAAAGTTTGTCTTTGTCCCGTGATTTCCTTTTTGGGTTAATCAAACGGTAACCCAAAGTTGTGATGTAACATAACATAACATCACGCCTTGTTTCCCCGAAGGGATGGGCAGAGGTGTACCTGTAGTACACTCACATTAAACAGTTATGTTTAAGTTGTGATGTAGAACACATTTAAATTACTTATAGGTAAGGCTTTGTTGAATTTAAGGGGATGGTAAGTGCTGATGATCTTATGCGACTGGGTGGTGCGTTTCCCTGCCACGTTTGTTTGCCACCAATATTTATTTTTAGCAACAAATAAATGAATATAAAAAAAAAATCATAGATATATTATAGATAAAATAGACTGTTCATACAAAAAGAAACCCGCGATGTGTTGTGTGGAAAGTTTAAGGGTTCAAAAAATGCTCGAAAACTGCATTTTTATTAATTAACCAAAAAAAATATTTCACTCAATTCAAAATTTTTATTTCACTCGCGGATTCCACGTCAACGTCAAACAAAGGGATAGAGAGGTTTATGTTTAACGCTTCGATTGCATTAATATCGATATTTATGGAAATGAGAGAACTTATACGAGTGTTTTTTTCTCATAAGATACTTATGTACCTGAGAAAAACACTTTTCCAAAGGTAATATGTCCATATAAGAAACGGTAGTGGTACTTGAGGATAATGGACCTGTTCAATAATTACTGAAGTGAAATGTTTAAGTCAGAATAACAAAAAGCCGTGATTTCATTAAGAACAGGATGGATTAAAATGTTTAAAATAATAAGATCATTTTAAACCTTTTAATCCATTTGTTTCATTGCATAAAATGGAAGATTTACGAGTAGGTATAATAAGTACCTAATTAGTAAATATTATTTCATTCTGGCAAGCAGATTCCACGTCCACGTCAAATAAAGGGGTAGTGTGGTTTATATTTCACGTTTCGATTGCATTCATGATCGGAATGCCTCGTTAATCATGGAAATGAGGCCACGAGATGATAAACAATTGAATACTTATTAAAAACCTGAGATTTCATTTGTTTTTGAAATAACAAGTATTTATGGTATATAGCCGGTTTTTAGGGTTCCGTAACAAAATGGTGCAAAGGAACCCTTATGGTGAGACTAAGTCTGTCTGTCTGTCTGTCACACCTGGATATCTCAAGAACTACTAATGCTATCAACTTGAAATTTAGAATAGTTTTAGGTGACGTTTGCCCAACTATTTTGCAAACAAGAAAAAAATAATAATATATATATTTTTTGCAAAAGTGTCTGAAAGGGGTCTTAAAATTTTGAAGTGGGGCTACTAGGGCATGTGGGGTACCATATGAAAGAGCGCTGTTTGCAAATTCAAAAAAAAAAAAATTTTAGGCGTCATAGTTTTCGACTTTTGATAAAAAGTGTAAAAAAAATACCGTTACCTAAAGGTAACGGTATTTTTATGCAAACTTCGGAGATAAATCTCCGAAGTTTGCATAGATAAAAATCTGAAATTATTCTATGTGATAGAAGTTTATGTAAAGATTACAGGAAAAATAAAACGATGTCACTAAATACCACAGTTTTTTAGAAATCATCAACATCATATACCGGTATGGAACCCTCAGTGCGCGAGTCCGACTCGCTCTTGACCGGTTTTTGTTTTTACATGTTTTATTACAGTACCTACATACACAACAAATAATACTATGTTGGGCTCTGTACACACCCTTATCCACATGTAAAATTAAAAGTAAACAACGTTGAATAAAGGCTCGTGCAGACCGTTACGAGCCTTAAGCTGGTAAGTAATTTGAATAAAATTATTTAAGTATTTAACTTTTTTATTTGTAAATATACCTATTGTCAACTGCTCATTACCTTTTACAAAATATTGCTTTTCACGATGCAGGTACGTTAATTGTTGAGGGATTCTCCTGGTAAGAACCAGAACTGAACTCAGAAGAACTGCTACTCACCATATAGTGACGAGCATAAATTGTTTACCAAACATAATAAAGTACCTAATCGAATCGCAACCCGTTAAATACCTAACATTAAGTAGTTCCGGTGGCCATCTGTAGTCTTTGTCATCAGTTCCACTTCACAAAATGGTGCTTTCCGAGAGCAAACGCACGATCGTTACTATAAAATATACCCAAATCGCTATAAGTGTGTCCATAAAATTTGAGGTTTTCCCCTCGATTTCCAGAGGGATCCCCTCATCAGATTCTGACTTTGTGACAATGGGACCACCTCAGGAGTATACCCTTTCAAACAAAAAATAATTTCCAAATCAATACACAATTGACGGAGAAATCGGTGAACTTACATAAAAAAAAAACAAACATATAGCCGAACATAATTATTATAACCTCCTCCTTTTTGGAAATCGGTTAAAAACACTTTTCTAAAGGTAATTTATGTCCGTATAAGAAACGGTAGCGTTTCTTGAGGATAACCTGGGGGCCGATCGCGCTAATTTTGAACGTTAATACCAAAACTAAACCACAACCAAAACGTAACGTTAGACACATTTCGTATCGCGCTAATCATTTCAACGGAAACGATTTAGCTTTACTTTGGAAGTTACGTTGGAGGAACGATCGATCGAACAATACTCTCACAAAAAAAAAGCGCGATACCGTTTCTTACACCAGCTAAACCAAAACTAAACTAAAACCAAAAACGTTCCGTTCGAACGGTAATTACGTTGAGAAATAGCGCGATCGGCCCCCAGATCAATAATTACTGAAGTGAAACGTTTTAAGTCAGAATTACAAAAAACCGTGATTGATTTATTTTTTTATTTTGCGGGTTTTCCGCAGAATATTTTCGGTGACGAGGAAACCTCATTAATTTTGATTGAAGATGTTAAATTCTTTAATAAGGTTTTTGGTGACAGCGTGATACTAAAGAATATTCGTACTTTATATTTATCAAAAATAAACAATGTTCACTTTACCTTTTAATCAGGTAAATGACATCATTATATCGTATTGATGATGCAGAGTAATAGATAAGAGGAAATCTGAAAGTGGCACCGATGACTGAAAAGTTGTGTGGAAATCAGTTGTCATAGTAAGGATGTGATGTGGAGGAATGAGGAGAATATCGTGAGGAGAGTTTTGAGTATGTATGTGGATAAGAAGAAGACCAAAGTTAAACGATGGATGGACTGTGTGAAATATGATATGGCTGGAAAGGGAGTGACTACCGAGATGACGACTAATAGAGAAGTATGGAAGAAAGGGACATGTTGCGCCGATCCCAAATAAATTGGGTTTAGGGCAGGAGAATGATGTGTGTGCAGAGTAATAACTCAATAGGATAAAAAAGGGGCGACAAATCGATCGATAGTTCGACTGTCGATTGGTTTTCAAATAACTACTACTGTTTTTAGGGTTCCGTACCTCAAAAGGAAAAAAACGGAACCCTTATAGGATCACTTCATTGTCCGTCTGTCTGTCTGGCAGTCTGTCAAGACACCTTTTCTGAGAAACGCGTGGAGGTATCAAGTTGAAATTAATATCAAATACGTAAGGCTATGGTCCTTGAAGTTCTAAAAAAATCAAGCTTCAAAATCAACGCAATAAAACGATTTGGCGATCGATTTGGATTTATGCGACATATTTTGATACTCGCAAACAAATCAAAACCTATATGGTACTTTCCGTTGACCTAGAATCATGAAATTTGGCAAAAAACAAGGCTCACAGCACTAGTAAAAGAAAAAGTCTGAAAATCTACAATTTGTAGTTATATCACTTAAAAAAATATTTTTTTGCAATTACAAACTTACATTTCCAGTTTCATTTCATTTCCAGGGTGTTGTGGCGCAGCCTGGGAGAGGCCTATGTCCAGCAGTGGACTGCTATAGGCTGAGTTGATTGATTGATTTCCAGTTTGAAAATTGACCGTGGCGTATATCGATGTATGGGAGAACATATGTTTTTCAACTACAAAGGAGAGGTCAAAATTGGTATAATATTCAGACGATTTTTAAACGCTAATGTGATGTACCTTACTAGAAAGCTTATTTATTATGCTACTCGATTATAGTTAAATCTGATTTTTTTAGGCGCCCGTTTTTGTGAAAAAGTGAAAAATGTTTCAATACAAACAAAACGCACATAGTCTTTATTTATTTATTTCTATGCTATATAATTATTTTATGTGGCTAATGTTTCCGTTTCTATTAAATACTTTGAGATTTTATTATAATTTTAGCTGCAGCTCCATGAAAATAAGACAAAAAATATTAGATAAAAAAAAATAGTTTAAAAAAAAACGGGTGGCTGTAAAAAAAAATGAAATGCCAAAAGACGTCAAAATAATTACCCTCTTTCAGCCTATATAGGTCAGAAGGCTGTTTAAATTTTCAATTATTTTAGTACCAAGCCCCATACATTTCGTGAACGTCTCCTTTAAGTTTGTTTTTGGAATAAATTCATCCCAACTACGGAGCCCTTCATTGTGCGTGGTCCACCACGCACTTGGCCGGTTTTTTTATTTTTTTATTTGTAAAGGCCTGAGTTTTATGATAGAGAAAAATAATTAAGTACTTATAATATATTCCTATCTTATTCCAATATCTCTCCTCTCTGGTGAAAATTACTTAGAGGTGGATTAGATTTGGGGATCTGGATAATATTTCAATTTTTTTGGCTCCTAACCTAACATTTACCTGCTATCTACCATGGAGTTGGTACATTATCTTTTTTGCTTCACTGTCGTTATGCTTTTCATCTGGGACACTGATACTGTTTTCAATTTTGGTCACTACATCTTCTTTTAAACCGCACCGTTGCGTTAATATACGCTGACGGTCTAGACTTGATAGAATAGGATGAGGACAGACCACAAGTAAACAAGACTTTACTGTTGCAGTCTGTGATAGCTCTAGATAGTAAAAACTTTATGAAAACGGTTTAGCTAAATTGCTACTGAAAACCTAAAGATACGAGGGTTTTGTAACTGGTTTAAAAAGTACTGGAATAAAGTTAAAGTTTTTATGAGCACAGTTCGCAGGCTTTCACAACAAAATGTGAAATAGTAATAACACATGATAGTAATTATACTTTATACACGTGTAACAACAAAGTCAAAGTCAAAGTCAAAGCCAAACCCTTTTTTTATTTGTTTGCATACCCAAATGTAATAAAGTCAAAGTAATTTATTTGTCAAAAACATGGACAGTTGTACATGGATTCTAAAACTGTATTGAGGATACACATATGTGCAATTAAAACAGTTGCAAGTTTTTAGGGTTCCGTGGCCAACAAGGAACCCTTATAGTTTCGCCATATCCGTCTGTCTGTCAGTTTGTCTGTCTATCTGTCTTTCCTTGGCTTAGCTCAGAGCCCCTTAGTACTAGAACAAATGCTGTGGAAACTCGTTCCTTGTGAAGCATGTGTGGTGTGAATGATAAGCTGAGGAATGATGTGATGCAAAGCTGCGGTTTAAAGAAGATGTAGTGACCAAAATTTAAAACAGTATGCTTAGATGGTTTCGTCATGCATACAAGGCAGCAGGAAACGCCCTAGAAGGACATATAGTGAGCTCACTATTTATGTCCTTATAGGGCGTTTCCACTGACGTCTGCCTTGTAAATATCTTTTGTTAGTCGCCTTTTATTCATCCTCTCAACATGACCAGACCACCTAATCATCTAATAATCATCACCAATAAGCTTATTGGTGATGTTCTTCAGAAAGGTCAGGTGCGTAGTACTCGCAACTGGCGTGCGTGTATGATCAGTACCCCAAGTGTAAGTTTGCAAGAGAGTAAACGTAACTAGCGCGTTTGCGTTAAGATTTTTATTCTCACCCTTATAGTCTTAGCATTATGATCTATCGGTCAAATTCCATGCAAACTAAATAGTAACGTTTACTCTCTTGCAAACTTACACTTGGGGTACTGGTGTATGAACGTAAACGAAGCAAAAGGAATATGTAAGGATCGTATACTTCCGCGTAGTAGTCATAGTTAGTCGTATGGTTACTTCACTAGTTACGTCGCGATAGTCAATCGCGAAGTAAGTCGTAACTAGTGAAGTAACCATACGACTTGGTACTCGATACTCACGATAAATCGATTCAAGTTAAATGTCAAAACGGGCCTATTATTGTTTGACAACTTTAACAGGTGGCGTTCTGTAAATTCTGCCTACCCCCATGGAAAGAAGGCATGAGTTTATCTTTATTTCTATTTCAATCATCCGAATCACCTAAGTAAAGAAAATCATCTTTTCTAGACGTGTGTGTGTGTGTTTTCTAAACAACAACAATATTTCAAAAACAACAACAACTCATTTTCAACATAATTCATATATTAGAGTATTCTATTCTATTCAATAAAGTACCTATGAGAAAAGCAACAAATCTCATTGGACAAATAAACCATTATTGGCATCTGTAATCGTCGGTCGAGAGGCAATACAACAGAAATTTTCTAGACCGCGAAATGAGAAGTCATTGTAGCCGCAGCAAATTGTCGTCTAACCGCAATTTCTTAGCTATAAAATGTATAAAATATACGCGTCGACTTGAGAACCTCCTCCTTTTTTTTCATCGGTTAAAAGTAAGATTTAAGGAACAACGTCTTCAACTCCTGAAAATGTGAGTACGAGTACCAACACATTTTGTTTCTCTAAACATGGTTTTAGAAAAAAAAAATATTTTACACGTAACTTGTACCTGCTAATTTTAGATCCATTGCGTGGTCCATGTTCAGAGTTGTGTCCATTAGGAGACTGATCAAGATTCATGACGTAATAAAAACTAGTTACCTACATTATCCGACCTAACATAACATTTTCATTATCACAGGTAAGGATTAGGTAATCTAAATAATTTATCCACGTCACACTTTATTTGTTTTTTTTTTATGTACTTAATTATAGGAGCAGCCGTTTGTCGTTAGGACAGTTAGCAAAGTTAAATTGTGTTTTTAAATAATAAAAACCAACTTTACCAAGGCGTGATGAATGTACTATTTTTTTATGGCTAGTGTTAATTTCACAGACTTTCTAATCAACACTTTCAATGTGTCCTCAATAAAATAACTTCTCTGAATAAAATCGCGCTGAAGTTCAGTTTAACCCGATAAATGGCATGGTTAAAACAGTATTGAAATCTGCCGCACAGTCAACCCGCGGTCCAGTGGCTTTTGACATTAATTAATTCAACAATGTTCATTGACTTTACCAAAATATGTTTGATCGGGAAAGGGTTGAACTTACAAGGTTAACTGAAAATACCAATCAATGTTAAGTAAGAGTCTATACTACCTCAGCGCCACCTCACTCTTTATCTCGCTCGCGCACTATTCCTGCGGTTACGCGAGCAAGCGAGACAGGGTGGCAGGGAGAAGACTCCAACACATCGATATTTTAGTTTATTTCTTTTTACGGTGAAAATAATGGTAATTAAAAAAAATAACATAAGACCTGCTCTATAGTTAGTTCAGTTAATATGCAAAGTTTCATTATCTGTGCGGCGGTTTATTGTTCGGTTTGGAGGAAACTTTGGAATTTTTTTCTAACAAGAAAATTTTATGGAATCGTGTTTTCGTCAAACATAGTACGTATCATTAATCCTCAACGTTACCATATATTTATGTCAAAATTAATGCTGCATTATTTTCGACATTACGGAGGATCATACTAATCATTTGAGGTAGTATAGGCTCTTAACATCTAAAAGAGATAAGTAAAGATTGCTAGTTTCGATTACCTACTTATTTATTTACCAAAAATAATTTATATTGTGTTTGATATATTACATACATCATAATTAATAATATTAAAATAAATTCTAAAAGCGGACATGCAGCAATAATAATAAAAAATAAATAAAACAAAACATGCTTACAAAAATCAATAATAATAAATAGCTTTTTTTTTAAATTGAAAATTGGATTTTAAATATTAAATTACAGTTCGTCCATTGAGCACAAATTTTTATCTAACAGAAATGCTTTGAGCTTAACCATAAAAGAGCTACGGTCATAATCATAAAAAGTTATCGAACATCTAAAACCTATTTTAGTTAAAATAGGTTTTGTCACTTTCTAACAAACACAAAGGTCAAAGTGAAAAATAAGGACAATCGAACTTTAGCAGCATTTTAACTAAAATAGGTTTATAAGACGTTTACGAATAAGAGCCTTATGTGTTTAACAAAATTTCCGAATCCACTGGCAGTCTATTAAATATTTGTACAGCTTAGTAATGAGGGTTATGCTTGACAATGTTAAAATTAGGTACATCTTTATTTTTAAAGTCCTTTCTACGAGATTTTGCTTGGCTATTCTTTCTTCCCCAGACTCGTATTCACGGATATTAATATATCTGTCAATTTTAAGTATTGCTCTTTTTTGGAGAATAAAGGGTCGCTGAGAATTATAACCGCAGGTTTTCCCCCAGAACTGTATACTGTATGGAAATCTGGATTCGACAAGAACATAATATATACCATCTTTATCTGTTCAGTATTTATTTCGTCTCTCAATGTCCTCAACGCATAACACTCAGATGATATAGTGGAGTTTATGTGTGGTAGTTATTTTTTCCAGTTCAGCAAATCATCCAAATAGATACCTAGAAACTTGACGTCTCTCACTAATTCTATATATTTCATTGTCTTAACAATGAAAATGTAGAATAGAACCCTTAGGTTATATCCATATTATCTTTATTGCTTGCAGTGTGCAGTGGTTCGAAATAACATGATGTTCGTTTTTTTTTAATATTTTATTTTTCATTTATTCGTAGGTACCTGAGTAGTACTGCTTTCTGAATCAAGCCAATATTTGTTATTAATCTATATTATTTATATTGTAACAAAACTGAAAAGCTGCATATCTATGAAAACATCATGTACGTTAGGAAAAGTCTACATCTTTTTAGTAAAAGAGGCTAAAGATACAATTATAGGACTAGAAATAGGGACCAATTAGTTCAACCAGATTTCAGGCTGGCTAAAGTAGATCTTTCATGAGGTACTGTTTAAAATGTTACAATAAAATACCTCCCCACATATTTCAACTGAATAAAACGAATTGTAAATCTTGTTTAAAACGCACACTATGTAGCCAAGCATAATTATTATAAGTTGGGGGATTACATCGCTGATAAAAATGCTTTGCTCAACACTGGTCCTGCTCTCCAAGGGCGCAAACACTAATTTATTAGCATTTGAAAATACTGTTCACTGACTTGAAGGTACGCTGGCGGCTGAAAGTACGTCATGCTCACTATAATGTCTCGCTAATGGTGGCGCGTGTGTTGGATCATTTAGCTTCCTTTCAAATGGTTCAGCTGAATGGTGATAATCCATGCGATATGTTCGTGAACGGGTGCCGTCAGTATGGACTGGTCATCTCTTAGCTGCCATGGCTTATTTTATTTTTCTTTTTTCTTTTTATTACGGACGCTTAGTGCCGTGAAGTTTCTTGCCTGTTCTTCTTCATACGTACCTACTACGCTTTGAAATGGGCAACTTCATCTTTCTGACTGACCGACCCCTTGCCAATTCAAAAGTGCCTGTAATTGGTTTATTTGAAATAAATGCTTTGAATTTGGGTTTGAGTAGGAAAACACGAAACTTCAGGTTTTTAAACAAATACATTAGTTTAAAAGCCCTAAGTTTTTTTTATTAAAACTGGTAATATTATTATAACTATTCAATCATTTTCCAAAACAAAAGTTTGTAGCTTTTCAGTAGATTAAGAGGTAAAGTTTTTTTAGCAAACTGCTAAACCTAAGAAAATTAAAAAATACTTTACCTAATTAAGTAAGTAATGTCCACGTACTCATTGATTTAATTTCCGAAGCACTTTATTCAAAGACATGCAGTCTTCCATTTTCTATTGTTCAAAGTTCAAACTCACAAAGTGTAGCAGTTCAGATTTAGGAGGTACAACAACGGTGATTAAGCTATAAACTACAGTGTCAATGCCTGCCAGGGTTGCGAGTTTGTCCGAAAGGGATATCGTAGCCCTGGCACACAGGCAACGGAAGGAACTCGGGTGAGTTTTAGTCAGTAAAAGTCAGACACGCCCTCCCGCTCTCCCAGAGCGGGAGAAGTTATAAGATAATTTCGCACCCAAAAAAAAAAAACTGTCGAGGAAACTTATCTCGGAAAAGGATAGCTAATGTCAGTTCAAATGCACATTGCATCGCTTGCTAGTAGCTGAGATGTATGAGTGTAGGAAACAGCTCTTGGTAATTGAAAAACTTATTTCTTGAACATCTAAGTACCTACAAGTCGTACGAACAAGTATCCTGCTTCAATAATATTATGTGAAAGTTTGTAACTCAATCACGTTTTATGGCGCTACCCCGAGCTAAACCTCGTTTTTAAGAGAAATAAACAACATTTAAAACCACCATTATTAATGTTCGATAATAATAATTATATTCTATAATCACATTGCACGTTCTTATTTGTTTTTATGTGTTTTAATATACAACATGTCCCAGAATTAATGCACAACCTCTTAAGGGGTCATTGTAGTCATCATTATGAACAACTTTTACTCTGGGAGCAAAAAAAAATCAACTGTTTCCTACATTTTGACGAGTTATGAGAACATAAATGTAGGGAACAGCAGATTTTTTTTTTCGCCATTTCCGGTTTGATCCCATAGTAACAAAAGTAAGGACAGAGCCAGGTAGATCGCGCGGCGGAACAGAGAAGAACCGGACGCCGTTTGCTAAGGGAAGCTCCTTAACGGCTGTACTGATTTGGATGAAATATGGCGGACAGCTAGACTATGACCTAAGTTATTTTTTCATGTTTTACATGCAGTCGTTTTTGTTCGCCCCCTTTTTCCTACTATGTCTACACTTCTGCCTAACCCTTCGAGGAAAAAAGGCGTGATGTTATGCTATGTAGTAGTTTTAATAGATTCGAGCGAAACAACGGACAATAAATAGATAATAATCCTTTATGTAGAGTTAGGTATAGGTACTACCACTTTGACAAGCGAATACTGTTAAAATATATTTTCTATTATCCGTGTCCAAAGGGTATGTGAAAGGGTTTTTATATCCCTGGATCAAATGGAATTATTCTGTATTGTGCACATATCTTAGAAAGGTATAAGCTCAAATTGATACTAAGTTAGATTCCAAAAAACCAAACAAAAAGGCCAAATGAAAGAATTTAAAAGATAATTCTAATTGAACGCTGGCTTCGAAACAAATAACTTCATTCACATTGAATTATGTTACTGGTTTTTTTTAAGTGGGGCATTATTTTCTTTTTATTAACTTACTACGCAGTTTTGGAGGATCAGCAGCGTCGTGATCTTCTTCCTTATTGCAAACAAACTTTAAAATTAGGTTGATTACATTAATAAATCACGACAACTTCATAATACAATTTAACTTTTACAAAAACTTCGATCTTGTTATCAGAAAAGTTTTCTTTCATATTCAAATTGTTTTGTTTTCTATCGTCACTAACTAATTAAAACAAATTAATTTGTGGGCGTCCAAGCAAAAAGGGTCCAGCAAGTTAAGTCTAATCTAGTCTACTCGACTTAAGGCTAGATTCGGTTTCTAGAATAGTCAATTGATAATGAGGATTAAAAATATATTCATAAACTGGCACATTTTTTTTTTATCAGACATTTGATGTTGAAACTCTGAAAAAGCTTGATTGAGGAAAAAGCATTTTCAAACTTTTGGTACTTAGAAACATCATATAAAGTAATGAACTATATGAAGTTGTAGATAATTGAGCATTAATTAATAATCAATTAAAATCGCGAAATGCAATTTTTTCACCCAACTTTACAAAACTGCATATATCTCGGAAACTACGTGCCGAGAACTGGACCCTTTTTGCTTGGACGGCACATTTATCATCCGTAGCCACAGGATTAAAACCTTCAATAAAAAATAACCTTGTTAGTTGACTTTCTACAGATTAAATACCTCTTCTCATACAGAAGACAAATAAAGAATCTTGAATCTTGTAGCAATTACATTTGAACTATATAACTATACCCTGGCTCGATGCCTGTTGGGGATTTAAGCCACTCTTTTTTTTTGTTTGAGAAATTATCAAATAACTTCTCCAGCTCTGGGTGGAGTGTCAGAATTTTACTGACTTAAACCCACCCGTGTTCCTTCAGTTTTCTGTGTACCAGGGCCACGATATCCCTTTCGAACAAACCCGCAACCCCGGCAGGCGTTGGCCCTAACGTACCCCGTCAGTTTGTGCTGACATCTCGCTCAACACGCCGTCGACCCGGCGTTTATCGGACGGCGAGCTACCCATTGCTCACCGTCCGCAAGCCCGCGCCTGCGGTGGCCGGGAATCGCCCTGCGATTTTTCAGATCACTGCAAGTCCAAGTTTCCTGACGATATTATCTTTCACCGTCACTAATCAGCCTATAATGTTCCCACTGCTGGGACACAGGCCTCCCCTTTGTGAAAGGGAGTGGGCCGTAATCCACCATCCAGGTGACAGTGCGGGTTGGTTGGTAGATGTCACATGTCTTTGAATTTTTGGTTCTAAGACATGCCGGTTTCCCCACGATGTTTTCCTACACCGTTTTGAGTGCAGTGGTGATGAAATAATTTATACAAAGGAAAGCGCCTGTTAGGGTTCGAATCTACGACTTACAACTCGTATATCGCGGTCGTTACTACTGGCCGACCAAAGCTCTCCGTCACCGTCACTCAGTGATAAACTTACAGAATAAGTAGGTATAAATAGGACCCCCCTCCCCCCTGGGGAGGCCTATGTCTATGTCTTTCAGCTGAAATGATGATGAATGATATTACGAGGTAACGTGCAGGTAACGAAAATTTGTTTAACTCACACGTTTGTGTAAAAACAAAACACCAGCGCTGCAGCACTCATTTTTAATTGTCGCAGCATCATGCTGAGATAGGAGCCTTTTGGCTTCGTACAAGACTTTGTTTTTATTTTCATTTTATTTTGTTTTTTTATTGTTTTTGTTTTTATGTTTCTAAGATTGTGTTTTAGTTTAATTTGTGATCTCCTGTGTTGAGTCCCAATAAATATTTTTTCTTTCTTTCTTTCTCAATGAAGAGTTCCGTAGTTTGTTTTTGGGATAAATTCATCCCAAGAACAAACTTAACATTACAGTAGTTGAAAGACATTTTTTTTTGGTGGGAAATGATCAAATAACTTCTCCCACTCTGGGCGGAGCGGGAGGGCGTGTCAGACTTTTACTAATAAAACCCACCCGTGTTCCTTCAGTTGCCTGTGTGCCAGGACCACGATATCCCTATCGGATAAACTCACAATCCTGGCAGGCATTGGCCCTAACGGACCCCGTCAATTTGCTCTAACATCTCTTTGAGGCACGCGTGGAACACAACGCACCCTCGACCCGGGCCTGGTCCTTATCGGACGGCGAGCTACCCATCGCTCACCGTCCGCAAGCCCGCGCCTATATACGGTGGCCGGGAATCGGCCTGCGACTCCTTACGCCCAGGGCGTCTCCTGCTGTGACTAGTACCGTTGTCCCCGAAAAGTGACCCCCATATTCAAAATTCATTTGTTTACGTTACGGGTCACAGAAATTCATATGTGTACCAAGTTTTAACTTAATCAGTCCAGTAGATTCGGAGCAAATCGGCTGTGACAGACGGACAGACAGACTGATCATGTGTCTGTCTGTCTGTCGTGATCCTATAAGGGTTCCGTTTTTTTCTTTTTAAGATACGGAACCCTACAAAGTAGTGTAGTAGTAGTAAGTTATGTGTGTTAAAAGCACTTGATTTTATGATTTTTAACAAAGGCAGGAGAAAAATTGCACGTTGTTTAAAAGCAGAATTCTAGCTTCTCATACATTTAAAAGTGATAGAATGATACATGCATACTTACACTACAATAAATTCCTAGAGTGGATAAGCGCATATACAATCAGTGGCGTTAATAGAATACGAAGCAAACAATGAAGATATATGAGAGCCAGCTGAACAAAGACTAGCAAACATATTTATATGGGCGAAATCGTTTGCCACTATACTGTAAGTAATACAGAATATATGGCTATAATAGATCAATCAATTCCGAACTGCTAAATATTTATCTTAATAAAAACAGCTGCCTAGAAGCGCAAATGTAATGTGGTTACGTTTACCTTGACTTTGTAAAATATATGTACAGAACTAGCTGCACCACGCGGTTTCAACTGCATAAAAGTCGATCCCGTGGGAATATCGGGATAAAAAGTATCGTATGAACTAATCCAGGTCATGGTCTACCCATTTGCCACCATTTCATCCAAATCGTTTCAGCCGTTTTAGCGTGAAAACGTAATAAAGAAGTAAACAAACTCTCTTTCGCATTATAATACCTATTAGTTAATATTAAGATTTATTGTATATTTGTGTATATACACCATGGTATTTTATTCGTCTTACAACGGCAGCCCACTTCATGTATCCAATGACTACTAATCAATCATGAAAATAAAAAAATATATTTATAAACAATTGAATCATTAAAAAAAAAACGTTATGACGCATTAATCATGACGTAGTTTGAAACACCCTGTTACGAGGGGTTAAGGAGGGTTAAGAAGGGTTAATAATACATAATTTTAAGATAGTGACATCTTCAAATTATGTATTATTAACCTTTCTGGAACGAAGATCTACGCGACACACATCATCATCTGCTTAGCCTTTTTCCAACTATGTTGGGGTCGGCTTCCAGTCTAACCAGATGCAACTGAATACCAGTATTTTACATGGAGCGACTACCTACCTAACCTCCACAACCCAGGGTAACACGATAACCCCTGGTGAGACTGGTAATCAGACTTTCAGGCTTCTGACGAATCGTAACTACTGTCAAAGATCTACAAATAATAGCCGAGACCAACGGCTTAACGTGCTTTCCGAGGCACGCAGGGGTCTTGGTATGTAAAGATGGTGACCCATTTACGGACCTACCACAGCAAGCGTAGCTTAACCTGATCGATTGACCCGTACGGCTATTATTACTTAGCCGCAAGACCCTTTTTAATTGTTTCTATAATTACGTATTGTATATAATACTGCTAATGCTCCGTGTGGTGCCGAACGTAAAGAATAGCACCATCCTATTTTTGTTTCCGTGGGTGTCGAAAAAGGTGACTAAGGGACTTACTAGAGAATGGGCAGCAGCGTTCTCTATCCATTTTAACACCATACTGCGATCGCCAACCCGCCTGCCTAGCGTGGTGATTATGGCAACCCCTCCGGCCATTGGGGGAGGCCTATGTCCAGCGCTGGACGGCTCTTCTCTCTCTTTCGGCTGACATGATGATGATGGTAATGATATAATACGAGTGGTTAATTACGGTTTAAGACGTTAATTTATTCCTCAAAAAGAATACAATCGACATGAGAAATACCAGTTAATCTTAGTACTAAATACCGGGTAAAACGGGGTGAATAGAAATGCAGGGGTGAATCGAGACGCAACTTTAAAATGGATTTGAGCCTTGAAATAATAATATAGTTTGTTGCCAAGGCACTTAATCGTTAATTATAGTACAGGTAACACATTAAACTCCTTTTTGGCAACAAAAGATAGTGTTGCAACGTTAAAATCCATTATAAAATTGCGTCTCGATTCACCCCTGCATTTCTATTCACCCCGTTTTACGGTACACGAACTTATGAAGGAAACGGCAGGTACTCGTAAATAATTTATAATAGTAAGTAGTAGCTGCTCTGCACAAATGTTTTTTTTTTACAATGTTGTGGGTAACGAGAAAAAGTGAGTGTACAATCACATATCGCTTCTTGATGACAAGTCAATGGCAATTACACATAGTCAATAGTAGCAAGCTATCAATATTTTTAAATTTGTTAATGTTTCGAAATGATGAGATAGATTAGTACCTAAACGTATTTTATACCTTGGTAAGTATATTATTATGAATAAGTAATAATTTGATGTAGTAGAAGCAAATTAATAAATCAAAGAAATAACATTGACTTAGTAAATTAAGTAACTCTCGTGAGCGAAAAGAAACTAACTCATCGATGTTGGGCCTTTCATTTCAGATCAGGAGGAAACTTTTTTTTTTCAGGGAGCGCAATGAAAAACTACTAGGGTAGTTTTCTTTTATAATGTAGCAGCAATAGTTTACTTTAAGTACACAGTTACCTACTTCGTAACGACTTTTAGAATGTGTGTTTAAAACTCCCGATTTGTTCCGTGGAAATATCAACTTGTAAGCTTAAGAGGGATGCGCTAAGGTAGCCCACAAAATTCAGATTTTCTTAAGTTTTTTGCAATTGGCAGGTCTGTGTCAGGTTTTATGTTACTGTTGGTTGTTACTGACCTGCAAATTGCAAAAAACGTAAGGAAATTTTTAATTTTTTTTTTTTTTTTTTATGTATGTTCGGGCATAAATCCGTCATTTATAGACGGATTAGTAAAAATATTTTTGTTCGGAAGGGTATGCTCTCGAGGTGGTCTCATTGTCATCAAGTCAGAATCTAATGAGAGGATCCGATGGAAATCGATGGAAAACCTCAAATTTTATAGGCACACCCATATCGATTTGGGTATTTTTTATAGTAACTCATGCTTTTGCACTTGAAAAGCACATTTGGTGAAGGGGCACTGATGATAAAGACAACAGATGGCCACCGGAACTACCTAATAATAAGTAACACACTGGTTGCGATTCGATTAAGCACTTTAATATGGTTGCTAAGCAATTTATGCTCACCACAATTCATATGGTGAAATCACCATGAGAACCCCAAAACCAAACCCCAACACCAACAATAACAACAGGAGAACTCCTCAACAATTAACGCCCCTGAATCAGGAAAAGCAATTTTTTTTTTTTGATTAGCAGTTGACATTAGGCTATTGTAACTTAGATAAGCTACAAACTGACCCACTAAAAAGTGAAAAATAAAAACCTTTCACAAAATAAAAAACAACCGACATCCAAAAAACGCTACAAAGTGAAAAATAACTTTCAAATCAAATCAGATCAAAAGTCATTTATCAAACTAGGCTGAGAATCAGCACTTTTCGAACGTCAAAATTACATAAGACAGTCCCCCAAAAACGCCCACCCTTCACTTTAATTTCGGAAGTCGGTGGCAATAAACTAAAATACAGATCCGAAGACACTGACTTCCGAAATCACACTATCATCATCACACTTCACACTAATATTATAAAGGCGAAAGTTTGTGAGTGTGTGTGCGTGTGTGTGTGTGTGTTACTTCTTCACGCTCAAACGGCTGGACCAATTTTGATAAAATTTTGTATGGAGGTAGCTGAAACCCTGGATTAAGACATAGGCTACTTTTTATCCCGATATTCCCACGGGATCGAGACTTACGCGGGTGAAACCGCGGGGCACAGCTAGTTAAAGATATTTTTCACTTTGTAGTGTTTTTTTTTGGAAGTCGGTTGTTTTATAGTCAAAGAGTCGTAGTAGCTATTTTCGATGTAAGAAAGATTAAGGGCACTTTGTTTTTATAACCGCACAATAAATTTTCGGGGCCAAGTTTAATAGACGGAACGGGTGTAATATTAAAGGAATTTATTGGCTGCAATATAGTTTACAGTACTGCTGAAGATACGCGGTTGGATACAGCTATCGACTGTGGTAAGCTTTAGTATTGATAATAGTATGTACAAATAGTTTTACGCGTCGCTTCGACCAACAACTATTGTTGATCGATGACACGGCGGGCTGCAATCGGTTATTGTGATTGGTATGTGATGTAGAGGAGGATCAGAGCACGTGACAAGAAAAATGTTTTTATGAATGTTGATGGCATTCAATCAGCATTGCCATACAACGTGGCAATGCTGCCAGCCTTTTGGGCACTTTTCCTGTTGACAGCGATGCTGAAGAATATTTTGATGCCCTATGATTATTTCCCCTCCCTTTTTATATACTTACTTGTACATATATTATTATTTTTCTGAAAAGTCTGTTTAGTTTTTAAATTATGTAAATACTTTCAAAATGGTTAATAAAAATCATAAAATGTTGATGGTAATAAAAAGTGAGGCAGACTAAAAAAAAACCGGCCAAGAAACGTGTCAGGCCACGCACAATGCAGGATTTTCGTATTGGGATGAATTAATCCCAAAAACAAACTTAACAATGTAGTTGAAAAACATGTTCATACATCGATATATACGCTACGGTCTATTTTCCAACTGCAAATATAAGATAGAAATCGTAAAATAAAAAAAGGACTTTTTCCTTTAGGTACTTGTGATATGAGACCTTGCTTCTTGCCAAATTACATGTTTCTAGGTAAACAGGAAATACCCTGGTTTTGATTTATTTACGAGTATTAAAATACATACAGTATACATACATACATACATAAACTCACGCCTCATGGGGGTAGGCAGAAACTATAGAACGCCACCTGCTACGCAACTTACATACTCCTTTTGCTTCGCCTAGGTCATACATCTGTCATAAATGGCCGTATTTTCTTATTGCGTTGACTTAGAAGCTTAATTTTTTTACAGCACCAAGGGACTGTAGATTTACGTATTTAATACAAATTTCAACTTGATACCTGTACGCGTGCCTGAGAAAAAGTGTCCTGACAGACTAACAGACAGACAGACATACGGACAATGAAGTTACAAGATAGTTTTTCCTTTTGAGGCCGGAACCGAAAAAAAGGCGCATAAATTGTGTGAAAGATGATTATAATTTTATTGCTAAATAAAACACATACTGCGCCGATTCCAAAATGAATTCGGAAACCAAAGGAGAATTATATAGATGTTTAAAGGTAACCTTGTATTAGGATCGTAAAGTACGATTTATCGTAAATGTACATCTTAAAATATAGCACATGTTTTATCGCCTTCATATGGGATTTTCTAGCAAAAGTTTCAACAAAGCAGATACAGTTTAAAATGTTCTCCGTTGGTAAGTATCCTAAGCAAACGTTTAATGACCGCTATTATACAGCGTGTAAATACACCCTTTAAAAGTTTAAACGAATACCCGGTGGTCAGGTTTCATTAGTGTACTTTTATTATTTCTGTAAGTTTAATAATAGGTACCCCATGTCTGTACCTTAATATATCTAATCAAGTTTTACGATTTTTAATATATTTACAAAGAAAAGGTTTTAAGGATCTAAGTAAGTAGTATGATTAATTAAAAATAATATTCGAAAGTTGGGGAGCTGCTAGGGAGTTTGTTGCGCACTTCTTCTTCCCAGCTAAAGCACTAGGAAGTGGTGAAGGGTGGGGGTTTTTGAGGGACTGTCTTATCTAATTTTTGACGTTCGAAAAGTGCTGATTCTCAGCCTAGTTTGAATAAATGACTTTTGATTTGAGTGATTTGATATGAATACATTTTTTTTACTAAAGACTGTTTTGGTTACTAAAACCATTAACAAAATGATTAGATGAACAGCACCCTAATTGCGTAACACACTATCAATAACAATCCGAGAGTTTTGAAGGATATTGCTAATCCATTGCTTCATAGGTTTGAAAAATTCGTCTGCTCAACAACGTAAGTAACGCAATGAACGTGGGTGAACTGTCAAAATGAAATCCATTGCGATCCATTGTCGTTTATGTGTGTTACGCAATTATTACCCCGCAGTATTGTACAGACATCAAGCTACTACAACCTGTCAAATTTCTTTAATAGATTTTCAACTTTATCCCTACAGCATAAGGTTCAAGTTTGATTGGGAAAATTTTACAGTTTTGGGTAGCTTGACCTGCTGGCGTCTGTCAACCACAGACACGTGGATGTATAGAAACCTTACTGACGTTTATTTCGAAAATAATAAACTTTGTGTATGTTATTTATGTGTAACATCTTTCCTCTCGCTTGCTGTGGGAGTGATTTCGTGAAAATGGACGGAAGTGTGTAACAAGAAGAAATTTCTTACGAAATAAGCAGTACCTTTGTACTAATATTATAATTATGTCGTATCTCTCTGTATTTTACACTGAGTACATAAATAATAAAATAAATAAATAAGAAGTGACAGCTTGAGCATGGAATTAGTACTTTTTAATAGCATATAATTTATAAATGCTTTATATTAGCATGTAATTCAATCAACAATCAACTCAGCCTATAGCAGTCCACTGCTGGACATAGGCCTGGGCATAGCATTTAATTAGTAAATACTATATATAGATTGTAAGTAGAGGGGGTCGAATATCGACCAGTGGGCCGACCACTAGTGATGTGTGAATAAGTATTCGAATAAATATTTCAGTATTTAGCTGTTTAAAATTTTGAGGTTAATTTCTGTCTCTGCTCAGTTGCTTATGACCAAGGTGACGTCAGATGTTTACACAAGATAATAAGTGACTACTATAAGGCTCGATCGTTTTTTGTTTACACAGATTTTGAATAAATAAATAATTAATGAGAAAATAAAATGCAAAAATAAAGGAGGAAGACCGAAGAAACAAGTCAATTTAAATAGGTTCATAATTATTATAATATAAGCTGCACAAGATGAAAATTGCTGCACGAAGAAGTGCCCACCATGTCACATGATCGACGATGGACAGTCGCAATTTACATGCAACCCTTTATTTTTCTATTCATGCCTAAATTATCAAACCAATTCTGTGGGGTGTTTGATAACCGGTAGCGGTAAAGAGAAATATTTATAGCAGACTTCGCAGAAATTGAATATTTACGCTGACAGAACCTAACAAAAGTGTAGCTAGCTGCTGCGCTTTCGTTAATATTTATATTTCTAAAGTCAAGGGGAATTCTGTATTAAATTATGCATTAAACATCTTGTATTCCATTTTCATAACTAAAACAGACTATAGGTATGTAACAGCTTTTTAGGGTTCCGTAGTCAACAAGGAACCCTTATAGTTTCACCATGTTCGTCTGTCTGTCTGTCGCCGGCTTAGCTCAGAGACTCTTAGTACTAAAAAGCTGTAATTTGGCATGGGTATACATATTAATCACGCCGACAAAAGTGGTAAATAAAATATTGAAAATATATTTTTTTAGGGAGGTACCTTGCAAAGTGGGGAAGATATTTTCTTTTCTCGTCTATCCCAAGATGGCCCCCCATCATGGGATAGACGAGAAAAAATATGAATAATAATAAAATTATAATATTAAGCTTTAAAATGCAAATCTTTGTTAGAGTCCCCGGCCAGCTAAATGGTTGTTTTTGGATATGTGAAAAAATGTATGGCAGTAGTACATATAACGAAATTAAAAGGAATACTATCACAGCTAAGTAGGCTTTACAAGTTAACGAGTAATTGTCGACCAATTTACATTTGCAGTTGGAGAACTGACCGTGACATATGTCGATATAAGGGAGAGCATATTTTTCATCTACAATGTTAAGTTTGTTTTTGGGATAAATTCATGCCAACTATGGAACCCTTCAGTGTACGTGGTCCGACATGGACTTGGCTAGTTTTTTTTAGTTCCGCTTTGCCGGAAAAGCTCATTATCATATCGGATTTTTTTTTCTTGGTACGTAGTCATACTCATCATAATAATTTCAGCCGAAAGACGTCCACTGCTGGACATAGGCCTCCCTCAAAAATGCATAGAGAACGCTGCTGCCCATTCTCTAGAATAGCCATACTATTAAGACATTTTCAGTATTGCGTGAGAAATAATGATCGTCTTCGGTGGGTGTTGCTCTTGTGACGTTTCTTATCAAGAAGATTGTTTTGAGTTCGGATAAAACTCCACCACGGCTGTCTTCTGAACATCACTATGAATATGTATTAAATACATTAAAATATATTTCGTGTAAGTTGTTTATTTAATAGACGATAAATATTGAATAGTTTGTACATAATAATTTCGGATGAGAATATTTTCTTGTTTCATACTTTTTAGAGCGTGATTTTTCAGTAGACGGTTTTAGTTTTTGAACTTATTTTTCATTTAAATTATTTTGGGGTTTAATTTCGTGATAAAGTATTTGCAGAGGCGCTTTAAATTTTTTTTGGTTAGGTTCATTCGAGTGCACCTCATTCATTTGAATGAATGAATTTAGAAATAGAATTAGGTTTAATGTTTTATATGTATTTATGCCATAGGTTTATGTTTCGAAATTTGAAAGACTTCTTACAATGGGAGTTTTAGCCAGTAATATTCCTGTTACCGCCTTCACCGCGCGGAGGAACTCCCAGCTTATGTCATTATTATTACACACGTTTTGTTTTTTTTTTTTATAAATAGGCCACATTGAAATACGTATTTAATAAAAATATAATTATGTATTTTGTGTAGGATTGGAGAGAAAATATGTCTGTTGTTGCTTATGATTTTATAGAAATTATACCTAATTATTGGGTGCATGCAAGCAAAGCCATGAGCAACAGCTGACAATATATATATTTTCGAAATGTGCTAATTAAGACCTTTCATTTGATACATAGAGAACCTTTTAAATGTAATAAAAATTGAACATCACTATATTCACGAGTGCGTATCGCTTTCCGAAGTGCCCTTGTGAGGGAACCTACTACTACGTACTTGAGCCTTAGTCAATTTATTGAAAATTCGGGTTCATTCGCGCTTGAACTACTTCACACATAGGTAGGTACTTCACCCTGGTAAATTGATTCGATTGCCAACAAACCGAACTTGATAGTTTGTTTACTTTCTTTGGTTGTAGGTACAGTCAGGGATATTAATTATATATCAAATTGACATAGTACGTCAATATACTAAATGTGTGGTCATATTCAAAGGTGTGGTACAAACTGTACAACTGTCTCCATGAGACCAACCACCGCGGAAATATAATTATATCTCCCCCCCCCCCCTATAATTGAATCGAATAGATATTAAAGTTTGGTATGAGACAACTGATTTTCTTTTCCCATTCGTTCAGTAAAATTGTCTGCTCATCAACGTAAATAACGCAATGAATGTTGTTGAACTGTCAAAATGAAAGCCAATGCTACTGTTTGTTTGTTTATTTTTCCAATAAAAAGTACTTTACAATTCCTTATAGTCTACCTACATTAATAGCTAGGTTTACATTATTAGATAAGACGCAAAGGAAGTACTTTACCTAAGAACTCCACACAAGGTCGAGCCTGTCTCGTAGAGTCCTTGGGTGGTATTGCCATATGAAAATGCGCATTACATTAACTGTTATTGTTATTATCGAAAAGCACATGTTTTTGTTATATAACAATTAAATCATTGTCTAGAGTAAGAACTAAAGACGGATAAAATAATGTTTTTACTGTAAGTGTATTACGCAATTACCTCGCAGTTTGATGGTCTGTACCACACCCTTAAATACGGGGTTAAATTAAATTAGCTAGCGCAACTCCGCAGTCGTGATGGGTATCGATATTTAAACACGACAAAATAAATAAAATATGATTTTATTTTTGGGTATTATACCGCTAGTGGTGTAGTTACTTGAAGTATGAGCTGAGAAAAAAAAATTGTTTATCGAGTTTTGATATCGATACTCATCACGTCTGTGAATCACACTAATATTATAAAGGCGAAAGTTTGTGAGTGTGTGCGTATGTTTGTTAATTCTTCACGCTCAAACAGCTGGACCAATTTTGATAAAATTTTGTACGGAGGTAGCTGACACCCTGGACTAAGACATAGGCTACTTTTTATCCTAATATTCCCACGGGATCGAGATTTACGCGGGTGAAACCGCGGGGCGCAGCTAGTTGTACATAAAGAAAACTGAGATTTCAAGTGATTACACTACCTGAGGTTGATAAAAAAAACAAAAAAAAAAACTCAACAAAATATAATTTATTTTTTGTTTGATCGTGTTTAAATAACGATACTCATCACATCTGCGGAGTTTCGCTAGCTAATTTAATCTGACCCTGTATAACAAAACATTTCTAATGCGCATTAGAAATGTGTTGTCATACAGGGTCAAAATTCCGTACAATGAGAGTTCAGCGTTTACTGGAATATATAGCTAAATGTGTAGCCGTGTGTAGCTATTATGTTTACAAAGCACCGAGTATTTTTTTTTAAACGTTGTCCCACACTAGGAATTGTGGTGTTGTGTTGTTTTTTTACTTTGTTTTCTTTCAATACAGCAGCTTAGATCATGCTTTATTGTAGGTAAAGTCAGGGAAATTGACTGTTTATCAAATTGTCTACCAATTAAAATTGCTCCTAAATCATTGTTGACAGACCAAATAGGTAAAAAATTAGTATCGTTTGGCAGGAGGTTTGGCAGGGGGTAGGAGGGGGGAGAAAGGGAAGGGGGGTGTTCCCTCTTTCCTCTGGCACTACTCCCATGAAAAGGTAACGCACCGATCTTGAGAAAAACGAATTATTGTAACCTAACCTCAAAACACATTAAAGTTGCTTATAAGGCGTAGTTGGGGGAGCCCCGCTTCGCGGGGCTCAAGGGTTTAAAATAAAATAACAACGAAGGGGATGGCGAAGTCTGAGTTCGCTCGCTTCGCTCGCTCACTAGACCCCGCCATCCCCTTGGAACCTAACCTGTCCGAGTCGGGTTGCCCCAAGTCCCGAGCTCGCTTCGCTCGCTCTTGCATCCTAAGTTCTCCTGAAAGCTGATGAGAGTTGTTTTGTAAAGATAAAAACTGAAATGGTCACAAGGCCAATAGTTAACTTAATGTTTGGCAATCTGTCAAAGATTGGGCTTATTGGAAACTTGTCCACTTAGAAAATGTTGGAACTGACAAGTTGTCGAACTTTGGAATAAGTTTCTGTACTAAGTATTGCAATATGTGTTTGTATAGGGAAAGGTCAAAGGAATAAATGATTGAGTTGGGGAGGTCAGCTTAGTTTAGTCGTAGAAGGCAGTAATGCTTTTCTCGGTATCTCGGCCATTTTAGAATGATATTATTATGTCGACCTTTTCGATGAAGCGTGTAACTAACATCCTGCCCTTTCGTCCTGTGTTGCGTTTGTGCCAGTTTCGTTTCAATTAAATACGAGATTATAAATAAGATGCAGGGTTTGCTCTATTTTTAACACTTTCTCTTTGTTAATCTTCAAAATTTTTGATAATAATGTTTATTTCGACCAACAACTTGATTTTGACTAGTTGATTTTATTTATTTAATCAGTTATAAATATTAATTACAATAATACAAGCTAACAATGAAATAATTATATATTATGTACTAGTATAATTATAATAAAATATATTTAAAAAATTGAAAAAACTCGTTGGGCATTAAAAAAAAATCATCCGCATCGCTTTCAATGGGAAAAGTGCCCATAAGGCTGGCAGCATTGCCACGTTGGATGGTAATACAAATAAAAATAAAGATATGCAAATGTTAATTAATATGGGGGCCTACAATATTTTTTGCAAAAATCATTTAAACCATTGATTGAAAACACGGTCTCACTGTGCGTGAGATCGTCCCCAGTAAAATATTAATAGACGCTGACACTAGAACTCTAGAACTTAAGAATACTTTCATTTATTTATCGATGCCCTCATTCACTTTTTAATTAAATTCCATTTATTTACATTGTTAGCGTAAAGATAACATCTGTGACAAACCATGTATTAATTATTCTCATATATGAAAGTGAACAAAACTCGTAGAGCGATTCTGTTACACCACATATTGGCAAACACAATTTTATCTCCCAACTCCCAAGTCATATGAAGCCAGAGATAAAGTTTATATTGTCACTGGAAAAGGAAATTGTACTAAACGAACCTTAGCACATGTTCAGACGCGCGGAAACCGCGCATTTTGTAACCGTGCGTTTTTAGAGATTAATTGGTCGAAACCGCGCGGTAACGTTACAACCAATATGAAGATGCTCATGTATGTAAATAAGAAACCATCGCGCGGATTCCGCCGTGACAAAAGAAAGCTTATTTGAAGAAAAAAATACTTTATTTAAAACATTTTTTCAGGTATCTGTCAGCTCGTTAACATCTATGCAAAACAGGCCTTCCAATGGACGCTTCGTTATACGCCATAAATACTACTCGTCATTTACAAGAACAACAGTGGTTTTTTTATGGCATCTCGCAGGTCAACCTAGGAGGTTGTCGTCTGCTTAACCGGACTTTCCTGTGGGCGCCTAAATAAATTAAGGCCTTCAGCCAGGACATAAACTTAAAAACTACAGATTAGTGGTCCCAGTAAAGCCGTGTAAATAGGCTGAATGACGTTGCTTCACATCCTCTTGACCAAATCTACTGATAGGAACAAAAAGCCGCAAACTGTTAAACGACTGTCAAACGACCCAAGCCAGGCAGTGGTACAGAACTGTTGATCCCATGGAGGAAGATGTTCAATTTGATGGTACCAAACATTTAAATATAACCGCACTTTTCTGATGCACGTTTTATTTTAGCTCTCTAGTCATACAAAATGATTAAATTTATTCAATTATTCTATAAAGTAGATACCTGAATACACTAATACACATAACAATATTGATGTATTAGCATATTATCTGAGGTTATTGTACAAACAACGGTTACTGTAAGTACGCCTTCAGACTGATTTATTTTTATGTTGCCTGATTTATTTTTGCTTACAGTTATTAATTAACTATAGTTATCGCCTTGATTTATATTAAGGAAATTAAAATAGAATTTACTGGTAGAATGAAATATATATTCGTAGGCGAATGTGATATTTATATAATAAGATCAAAAGTCTATGACGGCGCAGCAAGTGGCGCCGTCTATTTTTGTTACGAAGTAACTGGAATCACCGAAAAGGTCGGATAAGACGTGACACTGGCTGCTGACAGTCACTCTAGCAGAGCGTCGCATCGATAGTTATGTGGTCTTCTGTCTTCAGTCTTCTGTCGACAGAAGAAGATATCAGTGGGAAGGCGCTGTCGTACCACATCCACGAAGAACTGCTATTATATATATTGAAGCAGCTGAACCACTAATACGATGATCACTTCTGGTAAAGGCTATCCTGCTTATATATTTATAACAATAAAAAATAAAAAAATAAAATGTCTTTATTGCAGACCTCATGGTCCATAAAAAACACAATAAAACAGTTACATAATACAAAAAAATAAAATAAAATTACATACAAACACATATATTTATAGTTCACTGCTTTTGTCATTAACTTCATTTTCATGGCTTGGGTATGATTTATGACAGGATTTTCTGATAAAAAACCGGCCAAGTGGGAAAGTGTGTGTCGGACCACGCACAAGTAACGGTTCCGTAGTTGGAATGAATTTATCCCAAGAACAAACTTAACATTGTAGTTGAAAGACATGTTCCCTCAGTCGAACTGCAAATGTAAGTTTGTACGCACAATATTGAGCTATTTATCATGTTACTTAAGGACTATAGACTTTTTATAGGTTTTCCTGTAATCTTTATGTAAAGAAATATATTCTGTATTTTTTTCAAACTTTACACAGGGAACCCTAGAAGTAAAAATTCGAAGACATGTGACATCCACCACCCCGCACCGGGCCCACGTGGTGGATTATAGCCCACTTCCTCTCACAGTGAGGAGGCCTGTATCCCAGCAGTTGGAACATTATAGGCTGAACAAGTTAACATAACTGGCGAAATGCGGGTGTACGGTAATGCGGTTCACCTCTGCGTAAACCTTCGGGGATTACTGGTGATGTTATGTTACGGTATTTACAAGACAGATGTGAGTGGAAACGCCGCAGGGGGGGATTTATAGTGACCTTAATGGTGATGTAATGATGGTGTCTTATGTTTAGGTTTTTATTTTTATTATTTTAGTAATATTTTATATAGATTATTTTTTAATTTGTGAATGTCAGAACGTTGTAGGCTTAATAGACTGTAGTTTTGTAAACCACCTTCTATTTTGTTTAGTTCTTGGTACTTGTTGACGGGCCTACACTGTCCTCCCATACCTATTAACACTGTAACTTGAAAACATTGTAAAAGCCCACTTTTTTTGAAAAGAGTAACCGTGGAGTTTCTTGCCTACTCTTTTCCATAGGAAACGACCAATTGGAACCGTGCACCTAGCTTCTGACGTTTCATAAGTGCCCATGTAGGTTTATGTGAAATAAAATATTTTGATTTTGATGTTCTTCGGAATGGTTCTGTGCATATTACTCGCAACCGGCTTGCATGTATGACTGGATCTATGAACGTAAACGAACCAAAAGGTTTATGTGAGGATCGTAACAGGTGGCGTTCTGTAGTTTCTGCCTACCCCCATGGGAAGAAGTCGTGAGTTTATGTATGTTTTTATGTATAGTTACTATTTATATTTCAATAACAAATTATCACGATTTCGTTTTGTTTAAACAGTTTTTTATGTTCTACAAGCTATAAATTTTATTAACTACATACTTTTATTACTATCTATTAGTGATAAATGTCTATGTTTACAGCCATTAACATTTCTGTAATGTATATTTCGTCACCTACTTCCAAATGAATGGAACTTTTTCATTTTTTCTGTGATATTCTTATTCCGCTTTCACGGAAAGCGGAATAAGAATATGAAATTGTTATTTTTAGTTATATAATATAATATATAATAACAATCCTATTTCTTCCTGTGTGTCTTAAAATGCAACTAAGTGACTTACTAGAGAATGACCACAGTGCGATCGCCAACCCGCCTGCCAAACATGGCGGGCAACTCCTCCTCAGAAATCGATATCAATATTCTTTTTAAGTATCAATACGATATATATCGACACTTTTTGACACTCTTTGCATCCCTACAAAGACTCATACTACAATTTTCAAATGTTGTTATAGTGGAACAAACTTACCTACAAGTTTGTGTTACCTTTATAACTTTCCGAACTTATACCTAACTTTATACAAAATCAACAAAATCTTGCTAACAGACAGTAACTCTAAAATAACTTCCGTACTGCATCCCAGTATTTATTTATTTATTTATTTAATACTTTAAGCACACAATTAATGTACAGAGGCAGACTTAATGCCATAGGCATTTTAGGTTGTTACCCGTAGTCCCATGGAAGGAACCACGGGTATTTTCTTTACCCAAATTAATAGCATCTACTGTTATTGAGTGGAATCATTTGGGTTAGGTTAGGTTAGAACTGTGACCATTAACGATACCAGATTCCCTCTATTTTTGGTGAATCATTTTGAATGTTTCAAGTTAGTTACTTGAAGAACTAACGGTCTACCATTTTAATTTGGCAGCATTGTATTTCTCGAAGGGACCACGGGTAAAAAAATACCCATGAACCTGGTAATGGATCGACCCACCGGGACCACGGGTAACGAGTGGGCATTTTAGTATCATCAGACGCTCGAACTTGGTCCGGCTGCATCGGCAACAACTGACATGGTTCGCTCTTTATCGTTGTTCGATGTGGGTTTTGTGGAGTAACATACTCCACAAAACCCACATGTCACATACATATTGCAAAAATACGGAAAACTTATTACATGGAGTGACTACCCTCTCGCATACTGTAACTAAGTAGTAGTGTCGTATCTCGTTTACGGTACCTTTATCTTGAGATTGCTACAGGAGCAAGTTAACAAATTGTCTGAACAGCGAGTACCTAAGTGATTGAGTTTGTCTTTAATTTTAAAGGCAAATTGTCACAATCAAGACTTTAATCAACGCTGCAACCGTGATATAAAATAGAAGACGAAGTTTGTTTACCTTATGTTCGAGATTGAACGTATTTCGAACTCAATAAAACTCGTCTAAGCTGCTCAAATTTATTTTTATAGCACTCTAGAAAATTAAACTTAAATTAATCGTAAAACTGTATTTCTATTTCTAAATTAGATTTCTCTCTTTCATCCAAGTTCAATGCTCAATGGCTTGGAAACGACTCGGTGCATTTGACCACTGTGGGTAGAAATTTTATCCCAATAATTTGGTGAATTTTGCGACCATTTGAAGGGAATGTGTATAATGAAGCGTAAAGTCCTTTGTGCTTTTCAATTTAATATTTCGGAGTGTATAACATACCACTTACCGAATATCAGCTTCGTGTTTATTCGGCCCTGAAACATACACTAATATCACTAAACCCGTATCTATTAAATAATGTAAAAACCTGAGGTAAAAACAATAATAATTATATTATTTCGAACATAATTACTCAAAGGTGATCAAAGCTCACAATATTAGTGTGCATATTAAAAAGCTTTACTTATTTATTTGCAAACTACACATAGTTACAGGCTATGACTAGGCAATAATTTAATACATTTTCACTGTGATTATGTGCAAATTACGATAGGATTTCTCTTTTCTTCCTTGGATTTCCATTAAAGTATCTTTCAACCCAAATTAATTGGGTAAAAGGATGTTTTTTTTTAAACATGCTTAATTTTTTTAATCACATTTCAGTTGACCCCGTGCTCTAAAAGCCTTAATGCCAAATCTGATATCCAGTGATTTGATTGGCTTTTAGGTCGAGTTAAGAGTATGACAACAGCAAAAAATATTGATAGCAGTTTTACTTTTAGCTCCCAATTCATGAATAGACGATTATCACATATTTAAAATCATCATTTCTTTTTTTTTTTGTTTTGTGTATTTTTTTGCTCTTATACTCTTACACACGTTATTTACATCTTTTTGTCTACTTTCCTGTCGCAGGGAAAAGATTTCTTTAGAAATAAGCATCACCTTTGTACGTATTTTTCTGTTCCCTTCTTCTTGTCTGTTTGTATGTATGTGTTCATCTTGATAAAATACTTTAGCAGTTGGAAGAACAGTATCTTCAAGAAGTTCCTTGTAATTCATTGAATTATTCATCCACTTATTTCTACAAGCTCACCAGGGCCATTTTTGCACATCCATCCCTAGAATCCAATCGTAATACGACCACTCCGACGATTAGGCAGCACATTTTGTTCCAAGTACCGTGTATTTTCTGGTCTCCACAAACTGTTCTACCTTGTGTGTATAGAAATTATTAACTAGCATCTGCTCAGATATTAATGAAGTAATGAATGTTCATATATTAATGGTAACTTGTAGTGTATGGAACTTATTGACATTTTAAATTGTTCAGAAGTTGGTCTGCTACAATATATCTGACGGCGACGGCGATATTATAAAAAAATAAAATGATAATTTTGTTTTAGTAGTAGTTATGTATATAAACAATCTAGCCAGCCAATACCACAAAAGGTTTATAAACACGCAGATGGAAAAAGCCACAAGAACGCACACTTCCGTCGCTTCATCATTTTAATGCAGATGGCAGAAAGTCATTAGACCTTACCTTTTTCCAGATTTACAAGAGAGGAGTGAACTCATTTCGCTTTGCCAGCAAAATTACCCAAACACGCTGCCTGCCTAACCTGGATAAGTGGGATGTCAAGGGACCTAGGATTATTTATCACTTAAAGAAGTTTCTCATTTACCCAGTTTCCCAAATAGTCAAGTTTTAAATGACAGTTGTTTTACTTACAGACGCCCCCCGCTAAGACAGGTCGAAATGCGTGTATACCCGTGCGTCCCACTGCCGTCATCTCACTGGTGGGACGAACAGGAATAATGTAGTAATTTTATTTTTAAGTCCCATTGGTCCCACTAAATAATGTTAGTCTGGTTATTCAATGGTAAAAAAACACATATACAACATGTCCAGGAATTAACGCGCAAACTCTTAAGGGGTCATTGTACTCATCATTATGAACAGCTTTTACTATTAGACCAAACCTGAAAACGCGAAAAAATAAATCAGCTGTTCCCTACATTTTGACGAGTTATGAGAACAATTTATGTTCTCATAACTCGCCAAAATGTAGGGAACAGCTGATTTTTCTTTCGCGATTTTTGAAGTGTTTTTGTGTATTATATTAGTGTGGTAATGTAATAATATGAGGGACTTACTAGAAAATGGGCAGCAACGTTCTCTATGCATTTTTAACATCATACTGCGATCGCCAACCCGCCTGCCCATCATGGCGATTATGGCTAACCCTTCCTCCCTATTGGGGGAGGCCTATGTCCAGCAGTGGACGTCTTTCGGCTGGAATGATGATGATGATGATGAACTACTAAAAATGTAATAATTTCGAGAGTGAGTTTGTTTATTTGTTACACTTTCACGCTAAAACTAATAAATTGGCACTTGGGTAGACCATGACCTGGGTTAGAAGTTTTATGATACTTTTATCTCGGTAGTACAGTCGGTGACCAGCATTAGCTGGGGGTCAGCTAATGCTGGTCGCCGACTGTACATTGTATGCATACAAGACGGTATTCTGTTCACGACACGTTGGGCACAATTTCTGAGCAGTAACCTAACAAAAAGTACTAGCTTGCATAATGTACCGTTTTGCATTTATAGAGAACAGGACATACGCGTCGCGATCTGCCCAGACCAATATTCAAAATGATAAATTATTATTGTCTTACTTAGAGAGGCTATTGAACTACAAAGTCCCAATTATAAAGGTAAAAATCTAAGAATAGTAGATTGTTGCACCGAGCGCAAAGTGAGTTATTAATGCACGAGTGTTATGTTGGTGCCCGAACGCATGCGAGGGCACCAAATTAGCACGAGTGCATTAATTACTTACTTTAGCAAGGTGCGTAATCTACTTTTCTTTCGATTACCAATCTACCTACCGTGATAAAATATACCTACTCAAAATAAAAACTCAAGCTAGTGAAAAGTTTTTCACCAATTCGGTTTTATTCAGCCGATTTTTATTTTCAGCCAGTATCTTTTTGACCTAATGCATACATTTAAATTAAACTTAATGGGAGACATTAAACCACTGTGGTAAATTTATATCTAAATAAAAAATAAAAACAGTGCTGAAATGTTGTATGAAATCTCATTGTTGCACTGTCAATGAGATTTCATACAACTTTTCTGCATTGTTTTGGTTCCAAGCAAAAAACACGTGCTTTGTGATCGGTTTTGTAGCTATTAATGATAACATTACTACGTAGTTGAAAGAAAATGTATTTTCAGTTATAAAGGTTTTCAATGCAAAAGTGTCGGGACCTCATTATACTCGTAATTATCAATAGTAGAGGTTTCTCACATATCCGGGGCCCACTTACCCACCGTAACAGCTTACCACTATCAGTAGCATTGTGTTAATTTTGACAGTTCAACAAAATTCATTGCGTCACTGACGTTGCTGAGCAGACAAATTTTTCGAACATATGAAGCAATGGATTAGCAATATACTTCAAAACAATTCAGATTTTGATTGATAGAGTGTTACGCAGATATGGTGATGGTTACACTGTAATTGCTGAAAGGAATTGTCCTACCCTCCAAAAATGTACTCTCCAACGTTTTGGTGACTATACTCCATTGGTATAGGTAGTTAAATAAAGGTAAACAAATCATAAAAAAGGTTTTTATAGATGAAACTTTCTTGTTTAAAAATACATTATAACTTATAACTAAATTTTTTTTGATTTTTACGATAATTTCCTCTTTTATTACTGTATGTTAAACTTAATCATTTATTATTTAACTACTCTTCGTAGATGTAACTGCTTGAGCACAATTTTTTAGTTAGATATAAAATAATACTATAATATTTTGTAATCTGTCTATTATAAAGAGCCCAAAAAGACAGGTTCTCTAAACGTCAACGAAATAAAACGTTGCTAAATTGAAGAGTACAACTGTGACGTAGCATGACTCATGAAGTGACAGGTATTACGTTTAGTCGGTTACTTGACAGCTCTCTGGTCCCGTGGTTATTTTTGTTTACCTTTATACTACCTAAACCAACGGAGTATAGCTGTGAATAAACTTTTCGGTTGTATTTATATTGCAGCTAATGGAAAAGTTTTCCCACAAGTTAAAAGCTACACGTATATGTGCGTCATAAAACACTGTATGTATCTAACATGTGGAAGTTCACGAGTCCAGTACCTTTATTCAAGAAAAGAATTCTATACCTTTACGGCAGATAAATGGAATCTATACGTTACGTGAGAATGGATGGGAAAAATGATCGTTCTTATCGCCATCTGCGATCTCTGATATAACATAATGTTACATGTATTCTATACCGAACGAAAGACACTTTTGTAGATAAAATAAAATACAGGTTTTTTCGAAAACTTTCCTATTCGATTTTCTGCTTGGGAAAAAGCGTAATATATTTTCATTACGAACTTTCGGCACGCCCGTTGGTTTTCTGTATATTATGCGCTTTAGGTACCTATCAATGCTTACTACGTACCTTCCAAAACATAGATCCAATTTACAAATAGGGTTAGGCCCTTTGTACACGGCACGGTTTCATTACGGTACTGCCTCAGACCAAATAAAAAACCGGTACTGCTTATAAACCGCGCCGTGGATAAAACGTGTCTATTAAAAACTGTGGTATTTTGCTATTCAAAGCCAGATTTTTATATTTATACCTACATTTACCTTTTAAAGGGCTGCTGTGTCCATAAATTCTTGTTAAATCTATTCTTTGTTTTCAAACATGAAATCTTACACATTATTATCATCCCCTTTACAAATTACTCTTGGAACACTATTAACGCAACCTTTTTGTCACTTTTAACTGTTTTGCATACAAACACTGTATTTTATAGTATTAATTCTCTCCTTGTCTTCCATAATAAATCGTCATCTGTCTGTTTATTTTTCTAAACTTTTAGCTTTCTTGATTAGACCAGGTCTACACTACATAACTAGTGTTGTAAGGCTAGGTTCTCATTGTAAGCCGTTTTATTGATTCTGGCTGACAATCAAACAAGAAGTCGTTTTTAAATTGTCGGGTCGTTTGGAAGTTTCTAGAACGACAGCCCAGAATCTATAAAAGCGGTCTTCAGAGCGGACAATAGTTTAGAGCACCTTCGGTTGAGTTCACCTTCGGGTACTGCCGTTTATCTTCGATCTTGAATCTTATCGAACAGTTTGTGAAACCAAATACAACTATTTTAAATGTGTGTGATTGTGTTTGATGTCTTAAAGTTCCTATACTCCTCCCTTATCGCTGCCTCCTTTCGCCTGCGCCACTGGGAGGCCTTTGATGTCTGCGGCACACCGGCTGCTGTTCCAGTGTTTGCAGCTGATCTTGGCTGTCTACTGAGCACTCCCTCATTCATAGGGAGGCCAGGATTCTCCTCTTGCTGAGCGTGAGGCAGTGCCTCCGCTCTCCTTCAACGGCAGCGTGTCTCAAACCCTCATCATAGCTAGCTTCCAGTAATCAAATTTGGACTTACATCAGATCATTTTCCACTCCTGAATAGAATGGCCTCCTCCTGTGGCCCATTCAACTCAAGACGCTGCCGTCCCGTTCCTGTCCAGATACCGGCTGATGAACCTGATCCCGTTCCTGTTCCCTGATCCCGTTCCTGTTTCCTGATCCCGTTCCTGTTTTCCCGAGCCCGAGCCACTGAAGACTGAATTCCTTTTTGTATATTTTTGTATTTCTTTTAACTTGTGACCTACAACTGGCCCTCCGGCAAATCGTAACGTTACACAACCTTCCAACACTAACGACCGTGTTTACATACGGCGTATAAACTGCGCCGTAGAAAAAAGTGTCTAAAGAAAAAACAACCAACCAACAACAAGCCAGCCAGGCCAGGGGGCCAATCGCTCTAATTTTGAACGTTAATACCAAAACTAAACCACAACCAAAAACGTTACGTTAGACACATTTCGAATCGCGCTAATCATTTCAACGGAAACGATTTAGCTTTACTTTGGAAGTTACGTTGGAGGCACGATCGATCGAACTTTCAGTATTGGGTAACGTCAACGATTTTGTCGCTCAGAAAAAATAGCGCGATACCGTTTCTTACATCAGCTAAACCAAAACTAAACCGAAACCAAAAACGTTCCGTTCGAACGGTAATTACGTTGAGAAATAGCGCGTTCGGCCCCCTGGTGTCTGTAAACAAGCTTCCATAATGGTCTAAACAACACTGACGACCGTGCCTACACGGCGAATAAACCGTAGTTTTTCACGGCGAGAAAAACGTGTGTACAAAGGGCCTAGTACTCGTTAGCGTTACAAACTTATAATACGACTGAGTGAACTAATAAATGTACCAACAATAATACTTCTAGCTAAAATATAATTTATCTGTTCAATAAATAAATTAAGTGTACATTTCCAACAACAGTTAAACGAGTACTTGCGTCCGATTTAATTCATCATCATCATTTGAGCCGAAAGACGTCCACTGATGGACATAGGCCTCTCCCAAGCTCCGCCACTTCGACCGTTTGTGTGCTTGCCGCATCCAACGGATTCCTGCGGCCTTCACAAGGTCATCGATCCACCTTGTGGGAGGCCTTCCAACGCTACGTCTTCCGGTGCGCGGTCGCCACTCTAGAACCTTTCGGCCCCATAGACTATCTGTTCTGCGATCAATGTGCGCTGCCCACTGCCACTTTTGTTTTGCAATTCTTCGGGCTATGTTATTGGGCGAATTAATTACATACTAAAAATTAAATGGATTAAGTGCATTCGGACGTAAATTGTTCATAAACCGTGGCATTTTATTCGTCTTACAACGGCAGCCCACTTCATGTATCCAATGACTACTAATCATATATTTGAATATATTTTTTTTAAATATTATTCATTATGAAGCATGATGTAGTTATGTGTACGAGCGCGGTGCGAGCCTTGCGCTACATTCCACGCCGCCCTCGGAATGCAAGGCTTGCACCGCGCTCGTAACAGGGTCTTTCAAACTACGTCATGCTTTATAATGAACGTGCGCCAAAGGCGAAGTACGCGCCGAGAGTGAAGCTGCTGGAGTCGCGTCGCAACGTCAACTTTGAGGCGTTTGTGGTGCGCATACCAACGTGCTACCTGCATCAGGTGATGGAAGAAAGCTTTTGGCTTCAGGATGTGGTGTTCCGCCGCTTTCGCGGTCAAGTGCCACCAGAACGCACAAAGACTTAGTGCATCTAAGTGATACTAACATTGTTTTAAGTTTTATTTACTAACACATTTGTTAATATATGTATACTTAGGTTAAGGTATTTATCTATGGGTCCGTCTTCGTAACCCGAATATAAAATGGTTTATTATTATAATGAATAATATTTTTTTTTTAATGATTAGTAGGTAGTCATTGGATACATGAAGTGGGCTGCCGTTTAAGACGATTAAAATGTCACGGTGTATAATCTCCATATACAAGGAAATTCATCGAGAAGCAATGAGGTCCATTTTTAGGTTCATTCATACAAGTTTGCAATTACAATTTCTTCTTATAATTATCCTAAATCATTATGGCGTGACCCTTCGTTCCAAATGTGTCTTTAAATAACTTAATTTTAGAGATTGTTGTTTATAACAGTAATCACGAGATAGAAAAATGTGCGGTCATTGTGGAATCCTAGCTATTTCTTATTATTTACGAACTAATAAAAAACAGATGCCTCATATATTATTATTAAAGAATGGAAAAAAAAAGCCGCCAAGTTAGGCGAGTTGGACTCGCATACGACAGGTTCCGTACCACCGTACAATACTGCTCGACATATTTTTTTAAATACTTTATTAACTAGCAAAAAAAGCCGAATAAAACACGTTTCTTATATTGAGACACCCCCTTTAATTTTTTACTTTATTTTATTTTTATCAGCGCGGCCATAGCAGTACACATTCCGTCAAAATTTCAAGTGTCTGCCTATTACGGTTCAAAATATAAAGCCCTGTGACAGACGGGTCCCGTTGAAACCCTTTGGGTCGTCGGAACCCTAAAAATGAATGAATATTTATTATTATTTGCTTTCACAATGAACCAGCAAAAAAGACAGGCGTTAAAAGCAAGCTTCTACGAAAGCAACAGTTTACTTCAGCAAGTTTTTTCACTTAGGTAATTCTTGTTTGTTACTGAATATTAATTTTCGTCTTTCGTTGGTGGAAGGTTGTTCTACGAAAAAGCTATAATATTATATTATGTCATTAGTTCAGTCAACAAGCCTGGTAACATGGTCAGCACATGGTCTTGAAATTCTAGTTGCAATATTAAAGGATGTTGCAATATACCTAACTAAGTACCCTTTGTAGGTTTAGTAAAATTGACGGCACGGTTGGCGCAGTGGTTAAGCGATTGACTGCCGCGCTGCGTGTCGCGGATTCGATTCCCGCACGGAACAAATATTTGTATGATCTACAAGTAATTGGTCCGGGTCTGGCTGTTTGTGTACGTGAGTTTAAATGTTTGTAAACGCACCCACGATACAGGAGAAATTCCTAGTGAGGGGGAAAGTTTAAAAAAAAAAAATCGATCAATATTTGAATAACTTATTCAACGTTGCAATAAGCTGCTCACGTTATTATATCAAATATTTCTCAAAACCCACCTACGGGCTATATTCTACAAGACAGGTGTAGGTTTTACCAAGAAATACATAGATTGTAAAATCCTTACCCTTTTCCATGGTGGCAGGGACATCGACGCGCATCCTGTTACCATGGATTCAGTACATCATTCTTGACCCAACTGAGTTAAAATCGTTGGTTATTTAAAAAACAATTCGCTGTTCCATACATTTTGACCGAGTAGGTATTGCACTTCTGCAGGAAAAAAATGTTTTTTTTTTAAATTACTGACGATAGGTTTCAACGCATGGGGGTCAAGTTATGATACACTGAATCCATGGTAACAGGTTTCGCGTCGATGTCCCTGCCACCCTGTATTTAAGACATAAGTGACTTTAAAAAAAGAAGTTACTCAGGGTTATATCGCACGAGCACCTTCATCATCATTTCAGCCGAAAGACGTCCACTGCTGGACATAGGCTTCCCCCAAGTGGGGGGGGGAAGTTGCCATAATCGCCACGCTTGGCAGGTGGGTTGGCAATCTCAGCATGGTGTGAAATATGATGTAAGATAATGGAATATGTAAGATTACGAGAAACGGGTAATTCAATTCAGATAAAATGTAATTATAGTGAATCTTATTGAATCACCGTTTCATAGAAATCGGCAATAAGTATGATGCAGCATTCTTATTGCCAATTTCTATGAAACGGTGAAGTGAAAGACTTTTCTTTATTGTTGGAGATTTAGTTTTTCCAGTTATTTTTGCAGCTAAAATACTTACCTAATACTAAGAAGCTGGGCTGGGTGGGCGAATCCTGAGTCTTAGTTTAACCACGTGGGCTTTAGAATTGAGACATAGTTTAACGCAACATTAAATCTTGTTGATTGATTAAAGATAGATTAACACATATTAAAGATCCATCATTTAATAATGTATCTTGGAAACTTTTCATAATAAAAAAAATGTTTAATAGCATCTTAAATCTCTTTGCATAATAATAATGGTGGAAAGATATGAATCAGCTTATTTTCAACAGAAAATTTAAATAATTGTGACGGCTTCTTTATTTAAACAAAACCTATACTCGTAGTTAAGAAAATTTAAAAATAAACCGGGAAGGCCCGAGGCATCCAGCGAGTAACAGCAATAAAACAAAGTTACTCAATGAACTTCCGTGAAAATGATTGAAGGCAAAACTAGGTTGACGCGCAGAAACAAAAATAACTAGATATTAGCAGAAGAAAATTGGATCGCATCGCTTAGAGCCACTGCGCACTGTCGACTGGTCACCGGCGACTCGGTCTCTCGGCGACTAAAAGATTGGCAACTAGGCTGGGAAATCAAGCCGAGCGACTGAATTTAAGAAGTGTTTCTTGTACATTCGTGAGTATGGAAGAAATTCCGTCCGGTCACCTCAAAAGTTGCTCGTCGTGTTAACGTTCCCGTTATACATCCGTGGTGGTATTGCTCCCGGCAACTGGCCAGTCGCTTGTCGCTTGTGCGTCGACACTGCGCGGTGAGTCGCCGAGAGAAACTCTGGCGACCGGGGCGGTAGCCACGTGCGTATACTCATTGCGTCACTCATATAAACAACAGTACCTCTACGATGAGTTTATACACATAAAAAACGGCACCATGAGTGATATTAATTATTAATCACCAATTCGACAGAAGCTATAGAAAAATACGCTTGATATAGTAGTTACGTAGCGCACTAGCATTTTTAGGTGTGAAACATATTTTACATTAAAATTATACACGTTTTGAGTCTATTAAAATCAAATAATGCCTGCATGAAATATATTAGTAGCCAACTTTACAGACTCTCTAAAGAATCGTTTGAAGATTTGTGCATATTATTGCATAATGTTAAGGGTAGTCAATAATTTTCATTTCTCTATACACTATACTAAATTGTGACCTAGTGGTGCTCGTTGTATTATATTTTATATATTTTGTAAACTTGTTTCATTTTAAATTTAAGTCAAAAATGCAGCGGACCACACAACGTTAGCAAAATTAAAAAAATATCAATGACAGTGACATAAGGAATACAAACTCAACAACCTCTAAATACCCTAAGTACTCCACTAACCGAAAACCTTTCTATTTAGTCGGATTATTTCGTGATATTGACTAATATGTGAAGTTAGCTAGACGACACGATCTATGACTCCGTAAAACTCGTGGTGCAAGCATTATCGAAATCTATTTGATCTACATAATACGCTAGCGAGTAATTTTTCGATATCAAATCATGGTAGACGTACAGAAAGTAGTTCACTAAAGTTTCACCAAAACTCAATGACAAATTTTCATTTTACAAACGTTTCGTATACAATTTATTTCGAAAACCACTTATTCTGCAAATATTTTATTTTATAAACACTCTTTTTACAAACATTTATTTGGCAAATAATTATTTTAACAAATACATCAGATGATATTTAATCATTTATACATTTCTCATTTAGATTCATTAGGATAAATCACGTTTCTACTAAAGGAGACGTTCACGAAATGTATGGGGCTTGGTACTAAAATAATTGAAAATTTAAACAGCCTTCTGACCTATATAGGCTGAAAGAGGGTAATTATTTTGATGTCTTTGGGCATTTAATTTTTTTTACAGCCGCCCGTTTTTTTTAAAACAAGTGTTGAAAAATAAAATGTTCTAAAAGCATTATTTATATTTTAGGGATGGCAGCCCTGTGGCAAATGACGTGACAATGACAACGTCAGTCAACAGGACTCGGCTTGACATTTACAGCGGATATTTAGTCCGAGTTTACAGCTTTGACTTTTTTCGATACGTTTTGTTATTGCATTGTCATGATAATCAATATTTTTGTCTTAATTTCATGGAGCTGCAGCTTAAATTATAATAAAATCTCAAAGTATTTAATAGAAACGGAAACATTAGCCACATAAAATAATTATATTGCATAGAAATGAATAAATAAAGACTATGTGCGTTTTGTTTGTATTGAAACATTTTTCACTTTTTCACAAAAACTGCCGCCTGAAAAAATCAGATTTAACTATAATCGAGTAGCATAATAAATAAGCTTTCTAATAAGGTACATCACATTAGCGTTTAAAAATCGCCGGAATATTATACCAATTTTGACCTCTCCTTTCATTTCATTCATTCATTTATTTTTTTATTCCTGTCTGCTGGGTTTTCCAGTCGACAGTGCGTAGTGGGTCTTAGGAATTATATGTATACAGTCTGCGGCGCGCCGTGTTAGTCTTTGAATTATTACTTTATAAATAGCAGAAAATTTATGAACAACAATCATGGTAAAGTTTGAAATAGTTGAACGATGGGCTGCTTGCAAGACATTGTCCGAAATGCTCTTTCAGGCGAAAATATTTTTGTGTTCTCGACTCTTAATATTGTTTTATTACAAGTTTCTTCCGTTCGGGTCAAGTTCTTTGATTGAAACAGATCTTTTTTTTTTGTAGGTACTTACCTACTTACTAGATCACAGGATTTTTATCTACCTATAATCCGAAGATAAACCTACCTATCTACTGAGACAGAAATAATCTACTTAAATATGTATCTATTAATATTTAGAGAGATCTTGAGAGCAATGCTCAAACAAAAATTACGCTACTCGTCGTACCTTTTATCGTGTAACGAAATATATTTCGTAAGACTTATTTTCAAACAAACACGGCTAATAAAACATTGTGTGTCATGGACTAATATTAGAAATAAGATCAAAGAAGATGTATGATATAAAACCACGTGAACTACATAACAGAACATATCATTACGCCTGTAATTCCCGAAGAGTTATACAGAGGTGTACGCCCGCATTTCGCAGTTATGTTTGAGTCCCATCTAAAACTCAATAACACTTTACCCGACCCGAGAAACGAAAGCAGGACCTCGGCGTGCTCAGTAGTAGCGCTTGCGACCAAAGTGGCCTCACACATCACTTGTATGAAAAGGCACTTTTCACATGTCCAACAGAGGGCGAAATACCCTTCAGAGCAAAAAATAGGGGCTATTTTTAGTCCTCTTACCAATAGATACGTTCATTGCCATGACGAGGCAACATTTTTTGGACACTCAACTGTACCTACGAATAAAAATCTGAAATTTCTTTTTGTGCTCAAATTCATTGTTGATTTCTGCATTTTTCTTTTACGTATTTCGATTTAATATATGTTACAAAAGGATTATAAATAAAAATGAGGCTTTTTACTCGATTCAGGGATAATTATGATACAATTTAAATGGAAATCGTATCAGCGGGAAAAAAACCAATACTAACCATCTTTATTAAGTAAATAGGGTTTTGCCTGGTATTGTGGTTCATCAAAATTCAACGCAGCTGAGATGACAAAAAAAAAATATGCGGTTTTTACATTGAAGAAAAACTGTTGACTCGTCTCATAAATCAAATTTCCGAGCACTTTATTGGAATGTTTTGAATGCAATGAATAATCAAAGTTGTTAGCAATGCTACATTCTCTTTTGTAAACGAATAAATCATATTTTTGGTTTATAAATGGTTTCTTTCAATCCCTTATTTTTACTTTTATGTTTATATACTAGCTGCGCCCCGCGGTTTCACTCGCGTAAGTCTCGATCCCGTTGGAATATCGGGATAAAAAAGTAGCCTATATGTTAATTCGGGGTGTCAGCTACCTCCATACAAAATGTTATAAAAATTGGTCCAGCCGTTTGAGCGTGAAGAAGTAACAAATACGTGCACTCACAAACTTTCGCCTTAAAAAAAAAAAAAAAAAATGATCGACTAATGTTATAAATAACATTAGTCGATCATTTCTAAAAAACACGAGAGCTCTTTATAAAATCATAGAATATACAGGGTCAAACTAAATTAGCTAGCAAAACTCTGCAGACGTGGCGGGTATCGATATCTAAACATGATAAAACAAAAAAGAAATTTTGGTTATCAACCGTAGTAGGTAGTGTAGTCACTTGAAATATCAGTATAAAAATCAGTTTTTTTTTTTTTTGTTTAATTATAAAACTAACACATTCATAATACAATAAACCCCCTCTTATCTTAAAGAACGTTTCAAGTTCCTTCATGACACACATAATAGGTCATCGGAAAACTTGAGACTAGAGATTGCATTCCACCAGTTTTTATGACAAGTCTTTTACAGTTCAAGCAGTACGGTTATGGAATGCCTTGCCCGTGTCGATAAGGCGTGTTCAATCTTTGTCCACTTTTAAAATTCTGGTAAAAAAACACTTTCTCTGTTCTTAAACAGCATGATTACAGAATACAGTTCCTTGCTCTTGTTTCATGTTTATTATTGTATATATATATTATAGATAAGTTATGCTTAGTGTATGTATGTATTTATTGTACATGTAAATAGTTCACCACTGACTGCCTGCAGTACTGTCTCTCCTTCTCTTTTTAATCCATCCAAAGGTTGTCTGTAAAAGATCGCTTTTAGCGATAAGACCGCCCATTGTGTCACCCTATGTAAAATTTCAACATTTATATCTGTAACTTTTATGGTGTACATAATAAAGAGTATTCTATTCTATTCTATTCTAAACTACAGAAAACTAAACATTCAATACAAAAAAAAAAATCAATAACATTACAAGCTACTACATACTAATATTACCCAATCTCACATTAACTAATACATATAAAAAATTTAAAACGTCATGGGTATCGATAACTAAACACGATAAAATAAAAAACGAAACTGATTTTCTATACTATACTCATACAGTAACAACACAGCTGTTATTGACCTCAAAAAAAATATCATCAAACATTTCTCATTTTTATTGTTTGTTTTTCTGAGATAAAAAAAACGTTGAACAAAAACATGAAAACAAACAGTTTTTTTCTGGATTTTTATTTTGGTTAATAAAGAAATACCATTATATTTTATGTAAATATTACATAAATGAAGTTTACATTCACGGATGGGGATTTCCCCAATCTTCGTTTGGTTTATTTTTTGTTTGAATTGACTGCAGACTGCCGAAAGCTTGAGACAGTGAAACTTCATGATGATTGTAGCACTGATGAAAGTTTAAGTATTATTTCAGTTCATTATAATACGAGTATGTACCTCTATGTATGACTTCTAAATTAATTGTTTTTTTTTTCTGTAAAAACCTAATGTAGAAAAAAGACGACGGTGCCAAGTTTTTTTTTCACTTTTTTTTTCAAGATTGTGAAAAAAAACTTGTTCTTTTTTCAATTTACATTTCTAACTCTGAGTCAAGACATAATAAAAACGCAAGTAAACTTTTGATTTTGAAATGAGACTGAAATTACACTTAACTCAAATCAATCACATAGTGATCGAGCGCAATCGTATAAGAAGTGGGCTTTGATCTACAATTAGACGAGTTCAGGGTAATCATTATATTTATTAATACGTGAAGCGAAAACTTTGTAATGAAATGAAATGAAATCGTTTATTCTGTAAATAGGATATCGGAATCACTTTTACACGTCATATTAAAAAGTAAAAAATAAGCTAGATGTAGTCGACATTTCCTATCTGACTACCCGTGAGAAGAAATGGCGAAACAAACTCAGGGGTCAAAGTCTCTTTTAAAGTCCAGACATAATCTTGGTCAGATCATGTGAGGACCATGTAGATCTGTGTCTGAAATGGTCTTTTGAGGAAAGAACCACACAATTTTGAGTGGACCTGTCCAATCAGTGCAAGCATTTGTCGTAATCATGCAGCTCGACTCAAGAAGAGCTCAACGACTCGACGAACAATACCAAAGAAAGTACATTTGGGTAGGCCTCATAAAGTGCTCAAAATGCCAGACCACCATTAAAACTGAGAAAAAGCATAAAATAATAGGAAAATATTTAAAGAAAAAAAAAAAGACCCACATAGTGCTCACATTCACAATAAATTAAAGCAGTAAATACAGGGTGTCCCGTAAATAATGGATCAAACGTAACGGGTAGGTAGCTTACCTCATTTCCAACAACTAATTTGAACAGTAAAAAAAACCGATAAGGTAACCAAGATATTTTTTTTTTCGATTTTTACTATTTTCTGTACCAGCATTCAGTGTTTTTAATGCTGTTGCTGCAAATGGTATCATATTTAGGTGTGATTTTTGTCAAACATTTCTGAATAGTTTACTAATGTTATAAGATACCATTTTTTTAAATAACATTTTATTTGCCTTAGAAAAAAAATCTTGAATTGAAAAGTTTTGTTTTTACGATGAAAAGACCAGAATTGGAAAAATTCTCCTGTAAAAAAAATGTATGACACCAAAGTGTACCATTATTTATAAAACTTACGCCTAGTCTTTGTCGTTACAAAGATATTGCTATGAATCTGACAGAGGTGCCAAATTACGAAATAAAATAAAATTTGAAAAAGTGTGCACAATTCAACTATTTTCTTAAAAATGTTTAGGTATCTCAGCGTATGAAAAAAATTTGGAGGTTAAATTAAAAAAAAAATACAAATAAGTCGTTTATTTTGTTTTTAACTGTAAATGTTCAAACTGACGACCCCTACGAGAATGCAAAGTCTGCACCTCCTAATAAAGGAACCTCCTAACAAAATGGCTGTTGTTTATTTCTGATACAGCAGATTGGATGCGCTGACGTAATTCTTCTTCCGACGTTATTCGTTGTTTGTAAACTTTGTCTTTTAAACATCCCAATAAAAAAAATCTAAGGGATTTAAATCCGGAGATCGCGGAGGCCACAAAATTGGTCCTAATCGGCCGATCCATCTGTCAGGGTAAGTTTCATTGAGTTGCGCCCTTACTGCCGTCGCATAGTGAGCGGGGCAACCATCATTTTGTAACCACATTGCTTGCCGCACGTCTTCTGGAATATTTTCTAATAACGTTGGCAACTCATTCCTTAAAAAATGCAGATAGTATTCGGCGTTTAGAGTTGCTGGTAGTTCAAAGGGCCCTATTATTTGCCCATTTATTATTCCTGCCCATAAATTTATTTTAAATTGATGTTGGCTCCTGTCCTCTCGCATCAAATGTGGGTTTACCAGCTGCCAACTGTGCAAATTATGCAAATTGAGATATCCATCTCGCCGGCATGAAGACTCGTCACTCCATAAAATTTTATTAAAAAACTGTGGGTCCGCCCGTATCATTCTAAGCATCCTTTGGCAAAATGCTACTCTTTGCGGGTAATCACGTGATATGGGTGCAACCGGTGCCTTTTTAGAACTCGATGTACCGTCGATCTTGGAATACCTGTGCGTTGCGCTATGACGCGAATTGAGACCGACGAATCTTCCTCGATTTCTCGAATAATAATTTCGTCATTGACTTGTGACGGTCGCCCTTCACTGGCACCCCCAACTCCGGTGCCAAGAATTCTTCCCTCAAGAAGCGCGTTATGCACTCTAATGAATACGCGATAGTCGGGATGTCGATCCCGGTTCGGGTATCTTTCACGATACAATCTTGCGGCCGCCCTGGCATTACCTCTTGCTTCTCCGTAGATAAAATGCATTTCGGCATACTCCCGTGGCGTGTACTCGTAACGAGGCATCGTACTACTGCACACACGTACAACCTCACACAAACGATTGTTTTCGAAGTCCGTAGGATTGCCAAGTCATTCGTCCAAAACACAAACAGTTCCAAATCGTTAGGCAAAGCAAAGTCCAAATACACAGCACAAGTTTAATTTTAAGGAACACAACAGTTAGGCACAGCGGGAGCGAAAGTAGTCTGACGTACGTATCAACTCGAAGAGAGATTCGTGTCAACTAAACAAATAAAATCATGCAACAATGAAGCCCTGTATGAGTGAAGGGTGAAGGAAAAAAAATACCTGCACAAAGACACCGATTTACCAAAAATACAAAAGCGGCGCTATTTATCCCTTTCACACTGAGTGAGGTGCAACTCCACAGGTAGCGGTCCCAAATTCCGAACAGATGACGTCATCGGCTCGGAATTACGCTACACGCTTAACCACATGCTTAGATTACAAGCATAAGCCATTACGAGAAAGAAAAGTTAGATTGTACCATTTTAATTTCTGTTCTGTCTTCTTCATCACATTCATAGCAATATCTTTGTAACCGCAAGGACTAGACGTAAGTTTTATACCAATTTGCAAACCTTAGTAATTTTACAAGTTTTTAAAATAATGGTACACTTTGGTGTCATACATTTTTTTTACAGGAGATTTTTTCCAATTCTGGTCGTTTCATCGTAAAAACAAAACTTTTCAATTGAAGATTTTTTTTCTAAGGCAAATAAAATGTTATTAAAAAAAATGGTATCTTATAACATTAGTAAACTATTCAGAACAATAAAGCTAGAACAATAAAGCTTAGTTTTGTTTAGCAACGCTTTTTTAATGGTGTTAAATGGAACTGAAGCTTAACGTGGCTCCTGACTGACGCGACGTTCGAGATCAGTGAAATTACGAATTACGAATTCGAAGAGCAGAGTGATTTCAACGCAATTTTTCAAGATTGTGTTAATTGTTGCAAAGTAATGCTATTCTTATCTCAAATAAGAAAACCTCCTTGAATTTCCTCAGAGAGATTGATCCAATAATATAAATAGGTCTGAATAAGCTTGTGGTTTCTACTTATTTGCCACTTAGCAAAAGCACTTGACCCGAGAGCAGTGGTGGCTCAGTGGTAACGGCCCCGATTTACGAGTTTGTAGGTCGTGGGTTCCAACCCAGGCAGGTCCTTAACTTTGTGGAAATTATTTCATCACCGCCGCTCTCAAAACGGTGAAAGAAAACATCGTGAGGAAGCCGGCATGCCTAGAACTAAAAATTCGAAGACATGTGACATCTACCAACCCGCAATGGTGGATCACAGCCCACTCCCTCCCGAGGAGGCCTGTGTCGCAGAAGTGGGAATATTATAGGTTGATTATGCTAAAAGCACTTGATTCGAGGTAGATATAACATATCTTAATTAAGACTTTAAAACAATCCACTAATTGATTCAGTGGCAATTTCACCAATGAAACTGAACGCGATCAACACATAAACCACGTTTAAGAGCTATCAGTCTCATTATTTTCTTTGGAATATTGACACTGACAGCTCTTGAAATCGGTTTAGTGCTGATCTCGTTCAGTTTCATTGGTGAAATTCGCCCTCAGTAGGCAAGGAGTACTTCTAATAATCATAAGGTTTTTTATGCTTTAATAAAAACTTTGGATGACCATTGATTATATGAGATTACCTATATGTACAGCAGGCCGCACGTCAGTGGTAACAAAACCAGTACAAGCTGGCCTCGAATTCTATTGGAACTTCGAACAGCTCAAGGTCGAAGTGTAACACTTTGCACTTTGACCGTGAGCTGTTAGCGTAGTTAGCACTGACGCGTGGTTGTCTGTACGATGTTCAAACTGAAATAAGATTTTCCAGCTGAAACTCTGTCTATTCTGCGGAGTAATTGAGGTTTCATTTTGACAGTTCAACAACATCCATTGCGTTATTTACGTTGTTGCGCAGACAAATTTTTATTAACATAAGAAGCAATGGATTAGCAATATACTTCAAAATCATTCAGATTGAGATAAATAGTGTGTTAAGCTATTAGGGCGCTGGTCACATATTGGTGTTTAGTGGTGTGTTTACACTTACACTCTACGCACCAATTAGGTAACTATTATGGGGGATACGCTAAGGTAGCCCGCGAAACTCAAATTTTCTTACGTTTTTGGCAATTTGCAGGTCTGTGTTAGGTTGTTTGTTGATCTAAATATGATTCGCGGTCGTAACAAATAAGGCTTTACAGAATTATAATCATTAGAATCAACAACACAACTAACTCCCTTCGTAAAATCCTATTTAATGACTACTTCATGAAATATTCATTCAGTAGGATACCTACGAACTTATAGTGTTGTATTGCTGATTCTAATGATAATAATTCTGTAAATCCATATTTGTTACGTCCGCGAATCATATTTAGATCAACATACGACCTGACACAGACCTGCAAATTGCAAAAAACTTAAGAAAATTTGAATTTCGCGGGCTACCTTAGCACATCCCCCTTAAATAAGGCTCTTACAGGTTAAATTGCTTCCAAAGGCTGTTATTGCCTTTGGAAGTGAGTACAAGTGAAAACTTCATAAACAATTTGTTTTGCCAAACTAGAACAATACAGCCACAATTGTTTTAATCACACTAATATTATAAAGGCGAAATTTTGCGAGTGTGTGTTTGTTACTTTTTCACGCTCAAACGGTTGGACCAATTTTGATAAAATTTTGTATGGAGGTAGCTGACACCCTTTTTTTTTTTTGGATGGGAAATTATCAAATAACTTCTCCCGCTATGGGCGGAGCGGGAGCCCTCCCGCTCCGCCCATAGCGGGAGAAGTTAGACTTTTACTGGTACAGGTGTCAGACTTTTACTGACTAAAACCCACCCGTGTTCCTTCCGTTGCCTGTGTGCCAGGGCATATCCCTTTCGGGGCTAAACTCGCAACCCTGGCGGGCATTGGTCCTAATGGACCCCGTCAGTTTGTGCTGACATCTCTTTGAGGCGCACGTGGAACACAACGCGCCGTCGACCTGAACCTGGTCCCTATCGGACGGCGAGCTACCCATCGCTCATCGTCCGCAGGCCCGCGCCTAAGGTGGCCGGAAATCGGCTTGCGACTCTCGACGCCCGGGGCGTCTCCTGCGGCGACTAAGGGCGCGAGGGCGCGAACCTTGTCTCACCCTCACGCGTTCCGCCTCCTCATTCGCTAGCATTACTGCTTCGCAGAAGGAGGTGACGGCCTCCCATGCACTCTCGCTCCGAACCATGGCCTGAACCAGAGCCGGACGCGAGAGATCGCGCCGGACGTGAGGACACGGCGGTGCTCCGCCCAAGCTGGGCAGACCTCCACCGTATGCTCCACCGTGTCCTCCGGGTGATCCACACAGTGGTGACACCCGGGCGTTTCCTCCCTCTTTATCCTGAACAGCAACCTCCCGAAACAACCGTGTCCGGTGAGGACCTGCGTCAGGCGGAAGGTGGGGACGCCGTGGCGCCTCTCTAGCCACTCCTCAAAGAGGGGACTTATCGCCACAATTGTGGCGTGCCCAGGTAGCTGACACCCTGGATTAACATATAGGCTACTTTTTATACCGATATTCCCACGGTATCGAGACTTACGCGAGTGAAACCGCGAGGCGCAGCTAGTCTTTGATAAAATGTAGTTTTTTTTTTCTTTTACTTTGGCGTTCTATTGAAATATTTTCTACGCAGTATGACGTAGTTTAGAAAAAACCAACTTCACAACTTAGCACTATGCAAATCATTCACTCGGCTAACATTAATCATATTTTGATGAAAGCTTTTCAAAAACTAGGATTACTATTGTTAATCATTTGAAAGGAATGCGAAACAAAAATAAAAGTTAAGTAAGGCTATTTCTTAAGCATTCTTCTGAACAGGGGCCCAAGTCTGCTATTTTGATAAATTCAGTCATTCCAACACGATCCCATTGTTATGCCATTGTCATTTTGCTAAAAGTTCGTAATCTGGTAAATTCATAATGGTCGATCATTTTCTTTGCAATTTATTTCAATGTAGTGTCAGTGGCCGACCATTGGAAAGTCATAATGACGCCATTATAATAGTAGATTACCAAACCTGTCAAAATCAACAATTATGAAATCAATGATCGACCATTCTGACACTATTGTAATAGCAGACTTGAGGCCCAGTGGTAGTGTCATATTTCATAATGCCATTTTATTATGAACTTGCTAGCTGTTTCCCGTGACGTCAGCGATCCAGTGTTGATTGGTATGTAGCCGATGTGACTGTACAAAAATGAATTGATTCTTACTTTCTGATAATGGCCACACTGTCAGTACTATCACTCAATGTTTAATATATAAAACATCTAAGGTTGACTGGTAGAAAATGCCTCAGGCATTAAGTCCGCCTTACACTGTACAGTGTAGTTTTTACTTGTGCATAAAGTTTTAATAAATAATAAATAAAAACCGACAACTGTCCTCAGTTAGTTCCTTTTTTTAGGGTTCCGTACCTCAAAAGGTAAAAACGGAACCCTTATAGGATCACTTGGTTGTCCGTCTGTCTGTCTGTCTGTCTGTCAGTCAAGACCATTTTTCTCAGGAGCTTCCAAGTCAACGCAATAAAAAAATACGGCTGTTTATGCGACATTATTGCGACATATTTCGATACTCGCAAATAAATCAAAACCTATAGGGTACTTCCCGTTGACCTAGAATCATGAAATTTGGCAAGAAGCAAGGTCTTACAGCACAAATATAGGAAAAAGTCCTAAAATTGTAAATTTGTAGTTTTATCACACAAAAAAAAATACGAATATCTCGCACATACATCAAAACCTATAGGGAACTTTCCGTTGACCTAGAATCATGAAATTTGGGCAGAAGCAAGGTCTCACAGCACGAGTAAAGGAAAAAGTCCGAAAATTGTAAATTTGTAGTTTTATCAAATAAAAAAAAATGCTCCTAATTCATCCTAACTACGGAACCCTTCATTGTGCGTGGTCCAACACGCACTTGGCCGGTTTTTCATATTTGCTGCGATAGGAATCAGACAAAATTCCTTCCTTGTGAAACTTTGAATATAATTAACCGTTATTTAAATATAAAGTACTGCTTTTTAATTCACGCCCGTAACCTAGTTTCCTACATCCAGGATGAAAAGTATGTCCTATGTCCTTCTCCTGGTCATGGTCTACTCACGTATCAAATTTTATCCAAATCCGTTCAGCTGTTTTAGCGTGAAAGCGTAACTAACAAACAAACTCACTTTCGCATTTTTAATATTAGTTAGGATTAGTTAGAACTAGCTGAGCCCCGCGGTTTCACCCGCGTAAGTCTCGATCCCGTGGGAATATGGGGATAAAAAGTAGCCTATGTCTTATTCCAGGGTGTCAGCTACCTCCATACAATTTTATCAAAATTGGTTTAGCCGTTTGAGCGTGAAGAAGTAACAAACATACACACACACTCACAAACTTTCACCTGTATAATATTAGTGTGATGATGACTAAAATCTCAAAATAGGGCTTGGGTTTGCTTGCTTACCAGTATAGTTAAACTATTTCACGAAGTCCTCTCTTGTCGCTCTAATGGCGGTAAACATAAGGTTCAAATTGCAATAACCAAACGGACTTCGTGAAATGGTTTAACTATAAGCAGAATGTATCTACGAAGAAAATCCCATTCGAAGTACGAAAGTTACGTAAGATCGTTCCCGTTATAGGTGCAAGTAACTCAAAGGGAAAATCCATTAATTTAAAGTTTACCTATATAACTTTATTTGTACCTGAACTCCGTACAACAAAGTTTATCACTCTCTAGCTCTACGCAAAAATAAATTACAAAATCACAAAGGTCAATATGTAACTACCTACCTTTGTTTTAAAGCCAGGGGGTCTCGTTAAACCGAAGTATCGGCTGAATGTTCGGCCTTTTTATAACTTCCTTTTTTGACTTTTAATCCATACCCGACTTAAAGCCACATTTTTGACTTTGGCTTATCTCTTTGACTGTCGTTTTTTTCATTCGCCGTAGTCAGCCATAGTTAGCCGTAGTTAAGCAACGGCCGAACATTCGGCCGATACTTCGGTTTAACGCTTCGGAGTATACCCCCAGGACATTAAAGCGTCAGTTGCATTGTACATTTACATTAGACATTGACTTCCCTCGGCTTTGGGTTGTGTATTTACTCTTACTATGCAGCTAAGTGATCACATTAGTTCATTTAAACTAGCTAAATTAGTTGTAACATCATTTTTTTCCGTAGATATAAAATAATGTTATATTACAACAAATATGCTGAAACAGGATATATTTCTTGAAAATTGTTTGCACATTGTATTTGGATCGTGAATTGTGTACCTAACTGTAACATTTTGCACCAGCTGTTGCAAAGCGCAAAACAAAAAGCGTTGCCATCTGCTTGTTATATACAACGTTCACAAACGCGAAACGCTTGAAATTGGCGTACCTACTATTTCTTTATCAGTGATGTTCTTCTCCATAGGAACCTACTAAGCTTTGGAACGGGCACCTAGCTTCATGTCTCTGACTGACCAACCCCTTGACAATTCAAAAGTGCCCTTTGAGGGCCATTTGCATCAGGCACTTTGAAACCAATTGGTTTATTTGAAATAAATGGTTTGAGTTTGATGCAAAAAAAACCCGGCTACAAAAACACATAACTGAAAAGAGAAATATAAGCATTATAGATAGTACAAGGTGTAATTTAAAACACTAACAACTTCTAACGGGTAATTGTAGGTAAAAAAAACTGCTGTGAAAACTGTTGTTGTTGAACTGTAGTTGTGTTGGTGTTTATGTTCACATATCTCGTCAAAATGAAGGGCCACAGCTGATTTTTTTTTACTTGGTTTTTTGCTGAGTAAAAGCCAAATCCAGATACGTAATGGATTTCGTTGCTATTTCTTCACTGATGTGCTCATACTGAAAGAACTTTTTATTATTATTTATTTATTTATTATAATTGTTGTTTTATTTATTTTTATTCCCCTAGTGGGATTAACATATGTCCGTAGGTGTGTCCATGGATGGCATCACAGCGGGCCCCATCAGAATACCAGCGCTGCGGTATTTTTTTTTTAATATTGCATATCGCTGAAATATGAGCCTTTTTGGCATAGCCCAAGTCTTGTTTTTGTTTTTTGTATATTCTTAGTTTTAAATGTAACTTATTGTATTTCTTGTGCGTGACCCAAATAAAATATTTTCTTTTCTTTATTTATTTAATCTATAGCATACCATATAGGTATACATACATACATACATATGCACATTGCATAGCGTGGCATATTGGAGTGTAGTTTGTAGTGTTTTTTTTGGATGTCGGTTGCTATTTTTTTTGAACAAGATTTTTTTTTATGGTAGATACCTACCTACACAAATTCGTAATACCTACTTGAAATGTAAATAACAGTGACAGGAAGTTATTGTAACACCATCAACATTACACATGTGGGAAAATACGTAGTATTGAAGCTAACTCAAAAACCGCCCAAGCAAAGTTAATAAAATGTGTATGGTACCACGGCCAAGAATTTGTGTCGCTACTTGTCTGCGTCTGGGCGCTCCTTGCGGGGCTCCGCATCGCTGCCAGTGCGGAGAAGCTGTCGACTGCCTTGGACATCATGGCTTATCTTGCAGTAAGAGCGCAGGCCGGATAGCACGGCACGCCAGCATTAATGACATCATCCGTCGTGCTCTTGTCACCGTCGGGGTGCCAGCTGTTTTAGAACCCAATGGCTTGGCACGCGACGATGGGAAGAGACCAGACGGAATGACCATAATGCCTTGGAAGTTAGGTCGGCCTTTGGTGTGGGATGCAACATGTATCGACACCCTTGCGCCATCCCATCTTCCTAGCATGGCGAGCTGTGCTGGGGTGGCTGCCGCAGGTGCAGAAAACCTCAAACGGTGAAAATATTCCAATGTATTGGGAGTTATATGTTCGAGCCGTTTGGGGTTGAAACACTAGGGCCATGGGGTCCAAGTGCCCACTTGGTTTTTCAAGATATCGCCAAGCGGTTGGTCGACTCGTGACCAGAGGGCTGGTCTATTTTTCTGACAAAGAATCAGCATCGCCATACAACGTGGCAATGCTGCCAGCCTTTTGGGCACGAAAATATCGCTCCTTTTAAGAAGTTGGTTAAAAATAAAATAGAAATCTTATGACTTTTTGTTTTATGTCCGCTTTACCCAACACTAGGCGACACAATTTAATGGATAAACTAAAGGGCGCTGTTGGATTTTATACGCTCCACTAAACATCGAAAGTTAAAAATCTAACAGCACGATTTTATGTTAGTCTTCGCCTAGTGGTAGTAATAAAAATGGGCATTATTTCCACGATGACAATATCTTTTTTTTTTTTGGGTGGGAAATTATCAAATAACTTCTCCCGCTCTGGGCGGAGCGGGAGGGACTGAAACTGACTAAAACCCACCCGTGTTCCTTCAGATGCCTGTGTGCCAGGGCCACGATACCCCTTTCGGACAGATTCGGAACCCTGGCAGGACGATATCAATACCTACCTATCCAAATTACTGGACTGAGCCACTTATCCAGTCGACAACGAATGTTAACAAGACTAGTTAGCGGTCAAATTTAACTACTTACTAATTTAACTTTTAGTTGACTTACGGCCAGTTTCTTCATTAACAACTAAAGTAATCACTCAATGTATTGACTTTTACTTGACCTTTACTGATACTACGGCAAATATGTTTCTTCATTCAAGTAACAGCTAAAGTTAAAGTCAAAAGTTTTGCCATTACATAAACGTCGTAATTTCCCCAAAAAAATCGTGGGGAGCTTTTTTTACACTTGGCAGCACCTCAATTTCACTGTCTAAAAAAATATCAAAGTGAAAGTTCTTTCTTGGGTTCCTTTCCTTCGTAAGTTCGTAATCATTGTAACCAACAGCATTCGCGACACCGCTTTGTAAATTCGAACGTCTATACTGTTTTTATTGAAATTGGATTAAAGTAGAATTATTCCACTTTGCCCCACCGAGCCGCCCCACTGGTGGGGCAAAGTGGAATGCCTAAAATTTTGTAGTGGAATCTGCCCCACTACTTCGATTTAGTGGGGCAGATTCCACTACTCTAAAATCTTGTTGGATTCTGCGCCACTAGGGTTGGCACCTTAGAATAAAAGCATTTTTTTTTGCAATTTTTTTATTTCCTATTTGTTTCTGAAAGGAAACGTAATATGTAATATTGTGAATAATATGGAGTTTATTGCAGTTCATGAAGAAATAGTAGTATAAGATAATATAAGAAATAGTATCAATAATAGTACCTACATCTTAATATTAATTTTAGGTGACCGGTGATTTAAATAACACATGTTGGAAGTTTGGTATAAGTTTATGTACATAATGCTTTTTCATTTTCTAGTTATATGTATTTGTTACAAAAAATCCTTAAAATTATCTTTATCTTAGTAACTTATTGTTTAGTACTATGAGTACCAAGACATTCAATTCAAATTTTGTCTTATTATTTACAGTGAAAGATCTTCCAACTTCGCTAGCATTAAAATTGAAAAGTTGATAAATAAATATGAAAAGGTCATATTAAACATAAAAACAAATGGATTAACAATATATATTCTGTATCGAAATAGAAAATCAGCTTCATCCCATAAATAAATAAAATAATAAATAAATAAATCATCATTTATTTCAGATTCATCATTATGGAGTCTTTGGTCAACTGGACCCATTCGAACTGGTCCCGCGGGATCAGTCAACCTAATCACATTTGGAATAGGTCAACTGGACCCACTGCCCAATTTCATTATAACTACAGTCACGGAGTAAAGCCGAATCTTTCAGTATTATTTTTATGACTAATATTATTCAATTAGGTATTTACACTTACTCACCACACGTATTCACTAACACTATAACTAAATATTTTTTTACTGTAATACCTAAATTAAGTGCAATGTTTTTATGGTATCAAAATCCGCCTGAAAGCAAGGAAAGAAAGAATAAGATCGACTACGCTGTAGGTGAACTACTTAGCGGCCAGATTAGTTTAGGCCAATGTTTAGAAAAAAAAAAAAATTTTTCAAGTAAGACTGATTTTCAACTAACTTACTGACTATTTTTAAATACTTTTTTATGGATATATAAACGTGGAAAAAAGAAATTCATCTAAAATCATGTTTTATGTTTGTAAAGATAAAACAAAAACAGTACTTATAGTTATTGTCGATTGTTATAGTTGATTTACTACGTTGATTTGTATAATATTATTCATGACTGTTCTTTTATCTGTCTGTGATTTTTAAATATATTATTATTTTTATCTGTGTTATATTTGAGTATTACATATAGTTAATATTCTCGTTATAAAAAGGTTTGTCTCGATTTAAGGTACTTATATGAACCTAATTAAAGATTTTTGATTTTGATTGAGAATAAACGTTTAAACCTAATTGAATTGTGTTTTATTAAATTTGGCTAAACAATTTTGCTGTCGACTGTATCCACTAGTAGCTTTAAACAATAGATGTTTTTGTGTGGGTCAGTTAACCAATAAAATATATAAAATAAATTATGTGGTCAAGTGGACCCGCGGGTCCAGTAGCGAGCGGGTCCAGCTGACCGAAGACTCCATTATGATTACATCCATATTTGTTAGTACACTTGCGAGCTTACAAACTAGTGTTAGAATATAATAATAATTTAAAATAATAATTTAATTAAACAATTTAAAATAATAATTTAATTAAATCGTATATAATAATAATAATACACAAACAAGCACAAACCCGTAAACAGTAAGTGGCTGGTCCGGGTGGACTCCCCGATACCGGTGACAAATCACTATACGACTGCAGGCCGCCGTATCCAGCGAGCCAGCATCGGAGTGTCCCACCGGTCAGCCAGCGCGCGCAGGATGGTGTTGGGACTGTCGCGCGTGCGGCGCATGATGGAAGCGCACCGTTTGCGCATGATGGCCGCAAAGCCGTCTGTGTCAGCCGCCGCAAACATCGCGGAAGCGCGGCAGCCCCATCAGCACCCGAAACGCGTCATTGTATTGAACGCGCAGATCGCTGTATGTCCGCTGTGTATAGTTAACCCACAAGCTGCAGGTATAAAAGGACTGACAGTGTGCTTTAAAAAGCGCAACTGTGACAGTCCCTGTGCACCGTGAAAACCTGCGGGTCAACATGTTGCATCGGACAGACATCGCTCTGCGCTCCCTTTCAATATCAACACTGTCCTTAAGATCCTCAGTGACCCAATGGTCCAAATATTTAAATTGCTTGACTTTATTTATAGCTGTACCACATAACATGAAATTCGGAAGAAATGTGTATCGCTTGTTGTCCGGCCTGATAATCATTATTTCACTCTTTTTCGTGTTGTATTTGAGCCCATGAGTCACCGCGTAGGACTCACAAATTTTCAAGAGCCTTCGTAAGGCACCAATCGAAGGACTCAGCAGCACCATATCGTCAGCGTAGCTGATGTTATTCACACACACTCCATCTATGTGACACCCGATGCCGGTGCCGCTGAGCTCACCGATCAATCCGTTGACGTACAGGTTGAAGAGCGAGGGAGAGGTCATCCCCCCTGCCTCACCCCGCATTTCAGCCTGTACTCCTCCGAGAGAGCGCCTGCCCATCTTACAATTTTTTTTTGATTGTTATACCATTTCATAAATAATAGCACTATTTCCTCAGGTAGACAAGTTTCATCCCTTAATTTACCCCATAGAATATCGTACGATACAAGATCGAACGCTTTTGATAAATCAAGGTAGCATGCATACACTGGGGTCTTTCTACTCGTTCGTGTAATACTGCACAGTCTGCTTGAGGCACAGGATAGCACTCTCGGTAGAAAGCTTGGGCCTGAAGCTGAACTGCGCGTCATTTAGCGAGACGTGTTTATCCAGGTGCTGACCAAGCAGGCTGTCCAGCACTTTGGCGACCACTGTGGCAAGGGAGATCGGTCTATAGTTGTTTATTTTTATTTTATTTATTTATTTACATTACATCAATTAAGTATCTACGTTTTTCCAGAGAAGTCATGTGAAAATGCTCAAGTCTTTTATTGTAAGAACGTATTTTTTGGCGATACCATAGGAAAATTCGAGGTGCCAAGCTAAGTGTTTCTGGAAACGTTCAAGTCGCAATGAATGCGTTGCGTTGTGAGGACGCCAAACTACACTATTATATTCCAGGATGCTGCGAATGAGACTGTTATAAAGCAGTATTCTTGTTCTACTGTGACGAAAGGTTTTGAAATTTCTTAGGACGAACCCTAAGGTTTTCGAAGCTCTTTTTATAATACTATCGAGATGTGGCGTGAACGTTAACTTCTTGTCAAACAATACACCAAGGTCCTTTATTATTTCAACTTCCTTAATATTTTCACCGGATATACGATAATTGCTGCATATTGGAATGATCCTTCTTGTAAATTTAACATGGTAACATTTTTCGGGGTTAAGTTCCATTCCGTTACTATTATACCATAGAACGAGACGATTAAGGTCACTTTGCAATAGTAATGAGTCTTCCTCAGCCTTAATAATCCTCAAAAACCGTAAATCGTCAGTGTACATAAAAAAATCGGAGTGCAGAAAACACCTTGAAATATCATTCACAAAATAAATAAACAAAACTGGTCCCAAGTGTGAACCCTGGGGAACACCGGAAGAAACGCATTATAGGGTTGATTGATAACCATTAACGACAACAAAGAAAAATCTATCAGTTAAATACGAACTCAGCCAGTCTAAGAAGGACCCAGTGATGCCGTAGGCATGCAACTTAGTAATTAAGATTTTGTGGGATAATTTGTCAAATGCTTTGCTGAAGTCCGTATATATAACGTAAGCTTTATTACCTGCATCGATAGCCTTTGTGAGAAGTTCTGTAAAAGGTACCAGATTTGTACTAGTAGAACGGGTCCTAACAAATCCGTGCTGATGGTCGCTTAAATACATCTTTGAATGATCCTGAATGTATGGGCATATCAGTGACTCGAAAACTTTGGCGAACGAAGATAAAATTGAAATAGGCCTGTAATTGGTTACAACGTCCTTGTCATCTGATTTGTGAACCGGAACAACTTTTGCGATTTTCCACTTTGAAGGAAATATACCGGTCGTCAATGATTTGTTATAAATCAACATAAGTGGGTAAACCAGCTCAGATGAACAAGCTTTAATAAATACTGGAGGTATTCCATCTGGCCCAGCCCCTTTTTTTGAATCAAGGCTTTTTAACTTCTTGTGGAGGGATTCATAAGAAATAACTAGAGTAGTTAGACACAAACTATTATTTTCAAGAGATTGCAAGAATTCGGAATTAAATTCATCACCCCTACTATCATCAGGGATATAAAGTTTACATCTGATGTATCACCAGTTTCATTTTTGATGATGGGTACAAGTATAGTTCGCATTATACTATCGGGCAGATGGGAGTGGCCTAAACATAGGGTAAAAAAGATAGTAAGCACTCTGGGTAGGTGTACACCTGCGTGCTGCAGGTGCTCGATGCTGTCGAGTAAGGCTGTCGTGACCTGGGGATTTACCTCTCACCATGCCTTTGATCACCGCACACACTTCATTCATGGTAAAATTAACACTACACTCACTACCTTCCTCAATGTCGGGCTCCTGCCGCGCTCGCCCCAGAACAGACCGAATTTCTAGTTTGAGTGAAGTTCAGCTATAGTATCCATTTTTATCTCTGGTTGATTGTTCTGACACCACTTTAATTTAGATTTAAAAGCGCGCCTAGTTTCATATCATTATAAAGACGGCCAGCCCTAGGCTTACCCCCATATAACCAAGCCTGGAAACAAAGCCGAGCCCTCCCATGAGCGCCACGGACGTGCCTGTTCCACCCGGTAATGTATTTACCTCTACGCTTTTCTATAACATTATAACTAGATAAAGCGGCCTCCGACAGTATACAAATAACCTCGTCGTACATTTTATCTAACATGATTTTATGACTTTTGTCACAACACATATTATCTGAGCAATTTCTTAGTTCTGAAGGAAAATCAATTTCACGAAGTCTAGAGTGACATAAATTTTTAAAGTTCGCTATCTGAGTCGAGTCACGTTCACCCCAGACTATTCTATTTACACTAACAGTAGGTATATAAATCTTAGGCTTAACTAAATTAAAATTACATAGTATAGACACAGGGTAATGATCGGACCAGTAGGTATTATATAACACAGAGGCCGCGGACACAGAGTGCCGCGCGGCACTAGTCACAACACAGTGGTCGAGCCAGCGCCGACAGCCGTGCGCATCACTGACAAACGTATGACTATCCGGCGGCATCAGTTCAAGTCAACACAGGACCATGATTGTTCCGCACAAAAAGTTAATAGTTCGGTAGCAAATGACTCACCGGGGTGCGCATTGTAGTCCCCTAACGTAAACACCGACTTTTTCACATTGTGACTGTCAATCATGGCTGTCATTTCACTGAGACACTCTGTGAATTCCACTAAGTTTTCATTGGACTCGGTAGGCATATACTCAGAAAATATCAAAATAGAACGATCACTGAGCTCGATTTTTATCGCGGCAAGACGCACACTATTGCACTTCACTACGGTTACCGTAAACCGCCATAATAAAATGATCCTTGCGAATATTAAATCTCTTACGCCTATGCGTTAAATAACGTACGATGAACTTGAACTTTCACTAGACGATCATGATACCATTTTAATAATATATTCACATATTATTTATTTTATATTACTTACTACACAGATAAATACATAGTGATTTATGTTAGCTCAGCTTATACAGGCGTTGAATAAGTCAAACCTACAACAGTACAACTTTGACAAAATGACAATTACTTTAGCTTTCACCTCAGCTTAATGAGCAGTAAAAGTTAGAGGCAAAAGTAACAGTAAAAGCAACAGCTAAAATGGTGAAGCAACTAATTTAACCGTTACTTTGACTTTGTGACGTTACTTTGGCTGTTACTTTTGATGAAGAAACTGGCCGTTAGATGGAGCGTTTGAGTTCCTCAACTATATTATATTGCTTAGGATTCATGGAACAGCAGTTTTTGATGATATTTCTTTAGAGGTATGAGGAACATGGTGGAAAGTCTGTTATACTCTATCGAAAAGGAGAGGATCTTCCAATTAGACGGGTTGTGTCAGGTGGGGTACTGCCCGATGGTTGGTGCCTCGACATTTATACGCTCGGGGCTAGGCCTGTTATCCCTTGGCTCGGGCCGGGCGCTGTTGTTGACATGTTGTGTATTAGGATGTAAGCAAGTTATGTTAACTCTGTTAGCGTGCTGCATATGTTAGTTGTAGTTCTTAAATGGCGGTATTAGATGTCGCTACACTTCCAATTAGCTGTGACCTTTTCATGTTACCTAATGACCTACCCCCTGTTCCTGTTGATCTATGTGTTAATTTGTTGTTTCCATTCTACTTTTTTCATCTTTTAATACAAAAAGTCGATAAACCTGAAATTATGTTAAATATAATGCCCGTCATTATTTTAAATTAATGTTAATATGAATACCTAACATTCTCTACCATTTTTTTTAGGTAAATGGGGCAATCTTCTACTCGATTGCCTCGGCTCGCCTTCTACATACATAAAACTTAAAACATAACAGGCGATAATGTGTGCTCTGCCTAAACTTTCACGGAATACAGGCGAGATGTTATGTCAAAGGAACTAATCTGAGCTCGTTGTGTGGCGATATCTTCACAGAAAGGTCTGTGAAGATAGCGCCACACAACGAGCTAAGATTACGTAACATGAGGATGTGGGACCTAAGGATGTCCCACACTTACCTACTTATAACATATTAACTCTCCAATAAGAAGCTTAAGATAACAATGCTATAAAGGCGAAAATCCAATACCAATTTATCAGTATTAGTTCCTGATTCTAACATGATTCTCAGGTGTTGCGGGGACAAGATGCATTTAGTACTACAAATTTAATTTAAGGACTTCGATTCTTCGACCTTACGCGTTCAGAGGCGACAGGGATGTCTGTGTAGATGGGCGTTATTTAATTATCGGGCTTTAACGTGAGTTTCAAAGGGAAAAAGAGTTACTCGACGTATTTTTACTTCGTTTTAGGGCTTTAAGAAATAAATATTGGTTTAGGTATAACCTGGCATACCAGGCGTCGGCGGAGGGCAGATAATGCCCAATTCTGGCCTCCATAAATGGGTCCAGGGATGGCGGACTCGGGGACGTCTGCCGCCCCCTATCATACAAGACCCGAGGTGGTGGCGCGTATTGTTCCACGCGCGCCCCTCTTAGACGTCGCGAGGGGAGTCAAACAGCTCACTCCCCCCGCTTGATCTGACGGGGCCCGCAAAGGCGGGCTGGCACCAGCCGGGTGCTGCGTTAAAGTGTGCTTAGTACCCCCATAGTCTCCAATGCAAGTGTGCGAGGGAACATGGGGGTGGTTTTAGTCCGTAGTATTCTGACAGACCCCTCCGTCCACCCCAGGGCGGAAGACCTCCATGAGGATTTCCACACAGTTACCAAAAAAAAAAAGGTATAACTGGCATAGGGTCGAGAATACAATTCATATGGAGGTCAGCTTTATTTAATGCGTTTATTGTTTTTTGAACACCAGAATCCAACTCCCAAAGTTAGGTATACATACCCGAATTAGTATAAAGGCTCTTACACACTCACGCGATATCGCGGGCGCGACAGGCACCGACAAAGACAATTCCTTTGTCGGTGCATGTCGCGGCCGCGATATCGCGTGTTTGAAAGAGCCTTAATATTAAATTACTGTAAAATTATGTGTTTAGTTAACGGCATAGTTCTAATAAAGGTCTAGGGCAGACGATATTGAGTTAACGAAAACTTTCCTTTTTTGCTCAGTGGCGGTGACCTAATAGTTCACTCTGCAACACTTTCGGTAGGACATAATCTAGTTATTAGAAACTGCACTGGAGAAATAAAAACCGGTCAAGAGCGAGTCGGACTCACGCACCAAGGGTTCCGTCTGTATATTGTGATGTTGATGATTTCTGAAAAACTGTGCTATTTAGAGACGTCATTTTATTTTTCCTGTAATCTTAAACAACAATAATCTTAATCATAAACTTCTATCTCATAGAATAATTTCAGAATGCAAAGCTCGGAGATAAGGGGGGGAAGTATTTTTTTTTATTTTTCATCAAAAGTCGTAAACTATGATGCCTAAAAAAAATGTTTGAGAATGTGCAAACAGCGCTCTTTCATATGATACCCCACATGCTCTTGTAGACTCCATTAAAATTTTTGAGACCCTTTCAGGCCCTGTTGCAAAAAATATATATTTTTACATTTCTTTCTTGCTTGTAAAATAGTCGGGTAAACGTCATCTAAAACTATTCCAAATTTCAAGTTGATAGCATTAGTAGTTCTTGAGATATCCAGCTGTGACAGACAGACAGACAGACTTAGTCTCACCATAAGGATTCCTTTTTACCATTTTGGTACGGAACCCTAAAAAGGAAGGAAAAAGCTTCGTCACTTTTTGTTGCTACGTCAGCTCGTAAATTAACATTTTTTTTATAGAAGACCACTGTTGCAGACAATTCTCTGAAGAAATTACTTTCATAATTATGACTTCACGCTATAGGCTAGAGAAATGGCAATCATAAAGTTTATGAATTTGTGAATACAAATGTGGTTCTTCCAAAATTGCTTCTACTATATTGTCTTAGCTAGTTTTTCCCCGCGACTTCACCCGCGTGGAGGACGGAAATCATTCCACAGGAACTACTACCGTGATGAGTATATAGTATCCGTATTCTATGGCCTAACCCAGGTCAGGTTTTAATCCGTGGACCAAATCTCATTCAAATTCGTTCAGCCGTTTTTGCGTGATTGAGTAATAAACATCCAAACAGGATCTGGGACACTTGCACGAAAGACATTTCCATGAAAGACACTTGCGCGAACACACTTACGCGAAAAGACATTTCCGCGAATGGAATTTTGCGCGAAAAACACTTCCGTAAATCTAACTCTAACTAAAAAAAACCCTGCCAAGTGCGAGTCGGACTCGCGCACGAAGAGTTCCGTACCATTATCTATAAAAACGGCAAAAAAACACGTTTGTTGTATGGGAGCCCCTCTTAAATATATATATATTTTTTTTAAGTGAATATACATATAGCTAAATATTCTGTGAATATTTCAAGCGTCTACCTGTTGCCGTTATCAATATCGAGCAAAACCGAGCAAAAAAATAACGTTTGTTGTATGGGAGCCCCCTTAAATATTTATTTTATTCTGTTTTTTAGCATTTGTTGTTATAGCGGCAACAGAAATACATCATCTGTGAAAATTTCAACTGTCTAACTATCACGGTTCATGAGATACAGCCTGGTGACAGGCGGACAGACAGACAGACAGACGGCGGAGCCTTAATAATAGGGTTTCCGTTTTACCCTTGTGGTACGGAACCCTAAAAAGGTACAATTAAAAACTACTTCCAGTCTTTCTGTAACTTGAACATAAATGGCGAATTGTGGGTATACTATTCACAGTACCTATACAGCTCTGTCCAACCCATTGAAAGAATACAGGCGTGATTTTATGGCGGAATCTCATTTCCGCAAATTCTTCGCGCAAGTGTCCATTCGCGCAAAAGTTAATTCGCGATAATGTCTTGTCGCGCATGTGTCTTTCGAGCATTTATATTACTAGTAGGATTAGCGAATTCTTTATTTAAAGCCATACATGAATAGGCAGATAAGCTTACCGTGACATATTTACTGAACTGGGGGCCAAGTCTGCTAACGCAGTTGTGTCCGAACGGCCGATCATTGGCACCGTAATGGCACCGTAATCGTAGAGTTTGACAGTTTTGCTATTCTCCTAATTGAAAGGCGTCTTTATGATTTTCCAATGACGTGCCACTGATACTCCATTGGAAAAATTTTTCTGTATTTGGTAATCTCGTACTGACAAGCTCCTATTATTTTGACTTCCCTATAAACCACTGTCACGCCATTATGAATTTAGGAGGTTACAAACTATTGGCACAATGGTCATGGCGTTGCCTTGGTATGGTCGTCATAATGACCAATCATTGAAATAGCAGACTTGGCCCCCAGGGACTGTGTTGCCATTAAGTATAAGTATAGGCAGGAAAATATTTATTTAGGCAAATTGGCTACCAACTTAAATTGTCCGTATTTTCAAATTGCAATTGTCATTCTTTAAAAGTTGTATGAAATGGCTATAACACAGGAAATTAACGTAACGATGACAATTTACTTAAGAAATTATTTCTTTATTATTCCATTATTATTTATTTTAGACTGTGTTGTAGCACTTCAGGCACAATACCTGACTTTATTTTTCCATAACTGTGCAAACATATACTTAAGGTGTTCGTAATGATACCTACCTTTATGAGAAGCACTGGACCGAAAAGCTTCATGTGATCCCAAAAAGCATTTAATTTAGCTCGTCGGTTGCAAAAACTTTCTTTTGATTATTTAAGCGTAAAAAGATGCAAATGAAAATCTAATAAGTAAATAATGACGTTCACATACATATTGACATTCAATAAGAGTAGTAAATACACTCCCGGACTCTTAAATCGAGCTACCTTGCATTTTTTTGGTTTATGGTTCTATGACTAGTTTTTTTTTTTTTTTCTTTTCTTTTTGGCTTCGCACGGTTTGTGCATTTAGCCAGTGTCATGTAAAATTAGGTAACAAGTACAAAGTTATAATAATTATGAAATGAACTCCACTCAATGCATGATAACGATGATTGATGATATCCCGCCCCGCTCCCCTTGAGTTTAAGTAAAGACGCGGCACTTTACTGAAACCTCGCGCGGACTTCTTGAGAGAACTTAAAGTGATGTTGCACTGTTTTGTTTCATTTGCCTACATTAATGCAGCTTCACGAACACTTAATGGTTAATAATCCACCACTATTACACATTAATATTCGGCTAAACACAAATTTTAGAAAATAAAACAAAACTGCTAACATGACGCTTCACTTTCCCGCCAAGAAGTCCCTATGACTAGTTAAATGGTCATGAATTCAAATTCAGAACAATGATGACACCAACATGATGGCCAGTATTCAGTCAGCTTCAAAACTGATCAAAACTATTTCTTTGACCCTTCATTGTTTTCATGTAGGCCTTTATACCTTACATGGACGTACTTATGCAAACCGGAACCAACCCAAAAATAGGTCATAATTATAGGTCGTAATTGAGTCAATTATGCAAAATGCACCTTCTATCGGCCCTCTAAAGATAATAGTTGTCTAATGACTCTTTCCTATCAAAACATTATTGTTGACAAAGATACCAACTCATATAATAGCAGTTTTCGAATAAAATAAAAAGACCCCTACCGCAATGTTGTAAACTGCAAATCAAACACATGGTTCCGCATAAAGCATATTTTTTATTTAACCAAAGAGATCACGCGGTTTGGTTCTAATTTGCATAATAACATAGTAGTTATGCTTTAACAAAGATTCATGAAGGACGAAAACTGCAGATAGTGAATGCTGTAGTGGTTGGATCTTGGCTGAAAAAATAATGCTAAAAAAGAGGAACCATTTATAAATTTTATGCGAGCTAACTTGACCAAAGATATTAAAAAAAAAATGCGTTCGCGGTAGGCCAACTTTTTGTCTATGAGATAATAATAACGTCTTTGGCCAAACGGGAATCCGGTTCCAGAAGCTATGTTGCAGGACCTAAAGATCCTTCTGGCCCTCATTCCTCAAGACTCCCATGGCTTTTATGTTAATCTTGATGATGATCTGGATGGTTTTTCAGGGGTACCTACCAGATGTAAAAATATAAAAACGTTTTTAGCTTTCACGAGCGAGTCAAGCCGACTACATAAGTATTAAGGTTAATAACTGAATTTTCAATCAAATTTATTTAAAAAACATGTGTTTTTGTTATTTTCACCACTAATACTTACAAGTATATTTTTTTAACAAAGAGCCAGAAAGAAAAACTTAAAAAACAACTCTATCTACATAAAGAAACTACACTTTTTTCACATTCATTCATAACACGCAGTATCTTACACTACATTGCAAAGTAATCCTAATAAAATTATGAACAGCTTACTTTATACACACTATTTATTTATTTATACATTTATGTATACAGGGTTATTTTTAAGTCGTTTATAACCTCTTAAGGGGTCATTGTACTCATCATTATGAACAACTTTTACTATGGGACCAAAACTGAAATCGCGAAAAAAAAACCAGCTGTTCCCTACATTTTAACAAATTATTCGAACATAAATGTAGGCGACAGCTGGTTTTTTTTTCGCGATTTCTGTTTTGGTCCCATAGTAAAAGTTGTTCATAATGATGAGTACAATGACCCCTTAGGAGGTTATAAACGACTTAAAAATAACCCTGTATACTTTATTGTACACCATAAAAATACATTTAAAAAAAAATCAAACACTAGAAAATATACATTGGGCAGTTATCGCTTTCTGCGATCTCTTCCGCAACCTTTGGTATGGACAATGACTATTTTATTAAAAAACTTTTTTTTTCTCAAAATTGCCATTGTCCACATGGAAATGCATGGTGGGTCGATTTAGGAGTTCTGGAGTGTATATGTAAAAGAAGAAATTAAATATTTTTTGGAAGCCAAACGACAGTCGTGAGAGAGAGTTTTTTTTTGTAGAACCTACTTGTAAAGCTAGGGTTTCCTAAGACTGAGGTGGCCGCCACATAGAGTCCGCAATTTACTATCGAATGACGTCACTGAAACGTTATTTATGAAAGTAAGTGGGTGTTTCCAAGAGCGTTCTTTGACACCGTAAAGTCAAACCACGATGCCATCATTTTCATGACGGCCGTTATGTGGCGGCCACCGCTGTCGTAGGCCAGCGTAGCATGCGTAGTTCATACAAACGTAAGTAATACCAAAATAATTTGTAAATCAAACATATTCATAAGGTAGTGTGTATTTCGATTGGATTACAGAATATCTATGTTCCCAAATATATATTTTGAAAGTAATATGATATAAAGACGAGATATGAGGAATTTAAAATATCTATAGAAAACTCATTTTCCTCATAACTCTTGTTTAAATCACAAATGAATGGACACCCATTTAAAATATATATGTGGGAACCTAGATATTTTGTATTCCAATCGGAATAAAGACACACTACTTTAAGAATATGTTTGAGTCATAAGTACTAACATAACATAACACCTACATTGTAATAATATTGTTGTTGTAGTTTGTTGCTTATAATATACACTTATTGTTTTATTGGTAAAATAAAAAGCAATAATTCAGAATCTATTTTCTTTAGAAACACATTGACAGCTGATGCTGAACGAACGAACAACGCAGTGCGCCCGCGGCCCTTCACTAATCACTTGTCGTTCACCATAGACAATAGTCTATGGCATAGACAAGTGAAGTACTCAGAATTTAAAAAACAAAGTGATATTTCGAAGGTCGGCTATGAGTAGTGTCGGGCGTGAGTCGTAATATTTATTCTCGATACTTACGATTTTTTTGTTATTTAATTTAGTTTTCTTTTTATTTATTGTAGGTGTTGTTATATTTATTTTTATTACCCTATTTATATATATCCGTAGGGGAGTCCGTGGCATCACAGCGGGCCCTATCAGAATACCAGCGCTGTGCTATTTATTTATTTTAAATATCGCAGCATTATGCTGAGATAGGAGCCTTTTTGGCATCGCACAAGTCTTGATGGTTTTATTTTGTGTATATTGTTAGTTTTAAATGCTATTTTGTATTTCTTGTGCGTGTCCCAAAAATATTTTATTTCTTTCTTTTTTCTTTACACTTAGTTCGCAATAAACGTTATGAATTTGAATTTGATTTACAAATTATTTTGGTATTACATTTGTGTGTACTACGCATCCATTGGAGGCCTCTTAAGTAACACTACTTAGGTGTTCAAAAATCTATCCCCGAAGAAACAACGCATTTATTTGAAACAAACTGCAGTGTTAATAACAATTTCAACAACGTCTTCGTATTTTCCAATCTGAAAAGCATATTGTTTTCTTTAAATGTACTAAATTTTCTTTTGAATGTTTTTTACTGAGGTCTAATGGAAAAACAAAAATGTTTAAGACATATTTTTTGACATAATGTCAAAATACCCAAGTTTATGTACTTACGTTGGCGGCATTAATATAAAAAATAAAATGAGTATCTAAGTACATACTTCTCATAAAAAGCTTTAGACAGGGGCACTGAACATGCCAAAAAAACTGACACCTCTCACGTGTACGGGAGCTTATTTCCCAGCTTACTTCGAATAAAAAGAGGGAACTTTTTAAGCAGCTTGGTCCTAGCAACTAAGGTAATAATAAAAGTAATATTAAAGCGTCCCGTTACTTTAGGCACGCGTGTTTATGCTTAATCTGGGCCCATGTTTAGTATAATGAAGAGTTTCGTAATTAGTCACACAGTGAGGAATGAGCGTTAATCAGCAAGCTTGTCTACTGTGTGCTAACGATTTGAGCGCATACAAGTCAAAGTTTAATCACGATATATAGACACCGCCTCATAGTGTATTACTGTTTCTAATTAAGCATCCACCAAATATATACCTAATAATAAATCAACCATAAATCAACACTTTCAGCGCCAATGTGAATGTAGAACATCCATCGAGAATGTTTACGTTTTTCTATAAATACTTAACTGCTCCACATTCTGTCTAAATCTAAAATCTTTATTTATGAGACGTTTTAAACGTTTAAAATATGTTTGTGATATTCAAAACAATATTCTGAATATCACAAACATATTTTAAAAGTTTAAAACGTAGTGGGGTCGTAGAATTGCATGTACTTACGTCGAGAGCTTATTCTCTCCGTACGTTTTCGTCATAACTTTGTTTTCGCAACTTATACATCTTCCATATTTACATCCTAGCCAAAGTTTCTTAATATTATATATAAGATTATATAAAACCGATATTTGCGGAAAACGCGTAGGTTGTCGGTATTGTTAAAGTTCTCATAATCTTGTATACGACTTTAAATAAATGAAGCGATCCACTAAACCGTTATTCGAGAACTTTTCAGTTAATTTGAGATCGATTTTATTAAGATGTTTTATCTAAACAAATCGGTCGACTATAAAACTTCGCTACTCAAAAGAGATTTGCCGACTCATGTCAGATGAGTTTAAAAGGCCAGATTCTACAAATTTCAGATTCTATAAATGCCAGATTCTAATATTGCCAGATTCTATATACCTAGGTCAGATTTTTGTTATAATTGCAATATAATAATTTCCTTAAGTGCTTGTATAAAAATTTCGCTAATTTCAATAGTTGTAGCACTTGTTGTTGTTTTTTTGCATAAAAAAATTTTATATCTAATACAAGAACAAGTTTTTTTAACTAAACTGATAGAAAGATTTATGACGATAACTGTAATTTTGTTGCTAATTTCAAAAGTTGTTGTTGTAGTAGTTGTTGTTTTTTTGCTAATTTTGAAATGAGCTCTAGAAATGGTAATTGTATTAGTTATGGTGATTGTCAAAGTTGCCAAAATTATAAGGAAATAAAAAGACAGTTATTAGGAAATTATTTAACAACGAAGTAAGTATGGAAAAACACAAAAATACAGTTCCCGTCAAAAACCGTTCAGCCGTCGGAGATCTTAAAGTCAGGTTTTCAGCCAAGGATGTGGCAGGCATTATTAGGAATATGAGAAGAGGTAAATCTCCTGGTCACGACGGCCTCAGCATCGAGCATCTGCAAAATGCAGGAGTACACTTGCCAAGGGTGTTGGCCATGTTTTTTAATCTGTGCGTTAGCCACTCGTACCTACCTGATAGACTGATGTACACTGTTGTTGTACCAATTCCTAAAGATAAAACCGGTGATACTTCAGATTTATTAAATTATAGACCGATTTCATTAGCCACGGTTACTGCGAAGGTACTGGACAGTCTGCTAGACCACCAACTGGGAAGGCATATTAAACTCCATGACGCACAATTTGGATTTCGATCTGGTTTGTCAACGGAAAGTGCTATCATGTGTCTTAAGCAGACTGTTCAATATTATAGCGATCAGAAAACACCCGTTTTTGCATGCTTTCTCGATCTCTCAAAAGCTTTCGACCTGGTGTCATATGACAAACTATGGCGCAAGCTCGAAGGTGAGACAGATTGCAGTGCGGAAGTTACATCTATTTTTAGGTATTGGTACAACAACCAGAAAAATTGTGTCAGATGGGCAGGCTCTTTCTCGGATGTGTACAGGTTGCAGTACGGGGTGAGGCAGGGCGGACTGACTTCACCGAAGCTCTTCAACCTGTACATTAACCGACTTGTCGGTGAACTCAGCAGTGCCAGTGTCGGGTGCTATATAGACGGCGTTTGTCTCAACAATATTAGTTACGCAGATGATATGGTACTGCTGAGTTCATCGATCGGGGGCTTGCGTAAGCTGGTACGGATTTGTGAGTCCTATGCGGAGGCTCAGATACAACGCGAAGAAAAGTGAACTCCTAGTATTTAAGGGTCAGAGCAAAAATTACGTGACTGTAAATAAAGTCACCTTAGCTGGTACTCCCTTAAATAGAGTCGCTCAGTTCAAGTATCTGGGCCACTGGGTTTCCGAGGACCTAAGGGATAACGCGGATGTGGAAAGGGCACGTAGGGCGTTGGCTGTCCGATGTAATATGTTGGCCCGCAGGTTCGCGCGTAGCAGTAATCGAGTGAAAGTGACTCTTTTTAAGTCTTACTGCCAAACACTTTTCAAGTGCAGCCTGTGGGTTAACAACACACTTGGGTCATACAATGCCCTACGTGTTCAATACAACAACGCGTTTAGGGTGCTGCTGGGGCTACCACGATTCTGCAGTGCTTCGACTATGTTCGCAGAAGCGCAAACTGATGGGTTTCATGCTCTTATAAGGAAGCAGTGTGCGTCGCTGCTGAGTCGTGTTAGGTCCACTAGCAACAGTATAATAAGCGTGTTCGTGGACAGGTGGGACTCTCCACTGCTGCGCCACTGGATACGTTTACATACTGCACTGTGAGCAGTGGACAGTTCCTCCCGGTTCTAATGTGTGTAACTGTGTCCTTGACTGCTTTTATTTTTTGTGTGTAGTTTGTTTGTGTAGTTTGTTGTGTATTGGTTGTTTTTAAAATATGTGTCATGAAATATGGATTGTTTCTGAAATAAATGTTTATATTATTATTATTAAAAACTTTTCTATCAGTTTAGTTAATAAAACTTTTTCTTGTATTGTAATAGGACCTGTCTTTTTTTATTTCCTTATAATTTTGGCATGTATAAAAATTTCGCTAATTTCAAAACTTTTTGTTGGAGTTGTTGTTAGTTACTGTTGTAGTTTTTTTTTTCATTAAAAATTGTGCGCGAACAATATTTTTATGCAAAAAAACAACAACATGAACAACTACTACAACCACTTTTGAAATTAGCGACAAAATTACAGTTAACGTCATAATTTCTTTATCAGTTTAGCTAAAATAAACTTTTGATATATTAGAAATACAATTTTTTATTGCAAAACAATAAAAACTAACAACAACTAAAAAACAACTTTTGAAATTAGCGATTATTTTTTACAGGCACTTAAGGAAATTAGTACATTGCAACTATAACAAAAATCTGACACTAATAGAATCTGGCATTATTAGAATCAGGCATTTATAGAATCTGATATTTGTAGAATCTGGCATTTGTAGAATCTGGCATTCATAGAATCTGGTGTTTGAAACTCATCTGACATTAGTCGACGAATCCCTCAAAAGGTATACCAAAGAAAATATCGAAAAGCAACTAGTAACGACCAAGAAAGCTTGAAAAGAACCATAAAACCACCCAATCTGGACTAGCCAGAGCGTCGTGTGGTTTGCGTTCTATTAAAAAATAAAGTTATTTACAAAAAAAAATCTGACTTCCAAAAACCATTACAGAAAAATTACTTTAATGTCGGAAGTACCAAATGAAAAAAGAATTACGCAAATCGGTGTAGTAATCACGGAGAAATCGGTTGGCAAAAATACGACTTTTATTGTCTTTCCATAACACTTCGAGGCCACAATAACTAATATTTTTAATAGCATGACCAGAAGTATTTTTCAAATTACACATTCACAATGAAAAACAAGTGAGCGTCTTTGTGATTCCCTAAAAGGGTTTCACAAAAGGACCTTGCAAAGATAAATGATAGTATAGTGAGTGAGTGGCATTTGCGAATAAAGTGCGTCGTCCTATAATAATGGTTCTATTTGTTTCCAGAAGGAAGAGCTCGTGGCTAAGTTATAACAGCCACACGGGTTGATCAATCAGGTTAAGCAACGCTCACCGGGGTTGGTCCGTGGATGGGTGACCGTCTTTACATATCAAGACCGTTCCGAAAAACACCTTAAGCCTTTGGTCCCGGCTCTCATTTGTGGATCTTTGACTGTCGTTACGGGTCATCAGAAGCCCGAAAGTCTGACAACCAGTCTTACCACGGAGTCTTACTAAGGCGTATCGTGTTACCCAGTTACTGGGTTGTGGAGGTCAGATAGGCAGTCGCTCCATGTAAAATACTGGTATTCAGCTGCATCCGGTTAGACTGGAAGGCGATTCCAACATAGTTGGAACGATACAAATACGCCATGTTTGCGTAATATTAAGCAATAAAATGCATATTTTGTTACGAGACAAATGCTTGTTATGCCAGCTAAATGGTTGTTTTTGGATATGTGAAAAAAATCATGACTGTGTATAACGAAATAAAAGGAAAACAATCACAGCTACACAGCATACTACCTTTACAAGTTAACGAGTAATAGTCGACCAACTTATATTTGTAGTTGGAAAATTGACCGTGACAAATATGTTGACATATTTTTAATGATTATAATAAAATTTATATATTTATTTTTATATTTATTATTATTTTTATATGTTTATTTATTTATTTTTATATTTTTTTAAATTATTATAAAATGATTAATACATATAAACATGTTGACAAATATGTGAACATGTTTGTCAACTACAATATTAAGTTTTTATTTGGGATACTCGTAAATTCATTCCAACTACGGAAGCCTTCAATGTGCGTGGTCTGTTAAGCACTTGGCCGATTTTTTATAAATTTAATACCATTGCGAAACGTGATTCAACCAATGTGATTGAATTGCCTATTGAGCAGACATGCAGATAATTTTAGGCAATGTGATTATATCGACTTTAAATTAAGCAGATCGCGTAGTGTTTATCTATAGAAAGGGGTATTTTATCTTATTTTAGCATGGTTACTGATGATATTTTTTCGTAAGCTTTCGTTTTTGTCGTTACTCTGCCTTTAAGGATGAAGCAAAAACACGACCTACTTTGTACTATAATGTAGTCTAAGTATATCATATTCTGTGTAAGTACTAGTAGGTAGGTAGTGTAAGTACTGTCTTGTGAGGGCTGTGAGGCAGAGTTGTATTGGATATTGTCCTATCTTGAATTTGTAATGATTGCGTTTGTCAGCTAAGTTTGGAAAACAGTGGTAGTGCGCTTGTAATAATGCAGTTTGTCACTCTGTTGACCCATCAGGGGGCCAAGTCTGCTAACGCAGTTGTGTCCGAATGGCCGACCATTGGCACCGTAATTTTAAAGTTTGACAGTTTTGCTAATCTCCTATTTGAAAGGCGTCTTTATGATTTTCCAATGACGTGCCACTGATACTCCATTGGAAAAATTTCTCAAGTTCCTATTATTTTGACTTCCCTATGGACCACTGTCACGCCATTATGAATTTAGGAGGTTACAAACTATTGGCACAATGGTCATGGCGTTGCTTTGGTATGGTCGTCATAATGACCAATCATTGAAAATAGCAGACTTGGCCCCCTGGACATAGGCTCACGTGGAGAATTTAATTTGAAATTAAAATGAATGAAAAATTAAATTTTCCAGCTTTGGAATCCAAAGGCTCTCCCGCAGATAGGCGCTAAGCGACGCTAATAGCAAAATTTCTATGAAAACTTGATGGAAAGTGTCGCGCTGCCCGTTGCGCCACCTGTCTGCACGAGTCTTCATCCAAATGCAAACAACACAAAAACAACATTCTGAGATACTAAATTCGCTTATTTATCTCTGTTTCTATTAGAGTGGTTCAGAAATCGTTATTAGATTGACAGGTTAGACTTTAGTGACAAGTAGGTAGCTAATATCGCGAAAACTGTCACAACGCGTATATTCCGAAAATATTCGTTCTCGAGACACCTCTCGAAACACAATTTGTCAATAAACACGACTTACTGATGTTCAGTTGACGACCTATATAATTTTATGACCAATATACTTTTTGATAGAATTGTTTTAATAGCGTCTCTTAGTGGCAGTTTCGCTAAGAAAATGTGACGGCGACTGACCGTTTGGTCGTTGTATTAATAAGTTTAATAACTACCCTCCTTTACGAGCATTCTTTATCGTTTTATCCGACACCGAAAAATTCCTTTCAACTTCGATTTAACGTTCGTTTCGTAGGTACCTTCGTTTCAAGATTCCTGTAGGTTATAGTACTACTAGACCATGCATACCTGTAATGACTGTTTAAAAGCATATTATTTTCCACGCTGTTTAGAGGAGGCTCCCTATTTTTATATTAATTTGCATGAATATTTTGAAACACATAGTCAGAAGTCACACATACAAGCAGAATGAACCTTTAGTATATGATTTATTGGATCTTTTTATTTCCATGTAGAAGACAGTTACGTAATTGTATTATTTTTCTCTCGATACATTTTTTATTCGAAAATCATGTCTTTTTTTAAGGATAATTATAAAAACAAACAAGATTGTTTGCTTTGCTTTGCTTTTATGTCTAAAATAAATATTTACAGCAAGAAAATATAGTTTATTATCCAGCCACCAGATATATTTTCTCTAGATCAATTATTACTTTAGTCATAAACGAAATAAGAATTGAGACTTCCGCTATTTAGTTTCGTGCTCGAACACGATCAAAGAGCACACGCGATATTCAACTTTATTACTGATATATTAGCGTTTAGCACATAACGGAATAGCGGGGAGCAAGGGGCGGAACTTGCGTGGAAATTTGATTTAGACTGCCTGGTCTTAAGTAAATGCATATTTTTTAATTATCGGGAGCGAAAAAGAGACAAGACCAAGAAAATGTGGCTAATTAGCCAAATTTCGACGTGCCATTTGCGGAACGTGTATAACTTATCTATCTCTTTTTACCCGACTGCGTGACGCAAAGGAAGGTAATGTTTTTATTACCCTATATATGTATGTATGTATATTTATTCCTTTTTACTTATAATATAATTGATCACGACACTTTTGTTAGGTACGTAACAACAGTGTGCAAAACCGAAAAGAATTATCTCGTTCCGATCGGGAGTCGCGACGTCTCTCGTTTTTATGAGTGTGTGTTTTTGTGTAGGTACTGTTAAGATCTAACCGGATGCAGCTGAATACCAGTATTTTACATCGAGGGACTGCCTATCTGACCTCCACAACCTAGTTACTGTGTAACACGATACCCCTTGGTAAGACTGATTGTCAGACTTTCGGGTTTCTGACGACCCGCGTAACAACTGTCAAAGATCTACAAATGACAGCCGGGATCAATAGCTTAACGTGCTTTCCGAGGCACGGATGGGTCTTGGTATGTAAGGATGGTCACCCATCCACAGACCAGCCGCGGCAAGCGTAGCTTAACCTAATCGATCGACCAGGGGGCCAAGTCTGCTAACGCAGTTGTGTCCAAATGGTCGATCATTGGCACCGTAATTGTAGAGTTTGACAGTTCTGCTAATCTCCTAATTGAAAGGCGTCTTTATGATTTTCCAATGACGTGCCACTGATACTCCATTGGAAAAATTGTCTGTATTTGGTAATCTCGTACTGACAAGCTCCTATTATTTTGACTTCCCTATGGACCACTGTCACGCCATTATGAATTTAGGAGGTTACAAACTATTGGCACAATACTCATGGCGTTGCCTTGGTACGGTCGTCATAATGACCAATCATTGAAAATAGCAGACTTGGCCCCCTGTGCAGCTGTTATGACTTAGCCATAAACCCACCCTCTCTCTTTTATATGTATTATGTATGAGTCACATTTACTTAATGATGTAGTAACTGACTAGAGCACTTCCTCAACAATTCTGGTTTAGTGGTTTGCGCCTAGTTAGGTGTTAAGCACTCCACTTACGTTTGTGAATTCGGTACTTACCGTCATATTGATAATTTGGTAAATTGCCGAATCGCATAACTACCATGGATACCGCTAATCGCCTTCTGTCTGGTCTGCTCGAGCCTTTATGCTTGTGTAGTTACTAATTAATTCGTAGGTAACCCGGTAATGGGTCGACCAACCGGGACTACGGGTAACGAGAGAATGCTTTGTGGGGATTAACGCAAACAGTGTGCGGTTAGCGCTGTTTCCATAAATCCCTTAATTTAACATCTTGATACAAACACACAACTCGAAGTTTTGCATCGAGCCGGCTCGGTGGAATTAAATTAAATGTAATTTCCTTCGCACCTATCTCGAAACGAGCCATCGAGGTTGACTCGAGCGTGTGTATGCGTCCTTCGAGTCCTTCGAGACGAGCGTCTTTTTTTTTTTGTTAATGAGGTAATCATATACTCCCACAAAGGGGGGAGGGGTGCCATAATCGCCACGCTTGGCAGGCGGGTTGGCGATCGCAGTATGGTGTTAAAATTAATAGAGAACGCTGCTGCCCATTCTCTAGTAAGTCCCTTAGTCGCCTTTTACGACACCCACGGGAAGAAATAGGGTGATACTATTCTTTACGTCTGGCACCACACAGACATCATAGAAAGTTATTTTCATAATTATAGCCCTTCAGACATTCTGAAATAGGTGTTATAATCTACGAGACACAGCTCTTTAATCAAGTTCACATATATAGCTGTAATCAGAGCGGCTTTTAAGATCTGGTCCTTTTATTTTCTTTAATTCTTTTATCATTGAGAATTGCGAGACTTGCTAAATGCAGCCACCGTCTCCTTTGTGGAACAGACTTTTTTGGCTCGAACAGCTCGGTGAATGTGAATACTAGGGGTCTACTCCGAAGTATCGACCGAATGTTCAGCCGTTTCTTGACTTCCAAAGTTTCCTTTTTTGACTTTGACCCATTACCCGACTTCAAGTCCCATTTTTTAATTTGACTGTCGTGTTTTTTTTTTTATTTCGTTGTAGTCCGCCATAGTCAGCCGTAGTCAGGAAACGGCCGAACATTCGGGCGATACTTCGGATTTATCTTCGGAGTACACCCCCTGAACGTGATGTATACTCGACCCGTTTGTTCGATCAAGTAAAACCGTATGTGAGGACGGAGATTTACACGTGTCGGAACCAACAAATGATTCTGAAGTTGTTACAATGGGCATCACGTTGTACAGGTGGCATGTGACATCTTTTCAATGGGGAACACTGCCAGGCATGGGTTAATACCACGCATTGTTCTCAAATTATCCCCTTTCACCGGCTGTTGCGACACCCACATGATAGATAAGATAAGATAAAGATTTATTGTTCAACTAGGACTAGATTACATGGCAAATTAATATATAAAACACAAGCATAAAGTTCCTTGAAGTGATATAGCCCAACACGGGTGGTACTGAAGGTGGCCTGTTTTCTACCATACTTGAATCCTACTGTTGATCTTGATAACACTTCAAATTCTTGTCAGTGAGGCAGCTTTTAATTCTACACACTGTGCTCATGAAACACTCCTCTTTAATATTTGACCCCCTCTCTATCTCTTGTAAACGCAGGAAATACTCTGTTTGCAATAGAGCTAAGGCTAGATTTTATACATTCCTAGGTTCCCACCATACAAATAGATCTATGGTTCCCACCTATATAATACAACTTTCAACACACTTGCTTGTGACTCTTATGGCAACGCATTTAGGTTCATAATTCAGCTTATTCTACACTCGTGCTTTTTACTTTACATTTTATTTATTTTTTCCTTCTCCGCCTGGTGTTTTATGTCTAAAACAATGAATATTTTTGTGAATAAATAAACTATTTTAGGTTACATTATGAATTTATGATAAATCAATCATCAAAATTATCATCATTTCATTAAATTATATACTTTTCACTACTTAATACCCTTAATTTGCGTAAGTATTCAAAACATTATTTTGTGTTTATTATATTTTTTATAATATAGGCTGTTTAGCGGTTTTGCCAGTGCCTTTATTTACACTTACGCGCACATCGCTAGCGCGGCACGCGGCTAAAACAAAACCAGTGCGCCATTTTTCATAAATATTTGACAATGTTTTCGTTGTGTGGTTAATTATTATCAAAAACAAGTCTGTTTTGTTCATAGCAAGTGTGTTAAATAACGTTGTATGAAAAGCGTGTGCATTCAAATCAAATCAAAATATTTTATTTCACATAAACCTACATGGGCACTTATGAAACGTCTGCAGAAGCTAGCTAGGTGCACGGTTTCAATTGGTCATTTCCTATGGAGAAGAGCCGACAAGAAACTCCACGGTTACTCTTTTAAAAATAATTGGTTAGTTGGCTTTTACAATGGTTTAAAATTACAGTGTTAATAGGTATGGGAGGACAGTGTAGGCCCGTCAACAAGTACCAAGTTAAGAGGGGGTAATAAGCCAGAAAAAAATCAAGTTTCACCAGCGCCTCCTTGCCTACCCCTTTCATCAAACACGACGAAAACAAAACACGATCCCTTCCAACCAGCAGAAACTTTTCGCCCGGCTTTTATATATTTATTTGAATTTGAATTTTCTGTAGTAAGTATACGCAAAATAATCAGCTGAAACGGCTCTTTTCAAAGTATGATCAAAGTATATTAATCCATATTATTGTATGTCCGTGAATCTTCTACCGATGCTGGTGGGCTACTATTTCAAACGTTTTTATTTACCTGAACATAATTATTATTTTATATTCTGGTGTTTATTTGTCAGTAGGCATTGATTAAAAAAACGGCGCAAGTACGAGTAGAACTCGCGCCCTGAGGGTTCTTTCACCTCAAAGTTGTGCCCAGCTACCCGCTGCTTTACTCAAATGATACAGCCTATGAATTTCCAATTCGGGATTGAAGGAGAGACTTAACTATGCAGTAAAAGCAGGTTTGGTCCCATAGTAAAAGTTGTTCCTATACAATGACCCCTTAAGAGTTTGTTCGTTAATTATGGCATATGTTGTATATTTGATACAAATTTCAACTATAAAACACTGACAGATGGATAACGAAGTGATCTTATAACGGTTTCGATTTTTCCTTTTGAGGTATGGAACCCTGAAAAGCAGAAGTGCTTCCATCAAAGTGTACTTACTACATACTCATGATACTACATCATGAATCATGTGAATCATGATGAAAACAAACTCAATAAACTTGTTTTTTTGACGTCATGAAAGCGAATTTAATCGCATCACTTACCTTCCGCTTTTTTACTTTGAGGTAATGAAACCAAGCCTTTTTAGAATGATGACGTCTTATAAGGACATAATATCAATAATCTTAGAATATTTGTTGGACCGCAACGATCAGCAAGCCTATTCATTGAAATGGCTTTTCAATAACAATATTTAACGAAATATGTTCATTGCCCACTCCTATAATTTTCAATGAAATTCGTCGTTATGCAAAAACATCTGTTTATGTTGCATATGCTACACACTAAGCTTGAATTCAGATTTTTAGATGATATTCATATTTTGGAACTAGAAACTCAATGTTGACGTGACAAAGTTCAAATTCCAATGTAAACAAATTTTATTTACGACCTTGTACAAGTTGGACCTCACGACGTTTTCATAGAAAACAGTGTTAACCGTGTAAAAAAAAATGGTATATCGTGGATTTTGCTTTGCAGGATCGTGCAAACTCAATTAGCAACAGTGTTACCCAAATAAAAAATAATATTTGTATCGTGGATTTTGTACTGTATTGTGCAAAGGCAAATAGCATGTGGCATGAAGACCTTCCCTGCGCGAAGCGCGAGTAGACAAAAATTTCCGCTGAAAACATTTGTATGCCACAAACATTATATAGATTTCTTGTTTGTAACTGTTGAAACTTTAGCTTTGAAAATTTGCCAATTTACATTATAAACTTTCTTTAAACTCTATAGAACTTAGCACCCATTTGATTGGGCACGCCACAATTGTGGCGATAAGTCCCCTCTTTGAGGAGTGGCTAGAGAGGCGCCACGGCGTCCTCACCTTCCGCCTGACGCAGGTCCTCACCGGACATGGATGTTTCGGGAGGTTCCTGTTTAGGATTAAGCGGGAGGAAACGCCCGGGTGTCACTACTGTGTGGATCGCCCGGAGGACACGGTGGAGCATACGGTGGAGGTCTGCCCAGCTTGGGCGGAGCACCGCCGTGTCCTCACGGAGGCGATCGGCGGCGGCGATCTCTCGCGTCCGGCCCTGGTTCAGGCCATGGTTCGGAGCGAGAGTGAATGGGAGGCCGTCACCTCCTTCTGCGAAGCAGTTATGCTAGCGAAGGAGGAGGCGGAACGCGTGAGGGTGAGACAAAGTTCGCGCCCTCACGCCCCTAGTCGCCGCAGGAGACGCCCCGGGCGTCGGGAGTCGCAAGCCGATTTCCGGCCACCGTAGGCGCGGGCTTGCGGACGGTGAGCGATGGGTAGCTCGCCGTCCGATAAGGACCAGGCCCGGGTCGACGGCGCGTTGTGTTCCACGCGCGCCTCAAAGAGATGTCAGCACAAACTGACGGGGTCCGTTAGGACCAATGCCTGCCGGGGTTGCGAGTTTGTCCGAAAGGGATATCGTGGCCCTGGCACACAGGCAACGGAAGGAACACGGGTGGGTTTTAGTCAGTAAAAGTCTGACACGCCCTCCCGCTCCGCCCAGAGCGGGAGAAGTTATTTGATGATTTCCCACCAAAAAAAAAAAAAAAAGCACCCATTTGATCTGAATTCTAATAATTCAAGCTGATAGTCCCAAACATTATGATCCGTCACAACCATTACTCATACCCACCATAAAAAAGGAGGCTCAATTCATGGGAACACCATCCGTATGAAAAGTGTCAACTCTCGTGCACATGACCGTTTCTTACTTTTTTCCATAATAAATCCATTACCTATTAAAGTTTTCCGATTTATTTCTTTTGTATACTCCAATTATAATAATATACCAATAAGCTACCTTTATCCTAAACGAGTTTCAACTTGATTACCAAAAATGGCTCGAATTGGTCGTCTAAGGGTTACCTTATACGGAGTTTGTGAACCAAATTGGGAGTAAACAAACTTGGATCCTGAGTTATTCGCAATAAAATCTAAAATCTCCATCACGAACTTTCAAATGAACGTGGAATTGGGCTATGTTGTAAATTTTCTCCGCAAGAAAATTGACTGAATTATAGAACAATGGCGCTAGTTGTATACCAGTCAAAAATCTGTCAAATAATATGTATGTCATCTTGAGTCTTCAAATATCAATATTGAATTATTTATTTTATAGTTTAGCCTTGGTATCTATTTAGTTTATCAATTCTTAACGTTTTTAATAATGATTTCGGAAGTGGTTTTAGTGGGTTTTTTTCTACTTTTCTATTTCACAGATTCCTACAATGTGATAAATTACGAAAATATTATTTACGCAAATAAATAATATCTCAGCGCAGGCGAAAAATTGAGCGCAGTCCTCTCGTCTCAACAGAGCGACGGCGACTGAATTGTGAAACAAAAATTGCTTGAAGTTCCCGCAACGTGCAACGGAAGATGACTTCTTCCACGAACTAAGAATGTCGTAAGTGCTAAAAGCTTGTAGTCGTGATAAAAACAAAAATAAAAAGAATTTCAAAAAATGCCTGCACAAATTTTTTCGCCTTGTTTTAATACAAATAATCAACAAATTTGTATTGTATTAGTGATTAGCATATTAAGAACAAATCGAAAATACGTGAAAATTTGAGGTAACTTCGTGATGGTGTTTTATCGAGAAAATTTTAATATTTTGTGTTTCTGTTCCACAAAAAGTTTAGAAATATCATGCAGTTACTTGCTCAGTTACTTCCTGAAAAATCAAATTGAAGGTAGGCAATTTTGGTTGTTACAAAATAGAAAAAGGTCTACAAATCTATAGTCTCTTAAGCCTACAACGTTCTCACATTCACAAAATATTAAAAAAAAAATCTATACAAAATATTATTCAATTTCAATTTTATTTATTCAGTAACAATTCACACTGCTTTCGAATACAGGTAACCGAGCATGAAACATAAGAAAAAACCTATTAAAATAATAAAAGTAAAAACCAAGTTGAAATTGAAATTGTAGGTATATAATGTCAAATAATGAAAAGATTATGTCAAGAAAGTATTTCAAAAATGAAATAAAAATAAATATCGTAATTTGGGAGCAGTTACTAGACATTTACGTAGACTTGCCATTGATACCATTGATCATTACACACTCGTATCATAATGTACTATCATTGCATTACCACGATCTATCACCTAACAAAAAAGGCATGTAAGAGTACTCTAGTTGAATGGCTCCTTAACTTAGATTATAAAGCAACTGAGGAATATTCGCATTACCACAATCTATCACCTAACAAAAAAGGCATGTAAGAGTACTCTAGTTGAATGGCTCCTTAACTTACTTATATTATAAAGCAACTGAGGAATATTCGCATTACCACGATCTATCACCTAACAAAAAAGGCATGTAAGAGTACTCTAGTTGAATGGCTCCTTAACTTAGATTATAAAGCAACTGAGGAATTTTCGCATTACTACAATCTATCACCTAACAAAAAAGGCATGTAAGAGTACTCTAGTTGAATGGCTCCTTAACTTAGATTATAAAGCAACTGAGGAATATTCGCATTACCACAATCTATCACCTCACAAAAAGGCATGTAAGAGTACTCTAGTTGAATGGCTCCTTAACTTAGATTATAAAGCAACTGAGGAATATTCGCATTACCACAATCTATCACCTAACAAAAAAGGCATGTAAGAGTACTCTAGTTGAATGGCTCCTTAACTTAGATTATAAAGCAACTGAGGAATATTCGCATTACCACAATCTATCACCTAACAAAAAAGGCATGTAAGAGTACTCTAGTTGAATGGCTCCTTAACTTAGATTATAAAGCAACTGAGGAATATTCGCATTACCACAATCTATCACCTAACAAAAAAGGCATGTAAGATTACTCTAGTTGAATGGCTCCTTAACTTAGATTATAAAGCAACTGAGGAATATTCGCATTACCACAATCTATCACCTAACAAAAAAGGTATGTAAGAGTACTCTAGTTGAATGGCTCCTTAACTTAGATTATAAAGCAACTGAGGAGTATTCGCATTACCACATTCTATCACCTCACAAAAAAGGCATGTAAGAGTACTCTAGTTGAATGGCTCCTTAACTTAGATTATAAAGCAACTGAGGAATATTCGCATTACCACAATCTATCACCTCACAAAAAAGGCATGTAAGAGTACTCTAGTTGAATGGCTCCTTAACTTAGATTATAAAGCAACTGAGGAATATTCGCATTACCACAATCTATCACCTCACAAAAAAGGCATGTAAGAGTACTCTAGTTGAATGGCTCCTTAACTTAGATTATAAAGCAACTGAGGAATATTCGCATTACCACAATCTATCACCTCACAAAAAAGGCATGTAAGAGTACTCTAGTTGAATGGCTTCTTAACTTACTTATATTATAAAGCAACTGAGGAATATTCGCATTACCACAATCTATCACCTAACAAAAAAGGCATGTAAGAGTACTCTAGTTGAATGGCTCCTTAACTTAGATTATAAAGCAACTGAGGAATATTCGCATTACCACAATCTATCACCTAACAAAAAAGGCATGTAAGAGTACTCTAGTTGAATGGCTCCTTAACTTAGATTATAAAGCAACTGAGGAATTACTTACTCATCAAAAATATTCCGTCCCGCTAATTTCTCTACTCATAATATTTCACGCATTTTTCCACTTCTCCATTGTTTTATTACGTATATAGTTTTTATCACTTTGATTTGGTTTTTAATTATCATTGATTTACATTTGATTTATATTTTCATGCTCAGCTCCTTCAATTATAATACAACCTTTGTCACTCACGTCATTGTTTGTGAAGAGAAAATAAACTATTTGAATTTTAATTTCAACTTGAACCACAGTGCGAGCCACAACCGGTACCTACACATAAACTAGTGGAGGCCTGCGACTTCATTTGCATGCAGAGTGTAACTTCTCGTTCGATCCGATGCGAGATTGTTTCCTAAAATCTTTCTTAGCCCCGTATTCTAAGAAGATGCTCCAGTACGAACGATTACAAACGAGTACGACGTAGTACGATTTAAATCCAAAGATTCCTGCACACAGGCGCGACGTGTCACGTTGCGATTCTGTGATATTATCGCCCCGCGACACAAGAGTCGGGAGTGTCACTTTTTGAACAAAAATATGTAGCAACAGCGACAGGCTTGTTTTAGATTTCTATGTCAAAAATAAGCACTTATGTTTTCAATCCGATGTCAGTCACAAGACTTTGTCCGAAAGTATTTTATATAGGAAAGCTAAAATTGGATACACTGGAATAACTAAATACTCGTAAAGTGTGTTGGTCTTTAGAGGTAAAGTTAAAACAGTTGATATGTGACATCAGGGGGCCGATCGCGCTATTTCTCAACGTAATTACCGTTCGAACGGAACGTTTTTGGTTTTGGTTTAGTTTTGCTTTAGCTGATGTAAGAAACGGTATCGCGCTATTTTTTGTGAGAGTATTGTTCGATCGATCGTTCCTCCAACGGAACTTCCAAAGTAAAGCTAAATCGTTTCCGTTGAAATGATTAGCGCGATACGAAATGTGTCTAACGTAACGTTTTTGGTTGTGGTTTAGTTTTGGTAAATTAGCGCGATCGGCCCCCTGTTCTCTGAACGAACAAGTGTTTTTATTATTCTGTAGTACGTAGATACCTACGTAGTAACTGTTATATAGGTACCCGTGTTCACATAACAAAACAATATCACTAAAACTAATATGTTTTCACAAAATAAAGAAATTCCATCAAAGTCAACGTAAGTAAATAATTTATACTACACAATGATAGAGTACCAGTAACGGGTCAGAAAACGGTAAGGCCCATCCATTACGATCAAATAAAACGAAAACGTATATTATCTACATAAATAAATAGAATTAAAGTGTCTGTTTGTAATGTCAATATAACAGCTCTTCACTAAATGCATATGAAACTATATACAGTACTTATAACAAAAGAAAACATTTAAAAAATTTTGACCGTCTGTCTTTCTGTTTGTGTTGGCTACTCTCCGAAACGGCTGGACCGATTTTGACAGGGCTTCCACAGGCAGATAGCTGATGATATAAGGAGTAAGTAAGGTTTATTTTTTTATTTTAGAAAAAGCCAGGAGGGCGAATCCGCCGGCAGCAGCTAGTTTTATATATATTCGCAGAAGATTAATGTATAATGTATCTAAAATCATCTGGGTTGCGGGAATTGAACGTTAAAAGTCCAGAAAGATATTTACAAATCGTGACCATTAGGACGGACCCACGAGCATGTAACATCGTTCTCTCGAGATTTGTCAGGTTTATTTAACGATTTTTGATACAGTTTGACACATTGCCTTGGTAACGATTTTTGCCAAGCCAAGTGCGTGTCGGACATCGCACAATGAAGGGTTCCGTAGTTGGTATGAATTTATCCCAAAAACAAACTTAACATTGTAGTTGACAAATATGTTCTCCCATATACATCGTTATAGTTATATACATATATAGCCATATATATATACGGTCAATTCTCCAACTGCAAATGTAAGTTGGTCGACTATTACTCGTTAAATTGTAAAGCCTACTTAGCTGTGATTGTTTTCCTTTTAATTTCGTTCTATGTAGGTACCTACTACTCCCATGAATTTTTTCACATATTTGGATATATGAAAAAATTCAACCATTTAGCTAGCAGACGAGAAAAAAAATATATCATCCCCACTTTACGTGTAAGATAAGATAAGATAAGATAATGATTTATTTTCTCACCACAATATAGGTACAGTAGAAAAGTATCAATACATAAAGGCTTATATAATATACTGTGGGAGACTGGTGCCTAAACTAGACGTGAGTCTGTATTTCAGGACACCAGGCCTCCGCCCCTTGGGTATTACTTACATTTTACGGTTATGTACTAGTACAATAAGAAGTGCTGGAATTAACAAAAAACCTATTTTCATTTATGCAAGGTGTTAGTATGGTTAGTAGGTGTTTGTGTGAATGTGTATCTGTGAGTGAGTGGGGGTGTGTGTGTGAGTGTGTGAATGAGATAAAATGGTTAAGATGGGACAGCAAGTAGTTTTTCGGTTTCATCATAATTTAACTCTCGGAGCCAACTGCTAAGTTTGATTTTGCATTTGGCTTTGGTGAGGTTATAAATTGGGATTGTTCTATTTATTTTATTATAAAGAAAGCGACCAAGGTAGCAAAAGAAGCGATTGGAGGAAACAGTCGAAAGCCGGGTGTGATATCGGACAATGGGATCAAATCGTCTAATATTGTGGGATAGTGAGGGGTTGAAGGTAGTGAGGCCATGTTGTTTTAGAACTGTTTGCAATATGAACAGCTGCCGAACAGTTAGTACCTTTGCTTCCTTATATAACAGAACTGTTGGATATCGGAAGGGTAGGAACAAAGATACTTTCAGAATGGCTCTCTGAACTCGTTCAAGTTCCAACATTGTATTCGTTGCAGCGCCACCCCAGGATGTTATGCAGTAGGTTAGTAAGGACTGGGCAAGTGCCAGGTAAACCATTTTTTTAAGCTTTACGTCTGCCACATGTCTTAGTGTCTTGAAGACAAATATAAGTTTGCGTAACCTACTGCTGAGGGTATTAATATGCTTTTTGAAGCTTAAGGTGCTGTCTAATATTACCCCTAGGTACTTTGCACTATCTGTTTTCTTAATGGTCGTGGTGCAGGTGCAGTTACTTAAATTATGATTTATACATGTATGGGCTATTATAGTATATAATGAGTTCATGTGTGTGGTTTGCGTATTGTTTTTTAGAAAGAAAGGCATGTAAATGGTTTTTTCCGCGTTCAAAGTGAGAACATTATTGCGCAGCCACTCCGTCACGACTCCGAAACCAGACTGAGCTTTCATATATACTTCAGGCCATGTATTACCACTAAAGAGAAGGGCAGTGTCGTCTGCGAAGGTTATTATCTTACCTTCAGGAAGAGTAAGCATACCCAGCTCGTTAATGTATATGAGGAAGAGTGTAGGGGCGATTACGCTGCCCTGAGGCACGCCGTAGGTGACAGTGCATTCTTGACTAATGGCATCATCTATCCTAACGCACTGGGTACGCTCACTCAGGTAATCCTCAAAGAGTTTGAGCTGAACATCCCTGATTCCTATGGTTTCCATCTTACGAATCAGAGTCGGGACAGACACCGTGTCAAACGCTTTGGCAAGATCTAGGAAAATGCCTAAAACCTTCTGACCAGCATCCAGGTTTGTGATGACATAATTAGTCAGATCATGAACTGCATCGGCCGTGGATTTGCCAGCCCGAAAACCATATTGTGACGGTGAGAGGATGTTAAACTTTTCTAAGTAATCCACAAGCCTATTGTTCATGATTCGCTCAAGAATTTTAGATAGAGTAGGAAGTACTGCTATGGGTCTATAATTGTTGACACGGCTTCTATCCCCACTCTTAAAGATCGGGTGTATTATGGCTTTTTTGAAGTATTTTGGAAATTGACCGGATGAGAGCGCAAGGTTGCAGATATACGTGAGCGGTGGCACAATAATGTCTAAGTGTTTCTTTATGAGCCCGCTGGATATTCTGTCCCAGCCCGCGGCAGTGTCGCTATGTAGGGACATTATCAATTTGGCAACTTCTGTTTCGTCAGTGGGTAAAAGAACCATTGATTGCGTGACCTCATGATTAACGGTATTACGCGCGTGATTACATGACCTATTAGGCATCTTTTCGGCTAGATTTTTGCCGACTTCTGCGAAGAATTTATTGACTAGGTTAACTGATGCCTGGGGAGTAGCATGCATGTTCAGCAGATCTGAAGCGTTGTCTTTCTTTTTAGTTCTGTTTGAGATTGAGTTTATGGCTTCCCAAAGTTTTTTGGCATTATTACCAGCTTCACTGATTTCCTTCTTCTCATAGTCTTTTTTTGTTTTTTTTAATAGTTTGTTGCAGTAGTTTCTGTATCTAGTATAGGATGTTTTTAAAATTTCATTGTCGGGTGTCTTTTTAAATTGTTTGTGCAGATTATCTCTATGTCGGACGCATCGAAGAAGACCCGGAGTGAGCCATGGTTTAATAATTTTTTTCCGGTTAGGTATTTTAACGGTTTTGGAACTTGACTCAATTGCCTGTGTAATGAGATTGACCATTATCTCTGCTGCCTCATGAGGGTTTTGTGTGCCATAAACTTGATCAAAATTAAGTTGTTTTAGCTCTCGTAAGGGAGTACACAATTTTTTTTTTTTTTAAGACAGACTAGACGGGCATGGTGAAACTTGGGTTCCTTGTTGACTACGCAACCTTAAAAACGGACAAAGTACGCATGGGTAACGAGATTCTATGGGCTAGGTTCGTTAGTGAGTATTAATTTCTAGAGAGCTATGAACAGTGTACACGGTGTAGGTACCTACAAAGGTGCCCCACGGGGTGGTGGCGGCGCTCATAACGATCAATCAACGTAACAGCCGAGGCGAGTCACAATCTGTTTATTGCAGACACTACAAAAACACATATTTACCTAATAAACTACTTTGAACTTGACATTATCAAGCGGGCTAGTTCCCGACGTCAGACTTAATTTGAATTAATGTCAAATTAGATTTCTTTTCAAGATACAGTATTTAAAAAAACCAGTCGGTTTGCATTTAAGCGAAAATTGCAGCGTTATTTGTCAAAACAAATAGTGTAGAGTCATCTAAATTTAATGTCTTTTCATTGAATTTGTATATATATATACCTATATAATGTAGGGATATATTATAGTAAATATATGTGTGTTATAACTAAGTTTATAACCTATTTATGTAATTTTGTACCTATTATATTTATATTTAATTATGTTATATTTTAATATTTTATAATATTATTACTTTCTCTCAATCAGAGCACCCGCCATCTTAACTCTTCACCACCTTTGGTTGACTGGTAGAGAATGCCTAAGGCATTAAGTCCGCCTTTGTACGTTATTGTGTGTGAAAAGTTTAAATAAATAAATATGTTCGCGACGATGCGTCACATATGTAGTATTATATTGTTTTTTTTTAATATTAACTTAAATTCCAGTTAAAATACTTTTAGTTAACGTATAGAAATAACATGTAAAATGTTTTGTATGTAGAACGATAAATACGACCCTTTCAACCTCAATTAAGTGTATCCCTGGACATAACTTTTGAGTCTCTAGTCAGATAAATAGACCCATTTGATTGCGCTTGAAGGCCATGTTTCGGTAATTTTATAAATTGTTTAATTTTCAGTTTAACAGTTAACTTTTCAGGGCGCGTCACGCCCTGAAAAATAGACTTGTATAATTTAAAATATTAGATTGTTGTAGGTCTATATATAGGCTCGAGGTATCCATAATCAGAATGAAAATCGGTCCAATGGTTTCCGAGAAAAGCCATTGGAAAACCAATTATAATTTAAAATAATATCATTTTTACTGTTTCCACTGAAAAGTTCTTTCAGTGGAAACAGGTATAGTTGATATGGATACCTCAGGTCATAGGGAATTTCATGAGCATTCCAACGATACTCGTATGTCACATGCCATATTTATGTAAATGTTTCATGTGCTATTATGCAACAATGTACTTACTAATTAGTAAAAACTTTAAACCAGGAAGTAATTAGCGGCTCTCGTTACGGTAAAGTAGGCTTGTACTTAAGCAAACATAGGAAAATTGAAATTTGTAGTCATCGGCAAGGTATTTTTGCACTTTTAAATAGCTTCAATGTAGTTTCATAGTGTTCCCACGAGTCCCGAAATTGCTTCCTGGGTGTTCTTCAAGACTTGTGTTTTAATCAGTTAGTATATTCCTTTGGCTGAGTAATTAAAAACGTTATCATTGAATCGTCAAAAACGCTATAGCTAGGAACGTCAAAACGTAATTCTTCGTCAGGGGTCAGTCAAAACTCTTCCCGTCTAACTGGTACACAGAAGTTGATCGCAGGCTGCCCGAAGATACCTGGAACTATAGGTGCAGGACGTCAGCGCCGCATGGACTGGGAGACCTACACATACACCGGGAATAAAACCCTAGATAGGCATACACACTCCCCGCACACATACCGCGTTCAGCGATCACGCTCGTCCGGCACAAAATAAAAAAAAAATAATTTGACATTAAAAACGAGCGAGTTTCGTTGCTGACCGTACGTATCTTACTTATCCTCTAGTAGCAGTAGTTCAGTTGTTAGTCCGGTTGACCGAACTACTGAAACTTTCAGTTGCGATAGTTCGGTTCTAACAATCCACCGAACTGAGTAAAACTAAATTATAATAATAATAACCCCACCGCCGAGCCGTATCTCTACGTTGACGTCGTGGTGGGGCTTGCCTGCTCCTGAACTCTAGGTCTGTGCTACTAGAGTTTACTTTGCTGAAACAGGTCTAGGGTGAGGAGCCAGACTAAGAGAGTTGCATGAACCCGCAGAGCTACATGGGCGAGCTGTTGGGCAGTAGCGATCCCACGGACCCTATCAACCGGGAGAAATCTTGTTCCTCACCCCTGGCTTGCCTTTATTGGCCGGCTGGAGTGAACACTGATAAGAAACAGAGCTCCCACCTCTTTCTTGCCTTTATTGGCCGGCTTGAGTTGAGATTCGCAAGAGCAAACGTGCTCGGAGGAAGGATGTATTCCAAATGCTGAAAGGGAACTTGACCGTACTTCCGGGATTATCCTGATAGTCATGGAATTCCTCTCCACTCCTCATAAGCACCTCAGGATATGTTGCTCCCTTGTCGCTACGACCCTAAGTGCTAGCGACCGTATTCGGAGACCCACTATTTAATGTGCAAGTCACTCCGTTTTTTTTTTGGGTGGGAAATTATTATAAAATATAATTATTCCTAATATATTTGAATTGTTTATATGATTATAAAATATATAAGGAATGCAAGATAGTTTTAACCTCAATAGGTTATAACTATCTCGCATTGCTTAAATATTTGAATTGAAAATGTTATAATATGTGAAAAGTTTCATTATAAAAATCATGTTAATAATACGGTACTTACAAAACAAAAACTTTTTACAAAAAAAAATCAACCGACTTCCAAAAAAAACACTACAAAGTGAAAAATAACTTTAATTTCGGAAGTCGGTGTTGATTTTTTTTTTGTAAAAAGTTTTTATTTTCACTTTTTAGTGGGTCAGTTTGTAATTTATCTAATTAACAATAGCCTAATGTCAAATGCTCATCACCTTTTACAAAATATTTGTATTCCCGATGCAGGGGCGTTAATTGTTGAGGAGTTCTCCTGGTAAGAACCAGGAGAACTGATGGTTACTTTACCATATGCATTTTGACGAGCATAAATTGCTTATCAACCATATTAAAGTGCCTAATCGAATCGCAACGGTGAAATACTTATTATAAGTAGTTCCGGTGGCCATCTGTGGTCTTCATCATCAGTTCCACTTCACCAAATGATGCTTTCCGAGAGCAAATGGACGAGTTACTATAAAAAATACTCAAATCGCTATAGGTATGCCTATAAAATTTGAGGATTTCCCTCGATTTCCATGGGATCCCATCATCAGATTCTGATTTGGTGGCAATGGGACTACCTCGGGAGCATACCCTTCCAAACAAAAAAAGAATTTTCAAAATCTGTCCACAATTGACGGAGTAATCGGTGAACATACATAAAAAAAAAAAAACAAACATATAACCGAACATATAACCTCCTCCTTTTTGGAAGTCGGTTAAAAAGGAGCTACGTATGCCAACAAACTACAATGCAATTTGGCACAGGTAATAAATATGTCTTTAAAAATATTTCTCTGAATAAACACTTTTTTTTTTTTGGGAATAACTTGAAATAAATTCAATTTGATTCGAATCGTACTCCAAACTGTCAGGGGTAATTCAGCTGTACGTAAACATCCACTGCCAAATACGCGGAAATTCACAGTCGTTCAACTGGCGATATAGGCACGCCAGGCAAACTGATTAGGTGCCTAGTACATAATCCTAGTACCTACATAATTTGACGACACGGTTGGCCTGTTGCACTGCGTGTCGCGGGTTCGATTCCCGCACGGAACAAATATTTATATGACCTACATGTAGTTGTTCCGGGTCTGGCTGTTTGTGAGTTTAAATGTTTGTAAATTTACTTTATCTTCAGAAAACTCTTGCAGCGCGCAGTAGCACTTTTTTGTTAAGTATTTAATTACTTATTTTTTATATAAACACTATTTGTAACAATATAGGAGGAGCTTCCTGCTTCTTGGCGGGAAAGTGAAGCGTCATGATAGCAGTTTTGTTTTATTTTCTAAAATTTGTGTTAAGCCGAATATTAATGTGTAATAGTGGTGGATTATTAACCATTAAGTGTTCGTGAACCTGCACTATTGTAGGAAAATGAAACAAAACAGTGCAACATCACTTTAAGTTCTCTCAAGCAGTCCGTGCGAGGTTTCAGTAAAGTGTCACGTCTTTACTGAAACTCAAGGGGAGCGGGGGGGGTCATAATTATTTATACAACTTTGTATGTACTTGTTACCTAATTTTACATGATACTGGCTAAATGCACTAACCGTGCGAAGCCAAATAGGAAAAAAAAAAAGATGAGCAGTGGTGGTCCAGTGGTAACGACCGCGACTTACGAGTTGTAGGTCGTCGGTTCGAACCGACACAGGTGCTTTACTTTATACAAATTATTTCATCACCACTGCTCCCAAAACGATAAAGGAAAACATCGGGAGCAAACCGGCATGTCCTAGCTAGAACCAAACATTCGAAGACATGTGACTTCTAACAACCCGCACTGGGCCCGCGTGGTGGATTACCGCCCACTCCCTCTGAACGTGAGGAGGCCTGTGTCGCAGTAGGACGATTATAGGCTGATTATGTTTATGATATAACAATAAAAAGAGATGACAGGTTAACTAACTCGAATCTTCACCAGGAACCTCTTTACAGTAATGTAAAGAAATAATTAAAGAAGAACAATTTAATCTATTCACAAATCATCATCATCATCATTTCAGCCGAAAGACGTCCACTGCTGGACATAGACCTCCCCTAAAGGGGGGGTTTGCCATAATCGCCACGCTTGGCAGGCGGGTTGGCGATCGCAGTTTGGTGTTAAAAGGCATAGAGAACGCTGCTGCCCATTCTTTAGTAAGTCCCATAATCGCCTTTTACGACACCCACGGGAAGAAATAGGGAGGTGCTATACTTTACGTCCGGCACCACACAGACAAATATTATTATCTATTTATTCACAAATAAATTAAAACAATTTCTATGATATGAATGCTATTATAATACAATTGACAAATTTTAAATAACATAGAATAGAATGGAATATTCTTTATTATGTAGGTACACCATAAAAATTACAGATATAAATGTTGAAATTTTATATAGGGTGACACAATGGGCGGTCTTATCGCTAAAAGCGATCTTTTACATGTTTTTATTATACAACTAAAATATTTATTATAACAACTAAGTAGTCAAATAAAAGCCCTGTTCCTCTCTCCTACTTTTGCTGTGCCCGACAGGGTTCACAATGATCTTATTTCTGTAAAACCTACCACCTAAGTTCAAAAGTGGAAGCAATAATATATTGAGTATTTACAGTATTGCAGTGAAGTGCCTGTTTATTATACAAAGGAATACAACCGCTGTAGTTGCCACTCCTGTACTGAAGCGGTAAAGAGGGTTTTAAATTGTATTTTCTAGCTTTATAAAAGAGTAGCGCCACTGGCTGAATAAATCCAGTGACACCAATGTGTCACCTCAGACAATAGACCGGCTATCTAGTATTTCTGAAATATTAAATTGGTTTCTAAATGAGATTGGGCTAATCTACCCTGAAGTCCAATGTAAGTAAGATACCAATGGATAAATCTATTAAAGGAGAACGTTTCTTGTTGTGAGGACTCCGTAAATGAGGAGCTAAAGAGCTCTAAATGTGAGTTATTTCAATTCTGATATTTCGTCAATGGGGAAGACAACTGTCAAAATGGCGCTGTTGTAGCTAGTTCCCAAAACAACCTAATAGTACATGGCGAGAGGTGGTTTTATTTTATTTTCGCGAAATTTATTTATTGTTGTGTTCCTAAATGTTCCAAAATAGCAGTCCACCATTTTCCAAGACTTTAAAATTATAGAAGATTATGGCCTAAAGCTATTCGTAAAGATAAAATTGTAATTTTAAACAGAGATTGAGGTTATGTCGTAAACATTTTGAAGAAAGTGATTACGAGGAAGAAAACAATAATTTTGGTTTTAAATTCTGACACTTTCCATGCCGAATATATATTGATTTAAACTATTAATCTCACTGAAAATAACGAAATAGTGAAGTAAAACCAAACTCATGCCACCCATCAATGAACATGAAATGGAATGAAATGCATTGAATGGACGAATGTCAAATTTAATAGAGGCCGGAGGGGCCTAGCTATGGTCACGCCATCTACAAATAGCTTGGACCGGCCTTCCCCATTAAATAACTTTAATTAATGTATGTGCCTTACAAACTACTTTTGACCTATCTTCAGTACAAAATAATTAAAACAAAATATTTTGTTGGTTATATTCTCTTACCACGAAACTTGCGACATAATATTAGAAAATTACTGAAAACCATGGAAAATTTAATCTTATTACTTAAAATTATTATCATTAACTGAAAATTCCTCACCTTTATACAATTATAGCACAACTATTTACACTAGGTAGGTACTAAGGAAATCATATTTGAATAATTATGACCATTCCCAATTATAATTGGGTAAAGCAAATATTTTGAGAGGGCCTTGGTCTGCCATCGAAAAATGTTCACCCCATTATATCGACCAATCAGCGTAGTTGCCGTTGATCGAAAAAGTCTTCCAGCAATGATGTTAAAACTCATTTAAATTACAGGAGCACTCAAAACTCAAACATCACTTAATCATTTTCTCAAGAGATTAAGAAACTTGTTACAAAGTAAAACCGAGTCTTAATTTTCACAAGAAATTTAGAAACAATTATATAATTGTGGCCTAAAATTCTTCGCGAAATAATGCTTAGAGACTTAAATGTTGAATCCATATACATATCGAGTATCAATACTAATATTATAAAATATGCAAAAGTATCTTTAGATGTCTGTTACCTTTGACGCCTGAACGTCTGAGAACGTCTGAGCACACGGATAGACCTGGGTTAGGACACCAATCAATCTCGGAGTACGTTCCCTTGGGATAATTTCTGACCTCCAAAAACGTGTGATCTATAAGTGACTATACATACAAGATATATTTGATACCTTTTCAGGAACTTCAGATGTCCCGTAAATGTATCTACCGCCATTTGTCAATAATGATGGACAGACGACAGAAGGATGGTGGCAAAATAGGTACTAAACACAAAACCATGATGGTACTTAGTTTCAATTTTTTTCTTAGTTGCGTCATTATGAACTGAAAGGATTGTTTATACAACATTATTTTTAGTATATGCGAAACCTGAATATAGTTTGTTCAGAATAAGGAACTGAATCGATTTCAATATTTTTTACACCATTTATTTATTTATTTTATTATTTATGTACACACAGTAATTGATGTTATATTTTGTCCCAAAAATATTTAAGTGTGATGGAAAATGTTATCACCATTTAATTACTTACAATAAAATCGCCGTATGGTTACCTACTGCCAAATTATTATCAATTAGCGCAAGACGACCCTGGAGGTGCGGGGGCGTTAGCTTGTTTTTGTACGGACAACCCGGTAACATAACAACCTTATAACTTTATGATTTTTCATGATACAGTTTTGAAATTTTGTACATAGATTCTTTACATAAAAATACTGGACACGTGTTTCGGGTTTCGCATATACTAAAACTAATATTGTATATAGTATTGTACTAATTCGATCAAAGCTTTATACAGTACAATTGTTTCCTTATAAAATCAAGAAAATAAAATACCTTCTAAGATCTGTAGTTTTGAAGATTTCCCAGGCACTTGTTGTCTCAACTAAAACTTGTCAAGCTTTAAACAGTCGTATTTCTTTAATAAAGTTTTCTGAAGCACTTATAAAACAGACCACCACAACGAAAAACTCAGCTCAGCGTTCGAACTCACAAAAGTTATTAAAATACTTTTACTAAAACATAAAAACACTATCACTGCTCCTTAACTATTGGTACAATTAAAAAAATCTGCGTCGATGTATACGCAAGCTTAGAGTGGATAAGACACGCTCGAGACGAGCGTTCTACACGCCACGAGTTTCAATCTGCCCTGCTACATGAACCGTGAAGCACTAAGGCCGGCAACAAACGCGAGCCAGACGCTATCATACCGCGACGCGGGAAAATCGCCCACTGAAGCTTTCGCGAGAGTTGCTCTCGCCCCACTTGAGCTAAGTTTTGGGACCGGTTTATAATTAAATCGTAGACAGTTGGGTATACACTTTTGTGTTCATACATAATCAACTGTTTTGGATAAATAAATGCTAAAATGTGGCCGAATGAAAACCCATACTAGTCATAATCTATTAGACTGACACTGCTTTATTTTTCAATCGTTTTCACTGGTCGTTAATACAGTTTTCTGTTCTTGGGCACGCTTAATCAATTCAAATAGCCGTACCTTAGTGCGTACCTATATACGTTAAATGCCTTAAAGAAAACTCTGTGTTTTCTTGTGCAACTAAGTACAAATTGTAGCAAGTTGTGACAAAAATATTTTAATTGAAATTATAACTCTTAAATGTTTTCATACTACATGTTCTCAATAATCGTTTATTCATGTTCAATACTCATATTAATTAAGTATTACATTGATTTTATTGAAAATTAAGCCATACAATTTCAATTAGCAGACAGGCGAACCATTTAATATATTAAGTTGTACTCAGCGATTATACATGTACTTACAATTGCCACAAATTCTGCTGACTTCACCTATCGGCAAAGAGAAGGGTAATAAAGGTCGTAAAGGCGATTGCCTTTACGACCTTTATTACCCTTCTCTATTCTCTATTATTTATTACCCTTCTCACAATTATAAGCGTTATGTTCTTGTTTTAGGACAGTTAGCAGCAAAATTCGGGGAAAGTTGTAGTAATTAAAAAAAAATATCATAAGGGCCTGAACGCGTACCGCTAGGGCTGGTTCAAGGTGGCGCGGGAAAAGATTTCGTGGAAGGACTTTGGGGAGGCGTTTGCCTAGCTGTGGGACAGTATATGTTAATTTTAAAAAAAACCGGCCAAGTGCGAGTCGGACTCGCGCACGAAAGGTTCCGTACCATTATCTATAATAATAGCAAAAAATCACGTTTGTTGTATGGGAGCCCCCTTAAATATTTATGTTATTCTGGTTTTTAGTACTTGTTGCTATAGCGGCAACACAAATACGTCATCTGTAAAAATTTCAACTGTCTAACTATCACGGTTCATGAGATACAGCCTGGTGACAGACGGACAGACAGACAGACGGCGGAGCCTTTGTAATAGGGTTCCCGTTTTACCCTTTGGGTACGGAACCCTAAAAAGGGCCTATCATTGTTGTAATAGGAAATCTCATAGGGTTTTTATTGTAGGTAATTAACACAAATGAATTATGCATTCTATAAGTAAATTGTTGTTACAGTTGGCAAAAAATCGCTATAAGCTACCAAGGATGAAGATAAACTGTAGCCACAGGTCACACTATAAACTATAATGTATGTTTCTTTATTTTTGTTGGCACCGTTTGCTAAGCCAGCGCAGACCGGCGATGCTTCCGTTCAACTTTCAATAAAAACTATACCGACAGACGTGTTGGTGGGAAGTTTGTTGGTTTGTTGAGCAACTTCATCCTAGCATCTAAGATCAGTCTTGAAATGTTGAAGTGTTCATTATAAGACTGATTTTAATAATCGTCTTATTTGTTTTACGTCTATTCAAATTGCACAATTATTTAATGAGGGTTTTCTGAAATGATGTTCACTATGCATCATGACAGGCAGCACCTGTCAAATGTGTCAAACCGCCTATATTTTCTCTAGTCGTGACTGAATGATGAACGAATGAACGACACGAATGATAAACGTCATTATATATTATATATATATATTTTTCAATACAATTCCTCGAACACTAGTTCATATCGCACTACGATTAGGTTCACAATGCATGTATTTCACACACGTGCGTTTTTTATTTTCCAACACGTGTGCGAGAATAAAAATTGCCACAGATATCTTATACCTATACTTAGTCCAAATTAGTTCAATGCCTCTATTCACACCGTCTCGCGCGGTGGAGGATGTGATGTGATTCGGAGGTGATTTTTTTTTTTAATCTCGGCGTTAATATTTTTGGAATATTTAAATAATGTTAATAAATAGAATACCATGATTATTACAATAAAAAAACGTTTATGAACTAATTAACATTTATTTGTGTTCAAAACTCAAAAATATTTGAATTTTCTATTTTTCATATTAGGCTGTTTATCGGCTTTATATCTTTGCTTCTACTTCAACCTGGCGAAAGCAAAGCGTGGAAAAAAAAATCATAGTCTCCTAATAATTCATGACAAAAATATTTATTTTTTAAAATAGTTATTTTATTATATTCTTCAAAAGTGTATTGAAAAACGTCGTTTGATACACGTGGACATTTGTTATTGCAGTTCTCGGCTCAAAAACAACGTTGCCTACGGCTCGGGTGTTAATTCCACCTCGAATACAATAAGAACATTCTTCACTTGTATCAAAATGTACTATTATATTCATCGTCGAAATGGAAGACCTCTTGTCAAAATGGCGCCAACTGGTGGCGTGAACTTTCATGAAAACCCTAATTGACAGCTTTAAACAAAACTTATTAATAAGTATGCGTAGGGTTGCCAGGTCTTAAAACCGAAAAGCCGGACAGACCAGCCCGTTTATCCGGACATTTCTTAATATTTTAGTCTTAGTTATAACACGACATCTTTTTTAAAAGTAAAACAAAGTTTTTTTTTATAATTTACCATAAAAACTTAAATGAATCGGTCTTCTTTATTATTAAAGCGTTAACCAACAAATGACAAATTAAAAAAAAAAATGGTCAAGTTTAAAAAGCGTAATAAAAGCCGGATACTGTTTAATTTGGCCACACACGTAACCAAAAACCCTGACTGTGTCCAACTTTATCCGGACGCCTGGCAACGCTAGGTATGCGATGGCGAATTAATCAATAAAACAAAAACAGAATTAATATTTTGTTCACAAACTATTATCCGACTATGTAATCAAAGAGACACTTGTATTATTCTCTTGAGACGTGCAGCTGTAGTCTACGAAAGATAAATACCTCCGAAAACTTCAATTAATTAAGTAGATTCCATTTCGCCTTCTGTGTTCGCTGCAGTTGGAATAACGCTCCCTCTCAGTCGTGTTTTCGTCATGTTATCAAATTAATTTCACTGTTAGTCTAATCAAGCAGAGGTACATAATTATGGAAATTAAGGATATGTTAGGCAAAGCTGTTGGCTCGGGAAGAAGCACGGCTCCGTGTCGTTTCGGGTGACACATGTGCTCTAGGGGCATGGTTGCGCCTGTGTCGATAAACAGGGAGCCGGACGCACGGTGTTACCACTGCGTCGACTGTCGGGAGGACACGGCGCGGCATACGCTAGCAGAGTGTGCCACTTGGGAGGGACCGCGCCGTGCCCTCATCTCGACCTGTCGCTGCCAGCCGTGGTCGACTCGATGGCCGGCAGCGAGGAGTCCTAGGACCCACCGGTATCCTTTTGCAAAACAGTCATTTCGCAGAAGGAGGGTGCGGAAAGGGAGCGGAAGATCTCTCCCACTCACCCGACATGCAACAGGCGCACCGGGCGTTGGCGGAGGGTGAACAACGCCCTATTCCAGCCCCCCTAAATGGTTCCAGGGGCGACGGACTCGGGGACGTCCTTTAACCTGCCACACAGCAGGACCCGAGGTGGCGGCGCGTAGTATTCCACGCGCCCTCTTCCTAGACGTCGCGGGGGGGGGGGGGGGGGGGGCTCCACCACCAAAACAAACACCTCTCCCCAGACTTGAAGTGGCCCGCAAAGGCACCAGCCGGAGATTGCGGAAGTCGAACAAGATCCCATGATGTCCGGTCCAAGTGTGGGAAGGGAACACCAGGGTGGTTTTTAGTAATTAAGAGTCTGACAGACCCCTCCGCCCGCCCCAGGGCAGAGGACATCCATGAGAATTTTCCACCCCAGAACAAAAACAAAAGATAAGTTAGTTTATTAGATAGTCAATTGTCTGTGGAAGCAATGATGATGCGCACATTCACAACTGAATAGTGTCATACACAAAGTAGTCACAATGTATCTACAGAAAATCCTGTTTGAGCACAAGACAAAACTGTTTTGTTTGTTATATAAGGAAAAACATATTCCTTATAACTAGGTAATCTGCGCACTGAATTATTAATTAAGTTTGTAAAACCAATGGAAAGTTAGTCAATATTGAATTTCAATTTTATGGAGGTAAGAAACTATTTATTATTTCTCTACTGTGTTTTAATTTAGTTTAATCTTTGAACTCAACACGAAGCAAACCTTTTCATCTTGTTTCTACTCTTTCATTTGTTCACAACTTTATTTCATAAATCAACAGTTTAAATTTATTTTCTGAAAACAATAAATTATTTAGTCTTATTCGGTGTCATTGTGATAAACTATGACGATAGTAACTAATTAAATCGGATGAAGCTTAATCCACTGTAAGCCTTTTACAGACTATAATTAAAAAAATAAACAATTTTATAACTTAGTAGGTCTTCTAATTTTATTTGTTTCAGGTCGAATTTTTCAATTGAATTTTCCCAAAATATATGTTTAAAAACACAGCGACATTCCTTTGGGTGAAAAATGTCTAGTCTTGAAAAAGGCATCTAAAAAGTACGGTCCTACACTCAAGTAAAACCTCTCATCTTTTCACAGTAAGTAACTAACATTAGTCAGAGCAATACCTTTTAGTGTCTCCTGTACAAAGCCTAAAATATTGTTACAAAAATGTACAAAACAGGATAAGGCAGGCTTAAGAGCATTTATAATATGTCTGTTATCCATTCAGAATAAAAAATAGCAGCGAAAATAATTATGTCAATCGATTTCAGTCAGGTTTTGCAAAGACATTTCTTTAAACGCTATTTGGTACACAATAAATTCTTGTCGCTACGAAAATACCATTAATATATCTAATAACTAGCTGCGCCCCGCGGTAGTCTCGACCCCGTGGGAATATCGGGATAAAAAGTAGCCTATGTCTTAATCCAGGGTGTCAGCTACCTCCATACAAAATTTTATCAAAATTGGTTTAGCCGTTTGAGCGTGAAGAAGTAACAAACACACACACACTCACAAACTTTCGCCGTTATAATATTAGTGTGAATAATAATTTTCAAAGTGAGACTAGAAGGTGGTTAGACGTCGCGGTAAGTGTGTGATTGGGGGTATGAGGAACAGGGTGTAAAGTTCACTCATCCACCATAGAAAAGGGGAGGCCGACCAGACGGGTGTTGTGTCTGGTGGGAACTGCCCGACGGTTGATGCATGATTTGCGTGACGTCAGTGTGACGCGTAGTTCATATGTGGCGATGTTGATGCCGCTACATCACTCCCCCCCGGAGACCGGAGGTCGATAGTGGGCTGAGTCTTGTATCTTGCGATGCTTGCCAGTGCCAGTAGAGGGTTCCAGTGAGTCGGAACCGGGTGCCGCATAGTTCTCGGTGGGTTTGAACTGTCTGCGGTGAATCCCCAGTGAGTCAGGGTGGCGCTGCATTATGCTCCAGTGAGTCGGATGTGGTACAGCGCCGGGTTGAGGCTGACTGCTGGCGTCAACCAGGAGAGGTATAATTTTCTCTGCTTGTGGACCGGCCGAAGGTGCAGTGTGCTGTGCCAAGGTTGCTGATGAGGCTGTGGGTGATGATGACGTCACGCTGAAGTAGTTGCACAAAGGCTGCGCTGACGTTCATACTCGGGGTCACCAGTTTGGGGGTATGAGGAACAGGGTGTAAAGTTCACTCATCCACCATACAAAAGGGGAGGATCCTCCGACCAGACGGGTGTTGTGTCTGGTGGGCAACTGCCCGACGGTTGATGTCGGGACGTTGTATATATGCTAGTTACGCGGTAAACTCTGCTTGCGCGATGCAGGATTTGCGTGACGTCAGTGTGACGCGTAGTTCGTATGTGGCGATGTTGATGCCGCTACAGTGGTTAGTACAGCAATTAATGTATTTGTAGACCGTTATAGTGCTTTCTAAAGACAGCTTCTCAAAAATTGGTTCGCGGTAACCCGAACTACACTTCGCGCGCTCTCTCGCACACCGCACTGTAAACAGAGAGTGCGCGAAATGTAGTTCGCCATATCGCGACAATATGGCCGCATCATTATAAAATCAATTCTGATTAAAAATATTTTTCAGTTTTTTATAACTACCTACATTTATACGATATCTCATTGTTTTGTAAGATCGAAAAAGTAAATGGGTATGCCAAAACTGATTTAGGTACTTCAATAAATTCTTAGAATGATTGAAAACCAATCGGATACAGATTGTAATGAAATATTATTGTATTTTTTAGATTGTGTTACATTTCGGTGGAATAAGTAGAGAGGAAAGTTCATTTTCATTTACCGTAATGTGCCCCATAATTGTAAATGGATAACGAAAATGGATTTTCATGGCCGGTCTTTGGAATCAGAACTTTGCTTCTAGTTCACTTATTATAATCATTTCACAGATTCAACTAATAAAAGAAAGACATTGAATCTTATTAGACTGTATCTGATTCCACTAATATGCAGTAGGTAACTACCTACACTTAAAACTAGCCAGGTATTATAATCTATAAATTATAAGTGTTTTCCAAGATATAGGTAAGTGCACTGCTGTTGCGTTTTAGAATATAATAGAATAGGTACTCTTTATTATGTACACCATAAAAATTACAGATATAAATAAAAAAAGAAATAAAAATATTTTAAGTCATGTTAGTAAATACACAATACATTAGCTATGTTAGTAACTAATGCAACTCAAATTTTTAATTCATATACCTGTTGCGCTCACATAAACACATAAATATAAATGTTGAAATTTGACATAGGTAGATGGTGACACAAGATCAAAATCAATCAAAAGTCATTTTTTAATACAGTTGCTCAAAAAGTGGTGTATTGCAGGGACGTATAGCGTTCGGGATGTGGGCTATTACATACTAGTGCTTTTTTTTTACCTTTCCCGAACTCGTGCGTCTCTTTCCCAACTGTCAAAATAATATCTATTAAAAAGAAAAACCAACCATAAAGTTTTTACTAAAGAGTTTTTGTGATTCAAACAAATACGTATATTTCTAAAAAGAAGCTACTAATTTATTTCAAAATCAGATTTAATGATTTAATTGAATGAGTTAGGTTAGGTTTCATTTCATTTCATCTCATTAAATTTCATTTTCATTTCATATCAATAAAAAAAATATACTGAAGACTAAGCTGTATGGATAGTTCCCTTTGTCTACCAAAATGGGTGAAGAAAAAAAAGACTCTGCTTATATTCTACGGTTGGCGCCATTTTCCAGAAATTTTCTTTGCGAGTTTAGTTGTTTGTTGCACAAAATGAGTAATTTCGACTCTATTTTTTTTGAATTAACACCACCGGAAATGGTTGCTTCGGAGAACATTTTACCGGAAAAGTCAAAAAGTCGTTACATATCTACATACGACGAATTTATTGCGTGGAGAGAAGAGAAAAAAGCAAATAGTTTTTCAGAAAATGTTATGTTGGCATACTTCTCCGAACTCTCAGCAAAATTAAAACCGTCTACGTTATGGTCGAGGTTTTCGATGATAAAAAGTATGCTGAAAATAAGGAACAACGTGGATATAAGTGAATACCCAAAATTAAATGCTTTCTTAAAACGACAATCAGACAGTTTTACAAGTAAAAAGTCGACAATATTAACATCCAATGAAGTGGAAAGGTTTTTGAACGAAGCTCCCGATGAACGTTATTTAGCCACAAAGGTAATTTATTAATAAGTACTTATATTTTTCTTTAGTATTCAGGTTACGAAATCGCAAAATACAGTCAATACATTATTTAATAAAATATTAATCAAATCCCTTTTTTTGTAGGTTGCTCTGAGTTTTGGCGTTGTTGGAGCTTGCCGTAGAGAGGAGTTAGCCAATATTACTTTAAAGGATATTGAAGCCCATGGAAAAATGCTTCTAATCAAGATTCCGAACACAAAAAATAAGATACCGAGAAGCTTTGTTGTTGATGGAGATTTTCTTAGAATAGTGCAAAAATATATGAATCAGCGGTCCCAAAATGGAAAACCCGACCGTTTTTTTCAAAGTTACTAGAAAGGGAAGTGTACAGCTCAAGCAATCGGGATAAACAAATTTGGTAATATGCCAAAAGAAATAGCTACGTTTCTTGGTCTGCCGGATGCTTAGTATTATACTGGGCACAGCTTCAGGAGGACCTCTGCTACATTATTGCCAGATTCAGGAGCCAAGTTGACGTCCTCAAAGCGACTAGGAGGTTGGAAATCAGACAAAGTTGCAGAAAGCAATATTGGTGATTCATTAAACAACAAACTAGAAACTTCAGACAATCCATTAATTTAAGGTCCAGTCCGTCTCCTTCACATGTTGAAGAGAACGTTCGTCCATCTACCTTCGTTGATAATGATAATTCATCAGATCCAATTCCATCAACTAGCAAACGCCATTGTATGACAAATATACATGAACAATCATACGAAATTAATAATAGTTTGTCTCAAACAGTAAATATGCAACCTAAAACTTCCCCAGTTAGTTTAAAAAACTGTACCAATTTCAATGTACATGTGTGCTATAACTTTTATAAGAAATAAATGATTAGTTAGTTGAGTTTATTGTGTTTTTATTATTTTATTAAATTGCTTCATTTTTTCGCAACTGTATTAAAAACTTGTACGTTGTGTGAACTCTTTGCAATGACAGCCTTTCCGCACTTGTAATGAAATATACTATATTCAAACTAGGCTGAGAATCAGCACTTTTCGAACGTCAAAAATTACATAAGACAGTCCCCCAAAAACGCCCACCCTTCACCACTTCCTAGTGCTTTAGCTGGGAAGAAGAAGTGGCACAACAAGGGGCGGTCTTATCACTATAACCTTTGGGTAGCTTAAAAGGAGAAGAAGAGACAATATTGTAGGTAGTCATGTGGTGTGCCCTATTAAGTATAATTATTATTTTATTTATAAGTACAAGTTACGTAAATGCAAATGAGGTGGCGCTCTATCATTATCAATTCAGCCAACTGCAGTCCACTGCTGCACAAATCCAAAGTAGAGAGAATGTAGAATGTTGTGTGTTATTCATAGCTATTTAAAATTCCATACTACCCGTAGGACCTCTTCAACAAACTTAATCAAAACTTATTGTTATATGCAAACATGGAGCTGGTTTGCGGTCGTGAATTAAATAGTTCTAGTGTAGTTTGGGCACCTCGCATTCATTATTAATGGACAGCGTTACCTATTAACGGACTATGAATGTTAACTGGCTGCGAATAACCATGTCCTGTTACAATTCATAGTTGGGCTGTGTGGCTTGTTTACCGTTGAGTTTATGGTAAGAGGCAACCTAAAAATGGTATCCTAAACGAAAATACAGCGACCTTTGACCGGCGCCAATTTCATTTACATTATTGCGGATGACTGGCTTCTATAAGGAATACGAAGAGGCCTCTAACTCGTCTATATTTATGTATATTTCTTTAGACACGGCCTAATATGCCAAAAATAGAATTATGAATAAATTTCCTCATAAAAATCAAAATCAAAATATTTTATTTCACATAGACCTACATGGGCACTTATGAAACGTCAGAAGCTAGGTGCACGGTTCCAATTGGTCGTTTCCTATGGAGAAGAGCCGGCAAGAAACTCCACGGTTACTCTTTTAAAAATAATGGGCTTTTACAGTGTTTTAATTTACAGTGTTAATAGGTATGGGAGTGTAGGCCCATCAACAAGTACTTAACAAAATAGAAAATGGTTTACAAAGCTACAGTCTATTAAGCCTACAACGTTCTCACATTCACAAATTAAAAAAAAAGAATCTATATAAAATATTCTAAAACAATAAAAATAAAAAGCAATTTAAACCAAATGACAAGATTGCCATTACAACTGTAACAAATCTGAATTAATATTCTGTCCACAAGTCAAGTCAAGAAGCGCAGGTAAGTAAAGATTTTTGGGCGAGAGATTACAGTTTAATTGAATTAGAGATTATCATATTACACGAGAATGAAGACGCAGGTAGCAGGTAGATGCTTGTGTAGTTGTCAAGCAGATGTTTAACACAAATGAAGCCGTGTAAATTCTTGTACTATATGAAAGCGATAATTAATAATTACGCGTGCTTTACTGAATTAGGGCTCTGGTTTCGTGAAAGCCTAAAGTATTTCTGTTATAAACCGTACTGATTTGTTAATGAATGGAAGCTTCATCCCAACCGAGCTGTCTTCTATGATGTAGATAAATGAGTTGGCGAAAGAGGGATAAAGACACACATATATACATACAGTCTGTGTAATCTGATTCCGAGATTGAACCAAGCGTGAAATGTTCCGTAGAGAGCGTAAGTAAATAATATATTTTGGCACGCGGACAATGTAAATGTGACGTATTCTATAATGGATCACATTATCTCAGTTTACATCACGGGTTAGATTACGTTTTGGAATAATATATTGGAGAAATTCCACTGACAAATAAATGGCGTTTAAGACCCAAAAAAAATTGTGCGTGCTGTGTTTAAACTTAAACCAACTGATAACTGTGTTCATCAATTTTAACATTGCCCTGTATATACATTTTTGAGACAGCAGTATTTGTCAAATCCAACTTCCATCTGTTTTAAACATTGAAATCTAAACGACGCAACAGAGAGATATGCGCTAAGCCACATAGCACTGACTCTCTATACAAAAAGTTTTTTGGGAATGGCACCTAGGATCTATAATAAGATCCCTAGATGAATTAAAGTAGTAATTGTGAGATAGTATTGAATCAAGAGAAACTAGAATTCGTCGATAAAACTGTTTTCCTAGGAATCACGCTCGACTCAAGGCTTCAATGGTGTCCGCATATAACATCCCTTGCAGGACGGCTAAGTTCAGCAGCATATGCTGTGGGAAAAATCCGTCAATTTACTGATGTAGATACCGCGAGGCTAGTCTATTTTAGTTACTTTCATAGTATTATGTCATACGGTATTTTACTATGGGGACGGGCTGCAGACATCGAGTCTATTTTTATTCTGCAGAAAAGAGCCATCAGAGCCATATATGGCCTCCGCAGGCGCGACTCTCTAAGGGAACTGTTGAAAGATATTAACATCATGACGGTACCTTGTCAATATATCTATGAAAACATCATGTATGTTAGGAAAAATCTACATATTTTTAGTAAAAGAGGCGAAAGACACAATTATAGGACTAGAAATAGGGACCAATTAGTTCAATCAGGTTTCAGGCTGGCTAAAGTAGACTTATCCTTTATGGGGTACTGTTTAAAATGTTACAATAAAATACCTCAGCACATACTTGAACTGAATGAAACAAAATTTAAATCATGTTTAAAACGCACACTATGCAGCCAGGCATATTATAAGTTGGGTGATTACATCGCTGATAAAAATGCTTGGCTCAATGCTGGTCCTGCTCCACAAGGGCGCAAAAACTTAATTGATTAGCATTTGGAAATAGGTACTGTTGGAGCTGCTGAAATTTTCAAAAACTATCTTTGCATTGTATAAATTAAATCTATTATAGTATTATATAATTGCATAGCACATGTGTGAGTACTATGTACTTACTATAAAGCTACCATTTATTAGGTACGTCTTTCATTGACTTGAATGTGCCCTGGTGGCTGAGAGTATGTCATGCTCACTGTAATGTCTCGCTGATGGTGGCGGGTGTGTTGGATCATTTAGCTCCTTTTAAAATGGTTGAGCTGAATGGTGCTAATCCATGCGTCATGTTCGTGAACGGGCGCCATCAGTAGGGACTGGTCATCTCTTAGCGGCCATGGCTTATTTTAATTTTAGAATTGTTTTTTTTTTAATTCTTTTTATTACGGACGCTTTTGACGTTTTGCATCATTCTCACATGTTTAATTTCAACACAAATGATGTAACCAATATTTTATTACCATACGTCAATTTAAAAGAGTGTCCGTGGAGTTTCTTGCCCGTTCTTCTCCATAGGTACCTACCTACTAAGCTTTGGAAAGGGTAACTAGCTTCATCTTTATGACTGACCGACCCCTTGACAATTCAAAAGTGCCTGTAAGTGGTTTATTTGAAATAAATGCTTTGAGTTTGAGTTTGAAAGACATGCACAACATAAATGATTTTAAAAAGGCTTTACAGAAAATATTTTATGAAAAAACATATTATACGATGAACGAATACCTCACTGACACATTATAATTATCTTTTTATTAGTTAATTTATTATTTATTGATTTGACAATTTTACTAGAATTTATTATTATTTTAATTTATTGGTATGTTTTTATTATATTGACAATTTGAATTATTTAATAATGTGTGATAATTGTTTGATAATTTATTATAATCAGCATGTTTGTACCAAAATAATATTTTTACGCCGATGACGGGTAGACATAGCGTTCTTTAATAATTACAACATCTGTACCTAACCTACCTATGTTCAAAAAAAAATGTATTTGTATCAGTATTTTTCGAATCCAATTAAGTTGTAGGTACTTAATTGGATTCGAAAAATACTGATACAAATACATTTTTTTCTGTCAGACAGAATCCATGAAATATTAATTTAATGATCCACAGTATCTGTTGTTACACGTACAAGCTAAATGGAGGGTGAAGGCTTTTGATTACGGTCGTACATCAGTGCTACATTGACCACACATTCCATCTTGATTGTTTGAGTACTGGTAACGCCACCCGATTCTTATTGCCGGTATAACTCGAAGCTTCCAACTACAGCTAGTTAATGAAAAGACATAATTCATGTAAATTTCCTAAGAAGCGCAGGTAAGAAAAGATTTTTGGGTGAGAGATTAAAGTTTAATTAAATACACGCGAATGAAGACGCAGGTGGCAGGTCGATGCTTGTGCATTGATGTAGGTAGTTGTCAAGCAGATGTTTAACACAAATGAAACAGTGTAAATTCTTGTACTAAAATGATTAATAATTACGAATGTTGTACTAAATTAGGGCGCTTGCGCTGGTTTCGTGAAAGCCTAAAGTAACCTAGATGAAAAGTGAAGGAAATTGTTTACAAGATTAGAAACTGTACCTTGATAAACCTCGTAACCATCCCATATTAAGGTGCATCTCCTCGTTTGACTGTTTATAAAATCATATTCAAGTTACAAAACATTCGAAGTAGGTACTTAATACTGCAATTAGCTGCACCTTTGAGCCTCCACTGTAAAATAGCTGAAACAAACAATCACGTGAAAGTGGTGCGGCGGTTAGGGTTTGTTTAGACAAGCCACAACCACACCAAAACGGTAAAGTGGTGACCAGCCACACCCAGTCTGAACAGACCCTTAGTGGTTGCAACACGATATTGTAAGTTTACGACGGCTTCTCATTCGAGTAATTAACAACGTCGAGAAGGTTAATTAAATTAAATACATTGTCTTTGTAATGAAAAGCCAACGTCACACAACGCTCTGAAACTTTCGCGAAGATAGTGTAGGGATTATGTTCCGACTTATGTAGCGAAAATGTTTGTGAGTCAAGCAACAGCTAACAAGTTATTTCGAAATATGCACCATATTCTGTAACGAGATAGTGGAATTGTCAGCTCCCACCAGTGAGATATACCTATAGAGCTCCGACGCGGTGCATTTTCTGCTAATAATTACCTACCAACTTGATTTAATAAATCCATTCTAGGTTTGAGAAAACCAAATAGGTTTAAATGACCTCGATAATTGAATTTATGCTGATAGTTACAGATTTTAGTTCATGGAACGTTAAAAAGTCCTTAGCTTTTTTTTTTGGTGGGAAATTATCATAATTATACCTTCTCCCGCTGAGCGGAGCTAGCCCGCGTGTCAGACTTTTACTGACTAAAACCCACCCGTGTTCCTTCAGTTGCCTGTGTGCCAGGGCCACGGTATCTCTTTCGGACAAACCCGCAACCCTTTGTTCCTGTCATAAACTCACGCCTTCTTCGGTAGGCAGAAACTTGAGAACACCACCTGCTGCGATCATTACATACTCCTTTTGCTTCGTTTATTTTTTTATTTATCCTTCCACTGGAACGCCTTAGGTACAGCAATTACACCAACGGAGCAAAAAAATACTTCATGTGCTGCTATCCATCCACCCTGTGCGCGATGGACATCGAACGGGTGGTGATGGATCACGCACACTCACGAAGCGGCAAAACACTTCTCCATTTTCCATTACCCCATCCATGTTGCGCACATTCTTTGCGATTTTTGAGACTCAAAGATTGTTTTAAAATAAAATACATTAAAATTGAAAACACGGAAAGTTTTACGTTCATACATACCTTAATTAAGTAACTATCAATCCCAATCTGAATGATTTTCAAGTGTATTGCTCATCCATTGCTTCATATGTTCGAAAAATTTATCTGCTTAACAACGTAAATAACGCAATGAATTATTCAAATTATTTTTTTTTGTGCTTTATTAAAAAGAACCTGGTTCTTAATAATTAATTACAATCTAGCATTTAAGACTAATAAGCAATTTTAATCTAACCTAATTTTTATGTGATAATTATTTTAAAACTTAGAATAGTGTTTATTGCACTTTACACAAGTCCGTTCCACTTTCTTAGAGTCTGATATTATAATAAAAATACTTTGTTCATGTGTTATATGTTTGCATTGTCACTATTATTTCTACACTTTTTACACTACACCTCAGATTATAGAATAGTAGTACTACACTAACTCAAAGGGTTTCGTTCGTTTTAGTCTTCGCACTATATTTGTGTTGTCTAAAAGCTGAATTGTCTCGACATGTACTACATGTCGGTGGAGTAGGTGTTCATGGGCCTCAGCAAATTTTTGAATTATGTTGGTGACGGGTTCCATTTTTAGGTCACGATGGAGATCGTCATTTCTTATATACCAGGGAACTGACAAAATGAAACACATTGCGTAATTACCCCACTGGTCATACACGCACCGGACCTTTCTGAAGAACATCACCACTACTTACTCTTAACTAAAAGTCAAAGTTACATATTGCGTAGGCACGGTGTAGGTATAACTTATAGGTAAGTAAGCATAACAGTAAGCATTACGGAGCCCGCCCACGAGCGAGTTTCTCGGCGATTTTTGTGTGAATGTATTGTAAATGTATTCTTTCTGATAAAAATCGCCGAAAAAGTCGCAGAGAAAATCGCTCGTGAGCACCCTTATATATATTATAATGGTGCTATTTATAACCTCATGAGCCAACGTTGTACCAAAATGATAATATTATGTAGTTATAAATAATCATTTGAAATTTTTTGGGTTTATTACGGATGATAACATCACGTTGAAGATATTTCCGTCTTCTTAGAAAGGTCTGTAAATGAAATGGCGTCTTCATGATGATTATAACAGACATTAGGATGGAAATCGCTGAATAATCACAATGGAGTGAGAATAAGGTCAGGAATGTCATTACATTTTCAGTGGCCATTAAATTTAGGTCAATTTTGTTCTCTGTATAAAGTGTTAATTAAAATAACACTTCAGTAACACAATTAAGTTTACGTTACGGATCGTTTGCGTAATTGTCCGTTTGAATCGGAAATATTATATTAATTTCATACTTATTACGTATTCAAATGGAAGACTTTATTTAATTTTAGTTTTGTTATGTTTAATAATTTAACATACCTATTGTATTTTGTTACCGAAAGAAAAATATTATTTTAAGAATTTTAGTTTTGTTATGTGTGTATATTTTATTGTAACTTAAAATTTATCATTATTTAAAAATCCTAATAGATATTTTCTCGTATATCCCGTGTAATATCTTAGTAAAATAAGTACCTACCTATTAGGTATTAATGTAAAATTAATTTGGATGCCCTAAACAGGCAAAATATGGACTGTACTTAAACCACCAACTCTTACAACTTATACCTATATTTTCTGCAAATAAATTATACTTATTCTTATAATTATGATACAAAGTATATAGGAGGAAGTCTGAGAGTGACGCCGGTGACTGAAAGGCTGTCATGGTATGAGCATGTGATGCGGACGAATGAGGGAAATGTCGCCAGGAAAGTTTTGAGTATGCATGTGGATGGCTATACGAGTAGGGGAAGACCAAAGGAACAATCGATGGACTGTGTTTTTTTTTTTTTTTTTGGGTGGGAAATTATCAAATAACTTCTCCCGCTCTGGGCGGAGCGGGAGGGCGTGTCAGACTTTTACTGACTAAAACCCACCCGTGTTCCTTCCGTTGCCTGTGTGCCAGGGCCACGATATCCCTTTCGGACAAACTCGCAACCCCGGCAGGATGGACTGTGTTAAAGATGATATGGCTAGAAATAGTGACTACCGCGATGACAATTATTAGAGAAGTATGGAAGAAAGGGACATGTTGCGCCGATTTAATTGGGATAAGGGCAGGAGAATGAATTATGATACAAAGTGTGCAAGTTGAAATAGAAACATAATATAAAAGTAAGTTCATACTGTTGACTGCCTCGTTGGTCTAGTGGTCGCAAGCGCGACTGCCGAGCACGAGGTCCTGGGTTCGATTCCCAGGTCGGGCAAAGTGTTATTGGGCTTTTCCACCAGGAATTTCTCAGTAGCAGCCCGGAGTCTGGATTTGTGCCCTGTTGATGGCAATAGGCTCGCCCCCTATTACATGGGACTTAAACATGACTGGCGAAACGTGGGTGTACTTTAGGTACACCTCTGCCTAACCCTTCGGGGGTTACAGGCGTGATGTTATATTACATACTGTTGTATTTTCTGTTCAAAATTCGCCTACAGTAACTTTACGGTGGGTAGTAGCAGTAAATTACTGTTTCAATGTGTGTAGTCGCATCCTTACGAAAGAGTTTGTATATAGTTGTAAGTACTCGTAAAATCTCACTTACCTATTACCAGATTTGTTGGTCAACTAATCATAACTAGCCAATCGCGCAAAACAACGCACGTGTCGTTTTCATAGAGTACGTCAGTGCAGCGCCATACTAATAATAATGAGCGATTAATGACGCCACTAGTCGAGCAACAAATTTTGGAGGGGCGGGCCATATTATAGTAGTTGATCTCTATAAAAGACGTAATCTACATGTTTTCTACTAGTCTCCCTTATCATTTACACCTAAAACAAGCTGTAGACTAATTGTAAGTATACAAAATGATGAGAAAATAACTGACTAAGTATACAAAATAGTTAGAAATATCTACGTACATGTCTGACAGACAACGTCAATACATGTCTGTAGATAAGATACAAATGTTTTATTATACACATCATTTTTTAGGGTTCCGTACCCAAAGGGGCACAAGGGGAAACGCGTTGAAATGGCTCGAAAGCTACCTTACACATCGACAGCAATGTGTTGAGATTTCGGGACAAACAGGAAACCAAAAGCTCGTATATAGGTCTCACTATCGTGAAAATAACTACGGTGCTCCCCAAGGGTCCATACTAGGGCCGCCTTTATTCTTGGTATATGTTAAAGACTTGCCTACTGTAACTTCCCACAATTGCATATTATATGCTGACGAAACGACCCTCAGTATTATAAATGAAAATGACGACATTGTTGAGTACCAAAATGAAATAAACATGACATTAAATAAAATGATTACATGGCTTGAACACAATAATCTTCATATTAATATTAAAAAAACAAAAATGATACAATTCCAGACATATAACAGTACGCGTCCAGGGCTTAAAATATAATGTGGAAATGAGACGATAGAAGAGGTCGATTACGCAAAATTCTTGGGGATAATAATTGACAAAAACTGTAACTGGAAATCTCATATTGATGATCTATGTGAGAAGATAGATAGATTTGTATACGTTTTGTATATACTAACATGTGTGGCTAGTGTTAATGCAGCACTATGTGCATACCATGGCTATGTGTCATCAATTTTGCGCTATGGCATTATAATATTGGGTAATTCGGTTGAACTTAAACGTGTGTTTCAAGCTCAGAAAAACGTGTGTACGCTCAATTTGTGGAGCTCACCCACTGGACAGCTGTGTGCCACTATTTAAAAAAGTTAAGATACTGCCACTTCCAGCACTATACATTTTTGAAATTTGTATCTTTGTACACCTTAACAGACATTAATTTGACTTGTTTGATGTTGTATCCAGACCCAGCCGCAAAGTGCAAATGCTTAATGTACCTAGGCGTAGAATTAAATTGTTTTCTAATATTGTATACTGCATGACCATTACTGTTTATAACAAATTACCTGATGGCTTTAAAACTCTCAGCCTCAGAACATTTAAATGTAAATTATTTAACTTTCTATTAAGCAAATGTTATTACTCGACTGTAGATTTTATGAATGAAAAATTTACCTAAATATTTGACATGATTGCCTATAAATCATTTTTGACCTTGACCTTATTGCATTTTGACTTATAGTATAATTAATCTCTTTTACAACTATTTTTCAATTTATTTCAATTATTTGTATATGTAATTCTAATGATTAATAATTTAATTTTAATGTAATAATGACCCCATACTTTTGCAAACCATATTTGTACGCCGGAAACGGCAGAATATTATGATCGTAATACTTATTGAACATAACAACTTTGTACAATATTCTGTCAAATGCATTCTATTCTATTCTAAAGGTTAAAACGGGAACCCTATTACTAAGGCTCCGCCGCCGCGCCGTCTGTCTGTCTGCCTGTCTGTCCGTCTGTCACCAGGCTGTATCTCATGAACCGTGATAGTTAGACAGTTAAAATTTTCACAGATGATGTATTTCTGTTACCGCTGACAACAAATACTAAAAACAGTTTAAAATAAATATTTAAGGGGGCTCCCATACAACAAATGTGATTTTTTTGCTCGTTTTTGCTTAATATTGATAACGGCAACATGTAGACGCTCGAAAAATTCACAGAATATTTAGTTATATATTCACTTTAAAAATAAATAATTAAATTAAAATATAACAAATATTTAAGGGGGGCTGCCATACAACAAACGTGATTTTTTGCCATTTTTATTGATAATGGTACGGAACCCTTCATGCGCGAGTCCGACTCGCACTTGGCCGGTTTTTTTATACACAAATTGACACAATCACTAGAAATTACAAATAACACAATAACCGAGCACAACGAATCGAGTACAGTTCCGCGACGTCTTAACTCCGATGCGATATCCTCCTAGCCCATCGGCTCAAAACATCTCGACTCTGTAGAAGCGCGCTTTAGGAGAGGGTAGATCACATGATGTCACCAGTGGCAGTGGCGCGTTTGCGATTCGTTTCGTGTCCGTACTAATGACCGGACCCGACATATATAATAGATAAGCGGATGACGATGACTTAGATAAAAATGTTAATGCTCGTAATATCATTTCAAGGAAGGAAGAAGATAAAACTAATATCAATTTTAATATATGCAACAAGATTTGTTTGCATTGCAGTGTCACTGTGTTACGGTTGCACACCGTCACCCGCTCCAGTGCATTGTGACATTCTAGTGTTAGTCTGGAGGTAATATATTTTTCTCTGGGGATTGCAGAACTGAGGCACTGTTGGACAGTATACGTATACGGGTTTCCGTAACTTTCCTGGCTTCTATGGCGTAAGCCGCTTGTATAATGCCCACGCATTCCGCTTGGTAGACGGTGTTGAACATTCCCAGTGGGCTGGATATATTTATGTTAAAATCATGTGAGAAGACTCCGACTCTGGAGTTGGTCTTTGATCCGTCGGTGTATACTCTCATCTCTTTCGGGCCTGAGTAGTCACACCGTTCTTCTGTGAGTGTAACGTTGTAATGCTTCTGAAAGAAGCGTAGTTTCGGGGCTTTGTCGCAGGGTGATGCCATCATCGGTTGTCGTTTGATTGCATCTTCCTTTATGCGTGTGTGTTTGACCCTAGAGTCTTTGCTCAGGGTTCGCCATAAGTAGAGCCTGAAGGCTGCCTCCTCTCGCACGATGAGGTGTAGGGGTGGCAGTCCTAGCATTACTTGTAGTGCGGCAGTCCTCATACTGCCAATTACTGCTACACAAGCAAACCGCTGCAGTTTTTCGAATGTCTTTTTGGGCTGTGCTCAGGTCCGTCCTGGGCCACCAGACCAGTGAGCCATATGTGATAATTGGTCAGATGACTGCGGTGTATAGCCAGTGGGTGACCTTGGGGCTGATGCCCCAATCCCTTCCAAGCAATCGTTTGCACAGCCATAGGGATATGCAGGCTATTGTGGTGATATAGTTGATGTGTTTTGCCCAGTTCAGCTGTTTGTCCACATAGATGTCCAGGTATTTGGTTTCGGTTCAAAGGCTTAGGGTAGGTCCAAAGAGTCGTGGCAGTTGTAGTGTCAACAACTTCCTCTTTTCTGTGAAGAGAATCAGTTCGGTTTTTGTTGGATTCACTGACAGTTGGTGTTTATTGCACCAGTCCTCTACTATTTTCAAAGCTTGGCGCATTAGGTTGCATAAGGTGTTTTCGTGGGTGTCTTTTATTATTATGATATGGTTGTGTCGTCGGCGTAGCCTACGGTAAAATAACCTTTGTCATTGAGTATTTTGATGAAGCTGTCTACAACCAGGTTCCATAGAAGCGGGGAGAGGACGCTCCCTTGCGCGCAGCCCTTCGCCACGATGGCCCTTGTAGTGTCATTTATCTTGACCTGTACAGCTCTCATTTTGAGCATATTGGTGATCCAGCCGCTCAGAGTCGAGTCTATGTTGTGTCTGTCTAGAGCCATGTTAATGTTGTTGAACACGGTTTTGTCAAAGGCACGCTCAATATCAATGAAGGCGGCCAGTGATGAACATTTGTAGTCCACTGCGCATTCAATCTTAGAGACCACGCTGTGTAGCGCTGATTGTGTTGATTTGCGTGTGGAGTACGCCTGCTGTTGATTATGGAGTGGGTTTTACCTAGTATATATACAACATCCCAACTTCAATCGTCGGGCAATTGCCCACCAGACACAACGCCCGTCTGATCGGAGGATTCTCCCTTTCTTATACCCCTATGAGTAAACTTTACACCCGGTTACTCAAACCTCTAAACTACTATTAAAGATGTACATATGATAGCCGGGATCGACTGCTTTTCGAGGAATGGAGGGATCTTGGTATGTAATGGATCCATCCACGAACCGATCACGCCAAGCGTACCTTAAGACGCTGACAACAGCTAAACCGCGGTCACTGTCAGACTGCATACAAAAGAAAGAGATGCGCGATGACATAACGCTTGTAATTTATTGCAAAATATGAAGCAATTATCTATTTACTCAAAAATGAGTTAAGTAATCGAAAATAAAAAACAAAAACAAATTATTAAAAAAATCAAAAGCCCTACTGCAAAAAAATTAACTGAAAGGATGGAAACAAGATGAAAAGTAAACCAGTATCCTTTAAGTACCAAAAATAAATAAATGCAGTCGGAGGCAACTAGGATGTTACGAACGCCTTAAAATTTGCCTCCGACTGCATTTATTTATTGTTGGTACCCATCCTTTCAGTAAATTTTTTTGCAGTCGGGTTTTTTGTTTTTTTTTAATAATTTGTTTTATTTTAAGATTTTTAGTGTTATTAATGAACAAATTGTTTAGTTGAGTATTGGTAAGTTAATAAGCTATACGACATAGTAAGGTTAGCAAGATAGGATAGGTCAATTGACTCCTTTCTTTCAAAGAATTCTTAACGTTTTACGAGTTTGTCTATAATTGTATGTTACGGTTTAACTGACTAACTTCCATTAAATATTGGGATGCCATCAGTGCATGGCGGAATATATATTTGCACAGAATTTTATACATCTTTTGTACCCACCACATTTATACAAATAAACGATTTTGATGGGATTTTTTTTTGCTATTTCTAACTTTTGTAATGGCCTGTCTGTTCATTATATCAAAAATTGGTCAATTGCGTGTCAGAAAACGCACAATGAAGGGTTACGTAGTTAGAATGAATTGTTCCCATCAAAATATGTGGCATGAATGGCCGTATTTTTTTATTGCGTTGACTTGCTTAGCTTGATTTTTTAGAGCTCTAAGGGACCGTAGACCTTCGTATTTGATACTAATTTCAACTTAATACCTCTACGCGTTCCTGAAAAAAATGGTCTTGACTGACAGACAGGCGGACAGACAATGAAGTGATCCTTAAAGGGCTTCGTTTTTTTATTTGGCACCATCTTGCATTTTGATTTTGACTCCATTATCGTCGCCAGCACCCTCGAAAACCATGAAAACGACACCCATGATGAGAAATTTGGCGGTCATGCCATTTCAAATTTTGATTTTGTCTCCATTATTGGTACCAGAGACCTCGAAAATGATAACAACGACACCCATGATGAAAAATTATCACAAAGTCACGACAACCATCTTTTCGCGCAGGTGGGTTCGCGCAAGTGTCTTTAGCAGAAATGTCATTCGCGCAAGTGAACCAGATCCAATGCATCAAATCTCAGTTGGTCTAACTCTCTCATAAGAAACAGCTAGGATCTATGGCATAAAAAAGTGAAAATTGCTCATTTTCTTGCTGGCTGTAATTTTTTTAATTAATCTGTGAATGCAGATCAAAATCTCTCAGATCTTTAGGACAGTCTTCTAAGGTCGAATTTGTGTAGCTACAACGATTTAAGATATCCTTACTTCCCATTTTAAAAATCCACCCTACATATGCCATGATGATTGACTGCTTAGCTCCATAAAGATATAGCGTATTAGTAAATCAATTTGGCTACAAATGTTTTTTCAATAATATGAAGAATCCAGATCCCCATATATTTCTTGAACAAAACACTAAAAGCGTTCAAAATGACATGGTTATTGCGCCTGTTACTCCAAATGAGATAGTGAAAATAGTTAATGGTATGGAAAATAAGAAATCATGTGGCTACATTCCAATAGCAGTTATTAAAGAAAATTTTGATATATTAGCTAAACCTTTGACAATTTTTTACAATACATGCATTTTAGAGGGTATCTTTCCGGAACAGTTAAAAATAGCAAAAATTATCCCACTCCACAAAAAGGGCTCTAAAACAAATCCAAAAAAACTATAGACCTATCTCTTTGCTCCCTATTCTTTCCAAAGTTTTTGAAAATATTATTAAGAGTAGACTTGTAGTTCATCTAAATTTAAACAAGGTTTTGCACTTGAGACAATTTGGATACCAAAAAAATGTCGGAACAGGGGACGCTATATATACATTAGTGGAAGATATTACTAGTAAATTGAATAGGAAAAAGAGGGTAGCTGGTATTTTCCTTGATTTAAGCTCAGCCTTTGATACAATTGACCACAGATTACTCATTGCAAAATTGGAGCCTTATGGTGTGAGAAGCAAAACTTTACAACTTTTCTCATCATATTTAAGAAACAGGAAAATTTATGTGGATATTAGTAATATGCAGGCTAATGGTAACAACAATTGCAATAAATCTTATATGCAAGATATAGTAGCGGGCGTACCCCATGGATTGATTTTGGGGCCTCTTTTGTTTATATTATTTACAAATGATTTAATTAATTACATTCATTCAATATTTCCCGACTCACTGCTGACTGTCTTTGCAGGTGACACCAACGCAATAGTTGAAGCTAAGGACATACAGGAGCTTTCCGCTAAGGTTAATGCAGTGTTAACAGTTTTTAATTCTTGGTTTGAAAGTAACAAGCTTATAATTAACACTGAAAAAACCAAAATAATGTTATTTAGTACAACAGCTCGTAATAAAGACAACATGACGATCGCACTTAACGAAGTTAAAATTGACATAGTCAATGAGGTAAAGTTTCTAGGGGTATACATTGACAAATATTTAAATTGGAAAAGGAAATTGCAAGCCATTGATTCGTATATTTCCTCAGCGTGTTATGACTTACGCAGTCTTAGGGATGAGATAGACATCAAATACGTTAAAATGGTATACTATGCTCTAATAGAATCAAGGTTGAGATATAGTGTTCAGTTTTGGGGGAATAGTTTTAAATATAACTGCCAGAGAGCCTTTGTACTCCAAAAGAGAGCCATACGAACCATGGTCCGGATATCACAAATAGAGAGCTGTCGGCCACACTTTATAAATTTAAAAATTCTTACTGTGCCCAGCCTCTATGTTTTAGTATTGTTGGTGAATTTAAAAAAATATCTGTATAACCATGAAACAGATGAGGAGAGACAGTTGAGGGAAAGTACGCGCAGGAAAGATTTTAAAAGAAAATAATTCCCCAACTTAAGATTGTTCAACATAGTCCTCAATATCAAGAAGTGCGGTTTTTTAACAGGTTGCCATTGGACTTAAAAAAACTATAATTTACAAGAGCTCATTTAAGTCAAGACTCAAAGCGTTCCTACTGGAGAAATGTCTGCATTCGATAGACGATGACATATCCACGTTTTTTTTTTTTTTTTTTTTATATTGGTTTATGTGAGACTGGGTATTATTAATATGTAGTAGCTTGTAATCTTATTGAATTTTTAATTGTGTTGAATGTTTAATTTACTATATTTTATTGTATTATAAATGTGTTAGTTTTTTAATTTTAATGAACGTGTTTTTTTTTGTTATTTAATGTGTTATTTATGATTTCAAATACAATGTAAATTGTTCCTGAATAAAACTGAATTTGAATTTTGAATCATTTAAAAGGTTAAATCTGTAACTGTTTGGCTCGTCTTTTTACAATTTTCTGTAAACCTTAGAGGCACATAAACATAATGCAATATTGCTCATCCCCATAGTAAAAAGCGTTATATAACCTATTGGTTGACCAGACTTATAGGGAATATATATGCAATATTTGAACAGAATGTATCCCAATAGAATTTGCGTGATGCTAGAACATACATTCAGAAAAACAGACTAAAATTCTAAAAACTATATTTTCGGCATTAGAACGATCTCAAACCTCAAACCAATTAGTTTTTTCAAAAATATTCGATGTACAATTTTAACTTCGCTTCGATTTTGTTATTAAAGAAAATGTACTTTTTTGTAGTTTGTGTCAAAATAGTAGGTTAAAGTGTTATAAAATATATATATTTGGAATTGGCTATTTACTAGCTTTTATTTGATACCCATATTAATATAATCACAAATTTTTTTTTTTCATTCCCCCTCTCTTTTTTGATTCGCAGATGCCACATTAAAATTTTATAGCCTTTGTCACTTCCACCATTCAAACAAATCTAAGGATACCTCATATGTTAGAATCCATTCAGCCGTTTAGCCTACAGAGCGTGCCAAAGAAATAGACATACATACACTCGAAAAACATAACCCTCCTTCTGGAGCAGTCGGGTCATAAGTTCTACATACAAATAAGACGTTCTTGTTATTAATTCAATACAAACCGTACGTTCATATTGAATACAGATATTTTGGATTGAAACTTGTGGCTAAGTAATAACTGCCGCACGGGTCGATCGATCAGATTAAGCTACGCTTGCCGCGGTTGGTCTATGGTCTATCTTGGTATGAAAAGATGGGTGACCATCTTTTCATACCAAGATTCCTCCGTGCCTCGGAAAGCACGTTAAGCCGTTGGTCCCGGCTGTCATTTGTAGATCTTTGACAGTTGTTACGGGTCGTCAGAAGCCCAAAACTCTGACATCCAGTCTTACCAAGGGATATCGTGTTACCCAGTAACTGGGTTGTGGAGGTCAGATAGGCTGTCGCTCCATGTAAAATACTGGTATACAGCTGCATCTGGTTAGTCTGGAAGCCGACCCCAACGTAGTTGGGAAAATCCTAGGCAGATGATGACGATTTTGGATTGAAACTCAAAGTAAAGGGTTAGTGTACCGTTAATTTGTATCGGGATTTTTTTTTCTAAACGTATTTTGGTAACAACCAAGTTCTGAGAAATATGTTCAAGAATAACATATATTTTTTCCGCTACCACAAACTATATAGATTTGGCAATTTTTTGTTTAAGACAAGCCTACTTTTATCATTTGCCTCTTGTCAGGGCCTTAACCTTAGATCGACCCATGCCGCTGTCATTATTTAGCCACGAGCCCCAAAATTATGTGTGTATGCTAAAAAAAATCTTGTCAATTCAATGTAAGAAGCAGATTGCAAGAAAACTTATCCACCCACGAATTTGAGAGAAAACTTGAATAATTCAAAACGTGTCGTTTCAGGTTAACTTACTTAACTTACAGACCTGAAGGCTGAAAGTAGATTACATCGGTACGTGCCTCTTTAAATTCGCATCAGCTTTCCGAATTTACGGATACCTACCTGCCTTAGAAAATAATGCAATAAAACCTAGAGACAAGCATTTAAATTATTAAGTTGAAGCAAGCGGGCTTGCATAATAGCAACAGCGTATAAATAATGTCACCAACTCTTATACTTAATAATACTAATAATAACCCCACCGTTGACGTCGTGGTGGTGCTTGCGCGCTCCTGAAATTCTAGGTTTGTGCTGGTAGAGTTCACTTTGCCGAAACAGGTCTAGGGTGAGGAGCCAGATCAAGATAGATACATAAACCCGCAGGGAAGTATGTGGCGAGCTGTTGGAGAGCTTAGTAGCGATCCCACGGACCCTATCTCCCGGTAGAAGCTTTGTTCCTCACCTCTGGCTTGCCTTTATTGGCCGGCTGGAGTGCACACTGACGAGGAACAGATCTCCCACTTCTTTATTGCCTTTATTGGTCGGCTTGAGTGGGCTTTCGCAAGAGCAAACGTGCTCGGTCAAGATCTGGCTCTGGGATTTTCCTGATAGCCATGGAATGCCTCTCCGCTCCTCAAGCACCTCGTGGCATGTTGCCCCCGTATCGCTAGGTCACTATGCGCTAGCGACAGTTTTCATGGGCCCATTAATAAGTCTGCAAGTCACCCCTGCCATTTTATCCGAGTATGTTTTATAACATTGGTCAGGCAGACCAAATCTGGATAAAATACGGGTAGGTACTTTCTGTACAAAACATGTGCTTCAAAGCGGCGACACTAATCTAAAAAGCTATCCCTTGTTCATAATAAATGAGTCCCCAGACGTGACGTTCATTTGTTAAACGGGTTAGTTTTTAAATTATGCTTGACTAAAGTGTCAAAAGGAGATGTGGGCACATCATGTGCTACTTGATGGACCGACACTAATTTTCCTTTTAGCATCATTATTTCGAAACTCTAACAGTATGAAAGTGCAAATCCGCTCTAATAAATATCGAGTTAACAAATCCAACATCAATCCGATGTATGGGAGAACATGTTTTTCAACTACAATGTTAAGTTTGTTTTTGGGATAAATTCATCCCAAGTACGGAACCCTTCACTCTGCGTGGTCAGACCCGCACTTGGCCAGTTTTTTTAAATAACACTAAATATTCACATTCTTTCGAAGTGAACTCAACGGAATAAAAGTAAGGGCCGATTTCACCGATCGTATTATAAAACGCGTTTAACTCGTTTTATGTCCAACCAATTTCATCAGCTTCATTTTGTTCACGTTCACGAAAACCAAGTTTCCGTGGCATAGAACGTAAATGTTGTCCCATGAACGCAATTTGTTTAGCATTTGCAACATGCGATAGCGACCTACTGTGCTTACATTTTATTACCACGTTTTTATTAAGTCACTTTCTTGTTTGTCTGTCTGTCTGTCGTTCCGGGTGGAATCTTGCAACTCAAATTTCGAGCACTTCCCGATTAGCTATCCGGCTGAAACTTTCAGGGTAGCTCACAACTCGATGACAATGCATTCTAAATCTATTTATTAGCATGCAATGCCGACCTAACCTCAAAAAAACCATAAAAACCACTATAACTTGTAAAGGAAGCGAGATAGAGCAAAAATAATACTTTTTGGGGGCTTCTTAAAGGGGATTCACTAATCATGACATATCGATCGAGAGGTTCGCAAACCTGAAAACATAACCTAAATATTTCATTTTTTTGCTTTTAGCTTTCAAAGATCAGCAGCAAAAACTGTTATTATGAAGTTGATGATACTGCTCATTCCCATCCCAGTTTTCGTTATAATATAGTCTTAACAATTTTTTCATTTAAATTGCCCAAATACTAACAAAAAAAATCTTAATATTAAAAGACAACAAACAATATTTTAACACGACACTGACAGCTCATGAACTCGTTTAGAGACTTGGACGCCGGAAATCGGGCGTTCAGAATTTAAATTAGTTTAAGCTTCAACTGCGTTCACTTTATGTTGGTGAAATTAAAAGTGGAGTTCTAAACTCAGTTAAACGCTTGATCTGAGTTCAGCGTGAATTGATCACGTTTAATTTCGTTGGTGAAATCCGCCCTTAGTTTTATTCTGTTGAGTTCACTTCGAAAGAATGTGAATATTTAGTGTTATTTAAAAAAACCGGCCGAGTGCGGGTCTGACCACGCAGAGTGAAGGGTTCCGTACTTGGGATGAATTTATCCCAAAAACAAACTTAACATTGTAGTTGAAAAATATGTTCTCCCATACATCGATATCGTCGGTAACTTTTCCAACTGCAAAGGTACTAGTATTACAAAAATACTTTCAAAGTTACCTCCAACCCGAACAATAAACCGCTACCGGTTTTTATCAGTAGTGAAAATTTTATGGTTTCGCGTTTTCGTCTAACATAGTAGGTACCTACTTAACATGAATCCTCAACTTTACCATATATTTACTTCATTATATTAATGTTCATGCTAAGCAATTTCAGGTATTGTAGACTCTTATAGGTATACTTTCAAATATTATTAATAATTATATAACTACAGGCCTCTTTTTTGATCTATCGAAAGCCTTCGATCTTGTGTCACATGACATATTGCTACAAAAATTGGAAGCTGTTGGTATTAGAGGACCGGTACTTCAGTGGCTGTCGTCCTATTTAAGCAATAGAAAACAATGTGTCATCATCAATAAAAAAAATGAAAATAATGTAATAATATCTTATTCATCGGAATATAAACATAATAAATATGGCGTTCCACAGGGAAGTGTGCTAGGCCCAATATTATTCCTCATTTATATAAATGACATCATAAAAATAACTAACCATAAATGCGTATTATTTGCTGACGATATTTCTATTATAGTGACATCTAATAAAAAACTAAATACCATTTCAGAACATGAACTTGACATTAATAATACAATTGACAACTTATTGCATTGGCTTGACATTAACCATTTCAAAATAAATTTAGACAAATCCGTTTACATCCAATTTAATCGATCAAATAATTACAAAAATGACATTAAACTCAATATTAATAAAATCAATGAAGTAACGTGTACCAGATTTTTAGGTGTAATAATAGATAAAGACATTAACTGGAAAGAGCACATAGACAATGTTAGCACTAAAATTAATAAATTTGTTTATGCATTAAAACAAGTAAAAAATGTAACTAATATAAAAACTGCTGTAATGTCATACCACGCGTACGTCGAATCGTTGCTACGTTATGGACTAATAATGTGGGGTAACAGCACTGACTTCCAAAGAGCATTCATCGCTCAAAAAAAGTGCATGAGAGCAATTTGTGGACTTAAGCCCGAAGACTCATGTCGACCAATATTTAAAAAACTTGATTTGTTACCGTTACCGGCGCTTTACATTTACGAAATATGTGTGTTTGTTATGAAAAATAAGCAACTATTTAAGACTGCAAATGATGTAAATCCTCGGAACCGACGAGATCCATATAAGCTGGTGTTAAATGATTTGCCTAGACTGTCTAAATACAATAGTAACTGCTTGGCAATGTGTGTGTGCATTTATAATAAAATGCCAATGCATTTCAAAGCTTTAAATACAAAATTATTTAAAATTAAATTTCATAAGTGGTTACTCGAGTGTAGTTTTTATAATCTAAAAGAATTTATAGATAAAAAATGTTGATGTTTATAAAAAAAAACGATTGTTGTTGCTTAACTTGTCTTTAAAATGTTGTATGCTATGTTTTATCCTAGCTAAACATGCTTGTGCCTCAATTTGTATTTAACACCCCTGTATACCATGTTTTACGCAAATAAATATTCTATTCTATTCTATTCTATTCTTAATGCTGAAATATACCTTTTTGGCGCAGCCGTGAGGCACACACTATTGCTGTTAGAACATTATTTTCACTTTTTTATTTTTATTTCGTGTTTCACGAACTATAAAAGTTATTCTTTCTTTCTTTTCTTTTATTTTGCTTATAATACGTAAATAGCTTTTGTTAGTCGCCTTTCATTCCTCCTCTCAACATGACCAAACCATCAGTCTAAGCATACTATTTTCAATTTTTGCCACTACTTTGTATCTTCTTTTATAATCTTCAACATTCATAGTTTGTGTAATCTACAGAGGTAATTGACTATATGCATGTAATTTATATTTAATATATTTTTTAATACAGTTGCTCAAAAAGTGGTGTATTGCAGGGACGTATAGCGTTCGGGATGTGGGCTATTACATACTAGTGTTTTTTTTACCTTTCCCGAACTCGTGCGTCTCTTTCCCAACTGTCAAAATAATGTCTATTAAAAAGAAAAACCAACCATGAAGTTTTTACTAAAGAGTTTTTGTGATTCATACAAATACGTATATTTCTAAAAAGAAGCTACTGATTTATTTCAATATCAGATTTAATGATTTAATTGAATGAGTTAGGTTAGGTTTCATTTCATTTCATCTCATTAAATTTCATTTTCATTTCATATCAATAAAAAAAATATACTGAAGACTAAGCTGTATGGATAGTTCCCCTTGCCTACCAAAATGGGTAAAGAAAAAAAAAAACTATGCTTATATTCTACGGTTGGCGCCATTTTCCAGAAATTTTCTTTGCGAGTTTAGTTGTTTGTTGCACAAAATGAGTAATTTCGACACTATTTTTTTTTAATTAACACCACCGGAACTCAGTATAATTGCACAAAATGCTTCGGACAACATTTTACCGGAAAAGTCAAAAAGTCGTTACATATCTACATACGACGAATTTATTGCGTGGAGAGAAGAGAAAAAAGCAAATAGTTTTTCAGAAAATGTTATGTAGGCATACTTCTCCGAAGTCTCAGAAAAATTAAAACCGTCTACGTTATGGTCGAGGTTTTCGATGATAAAAAGTATGCTGAAAATAAGGAACAACGTGGATATAAGTGAATACCCAAAATTAAATGCTTTCTTAAAACGACAATCAGACAGTTTTACAAGTAAAAAGTCGAAAATATTAACATCCAATGAAGTAGAAAGGTTTTTGAACGAAGCTCCCGATGATCGTTATTTAGCCACAAAGGTAATTTATTAATAAGTACTTATATTTTTCTTTAGTATTCAGTTTACGAAATCGCAAAATACAGTCAATACATTATTTAAAAAAATATTAATCAAATCCCTTTTTTTGTAGGTTGCTCTGATTTTTGGCGTTGTTGGAGCTTGCCGCAGAGAGGAGTTAGCCCATATTACTTTAAAAGATATTAAAGCCCATGGAAAAATGCTACTAATCAAGATTCCGAACACAAAAAATAAGATACCGAGAAGCTTTGTTGTTGAAGGAGATTTTCTTAGAATAGTGCAAAAATATATAAATCAGCGGTCACAAAAAGGAAAAACCGTTTTTTTCAAAATTACCAGAAAGGGAAGTGTACACCTCAAGCAATCGGGATAAACAAATTTGGTAATATGCCAAAAGAAATAGCTACGTTTCTTGGTCTGCCGGATGCTGAGTATTATACTGGGCACAGCTTCAGGAGGACCTCTGCTACATTATTGGCAGATTCAGGAGCCGATTTGACGTCCTTAAAGCGACTAGGAGGTTGGAAATCAGACAAAGTTGCAGAAAGCTATATTGGTGATTCATTAAACAACAAACTAGAAACTGGGAAAAAAATCACACAATCCATTAATTTGAGGTCCAGTCCGTCTCCTTCACATGTTGAAGAGAACGTTCGTCCATCCTTTGATAATGACCTTCGTTGATAATGATAATTCATCAGATCCAATTCCATCAACTAGCAAACGCCATTGTATGACAAATATACATGAACAATCATACGAAATTAATAATAGTTTGTCTCAAACAGTAAATATGCAACCTAAAACTTCCCCAGAATAGAATAGAATACTCTTTATTATGTACACAGTAAAAAAACAAAAACACACACACACTTCACATCACACACACACACACATTCACACACACACACACACACACCACACACACACACAGGTACAAAAAAAATAGTACAGTTAAAAAAACTGTACCAATTTCAATGTACATGTGTACTATAACTTTTATAAGAAATAAATGATTAGTTAGTTGAGTTTATTGTGTTTTTATTATTTTATTGAATTGCTTAATTTTTTCGCAACTGTATTAAAAATAGTCGTTCAGTACACCTGCGGAACCGTCATTGCAACTTGTTCCGACTGTCAACCATAGCCATTTGTCGGAACTCTTTGCAATCCACGAAAATTTCCACAGATTACATAGGTTAATGATACAGAGTAAAATATAATATACACAATATTTAAGTTAAAAAACAGAAAAAAGAGTATGCACTTATCTCAAACTAAAACAAATGGTAATTGATTTTTGAAATGGTTTTTGATTTGATTACAACGAAAACAAAAAAAAAAGACACTACATCACGCAAATGCAGACAATCTACAAAATATTTTTTTAAAATTTTGGCTATTTATAGCGAATATTATCCAAATTTACAAAATGTGATCATGTGTGAGAAACATAACTGGTGAAATGGGAGTGTACCCTAGTATAGGTACACACCTCTGGCTAACCTTTCGGAGATTACAGGCGTAGTGTTATGTTATGTTAGTATAGAAAATCTGAAAAAACAAATTATACAATGTTGTCCTAGTTAAAGAATTAATACGAAATACCAGAGGTCCTAGACAAAGTAGCATTCGATTAGCTAGTTGAAAAGCCAAAAATGTATGGCGTTGATATAAGCTATCGAAATGTCACGTGATCAAAGGTCAACGAATAGAAATTAGCTAGACAATGTTATCATCATTCGATTCCATGAAATGAATCGACAGCATCGAACGATAACTTCCTTAGAGATGCGTAGCCAAGTGGCACTTTTTGACAAGCGTTATCGCCTGCCAATCAAACTTCGTTATCGCTGAAGCGAGAGCGATTGTAGAAATAGAATCACTCCGCCCTCAGATACTAAAAAATATTGTTTTCCTTGAAGGATGAAGAATAAACACGTTTTAAACTTGCTTCATGAATTCTTCATATAATTATTTACTAAAAGCTAAAAAAACCGGACAAGTGCTAGTAGCGCCCTAAAGGTCCCGTCACAAAGCTGTGCCCGGCTGTCTGCGGCTTTACTCAAGTGTTACAGCATTCTAGATTGAAGGGCAAACTTGGCATTGTAATTGGAAAACATGTCTACATTCAGACTGCAAATGTAATTTTCTACGCACAATATTGAGAGATTTACCATGTTATTTTAAGACCATAGACTTCTTATAGGTTGTCCAGTAATCTTTATGTAAAGAACTTTATTTATATTTTTTTTTCAAAATTTTCGCTGGGGGATGGTCAATTTTCATCTAATTTCTTAAATAACTTTAAAACTATTTATTTATAAACGATGAAAAAGATATATTGAAACCCTTACCACCAAGTACTTTCATTTGACATGTCACACGGTACAGCTTCTCCAATTTCTTGCTAAAGTTTTCTAATTTGTCTCCAAATTTTCAAAATTAATTTTTGTTCCAAATTTAAACTTAATGAGTCCAGTAGATTTGGAGCAAATTGGCTGTGAAAAACGAACAGACGGCCAGATAGACAGACACACGAGTGATCCTATAAGTTCCGTTTTTTCATTCAAACTTACGGAACCCTAAAATTGGACAATTGTCCACTGTTGCAAAGCTTTCGATTCCAAAAATTCGTTTAAGATAAAACAATAGAATTGGGCACAACAAAAACCTTTTATCGTTATTGGCTGATAAAAGGAACTTTCAATCGTGAACAAAATCGAGCAGTTTTGCAACAGGCAGTTCGATGATCTTAGGGTGAATTTCACCAACGGAATTAAACGTGATCAATTCACGCTGAACTCAGATCAAGCGTTTAATTGTGTTCAGAACTCCACTTTTGATTTCACCAACATAAAGTGAACGCAGTTCAAGCTTAAACTAGTTTAAATTCTGAACGCCCGATTTTCGGCGTTGAAGTCTAAACGAATTCATGAGCTGTCAGTGTCGTGTTGTTGTGTGTTGTAGAAAATATTGTTTTTTGTCTTTTAATATTTATATTTCTTTTGTTAGTATTTGGCTAATTAAAATTAAAAAAATGTTACGACTATATTATAACGAAAACTTGGATAAGGATGAGCAGTATCATCAACTTCATAATAACAGTTTTTGCTGCTTATCTTTGAAAGCTAAAAGCAAAAAATCGGTTGTCTGTAAAGTCGATTTACTGACGATAGTTGAACGTGACAACGTCATAAGAATCGCCGCAATTATCGTTGCTATAAATAATTGACACCACATTCACTTTTCACTGCACTTCATACTTGACGAAAACATGTAAATGTGTTGTATAGCAGCTGTCCACGCGGACGCATCGCTCACTCAAGTAGGAGAGAGACAGATGTCGAACGCTGCCGAACATGGAGGCCGATTGTGCCTCTTTGTCGCTAGTTCCGCGCTCTCGCTTGCACTTCAAGCCTTAAATGAAACGCCTCAGAGCGAGGTAACGCAGCATGAGAGGTAACGCTGCATGAGAGGTAACGCCACATGAGAGGTAACGCCGCATGAGAGGTAACGCCGCATGAGAGGTAACGCCGCATGAGTCATGTTTTTTCGTCGCCGGCTCCATCAAATTATAAGACGATGTCACGTCAAAAAAAAATATTTAGGTTCTGTTTTCAGGTTTGCGAACCTCTCGATCGATGTGTCATGATTAGAAATCCCTAAAAAGGTATTATTTTTGCTCTATCTTGGTTCCTTTACAGTTACAGTGGTTATTATAGTTTATTTGAGGTTAGGTCGGCATTGCATGCTAATAAATGGATTTAGAATGCATTGTCCTCGAGTTGTGAGCTACTCTGAAAGTTTCAGCCGGATAGCTAATCGGGAAGTGCTCGAAATTTGAGTTGCAAGATTCCACCTGGAACGACAGACAGACAGACAAACAAGAATGTGACTTAATAAAAACGTGGTAATAAAATGTAAGCACAGTAGGTTGCTATCGCATGTTGCAAATGCTAAACAAATTGCGTTCATGTGACAACATTTACATTCTATGCCACGGAAACTTGGTTTTCGTGAACGCGATCAAAATGTAGCTGGTGAAATTGGTTGGACGTAAAACGAGATCAATATTGACATTTGAACTCGTTTATGCAGAACTTAGTTTTCTTAAACGCGTTTTGTAATACGATCGATCGGTGAAATCGGCCCTAAAGTAATATAACACCGGTACGCATTATCAGACTAGAGATTCTAATTCTGTAAATACATATCTGTTATAGTCGCGTATTATATTTTGGGTAAGATAAAACCTGATACTGAAATGCAAATTGCAAAAAACGTAAGAAAATTTGAATTTCGCGGGATGCAGCTGCGGAGTCACCTTAAATAAGGTTCAACTAAACAATTCAAATGAAGGCTGATTCGTAAAATCGCTCTATAAGCAAACGAATGTATACAGGAGACTGAATAAAGTTTTGTCGTGATTGATCAGCAGGCGAAGCCGACGTCTTACGATTCGTATTCCGCCGGCAACATCAGCTTACTCCGGTTATTACTTTAGATTCAAATACTATGCTACAGGCATTAATTTAAAATATCACGTTTTCTCAAGTAAAAGCACTCTGCATAACAAAGAGGACCATTTATAAAGACCTGAGACATCGTTACTTTGTTATAATGTCGGAACTGATGCAAATAAAAGTGTGTATTTTTACAACCTTGCGCTCTTCCAAGTTTTCCTTCCAACCTTTTGAAGATGAAGCTTGGTAGAATGTTTTAATTATCACAATTCCCTGAGCGGTCTATCCGCTCATTAAGCATACCAGGGTATCTGTTGTTATAAAATCTTAAAATAGCAATATGAATAGCAACATCTTGGCCTTCAGTCTAAGAACCTTCAACACTGTCTCACTTCAGTTCATCCAGTGCTTACTAGGGTTTCCAACCAGGATGATAAAAAAGTCGCCGAATGCATTGCCTCTTTCTTTTTTTGAAGTCGGTTTATTTTCCCCTTAAATACTGTATAGATAGATACTGTTCAGTAATAAATAAATTAACAAGTGCATGTCGGACGGACTACGCACAATGAAGGGTTCCGTAGTTTAGATGAATTTGTCCCAAAAACAAACTTAAAATTGTAGTTAAAAAACATGTTCTCCCATACATTGATAAATGTCACAGTCGATTCTCCAACTGCAAATGTAAGTTGGTCGACTATTACTCGTTAACTTGGTAAGCCTACATAGCTGTGATAGTTTTCCTTTTAATTTCGCTATCTCAGTCAGACAGACGGACATGGTGAAACTATAAGTGTTCCTTGTTGACTACGGAACCCTAAAAATAAAGCAAAATAATGTTTTTGACAACCATCCAATAGTAGGTACAGTACTTGTTTTTTCCTTGTTCAATCTCGTATTTGATGCCACCAGCTGCATCAGACTGCTTGAAAATTGAGTTTGTGTTGAACTTTTTAGTTACAGTCGGGCTTTTTGATTTTTCACTTATTTATATTCAACATCTGAGTGTGTTTACTTATAATTTTGGAATCTCAATTTGATACCTCACATGGTCACGGCACATAATTTTTTTTTCATGACATTTCTATATTGATGTGTAAAATCCGCCACTTTTATTTTATAAAAACAAAACCTTATTTCAAATCCGTCTAGCTGTTACGATGCTTCGAGGGTATAAGGAATCCCACATACAAACATACAAAGATACGCATGAAAAACATAACCCTGTCTTTGCACAGTCAGGTAAATTCTGATAATTTTACACTGTTTTGTAAAAAAAAATGTTGGCATCCCTACCTAGTGCCTGCCTACATAGGTCCATTAGTATTCAACATCCAAATTCAGCGAAAGGCCTATTTAGCTATATGTTTATACAAATATCATTTGATGACTTCTTCCACTAGAGACTCCGTCACTAAGAGCTATAAACCAGGAATTCTTAGCACGTACTTACCTACGTCAACCAGATGAAAACCCCTGAATATAAACCATTGACTATTTATATCTATTACAAACAAATAAAATTAAAGTGTCTGTTTGTATTTTTAAAATGATTGTCTGCTTGTTCCGGCTAATCTCCGAAACGGCTGAACCGATTTTGACAGGACTTTCACTGGCAGATAGCTGATGCTTTAAGGAGTAACTTTTTTTTTTGGGTGGGAAATTATCAAATAACTTCTCCCGCTCTGGGCGGAGCGGGGGGCGTGTCAGACTTCTACTGACTAAAACCTACCTGTGTTTCTTCAGATCCCTGTGTCAGGGCCCCGATATCCCTTTCGGACAAACTCGTTACCCTGGCAGATATTGGCCCTTTCGGACCCCGTCAATTGGTGCTGACATCTCTTTGAGGCGCGCGTAGAACACAACGCGCCGTCGATCTGGGCCTGGTCCTTATCGGACAGCGAGCTACCCATCGCTCACCGTCCGCAGTCCCGCGCCTATGGTGGCTGGAAATCGGCTTGCGACTCCCGACGCCCGGGGCGTCTCCTGCGGCGACTAAGGGCCCGAGGGCGCGAACCTTGCCTCACCCTCACGCGTTTGCCTCCTCCTTCGCGAGCATTACTGTTTCGTAAAAGGGGGTGACGGCCTTCCATGCACTCTCGTTCTGAACCATGGCCTGAACCAGGGCCGGACGCGAGAGATCGCCGCCGCCAATCGCCTCCGTGAGGACCGGCGGTACTCCGCCCATGCTAGGCAGACCTCCACCGTATGCTCCACCGTGTCCTCCGGGCGATCCACACAGTGGTGACACCCGGGCGTTTCCTTCCGCTTTATTCTGAACAGGAACCTCCCGAAACAAACGTGTCCGTTGAGGACCTGCGTCAGGTGGAAGGTGAGGACGCCGCTCCTCAAAGAGGGGACTTATCGCCACAATTATGGCGTGCCCAGCACTGGGTTACGACAATCGCACTCTCCATGTCGCCATGAGATCCCACCGGAGCTCCGTCCGCTGTGCCGTGATTTCTTGCGGCAGTGGAGTTACGCCCGGCGTTCCGCCTCTCTGCGCCACACCCAAATGAGCGCGAGGACTTTTGCCTCCAGATCCCATGGCGGCAGTCCGGCAAGGAGGCTCGCCACCGGGAGACCGTGCGGTAATCCCATACCAGCCTGATGGCCATTACCCTTTGGGACGCGTTCAACCGCTGGGCTGTTCGCAGCCGTAGAGAACGCGCCCACACCGGTGCCCCGTAAAGGGCCATGGACCGCACGATCCCCGCGTAGAGCCTCCGGCAGGAGGCGTTTGGACCCCTTAGATTGAGCAGGAGCCGCTTCAAGGCAGCCCCGGCCCGCCGGCAGCGTAGCTACTACGCTGACGCCGCCAGGGAGATGGGCGCGCAGCACCCAGTTGTACCCGAGGTCCCACAGATGCGGCCCCAGGACCCATCCTTGTGGAACACTGCACGACAGCTTTCGCTCGTTCCACTCTCCTTGGTGACTGGGGTAGATGATGGCCCTGTCCGTCAAATAGGTCTCGACCACGCGACAGAGGTAAGTCCGGTGATACCGAAGTGCCTCCTTGATGCAATTTCAGGGCAGGGTATTGAAGGCATTGGCGATGTCAAGAGAGACTGCCAAGATGACCCCACCCCGGGCCACAGCATCCCCCGTCGTGAGGGCTCGAACGCACATGATAGCATCTACCGTAGAGCGCCCCTTGCGGAAACCAAACTGGCTCTCCGCCAAATCCGGCCCCACCCGCACCAGGCGCCCGACAAGGGCAATAACTCTTTCAAAGAATTTGCTCACCTTGTCGAGCAGCAGAATCGGCCAGTAAGCAGACGGAGAATCCGCTGGGCGCCCCGGCTTCTTAATAAAGACCAGTTTCCCCGTATTCCATCGAAGTGCGAACTGGCCCCTCTCCAAGCATGCGCTTAGGAGCCCCCTTAGTCGAGGCCCGAGAGCCTCCAAGGCCAGAACCCAGACTTTTCCAGGCAAGCCGTCGGGTCCTGGGGCGGTATTCTTGGCATTCAGCCTACGTACCGCCACTCTCTGATCTACCTCAGTCACCTCCTGAGCATCGTCGTCGTCGTCGGCGGTGTGGTCCGCATAGGGTACCGCAGGAGGCGGAGCCATAGGCGGGGGACTATGTTCCCCTCGCGAAGGGAACAGAGCGCTCACCACGTCCTCCACGAACTGGGGCCGGAGACTCTGCGTTAGCGGGAGAGCCCATGGGCGGAGTTTATCTCGCACTCCTTTGTAGGGGCGTTCCACGGGTCTCCGTTGAGAGTCTCCAGCAACTCCTCGCGGGCCAGTCCTCTGGCCCGCTGGATATCCGCGCGGAGGGCGGTCTTCGCCACTCTGTATCCCTCGTACAGCTCTGCCTGAATGGCTTCCGTATCCGGAGGGCGGATACGGAGCCTGCGGTGCCTGGAATGTCGGTGCCGCGCAGCAACGCACGCCTCGCGTAAAGCGGTCAGCTTGCGCGACCACCAGCAAACCTGGCGCTGGGCACGTCCGGACTGGACCCGGGGCATTGCCACGTCATAAATTTCGGACATGGCCTCCCGGAACCACTCAGCCTCGTCGTTGATGTCGGCAGGCCTGTACGATGATGCATGATCGAGGCGTCCAGGAGCTCCCGGTCCAGCTGCTTCAGCGAAGGAATAACTTAGGCTACTTTTTAGAAAAACTACACGGGCGAAGCCGCGGGCTGCAGCTAGTATTATTATAAAGCTGAAGAGTTTGTTTGTTTGAGCGCGCTGGTCTCTGGAAATACCAGTCGGATTTGAAAATATATATTTGCATTTGATAGCCCAATTCTTGAAGAGGGTAAGGGCTCTTTATCATCACGCAACGACCCTTAGGAGCCGAGCAAAAGGAAAAATGTCGAAACGACGCGGCGACGGGTGAAACCACGAGGCACAGCTACGTTGTAATAATCTCGACGGCTCCAAAATGTCGGTCACATTAGGAGTGGCGATTATGCTAACAAAAAGCCTGGGCTTTGTAGTTGATTCATACACATATCATGCTGCGTCATCGTGTCATTCATGGTATAAGTTAATATCTAAAGCCTCGTATTCACTTAGCCGACAAATTAAAAGTTCCGTGAGTTGCGAGATGTCGCTTGTAATATCGAAGCCTTAACTCGACATTTCTGGTGGTAATTCATGATCTAAAATGGTACACAATGTGCTTCTTTTACAGTGTCGTCGACTAGTGAATACGTGGCAAAAAAATAATTAAGCACAACACACTAAACTTAAATCTAATATTATAAAACAATATCTTAATTGTAACACTAAAATATATATAGTATGTACAAGTTTAAAATAAAACAAAAAAACGGGGGAAGAGCTCAATGGGCATCAAAAATTTTAATTAAGGTTTTTATTAAATAAAGAACAATTTATTCATGATTATTTTACTTAAGGTGAATCCGCAGCTATGCCCGCGAAATTCAAATTTCCTTACGTTTTTTGCTATTTGCAGGTCAGTGTCAGGTTGTATCTTAATCACAAATGATTCGCGACTATAACACATATTTAGGTATTTACATAATTATAATCATATATAATCATTAATACAGCTACAGCAACAGCTGCGGATTTACCTTAAGCATTAACGAAAAAACTTTTCGTTTTTGTTGGCTCGATGGTAAACGACAAAAAATTAAAAAAAAAACTTTTTCCCCTAGAGGAAGATATTCTATTAAATATTAGATATTCTATTCTCGTTAAAATGACGGAGTTTTTGAGCAAGAGGAGTGAGAACAGATTTCATCAACTCAGTGTTGAAAATGTTAATAAATATTTTTTTTACCTTCATGAATGATTAGTACGTAGTCATTGGATACATGAAGTGGGCTACCTTTGTAAGACGATTAAAATGCCACGGTGTATAATATAACAAACAAATAGCTTAAGACATTTTATTTTTTATTTTAATTGCCCTTGACACTTCGTCTGAAACATCAGTGCATTCTATCTAAAAAAAAAAAAAAAACCATTAGTAAACCGCTAAGTGTAGTTTAAAATCGGTTTAAACCAAAACGCCGGTTTAAAACCAAATGGTTTAAAACGCTTAAAATCCGTTGTATCCCTCCTCTCCCTTTCCACTACCTCCTTAGCGACCATCACTTCCTCGCAGAAGGAGGCTACGGCGTCCCACGCGCTCACACTACCATGGACAGGACCATGTTTGAAAGCGGGAGAGTATCCGCAGCACCAACCGCCGCGACCAGGTCACGGCGCTGCACTGCCCATGTAGGGGATTCCTCAAGGGTGTGTTGCGCCGTGTCGTCGAGGCAGTTGCAATGGTGGCAACCGGGTGTCGGTTCCTGGCCTATGCGGCTCAGGTACTTTCCAAAGCACCCAGGTCCGGGCAATACCAGTGTCAGCCGGAAAGTAAGGGCGCCATGCCGTCTCTCCAGCCACTCCCTCACAATGGGTCTTACCGCCGCTATAGTGGCATGTCCTGCGCCGGGTTGCGCAAGTCGCAGTTCCCACTCCACCAATCAGGTCTGGCGTTGCTCAACCCAGTACACCTCGACATGACGAGGTATCAGGTGCTGGTTCTGCTCCAGCACGTCCCAGTGCCACCGATATAGTGATGCTAGGATTTTGGCGTCAAGATTCCAGGGTGGTGATCCGGCCAAGAGGCTCGCCGCTTCGAAGGAGACCGTACGGTATCCTCTAACATCCTGACGGCCAAACCACGTCCCCCTGTCGATGTTATTCAGGCGCCAAAAGATCCAGGTAGCCTCTATCTGTATGTTACAGTGTTTGTAGTCGAAGGGCTTTTATTGATTTTCATCCTTTGGAAAACGCTTGATACCGATCTGAATTCGATCTTTGGGCTGGCGCTTGTACCGATTCAGAATCGCATCAGTCGCGATTAGTGTGTGATATTCCAGAAATATTGCTCTCTTTTAAGTTAGGTGAATTATTTGATTTATTAGTAAACTTTAATTTTGAACTACTTGACGGGCGTGATCGCTGGACGTGGTATGTATGCGGGGAGTGTGTATCCTGGATAGGCATCCAGGGTTTTATTACTGGTGTATGTGTAGGTCTCCCAGTCCATGCGGCGCTGACGTCCTGCACCTATAGTTCCAGGTATCTTCGGGGCAGCCTGCTGTCTTTAACTTCTGTGTACCAGTTAGACGGGAAGAGTTTTAAGTTAATATTTAAAAAAACAATATAATACTACATATGTGACGCATCGTCGCGAACACTACTCCTACTACTCGTATTAATTACGTTTCACAACATTTGATTTACCAAATATAACTATTTACAATTCTACGACCGCTAAATTAAATTAAAAACGCTTAGTGTCCTATTCAAAATAAAATAGAGCTTTAGAGATATACAAATTTTGTACCATAAACAGCTGGTTTAACAAAGATGGTTCATAATTTTGAAGATACCTATGGCTTTCCTTCTTCCCGAATAATTTACACGATGTAATCACAGTCAGTCACGTGTTACAACATGTAGGCTTGCCGTGTAAACATGTTATTAAACGTGATTGTATTATGTAATGAGTTACTGTTGCCCTTATTTTTTTATAAATAAAAGTGTTATCTGCCTTATTTACTACTTTTCATGCCTGTAGCTATAGAGTTTAATCATTTACAGTTTATAGCATTGAGATGCAAACTGTTTTCTCTATGTGATTTATAATTCTTTTGAGAAATAAAATATCTTTAACCGTATTCTGTGTACCAATAAGTAGGAATTTCTACAAAAACCATCACACGATTGAATCGAACGTGCTTCTACTAAGAAAAGTAACAAATAGCGGTCGTCGCACTGCACGAAAGCGATAAAAGCGATACCAATACATCAAGTGTCGAGCTTTAAGTTCCTTCACCTAGGTGACACTTGCTTGAGTGAAGACAGGTAGGCAAATAAATATATACGTATAGATAGGTCCTACGACAGGAACTAGTTATGGAACCACAGCCCTTACAGATTTTGCGTGTATAAGCACTTTTGCCCAACACGACCTGTGTGGTCGCTGAGGTTGCATATTTGATAAGAATAAGATTGTTTAGTCTAAGTATTAGTTCATTAGCCAGTTCGTAAATTACATCCAAATATGTAAGACGTCTCATTATAGAGTTAAATCATTAATTCATTATTTTTATTTTTAAAAAGTCCTTTAAGGCGCTCCCAATCCTGACTGGCGCAGCCGGTAGGATCACTGAGGAAGCTGTCACGCGTTAAGTGATTTTTCGTGATTAGACTTTTCCCGATTTTCACAACGGTACGCGTGGTGTACGGCAAGGTGATCCAACGAACCAAATAAATATCGTCGGTGACGAGGAGTGCTGAGAGCTGATGATGGGCGTGGCAGGCTGGTGAGTACGACCTTTCACCTCCTTGATATCCGTGTCCATATCCTTTCGGTAAACTTGGAATTGGAAGTTTTCCATTTTGACTGTTTTATGGTTTTCTTAAATATTTAAGTATTTATTATAAGTGTAATTTAAGAACACTACTTAACATACAACTGTTTTTAAACACTAAATAGGTCTAAGTATTCATATTGAGTTCAGAAACACTTAATAACTATACTAGTAGTAATTATTGTAATAAGTAATATCGGTAGAGTTCATAGAGTTAATTGTTACTTAAGAAATAATTTAATTAAGTACCAAAATGTCAGAAATAAAACTTATCCCAAATGAATTGTACAAAATTCTACCCAGTTTTGATGGTAATAAACGTCATTTGAATTTATTCTTGCGCAAATGTGACTATATTATTGATAAGTTTAAATCATCAGAATTACAACAGGAATACTTAATGCATGTTGTGACTAGCCGCTTAACGTGTGACGCAGCCGCGCTTATCAGCGAGCGCGCAGACATTCATTCGTGGGCAGAATTCAAGGAATTGCTAGAGTTACATTTTGGCGATCCGCGAAGCGAAGAGTGTTTGGCTATCGAATTAGAAACCTTAAAGATTAAAAATAATGAGAGTCACAGTGATTTTTGTGCACGTATTCAAACAGTAAAATCAGTGTTGTTGTCAAAGGTTAACCAAATTGGTGATCAGAATTTGCGAGTAAGTAAGACTACTATTTATAACAATTCAGCCCTGCAGGTATTTTTATATAACTTACCAGAAAACATGGTACGCATTGTGCGTCTGAAAAATCCACGCACATTGGAAGAGGCCTTATCTATAGTTTTAGAAGAAGTTAATTTCTATGATCAGTATCAGATGCGCAGCAAAATGTTAAATCAAAACCATAATATTAAACCGCACGCTAGCGGCACCGTTGCGCCACAACCAACATTTAAATTTGGTTTATTCCCGCAGCCACCAGGTTTCAGGCCGATGCCAATGATGCAACAAAATCAATCATTTAAAAATAATGCTGATTACACACCTAAATTTAATTTCGGAATTCCACCTAATAGGCCAATTATCATGCCAGGGCACAATCAAGGCCAACTGGGTATGAGTAAACAAAATTTGGTGCCACCGCAATTTGGTTACCGACCTAATTTTGGTTATAGACCCTTTGGTTATCAACAAATGATTCCACGTCAGTTTGGTAGTAATAATCGTGCTCCGATTCCACAACAAAACACACAAAACAAACCTCAACCAGATATCACCGATGCTACTATGAGAACTGCTCCGCAAAGAGCAGCTCAGCAGGGTTTCCCTATAAATGAATTAGAACTCTATCCTTCTTATGATGACTATTTTACTTACCCTGCGGAATACGAATATTGTTACGATGTATCTGAATATGTCCCAAGTGATGGAAATTATTTTCCAATAGACTCTGTACCTGAAACCCCTATACAAGACTTAGAAAAAAACGAACAGATTAAAAATAAAGATAATACTACTGAACCAGAACAAGTAAAAAATTTTTACATGCGAGCCTCCATAGACCAGCACCTGAAAGAATAATATTAAATTATAATACGGTAAAATTAAAATTGCCACATATTTACATACCGGAAATAGACGGAAAATTCATGATCGACACTGGTAGTACTCGTTCATTTATACATCCTAGAATAGCGACTACCTTTTTTCCTAACTACATATCATACGAACCATTTGAAGTAGTAAGTACGCACGCTTCAAGTAAACATAATCAGGTATTGCAAATTCCCTTGTTTTCTGTATTTCAAAGTAAAGATCATCATAAGTTCTATGTATACAACGTAGACTCCTTATACGACGGGCTGATAGGAAACGATCTTTTAAAACAGTTAGAAGCTGTTATAGATTTAAAGAAACATGTTCTACTTACAAAGACAGCTAAAATACCTATATGCCTAGATACGGATATTAATATTATACATGTTGTATTACTTCCACCGAGATCAGAAATTAGAGCGAAATTACCAACCAATTTATTAAATGGTGTAGGAATATTAGATTATACGGAATTTGGTGTAGGAGTACGAATGCCTACTGCTCTTGTGAAATGTGTAAACGGTTTTGCAACTACCATCATACAAAACACTCTTGATAAACAGATAGAATTATGTGTCATCAAGCCATTCATAGTATCTAAATACGAGGAAAATGAATGCCATATAAATTCCATAGATGACCAAAATATAGAGACTGACCAATTGTTACGTGAAAATCTAACTAAATTAAGACTAGACCACATGAACGATGAAGAACAAGCATCTATACGACAATTATGTGAAGAATATAAAGACATATTCTATTGTGAACAAATACCTTTAAGCTTCACTAATCAGGTAAAACACTGTATTAGGACAAAGAATGAAGACCCGATTTATACTAAACCATATAGACAAGCCCCTGCTCAAGCAGCAGAAATTAATAAACAAGTTGAAAAACTTTTGAAAGATAACGTGATCCAAGAATCCTTTTCCCCCTGGAGCTCACCAGTCCATCTCGTTCCCAAAAAGCTAGATGCTTCTGGTGAAATTAAATACAGAATGGTAATCGACTATAGAAGACTTAACGACATTACAGTTGACGACAAATACCCCCTTCCTAACATTACTGACCTTTTTGACAAATTGGGCAAAAGCGCTTACTTTACAACGCTCGATTTAGCCAGTGGCTACCACCAAATTGAATTAAATAACGACGATATACCAAAAACTGCATTTAGCACCCAAAACGGACATTATGAGTTCTTAAGGATGCCGTTTGGACTTAAAACGGCTCCGGCAACTTTTCAACGAGCCATGGACAACATTATGAGAGGTCTCCAAGGAATACATTGCCTCATTTATTTAGATGACGTCATTGTCTATTCTTCTAGCCTTCAGGACCACCTACAGAAACTTAGAGCCGTCTTTGACAGACTACGACAGACTAACTTAAAAATACAACTAGATAAATCCGAATTTTTACGAAAAGAAGTTTTATACCTAGGCCATACGATAACAAGAGACGGACTAAAACCAAACAATGATAAAATAAAAGCTATTATTGATTATCCTCTCCCTAGAACGACAACAGAAATAAAAAGTTTTCTTGGGCTGGTCGGATACTATAGAAAATTCATAAAAGATTTCGCTAAAATCACCCAGCCCCTAACGTCTTGTCTAAAGAAACGAAACAAAATTATCATAGACCAAAACTACATAGATGCCTTCGAAAAATGCAAAGAAGTACTGACTAATACACCTTTACTACAATACCCTGACTCGACTAAACCCTACATTTTGACCACTGACGCCTCTAATGTGGCACTCGGTGCTGTCCTCTCGCAAGGACCTATTGGAGCAGACAAACCAGTCGCATATGCTAGTCGAACTCTTAGCGACACTGAAACACGTTATAGCACAATTGAACGAGAGCTCTTAGCTATTATTTGGGCCGTGAAACATTTTAGACCATATTTGTACGGACATAAATTCCAAATTTTTACAGATCACAGACCTCTTGCTTGGCTTTATTCCCTAAAAGAACCCAATAGTAAATTGACACGTTGGCGCCTCCGCCTCCAAGAATATGACTTCACAATTATTTATAAAAATGGCAAACAAAATAGTAATGCGGATGCATTGTCACGCATAAAACTTAATGCTATAGATTCCGACGACACGTCAATGAATGTTAACGTAGACGAAACTGAAATACAAAAAGTAATAAAACAATTAAAAGAACTTGAAAAATTTACAACGAAAGCTAAAATAGAAAATGACACAGAAATAGTAACTATTTCAGATTCTGACTCTGACGTGACTACACCTGCGGACCTATTTCAAGATAACTTCCCTATTCGTTCAGTAACCGGTAGCAGCAGAACAAGTACAGTAGCTTCCAACATAGAACCAGACTCATTGGGGATTCCAATCTTAAGAGAGGCAATTGACACCAAACCAAACCTGGTTTCAAAATAAAATACAAGTTCAAAATTTATCTAGAAAAAATCAAAAAGTTTTAGAAGTATTTCTTCCATTAGATATTGAAGAATTAATAAAGCAATTCTTAAAAGAATATGTTACACCCAAGCGTAAATACTTTATTTACTTTGAGAACGACATACATAGACGGCTGTTTACTAAAATTATTATAGAAATCTTTAAGAAAGATTCAGTACAGTTCTTCGAGTGTACAGACAGAGTAATATATATAGAAGATGAAAAGGAACAAAAGTCTGTTATACTAAAACATCACGAAGGTAAAACGTGCCATAGGGGAATTAAAGAAACTATGGTTAGAATTCGCAGAAACTATTATTGGGAAAACATGCAAGATACGGTAGCGGCAATTATAAATATATGTGAGCCTTGCAAACTAATGAAGTACGATAGAAAGCCCATAAAACCAATGTTACAATTAACACAGACACAAGATGCCCCTTTTCAAGAAATATTCATTGACTTATTTAATATAGAAAGTAAATATTACCTAACGCTGGTAGACGCATTCAGCAAATTAGGACAGGCTGTTGAAATTCCAAGTAGGCAAACGACAGAAGTAGCGCGAGCTCTATTAAAGTATTTTTCAATATACGGTGTTCCCAGGAAAATATCCTGTGACCCTGGCACTGAATTCAACAATGAACTTATGCGCGAACTTTTGTCTATGTACAAAATAGAAATTCACATAACAACGCCAAATAATCCTAACTCTACTGGCATCGTAGAGCGATTCCATTCCACCATAATAGAGATATATAGGCTTGCAAAGTATGAACGTAAATGTACAGATGCCGCTTCTGTCATGACCTATTCCATAATGGCATACAATCATACAATACACTCCACCACTGGATTAACACCTTTTGAAGTAGCATTTGGACACACTGACTCTAATAAAATATTCGATGTAGACTTAGAAAAAGCGTACACACAACAATTAGTTAAAGATCATGCAAAACGAACGAAATATCTGTATAAATACTTAGCCGAAAAGATTCTTAACACTAAACAAAGGGCTAGAGAAAAGAAAGGTGGTGAAAATGAGTTAAGCTTACAGGAAGAAGACAATATATTAAAGGACATTAATATAAGAAAAAGTAAAGATAAACCTAGATACCATAGAGCAAAAGTAACAGGAAAAATCAATAGGAACGTAGTACCAGTACAGATAGGTAAAAGACAAAGTAAAGTGCCTCTAAAGAACGTTAAACGTCCTTCACAGGTTGTGGCTGATCCTGGTGATCTTGAAACTGACGGTCAAGATCTAAGGCCTTCAACTTCAAGTGATTAAAAATAACCCCGGTATATTACCTGTTAAACAAGGACAGGCGGTAATAGAGAAAGATAAGTGGACCATAGTTAAGATATTAGATTTTAAGGCGATAGATTATGATTTAGTGTTAAATATTAATAGATACAAAGAATTTAGTAATATAATTGACATTCATAAGCCCTACGAGAATGAGTTCCAAAATATGAAATTACAGGTAGAATACTTACGCAATTCGACAGTCGGTAAATTCAGGCAGCTTATTCCATCAAAACGTTTCAAACGTGGCCTCATTGATCCCCTTGGCTCAATGATTAAAATACTTACCGGTAATCTAGCCCATGAGGACGCGATTAAGTACGATGATCAAATAAAACAGCTAAAAATTGGTCAAACACACGTGGATAAGAAAATAACTATAATTTCAAAAATGCTTGACTCTCTTACTAACAAATCTACATCTATACAGGAAAATACTCAAATATTGGATGAACGCATGGAACGCATAGAAAGAATAGTAAAAAACATAGGTACTAAAGAAAATAACTCTATTTACTCTATATATGTTTTAAGTATGTTTGATATGTTTATAAGTAATTTTAGGTCAATTTATACTGTTTTAAATGAGATCGAAACTGCATTATCATTTACGAAAGTGTCTGTTGTACATCAAACCATTGTTGAGCCATCTGAACTCTTAGCATTGTTAAGAAATATTTCTGAAACTGAAAGCCTAATTTATCCTGTTACAGAGAAAACGTTATTATTGCTAGAAAGAACTATGTCTGTTAAAGCTTATGTAAAAGAAAACCAAATAACATTCATTATGGAAATTCCATTAATAGATAAAAATACATACAATTATTTCAAAATTTATTCACTGCCAATTTTCAATGAAAACAAAACGACCACCATTATCCCTAAAAATCCGTACCTTATGGTGAAAGGTCCTACATACTTACCGCTAGCCAACCCATGTGAAGAGATGGCAGCCAACCAGTTCCTGTGCAAGGAAAACGATGTTGTATTGTATCCTGAAAGTACGTGCATAGAACAATTAATGAATTTTGCTTCAAACCTCAGTTTGTGTAAACCCCTCGCAATTAACCTAGAAAGCCTAAAAGTACAGCCTATTGACTTCTTTAACTGGATAATTTACACAAGAAATGAAATAATGCTTACCGAAACATGTACCAATGATGTTATCAGGAAACCGATAAAGGGCACATATTTATTGGAAATTGATGGAAACTGCAATGTCTACCTGAAAGACATTAAATTACACAAAAGGCATCATTATTCAGGAAAAATACAATATCGGGTAACTCCAGTCGCGGTTCTACCCAAATTAGAAGAAACATCTATTAATTGGAACAAAACAGTGAATCTACACAACTTAAACTTTGACGATTTAAAACATCTATCTTACACATTAAAAAGTGAAATAGTGGAAAGTGATAGTGCAGTGAAAACAAATAGTGTTAGTTTAGCAACTATATTACTCTATGTAATCTTAGCTATAGTATGTCTTAGCATAGTACTTTGGAGAAAATTATCTTGTATGCGGAATCATCGGAATCCAAATATTACCGATAATTTCGCACTTGGTGAGGGAGGAGTTATGGAACCACAGCCCTTACAGATTTTGCGTGTATAAGCACTTTTGCCCAACACGACCTGTGTGGTCGCTGAGGTTGCATATTTGATAAGAATAAGATTGTTTAGTCTAAGTATTAGTTCATTAGCCAGTTCGTAAATTACATCCAAATATGTAAGACGTCTCATTATAGAGTTAAATCATTAATTCATTATTTTTATTTTTTAAAAGTCCTTTAAGGCGCTCCCAATCCTGACTAACTTGAACAGAAAAAATATTCACCAGTCAGGAAGGTAGCGTGACAATTTTTTTTTTTTTTTAATTACGTAAATAACACCATAACAGCTTTAGTGTGCCAATGCGATGTTAATACAATAAAACATACATCATACTTATACTAATTTAACAAAAATAACAATAAAATGGCCTCTAAAAGTTTTCAATGCACTTCAGTGCTACTTCTGTGAACCTGTTCAGGCTGCACTGAAATATATTTTCGTCCATAGAAATAATATTTAATAATCTTATGGCTCGTGACAAGGGGGCAAACTTGTTTATTAGCCTCGTAACGCTGCTGAGAAAGTGGAAGAGATGACCACCAAAAAATAAGTTTAATTCCTATTTTAATGTGAAAAGTTACGTTGCGCAGAAACGAGATGTCAAGGACATTAGCTTAGCCGAAATATTGCTACACCCAAAGAATGGCGTTTTGTTATCATCTACTGACAAATTACACAAAAGGTTGGAAAGTTTCGGACCACGTTTTTTAGTCCCAAACGTTGTAGTAAACGAACTTTGTATTCAGCATGTGAATACAAAGTTCGACTACTACAACGTTTGGACTCAATCCTTTTCCCGGAAATAGAGGGTAAAATTATTTACTTCTTCTACGTAACGATTAAATAATTACTACTTATATTTTACGCTAGGAGACGAGTAATTGAATAGTATGGAAGAAAGGGACATGTTGCACCGACCCCAAATAAATAGGGATAAGGCAGGATTATGATAATGATTTTACGCTAGGCGCGATAGGCTTACCCCCTATTACATAAGACTTGAACATAACAGGCAAAATGTGGGTTACCTCTGGTACCATCTCCCTAACCCTTGGGAGATTACAGGCGTGATGTTATGTTTTTTGTTATTTTTTACGTAACGTTTTTAATTAATTGCTTGAACCCAAACATAGGTACACTGGAAATTCCCTCATATTAGTTTCCAAATTGGAAATGAAATTAATGCACAACACTAATTAGGATTGACTTTTGAAGTGTCAATTATATTACCCGCAGCTGACTACATGAATAAAAACTTTGTTATTTTGGTTTCAATTCTAGCTTTACTAATAAAGTTATTGATAACAACCTTGTTTTGCGGCGAGCTTGATTTTAGCCATTTCCATTTACCTACGTGATGGTGACGTGTTTTTTAAGTGTTGTGTAATCCCTGGTACGTATCAGTTACGTCCCTACTTAATAGGTACAACTGAGTAAGCTTGTTTTTGCTTACTGAAATATTAAAGTCGTTCTGTATAATGCTCTGCCGGACCTATTTGAATTTAATAGAAACGGTTTTTCTGTCTATACGTGGATGTGATATTCAACAAGTAATTAAGGACATGAAATAATCTCTTTGTGCAAGCACTGAGCAGTACCTACATAGTACATAGTCACTGTTACTTACCTAATGACCTTATACATATACACTACTATAGTGCCTATTGTTAAAAATAAACCCGGAGATACCTGTTACATTTCCAATTACAGGCCCATAGATCATTGGCGACTGTCATAGCCAAATTGCTGGACAGTCTGCTTGACAAACAGTAATCGAAGCATATTAAATTAAAAGACAGTCAGTTCGGCTTTAGACCAGGGCTCTCCACAGAGAGTGCTATTTTATGCCTTATGCAGACTGTACAGTACTATACTGACAAAAACACGCCTGTATTTGCCTGTTTTCTGGATTTGTCAAAGGCATTTGATCTCGTTAATTATAAAGCACTGTGGCGTAAGCTACAAAAAGAAAACACCTTGCCTAGTAGAGACATCATGAGATTGTTTAAATATTGGTATAATAATCAACAAAACGGTGTGAAGTGGGAGGGGTCTTTCTCGGGTGTGTATCGGTTGGAGTGTGGGGTGAGGCAGGGGGGATTGAGCTCACCTCGCCTTTTTCAATCAGTACATAAATCAGCTGATCATTGAGCTCAGCAACACTAATATCGGTAGTCATATAGATGGAGTGTGTGTTAATAACTTATGCTGACGATATGGTGTTACTGAGCCCATCGATCGGTGCCTTGAGGCGACTGGTGTCAATCTGTGAAGCATACGCGGTAGATCAAAGGCTCAAATATAACACAATAAAGAACGAAATAATGGTTTTTAAGGCAGGTGCTATAGGTTACCCAACTATACCAGAGATATCGCTCTGCGGAGCACCCTTAAATAGGGTGACCAATTTTAAGTATTTGGGTCAAATACGGTTACCGATGATTTCAAAGATAACAAGGACATTGACAGGGAATGTAGATCGCTGGCCAGCAGGTTTGCGCGATGCACAAATTCGATGTTTGGTTTGCGTGATGTACAGAGGCGGTCAAGATTACTTTGTTTAAATCATTTTGCTCTTTATTTTACACATCATGCAGCCTGTGAACTAGCCATAGTTTGCGTGCGTATAGCGATCTACGTGTCCAGTATAATAACGCACTCAGGATACTGTTGAGGCTGCCATGGCGAGGTAGCGCGTCAAAGATGTTTGTGGAAAGGCATATAGGTAGTTTAGCGTCATCATACGTAAAAGAAGCGCTTCTCTGCTTGCTCGTCTTCGTGGCATTACCAACACTATCTTGAGTTTATTCGCAGATAGATGGAAGTCTCCAATGCTGTGACATTGGATGAAACTTCACACCGAATAAAACTTGTATGTCTACTAAAACTGTATTTAAGACCATTGTTACTAACACTATGGGCGTAGCCCGAAATATATGCTAATTATTATTATAAGTACCAGCTAAACTAGACCGAATAAGCACAGGCGTTGATGACCAACGAATTTGCTTTTCGTCAAATTCAGACGAAAACTACATTAACTGTTTGAAATATTGATGGAAATCATTACTCACTTATGTGTTATACAATCTATTTATTTATTTTATTATTCATATACTCACAGTAAAATGCAGAGAGATATGACATCATTATAATTTAAGTACAAAGGTACTGCTTATTTCTTAAGAAATTTCTTCCAGCAGATCTGCGAGAGGAGAAATGAAAAAGAAATGTACACAATAGTGTGTGAGAACTAGAAGAGAACAATATGAATATGCGGAGTCTTAAACTAAAATGTTAAATATACCTATACTATACCATAACTATATAAATATATAAAATACCCACCGTTGAGAGGAAAGGTAAGTAAGTTTACTAAGTTTGAATAAGGAAACATTTATACAAAATACAAAAAAAAAAAAAATACAAAATGTTTATTTCAATAACTTAAAAATACGTTTACATTAGGTCTTTAGGGAATTTCCATTTAAGTAAGAAATATACTTGTGTTAGGAAGTTCCGCTCTTCCACTAGTTACAACTTCTAGTATAAGCTATTGAATAGACATTACATTTTAGTATGTATTAGAAAAAGAGTGATATAAATCAAAAATATAAAGAACGAAAAAAAAAACAAAAACAAAGTAATCATTAAATATAGACGCGCTGATTGTGTGGAGGTGTGTATGAGTAAGTGCGCACGCGTGCTCGTGCATGTGTTTGTGTGTGTGTGTGTGTGTGTGCGCGAGTGAGTGTGAGTGTATGTGTATTTAACGATAGTATAATATATAGATAGTGTATATATAAATAGCATATGAGTATGTTTATACTTAATGAAAATGAGGGAGAAGTAGTCTCAGAAGATATTTAACCGGAATTGTTAGTATTTATAAGCTTATCGTTTGGACTATATTCTCAATCTCATCGTAAGTTTTGGACTTTAGCCACTCAGTCAAAGCATTTTTGCAGTCACGACATGAAAGTAAATAAATATTTAATTCCTTGTTTATCAAGTTATATAAGTAAGAGGATTGCCTAGCGTATTGTCTCTTAGCAAAAGTTGATTTGACAAAAACATTAGGGATCATGTATTTCCTTCTCCCCTGTCGAGTCGTGGGATCGAAAGTGAGAGAGATTTATAAAGTCACGAATGCTAGGCGGAAGTGAGTTCCACAATCTTACAGCATGGACAGTGAAGAAATAAGAATAGTAGCTAGTTTTATGAGGATGAGAATTAAGGAGGGATCTAAGGCGTGATCTACACGGTGCGTCGTTAGGGCGAGCGTAAGAAAAACGCTCACGCAGGTAGGAAGGATAAGAAGGGTTGTGTAAGATGTTGAAGGGGAGACATAAAATCCGAGTGTTCCTGCGAAGGCGGATTGGGAGCCACTTGAGTTCCTTGGGAAGGTGAGAAACATGGTCATACTTTCGAAGACCGAAAATTCACAAGTTTTGCAAGCGCTCAAGCTTGTTTAGTAGCTCCTCAGTAGCGTTCAGGTAGCATGCGTCAGCATAATCTATAATCGGCTGAATAAGTGTTCGTGCCAAAGAAATTTTTGTCTTCAAGGGCATGAGACTTTGAAGGCTTTTCAGCGAATGATAGGAGAAATGTACCTTTCGACTGACCTCATTGACCTGATTACGCCACGAAAGATTTTTGTCAATAATGACACCCAGATCTTTAGCAGTTTTGGTATAGTCAATGCGAATACCATCGAGATATAAAGGCATCAGAGATGTAACAGCAGCCACATTGCGAACGAATCTGCTACCTATGGTCATGGCCTGGGATTTAGTCGGGTTCATTTTTAAACCAAATGACTCAGCCCAAACGCTCATGCAAGTCAGGTCATGGTTAATAGCAGCAATTGCAGAATCCGCGTCAGCTACATTAAAATGTCGGTAAAGCTGCAAGTCATCTGCGTAGGCATACAAACTAGAGGAGATTACTCTGGTAACGAAGTTTATGACAATAGAAAAAAGAAGAGGAGATAGAACGCTACCCCGAAAACACCCTCCGTGAGACTACACCAATTGGAGAAGGACTCCTCCAGGCGAACACACTGAGCGCGTCCCCGTAGATAAGCGCTGGACCAAGCTAAAGCGGAAGAAGAGAAATTGATAGATTTGAGGATAACTAGTAAAATGTGGAACCCCACTGAGTTGAAGGCCCTACTAAAGTCAAGTAATACGAGAACAGAATACTGAGAACAGTAATACAAGACATATCTCTGCAGGCGCAAAGCATAAAGAGAAAGAGAGAGAAAAAAAAAACCAAAGAAAACCTCATGCGGATTGACGCGGCATCGCGGGGGCGACAGTCAGCGCGACGGGTATCGTGCCCGCGATATCGCACCAGTCTGCACGAGCCTTTATCGTTTATTAGGAAAAGCCAATAAGGCTAGATATAAGACAGATAGACTACTAGAGCTACAACGTGTGTTGCTTTCTGTTCCGTGGTGCCTTAAATGCAAATTAAATAAGGAAATCAACACTTATTCCTACTTGCTTCAGTTAGTAATAGCAGTTTCCCGCTTCGTGTGAAGCTACAATGGTAACATCCATTTCATAAATAAATCTAAAGTAACAAAAATCGTATTCAATGATACCGCGGTCTATGATTTCGGGACGGTTTATTGCTTATTAATTCCATTAGAATATAATCTTCCCTTCAGGCAACGTGCGACCGTCGTCGTCGCGTTCATTTTGATTTAATATTTTTTCCTAGAAAAATAAATTAAAATATGGTATAGATGACACAAATAACTAGATATTTCTATAAAGTAGGTACTTAATACACATTCAACAATTCTACTTAAAGGAAATTCGATTAGAAAGAAACATACCTATGTATATTTAATAAATAATTCCGTTTATAAAGAAACATAATTAACCTTGCTTAGAAAATAATTATGAAAATAAATGATCCCTAGAGACCAGACGACACAAACTTAGGTATACAACATGCCCCAGAATTAACGCATAACCTCTTAAGGCGGAGATTTCTTAAAAAACCGGCCAAGTGCGTGTCGGACCACGCACAATGAAGGGTTCCGTAGTTAGGATGAATTTATCCCTAAAACAAACTTAACATTGTAGTTGAAAAACATGTTCTCCCATATATCGATATACGCCACGGTCAATTTTCCAACTGAAAATTTAAGTTTGTAATCGCAAAAAAGGTTTTTTTTATGTGATAAAACTACAAATTTACAATTTTCGGACTTTTTCCTTTACTTTTGCTGTGAGACCTTGCTGCTGCTTAAATTTCACGATTCTAGGTCAACGGGAAGTACTCTATAAGTTTTGATTTATGAGCGAGATATTCGCAATTTTTTTTTAATGTTATAAAATTACAAATTTACAATTTTCGGACTTTTTCCTTTACTTGTGCTGTGAGACCTTGCTTCTGCCCAAATTTCATGATTCTAGGTCAACGGGAAGTACCCTATAGATTTTGATTTATGTGCGAGATATTCGCTATTTTTTTTTATGTGATAAAACTACAAATTTACAATTTTCGGACTTTTTCCTTTACTTGTGCTGTAAGACCTTGCTTCTTGCCAAATTTCATGATTCTAGGTCAACGGGAAGTACCCTATAGTTTTGATTTATTTGCGAGTATCGAAAATATGTCGCAATAATGTCGCTTATATCGCCGTATTTTTTTATTGCGTTGACTTGGAAGCTTGATTTTTTTAGAGCTTTAAGGGACCATAGACTTACGTATTTGATATTAATTTCAACTTGATACCTCTACGCGTTCCTGAAAAAAGGGTCTTGACAGACTGACAGACAGACAGATGGACAACGAAGTGATCCTATAAGGGTTCCGTTTTTTTCCTTTTGAGGTACGGAACCCTAAAAATGGTCAAAAAGGTGGTTTTTAAAGCAGTGTATCTCTTAAACCGTAAATATTTTTTCCAAAACAAAAACAATATCATATTTTCAAGTCTTTTGTGCATACGTTGATGGAACTCAAAACATAATTAATCATAATTTAATACATCAAAAAAGTCTTCAAAGACAACTCTTAATTATTTTTAAAAGCAGTTTATCCCTTCGTTAACGGTTATAATTATAATTAAAAGTAGGTATAACATAAAATTGCAAATGCCAAACTGCATCCGGTGATGGATTAATTTTTATTAATTAGTTAATATCTAATTTTATACGATTTTATTTGCATTTTTTCGCCGTAAGTTGTATCATCGCGCATCTCTTTCTTTTGTATGTAATCTGACAATGACAGCGTTTTACCTGTTGTCAACCCCTTAAGGGGTCATTGTACTCATCATTATGAACAACTTTTACTATGGGACAAACCTGAAATCGCGAAAAAACATCTGCTGTTCCCTACATTTATGTTATTAGACTTACACCTGTTCTAAATAAAGGTCTGGTATCCAGTTGTATATTTTCATATTGAGTCAGTAAGCTAGTGCTGACGTTTTCTTTGGCCCTTTCTTCAACCATATTTACTAAAAACCGTCGACGATTCTATTTTTTCTGAAATAGAAAATGTAAATTTCAATAAAGCTGGTAGTTTCACGTGTAGATAATTATCTTTGGCTAAGTTTTAGTTGACAATCCCACGAGTTGGGAGTCCATATTTTTTTACAGATAGATAATATTATTAGAAGCCTCCACGTAAAGTTTTTAGTTCCGAAGATAAATGGTTTACGAGGACAAAAAAACAAAATCGCTTCATTTGGGTTAGGTTAGGTTAGAACAGTGACCAAAAATTGTCGTGCCGCGGTAGCGGCCGCCGAGCGCCAGATCCCCTCTATTGTTGGTAAATTCAGTTGCCAAAACCAAAACAAGAAACGTCGAAAGTTAGGTTAGAATATTTAAAAAATTATAGCTCAAAAAGTGGGGCTCCGCAACTTATCCTTTACAGGGGGAGTTCTACATACCCTCCCCCTCCTCCCCCACTCCCACAAGAAAATTCGAAAGTTAGGTTTGAATATTTAAAAAATCATATCTCAAAAATAGGGGGGGGTCCGCCACTTTTCCTTCACAGGGGGGGTTATACAACCCCACCTACCCCTCCCCCCCACTCTCACCCCTTAAATCGTGGGATTGTCAACGGAAGTCGTACCATTATCTTTTTACACGTGAAACTATATTAATGACTATCTAAGTTTGCGCAACTAGTTTCGTAATATAAATTCGGCTTTACCATCGGGTCCGGTATGCCACATCGCTTTAATAAGCCATCTATCTAACGTGCTTGATCTCATGAGCTTCGATGTAGATAAATTTGATCCATCCCATGCCCATATAAACAGCTCTAACTTAAAAATTGTTCAGTAAAAACACAACAACCTGTGTAGTTACTAGGATGAATATAAAATATAATTAAGATGAAAAGACTCCAATCACCACTAGCAAAAAAGTTCAATTTCATTTGTTTTTTAAAGAAATACGAATTAAAAAAATGACTCAGCTAAACAGACTCAACTACAAATTCCAAAAACAACATTGTAACTATTCTAAATAAAAACAAAAACTTTAGCCTTACTATCAACACTGGTTCAACTCAAAATGTAGCTTTAATTTACACAGCACTAACCATAAAAACGGCGACAACTCGAATTATGTTACTCCAATTTCCTGGTCTACCTAAATGATACGGAATCAACTAAAAATAACTCTAAATTGTTTACGACGGAATCATGCGTGCCACATGTAATACTGAGTGCAACTAGCGATGTCCCTGACTCCCTGTTTTGGTGGAGGTGGAACGGGGCTTACTCGTTCAACAAAAGGGGCTTTTAGCGTCATCTAGCGTAGAGTAGTGGAACAATTTTTGAATCTGTTTTATTGATCGCTAACGAGTGTTATGTTAGTGCCGTAAATTAGCACGAGTGCATTAATTACTCACTTAATCAAGGTGCGTAATTTACTTTTCTTTCAACTACCAATCGACCTACCGTGATAAAATATACCTACTCAAAATAAAAACTCAAGTTAATGAAAACAAAGTTTTTCACCAAGTCGGTTTTATTCCGCCGATTTTTATTTTCAGCCAGTATCTTTTTGATCTAATGTATACATTTTATATTAAACATAATGGGAGACATTAAACCTCTGTGGTAAATTTATATCAAAATAAAAAACAGTGCATTAATGAAAAACAGTGCAACAATGTGATTTCATAAAACATTTCTGCGCTGTTTTGGTTCTAAGCAAAAAATACGTCTTTTGTGATCAGTTTTGTAGTGATTAATGATAACATTACTACGTAGTTGAAAGAAAACAAACTGACTTTCGCATTGATAATATTTAATATTAGGATTAAGTATCTCTATTTTTTGAAATATAGGTAGTAGGCATACAAAAGAAATTACATTATGCTGTGTGCAAAAATTTTCGAGCACACTTCGCTCGCTCTACCATCCTCTATTCGTCTGCTGCTCTTCTTTTTTTTTGGGTGGTAAATTATGAAATAACTTCTCCCGCTCTGGGCGGAGCGGCAGGGCGTGTCAGACTTTTACTGACTAAAACCAACCCGTGTTCCTCCATTTGCCTGTGTGCCAGGGTCACGATATCACTTTCGGAAAAACTCGCAACCCTGGCTGGCATTGGCCCTAATGGACCCCATCAATTCGTGCTGACATCTCTTTGAGGCGCGCGTGGAATACAACGCGCCGTCGACCCGGGCCTGGTCCTTATGGGACGGCGAGCTACCCATCGCTCACCATCCGCAGGCCCGCGCCTACGGTGGCCGGAAATCGGCTTGCGACTCCCGACGCCCCTGCGGTGACTAGGGGCGTGAGCGCAACCTAACCTTTAATAGGCAGCGTGCGAAATATTACGACGTTCATTCCTTTCATGTAGATTTGCCACCCCGGGCCGGTCTTTTCTCCTTCATCCATTTTTCTATTAATATTATAAATGCGAGAGTACATAACTCTGTCTGTCTGTAACCTTTTTACCCTAAACCACTGATCCAATCGGTAGCCTGAGAGCTGGAGCCCATAGGCTATTTTTCACTCTGGATATTTTTATTAAAACATGATGAAATACAAAATACTCATAGACGAAGTCGCGGGCAACTGCTAATTACATCTCATCACGCTAATATTATAAAGGCGAAAGTTTGTGAGTGTGTTTGTTACTTCTTCACGCTTAAACGGTTAGACCAATTTTGATAAAATTTTGTATGGAGGTAGCTGACTCCCTGGATTAACATATAAGCTACTTTTTATCCCGATATTTCCACGGGATTGAAACTTACGCGGGTGAAACCGCGGGGCGCAGCTAGTAACTTATAAAGGTAATTAAAATATTTTGTTTAATAATTTCTAAATAACAACCATACCCTGCTGTACTGAAGCTGCCAAACTTTAACACAGCTAATGTGCGCTTTTTTAATTAATAACGTGTCGATATTATCGTGTACACACGGCTACACATCAAGCTATAATTTCCAGTATAAGCTGATCTCGCATTGTATAGGATTACCGTACAATGAGAGGTCAGCGTTTACAGGAAATGTATAGCTTGATGTGCAGCCGTGTGTACGTCCATGTCACGGCATCATGATAACGGAGGGAAGTAAAATGTAAGGAAATATTATGAAGACGCTTTTAAATTCCCGTCCACAATATAACGTGCAAATATTTCCATACATTTTATGGACGTCACGTTATAAATTATAAAATCGCATATTAACTATACATACTATATTATTATGAACCGGAAACTCGGATTAGTTTTGAGAGTAATATTTCAGTCATCCATTCACATAAAATTTTTACAAACATACATATTTTGTGACTTTTATATCATTTTCAATGTATCGCATCAGAATATTTATATAAGATTATGAATATTTTATGGCAATTAAAACGTCAGAAACACGTTGTATATAACTGTTAGCACGATAACAAATCAAATACTTTTTATATTTTCTTGATTTAAAAATTATATTTATAACTAGAAAATGTTAACGCGTACCTCGTTCCTACGCTTAAAGGCTCGTACAGACTGTTGCGATATCGCGGGCGCGACAAGCACCGACACAGACATTGTGCTACTAGTGTCGCGACGCACCCGTGATTTCGCGACAGTCTGCACGAGCCTTAAATTACACAGCTGCCCAAAAAGGAGCGTAATTTCCTTTGTTCACCGGTCACTGAAAACTGCTTCAAACAATTAATTTATTTCAAAATGTGTTGTATTAGTCCTATTGAAACTTTTCTCCTTCAAAAGTGCTATTAGTTATTTCAAGTTTCAGTTCACAAAATAATCATAAGTAAATGAAGTTTAATAACAGACTAATGGTTCAGTTAGTTTAATATTTTTACAATTAATAAAGTTAAAAAACCGAGTGATCTCGAGACTGGAAACTTTCAAGAGCTCGATTGGAAAATCGATGAGTTGAAAATCTGATTAGGCATGCTTTCAATAGGCTTATCCAAGGAATTGGTATTAATATTAACTTATAACTGCTGAATTGAGGCAACAGATAACATCGTATATACCTACATTTTATATATAAAAGTCAAATTTGTGTCTCTTTGTGTGATCGCGTTGTTCCTCTAAACTACGTAACGGATCTTGGTGGGTTTTCACTATCATTTAGGGAATTTATTCGGGAAGTTTTATTTGTATAAAACAATAATATAAAACTTATATAACAAAGAAATCTCGATGTTTTGTCAAGTCATTAAACAGTGCGAAGCAAGGGCGTATCGCTAGTATTACATAATATATAAATAAAATAGATGCCAATGTGACGGAAAAGGTATACGTGGTGGGATTCATTAAGTGAGACTACGTAAAGTTGTCAACATAAAAATATAATTTCATAAAAAAAGTGAATGGGCAATTACCTCAACCTCAAGATCTGTGTGCCCCAATATAGAGGTTCTACGTCCAGGCTGAGGGCTGGACATCTGCATTCCACAAGCTGCTCCATTTGCACGCTGCTCCTAACTGCACGCTGCACGTGTGCTAACCTGTGCGGTATCGGCGTCCTGTGGCCTACTACCGACGCGCGCAGACGGCGGTGTTACGGAAGCCTGACCGGCCCCATGCTAAGCCTGTGCCGGCAAACCGCCTAGGTCTACCACGTGCTACCCCGTGGCCACCGAAGGTGCAGGCTTGCTGACGGTAAGCGATGGGTACACAGATATAGATGGGTAGCTCGCCGTCCGATAAGGACCAGGCCCGGGTCAACGGCGCGTAGTGTTCCACGCGCGCCTCAAAGAGATGTCAGCACCAACTGACGGGGTGCGGTAGGGCCAATGCCTGCCAGGTTGCGAGATTGTCCGAAAGGGATATCCGGAAGGAACACGGGCGGGTTTTAGTCAGTAAAAGTCTGTCACGCCCTCCCGCTCCCCTCAGAGCAGGAGAAGTTATTTGATAATTTCCCAACCAAAAACAAAAAAAAGTAAGTAAGTTTATGGTCACAAGATCCCCTAAAATTCCCTTGGGAGTAGCACAGTACTCTCCTGGCTCAGCCTGGTGTGACGACGACCGCGGCGGAGTGCCACACTGCAGACTGGCAGGGATGGTGACGGTCGGCGGATGGTCTCGCTAGACCCGTAGCTCAGTTCGACGTGCCGTGCGGGTAAAATATTAACCCGGCACGGAGCTGGAGGCCACCGATGATCGGTACTTTGGATGGTAGCCGGAGATGTTAGCCGGAGCTTTGGATGATGGAAGCCGGAACTTTGGATGATAGGAAGCCGGAACTTTGGACGGAAGTCGGAACTTAGGACCCTGGGATTCCTTCTCAAAGTTGTACCCGGCTGCCCGCAGCTTCACTCAAGTGATACGAAGGACAAACTCAACATATATACATAAAAGAATATTATTAGATATAGCGAAAGGGTTAATAGTACACTCTCTTTGTTATAGTAAAATATGTTGAGGGTGACTGCCTTATTGGCTCTATCTATTGGTCGCAATCGCTAGCGCTACTGCTGAGCACGAGGTCCTGGGTTAGATTCCCAGGTCGGGCAGTGTTATTGTGATTTTCCATTAGAAATTTCTCATTAGCGGCCCGGAGTCTGGATTTGTGCTCGGTTGATGGCAATAGGCCTTTTTACACAGGACTTAAATCATACCTATACTTGTCAAAAAATAATAGGCCCGTTTTGACATTTAACTTGAATCGATTTATCGTGAGTATCGAGTACCGAGTCGTATGGTTACTTCACTAGTTACGTCCCGATTGACCATCGCGCTTTAACTGGCGAAATGTGGGTGTACTATAGATACACGTCTGCCGAACCCTTCGGGGGTTACAGGCGTGATGTTATGTAATGTTGAGGGTGTGTTTCTAATAAGGTAATCGTATTTCTATTGCCGGAAATTTAGTTTTTGGGTACAAAATGTTTGAGACCTGAATGATGTCCTTTTAGTTTCAGTAGTTTCGGAGACAATTATAGTTAACTAGCTGCGCCCCGTAGTTTCACCCGCGTAAGTCTCGATCCCGTGGGAATATCGGGATAAAAAGTAGCCTATATATGTTTACTTAGGGTGTCAGATACCTCCACACAAAATTTTATCATAATTGGTCAAGCCGTGTGTGCGTGAAGAAGTAAAAAACACACACAGACACACACTCACAAACTTTCGCCTTTATAATATTAGTGTGATTATTAGTGTGATTTTCATCAATTCTCTTAAATAACTTTAAAACTATTTAATTTTAAAACGAGTGATCCTCTATGGGTTTTGTTTTTCGATTTCGTTGCATGGAACCCTAATAAGAAGTCCACAACCTATTTAACCATTTGAATAAAATCCCAGAAACTGGTATGCAAGCTTCTTTATTGGACGCTTATGATATTATTATTTTGTACCTTTTGTGTCTGAGTTTATTTAAAACCAAGTGACTTAACCTACACCTAAACATTAGATAAGTCAAGAATTAAAAAGAATCCTCACGCACATTTTCAACTATTTTCATCGAATACCGAAAAGAGACTATTGACATTTAACATCTATGTGCTACCTTATATTTAATAGTTGACATTGAAGGGATAGTTTATTGGTTTAATAATTGTTTTGATATTTCTGTACTAATTTTAAATTTTATGATTGACATTATTTTCTAAATTTTATTTTTATTTTATTTAATTGTTTTATTTTTTGTTACTTCTTAAATTTTATTTTTGACAATTTAAAAATATTTATGCATCGCAATAGGATTCTTGTTTGTTATAAATTTAATTGATAATAGTATTTGTTGCACGTAGATAATTAATAATTAAATGTAAAATTGATCATCATATTTGTACACCAAATGGTAAAACATAGAGCGCATATGAAAATGTAACACCTGTTTGTAACCACCTATGTTAACAAATAAAGAATCTGAATCTGAATCTGAATCTGAGACCTACTGTTTTCAGAATGTGGTAAAATGCACGATGTGAAAAGCACGCAAAACCTTGATTATACGGCATCTCGTAAGATTACAATGAGGATTGCATATTCATATCCACGCGCTATTCACATACCTACTTTATAGGTACCATAGTCTAGTATAGTAGGTACTTAGATTGTTCAGAATCGTTTCTGAATATCTTTTTAGACAGATTAATGAAGTGTTATTGTTACCGAAAAAGTAATGGTTTTTAACATACCATTTATGGTATAACAGGCTGGTGTCCGCAACTCCAGATATAAGCGTGTATTTTGAGTAGAAAAACTAAAATACTTTTTTTTTAGCAAGATATGTGAAACAAGCTGCTAGCATGTCTATTTAATTTCTTGTAGGCTTAAAACCTCTTAAAAAATCGTGAATTAGTAGTTGTTAGGTAGGTTTGTATGAACATTAATCTTTAAGGCTCGTACAGACTAGTAAAAACCGACCAAGTGCGAGTCGGACTCGCGCACGAAGGGTTCCGTACCATTATCTATAAAAACGGCAAAAAAATCACGTTCACGTTGTATGAAAACTCACGTTGTATGGGAGCCCCCCTTAAATATTTGTTTTATTTTAATTTAATTATTTATTTTAAAAGTGAATATATAACTAAATATTTTGTGAATATTTCAAGCCTGTTGCCGTTATCAATATCAAGCAAAAACGAGCAATAAAAATCACGTTTGTTGTATGGGAGCTCCCTTAAATATTTATTTTATTCTGTTTTTTAGTATTTGTTGTTATAGCGCAACAGAAATACATCATCTGTGAAAATTTCAACTGTCTGACTATCACGGTTCATGAGATACAGCCTGGTGACAGACGGACAGACAGACAGACAGACGGCGGAGCCTTAGTAATAGGGTTCCCGTTTTACCCTTTGGGTACGGAACCCTTAAAACATCGAAAACAAGAAATTAAATAAAAATATTAATTAAATATAATAAAATATATTAAATACAGCTGAAATTTAAAGTAAAAAAACGTAAACAGAACTTAATACCTAAATAAAAGCCTTGGCACCTACTTATCCCTTATGCTTAGCTATAGTTGTAACTCGAAACCACAAATGATAAACTAGCACAATCGTAGTAAAATAAAAAACAGTTAATCATTAATAACAATAATAAAACCATGGTCAGCAAGACGACCAGCCACCACAAGCAGCACCCGTTCACGAGCATAACGCAAGGATCAGCCATCACCCCTCGCCATATTTGAGGGAAGGAGGCAACCCGACTCCCGACGCTACCGCAAGCAGTAACATCTAAGGGAGCAATCATGATTAACTTGGTGCCCGGTTGCTCTAGCAATATGTGGCTAGCTAGTAGCTATAGCCACATATTGCAATACAACTCATAAAAAAAACATTGAAATGAGTAGATTGTCAACAATAAAAAGTAAATTGACATAAACAGTCAAAAAGTGTATATTGTTGGCGAAGAACAAAAAACAATGTGATAAAGCGAATATAAAAGTTTTGTAAAAATGATCCCAAAATATTTATTTGAAAAAAATCTGATCCAATAACTATCTAATATATGTAGCCTTTCTTCCATAAAATTGGATTTTGATAGCTTTTCATCTCTTCCAATCACGTTTACTCCATTTTACCCTTTTCATCAGGTAGGTACTTATGTATGTTGAAGTCAGATCTTTCTTTTTGTTAAAACAAGTTTTGACTGCAAACATTTTTGATGGCCTATGTTTATTGCCCTTCCTTTTTAGGGTTCCGTACCCAAAGGGTAAAACGGGAATCCTATTACTAATGCTCCGCCGTCTGTCTGTCTGTCCGTCTGTCACCAGTTCTCTTGAACCGTGATAGTTAGACAGTTGAAATTTTCACAGATGATGTATTTATGTTGCCGCTATAGCAAAAAATACTAAAAACCAGAATAACATAAATATTTAAGGGGGCTCCCATACAACAAACGTGATTTTTTTGCCGTTTTATAGATAATGGTACGGAACTCTTCGTGCGCGAGTCAGATTTATTATTATTATTAGTTTAAGACTGTTAGCTTTTTAAATGATGTAAATATTATCTTAGAAATTGAATTGAAAAAAATAGTTTTGGCTAGATAACATAAGTTTAGAATCACTTGGAAACCGTTTTTCGGTTCTCACAAAATCTATTCTCTCCTGGTTAGTACCATGTGGTATGAAATCGAAGTTTTGTGTCTTCTTTAATTGATTAATATCCCAGACTTAGATTTCTATCATAGATAGGTCGATCAACTTTGCAAACATAGTTCTGCCTGAAGTCACATGGGAAATCATGTTTGAAATATTCTAAAAAGCTGTGCCTTAAGAATTAATATTGATTCATCTTGTAAAGCTAGGTATGAGTAGTTCTGGAAATTGTAATCACACATTGGCCGTTCAGCCAGATTTAAGACTCCGAAGCGATAATCCGAAGTAGCGGCCGAATGTTCGGCCGTTTCTTGATTTCAAAAGTTTCGTTTGACTTCGAGTCCTTACCCGACTTCAAGTCACATTTTTGACTTTGACTTATATTTTTGCCTGTCGTTTTTTTTATCTTTCTCTGTAGTCTGCCATAGTCAGCCGTAGTTAGGAAACGGCCAAACATTCGGCCGATACTTCGGATTTATCTTTGAATTAGAGCCCCTGCACCGGATTGGCATCGCCTCAACTCGATACTCGGTAACAATTTATTTTAACAGACATTGAAATTAAAAAATTTGCAGTAAAATGGATTATTCGAATTTATTATTTTGCTGTCTGTCTGTCGGTCTGTTAAATTTTCATGCCATTACGGCTGGATAGATTTAGATAAGGTATACGGATAGACCATGACCTGAGTTTGAACATAGAATACTATGAATCCCGGTATTCCTGTGGAATAATTTCCGACCTTTACGCAGGCAAAGCCGCGGGCAAAAGGTAGTGGTTTTAAAGCCAGGCAGCGCTGGGGTCTCGCATAGGGTCGCAGCATTATGCTGAGCGATGGCCGTTTTGCGTGAATATGACGCATATTTTCCCCCAACTTGTTCATTCGTGTTTGGTTTTTTTTGCGTTATTTTTACTGCAAATAACGTATTTTCTTTCTTTCTTTAATATAAACCGTCAAAAGAGGAAGCTACCAGCTGCACCTTAACATAGAATGACATTTTCCTTCACTTTTCGGCTAGGTACATGAATTAAACTTTCACAATTATTCATCTTGTGGGGTCAATGTAGCACTGATGTACGACCGTAATCAAAAGCCTTCACTCTCCATTTAGCTTGAACGTGTATTAAGAGATAATGTGGATCATTAAGTTAATGTTCCAAGGATTCTGTCTGGCAAAGTGTACTTATTTAGATTCGAAAAATACTGATCTAACCATTGATGTAAACCGAATTAATTTTATCTATTGTAGAATACGTAGTATGTTATTTTCTGCGTACGCACACAACAACAAAAAAACTTCGCTCTACGGAACATTTCAATCCTTGGTTCAATCTCGGAATCAGATTACACAGACTGTATATATATATTTGTGCCTTTATCCCTCTTTCTCCAACTCATTAATCAACATCATAGAAGACAGCTCGGTTGGGATGAAGCTTCCATTCATTAACAAATCAGTACGGTGTATAACAGAAATACTTTAGGCTTTCACGAAACCAGCGCCCTAATTCAGTAAAGCACTCGTAAATATTAATTATCGCTTTCATTTTGGTACAAGAATTTACACTTCATTTGTGTTAAACATCTGCTTGGCAACTACCTACATCAATGCACAAGCATCTACCTGCTACCTACGTCTTCATCCGCATCTATTTAAACTTGAATCTCATCAGACTCGCCCGAAAACTTTTTCTTACCTGCGCTTCTGAGGAAATTTATTCATAATTCCATTTTAAGCATTTTAGGCTGTGCCGAAAAAAAATATACTTACGTAAATATAAGCTAATTTGAGGCCTCTACGTAAATCCTAGAAGCCAGTCGCCCGCAATAATGTAAATCAAATTGTCGCCGGTCAAAGGTCGCTGTATTTTCGTTTAGACTTAAATTTTTACGTTGCCTCTTACGATCAATTCAGCGGCAAACAAGTCACACAGCCCAACTATGAATTGTAACAGGACATGGTTATTCGCAGCCAGTTAACATACATAACCCCGTAATAGGTATCGCTGTCCATTCATTATGAATGTGAGGAACCCAAACTACACTAGACCTATTTAATTCACGACCGCAAACCAGCTCCACGTTTGCATATAACAATAAGTTTTGATTAAGTTCGTTGAAGAGGTCCTACGGGTAATATGGAACATTAACTAGCTATGAATAATATGGCACACAACATTCTAGCAGTGGATTTGTGCAGCAGTAGACGGCAATTGGCTAAATTGATAATTTAAGGGACTAACCACAAAAACAACGATTTTGTAGGGAGATGCATACGCATTCGTTCAGTTTTCCGCGTGTATTCAATTTTCGCGGCTAACTGGTACAAAATGAGGACAAATGTGTTTTTATCATGCGAATGGTATATATAGAATTCAGCGCTGTTCCGCCGCGTTCAGCGCTGTTCCGCCGCGTTCAGCGCTGTTCCGCCGCGTTCAGCGCTATCCCGCCACGTCCAGGGCTGTACGTGGTTGCAAAATGTCGACGAGGAGTCGGGAACAGTCCACGTTCAGCGCCGAACGTAGCGAAAAAGCGCTTAACGCTATGGCGGCTTTTCTCAATCATACGATGCTGTACGCGGCTGATAGAAGCAGAACTGTATAAGTGTGACCAAAATCGTTCAGTGAAACGCGAATGGAGCTGAATAAATGTAGTTAGTCCCTTAAGAGCTCCACTTAGCTCCGAGCATTTCAGTTTACATAGATAAGTATAATACAACGCAACAGCAGTGCGCTTACCTTTACCTAAGTATCTCGAAAAACACTGTATAGAAATATATATAGATTATGTACTAAGTATTAGTACAGACACAGACTCTAATAAGGTTTTTATTTTTCTTTTATTATGTGAATCAGTGAAATGATTGTATCGAGTGAACTTGAAGCAAAGTTCTTATTATTTTCTCCAAGGACCGGCCATCAAAATCGGCCGCTTTCCGTTATCCATTTACAATAATGGGGCATTACGGAAAATTAACTTTTCTCTCTACTTCGTGCACAATAATAAAACACAAATGTAAATTGATAAAAACGTTGATCATTATAATATTTCCATACTTCATCGCCATTATTTCAGCCAAAAGACGTACACTGCTGGACATAGGCCTCCCCCAATAGGGGGGCGTTACCATAATCGCCATGTTTGGCAGGCGGGTTGGCGATCGCAGTATGGTGTTAAAATGCATAGAGAATGCTGCTGCCCATTCTCTAGTAAGTCCCTTAGTCGCCTTTTACGACACCCACGGGAAGAAATAGGATGGTGCTATTCTTTACGTCCGCCACCACATGGACGTATGACTGTGACGAAGTGAAGTATTTCCATGAAGTATTTCCATACTTAAGTTAAAGTTATTTTTACTGGTCCGTACCTCAAAAGACAAAACGGAACCCTTATAGGATCACTTCGTTGACCGTCCGTCCGTTTTTCTATTTGTGAAGACCCTTTTTCTCAGGAACGCGTAGAGGTATCAATTTGAAATTTATATCAAACACGGTAGGTCCTCGGTCGGTTTATGCGACATATTTTGATACTCGCAAATAAGTAAAAACCTTTAGGGTACTTCCCGTTCACCTGGCAAGAAGTAAGGTCTCACAGCACAAGTAAAGCAAAAAGTCCGAAAATCGTTAATCTGTAGTTTTATGTCATTTTTAGGGTTCCACACCTCAAAAGGGCGGGCGTTTTTGCATACATCTGTCCGTCTGTCTGACTGTCCATCTGTCTGTCTGTCCGTCTGTTTGTCTGTCTGTCTGTCTTTTTGTCAGTCAGTCTGTCAAGACCTTTTTCTCTAAAAAAATTGCATATAAATAATATGTCTGTCTGATACTTTTCTATCCATAATAATATCCACTATGTATCAATAACCCACTGAAAGTGTATTCAACTCTCTACTGTTACACAGTTTTTTAAAATAGAAACATAAAAAAAAATTGGGTAGGATTCGAGTCAATGCCTCTCATACAAAAACCCGCGAGCTATTTTTCACAAAAACTTGACAAAATAGTTTACGAGTAAAATATGTATAGAGATACGATATAATTTATATACACACAACATACACACGCACTTATAGGTAGGTACATATTATTCTTTTCTTTTTTTTTTTCGACTTTTTTTTTTCTTTTCCCGCAAGTATGTTCAAAAACATCATGCTTTTATTTATTCAATAAGTACACAAACAGCATAAACAATACATATATCGCATCGTTGAGCTCCTTAAGTTCTGAGTAGAGCTGCACGATTACTGACAAATGCGTGTACTGAGTGGTCAGGTCCACTCAATCTATGTGGTTCTTTCCTCAAAAGACCATTTCAGACACCAATATACATGGCCTTCACATGATCTGACCAAGATTATGTCTGGACTTTAAAAGAGACTGTGACCTCTGAGTTTGTTTCGGCCTTTCTTCTCAGAGTAGTCAGATAGGAAACGCCGACCTCATCTAGTTTTGAAAATATGACTGACGTGTAAAAGTGTTTGTACAGACCTACTTACAGAAATAAAAATCATTTATCATTTATAACATTGACTTAAAAGTTGAAACAACGTCGTCAACGTCGTCGTTTGTAAGAAATATTTGTGTACTTTATCTATGAGCCTTAGTTGCCTGATAATAAAGCATTATTATTATTATAGTACAGTAAACACAACGTAAAGTATACACAAATTATAGCTACGACCAATTGGAACCGAGCTTCTCGTGCACCTAACTTCTGACGTTTCATAAGTGCCCGTATATTTTGATTTTGATTTTGAGGTGTACATTACAGTTGAAACAAAAAAAGAGATTGCATGGCACAGAAATAAAATAATTGTTTATTAAAAATAAAATACATGTGAACAGGCAAACCATCTACCTCATTTAGAGGCTGCAAGTCCACGCACAATTCTTGACAGTAATAAAGCACCATATAATTTTTCAGGCAGAAAATCCGTTTGGTATATCCTGAATATTTTCCTACTTTGGGCCTGTTGCTTTCGAGCAAGAACATAATTATAATAATTTATTGCCATTTAGTGCAGTAATTAGCAGGAAAAATGTTTTTTTTTTCAATGTTCAAATCTTATATCACCACCTCCGAACGAACGTGATAGTCATCTGTCAAAATGTAACATTTGTGACAAAATGGGTGCAACAAGAAAAGCATGTCGCGCCTCTAGATTATGTCACCCCGTGCTAGCATTTAAGACAAATTGTAAGACATGACATTAATTATCATGTCTTGTCAGAAACGTCTTGGGTACGCCCGTGCTCCCCCGCAGAAGTCAGCAACGCTAACAACATTAGGTCCTCACGTGTACCTACAGGTCATGCGGTGGAAGATGAAAAGTGGGTCATGCTCTGGGCAATGTCAAATATACATAGTAATTGATCTAATTGCTAGGTTGCACTTTAATACATAGGTTGGCAGCTGCGTACTTAGCGGAAACGGCTGTTACTCCGAAGTATCAGCCGAATGTTCGGCCGTTTCTTGACTTCCAAAGTTTCCTTTTTGACTGAGAGTCCTCACCTAACTTCAATTCAAAATTTTTACTTTGACTTATCTCTTTGACAGTCGTTTTTTTTTTTCGCCTTTGTGAGCCATAGTTTGCAAACGGTAGCAACATTAGCCGTAGTCAGGAGCTCAGGAAACAGCCAAACATTCGGCCGATACTTCGAATTTATCTTCGGAGTAGACATTAATATTTACAGACTAAAAATAAAAAACCAAAAGTACTCGTCAAAAGCTACTTCAATGTTCATTAATCATCATCAACTGCGCAAAATACACACACTGCGTTATTTTTAGAGACACTTGTACTCTAGTCTCATTTGTTATGTTATCCCGTTTATTTTCTGCTTCAACAAACGAGTACACAGCGCGTCCCACGACTTTGCCACATGGAGGGAAAGTACCTTAAATACTGTAGATAGAAAAATGTACTGAATAAAGACATCATTTTTATTTTAAATTCAATACGCTGCTTTAAAAGAATTTTAAACAATCGCTTGTCTGAAACGGGAAACAAATCCGCTAAATGTGAGAAAAAAACCTGTAATCTTACTGAACCGATCGAAAGGATCAATCGTAAAATAAAATAATGTAAGTAAATTGGTTTACGGCAATATTATTACCATAAACAAAACTATAGAGAATGGTATGGTAAATGTTGCTGTTATGCAAACAAACTCACTTTCGCATTTATAATATTACAAGTAGAGTACAATCCGAATTGATTGTCAAATACTAAATTAACGCGAGCGAAGCCGCGGGCAAAAGCTAGTCCGAATATAATTTAATCATGATTTGAAAGACACGTGGCGCCATCTATTATCATAAGAACGGTATTGTAGTTTCCTCGGGGACAGTACTTTTTTTCGGGATGGAAGGTATCCTATGTCCGTTTCTGTACTCCTGACAACCTTTAAGCAAAATTTCAGGATGATCGGTTCAGTGGTTTAGGCGTGATAAGGTAACAAACAAACAAACAATCTTACTTTCGCATTTATAATATTAGTTAGGATTAGGATTATAGTTAGGATATCTGCCATGAAATCTAGATGAGATATCTCGATTGCAAGGCTATGTTATCGCGATAACTGACGCGTCGATCCCGTGTCTACTCTGCTGAACTAGCAGCTAGATAATATTATTTAGGATAATAGTGAGCTTAGAATTCCCTATCAAACTCAAAGCATTTATTTCAAATAAACCAATTACAGGCACTTTTGAATTGTCAAGGGGTCGGTCAGTCATAAAGATGAAGCTAGTTACCCATTCCAAAGCTTAGTAGGAACTCCACGAACACTCTTTTAAATTGACATAATAATATGGTTACAAAATATTGGTTACATAATTCGTGTTGAAATTATACATGCGAGTGTATGTACACTTTAATATCACTTGCTTTGTTTGAATCTATTATAATTCGCAATGAAGGATTTTCTTTAGGTTTTAACCTTTAAGTTTCACTCGTGTGCAAATAGTTCTATAGCAAATAGGTAGATATGTGGTATTTAAGATGTGGATAACGTCGTAAGCTACACATTAATAATATCTTTTTTTTCTCACTACCAGTTTAATAAGATCTCTGTGCAACTGTTTGTTTTCCCGAATAAAAAAAAAACCTCTCCCCTCTTTGTCTATTTTCCTATCGCAGGTGAGATTTCTTTAGAAATAAGCATCACCTTTGTACCTATTTTTCTGTTCCTTTATTCTTGTCTGTTTATATGTGTGAACATAAATTGTTACATAATAAATAAATAAACCCCCCGACTCCCCGGACTGCCTCGTTGGTCTAGTGGTAGCAAGCGCTACTGCCGAGCACGAGGTCCTGGGTTCGATTCCCAGGTCGGGCAAAGTGTTATTGGGCTTTTCCACCAGGAATTTCTCAGTAGCAGCCCGGAGTCTGGATTTGTGCCCGGTTGATGGCAATAGGCTCGCCCCCTATTACATGGGACTTAAACATAACTGGCGAGCTGTGGGTGTACTATAGGTACACCTCTGCCTAACCCTTCGGGGATTACAGGCGTGATGTTATGTTATGTCAGCAGTGGGAAGATTATAGGCTGATTATGCTTTTATGCTCCAACTGCAAATTTAAGTTTGTAATCGCACTTGTTTTTATTTTATAGAACTACAGATTAACGATTTTCGAACTTTTGCCTTTACTTGTGCTGTGAGACCTTGCTTCATGCCAAATTTCATTATTCTATGGGTCAACGGGAACTATCCTATAGGTTTTGATTTATTTGCGGGTATCAAAATGTGTCGCATTATATGGCCGTATTTTTTTATTGCGTTGTCTTAGAAGCTTCATTTTTTAGAGCTCCAAGGGACCGTAGACCTACGTATTTGATATCAGGAACGCGTGGAGGTATCATGTTTAAATTACAACTTGATACCTCCACGCGTTCCTGAGAAAAAGGTTCTTGACACACAGACGAACGGACGGACAACGAAGTGATCCTATAAGGGTTCCATTTTTTTTCTTTTTTGATACGGATCCCTAAAAACGTTGTAAAAGACAATTATTTTTAATAGAGTAACCGTGGAGTTTCTTGCAGGCTCTTCTCCGATCTCTTCTGACGTTTCATAAGGACAGCTGACAAAAACTTTGATTTTGTTTTTTTTGTTAACTAGAAACTCATGAGAATATTGTAAACCGTTACGCTACGTCCTACGTAGGCGGTTTAAAGCGAACGCGATTATGAAGCGGTTCTATGCGGTGACACGCGAATTCAATGCGATGCGGTGCGACGCGGCGGCTATGTCGTACTTGCACGCGAATCGTCCAGCGCTGCAGCCACCGACGCCGCCGACAAACAAAAACACGACGGCATGGCACCGCATTCAGTTCGCGCAAAAATATCAAGCCAACTGGGGCCCAAGTCTGCTATTTTTATAAATTCAGTCATTCCAACACGATCCCATTGTCATGCCATTTTCATTTTGCTAAAAGTTCGTAATCTGGTAAATTCATTATGGTTGATCATTTTCTTTGCAATTTCTTTCAATGTAGTGTCAGTGGCCGACCATTGAAAAGTCATAATGACGCCATTATAATAGTAGATTACCAAACTTGTCAAAATCAACAATTATGAAATCATCGCGCCATCCCATCTTCCTGGCTCGGCGTGCTGTGCTGGCGCTGCTGCTGCGGCTGCGGAGAACCTCAAGCGGCGTAAGTATGATAACCTTGTTGGCAATTATATTTTCGAGCCGTTTGGGGTTGAAACCCTCGGGCCGTGGGGTCCGAGTGCTCATGGTCTGTTTAATGAAATCACAAAACGGCTAATTGACACTTCCCGTGACCCAAGGGCTGGCTTTTACCTTGGCCAGAGGCTAAGCATTGCCATACAACGTGGCAATGCCGCCAGTCTCTTGGGTACATTACCATTCGACAGTGATGTGGATGAATTTTTCGACGCCATATTTTAATTTGTGAATAGTTTTAGATAGGATATAATTTTATTACTTTTATTAATAAATTAAGTAGGTTATTTATGAACATATTAGTTTATAAACTGGTGTAATATTATACATACATAAAAAAATACACTTCAATTTACATTAAAAAAAAAAAAAAAATATGAAATCAATGATCGACCATTCTGACACTATTGTAATAGCAGACTTGAGGCCCTGATCGCGTTCGCTTCATTTCGCGCAACACCGCACCGCACCCCACTTGCGTATGGTCACGTGGGCCACGCCAATAGGTTTCGACTGTTTGTTGTATTCGCACCGCGCCGCGCCGCTTCGCACTCGCTTGTACATCGCTCACGCAGGACGTCGCGTAAACAATAAGATCTCTTGCAAACAATGTCTAGAAACCAACTACCTACAACTGTGTCTTTACGACTTTTAACAACAGGTTTAACTTTTCAATTAAATCCACATGGATCATCAAACGGTATCGTGCAGGAACTCCTTTTGTTTCGTTTGAAACAATCCAATCTATTGTTCAAAATCAAAGAGTAGTACAGTCGTAAAATGGATAATCATAAACAACGAATTAGGTACCTACACCACAGCACAATAACACACATCACAGAGATACTGCAAACAGTTCGACGAGATGAATCACGTCACTTTGTATTTCAGGCAGAATTTTTACGAGAAGATTTTCATCTGAAAATCTTCGTTTTTTGAGCTGTTACATACTTACTACTGAACTTAGGTACCTATATGATGATATCCATTGATGTACCCAACCCTATTTGTGTAAGGTATGGTTGGATACAACAAGCTGGAAACAAGAAAGGATTGGGCTTGTTACATAATATATTTTTAAGTTATTGTGTGGATAGATCTATAACCCGGAGGGTGTGTGCCGGATAATTCCGTGTCACGGCGACGCGAAGGAGACCGCGATTACTGGCGGTGCCTCGCGGCCGGGCCAACCTCCTGGGTAAAGTCACAAAAAAAAAATACTTTAGCTGTAATGGAAAAAATATTATTTAAGACCACGCTACCGATTTGGGTTAACCTGTAATGCTTGTTGTGTTGGGAATAATAAATAAATAAATATAAATTAACCACTCAATCAATACACACCCCGCCTAGCAAATTATTTGTTCTTTTCATTATTAAGTACGTAATTTGTATCGCGTCTCTGGGCCGCCCGCTCTGAAATAATTCAACGAATTCAAGAAAAAAAATGGCCACACATTTTTATTGAGCTGCAGCCGAGCACGGGCGTACCCAAGACTTTTGTGACAAGACATGATAAATTATGTCATGACTTTCAATCAATTTCAATTTGTCTTAATTTTTTTTTTTTTAGAACGTTGCCCCACACTAGGAATTTCTCCTGTATCGTGGGTGCGTTTACAAACACTTAAACTCACATACACAAACAGCCAGACCCGGAACAACTACTTATAGGTCATACTAATAATTGTTCCATGCGGGAATCAAACCCGCGACATGCAGCGCAGCAGTCAATCGCTTAACCATTGCGCCAACCAATTCTAGCATGGGACAACTGTGTGACATAATCTAAAGGCGCGACATGCTTTTCTTGTTGCTGCCTTCATAGTGTGACATAGTAAACTGGTTTTTGTGTAAAATATCTACTGACAGCTTTTTCGGATAGGTATTTTTACGTGATTTTGACGTACAGACACTTAGAAACTTACTAACATTATCTATTTCAGCCATAATAATGTCCACTAGGTATCAATAGCCTACTGAACTCTGAAGTGTAGTCATCTACTCGTAGCCAGTTTTTAAACCCGACACTACTCAAAAAAGTTTTATCAGGAAGGGTTCGAGTAATGCCTCTCCTACAAAAATCTTTAAAAAAACGTTGTTTATGAAATTTTAATGTATTTATTTTATTATTTATGTACATACACACAGTACAATCCATAGAGATACGACAGTATTTCAATACACACACACACAAAACATATTTTGCTTTTTTTTTTTCGACTTTATTATTTCTTTTTCCTCGCAAGTGTGTTGAAAAACTTCGTCTGAGCGTTAACATAGGTACTTTTATTTATTCATTTATTCAATAAGTACACCAACAGCTTATAAATACTTACTTAAAACATTGGCTTAAAAGTTAACACAGAATTTAGGTACCTATTAAGTACTTCACACACAAATTAAAGGCGTAGATACAGTTGAAAGAAAAAAAGATATTGAACAGCAGCTGCTTGCTAAACTAGTAGTAAAACTTGTTACTATACTTAATAAAATAATAATATAAAAATAAAAAACATGTGAACGGGCAAACCATGCACCTTATTTAGAGGCTGCAAGTCCACGCGCAGTTCTTGACACAAATAAACCACCATAGGCTTTTTCAGGCAGAAAAATCCGTTGGAACTCCCAGTCTGGCAACTCGGGTTATAGGAGTCCCGCATATTTTTCCGGAATATTTTCCTGATTCTATACATCTTTCCTTCGAGCAAGAACATAATTATAATAATTTATTGACATTTGGCGCAGTACCTAATTAGCAGGAAAATATACATTTTTTTTCAATTTTCATATCTTATCACGCCACCGAACGCACGTGATAATTCTTAGTCATCTGTCAAAATGTGACGTTTGTGACAAAATGGGGGCGCCCGTATTAGCAAGTATGACATTAACCGCCAGTCTCACGTAAGTCCATTTAATTTAATTCCCCATTTAAAGTAATGCTGTCTTTATCTAACGGAACGTATCAGAAAGTGACAGCAATACTTTTAATGGGGAATTAAATTTAATGAACTTACGTGCAACTGGCGGTATGTCCCAAATAACCGTTAAGAAGTTATTGTTACGTGTCAAGAAAATAATCTCACGCCGCGCCGCCCGCCTTACTAGCATTTAAGACAAAACGGTTTTATTGCCCAAACTGTGATAAAATGTGTGACTAAAGCCATGTCACACTAGGCCGTGCTAGCCAGTGCTGGCTGTATGGACACATGCTGGAATATTATTTTATACTAGCTGTGCCCGCGACTTCGTTCGCGTGCATGTTGGAAAACAATAATGTGTCGCTTAGAGAAGTTGTACCACTCTTCCATTAAGAAGAAACAATCTTCCGACCTTGCCTGGTGGAAAGAGCTACCTGAGGTTCTCTACCACAGACTTTTCGAATGTGGTAGCAGTTACTGTATCTTCAGGGTCCATAATGTCAATTGATGCGACGAAGTGACACTTTGATTTTTGAGAATAAATAAATAAAATCAAGGCGCCTGGTCGGGGCTCATATTTATCTGTGCACCTGCCGTACTCAATAAATCGACTGCCCGCCTGGCGGAGTGTGCTGAAGCGTTATCCTGATAGAGAAGGAACACGCTTTAGGAGCGCAAAACAACTATGAAATAATCTATATTATAATATTATTGTGATTTCTATTGTTTATGTGTATGCTTTGTTGGATATCCCAAATAAATAAATATCTTTAAAAAAAAAAAATTAAGAAAATGCTTGTCTGTAAACGATATTAGAGAGGTTGCTTACCCTTCGAAAGAGCACAAGTGGGAAATTATCAAATAACTTCTCCCCCTCTGGGCTGAGCGGGAGGGCGTGTCAGACTTTTACTGACTAAAGTCCACCCGTGTTCCTTCCGTTGCCTGTGTGCCAGGGCCACGATATCCCTTTCGGACAAACTCGCCACCCTGGCAGGCATTGGCCCTTTACTCTCTAAAGTTGTCCATTGGTCCATTGGATTCGCTAAGCATCGTTAGTGGCCGTTACTGGCGTTACTGGCCTGCAAATTGCAAAAAACATAATAAAATTTGAATTTTGCGGGCTACCTCAGCGCATCCCCCTTAATGTAAATAATCTTCTCTTGAACGAAAACAAGACTAAGCTCATTAAATTTTCAATGCCAAATGTCAGGCAGCTAACTACCAATGTTCAACTTAATGGAATAGAGTCGGACCCTGTTGAGTCGACAGTTTTTCTTGGAATCACTATTGACGGTAAATTACAATGTACAAAAATTGTCAGGAAGGCTTAGTTAGAACGCCTATGCTGTTAAAAAATTTCGACAGATAACTGACGTAGATACTGCCAGAATTGTTTATTTTAGTTATTTTCATAGTCTTATGTCGTATGGGATTCTTCTCTGTGGAACCTGTGCTGACATTAATACTATCTTTGTTTTACAGAAAAGGGCTGTTCGAGCCATTTACAATCTAGATCCAAGAGACTCACTTCGTGAAAAATTCAAAGAAATAGATATTCTGACTGTGTAGCCTCTCAATATATATATTTGAAAATCTATTGTATGTACACAAAAATATATCAAATTTTAAGAAAATGTCCGATATTCATAGTTTAAGTAGGTACCAGGAATAAACCCAATCTTGCTGTACATCGCACTCGCCTCCACAGAGTAGGCAACTCGTTCATGGGTCAATGTATACGCTTTTACAACAAACTTCCTACTGGCATTCGAAACTTACCCATTAAACGATTTAGGGCGAATTTCACCAATGAAACTGAACACGATTAGCACTTCTAAACTGAGTTCAAGAGCTGTCAGTGTCAATATTACAAAGAAAATAATGACACTGACAGCTTTTAAACATGGTTTATGTGCTGATCGCGTTTAGTTTCATTGGTGAAATTGGCACTTACAAGCTGTATTAAAACCAAACTTTGTAAAAAAGGGTACCTACTATAAAATTTCTGATTATTTAGAAGACAAAAAGCTTGGGATTGAACTGCTCGCTCTGCAAGCTTTGTGATCAAACTGGAAAACTTGACATTTTTAATTATTATGCATGATTTTAAATACATATTGACATTGCAGAATATTATTTACAATATTACATGAATATTTACTTTGAAAACTATTATAATTACTGATTTAATTTATTGTGAATGTGAGCACTATGCGGGTCATTTTTTTTTTCTTTAAATATTTTCCTATTTTATTTTTCTCTTCTCAGTTATAGTGATGGTCTGGAATTTTGAGCACTTTATGCGGCCTACCCAAATGTCCTTTCTTTGGTATTGTTCGTCGAGTCGTTGAGCCCCTTAAGTCTTGAGTCGAGCTGCACGATTACTGACAACTGTTTGCACTGATTGGACAGGTCCACTCAATTTTGTGTGGTTCTTTTCCCAAAATACCATTTCAGTCACGGCTCTACATGGTTCTCACATGATTTGACCAAGATTATGTCTGGACTTTAAAAGAGACTTTGACCCCTGAGTTTGTTTCGCCATTTCTTCTCAGGGGTAGACAGATAGGAGATGTCGACTACATCTAGCTTATTTTTTACTTTTTAATAACGTGTAAAAGTGATTCCGATATTCTATTTACAGAATAAACGATTTCATTTCATTTCCCTGACGGACCCCGTCAGTTGGTGCTGACATCTCTTTGAGGCGCGTGTGGAACACAACGCACCGTCCGTCGCCCCGGCCCTGGGGGTCTACTCCCTAAGTCCGTTAACAAAGCAACGGGCCCGTCCGACAGTAGTCCGATACGTCGCAGGGAACCCTACTCCCTAATGATTTCGGATTCATCAGTTTCCAACGGAATCATAGACAATCTTCGTTAACGAATGACGCATGACTATAGAGTTGCGCAATTTTACCGGTCGATTACCGGTTTACTTATTTTGTGGTTTTCAGGTCAATCAAAAATTTATATTTTTCTCGTTGGAAACGACCGCATTTTTAACAATATACTTTTTATTATGTCTAAACATAGAATTGAATTATTTTTGCCATTTTTGTTCCGAAACCGGCATTATCCTGTTGATACCTTTGCCTATTTTGTTTTTTTGATGTCGTATCAACTGACATAACGAGCCGTCAAAACAAGTGTCAAGTTGAACTTTTCGGACGGGCAAAAACGCATCGGGAGTAGGGACAACTGTCAAATCGTGTTATCATTCATTCTTCGTTCGGGCCCGGAACGAATCATCCGTCCGAAGGTGATAAGGAGTAGGAAACGCCCGTAACGAAGGCCGACACAACGGACTTTGTGCTTAGGGAGTAGACCCCCTGGTCCTTTTTCGACGGCGAGCTAGTCGGAACGCACCCTAAGTTGCCCGTGTGAAAAGCAACCCATATTTACTACGATCCACCTCTGTTTATGGCCGCCATTTTGGATTGTGATTTCCTGATTTTCGGCACTGTATTCAGCTGCATCCGGTTAGACTGGAAGCCGACCCCAACATAGTTGGGAGAAGGTAAGGCAGATTGACATGGAATTATATTGTTTTGATGTGTTATGTTGTTAATTTTTAAATGACCAATGTGTTACGTGTATTTTTTATTATCTAGAATTATATTTCAAACACAATGTAAATTGTTAATTAAATTGAATTGATGATGATAGTGATGTATAGATAGAAGATATAGAAATAGATGAAAATTAATGATTGTAAAAGCAACAAGTTTCAAAATGTGCATTATACAAAACTATATCAACTGCAACCGGCGATAATGGCTTCAGCGAGTACCTAAGTAACTTATCATGAGAACTCGAGCTAAATCGAATCTATCTGTTACAGTCAGCACTACTCTCGAGCGTCATAAAATGTGCAGTTAGGGGTTCTTGGCGGGAAAGTGATACGTCATGTTTAGCAGTTTCGTTTTATTTTCTAAAATTTGTGTTTATTTTGTATAGAAAATATGCATGAAAGTAGGCATGGTTTATGAAGGAAATAAATATGGCATAATCAAGAACCAAATATGCAGTTTTTTTTTGTAATTCTTTGTTTTAAAAACACACAAAAGTGAAGATGTAAAATCAAACAAAGCCATGTATGATGTAACAAATACCGGTGATTATTCTGTACGTGCACATTTGTCGTCTATCTATATAAATAAAAAGACAAGTCCTGACTAACTGATTGACTGACTCATCGACGTCCAGCCCAAACCCTTGGACCTAGAAAGCTGAAATTTTGTACAGAGGTTTTCTTTATAATGTAGACAAGGAATAAGAAAGTATTTTTGGGAAGTCCACCCCTAAAGGGGTAAAATAGGGGATGGAAGTTTATATGAAAGTCCGTCAATTTTGAAGTTAGGCTCTTCAAATTTTGTGTTTAGGCTGACGATTGAAAATTAATTTATACGTATTTCAGTGTTTTTGATAATTCAACCCCCGAAGGGTTAAAAAGAGGGATGAAGTTGTGTATGGAAAGTCCTTCATTTTACAATATAAAAATTACTAAATTTATTATCTAGGCTTATGGTCGGAAGCTAATGTAACGGTGCTATTAGAATTTCAACCCTTAAGGGGTGAAAAGGGGGATGAAACTTTGTTTTTAATTAAAGTTCTTTATTTTTTAAGTTAAAATCACTATAGTTTGGCTTATGGTTGGCTTATACAACGTAAATCGTTGTTTTTTTTTTTAATTTCAACCCACAAGGGGGTGAAAAGGGGGATAAAGTTTTGTATTGAAGTTGTTCATTCGCAAAATTTTGTATTCAAGTAAAAATAATAAAGTTGATAAACTTGAAACTTGGCACGAATACTTACCTAAGTAAATCATAAAGTTTTCCATTTTTAGTCTTTTCAAAGTTCCTCCGTTTTTAGTCTCTTCAAGGGGGATTGGGGGATGTCAATGTTTATAAGGAAGAATTTTAACTCTCAGTCCGATTAACTCGAAACTCAGTATTTATACTTAAAACCAAAAATATCGAAAAACGTGTATCACGGTTATTTTTTTATATCTACCCTAGATTGAAAAAAAACCCTAAAAGAAAGAAAAAAAGAAAGAAAGTTTGTATAAAAGAATTTTAACGCACAGTCCGACTAACTCGAAAATCATTATTTATACTTGAAACCAAAAATAAAGAATAAAATGTATCAGCTGTTTTTAAAATCTTTCCCTGACGGGGTGAATAGGGGTAGTCAATTTGACAAGGTAAGATTTTACTGCGTGGCTTGATTAACTCTAAATTATGACGTAGGCATCTGCTAAGAAGGGGTTTTTGGGAATTTGACCTTTAAAAGGGTGAAAAGGAGGGATTTCGTTTGTATGAAAAATCTTATTACTTCAGTTAATAACTCTGAAACTTGACACGAATACTAACCTATGTAAATCATAAAGTTAGTATTTTTTTGTTTATTTAAAGGGGTATTGGGGGATGTTAAAGTTTGTATGGAAGAATTTTAACGCGCGGTCCGATTTACTCGAAACTCGGTATTTTATATATACCTAATGCTCACAGAATATAAAGCCTTACATGTTTTTGCGTTTATTCAAATGTAACCCTTACGGGGCAAAAGGCAGTTTTTAAGTTTTAGGGAAGGATTTTACTGTGCGTCTTGATAAACTACAAAGTAATTGAATAACACGTGATTGATTTTTTTTTTTTATAAATTTCTTTTGGGTTGAAAAGGGGGACACAGTTTATATTAAAATTATGTTTCCGTTGATCAATAAACTTGTAAAATTGACCCGTATATTTTCTTAATAAATAAAACGACCATAAATATACATTTTCGAAAACAACCTTTTAAAGGGGGTGTTGAATTTTGTGGGGGGAAATAATTGTGTGGAAAGATATATCGCGCGGTTCGATTAACTTGAATCTCGGTATTTATATTTAAGATCGGAAATAAAGGAAAAGGTGTATCAGGGAGGGTGTATCAAAAAATCTACCCTTAACGGGGTGGAAAGAGGTAGTCAATTCTAAAGGAGATGATTTTATATTTCGGATTGGCGCAAAAATGGCTGAACGGATTTAGATGAAATTTTGTAACATAGTTTATAATCTGCATTAACGCATAGCGTACTTTTAATTCCAGTAGTACGTTCTCGTGACATTTTTCCGACATCCACGCGGGCGAAGCCGCGGGCAAAAGCTAGTTAAATATAAAATTAATGTTTTGGCAAATATGCTATCTTGTCTAAAGTTAAAAGATAAATAATGATTCCAAGCACGGTTGGCGCAGTGCTTAAGCAATTGACTGCTGCGCTGCGTGTCGCGGGTTCGATTCCCGCGCGGAACAAATATTTGTATGACTTACAAGTAGTTGATCCGGGTCCGGCTGTTTGTGTATGTGAGTTTAAATGTTTGTAAACGCACCCACAATACAGGTTAAATTCCTAGGGTGAGGCAACGTTTAAAAAAAAAAAAACATTTTAATGCTAACTAAGAGAAAATGACGTCTTAGTTAGTCTGTATTTTTTTCAGTGTACAATATTAATGTCTAAATATAAAGAATTCTCACGATATCAATTTTACTAAGCTCCTAGCAACATCCATCCCGTCATTGATTTTATCACAATTTCTGAAGCATACTATAGATAAGACTCTTAAGTCCGGTTGACATTCTTTGGAAAAAAAGTTACGTATAATAAGAGATGTTTAGTGACCCGAATCAATTGTTTACAATGTAATAAATATTTTCGAAGTTGATAACTTATAAATGTTTTTGCTGGTCGAGATTTATCCTTCCTTACCAATATTTTCAAATTAAATAAACCTTTATAAATTGTGAGTTTCTATCGGTTTTGCTGGGTGTGTTTACAGCCTACTAGAGTACCGAGAGTACAGGTGCTTTGACATAGTTTCACCATGTCCGTCTGTCTGTCTGTCCCCAGTATAGCTCAGAGACTCTTAGTACTAGAAAGCTATAATTTGGCAAAGGTGTACATATTAATCACGCACACAAAGTGGTAAAATAAAATCTTATTTTAGTGCTCTTTTGCACGTAAAGATGGGATGATATTTTCTTTTCTCGTCTATCGCATCGTGTGGAGACGGTATCGTTGGATAGACTGTTCAAAAATATTGTGGGTCTGCGGAAACCATTTTTAGATTCAGGGATCCGTTTGCGTAATATCAAGCATTAAAGTCAGCCCCCTGCCAGCTAAATGGTTGTTTTTGAATATGTGAAAAAATTCAAGGCAGTAGTATATATGTATAACGAAAAAGGAAAACTATCACAGCTAAGTAGGATTTACAAGTTAACGAGTAATAGTCGACCGATTTTCATTTGCAGTTGGAGAATTGATCGTGACGTATATCGATGTATGAGAGAACATGTTTTTCAATTACAATGTTAAGTTCGTTTTTGGGATAAATTCATCCCAAATACGGAACCCTTCACTGTGCGTGGTCCGACATGCATTCGGCCGGTTTTTGTATCCCTTTTTTTTTTTTTTAAAACGGTTCCCCACACTGGGAATTTCTCCTGTATCGTGGGTGCGTTTACAAACATTTAAACTCACATACACAAACAGCCAGACCCGGAACAACTACTTATAGGTCATACAAATATTTGTCCCGTGCGGGAATCGAACCCGCGACACGCAGCGCAGCAGTCAATTGCTTAACCACTGCGCCAACCGTGCCGTCAACGTACCAACTTAGGTTGGTATTAGACCACTGCTAGTTATTTTAAAACGAAACATAAGAAATGGCTCTTTAATACCTAATGTGTAATACATTATTATTATATTTATTATCTACACTATAAGCGAGTTCTTAAATTATAAACTAAGTTCAAAATAATTAACTTATCTTACCTAGTATTTAAATTAACACTAACACATGATCTCACTAGTAATATAATTTAAATTTAAAGTATATTTTTTTCACATGATCTCCGTAGTCACAATTGAAGTGTTTTGGTTTATAATAATTTTATTTTAAGGTATTTTTTCATGCTGAATTGTGTAAGAAACATAATTATTTATGTATGTGAAACAATTTAGATTTAAGACATATTTTATGCAAAACTTTCAAATTCAATTCTGTTCTAGTTTGAAAGAAACGAAAAGAATACTTTTGAAAAATAAGTCAAATAACATCCATGACGTGAACAGTTACAGCTCCGGTTACAGATATACCTAACAAATTGAATCTGGATTTTGGAATAGCTGATGTCATTATAATGAAAATCAGTTTTTCACTGTAAAATTGTGAACCTTGTCGGGCATGACCTGAATCGATCACATCCACTCAACTCTCTCTCATTGCTCAAAACAGACACCACTAATCTTGTAACCTTGTAACATATTGCTAATTCGAACTTGAAACTAGGGTGAGCGACTTTTTCCCGTGCAATGCAATCAACCCAATCAACTCTCTCTCTCTCTCTCTCTCTCATTGCTCAAATTAGACATCGCTAATCCCGCCATAGATTTGCCGTTTCACCAATATCTATTTCAGTGTATAAACTGTACGTACGCGTAGGCAAATGCAAAGTTTTACGACTGTATAAACAGTTAATATTCTAGGATTTGTATGTTGCAAATGATGTGGCATCAAGTACCAGTAAGTTTTGTTTTATTGCTGTAATTGAATAAGAAATAAAAAATATTTTTATAAAACTTTTTTGGACGTGGTTGTTATGTATTTCAGAACTATATACGCAAGTTTCATGGACTTAAAAAACAGAAGTGCCGTTCAAAATGAAAAACCCTGAAGAATTTTCACATGGGACACCTGCCCTTTTAACACTTTCGACTCCACCCACTTTTCGTAGAGCTCATACGCCATGCCGCCATACTTAAGCAAGTTATAATGAAAAAAAAAAATATTAATAAAAATATGAATTGTATATAAATAAAAATGCTTGTATTTGAAAACCAACGTATATACTATTAAATCTTGCTTAACTATACAAGTGATTTTATTTTCACAGTTTATCGTTTGTCGTTTTTCGCTATGAAAAACGGAAATTTAAAATGAGCCCTCCGTGAGGACTCCCAGCATCCCTTATGCGGTGAACCCTCCAGGAGGCCTCCCGGCACTGAACATGTTGAAAGATCCTTATAAATGTATAGCGTTAGGTCCCACAACAAATAAGTGAACAAATAAGCCCTAATTTAGCCCTGCAACGACTTCAGACAAAGTTTGGTTGTGAAAAAGCAAACTTACAATATTTTATGCAAGATGGAAATCGTCTTGGATGGACATTTCTGTATTCAAAGTTTTAAGAAAATAGTACATTTTTATACAAGTGGAGAATGTTTGTTATTTAGCATCCGAAGTAGGCGAGGTTGTTTTTGAGCCGAGAACTGCAATAACAAATGTCCACGTGTATCAAACGACGTTTTTCAATACACTTTTGAAGAAATAAAATTATATAACGAAAAATATTTATGTCATGAATTATTAGGAAACTATTATTTAATTTTCTTTGTTTTTGTTATATATGTGGCCTCTTTGCTTTGACTTCTATTTATTATATTTTCTATATAGGTTTATGCCTTGTCATCTCCGCGGTGTCACTGTCATATGAAATTATAAAGACTTAGAAAATGAATATAATTATTTAATTCTATGATACATAATATTGGCGACGATGGAGGCAGAACTGGCGCGACTTACTCGCCTGCGCGCAACTATACGCGGCCAGCTTACAAAGTTCGAACATACACTGGAACAATTACAAAATCCTTCGGATTTTGAAATAGGTTCTCGTCTGACAAGTCTAACAAATTATGAACAAAAATTTGATAAACTGCAAAACGATATCGAATTGAAAACACATGACGTGGAAGCAGAAATTGAGCATCGGCATTCTACAGAAGAGCACATATTACAATTAAAGCTAAAGCTGCATGGCTTACGCCCTACACCACCGACCGCACCGTCGACTTACGTCACGGCTTCACTTGAAAGCACACCGGAAACTACACCAAGAATCAACTTTCAACCGTTACAGGAACGAGAAAGTTTTAACAACTTTATTCAGAGATTAAAAACCTACATGAAGCTAAATAATTGTCACAATTCACAAATACAGACCCTCATGCTGCTTAGTTTATTGCTACCAGAATTACACCAGAAAGCTTACGACTTGTGCGCACCGAATGATCCTTATGAACTGGTATTCGGCAGCTTGGTTCAAATATTACAACACTATATAGATCCAAAACCGAGCATTTGGGCTCGTCAACATAAATTTATTTCACGACTCCAAAGCTCTGATGAGACAGTCATATCATACTCGTCAGAGTTGAAACATCTAGCTCAAGATTGCGAGTTCACGTGCAATAACTGTAAGAAGTCGATCTGTGATAATTTTCTTACCTTACAATTTATAAGAGGATTAAATGACACCGATATTCAAACCAAAATACTACAGGAAACAATAGTGACCGATTTTGCTGACTTAATTAATAAAGCAACCACCATTGAACTAGCAAAATCTGATAGCAGCTATATGTCACCAGCTCACTCTTCGAACCTTGGTCGACATGTGAAAACTGTTCAAGTTGACCCCAAACAGTGCAGTCAAAAGCAAGAGTATAAACCTTTAACAATTAAGGATTTACGAGGCAAATGCTTCCGTTGTGGAAGTAAGGAACATAGAGCTAGCAAATGTCGCAGCATCAAGGATACGTGCAGCAAGTGCAAACGAGTTGGTCATCTTGCTCGCGTTTGTTTACAATCAACACCTGGGAACAACCAACTGGAGCCTGAACACGTGCAGGTGCGAGACACGGACAACTCTTCAGATATAGTCGATGACTCCACCCCATGGGATATGAATTTAATACGATCCAACAACACAGACAAATTTATGATTAATGTACGCATCAATGATTCGAAATTGAAAATGGAAGTAGATACAGGAGCTGCTCTATCATCTATCTCTCACAAAGATTTTAAAACATTGAACACTGGATGCAAGATTTACAAAACTAATATCACGATGAGAACATATACAGGAGAAGTCTTCGCACCTCTCGGAGTAGCCTACGTTACGTGTAAATACAATGACCAAACAATCGAGGGCAAATTATACATTATCAAACAAGATGTTGACCCTATCTTCGGTCGAGCATGGATACGAGCAATCAACTTGGATCTGGCAAATATAAACGCAGTTAATGCTAAAGAACATCCAGAACTTGATAAGCTACTTTCTGAATACTCCAAGGTATTTGATGGCTCCCTTGGGTGCATACCTGATTACAAAGCTCATTTGACCCTAAAGGAAGAAGTTTCACCAATATTTGTCAAGCCTAGACGTATACCATACGCTCTTAAAAATAAAGTTGATGATGAAATAGTACGACTCTGCGAACAAGGAGTAATTACAAAAGTTGATAGTTCTGAGTGGGGAACACCAGTGGTCCCTATTCTCAAACCAAATGGTAGTATACGCTTATGCGCAGATTATAAAGTCACCTTAAATAAAGTGATAAGGGATGATCAATACCCAATTCCGATCATAGAGGACATTCTGGTAGAGATGAACGGAGGTCAAATATTTTGCACACTTGACATCAGTCAAGCTTACTTAAACATGATGATGGACGAAGAGAGCGCTGTGATGCAAACATTAAGCACACACAAGGGTACGTTTAAAGTGAATAGACTTATGTTTGGCGTCAAGGTAGCTCCGAATTTATGGCAAAAATTTATGGATCGTTTGCTTCAAGGAGCGAAATGCTGGAGTGAAATGCTTTTTCGATGACATAATAATTCAGGGATATTCAGAAGAACAACTTCTTTTAAGACTACGCTTGGTATGTTAATAAAAATGACATTTATCCTGAGTCTCAAATTTTTTTCTTTCGTAATTTTACAAAAATTACAAGAAAAAAATTTGAGACTCAACAAGGATAAATGTCATTTTTTTTAAGAGAGAATCGAATACTTGGGTCATACCATTGATAAAAATGGACTGCACAAAAATAGAAACAAGGTGAACGCTATTCTGGCTACAAATCATCCCAGCAACATCAGTGAACTGCGGACATTTCTAGGAATGGCTAATTATTACAATAAGTTCATACCAAATTTAGCTTCAATATCCAGCCCTCTTAATAACCTACTCAAGAAGGACATTAAATACGAATGGACACACAAATGTAATGAGAGTTTCAAGAAAATTAAACAGGAAATCCTCAGTGAGAGAGTTTTAATGCATTTTGACCCTGAGAAACCCTTGGTTCTCGCTACAGATGCTTCACCGTTTGGACTTGGAGCAGTTCTTTCGCATCGACTATCGGACGGATCTGATCGGCCTATTGCTTTTGTATCACGTTCATTGACGAGTAGTGAAAAAAAATACAGTCAGATAGACAAAGAAGCGACATCTTTATTCTGGGGATTAAAGAATTTTTTTCACTTCTGCTACGGAAGAAAATTCATACTTATTACAGACCATAAACCATTAACTACGATCTTCAATCCACACAAAACTTTGCCGGCGATGAGCACAATGAGACTCTTTCACTACGCACATTTTCTATCTGGTTTTGACTACACTATTGAATACAGAACATCGAATGATCATAGCAATGCAGATTATCTATCAAGATTTCCGGTAGATACAGTAGCAAATAACCTAATTGACGTACATTGCGCATTTCAATTAAATCAGATAAACACAATTGCCACTGACCGTATTCAAATCGCCGAAAAGACACAACTCTATGATGAATACAACCATTTATTGGAAGCTTTAAAAAACGGTACCTCAGTGAGAAGATACGGCTACAATGACAACGAATTGACCATACAAGATGGTTGCATTATTAAAGGAACACGAGTGATGATTCCAGCAACCCTGAGACAACAAGTTTTAGAAGAACTACACACAGGACATCTTGGCATAGTAAAAATGAAATTACTGGCGCGTGGATACGTATTCTGGAGAAATTTGGATCAAGACATAGAAGACATAATTAAAAGCTGTAGAGAATGTCGATTAAAGCAAAATCAACCCACATGCGCAGTACTACACCATTGGGACTCACCATCAGGCCCATTGCAAAGGATCCATGTCGATTATGCTGGACCGATTAAAGGTTATTCCTTATTTATAATAGTAGATGCTTTTACAAAATGGGTGGAAATTATAGAAACGAAAACAACCACAAGCTCATGGTGTATCCGCCAACTTAAAGAACTTTTTGTGACATTTGGATTTCCGCTTACTTTAGTATCAGACAACGGTCGACAATTTGTTTCAAATGAATTTGAATCATTCCTCAGAGTAAGCGGGGTTGTTCACAAAACCGCAGCCCCATACCATCCAGCTACGAATGGACAGGCGGAGCGTTACGTACAAACAATTAAAAAGGCAACACATTGCATCAACGCAGAGCCAGGTTCTCTACAGGACAAACTCCTGGGTATTAAGGAACGCCTACGGAGGACGCCGAGTTGCAGCACAAATAAAAGCCCTTATGAGCTCATGTTTGGCAGGAAGATAAGAAACACCCTAAGTGTTCATTTCAGAGCGAGGACGAGGGATGCAACACGACCGCCGACTGATGAGATAACGGTACGCTCATTTACTGTTGGGCAGAGAGTGCAAATACGCAGCTACACGAATGATCAAATTAAATGGGAATTCGGAACCGTTTTAAGGATATTAGGCCGATTGCACTATCTAGTAGAAACTGATTCTGGTCAGATTTGGAAAAGACATGTTGATCAGATGCTGGGTACCTTAATACCAAGAGAGGAACAGTAAAACGCTTTTCGGAACTTTACAACTAGACGATTTGGGACGGAGGTGTTATATATGTGGCCTCTTTGCTTTGACTTCTATTTATTATATTTTCTATATAGGTTTATGCCTTGTCATCTCCGCGGTGTCACTGTCATATGAAATTATAAAGATTATTTAATTCTATGATACAAAATAGTTTTTTCCGCACTTTGCTTTCGCCAGGTTGAAGGAGAAGCAAAGGTATAAGGCCGATAAACAGCCTAATATGAAAAATAAAAAATTCTAATATTATTGAGTTTAGAACACAAATAAATGTTAATTTGTTCATAATCGTTTTTTTTATTGTAATAATCATGGTATTCTATTTATAAACATTATTTAAATATTCCAAAAATATCAACGCCGTAAAGACGCATCTTTGCCGAGATAAACAAAAAATCACCTCCGAATAGAGAGGACCGTCTCTGGCGCGAGACGGTGTGAAGGCATTGAACTAATTTGGACTAAGTATAGGTATAAGTTGTCTGTGGCAATTTTAATTCCCGCACACGTAATGGAAAATAAAAAATCGCACGCGTGTGAAATACATTGCATTGTGAACCTAATCGTAGTGCGATATGAACCAGTTTTCGAGGAAGTGTATTGAATAGAATATTCTATCTATTTTAGTTTTAAAAATATGTTTTTTGATGTCTAAGATTCCTCTCGCTTTCTGTGGGAGTGATTTCGTGAAAAGGGACGAAACTGGGTAACAGGAAGTGACAGCTTGAGCACGGAATAAGTAAGTACTTTTAACAGCATGGAATCAGTAAGTACTTTATAATAGCATGGAATCGGTAAGTTCTTTATAAAAGCATGGAATCAGTCAGTACTTTATAATAGCATGGAATCAGTAAGTACTTTATAATAGCATGGAATTTGTGTACTCATGGAATTAGTAAGTACGCTGCTCAGTTTCTTATTACCAAGGGGAGATGTCAGATGTAACACATCATATTAATTATGTGACTACCGTAAGGCTCGCTCATTTTTTTTTCAGGACATGAAAATAATAAATTTACGTGATAGTTATGACGCCTTTGGACGGGTTGTGTCCCTGAACGTGTTAAAAGTATTTAAATTTCTTTCTTTTTTAGGGTTCCGTACCCAAAGGGTAAAACGGGAACCCTATTACTAAGGCTCCGCCGTCTGTCTGTCTGTCTGTCTGTCTGTCTGTCCGTCTGTCACCAGGCTGTATCTCATGATCCGTGATAGTTAGACAGTTGAAATTTTCACAGATGATGTATTTTTGTTGCCGCTATAACAACAAATACTAAAAAACAGAATAACATAAATATTTAAGGGGGCTCGCATACAAAAAACGTGATTTTTTTGCTCGTTTTTGCTCGATATTGATAACGGCAACAGGTAGAAGCTTGAAATATTCACAGAATATTAAGTTATATATTCACTTTAAAATTAAATAATTAAATTAAAATAAAACAAATATTTAAGGGAGGCTCCCATACAACAAACGTGATTTTTTGGTAATTTTAATAGATAATGGTACGGAACCCTTCGTGCGCGAGTCCTACTCGCACTTGGCCGGTTTTTTTTTAAGATAATGGTACGGAACCCTTCGTGCCCGAGTCCGACTCGCACTTGGCCGGTTTTTCATTATATCTCACATCCCATCACTCTCTACAAGAGTTTTACTTCTCTCTACAAGATTTGACATTGTATTCAGTAAGTAAGTTTAAAAACCTGGGAATAGTAATCAAACGCAAGTTATAAGTAAAAGTGAAACTGATTTATATTCATAGGAAGCGTAAATATTAAAATATATCATAATATTATGCAGATGACTTCCGACGAATTACCTTTTCGAAGGAAATAACTTTAAGGATTTAAAAACGTTTAGTTTTCGCTTAATATTGTTTCCATTACAATGTTTAATATGAGTAGTTTTTTTCTAGATTGAAATAATCCAGATGGTCCAGTAATTTTATTGAACTCGGAATGGGTCCCTTATCTAAATAATCTACAATGCAAAACGCATACCTAACTACCTACTGGAACAAAGCAATATTTGGGCTAAATCCTTAACCCCTATACGGTGATCTTACTAAGCTAAGTAAGGATGTTAATTACTTCCTGCACAGCGCAACCTTCCTGTACGCAACTATTCGATACACTTCCTTACCGAACCGAACATCAATCAATGTTATCCAAGAAGGAGGGCTTCTATAACATTGATAACACGATTGTAATTAACGCTGAAATGAATTAACGCTGTTCACAAATACAAAACCCGTAAATGTTGTCAGTTTCAATCAAATAGACAACCGCTATTCTTCCTTCAGTTGTTTGCTGTCAAGGCAAATCAGAGGGGTAATAAAATTGCGTAACACACTATACTTATAGTGTGTTACGTGGTGAACTGTCAAAATAAAAACCCTTTATCGAAATGTCTAATTTTCGACACGGTTCCGATGGCCTGTTGAATGGTTGTGAATAGCTCTATATTGAATAGAAACCTACAAAGTCAAGACACAGTTTTATTTATTTCTTATCTACTATTTAATTGACCTCAACGTTTCTGGTCTCGTCTCTCGATCGTCGCATCGTTGAGCTCCTTAAGTTCTGAATAGAGCTGCACGATTACTGACAAATGCGTGCACTGACTGGTCAGGTCCAGTCAATCTGTGTGGTTATTTCCTCAAAACACCATTTCAGGCACCAATCTACATGGCCTTCACATGATCTGACCAAGATTATGTCTGGACTTTAAAAGAGACTGTGACCTCTGAGTTTGTTTCGGCCTTTCTTCTCAGAGTAGTCAGATAGGAAACGCCGACCTCATCTAGTTTTAAAAATATGACGACGAAAAGTGTTTGTACAAACCTACTTACAGAAATAAAAATCATTTATCATTTATATGAGTTAATTGATGAATTTAAAGGCTTGAACAGACTAGTGCTATATCGCAGGCGCGACGCGACACTAGTAGCACAATCTCTTTGTCGGTGCCTGTCGCGCCCGCGATATCGCGCGAGTCTGTACGAGCCTTAAATATTAAAATGATGTGTTGAGCTTTTTAAGTAAGATTTGTACCTATGCAATTCATCACTGATTTGATTTGATCATCTTCATCTAAACTTCTAAACTAATCCTACTAATATTAAAAATGGCGAAAGTGAGTTTGTTTGTTTGTTACGCTTTCACGCTAAAACGGCTGAACGGATTTGGTTGAAATTTGGCAGATGGGTAGACCAGGACTTGGATTAGGACACAAGCTACTTTTCATCCTGGATCACAGACGAAGTCGCGGTCATCAGCTACTCTATACTAATATTATACAGCTGAAGAGTTTGTTTGGTTGAACGCGCTAATCTCAGGAACGACTGAAAAATTATTTTTGTGTTGGATAGTCCATTTATCGAGGAAGGCTACAGGCCACAACACACACAACACAAACTCACACAACACCACGCTACGACTAAGAGGAGCGGAGCATCAATAAAAATGTTGCAAAAACGGGAAAAAAATCCTTTTCAGTGCTTCCGTTGCGTACGCTGAGTATACGATTAAAGTTACGCAAAAATCATGTATGACAGAATTGTTCCCCTTTAAAAGTTCTAAAAAAATCTACAACAGCATATGTCTATGTTTTAAGGTTGACTCACTATAACCTTTATAACGTAATAAAATTTGTTCTAAAATAATGCATTATTTGCGAAGGTGTTTTTATAAACATGATATTAATCCTTATCCAAAGAAATAGGTACAGACGCCAGCACATCAAGCTACTACAATCTGTAAAATTTCTTTAAAAGATTTTCAACTTTATCGTTAAGGCATAAGGTTCAAGGTTGCATTGCTATGGCATCTGAGGGAACATTTTAAAATTACTAGAATCACATCTAAGTAATAGATTGCAATGTACTGAGATTACAAGAGTCTGCACAAAAATAAAAACAGAACGAACGTATGTGTCGAATTTCAGGAGTATAAAATATGGAGTGCCTCAAGGTAGCGTGCTTGGGCCACCTTTATTTCTTATTTACATAAATGATTTGCCAAACGTTACACAACAACAAATGATTTTGTTTGCTGACGATAGCACGGCCATAGTAAAATGTAAGGACTTAAATACTTACCAATTTGACATTAATAATACTCTTACTGACATAATTAATTGGCTTATTATGAATAATTTAATAATTAACCTTAAGAAAAACAAACTAATGCATTTCCACCAAAGAATTGAAGCTCCAAAAATTTGTGTCAATTACAATGGCAACGAAATAGAAGAAGTAAAAGTAAGTGTGTTTTTAGGTATCCATATAGACAACAACCTTAATTGGAAAGCTCATATAGAACAGCTATGTAAAAAAAAAAAAAAATCTGCCTATGAACTTTTTCAATTGGCTAGAAAAGTAAATATAGACGCGTTACTTGTTGCCTATCATGGTCTAGTAGCCTCACTTCTACGATACGGAATTATTTTTTGGGGTAATTCCCCGGATAAGGGATTACTATTCAAGGCACAAAAAAGGTGCATTAGAGCCAAGTGTGGTCTGAAAACAGATGATAGCTGTGCACCGTACTTTAAATCACTAAAAATACTTATGCTACCGGCGGCGATATACATATTAGAAATTAGTATCTTCGTTAAAACAAATCCCAACCTTTTTGAAAAAATGACAATGGTACGAAATGTTCCAATTCGTAGTCAGTACAAAAATTATTTTAGTAATTATAAATGTGAAACTGCATTAATAGTAAAAAAAAGCGTCCTAGGTATGGCTCCACGCATTTATAACAAAACTAGCTGCGCCCCGCGGTTTCACACGCGTAAGTCTCGATCCCGTGGGACTATCGGGATAAAAAGTATCCTATGTCTTATTCCAGGGTGTCAGCTACCTCCATACAAAATTTTATCAAAATTGGTCCGGCCGTTTGAGCGTGAAGAAGTAACAAACATACACACACTCACAAACTTTCGCCTTTATAATATTAGTGTGATTCCAGACACCATAAAATAATTGTGATAAATAAATAAATAAATAAAATTAAATATTACACAATTTAAGAAAAAAATTAAATTGAAATTTTATTATACTATTGACGAATACTTAAATGATGAATTAATTTAGAATTACAATTATTAATACTGACATTAAATAATTTAGACATTTTAATTTTTTGACATAGGTAACACAATTTAAATATTTGGGCCATATTGTTACGGAGGATCTCAAAGATGACTCCGATATGGAAAGGGAGCGCAGGGCGATGGCGGTGAGGGGAAACATGTTGGTTGGGTTGCCGGTTTGCTGGTCGTTCAGTACCGGCTAAAATAACACTTTTTAAGGCATTTTGTCAAACATTTTACACCAGCAGCCTGTGGGCTAATCATACCCAAAAAACTGAAAACACCCTGCGCATTCACTACAACAATGCCTTCAGGATGCTGTTGAGGCTTCCTCCTTACTGTAGTGCATCACAGATGTTCGCTGATGCGCACATGGATGATTATTTCGCGATCATGCGCAAGAAAGTGGCGTCAATGATGCGCAGAGTGAGAGGGAGCAGCAATAGCATTCTGAAGGTTTTTTCTGATAGGTTAGAAGGGCCTATAATGGATAGGTTTATCAAGCTACATGTCAGACATGGGGCTTGATTAACCTTCCTGGCTTTGCTTTGTTTTGTTTTTTTTGGCGTTTAGACGTTCTATGTATTGTGTGCGTAATTTGTTATTACTAACATAGTTTTTAAGTTACTTGTAAACTAACACGCTATGGGCCTACGATGCCTGTTAATAAAAGATTTTTATTTAATTATTATTAAGGTCTGACATCATTAGAGTATTGAATAATATTTTGTAATTGTTCAATTTATTTTCTAATATGATACCATAATTATGCATGATTTTCAAATATTTTTAGTAACTTGTAATCCTCAGCTAGATTTGCACACCATATTTGTACGCCTCCTGGCATAACATAGCGCCCTATTCATCAAACATAAGATCTGTATTTCTTTACCAATGTTGACAAATAAATAAATAAATAAAGGTTGATTGGGAAAATTTGACAGTTTCGGGTAGGTTGACCATTGACCTGCTGGCGTCTGTAGATACTTTATACGTCACAAGTATTTAAGTTTTGTCAAAATTACCCTTGACATCATATTATGATCAATAAATATCTTAGGAGATATCATAGTTTTAAAATAATCACAGTATATTATTATATTATCATCACATCACACTAATATTTTAAAGGAGAAAGTTTGTGAGTGTTTGTGTGTGTTTGTTACTTCTTCACGCTCAAACGGCTGGACCAATTTTGATAAAATTTTGTATGGTGGGCTGACACCCTGGATTAAAATGTAGCTAATACTTGTTATCCCGATATTCCCACGGGATCGAAACTTACGCGTCAAACCGCGGGGCGCAGCTAGTATTATAATAAAGAGAAAATATTAGGTTTTTTGTATGTTTGCTTGCTACGCTTTGACGCTAAAACGGCTGAACGGATTTGGATGAAATTTGGCACATGGGAAGACCATAACCTGGGTGAGGACAAAAAATACTTTTAATCCTAATATTCTTACGGGAACGAGACATATGTGGGTAAAACCACGAGGCGCATTTGCTATAGGTAAGTATCATTATTATATTTTTATTTCTTTCTTTCTGAAGTAGTGAATATATTTTGATTTAGTATAGATAAGAGATGAAGTTCTCTTTTGAATTCATTAAGAATAGTACAAATACAGACATAAAAATATACATTTATTCAAAGATTATGTTTTAGTAAACGTAATGTAATGTTCATTACCTACCAAAGACAATTAAAAATCACTTAGGCCCCAATTACACTAGGTATGATATATTAATCATACAAATATGAATCTATGATCTGTCAAATTCTATGATGAATTAAATGATTCTTCATTTTTACTTATTACACATACTTACGATCATTAAACGTCAAACTTAATCAAGATGGGTAACGATTTAGCCGTGTTTTCCGTTGCTATGAGTGCAATTTTATTAATTGCATCTAAAAAGAAGATAAACACGATCATTTTTTTTTAAGTACTCATTTGCGACGTAAAGGTTTATATTAATATTTTTGTGGTTTCGATATGCCAGTCGAAATTCTTGCATTTTGACGCCATTTTTGAGGTTAGACGGATATGATCATATTTGTACGCTTGCTTTCAAATAGGATCCCTTAAGGTGATACGTAAAAAATAAATCATAGCGAACTGGGCGGCCGTAAGAAAGTGACAGAGTCAATTACTTCCACATGCGAAAATAGAGACCGCAACAATGCGCTGGAACCAAAATACAACAACGTAAAAGCGCAAAACCAAATAAAAATTGTTTAAAAATAAATTAAGCAATCTATCAAAAATATTTTCAGTCACTTGATGCGCACATTTCGAATGCAATTTTGCAATGAAATTACTTAGAATGAATTACAGGGAAAAATATGAAAAAATAGAGGTCTTTTCGGAATTAAATTTTAACGAGGAAATTTACCCCAATTGCGATTTCCTTCAGTCAAAGTATTAATCAAATAGTCAATAAACATAATATCAAAAAATTAAATCCATACATGCTGTAATACTGAAATACATGGTAACGAAAAAGCCCCCAATTTATTTTTATATCGCCTTAACTATGATCATAGACAATTTGAATCACATGTATCTACTGTACTTAGATTATATCATCATAGGTAGCTCCATATAAAAATGACGCATATATCTCAGATCATATTTCTATCATAGTCTAATATGACCTTTAGTCAAATGTTTGAATTTGAACCATACCTAGATTCAAACACTTAATCATTTTAATATTTTATTAAGAAACATCAAACACAGTTCATAATAATATCTCAACGCATGAAGACATTATTTACATGCTTCGAACTTGGAATACAGAGATCAGTTAATTAAATGACTAACTGAAAACAAAGCTATTTACATTTGTCCTAAAATATTTATTTCATATGAGCTCTATTTTTACTTTCCTTAGAAGCCTAAACTTATTTCGACTAAACAAAGTTGTAAATACCTCAGTAATAGCTTTATTAAATAATGTCTAGACTTAAGTATTCTCAAAATTGTTTTTTTTATCATAAGTATGTCGTCGTATGTTTGTACGTTATCTAGCCTGTAAATAATTAATAGGGCACCACCTTTTTTTTTTTTTTTTTTGGGTGGGAAATTATCAAATAACTTCTCCCGCTATGGGCGGAGCGGGAGGGCGTGTCAGACTTTTACTGACTAAAACCCACCCGTATTCCTTCCGTTGCCTGTGTGCCAGGGCCACGATATCCCTTTCGGACAAACTTGCAAACGGACCCCGTCAGTTTGTGCTGACATCTCTTTGAGGCGCGCGTGGAACACAACGCGCCGTCAACCCGGGCCTGGTCCTTATCGGATGGCGAGCTACCCATCGCTCACCGTCCGCAGGCCCGCGCCTATGGTGGCCGATAATCGGCTTGCGACTCCCGATGCCCGGGGCGTCTCCTGCGGCGACTAAGGGCGCGAGGGCGCGAACCTTGTCTCACCCTCACGCGTTCCGCCTCCTCCTTCGCTAGCATTACTGCTTTGCAGAAGGAGGTGACGGCCTCCCATGCACTCTCGCTCCGAACCATGGCCTGAACCAGGGCCGGACGCGAGAGATCACCGCCGCCGATCGCCTCCGTGAGGACACGGCGGTGCTCCGCCCAAGCTGGGCAGACCTCCACCGTATGCCCCACCGTGTCCTCCGGGCGATCCACACAGTGGTGACACCCGGGCGTTTCCTCCCGCTTTATCCAGAACAGGAACCTCCCGAAACAACCGTGTCCGGTGAGGACCTGCGTCAAGCGGAAGGTGAGGACGCCGTGGCGCCTCTCTAGCCACTCCTCAAAGAGGGGACTTATCGCCACAATTGTGGCGTGCCCAAATAGGGCACCACCTGCCTATCCTTTTCCCAACTATGTTGGGGTCGGCTTCCAGTCTAACCGGATGCAGCTGCATACCAGTATTTTACATGGAGCGAGTGCCTATCTTTTTTTTTTTTTTTGGGTGGGAAATTATCACCCGTGTTCCTTCCGTTGCCTGTGTGCCAGGGCCACGATATCCCTTTCGGACAAACTCGCAACCCCGGCAGGCATTGGCCCTAACGGACCCCGTCAGTTTGTGCTGACAACTCCTTGAGGCGCGCGTGGAACACAACGCGCCGTCGACCCGGGCCTGGTCCTTATCGGACGGCGAGCTACCCATCGCTCACCGTCCGCAGGCCCGCGCCTACGGTGGCCGGAAATCGGCTTGCGACTCCCGACGCCCGGGGCGTCTCCTGCAGCAACTAAGGGCGCGAGGGCGCGACCCTTGTCTCACCCTCACGCGTTCCGCCTCCTCCTTCGCTAGCATAACTGCTTCGCAGAAGGAGGTGACGGCCTCCCATGCACTCTCGCTCCGAACCATGGCCTGAACCAGGCTCGGACGCGAGAGATCGCCGCCGCCGATCGCCTCCGTGAGGACACGGTGGTGCTCCGCCCAAGCCGGGCAGACCTCCACCGTATGCTCCACCGTGTCCTCCGGGCGATCCACACAGTGGTGACACCCGGGCGTTTCCTCCCGCTTTATCCTGAACAGGAACCTCCCGAAACAACCGTGTCCGGTGAGGACCTGCGTCAAGCGGAAGGTGAGGACGCCGTGGCGCCTCTCTAGCCACTCCTCAAAGAGGGGACTTATCGCCACAATTGTGGCGTGCCCAAATAGGGCACCACCTGCCTATCCTTTTCCCAACTATGTTGGGGTCGGCTTCCAGTCTAACCGGATGCAGCTGCATACCAGTATTTTACATGGAGCGAGTGCCTATCTTTTTTTTTTTTTGGGTGGGAAATTATCACCCGTGTTCCTTCCGTTGCCTGTGTGCCAGGGCCACGATATCCCTTTCGGACAAACTCGCAACCCCGGCAGGCATTGGTCCTAACGGACCCCGTCAGTTTGTGCTGACATCTCCTTGAGGCGCGCGTGGAACACAACGCGCCGTCGACCCGGGCCTAGTCCTTATCGGACGGCGAGCTACCCATCGCTCACCGTCCGCAGGCCCACGCCTACGGTGGCCGGAAATCGGCTTGTGACTCCCGACGCCCGGGGCGTCTCCTGCAGCGACTAAGGGCGCGAGGGCGCGACCCTTGTCTCACCCTCACGCGTTCCGCCTCCTCCTTCGCTAGCATAACTGCTTCGCAGAAGGAGGTGACGGCCTCCCATGCACTCTCGCTCCTAACCATGGCCTGAACCAGGCTCGGACGCGAGAGATCGCCGCCGCCGATCGCCTCCGTGAGGACACGGTGGTGCTCCGCCCAAGCCGGGCAGACCTCCACCGTATGCTCCACCGTGTCCTCCGGGCGATCCACACAGTGGTGACACCCGGGCGTTTCCTCCCGCTTTATCCTGAACAGGAACCTCCCGAAACAACCGTGTCCGGTGAGGACCTGCGTCAGGCGGAAGGTGAGGACGCCGTGGCGCCTCTCTAGCCACTCCTCAAAGAGGGGACTTATCGCCACAATTGTGGCGTGCCCAGCGCTGGGTTGCGACAATCGCACTCTCCATGTCGCTATGAGATCCCGCCGGAGCTCTGTCCGCCGTGCCGTGATTTCCCGCGGCAGCGGAGTTTCACCCCGGCGTTTCGCCTCCTCGCGCCACTCCCAGATGTGCGCGAGGACTTTTGCCTCCAGATCCCATGGTGGCAGTCCGGCAAGGAGGCTCGCCGCCTCTCGGGAGACCGTGCGGTAACCCCGTACCAGCCTGATGGCCACGACCCTTTGGGACGCGTTCAACCGCTGGGCTGGTCGCAGCCTTAAAGAACGCGCCCACACCGGTGCCCCGTAAAGGGCCATGGACCGCACGATCCCCGCGTAGAGCCTCCGGCAGGAGGCGTTTGGACCCCCTAGATTGGGCAGGAGCCGCTTCAAAGCAGCCCCAGCCCGCTCCAGTCTGGGAGCCAAACGTCGAAAATGCTCCACGAAGTTCCACCGGCTGTCGAGGACGAATCCCAGGTACTTCATCGTCGACTCGACGCCGATGTGAACCCCTCCCGCCGTTATCTGGGAACCCGACAGTGGTGCGTTCCGAGGACCATAAAAACACATGGCCTCGGACTTGTGCAAAGCCACCTCGAGCAACGCACGCCTCGCGTAAAGCGGTCAGCTCACGCGACCACCAGCACACCTGGCGCCGAGCACGTCCGGGCTGGACCCGGGGCATTGCCACGTCACATATTTCGGACATGGCCTCCCGGAACCACTCCGCCTCATCGTTGATGTCGGCAGGCCTGTCTGGTGATGACACCCAGGCCTGCACGGTCGAGGCTTCCAGGAGGAGCTCCCGGTCCAGCTGCTTCAGCGCCCACCGCGGACCACTCGCGGTCTGTCGGACCAGCGCGCCTGAGGTCTGGGCGGAGACGTTAAACCGGATATATCGGTGATCGGAATACGTCTCCACCCCCTCCATGACGCGCCAGTCGATGACACGCGGCGACAGAGCGGGGCTGGCGAACGAAATGTCCACCACTGATTCACCCCGCATCCGCACACACGTGGGGACAGAACCCCGGTTTAGGACGACCAGGCCTGTCTCTAGAGCCCCGTCCCCCACCATCCTGCCCCGTGTGTCCGTATACCGGGAACCCCAAGCCACGTTTTTGGCATTGAAGTCCCCGAGGACGAACACGGGGAGGGGATGGTACCCGACGACGACGACTCTCAGCTCCCCAAGGGAGTTGTGGAACTCGGCGAGAGTTCGGTTCGGGGAGAAGTAAATTCCTACCACGACAATCTCCCCGAACCGTGCTGCCACGCAACCCTGTCCGCTCTTGACGGCCTCGAGGGATGGGGTACCGGCGGCGGCCGACGAAATTAGGGTCACTGAGCCGCTCAGGTCCTCCACCCAGTCATCCCTGTGCGGGACAAAGTACGGCTCAGCGACCACGGCGATGTTAATCGATCACTGCGCCATGCTCTGGAGCAACAGATCCTGAGCGGTGGCGCAGTGGTTGATGTTCGCCTGGAGGAGGCGTAATGGGGCCATTTATTGGCATTCCATATCAGCCTCCTCCCGGGCCCTCTGGGATGGCCCTGCCGCGGTGGTAGTGGCGGAAACGACGACGGTGGAGGCGGCAGCGGCGGCGGCAATCGTAGCAGCTGCGGCGGTGACGGCGGTGGCAGAAGGCTTGCCCCTGCCCCTGGGTTTGGTGGGTGGAGCGCAGGCCTTGCTCCCAGCCCAGTGATCGGCCGGTTTGCCAGCCGCCGCACAAGCAGAACAATGCGGCGTGGCATTGCACGAACCGGCCTTGTGACCGGGCTGATCACAGCGGAAGCAATCGTTGCTGCGGTCAACCTCCGAGGTGCAGTGTGCTCCCACGTGGTTACTCACCCGGCAGCGTAAGCACTTCAGAGGCCTGGGTTCCAGCAGTTTTACTTGCGCAGATACCCAGCCCACGCTGATCTCCTCCAGGTTCACTGCCGCCCACGCCTTAGCGAGCACCTCGCGGTAGGACACGCCCTTCTTTTCCGCTTCCGGCTGTAGTGTAATCACTACAGCTGCGAACTTCGGGGCGCGGAGCCTAGCCCCGGCGCTTCGCATCTTGCGCCGCTGCCGCCTCTCCTTTCTGTTGGCCGCCCTTTTGGCTTTACCCGCCTTCCTGTTCTCCCCGGCTACTTGCCATTCGGCGTTAACCGGAGAAGAATTAGAAGGCGGAGGCGACCGTCCCGCCACAATGGCTGGGGCCCTCGCCTTCTGCGCAGCCATCTCGACCTTCTTGGACTTGGACTGCGCCGATTTCGCCGGAGGCGTGGGCTTGGCCGCAGGCTTGGCCGCAGGCTTGGCCGCGGCAGCCACGGTGGCCGCAAAGGTAGCCGGCTTGCTTGCTGCTAGCGGGGGGCGCAGGACAATGCCCTCCAGAACGGAAAACCGATTATGGAAGGCAGCCAGCTCCTGCCACACCAGGGTTAGCACCCGTTCTTCCACAGGCACTGGCTGGCCCTGCCCTTGCTGCGCCCCCCTGTGGCACTTCCTGCGGGCCAGCTCCTCGGAGCCGGGCCAGGTCCGCTCGGAGCTCCTCGTTCTCCTTTCGGAGAAGCTCCATAGCGGCCGTCAAGCGGCCCATCTCCGCCCGCATTTCGGACATTGCGTCCGCCGGAGTTCCGACTTGAAGGGCCCTCGCTGCCGCTATGATGGTGGCCGTGGCAGCGGGTATGACCTTGTCTTTAGAGGACTGAACCCTCTTCAAGGCCACACCCCTGATTGCGGCTGCAACGACCTCCTCGAAGCTACTGGCCGCTCCCTTCGCCTTGGAGATGCCAGCGGCGTCCGGCTCACCGCCCGAGGACTCAGAAAGGGTCGCGTTGCGGCTGGCCTCTCCAAGTTGTTCCTTCTCGGCTGGGCTGGCTCTGTTCAAATCGCTGTCCTCCTGGGTGGAGAGCCCTCTACCCACCCCCCGCTCCCGAACCCCGCCCCGCCTGCTAATTTTTTTGCGGGCGTTGCTCAAGCCGCCATCAGAGGACGACCCCTGGCCGTCCCCTGGTTTGGAGCGCTTCTTCTTCAAGAACTTCGCGTTCTTAGCAGCCCCCACCTCCACGGGCTCCGGGCTCTTAAAAGAGCCCTTCGCCCCAGATGCGGCGTCGGACTCCGACCCCGCATCACTCCTCTCATCCTCTCCTGTCGTCTTTAGGGTTTTGGTTTTGTTTTTTAAAGTTTCCATTTTGAATCCCACGAGTGTGGGGGATATAAAACGTCATTCCTAGGTTTACCCCCTGTGCCTAGGTAAGTCGGGTTACATTTGTTTCCCAACCAGAGGTTCGACTGGTCCCTGAGTGGTGCGCTAACGACTGATGCGCCGCCTGCAACTACGAAGTTACAGATGGCACTACTCCTCAGCCATTCATACCCTCGCCACGCACCAAAACTTGGTATTAGAGGATTTTTTATAGAGGTTATCGTCCTCGCGATCCGGGCGACTAAGCCAAGATCCTCGTCCCGTTCCGAGTCACAAAACATGACCGTGATCTCTTTCCGGATTACGATTTCGACGGGTGCAGTCAGGAGAATCAGTTCTCCCGCTGCCAGCTCGTTGGCAGGGTAAGTGCACATCGAGCACCGCCCCTGCTTCTTCACTCATGGAAAAGCGTCCTCCTTCGGCCTTTGGGCCCTTCCTCCACGGACCATTCAGGTCCTAACCTGCGCCCACTTAACCATCCCTCTGTAAGCAGAGAGAGGAGTAGGCCACCGTCCACCCAGGAGGAGCATTACGCTCTCCCCCTCGCAGAAACTCGCCATAAACAATACCCTCTCCGAAAAACTCCACAACCTTTTTCGAAGAGAGTATTGTCTATGCCCAGGGTGCACCGGCCCGACGACTGCTCTTCCCCTCGAACGTATTCATAAGGGACCAGCAGGCATCAGGCATACGGGGAGGTTTTCTGCACGCACCCCGCGACTGCCTATCTGAGCTCCACAACCCAGTTACTGGGGGGTGTTCAGACTTTCGGACTTCTGACTACCCGTAAGGACTGTCGAATATCTATATATAACAGCCGGGACTAACGGCTTAACATGCTTTCCGAAGCACGGAGGGGTCGCGGTATGGTATGGATGGTCACCCATCCACGGACCGACCTCGGCAAGCGTACCTTAACCTTCAATCGCCCCGTGCGGCTGTTATTATTTAGCCACGAGCCTCTAAAAATTGGTAAGAATATAAATAATAGGTATCCGTGTAAGATCGTCGTATTATAAAAAAATATTCAATCCTAATCATTTTATTTCTGCCCTAAATTCAATCATAATAATTTTATTTCCGACTTAAATTCAATCATAATAATTTTATTTCTGCCTTAGGATATAGATAAATCGTAATTCACGCAATTTGAATCGCTCTCTTTACGATAAATTATATAGGCGAAGGACAGAATATAGACCCCGAACGTAAAATTGTTTTATAGTCCTCTTGAGGAACCAAATAATAAGGGCGTCGATTTACGTTTTATGAAGCAATGCTACTAAACATCATGTTATTTGCAACAGGCAGTAAAAAGAGCTTTGAAAAGTGATAAGCTTTACCTACTTACTTACAATCTAGGAAATACCGGTTTGGTGAAAATAAGCATAATAATATCATATGGAGAGAAAAGTACTTACACCTACCTATAAGTTAAATTTTACCAGTCTTATTTATAGACGTGCAGTGGGCAGCAGCGTTCTTTATACATTTTAACACCATACTGCGATCGCCAACCCACCTGCCAAGCATGGCGATTATGGCGACCCCCCCCCCCCTCCTTTTGGGGCAGGCCTATGTTCAGCAGTGGACGTCTTTGGGCTAAAATGGTTTATAGACGTCTCTTAAATTTTAATCAATTGCTAAGCAACTGATTAGCAAAATTATTATTTATAAACGTTATTTAGTGCTAAAGTGGGTATTAAACTACACTGAATCAGGGTCCCTAAACCCTTAATAAGAGAAGTTTAATAAGATTAAGGCAGTAAGGGTCCCTAATCAGGGCTTCAGAGTGGACCAGCTTTCACAATCGTTCGATACGCTTCCGTGCCGAATCAAGCATCAATCAATGTTATCAAAGGAGTTCTCTAAAGGCTGTTCACAAATCCAGAACACGAACACTTCGTCAGTTTAAATCAAATCGACTACCGCCATTCTTTCGACAGCTATTTACTGTCGGGACAAGGCAAATCAGTTATTGAAAATGTGTCATTGAACTTGAACTTAGGGCAGTCAGGGCAATTATTCGATGCGCGACGAGCGCGATGTCTTGTTTTTAACATACTTCCAAAAAGGACTTCCGAAAAGGAGGAGATTATATTTATGTTCGTCTGTATTTTTTTTTTATGTACGAGTAAGTTCACCAATTTCTCCGTCAATTATTGTGGACCGATATTGAAAATATTTTTTTTGTTTGAAAGGGTATGCTTTCGAGGTGGTCCGATTGTCACCAAGTCAGAATCTGATGAGGGGGGATCCCATGAAAATCTGAGAAAATGGTTTTAGTATTTTGATAGTAATTCGCACATTTGCTCTCGGAAAGCACCATTTGGTGAAGTGGAACTGATGATGAAGACCACAGATGGCCACCGGAACTACTTAATAATATGTATCAGATGGCCACCGGAAATACTTAATAATATGTATTTAACGGGTTGCAATTCGATTAGGTACAGACGCCAGCAGATCAAACTACCCGAAACTGTCAAATTTTCCCAATCAACCTTGAACCTTGCTGTAGGGATAAAATTGAAAATCTGTTAAAGAAATTTGACAGATTGTAGTAGCTTGATGTACTGGCGTCTGTACCATATCCTACGAATAAATATTTTTGTCTTTGTCTTAGGTACCTACGCAGTACTTAATTTCGTATACCTGATACGTGTTACGGCAATTATAAGGTACCTGTACCCTAATTGCGTAACGCAGTTTGAATCGCAATCTGAATGATTTTGAAGTATATTGCTAATCCATTGCTTCATATGTTAGAAAAAATTGTCTGCTCAACAACCTAAATAACGCAATGAATGTTGTTGAACTGTCAAATTGAAACCGATTCCTACTGATAGTGTGTTACGCAATTAGCCCTCTGTTTTGGGGAAGCTCGTAGCCCTGAACAAAAATGAAAATTACATACTCGTAGTCAAGTATAAAATATAGTTCAGATATAAAGTATTTTTTAAATATTTTTCATCAGCACTGAGAAGCAACCAATTTCATTTTGCGCTACGACGCTTTCGCCAGTGACTCGTCTCACTAAGCGCTTATCATAACAATATCATCAACTGGAAGCAATATCTGATGTAAATAAGCAGCCAAACAAAATTTAATTAAATCTCGTTACCAAGTCCGAATAAATCTAAGTAATTGGATGATGGCAGCTAAGTCATAATCATTTGAGCACGAATTTTGATTAAACTTTAGTGATGCCTCGATGACGGCTTAACAAAAGCACGATTTCTTTATGGGTGTTTAATGGGATATTATTTAATTATTAATAGGTCAGTGAGCGGAGTTCGCGCTGCGGAATTATGGGCGCAGAAGAATTACTAATAGAATTTGCGTACATATACCCAAATTAACAAAAATTGGAGTCAGTGGGTCATCTTAGGGGCGGAGTTTTAGGAGATAACTTCTCACGCTCTGGGTCTCCACCCAGAGCGTCAGACTTTTGCGGGAGGGAGTGTCAGACTTTTACTGACTAAAATCCACCCGTGTTCCTTCAGATGCCTGTGTGCCAGGGCCACGATTTCCCTTTCGGACAGGCTCGTAACCCTGGCAGGCATTGGCCCTTTCGGACCCCGTCAATTCGTGCTGACATCTCTTTGAGGCGCGCGTGGAACACAACGCGCCGTCGACCCGGGCTTGGTCCTTATCGGACGGCGAGCTACCCATCGCTCACCGTCCGCAAGCCCGCGCCTACGGTGTCCGGGAATCGGCCTGCGATTCCCGACGCCCGGGGCGTCTCCTGCGGCGACTATGGGCGCGAGGGCGTTGATTTTGCCTTACCCTCACACGTTCCGCCTCCTCCTTCGCAAGCATTACTGTTTCGCAGAAGGAGGTGACGGCCTCCCATGCACTCTCACTCCGAACCATGGCCTGAACCAGGGCTGGACGCGAGAGATCGCCGCCACCGATCGCTGCTGTGAGGACACGGTGGTGCTCCGCCCAAGCTGGGCAGACCTCCACCGTAAGCTCCACCGTGTCCTCCGGGCGATCCACACAGTGGTGACACCCGGGCGTTTCCTCCCGCTTAATCCTAAACAGGAACCTCCCGAAACATCCATGTCTGGTGACGACCTGCGTCAGCCGGAAGGTGAGGACGCCGTGGCGCCTCTCCAGCCACTTCTCAAAGAGGGGACTTATCGCCACAATTGTGGCGTGCCCAGCGCTGGGTTGCGACAATCGCACTCTCCATGTCGCCATGAGATCCTGCCGGAGCTCCGCGGAGTGATGCCCCGGAGTTTCGCCTCTTCGCGCCACACCCAAATGTGCGCGAGGACTTTCGCCTCCAGATCTCATGGCGGCAGTCTGGCAAGGAGGCTCGCCGCCTCACGGGAGATCGTGCGGTAACCCCGTACCATCCTGATGGCCATGAGCCTTTGGGACGCGTTCAACCGCTGGGCTGGTCGCAGCCTCAGAGAACGCGCCCACACCGGTGCCCCGTAAAGGACCATGGACTGCACGATCCTCACGAAGAGCCTCCGGCAGGAGGCGTTTGGACCCCCCAGATTGGGCAGGAGCCGCTTCAAGGCAGCCCCGGCCCGCTCCAGTCTGGGAGCCAAACGTCGGAAATGCTCGACGAAGTTCCACCGGCTGTCGAGGACGAGTCCCAGGTACTTCATCGTCGACATGACGCCGATGTGAACCCCTCCCGCCGTTATCTGGGAACCCGACAGTGACGCGTTCCGAGGACTATAAAAGCACATGGCCTCGGACTTGTGCAATGCCACCTCGAGTCCCAATTGCCGGATCCTATCGACGATTGTCGCAACCTCACGTGCCGCCAGTTCGACCGCCGCCTGATGCGAATTCCCTTGTGCAAGGACTAGCGTGTCGTCAGCGTAGCAGACTATGCTGACGCCACTAGGGAGGTCGGCGCGCAGCACCCAGTCGTACCCGATGTCCCACAGATGCGGCCCCAGGACCGATTCCTGTGGGACACCGCACGACATCTCTCGCCGGTTCCACTCTCCTTGGTGACAATAACAATAAGATATGTAAGAAGGCATACAGAAACCTAGGTTTCGTACTCAGGCAGTCCCAAGGATTCACCAACATCATGACACTAAGGGATACTATATGACTAAGAATACTATATGACGCATTAGTCAGAAGTCACCTCGAACATAGCGCATTCATTTGGGCTCCTCATGAGGCGAAATATAGTGTTATGTTGGAACGTATCCAAAATAAGTTCACGCGACACTTGTATTACTCGTACAAGCTGTATGGGATACCCCATCCATTATACCCATTGATGTACCCTACACTATTTGTTCTGGGTATGGTAGGGTATAACACTCTAAGAGTACGACGGGAGTTTTCGCTCGTAGCGTATGTAGTGAAACTACTACGTGGCGCGGCGCATAACCCGTGAGTGTTGCGGCACCTACAGCTGTACGTGCCCGACCGACACGTGTGGAGGCGGCAACGCCCGCCCCTGCTCGCTGTGCCTGCGGCCAGGACCAACCTACTGGCGAGAACTCCTCTCACTAGAGCCATACGCGTGGTGAATGAGGTTCACGGGAGGGTTGATGTATTGTGGTGCAACTTGAGTGAATTCGTAAAAGTTACACTATATGTAATAAGTTATTTAGATTAAGATATTTTTTAACTAGGTATAAGGTGTAGATTTAGGATTTAGTTAGTAAGGCCACTCTGTCGCATTGGATCATAGATCTGCAATGATAGTGTAGGTAAGATAAATAAATAAACAGTTCTGAATCGAGAGTCGAAACCCTTTGTTTGATCATCAGCATCAATTTCTTTTCTTTTGTAACCATTGCGAATAATTTAATGAAGGTACATCGAGTTTAGAAAGTTCAGCTTTGTAGAGCATCGTCTGTCAACTCATACCTGTTAACCTATGTCGGTCTGTTCTTCTCTCATATTAACGCCGCGGTAAAATTCTAGGTAATATTATTATCCTCTCGCACCGCACCGCACCACTCGTGTGTGAAGCTCGCTCGTAGGTATTTCACAAATAGTTGAGTCTTTTGTAGTTCAAATAGAATTCAACATCTGCAACACACCTCCAACCACTTGTATTCTGAGTTGAGTAATATTCTGTTACAAACTTTTTGGACAATAAAGCTAAGGTTTTCTAGAAGAAGGTTGGCCGCCTTATAATAACCATGTTATAACGGCCGCAGTGACGGCTGTCATGACATTGATGGCAGCGGAGTTTGACTTTACAGTAGGTTTGTAGAAAAATATCGATGTATTGATACATTGATATTTTTTGTTCGATATATCTTTTTAGGGTTCCGTACCCAAAGGGTAAAACGGGAACCCTATTACTAAGGCTCCGCCGTCTGTCTGTCTGTCCATCTGTCACCAGGCTGTATCTCATGAACCGTGATAGTTACACAGTTGAAATTTTCACAGATGATGTAATTCTGTTGCCGCTATAACAACAAATACAAAAAAACAGAATAAAATAAATATTTAAGGGGGCTCCCATACAACAAACGTGATTTTTTTGCTCCTTTTTGCTATATTGACGGGTTACCTATGGTACGGGTCACAGAAGTCAAGGACTTGGGAGTGGGTTTTAACACTGGTTTGAATTTTCGTGATCACATCATGCGTAGCTGCAAAAGAGCGTATAGAAATTTAGGTTTTATGCTCCGTACGGTCCGAGGGTTCACGAATGTGAAAGCTATTATAGCATTATATAATGCATTGGTAAGGAGCCAGCTAGAATGTAATGCAGTCATCTGGTCTCCGCATGAAGCTAAATATAGTCTTATGCTGGAGAGGGTACAAAATAAATTTATAAGATATTTATATAAGTATTATTACGGAGTATATCCCTTTTACCCGCTAATGTATCCAACCTTATTTATTTTAGGTATGGTAGGATACAATGAGCTAAGGGTTAGGAGGGATCTTGCACTCACCTCATATATATTTAAATTAATAAGAGGGAAGGTGCATAATGCAGTTATTTTAGCGCAGGTAAGCCTGTATGTTCCGGACAGGTACGTGTGGCGACGACGGCAGCCGCCACTGCTAGTGGAACCGCGCGCTCGGACCAGACTTGTAAGGGAGGCGCCGTTGACGCGTGCGCTTCGCACGCTCAACCTCATAGCGATTGAGACAGACTTATTCTGTTGTTCTCTGAGTGAATTCACAAGGAATGTATTGTATGTAATTTGTTATAGGTAGGTACTGAATGTTAGTACTTGCCTATTTAGAATAATTAAGTTAGGATAAGCGCATTTACCGCATTGGGTTACTCTGTAATGGTAGATGTAAGAAGAAAAATAAATAAATAAATATATTGATAACGGCAACAGGTAGACGCTTGAAATATTCACAGAATATTTGGCTATACATTCACTTTAAAAATAATTAATTAAATTAAAATAAAACAAATATTTAAAGGGGGCTCCCATACAAAAAACGTGATTTTTTTGCCGTTTTTATAGATAATGGTCCGGAACCCTTCGTGCGCGAGTCCGACTCGCACTTGGCTGGTTTTTTTTTTGGCATTATCTATTATTTCGATATATCCATAAAAAATATCAACTATGATGTTACTAGTTAGGTATTTATATGATTAAAAAAAAGGTTGGGATAAATTTATCCTAAAAACAAACTTAATATTGTAGTTGAAAAACATGTTCTCCCATGTATATAGCTATACGCCACGGTCAATTTTCCAACTACAAATATAACTATATAAGTTTGTAATCGCAAAAAAATATTTTTGTATGTGATAAAACTACAAATTAACGATTTTCGGACTTTTCTGTTACTTGTGCTGTGAGATCTTGCTTCTTGCCAAATTCAATGTTTCTAGTTCAACGGGAAGTACTCTATAGGTTTTGATATATTTGCGAGTATCAAAATATGTCGCATAAATCGCTGTATGTTTTTATTGCGTTGACTTAGCAGCCTGATATTTTTTTATGCAAGGGGCCGTAGACCCACGTATTTCATATTAATTTAAACTTGATATCTCGACGCGTTCCTGAGAAAAAGGGTCTTGACAGACTGACAGACAGACAGACAGACAGACGGACAACGAAGTGATCCTATAAGGTATTCGTTTTTCCTGTTGAGGTACGGAACCCCAAAAATAAACACAAGAATTTCATAAAGTACAAATACTTTTTAGATTTCACCGATATTTCGATGTTTTATTTTTCGATATATCGAAATCGATTTTTTTTTTAAATATCGATACGATTTAATATAAAGAAGAAGTGCCGTAATTCTTTACGATAAGTATCAAAAAGCCCTCTCTAGGAAAACACACCAAATTACTTTCATAAATAACGTTTCACTGACATCATTCTCCGGGAAATTGCGGACGCTATGTGGCGGCCACCGCTCTTCTAGGAAACTGTACCTTAACGAAAGTTAAAATTGTTGCAGATACGTTTGTAGAGAGTTAAATGAAATGAAATCAATTCTGATTAATACTAATTTACCCAATAATCATAACAAAAAGTGTCTAATATTAACAGAACAAAAATTAATTGAAACTGAATACCACAAGAGGATGCCGAACAACAATAACATTTTTTGATAATTGTGTCGCCATATGGTTTACTTAAATCGTTGAAAATATCGGTTGCTAAGTCTTCCTGGCTATCTCGACACTTAGAGTGCCGATTTGATTTTCTTTCTTCTACGTCATACTCTACATCGATAAGGATGTCGCCCTTATGTTTCTTTTCATGTTTTCTTTTCTTTGAATCTTTGTCATAGACACATATATTTTCATCATTCTCATCCTCATCATCATCATAATATAAGTAATCATCAGATTCCGTTTTAGATGGTTTCTTATCTTTTGAAACATCCTCGTGGATATTTGGTTGGTAATAACAAGGTGAACCTGGCGCGTAAGCCGCTGGACCCGCTGGATAGCCGGCTGGATAACCCGCTTGATAACCCGCTGGATAGCCCACTGGATAGCCTGCTGCATAACCAGCTGGCATACCCATTGGGACACGCATTGGAACACCCATGGGAATAGCCATTGGAAAATTCTCAAAGTCTATGCCAATAGAGTTTGGCGGTCGCGTAGTAGTAGCCTTTGGGGTAGTTGTTGGTTTCGGAGTGCCTGTTGGAATGTTAACTATTTCATAAGGCAAGTATAAGTTCACCAATGAGTACACTACTATAGTTCTTGTACATTTTTTACTAGTAGAAAATTTTGGGGACGCCTTACCCTTCTTAATCGGAAGCCTGCACACGCATGTGTCGCCGTCTTCGCAACTTATGCCTGGAAATTTTTGTTGAGGTAAACTTCTTAAGCCAACAGGTTTATCCTTTGAATGATTATTTTGTCGGTCTAAATAACTATTAATAAATTTGGGGGGAACTGTAATTTTAGATTCATTTTCAATATCATGGATAAAAGAGAATTCATTTTTTTCAAACTCGTCGAAGTATTGCGAATTCTCTTTAAAATCATCTGAATGAGAAAGAAGTTCTACTACTGGCCATTTTCGTTTTAATTCTAGTGTCGAAGTTGTAATACTACTTTTAGTACTTTTAAACACTGATGAAGTATCTTCTTCGTCATTTTCTTGAATATGTCGCTTTATAGGAATTACATCTGATAGTTTTTTGTTCAACTTGTTCAATATCGGATTTGAACTTTGCGTCTTTGTAAAATTGTGTATTACATGAAGAACTGATTTGCGTTTTGGAAAAACTGATGAATCATTTCGTACATCTGGAATACAATTTTTATTTTTATTATTAATAGGCAAGCAATATTTTTCTTCGTTAAAGTGTCATTTTCTCAGAATGCAATATCACTTTATCATTACCTTGAAAGATTAGATCCTTGTCCTTCTGTTGGCCTTCGCCTTGGCTGTTTTTATTCAAAACGAAATTAAATGTCTCGGAAAAATAAATTGAGAGCAATAAAAATTGAAACACAAAAAACATAACCAGTTAATACAAAAGAGTACATTTTAAATGTCACAACTGAGTCTAGATGGCCACCATGGTCATGATTAAACGTTGGAAAAATATATTTATGTATTGTTGTTATTAATTTATTATGATAATTGTTAAATTGATCGTATTGTTTTGTTGTGTCAATGGTTTCAATGCAAATCCGACTGATTTCTGTGAAATATGTCTCAACCACACGCTTTGCAAATACAAGGTCGGTACGGCTACAACATTTTACTAAATATCCATGTGATTATTGTAACTATCTAATTATTTGTAATTTGTGTTGGTAGGCACAAGGGCCCAGTGCTTCCTGCACATTATACGCCAGTTCGGCTAAACTCACAAGTCACGATATCAGAGAACTCGTTAACAGAATAAATGAAAGGAGAAACTTTGTTGCTATGGGATACTCAAAAATCCTTCCACACGCTGCTAATATGAAAAAAATCGTAAGTAAATTTCACCTTCACTTTGAAAATTAAAAGTTATTTCTATCTTAATAAGACTCAAAGTATAAAATAACCCCTTTTATCATATTTTCTACTCGAAATATGAACTGACATCACGAATATTTATTTTTTCAGCACTGGTCAACCGAGTTGGCTACTTTTGCCCAACGATGGGCCGACCAATGCGATCCAGCGATGCACCCAGATAGAGAAGATCAATGCAGAGATTTAGGTAAGGTCTTCGACACAAATAACGAACACAAATCTGAATTTCAAATAGCCTAACTAACCGCCTGTTTTTTCAAAAGATAGGTAGGCAGTTTACGTAATTATCGATGGTAGATATACCCACATTTCGCCAGTTATAAGTCCTTTGTAATGGGGGCTCTTACTCTTTATCACAATGGATTAAAAAGAGGCGAATTCATTGCTCAATTAACGGACACAGACCTAGACACCGGGTTGCTTTGAGGTTGGTCAAAGAGATTTTGAATATTTTTGAAATACTCGGTATTTCAAAAATATTCTAAATCTCTTTGACCAACCTAAAAGTTTAACTCAGGATCGACTAGAACAACGAGGTAGTCAATTAAATTAACTAAAGTAGGTACATAAGTTAGTAGTAGGTAGTCGGACGTGTACAGGTTGGAGTGCGGGGTGAGGCAGGGGGGGTTGAGCTCCCCTAGGCTCTTCAGTCTGTACATGAACCGACTGATCGGTGAGCTCAGCAGTTCTAATATCGGTTGTCACGTGGACGGTGTTTGTGTAAACAACATAAGTTATGCTAACGATATGGTGCTGCTGAGCCCATCGATTGGTGCACTAAGAAGTCTGTTAGAAATATGTGAGCTGTACGCTGCGGCGCATGGACTCAAGTACAATGCGTCCAAGAGCGAGCTGATGATATTTAAAGCCTGTAAGAAGTGTTATAATTATCCTATTTCACTAACACTAGGCGGGATACCACTCAGGCTTGTTCACCAGTTTAAGTACTTGGGACACTGGGTCACAGACAACTTGGATGATGACCTTGATATTGAGAGGGAGCGGAGGGCTTTGTGTGTGCGTTGCAACATGTTGGCCCGTAGATTTACACGTTGTAGTAAGCAAGTTAAGCTGACGCTTTTTAAAGCGTATTGTCAGTCCTTCTACACGTGTAGTCTATGGGTCAATTACACGCAGCGAGTGTACGGGTCTCTGCGTGTACAATATAATAACGCGTTTAGGGTGTTGTTTGGGCTGTCTCGTTTTTGCAGCGCATCGACTACGTTTGCTGAGGCGCACACTGATTGCTTTTATGCCATGATCCGTAAGCGAAGCGCTTCGCTACTCAGACGCGTGCGTGGCACTGCAAACGGCATCATGAGTGCTCATGCGATGGGCGCTTAAATTAAGTTGCATGAATAAACTGTACTAACACTAGGCTAAGTTTATTGTTACTAATACCTATGGATATCATTTAAATCCGAAATAAATATATTTAATTTGATTTAATAAACTATTTTCCAGAAAATGTAAAAGTGGGACAAAACATTGGCAGCGTTGTGGGACCTTCGCCCGGCCTCAGCGTCAAAGGTTTTGTGGAGATGTGGTTCATACAGGTTCTAGATTACACTGGAAGCGTCACTTATTATAATAAGTAAGTAGTTTGAAGATATACAGTAGGAATGTTGTGTCTAACTTAATATATTCTATGTCCCAACTTGCCACAACGAGCGCATGGTTGAGTACAAAGGTACAACGTGACATGTGTCACTCTTATAGCCGCTGCCGCTTCCCTTTTGGCCAAACCTTTACGACGACGGGTCTATGTCAAGCCTACAGTGACAACTGACGTCCCGGGTACGCTACGCCGTAGCCAGGGGCTTTACGGCGTAGCGCTACGTAATTGTAAAATGAGTCGACATAGGTAATAATAACAGTACTCGCGATTCTTCCATGGCATTCCATTATATCCTTTATGATTTCGATATCGGGGGCCTCGCCGCAGGGCGCGGAAACCGATTCATTTTCTATGTAACCTTAACCGTTAGTATAAAGGTTTTCGAACATATTTCGTTAATTATTTGATATTTTGTTACAAAATCAATGCTAAACGTAATGTGATGAAGCAATCTGTGAAGCTAATATCAATTGTATCAAAAATAATTTGTATCTTCGGAAATAAAAATTAACCGGTTTCAAGCCCTGGCTCGCCGAACCGATATCGGAATAGAGATGTTATTATTTATGTAAACTGTAAACTGTCAAATATGAGTGCAATATAGATATAATGTGTCTCTGCCCTAGTGTCAGTCAAGTACTGTGTATTTTATTTTTATTCCATATATATTGTAAAAAAAAAACAACATCAAAATATTTTATTTCACATAAACCTACCTGGGTACTTATGAAATGTTAGAAGCTAGGTTGGCTTTTACAGTGTTTTCAAATTATAATGTTAATAGGTATGGGAGGACAGTGTAGGTCTGTCAACAAGTACCAGGTACTTAAGGCTCCGTGCACGAAAAAAACCCTTTTTTGTCAATTTCTTATCCAAATTCTTATCTAATTGTGAGCAAGCTTGAAATAATTGAAACTTTAAGTCTGTGTAACTATAAATAGTTTCATCACTTTTGCGCGCTCGAAAATATAGTTCATTTCGCCTTTGATTTACTTAATGAAGATATTATACAATGTGTCTGTATACGGTGTGGCGAAAATAAAGGGTGTGGTACAGTGTGTGGTGTGGTCACGATTACGATGTTGGTCCCCGGGTGAAAGTTGTTCAGTTTGATGGTCTGTACCACACCCTTAATTTTCGCCACACCGTATCCACTCAGCCGACTCGCCTCCTCATGCGGCCCCTCGCTAGTATACAGACACATTGTATAATCATAAAATCAAATTTAGATTTTTTCTCTATTTTTATCTATTAAGATAACTGAAGCCCAGTCTGTGATTTTTAAATTTCTTTTTATGGTTTGCTAAATAATAGAAAAAAATACGAACCGACTGAACTTTAAAAAAATATAGGTGTTTTCAACATTATTTTTCTACTATATTTTGTATTGAAGTTGAAAAAAGTGCTTGCGCCACATGCAAGTAGACCATATAATGATGTTGATGGTATTTTTCAATGTTCAAAATCAAAAGGAGTTTCTTGTAAAAAGATGATCAAACGTCAGTCTCACGTCATTTTTCGGAAAAGTTGTTGCGACTATTAGTGATTTTCCATAAATACTTAATTTATTTGAAAAGTCCCATCTAGCCACATGCATAACAAAGAACTCGACTTTTCAAATCACAAATAGTTATGTTTAAATTCTTTTTCCCTTTCTCACAACCATTGAACAAAATTAATCAAAATAAGCCGATTTCGTGTACGGCCCCTTAACAAAATAGAAATTGTCAACAATTCTACAGTCCAGTCCATAATGCCCACAACGTTGTCACATTCACAAAATATAAAAGAATAAAATAATAAAAACCTATTTAAACCAAACTACATGATTACCATTAGAACTGTAACAAAACTGAATTAATATCCTGTCAACAAAAGCCACTAATAAAGAATTGAAATTAGAATTGTTGGTATATAATGCCAAATAATGAGAAGATGTCAAGAAAGTACGCAGAAAATAAAATTTCGACAAAAAAAAAACATCGTAATTTGGGAGCTGATAAGAGACATTTATGTAGTTATGCCGTTAATGAGGTACCTACCAGGAAAACCACATGTGCAAAAGGAATTATTGCCGAACTTCTTTGTGTTCAGCGTAGGTAGTCTTTAATTTTATAATGGCCTTTTTAGGGTTCCGTACCCAAAGGGTAAAACGGGAACCCTATTACTAAGGCTAAGCCGTCTGTCTGTCTGTCTGTCCGTCTGTCACCAGGCTGTATCTCATGAACCGTGATAGACAGATAAAATTTTCACAGATGATGTATTTCTGTTGCCGCTATAACAACAAATACTAAAAAACAGAATAAAATAAATATTTAAGGGGGCCCCCATACAACAAACGTGATTTTTTTGCTCGTTTTTGCTCGATATTGATAACGGCAACAGGTAGACGCTAGAAATATTCACAGAATATTTAGTTATGTATTCACTTTTAAAATAAATAATTAAATTAAAATAAAACAAACATTTAAGGGGGGCTCCCATACAACAAACGTGATTTTTTTGCCGTTTTTATAGATAATGGTACGGAACCCTTCGTGCGCGAGTCCGACTCGCACTTAGCCGGTTTTTTTTTATAATATGGTTTATATACGGCTTTTTAATAATTATGTTCCTCATTACAATTTCAGATCACAGGATAACAAAACTAGTTACTTAACACAACTAATATGGGGTAATACAGAATTTGTCGGATGTGGCAAAGTGAAATTCTATGTAAATATTTATCGTTCCAATTAATTAATTATAGATTCAGGAACTGATGGGAAATCTTACTAACTGAAATGTTTTAGGTAGATGAAAGAAATGTAATGTTGGAAAGGCTGGTATGTAACTTTGCCCCTAAAGGTAATTCTCATGGAAAGCCAGTATATTCTATCGGATATCCCGCAACGCAGTGTAAAACTGGAATGATACCAGATGATCACTATAAAGGACTGTGCGGTTATGAAGCTGATACAATCTGTAATATATAAAATTATCAACTTATTAGCTACAATTTAGCTTATTAGTAATGTTTTAAATTCTTTAATAGCATTGTGTACTCGTAGAAGATACTATCTTTATGCTAGTTTCTAAAACAGCGAGGAGATATTTTTTTCTGATGTCATAAGTATTTATACGGGGTCAATTTAAATTAGCTAGCGATACTCCACTGACGTGATGGACATCGATTTCTAAACCCGATAAAGAAAAAATAAAAAAAAAAATTTGAGGTCATCAACCGCATTGAAGTTGAAATATCAGTTTAAAAAATCTTTTTTTTCTTATGTAAACTTCACAGAAGTAATGGTATCGATATCGGAACATGATAAAAAAGCAGATTCCTCTACTCATACTTCAAGTAACAAAACTACGTTGCTGACTCCAAAAAAAATACCTTTCTTGCCTGTGTTACTACCAATGATTACCAGTAGTAATACTGTTCATTTTATCTCCTTTCTTACTACTGCAGTAGTAAGTTGTTAGAAGGGTAACTACAATTTGCCCTTGTTACTACCAATGATTACCAGTAGTAATACTGTTCATTTTATCTCCTTTCTTACTACTGCAGTAGTAAGTTGTTAGAAGGGTAACTACAATTTGCCCTTGTTACTACCAATGATTACCAGTAGTAATACTGTTCATTTTATCTCCTTTCTTACTACTGCAGTAGTAAGTTGTTAGAAGGGTAACTACAATTTGCCCTTGTTACTACCAATGATTACCAGTAGTAATACTGTTCATTTTATCTCCTTTCTCACTACTGCAGTTGTAAGTTAGTAGTAAGAAATTTCTATAGGTTACGCCCTAGAGAAGTTGCGTTAACTTACCTAATTTTAGTTATTAAGCAGATACCAACTTTTTTGTTTGTTTTTTTGTTTCATTTTTATTTCATAAGTTTTACGCTATTAAGTCCTTGTGGCTTTTCCTACTTGAAATAAAGATTTGTTTTTTTATTAAAGACATTTCCTTCTTTTTTTTCCTTTTGTAAGAGATAACAAGGGCAATATTTAACAAATAAGTTTTAATTACAATTGGGGTAGTAACAAGGGCAAATTGTAGTTACCCTTCTAACAACTTACTACTGCAGTAGTAAGAAAGGAGATCAAATTAACAGTATTACTACTGGCAGTATCATTGGTAGTAACACGGGTAAGAAAGGAAAAAATATTCATATATTATTTTTTATTTTTTGTCGTGTTTAGATATCGATACCCATCACGACAGCGGAGTTTCGCTAGCTAATTTAATTTGACCCTGTATAATATACAACGTATTATATATTATCAACTAGTTATACAAATAGCAATAGTCCACCATACTCATTATTTCATTAATAATAAAAAACACTGAAAACAAAAGATTGAGACTTAGAATAGAATCTTGATTTCAGATAAAAAAATAACCAGTCAAGGACGTCCAGTGAACAGTTTACTCAGGATTCTCAATTTATCAAATGATTCTGTGAAGCACGAAATTGATCCTCTCCGCAATAACTTAAAACAAACTTATGTAAATAACAACTCTAGCAACGGACAGCGAAATCAGAAAACGAGGCATATATTTACTAACAAGACTTATGGTAGGCACCTTATTTTTTCTTAAAACTATATCACTCAGTAATAGTTTTATGGCCCTTAGTCACTGTTATGTCCCTTATTTCACCTCAGATAAACCTGTATGTTAGTAGGTACGTACAAAAATAATTCTTCGCTAAATCTTAATTCATAAATTTCAGCTGCAGTTAAACGAATTCCACAATTACGCAAGCAGATGATTGGGAATAGCTTCATGAATATTTCAGGAAATAACAATTACCAACATGATCGCGGACACTCACACCTTTATCATGGACACGAACCTCCTCGACATAACTACGACTCGACTAAAATAGTCAATACCAATCAAGATTTTAGAAGATATGATTACACAACTGAACCTATGACCTCATATTCCAACACAAATTTTAGAAGATTTAATCAATATGCACAATGCACCCGCAGAATAAGACCAATTCAAGATAACTGTGCATTAAATCAATGCACGACAACGGCACCAGATTGTCGTCCACAAATAACTATGTGTCCATTTACATGTACTGATATATCATGTACTCAGCCGGTGGAAGAACACACATGCTTTACCCCCTATATCCCCCCACTTCCCGAACCATGCGCTTATACGCAACCACCATGTCCGCCAATAAGTACAAACTGCAACTACAACACAAATTGTCCCTGTAGTGTTGTTGTCCCTTGTTCTACAAATACATGTTGTCTTACAACAATATGTCCAGAACCACGTAGGCAAAACAATGATTTCAATGATTACAGAAGGGCTGGTACGTTTCAGTATTACGATATGATTCCTAATGTTGTAATTCGAAGTGGCGACCTACCACAAGAAAATTCATATCAGAGGGGTATGTCGTTCGTAATTAACACGGACAAAAATAAATCTTACAAAGCAATGTACGATGAAAAAGATTCTGATCAAATACATAAGGATGTGACCGACTATCCTAAATTTAAATCACAAGAACGTGACTATATGTACCGTTCCTTTCATTCTGGTCTTAGAAAAAAACGTCAACTAGAAGATCAAATGCCTGAAAAGCCATTTTGGCAAATTGAAAACTTTAACCATCACAAACCGCCTCAGCTAAAAAGTATGAGATTTACGACACTACAAAATATAAAAAATAGGAAATCAAGAAAAAATACGGACTCAGCGAAATGGTTGACAAGTACAGAACCAATAACACTTAGATTGGCAGATTACGCTGACTATCAGCCGGAACACATCACAGAAAAATACTTATCTTTTGATGAATTAATGCATCTTAGAAAAATTAGCGATGGATTTGCACATTATGACTTAAGACGGAAGAAACAAAATATCACGCCCAAAAAAATTGCTGACAAAACACCACCTAAAACCAAAATAGACAAAAATACTAGCGGCGCAAAAGCCAAAAACGAACCAAATACACAAAAACCTGCCACAACCCAAAAACCTGCAATTAAAAATAATTATATTACCGCCACTAAAACTACTAATGCGGCTGTAACAACAGAATATACTGCAAACACACAATTTGAAAGAAAAAAACATTGTACTCGAAAAATAACGTGTACATGGACGGCGTACACGGGTCACGGTGAAGGTGGAGAAGGAGGAGGAGGTCCAATATACGGACCAATAGATATGGGTTCCCGAACACCACCCGGGTATGTAGACGGATGTACACGAACGTCCACTTGTACCCGTGACTACATGGATCGAAACAAAATATTGTCCACAGTACCCGCCGTTTCATATCAGGATTCCAGTGAATCTGCACCAGATGATGAAGATTACTGTGAGCGTCGGTCTCTTAACGTTCAAAGACGAAATTCTGATACCAAAAAACCAACTGTTCTTCTACTTAGGTACCTAGATCATACAAATTTTCCCATTTTAACTGCTGAGGTTGATAGTGATCCTGATGTTAGCTCATTTAATACAGAAAGTGTAACTGAGATACTTTCAAATACTCATGATTGTATTTGTAACGAAAAATATACAAGACAAAAGAGAGAAGAAAGCGATCGCTCAAGAGTTAATGAAGACCAATGTGACAACTCTAGGAACTCCTTCTCATATCGCAATCTTTACCACTTGGTACTGAATAAAATTTTCAAGTCCAACCAAGCAAATAAATTATATAATAGACAGTGTCCGTGCAACAATTCAATAAGCTCAAGCCCAGTTACATTTTTATTTTTATTTATATTTTTAAATACATTTTATTTATAAATGATAAAGCGTGTTTTTATTGAATCTCAGTTTATCTAACCCATCGTAATACAAATCAAATAAAAATATGTATAACTGTAGTAAATAATAAATAAAGTTGAAACCAAAAAAAGTTGATCTATAGTTATATATAGTTTTTTTTTAATTAGTAGCTATCTTTCGCACCAGTCCCTTGTAACTTATTACAAATCTCTTATTGTTGGATATATGAGAAATAGATTTATTTTTAATGTTTTTCTTGTGTTGTTCACTGGATTCATGGATGCATACAATATTCTTATAGAAGTCATTTCCGCTGAGATTTAGATTCCTCCGATTCCGCTTCGATTGTTGTTCAAAATATTCTCTGTTGTTATTTTTAGTATATATATTAATATTTAACAAGAAATTATCATTTTCTGAAATAACACCAAAAGATAAATTATCTTTAACCGTGTTATTAATAAATATTACCAGCTAACATGGGAGCCTATTCATTACTTTGGGATTTATGAGGCTTATCCACGATATTTTGTAAAAACTTTTTCATAACGCCTTGTCCAGTTTTGTATAAATTCATATTATCCGGTGACAGTATAATATGTGCAGTTGTACTTTCGATTGAGGTATCAGTTTCAATAATGTCATCCAAAAAGTCTTTTGTAACTGTACTCATTTTTAAATCTTCCAAAACTAAGTCTGATACAGGTAAATTTATATCATCATAGTATAATTCTGTGCTTTCAGTATTAGTTTCCTCGTTTTCTTCGGGGAAAAAGTAATGGCCAGTAAAATCGTCATTTTGCCTGATTTTTGCTAATTCAGCCTGGACTATAATAGGTTTAACTGAAGATAAAGGTTGAGCATTGGCACTATAACCCTCAGATACTTGCATTTTATCTAAAAAAGAGGACATGGTCATTAATAAATACAATGTTTTAAACTATTTAATAACAATAAAATATACAGTACCACCATTTCTGAAGATTACGGCTTCAATCAAATCAACTAAGAAAGTAGAATTTACATAGTCACTTGACACTGTTTTTCTTGTAGTAGAAACCTCTTTTTTACTATAAACTCTGTCAACAAATGCCGCAACGCCAACATCATGAAATGAACTTTCCGAATGAGCATTTATAGATTTATTAGTCGATATTAAGTCTTTGATCAAAGGATCGTTGCTCAATTTTTTCTTCAATAATTCAACAAAGTCGTCCACAGCCATAATATCTTTACAAGAATGTGCTTTAGTGCGTGGAGTAATGATTTGCTTTGTATAATCATATAAATGAGAGAAGTAATCAAATTGTGTGTATGTTTCATTTTCCAATGCGATGTCAGACGTAGTCTTGTCTATAATTTCAGTAAAATAAGTGCTCTCTTCGCTTACTGCATCTACAACCCCCGGTAGTATGTTTGGAGTGGTATGTTCAATCAACAACTCTTTTCGAATAGGGGCGATAATATCGTCTTTTTCTGCTTCGATATGTTTCGCTATAGATTTATGAACTGCAAAATTAATGAAAATAGGTATTTCATGTTTCAATTCTTTGTAGCAACTACATATTGTGTTAAAAAGGAGTGGGACATTTTAGCGTCATTAATGTAGAACCTGGCAGCACCATGCTAATGATATTTGAAATTTGGAAACATCATGTATTAAAGCATTTATAATAAATACTCACAGCATAGCGCTTTATGAACCGAATCACAAGAGGCGTCAAGAGGACATCTGGAGCATGGCAGACCGCTCGAATAAACAGATCTATTTCGAAGATTACCGGCAGGTGCAAAATTGCAGACCAGTCTATAAATTGTTCTGTATTTAACATTTACATCCTCTAGGCGTTCCTGTTCCACAAAAGTATAAAATACTGTCAATTCGCATTTATAGCAAAGCTTGGCTAGACTGGAGACTAGCCGCATTTAATAACTCATTATGCGTATGCACCTAGTTTACGTTTAAAAAGCTTTGTAAGCCAAAAATAAATAGTCAGAATGTTGTCATACTTTAAATTTCACTCCACCGCAGCCGACTTGATTTGTCTCCTCCCACACTAGTTGCGTAAAATAATCGTAATGTGAACTGCTAGTCTCTGAAGATCTGTAATTTACCATAAAATTATCATTATACATCTTCCTGATGGTTTAAAGAGATATCAAAAGAGACCTAGTTGGTCTAATGGTCGCAACCTCGGCTGCGTATAGTGTGAGGTCTGGATCGAGTGAAGTGTTATTGGGTAAGCCCTCATCTCAGGAGTAGGCAGTGACCTGTCGCTGCCGGCCGTGGTCGAGTCGATGGGCGGCAGCGAGGAGTCCTGGGACGCGGTGGTGTCCTTCTGCGGAAAGGGAGCGGGAGATCTCGTCCGCTCACCCGGCCCGCAGCAGGCGCACTGGGCGTCGGCAGAAGGCAGACAATGCCCTCTTCCGGCCCCTCTAAATGGGTCCAGGGACGGCGGACTCAGGGACGTCCGCCGCCCCCTATCACACTTGACCCGAGGTGGCGGCGCGTAGTGTTCCACGCGCGCCCCTTTCAGACGTCGCGGGGCCGGTCTAACACCTCAACCCCCCATCAAGCTCCCAAGATCCCCGGTGCAAGTGTGGGAAGAAAACACCGGGGTGGTTTTTAGTCAGTAAGAGCCTGACCGCCCCCCCCCCCCCCCCAGGGCGGAGGACATCCATGAGGATTTTCCACTTCGGCAACAAAAAAAAAAGGAAGTTACATTAGGAATTTCTCAGTAGTTACCCGATATCTAGATTAATGCTAGGTTTATAGCAATAGGTTCGCCTCACCACATTACATAGGTAAATATAGAAGTATATTACTGGTGAAATCTAGAAGTAGGTTACCTTCCTACAATACACCTCTGCCCAAAACCCTCGGAGTATGCCTACAGGCGTGATGTTATTTTATGTTATTTAATTTAAACTTACGGCACATATCGTGACAGTGTCGTAGAATTAATATTCAGTAATTCCATGTACCATACATCGACGAGGGCTAATGGTGTTAGACCGGGAGCATCGCCGTGTATTGTAGCAATATTTTGGGCCACCGACATTTTACCTGTAACAGAGCATTATTAAAATTAACAAATAATATTTTTGTTAATAAGAACTTAATGTTATGGACGTAGAGTTGTAAATAAACGTGTTTTTCTAATTTAACTTCTGTTTCAGTTTATATTGATAGAGCAAATCTAAGCAAGCTCATTTGTTCCGTTAACTACCATTACTAAAAATAACTAAACCATACATAGCTTGTAATGATAATTACCATACCCATATAAAAAGCACGTAGTACCCACTAGGTTTAAAAATTAGCGAAACAATAATTAAACCCAATTGTAAACTATAAGGAGACTGGCCAAAAAGAACCCAGCGTCGATTTAGAAACTTATATGTACGGCAGTACAGCATAGGTATATGGTAGATATATCAAATGTGTAACTATGTAATTTCTCTCAAAATAATCATCATAAGCGCCACTGTGTACACAAATCGGCAACATTGGAAACATCATATAGTTTCCTGTGGTCAAAAAGTAATAGACAGTGCACCATGTGGTTAGGTTGCACATATTCCACCATCCAAACAACGTAACGAAAGTCAGTTAAGCACTGAGTGCTAATCTTATTTCAACAAAACAGCTCTCATTTATGCATAGGTATCAAAAACCCGACCCAGCCAGGAAAAAAAATAAAAAAAATCGTCGGAAGTTGTAATTAGCATGTTGTATTATCTCGCCTAAGCTAGGCATGAAGACACTATGCAACAACCAGCTAGTTTTCTAGGTTCTTAGTTGGTCACCATAATAATTATTTATTTATTAAAAATACTGCACAAAGGCGGGTTTAATGCCTGGGGCATTTTCTACGACTGGTAGGAAACTTTAGGGATAATGCAGAGACAAAACATGGTAGGTGCAACATAGGGGATAGATAACTCGAAAATCAAAAATATATATACTAATAGGTACATAGATACACACATACTTATAAACAAAATAAAAAGTGTCAGGAGAAACACCGATTGCATTGGTGGAGGAGAAAACTAATCAGCGCTGGGATGATTCTACCAACTTCTTAGGAATATATTCCCGTGCCTTCACTTTAAATGTTTAAATTATGTAAAAGCTATGTTCTACCTACGCTTTTATACATGTCTTTTTATATACCGACTATACAGGGTGGAAACTTTCAGCGGGACAGTAAGGGGAAGTACCTTATTCGTTGCAGCTACGCGAAAATGGTCTTAAGAGACTATCCATAATTTTTTATGGAATTTTGATCCCCATTCACAGATTTTGAAAAAAATGTACATTCAGCAGGAAAATGGGCAATTTTCACAAAACCTTTTTTTTATGCCAATCGATCCTCTTTCTTATAAGGATCAAAAACCTCTATTGGACCAATTGAGGTTTGAGTACTAGAAAAGTCATAAAACGCAAAAAACTTTTCCCATACATTTTGTAGGAAATGCGCTCTCAAAGCGGTAAAGGAAAACATCGTGAGGAAATCGGCATGTCCTAGAACTAAAAATTCGAAGACATGTGACATCTACCAACCCGCACTGGGCCTGCGTGGTGGATTACGGGCCTTTGCCGCAATCCCAGAACACATTAGCTAGGTACCTAATAATTTATTCAGCAGGATACCTCATCGCTGTTTCTAAACTATTTTAATCTATTTGGCCAATGACATAAACGCCCTTATAGGTACTTACCGCACTAAAATAACCCGCTCACAGCAGAATAAAAGCAAATTTAAATAAACAAAAAACCCGACTGCAAAAACACATAATTTGCTTTATTTCAACCTTTATAGTTTTATTGAAGAAGGAGTTGTTCAGTTAAGTATTGGTAAGTAAACAAGCTCTCTATTACTAGCTTTTATTTTTACAATTTCTCCTTTTTTTTGTATTTTCAGATGCAATATATAAATATTATATTGCCTATGTTACTACAAATCTAACGACACCTCATATGTCCATCAAACTGTTTAGGCTACAGAGCGTGCCAAAGAAATAGACATACACACATACTCTCGAAAAACATTACCCTCTTTCTGGGACAATCGGTACCTATTTGTAATGTTGCATAATTGTTAATGGTGGCTCATTGGTGATCTTCAGAAAGGTCAGGTGTGTAGGAGTAATCGCAACCGGGTGCGTGTAAGATGTATGTAAATGTAAACGAACCACAGTGATTATCCATAAATTAATTTAATTATATGTAAAAAAAAAAAAAAAAAATTGTTGAATTGTATTGGGCGTCTTGTCTTGAGTTATAAATATATTTACGGACAAAAATACGTTCCCTACGTTTCAAGAAGTGATAACTGATTGAGTAACAAACATCCCAAAAAAAACCCCGAACACCCAAATATAGAAACTTTAACATTTATATAATATTACTAGCTGTGCCCCGTGGGTCACCAGCATAAGTATCGATCCTGTGGGAAAACTAGGATAAAAAGTATCCTATGCCCTAACCCAGGTCATGGTCTACTTAGAGTCTGACCAACGAAAGCTGTCCAAGAAAAAAAGCTGCAATTAAAAAAAATCAAGAGCTGTCAATTCTTGCTATACATTCTATAATTATGAAATACTCATTTAAGTATCGCAGAAAGTTTCTTGAATAATACATAGTATTAAATAAATAGAAAAAGCGTATAGCAAGGGTTACAGCTCATGATTTTTTTTAAATTGCCGCTTTTTTTCTTGGTGAGCTTTCGTTGGTCAGACTCCATGTGCCAAATTTCATCTAAATCCGTTAAGCCGTTTTAACGTGAAAGCGTATCAAATAAACAAACAAACTAACAAAAAAACAAACTCACTTTCGCATTTATAGTTAGGATAGTATTTGTGTGGCTTACCCAAATCTCGACAAGCGTCTTGAATGTCCGGCACGAGATGTTTAACACACTGGTCCGCCCATCTTTGTGCTGAAATTTCCAACTCTTTGTTCCATTCCTATAACATCAGTGTTTACATACGAGTATTATTAGAATTCCTAATATTCTGTAAATTGATGCGAACATAAAATTATAAATAAGTAAATGATGATCACGCACAATGGTACACATGAAGGATTATGTGCGGAAACCAAATCTTCTAACATAGAACACAGGTAAATGAAAACGACTGTACTACCTACATTTCTTGAAAAACTTTAAAACATCTTCTTTTATTCAATATCTTATCTTCTTCTTTAATTACGAATGCAAAAAACTTATAACTAAATCGATTAAACGACTTACATATGAGGAAACCGAGAACCTCTTGCAGCACGCATCGTAATTCTTTAATTCTGTCATCCACACGAACACCCACTCACAAACACTCCACACTCACTTACACACATAGGTACATCACACATACCCCCCCCCCCCCCCCCCTCTCACAATTGTCAATTTTTATTCATATTTATGTAAATTCAAAATTTGGCATATCTTTTTCTTTTTATAATATTATTTTGAATTGTTTTCTTGATAATAAGATTCAAAATTGTTGGTACACCACGTAATTTTAAGCTTCAGAAGAGCGAAGTGTCCTAACACATGCAAATTTTGTCTAAAAGGTCACTTCAACCACTAGAGTATGTATGTACTTGTGAAAGAAAATAAATTATTTGTATTATTATTTGTATTTTGTATTCTATGTAACGTATAAAGCTTGGTCTGAAAATTCATACTTACAAACTCAAAGCATTTATTTCAAATAAACCAATTACAGGCACTTATGAAATGTCAAGGGGTCGGTTAGTCATAAAGATGAAGCAGTTGCCCATTCCATAGCTTAGTAGGTAGGTACAGACCTACCTATGTAGAAGAACAGGCAAGAAACTACACGGACACTCTTTTAAATTAACATAAGGTTACAAAATATTGGTTACATGTACAGACATTCGATGCCAAAAGAATCCGAAATAAATTAGTAAGTTAATCAGAACAGATACTCGTTACAATCATTACCAATTTGAGCATACTTCCAGCTGACGGCAATGATCGGATTTCACCGGCAGCTACTTTATTACGTCGACTGTTAATTTTATCCAGAATCCTTTGTCTCTCATTTTCGTTCAGTATTGTTTTTTCAAAAGCGACGCAGTGTTTGGCTGGTTCCGGTGACTGAAATTTTTAAGAACTAATACATAACTACCTTTATTATTTTTTTGGATATTATTAATTGCACATCAAATAAATAATCACCTATCAATTTATTTCCATCATTTATATACTTTTTTACATCAAATAATTTATTTTACTACAAATAAACTGAATGCACAACAAATTAGGAGCATACATAGATACTTTGCCAGATTTATTGGGTTAGGTTAGGTTAGAACCACAGACTCTAAGGGATGTGGAGGATGTGTCGTAAATGACTGGATGACCGGCAACATAGTTAATCAATTTCTCTTCATCATCTTCCAAAAATGTTGACATTTTTGTGCGTGACACACGTGAACTCTCTGCGGTTCGCGACACCACTGGCGCTGCATACTGCGATCGTTGCACGGCGCGGCCGCAGGCTGCAGTGTTGCCGCGCTTGGGATCATTTTCATAGAGATACATAGAAAGTTAGAAACCAGTAGTGTCGCTTGAACCTGCAGTTTTCGGCCTGCGGTCCATCTTGGAATTGCACCTTCATTGTGCGTGGTCCAACACACACTTGACCGGGTTTTTTTTAATTATTTAAGCACGTATTTCATTTTGAAAGTCTATCTTTATGGCGACTTCGATATCAAATGCGTAGGTATTACGTATTATTATTAGGTATTTATCTTATCCGTAATAATTACTCTTGCTAAACACAAAATCAATCTGCCTTGCCTTTTCCCAACTATATTGGGGTCGGCTCCCAGTCTAACCGTATGCAGCTGAATACCAGTATTGTACATGGAGCGACTGCCTATCTGACCTCCACAACCCAGTAACTGGGTAACATAACGAGAGTAGTATTTATTCCTTTCTGGGTAATACTGGTAAGACTGATTGTCAGACTTTCGGACTTCTGACAACCCGTAACGACTGTCAAAGATCCACGAATGACAGCCGGGACCAACAGCATAACGTGGTTTTTGAGGCACGGAGGTGTCTCGATATGTAGGTAAAGATGTTCAATCCTCCACGGATCAACCCCAGCAAGCGTAGATTAACCTGATGGATCACCCCATGCGGCTGTTATTACTTAGCCATGAGCTATTGCTAAAGACATATCAAACAATATAACACCACACCAGTTACTGGTGTGAAAAATTCATTTATGCTGTCTGAGCTGGGAATCGAAACAAGGACCACACGTTCAGCAGTCTCGTTACTAGACCAATGAGAGGCAGACAATTTCTAAAATCATTCAGGAATGACCTTGGAAAAAAAGTCCATTTAACTTACCCTATATTTGCACAACGTATGCTGTTTACTATTTTTGCAATAGTCAGTGCTACAGTAATCTTTTGTTAAACATTTTGGCACAAATAATATTATAGAAACAGTAATAAATAATATATTCGTTAACGTCAACATAATGTAGATAAAAAAAATATAAATGAACATGTCCTTTTACTCCAGGTGGCCTAGACTAAATTGAATCATGGATAGTTTGTACAACCAGTCCTTTCCACAATCAACCTTAGTCATCCCGGTGTACGAGCTAGTATACCCGCTTAGTGACTGAACTACGTTTAGCCTTCTATCAACAGAGATTGCAAAGAGTGGACACGAACTTGCGCGGCGGGTGTCAACGCGCCAAAGTCTCGCGTCATAATTTTTCCTGTATCAGTAATTTCTAACTACCATACAAACAACTTCGGTAGTCGCTGCAAATTGGCAGGGGTTGCGATGATGTCAGTAAGGACATGTTTGAAGCGCTAGCGCCTTTACTGGCCTGGCGTTTGACAGCTATTGATAGAACTAATACACGGCCGGAGATCTTGGCATTGCGGACTATCACAGCGAAGGCAGAAACTTTTACACGAGAATGGGTTGCCCGTTTCGGTGTACCGTCAGTCATTACGACAGATCTTAGCACTCAGTTTCAGTCTGATCTGCACCCAATTGCGTAACACAGTTTCAATCAGAATCGGATTGAGTTTGAAATATATTGCTAATCCATTGCTTCATATGTTAGAACAATTTGTATGCTCAGCAACGTAAATAACGCAAAGAATGTTGTTGAACTGTCAAAATGAAACAGATTCCTAAATTATCCCGCTGTTGCGCCGAATGACGACACACTTCACTACTAAGCAAATTAGAACAACGCCCCTGCGCCAACGGCATGATTGAGCGTGTTCATCGCTAACTCAAGGCTACTCTCATGTGCCACCAATATTCTTGGGTACGTGCACTGCCGTTCGTCCTTCTAAGCATGCCATCCGCTTTCAAAGAAGTTCTGAAAGCTACAGCTGCTGAATTGGTTTACTTGAGCTGTTATTAATTAACTTGACGCGGTAGGTAAGTCATGATGTGTGGAAAGGCCAAAGGAGCATCTCTTTCCACATTCCGAATTGTATGTAGCTATACCTCGGTATACCTACATAAAACCTTGAACGTGGAAAGATACGCATTTAGGGTAGGGCGTGGCTGGGCGACCGCCCAGAATGCCAGACATGAAGGGGTTCCCATCCATGCCCATCATCTTGAGAAGACTTTTTAATCAAGTCCATAACAAGGCCAAAAGTTGTTCAGTAGGTAAGTAAGAGGCAGTTTAGAGTTGGAACCCCCGTACCTACCTACTACCCACATAATTATGGAAAATAAAACGTAGGGAGCTAAAATCAAGCTAGTTATGGAACCACAGCCCTTACAGATTTTGCGTGTATAAGCACTTTTGCCCAACACGACCTGTGTGGTCGCTGAGGTTGCATATTTGATAAGAATAAGATTGTTTAGTCTAAGTATTAGTTCATTAGCCAGTTCGTAAATTACATCCAAATATGTAAGACGTCTCATTATAGAGTTAAATCATTAATTCATTATTTTTATTTTTAAAAAGTCCTTTAAGGCGCTCCCAATCCTGACTGGCGCAGCCGGTAGGATCACTGAGGAAGCTGTCACACGTTAAGTGATTTTTCGTGATTAGACTTTTCCCGATTTTCACAACGGTACGCGTGGTGTACGGCAAGGTGATCCAACGAACCAAATAAATATCGTCGGTGACGAGGAGTGCTGAGAGCTGATGATGGGCGTGGCAGGCTGGTGAGTACGACCTTTCACCTCCTTGATATCCGTGTCCATATCCTTTCGGTAAACTTGGAATTGGAAGTTTTCCATTTTGACTGTTTTATGGTTTTCTTAAATAATTAAGTATTTATTGTAAGTGTAATTTAAGAACACTACTTAACATACAACTGTTTTTAAACACTAAATAGGTCTAAGTATTCATATTGAGTTCAGAAACACTTAATAACTTTACTAGTAGTAATTATTGTAATAAGTAATATCGGTAGAGTTCATAGAGTTAATTGTTACATAAGAAATAATTTAAATAAGTACCAAAATGTCAGAAATAAAACTTATCCCAAATGAATTGTACAAAATTCTACCCAGTTTTGATGGTAATAAACGTCATTTGAATTTATTCTTGCGCAAATGTGACTATATTATTGATAAGTTTAAGTCATCAGAATTACAACAGGAATACTTAATGCATGTTGTGACTAGCCGCTTAACGGGTGACGCAGCCGCGCTTATCAGCGAGCGCGCAGACATTCATTCGTGGGCGGAATTCAAGGAATTGCTAGAGTTACATTTTGGCGATCCGCGAAGCGAAGAGTGTTTGGCAATCGAATTAGAAACCTTAAAGATTAAAAATAATGAGAGTCACAGTGATTTTTGTGCACGTATTCAAACAGTAAAATCAGTGTTGTTGTCAAAGGTTAACCAAATTGGTGATCAGAATTTGCGAGTAAGTAAGACTACTATTTATAACAACTCAGCCCTGCAGGTATTTTTATATAACTTACCAGAAAACATGGTACGCATTGTGCGTCTGAAAAATCCACGCACATTGGAAGAGGCCTTATCTATAGTTTTAGAAGAAGTTAATTTCTATGATCAGTATCAGATGCGCAGCAAAATGTTAAATCAAAACCATAATATTAAACCGCACGCTAGCGGCACCGTTGCGCCACAACCAACATTTAAATTTGGTTTATTCCCGCAGCCACCAGGTTTCAGGCCGATGCCAATGATGCAACAAAATCAATCATTTAAAAATAATGCTGATAACACACCTAAATTTAATTTCGGAATTCCACCTAATAGGCCAATTATCATGCCAGGGCACAATCAAGGCCAACTGGGTATGAGTAAACAAAATTTGGTGCCACCGCAATTTGGTTACCGACCTAATTTTGGTTATAGACCCTTTGGTTATCAACAAATGATTCCACGTCAGTTTGGTAGTAATAATCGTGCTCCGATTCCACAACAAAACACACAAAACAAACCTCAACCAGATATCACCGATGCTACTATGAGAACTGCTCCGCAAAGAGCAGCTCAGCAGGGTTTCCCTATAAATGAATTAGAACTCTATCCTTCTTATGATGACTATTTTACTTACCCTGCGGAATACGAATATTGTTACGATGTATCTGAATATGTCCCAAGTGATGGAAATTATTTTCCAATAGACTCTGTACCTGAAACCCCTATACAAGACTTAGAAAAAAACGAACAGATTAAAAATAAAGATAATACTACTGAACCAGAACAAGTAAAACATTTTTACATGCGAGCCTCCATAGACCAGCACCTGAAAGAATAATATTAAATTATAATACGGTAAAATTAAAATTGCCACATATTTACATACCGGAAATAGACGGAAAATTCATGATCGACACTGGTAGTACTCGTTCATTTATACATCCTAGAATAGCGACTACCTTTTTTCCTAACTACATATCATACGAACCATTTGAAGTAGTAAGTACGCACGCTTCAAGTAAACATAATCAGGTATTGCAAATTCCCTTGTTTTCTGTATTTCAAAGTAAAGATCATCATAAGTTCTATGTATACAACGTAGACTCCTTATACGACGGGCTGATAGGAAACGATCTTTTAAAACAGTTAGAAGCTGTTATAGATTTAAAGAAACATGTTCTACTTACAAAGACAGCTAAAATACCTATATGCCTAGATACGGATATTAATATTATACATGTTGTATTACTTCCACCGAGATCAGAAATTAGAGCGAAATTACCAACCAATTTATTAAATGGTGTAGGAATATTAGATTATACGGAATTTGGTGTAGGAGTACGAATGCCTACTGCTCTTGTGAAATGTGTAAACGGTTTTGCAACTACCATCATACAAAACACTCTTGATAAACAGATAGAATTATGTGTCATCAAGCCATTCATAGTATCTAAATACGAGGAAAATGAATGCCATATAAATTCCATAGATGACCAAAATATAGAGACTGACCAATTGTTACGTGAAAATCTAACTAAATTAAGACTAGACCACATGAACGATGAAGAACAAGCATCTATACGACAATTATGTGAAGAATATAAAGACATATTCTATTGTGAACAAATACCTTTAAGCTTCACTAATCAGGTAAAACACTGTATTAGGACAAAGAATGAAGACCCGATTTATACTAAACCATATAGACAAGCCCCTGCCCAAGCAGCAGAAATTAATAAACAAGTTGAAAAACTTTTGAAAGATAACGTGATCCAAGAATCCTTTTCCCCCTGGAGCTCACCAGTCCATCTCGTTCCCAAAAAGCTAGATGCTTCTGGTGAAATTAAATACAGAATGGTAATCGACTATAGAAGACTTAACGACATTACAGTTGACGACAAATACCCCCTTCCTAACATTACTGACCTTTTTGACAAATTGGGCAAAAGCGTTTACTTTACAACGCTCGATTTAGCCAGTGGCTACCACCAAATTGAATTAAATAACGACGATATACCAAAAACTGCATTTAGCACCCAAAACGGACATTATGAGTTCTTAAGGATGCCGTTTGGACTTAAAACGGCTCCGGCAACTTTTCAACGAGCCATGGACAACATTATGAGAGGTCTCCAAGGAATACATTGCCTCATTTATTTAGATGACGTCATTGTCTATTCTTCTAGCCTTCAGGACCACCTACAGAAACTTAGAGCCGTCATTGACAGACTACGACAGACTAACTTAAAAATACAACTAGATAAATCCGAATTTTTACGAAAAGAAGTCTTATACCTAGGCCATACGATAACAAGAGACGGACTAAAACCAAACAATGATAAAATCAAAGCTATTATTGATTATCCTCTCCCTAGAACGACAACAGAAATAAAAAGTTTTCTTGGGCTGGTCGGATACTATAGAAAATTCATAAAAGATTTCGCTAAAATCACCCAGCCCCTAACGTCTTGTCTAAAGAAACGAAACAAAATTATCATAGACCAAAACTACATAGATGCCTTCGAAAAATGCAAAGAAGTACTGACTAATACACCTTTACTACAATACCCTGACTCGACTAAACCCTACATTTTGACCACTGACGCCTCTAATGTGGCACTCGGTGCTGTCCTCTCGCAAGGACCTATTGGAGCAGACAAACCAGTCGCATATGCTAGTCGAACCCTTAGCGACACTGAAACACGTTATAGCACAATTGAACGAGAGCTCTTAGCTATTATTTGGGCCGTGAAACATTTTAGACCATATTTGTACGGACATAAATTCCAAATTTTTACAGATCACAGACCTCTTGCTTGGCTTTATTCCCTGAAAGAACCCAATAGTAAATTGACACGTTGGCGCCTCCGCCTCCAAGAATATGACTTCACAATTATTTATAAAAATGGCAAACAAAATAGTAATGCGGATGCATTGTCACGCATAAAACTTAATGCTATAGATTCCGAAGATGACACGTCAATGGATGTTAACGTAGACGAAACTGAAATACAAAAAGTAATAAAACAATTAAAAGAACTTGAAAAATTTACAACGAAAGCTAAAATAGAAAATGACACAGAAATAGTAACTATTTCAGATTCTGACTCTGACGTGACTACACCTGCGGACCTATTTCAAGATAACTTCCCTATTCGTTCAGTAACCGGTAGCAGCAGAACAAGTACAGTAGCTTCCAACATAGAACCAGACTCATTGGGGATTCCAATCTTAAGAGAGGCAATTGACACCAAACCAAACCAAATATTGGTGTTTACCTGGTTTCAAAATAAAATACAAGTTCAAAATTTATCTAGAAAAAATCAAAAAGTTTTAGAAGTATTTCTTCCATTAGATAATGAAGAATTAATAAAGCAATTCTTAAAAGAATATGTTACACCCAAGCGTAAATACTTTATTTACTTTGAGAACGACATACATAGACGGCTGTTTACTAAAATTATTATAGAAATCTTTAAGAAAGATTCAGTACAGTTCTTCGAGTGTACAGACAGAGTAATATATATAGAAGATGAAAAGGAACAAAAGTCTGTTATACTAAAACATCACGAAGGTAAAACGTGCCATAGGGGAATTAAAGAAACTATGGTTAGAATTCGCAGAAACTATTATTGGGAAAACATGCAAGATACGGTAGCGGCAATTATAAATATATGTGAGCCTTGCAAACTAATGAAGTACGATAGAAAGCCCATAAAACCAATGTTACAATTAACACAGACACAAGATGCCCCTTTTCAAGAAATATTCATTTACTTATTTAATATAGAAAGTAAATATTACCTAACGCTGGTAGACGCATTCAGCAAATTAGGACAGGCTATTGAAATTGCAAGTAGGCAAACGACAGAAGTAGCGCGAGCTCTATTAAAGTATTTTTCAATATACGGTGTTCCCAGGAAAATATCCTGTGACCCTGGCACTGAATTCAACAATGAACTTATGCGCGAACTTTTGTCTATGTACAAAATAGAAATTCACATAACAACGCCAAATAATCCTAACTCTACTGGCATCGTAGAGCGATTCCATTCCACCATAATAGAGATATATAGGCTTGCAAAGTATGAGCGTAAATGTACAGATGCCGCTTCTGTCATGACCTATTCCATAATGGCATACAATCATACAATACACTCCACCACTGGATTAACACCTTTTGAAGTAGCATTTGGACACACTGACTCTAATAAAATATTTGATGTAGACTTAGAAAAAGCGTACACACAACAATTAGTTAAAGATCATGCAAAACGAACGAAATATCTGTATAAATACTTAGCCGAAAAGATTCTTAACACTAAACAAAAGGCCAGAGAAAAGAAAGGTGGTGAAAATGAGTTAAGCTTACAGGAAGAAGACAATATATTTGTAAAGGACATTAATATAAGAAAAAGTAAAGATAAACCTAGATACCATAGAGCAAAAGTAACAGGAAAAATCAATAGGAACGTAGTACCAGTACAAATAGGTAAAAGACAAAGTAAAATGCCTCTAAAGAACGTTAAACGTCCTTCACAGGTTGTGGCTGATCGTGGTGATCTTGAAACTGACGGTCAAGATCCAAGGCCTTCAACTTCAAGAGATTAAAAATAACCCCGGTATATTACCTGTTAAACAAGGACAGGCGGTAATAGAGAAAGATAAGTGGACCATAGTTAAGATATTAGATTTTAAGGCGATAGATTATGATTTAGTGTTAAATATTAATAGATACAAAGAATTTAGTAATATAATTGACATTCATAAGCCCTACGAGAATGAGTTCCAAAATATGAAATTACAGGTAGAATACTTACGCAATTCGACAGTCGGAAAATTCAGGCAGCTTATTCCATCAAAACGTTTCAAACGTGGCCTCATTGATCCTCTTGGCTCAATGATTAAAATACTTACCGGTAATCTAGCCCATGAGGACGCGATTAAGTACGATGATCAAATAAAACAGCTAAAAATTGGTCAAATACACGTGGATAAGAAAATAACTATAATTTCAAAAATGCTTGACTCTCTTACTAACAAATCTACATCGATACAAGAAAATACTCAAATATTAGATGAACGCATGAAACGCATAGAAAGAATAGTAAAAAACATAGGTACTAAAGAAAATAACTCTATTTATTCTATATATGTTTTAAGTATGTTTGATATGTTTATAAGTAATTTTAGGTCAATTTATACTGTTTTAAATGAGATCGAAACTGCATTATCATTTACAAAAGTGTCTGTTGTACATCAAACCATTGTTGAGCCATCTGAACTCTTAGCATTGTTAAGAAATATTTCTGAAACTGAAAGCCTAATTTATCCTGTTACAGAAAAAACGTTATTATTGCTAGAAAGAACTATGTCTGTTAAAGCTTATGTAAAAGAAAACCAAATAACATTCATTATGGAAATTCCATTAATAGATAAAAATACATACAATTATTTCAAAATTTATTCACTGCCAATTTTCAATGAAAACAAAACGACCACCATTATCCCTAAATATCCGTACCTTATGGTGAAAGGTCCTACATACTTACCGCTAGCCAACCCATGTGAAGAGATGGCAGCCAACCAGTTCCTGTGCAAGGAAAACGATGTTGTATTGTATCCTGGAAGTACGTGCATAGAACAATTAATGAATTTTGCTTCAAGCCTCAGTTTGTGTAAACCCCTCGCAGTTAACCTAGAAAGCCTAAAAGTACAGCCTATTGACTTCTTTAACTGGATAATTTACACAAGAAATGAAATAATGCTTACCGAAACATGTGCCAATGATGTTATCAGGAAACCGATAAAGGGCACATATTTATTGGAAATTGATGGAAACTGCAATGTCTATCTGAAAGACATTAAATTACACAAAAGGCAACATTATTCAGGAAAAATACAATATCGGGTAACTCCAGTCGCGGTTCTACCCAAATTAGAAGAAACATCTATTAATTGGAACAAAACAGTGAATCTAAACAACTTAAACTTTGACGATTTAAAACACCTATCTTACACATTAAAAAGTGAAATAGTGGTAGTAATCTTAGCTATAGTATGTCTCAGCATAGTACTTTGGAGAAAATTGTATTGTATGCGGAATCATCGGAATCCAAATATTACCGATAATTTCGCACTTGGTGAGGGAGGAGTTATGGAACCACAGCCCTTACAGATTTTGCGTGTATAAGCACTTTTGCCCAACACAACCTGTGTGGTCGCTGAGGTTGCATATTTGATAAGAATAAGATTGTTTAGTCTAAGTATTAGTTCATTAGCCAGTTCGTAAATTACATCCAAATATGTAAGACGTCTCATTATAGAGTTAAATCATTAATTCATTATTTTTATTTTTAAAAAGTCCTTTAAGGCGCTCCCAATCCTGACTAGCTCGTTTAACTCGCTCTTGCATCCTAAATCCTCGTAATTTTCAAACTTTTCTGCATATGACAGTTACTCCTATTTCTACATGGGTAAAAAAAAACCTAGTCAAGGCGGGTTGTTAGGACTTTTTGAACTCGCTTTGCTCTTTCCTGCGCCCTACATATTATATTCCTTATTCTCAAACTTTTCTGCATGAGTCGACCAAGTAACTCCTATTTCAATTACAGTATGAAAGTTCAAATTTTACATATTCAAAAAGTTTAGAGCTCGCGACGCTCGCTCTTGCATCCTGGATTCTTCCTTTTCTGAATAAGTAGGCCAAGTATTTCCCATTCAACTGTATCAATACACAGGAAAATCAAATCTTTCAGAGGCGGGGTGCAAACATTTTCGTTCAAGAGTTGAGGGGTGCAGAAATTTCACCCAGAGCACCAGTACCTAGTGCGAAAACCGGCACTGACTAGGTGCCTAGACCTACCTGTACACTGTCACGGGAAGAAATAAGGTGGTGCTATTCTTTACGTCCAGCATCACACAGACAAACCAGGCGACCATAAAAATTATGTAGGTAGGACCTATTTATCCTTACGTATGATATTATCTAATTTTCTACAATTTTAGTATCGTAATGGCATAAAACTTAATTTCAAATCAATTGCGCTTATAATTTATTTATGTAACGTATGACGGCGCGTAGTGTAAGTGTAAAGGCTTGTACAGTAAAGACTCGCGCGATATCGCGGGCGCGACACGCACCGACAAAGAAATTGTGCTACTAGTGTCGCGTGGCGCCTGCGATATCGCACTAGTCTGTAATTTTTGAAAACAGCGCGCGGTGCGGCGCTGCCGCCGGCCGTCGCCGGCGCGTAAGCTTGAGAAGATAACCTATAACTGTCAAGTGTCACCTACTGGATGATTTAATAATTTATCACACTTCATGAGATAGTCGGTTTCTACGAGTTTTAAATCAGTGATTATTTAGAAGAAATCAAAATGAGTCGAAACTTAAAAGCTATGATCGGCCCCTCAATTTTAAACTCTGATTTATCAAGACTTTATGAAGAATCACAAAAACTACTTGATAATGGTGCAGATTATTTACATTTAGATGTTATGGATGGTCACTTCGTTCCTAATTTAACTTTGGGCCACCCTATCGTGAAATGCTTACGCAACAAAATCAAAGATGTATTTTTTGAAACTCACATGATGGTTTCAAAGCCTGAACAGGTTAGTTGAACCCCTAAGATGATGACCGAATAGTTCCAGGAGTTCGTATTATTTTATTTGATAAAAACTTAGTCTAACACAATAGAGAAATACTTACAAAATCATGTTACAATAAGGTGCAGCGCAAACGACAGACTTTTTGTGCGAAGGAGTCTGCGGCACACACCAATGTGATTACATTTTATTAGCTCACAAGTTTCATTAATCACTCTTTAGGTGCAGCGCAGACAACAGACTTTTTGTGCGAAGGATCTAGTGATTAATGAAAGCTTGTGAGCTAATAAAATGTAATCACATTGGTGTGTGCCGCACTCCTTCACACAAAGTCTGTCGTCTGCGCTGCGCCTAAGCCAATATTATTGCTAAAATGTACCCCTTTTATGTTTCAGTGGATTGCACCAATGGCTGATGCCGGAGTCAACCAATATACATTCCATATTGAACCGGTTGATAATGTTGCAGAAGTATGCAGAAAAATAAGGGAAAATGGCATGAAGGTATAAATACCTATTCTTCTAATCATGATAAGCAAGATTTACTATGCCAAGTTTTGTATGTAGATCTTACACACATAATTATTATACTGTGTGTACAAATCTATTATCAGTACCTAACTAGCTCCTGTAATCAATGCATAAAGTACACATATTTCTCAATAATGCCATAAGTTAGTGGTTTAGTTCATTACAAGTTGTACAACTAAATATTTACTATTCATAATAGCATTTGTAATAAATTATTGCAATACTGACATGACATATTTGTTTTTTTAGGTGGGGCTCGCAATCAAGCCAGGGACACCAGTTTCTGAAGTAGAAAAATACATTTCCATATCTGACATGGTACTCATAATGACAGTTGAACCAGGTTTTGGTGGGCAGAAGTTTATGGAAGATCAAATGACTAAAGTAAAGTACTTGAGAGATCACTATCCATTGCTGGATATTGAAGTAGACGGAGGAGTAGGACCAGCCACCATAAGCTGCTGTGCTAATGTAAGTTTAAGTAAAACATTCATATTTGAAGCTGATATCAAGTTTTAAATTATTCCAACAAACTGCCAATTTTAATGTTTGTGAAAATTAGGTTTGTTTTTAAATAAGTTTTAATTCTTTTTTACAGGCTGGAGCAAATATGATTGTGTCGGGTACAGCTGTGATAGGGGCAGCTGATCAAGCAGCAACCATCAGGTCTCTTCGAGATACTGTTCAAGAAGCAATCAATAAACGATAAAACATGCAAACATAATGTTAATCTCTAAGGGAGTCTAAATATTTTTAAGGGTAAAAAAGACATATTTTTCTACTGAGGCTGTTAAAATAAATCAATAAAATGTTTTTAGGTGTTTCTTTATTATTAGTCAAATCTGCTTAAATCATGGTTATTTTCAGTACCAGAATCTGATAATTCCACTTTGGAGGTGGGGAATGATGAACTAACAGCTATACCAGAGCCAGTGAAAGCCATTGGCTCATTTGTGGCTTTCAATTTATTCCTAAGACCTGATAGAGTAATTAGGACAGCTTCTTCAGTCCTGATTGTTCTAGAACCTTGAGTAGGCAACACATTGATGTAGTGGTTGAACAGTAAACTAGCTTCATCTTCCTTTAATTGCTCATCACTCTCCAAGGCTGTTTCAATACCATGTAAACCTCCAAAAACAATCAGCGCATGGTTGTATTTGATTTCCTTTCCTGGCAGGTCATCAATGGGAGTGCCTCTGTCAGAAGTTCCAATGGTTAAATCATACCTGAAAATTATCATATTATTGTAAATATTATTATGCAATGGTCAAACACTAATTTAATTAAGAAAAAAATATTTTTACACACCCATCTTTGTAAGGACTCTGTGTGAAGATTTGACTCAGGTTACAGGCAATCCTAACAGTATATCCCCAATATACTCCTGTTTCAGCCCTTGGGGTGGTCAAGCTGACAATCTTTCCCTTGATCTTCTTACCGCCTTCCTGTGCAGGAAGCATTCTTACTGTAACTCTGATGCCTGGGTTCAAAAGCTTATCTGTGGAGATATCTTGGAGAAGTCCTACATTGACCTGAGAACCTCGACCTGGCTTGGTTTTTTTGTTCATAGTTATACCTTCCCTAAAAATAATAAAATATTTTTAAGAATAGAATATTAATGTAGGTATGGTAAAGAGTATTCCCAAAACAATAGAGATAAACAAACCTGAACTGAAAATCATTAGACATCCTTAGATGATGTGGTGCATCTAAAGGGTTGAGCAGTCCAGCAAATTCCAAATCTTTGTGTAAAGGAAAGAAATGTTTCCGCAAGTATTGTGGACACTCCAAATATTGTAAAATGCGTGCTAACTGTACACAACTTTTGCGTGCTACTATAGCATCATCACCATCACCTAGCTTTGATTTTTTTGTATTCATTTTGTCTCCAATATCATCGTAAACTATGACTTCGTCTATACAGAATACGCAAGCAGCTCTAGCTATCTGACCTGCTAAATATGTACGCAATTCTGCAGACTGTGCGTTCTCCAGAATAGAACCTGGTATGGCTATACTAACAGTAGAAATCTCTGCATTTTTCTTTTCCCGTGCCACCTCTTCCTGTACTTTAGTTTCAGCTTCATGTTCCAGCGCGACCCTCTTCTCACGCTTAACAATTTTTTCTTCATTCCTTTGTCGCTTCAAGGCTTTTCTTTCTTGATTTATTTCTCGCCAACTTTTGCCCGAAGGTTTGGTTATTGTTTGTTCAGACATTTCTGCACAATTATCAACAAATCACAACATAACCAAAATAATTCAAGCCCTCATGCTGCCCCCGTAATCTCGTATACAAACGTACCACAGAGTATATTATATTTATAAATAACGTACTATCAGAGTGCTAGTGCTGCCAAATGCCGTGCTTTTTCGAACGAATGTCATCTTGTCAAGTCAACACTTTGTTAACGTTCAAAAACATTTTTTATGAAAACAAACACGAAATGAAAAAAACGAGGTTTCTAACGGTTTTACGCTGATGTTTTATGTTCTGCAAAACATCAAAGAATCGTATTTCTTGGTGTTGTGGCACTACCACAGTGCAAATTGTCACTATTTTAGTTACTAGACAGGCTGAAATTATACATTATCATCATACGTGCATAAATTCCAAATATATTACTTTCCTCTATGATAAATTCCTAGAATATGTTGGATGTTCTAGGAATTTGGTGTGGTGTAGTGTAGTTATTAATAGTATTAGTTTAGTGTAGTACTAGTATTAGTAGTGTAGTGTAGTATTAGTACTAGTAATCAACAAAAATGGTAAAGTAGGATTTAGGAAAAATAAATATTTATTTCTATTACAGAACGTTACTCAATACTCAAACATTACAAACCATTACAAACTACATAGAGATTCCAGCCATTTGATTGGTTGCTTGAATATTGAGTGACGTTTTGTAATAAGGACACATTGAGGTAGGAATATTAAATTCAATTTATGGACATGGTATGGACTTATGAATGGAATGACATACTACATATAAAACAACATTCAGCGTGTAAAATATGAATAAGGGACTATAATCTCTGCCAATTTTTTTTAAAGCATGTTTTTTATTTTTTTTGTATGGTACATACTGGGTGTGGGTTATTTTATCGTTTCATAGTTCTTTCATCGAATCTGTTAATAACATCTATTGTGTTTTGTGAATAAGTGACATGGACACAACTCATTGACATTATAAACTTAAGCCCATATTAAGGACTTGCCATACCTACAAAATTAGCGTGACTACCTACAAAAATCGAGCTCTTAAAAAGGCCGCCTTTCGTAGGGTTGTTACTGTGAGTGCGAGAGAGAAAACAAGCAACCGTTCGACAGCACATTGCTGAGTTTTGTACCACATGGCAGTAAACATGGCGTCCGGTCACTCGTACACAGATTTTGACATCACACAAAAGTGTTGCCAAAGGAGAGGTCAAAAGTGGTTTAATATTCCGAAGATTTTTAAACGCTAATGTGATGTACCTTATTAGAAAGTTTATTTATTATGCTACTCGATTATATTTATATAATGATGATGATTTTTTCAGGTGCCCGTTTTTTGTAAAAAAGTGATAAATGTTTCAGTACAAACAAAACGCACATAGTCTTTATTTATTCATTTCTATGTAATATAATTTGTTTTAAATGTGTCTAAAGTTTCCGTTTCTATTAAATACTTTGAGATTTTATTATAATTTTAGCTGCAGCTCCATGAAATTGAGACAAAAAATATTGAATATCATGACAATGGAATAACAAAACGTGTCGAAACAAGGTCAAATCTGTAAATGTCAGAATGACATTAAATAAATAAAAAACTGACCCAAGTCCCGCTGACTGTGTCACGTCATCCCTAAAATATATATATTATATAATGTTTGTAGTTAGTGAGACACCAAAAATAATTACCATCTTCCAGCCTACATAGCTTAGAAGGCTATTTTCAATTATTTTAGTACCAAGCCCCATACATTTAGTGAACGTCTCCTTTAGTCCTTGACAGACCATTAGATGTCTCCTTTTTCTTATGTAGATGTTGATTAGTTAGAAAGAAACAAAACGCTTTTTGACATGATTGTGTCGTTAAGATAGATATATATATACATATATATATATTTTTTTCATTGTATAACTATTCTTTATATAATAGAATATGCCATCTCCTCCAATAATATTCCTAACTCAATGACACAACTACACAAGTGACATTTGTCCGGATATTTGGCAACACCATAAAAAAAAATCATCGTTTTGTTTTGATTATTTCATTGGTTTTGATCTTTTGATTTGAGTTTGAGTTGCGTGGTGGTGTGTTAATAAATTTATAATCGAATTTATTTCTGAGGCAAGTATTAAGTTGTATAGATCGTCTTTTGACATTAACATTATTAAAGAACAAGGATGTAATATCACTATAAATCCTCAATTTATTCATTCTTATCATGTGACAATGTTAGCAAACATAACCTAATCTGTCGGCCTTCATGATAATCTTCTTTTATGAACTGAATAGTGCATGATATTTGCTATGTATGTTTTTAAGGACCTGGCTGGCTATTATAGATTGTATCTCCATTTAATACCTGTTTCGCGTACTGGTGGCGACATTAGCGGTCTTTTTGCGTTTTATCCTACGAAGGTCCTACAACTAGGTATTACTAATTAGTAAGTAAAGTGTTTTTCATTGCAAATTTATATGTAACTTGTAAAAAAAATATATAACTTTTATGGACCAACTGTGCCAGATTTGTCGTATTCGCAGCAACAGTTCACAGCTGAGGCACACTCTTTCAATATTATGACTTTAGTGATAATAAACAAAAAAAAAAATTGTCCCAAAAGTATATAGGTACTTAATCAGCTCAAAGACAACCCTCTTACCAAAATATTTTCTAATTAGAATACTTCATGTGGATAAACACCATGGAACCTACTACTTATTACCAATTTTATACGGATTTTGTAAAACTAATTATTGCTTAGGCAATAAAAGAACAATAGCAATATCTAAAGTAAGATTTAACCTTATAATATTTCCAGCTAATAATGAGGAGATAAGCAACTCTATTAGGTATAATTATGTAAACGTTCATACTGCTTGTTTATAACAACCAGGGCTTGAAACTGGTTAATTTAATATTTCTGAAGATACAAATTATTTTTGATACAATTGATAATACCTTCAAAAATTGCTTCATCACATTAAGATCAGCATTGATTTTGTAACAAAATATTAAATAATTAATGAAATATGTTCGAAAATCTTTGGAATAACGGTTAAGGTTACATACAAAATTATGATAACAACACTTGTTTTCTTGCCTTATCAATTCATCACTTAAATAATATATGTCATAAATGGGTATAGCCAGGGGTCAAAACCTGAAATTCAGTCAATAATTGCCTATTTATGGTACCTATGTATATTTTCTTATGTTAATTATAGTAAATACCTTAGCTTTAAGCCATTGTAACACCACATTATGGAATGCAAATAAATATATGAATATGAATAATAACCCTTATTAAATAATAGCGCCAAATTGATACTGCAGCAACTTTCTAGTCGCAGTGTCTGAAATATTTTTTGTACTGTTTGCGGTGCGAGTCGACACATTCAAGAATGTCTTTCCGCGCAAGGACAAAATATTATTCGCGTCAATCTGTCGCGGTGCGCGTTGGCTCTCCTCTCTTTTTTTTTTTTTTAAAACGTTGCCCCACACTAGGAATTTCTCCTGAATCGTGGGTGCGTTTACAAACATTTAAACTCACATACACAAACAGCCAGACCTGGAACAACTACTTGTAGGTCATACAAATATTTGTTCCGTGCGGGAATCGAACCCGCGACACGCAGCGCGGCAGTCAATCGCTTAACCACTGCGCCAACCGTGTCGTATATTTATTTGCAGTTAGAATGTATGGGACAACATGTTTTTCACCTACAATGTTAAACTTAACATAACAAAACAAACTAGTTTGTTTTTGGGATTTTATCCCAACTAGCGAACCCTTCATTGTGCGTGGTCCGAGGAACGAGACGCAGTTGGCCAGTTTTTTAATGAATAACACAGCATGACCATAGATATCTGGTATAAAATCCGACAATTTCTGGGTTTTATTGTTGTTGTATAAATATACCAAACTACCTACCTAATTAATTAAAACAATATTTATTATCATTGTAAATGTTTTCGTTGGATAATATCAAGATACTTACATACGTAAGAACATTATTACAAGAGATAGAGACATCAAAAGCCAGAAGTTCGTCCATTTTCAGCTGTTGTTACCGCCACAGAGCAATAACTCAAATAATTTACATCACGGTATTAAGTACGCTAGGGCTGTCACTTTCATTAAAACTGGGGATGGATGTAATAATAATGTTTTATGCTGTTACGATATGCGCTGTGCCTGGAGCCGTAGCCGTAGACCTTTAACGTCCACTTGAAAACTACCCACCTTAAACTGATCATACATCTGGGCACAAATATCTCAATAGGCTCCGTCAATACACAGGCTCGAGACGCGCCTGCCTATTGGCTGCGTCACATGGGATTTAGCCAGTACTGGCGAAATGAAGGTGTATTACATAAGTACATAAGCCAGCACATCAAGCTACTACAATCTGTCAAATTTCTTTAAAAGATTTTCAACTTTATCGTTGAAGCATAAGGTTCAAGGTTGATTGGGAAAATTTGGCAGTTGTAGTAAAGCCTTAGTTACTCTTTATAACATCAGGTAACGGGCACTGAAACTCCCGTCAAAATTGGTCCAGCCGTTTCAGAGATTAGTCGGAATAAACAGACAGACAGACAAAAAAATTAAAAATTGTTTTTTTATAAGTAGGTACCTACCGTATAAACGACAAAATAAGCATTTAGTAAAAAAGTGGTTAGTTTGACATTACAGACACTTTAATTTTATTTATTTGTATTTATAGAAGATTCATAACATATACAACCCTACTGTGTGATAAACAAGATTGTGTTGTTATCAGGAACCCCTGCGTAAGGTCAAGTGGACGCAGCAGATATAAGCTCTCCGTGAACAATTATCACGAATCGTCATTACAATAAAGTAATTCATAAGAAACACACAACATGGCTTCCAATGGAAAACTAGGTGAGTGACCACTTTTTCGTGTGAAAATATATCTTCACATACATAACTAATTATTCAATAAGATGAAAAGCTAAAGAACATGTCATTTAAATATTTTCGTGTTTTCTTGTTCATAGTTAAACTTAACAATTTCATTAATCATTGGTTTTGACTGTGCTAAATAGGTACGTTATTATAAAAATCATTCATTAGAATGGGAGATACATATAGAATCGGTGATTTATTTCGATGCTAAACTCAGAGGTCACTGTGACCATGACTGATATTAATATGACCGCCACTTAAGAGTTGATGGTCTTACCCTTGGTCGACATCACGTCATCAGATCATTATCCAGTTGATTGAAACTAGAATGTTCAGCAAGTAACTTTGTCCTCAGCTCTACTAAGCGTGTCTGACAAGACAGGCTTGCTTTCTTTGGCCAAAAGCTTATCAGACATAGGTCTTGGTCTCGTGGCTAGCGGTGGTACTGCCACAGCTATCCGCAATGCTGGCCTGGCGGTCACCGAAGTTTCAGACATCACTAAGGCACCTGAAATGCTCGGAGGGCGGGTGAAGACCTTGCATCCTGCTGTCCATGCTGGTATTCTGTCTAGGTAAGTTTAGGAAATTCCGAAGATTGTCCTAACAATAATTTTCTAAATGAATTCCTTGTTGCTTCTACACAATACTTCTAGATGTTTGTTGCTTGTAAAAGAGCCATATCTAAGTAAAACAATATTCAGTTATTTTTATGACTAGCTACTAATTTAGCTTGCTTATAATAATTCGGTATACTAACCGACTTTTGATTCAATGTCTGGTATAAATCTATTTTGTCTGATCTTCTGTGTTTGCAAGGGAAAGCAATCTTTACGAAAATTTATTTTATTTCCAGACTCACACCCTCCGACCAGGAGGACATGAAACGTCAAAAGTTCGACATGATTAGCGTTGTCGTCTGCAATTTGTATCCGTTCGTCCAAACAGTCTCAAAGCCCGGTGTGACGATTGCCGATGCCGTTGAGAACATTGACATTGGAGGCGTTACTTTACTCCGAGCGGCCGCTAAGAATCACGACAGAGTCACGATCATCTGTGACCCCAACGATTACGATACAGTTATCCAAGAACTAAAAGAAAGCAAGGACCATCAGACGTCTTTGAATACCAGGTACAATAATTCAGTTAAAGTAATGTTCACTTCATATTTACTTGTGTTGGAAAATCTCCGAAATAAACAGTGTCAGATGATTTATTATCGCGCCGTAAAATTGATCATTTTTATTTATAAACTTCGTATTATTAACAGGTCTAGCATAAAATCTTGTAATCAGTGGAAGACACAGGTAATCAGCAGTGCAGTCACATTTTACTGATAGCTTGTGAGGCCATTATTAAACTGACTGGCATATATTTTAATTAAATATCCTTGTTTGCAGGAAGCGTCTTGCCCTGAAGGCATTCACACAAACATCGGAGTATGATCTTGCCATTTCCGACTATTTCCGTAGACAGTACTCTGCTGGGGAGTCCCAGCTGACCTTGAGATATGGTAAGTAATAAGTACTAGCTTTAATGTGTAGATTAGATTTAATATTCGGGGATCTCCTCATTAATATTATTTAAGTTTAATTCCTACACAAATAATAATAATATCCTCTAACCGAATTTGAGGACGCCATGGCGCCTCTGTAGCCACTCCTAAAAGAGGGAACTTATCGCCACAATTGTGGCGTGCCGGAGCGCCGGAGCTCCGTCCGCTGTGCTGTGATTTCTCGCGGCAGCGGAGTGCGCGAGGACTTTTTATAAACTTTTTTTGATGACTCTTTATTTATTTTTTTCTTGTACTTAAATCTCCGTTGGTCCAATAGAGTGTTTTGATCCTTATAATAAATAGGATCGATTGGTATTAAAAAAGTTTTTGTGAAAACTGCCCATTTTCTTGCTGACTGTATTTTTTTTTTCAAAATCTGTGGATGCAGTTCAATATGTCTCAAAAAGACCCAAGGAATACTAAGACCGTTTTCCTGTAGCTACAACGATTAAGGTACCCTTACTGCCAGCTCTACTGGCATCTCTAAAATCCACCCTGTATAAACATACAAGATGAAAAGAACTGAAAAATATGTACAAAGGTGATGCTTATTTCTAAAGACATCTCTTCCAGCATACCTGCGATAGGAAAGTAGAGAGATTTAGACATCGACATTATTTTGGGGCCGGCTTCCAGCCTAACCTGGTGCAGCTGAATACCAGTATTAAGCTAAGCTAAGCGCTAAGTGGTAAGCTTACCCCTTGGTAAGACTGGTTATCAGACTTTCGAGCTTCTGACGACCCGTAACGACTGTCAAAGACCCACGAATGACAGCCGGGGCCAATGGCTTGCCGTGCTTTCCGAGGCACAACAATCCACGGACCAACCGCGGCAAGAGTAGCTCAACCTGATCGATCGACCCGTGCAGCTGTTAATCCTTAGCCACAAGCCCCATTAATACCTACTACTAAAGCAAAATATAATACTAACAAAAACTCCTCAACCCAGGTATGAACCCTCATCAGAAACCAGCTCAAGTGTTCACGACCCGCGATAAACTTCCATTGACGACCCTCAACGGTTCGCCTGGCTTCATTAACCTCTGTGACGCACTGAACGCGTGGCAGTTGGTGAAGGAGCTAAAGGAAGCATTGGGCTTGCCTGCTGCCACCAGCTTCAAGCATGTGTCGCCCGCCGGCGCCGCTGTGGGCTTGCCATTAGATAAGGAAGAGGTATATCCAGTTAAAACTTCTATCTATCTATTATTTATTCTGGCTTATTTTGGGCAACAGTGCCAACAGATCACACCAAAATTCACCTTAACTGCGGGATCCGTGAGATATTTCATTTTGATGTCAATGCAATCTGTTGGTTGCATTAAGATGACATATATAACTCCAAGCTGCTGATAAACCTAGAAAGGAGTAATGTATGGTTGTCAATTTATTTGTGTTTGAATAAGATACGAGATCGCACAGCGGATAGCTGAGGGATCAGGTATAGATAGATTTTTCACAAAAGCCTTATAACGTTGTCGAACTACTAAAACATAATTTAGTGTAATTATCCAAACTTCTCTCGCCAGGCATCCGTATGTATGGTAGCAGATCTACTACCGAACCTGACGCCATTAGCTTGCGCATACGCCCGTGCGCGTGGCGCCGACCGCATGAGTTCGTTCGGCGATTTCGTGGCACTTTCGGATGAGTGCGACGCGATCACAGCCCGCATCATCTCCAGGGAAGTTTCCGACGGAATCGTGGCTCCTGGATACAGTGCCGAAGCTTTGGAAATTCTGAAAAAGAAGAAGGGTGGCAACTACTGTGTTTTGCTGGTAATTTTTTTCTTTGTGCTTTGTTTTATAAAGTATGCGAAATCAAATTCTGTTGTCTTTAACCATTTCAACATAATTATTATAGCAGATTTTTTTTGATGTATTGAGTCAAGATATTTCATGTAATTATAATTTTCTTTAATTATTGAAGAGATTTTGTCATTGACTTAATCATTTTAACACAGCATTTTTACATACATTTCAATATCAAAACACAAGCGTCCCTAACTCTACTGAAACTGATGTGCTAAAAATAAATGACAATATCCTATCCTCTACAGCTACAATATTATTATAATAATATATTTTTGAACTACAAGCCACCTACAGTATCTAACCAATGAACTAAAAGTCAAAAATAATACTTTTAATTCTAGATGGACGCCAGCTACAACCCCGACCTAATGGAACAGAAGACGATCTTCGGCCTGACTCTAGAACAAAAACGCAACGATGCTAAGATCACAGGAGATCTGTTCAAAAATGTGGTTACAAACAAGACCGCGTTGCCAATCAACGCTGTAAGGGATCTCATCGTGGCGACCATCGCCTTGAAGTTCACTCAAAGTAACTCCGTCTGCTTCGCCAGAGATGGACAGGTTAGAATACTTTTGATTTAGATCCCAATATACATTATGAGCTGCCACATTTTAATTTCGTGGATACTTACAAAACTAGGCATTTCAAAGGCCACCAATATACGTGAACTGCACTAATTATTTAAACAGACGCCCGATTGGTTGGGGGACTACAAATTGGAGAAATGAAGCGGGCATCCTGCGTATGCGCATTTTCAAAAATCGCCTAATTTAAAAGCATGCAATAGGCTTTATCATCATAGTAGTGTTTTTCGCAAGCTCCCTCGTCATTATTCAACGTTGAAAAAGGAACAGCACGTACGCTCCTGTGTGCAAGCTTTTGTTAAGTAGCGAAACTACCACAATTAATTTGAAAAAAAAAATATTACATTGACAAAGCCTTTATTTCGTGGCCGTTTTCGTGGCTCACGTGAGCGTTTTCTATATCTCCCTCTCTTTCTCACTTCCCAGCTTTGATACTTTACTACGTTTTTCATCTAAAATACAACTTTTATTGCAGGTGGTAGGCATCGGCGCAGGCCAACAATCCCGTATCCACTGCACGCGGCTGGCGGGCGGCAAGGCGTCGCTGTGGTGGATGAGGAGACACCCGCGGGTGCTTGCTATGCGGTTCAAACAAGGCGTCACTCGCGCCGTGCAGTCCAATGCTATCGATAACTACGTTAATGGCACTGTTGGTTAGTATGTAGTTATGTACACGTAAATAATGTGAATTTTTGCCATGAACACTCCTTTATTTATTTATGTACACACATAACACTTATAAGAGCTAATTTTAAAAAGAGCACCATGGTACCTACTGCTTTTCTCATTAGAAATTTCTTCGAGCAGACCTGTGACACGAGTGTTGGATAAGAGACATAGACTTGTAAAACAGTATACAATACAGGAAACCTTAAATTATAAATATCTTTCACTAATGTGGCGTTGGATAAAATATCACCATAAACCGGGCCGATTACGTGTATTTAATGATCTTGTTCATACCCATAGTTGATTTCTTTGTCAATTTATTTATGTTTCAAAACGGCGATATAAAAGTACACGCATCTTTATTCGTCGTCACTTATCGAAATGATCTCACGTATTTGTATTTGATTAGTTACTAGTCCCAAGAGCTAATGTGAGACCTTACAGCGCGTACTTGATGTTTTTATACCTCATCAGACTTCCAGTTTATATTATATCAAACCTTATCATTACACAGGTTCGGATCTTCCGCTAGAGCAATTTAACACACTATTCGACGGCGAAGTCCCGACCTTACTGAGTGAAAAGGAACGTACTGAATGGGTCAGCAAGATGGACCGCGTCGCTCTAGCCTCAGATGCGTTCTTCCCATTCCGTGATAACATCGACAGGGCTGTGCAGGTCAGTAGTTTAGTTTAAATACTATGTATGATTAGAAAAAGACTTTCTATAGCAACGAGTTTTGAATTTGGACTCATTTTTAACACTTTTTGTTGCTATTAATGAAAATTATATGTAGACTTAATCTAAATGAAACATGGAAAAAATGTGATGAAAATAGAATGCTGCTGTGACAGACGAAGTCGCACCATAGGGATTCCTTTTTTATCGCTTTGGTCTAACCCTAAAAAGAACTGGAATTGATTGAAAACCAGCCCGAAACCGCGGAAAATATGCTTATAATCTTGTAAGTCCTAAGTTGTTCTCTGCCATTTTTCCCTACTTTTCCTTTAAATGTCAGTTTCTACTTTCGATCCGTAACTTTCGTAGACTCAAGTGATATTTTTCTTTCCACAGTGTGGCGTCGAATACATCGGCAGTCCATCAGGCTCGAACAACGATCAGGAGGTGATTGAAGCTTGCAATGAACACAAGATTATACTCGCACACACCAATCTCAGGCTCTTCCATCATTAATAGGTCCTTTGTGAAGAAACTATCAATAACTTCTAATAAGGGGAAGAAATCTCCATCCATTATTTTTATGAAAACATTTTTTATTAATACCATGAAATAAACTGAATATGAAATCAACTGCAAGTTTGTTCTTGCATAAAAGTGATGCAAACAGCATTGAAAGCATTTGTTACAAATTTTATCGAATATTTTATCTGATTGATTGAAAACTTATGTTGATAATTTGTTACTTCTTTTATTTTTACAAACTAGAAATAAGGATATTGAGGTTGCTGTAAGTTTAAGACAATCATTAGATTTATAATTATATGCCTTGATCACACTGTAGAAGGCTAAACAATAGAGTGATACAATCATTCCATGACACAATTAAGCACAAAAATTCATATTTCTTGTAGCCTTAAATGTATTTGAAATCATGTATTTTTAGAATAAAAGTGTCTATCGTTAAATAAAAATATGTTTTATAACAAGGAGACTATTGTTATTATTTTTACATTCGCTTTCCTCTGTCAGTTAGTTGGTTTCAGAATATTCATTCAAATTAACATAAAAATAGGGAGCCTCCTCTTAAACATAACTGGCAAAATGTGGGTGTACTATAGGTACATCTCTGCCTAACCCTTCGGGGATTACAGGCGTGATATCGTGTTATGTTATGAATGGTAAAGAGTTATAAAATAGTAACCCCAGCCCTAGTAGGACTGGGCACGCCACAGTTGTGGCGGTTTTTTTTTTGGTATTCGCACGCACGGTTTGCGCATTTAGCCAGTGTCATGTAAAATTATGTAACAAGTACAAAGTTGTTAAAATAATTATGAAATGAATTCCCTTCAATGCATGATAAAGATGATAGATGATACCTCCCCCCCCCCGCTCCCCTTGAGTTTCAGTAAAGACGAGGCACTACTGAAACCTCGCGCGGACTTCTTGAGAGAACTTACAGTGATGTTGCACAGATTTGTTTCATTTGCCTACACTAATGCAGGTTCACGAACACTTAATGGTTAATAATCCACCACTACTAAACATTAATATTTGGCTATAGGTACACAAATTTTAGAAAATAAAACGAAACTGCTAACATGACGCTTCACTTTCCCGCCAAGTCACCTCTTTGAGGAATGGCTAGAGGCGCTACGGCGTCCTCACCTTCCGCCTGACGCAGTTCCTCACCTGACACGGTTGTTTCGGGAGGTTCCTGTTCAGGATAAAGCGGGAGCGGCCAAGCTACCCGTAACTGTCAAATTTTCCCAATCAACCTTGAACCTTACGCTGTGGGGATAAAGTTGAAAATCTATTAAAGAAATTTGACAGATTGTAGTGGCTCGATGTGCTGGCGTCTGTACATAACATGTACGTACATGAAAAAAAGGACGCCCGCCGTAACCAATTTTCGCCACAAACGTATTGTAGTCCAAGAAATGTGACAACACGCAAAGATAAACGAACACCTACGTGCGTATATGACCTATACATCGTATTATTATTATAGAGTACCGTGATCGTGTGATCGGGGAATTTTGTGACTCACTCAACTGGTTCTTCCCCGGAATGATAACGTCAGACTCCGGCAGAGTTTCATTACATGTTAACCACAATTACCCAGAAATGTGGGAAGCAAAAATTTTAGTAAACAACATAAAAAACTTTAATTGCATTAACGAATTATGTAATTACTAATCGATATGAATTACTGATTTATTAATTTCTAATTAATTATTTCGATATAAAACTAATTCCATAGAAGTACTAAATACATTAATTTCGCCTAATGATGTACAAATAAATTAAAAAACGAGCATAAACAAATCAGCAAATCAGTTCTAATGATAAAAAACTGATAATTTTGTATTGAAATGAAAAGACTTGGATGTGTTTGGCGTTCTTTATATAATAGATAGGAGTTTAAAGAATTTCACCTCAACAATGATATACATACATGATTAAAATATTATTTGTATTGAACTGGTACAATTAATTCTTCTTTATTCAGTTTTAACAAAAATTATTTCAAAACTTGTAAGGTCCTCCCTTAGAGTTTCTGAATTTATGTTGCGGGGTGGAGAGGAGAGAGAGCAGAGTACCAAGTTTCCAACCAAATATGTCAGAAGAAGTATGAGGCTTGTATTGTATGGCTGGTGTCCAGAACTCCACGTTTGAGTTTGTATTTTACGTACGGACAAGTAGGGATGCACTTTATTATTATTATAATACACATGCTCCTAAGTGAAGGTGACTTCAATGTAATAATGCAGCAACAAGAGTTCCTAACAAACAACTATAACGACAGCTTTTGAAAAGTATTAGTCAAGGGTTTAATGTGTATGTGCAATGTCCAAAAATGTGCCCAATATTTTATTCATTTCGTCATCATGCCATAAATGCAAGGAATGCGTTCTTCGATATGAAGTAAACCTTTTAATCATTACTATTTTGATAACATTGTACATAATTTTATAAGGTACCTAATACCGGCTTAGTTTATATCTAATTATCTTCTGATGAATCATTAATGTATAGTATTCCTTTTTATAATGTTTTGATTTCTTTCTATGTGTTTCCTGGGTAAAACTATGTAATATAAGTAATATTATACTCTATGCTATTCCCTTTCGTATCTGCTGGTGCTGTGTGAAATATGAGAAATGAGTGCGTCTTCCCTTTCTTTTTTTCTAAGGCTCTAGAAATTAATGTTCTGAAACTATGGGTCCACAAAAATTTTGACGCCTGTTGAACAACGCCTCTATCGTCAATTTCCATATCTAAATTAATGTCGTGGGTTACAGTGGTTTAGCCTATAAAACCACAGATCAAACCTATAATATGATAATAATGTTTATTTGGACTATAGCCTATACATATAATACAGTTAAATTAATAAGATCAAGGATACAAATAATGTAGGTACCTAAGTGAGTCGACGGCTAAAACTATTATGAACTCCTGAATTCCAAACTAGGTAAAAACCTGTATCTTGGAAATCAATGCTCTTCCGTGGTAAATTAGGTGTAAAAACTTACAAATGACATTAAAGATGATAATAATTGTAAAATTATAATTTCAAAATTAAATGTCTTATACAATAAAAGGAGGTATGTCTAAACAGACGAGGAAAAAATAAGATCCTATGAAAAACTTGACCGGTGTAAGTGAATGTGTGTGGGGTGTGTAGTGTGGGTATAAAGTGTGAATGTGTGTGGTGTGTGTATTGTAGATATAGGGTATGAGTATAATGCGTTATATACATGGTTTTGTGGTAGCAAGTCATGTCTTTTATATACGCATGAGCATTACATTCCATAGTACAAGTCATGCCCTTTGCTTGGAGTATTTTAAGTTTTTAATTATAGAGTAAAAAATACACGATTCCACTAATGACATCTCATTTATAAAATTCATTAGAAAGAAAGGTCATTATCGTATAAATATTGTCATATATAAATACATAAAAAACATAACTTTTGACAGTAAGGTTGTTGTTTTCCAAAAAACTAAAGTACTAAATGGGGAAAATTGAGAATAACATTTGGTAACATTTGAAATCTGTCAAACGCATTACGTAGTTAAACATTCAATGTCGTGTGTGCTTAGTTTTGTGCGCCGTCCTGGTACATGAGCTGGATTGAGAATGATTTTTCTCGCAATTAGAAAATAAACTCATAAGACTTTAGTGCAAATCGTGGCTGACACAGTTTTTTAATGTAAAACGTTATAGTTTGTGGAATTAACTGTGTTGAGTGAACTAGAACAGAGAAAATGTCGACGAGTACAAGTGATCACGATATGAGCGATTCTTCCTGCTCCCCGATGTCTTACATCAGATATTCACCGCATAGTTCTCCCTCTCAGCAAGTTCCTCAGCTCGCTTCTGATCTCACTGAGCTAACTTGTGCTGACAACAAGCGACAGTTTCTTAGCCATGGTAAGTGCAATTTCTTTCGTAGATAAAGTTATGTCTACCAGTCTACATCTGAAGTATGGAGAGTACCTAAAGTGCATTGATAAAATAACATAATTTCCTTGAAATAGTCAAGTCAATTTGCTTTGATTAAAACGGTAGCGATTTTATAAAATAAGTACAAGAGATAAAGTTGTAAGTATCAAATTTGAAATCACACTCCATTTACAGTTACCATCACTAGTACAAAGAGAAAAATAAAGTATAATATACGATTTAAATGAGAATTTCTTAAATAAAGAATCTTTACAGATGTTCATGTAGGGAAAGTACCTGCTGAAATAGACTTTAACAATTTAATTATGACTCAATGCTAGAACGTCAAAAGCCCAAATGTCTGTCAACCAGTCTTAACAAAGGGTATAGTGTTACACAGTAACTGGGTAGTGGAGGTCCGATAGGCAATTGATCCATGTAAAATACTGGTATTCAGCTACATCCAGTTAGACTGTAAGCCGACCCCAACATAGTTCGGAAAAGGCTAAGCAGATGATGATGAATACAATGCTAGAACCTACCTGCCTACCTGCTTGTGTACCTACTATGGGTACACCTCTGCCCAACCCCTTTCAACAAGGAGTGATGTTATGTTACAATCCTAGAAGTGGTCTAATTGTAATGTCAATGTTGTTGTTGTTGTTGTGATGTTGTTGTTGTATTGTGAATCTCAAAATGACATTTTATAGCATCATATTTGTGCTTTAATATGTCATGTCATGTCTACCAGAGTAGGTATGTTCTGAAAGATAATATAACTTTACAGATCATAAGTACCTATCTAAACAATAGGGGAACTTACTGACGGATATAATACTGCAATCTTCGAATCACATGCCAATATTATGTAGTTTATCAATAAAATAATTATGATACAATATTTCAAGTTATCAGTAAATGGTTTATCTGCTTATCAAATTGAAAAAGGTTGTTGACTGTATTGTAACTACATTGCAACTGCACCTTGCTGCTGTTTTCAAAGTTTTGTGCAGTTGAGAGAGCAGTTGCAACCACATTCTATTTTCGTTTTTGACTTGGCTTTGTAAATAGGAATGCACTTTGTCTGTATCCATACAAAGGTAAAACATAGTAGGATATGGTTACCCAATTCTAATTTTCAAAAAACATTTTTCCTTATTTAGCTTCTCAAATAAATAATGATAATCTTATAAGGCATTGACCTAAATAAAGGCAAGTCACAATGATAACAATTTATTCTGTTTATTATGAACACATAAAGGAAACTATTGTTTTCTGCACATTGATGGGTTAACACAACTCTACCTTATCTAACATGACGTAGTATACTTCATCAAAATAAACTGCGTTCATAGAAATATACTTGTTATGGTACAAATTATGTTTGTTTCATTATTTGGTATAGACATGGTCTATTAAAAGTTTAAATAATGCAATAACTTAGGTCAATGTCCTTACCACAGCAATTTTTATTTATTTTAATACTAACTGTTCTCTCACAAATATGTCAATGCAATGAAAAGATACACCCATACTTGGTACATAGTTTACAACTATCAATGATTAGACAAAATAATTTATAGTAACTTATTTATTTATTTCTAAATATTTGTTAATTGTGGTAATGCTTGTCTAGTGGCAGCCACTGATCTATAAATATGTCCTCTTTGCGGATACTGCATTGGACTGGAACATTGCTACTTAAACTTTGTTAACTTTATGTATTATATATGTTGTAGTTGTTTATTATCCCTTAATAAATAAAAATTATAGGAATAATTTCTTAAATGTAACATAAAGCATGTAAACCCTATTATACTCGAAATGTAAAAAAACAATATTTTGCATACAGCCAACAAACCATGCCTACGCATCACGGAACAACCCCAAAACCACTTCAGGTTCCGATATGTCAGCGAAATGGTTGGCACTCACGGTTGTCTTCTGGGCAAGACCGTAGGTCCCAACAAACAAAAGACCCATCCAACTGTAGAGGTAAGTTTTTATTTCTAACCTTGTAACGTTTTTTCCTCATTCGTATATCTCACTGATTCATACCAGGAAGTTTTGTTAATGCAGCCCAATTTGATTTTCGAGACAATAATATTAGCTTTGAATGTATTCAGATCTGCAGGATAATTGCGTAACACACTATCAGTAGGAATCGGTTTCAATTGTACAGACGCCAGCACATCAAGCTACTACAATATGTCAAATTTATTTAATAGATTTTCAACTTTATACCTACATCATAAGGTTCAAAGTTGATTGGGAAAATTTGACAGTTTCGGGTAGCTTGACCTGCTGGCGTCTGTACCTACCGCAACTGTCGACCATTTTTAGTTTTGTATATTTTTATAAAAACCTTACAGCTGCTACACTACAGTGGGAAGGCTCTTATTAGATGTCGTTTGGCCCAACATAACAACCCGGACGAACATCCTCACAAGTTGCTTGAAGATGAACAGGACAGAGACATGAGTTACCTAATACCTGATCAGGGCAGCTATAAAGTCGGGTAAGTGCTTTACGACTCGAACGGCAGTCTTATTATTGTGACCCGTAGGTAGAAAAACCCGTCCGGCTTTTTAGACCCCCTTCTGGACATAGTCCGGCCTTGTCATTTCCCGGGACATTTTGAAAAGTCCCGATAAATGACAAGAGCAAATGACTAAAGGCTCGTGCAGACTGGCGCGATATCGCGGGCACGACACGCGTCTCGCTGTCTGTTGCGCCAATCTGCACGAGCCTTTAAGTGCTTTTTTTTTGAGAAAATAGAATAATCTAAAAGTAAATAGAAATACTGAAAACAGAAAGATTAAAGGCTCGCGCAGATAGGCGCGACGCGACACTTAGCACAGTTTCTATGAAGTTTCATGGAAAGTGTCGCGCCCATGATGTCACGCCAGTCTACACGAGCCTTTAGAACCTCTTCAAACTTCAGCTTGACTTTTTAAGTGGATATCGTAATTCCACATAATATGCTCACCGCCACCTTGGTGCCTCAGACCAAGACAGAAACTAGACTAAGACAGCCTTTGTCTAAAAAGATAGTACCACAGATATTCAGGGTCAAATTAAATTAACTAGCGAAATTCCGCAGACGGTATCGATATGAAAACACGACAAAATAAAAAAATATAAAATTGATGATAATTTTTTTGGGTCAATGAACGCTGTTTGTTTTGTTACTTGAGAAATCTTTTATTTTTTGTTTAACGTGTTCAGATGTCGATACGTCTGTGAAGTTTACACAAAGAGAACTGATATTTCAAGTGACTACACTACCTGCAGTTGATGACCCCAAAAAAAACCTTATCAAATTAATTTATTTTTTGTTTGATCATGTTTATATAATTATCGATTCTCATCAAGTCTGCGGAGTATCGCTAACTAATTTAATTTGGCTATGTATGTATACGGATAGAGCCAACTGGCTCTCTTAATCTAGTTTTAATCCATGCTGCTTATCATTCTGAAATTGTTTTCTGTAGGATTTTCCTTGAGTAAGCCTACCTACTCGATGGGTAATTGTTAAGTGTTAGTAAACAACGAGTCAACAGTCAAACACTAAAGTTTTAATATCCTCGTTTTTACTATGTTCGTATCTTTTAACAAACACTATAAAAGTAGGTATTGTTACGGTTGAAGGTCAAATCTTTGTATACACCTACATATTTACTCCACATACAGACCGCGCATAGGTACGAGTATAGCCTTCAGACTGGGATAGACCGTATGCACATTCTATCACATCACAAATTATTGTCCCGTTGGTCTGGTGGTCACAACCATGAGGAATTTCGATTCCCAGGTCGGGCAATGTGTCATTGGGTTTTTAGGGTTCCGTATGTCTGAATGAAAAAACAAGTGATCCTATAAGGCTTATAGGATCACTCGTGTGTCTGTCTGTCTGACAGCCAATTCGCTCCGGATCAAATGGACCGATTAAATTTGTGTGACCCAAACACAGACGCGTTACGTACTTAAATAAATTAATATGGAGGTAACTTTTGTGAAAAAAAATAAGATATTTTAAAAAATACCATTAAAATTTACCATTCTCTTGTCTCCCGAAATTATTGAGCCTAAAATTTTGAAGAAAAAAAAACAAAAAATGGTTCTATACTTTTACAGCCTTACCAATAAAGATTTACACACGAGACGTATACCGGAGTTATAACGCTTACACTACCAATAAAATATATTTGACAGTTCAGTTGTACACATCTGGTAGAGCGGGAGTTTTTATTGTATGATAAATTACGCAACTGTTATTCAGTCCTCCGACCCTTGTTTAGTGAGCGCGTAACCGTAGTCACCGGACATGTGGCAAATCTCAATGATGGATTATTTGCATTATTTCGATGTTTTTGATGAAATGGACTGTGTTTTTGTTTTCTATTATGGAAACAAACTCCTTCATACAGCTTTTCAATAAACTCTGAAAAGTAGAATGCACGAATTTGATGGAACATATGAAAACTTTTTGGTCAATGAAAACGATTAAAAAAGTAACAGCAGCAATGAAAACACACTCATTTCCGCATCGTTTTAGCGATGCAGTAATGAAAAACATACAATAATTTCTAACAACTACGATATTACTAGGTAGTTGGAAGAAAATATTTTATCTAGTAAAATGACCATCATTTACTAAAGTGTCCCAATTTATTACAGATCGTTTTCTTTTTGCCTTCAACTGCTCACTATTTATGTTATTATTCGCCATTATTTATTTATTTATTTATTTATTTATTTTATTATTTATGTACACACAGTAAAATACAGAGAGATACGACATAATTATAATACTAGTACAAAGGTATATTACATTATTATTACATTATTATACTATTTAAAAACCAAATTATTTAAAGAGACTCGTTGGGTACTCAATGGTGAACTTACCTATACAGAGTATGTTTCATTCTTTCTTTCGTTTTAAAAACAATATTTTGGGCACAATTTGTATTAAGCATTTATTAAAAATAAAAATATTGGATGCTGTTTTCAAGGTTTTCTAAATGTCTCTACAATTGGGTAATCTAGTTTCAAAACGTTTCCGAAGAATGTCGCCAGTGACTTTTGTTATAACGATTTTACGAGTATAACTAAACAATGCTTACACAGCCATTATTGTTGAAGGGAGTCTGTAACTCTTATCCTCTCAGCATAAACAATGTATAAGTAAGTATACAGTTGGTTTTAAATATATTTATTAGTAAGGCTGATAGATTACAGGAGAACCTATAAGAATATTTAACCCAATATTGTGCGTACAAACTTTATTATTATATATTAATAAAATATATATAAATATATTATATAATTTATTTGCAGTTGTAATGTACCTACCACGTAGGTGGGAGTGTGTAATGTGTGTGAATGTGTGAATATGTTTTTCAACTACAATGTTAAGTTTGTTCTTTAGATAAATTTATCCCATCTACTGAACCTTTCATTGTGCGTGGTCCGACACGCACTTGGCCGGTTTTTCCATCAGAAATTGCTCATTAGCAATCCTGTGTCTGGATTTGTACCCGGTTGATGGCAATAGGCTCGCCCCCTATTACATGGGACTTAAACATAACTGGCGAAATGTGGGTGTACTATGGGGTCACCTCTGCCTAACCCTTCGGAGATTACGGGTGTGATGTTAATTGTTATATGTATGTAATTATTACACTTTTCACTAGGTTTGGCGGTATCGGTATTATACATACCGCTAAAAAAGACGTCGCCGCACTTCTGTTCAAGAAATTGTCTGAACGATGTAAGAATACCAACACCAACTTGAAAAACGTAAGTATTTATATCTATACCTACATTATTGAGGAGAGGAGCTTGTGGCTAAGTAATAACAGCCGCACGGGTCGATCCATCAGGTTACGCTTGCCGGGGTTGTCCGTGGATGGGTCACCATCTTTACATACCGAGACTCCTGCGTGCCTCGGAAAGCACGTTAAGACGTTTTTCCCGGCTGTCATTCTTGGATCTTTGACAGATGTCACGAATCGTCAGAAGCCCGAAAGTTTGACAACCAGCCTTACCAAGGGGTATCGTATTACCCAGTTACTGGGTTATGGAGGCCAGATAGGCAGTCGCTCCATGTAAAATACTGGTATTCAGCTGCATCCGGGTAGACTGGAAGCCGACTCCAACATAGTTGGGAAAAGGCTAGGCAGATTGATTGACTGATCTAAATTATTATAAATGAAAAACTGTATCTTCCAATTTATAACGTTTTCTCTACTAAATTGAAAGAAGAAAGAAAGAAAATACGTTTATTTGCGGTAAACATGATGAAAAAAAGAACATAAACACAAAAATAAGAAAAGGTTGGGGGAAACATGCGTCACATCCACGTAAAACGGCTATCACTCAGCATTATGCTGCGACCCTATACAAGACAGAGCCCCAGCGCTGGTTTTCAGCGACAGCCGGCGCCGACGTAATGACTTCGTCCGGTGCAGCAAACAATTAATAGGACGCTGTACCGGTACAGCATACATAAAGAAAAATAATGATAAACTAAACAGGAATACTTATATACAAATAGAATTCCTGTTTAGTTTATCATTATTTTTACAAATAGACTTATACAAATAGACATACATGCTGTGAGCATATCATCCTCCGTAAACTTTTTACGCTAATTGCTGAGCCAATTTTGATGTTTAGTATTATAGAAGTATATAGGTAAGGTGTCTAAAAGGGAAAACAACGCAATGAATGTTGATGAACGGGCAAAGCTCTAGTTACCCAAAGCATTCACAAACGTGTTTTAAGTTTTAAGAACGCACATAGTTTGGGCCCTCGCAGTCGCGGTAGGTTTACGCAAATGTATTTATAGTGAATTGTAAAACAAAAAAACATTGCTTGCAAATATTTTGAGAAGTCAATCTAAAACGGATGTGTGTGTATATGTTTGGTTATAATATCGCATTGTTTTCAAAGCTCTGTGTTCCTGTAATAAATCCATTGTTTGCTAGGCATTATTTCATAAGGCTAATGAATAATTAATTTTAGGCTATCATAAAGCTATAATTTTTTTATGTTTGGACTGGTTAGAGCCTACTTAATCTTCATTATAGAATATATTAATCTTCTATCGGTGAGTTGCACAAAATTAAATTGATGCTGTCATTTTCTTTTTGATACAAAATGTAAGGGATTGCATGAATTTAAAGTCTCCTTTAAACTAATGTTTGTTTCGTGCAACTCAACGTATATCTATAAAAAATTAAAAATCAATTGCCGTGCGTTAGTCTCGCAAATACTCGGAAATGCCTTGACCGATTAGTATTTTTGTTTTTTCGCCTCAATATTGGGGTGCTTTAGGAAAACAGAAAAAAATTGTCTCACGTGGTATGAAGTTCACCGGGTCATCTATTACCTATATAGTAAAATAATAACAACCGTAAGCCACATAAAAAGGCAAACGCAAAGTTAGTTTTAATTTTGAAAAAATAACAATAAAGTTCCCCTTTTAGATCACCCAAAATTATTTAATCTGTAACAGTGTCAAATGCATTTTAACTTTCCGATAACAAGACCACTTGTTGTTAGCCATTATATGCTTGAATTATATTAGTGTAGGTACTAATAGACGATTATGTTTAAGCCAGCTTGTACATGCGATACCTAATGATGCTTTCAAGCTAACAACAGTCAGTTGTATTTGTGAAGTGGACGCGATAAGTTTACGCTGTTGTAGAAAAGCGCACCCAAATATTTCTATTTCCGGGCTTTTTGAGAGAAATTTAACAAAAAACGTAAAAAATAATTATTATTTACGGATTATGTGTTTAGTTAGTTGTTATAATGTACTTCTGTCAGGAATGTGGTATGTATATTTTGTTTTGTTTATTTTTTAGCTTCAATTGCAATGTGAGAACATCGCCAAAACAATCAATCTCAACATCGTTCGGTTGAAGTTCAGCGCGCATGATACTGTTACCGGCAAAGAGATCTGTGAGCCTGCTTTTTCAGAACCGATTCACAATATGAGTAAGTATTTTGTTATACGCATCCAATACCCGTTCCCACGTATTATTTAGGATACCCAGCGAAGCAATTCTCGGTCATTTCCCAACAACAATTCTATTCTAAATTTTTGTGGCTACTTACGTAGGTAATAAATAAAACTGTTTTTTTTTTTATAGAGAGTGCAGCAACTAACGACTTGAAGATATGCCGTATAAGTCGTACTTCCGGAAGTGCTTCTGGCGGGGAAGATGTCTTCATATTAGTGGAAAAAGTTAACAAAAGTAAGTTAACATTTGTTTTTTTTTATTTAACGTCATCTTATCGTATTTAGGTGCCGAGAAAAAGCGTTAAAAAGTGTTAAAAGTAACACTTAGAACATCGAATTAGTATTTAATATTTTTTTGAATAAAAAAAAAATCATGTTGCCTAGAACAGTTTACTTTCAAGACTTAAAATCTGAAATATGGTTAACTTAATATGTTAAATGCATAAACTGTTGTTAGTAACTTAAATATTAGGTACGTGATTTTGCTATACATAGTTATTATCAGCTGCGTTGGAAAACCCCGATGGTCAACCCGGTAAACGTGATAATATCGTGGAATAACGGAAGCCGTTAAAAACTAGTGTTGTTTAATGAACTATAAGCACTAGAAGTAAGTATGTAGGTATGAGCTAGAAAATTCTTAGACTGACATTTTTCGGGGAGGTACCTATTCAGACGGTGTAAAAAAAATCGACATGCATTGCAAAGAATAATGCAGCCGACTGATCACCACCCACAACGGTTAAGTCGTCATTAAAAACCTTTGAATAATAATTATACCTATTAAAAATTATAATTAAGTAAAAAAAAAAGTTCAAAGTTGATGGAGAGGAGTTGTTGGATAGAGGCCATCCCAATTCGATCGTTTGAATTTATTGATGGGCATTTGTAGTGCAATATACAGATCAATTAGCTAATTGAATGATTTGATTTGATTAATTGAAACTATAAATTCCTGAATCGTAATTTTATATCGTCCTGTGTCTTTTCCGTGATCACCAATGTATTTTTCAAGCTGATAATGCTGATAATGACAACATTTCTGTTTGTCAAGAATGTCCATTAAAGCCTCCTATAAATACAATACCTCAAATTGCTTATAGCATGATCCTCCTTTATATCGAAAATACTGCAGCATTCATTTTGAAATAAATGTATGGTAAAGTTGAGGATTATGTTCAGTACTATGTTTGACGAAAACACAATTCCATAAAATTTTCTCGACTGAAGAAAATTACAAAGTTACCTCCAAAACGAAGAATAAACAGCTAGGTATTTAAAAAAAATACTTCAAATTAGATCATGAAACTTTGCATAATAACTGAACTAAATACAAAGCAGATACTATGTTTTTTAATTCCGTTATTTTCACCGTAAAATAAATTATCTAAACTATCGACGCCTTGGAGCCTTCTGCCTGCCGCCGTGTCTCGCTTGCTCGCGTGACCGCGAGCAGTAGTGTGCTAGTGAGATAGAGTGAGGTGGCGCTGAGGCATTATGGGCTCTTAAGGCTTACCGGGCTTGCATAGACAGTCACGGGTAGATTCGACGATAATGAAGCGGCGTTCTTATATTGATAATAATAGGTACGGGTGTAGGGATATTAACTTCGCGTTAACTGTTACCAAAATCAAAAAAACCAAAATATTTTATTACCTTTGAAATATCAGAATCTAGGTGCACGGTTCCAATTGGTCGTTTCCTATGGAGAAGAGCCGGCAAGAAACTCCACGGTTACTCTTTAAAAAAAAAGTGGGCTTTAACAATGTTTCCAAGTTACAGTGTTAATAGGTATGGGAGGACAGTGTAGGCCCGTCAACAAGTACCAAGTACTTAACAAAATAAATGATAGTTACAGTCTATTAAGCCTACAACGTTCTCACATTCACAAATTAAAAAAGAATCTAAGTATATAAAATATTACTAAAATAATAAAAATAAAAACCTACATATTTAAACCAAATGACAACATTGTCATTACAACTGTAACAAAACTGAATAAATATTCTGTCCACAAGTCACTAATAAATATTTTAAATTAAAATTGTAGGTTATGTCAAAGTATGTTTTCAAGTTAGTGTTAATAGGTACTTATGGGAGGACAGTGTAGGCCCGTCAACAAGTAGGTACCAAGTACTTAACAAAATAGAAGATGGTTTACAAAGCTACAGTCTTATTAAGCGTACAACGTCCTCTACCATGATTAAATGAAAACAAAATCAGCTGTTCCATACATTCTGACCGTATTAGACTTTTTTTATGAAACAGCTGATTTTATAAGGGGATCCGTACCTCAAAAGGAAAAAATTGTTTGTCCGTTTTTTTTTTCTCAGGAACGCGTGCAGGTATCAAGTTGAAATAAATACCAAATACGTAGGTCTACGGTCCCTTGGAGCTCTAAAAAAATCAAGCTGAGTCAACGCAATAAAAAATTACAGCCATTTATGCGACATATTTTGATACTCGCAAAATAAATCAAAACCTATAGGGTACTTCCCGTTGAACTAAAATCATGAAATTTGGTAAGAAGCAAGGCCTCTCACAGCACAAGTAAAGGAAAAAGTCCGAAAATCGTTAATTTGTGGTTTTATCATGAGAATTGACCATGACGATATCGATTTAAGGAACATGTCTTTCAACTACAATGTTAAGTTTGTTGTTGTGATACATTAATCCCAACTACGGGACCCTTTATTATGCGTGGTCCAACACGTACTTGGCCGATTTTATTATTGAATAACCGACGAAAGATTTGAAAGCTGGTGGTCTAGAATCAGGTTCTGAGTTCATGGTATAATAATAGTCTGGCCGTCGATGTTCCATTACACCCCGTCGAGATAGTTTGGTAGTCATACAGTTGTTGGTATTTGTTATAGATGTGTTTATGACATATTAAAAAATAATAAGTGTTGTTTCCTGTGGTGGTTTCTATGACTACTATGTTGTTATTCAGGTTGAGATGGAGACATCAGGGAAAATAAAGAATAATATTCAGTTATTATAAATGTTTAATTAATTATATATAGATTTGAATAATATAACAGTATTACTCATGTATTCTGTAAATACTAGTATAATGTGACATGGATTTCCTGTTTAGCCAGATAAAGCTGTCAGGATTTAATAAGTACGACTTTATTTTTGGCAAAGATCGAAATGTTTTTTGCTTTGTAATGGTTTGCGTAGGATAGACGTAATTTAAAGCTTATTTATAATAATTAGACATTTTCTTTACTAAGATCAAGTACCAGGGGTCCAAGTCTGCTATTTTCAATGATTGGTCATTATGACGACCATACCAAGGCAACGCCATGACCATTGTGCCAATAGTTTGTAACCTCCTAAATTCATAATGGCGTGACAGTGGTCCATACGCTTGGTACGCTTGGAAACATGCTGGTCCAGCTCCATAGGACAATCTAGAGTCTAGACAAAATCTAACTGATTGCTATTTTAATTGTATATTTTATTACTTTTATGACATTTATTTTACACTCTGTGATTACCTTAACTCACACACTGATATCAATTATTTTAGGAAAACGTTTTTTTTTTTTTTTGCAGTGTTTGTAAATATGTGAGCACCATGTATCTATCACATAATTAATTTATCTGTCATTGCTTCATTATTAATTCTTTTTACCTATTGTGGTATAGTAATTTTATTCTAGGTGCATCGTCTTCACATATCATTATATAATTGATGTACCTATACAAAATATTGTAATACATTTTAAAAGAGTAACGGTGGAGTTTCTTGCCCATTCTTCTCCATACGAAGCTACCTTTTGGAAGGGGCGACTAGAATCAATTCTATTTTATTTGTAAATTTTGACGTTCAAAACTGCCATCTATGTGCTTATTTGAAATAAATAATTTGACTTTGACTTTGACTTAGGGAAGTCAAAATAATATGAGCTTGTCAGTACGAGATTACCAAATACACACAATTTTTCCAATGGAGTGTCATTGGCACGTCATTGGAAAATCGTAATGACACCTTTCAATTTGGAGATTAGCAAAACTGTCAAACTCTACAATTACGGTGCCAATGATCGGCCATTCTGACACAACTGCGTTAGCAGACTTGGCCCCCAGTTCAGTAAATCGCCCTCTGCCGCAATAGATTAAGGCGCAGATGTATGATTTTAGTGACTTTTAAAGCTGTTATTACGCCTTCATATAATGCAAGTATGTTATGGACAAAATGTACTTATGTTAAACTAGAACGCATACACATCAATTCTGTATGTGAATATTTAAGTATTGTAGTAAAATACTTTATGAAATAAATTCAGGAAGTAATGTCTACCCAAAGCATACAAAACGATATTACTTTCAAACTACTTAAGATATTTTCATGCTTTTTTTTGTATGAATAGACTGTTGTATTATCTATAATTCTATCTGTGATTTTTTCAAATATTCATATTTTCGTTACTTAAGATAAATATTCCCTATAATAGTGGCGCGGCGTGACACACTGGTCCCGAATGATAAAAAAGTGGACATTAAAAAATTTTTGACAGAAGGTCAACGGATTCGGCTGATTTTTTTTTTGTAGACAGCTGATGCAATTACAAATCACTTTTATAGATTGAGTTTTTGCCAAATAAGCCGTATTTTCAGAGAAAAAAAATATTGAAATATTTTTTGTATGAAAGAAATCCTAATTTTGTCTTTATCTTCCAAGATTCAAACGTATTCAAAATAAAACTTAGCGCAGCTTGTAGAGGTGCTAATTGCTCACCACTTTGTCATAGACACTCTTCTGCGATTTTGTGCTCCTTTTGAGTTACAGGCACTTTAAATATTTTTTGTATAAAAAAATTCTAATTTTGTCTTTATCTTCCAAGATTCAAACGTATTCAAAATAAAACTTAGCGCAGCTTGTAGAAGGGCTAATTGCTCACCACTTTGTCATAGACACTCTTCTGCGATTTTGTGCTCCTTTTGAGTTACATGCACTTTAAATATTTTTTGTATGAAAAAATCCTAATTTTGTCTTTATCTTCCAAGATTCAAACGTATTCAAAATAAAACTTAGCGCAGCTTGTAGAAGGGCTAATTGCTCACCACTTTGTCATAGACACTCTTCTGCGATTTTGTGCTCCTTTTGAGTTACATGCACTTTAAATATTTTTTGTATGAAAAAATCCTAATTTTGTCTTTATCTTCCAAGATTCAAACGTATTCAAAATAAAACTTAGCGCAGCTTGTAGAAGTGCTAATTGCTCACCACTTTGTCATAGACACTCTTCTGCGATTTTGTGCTCCTTTTGAGTTACAGGCACTTTAAATATTTTTTGTATAAAAAAATTCTAATTTTGTCTTTATCTTCCAAGATTCAAACGTATTCAAAATAAAACTTAGCGCAGCTTGTAGAAGGGCTAATTGCTCACCACTTTGTCATAGACACTCTTCTGCGATTTTGTGCTCCTTTTGAGTTACATGCACTTTAAATATTTTTTGTATGAAAAAATCCTAATTTTGTCTTTATCTTCCAAGATTCAAACGTATTCAAAATAAAACTTAGCGCAGCTTGTAGAGGGGTTAATTGTTCATCACTTTGCCATAGACACTCAATTGCGATTTTGTGCTCCTTTTCAGTTACAGGCACTTTAAATTTTTCGTTGTCGGATGAGCTTTACTAGTTTTTTGTAGACAGCTGATACAATTACAAGTAACTTTTAAAGATGTATTTTTTGTTAAATAAGCCGTATTTTCAGAGTTAAAAAATTAATTCAGGCGGATTAGAAATAATCTTGTTAAAGATAGACTAAGATGTAATAACATTTTCTTCATTAATAAGTAACTCTTATAAATGTCTTTCTATTAAAAAAAGTCTTATTTTAAATATATCAAATAAACAACTTGGATATCTCAAAACGTGTACAGACATGTTCAGGTACAGGTAATTTATTGTGTGACTCATATTCAGATTATAAGCATTTTTTGGTAATGAGTCATTGCTTAATTAGCCGATTACTTACAATTTGGGCTATATTTGGTCATCTAACGCTAGTGAATGCGTCGGAAACGCTGAATGATAAAAAGGTATAAATTGCAATTAAAACTTTTCCTTCGTACTTTAACGGGCTTAGGACCGTCAAAATACAAACCTATATAATAATATAGGTATTGTATTAAGGCGTACTTAAAAAATTTGAACTACCTGTAACCCTAACGCTTAATTTATCTTTACATGCATGTTTTGTTTATTTATTTATTTTATACTTTATCACTTAATATGTATTTGATTTAGGGCAGGGATCTTGGCGTGCATATCTGTTTTGGTCACTTTCTTCAATAATAAACGGCACTTGCACTATTAACAGTCTTTTAATTATAGTTCCACAACAAAACACACGCTTTTACAATTATTTTCACAGGTTAATTCACAGAGCAATGTTCGTGCATGCATGTAAAGATAAATTAAGCGTTAGGGTTCAGGTAGTTCAAATTTTTTAAGTACGCCTTAATACAATACCTATATTATTATATAGGTTTGTATTTTGACGGTCCTAAGCCCGTTAAAGTACGAAGGAAAAGTTTTAATTGCAATTTATACCTTTTTATCATTCAGCGTTTCCGACGCATTCACTAGCGTTAGATGACCAAATATAGCCCAAATTGTAAGTAATCGGCTAATTAAGCAATGACTCATTACCAAAAAATGCTTATAATCTGAATATGAGTCACACAATAAATTACCTGTACCTGAACATGTCTGTACACGTTTTGAGATATCCAAGTTGTTTATTTGATATATTTAAAATAAGACTTTTTTTAATAGAAAGACATTTATAAGAGTTACTTATTAATGAAGAAAATGTTATTACATCTTAGTCTATCTTTAACAAGATTATTTCTAATCCGCCTGAATTAATTTTTTAACTCTGAAAATACGGCTTATTTAACAAAAAATACATCTTTAAAAGTTACTTGTAATTGTATCAGCTGTCTACAAAAAACTAGTAAAGCTCATCCGACAACGAAAAATTTAAAGTGCCTGTAACTGAAAAGGAGCACAAAATCGCAATTGAGTGTCTATGGCAAAGTGATGAACAATTAACCCCTCTACAAGCTGCGCTAAGTTTTATTTTGAATACGTTTGAATCTTGGAAGATAAAGACAAAATTAGGATTTTTTCATACAAAAAATATTTAAAGTGCATGTAACTCAAAAGGAGCACAAAATCGCAGAAGAGTGTCTATGACAAAGTGGTGAGCAATTAGCCCTTCTACAAGCTGCGCTAAGTTTTATTTTGAATACGTTTGAATCTTGGAAGATAAAGACAAAATTAGGATTTTTTCATACAAAAAATATTTAAAGTGCATGTAACTCAAAAGGAGCACAAAATCGCAGAAGAGTGTCTATGACAAAGTGGTGAGCAATTAGCCCTTCTACAAGCTGCGCTAAGTTTTATTTTGAATACGTTTGAATCTTGGAAGATAAAGACAAAATTAGAATTTTTTTATACAAAAAATATTTAAAGTGCCTGTAACTCAAAAGGAGCACAAAATCGCAGAAGAGTGTCTATGACAAAGTGGTGAGCAATTAGCACCTCTACAAGCTGCGCTAAGTTTTATTTTGAATACGTTTGAATCTTGGAAGATAAAGACAAAATTAGGATTTCTTTCATACAAAAAATATTTCAATATTTTTTTTCTCTGAAAATACGGCTTATTTGGCAAAAACTCAATCTATAAAAGTGATTTGTAATTGCATCAGCTGTCTACAAAAAAAAAATCAGCCGAATCCGTTGACCTTCTGTCAAAAATTTCTTAATGTCCACTTTTTTATCATTCGGGACCAGTGTGCGTGAGCGCAACGCGCATTTGTATGGCCAAGGTCAACGACGATTATCTGACCCTTAATACCAACTGTTGACGCTGTTCATCTAAGATTTCCTTGTAACGTATCCATTTTTATTTTTAGAAGAGCTCTGTCAAAAACCGAAACCCAAATCGTTATTACCAGTTCACGTTATTTCCACAAACAAAATCAATTTGACTGTTATGTAAATTAAGTTAATTTCAGAATGAATATTGAAAATATCATAAGTATATAATGTTGTAGCGGAAACTAAATTTTATTTGTAGGCATTAAAGTTCTTCTTTCGAAATAACACAAAATTGAATTCAACCTCAATTTTTATTCAGGAACAATTTACATTGTGTTTCAAATCATAAATAATACATTAAATAACAAAAAAAAAACACGTTCATTAAAATTATAAAACTAACACATGCATAATACAATAAAAAATAGTAAATTAAACATTCAACACAATTAAAAATTCAATAAGATTACAAGCTACTACATATTAATATTACCCAGTCTGACATTAACTAATATAAAAAAAATTAAAACGTGGATATGTCATCGTCTATCGAATACAGACATTTCTCCAATAGGAACGCTTTGAGTCTTGACTTAAATGAGCTCTTGTAAATTATAGTTTTTAAGTCCAATGGCAACCTGTTAAAAATTCGCACTGCTTGATATTGAGGACTATGTTGAACAATCTTAACATGGGGAATTATTTTGCTTTTAAAATCATTCCTGCGCGTACTTTCCCTCAACTGTCTCTCCTCATCTGTTTCGTGGTTATACAGATATTTTTTTTAATTCACCAACACAAAAATTTACGATACCTACCTACTACGGAATATTTTTTTTTTTCTCAGAGAACATAATGATTCGCTTCTTCGAGTTGGACGATAATGGTGAAAGAAGCTGGCAAAGTGTGTGCCAGTTCATGCAAAGTGATGTCCATCACCAATATGCCATCGTGTTTCGGTGAGTACCAGGCAAACTGGACCTAAGTATACCGTTAACATTATAAACGGTTACTTCATAATGTTTATCAAATTAAAAAGATCTGAGCTTTTCCGATAGGCTGACTGTACCTGTTTGTGAATAAACCATGTAAAAAAAGAAAAGAAAAAGCATTTATTGGGACTCGCACAGATCACAAATTAAACTATACAAAAACACACTCATAGAAACATAAAGATCAAAAACAAAAATAAAGTAAAAATGAAAATAAAAACAGAAAGTCCTGTACGAGGCCAAAAGGCCCCTATCTCAGCATGATGCTGCGGCACTTAAAAAAAAAAAGTGTCGCAGCGCTGGTATTCTGATAGGGCCCGCTGTGAAGTCACGGATAGACCAGACACGAAAATAAATAAAAATAAAAATATATTAGTGAAATAACATAATAAAAATAAGATAATAAAATTATTGTAGGTAATTGTAAACGTATACCGCATGTAGGTACCTATTTTGACCATCTGGCCAGGGTCTGTCATAACATGATATCACCATTATATGAAGTAAAGATTCACACTCCTCTATAGGTTATTTCCAGTTACCCACCAATATTGCGTGATACTAACGACAACGGCGTTTTCTGAAAATGCTTTGTGGACGTTTTTGAGGGCAAAAAAGCAAACGCGTTTCATTTTGTTAGCCTGTGTAATTTTACACTATCTCTACTTCCCTGCAAAACAATCTGATGAATATGCCATACATCACTGTCGCTGAAAACCAGCGCTGGGGCTGTGTCTCGCATAGGGTCGCAGCATTATGCTGAGCGATGGCCGTTTTGCGTAGATGTAACGCATATTTTCCCCCTACTTGTACAGTACATTCGTATTTGCTTTTTTCTGTGCGTTATGTTTACCACAAATAAACGTATTTTCTTTTTTTATAAATATTAAATCTTCCCTAACAGGACTCCTTCATACAAAAACCCGGAGACGCCTGTCGATGTCCATGTCTTCATAGAACTGGTGCGACCATCAGATGGCCGCACCAGTGAACCCAAGGAATTCAAGTACAAAGCGAACCAAGCGTACAAACAGATCAAGAAAAGGAAAACGGGATCATCGTTTTGCTCAATCGGCAGTTCATCTAGTAAGTACTTACCTACATAGTTATTTAAACCGACTTCCTAAAGACATTCGGCAAGAAGTTATTTTGCCATAGACGTACACCCATTGCTCCGTGTTTATTATTATTAACCTCTGACGTAAAAATTATCGATTTCTCTGATAGTAGTTTTTTTTTTTATATTTGTAGAAATGTATGCCGTCTTCATGTTCGCAAAGTTTGTTTTAATACCATGTTGTTCCCATATAAATTCTTCGTGATCTGATGAAGAGGTTCAAACAGAGAATTCAGCAAAACACCTGTGGTTGAAATAAAACTTAATTCGTCAACAATTTTGTCAAAATGTTGTCTCCTAAAATCTGGTCAAAATACACATCTTGAGCCATCACATTCTGATATTATTTTTGTATGAATTAACAATCAATTTGTTTTAGGTGGATCATTGAAAAGTGGCTGTGACATTCCCTTATCAGTTGTCAAACATGTAAGTTTTTTTTTTTTATCAAGTGGGCTGTTTTTTTTTCTACACAAACGAAACTTAATTTGCCAAACTATTTAAGTGACAAATCCCTTAAAGCGACATCAAAGCACATTTTTGAGAAAAACTGAAGTGCCAAAACTACATCATGGCGACATAGTGTAGTTTGGCACTTCAGTTTTTTAACAACGTCATTTTCTAAAGCTGCGGTACTCTCCCATTCCACTCGAGATATCGATCTTATCGATCCTAAAACTAACAAAAAAAGTTACCCATAATATTAAAAAAAAAATACGCAGTGTAACGTATAGTATAAGTGTATAATATTTAACTTATAATAATAGTCCCATCCAAACTTATGGAATGTTATATAGAAATAATGCACACCTAATATTAATTATAATTATTTTAGCAAGCAGAGGAGGCAATGGAACATGTCCCGGATCAGTCGTATATCTTACCTCAGGTTAGTACCTATTAATATCATAGAATATGTCTATAATTTGTGTTTATACAATATTAGTTTTAGTATAATTATGCGAAACACGTGTCTAGTATTTTTATGTAAAGAATAGATGTACAAAATTTCAAAACTGTATCATGAAATATCGCAAAGTTATAAGGTTGTTATGTTACCGGGTTGTCTGTACAAAACCATGCTAACGGCGCCCCCGCGCCTCCAGGGTCGTCTTGCGCACTTGGCCGGTTTTTTTATGTTAATTTGTGATTTGAAATGTGTCTGAAACAGTCACACATACAAGCAAAATGAAACTGTAGTATATGATGTATTGGATCTTTTTCTTTCCATGTTGAAGACAGTTAAGTACGTAATTGTAATATTTCTCTCCATACATTTTTTATTCGAAAATCATGTCTTTTTCAGGATAATTATAAAAAAAAACAAACAAGATTGTTTAGCTTTTATGTCTAAAATAAATATTCACGGCAAGAAAATATAGTTTATTATCCCGACACAAGATATTTTTTATTTAGATCAATTATTACTTTAGTTATAAACGAAATAAGTATTGAGATTTACGCTATTTAGTTTCGTGCTCGAACACTTCCACTATTCAACTCAACTCTTAAAGAGCATACATGTTTTGCTCATTTTCACATTACAAAATGTTTCCCGTCAGTAAATTCTTTCATGCTGTAAAAATTATTGTTGTTTAACCATTTCAGTATTTTTTTTTTAAACAATCTAATTCCTATCTAAAGTTTTACAACGGCAAGGGCAGGTTTATGTCCAACTGGCCCGTTACATTACCAACAATTTTTTTTAAACACGTATGTTTAGATTGCGTAAAAATTAGACAATACACTTTTTCCCGTTATTGCATTGGTTAAAAATATGCAAAAAACTTTCCAAGCTTTTTATGGCGTAAGTAAAAGCGGCCTTTTAAAACAATGAGACATTTAACAAAAACACAATAAACATAATGTCCAACAACATTAGGGAAGGGTATGTGCGTGGGAAGAGGTTTGGTTTGTCAGATGTTTATCAAAGATAAAACTTTAGTAACGACGCTGACAACAGCTAAACCGCGATCACTGTCCGACTGCATACAAAAGAAAGAGAAGCGCGATGACACAACGCTTGTAATTTATTGCAAAATATGAAGCAATTATCTATTTACTCAGAAATGAGTTGAGTAATCGAAAATAAAAAAAAACAACCAAGTTCTGCATACAAATAAGACGTTCTTGTTATTAATAAAATACCAACCGTACGTTGATATTTAATACAGATATTTTGGATTGAAACTCAAAGTAAAGGGTTAGTTTACCGTTAATTTGTATCGATTTTTTTTTCTAAACGTGTTTTGGTTACAACTAAGTTCTGAGAAATATGTTCAAGATTAAAAAATATTTTTTCAGCTACCACAAACTATATAGATTGGGCAATATTTTTGTTTAAGACAAGCCCACTTTTATCATTTGCCTCTTTCCAACTCCTTAACTTTTTAATAGAGCTTTTTCATTTTATTTTCTTATACCGTTCACCATTATTTATGAGATGAAACATTACAAACAGAACAACACTTTCATACAAAAACATTTGAATTCAGTGTCTTACAGCTTTGCGGACTCTTAACACAATATATTATTAATTAATTTGGGAACGTGTACATAAGGCCCATTATCCACGATGTTACTCAAATGTAACGTGTTACAAACTTGAGTCACCAATGAGCAGCCAGCCTTAGGGCCAGTTTCTCGAACGAAAATTGTCGCAAAATTAATGGGACAAATTGCCAAGCGCACGCACGGGCGTAAACTGCTGTGATCGGTTGAATGATTTATCAACAGCAAATCGCAGCTGTTTTCGCGCGCTTTGACAATTTATCACATTAATTTAGCCATAATTTTCGTTCGAGAAACTGATCCTTACGGCTGATTTTTCAATATTCAGATAACTTTTATGTGAGGAATAAATATTGTGGTTTGACAGCTTTTGTATAGACTTTATGTCAAACTGTCATATTAATTCTTAAGATAAAAAGTTATCTGACTATTTAAAAATCAGCCCAGTGTTTTAGTTGTGTTAAATAATAAAATAGAATACTCTTTATTATGTACACCATAAGAATTATAAATATAAAAGTAGAATTTACAAAATACAGAAAATAGAAAATACAGGTTCACAGTCTAATAATTTCCTTTACACAGATGCACGGCCCAATTTCACCTAACCAATGCGATTTGGGGAGCGCCTTGTACGCTGCCCCCGGGTCTGATATAAGTCAGTCACCGGTTTCGAGCCCCATGTGGAGTCCTCATAGCGTGATGATACCAGAACCACCCATAGCAGACCTGCAGCTTGACTCTACGGAGTTGGAGCAGATAACCATACCGAGCAACGTTCAAGGGAATTCGACACCAGAAGATATGACATCGTTTTTTAATGGTAAGTCTATTGTTTTATTCATTCACAATGTAATTTCAGCCGAAAGACGTCCGCTGCTGGACATAGGCCTCCCCCAAAGGTGGGGTTTTCCATAATCCCCACGCTTGACAGGCGGGTTGGCGATCGCAGTATGGTGTTAAAATGCATAGAGAACGCTGCTGCCCATTCTCTAGTGCTGCTATTCTTTACGTCCGGAACCACACACACAATGTAATCGTGTGTAACTTCGTAAAACAACTTGTAAAATGATCTGGTATTATTACTATTGATGAGTTCTTTTCAAGTCGATGATACTTTGTAGATTATTTGATCCCACTCTGTGGCCACGTTAATAGCAGGATCGGTCATGGTCTATCCGTATTCCTATCATACAAATCCAACCGTTAAAACGTGAAAAGGCTACAGATAGTGCAATCCACGAAGACGCGCCCCACTCTTTTTCCGAATCGCTAACAATTCACGAAGATGTGCCCCACTCTTTTTCCGAATCGCTAACAGTGCAAGTGTGCATCCATTCGCTAGCGTTGTAGTGCTGTCGATATGTACGAATTACCTATGAGGCACGCACACTACGATGAATAAATCAGCTCGGATCAAACTCCGCACACCCCGGGGCTCCGTCGAAGTCTCCGTCTCCGTCTTCGTGGATGCACTATCTATACAGACAGACAGATAATAAATGCAAATAATCTTTTTTATTTTATTAAACAGATTTTTATGATTTTAAATGTGTAACTTAAAAGTAATAATAATTCATTTTAATATTATTATCATTATTTCAAATATTTAGTGACGCCATTGACCACGTAATACCTACATAATAGCTGAGTTATTTTATAACTCTAAATTGTAATAACTTTTAAGCGGGTAGAATGATTTTAATTAAATAAAAATTACCTCGAGATACGGATTCTGACTATATTCCAATTCCTTAAATCTTTTAAAAAATGGTAAATAAAAATTTCAATAATCGCGTGAATTTTAAATCATCCCCTATTTTACCCCCCTGGGGGATGATTTTACAAAAACGTTGAAACACGTATTTTTTTATTCGTTACCAAAAGCATAAATTTGATTTTTTATACCCCTAACATAAGAAATACTAAGTTTCCCATATAAACTTTCATCCACTATATCATCCCCTTTAGGATTATTTTTGAGACAAAAAGTATCCTATGTCCTTCCCCAGGATGCCATCTATCTCCGTGCCGAATTTTATTGAAATCCGTGCAAGTAGTCTTTTTGTTTAAAGTGCTATTATTAAATACATCCCTTAACATAATTCAATCATGATTCAAAAGACACGTGGCGCCATTTATTATCGTAAGAACGTTATTGTTGTTTTCTTCGGGAACAGTACTTTTTTTCGGGATGTAAGGTACCCGTCCGTTTCTGTACACCTTTTTTTTTTTTTTTTTTTGTGTGGGAAATTATCAAATAACTTTTCCCGCTATGGGCGGAGCGGGAGGGCGTGTCAGACTTTTACTGACTAAAATCCACCCGTGTTCCTTCCGTTGCCTGTGTGCCAGGGCCACGATATCCCTTTCGGACAAACTCGCAACCCTGGCAGGCATTGGTCCTACTGGACCCCGTCAGTTGGTGCTGACATCTCTTTGAGGCGCGCGTGGAACACAACGCGCCGTCGACCCGGGCCTGGTCCTTACCGGACGGCGAGCTACCCATCGCTCACCGTCCGCAGGCCCGCGCCTACGGTGGCCGGAAATCGGCTAGCGACTCCCGACGCCCGGGGCGTCTCCTGCGGCGACTAAGGGCGCGAGGGCGCGAATCTTGCCTCACCCTCACGCGTTCCGCCTCCTCCTTCGCGAGCATTACTGCTTCGCAGAAGGAGGTGACGGCCTCCCATGCACTCTCGCTCCGAACCATGGCCTGAACCAAGGCCGGACGCGAGAGATCGCCGCCGCCGATCACCTCCGTGAGGACACGGCGGTGCTCCGCCCAAACCGGGCAGACCTCCACCGTATACTCCACCGTGTCCTCCGGGCGATCCACACAGTGGTGATACCCGGGCGTTTCCTCCCGCTTTATCCTGAACAGGAACCTGCCACCTGGCAACGTATATGCAAAATTTCAGGATGATCGGTTCAATGGTTTCGGCGTGAAAAGGTAACAGACAAACAAACTTACTTTCGCATTTATAATATTAGTTAGGATAGGAAGTTAGGACTAGCTGCACCCTGCGGTTTCACCCGTATAAGTTTCGATCCCGTGGGAATATTGGGATAAAAATATCCTATGTCCCAACCCAGGTCATGGTTCATCCATGTGCCAAATTTCATTCAAATCCGTTCAGCCGGTTTAGCGTGAAAGCGTAACAACTAACTAACTCACTTTCGCATTTATAATATAACTAGCTGCGCCCCGCGGTATCACCCGCGTAAGTCTCGATACCGTGGGAATATCGGGATAAAAAGTAGCCTATATGTTTATCCAGCCGGGGTGTCAGCTACCTCCATACAAAATTTTATCAAAATTGGTCCAGCCGTTTGAGCATGAAGAAGTAACAAACATACACACACACACTCACAAACTTTCGCCTTTATAATATTAGTGTGGTGATAAGATAAATTTTATAGCATATTTTACTCTGAGGTTGGATAGAAAGAAAGAAAAATATTTATTACACATTGTTTGATACAGATAGACTGCTAAATACTATAAAACAATTAATTTTATTTTATTATTTTTGAAATGAAAGTTCATTAGAATCGTTGCGATAGAATCATAGCGTAAATATAATATGGTATAATAATAAATACATACTGCGAACGAAACCATAGCGTGATTCAGAATCTAGGTCGAATCTATCACCGAGTAGTGAATTGAAACGTGTGCGTGTTTTAAGACCGAGCAGCGCCATCTATCTGAATTTTTAGAAAACTAAAGTTATCATCAATCTTGCGTATTCTAAGTTGCAAAATGCATACAATGCGGGGAAAAAATGCATGTTTATTGCAAAAAAGCAGACTACCAAATACCAGATTAAACGTAAAAGGGCAAAAATGAATTACAATTCCTTGCTCATCCCACGGGAACACTACATTTTTGCGGGATAAAAATCACCTTATGTCTTAATTCAGGGTGTCAGCTACCTCCATACAAAATTTTATCAAAATTGGTCCAGCCGTTTGAGCGTGAAGAAGTAACAAACATACACACACACACACTCACAAACTTTTGCCTTTATAATATTAGTGTGATATGTATATATATATATATATATATATATATATATAACACATAACATCACGTAACCCCTGTAATCCCCGAAGGGTTAGGCAGAGGTGTACCTATAGTACACCCACGTTTCGCCAGTTATGTTTAAGTCCCATGTAATAGGGGGCGAGCCTATTGCCATCAACCGGGCACAAATCCAGACTCCGGGCTGCTACTGAGAAATTCCTGGTGGAAAAGCCCAATAACACTTTGCCCGACCTGGGAATCGAACCCAGGACCTCGTGCTCGGCAGTAGCGCTTGCGAGCACTAGACCAACGAGGCAGTCAATATATATGTATTGTATATAATAATATGTTACGGCTAATACCCGAAGTGCGGCTACACCTAGTTTTAGCCGGTTAGAATTATAGGTCCAGACAATCCCTGTTGGATAAAACCAATTTACCAACAATAGAGGGGATCTGGCGCTCGGCGGCCGCTACCGCGGCACGCTCGCCTTCGCTTGTTAATGGTTACTGTTCTAACCTAACCTAACCCAAATGATTTTACCCGAAAACAATCGGCTCGTACTAGGCTTAACCATTTTTTTTTTTTTTTTTCACGCTGAGAAATGCATTACGCATCGTGGGGGACGAGTCGGGGTATGTGGGACTCCTGTCACTACAGTATACCGTAAGTGGCTACACCTAGTTCTAACCGGCTAAAACTAGGTGTAGCCGCACTTCGGGTATTAGCCGTAACATATATATATATTAGTGTGATGTGATTAGTTAGGATTATTAGTTTTTGTTTTTGTGGGTGGGAAATTATCAAATAACTTCGCCCGCTCTGGGCGGAGCGGGGGGCGTGACAGACTTTTACTGACTAAAACCCAACCGTGTTCCTTCAGATGCCTGTGTGCCAGGGCCACGATATCCCTTTCGGACAAACTCTCAACCCTTTTTTTTTTTTTTTTTTTTTTTTTTTTTTTTTTTTTTTTTTTTTTTTTTTGGGTGGGAAATCATCAAATAACTTCTCCCGCTCTGGGCGGAGCGGGAGGGCGTGTCAGACTTTTACTGACTAAAACCCACCCGTGTTCCTTCCGTTGCCTGTGTGCCAGGGCCACGATATCCCTTTCGGACAAACTCGCAACCCCGGCAGGCATTGGTCCTAACGGACCCCGTCAGTTTGTGCTGACATCTCTTTGAGGCGCGCGTGGAACACAACGCGCCGTGGACCCGAGCCTGGTCCTTATCGGACGGCGAGCTACCCATCGCTCACCGTCCGCAGGCCCGCGCCTACGGTGGCCGGAAATCGGCTTGCGACTCCCGACGCCCGGGGCGTCTCCTGCGGCGACTAGGGGCATGAGGGCGCGAACCTTGTCTCACCCTCACGCGTTCCGCCTCCTCCTTCGCTAGCATAACTGCTTCGCAGAAGGAGGTGACGGCCTCCCATGCACTCTCGCTCCGAACCATGGCCTGAACCAGGCCCGGACGCGAGAGATCAAACTCTCAACCCTGGCAGGAGGATTAGTATGGATGGATTTATAAAACTGATCACTTATGTTTTGTATTATACAATCATATTATTTGTTTTTCATTTTCAGCATACTTGAATGAATATGGCGAAAGTCTTCCTGATGGAGTAAGTTTTTTTTTTTTTTTTTTTAAGTAGATTTCCTATTTTTATCTGATGTATTAATGTTTTCTTGATTTCTACAGAAAAATAGCATGGAATTCATTCGTTCAATGCTGGTTGCTGACTCGGGACGTCCAAAGGTTTGTGCGAATTTTATAGTATTCAAAATTTTTATATTTTTTTACTGGCTTTTTTGTATTATTGTAGTTATTCCAATTTTTGACTCCAACCCAAATGAGTGAAGTTATTTTCATACAAAGTTTACACGCAGACTTCAATTACGAATTATACAATTTATGAAAACCAGTCACTGAATTTAACCAAATAAATTATTCTGTTAAGTATCTATTTAAGGAAACAAAGAAATGTGTTTCAATGATATTTTTTTGATTATTTACGTTCATTCATGTTACAGCAACAGGAGAAGATCCGTTTCCAAGGGGATCGTGTGTCCAATCTGAAGAAAGAAAGCGACATTAAAAAGCCAAAGGACGAGTATCTGGCATTTTACAAAACGGAGGATGCCAGCGAAGTGAAGAAGGTAAAGAGTTTTTACTTCCCTGCCACGAAGAAGTAACGAAGTATTGTAATGGTTAGAATAATCGAAATTCGAGATTTTGAGAAAAACTATTTTCATGTCACAGATGACGCTAAAATAATGACATTCAAGCACCTTTCATGCCACCAGATCGCTTTTATCACACTAATATTATAAAAGTGACAGTTTGTGAGTGTGTGTGTGTTTGTTACTTCTTCAAGCTCAAACGGCTAGACCAATTTTGATAAAATTTTGTATGGAGGGAGCTGACACCCTGGATTAACATATAGGCTAAACCGCGGGGCGCAGCTAGTAAGAAATATTTTTTACTAACTGCGCCCCCCGGTTTCACCCGCATAAGTCTCGATCCCGTAGGAATATCGGTATAAAAAGTATCCTATGTCCTATCCCAGGTCACGGTCTACCCATGTGCCAAATTTCATCCAAATCCGTTCAGCCGTTTTAGGGTGATAGCGTAACAAACAAACTCACTTTCGCATTAATAATATTAGGATAGCATATTAAAAAGAGAGAATATTAAAGTTGAGAACATCTCAATACAAGTGTACTCTTTTGATTATAATTTCTTATTCGTTTTGACAGAATTATAATCATTACAATCATTAATACATCTCTCTAAGTTATATTTGTTCCATTGAATGAGTTTTTCATGAAATCAAAACAACATAAAACATTGGGGAACAAATGTAATTTAGAGAGATGTATTAATGATTCTTATGATTATAATTCTGTAAATACGTATCTGTTATAGTCGCAAATCATATTTTAATCCAGATACAACCTGACACTGATCTGCAAATTACAAAGAACGTAAGAAAATTTGAATTTCGCGGGCTACAGCTGCGGATTCACCCGGTCCTAGTAGTATTTTTTTCTAAAATGCGATCTGGTGGCATGTCAGGTGCTGGGATGTCATTATTTTAGTCTCATCTGTGACATTGATTCATGATTCATTCTTATCACAATCATCAGCCGGTAACAGTCCACAATGTTGAAAAACCGACTTCCTATTTCTATACCCGAAGCGCTTTAGCGTGGCAATAGCGGTCATTACCCTTCCCCTAATATCTCTCTGTAGGAACCCAAACAATAAACTATGTATGGTTTTTCGTTATTGGAACACGTTGAAGATCACGATATATATAGATTCAGGACGTTAATGTGGATCTGCAGTGGTAGCCCGCGAAATTCAAATTTTCTTGAGTTTTTTGCAATTTGCAGGTCTGTGTTAGGTTGTATGTGGATTCAAATACGATTCGCGGCCGTAACAAATATAGCTTTACAGAATTGTAATCATTACAATCAGCAATTCAACTCTCTAAGCTCATCAGAATCCTATTGAATGACTACTTCATGAAATAATCATTCAATAGGATTCTACGAAGAGTGTTAGTTGTATTGCTGATTCTAATGATTCGAATCCTATTTAGATCAACATACCTGTTACTGACCTGCAAATTGCAAAAAAGTAAGAAAATTTGAATTTCGTGGGCTACCCAGACGCTTTCGCCTTAACGGACTTTATTTCAGTTTTTGAAATAAAGAATGCTAAAAAATGTAGGGGGGTCAATGACCGCTATTGCCATGTTAAAGCGATTCGAGTATACGTCATTATCTTCGTTCTCATACCTTCCTTAACCAACCCTCCTATATTGTCCTTTAAGAGGTAACGCGGTCACTTGGTCGTTGGCGTTTATTCCATGCTAACATATTCCTCGATATAATGTATATCTACCACTGCCATGCCCCTGCTGCTGTTTTTGTTTTTTGGCGTAATTATACATACACAAGGTGTAAATTTTGACGCGAACATAAATGTCATGTAGGGAACAGCAGATTTTTTATTCGCAATTTCATGTTTGGTCCCATAGTAAAAGTTGTTCATAATGATGAGTACAATGACCCTTTAAGAGGTTTTCAGGTGGTGAATTTACACCTTGTATGTAAGGTAGCAGTGGGGGCAGTGGTGGCCCAGTTGTTAACGGCCTCGACTTACGAGAAGAAGGTCGTAGGTTCGAACCCAGACAGGCGCTTTACTTTGTGTAAATTGTTTCATCACCACTGCTCTCAAAACGGTGAAGGAAAAACATCGTGAGGAAACCAGCGTGTCCTAGAACTAAAAATCCACTCCCTCTCACAGAAAGAGGAGGCCTGTGTCCCAGCAGTGGGAACATTATAGGCAGATTATGTATATAAGGTGTAAAATCAAAAATCAGCTGTTCCATACTAAAGTTTATACCTACTGTTCTAAAACTGCATGGGACAGCTGTTTTTTATTTCGCGAATTTGGTCCCATAGTAAAAGTTATTCAGTTCGAAGATCTAAAGCACTCCTTAAAGTTGGTCTAGTTAATTATTAAACACCATATATTATATTTTTCATAGATCAAATATTTAGACGAATATCATTACATAATCATAATGTTCCCACTGCTGGGACACAAGCCTCCTCTCTTCGAGAGGCAGTGGGCCGTAATATACCAAGCGGGCCCAATGTGAGTTGGTAGATGTCACATGTCTTCGAATTTTTGGTTCTAGGACATACCGGTTTCCTTCACCGTTTTGAGAGCAGTGGTGATGAAATTATTTACACAAAGTAAACCGCCTGCTAAGGTTAGAACCCACGACCTACAACTCGTAATTCGGGGCCGTTATCACTGAGCCACCACTGGTCATTAGCCAGGCTTAAGAGGAGGCTCCCTATTTTTATGTTAATTTGCATGAATATTCTGAAACAGTCACACATACAAGCAAAATGAAACTTTAGTATATGATTGATTGGATCTTTTTCTTTCCGCGTTGAAGACAGTTACGTAATTGTAATATTTTTTCTCAATAATTATTTTATTCGAAAATCATGTCTTTTTTAAGGATAATTCTAAAAAACGAACAAGATTGTTTAGCTTTTATGTCTAAAATAAATATTCACGGCAAGAAAATATAGTTTATTATCCCGACACAAGATATTTTTTATTTAGATCAATTATTACTTTAGTTATAAACGAAATAAGTATTGAGATTTACGCTATTTAGTTTCGTGCTCGAACACTTCCACTATTCAACTTTATTACTGATGTATTAGCGTTTAGCACATAACGGACTGGCGGGGAGCCAGGGACGGAGCTTGCGTTCGAAATTTGATTTAGACTGCCTGCTCTTAGGGGCATTAGCTAGTATCATTAACCAGGGAGAAAAAAGAGGAATATGTTAGGATAGAATGACCGCGTTTCCTCTTAACAGGGATCAAAGCCATTCAAGTCATAACAACAACAGTGATCGCAAATCATAATGACTTTATACTTAATTTCTTTTTCGCAGCTGGTAAAAGATTTGTGCGAAAAGATAAGAAACAAAAAAGGCTTCAAAAAGCAAGAAGTCAGAAGCCGTTTGGAAAGATTGTTTGAAATAAGACTTTCAAATGGAGATACGTAAGTGTTATTTAATATTTCAAATAATTTTCTATCGATTATAACAGGAATAAGACTGGTCTTGAAAAGAGCCGTACTAATTTCATTTATCTGCAAATATTTAAAATAAATAAATAAATGTTTATTTTACTCTAAAACAAAGCATTGTAGTACTTGTTAAAAAAATACAGTTTTACAAAATGAGTACTGTATCTACAAACGTGTGGGTGAGCACTGCTCTCCTAGCTGGGTTAGGAAAACCTGTGTTAAGGAGCTTTTATTTCTGTAAGCATAAGTACGCCGTTCATTGCAATTTTATCCTTAAGCCAATGATTTAAAAGTCACAAGATCGTCTCGTGATATGCAACGACTCTTACTTTAAGTAAAATGATGTTGATGACGTAGTATTTTTTATGAGCATCTTCAATTGCGTCCGTATTAATATAAATTTTCTACAAATATACATCAATCAACTCAACCTATCACCGTCCACTGCTGAACATGGGTAGGCCTTTTCTCATTGTCAAAAACATAACAATTTATATTTCAGATTCCTCCACATGACTCTATGCAGTAACCAGCCGAGCCTTGAAGTCATCCTGAAGATAATTCACAGCGTAAAGGCAACAGATCTGCTTGACTGTGCCAATGACAGACAACAGACTACCCTACATCTGGCTGTCCTCAGAGACAAGCCGAAAATGGTGTCGCTGTTTGTTGCTAAAGGTAAGGAGGAACGAGTAGTGACACAACAATAGGAATTATTTTTTATAAGTTTTTTAAGCCATAACTTCTTTAGCCATAAACTTCTTTAGTAAAAATAATATTATAATAGTAATAAGCAATTTTTATAATAATATTAAAAATTATATAATAACTTTGTTGAATATATATTCAACCAAGTTAATAAATTATTTGTATTTTATCAGCATAACATAAGTATATGCTTCACTGTGTAAGTTGGACTTGTAATAGTCTCAACTGCATTATGTTTTTCAAACTAGTATTTTCTGTAATATTTTGTAATATATTCATCATGAGATATTATATTTTAGGTTCAAACCCAATGCTGAAGGACGATAAAGACCTCAACGTGATCCACTACGCCGTTAAGTACCGGTCGTGTCTAGAGATCCTTCTAGACTCCATCAAGAAGAATGATGTTTCTTGCGATTTGAACGACTACAATGGTGGTAAGTAATTCCTTAGTTTTAAAAGGTCACGACAGGTCAGGGGATTTCATGCTTTGGGATTAAAAACTTTAACTGAATTGCGTATGGTTCAGTTTCCATTGCAACTAAAATTATTTTATGACGTTTAGCGATAGCTTCTTCATTCAAAAATCAACTTAGATCTCTTGTGTTTAAAGTTGATATTTGTATAGGTAACTTGCAATTCTATGTATTTATCTCGTCTCGTGGCCTTTAGTAACAGAAATACAAGGTGTTTTTGAAAATACAGAAAAACCGAAAAGGGGTCATTGAACTCATCATTATGAACAACTATGAAACCAAATGCTTAGATTACGTATAAAAATCTACTGTTCCTTAAACACTTCTGTGCAAAAAACTGACCCACCGCGTGCTCTTTGATTTGAAACAAGATAACAAGGGTAGTTAACAATAACCTAATATATTGTATACTAAAATTTACCTAAAAGTATGTAGATTACGTTAGTAAAAGAATTATCAAAAAAGATTTATTAGTTTTAGTGAAAATCGCCAACTTACAAACATAAAGGTTGATAAAGAACCTTATTTGTTTTAAAGTTAATATTGACATCTAATTATCAATAAACGAACAGAAATAAACAAAATGAAGCTTTTGTCAACTTCACTCACAAAAGAAAGTCAGGCCGTTTTTCCGAGCAAAAGTGAGTGATGACTTGATGAGGCAGCTGAAGAACCGAGTTAATCTTTGCAAGAATATTGCTTTAATCAATGTATATGTGTAAATAATCTTTACTTTACCTACCTTCACACAATATAAAATTACTAAAATATTATTTAACATTTTTGAGATGTCTTCTCTCAAATGCAAGGGTTGGCCATTTTTTTTGCACGCAAGTGTATGTTGTCAAGTGACGCATTTTCGGATGTTCAGCTATTTCATTAACATCTTGCATTACTAGTCACTCGCTTTACCGAGTTATTTTTGACTGATCTTCCTTACCAATGACGTATGTTATATACGAATTAATTAACTCACTTTGTTCGACATTTTTGACGTCACCATTTGCATCGTTTATTATCGTAATTAGATTCAATAGGAAACCGCAAGTTGTCTAGGATTAACACATTGTGTTTAGTATTCAGCAGTAAAACAGCAGTAAAATGTTTTATATGGCGTGCTTGTAAACAATGGTTTTTGGATGGGTCAAAATTCTATAAAGTTACTGGCATTGTTCTTCGGTTATTCCCTCGGTCACTCACACACAAATATTCGTAATGTGTTTATTCAAATCCATCTATAATCTATTACGAATGTCGTAAACGAAGCAATACTCCTTATGTCAGGATAGTAGCAGCTTTGGACTTCCACTGCTGAACATAGGTCTTCCTCAAGCGACGCGGCATTAAACCGGTCTTGCGCTTCCGTAAATCCCCGCGACCTTCACCAGGACAGGTCATGTCACATGTAGTTTAGATCCTTCATATTCGAACGGATTCGTGAACTCGTGAAGTTTAGGGCGACATACATACATAAACTCACGCCTTCTTCCCATGGGGATAGGCAGAAACTATTGTACGTCACCTGCTACGCTCCTTACATACTCCTTTTGCTTCGGCTACGTTCATACATCTGGTCATGCACGCACGTTGGTTGCGAGTACGCACCGGACCTTTCTAAAGAACATCAGCAATCACCTGTTCTATCATCTTCACTTGAAAGGTCAAATCCAAAAAACTCAAAACACGCCTTTACACAAGTCATGGTGTAAAGCTAACCGAGTTACACTATCCAAGTCATGCCATACTTTAGAACGGGCTATTATAATTGAATGCGTGTACAAAATTTCGTGTATGCGCTGTTGACCTCTGAGATCTCTCGTATGGAGCCAATCCTAGGTCAGCAGACAGGTCGTGGTGTATGAATGCGTATATAAAATGTTGTGTTTGTGCTATTGAGCGTTTAGGAATTCCCTCGTCTGAAGTCATCCCTGGGTGCAGCACCTAAGACATGGTGGACTTTAGACGGTCTATCTATCTTAAGATCGGGCTATAATGCGTATATAAGGTGTTTCAAAACCAACAAACTTTAAGAGGTGCTTTAGAGACAATCGAACTGAATAACTTATACTATGGGACCAACATAGAAATCGCAAAAAAAAAAAAACAACTGTCCCATACAGTTTAGAACTGTAGGTATAATTTTAGTATCGAACAGCTGATGTTTGGTTAGACCTGCTGTCTTGTATGGATCAGAATGTTGGGCCACAAAAGGGATGAATGAAAGGCAATTGCATGTAGCTGAGATGAGAATGCTAAGAGGAATGTGTGGTGTGACAAGAATGGATAGAATAGAAAAAGGGGTACATAAGAGGAAGTCTGAAAGTGGCACCGGTGACTGAAAAGTTGTGCGGAAATCGGTTCTCATGGTATGGGCATGTGATGCGGAGGATTGAGGAAAATGTCCAAGAAACGACCAAAGACCAAAGAAACGATGGATGGACTGTGTGAAAGATGATATGGAAGAAAGGGACATGTTGCGCCGACCCCAAATCAATTGATTATGATGTTGATGATGATGGTAACTTGTTCGTGTTACTACTCGTTTAGTAAGCAGCTTCTGTACAATACAATTTATTTTTCTTTGAATGATATGTTCTCCTATAATTTGTGTATACATTAGAACTTAGAAGTAATACCTAAATACTGTTTTTAACTGATGTTATACATATGTATAAGCTTTTGGTGTACATACTTCACACTAATATTATAAAGGTGAAACTTTGTAAGTGTGTGTGTGTGTATGTTTGTTACTTCTTCACGCTCAAACAGCTGGACCAATTTTGCAAAAATTTTGTATGGAGGTAGCTGACACTCTGGATTAAGACATAGGCTACTTTTTATCCCGATATTCCCACGGGATCGAGACTTACGCGGGTGAAACCGCGGGGCGCAGCTAGTATTAAATGAATGTATGATGATGGCATGTCATTTTCGTAACAGAGAATCAATCAGCACTTCACATGGCGGTAGCATCGGGTTGGGAGCAGGGCACTCGCTTGCTGCTACAAAATGGCGCTAGTTATAGCGTGCGTGATGCAGAGGGACGCACACCATTGCACCTCGCCGCGTACGACGACCGACTGGCCGTCACGAAGATACTGCTCGAGTTTATACCATCTGTGAGTAAAAGTAGAGGTTTTTTTTTAATTCTGCCTAGTACTTTTGAATGTGGACCTCGACAAAAATGTGGGTGTACGTACTGTGTTATGAAAGACATGATGTTATGTTATGAAAGTCCAGTATACAGGGTCGATTTTTGAGATGAGGTAGTTAGTTAAGGCTTAACGGTTGTAGCTACAGGAAAACGGACTTATGAGACCGTTATCTTTTTGAAAAAAATTCATATATAATGACATATTTTGAAAAAAAATTACAGTCAGCAAGCAAATGGACAATTTTCACAAAACCTGTTTTTGAAGTCGATTGATCCTGTTTTTTATAAGGATAAAAAATTATATGGGACCAAGTGAGGTTTGAGTACTAAAAAAGTCAGAAATCGCCAAAAAACTTCCCATACATTTCGTAGGAAATGAGACTCCAACTTACTTTTTTATGATGGATAGACTGGCCGAAAATAAACAAAAAATTAAACTTCGAATTTCGAATGAATACGCGTTATAATTTCATTTGATATATGAACAGAATTTATGCAGTATGCTACTTGTGATTTCTGTCATTCTGTGAAAAAAATGACCTCATATAATTTAGAATGTTTAGACTTGTATGAGAAAAGCATTTTATTGCGATTGGTGACTTTTCTAGTACTCAAACCTCAGTTGGTCTAATAGAGTTTTTTGATCCTTATAAGAAACAGGATCTATTGGCATCAAGAGAGTTTTTGTGAAAATTGCCCATTTTCTAACTTGCTGACTGTACCATTTTTTTAAAATCGGCTAATGCAGAGCAAAATGTCTTAAACAATTTAAGGACTCCTAACACCGTTTTCGTGTCGCTACAACGGTTAAGATATCTGCCCTTACTGCCCCATCTCAAAAATTCATCCTATATATTATGAATTTGAATGAAACACTCTACTCAAAAACACTTATGAAGTGGTGTAAACACCACTTCATAAGTGTTTTTACTGGATAGAATAAGAGCAATAAACTTGTTTAATGAACTGTGACGTCATCCCAAGTGATGTTTATATTTAAAGATTTTTCATTTATCTTCTTTTCAGAGCGAAATTGACGTCATGGACGATGCTGGCAATACAGCCCTGCAAATCGTTTGCGGCGGTACGACTATCATGGAAAACTCTGTCGAAATTGCACGGCTGTTACTGGAGAAAAAGGTATACTTTATACTGTAAATAAACATAGTCTATCCTAGAAAGGTTTTAATAAAATTCCGGAAATATCAAACTCTAAACCATTTATTCCAATTAAACCAATTACAGTCAGTTTTGAATTTTCAAGTAGTCGGTCAGTCACAAAGATGCAGCTACTACACATTCAAAAGCGTAGTAGATTTCTATGGGGAAGAATGGACAAGCAACTCCGTGGAATTACTTTTAAATCAAAATATTGATTATATCTAAACATATTTAATAAGAAATGTTCCATTATTTGTAGGCTTACCCTCTAAAACACGAGGATTCCAAAGAATCAGCGTGGAGGCTTGTAAAGAAGAAGCCTGAGCTCAAAGAACTGATGAAAGCCTACGTCACTGTGGAGTGCATGGACGAAGACGACATCAAGTCTGAACCAGAAGACGAATTCGAATCGGCTGACGAAGGCGTAAGTATTTATTCTTTATTATAAATACAAGCTGTGCTGACAACCAGTCTTACCAAGGGATATTGTGTTTCCCAGTAACTGGGTTGTGGAGGTCAGATAGGCAGTCAGTCTATGTAAAAAACTGGTATTCAGCTGCATCCGGTTAGACTGGAAGCCAACGAAAATTGTTTTTAGCAATTCCTGTTTGCAGGTCATTATTAGATTGTATGTTTGTAAAAATATGACTCGCGAACGCAAATTGGTTTTTACACATAAATGTCACACAAACAAATGTGTTTAATCAAGTCTAGATAGACATGAATGCCACCACGATAAAGTACAAAATAGCAGGACGAGTGTCTCTAAAATTTAGACGCGCACAGAACTTTGATTTTGATCTTTAAGATGTAAGCATCACCGTTTAAATTCGTTTGTGTGGACGAGGGGATACCAGCTAATGGGTTGCATTGTTTGACAGGACTACCCGGAGGCTGGTCTTCATGAGTTATATCTATACGCGCGTGAGGTGTCTGTGTTGGTGGACGTGGCGGGCGCGTGGCGAGTGTTGGCGGAGCGGCTGAGACTGGACGCTCTGCTCGAGTGGTACGCCGCACAGCCTAGCCCCACGCTCACACTGCTCAACCACCTCAAGGTAACTGCTGATCTATTCTGTAGGAATCCCACCGTAAAAACTTAGAAACAAAGAAAGATACTTTATTTGGGACACACAAGAAATACAAAAGTAAAAAAGGAGCATTTTAAACTAACAAAATTGACACATATGCACACAGGTGCATGCATACAGGTGTATTGAGTTGTCATTCCACCTGATGCTAGGGAGGGGTACAAGTGACAACCTGATTTTTTATGAAGGGCATCTAGAACGTCGGCTGCTTAACCTGGCTATCCTGTGGATGCCTTATAAATAAGGCCTCCAGCCAGGGCATAGAACTAATAGACTAAGCGACTACACGCTAAGGTTACCCCCTGTGGGGTACGAACCTCGGCTTAGGGCGTCTCGGCTTAGGGTTGCGGGTTTGTCTGAAATGGATATCGTGGCCCTGGCACACAGGCCACTGAAGGAACGGGTGGGTTTTAGTCAGTAAAAGTCTGACACGCCCTCCCGCTCCCCCCAGAGTGGGAGAAGTTATTTGGTAATTTCCCATCCAAAATAAAAAAAAGGGCGTCGCTAGGGAAGGGCAGCAAGGAACAGGCTGGATCAAATAAAAACGACCCGCTTTGTCTATTTATGTCAACTTTTCTATGCTTCAGTTAATATTTCCATGGCGTGTGCTAGCAGATATGTGGCAAAATAAATCAACTGATAAAATAAAATCAAAACTTCCTAAAATTATACAGACATATGTTGCATGGGAATATATTCTGCTTAAAGATCTTAAAATAAAGTACCGCAGTAAAAAAAATGGTCAATTCAAATTACTTACACTTTTTGCAATCAGAAATTTTATGACATGGCCTGAAATACTAATGAAAAATCTATTTACAGGAATCCCGAGATGACATTACTTCAAAGTCCCTTGCTATGATTTTGGATGACATGGGCCAAACGGAAGCGGGTAATGTTATTAGGAGATACATCGACTGACCGGAAATTATAATTGTATAGTAAACTAGTCCGCTACTACAATAGAATTAAGAGAATAATCAACGTGGTTTAATTGATAGTTTGACATAAAATTAAATATTTTTGTACAATAAATAATTGGTTAGAATTAGAATATAGAAAATTATGATGTTAAAAAATTAATGATGCCAACATACGTTTATAATCTCCGATTAGAAGTTATACCAAAGTAAAAACTTGACAAAAATATAGGTATATCAAAGATGATAGGTTATAGGGTATAACAACCATTTTTATAAATAGAGACAGTTATCGTAAAAATCTGCAAAAAAATGAACATAAGATTCTATATAACTTACCAGTATCTAGAATCTAGTTGACCATAAAAGATGTTGTAAAAGCTGGATATACAAATAATGCTTTATTACTCGTAAAACTAAGTACATTTATATAAAAGATATAATTATCTGGGAATTACAGAAAAACTTTTTTTTTTGTTTTTTAAACCTAAATGTATGCATTCATTCGAAAGCAGTTTATAGTTTAAAAATTACGAGTATGGCAAATTAAATTCAAGCTATTGTTCTAATATTTAGTTACATTGCTCAATTAAGCAGCTGTAATACATGCCTATAATCGATTCCTATACAAAAATGAAGTTATCCGGCTATTAAACAGTTCAGGGGCCGTATTAGCCAATTATTATTCCAATGCCTCTAATAATGGCTAATATGGCCCCTGAACTGTTGAGAGATGGAGCCATACAAGACAAATAATACCATCCCTTTGACGCAACGGAACATCTATGGCGTTATTTTCTTTCTTTTTTTAATGTCACCAAAGTGTCTTGACGGAACATAATGGATAGGTGTATGTTATTGAAAATAAGATATTTTTACGTAAGTAAGTACATACATTTTACTTTAGAGCGACGGAGGAGTTAGTTAAAGTATTTTTAATTGTAAGTAATAATTGTTAATTATAAATATAATATTTTTTTTTAATATTGTGGGGTAGATAAAGATTACACACATAACAACGCCTGTAATCCCCAAAGGAAAGATTTTGTTTTATTTTCTTCACGATCGTCTTTTACGAGATTTTCGGAATATATAAAACAATTACAAAATGTGCTTACAAAAAGTAGAGAATGTTGCTACTAACTCATTATTTTATTTAAAAAAAACGATCGTGAAGTTTCATTCGTTAAATGACTGTTAAATGAGTATTGATCTCCACTCCACGAAGCCGGAATTCTCTGCTCATTTATTTTAGGTTTAACTTTTCTTATTTTAACTTTTAATTTGACTTGACATACAAAGCAAATATAAAATAATAAATGTGCTATACTATTTTTAGGTTATCCTGATAGTCTGATCGTTATTTTATAGCTAATTCTTAGAGCAGCAGTACTGAAGTACATTTCACCATTAAGCGTAAAGGAGAAATCAAATAGAAAATGGGTTGGAACAGCCACATTACACTTAATGACTCTAGAAAGAATTTGTCCGAATATTTGTGTTAGTTTGACTGATACCGCTGTACCGCTTCTTAGGAATGCGCGGCGAGGCGGGGTGCGGGCAGCCGTGACGTTGAAGAATGAGCGCTCTGCACTGCGCTCCCGTGAGCCGCGCACATACCCAGGGCACAGCGGTATCAGTCAAACTTTATTAGGATCTATTACTTAGTAGTCTAATAGAATTACTTTGTAGTACTTATTGAACGAACTACTAATAAAACTTCGAATGCGTATTTCTATTATAACTTAATAAAATCAAATTTTAGAGCATAATTATTGATTTCCATTTTATAATGCAGAAACTAAGTTTCGATATATGGTTACGACGATTACGCGGTGTAAAAATTAATTGACACGCTCGGTTCACACATAATCACATTTAAACAACAAACATCAAATGCCTGCGTATTTCTATTAAAATTTAACAAAATCAAATTCTAAAGAATTTAATTTTGTTAAGTAATCGTAAATTGAAACTTATGTTCTGCATTATAAAATGGAAATCAATATGCTCTCGTCTAACATTTAATAAGTCATAATAGAAATATGCATTCGAAGTTTTTTCGTTAGTAGTTCGTTCAATTAGGACTACAAAGTAATTTTTCAAAACAAAACTTGTTCGTATTTAAGATGATTTTTTAAGTATAGTAAATATTTTTTTAATTTTGTAGTTAGAATCAAAATGTGTGGTGTATATTTGAATCCAAATCGACTTTGTTGGAGTTATTATTGGTTCTGTGATTATTCAAGTCTACTTGGACTCCAATTTATGTTTTAAATATTAGTTATTACGATGTTGTGGTTGTTAGATGCTATAATTTAGCTTAATAGAAAATATTTGTGGGATATGTTTTGTTCCACCTTGAACGCTGTTTAATAGCTCATTCTATTCGATAACCGTGTTTAAACCATAGGCTATGTGCTGTAATTAATTAGTGGACTAAACACAGTTGCTGGCATTGCATTTATATTTTCGATATTTACATAATCATGCTGATAAGTGTTGTAGCCGCGGTCATAAAACGCTGTAACGAAAACTCACGAGACTCGGGTTTCTAGAAATCCCGTACAAAATATTCAACGTTTTAAAACCGCGACTGCCTGGTGTCTAGGTTAAGTATCATTCCCAAATGATTTGCTGTAATTATATTTTTAATGTATGGCTGGTAATAGACGTGTTCAAAGCATGCTCGAGACATTATTGTAAAGTATCATTGTTTATTACTGTACCTACAGCTAAATGGAGTATGCTATGCAGTTTGTCTACGCCCAGCCGTGCCTTCAATACACCTAAAATGAATTTGAACGCTATTATTTCGGTTTTAATCACTGCATTAATTTGATCTTTTATTATTACCTATTATATTTTATTTGTTAAAAATTGAAATTTAAATCCTTGGTTTTATTATTAAAATATTTTTTAATTACCACTTCAATTTGTTTTTATTTACCCAAAGAACCTGAAAAGTAAAATAAAGTTGGAATGAAAAAGCATACAATACAACAAAATCCACAAGCGATGCAAGCGCCCGTTTTAATAACCCTAGACTGACAGAATAATCTTCGATTTGCTTACGGGTTGTGGTTCTCTACTAAGACCTACATAGTAGCTAGAACGATGCTCAAACATGAGCGTAACGCTAACGAGGGAAAATGCCCGCTCCTACTGTACTTCCTGTGTCTCAATTTAGCAATTAGCATATGGAAAATTACGTACCTTTGACTTTTTTTTTTGTTCATGGGGTGGAAAATCCTCATGGACGTCCACGCCCAAGGGCGGGCGGAGGGGTCTGTCAGACTCTTACTGACTAAAAACCATCCAGGTACGCGTTACTTTCCCACATTTGCACCGGGGATCATGGGATCTCGCGTGACTTCCGCGATCCCCGGCTGGACGTATTTATGCCTAAGCTGACTAACATACAACCTGTTAGTCCTGTTCCTGCTACTGACCTGCAAATTACAAAAAAACGTAAGAAAATTTGAATTTTGCGGGCTATCTTAGTGCATCCCCCATATTTATGGGGGATGCACTAAGATAGCCCGCGAAATTCAAATTCAAATTCAAGCTCCAAAATTGGAGCTCTTTTATCATTATAAAAAATATCAGTCTTCAACTAATTTCTAGTTTATCTATGAAATGCTTTGAGTATATCTCAGAATAACGAAAAGCATTGTTCTGAGGAGTATTATGCTGTTTATGCTCTAAGATGAAATAGCACAATGGTGCAAACTATGTATATAAAGTCAGTCCCAGTCATCTTTTAAGAGTAATGTAGACGCACCCTAAGAATCCCGTGTGATGTTACGCTCTTTAGGCCTACCGCGCACTGCCGTGCAATTTTTATCCGCAAATCTATGAAGTATGGAATGTCATAGAAGTGCGCGCATTGCGGTGAAATAAACGCATGCTGAACGGTAACAAAAAACCCACCACGTGCGGTAGAATAAACACCGCAAGGCAGTGCGCGCTAGGTCTTATAGGATGCATTCCGAACTAAGACTATAATCGATTTAATCGATTTTAGCGCGCTTAAACGCGTTCCCTATTAGCGTGAGCGTGAAACGTCATAGATGACGTCATGACATGCGCCATCTTGCGATAACGCCGACCATGCTTTAAATTAATATCACCGTGAGCGCTGTCAAAAATGACAGTAGCGTTGTTTTGTTTTGAGTCTTATCTTATTTATAATAGCGTGGCATTTTCAAAATTGTGCTTCTGGCTACAGAGTGTAAAAATGTGTGTGTGTGGTGTTTAAACAAAGAAATACTGTAATCCAACCGTGAGCGCCTTCACGAGCGTTCCGAGTTGTTGACAGTTGTCGGCTGTCATAATCGTAATAACTAATTCGGTACGCAAATTATACGGAATGCAGCCATAGTGAGTTGCACATGGCGGCAACGGCCACCAACACCAATGGCAGCAGCTGCTGTTTTTTTTCGTTTGACAGATGTCAACGACAGGTGTTTCAGATTCTCTAGTTTTCTACCGGTTGTTTTTGACTTGCGAAATTAATTGGAATAAATTGGAGAAAACGCGCATTCCTATTGAATTAAAGGATTCTTGTTTGAGATACAATCATAGTATCAAACATTAATACATGTAACAATTGTGTGTGGTTTTATGCAATTCGGTTTGTTCTTTCTCAATTTTATTTAGCAATATGGCCAGTAGTGGCTTTCGTCTTCGTTTTAGTGAAAGCCAAACCAATGCCACCATCGGTAAGTTAGCTTAGATTAATTATTTATCCTTTACGTTACAGTATCTTGATCATTGAAATACTCGTGCGTGTTTCATAGCTGAGGTCATATCTAGTCTGGTTCTCCGTTTTAAAACTACATTGTGGTTTTAAAAACAAACAAAAATAAGTTTTATTTGCCTAGAAGCCTTTTTCTTGCATTGATTTAATTGTATAATCTAATATATATTACAGATAATACTAATGAAATATTAGACTCACCATCAAGACGAACTACTAGAATAAGAACCAAACCAAAGAAGTATGGTGATTTCTTAGATCACACCCCAACAAAGCGCAGATCTTACAAAGATATTAGCAGCTCTGAGGAAGATGAAGTTAATGATGAAGCTGCTGTACAAAAACCTACTGGTACTCTTGTTTATTATCATTGCTTTTTTTTGGCAAACAAAGAGTGAGTACTCTTTGTTTGCCACAGGGTTGAAGAGACAATAGAAGTTTTGTTTGTGTCATTAAAAAAAATACATAGAATAGCATTGAATATTATGTATTGTTGCTGCACATGGTTTATAAATAAAGTTAGTAATAATTAAAAAAGTTTCTCTACAACATACCTCTTGGGTGTACAATAATAAGAAAATAAAAATTTAGAATTTTCTAAAATGAATATACAGAAAACTAAACTATGGACAAGAACTATTCTAAGTAATACAAGGAAAGTCATAAAATATATGAAAAGTAGGTAAAAGTTAAATAAACTATGAAATTCTAAACAAACAAGAATTAAAATCAACTGAACATTAATTTATGCACGTGTTTCATGAATGTATAATTTATTACAGCTTTATTCACTGAAGATGATGTGGAGGGCCAGGACATGTTCAAGTTCAAATCCCGTCACACTAAGCTGGATCTACAAAACAAAGTGAAAGCAGCTATCAGTAATTCTCCCAAACCCACCGATTCACCTATGAAAACGCCAAGGAAATTAGCTGCATTCAATAGCTCACTGACCAAGGTATCTCAGGCTACACCTAAACAAGTTAAGGATATTATTAAGAAAAGTAAGTATTTTGCATAATTTCTAATATTATTCAATTAAAAAACAAGAACTGCCCCACTAGGAATTTCTCCTGTATCGTGGGTGCATTTACAAACATTTAAACTCACATACACAAACAGCCAGACCCGGAACAGCTACTTGTAGGTCATACAAATGTTTGTTCCATGTGGGAATCGAACCGGCGATACGCAGCGCAGCAGTCAATCGCTTAACTACTGCGCCAACCGTGCCGTCATTATGATTATCTGGGTTTGTATTTCACGACCAATCAAATAAGCCTTGCCTAAATTATAAAAATGGTTTCTTCAGTTTAGTATATTTTTAGTATATTTAGTATAACTTAGATTTAAAAAGGACTAGCTGCGCCCCGCGGTTTCACCCGCGTAAGTCTCGATCCCGTGGGAATATCGGGATAAAAAGTAGCCTATATGTTAATCCAGAGTGTCAGCTACCTCTATACAAAATTTTGTCAAAATTGGTCTAGCCGTTTGAGCGTGAAGAAGTAACAAACACACACAGACAAACTTTCGCCTTTATAATATTAGTGTGATAACTTAAAAAGGATTTAAAAAAAAAGCCATCACTTTTTCTTCCAAGATCGTGATTATTAACATGAAGTTTATGCAAATTTCAGGAATTATCCATGAAGTTGAATCTGATAGCGGTGAGAGTGATTTTTCTGGCAGCAGCAGTGACTTTGTACCTGAAGGAAGTGACCATGAAGAGGTAATTAAAAATATTATTTTGATGTTAACTAGCATAATTATGTTGACTAGGACTTGGGAGTATTCAGGTTTTGTATTTCAAAAAAATGTCAACTGAAGTTATAAGTGTATGTAAAGCTTGTAGCATGTGGCATTCTGTTTTTCTTTCTATCCTTTAGGGAAGAAGGCGTAAGTGTATCATCATCAGAATCGCAGTCAAAATACTGCTGGACATAGACTGCCCTCATGGATTGCCATGTGTGCTATACAGAAATTAAAAAACCCGGCCAAGTGCGAGTCGGACTCGCGCATGAAGGGTTCCGTACCATTATCTATAAAAATGGCAAAAAAATCACGTTTGTTGTATGGGAGCCCCCCTTAAATATTTGTTTTATTTTAATTTAATTATTTATTTTTAAAGTGAATATATAACTAAATATTCTGTGAATATTTCAAGCGTTTACCTTTTGCCGTTACCAATATCGAGCAAAAAAATCACGTTTGTTGTATGGGAGCCCCCTTAAATATTTATGTTATTCTGGTTTTTAATATTTGTTGCTATAGCGGCAACAGAAATACATCATCTGTGAAAATTTCAACTGCCTAACTATTACGGTTCATGAGATACAGCCTGGTGACAGACGGACAGACAGACAGACGGCGGAGCCTTAGTAATAGGGTTCCCGTTTTACCCTTTGGGTACGGAACCCTAAAAATGTGTTATTATATTTTCAGACTGAGTCACATTCATCACCAGCAGCTACTTCTGCAGAAGAGGAAGGAGAACAACAACCAAAGAAATTTGTTGGTAAAGCTGGCAAGAACAAAGAGTCTAAGACAAAAGTGAAGGATTCAGAATATTTTGTCACCCCAGACAATTACTTCATGATGCATTCTAGTAAAAAGGTAAAACAAACATAAACCACACAAAACACAAATGTCTTATTTCTATATATGTTGTATTTCGGCCCGTATTACATAACGTCACTCGATACTCAAGCATTACTAAAAACTAGATTTAAGCCATATGATTGCTTGAAACTAGTTTTAAGTAATGCTTGAGTATTGTGTGACGTTCTGTAATACAGGACTTAGTATAATTTTGTTTTTTTTTTTCTACTAGCCTACTTTGAACCACTTCTGGGCAAAGGTCCCTCCTGGTCTCTCCACTCCTTCCATCATTCGCGAGCCGTCTTCCTTCCAGTTTTGATGGAATCTATCCAGCTCGTCCTGCCATCTCCTACGTGGTCTGCTGTGACCCAGTCTCACTGTCTCACAGCACCAATTCTGTAATATTTGGGATCACAGTGCCTCCGGCATGTGGCAGCCATGCCCTGCCCAGTCGCATTTAAGTTGGGCAGCCTTTTGAGCCACGTCTGCTATTTTTGTTTTGGAGCGCAGTATTGTGTTTCGAACACGATCCGTTATTTTAACGCCTAGTATACTGCGCTACATTGCTCGTTGGCAGACCTTGAGTTTGGACTTCTGGATGTTAGTCACAGACCAAGTCTGTGCACCATAGGTTAAAATGGGAAGAATACACATGTCCATGACCCTGCGTTTCAGTGCCATAGGTAACTCACACTTGAATAGTTCTTTCATGGACCAGTCGCTCTTCCAGGCGTCTTCCGTTTTTCTTGCGATTTCTTTATCTTGCCTCGCCTGGAAATATACTACTTGGCCCAAGTAAAGGTATTCCTGGACATGTTGTTTGTCTCCCTGTCTACTTTTATACTTCCAGTTCTGTCTATAATGATATATTTATTTCATTACAGATCGCAACTTCAGACCATACTCTAGCAAGACTTAAAAACTTAAATTTAAATGAAAATGATCTTGACGACATTCAAATATCAGTAGAGCACAAAAAGAGTATAAATGAACTCAATCAAACATACACCCAACTGTTCAACAAATGGCTCTACATTTTGAGTGAAAACTTCAACATTATGCTTTATGGAGTTGGCTCAAAACGCTCAGTACTCCAACAGTTCCAAAAGCAGAAATTGAAAGACTTTCCATGTATTGTTGTAAATGGTTTCTTTCCAAGTTTAACAATTAAGAATATTCTCGAAACAATTGTTATTGATCTTCTGGAGAATAGCCATGTGCCTTCAAATGTGGGTGATGTTGTTAATTTAATTGATACACAGTTAACAGAGACTGGAATGGACTTGTTCCTTATAGTACATAACATAGACGGCACTATGTTGAGGAATGCTAAAGCTCAGTCTACATTAGCTAGTATATCTCAAATCAAGAATGTCCACACAATTGCTACAATTGATCATATTAATGCACCATTATGTAAGTATACAATTGAAAATCACATTAACCCATTGATTGATTCAAGCATCATTATCTCGGAAGCCAAATAAACTCACGATTAGCTAGTGTAACATATATATAAACTCACGCCTTCTTTCTGTAGGGGTATGCAGAAACTACAGAACGCCACCTGCTACGATCCTTAGATACTCCTTTTCCTTCGTTTATATTCATACATCTGGTTAGCTAGTATTACGTGTGTGTAAAATTTACATAGCTTTATTATTTACTCAAGGGTAAGCCACTACTGAAGTAAGAATTTAATGGAAAACATGCATTGAACTACATAATTATCCTCCCCTGCCGTTATCCCAATAAAGGGTCTGCGCAGAATGTTAGCTGTCATCTCAGAATTCAGTTACTTCATTAAAGTATCATCTTTCACGTAAAGGAAATCAATTAAAACTAGTTTCAAGTTTTCATGTCATCGGTACTCAACCATCAGGGGTCACAGGTATAGCAGTTGTTAGCCGTATCTGTTTGTATCATAATAAAATCTTAATTATTTCAGTATGGGATCACACAAAGCTAAGTAAATTTAAGTTTACTTGGTGGGATGTGACAACATTTGTGCCTTACTCAGAGGAGACTTCGTACGAGAACTCGTTGATGACGCATCGCAGCGGCGCATTACAACTGTCTTCACTCAAGAGTGTCTATCAATCTCTCACTACAAATGCTAAAGGAATATTCAAAATTATCATTGAATACCAATTGGAGAATCAAAAACAACATTATCAAGGTAAGTACAGTTTCATAACCCTCGTTATTGATAGAGGCTTTAAAAATATTCTTCACTGAGACATCTAATCAAGTATACTTCAAAACAGCCGCGAATATATCTTTCGCTATTGCACTCAGTTGTGTGGGACGTGGAAACCGCGGGGCAACGCAAGCGCCCATGGTGGGTCGAACCATATTATTATGTTTCTTGACCCAGTTTTGCAGAAACGATAGTTTCGCATGAAGCTTGCGTCCTTCTATGTTAGAAGGTTTGGTTTCCGCACTTAGTCCTTCAGGCGGACCATTGTGCGTGGGCCATGGCGGCCGTCGGTGGTTATTCCAACCAGCCCACCTCCCTCCAGAAGTTGACCACGTGTCCTGGTCTGTTTAGAACGTCTGTGAAAGATCTGGGTGCCCTGAGGGTTTCTGTTCGAATCTGGGTGACGCTTATGCATTCAATGAGCACATGCGCAACGGTTTCCTCTGCCTCCTTGCAAGCCCTGCACAGAGGGCTGTCCGTTATGCCTATTGTGTGGAAGTGTTTGTTTAGCGAGCAGTGTCCCGTGATGGACCAGGCGCAGGCCGGTCCTGTCCAGGCGTAATAAACGCCCGGTTAGGTTACTATCTAAGGATGGCATAGCCTCCTTGGACTGCCTGCAACCCGGTGTCGAGGACCACCAGCTCTCCGATTGTGTGTGGGTGAAGTCATATAGTCACCTGCGTATGTGGGTATCCGTAACTCTCCTGGCTTCTATGTCATAAGCCGCTTGTATAACACACTCTCTGCCTGGTAGACGGTGTTGAACATTCCCAGCGGGCTAGATTTGTTTATGTTAAGGTCGTATGAGAAAACTCCCGACTCCGGTCTTTGATCCGTCGGTGTATACTCTCATCTCATTTGGGCCTAAGTAGTTACACCGTTCCTCTGTGAGTGTTATGTTGTAATGCTTTTTAAAGTAGTATAGTTTCTGGGCTTTGTTGCTGGGTGATGCCATCATCAATATAACTGCAACCCTGAGGTTGCAGTTATATTGAGCGCAAAGGCGGCCCTGGCCGCCTCCTCTCTCACTATGCGGTGTAGAGGCGGTAGTCCAAGCATTGCCTGTAGGGCGGCAGTGGGCGTAGTTCTCATAGAGCTAGTGATTGCTACACAAGTAAAACGCTGCAATTTTTCGAGATCTCTTTGGGCTGCCCTCAGCTCTTTCCTGGGCAACTAGACTAGTCAGCCGTATGTGATAATGTCGGATGATCGTCGTGTATAGCCAGTAAGTAAACATGGGGTTAATTCCCCAATTCCTGTCGTCGCTTGCACTGCCGTAGGGATATGCTGGCTTTTGTAGTAAAGTAGTAGGTTTGTTTTGTCCAGTTCAGATGTTTGTCCAAAAAGATGCACAGGTGTTTGGTTTCAGTTGACAGGCTTAGGGTGGTCACAAAGAATCGTGTAAAGAGAATCAGTTAGGTTTTTGTAAGATTCACTTATAGTTGGTGTTTATTGCACCAGTCCTCTACTATTTCATGGGTGCCATTTATTATTATGGTTATATCATCAGCGTAGCCTACGGTGAAGTACCCTTTGTTGTTGAGTGTTTTGATGAGGCTGTCAATAACAAAGTTCCATAAAAGCGGCGAGAAGACGGGCCATGTTGATGCTAATGAACATGGTTTTGTCAAAGGCGCCCTCGATGTCAATGAAGGCGGCCAGTGGTGAGTATTTCTGGTACACTGCACATTCAATTTTGGAAACCACGCTGTGTTGCGCAGATCCTGTTCATCTCCCTGTGGTGTATGCATGCTGATGTTTGTGAAGGGGTTTGCCCCGATGAGGTCCGTCTCGGATGTGCCTATCAGTCTCTCTAGAGGGTTTTTAGTAGAAAGTGAGTCTTATAGACCTATAAGCCTTGGGTTGTGTATAGTCGGTCTTGCCAGGTTTGGACTTCGTGCCATGCAAGGGGTATGTATCTGAGTGCTATGCAGGGTCGGTAGAGCTCCACCAGCCATGGTGCCAGATGATTTACCCCCACTGCAGTAGGGCTGGGAAAATACCATCTAGCCCTGCGGACTTGTCCTTTATTTGTTGGCAAAACCTGATTGGGCCATTTTCTGTCGAAGTTCTTATTACCAGCGCCATTATGCAGCACGTAAACTCGTGGTACGCCTGTGTATTTAGTATGTACATACTGTTATAAATGCGAATAAAGTCTGTGTTGAGAATTTGGATGTTCAATCTCGCCTTAAGGCTGTACAGATTTGGATGTAATTTGGCATGCGGGTAGACCAAGACCTGGAATAAGATACTTTTTATCGCGGTAGTACGTTCCTGTGCGATCATTTCAGACATTCAGACGGGCGAAACCGCTGGCAAAAGCTAGTAATTTATAATATACTCACGCTGGTCTTTGATTTTCAGGGTTGCCATTTAAAGACTTATATTCCAAGTGCCGGGAGCAGTTTTTAGTGAGCTCAGATCTTGCACTAAGAGCTCAACTCACAGAATTTTTGGATCACAAACTCGTGAAAATGAAACGAACTTACGACGGAAGTGAAAATCTGGTAATACCCATTGATAATGTATTAATGCAACAGTTTTTAGACCAACAAACTAGTTGACACTGATCAATTGTATATCCATAAGTTTGTTGTCTATATTAAAAAAAAAAATATTTATCTGCGCGTTTTTCTTATCTAATTTAGGTTCTGTTGATGGGATATAATAAAAAAAGAAACAAGTATGTTTGTATTTAGCTTTTATTTTACAATCCCAGAAATAAAGTCTTAATAGGATTATATATAATATATCAACAGGCCAAAGTTGTAAATTACTTAAACTTAATGACTTACACAATATAATAAAATTATTAACTAAAATTCTCTTCAACATATCTGGCATGTTCACCATGATGCATCAACCAAACATTTCATTGATATTCATAAGTGCATTAATTGCTATTTTAAAATTTAAAAAGATAGAAAAATACTCTCTGAACTCATTGACGTCAAAGATTTGATCTAATTAATCAGATTACGATATTTTACTACGCCCATTGAAAATTAAATTTGTTTCACTCAACATGTTCAGTTATCATTAGTGAGATTACGAATAATTTGATATTGCATTTTATTTATTCCCATTGCGGGAGAATCCACGTTTCTTTAATACAATCTGCACAGTAACACAGTGTTTATATAAAAGAATGTCATATTTAACCTTTGACCGCTAGTTATCGGGCCAAAATGTGTACTAAATCGAGTTTTTTTTTTTTATTGTTTTGTCAATAATTGTTATAGGTTATGGTCCAGTCATGTTTACGTATCTATTTCCCAGGTGAAAATAGCATGTCAAAATAAATTATCAACTCAACCACACTTTCTTTCCAAGATAAAATGGCATTGGTGCTTTGCCCATGGCGTTGTAAATGTTAATACAGCTCAACAGCTATACCAGTAAATAAATCTGAGGAAATTACAAATAAATAAATAGCTGATGAGGTCATAATTTTAGCTTTTGTTCTTGTAAAAATATTTAAATCTCCCTCTTATACCTTATTAACTCGAAATCATGGATGTTGATGGATATTCCACATTATCATTATTTGTAATTATAGTAAATAATTCTCTACATGAAAATTGACATCAATGTCATAGTATTTAAAAATTTTAGTATGTCTTTATCAGTCTAGCTTGGTCATCAAGAAACAGGCGGCGCCCATATCGGAATTGAGGTTGTAATAAATTCCAAGGGCAGATTGGAAGTTTTGTCTAACAATTTACTCATGTTCTTCTCACTTACAGCTAATTAATACAATTCATCATAACTGTAGATCAAATGAGAGCTATTTTAACCTATAATCATGCACTTTCATTTCAATGATTAGACTAAAATTAAGCATATCAATAGAATAAAAAATGATTATTACATAAACAATTTAATTGAAACATTAACTGTCGGACAACAAACTACAGATTTCACACAATGTCTATTGAGACATCAACATTAATCAATGATAGAAAAACTTCATCAAATTGTACGACGTTCGGTAGACGCGGACGCGTTAATTACTAGAGTGAAAGCGATTGAGTCTAGCCTCATTGGGTGTCAGGTGTCGATCTCACGAATGGCAACTAGTCTACGGGGATGACTGCAGGTTTCGTGATTGTGAACAGGTTTATTGTCCGATGCATCGGAGCGCTGTACACTTACAAACTAGTAAGATAATTCCGCTTAAGGCAACACTCAATTTTCTTCGTCATCCTCGTGTTTCCGTTTTTTACCCCGAGTGCTTTCTTCGGGCTCTCCGTCTGCGTTCTCCTCACCATCTGGATGGTAAAAAAAGAAATTATTAAGACTGTATAGATGCAATCATAGTAATGTTTAAAATTGGTATAAAGTAAGCACTCGCCATGTGTACACAGCGTAAACGCCATTGTCATTCTTTACAAGTAAGCACTATATTATATTCTACAAAATGTTTGAGTAAGTACCTTGTACTTTAGAATTTTGATTTCCCTCGCGGTCGTTTTCCACCTCTTCGTCGTCCACATCTTCGTCTTCTTCCTCTGCATCTGTGCCGTCATATAAAGAGCTGGCAGAGCTTTCCTCTTCTGTCGAAATAGAATTCGTATCTATAGTCATTTCATTAAAATTAATATCTAAAGCCAATACATAGTAGGTAGGTAGTTTATTTTAGTCAATACTATTAAATTCCAAGCGAAATCCAAGATCCTATATAACCATAAACAGACGTACCTACAGGGCACAGTCGTATTTATCGTTTTCCATGGAGATTAACTGGCATAAAGCATTGAAAAATCCAAAGATCCATTATAGCCCTCGTACGCACGGGCGCTTTTTTAACGTGACTTTTTTTACCGTATTATGGATTTTCAACTCTCAGCGTCGAACCGAGGGTTGAGAATCCAACAGAGCACATCCTAGCGTGTTGTAAAAGCGCATAGTTCGATTTTCAACTCTGCGCCAAGGTGAGCGTTGAAAATCCAAAGTACGGTAAAAAAAATATCGCTAGAATTAAGCGCCCATGCGAACGTCGGCTTAAGTGGAGCCATGTATTAAGATCAGGTTGATGGTTAAAGTTTCATGAAGTTTTAAGAAGTGTAGACACCACTGACACTGTACTGCAGTGTAATCTTTACTTTATAGTACAGAAAAGTATTCCAGAGCAGTGTAAGTTCGCTATACTGCAACTCTGGCACATGATTTAAATTTTTGTAAGTATACATAGTTGATTTTCAATAGTGCCACCACTTACCAAGGTTATCATTGTAGACTACACTGAGTGAAACATCCTCATCATCATCATCGTCTTCTTCTTCTGAACCTGAAACAAACGAGACCACATGAAAATAAATAAACCAACATTAAAACAATTGGTACTTTACAAATGTTGCAGCCAGCACAAGAAAAATCCGAACCAATTCTTTGAGAATAAGCTGCTGCTACATAGACAGACAAATGTTACACAAGCATCACTGACATAAAATAATGATGCTTACTCTTTAAAAGGAAACCGATGTGGAATAGCAGACCATAGACAGTGTATAATATTATTGGTAGAGAGGTTCTCTCCTCTTCTGGCCTTTCTGATACTCTATCATCATTTATCACCAACAAACCCAAATCTATGTCCAGATCTGTAACGCAGTATTTATTTTACCCTTTCAATAGGTTATTTTTCTGCCCTTGTCTGGTTGTAGACAAACACAACAAGTTAATTATCAGTGATTACAAAGTATGTATGAAAGATGGGCCATGTTGTCTTAGAACTGGTCAATGGCTTGTTTTGATGTGGGTGTTTACAGGCTGATTTGACGATTCATATTACATGTGGTAAGACTAAATTAGGGAATTTACTAAAACTTCAAATAATACAAAATTTGCAGGTAAGAAAATCAGCAATATTTAAACAATAGGACCGCCAACTGATGCTGAAGGTTGGGTCTAAACTGGTTTGCAAGAAAATAGTCCAACAGGTGTCAGTGCATTAATCTGGGTCAAATACATTTATTTTCTTTCCAGCACATTTTTATATTCTTATTTAGATTTTGCTAGAATTTATCTGTAGAGGCTTTACTTTGCAGTGGGATAATTACTGATATTATTATAATATATTTGCAAGTGTTGCTAACAAGAATATTTCTAGTACATAACTAGAAGTCTAAAAACATGGTAAACTAACCATCTTCTTCACTATCATTGTTTCCATTCATTTCATCTTCTTCCTCTGCATCACTGTCCTCAGCTTCTCTATCTTGTTTGTCAAATCTGAAAGTACCAATTATGTTATAAATAGGGTTACAAAGTAGAAATCAACAATAAAGTGTCTGGATTTTGGTTTAACTAATAAAACAATGTATGTAAAGGAGACATCCACAAGATATTCAGTGGGTCCTCAAGGAGAGAATAGTTATGGGGTACTAATGTGATATTATTCTGGGCCTGCTGATAAATTAGGAATAAAAAAAAATAACATGTAAAAATCTTACCCATCTAAATATTTTAAGGAGGGGTGTAGTGCAAACACCTTACTCCTGTATTCCTCAATGCTAGTGACTTCATTGTTGAACAAATCAAGATTCTTTAAGTGCTCAAAGTCCTCCAAAGGCTTCAGAGTATCTAAATCTTTAATTTTGTTTCCTGATAAGTTAAGATGTGTTAGCTTTTTGCAGCCATTGAGGAAGTTCAATCCATTGGATATTCTGTTGTCAGACAGCTCTAGTTTCCTGAGCTTCGGCAGTTTTGGAAAACCTTTGAGTGTTGTTAGACCAACATTATTGAGGCTGAGGTTTTCAAGATTAATGTATTCATCTGTTAAACCAACTATATTGGTACTCCTGCAATTATCCAGGTTTAATTCTTTTACCTGGAATTAAATTAATAAAAATAATTAGATCTCCAGTGACAAGCTTTAACTTTAGTCCATCTACATTCTCATGTTTTTATCAAAGTTCAACAATACATAATAATTATGTTGTAGGACTTGTGAGAACTGATTTTTAGGGTTTCGTACCCAAAGGGTAAACGGGAACCATATTACTAACTGTCCGCCGTCTGTCACCAGGCTGTATCTCATGAACCATGATAGTTAGACAGTTGAAATTTTCACAGATGATGTATTTCTGTTGCCGCTATAGCAACAAATACTATAAACCAGAATAACATAAATATTTGAGGGGGCTCCCATGCAACAAAACGTGATTTTTTGCCGTTTTTATACATGGTACGGAACCCTTCGTGCGCGAGTCAGACTAGCACTTGGCCGGTTTTTTTGTTTGTTTGTTCTCTAATAGTCTGAAGACCTACAATAGGTATTTAATTACTGTTTGGTGAACATAAACTAGCCATCCATAATTCCATATGTAAATCACGCATCCAGTCTAGCTTGGCAACTTACTATCTACGTACTACGTACACGTCCACTCAATTATTACGTGTAGAAGCATCTACCTATAAGCATTACAAGGTTATTCAGTGCATGTTATTATACTTTCGGCGTGTGCATTAGCAGAGTCGGCATGAAAACCTCGTCGTATTGAAAAATCATTGATTTTTTTATTCTTCTATCAAACCTTACAGAAGAACAATCAATGAGGAATAGATTTAATGGGTAATGTTACTGGCTTGCTAAGTATTTTATTGAAAGCAAAGTCAAGTCAACCAAAACGTCAAAATGGTGTTAGTTGTCAAAGACACAGGCGTAGTTTGTAAAATCCATGAAATGAGTGATTATTTCGGGGAAATATTCATTGAAACATGAAAGGGATGTGTTCGTATTATAGTTTGTATAACGTTAAGTATTTGCGGTGTTGTCGTTGCGAATAGAATTGAGATCGGTTTTACTTTGCAATGGCGGATGACACGAATCATCGCGACGCAATAAAAATGGCCGCTATATTGGTAAGGCGTGCGTCAATAATATGGCTGCAGTTGAAAGTGTAAATAGACCAAATTCGTAACAAAAACATGTTCAGTGACATATTTTAACTGATTTTAAAACAACTTACCTATCATTTCAAGTTTTTTCTGGGAGTTTAGTCTACTTAGGTGAAAGGGCGCGAAATTATATCATGAAGTAGCTACAGTCGAGTTTACACTTTGAGCAGAATGTAACAGACTTATTTAGAGTTATGAAGTTTTTCCATTTGTTGTAAACAACAATTTTATCTATTTAAAAACCCTCTGCAGTATTCGTTAAGAACTTGTACATCTAGTAAAATACCATTGACATTGACAACACATTAATCAATGAGCCCTCTTTTTCATAGCACAAGTTTTTGAGATAAATATTACCTAATAAAAAGAGGAAAGTATATTATTATATCCGATTAGATAGAAATTTGACTTTCATCGCGTAATTAGCCTTCAATAAGGGTACCATAACACGTCCGACATCCATAAGTTTCGACACTTAACCTCAATATTCGAATATTTACAATAGGAATGCTTCATCTGCTTGTATAATCTGAATAAACAAGTTGGTCATTTACGGGGAAATCTATTGAGGCATAGAAATTAATTGCCTGGTCAAATACTTCATTAGAATGTATAATAATTATGTGCACATGAATGAAACGTAACAATCGGCAATGGCTAATTTCTATACATAATAATGCCACATCTTTAATTAGGAAGTGGATTTACATGCTACTGTATATCTAAATGACACTAACCGAAGATTATGCGGATTTACTGACAACAATCTCAATTTTTAAGTATTACATTTATGTACCTGATGAAATACGTATCGACAAAACATTCCAATATATCGAAAAATAGATTTCGTTTACCTGTGAAGGATTTCTTCCTCTCAATTCCAAGGCGACCCTCTTTTCCATCTTTAAGACTGTGTTGAATTCCAGTTTATAACACTTTTCGCGTATTTAATATTTCTCAAGGAACTAAATCACTAAGCTTGGGTTTCAAAACAGAAGGAAACTATAGATACACGAGTGACGTCGTACTAGAGGCGCCGTCTGGTGGCGAAATAAAGCAGCCGGATACAGTACAGTTGAGCAATTGATTAGGGATTTGTAATGACACTTCTCAACAAATACATCACACAATACCTTTTAACTGCTTTCTAAAATAATAAAAATATTTTTTAAATTACCCAAAAGTCTAGCAAGTACTTGTTTGAATTCTTAAACCCGATAATGAGTAAGGTCGTTTTGGCTTACGTTGGTAGTGTGTAGTTGCGAAGTTGAGGTTGGGTCAAAAGGCGGCATTTACAAAATGTGTTGTGGTATGAGTAGCCGGTAAAGCATGTTCATGTATTTTGATACTATGTTTTACTGGGTATTGTAATAATTTTATTTAATATAACCTTTAATATATTTATTGTGTTTGCAATTATTTGTAGTTTTAATGCATTGCATTAGAAAAGTAACCATCAAAACTCAGTTCTTACTGGACATGCTAAAAACAGTAGGAGACAAATATGTTCACGACATGTCGGATAAGGTGTGGGTAGAGAAGTCTGATTTTGAAAATGATTTTTTAAAGAGGTTACGTTTACTTGACAAGTTTCTATAATTATGAAGAGTTAAAAAATACTGCTCCATAGGGTCTTCGGCTAAAACTTAGAGCTACGTACCGCTATCCAGTTCCAGATGCAATACATTTTCGAATGAGCATAATTATGGCGCATAAAATGTATGGGAACCTATTCAGTTATTATAATGATAAAAACATAGGTACCTTATGTGGTTAAAGTGGTCGCTGAGTTTACACACTGAAGTGATAACACACTGATATAGCCAGATAAACAAAATTGGTCCTACTGTGTGGTCATACTTAGGTACGTAATTACTGCTTATTAGCCAGATATTTATATTATTATAGTACCCTCTATCAGTCCATTGCCAATGACAATGAGCATAACAGGATCGGCAGCAAGTCTCCGTTAAGTAATTGCAAGCTCAACAAGTATGTAGTATGAATGGACAATAATTGTATGCGAGCGACAGTATAATACTATATAGGTAGTGCTTGCACAAAATCATCCAGACACTCAAGCATGCTTGCTTGCTCGTACGCATTTTGTGCAAATATCTTGCTTGTGCAAGCACAAATTCGTAAAAGTGGCTACACCTCTATAACACAGAGTAGAATAATACGCCCGCAATAAAAAAAAAACAGTACTTTTGACAGTTCAAAAATATTAATTGAAAAGAATACGAACCACGAGATATTATATGAATTAGGGCAAAGGGTTCTTTGAAGGTGCATTGAGTTCCTTAAATAGACTGCAAATAAATAAATGTTGATCTTTACTGTCAAAATGAAATTAATTAAATGCGATTTCAATTGTGTAAATTAGGGTTGTGCACACATTTAGATGTTGGAAGTGGGTACGGTCTAGGCCTCTAGGGTCTACAACAGTTACGAAATGTTTTTAGAGTTCCCATCTTTAGCGTTCTCTTTTGTAGCATTTTGATCCTGGAAATAAATTAGTAAGTATACGTATCCGTAGGGTAGCTATACCTGATCGATAGACCCGTGCGGCTGTTGAGTAACAACAGTCACACGGGTCGATCGATCAGGTTAAGCTACGCTTGCCGCAGTTGGTCCGTGGATGGGTGACCATTTTTAGCACTTTAAGCCTCTATAATCTTTGATAGTCGTTACGGGTCGTCAGAAGCCCGAAAGTCTGACAACCAGTCTTGCCCAGGGGTAACATGTTACCCAGTAATTGGGTTGTGGAGGACAGATAGGCAGTCGCTCCATGTAAAATACGTATTCAGCAGCATCCGGTTAGACTGGAAGCCGACCCAAGCATGGTTGGGAAAAGACTGGCGGATTATGATGATGACGTAGTAGGTATTATTGACCTAATAAAATAAATCCCCTAATTATGTTCCCTCATCACAAAAGGTGTCTTAATAGTTAGTATTGTGTCAAAGGCTGCAATTTCAAAAGTTTCACTGCGTTATCAGGTCTAAATGGCTAGAAAGGGGGTGACTACCGAGATGACGACTAATAGAGAAGTATGGAAGAAAAAGACGAAGAATAAGTCGGGGCCGTTATCACTGGGCCACTTTGGGCCACCACTGCTCGTAAGCTTTAAAAATCTACATTTTTGACACTTGTCTGTGGTTTTTTAGGGTAAGTTCGTGTCTGCCAATATTGTTAGAAATCTGTTGCTAGGCAACCCGTAGCAGTTAACTACCTAAATGCGTGTACGCACGAACGAACAATGAACACTTTGTTTGCATGTGCGTACCACTAACGAACATCAAACACTGTGTTCGTCAAAAATGTTCGTCGCGATCCAATTTCGGTGATCTGTGTAGACGGTGTTCGATGTTCGTGTTCACCATGTTTTGTTCGCCCGTGCGTACACGGCTTAAGCATAACGAATCGGCGAATCGGTGTCATAATTTTAGTCATCGCCTATTGGTTGCTGCAATGTTTTTTTACGCCTACATTTAGGTGTAGCGGTGGTACTGCACTGTCCTCCGCCACCTATACCTATATAAGTTGTAGGTATCTATTCATAAACGAAATCTCATAAGGGGTAATTGTACCTACTCATCATTATGAACAACTTTTACTACGGGACCAAACCTGAAATGGCAATTTCAGGTTTGGTCCCGTAGTAAAAGTTGTTCAAAATGATGAGTACAATGACCCCTTAAGAGATTTCATGTATGAATAGATACACCTTAAATACCAGTGTTTCCTGTATACCTAATAACACTGCAGTTTGGAAATATTGTAAAAGCCAATTATTAGTAAAAGAGTGACCGTGGAGTTTCTTGCCGGCTCATCTCCATACGGAACGACCAATAATTGGAGTCGTGCACCTCGCTTCTGACGTTTCATAAATGCAAAAACTACTATACCTAAGTGAAATAAAATATTTTGATTTGAGTGAAAACGGACATCAGTCTAGGTTTATTCCTGAAAATACAGTTAAAATATAAAATCTTCTTAATAAAACTATCAAAGGAACTTAATCTAGACAATATAGCAAATGATTTGAACCAATGACGTCATCGAATAGGCCGCAAAGCAAGTGGGTTCAGTCAAACAGTTAAAAATACCATAAAAAAAAAAACCTTACGATTCCATGTTAACTAATGAAGCGTGCATGCATGTTAGCATGTTATCTAATATTTGGTTATGCTGCTCTCAAAACGGTGAAGGAAAACACCGTGAGGAAACCGGCATGTCCTGATCTAAAAATTCGAAGACAACATGTGACATATAATATACCAACCCGCACTGGGCCCGCATGCTGGATTACGGCCCACTCCCTCTCATGGAGACGAGGCCTGTGGCCCAATAGTGGGAACATCATCATTTCAGCCGCAAGACGTCCACTACTGGTCATAAGCCTCCCAAAAGGGGGAGGGGTTTGCCATAATCGCCACGCTTGGCAGTGGGAACATTATAGGCTGATTAGAAACAGCGACCTCCACCGGGACCTCAAGATGGATGTCATAAACATAGTAATAAAAAAATATGCAGAAGCTCACGAACACAGACTTCATCATCACGTGAATGTCGAGTCGATCCAGCTCCTTGACATCACTGATTTAGTGCGAAGACTAAAAAGTGTAAAACCTTTTGAGTTAGTTTGGACACGGCGCGGCATACGCTGGCAGAGTGTGCCGCATGGGAGGAGCCTCGCCGTGCCCTCATCTCAGGAGTAGGCAGTGATCTATCGCTACCGGCCGTGGTCAAGTCGATGGCCGGCAGCGAGGAGTTCTGGGACGCGGTGGTATCCTTCTGTGAAACGGTCTTGTCGCAGAAGGAGGCTGCGGAAAGGGAGCGGGAGATCTCGTCCGCTCACCCAGCCCGCAGCAGGCGCACTGGGCGTCGGCAGAGGGCAGACAATGCCCTCTTCCGGCCTCCCTAAATGGGTCCAGGGACGGCGGACTCGGGGACGTCCGCTGCCCCCTATCGCACTGGACCCGATGTGGCAGTGCGTAGTGTTCCACGCGCGCCCCTTTCAGACGTCGCGCGGGGGGGGTCTAACACCCCCCCCGTGGTTTTTAGTCAGTAAGAGTCTGACAGACCCCTCCGCCCCCCCCCAGGGCAGAGGACATCCATGAGGATTTTCCACACCTGCAACAAAAAAAAATGCAGTGTGAGTGAACTTAAACTGCAGTGCAAGTGCCGACTAAAGAACACGTGAATTAAGCTAAAGTGAATAAGATAGACGTTATTGGACGAATTCTTAATTTTATATTTATTTAGCAGTTTAAGTTATATTTAAATTACTTATTAGCAAATAGGCTAGATTGTAATGTGAATAAAGTGTCACCAGCCGGGATAGAAACTACATAAAAGAAAAAAAAAATCTGTCAAGCAGTCTGATGCAGTTAGTGGCATCAAATCTGAGATTAAGAGGCTGACAACAGGTAACCGCTGTCACTGTCAGATCTCATACAAAAGAAAGAGATGCGCAATGACTCAACGTATCGCGTAAAAATGCAAATAAAATCGTATAAATTAGATATTAACTAATTAATAAAAATTATTCCATCACCGGATGCAGTTTGGCATTTGCAATTTTATGGTATACTTTTAATCACTCGTTACCCGTGGTCTCGGTGGGTCGACCCAATACCGGGTCCATGGGTAATTTTAATTACCCGTGGTTCCATGGCAGTAGGGGTTGTTCCCGGACTTCTGACTAGGTATATCGATAGAAAATGAAAACCATCAGTTACATACAATATAATTTACTCATATAAAATTGTTTAAAAAATACAGTGATGTCCATAATATAAATACTAGAAACAAACATAAATTTGTTGTACCTACCTTTGTTGGCTCAAGAAAATAGGTGGCTCGTTCCGATGTCAATGTATTATACGCTTTTATAGTAAACTTCCAAGCCACGTTCAAGATCTAAGAATAAGAATAATTTATATGCAGAAAATATTACCTATATTTTCTGCATATAAATTTTTTTTATATTACCAGTTGTAAAAGGTTGGTGGTTTATAAGCCTTAATAAATTCAAATCATTCATTAAACTTAAGTTCTGCCAGAAAGCCTTTTATACCGTTAAAGATTATATTGAGGACTAAAAGACTTAGGATTAAGCTGGTCCAATTTTTACATACGGAAGTGGTTTATTTTATTTGTTTGATTTTTTTTGGTAACTTTTATTATTTTATATTCATTTTTAATGATTATTTTAAAAACAATTACATGAATATTTACTTGTAAAGTATTATATTATTTTAATTATTGTGAATGTGAAGAATAAGTACGTTACTGCTTTTTTTTTTCTTTTATTCTTAGTTAGTTTTAATCATGGTCTGGCAGTTTGAGTAATTTATGCGGCCTACCCAAATGTCCTTTATTTGGTATTAAGCTTAAGCTTCTCAAGTTCAGAGTAGAGCTGCACGATTACTGACAAATGCGTGCACTGACTGGTCAGGTCCACTCAATCTGTGTGGTTCTTTCCTCAAAAGATGATTTCAGACACCAATCTACATGGCATTCACATGATCTGACCAAGATTATGTCTGGACTTTAAAAGAGACTGTGACCTCGTGAGTTTGTTTCGGCCTTTCTTCTCACAGTAGTCAGATAGGAAACGCCGACCTCATCTAGTTTTTGAAATATGATGGACGTGTAAAAGTGTTTGTACAAACCTACTTACAGAAATAACAATCATTTATCATTTATTGAAAAAAATAACGTTCTATGTGACGAACAGAAAGGGTTTAGACAACATAGGACTATATGGCTATATATGACTTTATATATAGTAAGATACAGAATGTCGACAAACGAATACCTTATGTGGCATATTTTGTGACATGACCCAGGCTTTTGACTACGTAGATGCTATTCTCATGATAAAACTGGAAGCTTACGGTATTAGAGGCAATTAATTTACTTAGTCTTCTTCCCCCTTATTACAAAACAAGGTTTATCTTCAGACCCAGGTTTAAAACATGGAGCCATTATGGAATGTCGAACTTTATTCCGACTGTGGTAAAGTTCCTAAACACAAAACTGACAACTTAGTACCGAACTACGTTTTCAGTTTTGTATAAAGAACGGTGTTTCAATCACTGTTACGTTCTTATTACAAAAACTGGTTGCATGGTTTAAGCCATGTCAAAATATAAATCTTGTTTTGTAATAAGGCGGTTTGAGTTTTACCTGAAAGACCGAAAAAAATATAACTGAAATTTGTCAAATGAATCCAGCTAAGAAGCGCGAAGACATATACCGATCCTCAAAGCGTAAAGTTATCGTTGGAGTACCGCAGGGGACCGTATTGGATCCTTATATCCGTATTCATACTGTACATAAACGATTTACCTGAATGCATTGAACAACCAATAACACTGTTTGCGGACGATAGTACTGTGACAATACCATGTAAAAGTGTGTAGACATAATTATGAAAAGGACATTAATAATTGTTTAAAAAATGTTGTAAATTGGTTAGAGGCAAATAAACTTGAAAAAAACAAAAGTTGTACATTTTAGTCATCGGATTCCCAGCATTAGCCCTAATACACTACAACAATAAAGTTGTAGAAGAAGTAGAAATTACTAAATTTCTGAGACTCGTAATAGATATAAAACTAAATTGGAAAGCACATACTGGTAATTTATGTAAGAGAATTAGTAAGTCCGCATTCACTACCCCCAATAATACGGGTATACTGTCCGTTTATATGGCACCCTATGCTTGTTCTGCTGAGCTCGCCAACCAGCTCGTTCATGTATAAGTTAAAGAGACGAGGAGAGGTTAACCCCCCCTGCCTCACCCCGCACTCCAACCCATACACGTGCGAGTGTGAGCCTGCCCACCGCACAACATTCCTCTGACTTGAGTACCAATATCTCAACAATGCAACAACATCACGTGACACATCTGTTTCATTTTTCATCTTTTGCCACAGTACATCATATGATACCAAATCGAATGCCCTGGACAAGTCTAGGTAACAGGCATAGACCGGCGTACTCCTAGCTGTATAATACTGCACAGTCTGCTTGAGGCACAGGATGGCACTCTCGGTCGAAAGGCCAGGTCTAAATCCAAATTGAGCATCATGAAGTTCTATGTGCCTATCCAGGTGTTTGTCAAGCAGACTGTCCAGCACTTTTGCTATCACAGTAGCCAACGAGATGGGTCTGTAGTTTGCCAGGTCTGAGACATCCCCGGTCTTGTTTTTTATAACCGGAACAACCACGGTATGTATAAGTTCATCCGGTAGGTAACAATGACTCATACATAAGCTGAAAAACATAGCAAGCACGCGAGAAGAATGGAAACCAGCATATTTCAAATGCTCAATGCTGAGACCATCATGACCAGGGGACTTACCACGCACCATTTTATGAATTACGGAGGCAACTTCCCCGGCACAAAATCGAACAGCAACGTCCCCAGCCATGATCTCAGCACCGCGTGTCAGGTCAGTCGAGCCTACAGGAGGAGATTCCACCCTAAAATGTTGCTGAAATAGGTTGGCTATATCACGAGGCACATGCACGCTCGCAACGCTCACAGGTAGACTCGATTTTGGGTTCAATTTATTTGTCTCTTTCCAGAATTTACCAAATTGTTTACTCGAATGATGCTGTGCAATTATACTCGTATCTAACTTGATTTGTTTTTTATTATCTAGACAAAATTTTACCCGAGACTTAAAAAGACGCCTCGTTCGGCACATGCTATCGTAAATAAGTCCGCTTTTTAGTTTCCCACTCAATAACCAGTTTTGATAACATACTCGAGCCTCTCTGTGAGCACCGCTGACGTGTTTGTTCCACCCTGGGATATATTTATGTTTCCTGCACACAGGACCAACATAGCTGTCTGCCGCCGCCTTACTAAGTATTTGCTCAATATCGCTATACATCTGTTTTAAAATGCGCTTGTGATCCTCATCATAACAACAGTGATCGGCGCAGTGTGCAAATTCTACAGGAAGATCAATATTTCTCAGTTGCGAGTTACAACTTTCGAAAAAAAACTTCCCAGTCTATTCACTGTTTCTTTCTCCCCAAATTACTTTATTACAATCGTTATCAGTCGCAATAATTTTTGGCCTTGTCAATTTTAAGTCACACTCAACCAACAAGGGACAATGATCAGACCAGTAAGTATCATGTAAACCGGACACTTTACATACTGAACGTCTCGCCGCACTGGTCGTCACACAGTGATCGAGCCAGCGCAGACAGCCGTGAGGTCACTCACAAACGTATATGTGTCTATAGGTAGCAAGTCCATATCTACGCACGACCATGATTGTTCGGTACAAAAGTTTAACAGTTCACTTGAAAATAACTCACCTGGGTGTGCGTTAAAGTCCCCAAGTACAAAAACAGACTCCACGGCACTATTTTCAATCAACGCATTAACTTCACTAAAACAACTAGTGAATTCAATTAAATTATCGGCACTCGCGGTGGGCATGTACACTGATACGACCATAATTGACCTGTCACAGAGCACTACTTTAATGGCCTCAATACGGACATTATTACACGGTATCACTGTAAGGCACGGGAACGCAGACCTCCAGAGCAGGGCCACACCACCGTACGGCCTGCCCTTTAATACCCCAGCTGTCGTATCCACGGCTGAGGTGCCCGTGAAAGCAAACCCGTCGTCGATAGTACCAAGAAAAGGTACGTCATGCGGCAACAACCAAGTTTCTTGAAGAGCGATTATGTCGGCTGTCCTGCACAACCTCCGTATGCAATCCGCCGATCTAATAACATTCTTACAATTGAAACTAATAAGTTTCATTGGCGTACTATACACTTGCTCCATTAGTTTTTGTCTTGAAGTTCACAAAGCGACGAAATGCGACGCCTTCTGGCCAAAAATCATCATTGAGAAACATTTGCAAATTTTGCTTTGGTACCAGTACTTTGTACGCATCATACTGTTTTGGTAATTTCATACTCATCTTTTCTATGTGTACCGCAACATCAGTTTTACCCGCAATATAACTTAGAATGTCACACACGGGCACGTCCTTCGCAACATTATAAATGTAAATGGGAATTTTTATATCCGCAGCTTTGAAGTTCTCATTCGGGCTCATAACTGCCTTCCCTCTGTTTGCAGCGAAGCGATTCCTTAGACGTCTCCTCTGAACTACGGTCCATTCTGTGTCTTGTTTGGGTATTTTCCACTCTCCAATGCGTACAACATCGGCCAACGATTTCTTTTTGCCGAAAATGTCACTGTTTACGTTCGGTGCCGCCGCCGTGTGTCTTGTCCCGCTGGGTACGTCGATCGCAGCTGATTGCGCGTGAATCACCGACTCGGGCTCGCTACCGGCCGCCGTAAGGCAAATACCGCTCACATTCAATACGTTAATCTCATCGCAAATTTTTCGTCTACCTTCATTTTTGGAAAATGAATGAGCGATATCCCGATAACTGGTATCTGAGCGTACCTCGCTAGGTTTTTTGCATGGAGTTTCATGTTCTGCGTCCATGTATGCAAGTCCCCTAGGACCGCTGCAGTAGTCGTCGTGACTATCCAGCAAAAATGCACCCCGTTTGATGTTTACGTTACTGGCGGTACTTCCAAAGTTGTTCACTATAGATGCCTTTTTCAGGTTTTCAAGATCAGACTTAACATCATCTAGGTTTTCCTTAGTGATATACAGCTCTTTGATCTGATTCATCTCCTGCTGCATACGCACCAAATCTTTTAAAATCCGAGTGACGTTAACATGATCGAAAAGTACCGGTGGCAGCTTGTGTAGATCACGGGCCACAAACACCGGTAAGATCTCAGGGTCAGACTCCTTAAGCATGCAGATGATGTCATCTATTTCACGGAGCTTCTTCCCGTTTCTCTTCCTTGCCTTCTTACGCTTCTCTGTAGGTAACGATTCGCACAGAAGATTTTTAGCACTGTGAATGTCCTCGTCAGAAAATGCACTCACACAAATGTGACTAATGCTCTCCTCGTTCATCACATCTATTTTATTACTAACAAAAGCTAGAACCTCGTTAATAACTATATTACAACTCGAACATTTTAACAATTTAGAGGCCATGATTGGTCTCACGCGTCCGTGCGACAACGCGTGCGCGACACGACTATGAATTACCTAAATGGAAAGAATTGCCGCTATCATTGTTCAAAAACAGGCTCCGAAGGTTTTTAACGCATAAAGCATACTATAATGTCAGCGAATTCCTTACTGAGAAAGAATTTTGTATAAGTATTGTGTAAAGTTTTTGTTAAGAACTTTGTATTTGTATGGTAGGGATCTAAAGTTGTGATTTAAAACTATTCAATGTATCTTATAATTGCCTTTATTGTACAATATGGCTGAACCTATCTGTTATCAATTTATCACCATGTGTACTCTACCTATATTTGCAAAATAAACCTGTGTGCAAGGGCCACGATATCCCTTTCGGACAAACTCGCAACCCTGGCAGGCATTGGCCCTAATGGACCCCGTCAATTCGTGCTGACGTCTCTTTGAGGCGCGCGTGGAACACGACGCGCCGTCGACCCGGGCCTGGTCCTTATCGGACGGCGAGCTACCCATCGCTCACCGTCCGCAAGCCCGCGCCTACGGTGGCCGGAAATCTGCTTGCGACTCCCGACGCCCAGGGCGTCTTCTGCGGCGACTAGGGGCGTGAGGGCGCGAACCCTGCCTCTCCCTCACGCGCTCCGCCTCCTCCTTCGCGAGCTTTACTGCTTTGCAGAAGGTGGTGACGGCCTCCCATGCACTCTCGCTCCGGACCATGGCCTGAACCAGGGCCGGACGCGAGAGATCGCCGCCGCCGATCGCCTCCGTGAGGACACGGCGGTGCTCCGCCCAAGCTGGGCAGACTTCCACCGTATGCTCCACCGTGTCCCTTCGGGCGATCCACACAGTGGCGACACCCGGGCGTTTCCTCCCGCTTTATCCTGAACAGGAACCTCCCGAAACAACCGTGTCCGGTGAGGACCTGCGTCAGGCGGAAGGTGAGGACGCCGTGGTGCCTCTCTAGCCACTCCTCAAAGAGGGGACTTATCGCCACAATTGTGGCCTGCCCAGCGCTGGGTTGCGACAATCGCACTCTCCATGTCGTCATGAGATCCCGCCGAAGCTCTGTCCGCTGTGCCGTGATTTATCGCGGCAGCGGAGTTTCACTCCGGCGTTTCGCCTCCTCGCGCCACTCCCAGATGTGCGCGAGGACTTTTGCCTCCAGATCTCATGGCGGCAGTCCGGCAAGGAGGCTCGCCGCCTCACGGGAGACCGTGCGGTAACCCCGTACCAGCCTGATGGCCATGACCCTTTGGGACGCGTTCAACCGCTGGGCTGGTCGCAGCCTTAATAGACCACACGATCCCCGCGTAGAGCCTCCGGCAGGAGGCGTTTGGACCCCCTAGATCCGGCAGGAGCCGCTTCAAAGCAGCCCCGGCCCGCTCCAGTCTGGGAGCCAAACGTCGAAAATGCTCCACGAAGTTCCACCGGCTGTTGAGGACGAGTCCCAGGTACTTCATCGTCGACTCGACGCCGATGTGAACCCCTCCCGCCGTTATCTGGGAACCCGACAGTGGCGCGTTCCGAGGACCATAAAAAAACATGGCCTCAGACTTGTGCAAAGCCACCTCGAGTCCCAATTGCCGAATCCTATCGACGATTGTCGCAACCCCACGTGCCGCCAGTTCGGCCGCCACCTGATGCGACCTCCCCTGCGCTAGGACCAGCGTGTCGTCAGCGTAGCAGAGTACGCTGACGCCGCTAGGGAGGTCGGCACGCAGCACCCAGTCGTACCCGATGTCCCACAGATGCGGCCCCAGGACCGATCCCTGTGGGACACCGCATGACATCTCTCGCCGGTTCCAACCTCCGTGGTGACCGGGGTAGACGACGGCCCTTTCCGTCAAATAGGCCTCGACCACGTGACAGAGGTAGGTCGGCATCCGGTGATACCGAAGTGCCTCCCTTTTTTTTTTTTTTTTTTGTTGCCGGGGTGGAAAATCCTCGTGGATGTCCTCCGCCCTGGGGTGGGCAGAGGGGTCTGTCAGACTCTTACTGACTAAAAACCACCCCGGTGTTCCCTTCCCACACTTGCACCGGGGATCTTGGGAGCTAGTATTACTTCCGTGATCCCCGGCTAGTGCCGGCCCGCCTCTGCGGGCCACCTCAAGTCTGCGGGGGGGTGAGGTGTTAGACCCCCCGCGACATCTCAAAGGGGCGCGCGTGGAACACTACGCGCCGCCACCTCGGGTCCAGTGTGATAGGGGGCGGCGGACGTCCCCGAGTCCGCCGTCCCTGGACCCATTTAGGGGGGCCGGAAGAGGGCATTATCTGCCCTCTGCCGACGCCCGGTGCGCCTGCTGCGGGCCGGGTGAGCGGACGAGATCTCCCGCTCCCTTTCCGCAGCCTCCTTCTGCGACACGACTGTTTCGCAGAAGGATACCACCGCGTCCCAGGACTCCTCGCTGCCGGCCATCGACTCGACCACGGCCGGCAGCGACAGGTCACTGCCTACTCCTGAGATGAGGGCACGGCGAGGCTCCTCCCAAGCGGCACACTCTGCCAGCGTATGCCGCGCCGTGTCCTCCCGGCAGTCGACGCAGTGGTGACACCGGGCGTACCGAAGTGCCTCCCTAATGCAACTCCAGGGCAGGGTATTGAAGGCATTGGCGATGTCAAGAGACACCGCCAAGACAACCCCACCCCGAGCAACAGCATCCCCCGTCGTGAAGGCTCGAACGCGCATGATGGCATCCACCGTAGAGCGCCCCTTGCGGAAACCAAACTGGCTCTCCGCCAGATCCGGCCCCACCCGCACCAGTCGCCCGACAAGGCGGACTGCAATTACTCTTTCAAAGAGCTTGCCCACCTCGTCGAGCAGCACGATGGGCCGGTAAGCGGACGGTGAGTCCGCCGGGCGCCCTGGCTTCTTTATGAGGACCAGTTTCCCCGTCTTCCAACGAAGTGGGAACTGGCCCCTCTCCAAGTATGCGCTTAGGAGCCCCCTTAGTTGAGGCCCGAGAGCCTCCAAGGCCAGAACCCAGGCTTTTCCAGGCAAGCCATCGGGTCCTGGGGCGGTACTCTTGGCATTCAGCTTACGTACCGCCACTCTCAGATCTACCTCGGCCACCTCTGGAGCATCGTCGTCGTCGGTGTGGTCTGCATCTGGCACCGCAGGAGGCGGAGCCATGGGCGGGGGAGTATGTTCCCCTCGCGAAGGGAACAGAGCGCTCACCACGTCCTCCACGAGCTGGGGCCGGAGACTCTGCGGTAGCGGGGGAGCCCATGGGCGGAGTTTATCGCGCACCCATTTGTAGGGGCGTCCCCACGGGTGTCTGTTGAGAGTCTCCAGCGTCACCTCGCGGGCCAGTCCTCTGGCCCGCTGGATTTCCGCTCGGAGGGCAGTCTTCGCCGCTCTGTACTCCTCATATAGCTCCGCCTGAATGGCTTCCGTATCCGGAGGGCGGATACGGAGCCTGCGGTGCCTGGAGTACCGGTGGCACGCAGCAACGCACGCCTCGCGTAAAGCGGTCAGCTCACGCGACCACCAGCACACCTGGCGCCGAGCACGCCCGGGCTGGACCCGGGGCATTGCCACGTCACATATTTTGGACATGGCCTCCCGGAACCACTCCGCCTCATCGTTGATGTCGGCAAGCCTGGCTGGTGATGACACCCAGGCCTGCACGATCGAGGCTTCCAGGAGGAGCTCCCGGTCCAGCTGCTTCGGCGCCCACCGCGGACCACTCGGGGTCTGTCGGACCAGCGCGCCTGACGTCTGGGCGGAGACGTTAAACCGGATATATCGGTGATCGGAATACGTCTCCACCCCCTCCATGACGCGCCAGTCGATGACACGCGGCGACAGAGCGGGGCTGGCGAACGAGATGTCCACCACTGATTCACCCCGCATCCGCACACACGTGGGGACAGAACCCCAAGCCACGTTTTTGGCATTGAAGTCCCCGAGGACGAACACGGGGAGGGGATGGTACCCGACGACGACGACTCTCAGCTCCCCAAGGGAGTTGTGGAACTCGGCGAGAGTTCTGTTCGGGGAGAAGTAAACTCCTACCACGACAATCTCCCCGAACCGTGCTGCCACGCAACCCTGTCCCCTCTTGACGGCCCCGAGGGATGGGGTACCGGCGGCGGCCGACGAAATTAGGGTCACTGAGCCGCTCAGGTCCTCCACCCAGTCATCTCTGGGCGGGACAAAGTACGGCTCAGCGACCACGGCGATGTTAATCGACCACTGCGCCATGCTCTGGAGCAACAGATCCTGAGCGGCGGCGCAGTGGTTGATGTTCGCCTGGAGGAGGCGTAATGGGGCCATTTATTGGCATTCCATATCAGCCTCCCGGCCCGGGCCCTCCTCTCGGGCCCGGGTCTCCTCCCGGGCCCTCTGGGATGGCCCTGCCGCGGTGGTAGCGGCGGCAACGACGACGGTGGAGGTGGCAGCGGCGGCGGCAATCGTGGCGGCTACGGTGGTGGCGGAGGGCTTGCCCCTGCCCCTGGGTTTGGGGGGAGGAGCACAGGCCTTGCCCCCAGCCCGGTGATCTGCCGGCTTGCCAGCTGCTGCACATGCAAAACAGTGCGGCGTGGCATTACAAGATCCGGCCTTGTGACCGGGCTGACCGCAGCGGAAGCAGTGATCGCTGCGGTCCACCTCCGAGGTACAGCATGCTCCCACGTGGTTTCCCACCCGGCAGCGGAAGCACCTCAGAGGTCTGGGTTCCAGCAGTTTCACCTGCGCGGATACCCAGCCCACCCGGAGCCTTTGGCCCTCCCCGGATATTTTTTAGGCGGCCGACACGGGGCAGCTCACCGTAATGGTTTACATCCCCGATTTGTCAGGACGGAGGGTGCCGGCCCTCACCTGCTCGGCAGAGCACTCTCCAGTCCTAGCCACGGCGGCCACAACATCTTCCGCCGTCACGCAGTCATCCAGGCCTAAGATGCGCATGTCAGCGCACTTGGTGGGCCTGGAGACTCGAGCCTCCTCCGCATTAAGGGACGCCCTGAGCCTTTCGGCCAGGGCGTCAGCGGTTGGGCCGCTTGCCGCACCAGGGATCTCGAGCATCCGGGCCCCAGTCGCCGTGACCTTCATCCTGAAGCCCTCGGGGACGCCGATCTCCTCCAGGTTCACCGCCTTCCACGCTTTGGCGAGCACCTCACGGTAGGTCACGCCCTTCTTGTCCGCTTCCGGCTGTAGTGTGATCACTACAGCTGCGGAAGGCAAATATATCTGACCCTGATATTCTGCTGGGTCCATGCAGTCGCATACGGTCGTCGAGCAGACAAGATAAATACGCGAATTATTGGTGTTACCCGCCATTTAAATTATTTTTCATTCCTCTTGCTCAAAAAGTCCGTTTTTTTTGTCGGAAAAAGTTTTTTTTGTCTGTTCCAACGGGCCTATAAAAACGAAAAAGACTTTATTCATAAGTACAATAATCATGATTAAAGACGACTATTACTGTTTCATAAAAAAGAAGAACATTTTATTTTTGAAAATGTTACGAAAAGCGGCGATCGCTGCATGAATTGCGTTGCGGCTACAGAAGATAAAAAAAAGGAACTGGCGCAAAATCTTTTGATTTTTGTCTAATTACAAATTAAATTGGTGACCGTAATTTATTTTCCAACAGTGAAAATGTCATCATCTAGTATGTAAATCTATTTCAAGGAGCTCGTCGGCTTTTGCCGCGGCTTCGCTCGCTCCAACCCATGTGGTCGGAGTGCTCTGGATGTCAGAATTATAACAATTGAACGAGTTGCCAATTTGCTTTCGGCGTAAGTTTTCATAACTGCGAGCGTTTATAAACGGATCAATGGACAATCTACATGATACCCAAGTCTGCTATTTTTATAAATTCAGTCATTCCAACACGATCCCATTGTCATGCCATTGTCATTTTGCTAAAAGTTCGTAATCTGGTAAATTCATAATGGTCGATCATTTTCTTTGCAATTTCTTTCAATGTAGTGTCAGTGGCCGACCATTGGAAAGTCATAATGACGCCATTATAATAGTAGATTACCAAACTTGTCAAAATCAACAATTATGAAATCAATGATCGACCATTCTGACACTATTGTAATAGCAGACTTGAGGCCCTGACATAATGATATGCTGCAGTAAAGTTTTGCATTGGGAAACGTCCTTATTTGATTATATTTTTAATTTATTTTATTTTGATTACTTGATAATTTAATTCGTTATATGTTTATTGAATTAAAAAATGTAAATTAAAAAAAAACCCGACTGCGTAAAAAGTGAACTTTAAAAAAGGTGGAAACAAAATTTATATAACTTACTATAAACATGTAGTCAAGACAATTAAATTTAAAGATGCCTTTCCGAGTGCACGATATTGTTTATAGAATATATATATACATACGTTTCAATACTTGAAAAAATAAAGTAACACGATCTTTTATAACATTTCAAATGACAGTTGCTACTCTAACTACCTGGCTAAAAAGAATATTGCAACATAGTAAAACTACGCAGACGGCGTTTTTCCTGAGAGGTGGAAGGAAACTTTAGTAGTTTCTATTTTCAAATCAGGAGAATAGCAACAAGTATCTAATGGCTCTATTTTAAACATATACGTCAAAAAAAATGAACTGAAAGGATGGAAACAAGATGAAAAGTAAACCAGTATCCTTTAAGTACCAAAAATAAATAAATGCAGTCGGAGGCAACTAGGATGTTTCGAACGCCTTAAAATTTTCCTCCAACTGCATTTATTTATTTTTGGTACTTAAAGGATACTGGTTTACTTTTCATCTTGTTTCCACCCTTTCAGTTAATTTTATTGCAGTCGGGTTTTTTGTTTTTTTTAATAATTTGTTTTATTTTAAGATTTTTAGTGTTATTAATGAACAAATTGTTTAGTTGAGTATTGGTAAGTTAATAAGCTATAGGACATAGTAAGGCTAGCAAGATAGGATAGGTCAATTGGCTCCTTTCTTTCATAGAATTCTTAACGTTAAAACTCCAATTTAATACCTATTTCTTTTTTTACGAGTTTGTTATAATTGTATGTTACGGTTTAACTGACTAACTTCCATTAAATATTGGCATGCCATCAGTGCGGTGGTGGCGGGATATATATTTGCACAGAATTGTATACATCTTTTGTACCCACCACATTTATGCAAATAAACGATTTTGATGGGAAAAACTTTTGATATTTCTGACTTTTGTCATGGCCAGTCTGTTTATGATCAATTGCGTGTCAGAAACTCAGAAAACGCACAATGAAGGGTTACGTAGTTAGGATGAATTTATCCTATCAAAATATGTCGCATGAATGGCCGTATTTCTTTATTGCGTTGACTTGAAGCTTGATTTTTTTAGAGCTCTAAAGGACCGTAGACCTTCGTATTTGATATTAATTTCAACTTAATAGCTCTACGCGTTCCTGAAAAAAAGTTTCTTGACTGACAGACAGACGGACGGACGGACAGACAACGAAGTGATCCTTAAAGGGTTCCGTTTTTTATTTGGCACCATCTTGCGTTTTGATTTTGACTCCATTATCGTCGCCAGCGCCCTCCAAAACCATGAAAACAACACCCATGATAAAAAATTAGCAAATTTTTGGTAACGCCATTTCAAATTTTGATTCTGTGTCCATTATTGTTACCAGAGACCTCAAAAACGATAACAGCGACACCCATGACGAAAAATCATCTCAAAATCACGGCAACCATCTTTTCGCGCAGGTGGGTTCGCGCAAATGTCTAGCAGAAATGTCATTCGCGCAAGTGAACCAGATCCGATGCATCAAATCTCAGTTGGTCTAACTCTCTCATAAGAAACAGCTAGGGTCTATTGGCATAAAAAAAGTGAAAATTACTTATTTTCTTGCTGGCTATACATTTTTTTTAAAATCTGTGAATGCAGATCAAAATCTCTCAGATTTTTAGGACAGTCTTGCAAGGCCGAATTTGTGTAGCTACAACGGTTTAAGATATCCTTACTTCCCATCTTAAAAATCCACCCTGCACATGCCATGATAATTGACTGCTTAGCTCCATAAAGATATAGCGTGATGGTAATTATTTAAAAGGTTAAATCTGTAACTGATTGGCTCGTCTTTTTAGAATATTCTGTAAACCTTAAAGGCATACAAACATAATGCAATATTGCATTATGTTTGTATGCCTTTTTTTTTTGCTCATCCCCATAGTAAATAGCGTGATAATATATAACCTATTGGTTGACCAGACTTATAGGGAATATATATGCAAAATTAGAACAGAATGTATCCGAATAGAATTTGCGTGATGCTAGAACATGCATTCAGAAAAACAGACAAAAATTCTAAAAACTATATTTTCGGCATTAAAACGATCTCAGACCTCAAACCAATTATTTTTTTCATAAATATTCAATGTACAATTTAAACTTAGCTTCGATTTTGTTATTAAAGAAAATGTACTTTTTTTTGTAGTTTGTGTCAAAATAGTAGGTTAAAAATGGAATTGGCTATTTACTAGCTTTTATTTGATACCCATATTAATATAATCACAAAATACTGTTTTTTATTCCCCCTCTCGTTTATGATTCGCAGATGCCACATTAAAATTTTATAGCCTATGTCACTCCCACAATTAAAACGAATCTAAAGATACCTCATATGTTAAAATCTATCAAGCCGTTTAGCCTACAGAGCAAAAGCAGTGTCAAAGAAATAGACATACATACATACATACACTCGAAAAACATAACCCTCCTTCTGGAGTAGTCGGGTAAATACTTGAAAAGTTAGTAACTAAACGCCTAAATGCATATGTTAAACAAGCAATGTAAACCCATACACATGGTTTTTTCAATTCATGGTCAACCTCTACAAACCTTATGTGTTAGGTATGTCAAAGCCATATCGGATTCTCTTGATAAAATAATCCCGGTAGACACGGTACACACAGACTTCAGTAAGGCATTTGACAAGGTTGACCATAATACTACTAAAACAAAAACAATATTGGGAATTGGACTTAAATGGTTCCATTCTTACTTCCTTGGCAGGAATTCAAAGTGGTCATCACTCTGACACCTTTCCAGCAACGTAAGGAGTCCCGCAAGGCTCGCACTTAGGCTCTATATTCTTTAACAAGTTTCTACCAGTTTGCAGATGACGTTAAAATTATGAAACCAATAGTGACCAACTTAGATTCTGCACTTTTACAGGCTGAACTTGATAGAATGGGGAATTGTTGTACAGTAAACAAAATGTCGCTTAATGTCTCTAAATAACAATGTATGCAATTCCTTCGTAATAAAACAGTGTAAACCAATAAAAACACATTGCATCAACAAACAGTAGAAAACATGTTCTCCCATACATCGATATAGGTATGTCAGGGTCAATTCTCCAACAGCAAATGTAAGTTGGTCGACTATTACTCGTTAACTTGTAAAGCCTACTTAGCTTTGATAGTTTCCCTTTTAACTTCGTTATCCATACTACTGCCATGATTTTTTTCACATATCCAAAAACAATCATTTAGCTGGCAGGGCAAAAATTTGCACTTTAAAGCTTAATATTACGCAAACAGATCCCTGAATCGAAAAATGGTTTTCAAAAACCGGTAATATTTTTTAACGGTCTACCCAACAATAGGACAGACGAGAAAAAAATATCTTCACCATTTTACGTACACTTTTTAATTATAGTAACACTTATATTATTTCCTTAAATGCTTGAACCCTCTACAATCGCGATATTCGCGGTCTCAGGCAATATTTTCTGAAAAGCGGTGTCGATGCATCGAAATGTAGGCGCAGTGGATAAGGAACTACCCTGCTCTCTTAGGATAAAGAGAACTGTGTAGTTATCATATATTTCTATAAAATGACTTAATAATTTCCAGGACTCTGAACGAGACATATTAGAAGTTTTATTGTTATGTCTATTGGCGGTTAGCATCCCGGAAAGTGTTAAGAAAAAAATTAGCGTCTAGTCGTAACGAATCTGAAGGAACAAGGGCTAGTATGAAAAGGCCTGCGCTAAAGCTCTCGTCACGGAAAATTACGTATTTTGTCTATTTTACGAACAGCCATGCACATTAACGTGTGTTTTCTCTAATTTCTATACCTTAAATCGTCCCAGAAACGTAAAAAAAGCAAATATTAAATGAATGGATGGGTAATACCTGCGGATTTTCGATGAGTCGTTAATAGCTGCGTTTATCTTTTATGCATAATTATTGATAATAATAAACAATATCGTTCCAATCGAATGTGTTGGTTCGACTTTGTTCGAAGTTTTTTATTTAAATTATAATAAAAAAAGCCTTTTATTTTATGAATTAATTTTTTTTTTTCTTTGTTTTTTTTTAACATTTTGTTTTTAACATTTTAACATGGTATTGTCTAAGTTAGATAATTGATTTCAAAAGAATTGTTAAGAACATTAGTTTTTATCATTTCATATAAAAATATTTAATAATTTTCCGTAACATCTTTTCATTTGTATTTAGTTTCCTATAGTAGCTATAAACTTAAAATATAATAACAATAAGGTAATTGTAAAGAAGGTATAAATTAAATTTGAGTTATTATAATGTTTATAAAATTGTTGATTATCCAGTTGAACCCACATATTGTTTTTTATACTTTTGCAGATTCTTGGAGCTAAACTGGTCAATAAACTTAAAATAAAATAAATAAAATTAAAAAAAAAGTTGCACTTATTTAGATATTAAGTAGAGCGGGAGACCGTACAGAAGCTCAGAGAGATGAGGGAGGATTCTTTCATAGTCAAGCAACTAAGTTACATAAATACGATTTATTAAGAAACCTTTAGATTGTCTTTTTTTTACTTTCTGTCAGAACCTGACAGTTATTTTGACAGAAGAATTTTTTACATTTACTTTGAAGATTTTATAATTTTATACAAATTATGTTACGGAGAAAACTGTCTAATGTTTTGGCTAAAATTAGAAATTTTTTATGCGTAATATTACTTATCTTGTTTTTGCTCGTTTACCGTATGAAGAGAATCCAGGAAAATGAAGTGGTAACGAAGATTCCTCAAAGTGCAAAAAAGTATGTTGAATTTGAACAACGTGATGATTTTATACCCCTCCAAATAAACACAATAAAAAGTACCATAACAAAGTATAACTCTGAAGAACGAGTCTTGAACTTGGACGTTTTTGGACCCCTACAACCAAGCGCCCCTGTTTTTGTAATATTCGTTGATAAGTACAAAGTAAACCTGAAATATCTCCTGGTATCTTTGTCTAACGTAGCAGGAATAGAAGATGCCCTAATAATTTTTTCACACTCTAGATTTGATGAGAACGTCAATAATTTAATACATATTATAGATTTTGCTCGTGTTTTACAAATCTTGTATCCATATTCCATGCAGATACATCCTAATGAATTCCCCGGATACCAAGAGGGTGACTGTCCGCGTAATATGGATATGGATACAGCTAAATCTATTAATTGTACGGGGGCAGACACACCAGACATACATGGACTATATAGAGATCCTTTACGGGCCCAAATGAAACATTACTGGTGGTGGACAATGAATAAAGTTTTTGAAAATTTGTCCTTCATTGAGGATCACACTGGAATTTTTACATTTTTAGAGGATGATCTATTTTTAATGGAAGATTTCATTTATATGACCATGCAAATGAAGAAAGTAAGCCAGTTCGTAACTGTTTGCGAATTTATATCTTTACTGACTCCTTTGTTTGAATTTTCATATTTTGATAATATGGGTACGTACAGTTCGTACTCGGTGGAGTTAACAACTTGGGATCCCAGAGAATATTCTTCTGTTCTATCGTTTGATTCATCAGTCTGGAGTTCTATTGCGGCACATTATTTCCTTTTTTGCAGCATCGACGATGATTCGTGGGCCCGATCTCTTTACTATTTGTCTCTAAACAGAAAAGATGGAGCTAGATTCAAAGTTATGTCTAGTAAATTGCCAAGAGCCTTCAAAACTAGCTCTTCAGCTTTGTATGAAAAATACGTGGATTACGACATGATGCATACAATTAATCGAATTTTACACATTCAAGAACGACTGAACGTTCATTTATATCCGTCTCATCTCGAAATTTATCTTAATATTGAATTAGATGACGATGATTTTGTAATTTTCGATTACGTAGATAACAGTGGTGGATGGAGCGATCAACGAGATAAAAATATGTGTTTTAATATAACTACGAGCAAGATAAAGAAAGTTATAATGGATATGGCTCACGAATTCCATCAATACGTGTGATACGATCTGTGTGATTAATATATTTTTATACAGAAAGGCAGTTTATAAAATAACATAATTTGTTATTTGTTAGGTATGTGATTTACATGTTCTATTTTGTATGTTTTTGTGTGTTATATTATATTTTATTATACCTAATAAAATATACACAAAAATTTATGTTGTTTTTCAACTTATCTCTTCACACTCTAAGGAACTGTGAATCTAAAGCGTGTATTATGTCCTGACGCTACTCGTCTTCACACACACATTCACAGCGTGTTTTTACACTTGGTAACCACAAGTAAAGTGCGCGTCGCTTCGTGAGGTAAAAATACAGTAAAGATAAACTACGATAACATGGCTCGCCCCTCCAAATTACTGTTTCAATGTGTGTAGTCACATCCTTACTAAAGAGTTTGTATGTGGTTGTAAGTACTCGCAATATCTCACTGATTACCAGATTTGTTGGTCAACTAATTATAACTAACCGATCGCGCAAGACAACGCACGTGTCGTTTTCATAGAGTACGTCAGTGCAGCTCCACAATAATAATAATGAGCGATTAATGACGCCACTAGTCGAGCAACACATCCGTGATTGGTTTTTGTTTGACGACCGTCTCATTACGTACACATGCGTTGTGAGTCTTGGTGGCGCTTTGTAAATACTTTCAAACGTTTTGAATTTTGGAGGGGCGGGGCATATTATCTTAGTTAATCTCTACCTAGAGCTCCTGCGCTTACACACGCGTGGTTAGAACAGTCAGCGATTAAGGGGGATGCGCTAAGGTAGCCCCCGAAATTCAAATTTTATTACGTTTTTTTGCAATTTGCAGGTCAGTAAGAGGTTGTATGTTGATCTAAATTTTTTTTTTTTTTTTTTTTTTTTTTTTTTTTTTTTTTTTGATGAACTTAGAGAGTTGTAATGCTGATTTTAATGATTATAATTCTGTAAAGCCATATTTGTTATGGGCGCGAATCATATTTAGATCAATATACAACCTGTTACTGACCTGCAAACTGCAAAAAATGTAAGAAAATTTGAATTTCGCGGGCTACCTTAGCGCATCCCGCTTAACTATTAATATATGTGTCTCTTTTACTTACACGGGACCTACAATGTTGTTTACGAAATTCGTTGCTTTCTCGTTGGCGGTGGGACAGGTCCTAGGCCTATAGCTTCTGCTGATACGAGAGAACTCAAACTCCAACCAAAGCATTTATTTCAAAGAAATCAATTACAGGCACTTTTGAATTGTCAAGGGGTCGGTCAGTCAGAGAGATGAAGCTAGTCGCCTATTCAAAAGCGTAGTAGGTTCCTATGGAGAAGACCGGACACTCTTTTAGGTTCTTCTCTTCCTTTTGAGAGGAACATGTACGAGTACTTATCAAAAAATCTTCTAGTGATTCTAACGAGATGTAATTAAAATTGTCTACGTAAAGCCGAGCCAGCTAGTATAAACTAGATAAAAATGAAATAGCCTTTATTATTCTTTAATTACACGGCGTTCAGTTCATTAAATTATCATTTGCAGCATAATATTATTGAACAAGGGAAAAGAGAACCTTTATATATAAAAAAACAAAACATTCTTGGCTGCATGAAATACTGAAAACCAGATTATGGAATTGTTTTGTGTCAAATTGGATATAATTTGAAAAAGTACAAATTGTTCACGGACTTTTATTGCTGACCATAAGATCATGAAACACACAGTTTCTATTAATTCTAAAATAATTAATCATTGATTTGTAACACAGTATAAATAACCCTGCGTACTAACCTGGTACATATGACCGCTAGCTATCAATATATGAGAAAATAATGACGTCTGGTTCAGAGCGTTCATAATGGTCTAGACAAGGTATTTTAAGAGCTTTACTGCTCGTTCAAGAGTTCAATGCTACATAATGGCCTCTAATCTTGTAAACGTGGGGTGCGTGTACAAGATTAGAGGCCAGTCTAGTTTTACGGAACAGCCTATGGCCTGACTGTTAGGCTGAGGCTACAGTAGGCAGCGATTTGCGACGCGACTGGAAGAGCGAAACGAGATAAACATGGTATGGCTACATTATAAGCCAAAATCCGGCGTATATTCGGCGATGATGTGGCTTTTCGCTGATATGTTGATGTAGCCGATGCCGTGATTACAGTAATGTTGTTCCGATCGCATGAAGAAATCAAAGATCGCTAGTAATATTTGATGTACGGTGTAGCCATATACGTGAGCATTCATTTATTTGTTTTAATTGCTCATGTGTCGCAGGTCGCGTCGCAGTCTAATGTAGCCTCAGCCTTATAGGGACAATAACCGAGAGCGATACTTATAGTATGGTAGTTTAGTATAGTTGTATACAAGTCGCGTAGCAGTCGTAGCGGATCGGTTGAGTGCTACGAACTTCTGACGTAGCAGCGTAGCAAACGCGTAGGCAGCAGACTACGCGGTTACTACTGTAACTGTAACAGTATACTATGTATTTAATTAATTAAGGATTTAATAATAAATATTTATTTTCAAGTAATATGGGACTCATAACTTAAGTAACAATTTATTTTCAAATTATGTTAGTGATATTTACAAAACATACCACAACAACAAAAACAACAAGTACCAAGTTCTTAAATAAGTACGTTCCTATTAGCAGGTACATGCAGCTGATTTAAAAAGTATATGATATCAATTCAGTTTGCTAGCAATGATACCAAGGAGACTGTCGGAGCTGCCACGCACTCTGCGCAACAGGGATGCTGCACGCTTGCGTCTGATCGCAGCGAAGTCAGTCTGCGCATCCGCGAACATACCCGAGGCACTACAAAAGCGTGCATTTTTGGTTTTGCAAAATATTTTTGTGTTTCTCAGTAGAATGTTGGAAGCCAAGCTAAACGCGTACCGTTTAGCTTGGCTTCCGACATTCTTAACTAAAATTCGCAGCGCAGTTAGTCGATTTTTCTGTCTAGCGCGGAATTATTAGGAGCTATATGTATAGTAACTTTTGTCTTTGACTTATTTGTATTACAAAAGTGGAAAAATCTCACTCATACTTATTTAATTCTCTTAACATCAGCTAAAACCATTAACACAGATACGTGCGTCTTATAGTAGAATATTAAAGCCGCACAATACAAAATGTGACGTAATATCTCCAGCGATCATCGTAACAATAAGTTCTTGTTACTTTCCACCGTCAGTCAGGCGCAGACGACTTTATTCGAAGATAATGTTACAATTAAGTTGGAGACAAAGGAGAGCATGTCAGTGTAAGGCGCGTGGTGGCTTGGCGGGCCGGCGGCATCATCTGCGGGGTAGGTGAGGGGGTGGGGGTGCTTGCGGGGGCCGGGGACAGAGCCCTGAGTGCGCACGCAGCCTCGGCCCGGCCGCGAGCAACAGTCTGCTCGCGTGAGCCGCGGCTCGCGACTCGGCCAGACCACGCCGCGGTATCATGTCCCATGGTAAGCACTAACCATCACCACGACCCCGTCACTCTACCCACAACTCTTGAAGTCTTGAAACCCCCACCCTTCACTATACTGTCAGAAATCAACGCCCCCTCACACTTTTCAGTCATCATTCCATGATTCCCACTCATGTTTTTATTATTTATTTACGCTGTTCTCGTAGGGAATGGACAAATTTCAAATTAATGAATTATTGCCGTGGGCCGTAATAGTCTCTTTTATGTGAAAATGTGGTGATATTAGGGAAATTTTAATGTCGTTTTATTTCATTGGAATGAATAAGCCGAGGGCACCTGCGTCCATTAGCAACAATAGAATTGAAAGCATGAAAGGCTTATTGTTGTAATTTAGATATTTTTATCGGCTGTATTAACGGTGTGTTAAATTATTCGTGTTATAAATGAAAGAATCATCGTGGAAGTTAAGAAAAGTGATTTGAGAAATAAGTTTGCTGAGGACGTTCGGTGAGTACTTAATTTTTAGTAAGGTTAGTAACTAATTAGTAAAATTAAATTGTGAAATTATATCAGTACAGACACCAATAAAATTTTAATACTTTCTAACACATGATAGCTGTTTTATACCTAAGCAAATTAATTTATTTAAACACAATTTTGTGTTATTAAAGTTGAACGTAAATATTAAAAACCAATTTAAAACGCAACACCTTTGTATGTATACCTATCACATCACATCACACTAAGATTATAAAGGCGAAAGCTTGTGAGTGTGTGTGTGTGTGTTTGTTACTTCTTCACGCTCAAACGGCTGGACCAATTTTGATAAAATTTTGTATGGAGGTAGCTGACACCCTGGAAAGTATCCTATGTCTTACATAGGATACTTTTTATCCCGATATTCCCACGGGATCGAACCTTACGCGGGTTAAACCGCGGGGCGCAGCTAGTATGTAATAAAGTATTCACTATTCTGGAAAACTGTTTCTCTAGTTCTAAATGTAATGTTTGCTAGTACATAAAACTTTATAACTGCAATATGTACAGTGGCTGCGTACTGAATCACATATCAACCTCTGGGTTTTAAAAGCCCATTGATATAAAGTTGTTTTTCTATGGTCTAACTCGAACTGCCTCGATGGACTGCCTCGTTCGTCTAGAGGTCGCAAGCGCGACTGCTGAGCATGTGGTCCTGGGTTCGATTCCCAGGTCGGGCAAAGTGTTATTGGGATTTTCCATTAGGAATTCCTCAGTAGCAGCCTGGAGTCTAGATTTGTGCCCGGTTACACATGGGACTTAAACATAACCGGCGAAATGTGGGTGTACTATAGGTACACCTCTGCCTAACCCTTCAGGGATTACAGGCATGATGTTATGTTATGTTAACTCGAATAGGAAAGTAACTATTTAATACTTTAATCGAGTTTTAAGGATTCGATGGTCAGTATTGTGTTTAAATTATAATTCAGAAAGCGCCTACCAATTTTGTCAATTGGCATATTTATGTGGGTGGAAATATCAACTATGGATTACTCCAATATCATCAAAAACTCCGTTCTCTGTGGGTTTCATCGAGAATTGCCGGTCGTCTCGCCAAACTTTTGTAATAACGAGTATGTAAGCTCGATACAGAATTAAAAGTTTTCGAGAGTTCTTTCTGAGTACGTAGCGTAGGCAACGCTTTCTGTAATTCTTTTTGTATTTTTGATCAAAAATCAAAATATTTTATTTCACATAGGCCTACATGGGCACTTATGAAACGTCAGAAGCTAGGTGCACGGTTCCAATTGGTCGTTTCCTATGGAGAAGCAGGCAAGTAACTTCACGGTTACTCTTTTAAAAATAAAATGGCTTTTTATGTTTTCAAACCACACCAGCGTTAATAGGTATGAGAGGACAGTGTAGACTCGTCAAAAGTACGAGGTATAAGTACCTCGTACTTTTGACGAGTCTACACTGTCCTCTCATACACACAAAATAGAAAATGGTCTACAAATCTACAGTCTATTAAGCCTACAACGTTACAACATTAAACAAAAAACGATATAAAATATTATTAAAATAATAACAGTTAGAACCTTGTTTAAATTAACATTGTAGGTATATAATGTCAAATAAAAAAAGACTATATCAAGGAAGTATGTAAAAAAAAAACATCGTAATTTGGGAGCAGTTAATAGACATTTACATATTTTTGCCGTAAATGAGGTACCAGGGAAGCCACATGTGCAGAAGGAATTAATGCCAAACTTCCTTGTGTTCAACGTAGTCTTTAATCCTATAATATGCTTTTTTTGATGTCGGTAGATGTCAGTAACCAAGAACTATTCGGTACACAAAATAAGTTATTGTTCGATTATTGGCCAAGGTAGCTCCAGGTTATCATCTGCCTAGCCTTTTCCCAACTATGTTGGAGTCGGCTTCCAGTCTAACCGAATGCAGCTGAGTATCGGTATTTTACATGGAGCAACTACCTATCTGACCTCCACAACCAAGTTACTAGATAATACGATACCCTTTGGTAAGACTGGTTTTCAGATTTTCGGGCTTCTGACGACCCGTAACGACTGTCAAAGATCCACAAATGACAGCTGAGACCAACGACTTAACGTGCTTTCCGACGCACGGAGGGGTCTTGGTATGTAGAGATGGTCACCTATCCACGGACCAACCGAGGCAAGCGCATCTTAACCTGATCGATCGACCCGTGCAGCTGTTATTACTAACGGCCGATTCCTATTATTTACGGACCATCGCTGGTTAATATTAAGACTCTTGTGTCTTTACCAATAATGAAGCCTCATAGCTTTGCAAAGTAGACTCTCCCATAAGGAAGTAGCTATCATAGGTAAAATTTGCTTACAAATCTATATAGATGCCCAGTTTGGCAATAAAAAAAGGCTACCATTGGTAAGCAAAATGATTCGGTTTTGTTTATACTCGTAGGAACCGAACCACAAACCCCACCACCAGGTAACTCCAGGTACTGGAGTATTAATATGGTACCCAGTTTTACATAGAAATTGCGAGTGTAATCATGTACACTGAGCGAATAAAGTACCTACAGAGTGTCAGAAACAACACCTCCATTGTTCGGTGTGGGTTCAAAAGTTTACAATTTGATTCTAACCGCATATTACATTACGCGATCAAATGAGCTTACCGAGCCGAAGGCGGTAACATGTGGTTTTCGACAAAGTAGACCGCTTTGTAAAGGATCGTGTTATGAGTATGACCAGCATCGTTATTACTTAAGCCTGCTAATAACAATGGCCTATTCTAGAAAATCCGTTCTGTGTAGTGCCGGACGTGAATAATAGCACAATCTATATCAGAAATCAATAGCAGAAAATTTTCCCGTGGGTGTCGTAAAAGGCGACTAAGGGCCTTACTAGAGAATAGGCAGCAGGGTTCTCTATGCACTTTAACACCATACTGCTATCGCCAACCCGCCTTGCCAAGCATGGGCATTATGGCAACCCCCTCCCCCCCCGCGCTATGCATATGGGGAAGCCTATGTCCAGCGGTGTACGTCTTTCGGCTGAAATGATGATTATGATTCTAGAAAATTACTGTGTCTACGATGTGATAGTAAAGCAGAAACTTTATAACCCTCCATTGAACTACACTTTCTGGGATTAGAAAGAATATTCATAATATGAAACCGGCCAATCGTCGGACCACGCACAATGAAGGGTTCCGTAGTTGGGATGAGTTTATCCCAAAAACAAACTTTGTAGTTGAATAACATGTTTTCCCATACATCGATATAAGTCACGGTCAATGTTCCAACTGCAAATGTAAGTTGGACGACTGTTACTCGGTAACTTGTAAAGCCTACTTAACTGTGATAGTTTTCCTTTTAATTTCGTTATAATATATATACTACTGCCATGTTTTTTTTCACATATCCTAAAAATAGCACTTTAAAGCTTAATATTACGCAAACGGAATCGAATAATATTTTTGAACGGCCTATCCAACGATACACCATGGGATAGAAAAGAAAAAAATATATCATCCCCACTTACTGTGCAAGGGAGGTACCCTAAAAAATATTTTTATAAGATTTTATTTTACCTCTTGTCAGCGTGATTAATATGTACACCATTGCTAAATTACAGCTTTCTAGTACTAAGAGTCTCTAAGCTAAGCTTGGGATAGACAGACGGATATGGCGAAACTATAAGGATTCCTTTTTGACTACGGAACCCTAGAATCGTAATTCTAGGTACCTGTACTATATTATTTATATCATCACAGTCATTGTCGAATAAGTCCACAAAGCCTATTTTGCCATATGAGTCTCGATATCTAAGGATTAGGTTTTTGGTAGCACGTCATCCCAATATTATTACCTATTTACAAATACCCAATTACACGGCACCTCATATACGAGCCGGTAACATAGTAAATCGTGTTACTGCAAATTGCATGCCATATAATCTTGGACCAGCTATCCGTCTCCTCATAAGTTCTAGAAGCTTCGTATGAACAGAGTTTAACAGTACATACAAGGCTTACGGGGATGGGCAACAACTATTGACCTGATATAATGTGCGTATAATTTGTGTAGAGTAAATATTTTCTTGCTTTTCTATTATAAGGTATTTATAAGACGATGCTAAACTTCAGAAGTGTGACGACAACATCTACATTATATTGCACAATGTTCTGTATTATTTTGTTTCGCTGATTATTAATATACATACATGAACTATCTTCCGACTGCCTCGTTGGTCTAGTGGTGGCAAGCGCTACTGTTGAGCATAAGGTCAGAGGTTCGATTCCCAGGTCGGGTAAGGTTTTATTGGGATTTTCCATTAGGAATTTCTCAGTAGCAGCCCGGAGTCTGGATTTGTGCCCGGTTGATGGCAATAGGCTCGCCCCCTATTACATGGGACTTAAACATAACTGGCGAAATGTAGGTGTACTATAGGTACACCTCTGCCTAACCCTTCGAGGATTACGGGCGTGATGTTATGTTAAACTATCTTTACACGCAGAAGACACATTTATGTTTAAATTTTCCGTAATCATATGCTTTCGTGATTTTACAAGCAAGGGTTGTGTTTATTTGCATTGAGACAGCGAAAGTAAGAGATACATTTTGTTTTCTATATAAATTTTCCATTTTTATTTTTCAATAATTTGCTGTCACAGCTTTAAATAATATTTGAGCAACTCCATTTGCAGTTAACACAGCTAGTCATATGATAAAGTTAAAGTGCCTAATGGCATAATAACGATCGGTCGATTTCTGTGTAGTATCATCAAAAACGGTAAATAGTGTCATCGAACTTTAGGTTTAGGTTACGCAAACTATCAAGTCGTTACCAAGTAAATATTGAAGTAGTTATACGAATATTCTAGTGGCCATTGCGAAATGCAAGAAATGTGTAGTTTTATCCAAAAGCATTTACATAATTGCCACAGACTTCAGCGTTAGCATCTGTTGCAGTGCTGCTCAAAATAAATTTCTTATAAAGTGTAGCACAAAATAATAATACGTTGCACTATCTGCATCTCCATTGTAAGCACGTATTTGTGGCTATAGTAATCGTAAGCTAGGTAACGGGTTTGAATTCCATGTTGGACAATAGTCATAAGATTTTACAGATAACAAGCTGTTACCACCTTTGCTGGCTCACTTTTCGAAGAATAAACTTGCATAGGATCCTTTTATTTATTTATTTAATTATTTATGTACACAGTAAAATACAGAGAGATACGACATAATATAATATATTTCTATTAAAATATGTTTATAGCGAATGCAATTGATAAAAAAAAAACCACACACAAACGGAGACTACCAAGATAGGTTACAGTCAAAAAAATATTTTCATTTCGTTAGGAGAGCTTTTGTTTTTTAATTTCGCTGCCGTAATGAAATCTGTATAGAACGCTAGTATTTTTACCTTGCTAGTACAAAAATGCACTGCCCTCACTTCAGTGACCAACAGACCATGAATTGCGAATGGCGCTCAATTTTTGACCACCGGTTTTTGATTTTTGCTCACCTAAAAGTCATCGGTAGAAATCACGTTACGAGTGATTTCAACGAGAATTCGGTATTTCAGATTGATGAATATTAGGTTAAAAGACGACTAGACATTTTTAAGTCTATATAAAAGCACGAACAAAAAAAAATACGTTAAAACTTAATCATTATTCAGTAGAAAACGTTGTACAGTCAGCCTTAAAAAAATGAGACAATAATTTAGTTTCAAAGTCGTTTTGCGGAGGGAACTTTCAAATTCCTCTATACCATTTGGAAGATTATGAACTCCTTTGTTGTTAATCGATTTGTTACTCATCCACAGTCGATTACAAAGAATCATTATGAATTTACAGTGTTATTTAATTTTATAAATAATTTACGCATGGTACTTTTTGTGTGAGTGCTCTCTAGTATCGGTTTTGTTAGTGCACCTTTGAAAACAGACTGCATCAATCTAAAGCTAGGGCTTTAGATTGATGCAGTCTGTTTTCAAAGCCCTAGCTTTAGATTGATGCAGTCTGTTTTCAAAGGTAAAGGTAAATATAGACAGTCCATGTAGCAATATGTTGTAGGCAACATATTGCTACATGGACTGTCTATATTTCACGATACTGTTTCAGTCACTTCGCATTTGAATATAAATGACGTACTTGGTAGTACAGTGCTGACAACTTCTCATACCTCGAATCTATTTAATCATTTTGGAAACATTGATTTACCCTTTTGAACAAAAGGAAAACAAACTTACAATATAACTCTCTCTTCTGTGTACACGAAAGATGAATAAAATTGTAACATACCAAGGCTTCATATTTGATCCGGCGTTAAATGTTCATCGGTTTTGCTAACGTCATACAGTGCAGTATCGCTTCTTCGATTTCTTGGCGGGTTCAATGTATCTTTCGCTCTGCGAACCGCGTTTACCATGTACATTTGATATGACTGCGTATTTGTCAATGGAGTAAGATATTTTATTTATTTATTTAAGATACGTAAACACATAACGGATTTAAAGAAATCTAAGGCATTACAGTATAATTTTAATAAAACATAATAAAAAATAGAACACGAGAAATTGACTAGATTGACACAATAAGAAACAATGTAAAGATAAAAATAACAAACTCCAGTCACCAATCCTTCAGGCAGGTTTGGGGATTAGTATAATTTTACGTTTGACCATTTTTTTTTCAGGCTGGCCTATTTAAGCATTTTTACAGCCTATATCAACCTTACTGGACAATTAAAGTAAGCTCAGCCAGATTCAAACTTTATGGCGACTCGGGAACATGAGGCGAGTCGCTGCGAAGTAAAAAATTCACGTGTCAGCGGGGGTAAGGGGTGTGGTACTACGCAGCGAGAGTGCACTTCAGAGCCGCCATCAAGTTTGAATCGAGCTGTACCTAATCTAATAATAACAACAATCTACAACTTTTTATTATAGTCAAATAGTCAATAGTCAGATTATTTTCACTTTTGAACATCAAAATTAAAAAGAAAATAGAATTGATTCTAGGAGAGGTCCAAAGGGTAGCTTCGTATGGAGAAGAATGGACAAGAAACTCCACCGTTACCCTTTTAAAAATGTTTTACAATATTTTGTTTCAGTAAGCAGGTACATTAATTATATGATTATATGTGAAGACGATGCACCTAGAATAAAATTACTATACCACAATAGGTAAAAATAATTAAAAATGAAGCAATTAAAAGTAACTTAATTATGAGATAGATACACATGGTGATCACATATTTACAAACATCGTAAAAGTATATGTTTTCCTAAAAAATTTAAAATAATAAGTCAGTGTGTGAGTTTAGGTAACCACAGAATGTAAAATCAATGTCATAAAAATAAAAAATTATACAATTATAATAGCAACCGGTTTGATTTTGTCTAGTTAGTAGTCACGGCAAACATCTATCCATCTCCCGGCAAACAAGTCACACTCCGGTGTTGTCAGGAGAGCATTCAACATCATGAGCATACACGAGAGGCGAGTTAGCTCGTACCACTGTGCGTTATGAAGGTACGGCCAATAACGGGTGTCTTCGCGACCTCAGTTGGTGTTTGGGCACAACAGAAACAAAAAGCCTCAGCAAACGAATGAGCCACAAGTTCGGGACAATCGGACTTACCGCGCATAATACGGCAAGCTATGATAAGAAAGAAGTAATTACGCCTGATTTCCAGAGAATTAAAATTTAGTACGCCGAGTACGAATTTTGTCGGATATAGAAAAGGTTAGTATCCAAAGAGTTTTTGTAAAGAAATCTAAGAAAAGCCTTCTGTACTTTCTCAAGGCGTAAGAGCTCATAAAGGGATTCCAAATCACTGCAGCTGATTCTAGCTTATTCCTGACTACGGTCATGTAAACTAGTTTAGTGGCTAGTGGGTTGGTAAAGTCTCGCGTATCCCTAATACCAAAGCCTAGTTTCCGGTACGAATCGGTAGCGAGTGCTCATGTGTTCGTGAAAATTAAGTTTCGTGTCAAATAGTACTCCGAGATCTTTGACAGAATCGACATGAACTATTAATTCCTCTCCTAAGAAGTATTGACTATGCCGGGGATTATGTGTACGACTGAAAGACATAAGACTGCAATTAGCAGTGTTATAAAGCAACTTGTTTTTAACACTCCATTGAAAGACAGAGTTAATGTCCTTATAGAGGTATGAGGAACAGGGTGTAAAGTTCACTCATCCTCCATAGAAAAGGGAGGATCCTCCGACAAGACGGGTGTTGTGTCTGGTGGGCAACTGCCCAACGATTTATGTCGGGACGTTGTATATTTACTTAGTCGCGCGGTAAACTCTGCTTGCGCGATGCAGGATTTTTGCGTAACATCAGTATGACGCGTAGTTCGCATGTGGCGATGTTGATGCCGCCACATCCTCAGTAAAATCAGTATCTTCCTTCACGCCATATACCTATTTGAGGTCATCAGCGTAAATTAAGCACTTGATATGTTTGAGAACTTTCTAAAGATGGATGAGCATTGAGCAAGCTGTTTATATGTTGCCAAAAGGCACGGTGGTCACGTTCAAGTTTATTTTGAATGGTCTGATTGTATTCGTCGTGGGCAAGAGGAACTCTTTTCTTACATTAAGACAAGAGAAATGGTTGTACAGGTCATGATTTTTAGATGACTTCCATTTACGGTGCAGCTTTAAATTTAATGGCACTAATTAATTCTGAGGAGAAACAAACTAGATAACACCTACATGGCTTCTTCAACCTGTGTTTTTGGGTACACATTCAACAAATATGCTATACATGGTATTATAGAAATATTTTACAGCCGTGTCGACATCACAAGCAAAGCCATGTTTCTTCCAAAATAAGTTTATATATGGCTTCGTAACTCAATTCGGAAAAGAGATATGTGTATGTAGGTTTATCTCCAACTATCTCCTTAAGAGGATCTATCACTTTAAGAAGCTTATCTGTCGCAGCTTTACTAGGCCAATTCCGATAGGAAATCTGTAGACGGCGGAAATCAATCAACGATTTGACAACGACGATATTGTTTTGTTACAAACTCGTAGCTAGTAGCGAATTACTCTCACCTACGGCGTAGCCTTATGCTACGACTCGACGTGGCCATGACGCTACGACGTAATTAGTTTAAGCCGGTTTTGAGAGATCATCTAAAATATTATTTTTTTGTATGATATATGGAAAGTCTAAATAAGATATTTGGATTCGTCTTGAATTTAAAACAATCATTAATATTCATTTGTCGGTGGCACAGAAATAAAATGAAATGTCAAAACTTCGCAAGAGAAAGAGAATTAATTAATAAAACAAGTTTCGTCTGGCTTATATAACAAGCGCCAAAGGGTTAATACTAGAAATAGTAACCCAAAAAGGTTCGTTTAACGTAGGGAGAGAATCTAATTGAAAAAAAAAACTTTTCCAATTAAAGAGGGCTGATTAGCCCTGACAAATTACTGCTAAACCGCTGCTTCTTCTACAACATTAAGGGATTGTAATCAAAATATGTAGTATTAAAGGATTGTAGAATAAAATGACTATTTATTAATACAAAGGATAACTCAGTTGCCATCCTCAAATCATTAATCGTCGTAAAATTAACACTCACAGAAAACTATCATACCGTTGTTTTTAGAATTTATCATATTCATACCTATTTTATAGGTCAATGACAATTTTATTGCTATCCTCAGACAGACAACATTTTGATTTCGAGTATTGAAAGTCGCCAGGAGACCAATAACCGGCGCTACGGTAATAGGCATACGGACAAATCTTTAGGGGACAATTCAAGTTCCGAATGTGTGTAATAGGAAACTCCAATTAAACTTTTTAGCTGAAACGAAATTCTGCAACGGTGGCGTATTTTGTGGTATTCGTAGTACCGTCTTAAACAGAACTCACATCAGAGTCAAATAAGTTGTTTCAGACAAGACATTTCAGAAAGTCCAAACTTTGAAAGTGATACAGCAGCACAGTTTCGTCTTCGGTCAAAACAGATTTTTTATCGATTCTCTACAACTTTGATTCTGGGACGTTTTGCCAAGGGTTTTTGTGCATCATTGTTTTCATTAATATAGTCTGTCTTAAGACAGTCTTGACAAATGTGGTTTGCCCTCCACCTAATACCTGGTTCACAAAGAGTGAGTTTACTGTACGTAAGCGCCGTAAGCGAAAGAGCGGAACCACCTAATACAAGCAAATCTTTGCTTAAAAGGTAACTCCAAACATAGCAATGTAATTTACATAACTTGATGAAATAGAGATTTTTATTTTTTATTTATTTACGTAAGAATTGGGCGTTAGTTACTGCTGTACAACCACTCGAAGTGTTAGACTACATCAGTTTCGTCATACGAGTAAAAATGCGAGTAACTGTCTACTGTCTGCGTGACAGCTCGCATTGTGTAAACTTGGCATGAGGAGGTTCATCTTGAGAAGTGATTGACCGATTGTAGGCAGGGAGGTGGGGTAAGGAGGGTGGTGGATAAGCCTGGGTATCGGATTCCTGGATATTCACAATCGCTGTGAATGACGCCGTTACGCTTTATCTAAAGCTTGGTCTTAACTCAGCTTCGTATAAAAGTAACGTTGAAATTTAAGATACAGAACGAAATTGAATGCTTTTATGTTTATTTTATTACTGAAAATGTAATGGTACTTAAGCTATGTTGTGACATGCAATACTGGTATGTGTAAGCTTATTTATTTAAACTTCTCGCACACAATTAGGTACAAAGGCGGACTTAATGCCTTAGGCATTCTCTATCAGTCAACTAAGGGTGGTGAAGAGATAAGTTGGCGGGTGCTCTGATTGAGAGGAAATAATAATATTAAAAAATATTAAATTATAACATAACTAATTATAAATAAAACAGGTGTACAAGTACATAAATAGGTTATTGGTCTTCTTTATTCTTGTGTCACATATTTTTCTACCTTAGTGAGTAGTAGTACTATACGAGTCGCCATGACATTGCTTTTGGCTCGGCAATGTCATGGCTATAGTAGTAAGCCATGTTTTAATTTTTCACCTTTATAGTCGCTTTTTCGGTAGGTTACCTAAATCCTGATATTATATTATATACTTTTGATAACGATTTTCCATATAAACAATCACAGTTAACCATACATTTGTATGATAATATTATCGTACTATAATCACCAATCGTCCTCGTTGAGCGTAGCATAGCAGTGTTTTATTGACCGTTCCATGGTAATAAATGGTGAGAGTCCATGGTTTTATACCCTTATTACGATTCTATGGGGAGAGTCCTTGTTCGAAGCATTTGTCAGTACGATTAATTAAAAATTAAATCCGGGAATAATAAAATACGCCTGTATATAATTAAAACCGTCAAGTGCGTGTTGGACCACCCACAATGAAGAGTTCCATAGTTGGGATGAACTTATCTCAAGACCAAACTTAACATTGTACTTGAAAAACATGTTCTCCATACATTCCAACTGCAAATGTAAGTTGGTCGAGTATTACTCGTTATCTTGTAAAGCCTACTTAGCTGTGGTAATTTTCCTTTTAACTTGATTATATATGCTATTGCCGTGATTTGTTTCACATATCCAAAAACAACTATTTAGTTGGCAGGGGGGGACACTTGACTCTAACCAAAATGAGCACTTTAAAGCTTAATATTTAGCAAACGGATCCCTGAAATAAAAAATGGCGTTCACACACTCACAATATTTTTGAGCAACCTTTCCAATGACACCCCACACAATGGGATAGATGAGACAAAAAATAAACATCCACACTTTACTTGTAAGAGCGGTACCCAAAAAAAAAATACATTTTGAGATTTTATTGTACCACTTCTAACACTTCATACCAAATAACAGCTTTCTTGTGCGAAACTATAAGGCTGGTTTTATTGTTACGGGTTTCGGCAGCGCCGTTGGAATGCGCGCGTTTGGAGATGTATGGGGTAGTAGTTGTGTTTCAAAGTCGCGCGCTTGAACAGCGCCATTCAGTAAACACGTGCTGTTCGCCGGCGCCGCTGAAGCATGCGCCGCTCGTGCGCTTCTACGGCCAGTATGCGTTTTAGTGTGACGCCGTTAAGACACGCCGTAAGCCGCCTCTAACCGCATTAACGTTTATATTGTACACGACTGTCTCACAGCAGCGGAACGCGCGGTACTAATCTCGTTTCACAGTTCACCGCTGTTCAAGCGCCCGCTGTTGACAGCACGCTGCCCATCAGCGCATCTAGCAGCGTGACCATAAAACCAGCCTAAGGGTTCCTTGTTGACCACGGGACCTTAAAAACTAATGAAGATTACGTTTGTAACATATGGTTCGATTAACAGTTTTTACAGTCAAAGATGAGTCTCAACCTTACAAGCGATCTATTTTGAGGAACAGATATTTATGGGCTAATATTATGCTGTAATGAAAGATTCCGATATTACGTCCAGCCCTTATGATCGAATCGAGGTCGTTATTATACCAATAATCGTTTAACCCGTCTCCAACGTCTCCAATTATCACCAACATTTATGGCAATAATCAAATGTTTTGTAATGTTTTTCTGTCCGAGTTAAATGGCTTACAACGATTATTTATAAGCCTATTATCAACAGGCAAACTGCCGTTAAAAGCGCTAACTATCCCAAAGGTCCGACGGCGGAAACCTTGGCTTGTAATTAAGACAGATTCATTTACATGCCTCCTTCAGTGATGAAACTAGATTATAAACGTGTTTTTGCGGCGATAAGTCCCCTCCTTGAGGAGTGGCTAGAGAGGCGCCCCTCACCTTCCGCCTGACGCAGGTCCTCACCGGACATGGATGTTTCGGCAGGTTCCTGTTCAGGATAAAGCGGGAGGAAACGCCCGGGTGTCACCACTGCGCACTGTGTGGATCGCCCGGAGGACACGGTGGAGTATACGGTGGAGGTCTGCCCGGTTTGAGCGGAGCACCGCCGTGTCCTCACGGAGGCGATCGGCGGCGGCGATCTCTCGCGTCCGGCCCTGGATCAGGCCATGGTTCGAAGCGAGAGTGCATGGGAGGCCGTCACCTCCTTCTGCGAAGCAGTAATGCTCGCGAAGGAGGAGGCGGAACGCGTGAGGGAGAGGCAGGGTTCGCGCCCTCACGCCCCTAGTCACCGCAGGAGACGCCCTGGGCGTCGGGAGTCGCAAGCCAATTTCCGGCCACCGTAGGCGCGGGCTTGCGGACGTTGAGCGATGGGTAGCTCGCCGTCCGATAAGGACCAGGCCCGGGTCGACGGTGCGTTGTGTTCCACGCGCGCCTCAAAGAGACGTCAGCACGAATTGACGGGGTCCATTAGGGCCAATGCCTGCCAGGGTTGCGAGTTTGTCCGAAAGGGATATCGTGGCCCTGGCAAACAGGCAAATGAAGGAACACGGGTGGGTTTTAGTCAGTAAAAGTCTGACACGCCCTCCCGCTCCGCCCAGAGCGGGAGAAGTTATTTGATAATTTCCCACCCAAAAAAAAAAAAAAGATTATAAACGTGTTTAGTTTGTACAAGTCTTGAAAGCATTATAAAGAACTTTACTTTCAGTACCTAACGAGTTGAAATGGGAGCAATTTGTTTCTTTTTTCATTCATTTAATTTGGAACTAAATTTTATTTTTAAAGTTAATATTACCTAACAGATATTAAGTTTCTATAAGTTTCGTCGCAAGCATATTTAATATACCTATTCAATTTCTAGTTCAATACAATTGGTTTCTTTTTTCACTGAATGAATAAAATACCATTAAATAAATGCAATCCATTGCTAAGAATAATTTATTTTAAACTATTTATTATCTTGTTTGTTTGACTAGTAATATCTTACTCAGATAAAACTCCGATTCATTTATCATATAACTTTGACTCCATTCGGTATCTTTGCCAAGATTTTCTGAGTAAAAGATAAAGTTTAAAATAAAATACTTTTTACGAAGAACACTCGTATCTTGGAGCCAAGTATCGCGATCGTAGCGTCCCAAGCGATTTGAAAGTTGTTTCGTCCGCAGGTGAATAAAGTTCTCACTGCAGTAAAACGACGGTTTACAAGGAAGCTTTTTACTTTTACAACTGAATCTCTACAAATATTTAAAGTGTTTAAAACGGGTAGTAAAAGGAGAAGTAAATACGTATCGTTTCTTTGCAGTGGATAAAAATAATACAATCAATGCATATCGCTCAATTAATTAAGTGAATTTTAAAAGAAAATAGATGAGTGAGTTTCTTGTGGAAATTCATAACTTAGGTCGAGAGCGTTCACAATTTTTGCTTTAACATGCTTCATATAGAGGTATTCGGCCATCCCACTAACACTAAACAAACAAACTATATATTGTGGTATCTAGTACCTTCACCTTCACAATATTTAATTAGTTTTATAGGCTTGTCGGTGACGGGCAAACAAACTTAGCAAAGGAATAGCTGCAAGATAAGTAGTTAGTAAAAGTACGAAAAAGATAATTATTTGTCCAAAATATGACTAGATAATAAACTCAAACCCAAAGCATTTATTTCAATTAAACCATTTACAGGCACTTTTGATTTGTCAAAGAGTCGGTCAGTTAGTCAAAACGTAGATCTCTATGGAGAAGAACAGGCAAGAAACTCCAAGGTCACTCTTTCAAATTCTTCTTATAATCAAGATATTACAAAATCCTGCGTACATTATTCTTGTCGCTTCTATATGTGAGAACAATGTAAAAACAAAATAATATATATTAAAAAAAAAAACAATTCAAAATATAAGATTAAAAGATTACTACATAAGCCCTGGCAGTTAAGAGATGACCAGCCTCAACTGACGGCGCCCGTTCACGAACATGACGCGTGGATCAGCACCATCCAGCTCAACCACTTTGTAGGGAACCGAATGATCCAACACACGCGCCACCATCAGCGAGACATTTAAGTGAGCATGACATACTCTCAACTGCCAGGCTTTTTGAAGTCAACATACATCATAACATAATAAACGGCTCCATAGTACGCACATTTACAAAATTGAAAAAATGCTTTTAAATTATACAAAAATATACTTGGGGGAGGCCTATGTCCACCAGTGGACGTTTTTCGGCTAGAATAATGATGATGAATATTATCATTATTGTATTTACTAACTAACTAACTATACAAATAAATACAAAAACAAAAGGACACTATAGTCGTCGAATTACACGTCCGCGTGGCTGTCATATTTATTAGTAACAAAAGATGTTTTTTTAGAACATTTTACGAGGTTTGGAGTGCAAGAAATCTCTTGCAAGTATCCGGAGAGATGCGACCGCGTCGTTCCAATTCGCTCGTTCGGCACTTGAGTCGTCCTCTGCGTTAGGTAACAAACGTTTTGTTTTATTTATCTAATTCACGATTGAAGGACAGAAATGAGTACTGTTTAAAAATATATTTTTTTACGCAATTTAAAGGCTTGGAAGATTCATTTTGTTATCAAAGCTTTTGCAGAATAGACAGCGTTAGTACTACATACGAGAGTATTTGACCTTCTTGATTTTACATGCTTTATTCGTTGTTTGTTTTTGTTTTTGTAGTAATAATAACCGCACCGGGGGGCGAGCCATCAGGTTAAGCTACGCTTGCCGGGTTGGTCCATTGATTGGTGATCGTCTTTTTTTATCTTATCTTTATTTATTTAGAGGCTTTTACCTTACTAAGGTACATCAGCCTCATCATACCCTAATCTAATTAATTATTACACGTAGTTATAATATTATTAATACAAATACGTAATTATAGTATATTATTGCATATGCGAGGGAGATAGTGATGTAGCAACCGTTTCATAAATCAGTTTCACTTCTCCCGAATTAGGTGTAGATTTAAGCCGAATTTACATTACGAAATTAGTGGCGTAAAATTAATGTCGCGACACTAATTTCATCAACAATTGTACGTGTAAACACCAAGTTTTACAATGCATGCATTAATTTTATAACACTAAAATAGTTTCGTGCCATGCGCAATTTTTTGGTAAAACTAATGTCGTGCAACTAATTTTACCGTGTAAACGCGACTCAAAACTAGTGTCACGAAAGCGCCTGTGCTGAGTGAACGTGTGATTGTGCAGGTTAAATGCGTCAAAAATGGCAAACAACGATGGACAGCCGAGAAAAATATAGATAACTTTTAACAGCCGAGTTCTCTAAGATTAAAAGTTCTATGTTAAGTTAACAACATTTAAAGCTTCGATGCTGACGGAGCCATAACCATAATCCCAGCTATACTGTTGATTTCACGACACTATTATTTTAACGAAACTAGTTACACAAGTACTGCAACAAGTTTCATGAAATTAGTTTCATTATGCATGACACTAATTTCGTAATGTAAATTCGGGTTGATATTTTAATGAAAGCCCCAACATCAAATATATTAACTTTAACTCCCGCATCACTATCTCCCTCTCTCTCCTGTTCTTTTCACATTCCATCAGCAAATGTACATCTTCGACTTTATTACACACTTGGCCTCGACTTTTTTCATTAGGTGTCCAAATTTCCTGGATGGATAATGAATGGAAAATATGACCAGAACGCCTCGGACAGCACGTTAAGCCGTTGGTCTCGACTGTCATTCGTGGATCTTTGACAGTCGTTAGCCTCAGAAGCCCAAAAGTCTGACAACCAGTCTTACCAAGGGGTATCGTATTACCCAGTTACTTGGTTGTGGAGGTCAGATAGGCAGTTGCTCCTTAAAATATTGGTATTCAGCTACATCCGGTTAAACTGGAAGCCGACCCTATAGTTGGGAAAAGACTGGGCAGATTGATTGATTTGTTTTTGTATTGCTGCTGAAAATCCTTCTATTTAGATTACTACAAAACTTAAATAGCTTTACAGGAACAAAATAATCTGCGGGTTACTGCAACTACGGTAACATAAAGTACCAATAAATGAAAGTTGAGTCCGAATAATTGAAAAGGATTCAATAGATACCCAGTTAATAGTCAATAAAATGGTCAGGAAAAGTCGTTCATTCGGTTCGCATACCGTAATTTTGGTGGAATTTATGACCCATAAATAAACATTAAGGACAGCAGGAATTTGGATATTGCGAGAAATGTTGAATAACTACAAATGGACTACAATATTTCGATGGAAATATATATAAAAACTTAGGTAATATATAATATATCTTTCTATCAAAATGTTGGAATACCTTTATTTTGACGAGGAATAATTAATATTTTGGTTATACTAGTATAATATGTCATCTACTTTGTTGAATATAGTACATACGACATTATCAGCTTATAATGTTGCCACTGCTAGGACACAGGCCTCCTCTCCGTGGGCCGTAATCTATCACGCGGGCCCAGTGAGGGTTGGTAGACGTCACTTGTTTTCGATTTTTTAGTTCTAGGAAATGCCGATTTCCTCACGATGTTTTCTTCGCCGCTTTGAGAGCAGTGCTGATAGATGAAATAATTTACACGAAGTAAACCGCCTGTCTGGGATCGAACCTACGACCTACGACTCGTAAGTCGCGTAAAAACCTCTGGACCACCACTGCTCTTGAATAACGTAAATATTAATAAATATAAGAAGTCTTTAAATTAAAATATCTGCCGCAGCGTACATACAAATATAATAGGTTGGGGAAAAAGAATGTTCGCATTTTTTAAGAAAATTCGAAACATATTTTATTATAGTTTATTTACATTTAACTAAAGTATGTAGGTACCATTTTGTTCGATAACTTTTTGCCATCTTGTAGGTAGGGACATGATCCCATTGCTATAGAAATTTTGGGACTTCTGATCAAAATACCGCGACAAGTGGTTTTGGCAGTCCTCTCGTGATGTTAACCTGACACTGCCTAAAGAATTCTGAAGAGACCGAAACAGGTGGAAATCTGAAGGTGCAAGGTCAGGACTATACGGCAGATGCATTAACACCTCCCAGCCAAACTCTCTTAATTTTTGCTGAGTGGCTAAAGATGTGTGAGGTCTAGCGTTATCATGATGAAAAACCACACCCCTTTGGCTTCTGTTGATTAATTCCGGCCGCTTTCTCTCAACTTCTTGCTTTAATCTCATCAGTTGTTCGCAGTAGAGTTCAGAATCGATGGTCCTGCCTTGTGGTAACAGCTCATAATGAATAATGCCCTTCCAATCCCACCACACACACAGTATCACTTTGTTGCGAGTTAACCCGGGTTTCGCCACAGTCTGTGAAGCCTGACCGGCCTTTGAGCACGACCTTTTTCGCACGTTCTTGTCGTACGTGATCCACTTTTCATCACCAGTTATCAGCTTCTTCAAAAATGGTTCGGTTTGATTACGTCGTAATAAAGAATCACAAATGAGTACACGGTTCATTAGGTTTCTTTCAGTGAGCTCGTGAGTAGAGAATACAATCCCGGGACTGTACTTGGCTAATCTCGGGATTTTCGGGATTGCCACAAACAAGTCTAGTTTGTATTCCGTAGTCCGTTGCGCCTTGAAAATAACCTTGCCTAGATTATTTTAATACATTGCGACAAAAAGCAACTCGTACAATACGTAGGTACCCACTATTTACTACACAGGTACAGTCCTAATAATATGTTTGTCGTAGAACTTAGAAGGGACTTCCCCACTCGGAATACTTTAATACAATACTCTTAAGGTAATTCCTCAACGAACCAACAGGGGAATCACCCGATCATCTCATATCATAATATTGTTGCGGGTATTTCCCGTCGGTCGGGGATTCCCTGTACGAAAGTATAAATATGCAAATCAGGTTTTATTTTTTTCATTTATTGTTCTGTGAGTGACGGGTTACGTAGGCTACGTCAGTGACGACGGGTTACGTAGGCTACGTCATTAAAATTTTAAAGTCAATTATCTGAAATGAAGTATTTCAAATGGCGGGAGACTTTGTTAGACCTACTTTGACCCTATCTTTGTCATCGCCACCTGATATTGCAAAATCTTATACATGTATAAAAACTGCTTATTCATATCTCCACATTGCTTATTAGGTTAGTACTAAAAGAAACTTAACCAACCATTCCTGGTTCCATAGGCTTAGCATGAGAACCGTAGAGAAGTGTTTTAAAGTAGATAAAAATTACGCTTCTGTGTAGACAGCTGACAGTTTTCTACGAAGAAAGATAGACAAGCGATTTCTATTCTACAATAGAGTAGAAATAGAAAGCATCATGCTAAGCCTGCTTTTAGAGTTTTAATTTTGTGTAATAAATGAAAATCACCAGTCTTTCAAAGAGCATGGGAGATGGGCTTCAAGTTAATCTTTGAGGATAATTGATGAAATTATTGTTGCTCTGCTATTATTACTAATATTCAGTTTGAAAAGCCTTATCAAATCCCCCTTAAAGTTTATACTTTAAGTTAGCAATTACCCATATTTATGGGTCTTGAGATACTTAGCTCAAGATACCATCTTGAGATACTTAGCTTAAGACACCATCTTGAGATACTTAGCTCAAGATACCATCTTGAGATACTTAGCCCAAGATACCATTTATTATTTTATGCCTAGTATCTTGAGATAATGCTTGTGAAGCATTGATGTCCCAATCACCCGTACAAAGGTAATGGGTAAAACTGTGACATTAGAAGGTCACTAGGCAACTTAGAGAGATTAGATGATAACTTATTGAAGACTTACTAGACTTACTTATTGTCTGGAGTCTTGACTGGGACCAACAGGCCATTGCATTATAAACATCACTGATCATAAATTTCTTTTTCTTTTTTTTTAAAAACGTTGCCCCACACTAGGAATTTCTCCTGTATCGTGGGTGCGTTTACAAACATTTAAACTCACATACACAAACAGCCAGACCCGGAACAACTACTTGTAGGTCATACAAATATTTGTTCCGTGCGGGAATCGAACCCGCGACAGGCAGCGCGGCAGTCAATCGCTTAACCACTGCGCCAACCGTGCCGTGCCGTAAATAAGAGCTCCATACCGTAATCATGTGAAATATATGGAGTAGGTGCCGATATTAACTATTTGCTGTCAATCAATTACCCATATTTATGGGTCTTAAGATACTTAGCTCAACATACCATCTTGAGATACTTAGCTCAAGACACCATCTTGAGATACTTAACTCAAGATACCATTTATTATTTTATGCCTAGTATCTTGAGATAATGCTTGTGAAGCATTGATGTCCCAATCACCCGTACAAAGGTAATGGGTAAAACTGTGACATTAGAAGGTCACTAGGCAACTTAGAGAGATTAGATAATAACTTATTGAAGACTTACTGGACTTACTTATTGTCTGAAGTCTTGACTGAGACCAACAGGCCATTGCATCACTGATCATAAATACTGTAGAGCTCCAGACCGTAATCATGTAAAATATATGGAGTTGGTGCCGATATTAACTATTTGCTGTCAATCAATTACCCATATTTATGGTTCTTGAGATACTTAGCTCAAGACACCATCTTGAGATACTTAGCTCAAGACACCGTCTTGAGATACTTAGCTCAAGGCACCGTCTTGAGTTACTTAGCTCAAGACACCGTCTTGAGATACTTAGCTCAAGACACCGTCTTGAGATACTTAACTCAAGATACCATTTATTATTTTATGCCTAGTATCTTGAGATAATGCTTGTGAAGCATTGATTTCCCAATCACCCGTACAAAGGTCAAGGTACAAAGGTAAAACTGTGACATTAGCAGGTCACTAGGCAACTTAGAGAGATTAGATAATAACTTATTGAAGACTTACTGGACTTACTTATTGTCTGGAGTCTTAACTGGGACCAACAGGTCATTGCATTATAAACATCACTGATCATAAATGCTGTAGAGCTCCAGACCATAATCATGTAAAATATATGGAGTAGGTGCCGATATTAACTATTTGCTGTCAATCAATTACCCATATTTATGGGTCTTGAGAGACACCATCTTGAGATACTTAGCTCAAGACACCGTCTTGAGATACTTAGCTCAAGATACCATCTTGAGATACTTAGCTCAAGACACCGTCTTGAGATACTTAGCTCAAGACACCGTCTTGAGATACTTAACTCAAGATACCATTTATTATTTTATGCCTAGTATCTTGAGATAATGCTTGTGAAGCATTGATGTCCCAATCACCCGTACAAAGGTAATGGGTAAAACTGTGACATTAGAAGGTCACTAGGCAACTTAGAGAGATTAGATAATAACTTATTGAAGACTTACTGGACTTACTTATTGTCTGGAGTCTTGACTGGGACCAACAGGCCATTGCATTATATAATACAAAAGTAATATACTGTGTGCTGTAGGTAATTATACTCGTATTATATATGTACAATGATATCCACGAACTCCTCCATTTTCGAACAGGCTCATTTCACGTCTAATACTATTTGCCAACCCCAATTCATTTTGTACTTGTACTTCAGGATCTGGGGATTTCATACTCTTGTTAATTTCCAGCTCTAACTTTTATAATTATAATTAATAATTTTTACAAGTCTAGTTTGTATTCCGTAGTCCGTCGCGCCTTGAAAATAACCTTGCCTAGATTATTTTAATACATTACGACAAAAAGCAACTCGTACAATACGTAGGTACCCACTATTTACTACACAGGTACAGTCCTAATAATATGTTTGTCGTAGAACTTAGAAGGGACTTCCCCACTCGGAATACTTTAATACAATACTCTTAAGGTAATTCCCCAACGAACCAACAGGGGAATCACCCAATCATCTCATGTCATAATATTGTTGCGAGTATTTCCCGTCGGTCGGGGATTCCCTGTACGAAAGTATAAATATGCAAATCAGGTTTTATTTTTTTCATTTATTGTTCTGTCAGTGACGGGTTACGTAGGCTACGTCAGTGACGACGGGTTACGTAGGCTACGTCATTAAAATTTAAAAGTCAATTATCTGAAATTAAGTATTTCAAATGGCGGGAGACTGTGTTAGACATAAAAAAGACAGTGATACGACATCAGTGTGGAGTTATTATTTAGTTGAGAAGGACGGGAATAGTGCTAAATGTAAGCGATGCCCAGCCATCCTCAAGACTTTGGGTGGATCAACTAAGGGATTACATACACATTTGTTATCAAAACATAACATCAAGGTTATATCAGCTTCAACAAGTCAAGATTCTGAAAATCTGAACACAGCACCGCCGCCAGCCAAGCGAAAGTTAGATAATTATTTTACTAAAAGTGCCGACGATAGCCTGGATGATATTTTGGCAAGAATGATTGCATTAGATGGATTTCCATTCAGTGTGAATAATTTTCTCAAATCAAATTGATTGAGAAAATTGCTCTTAGCAAAATACACGGATTTACCAAAGTCAGCCGTCACTGTTCGAAAACGTGTTATGAATTACAGTGAAAAAATCAGAAAGCAAGTAACTGCAGAATTAAAACATTTGAAAAGTGCAGGTGAAAGATTTAGTCTTTCTTTCGACGAGTGGACTTCAATTACCAATAAACGATACATGGCGGTCAACGTTCATTCATATAAAAAATTTTGGAACTTAGGACTTGTTCCTATTTACGATAGTATGACAGCTGAAAATTGTCTTCGTATATTGCAAGAGCGTCTAAGTAAATTTGATATTTCCCTAGAAACTGACATCGTGGCTATTGTAACCGATGGACCGAATGTTATGATAAAGGTAGGGCGGCTTATTTGCACTGAACAACAACTGTGTCTCGCACATGGTATCAATTTGGCGGTCTGTGATGTGCTTTATGAAAAACATAATAATTTGCAAGATAGGCCTACCTCAGATGATACTATAAATGAACCAGCTGTGACTGTTGATTATATGGACGACAGCGATGATGAACACCATTTAGAAGACTTAGACTGTCCAGAATCAGGTTTAATCGTAATGTCACAAAATGATCTTGCGCCAGAACACGTACCAGAGTTAACACAATATGAAAATATTAATGAGCTGATAAAGAAAATCCGCAAAGTTGTAGTGTATTTCAAAAGATCTCCATTGAAAAATAAAACAGTACTTCAAAAATATGTGAAAATTGAACATGGAAAAGAGTTGTCACTTCTTTTGGACTGTAAAACCAGGTGGAATAGTCTTTTAACAACGCTGGAGCGATTTTATCTTTTAAAAGCATGCATTCAAAAAGCTCTTATAGATCTCAATCATCCAATTCGTTTAGAAGATGTTGATTTTGAATTGGTAAATAAAATTGTTGATGTGCTGACCCCAATTAAATTGACAGTAGAAGCAATCTGTCGGCGAGATGCTAATTTATGCACAGCTGATGCCGCTTTGAAATTTCTTATAAAACAACTGTCTAGCAAAAACTCAGCACTTGCCAAAAAAATTAAAACATCCTTAGTGGAACGTATAAAGCAACGACGAAGTGATGATTTAACTGGCGTGTTAAATTATTTACAAAATCCACGAATGGATGTTGAAAATCAGTTATTATCGGATTTGGAATGGCACGACTTATTTCCAGTTCCGACACAGGCTTTAGTGAGGAAGCAAATAAAGAGTATTGTTAAAAGACTTAATAGTCGAGATTACACGGAAGAAGAAGCAAGGTCAGTATCACAAACAGATGATGAGCTAAGGTCAGAAACCTCCCAACCCCAATTGACATTAAAGGAAAAGTTACAACCAGCCCGTTGCTCCAACCAGCGTAGAAGCAACGAGCGTTTTCAGCTGCTGCTTATGTTGGCAATAAACTACGAAGCAGGCTCGGAAGTCAAACATTGGATGCTTTGATATTTCTGCGATTATATTTTCGAATTTCTAAATAGTTATTTTGTGCTGTTTTTTAATTTCTTGCAAAAGTATAGTATTTTTTCTTTTCTTATTATTATTCTGATTTGTGTTGTGCAAAGACATTTTTTTTTAATTACTCGTGTTTTTTTATCTTAGCCCAATTAGAAACCACATAGTCTAATCCCGGGATGAGCCCGGGATCCCGGGAAAAGGCTTCAAAATCCCGTAAGCAAGCCCGGGATTGAAAAACATGCTCGGGATTGTATTCTCTACTCGTGAGGTACCCAAATATCGAGCTTTTTTGTGGTCAATTCCCAGTTCTTCAGCTACGTCGTAACTACTGATATGCCGATCTTGCTCCACTTTTTCAAAAATGGCATCCATTTTATCCGTAATAGGGCGACCAGAGCGACGTGCATCTTTGACATCAAAATTTCCGGATTGAAAACGCTTAAACCAAATTTGTGCTACTCTCACAGACACTGCACTAGGTCCATAAACATCGCAAATTTTTTTCGCGGCTTGCGTTGCATTTTTACCTTTTTTGTAGTAAAATTTTAAAATGTATCGAATTTCTTCATTAGATTCACTCATCTTGACAGTACGAAAAACAAATGAAAATCATACATTTTCCTAATTTGAATTTGGAATTATGTTCTTTAAAATTTAAACTTTCAATGATACCAAAACCAGCCAGATACAAATAGTGAAAATACTTTTTCCCCAACCTAATATATAAGAGTTCCATGTGTATTGAAATGCCATACCAAGAATTACAAAGCGATAAGATCGAGTGCCGATATTCTTCTGTTTCTGTGGGTAGACGAGAAGAACTTTTGTGTTATATTGTCCCTTGAGGGTTGAACGTAGAATAAAGAAATTCAAAAATAATTATTTTTGAATGACTTTATTCCACGTATAAATAAAGTTTATTTTTGAATGTCTTTAGAAACATTTAGGGGTTCAACATGGTCAGGGGTAAGGATTGAGGTGGTTGAACATGGACTAAATCCTCCAAAGCCCCTGAATGGACTCCTTGTAGTTTCCACTGACCTGGTGCCGTATTATGATCTTTTAATGCCATCATGATTCCAGTGCAAGAGAGAGATGGATCTATACATGACCGCACCGTCCCTTTTTCGGTCTGGAATCATAATGGCATTTATACTTCATAATACGGGCCCCGTATCGTACTGTTCTACGACTACCAGGATTTATGTGAGTGAGTGAGTTTACATTTGCATTACAGTATTTTTATCTCACGAAGCGAGGCGAGCTTTACTTGTGGTTACCAAGTGTAGAAATACGTTGTGAATGTGTGTAAGCGCAGGAGCTCTTGGCATCGTCCGACACAATGGCGAAGTCGGAAGTGTGTGTGTGTGTTGTGCTGACGCTAATCGTCTTCACGCACACATTCACAACGTGTTTGTACAATTATTGGTCACCACAACTAAAGCGCGCGTCACTTCGTGTGATAAAATACTTATTTATGGACATTGGGACACTGCAAGATAGGTCGATTTTCCCTAACGAGAATTTTATCTATTGGTCGAAGTTTCATTCTACGTTTTGTTTATTATTTATGAAGTAAACGCCTATTATGGAGTTACAGCGTATTAATGGTGGCACTTTTTAATTAAACATCCACATGAATTTCTTCGCAAAAGGCATGTACAATACTGTAGGTAGAATCGTATGCACGGCACATGCATAATTTCAATCAAATCAATGACACAGTTTTATGAGGCATTAAAGTTTTATTGATTTAAAAACTGTTTATTTGTATTCGATGATTGCGTACGCATTTTTATAGAATTATAGATATTGTAAGTATGTAACCAAATGATTCATAAATCCGCGCTGAATTTATCTTCTCGTCATTGAATAACTTGGACAGCTGTCGCGCTGCCAGACAAAATGCCACGCTCCCTACATAATATCGGCTCCATAATAGTTTTAAACCGGTTCAGCTAACGTACTTTCAACAAATTTTCTGTTTGTCTGATTTTCGTTCATTGAGATCAAATATGCATAGGTCTATGCATGGCCTGGAAACGGAACATGAAATGAAAAACAAAAATAATTTTGTATAATATTTCTTTATACATAACCTCACGCCTTGTTTCCCCGAAGGGTTAGGCAGAGATGTACCTATAGTATACTCACATTTCGCTAGTTATGTTTAAGTCCCATGTAATACGGGGCGAGCCTATTGCCATCAACTGGGCACAAATCCAGACTCCGGGCTGCTACTGAGAAATTCCAGATAGAAAAACTCAATAACACTTTGCCCGACCTGGGAATCGAACCCAAGACCTCATGCTTAGCAGTAACGCTTGCGACCACTAGACCGACGACGCGGGTGAAATATTTGTTGGGTGATGTCTCGTTGACACGTTCTTCGATCTATATTATGTCCGGCCTATTTATTGCATTAATATTATGAGAAAGTTATTATTGAAGTTAAGGCGCTGACAAGAGGCAAATGATAAAAGTAGGCTTGTCTTAAACAAAAAAATTGCCAAATCTATATAGTTTGTGCTAGCGGATAAATATGTTATTCTTGAACATATTACTCAGAACTTGGTTGTTACCAAAATACGTTTAGAAAAAAAGATATCGATACAAATTAACGGTAAACTAACCCTTTAATTTGATTTTCAATCCAAAATATCTGTATTAAATATCAACGTACGGTTGGTATTTTAATTAATACCAAGAACGTCTTATTTGTATGCAGAACTTGGTTGTTTTTTAGGTTCAAGGTTGATTGGAAAAATTTGACAGTTTGGGTAGCTTGACCTGCTGGCGTCTGTACAAAGTTTAAATAATGATGAAATGAATTAATTATTAATTCATTTCATCATTATTTAAACTTTTTTTTTTTATTGAATAATTCAATGCATGATAGATGATATCTCCGCCCGCCACCTCCCCTTGAGTTTCAGTAAATACGTGGCACTTTACAGAGACTTTACGCGGACTTCTTCAGAACTTGAAGTGATGTTGAACTGTTTTGTTTCATTTGCCTACACTAATGCACGTTCACGAACACTTAATGGTTAAAATAATCCACCATTATTACACATTAATATTCAGCTAAACACAAATAGAAAATAAAACAAAACTCCTTAACGTGACGCTTCACTTTCCCGCCAAGAAGTCGTTTAATAGAGTTCAAAATGGCGACTGACGAACAGATCTACCAATCACATATCTGAAAAATTCAGTAGTTCCAATCGCGTCACGCTTCAAGTTATAGTGAACGCACAGTAAGGTTGAATGAGGTTGGAACTATCTGTGACATTCAACGTAAGGGGGATAAAGCAATTACTACTTGCCAGACTAGTTATTGAGTTTACCTAATGATGTCGTGTGGTGTCGCCACAAGCGATGATCTTGTCATGAGGTCTACCCACAGGTTTATCTTCGCACGATCTTCACAAACGTCGCGACAAGATAAGTTGTAGCTATAGGTACTCGGGTTCGTTCTTTGCGAAGAAGCGTGCCAGGAGGCTGGAATGAAACCTGCGTAATCTCCGATCGCCGTCACGCATTCGGTTAAAAAATCTATTCACTTTGTTTATCTAAATTAATCTTTGCAGGAGAATATAAATTAGTGCTTAGGCGTATAAGATTATTTTTGGTCTCTAATCTGTGAAAAATTAAATCAAAACCATATATTTTAAAAGGTCAGCAGACACTGTTGAAACAAAGTAATTTCATGAGATAAAACAATTATAGCACAGACATGGCATGAACATAACTGGCGAAATGTGTACATAGGTGCACCTCTGCCTAACCCTTCGGGGAATGTAGGCGTGATGTTATGTTACAACAATTATGTTAACCACTGACGGCCGCCATGGCCCACGCAAAATGGTCCACATGAAGGACTAAGTGCGGAAACCATACCCTCTAACATAGAACACATAGAACATAGCCACGCAGTAAAATCCTCCCTTGTTAAATTGACTACCACTTTTCATCCCGTCAGGGGTCAATTTTCGAAAAACTCTGATACATGTTATTCTTAATTTTTGTTGCTAAGTGTTCATACCAATTTTCAAGTTAATCAAGCCAGGCAGTAAAATCGTCCCTTGTAAAATTGAAAACCCCTTTTCATCCCGTTAGGGAAAGATTTTAAAAAAAAGCTTATATTTTATTCTTTATTTTTGGTTTTAAGTACAAATATTGAGTTTCGAGTTAATCGGACCGCGCGTAAAAAATCTTCTATACAAACTTTGACATTCCCCAATCCACACCCTTGACAACTTTATAATTTACTTCGGAAAGTATTCGTCCCAGGTTTCAGGTTTATTAACTCAAGGAATAAGATTTTTCATACAAACAAATCCCCCCTTTCACCCCCTTAAAGGTCGAATTTTCAAAAATCCCTTAGCGCATGCCTTTGTCATAATAAGTATCTACGTGCCAAATTTCAACCCAGTCCGTTCAGTGGTTTGAGCTGTGTGTTACCAGTCAGTCATGGTTTCCTTTTTGACTACCCCTTTTCACCCCGTTAGACGGACCCTGATACACGTTATTCTATATTTTTGGTTATAAGTATAAATACTGAGTTTCGAGTTAATCGGACTGCGAGTTAAAATTCTTCTATACAAACTTTGACATCCCCCAATTTTAACTTGAACTTTGAACTTTGAAAAAACTAAAAATGGAAAACTTTATGATTTACTTAGGTAAGTATTCGTGCTAAGTTTCAAGTTTATCAACTTTATTATTTTTACTTGAGTACAAAATTTTGCGAATGAACAACTTCAATACAAAACTTTATCCCCCTTTTCACCCCATTGTGGGTTGAAATGTAAAAAAAATAAACCATAAGCCGAACTATTAGTGATTTTAACTACAAAATTTCATCCCCATTTTCACCCCTATAGGGTTGAAATTCTAACAAGCCCGTTGCGTTAGCTTCCGACCATAAGCTTAGATAATAAATTTAGTGATTTTTACATTCTAAAATGAAGGACTTTCCATACACAACTTTATCCCTCTTTTTAACCGTTCGGGGGTAGAATTATCAAAAACACTGAAACACGTATAAATTAATTTTCAATCGTCAGCCTAAACACAAAATTTGAAGATCCTAACTTCAAAACTGACGGACTTTCATATAAACTTCCATCCCCTATTTTACCCCTTTAGGGGTGGAATTCCCAAAAATCCTTTCTTCAAAATCAAAAATCAATACGAAAATTTTTTAATTCACATAAACCTACATGGGCACTTATGAAACGTCAGAAGCTAGGTGCACGGTTCCAATTGGTCGTTTCGTATGGAGAAGAGCCGGCAAGAAACTTCACGGTTACTCTTTTAAAAAAAGTGGGCTTTAACAATGTTATAAGTTACAGTGTTAATAGGTATGAGAGGACAGTGTAGGCCCGTCAACAAGTACCAAGTACTTAACAAAATAAAATTATTCTTATTCCTTGTCTACATTATAAAGAGAACCTCTGTACAAAATTTCAGCTTTCTAGGTCCAAGGGTTTGGGCTGGGCGTTGATGAGTCAGTCAGTGAGTCAGTCAGTCATGACTTGTCTTTTTATTTATATAGATAGATGTAATTTCAAAATCGATACCATTTTCGTAATTAACGTCCCAAAAAACCATAAAAACGACACCCATATTTATACATTTCAACCCCATCGCACCACAACAGGTGGTGTACGTGATGGTATTTCACGTACACCAAGTTGGATTTTAAAGTCGTTGTTGTTTTCGTGATCTGCGACCCGATAAACCATAGAAACGATACCCATGTTGTTTTACATACTTTGTCACCCCGTTTCCCCCTTTTAGGGGTTAAATTCTGAAAAAACTGACACACAGAGGAGTACTCCTGTCATATTTCGAATAAAATAGTCTAACCAATATTTTGGACCCCATTACACCCCTTTAGAGGGGGAATTTTGAAAAATCCTTTTTTGGTGCACCTCTACACCTCATAAGAAACCTACGTGCCAAATTTAGAATCTCTAGACCCAGCGGGGGCTGTGCGTTGATATGTCAGTCATTCAGTCAGTCAGTTTCTTCTTTTATATACTTAGAAGAAGAAGAAGAAGAAGATGATCCTATAAGGCTTCCGTTTTTACCTTTTGAGGTACGGAACCCTAAAAAAAAAATCCCCCTTTTCAGCCCTTAAAGGTTGAAATTCAAAACAACACCGTTGCGTTAGCTTCCAAACATACGCCTAGATAATAAGTTTAGTGATTTTTACTTCGAAAATTAAGGACTTTTCATATACAACTTCATCCCCCTTTTTAACCCTTTGGGGGTAGAATTATCAAAAACGCTGAGACACATGTAAATTAATTTTCAATCGTCAGCCTAAACACAAAATTTGAAGGTCCTAACTTCAAAACTGACGGACTTTCATACAAACTTCCATCCCCCGTTTCACCCTTTTAGAGGGTGAATTTTGAAAAATCCTTTCTTAGTGCACCCCTAGGCGTCATAAGGAATCTACGTGTCAAATTTGGAATCTCTAGACCCAGCGGTTTGGGCTGTGCGTTGATATGTCAGTCAGTCAGTGAGTTTCTTCTTTTATATATATAGATTTGAAGATCGTACGGTTGAAACTGTATGAAATCGCGAGAGGAGCTCGTGGCTAAGTAATAACAGCTGCATAGGTTGATCCATCAGGATAAGCTACGCTTGTCGGGATTGGTTCGTGGATGGGTGACCATTTTTACATACCGAGACTCCTCCGTGCCTCGGAAAGCACGTTAAGCCCAACGGCTTAACGTCCTTTCCGTGGCAGGAGGCGTGCTTTGACAACCAATGATCCATGTTTGACACCCGGGGCGTTGGTCACATGGCTGTCATTCGTGGATCTTTGACAGTCGTTAGGCGTTGTCAGAACCCCGAAAGTCTGAGAACCAGTCTTACTAAGGGGCGTGATATTAATCTGTAGAAGCATCAACATCGCCACATGCGAACTACGCGTCACACGCAAATCCTGCATCGCGCAAGCAAAGTTTACCGCGCAACTAGCATAATATACAACATCCTGACATCAACCGTCGGGCAGTTGCCCACCAGACTCTACACCCGTCTGGTCGGAGGAGCCTCCCTTTTCAATAGAGAATGAGTGAACTTTACACCCTATTCCTCATACCCCTATAATCCAGTTACTGGGTTGTGGAGGTCAGATAGGCAGTCGCTCAATGTAAAATACAAAAATAATAATAATAAATCTAAAATTAAATGGAGGAAATTAAATGGCAGTTGTGTAGAACGAGTTGACGAATTACTCTCTGTTTCCCGTTTATGCAAACTTCACACAAATTATTGTCAGGCGACACTGGCATTCATGGTACGTTGGAGGACGTGTTATTTTGCCGCGATGTACCCTACAACCTCCTATCGGTACCGAGGATGCAACAGGTCGGTATGACAATCACCTTCGATCAACAAGGGACAATGCAAGGTATGGCTGTGAACAATTTAATTTCTATAAATTTTGCAGTGAAGATTAATCGATCTGTTTCTCAAACATGCAAATGTCATGATAACAATTACGTCCATTCCGATACATTTGTGACATCAATGATTAGGTCATATTAGTAAGCAAAAATTCATCATTTAATTTTTTTCTTAATTTATATATTCTTTTTTTTAGATACTATATTTGAAAAGTTAAAGTGCAGGGAACACCAGTCTATAAATGAACAATAGTAGATCTATTGTTATACAAGGGTCGAAAGGAATCAATTCCTTGATTTGGTGACTTTCACCCGTGTTAAACACTCTACTTTTCCTTTCGAATATAAGGAAAGTAAATTTTTATAAAATATTTTATTTTCTTGTTTGCTCGCCACTTCATAAAAACATTGTATGTATTTAAACATCTTTACTTTTCTGGCAAAAGATTTTCGATTACTGTATTTGCCTCGTCTTTAACCGAATCTGGGGGTCAACATTTCAGAATCGCTTGAACTCATTTTTAATCAAATATAAAGTCTATATAAAACTCAGATTTTGAAATTCGGTACAGCTTACAGAGTTAATGCTCCGCCAAATTATATATAGTCTTTTTTTAATTTTAAATATGGAACACACCGCTTCACCGCCGCGGGCCGTCTTGCATAATAGATATTTTGTTTTAATTGACACTGCATCTTTATACACTCACAAGTCGGCAGCATTTTTATTAATCGTTATTTTTCTTAATTATGTAAAAAATTTCGTAGCCGACTACCTAACAAAATTTTGTTCTATTTTTAAAATTCATTCCCACCCTAGGGAGGGAAGCAAATACTGAGTCATTCCAGCGGTTTTCACCCGCTACTCTGATCAAACATACAGAACTTTCCGAGTATGAGAAAAAAAAAATGTTTATCACACTTTGTAGGAAATTGCTCTGTCATAGGAACATAATGTTTGCTCTCGTTCCCAGCTTTTAATTCTAACCTAGTCTCCAGAGAAATGTGACAACCAATGGGTAGAATTAAAATACAGAAGATTTTCATTTCTTCAGTTGATGATTTCCCAGAACACTACTTATATTCGAGTATATTCAGCATTCCGCAATATGTACGAAAGTACGAATTATTTTATATTATAATATTTTTTATGATTACTGGCCACTAGCCCTACCCGTGTGTTAAATTAATGTCGCCATCGTAGCGGCACCTTGTTTAAATATTGATAAATATTACTTTATTCAACAAAATAGCCGTTTTCCCCTCTTCATTGGTTCCAATCAGACGTCAAATAGCCACTTAATCTTTTCAGAGTAAACCAAACCGAATCCATCGAAATAATATTGAAGTGAAACTTAATCCATAAACGATCCATCAAAGACAAAAAAATCTGACGTTTGACTTCGAAGGGTGAAAGTTCCATACAATATTTTTATTACGTTCTGTTCTAGCATGAAATTGAAACAAAAGAGAAAAGTGTTTGTTTTTTAACCGAAAGGATTTTTGTTTTAAAAAGGAGGTGCTTCTCAATTCGGATGTTTATATTTTTTTAAATGTATTTTCGGGCATAACTCAGTCATATATGGGTTTGCAAAATTCTTTTTTTGTTTGAAAGGGTATGCTTTCGAGGTGTCCCATTGTCACCAAGTCAGAATCTGATGAGTAGATCCCATGGAAATCGTCAAATTTGATGGGCACCCGCTTAGTGATTTGGGTATTTTTTATATTAATTCATGCATTTGCACTTGGAAAGCACCATTTGGTGAAGTGGAACTGATGATGCAGACAACAGATGGCGACCGGAACTACTTAATAATAAGTATTCCACTAGTTGCGATTCGATTAGGCACTTTAATACGGTCGCTAAGCAATGTATGCTAGTGACAATGCACATGGTGAAATCACCATCAGTTCCAGTTCTCCTGGTTCTTGCCAGAAAACCACAATAATTTTACAACAAAAAAAAACGACTTCCAAAAAAAACACTACACAGTGAAAAATAACTTTAATTTCGGAAGTCGGTGGCAAAAATCTAAAATACAGATCTAAAGACACCTACTTCCGAAATTAAAGTTATTTTTCACTAGCTATGTTTTTGTTTGGAAGTCGGTTGTTTTTTTTTTTTTGTATTGTTTTTTAACGTATTCTATCAAGCTTAGATTTTTGTATCCCTTGTAATCGTAACAGATTGTCACTGTGTGAGCTTTCAGGCTAGGCTTCGCAATAGAACGGCCTCCCTGTGGTCTAGGGTAAATGGTAGCTCCAACACGCTCCTGAGCGTGGTGTCAGATAGAGTGGTCAGCCAAATCCTGTGGCATTGGTCGCTCACGCATGTCCAAAATAATAAATATTTTGCGTTTTACTAACATAGCTATAAGTATCTACCTACTAACATAATATGAACCTGTATCATTTACTGTGTGCTTGGTCTGAAATAAACATTTTGTAATTGAATAACACATGACAAAATAAACTCCTTTTGGGGTAAAAAGGGGAAAACAGTTTATATCAAAATTATGTTTCCTTTGATCAATAAACTTGAAAATTGACCCCTATATTATCTTAATAAATAAAACGACCATAAACATACATTTTCGAAAACAACCTTTTAAAGGGGGGTTGTTGAATTTTGTGGGGGAAAATAATTGTATGGAAAGATATATCGCGCGGTTCGATTAACTTGAAACTATGAACTGCTGATTTATATTTAAGATCGGAAATAAAGGAAAGGTGTATCAGGATTGTCAAAAAATCTACCCCTAACGGGGTGGAAAGCGGTAGTCAATTTTAAAGGGGATGATTTTATGTTTCGGATTGGCGCAAAAATGGCTGAACGGATTTAGATGAAATTTGGTAACATTGTTTATAATCTGTAACATTTTTTCCGACATCCACGCGGGTGAAGCCTCGGGCAAAAGCTAGTATACTCATATTTTTATAAGGCCGTAAAGAACAATTTGCAAAAAGTTATGTGCTTTACATCCTAAATCTTTAAGTGTACTCAATTTATACAACCTAGAAGATTATGTGATCATGACGAAAACAGATGATTTACAGCTATAAATATAATATATATATAATACAGACATCAAGATGTTTTGTAAAGTCGTGAAGCCAAAACCGTGTCAAAACCGTACGAAGCAGAGCCGGGTCACTAGTTTAAAATAAGTTTTTATTCAGTAGAATGTAGGCACAAATTCCACGCAATTTACCAATATACATATCATGTGCGCATCTAAATTATTTTATTTAAAAATATAATTTTGCAAAAACCGTGTACAAAATTGCGTACATTCCCGTGTCAACGTTCACTGCATAATAAGGTTGATAGCAGGTTCAATTTCTCGGAACAGCAGGTTAATGTATGTAGATTTGTGCCAATGGATCATTCGCTCGCAATTTTCATTCGCGTTCTGAAATAAATGAATGTTTTTATCGTCTTGTTTTCGTTTACAGAATTAGGGTGTGATGTATATTGAATTTCGGATTTTTATTAGGACATTATTTTGTTGTAATAGAAACATAAATTACAAGGGAGTTACAGATAATACGAGTTGGTTATTATCTATAGATAATAACAATAATATAAGATAAAAGTAATACCGTCCACGTCGGTATAAATCGATTCATTTTCAACAGATAAAAACATATATTCATCTGTTGATACATATCAACAGTATTAATTTAGCTTATCTTTCAGTGTATGTCTTCATCAAAACATTTACCTTACACTCAGCTTTACGTCTTTTTTCCTTGCGTTTCCTCTCCGTTACAGGCATATTATTGCTATTTGATGCGTTATGGCAAATACTCATACATGCTCATAATATATTATCTTCAAATCTTCATCCTTTGTAAAAAAAAGTAACGATGTCGGCGCGTTGTTACATCAAAAAGTTTGATATACTTAATATAAAAAGTTTAAAAAAAAATCTTTATTTAAGGAGCTTGGTCAACAAGACTAAGTCGCTCCGTAAGGCTTTCTTGTGACATATTACACCATTTAGTAATTATCTTCTACGGATACCAATGCGCACAAGTTTATATAGTAGCCTCGCTGGTTCTGATAAAGGGAATGCTAGAATGTTATTGCATCTTCCCATCCCCTTTTTTAATTTTGTTTTTTTTTAACAACAACACCAAATTGTATTAATAACTCAGCTCTGATATCTTCTTTCGGGCACACTCCACCATGATGTGAAGAACGTCTTCTAGTTTTCCACATTCTGTGCAATTGGAAGAAGGAACTTTTTTCAAAATAAAAAGTTAACTTGATTAATATAAAGTAATGTACGATACATTACTTTATTTTAATCGAGTAAACTTTTTATATAAAAGCGTTGAAAACAATTTAATCAAAGTTTTATAACAGTGGATAATAATATTGATGCTTGTATGACACGCCATGCGTCAGGTAGTCAGCTTATGAGTCTACCTAAGTATCATAAGCAATCCTAAATTGATTTTCGAGTTTTTCATTTGGATAATGCCTGCAGGTAATTCAAGCATATTATAATATAGTATTCAATACCTCTATAATGTAGAGGTAGATTTAATCAGTAAACAATCAAAATTCATCAACGAATTATTAAACAGATTTCCGGAATCCTATTTATTGTGGAACACTGGAATACAATGTACCTACATACCAATGTCTGTGCTCCGTATTCATTTATGTATTGTCAATTTCACGTCTGATAAATCCAGGCGTTTTTTGTACCTAATTCGCGAATTTAAAACAGCGTTAATGCCAATATTGATTCAAAGGTTTTATGTTTTTTATTCGTGAATATTTGACACATTTCAGGTGCTTATTATGTTTCATTATAAAATTCAGGCCAATTTCAAAGTTAAACAGGTCAACAGGTCCTAATTATTATTTCATGTTGACGGCTAAATACGTTCTTCCAATGTAACGCAGTGCAATATAAATAAAGCACTCAGTTCATTAGCATTCTTAGTGTGAAATAAATTATTTCAAACGTCTCGTGTTACATATTTTTGTATAAATTCAGGAGTAGCGGATCTCCCCGGAGTGAACCTTCCTTGCCTAATTGTGCATTCAAAATGATTTACTGTTTTATCCTTGCAGCTGATTTTTTGCAGCTGCCATATGAGCATGAATTTGTACTGAGATTAAGATTAACATTTTGAGGTGTCGGACCCATTTCAACGTTTTGCTTTTTGTTTAGTTGGAATAATAAAGCAGTTTTCATCCGTTGAACTCATTGAAGTTAGAGCCTGGGATTTAACCTTATCTATTTTCTCATCAAAAGATGTCGCTCGCTGTCACTGGTTGAGTATTTAAGCTGACTATTGAGATGGTTGCTCGGTTATATGGTTACTTAAAAGGTCGTGGCTGTTAAACGGTGTGCGTTCAAACCACAAACCTTATGACACACGAGAAAAAAAAAGAATCGTGTGATTTAGCAATAGGGATCTTTGAGCAGATAAACATTTTCAGGGATTCTGGTGATTATCGACCTCTTCTGTGGCCCTAGTTTGGTCAAATTTATAACTTTCCTCCTTGAAAAACTGCTTATTCTCCTTAATTTAACATCTTATTCTGCTCTGATGGTCTGGTAACAGTTGTTCCATGCTTACATACATTATGCACGTCTTGTTTAAATCTGGGTGTGAGAGTTCAAACAAGTCGTAATATGGCTCAAAATATTCTGCACTAGTTTGTAGTCCATTAAAAGTATCACCACTAGCATATTTCAAACATAAAATTCAGATAACTCGCAAAGATCATAAAATAAATGGGTAGCTATATAAAAGCCTGGAGGTATAGCTTTATACCTAATTTTATAACAGTGAATTTTCATATCTTTACGTTCCATTACATTTTCAGCAAGATTTTTATACTACGTGTTTTTTTTATACTAGCAAAGCCTGCTGCTGTGTTCATTCCCGTAATACGTAGAAGTTAATCCTGCGTTCACAAAAAATTCAAAGCATTTATTTCAAATAAACTAATTACAGGCGCTTTTGATTTGTCAAGGGGTCGGTCAGTCAGAAAGATGAAGCTAGTTGCCAATTCTAAAGCGTAGTAGGTTCCTATGAAGAAGAACGGGGAAGAAACTCCACGACCCTCACATTTTCTATACAAGGACACTTGCTTCTTGCATGTAGTACGATTGTAGCAACGTTGCTGCAGCTTTATGTAATGAAAAGAATGTATCTTACATAGATATAAATCCAGCATACTAACATTTAGAAACGGTTTATTGATAATGACAGTTTTGAAAAAAAAAATCAGTTATATGATTATGTTTCTAAAATAAATCTCTTACACACTAGCGCTTCAATTGATATAACTTTTGTTAGTTTTTTAATAATTGTGTACACTTTTTGCACGTATTTTGACTGAAACGCGAAACAGCTAGAGAACGGCCGTGTGAAAGATTATTTTTTTCTTGCAACATACTTACCAAGTAACAAACATACCAGGATCTTAGACACCCATAAAACACGCAAGATGATAAAAATCTAATGTACTATGAAACAATAGCTAGTCATGGCGGTGGCAGTTAAGAGACAGTTTCCTCCGTAATACACTCTCGAGCCAAGTATTATGCGCTGGTCTCTTTTACATGCCATATGAGGATGAAAAGATGCTTCTTTGTCCTATATCAGTGTTTAGATTCTTGCCTTCCGCAAGTAAAAAGAAGAGTTTTTGAAAAACCACCTGGAAATTGTTTTTTTTTTGTATATGAGTAAGTATTTAGTTTCGGAAGAGTTTTGATAGTCAAGAAAATTTTAGATTTGGATGCTTAACATATAGTTTTGAACGTACATATATTTTTACACGTTGTAATAAAATCTAATTTAATCCAGGCATGAGAAAAAAAAACTCTGATTAGAATATTTTGTAATTTACCGTAACTTGGATAAGTGTTCGACTTGCCATTTGCCACATATTGGGTTGATAATTTGAAATCCAATTTATAGGTGTAAACCTTGACAGTTTTGTAGTCAGTAGATAACAAATTGTCTGCGGAGTACGACGACAACGGATATCCGCTGTACTCGTGAATCACATCTGATTCGTGGCCCAACATGAAATCGATGAGGCATTTTGCAAAGTTGCAGCAAAGTTGAACGCAGATATTTTATGTAAAATACTAATATTCTTGAAAGTATCACGCGCATGAAAGCATGCATCATTAGTGGCAACTGGAATTTCCTCGTACAAAAATACTTTCAAAAATTGTTCCCGCGTACACAAAGCGTGTATTGTTAAACAACTTTCCTGATGCGTACGTTACACATTTTGTTCGTATTTTCCGTAACAATATGAACTTATATTACGACAGGTGTATGTAGCGTTCCAGGGAAGTGTTGGCAATATTTATTGCTCGGCTTCGCGGCGTATATCACGAGCAGTGTTCGGCCGGCCGTGTTTCCGGCGAGCGTGGCCGAGTTTCGAGCCGACCGAGATCTCCGGGGATCCGCGTGCATTGTCATACACAGCCTCCCCGCCTATCAATTTCGCCTACTCATACATATATTCGATACTGCACTGAAAATGCAACGTTATTAATTAGAAGGTAAACACAATTTTGCACGGTCAATACTTAAATGGGTCAACGTTTTGTGTGTTTTTTGTACGCTAGTGATTAATACAGGTCACAGCAACAAGTGATGTTATCTTGTTCCGTTTGTATCTAGCGTAGGATAACTGAGTTACAACTGTTAGATGGGTTGGTTAGAAATCTCTCTATCTTGTTGAATATTCTAGGACTGTTATAAAGGAATACGTTATTAAACTAGAATAGTTTGACTGTACAACAGAATTTCCAAATTAAGTTCGAGATTCGGTTCTAAATTTCTTTTATTTTCCGTTACGACGAGCGACTAAAACGTTCTGTACAAATTGTAATAAGCACAAACAATACAGATGCTTTTAGAATATTCATCTTCTTGACATACTTAATCCCTTTGTCACTTTTATGGCATCCACGGGAAGAGTGTTGTGGCCCAGTTTTTTCCCAAGAACTGGAAGACACTTATATAAATAAACAAGTATTATTCAGAAAACATTATATCTGTTTACGAGGCTTGTAGCTGCTGAAATGGGGATGTTTTCCCTGTATTTACGAAAAGTTTTATAACAACTTTAGTTTTAAAAGTAATATTTTATGTAATGAGTAACGATATTACCATCTGAGTAGACTTGTTTACGTCAACAAACAAATATTTTATGCTGCGGCATAATAACAGTAAAATATATCTTATTACTTTACCTCATTCTCCTGCCCTTATCCCAATTGATTTGGAGTCGGCGTAACATGTCCCTTTCTTCCATACTTCTCTATTAGTCGTCATCTCGGTAGTCACTCCCTTTCTAGCCATATCATCTTTCACACAGTCCATCCATCGTTTCTTTGGTCTTCCCATACTTTTATAGCCATCGACATGCATACTCAAAACTTTCTTCACGACATATTCCTCATTCCTCCGCATCACATACCATAAGACAACCGATTTCCGCACAACTTTTCAATCACCGGTGTCACTTTGAGACTTATTACTTTACCTGTTATTTGTTTATTGCTTGAGTGGTAACCAGAAAATTAATGGTAAACATAAGTAAGTACGTCTGGGCGCCGAATAATGTTTTGTACGAAATATATGAAGATTAGCAGGAGAATAGCAGGTGGCATTCTATAGTTTCTGCCTACCCCCATGGGAAGAAGGCGTGAGTTTATTTATGTATGTTTAAGAAGATTACAATCAGTTTTATTTGTCATCTATTGTTATTCCAGCTGTCTAGATTGATAAATTAGTTATTTGTTATGCTAGGCTGCAAGGTTGTTTTTTGTCACTTTGCTGCCGAGTGAAACACACAACTTTTCACCTCACTACAGTGAGGAAAATGCTAGGTGCAAGAAAAACAGCTTAAATAATATATTAAATAAGTGTTTATTTATACTACAATTGGTAATATTAAAAGTAATTTTTTTTGGAACTGTTAGGCTTGTGTTTGTCATTTGTGTACTAGGTAAATTATTTGGCAAATTTGTAGAACATTGGTCAGTTTCATTGGATTCATTGTGAATGTTGGAGACATACGGATTGGCAGGCAATTCAAAACAATTTTCTATCGTGCTGTCTTTGGAAGTTGAAGGACGAGTCCAAGGATCTGGAAAATACTGTTTTAAAGTTATACTTCCAACCATGCCCTTGCATATTTTTGACTTGTTTTCTATAGAGTCCTCTATGTATCCGTCTGTCACGGTACTGGACTTCCAGCCGCCGCGACGCTTAAGCGTGGTCAGATTACCGCCCGAGTCAGCCAAAAGTGTGGCCGACAACTCCTCCTAAAACAATGCCCGGCGTTTTGCTCTGGTTCCGTAGTCCAAGGAAAGTGGCAATTTCTCGTGGCAAACCACCAATTTTAGTACTTCCCATGGGCTGTCTAACACATTTACCTTTGCGATATTCCAAAAAAAAACGATCGTTTGGTGTATTAGCGTCAATTTTGACATATTCGTCACGAATTACGAAGTTCCTGTCAATAATGGTTTTCTTGTTTGATAAGTTAACCAACAGCAACTATTCTGAATGCTTCTCAATGTTATTCGTGCCGGAGTAATGAACTCACTTATAAGTGAGTTCATTAGTCCGTCACGCCCCACTAATGCCAATAATGAGGACAACCTGTAACGCAAAGGAAGAAAATTAGTTTTACAGCAGATCCTAAGACAGTAAGGGGGTCCCTATGTTGTTTCGAACGCCGCTGTTGCGACACACGCTGTTGCGAATTATTTTTCCACTGCCTCACAGGTTCGAAAGCTCACGGACTCGAATGAAGTAGTCGCGAAAGACGCTGTTTCGAAAAACATTTTCACTGCCTCATACGCTCGAATGCTTGTGATTTCGATTTATTTAGTCATAAAGTGTACAGAAAAGTATTTAATCATTTGGGTTAGGTTAGGTTAGAACAGTGACCATTAACGCGCGAAGGCGAGCGAGCGAAGCGAGCGTGCCGCGGCAGCGGCCGCCGAGCGCCAGGTCCCCTCTATTGTTGGTAAATTCAGTTACCAAAACAAAAACTCTTCATCAATATCCAATTTAACTAAATTACTATCACAAGCATTCGAGCGTATGAGGCAGTGAAAATGTTTTTCGAAACAGCGTCTTTCGCGACTACTTCATTCGAGTCCATGAGCTTTCGAACCTGTGAGGCAGTGGAAAAATAATTCGCAACAGCGTGTGTCGCAACAGCGGCGTTCGAAACAACATAGGGGACCCGACAGTAAGTACATACTTTCACATAAAAGATTATTATAATACTTTACTTACTTTGAACAAAATTATTATTATAATACTTTTGGGTACATATTTAAACATTGAAAATTAAAATACTTACGGGTAAAAGGTCACTGTTCAAAACATCGAAAATTTAAATATGGATTGTATCGAAATATCGAAAAGTTATACCTAAGGTTAAAATGCCGAGTGATTAAAATATCGACTGATTAAAAATGTCGATAGTCATTACCCCTAAGTTCAAAATGTCAACATTTAATACACCTAAGTTCATTATATTTACGTTAAAAATACCTACTCGTTAAAATATCGAACAAATTTCGCTTATGTGGTATTATGAGTGGAAAATATGTAGGTAGATTTGAAATTGTCACACTCTGCCAACGCATTGCTATTAGTCATTAGTCTGTCCTCAACTGCAAACATTTAACGTACGGTTTAGCGAATTGATTATTCAACAAAGAGAAGGATTATTTTGTTTAATATTTTGTATTGTGTATACAAAATATGTGTGATAAAATGTGTGTGTGATATTGATTACAAGAAATATATTATTCATTTGCGTACAAATCTGTTTTATTTTGAGAAGTAGCACTCGCCGGCCGCTGCCGCGGCACCACTCACTTCGCTCGCTCGGCTCGCGCGCGGTTGGTCACAGTTTAGACCTAACTTAACCTATTTCACCCAGTTCAAAATGACGAATCATACCTACAATTTCCCGCAGAAATGTTTTCACCATTGTCTAATTATCTAGTCGCAGGCAGATTGTATGATTTATCATTTTGAACTGGGTGAAATAGGTTAGGTTAGGTTAGAACAGTGACCAACCGCGGACCTTGGACCTACGTCCAAGTTGCTCGCAGATTTATTTCACCATTTTCTTATTATCCGGGTTTTCCCAATACCCGAATTATCTTACCCTGTGACGTACATAATAAATAAATATCGATATTTAGGACATTCGATACTCTGTACTTCGATATTTAGGACATTCGATACTCTGTACTTTCGATATTTAGGTATTTCGATGTCACTTTTGTAGATAATTAGATTTTAGATATATTGGTCGTAGGTTATCTAACCATTCGACATTATAAACTTACGTTATTTTAATTTTCGGTTTTATGGTCATTCGATATTCAAGTTTTCGATGTTTTGAACATTGACATTTTACCCGTAGGTACTTTAATTTTCGACGTTCAAATATGTACCCTTACTTTTGTAGCAAGAAATTCGAAGTCGGGCGCTTCGTTTAGAAACTGCTCAATGTTAGTGGTTAAAATCTTAGAATTTTCTTCAAAAATGCCAATAGTTTGGAATATTTTTCTATAAGTATGTATATAATTTTTTGTTTTGATGGTGGCGTTTAGCATCAAGTAAATGCCCCGATGTGTGCTTGATTTCCTTGTTTTAGATATTTCAATGAAGTATGATAGCATAGTCTTCGAAAAAGTTTTCGCGCCTTTACAATGTCTCCATGCATTGAAGAAATTGTACACTTTTCTGTACTTTTCACGCGATTTTTCCGGAAGAAAACTCTATGCGGCATTATGTACCGCTTGCACTAACTCTGCAGGTGTTACATTTATATCTTCGTCGCTGCTGGACTCGCTCTTATTGTATGATTTCTTAAGATTTTATCAAACAACAAACCAAAAGAAAAGGAAAGTGAATTGGATAAAGAAAATAAAATTTAAAAAATATTTTTTTTTGTTCATGCATTTATCGTGCTGGCCCGTGCGTTTATTCTAAAAATGAGGTTGGCGCACTGACATATAACAAGTATTTTCAGTGGACTGGTGGTATGGAAAATTATTGAACCTTACTACGTTCGAATTTAAAAAAATCTTTCACGCTAGTGGATAAAATGCACTTAGGCACTCAGATTTCGAATGATAAACAGAATTTTTCCGAGGTTGTGAGGTGAAAAAGGTTTTTTATTTTTTGTTATAAATTGTTCTAATCATCATTTTTGTAAAGCCTTCTTAGCTGTGATATTTTTCCTTTTAATTTTGTTCTACATATGTACTGCTATGAATTTTCTCACATATCCAAAAATAACCATTTCACTGGCAAAATGCTAAGCCGGGTTCAGACAGACAGACAGACGGACATGGTGAAACTATAAGGTTTCCTTGTTGACTACGGAACCCTAAAAACAAGCTAAAAATAATCTGCCATGCTTGTTTAGCGAGAAGGCACGGCTACATGATATATTTGCAACTTTAACTGTTCGGTCTACAATCTCCACTAATTTGTTTGGTTCATTTAGGGTCACGTAGCCCCGTAGAATATTCTCGGCTGAGGCAAAAGTCAACACTCAAGTTTAGTCGGTTTAGTATGAAAATGTTGGGACAGTTTATGATATTTAGTGACGTGTCATCTGCGACGTTTGCGACGTTTTATGTCGCGGTCGTTATGGGGAGGAAGGTTTGATGAGGCGTTTTGTAGATATTAGTAAGAGATGTTTAATTTATGAATTTATTTTACAAAATGTTATACCTAAACCATAAGGCTCTTATTCATAAACGTCTTATAAACCTATTTTAGTTGAAATGCTGCTAAAGTTCGTTTGTCCTTATTTGTCACTTTGACCTTCGTGTTTGTTAGAAAGTGACAAAACCTATTTTAACTAAAATAGGTTTTAAATGTTCGATAACTTTTCTTTTATGAATAAGACCGTATGAATAAATACCATGAAGGTTTACATAAAAGTGGAGGCAACACTCTAAATACCTAAGTGAAGACGACTGTGGGCCGACTCTCTCTTTCTGAATACATACAAAAGAACGAGACAGTGATATGTGTTTTCTTTAAGAGAGAGTTAGCCCACAGTCGTCTTCACTTAGATATTTAGAGTGTGGCCTCCACTTTTTTCTATACCTTCATGATACATAATCAGTCTATAATGTTCCCACTGCTGGGACTCAGGCCTCCTCTACCGAGAGGAGGCCTGAGTCCACCGGAGAGGGAGTGGACTGTAATCTACCACGCGAGCCCAGTGCGGGTTGGTAGATGTCACATGTCGTCGAATTTTTGTTTCTAGGTTATGCCGGTTTCCTCACGATGTTTTCCTTCACCGTTTTGAGAGCAGTGGTGATGAAATTATTTACACAAAGTAAAGCGCCTGCCTGGGTTCGAACCCACGACCTACAACTCGTAAGTCGGGGCCGTTACCACTGGGCCACCAGTGCTCTCAAACCATAAGAATATTTTAATTCAATTAAAATTGTACACATGGCTACATATCAAGCTATTCATTTCCAGAATAAGGTGACCTCTGATTGTAGGGAAATCCTATTCATTGCGAGATCAGCCTAAGCTGAAAATGTATAGCTTGATATGTAGCCGTGTGTACACTTTAGAAAAAAGGAAATCGTGATTCACAACAAAACGGTGCGTTTACTACATTTTCGACACTACCCTTTTCGTAGAGCTCATACGCCTTGCCGCCATTCATAAAGCAAGTTATAATGAAAAAAATATATTATATATGAATATAAATATAAATAAAAATGCTTGTATTTGAAAACCAACGAGGATACTATTAAATCTTGCTCATTTTATTTTCATAGTTTATAATGCTGTATTGGCTAAGAAAAACGGATATTTAAAATGAGCCCTCCGCGAGGGCTCCCGGGATATATGCGACTTGAGTGAACCCTCCAGGGCTCCCGGCACTGAACGTGTTAATGGTAAAAATAACAACGTAATATTTAGAACTTGTTGCTTGTTCTAATTAAATGGTTATCAAAAAGTTTATTTGCGGCGTTTACACTTTACCCGCTGGATATAAATCTCCGAACACATAACTCCGGTTTATTTCAATGATAAGGCTTTGTTTATAGCAGTTTTTTAGTACAAGCACCATAACATGAGTTTATTATCACGTATTTTAGTACATATAGCATAACATGCGTGATAAATATCTTTTTGTAGGTATCATAAAAATCGTAATAAGACTTTGGTAAAAAAAAAAGGTACTACGCCGGGATTTTGATGTTTAATCTCAGGTTACCTGTTGTGATTGGATAGCGGAAATTACGTACTTCAAAGACAGTATTTAACTGCTCTTTGTTATTTTAAATCACACCTTCTTCCCATGGGGGTAGGCAGAAATTATAGAACGCCATCTGCTACGCTCCTTACAGACACCTTTTGCTTCGTGTACGTTCATACATCAGAGGGCCGATCGCGCTAATTTTGAACGTTAATACCAAAACTAAACCACAACCAAAAACGTTACGTTAGACACATTTCGTATCGCGCTAATCATTTCAACGGATACGATTTAGCTTTACTTTGGAAGATACGTTAGAGGAACGATCGATCGAACATTCAGTATTGAGTAACGTCAACGATTTTGTCGCTCAGAAAAAATAGAGCGATACCGTTTCTTACATCAGCTAAATCAAAACTAAAGCAAAACCAAAAACGTTTCGTTCGAACGGTAATTACGTTGAGAAATAGCGCGATCGGCCCCCTGGTCATACACGCACGCCGGTTGCGAGCACTACGCACCTGACTTTTCTAAAGTACATCACCATAAGGTAACTACACGTCCTTCTAGGGCAGGGATGGGGAAACTACTGCCCATAGACTAATATATAAATGAGACTACTGCCCGCGGACCATCACCGGCCCGCGAAGCGTTGAAATCCGGCCCGCGACCATCAAACAAAAGTCAAGTGAAGTTTTCGTATTGTTAGAAATTTAATTCTCATTGGCAGTGCGCGGCTCGCATAAAACAGTTACACGTGTCACATGTCCCCACAAAGACCAGCACTCCTCAACCTTCTACTTTGCAGCTAACTTAACAGTTTAAGTCAATTGCAATTTGCAATTTCTTTATTTCAATAGTTATTTTGTAATATTGCACAATAATTAGTGTTTAAGAAAATATACATAAATCAATATTTTTATTTCAGTAAATAATATAGCCAAAAATGCAAAAACTTACCCCGCCATATATTTCGTTAGTAAATATTGGCAAGCGAATGATAAAGTTTCCCCTTCTAGGGTGTCAAGTATTACCTTTCATTATTTTACTATTCACTGGACTCATATTTATAATGACGTTGATACTTAAACAATTTAATAAATCTGACATGTTTATAACGAGTTCACGACCGCGTAAGGGAGAAGTTGCCCACACAGACTGTAATAACCTCTTACAAAAGTTTTTTGTTACAAAGTTAATAAAGAATTTGTAAAGAAGTCTCTGTAAGTTAATTCAACATTCATGGCCTCTATGTGCAAGTTTGAAGCTTGGAACTTTGACGTATAAATTGGCTTAGTTGCTTAAGTTAAGCACCATTATATTAAATAATAGATTTTTATTTTTGTTTGGATATGAAAACTTATTTTTCTTTGCCTATTTTTTCTCGTATCAAAAGATTTCTAAAGTACGTAATAGTTTAGTGAAGTTTTTATATTTACAAAGTTTGAAAAGGACGATGGTTAAGATTGTTTGCCTTAAACATACACACAGCTAAGAATTAAGCGTACCTATCCATTTAAACGTAACTTTTTTTATTTTATTTTTTTATCTTTATTTATATAAGGAACTTTTTTACACTTATGTGACGATGCCAATCCCATCGTGCTTTTACAAATAACAATTTAATCCTAAACTAAGTTAACTAATCTTAGTCACACAAAACTTAACTTACCTACTCTAATTTATTTTCTAAAAAAGTATATCATATGTATTTTTGCTGCATCAGACGTAGGCTTGGTTAAAATACCAAGGAAAATTCCAACATCCATTACCGACAATTTCACCGAATTGAGAAGCGCGTTTCTTTTATTACTATATCGGACACATTCCACCAACACATGCTGTGTATCCTCTATTTTACCATTTATGGAATTGAATACGGTACATAAAATGTGAAACCAACTTTCATAAGTTTATACTTGAAATCCCAAATAATTAAGGTTGGTAGAGCTCCTACTTCGAAGCTAGATTCTCAGAAATTCAATTATTTTGTAAAACGTTCTTCTTAACAAGTATCTTATTGGGTTCGCCCTCCAATGGGAACAAGATTAAACGGGGTGGGAGTAGATTCGAGTTCAAAGCTCAATATTACTGCAACAAAATTAAATGATTCAAATCTGATACCGATTAACTTACGTAGGTAGATGAAAGCTTTGTACAGGCACTCGTTTTGCCTTAACTTTACGATTGTGCCTTTATCGATTATACTCTGTGTAAAAGAATTTTCCGTTATAGTTTTTCTTTTGAACAAGTTATAAAAGAAATCATATATATTATGTGTATTTCTTTGTGCGTTCACATGAAAAAAGATCAGAAACTTTCTTGTTTCCACTTGATGTTTCAATCTTTGTATTCTAACTTATCCAGCTATATTGAGTCATTACCACGAAATTTATGGACGTTTAAATAGATAACTTAACGTACGTGTTCTTAATGATTAATGATGCTAAACTTGGATTCATTAAATAATTAGGTAAAATTCATCTCGCTAAAATTGGTTGACGGGTTAAAGATTTATTTATACGGCTGTAACTTCCTTCTTGTCACTGATTGAAGGCTCGACAGCGCGACTGGCAGCGCGACCCGTATCGCGCCCGCTGTATCGCGCCAGTCTGCACGAGCCTTTATTAGAATTCCTTCGCGTCTTGCTGTTTTATGACGTTTTACCGAATTCTAGATTTATACTATCTAAGTAGTACAAAGATGTAGGGCGGAATGACACAAAGCAGGTTAAAAATATCAATCTATTTGCGAAATACTGCGCACTTAGTAGCAGTTAATTTTCAGAGAAAATAACATTACGCAGCACTTATAGAATGAAAACAGCCCTCACAAAAAATATATTCTGCCTTGAAATAATTTCAATTAGCCGACTTATAAGAAACACGAATAAAATCGTCGGTAAAATTAGTTTCGTACAAATATTTAAAAAAATGTGTCAAGTGATAAGATTTTATGGAAGGGCGGGCTTGAGTAGTAAAATCACGAACAGAGCGTGCCAAAATAAGGGAGTTTATGGAGGCTAATAAAGTTTTGTACGAAGAATTTTAATAGTAACTTCATTGGTAGGTACTCTAAGTATGATCTCAAAAAGAATATCTGTGTCATTTCATTGAGCATATCTTCAGTTTGTTTGTATTGGCTGAAGCAAACATTTTATCTCTTCTTTTATTGTTAAGAGTTATCAGGTAAGTACTGACCTAGACTATTTTATTGGATTCTGTTATTTTACCTACTTATATTCAGCGTTCAGTCAGCTTCTGAAGTAAAACATTTTATAATATTTTGTGCCTTTTAATAAGTTTTAATTTTTACCTTTGTCAAACTATGGCAACAAAATCTTTTTCATCAAAAGTAGTGAAAATTGGACTAAAAATAGACAAGAATGAAGAAAGGTTTTCCCACTTTTGTTTGTGACGTCACAGCTAATGGAAAAGTGCCGTGGAATGTAAAATGAATCCCCATGTTTCGCTTTGTGCACCAACTTTTAGAAAACCACATCAATATTTTATGAAAACTTCTCGCGGTCAAATTTTATGAATTATGAATCCACTGCGTAACTATTTAATAAAATATGGTATATTTGTGATGATAAAATTACTTTATTGAATACATAAAGCTATTTTATTATCACAAATATAATCAGTAGCAGTTATTTTTGATGTTTATTTTTATTACTATACAAGTTTGCCAAATACAGTTTACCAATTCGTAGCCAATAATACGAAAAGGTTCACGCAGAAATTGAAACCAATTCAGCCGTTATGACGTGATTTTAAATGAAATATTCAAATATCATATCGAAAAATAATAAAATATTAAATGAATTTTCCTACAAGGCTATGTGGTAAAGTGTACACAAACTAGGTACAGTTAACTTTCGGTACAGATACAAACTTGATTGCAAGTTCATTTATACATAAAAAAACTTTTTACAAAAAAAAAAAACAACTGACTTAAAAAAAAAACACTACAAACTGAAGAATAACTTTAATTTCGGAAGTCGGTGTCTTTGGATCTGTATTTTAGTTTTTTGCCACCGACTTCCGAAATTAAAGTTATTGTTCAGTTTGTAGTGTTTTTTTTTTGAAGTCGGTTGTTTTTTTTTTGTAAAAAGTTTTTTACTTTTTAGTGGGTAAGTTTGTAATTAATCTAATTTACAATAGCCTAATGTCAAATGCTCATCATCTTTTACAAAATATTGCTTTTTCTGATGCAGGGGCGTTAATTGTTGAGGAGTTCTCCTGGTGAGAACCAGGAGAACTGATGGTGACTTCACCATATGCATTTTGACGACCATAAATTGCTTAGCAACCATATCAAAGTGGCTAATCGAATCGCAACGGTGAAATACTTATTATTAAGTAGTTCCGGTGGCCATCTGTGGTCTTCATCATCAGTTCCACTTCACGAAATGGTGCTTTTTGAGTGCAAATGCACGAGTTACTATAAAAAATACTCAAATCGCTATAGGTATGCCTATAAAATTTGAGGATTTTCCTCGATTTCCATGGGATCCTCTCATCAGATTCTGATTTGGTGGCAATGAGACCACCTCGGGAGCATATCGTTCCATACAAAAAAAGGATTTTTAAAATCCGTCCACAATTGACGGAGTAATCGGTGAACATACATAAAAAAAAGAAAACAAACATACAGCCGAACATATAACCTCCTCCTTTTTGGAAGTCGGTTAAAAAGGGAAAGATCTTGAGTTTTGAAATACACAGAAGCTGGATTCAGTTTTCATATTTGTTTTACAAAGACCTGGACTAGAACCAATAAGTCAAAGTAATATAATTTATTTTAAGAGGCAGTTTTGAACGTCAAATTTTACAAGAAAATAGAATTGATTTTAGATCCAAACGGTAGTTTCGTGTGGAGAAGAATGGGCAACAGACTTCATAGTTACTCTTTTAAAATATTTTGTATTATGTATATGCTATACAAGTATTCGTTTATACCAAACTCGAAGGGGCGAGCCGTCCATAGAAGCAATTAGGCCTAGCCTACCCTAGCCCAAATGCATTTATTTAACTTATGTTATAAAATAATACAAAATATAAAAAAAAAGTTAAAACTCTTGTTAGAACACTTATAGCAACTTCTCGCACCCGTGTGACGTAATTACGCGCGTAAGTCAGTACGTAGTAGACTGTATAGGCTCCAAGACGAATTGCCTCATTTTGCAACTTTTTCAGTGATAAATTTAAGCGCACTGATGCATATTTTATGTGTAAGAACGGCACACATGTCTAGATTATGGGCGTAACTCCTTTGAGTGGAGCTGGGCTGTGATTGGCTCATGGCTGCTACACAGTTGCGGTGTGTTCTGAGTTAGACTGTAATCGATTTGAGCGCGAAAACTTTGTGACCGCTGTCAGCGATAATGTTCTAATTCGGAATGTAGCCTTGATGACGCCAATAACCCGGCCACATTTTGTTGCCCACTTTTGTAAAGCAACTCGATATGAAAATGTTGCAATTTTATCTGCCAGTATTTTTCCATCGACATTTTCGAAATAATATTTTTCGTAAATACGCCATATTGTTTCATCGTGATAAGCCATTTATAACGCGTTCTTACTTCCTAAATGTTTTAACCTATTAAGTTATATATAATTTGTTTTGAAACGGAAAAGTACAGTAAATGATACTTGTGTATCACTTAAAAATAGTATTCAGTTGTGAAGTATGCGCTGAAAATGCATGTTTGTTAGAAGTTAAATGCAATAAGTTTTCTCAATCAACTCAGCCTATAGCAGTCCACTGCTGGACATCGGCCTCTCCCAGGCTGCGCCACAACACCCTGTCCTCCGCTTTCCGCTTCCAGTCTGTCCCAGCCACCTTTTTAAGGTCGTCGGTCCATCTAGCTGGGGGGCGCCCCACACTACGCTTGCCAATACGTGGTCTCCACTCCAGAACTCGTCTGCTCCACCGGCCATCGGTCCTTCGATAAACATGGCCAGCCCACTGTCACTTCAGCTTGCTTAGTCTGCAGGCTATGTCGGTAACTCCGGTTCTCTTCCGGATAACTTCATTCCTGATCTTATCCTTCAAAGAAACTCCGAACATAGCCCGCTCCATAGCACGCTGAGTGACCTTAAATTTGTGGGCCAGCCCGACTGTTAGTGTCCACGTTTCGGCACCGTATGTCATAACGGGCAGGACGCATTGGTTGAAAACCCTAGTCTTCAAACACTGCGGGATTGACGACGAGAAGACTTGACGAAGTTTTCCAAACGCTGCCCAACCCAACTGGATCCTTCTGTTGGCTTTCTTCTCAAAGTTGTGCCTACCAAGCTGGAAAACTTGCCCTAGGTAGACATACTCCTTCACAACTTCAAGAAGCGACCCTTCGATGTGGATTGGACTCGGCAAGACGTGCGAATTGTACATGACTTTCGTCTTGTCCAAATTCATGCCGAGGCCAACCCGCCGAGAGGCTCCATTTAGGCTGTGCAGCATCTAGTCTAACTGTTCCAGCGTCTCTGCCATTATGACGATGTCATCGGCAAAACGAAGTCCCACCTTCGTTTTGTCGATGACATCGTCATAATGGCACTTGCCGTTTGCGTCGATGTACTTGCCGTTTACGTTGATACCCTGTCCAGTCCAGTCCGGCGTCTTAAAGACGTCCTCCAACGCATTGGTGAACAGTTTCGGGTATATCACATCCCCCTGTCTCACCCCCCTGAGTGGATGGGGCTGGTTCCCTTATCCTGGATCTGGACAGTCATCGTTGCAGCGTCATACAAACACCTCAACACTTCGATGTAGCGCCAGTCAATTTGACATCGTTGCAGAGAGGCCAGAACTGCCCAAATTTCGATGGAGTCGAAGGCTTTCTCGTAGTCCACAAATGCCATACACAGCGGCTGATTGTACTCTTCGGTCTTCTGCACAATATGCCGAACAGTATGGATGTGGTCTACCGTACTGAAGCCTTTTCGAAGTTTTCTCAATTATCGTATAATGATAAGATTCAAGTTGTGTCTAAAGGTAGATGTGTACCCGAATTACAAGAAATAATTCAAAAATATGGTAATTCATCTCGTACTCGTCATTTCAGTACTCAAAATTATGCAACATTTATTTGGCTCTGTGGATTTAGACACAAATAAATTATTTTGTTTTCCGTACATTTTGTTTAATACTTCCAGTAAGTGGAGTGAGGGTGAGTTCTTGTATGTATAACTTTTACAGGCTTATTTTCAAATATTATATATCAATAAATGTGACTACTTTGACGGTCATCATGACTATGTAGCGCGACGTTGTTTTTTTTTTTACTATTTATTTTCTATCAGTATTTCGTGGCCTACCCTCCGTGGAGAACCACTGCATGCCACTGGAAGCTGCCTTTTCCCAATTATGTTGGGGTCGGCTTCTAGTCTAACCGGATGCAGCTGAATACCAGTATTTTACATGGAGCGACTGCCTATCTGACCTCCACAAACTAGCTACTGGGTAATACGATATCCCGTGGTAATACTGGTTGTCAGACTACCCGTAAAAAGAATGAAGTACAAAGATCCAAGAATGACAGCCGTACCAAACTTGCTACCATTACTGGAAATAGGCTGCTTAGTCACTGTACAAATAGAATCTCCATTCTCATTAAATAGGTCGCGTATACTGACCTCAAAGTTGAGCCTCAATCGAACTATAGAGAAACTAGAGACGATTGATTGCCTCGTTATCTACCTGGCTCAGTCTCCCAGCCTCACAAGTATTGCAAATCCTTTAAATTGGAAGCTGAGCTGCTGAAAGTGCCCATAATGGAAACTTAAGCTCCTGTATTATGCTCCGATCAGTTTCCCGCCCGGTCGCCGATATTCGAAGCTGTGTGATATTAATTAGTTTTGAAAACTGGATTGCTTAAGGGCTTTATCGGGAACAGGTTCACGAGGTACAATTTATTTATTATTTTTTACGTTCACGAAAACGTTCTGACAATTGCCCATCGCACTCAAAGCTTAAACACAACATCACAAAGATACAACGAGTATCGACATCGGACTTTATTACTGAATAAAATATCATATAATCACTTTGATGATACATTTTAAATTAGGTTTACCTATTCCGTTATGCACACGAGTAAGGTAGAATTGCGTAGCCACGTATGGTTCTAGAAATTCCGCTCTAATGTTAATTACAAACTGGTATTAAAACAAATGTAATCATCCAGGCTCATGGGTATAATGGTCCGTGTGTAATAAGAGATAAAGTTAGGTTAAAGGCAGGTCTGGAATAGTGGCGCCCAACTGGGCCTCCGTTAATTAACTATTTACTCAGTTATGATAAGATTACGTATTATGAACGGACTTTATTGCCCACGTTTAGGAGAATGGAACTAACAGATTTACACGTGTGCGAATTTGTGTAAGTTTGTAACTTTTAGAACTGCGTGCTTCGAGTTTTCCACGGATTTGGTTTTAAACTTTGGTACTCGTTCCTTTGTTTCTATTTTGGTTGATATTGATGGCTTGTTCTTAATATTTTCTACACCTACGCCGATAATAAATATAACAATAAGCAAACTAGCTTCATGCTGGTACAAGTACCTACGTATATCAAATTAAACTTTGTTGTTGTACAGCGAGTTCGTAACACGAGGCTACCGTTAGCTAGCTATCAAAATATATCAATATCAGCCTATACTTGTCCGTTGGTATAATAGAGTGGTGGCTATCACTATAGCCACTGGGTTGTTACCATAATCATCACGGTAAGAAAATAAGGTTTCTGATTAGACTACGCTATACTAGTACGTGACCTTGTGAAGGCTGCAGGTATCCGCTGGATGCGGGAAGCACGGAACTGGTCGTAGTGGCGGTGCTTGGGGGAGGCCTATGTCCAGCAGTGGACGTCTTTCGGCTGGAATGATGAATGATACTAGTACGTTATACAGGGTGGAAGGGACATAGGCGCGCATCCTGTTACCATGGATTCAGTACATCATTCTTGATCCCTGCTTTAAAAATTTTCGTCGGTTATTAAAAAAAAATTCGCTGTTCCATAAATTTTGACCGAGTTGGTATTGCACATCTGTAGGAAACACCTGTTTAAAAAAAAAATACCGACGAGAAATTTCAACGCACGGGGGTCAAGTATCATCATACTTCGGATCATGGTAACAGGTTTCGCGTCGATGTCCCTGCCACCGTGTATACTTGCCCGTTGGTCTCGTGGCTCAAGCGCGACTGCTGACCGTGTGGTGCTGGGCTCAATTCCCTTGTCGGGCAAAGTGTTATTGGGTGTGTCCATTAGGAATTTGTTATTAACAGCCCGGAGGTTGGAAGTTGGCGGTGTGATACCATCGTGCCTCGGACAGCACGTTAAGCCGTTGGCCCTACGCCTGATCTCTCTCCGGTCGTGTCGGTTTGTTGTCCCATCGGAAGATGAGAGTGAGTGAAGAGAGAGCACACACTTCTGCATTATAATATCTCCTGCGCCGATGGCTGGTCTCCGCTGAGATTGCTCGCAATGGGCGAAATTCGGTCTGGAGGACTATACTTACCTACCTCGTATAGTATGAAAATTCATTATAAATTATTTTTAAAGTTGAACAAATATATGTATACCGCGTTCGCGATTTAGTTTCCAAACATGTAAACAAACATGTATTTTTAGGAAAAACCACTTTATTACCCACACATAAAGTTTGGACTGTACTACGACTTCAAACATTTTTATGACTTATTCAATAGTACCTACTAGTAATTCCAAAGTCAATTTAATTTGGACTCACATAAAGTTGATATTCGTTTAAGTAGAAATAACATAAATTGGAAACAAGGATTTGAATAAACTTTAGGTAGCAAGCCATCAAACTTACTCAAAACACAGGACTCTACACAGTATAATTGATATTATACATTGTTAGGAAACGCAATATCCTGCTTTGTATCGATGATTTTGCCGTGATTGACTACTGAAACTCTGCATTGAGCATACAATAATAATGAACAGACTGCGGCACTAGGAAGTCATCAATCAAACCTTAGTATTGTGGGAACGGACATAAATAGATAATGCACAATAGCTTAGGGCTTATTCAATGGAGTTCGCCTTTGGTTGTACTTATTTACAAGCGTAATGTTCAGGTGGACATTAGTAATGACTGTTGGGAAAGGTTAATATTCGTGTCTTATGTGTGTCCAAAACTACTTCATGTCTTTTTCGAAATGTTTGTATTATGTGCTTTTGAAATATACATAAATTATTCGTTAAAGCAAATTTAAATAATAGGTATGTACCTAGCCTTGAAGAAATTTTGAATTATATTTTATTATTATTTGTATTTCAAAGTAAAAAAGCTATTTCATAAACCCAAAAACTTTACTTTACAGTTTGCACTCTTGTTAAAAGACACTCTTTAGAAATTGTAATAAAAAAAATATACAACATGTCCCAGAATTAACGCACAACCTCTTAAGGGGTCATTGTACTCATCATACGACTTTTACTATGGGACCGTACCTGAAATCGGGATAAAAAAACAGGTATTCCCTACACTTATGTTCGAATAACTCGTCAAAATGTAGGGAAAAGCCGATTTTTTTTCGCACACATGTTGTATACGTCTCTAGTATGTATGTAGGAAAACAGCTTGTAAATCGAGAGGTCCGTTTCTTTGTTGGCTTGTTTATAACATGTAGCTATTATATGGCTACTAAGCTAGCCATATACGAGTAATAAGCTGCAGGCTGTTCGTAATTAGTAGCCAACCTATCTGTTCGCTGCACGTCGTGTTCGAAATAGTTTGCAAACTCCATATTCTGTGTTATACAAAAGTTCTTTGCTGAATACGCCAAAAGCATACCTGGCTGGTTAGTCAAAGTTTTATATATTATGAGGTATAATGAGAAGCTCTGCTGGTTGCTCGCTGGTTTGCAAACCGATTCTTGAGCACCAGGTTTGAGAATCAAAACCAGGTACAATTCTGTGAATATCACTTCAAAACTTACTCAAGTTGGTAACTGAAAAAAAAAACGAGCGAGCCTTACGGTAGTCGCGTATGATGTGTAATATCTGACACCTCACCTTGGTAATAAGCAACTGAGCAGTGACAGAAATTACCCCTCTAATTACAGTCTATGTATATAGTTCTTATTAATTCCATGAGTACACTAATTCCTTGATATTATAAAGTACTTACTAATTCCATGCTATTCAAAAGTACTCACTTATTCCATGGTCAAGCTATCACTTCCTGTTACACACTTCCATTCCTTTCACGAAATCAATCCCACAGAAGAATTTTTTTTCATTATTGGCTTTACGAAATTCATGTGTATCCTTTACTCGTTTTGTCTCTTTCGACACAACTTGCAAAAATGATTGAACTTAAATTAGTAAGTAGGTACCTAGTGCAGAACCAAACTTTACACAAATAATAATATAAGCATCTCAACTAGGCATGTAACAAGCACAAAGTACTCCTTTGTTCATCAGTTTAATGGTTAATTTACCGGAATAAGTCCGGAACTTGCCAGCAGTGGCAACACTGAACACGAAATCTTTAATAAAGTTCCACTCGGCTAATTAACTCACTTTTACTTTATATCTTGAGTGATGTTTAGAGCAAACTCAGTTATTTGACATTGTTTTGAAAGAAACGCCAAGCCACAAACTGGTTAAATGGAAATCTATATCACTGTGTTTTTGCGTGTATGTATTTTGTTTTAAGAAGAGGAGTGGGTACACATTTAAGCAATCGTAACAGCATTTAGGATACTTTGTATTCCGGAAAAACAAAGGGTTCCCATGGGATGGGTAAAGAGGCCCGTATCTCCGGAATGGCTTAATGGATTAAAGTGAAACCTTCAGTGTCAGATAGTTAGTCTTACCATCATCATTTCAGCCTAAAGACGCTCCTGCCAGGGTTGCGAGTTTGTCCGAAAGGGATATCGTGGCCCTGGCACACAGGCAACGGACGGAACATGGGTGGGTTTTCGTCAGTAAAAGTCTGATGACACGCCCTCCCGCTCCGCCCAGAGCGGGAGAAGTTATTTGATAATTTCCCACCCAAAAAAAAACCCTAAGAACGCGGTCCACCGCTGGAATTGCTGTTTACTGCTAAAGCAAAATATCTCAAAGAGATTTATATAATTTAAGCAGGATTTTAGTGTCCTGGTCAGCAGGGTAAGTACTTTCACGTACTTGAGCGAAATTGCGATCGTTTGAACCCAATACATAAATACGATACGAGCGTTCACGAGGTATTAACACATACTTGAACAAGACCTACCTACATATGTCCGTACTTAGGAACTACTTAATAGTTGAAGCATGCTTGAAGTACTAATGAACCGAGTAATTGAACACTGGCACTATGTCAATTTAATATGTAGGTATACAGGGTTATTGGTAAAACACCAACAACCTCTTAAGGGGTCATTGTACTCATCATTATGAACAACTTTTAATATTTTACCAAAACTGAAATCGCGAAAAAAAATCAGCTGTTCCTTAGATTTATGTTCGCATAACTCGTCAAAATGTAGGGATGAGCAGATTTTTTTTTCGCGATTTCAGTTTTGGTAAAATATTAAAAGTTGTTCATAATGATGAGTACAATGACCCCTTAAGAGGTTGTTGGTGTTTTACCAATAACCCTGTAATAAGTAGGTAGTAGGTAATTGATGAGTATTCACACTAATTAATTTACTATCAAAATACGATTGAGAGGAATAAGTTTTCATACATTTTTAAACAGAACGGAGTACACGAGCAATGTCTAAGAAGAGTAAAAAGCAAATTTTTAAGTTCCTATAAAATTGCACCTTGAAAATCATGTTTTACATCTTGTTTTTTTCTTTAACCCTTTTTATGCAGCATACGAAGGGTAAAAACAACGAGTTTCCACCCGAGACACAAAGGCTTTTTAATTGTTTCTGTAATTACCGGTATATGAGTGGTTAAAATAAGTAAGAATCTCCTTTGCAACTTGTAAGTTCTCGCAATTTATTTTTAATGAAGCTGAATAGCGTTTTTTGCTAGGCAAAAATCGATTAGAGTATCAAAGACTTCCCAGGGATTTCGTCAAGCATTTTCATGTTTAAGTTTTGAAAGACTCTGCTTTGTTAGTATTGCCTACGAATCGTATCCAACATAGAGATTATGTGCCACCTATACGTACCTATACACACTTAACTCTTTTAGACTTGCACTTACAAAACTTTTTAGTTTTTTTTTAAAGTCGGTTGTTTTTTTTTCGTAAAAAAAGCTATAAATGTAGTTAAGTAAATTAGGATATCCTTTCAAATAGAAAAATAATTTTCCAAATCGGTTTATAAACGACAGAGATATGAGGTAACAAACATTAAAAATAAAATACAACCGACTTGAGAACCTCCACCTTTTTGTGATGTCGGATACAAAGTGCGATTGTAGAGTTAACACGTAGAGACGACTAATATAATAATGCAATGCGGATTTTTTTAGGATACAAGTATCTAATACATGACTTATTTGCCGAAAACGACTACGATTTTAATGTTTTTACTAAACACAGTAGAGTTGTACCTGAATACGGTAGAAAGGTCTAAAGGGTGTTCCAAAACCCTAACTATTGACACGGGCCCTTCCTATTGCGTCCGGGTGCGAATTACCTTCCGTCGTATTTAGATAATAGAACGAAAAGTCCTTAACGGGCCTCTGAATATTATCAAGCTGTTAATTTTACGTGTAATTGAGAAAGTTCGCATTCCGGTTGAAATTAAATTTTATGTTTACTTTCAGAAGTAGAACTACGGTCTGTTAAGTTAGAAACTTTAATATAATGGAATTATACATCCGTTTCATTGGTTTAAATAAGAACCTGGAGGTGTTTGTTCGTTGTTATTATTTATTTAGTTGCGGCAAGTTAACCCCTTTGTTGTATTCTCAGATGCACTGGACTTTATCTTTGTATCTACTTACGAGTGATTTCTATTCTATTCTATTCTATTTTTGATAAATGGCAAGCAAAGCCGGTGTCGACTATTCTGCCAATGTCTAAATAAGAGTGACTTCTGAAAGATACTTTTTTGCATTTGATTGACATGACAATGCTTGTCATAATCATTTTTTTTTAATGGCTTGATACCTTGTAAATGTGCGTATAAACCATAGACACAGAATGCTAATAAACCGAGCCTTACCCACAGGAGTCACCAACCAACAACATATCAATATACACTCAAATCACATAAAAACAAATTATATAACAGAGTTATGTAATTTGTGTTTATATAGCAGTGTTAACATTACCTCAGTTTGTTTATTACAGACTCCTGTTATTGAAATCGCTGGAGCGTCGAGCTCATAATAGTTTCAAATTTTCATACGACTGCTTCGGGGAAATAAGTGAATAAATTATAATGCAGTACGAGACTGTGAATGTTTACAAGAATGGTTTCTTTTTAATCAACATAAAAGTATATTACCCGATAGGGATTCGAATACCTAAGTTGAGAATGAAAACAATATTAGGTATGTAAAAACACTTTCGGAAATTATGTATGATGTTCATAAAACAACCATACAGGATCGTACAGACTTGCACGATATCGCGGGCGCGACAGGCACCGACAAAAAAATTATGCTACTGGTATCGCGTCGCGCCCGCGATATCGCACTAGTCTGTAAGAGCCTTTATCCTTACTTAGGTAATTAGAGAACTTCCTGAACTTAATTGAAAGAATAGAATACTCTATAATATATATGAATTACAGATTCATACATAACATAGACAACATCACGCCTGTAATCCCCCAAAGGGTTATGCAGAGGTGTAGGTATTTATAGTACACCCACATTCTGCCAAGGGGACGAGCCCATTGCCATCAACCAGGCACAAATCCAAATTTCGAGCTGCTACTGAGGAATACCAGATGGAAATGTTTAATAAATAACAAATCAATTTCAAAACTTGTACAAAAAATACTCTATTGCTAACTGTGGAGGCTTGTAAATGGCTTGTCGTAAATTACCTCACTATTAGTCCTGTATTGATAGCTGTAAGCCAACCAAAAACAATAATATAAAAACATAATAAAAAACCCAACAACCCACCCTGCCCGGCCCGACCCGGGATTCGAAGGCTGGACCTGGTTCCTGGAGGACCAGGAACAGGAGTAGTATATACCGCTCAGCAGTAGCGCTTGTGACCACTTGACCAAGGAATTACAGATATACGCGGTGTGGCTGTGGAATTCACTTCACCTGACATTAGGGACTGCCAAACTGTTGTAGTATTTCAAAGAAGAGTGAAGTAACACTATCTTTCCACTTCGTCATAGTTGCGTATGTATTTATCATTTTAATTTAGTTATTAATATTCTTATTGTGTGCCGTGTGGTGCCAGATGTAAAGAAAAGCACCATCCTATTTCTTCCCGTGAGTGTCGTAAAAGCGACTAAGGGAAACTCACTAGAGAATGGGCAGCAGCGTTCTCTATGCATTTTAACACAATACCGCGATCGCCAACCCGCCTGCCAAGCGTGGCGATTGTGGCAAACTCCCCCCCTCCTTTTGGGGGAGGCCTATGCCCAGCAGTGGACGTCTTTCGGCTGAAATGATGATGATGATTAATATTCTAGTGATATTTATTTTAGAAGTATGTATGTATGTTAGTATATTCTCATATTATTTGTTTTATTTTATTAAGTGAATTGTTTTTGATTTTATGTATTGTAGTTTCTCTTCTACTCTTACACACGGTGTCTACATCTCTTTATCTACTTTCCTATCACAGGTATGCTGGAAAAGATTTCTTTAGAAATCAGCATCACCTTTATACGTATTTTTATGTTCCTTTTTTCTTGTATGTTTATTCATACATGTGTGTACATAAATGGTTAAATAAATAAATATAAACGTAGAAATTTTACATAGGGTGGCGGTTTTATTGATAAAAGTGATCTTAAGTAAAGTTTTAATTAATTTAAAATAACTTGTACGGAATCAATTGATTTTAAATAGTTAAAAAAAAATGTTCACTTAGTACACACCAAGTAATTATAAGCAATCCTTCTTCATTATAAGTTTTTTGCCATCCCGATGCATACCATAGTCCTAAGCGAATAAGTAACTACACACATACTTCTGTTTCATTCTTAGAAACGAAATAACGTTAACAATTTTCACAGTACAATTTCCGCTTTAACAGAAAGGGCACCGGACATTTGTTACTTTGACGAATAAATCCCACAAAATGAAGTTATATTAAAGCCTGAAACTGTGCTGATGTCATCAAAACACGTTGAGAAGTTGGTGCACAATTTTCCTGTGCCGTACAAAAGAAACAAGCGAGTCATTACGCCTTGTACTCTCACACACTCGTGAATGAACTACAGGAATCAGACACCGGGTTAACGTAGAGGAAAGGGTCGCAGAAGGACTATAATTTGACCGAATAATAAGTCATAAGTAATTTATTTCATAACAATATAGGTACATTGTGTTGAAAATTAAAAAAAAAAACATTAAATACATTATACAATCGCAATAAAAAAAAATAAAAAAAAATTTCATTAAATACATTTAGAAAACTCGATAAAAACAAAAACGATCAATTAAGAAATCAAGTAATAACAGATCTACCAATAATAAATGTCAAAGTATTAAATACAATCATTAGTTACAATGTCATATGTCAGCTAGGAATTCATTGATACTGTAATAGCCTTTCCCCAATAAATAGGTCCTTAATTTGTTTTTAATAATAATAATAAAGGAATAAAATAATAAATAGTTTCTCAAACTCAAAGCATTTATTTCAATTAAACCATTTACATGCACTTTTTAATTGTCAAGGAGTCGATCAGTTAGTGAAGTTATATAAGCTAGTTGCCCATTCCAAAGCGTAGTAGGTACCTACGGAAAAGAACGGGTACGAAACTCCATGGACACTCTTTTAAATTACCTATAATGTTACAAAAATATTGTTACATCTTTAATGTTGAATTTATAACTAAATGTTAGGACGATATAAAAAAAAAACGCGTCCATAGTACAGCAATTATTACAAACAAAAAAAAAAAACAATTCAAACTAAGATAATTAAAATAAGCCGTGGCACCTAAGAGATGTCCAGTCCTAACTGACAGCCCCCGTTCATGAACATGACGTGTGGATCAGCACCATTCAGCTCAACCGGTTTGAAGGGAGCTAAATGATCTAACTAGCATATTTCTGTCTTTTTTATCGTTTCCATACAGGCGAGCCGCGTTTGACCCACTCAGAGGTGAATATTACGAAAAATCCATTCTCAATCCTTTAAAACAATCTTTCATTCAGTGGTTTGGGATTTGTGTTGTTTTTCACATTCAGTCAATCATTCTGTTAGTCACGGAAAATGTATTGGTAGATTACAACTCATCCACGTGACAAATAGGTACCTAATATTAGTTGTTTAATCCCAGAGACCAATTTGACATTTCAAATGATTGTTGTTTGTTTTTTTCAATTTGGAGTTTGACATTTGCACCTGTCAAATTAGTATCTGGGATTATAAACGAACTTTAGGCGTCACATCTTACCGTACCGAATCGAGAAAAGACATCTTCCTCGAATATTTAGTTCTGTTAATCTCGGTTTATGAAGATTTTGTAGTTTTGATCCCAGAAAAACCAAGAAAAAAGGACTCGCTCTTTTGTATAGGCTTTCTTGTTATTCTTTACCCACATTACCCTTCTGTTCTCATCCATGTCTCGGCTATAATTTGCCTTCGAAGTCGTGCCACAGCCGTCCGCTGGAATTGACCCAAATAAACAATAGTTCGTGTTCAAATAACTAAGTCGGCAACAAAGGTGGCCATGTATTAGCCGGACGGACTTAACTACGGCCGTTAAGTTATGTATAAGTACATGGGCATTATATGGGATGTTCTGCTTGACTTTTGCAAGGCTGTACCTACATTGGCCACATTGAAATGGAATGAAATTGTTTATTCTGTAAATAGGATATCGGAATCACTTTTTCAAGTCATATAAATAATATAATATAAAAAATAAGCTGGATGGATTCGACATTTCCTATCTGACTACAACAAACTCAGAGATCCAATTAGAATAGTCCATTAGAATTAGCGCTTTAATTAGTCATCAGCGCTTTAGTGGATAAATAATACAATCAAATCATAACATAACATCACGCCTGTAATCCCCGAAGGGTTAGACAGAGGTGTACCTTTTTTTGTTTGTTCTGGGGGAAACCTTCAAAAGGCACCTGGACTTTGGGGAAAAAAGAACCAGGGAGTGTGGGATTCTTACCTCACTAAAACCACCCCGGTGATCACCATCAGCAAATGTAGGGGATCCCGTTACCTCTTAATAGACCAATCTGGAACCCTCTCAGCGCAAAACCTGTTAGGGCACGTCTCTGGGGAGACTATAAAGAGGTATCTCCTGAACCTCGCTATGCACGGCAGCACGTGATCACAGTGCCACCGTATTCCCTGAAATCGCTCGGTAGGCAACCAGTGTCCCCACCCTGATCGCCCGCGATCCCAAAATCCCGCCTGCATTAAATGGTGCAGGTAGGGTTTCGGCGTGTTAAGGCGTCGAGGAGGCAACCGGCTCGACGCCTTCTTCTTCGAGCGAGACAGGGGTGTACCTACCTATAGTACACCCAAATGTTTACCCAAGTGTTAAGTCCCATGTAATAGGGGGCGAGCCTATTGCCATCAACCGGGCACAAATCCAGACTCCGGGCTGCTGCTGAGAAATTCTTAATGGAAAATCTCAATAACACTTTGCCCGACCTGGGAATCGAACCCAGGACCTCATGCTAAGCAGTAGCGCTTGCGAGCACTATACCAACGAGGCAGAGATAACATCACGCCCGTATCCCATGAAGGGTTAGGAAGAGGTGTACCTATAGTTAACACATGTTTCGCCAGTTATGTTTAAGTCCCATATAATACCCGGGCGAGCCTATTGCCATCAACTGGGCACTAACCCCGGAGTCTGGATAATGCTCAGTTGATGGCAATAGGCTGCTACTGAGAAATTCCTGAAGGAAAATCCCAACACCACTTTGCTTTGCTTTTGGTGATGCATTAATAGTGTTACTGTTACTGTCAGCCTGTCAAAAAAAAATTAAAATCAAATATTTTTATTTCACATAAACCTACATGGGCACTTATGAAACGTCAGAAGCTAGGTGCACAGTTCCAATTAGTCGTTTCCTATGGAGAGAGCCGGCAAGAAACTCCACGGTTACTCTTTTAAAAAAAAGTGGGCTTTAACAATGTTTCCAAGTTACAGTGTTATTAACACTGTAACTTGGTATGGGAGGACAGTGTAGGCCCGTCAACAAGTACCAAGTACTTAACAAAATAGAAGATAGTTTACAAAGCTACAGTCTATTAAGCCTACAACGTTCTCACATTCACAAATTAAAAAATAATCTATATAAAATATTACTAAAATAATAAAAATAAAAACAAATGAAACATAAACCAATTGACAACATTGTCATTACAACTGTAACAATACTGAATAAATAATAAGTAATCTGTATCTTCCCACTGCTAGGCATAGACTTTTTACATGACATTCAGCTCTTGCGCTCCAGGACTAATGGTTGTTGGTGATTTTTTTTTTTTTTTTTTAAAAACGTTGCCCCACACTAGGAATTTCTCCTGTATCGTGGGTGCGTTTACAAACATTTAAACTCACATACACAAACAGCCAGACCCGGAACAACTACTTGTAGGTCATACAAATATTTGTTCCGTGCGGGAATCGAACCCGCGACACGCAGCGCAGCAGTCAATCGCTTAACCACTGCGCCAACCGTGCCGTCAAACCACTTATCCACTTATGACATCCTTTTTTTATTTGGGAATTTATCAAAATAAGTAACTTCTCCCGCTCTGGGCGGGGGGCGTGTTAGACTTTTACTGACTAAAACCCACCCGTATACCTTCAGTTGCCTGTGTGCCAGGGCCAGGGTACCCCTTTCGGACAAACTCGCAAACCTGGCAGGACGTATTGCATCCTAAGTTCAGAATTTGATCAGCATAGATATTGTTTACATGTAACTAATAAAACACCGATCAAACTTCTCAAAGTATCGCATAAAGTACGGGCCCTTAGTTCATTGAGTTTCCTAACAATAAGTTACTGTTATTTATACCAGAATGAGGCTCAGAATAGGAAGGAAGGACAGAAATTAACCATGTATTTATAGAATCCTTATTTTATGCGTGTGAGGGGTGATTTTATCGGAGCAGTAAATATCAAACAAGGCGTTTGTAATGGCAGATAGCGCATAATAATTATTTACCGAATCAAACTAAGTACGAGTGGATCTTTAAAAAATACGTATTTCTACACACGAGTGTCATAAAATAGAAGGTGAACTTTTAAAACGGTAAACTTAGGTCCGACTCTTAGCGAAACGAATAATATCCATGTTTAATAAACAAATAAATAATAATATAAATAAGAATTTAAATCATATAATTTTCCACCACCAGCAAATAATAAAGTTGCACGAAATCTCCCCTTGTCAGATAACTTTATTCTATTTTAATAATTCTGCTAATATCTCAAGTTCACTTCAGAAACAATTACTTTTTTGGTTGCCAACGGAATATGAAAGGTCACAGAGACAACGAATTAATTTCTTTCCACCTAATTGAAAAGAAAACGAAAATGTTTTGATTTTGTTCGTTCCATTTAATTGTCATTAAAAATGAGTCCTTAATTACTTCTACTTATTTTTTTGTGTAGGGTTCCGTAGTCAACAAGGAACCATTATAGTTTCACCAAGTTCAACTGTCTGTCTGTCTGTCCGCGGCTTAGCTCATAGACTCTCAGTAGTAGAAAGCTGTAATTTGGCATGAATATACATATTAATCACGTCAATAAAATGGTAAAATAAAATCTTTTTTGTAGGTTAGGTACCGCCCTTTGCACATAAAGTGGGGATGATATTTTTTTCTCGTCTATGTCATGGTGTGGGATATCGTTGGATAGGCCGTTCAAAAATAAGTAATGCAGGTCTATTAAAACCATTTTTCGATTCAGGGATCCGTTTACATTATATTAAGCTTTAAAGCGCAAATTTTTGTTAGAGCCAAGTGTCCCCCTGCCAGCTAAATGGTTGTTTTGGAAATTTGAAAAAAATACATGGCGGTATTATAATTATATAACGAAGTTAAAAGTAAAACTATCGCAGCTTAGTAGGCTGTACAAGTTAACGAGTAATAGTCGACCAACTTACATTTGCAGTTAGCATGTATGGGAGAACATGTTTTTCAATTACAATGTTAAGTTTCTTTTTGGGATAAATTCATCCCAACTACGGAACCTTTCATTGTGCGTGGTCCAACACGCACTTGGACGGTTTTTTCATAAGCAGTCTGTCAACATGTTTGATCTCCATTTTCGTTAATGACATGATAATATCTTTCATTTAAAATAATTGGCAATCAGATTATTTATTAGCCATGTTGTTCATACAGTAAACCCGATACAAATATCTTCGTATGCTTAAATTTGCTTATAATTATAGGGCCTTTGTGGGCAGAATGGAACCGTAAGGAGACACGGTAATTTATTTAGTGAAATCAACCTACCTACGTCATGGAAGATCGATATTTTGTACTGTTTTGTTGGAAGGCTATCAGTATTATCGATATAGGCGCTTCTTCATATGATGTCCACATCAAGAGGCTTGAAGCCATATTTGTGAGTCAAATTCTCTCCTTTGCCAAGCGAAAGGGATGTTCAGCGTTGGCAATTTCATTCCCAACTTTTTCTTTTATCATCTATAATTGCCATTATTAAAAGTTGAATACTGGGTATCTGTCGGGTTTCAGAACTACACAATGGTATGAAAAAGCAGTAGAAAATTGTTTTCCGGATGAAAAGTAAATCCTGTTTTTTGAAATAAATACGAGTTCACCAACACAATGCAATATTTCATCGATTTATACATACGCGTTGTGTTTGCAGATTTTAATTCAGATTCAAATTAAATTTTTGTATAAATGTGTTTACACATCGGCAAATCTGAGTGGAAAACACCAAAAATGCAGATAAATACATATAACATGAGCATTAGATACGAATTTTCTATTTTTCTGGTGTGTACGCACTTTAAAATTGACGTGGACGAAGTAAAGAGGGTTTTGAGTGTCTAATATTTTATACATAATGTTACTGTAACTATGTTTTTCCCCTTTCAACGTAAACGCAACCGCGTTCATTACAAACTCGCGGCTTGTAGTGGCATTGGACTGAAATGTGTGAAATTATATATCAACTGGCAAATTCTCGCAACTTTGTTCAGAAAAACCAGATGTTTTTAAGAGGAGGCTCCCCCTATTTTTATGTTAATTTGCATGAATATTCTGAAACAGTCACATATACAAGCAAAATGAAACTTTAGTATATGATTTATTAATTGACAGTTACTTAATTGTAATCTTTTCTCTCAATTTTTATTTTATTCTAAAATCATGTCTTTTTTAAGAATAATTATAAAAACAATCAAGATTGTTTAGCTTTTATTGTTAAAATAAATATTCACAGCAAGAAAATATAGTTTATTATCCCAACACGAGATATTTTTTTTCTAGATCAATTATTACTTTAGTTATAAACGAAATAAGAATTGAGACTTACGCTATTTAGTTTCGTGCTCAAACACGATCAAAGTGCGCACGCAATATTCAACTTTATTACTGATGTGTTAGCGTTTAGCACATAGCGGACTGGCGTGGAGCGAGGGACGGAGCTTGCGTTCGAAATTTGATTTAGACTGCCTGCTCTTAATGTCGTGAAAGCCAAGAAAGATGAAGAAATCATTAGTCCTTGTCACACAAGCTTGTTGAGATTTGGGATGCTGACACTGCGGGGTACAATTACCTTACCGAGTTATTACGGCTAATGGACTAATGGCTAAGAGCCTCGACAGCACCTGAAGGGCTCTTGTTAGGCAGTTGCATTAAGAGCTTGGTACAGAATGTAGCACTTTATACTGGGAGGTTCCTTCATCTGGAATGGTGTCCCTGTTAGAACCTTGTTCTCTGTTCTGGTCTGCTACTCTATTAGTCAAAAATTAAGAAAATATCTACCTATGATTGTGGTAAAATAAAAAGTATAGGTACCTAAAAAGGTATTAAAATAGAAACAATAAATCTGAACTTGTCATAAGTACACTAGACTTCGCGCGTCGTATAATATTGTTATAAATCTCGTTCTTGAAGTGAAACAGTACTTCGACCCAGTAACACTTGAAGACAGGACTCATCTCTTACAAATATCTTCTTTGAGGACACATCTTTGGGTTTTGTTTAATTTATATATTAAGAGGTCTATTAGAAATAGATAGATATTGTATGATCAAATCTGGCATCGTATAGGTACATAAAGTAGTTTTTTTTTTAAGGCTTTGTGCGGATTGCACATTTAGCCAGTTTCAAGTAAAATTAGGTAACAAATACAAAGTTTGTTTAAATAATGATGAGATGAAGTATATTCAATGCATGATAGATGATATCCCCGCCCGCCCGCTCCCCTTGAGTTTCAGTAAAGACGTGGCACTTTACTGAGACTTCACGCGGACTTCTTGAGAGAACTTGAAGTGATGTTGCACTGTTTTGTTTAATTTGCCTACACTAATGCACGTTCACGAACACTTAATGGTTAATAATTCACCATTATTACACATTAATATTAGGCTTTACACAAATTTTAGAAAATAAAACAAAACTGCTAAACATGACGCTTCACTTGCCCGCCAAGAAGTCCAGTCGGACTTTTAACTAGCTGCAGTAAAATGACACTTCACTGACTTACTGTCATTTCGTTAAAAATGTTCAAAGTTATTGACGATGTTGTTGTTATTGTTGTAAGGAGTGTCATTTTACTGCAGCTAATTAGAAGTCGTAGTGTTGTTCTCGGTTCCGCTTGCTGGGTTACGGATAATGATACGATTATCGGTGACAAACAGCTACAACTTCGAAACTCTTTACGTGTATGTGCCTACAGACTACAGGGGAAATATAATATGTCACAAAATAGTGCACAGAAGGACGCCTCACGCCACTGTCCATCCTCTTGACATCAATTTTAGTCGCCTTCCATAACTCCCACGGGAACAAAAGAACGCCCTCCATTGCCACCACACAGGATTTTGTTATTTACTTACTAGGTACTTTTTTATGAATATTAACAATAAAAATCCCGTTTTACCTACCACAATATTGGCGCTGGCTAATTTTCATGCAAATGAAAGTCACGTGAGGTCTGTACCGTAGGATGGCCTAGTGTTTGCATATTGAATATAACCGCAGTATCACTGTGCTCCTGTTTGGGACATAATGCGGTAAAATTCGTTGCACGGAATGCTAAAGTCTGTGAAACAGAAAACTAGTTGATGCCTACTTTGATCGCGATACAAAGTTAAATACCGCACTAATGTAGAAAGTAGAAACGTTTCTCAGATAGGATGGGCTTTATTATTATGTTAGTTGACTAGTTGAATGTTCATAAAGCTCGGACCGCATTTGAGTAGCGCTGCACGGCACTGCACGGCGGCGGCGGCGCGGCAAAAAGCATCAACATATTCATATCATTTTGTATGGTGTTTTTTAGGGTTCCGTACCCAAAGGGTTAAACGGGAACCCTATTACTAAGGCTCCGCCGTCTGTCTGTCTGTCCGTCTGTCACTAGGCTGTATCTCATGAACCGTGATAGTTAGACAGTTGAAATTTTCACAGATGATGTATTTCTGTTGCCGCTATAACAACAAATACTAAAAAACAGAATAAAATAAATATTTATGGGGCTCCCATATAACAAACGTGATTTTTTTTGCTCGTTTTTGCTCGAAATTGATAACGGCAACAGGCTTGAAATATTCACAGAATATTTAGTTATATATTCACTTTAAAAATAAATAATTAAATTAAAATAAAACAAATATTTAAGGGGGCTCCCATACAACAAACGTGATTTTTTTGCCGTTTTTATAGATAATGGTACGGAACCCTTCGTGCGCGAGTCCGACTCGTACTTGACCGGTTTGTTTATTAGGGCGGCGGCGCTGCAGTGAGCGTCGCTGCCCGTCACAGCATACTCGTAGTTGCCTCCGAGAGAATATTTTGACGCGCAGTGCCCTGTGCAGCGCCGGACGCTCAGAGCGATAAAGCAACCGGCGCGTTACGTCAGTCTGCGGTCTGCGCACTGCGCCCTGTTCAGGAAGCACGTGCATCGAAGTCTTAAAATGGAGCTCGATGAAGAAAAAATAATAAATGTAGTTAACCTTCTTTTTGTTAGCGTGACTATTTCATTTCGTCTTCTTTTCTTTCTCTTCCATAATGCGTTCTTTTTCTGCACATAACAAAGAAATAACTACTAAATCCTTATGGCTGTCGTAGTCACTCATCTTTCTACGGTGCTCTCACGAGAATAGGCAAAGAAATGACGCGAGCTGCCGCTTTCTGCAGTTATAATGCGATATGTGCTGTGCAGTGACTGACGCGCAGCTCAAATGCGGTTCGACCTTTATTATACAACTAGTTGCGCCCCGCGGTTTCACCCGCATAAGTATCGATCCCGTGGGAATATCGGGATAAAAAGTAGTCTATATGTTATCCAGAGTGTCAGCTATCTCCATACAAAATTTTATCAAAATTGGTTTAACCGTTTGAGCGTGAAGAAGTAACAAACACACTCACAAACTTTCGCCTTTATAATATTAGTTAAGATGGTTGACTGCTTAGCTGCGTAAAGGTATGGCGTGATAATAATCATTTAAAAGGTTAAATCTGTACCTAACTATCTGCAATATCTAACCTTTAGCTTAACAAAATCTAACCTTTTAGCTTAGCAATTTTTTACAATTTGCGGTAACTTATAGAAGAATACGAACATAATGCAACATTGCTCATCCCAGATAGCAAATAGTTTGATAGCTTGATAATTTATAGCCTACAGACTGACCAGACTTTGAACCAGAAGTTTGAAAGGAATCTATTCAGTAGTATTTGCGTGATGCTGGAATATACATTCAGGCAAACAGATAGACACAATAAAAAAAAACTTACACAAAATTGGTCCAGCCGTTTGAGCGTGAAGAAGTAACAAACACACACACTCACAAACTTTTAATCCCGATATTCCCACGGGATCCAGACTTACGCGTGTGAAACCGTGGGGCGCAGCTGTAGGTTTTTCAATTATAAAAGGTCCAAAATAAACAGATTTTAGGTTAGAAAATGGTATTAATTGTTTCTAATGAATAAGGCAATCAATTATCTTGAAATAATATTGAAACAACGCATCGTATACGGTATCCCACGTGAACGATAACTAGCTTCGTCTGATACAGGATTTCAATCGAGCTTTACAAAGGCTGAATAATGCCTGATGCCAAGACACACGCTATTGCTTTCGAGAATAGTGCTTAACTACGATGTACTCGGAACTTAAAATTTATAAAGCAGATAGGCAGGTATATTTACAGCCTACAAATATAACTGCTTTTACATCAAATAAGCTTATTTTTGGATAAAAATATGCTGAAGTAATTTTAGAGGAGAACTTAAAGCCTACAAAGCGATTTGTAGTAAGTATTCAAGTAATCTCGGTTAAGTTACAATTAAGTGAACTTTAATTTGAGCTTAAATTAAGATTCAATTTGTATCCGCAAACTTCCCAAAATGTTCACATATAAACTCGTAAACACCCCATTATTTTTTAGTTGGGTGCGTAGAACGTGATACCACGTTCAACGATACTCGTAGCAATAAATACTCAATTAAATAGTTCCGATTCGAAACCTCTGGTCCATATAAAAAGGTTATCGCACCGCGTGCAGTAGCCTTTACTCGATATCCGTACTAGCGATCGAACAGAATGTACTACATATGTTAGCTTTTTGTATGAATACGAGCCGGATAAAAGCCGTCACGTACAGTGCCGGACAAAAGGCAGCATTTTAACCTGTTTCTATAAAAAAAATGTAGGGCGGAAATTTGGTACAAGATTTAACATACTCAAGTATGGCCGTATGATACAAAATGTTCACGAAACTGAAACTAATAATTATCACACTTCACACTAATATTATAAAGGCCAAAGTTTGTGAGTGTGTGTGTGTGTGTGTGTGTGTATGTTTGTTACTTCTTCACGCTCAAACGGCTGGACCAATTTTGATAAAATTTTGTATGGAGGTAGCTGACACCCTGGATAGACACAGAGGCAGACACATAGGCTACTTTTTATCCCGATATTCCCACGGGATCGAGACTTACGCGGGTGAAACCGCGGGGCGCAGCTAGTAAAATATAAATATCTGCCGATGTTTGGTCTTGTTAATATTGACATTCTGTACTTATATCGTCATGAATTCATCAGACCTACCTAATTACTTCTACGAAAATTCGGGGATCTACTTCGAGTTGGTATTGCTCGAATATATGACCTAAAAACTTAAAATATGACACCTACTTACACAGTCATATTCTTAGTATTTTCGTCACCCTAAGGGTCAGGTAATCGCCATTGACCTTGGCCATACAAATGCGCGTCACGTTCACGCCGCGCCGCCGCGCCGCGCCGGCCGTTTGGTTTGATTCAATGAAATGCAAAAAGTGCACCAAAACCAGTGTTATAAAGATTATTCATGAACCATCGTCACACGAATGGTAAGTTCATACCAGATGTTTATTATAAAATCTACTCGTGCGCAAACACAGTACAGATATTCTATTTCACGAAGTCCGTTCGGCTTTGATTGTAGTAGTGACGTATCCCGACAAGCGCGCTTGTGTGTGTAAAAGTAGGTAACGTTAGCAAAAAAATCTGATATATATTCAAGTCGAGATTTAATAATCTAAATAAAATTTTGGTTTTAAAAGTATATACATTTTGTAAATAAATTAGATTAGGTTGCAATAAATACAAAAATATTAAGAATATGTAGGCATTTAATTAAGCATTGGTGTTACAGAATGGAAACGAAACAAGTAGGACTATTCAGTATTTTCAATCACTCAGATAAATTTTTTAATGAAGTGGATGGGAATTCCTTCTCTTCTTTTAATATTCTTTGAACTGTTCACAAATCACAGTTGAGTTCCATTAATGATTTTGTAAATTCATATTCTTCTCGCAGAAAATGATAAACACTAGCTATCATGTTTCGACCCTAAAACAAAATGTAATCAAAATAATTAAGTAATATAAACATTTTATAACACAAAAAAACATTCATTCTATTGCTATATTAAGTATCTTTGTATAACATTTTAATTGAAAACGTATAAATAAATATTACCTCACTATGGACAACTCTTCTTCGTTTTGTTGCCATGCTGACCTTACTCCGTGAAACAATTTGGCGCGAACTAAAAACTACTACTGATCCGGACCGTATCCCGATCGACACTGAGCGCTCTCGAGGTTACGCACACAAAAACAATGTGCATGTGCACGCTTGACAACATTCATAGCCAAACGGACTTCGTGACATAGAACATCTGTAGTAAGAAGCGTATTCCACAACTGTGTGGAATGTAAAAAACAAAGGAATTTACAAGCGATTCCTCAAACGGAGTTCACAGCTCAAGAGGAATATGTATGCAATTGCCTAAAAATAAACACAGTACATATCAAGTCGAGTGAACTAAACTTAAAAACTAAGAAAAATACGATACAGAAACAAATCGAATTCCCTAGAACAACCGAGGCGGTGGTTGAGGCAATACCGACTCATAATCGGTTTGAGCTGCTTCAAAATAGTTTGAACCAAGAAAAGAGAAGAGTGATAGTGCCATCTCGCTCATACTCTGCGTTATCGACAAGTGACCACTCTCTGAGATCGCGCAGCCCATCAATTACGCGCCCACACCCTTACGAGGGAGAAGGCGTATCTGAAGCGACTAAAAAAAAATAAAAAAAAGTTACTAGGCGAACAGGAACAGTCAACAGTTCACCTAAAGACTCTGTACCGACGGGGAAAATATATCAATAAAGAATAGCACTCACGTACCACCGATACTAATCACGGACGCGAGATACAAATACAAAGATAACAAGGATACGAAAAAGATGCTGAGCGACCAACTCGTAGGGGATCTAACCAAATTAATGAATAAACACCATGCCCGCATAGTCAGAAACGAGAGAAGCAAAAACATTCTCATCACACTCACTGACTTAGAGAAAAGAGCAAAGGCAATCGAGGACATCAAATGCTTCAAGCCAGATCTCGCATTCATAGCACCCAAGGCGGAACAAACAAAAACGACGAAAGTCATCATAAAAAATATGGTTCACGACTATCCAGTCGAAGAACAAAAAGACGAAATGAAAAAGTGCATCGGTATTCGCCCTCTAAATATCAAAAAGATAACGAGCGATGTACAACTATGCATATTCAGCGGTGACCTCTCGTACAATGAAATCGCTGAACGTATGAAAAACGCCACAGAAGCCTTTTACCGTGCACACAAGCTAAGACCTGAAAAATACAAAGTTGGCTCGGACAGAGTGCTACAATGCAAAAACTGTTTTAAATTCAACCATGCAACTAGTGCATGCCATGCACCGAAAAGAGAACCCACCATACTGATCAAAAACAATCAGGATGAATCGGTGAAAGTCTGCTCAAATTGTAAGGATGTACAGCCAGAGCAGCACAGCGCAACACAGAGAAAGTGTCCACTATTCAAGAAGGCAATAGAGAGACAAAAGAAAAAGGCTGAACGAGCAGAAAAGGAACACATAAGCGTCCCATCTACAACTAAACCAACACCACAACCAGAAACAAATAGAAGATCGAGATCTCCAATACGCAGACCGACGATTCAAAAGGGCATATCGTACGCACAGGCAACGAATAGTGAGAGTGAACTCACTCAGACACGCAGGCAACTAACCAGGGAAGAAAAAGTCTCCATATTCGATAAAACTATGGAAAAACTAACACACACACACACTAATGAAAGAACTCAGAGATGTTCTACTCTTGTAAAGGCAGTAAGAAACACATAAAAATCCTGCACATCAACGCGCAGGGTATCAAAAACAAATTCACTGAAATAAAACAACTGGTTCAGAAATACCATGTAGACATAGCCATCATAAACGAAGCCAAAATCAACCTGATAGATCAAAAATTCAATATTCTAAACTACGACAAAGAACAGAAAGCCAACCACCTAGGCACTATAATGTACGTCAAAAGAGGCATGAGGTGGGCTCAAACCAATCTCATCGACTCCTTCAGTGATGACAAGATAAAAATAGAAGGATGCAGCATTCGAGTCTTCACTGACCACATAACTGGAGAATACATCACGGTAAAGGGCATTTACGTCCCAATACCAAATCAAAATGAAATGTCTGACGAATTCGAGCAACTGCTAAGAGAGGATAGTGCCCTCATCATAGGAGACATGAACCTAAGGATGCAACTGCTCGGCCGTTCAGTCGATAGAGGTCTCGGAATTCTAGTACGAGAAATACACAACAACGGAGACTGTAGAATTTTACATTCCGGTCAGCCATCTAGACCCGCCAGTATTGGAAACAACAACATACTGGATATAGCAATCACAACATACAATCATTCAGATTTGGAAATAAAATCATGCAAACAGACAGAATCCATAGGGTCCGATCATATACCATGGATAATCACAATAAACTTGGAAAACGACTATGAGATCCCACTAAGTTGCAACCTCAAAGACATCAAAACGAGTAGGGATAAACACGACGAGTTTGAACAATCTCTGGCAACAAAAATAGATCCAAACACAAAAATCGAAACAGACACAGACTGTGAAAAAATGATTACCAAACTGGAAAAAGCCGTAATAGAGACACTGAACGAATTTGCACTGCTCAAACAAACCGAGAACACACAAAATCTTCCCAAAGAAATTCAAAAGTTGATAGACAAAAGAAATAAAGCGAAAGACATCGCATGGAGTCTAAGATTCACATACAGATACAACGGACTAAAGAGAGAATACAACAGACTAAAAAGCAATTTAGCTAAGAAACTCATAGAACACGGAGAAGAAATTTTTAACAAAGTTTTAGAAGATAAAACCGACAGCAGAAAGAAAATGTGGAGTATACAGAGAGCGATGAAAAAGCCACCACAAAGGCTCCCCCTTATAGAAAACTGCAAAACAGAGCTAGAGATTATCGAAAATCTAGTGGACACGGCTATCGTTCACACATCCGATATCTCCCATGAAGACGAAAACACAGAGAAATACACACCATTCCAACCACTGGATGCAACATCACACTCAGAGTTAGAAACAGCCCTTCGAAAATTCAAGAAGTAGAAAACACCTGGCCCTGACGGGATAAGAGCTGACATCTTGAAAATGGGAGGCGATACAATGATAGCCATGTTCAAGCGAATAATGGACTACATTATCAACACGGGATACTTCCCAAAAAGATGGAAAGAAAGCACATGCATCTTTCTCGGAAAGCCTACACACAACCCAAGTCATACAGACCCGTTTACTCAATATCATGGGCAAATGGGCCGAACGCATTATTCTCTCGAGAATAAACACAGTTAGCAACGAACTTATCCCCGAACACCAACATGGATTCGTCCGCCAAAGAGGCACAGCAACACAAATACTAAGGACTGGCAAATACATCAGCAACGCCCTGGAGAAAGGGCACAGTGTGGCCATGATATCGACCGACCTCAGTAAGGCATTTGATTCTATAAATCATCAGGGCCTAATAAAGAAACTCTACGAAGCTGGAGCCCGAAATAACATCATAAAGATAATAGAAAATTATCTGTCGAACAGAACAACCAAAGGCAGATTCAGAACAACCACAGGAACAGACAAAAAGGTACCACACGGTGTACCCCAAGGCTCGATCCTCGGACCAGTGCTTTTTAACTTGTATGTCGCTGACATACCAAAGCATAAAATCGCAGGTCAGATGCTCTCTCAGTACGCAGATGACCTGTGCATTCTCAATGCAGCGGAGAAACCAGATCACGCCACCAGGCGTGCAGAATGGGCAGCGGAGGAAATTATAGACTACTACAAGAGATGGGGCCTCCAATGCAACGTGGATAAAACGGAGTGTATCATGTTCTCTCACAAAATACCTAGGCTGGGAAATACAAATGCGGATACAGAAATTACATCAAAATGAAAAATGAACGGATTGGATATTAGAACGAAGTAAAATACCTCGGTGTCGTATTTGATAAGAGACTATCGATGAATAAACACACCAAAGAAACTGTGGAAAAATCAAAACGAGTAAGAGGTGCCCTAAACTCGATCATAGAGTACCGATCGAAAGTGAACGTCGAAACGAAACTACTCATCATACAGGCGTGCCTCTTGCCACTACTTGACTATGGAGTGATCCAACTCATACCATGATACAGCAAGAGCAATCTGAGAAAACTACAAAGACAGTACAGAATGGCACTGAAAGCTGCAGGTGCCTTCCCACGTTGCACTGAAACAAAAACGCTCTGGGAAATGCTTGATCAAGACCCGTGACATCTCAGAACACACGATCTCCACCACGATATGATCGACAAACTCACCTCACTGACGATCAGCGGCCTCGACGATCCCGGTCCCGCGTATACGAGATATGGACAGTTCAATCCATCCCTTTTCTCAAACAGGATAGGCGAAATTGAATATATAAACAAATCGGAGAGAGGCAAACCGCTCCTCCCCCGTCAACACAGGCTTTGACTCGTAAAGTCACTCCTAGCTTATAAGTAATTTTAGGTCTAGACCTAATGGGATCTTAAATCCAAAATTTCTCACACTTGTTCTGTATACCTATAAATCAATTATGTGAGAAAAGATCTCAACAATAGGTTGCAATGCATACCCAATGCTCTTGTAAAATTACATTTTATAAGTGACATGTAACACAGTTTTCTCAACTAATGCAATAAATATCTATTCTATTCTATTCTATGCCGTTTAATTTTATAGTAAATATTTATTTTTAGTAACGAAAAAATTAATATTTGAAAAAAATCACAGAATTAAAATAAAAGAATAAAAATAAAACATTTATTTCAGGTCCTTGACCCATATTACATACAATAACAATACACAATTATGTCAAATTTATAAGTGCGTAGTTGATTGATTAATATATAAATTAAATCAGTTAAATTTCGTAATTGCCGTAAAATTAAGAGTCTCAAATAAATGACAAATCAAATCAATAAAAGTACCAAGCAAAATAAAAATACATTAAATAGGACAATGAATTAAATTAAGTAAATGTTATGTCAGAAGCAAAAAATATAATATCCATAAGACATACGCACATTACGCACATAAAAACCTAGTTATAAAAAATGACAATTCAAGCACCAGCAATATGCTTGCTACAACAATGCCCAACGTAGGGGGCAATCTAGTCGGATTACAGATAATAAAATAGTCTGTTCATTGTGGTATTTTGCTATTCAAAACCACATCTTTATTATACCTATATTTACATTTTAAAGGGCTGCTGGTCCATCAATTCTTGATAAATCTATTCTTTGCCTTCAAACATGAAATCATATTATAACATTCACCTATTACTCTATAAATATTCTTGGAACACTATTGACGCTGAAAAATGGAACCTTTAGTCACTTTTAGCTGTTTTTGCATACAAATACTGTATTTTATAGTATTCATTCTCATAATGTAAACAATCTTAGAATATCTGTGACTTGACTTTGACATATTTCAATAAAAACTGTCACCTGTGTTTTATTTTTTAAACTTTATCGCTTTCTTGATTAGGCCAGATCTACACATAACTAGTGTTGTAATGCTGGGTTCACATGTAAGCCGTTTTTAGGGTTCCGTAATAAACAAGGAACCCGTATAGTTTCGCCATGTCAGTCTGTCTGTCCCCGGTTTAGATCGGAGACGCTTCGTCCTAGAAAGCTGTAATTTAGCAAGGGTGTACATATTCATCACGCCGAAAAAGTCGTAAAAAAACCCATGAAAAACATTTTTTTTTCTCATCTAATACATGGTGTGGGGTATCGTTGGATAGGCCGTTTAAAAATATTGTAGGTCTGTGAAAGCCATTTATCAATTCTGAGATCCGTTTGCGTAATATTAAGCTTTAAAGTGCTATTTTTTGTTAGAGTCATGTCCCCCCCCTCCCGCCACCTAAATGGTTCAAATTTAAATTCAAATTCATTTATTTGCTAGAATGTAGGTACAAATCAAGAACTTAAGAATATCGTGGCCCAATTACATTCTACCATTACATATGGTGTGCAAATATGTCATATTAACATTCAATTTACTAATAAAAGGTGATTGAGACAATGCGATATAATTGAGTTTGCCCTTCTGCACGATATGACATAAATTCGTTTAAATCATAAAAACAATTTTCTTTTAACCATTGCCTCAACTTTTTTTTGAACATAGTCAAAGGTAAATCTTTGAATGCGTCTGGTAGTTTATTATACACCTTTATAGCCGTTACATAAGAGTTCCTTTTGTACAATCCGAGTCTACATTGTGGTACGCAGAGCATATGTTTATGCTTATTTATGTTCCTAGGAGCTACATTTCTCTTACTTACATCTTTCTACTTCTTGAAATATTCCGGATTTTTTTGTACAAATAGGCATAATTCTTTAATGTACATGCACGGTAACGGCAAAATATTAAACTTTTTGAACAATGGCTTACAGCTATCGATAGACCAGGCTCCACAGATTGCACGCACACATTTTTTTTGTACTCTAAACGCCCTTATGATATCCACCGAATTGCCCCACATTAAAAGTCCATATGCGAGTACTGACGAAACGTACCCGTGATATGCGCAAAGAGCAGCTTCTGTTGACACTGTAACTCTCACGTTTTTTAATGCATAGACAAATCGATCGAGCTTGTCACATACGTGTTCGACATGTGTCTTCCAGTCACAATTTTGATCCAACTGTATGCCCAGAAATTTAGTGCTTGCTACTCGTTCTATATTAGTGTCGTTATATTTGACATTTAGCAGCAGTGGTTTCCTTTTATTCGTTCGGAATTCGATCAGTTTGGTTTTTTCCATATTCATTTTCAAGTTATTGGAATGTAACCAGTGTATAATATCGTTTATTGCTTTGTTAATTTCTGGTTTATACGTACTTTCATTTTCAAATTTCACAATGAGAGTTGTGTCATCAGCAAACAAGATTGTGTCATGGCGAGTGCTATTTGGGAGATCATTTATATACATGATGAACAAAAACGGTCCTAACACGGTGCCCTGTGGCACTCCAACATTCTGCTGATAGTCACTTCTACCTACCTTATTTTTGTTATTTTGGATTTTAGAGATTTCCACACATTGCTTTCTGTCACTTAAATAGTCTCTTAACCAGTCGTTCGCTTTGCCTCTTATTCCATACTTTTCTAATTTGTGTAAGAGCAAACTGTGGTCTACAAAATCGAACGCTTTGCTCATGTCCAGAAATATAGCCGCAACTGGTAAGCCATCATTTATAGCCTGAGTGACAATTTTAACAAATTGAAACACGCTAACGAAGTGGTACTATCCTGCCTAAATCCAAATTGTTCATTTTTAAGCAAATGATGGCTTGCCACAAATTCTTGAAGCCGCCTAAGCATTACTATATTATTATTGTTATTTTTTCTCGAATATTTTCGACATGATTGGTATCATGTCATGGTATCGTATCATGTCATTGGTATCATATCATGGTTGGTTTTGGATATGTGAAAAAATTCATGGCAGTAGTATATATAACGAAATTAAAAGGAAAACTATTACAGCTAAGTAGGGTTTACTAGTTAACAAATAATAGACCACCAACTTAAATTTTGCAGCTGAAGAATTGACCGTCACGTATATCGATGTATGGGAGAGCATGTTTTTCAACTACAATGTTAAGTTTGTTTTTAGGATAAATTCATCCTAACTACGGAACCCTTCATTGTGCGTGGTCCGACACGCACTTGGCCGGTTTTATTGATTCTGGCTGACAATCAAATGAAGTAATTTTTAAATTGCCGAGTCGTTTGGTACCTTCTAGAACGACGGCCCAGAATCTATAAAAGCGGTTTGGCGCCAAACTGTAACGTTATTAGCCGGAGGGCCAGTCGTAGATCACAAGTTAAATAACTAAGAGAATTACAAAAATATACAAAAAATAATACAAATAAAGTAATTCTCTTAGTTATTTAACTTGTGACCTACGAATGGCCCTCCGGCCAATCTTAACGTTACATCATACAAAAAAAAAAATCATGAAACTGTCTTAAGTAGTTTGAAAGTAATATCGTGTTTATGCTTTGGGTAAACATTAGTTCCTGAATTTATTTCATAAAGTATTTTACTACAATACTGCTAAATATTCACGTGTAGAATTGATGTGTACCTATACGTTTTAGTTTAACATATATTTTTTGCATAACTTGCACTATATGAAGGCGTATAATAACAGATTTTAAAGTCACTAAAATCATATATTATTTGCGCCCTTTTGTCTGCTCATTGCATTTTACTGACTCAGCATTAAAAACTGCGTCGTAATGTCAATACTGCAGAGTGACATTCAGCTGTTTGAACTGTCAGACCGAACAAAAAATGTGACACTGACAGACTCCTACATTTAAATAAAAAACATAAAATTGCCGGGCCATGGATTTAGGTTGATGTCAACTCAACATTGGTTAAAGGTGTATATAATTTTTTTATCTTTGTTATCATGTAATTAAATGCAGTAGTCTGATCATTGCCGTTTAGCCTCAAAATGTAATAATTGTCCTGACTTAATAAAGGAAAGAATTTGAAAACTGACGAAGATATAAAAGACTTGGCTGAATACAATATACCGCATACCAAATAAAAAATCTCTTTACAAAATTGTCATGGCATTTTGTTTTTTCTTCTCCAAATTCCTGACGGAGTCACGGCAGCCATTTATTTTACAAAGCATTTCATTTTAATCTTGTCGTAAGAATTTCGGCGTTTTCTTCTCTCATTAAAAGTCGTGGAATGCCTTCACGTAATGTAATTATTAATGGTATCAAAATTAGAATTGCGCATTTCTCCAATACCTGAACACATTGTAGGTACACCAAAACATTTGTGAATATTCTAAGGGATTTGCAATAAAATGGAACGAACTGAATCAATGGTTCAATTTTTTTTATGTACACAGTAAAATACATAATTATTATAATTTAATTATAATATTAGTACAAAGGTACCTACTGCTTATTTCTTAAGAAATTTCTTCCAGCAGACCTGCGAAAGGAGAAATGAAAAAGAAATGTAGAGAATAGTGTGTGAGAACAAGAAGAGAAAAATATGAATATGCGAAGTCTTAAACTAAAATGTTAAATATACCTATACGATACCATAACTATATATATATATTTATATATATATATATACAATTTACACACTTATACGTACTGGTACACACGTGCAAAAAACTTACATATACCAAAATAAATACTTATAGCATATATAAACAAACATATTATATATATAAAAATACTCACAGTTGAGAGGAAAAGTACGGAAATGTTATACGTTTTCCTTTAGAAATAAGAGGTCCTCTTAGGGATATATAAATGATCAGTGTTTTTTGAGACCAGCCAGTTCTAAGAACTTTCAGTGTTACCCTTGTATTGTCATTAAATTAGTAGGTAATGACTAGGTTAGTATAAATCGATTGTGATTGGTTGCAGGTGCGGAGAGGCGCTCGGTAGCGTCGCGTGCGAGGCGATGATCGACCACACGGGTCGGCCGCGCGCTCACCATGCGACAGCCGTCGACCGATGTTAGTATCTCACAATTACACGTCATCAACAAAGTCAAATCAAAAAATTGCAATTGGACCATTAAAAGGCACTTTTGAACGTTACAAATGATTAATTAATTTATGTATTTTATTTAAAGAAAGCTTACAAACTAATAAAAAACGTAGGTACATTTATCATGCTTAAGTCGGGAAATTGCTAATAACAGACTTCCTCATGTACGAGGGCTGCACTAAAAGTATCGGGAATGGAATATTTCCACTGTTCCTGTCATATTAAAATCTTTTTAATTGAAAACTCCTTGGTTTTAAAAATCGAATAGCATTTATTTATTTAAAAAAAGATTCTCGGTCTTGTCACAAGGTTTTGTCAAACTTGTTTAGTCGTTGAGAAAATGGAATTGACTCGAGAAAATTCAAGAGCGATGATTTATTATGACTTTCGAACTGGTTTAACACAAAAACAGTGTGTTGACCGGATGATTTCTGCATTTGGTGATGAAGCCCCATCCAAAACCACAATTTATCGCTGGTTTGCTGAATTTCAACGTGGACGTGTCAAGCTCAGTGATGATCCCCGTCAAGGTCGTCCAAAAACTGCAGTCACCCAAGAAAACGTTGATGCTGTGCGTAAGCTGATTGAGGAAGATCGACATGTGACATACCGCAAAATTCAGGCAACTTTAGACATTGGCATGAGTCAAATACAAATAATCTTGCATGAACAATTAGGTGTAAAAAAGTTGTTTTCCCGATGGATACCGCATTCGCTCTGTGAAGAGCAAAAAGCGGCTCGCGTTACTTGGTGCGTCAGAACTCTCGAAAGATTCCACGCAGGATCCTCAAATGCTGTATACAACATTGTATCAGGTGACGAATCCTGGATATACGCGTACGAACCCGAAACAAAATACCAGTCACGAATTTGGGTGTTCGAAAATGAGTTAAAGCCAACAAAAATTGTTCGTTCACGGAGTGTTGCAAAAAAAATGGTGGCCACGTTTGTCTCCAAAACCGGCCATGTTACGGCTATTCCTCTTGAGGGACAAAGAACGGTTAATGCAGAATGGTATGCTAGCATTTGTTTGCCACAGGTCGTTTCTGAACTCCGTAAAGAAAACTGCAACCGCCGCATCATCCTCCATCACGACAATGCGAGTTCTCACACCGCGCACAGAACAAAAGAGTTTTTAAAGCAAGAAAACATAGAATTATTGGACCATCCGCCGTACAGCCCCGACCTAAGCCCTAATGATTTCTATACTTTCCCTAAAATAAAGAATAAATTGCGTGGACAGAGATTTTCATCACCTGAAGAAGCTGTGGACGCCTACAAATCGGCCATTTTGGAGACCCCAACTTCCGAATGGAATGGTTGCTTCAATGATTGGTTCCATCGTATGGAAAAATGTGTCAAATTCCGCGGAGAATACTTCGAAAAGCAATACATACATTTTTAAATAGTAATGTTGTGTCACTTCCTTGATTCCCGAAATTTTCAGTGCCGCCCTCGTATACATGTTACAAGAACAAGAGCGATTGATTCTAGTTGCCTCCTCCTAAAGGCAGTTTCGTATGGACAAGAACGTCAAGAAACTCCATCATCACTTTATCTACTGCTAGGCATAAGCCTCTCTTTGGTTATGCCAATTTATAAGCACCTTTGTGCCGCACTCATCCAAGCTTGACCTGCAGTTTAGATCACAGACATACTCCACCTGCTAACTCCATGTCTTGCCAGGTGTCCAGCTCTATAATAAAATACTATCTGTAGATTTAAGCTTAGTTTCCGTTGCTCGCTTCCGAAGTGCGCGCCTGGAGACCCAGCAATCAGACATACAGTTGTTCAAGCACGCTTTGAAAACTAGATAATGTCCGTATACCGTTCACGTACAGTTAATGGAGGGTAGGCTAGAAACCAGGCTAGAATGATGCTGATTGTTAATGTCAGTATTTTTTCCAATGACATTATAATCATTGTTCGCAAAGGTCACTTTAAAAGGTAGTTTTGATTAAGTTGTACGAGTAAACACCTCATAAGGTACGTGTATCAATCTTTTAATAAATGGAAATGTACAGACCGTGATATTTGGTAATCAATCATATCCTACTGTAATGGATTATAACTTGTAGCAGAGTTAGCAATCCAATATATCAAAATATTGAAATATTGGAAACTACTCAACAACCCCTACCTACGTATTAAGAAAATCGGGTCGTGCGTAGTAGTACTTCACCTCTATCTAATTGCATGTAATTTACCTAAACCTTTAGCTTCGTTCAAAGACGACTCGTATCGAAGTGAAAATCTTTATTTCAAAGGAGCTATTATATATTTAGAGAGGCTGTATTACACACAATTCTTACGGTTCTTTCCTCCGAAAAAGGACGACGGAAAAGTCGATTTCCTCTGGAATCGAGTAGGTATAAATAATACAGTACATACTTTACCTAGCGTGTGTTGTATCATTTAAAACCTTGAATTTATGGCATTCAAATACGTTCAAACAACGTTTTGTTTCTTTGTTTTATTCAGCGTTGGTTAAGAATTTTGTTACAGAGGTCAAATAGGTATACAACATTCTTGTTAAGCCCAATATTCAGGGAAAAAAATTGCACAAAAATATTTCAAAAACATGTTTTGTTGCACGAAAGCTGTTTCTGGCAAGTGAGAACGATTTAGTGTTCCTGGCAAAATAAAAAAGTTTTGTATTCATAATAAACAAAAGTTATGTAACATTGTTCCCAGCAACATTTGAGTCCCCATTAACGATACTCATTTTAAAATCAGTCGGACCATACATAAACATCCTAATATTGTAACTTCATATTTACAGACGGTCGACAAAGCAGTATGGACGGAGGAGAGCGGCGCGGCGCGGTTAGAAGCGGTGCTGGTCGCGCTGGTGGAGCGAAAAGCACGTGCGCTGCACGCCGAGCAGTCGCGACGACGCGCGCGTCATCCGCTATTGCTGCTGCTGCGAGATCCCGTGCCCGACGGTTAGTAGTTACATAACATCACGTCTATATTTTGTAGAAGGCAGAGGTGTACCTATAGTACACCCACATTTCGAAAGTGATGATCGAATAGAGGACGCCAATTTAATGGGACCCTATTGCTAGTAAACAGACACAGATTCAGATTCCGGGTACTACTACAAAATCCCTCACAAAACTATAAAATAGTGTTGGAGACAGATTTAAGAAATAGCTTAAAGTAGGCAAAAAAGTGTGGTCCTAAAATAGACCCCTGTGGCAACCCGGATCGAAATAATCCATTATCTGGATTTACCTACAAGATAAATGGTTAATGAGCAGCTGCTAAAGTTTAATAAAATAACTAAATATGCAGCTACTTACACATAAATTACTCAATGGGCCTTACCTAATTATGGTCATGATCAACTTTATCGAAGGTGTTACCAAGCCTGACAACGCCAAAAAATTTACGACGATTGGGCTATGACCACCACAACATGGGTTCCTGAAAACATCCAATGGCATCGCGGAAGGCCCAGGCGTAGATGGTGGGATGAACTTGACGCTTATAGAAGGGATTGGTCCTTATTGGCTCAGGATCGAGATGATTGGAGAAGGAAATCCCGGCTTTTGCCCTGTAATGGGACAATACAGGCTGATTATTATTTTAAACTAAGCACTATTAAAAAAAAATGTTTTGTGTTTTTAACTAATACAACAACAGGTAGATGCTTGAATTATTCACAGAATATTTAGTTATATATTCACTTTAAAAATAAATAATTAAATTCAAATAAAACAAATATTTGATATAAAAAATATACAAAAAAATATTTGGGGGGCTCCCATACTACAAACGTGATTTTTTTGCCGTTTTTATAGAACCCTTCGTGCGCGAGTCCGACTCGCGAGTAAACGCGCGACCAGTATTATGAAAAATCATGTTTATAGATGATTTTTCATAATATTGGTTAACATAATACTTTATTTTGCAATTTTTGTTCAAACCGGCAATGTACCGCACCTTCTATTCAGTGATATTAAATTACTTCAGGAAAGTCACGACATCAGTCAGTTTTATCATAGTGAGTACTCATTTTCACGATAAAGCAACTATAGGATGGCGATAGAAAGCTAGGCCGTTACGGGAATATTATCTTAATGGTTGTAGTTGACAGCAACCGATCAGTTGTTGCGATGACGCGCCGCGATCTTCCGCCAAAGATAATGTAGAAACAGTATATTAGTACCGGAGGAGCTCTGTGAGATGTCTCACCATCTCACAGAGCTCCTCCGGCACTCCGATATTGACTTCAAAATACGTCTATTCATGTGCAGACACAGATTTAGATGAGCGATTTCAAAATCTGTGTGTACGAGAGATTGTGAAATCGCCAGCGAGCCGCTGGCGACTAATGAGACCTTAATAATACCTTAATTATGCACATTTTTTTTGTTTTATCTATTAAAATGTAATTAATTCCTATTATTTGACTTTAATATATAATTATTTTATTCGGAGATGGCAACTAAAACCAATGAATGGAAACCAATTCCGAACTGAAGGACAAACTTAATAGCTAATATAACGAAATTTAGTATTAGTGACGAGTCTGTGTTGTCTAGTTATACTAACAACATAGAGATTAATTATGAGTCATCATGTTGTACGAAGGAGGATCCACCTATAATACCAACATCCTTGGAGGCCACTACCAGTCAGATAGGGTATTCTCTTCCTGCTGGAACTCATACAGGCATTCTAGACTCTTCAGTTGTAGTTGTGGACGTCACTCCAGATAATTCTTTAAACTAGACTGTAAGACAACAGAAGTTACCCATTCAAATAACCAATTATTATTATTAGCGAATAATAAAAAGGTATCTTCTGGCCATTTAACTCATAAAAAAAAAACAAAGGGAGTGCAACATACTTTAAAATTATTTCATCAAAATATCCAAGGTTGCTCTTCCAAATTACTGGAAATAGAATTGTTTTTAGAAAATACCAAGTTTGATGTCATTTGTTTAACAGAACATTGGTTAAAAGATCATCAAGTGATGTCAATTAATTATGAAAATTATTGTGTAGTTAGCCATTTTAGCCGAAAACGTATGATACATGGCGGATCATTAATATTAATTAAAAATTCTATCAAATCGAAAGAACGGAAAGACTTGAACACACCATTGAATTGTCCTGTGTTGAGCTTGATAAGCATGTTATAGTATGCGTATACAGACCTCCAAGTTACCAGAATCTATCTTTGTTTGATTCTGTACTGGAAGATGTGTTAAAAAAACTTAGTACTAATAGTAAGTCGATAATCATATGTGGTGATTTTAATATTAACTTATTAGAAAATAACTCGAACACTGTCAGATTATTGAGTCTTTTTAGGTCATTTGATTTGTCAAATGTTTTTATTGAACCAACCCGAGTGACAGCTTCTTCTGCCACTTGTATAGATAATATTTTTTGTAATTGTGATTACTTACACAAACAAATTGTAAATAAGTTGCCATCTGATCATAGTGGTCAAACAATAACATTTTGCTCCTATATGCCTGTACAAAAAACTCAAATAAGGTTTAGGCCAATTACAAGTAAAAATTTAGAGAAATTAAATAATTCTTTGGCCAGTGCATTATGTGTTCAGAGATTTAATAATATTTGTGACCCAAATGAGTTCTACGCCGAGTTCTTTTCACTATTAAACACACAATTTAATGACACTTTTCCACTAAAGACTAAAAGTATTTACACAAAGTTCGTATTTAGTGATTGGGCGACTCCAGGTATTCGTAAAAGCAGGGAAAATCTTTTTGAACTTTATGGCCTAAAGCAACATAAGAATAATACAAGCTTTCATCAATATGTTGCAAAATATTCTAAAACTTTTAAAAGTGTGTGCAAAATAGCTAAAGCTCTTTATATTAGCAATAAAATAAAATCAGCTGATGATAAAATAAAAACTACCTGGCAAATAATAAATAATGAAACAGGTAGGAAAAAACAGCGTAATACTGAATTAAATTTAGAAACTGCACATGGGCCCATCACTTCAGAGGTAGAAATAGCTCAGGAATTTGAAAACTTTTTTGCTAATATTTCCCTTAAAACTACTGAAACTTTAAATTCCTCACCCGCGCTCTCGGCTGCCTTACTTAGAAAGAATGTAAAAGTATGCCCTTTGGAATTTAGGTTCCAACATACAAACCCCCAGGCTGTTATAAAAACTTTTAAAGATCTTAAAATTAAATTAACAGAAGATCTCTGGGGCATGTCTGTAAAAGTCTGTAGATCTATAATCAAAACCATTGCGCCCTATTTAGCTTTTATATTTAACACCAGTGTGGATCAAGGAGTCTTTCCGGATCTCATGAAACACAGTAAAGTAGTTCCTTTGTTCAAATCCGGAGATAGTAAAGAACCCAATAATTATAGGCCTGTGTCAATTCTGCCAGTTCTCAGTAAGGTGTTTGAAAAGTTGATGCTCAATCAAATGTTACGTCACTTTAATAAAAAATCCATCTTTCATGAACAGCAGTACGGTTTCACTAAAGGGCGTTGTACCACTGACGCCGGTGTTACCCTAATAAAGAACATTTTTAACGCCTGGGAGGAAGCACAAGATGCCATTGGAATCTTTTGTGACCTCTCTAAAGCGTTCGATTGCGTGAACCATAAGACACTTTTGCTGAAACTAGAGCACTATGGGATTAGGGATGCAGCTCTTGATTTACTAAGATCATACCTAAAAGATAGAAAGGTTAAAGTTCAAATAAACGGCGTTAACTCATTAGGGTCTGAAATGGCAATGGGCGTTCCTCAAGGTTCGATATTGGGTCCATTCCTCTTTTTAGTTTACATTAATGATTTACCCCAATTACTTCAAAATCAACCGAAGATGGTGTTATTTGCTGATGACACATCATTGATCTTTAAAATAGATCGACGATCACAAAATCTTGACGAAGTGAATAACTCTATTCTTCAGGTCCAAGATTGGTTTACGGTAAATAATTTGGTATTAAATGAAAAAAAAACCAAATGTATTAGATTTAAATTACCTAATGTTAGAAGTAGCGAATGTGATATCATATTGAACGGAGAAAAACTGGAATTTATTAATCAAACGGTTTTCCTAGGAATCACTATAGACGAGAAACTGCAATGGGGACCACATATAACCTCTCTGGCGGGGCGGCTAAGCTCGGCCGCTTATGCTGTTAGAAAGATAAGACAGCTAACAGATATAGAAACCGCGCGTTTGGTTTATTTTAGTTACTTCCACAGCATTATGTCGTATGGCATTTTACTGTGGGGTCGGGCTGCTGACATTGAGTCCATCTTTATTTTGCAAAAGAGAGCTGTCAGAGCAATTTATAATCTCCGTCGCCACGAATCTCTTAGGGAACTATTTAAAAGGATTAATATTATGACGGTACCTTGCCAATTCATTTATGAAAATATTATGTATGTAAGGAAAAATCTACATATTTTTGACAAGATAAGCGATAGACATAATTTTAATACTAGAAATAAAGATAAAATAGATCAACCATTTTTCAGATTATCTAAAGTACATACATCTTTTATGGGGTACTGTGTTAAATGTTACAACAAAATACCTTGTGATATATTGAAATTAAATGAGAGAAAATTTAAAACACATATTAAAAGTACACTTTGTAAACAAGCATATTACAAGTTAGAGGATTATATCCAGGACAGGAATGCTTGGAAACATGCTGGTCCAGCTCCATAGGACAATCTAGAGTCTAGACAAAATCAAACTGGTTGCTATTTTTATGGTAAAATCTGTTATTTTTATGATATTCATTTTACATTCTGTGATAACCTATACTCACACACTGACTTATTTTTTTAGAAAACCATACTTGTATGATGTTTGTAAATATGTGAACACCACGTATCTATCTAATAATTAAGTTATTTTTCATTGCTTAGTTTTTAATTCGTTTTACCTATTATGGTATAGTAATTTTATTCTAGGTGCATCGTCTTCACATATAATCATATAATTAATGTAATCAAACAAAATATTGTAAAACATTTTTAAAAGAGTACCGGTGGAGTTTCTTGCCCATTCTTCTCCATACGAAACTACCTTTTGGAAGGGGCAACTAGAATCAATTCTATTTTTTTTGTAAATTTTGACGTTCAAAAGTGCCTCTTATGTGCCTATTTGAAATAAATGGTTTGACTTTGACTTTGACTTAATATAACATTGCAGTTGAAAATCGAAAAACGATTTACCATATTAGACTTCTTGAAGGTTTTCCTGTATCTAATAAATTTATAAGTCAAGAACTATATTCTGACACTTTTCAAAATTTTTGACTCAGTTTTCGGAGATAAGGCGGGAACGGTAATTATTAATTTATGTTCTTAAATAACTTTAAAACGAATTATTTTAAAATGAAAAATATATATTTGAGACCCGCACAACAAGCTATTTCCTTTGATACTATGTCAAACCTTTTTTTCTTTCTTCTAATTTGTCGCCAATAATTGCCTCCATATTCATAATTCATATATAGGCCGTTTCACGTCCGTGTTTCACAGAAATTCATAACATAAACATAACATCACGCCCGTAATCCCCGAAGGGTTAGGCAGAGGTGTACGTACACAGAAATTCATGTTTACCAAATTTCAACTTAATCGGTCTTATAAATTAATTAGAATAATTAGCTGACACAGATAGACAGATAACACAGAATCTAGAGGATTATTTTGTTAGGAAAAGTTAGTTAAAAAAAAACTTTTCTTTTTATTATATAGGTATGAGGAACATGGTGTAAAGTTATCCATCCTCCATAGAAAAGGGAGGATATTTTGACCAGACGGGTGTTGTGTCTGGTGGGCAACTGCCTGACGGTTGATGTCGGGACGTTGTGTATATTCTAGTAGCGTGGTAAACTCTGCTTGCGCGATGCAGCATTTTGCGTGACGTCAGTGTGACGCGAAGTTAGCATGTGGCGATGTTGATGCCGCAACGGAGCTGCACGTGGCTAAAGTATTTTTAATTTAATATATTTTTTTTTTTCTTAACAAAAAGTGCCTTCATCCTCTCTCCTATTAAAAATTAACTTTGCTGTGCCCGACAGGGTCCATAATTGATTCGATGTTTTAACATACCAACTGTTATATTATGTACACATTATGGAATGCAATAAAGTATTGAGTATGTCAATAAGGAACTAAAATTATAACGAAATGAGAGTAGGTAATACCTAAAAATATATACGTACAGAAATAATTTAATGACGTAAAACAAATTTATAACTTTACTACATGTTCCCTAATTAAAAAAAAAAACAAGATAAAAGAATACACTCGGAACTAATTTTTAAAATTCATGCGGGCGTTTTAAGACCTCTGCGTAGCCAGCGAAGCACTAATGATATCTGTCTCACAAGAACACGTACGAACTACGCTAGCAAAAGTATTACATACGACGGCACAGATGTTTACTAAATTATCGCGAGAAATAGATATCTCTGGAAGTTGTCAAATCTTTAAAAATATTATATTACCAACAATATCTAAGTGTTCTACCCACGCGCCACGCCGCGTTATCCGATTTTTGTTTCTTCAAAACCTTCAATGTCTTGAAATTTACTTAAAGTTTAATAACGACTTCTTTATTGTTGAGCTTGTTAAGTTTCATATTACTCTAAAATGTTTTTTGTTCTGAGTGTGGGTCTTTGCTGTAACCTAATTCTGTAAACCTCTGCTCGCTATTATATTATATTTTATTGAAAGTATCTATGTATTATGATTATTTCTTTTGAGTACTAAAGATTCTTTAACCACAAAACTACAATAACTCTCTTCCACCTCTCTATTTTCACAACTCTTAATCGATCAATCAACTTTGTTGGGTGCGATAGTGTTATCATTTTCCGCAGCGGGACGTAAGCCTCTACCAAATAAACGCAACTACAATCGGTCATCCAAGTACCGAATCCATCTTATAGCACAGTCAATCCATCAACTAAGCCTAGTGCCGCGCAAAGATGAACGTAATACAGTCTCCTTCTTATCGTGTCGATGGTTCATAGATTTGTATGTCTATAATAATGTTATTTGTTTTCATTGCAGAGGAGGCTTCAATTATCGGCAGTCCGGGCGACGAGCTACCATTGCATTGGTGCGAGCATGAGATCGCTAGGCATAAGCGTAAGAAACTTAAACTACAATCCCGACGTAGGTAAGCATATCCCGAATATAAAAATGCAAATGACGTAGACTTTTCCTCTAGAAGTCGTAAAGCACTTTGGTCACAAAGAGCACTAGTACCTAACTTGTTCCAAATAAACTATTAAGTTTATCTGGAGAAGTCGTAGTTACTTTCCTGTATATTTTTGTCAGAAACGGCACTGCGACCGATGTTTAGAGTGAAATTACTGGCACTTGAGGCCTATTAAATTTAATTTATTCGCTCTCAAGTTTACAACGAATACGAATACCTATGATTGCAGTACCTAGTTACTATCAAGTTTGCTGATCGGTTTTGTGCATATAAAACATTATTTTTAGTATATGCGAACCCTGAATATACATAGTTTGTTCAGAATAAGGAACTGAATCGATTTAAATAATGTTTACACCATGTTATATTTTGTCCTAAAAATATTTAAGTGTGATGGAAAATGTTATCACCATTTAATTACTTACAATACAATCGCCGTACGGTAGGTACCTACTGCCAAATTCTTATCAATGGGCGCAAGACGACCCTGGAGGCGCGGGGGCGCCGCGCGCCGTTAGCATGTTTTTGTACGGACAACCCGGTAACATAACAACCATAAAACTTTGTGATTTTTCATGATACAGTTTTGAAATTTTGAACATAGATTATTCACATACAAATATTTCGACACGTGTTTTGGGTTTCGCATTTATATTAAAACTAATATTGTATATTAATAAAAATAGAAAAAAATGTAGAACGCCAGCAAAGTCAAAAATTTTGAAGATAAATAGGTATGTAATACTCGTAGTACATTTGTAATTTGTTCAACAGAGAAATGGAAATCCCCGAACAGCTGGAATTGGAGCGACGCCGTCGTCGACGCAGACGCCACCAACAAGTTCAAGGACAGAAGCCGAAGAAACATCGCACTCTGCTCGTCTCGGCTATTGACGAACAAGCTAAAGTTATACATGTAAGTTTACGTTGGCACAATCATTCCTTTAATAGAGACAATAAGAAAAGTGCTATTGGACACATTCTTAGTAAAGACAATTTAGTAGTTTAGGTTATAATTTAATTACTTATTAGTCTATCTATAAGGCTAGATTGTAATAAGATTAGGGTTCATTCTATTGATGAATCCTAGGACAAGAGAAAAAAAAAAAACAATCTTGGCGTTGATGCAAAAAGAACTGATAGACTGGCGACTAGTAGAGGTTAGGCAGGTTTTTCTAGACTTTGATGTTTTATACACCGTGTCTTAATAAAAAAACTTAAAAAAAAAAACAAACCGACTTCCAAAAAAACACTACAAAGTGAAAAATAACCTTAATTTCGGAAGTCGGTGTCTTTGGATCTGTATTTTAGTTTTTTGCCACCGACTTCCGAAATTAAGGTTATTTTTCACTTTGTAGTGTTTTTTTGGACGTCGGTTTGTTTTTTTTTGTAATAAGATTTTTATTTTTCACTTTTTAGTGGGCCAGTTTGTAATTTATCTGATTTACAATAGCCTAATGTCAAATGCGCATCACCTTTTACGAAATATTGCTTTTCCCGATGCAGGGGCGGTAATTGTTGAGGAGTTCTCCTGGTAAGAACCAGGGGAACTGATGGTGACTTCACCATATGCATTTTGATGAGCATAAATTGCTTAGGAACCATATTAAAGTGCCTAATCGAATCGCAACGGTGAAATACTTATTACTAAGTAGTTCCGGTGGCCATCTGTGGTCTTCATCATCAGTTCCACTTCACCAAATGTTGCTTTTCGAATGCACGAGTTACTATAAAAAATACTCAAATCGCTATCAGTATGCCTATAAAATTTGAGGATTTCCCTCGATTTCCATGGGATCCCCTCATCAGATTCTGATTTGGTGGCAATGGGACCACCTCGGGAGCATACCCTTCCATATAAAAAAAAGAATTTTCAAAATCCGTCTACAATTGACGGAGTAATCGGTGAACATACATTAAAAAAAAAAAAAAAACATGCAGCCGAACATAAACCTCCTCCTTTTTGGAAGTCGGTTAAAAAGTGATCGTCGCGTGAATACACGATCATTATGTTCAATTTTCTGAAGGCGTCGTGGCCTTTCGGTTTTCCGATCTAATGCGATATAATTCATAAGTGAGCGTTGGCATGACGATCGCTTTATTTTAGGACAGAGGGTACAACTGACAAGTGCAGTAATTACTAATCCGTCTGATAAGCGTACCTACCTACCAATCTTACTTGTGCCATAAATACCATTTAAACAAAAGGCAAACTCATTTCAACTAACAACAAAAATCGTTGCTATTGTTGTTCTCTACAAATTGCCTTTCCCGCTATTCACACAACAAAAGTTTTGTTCAAGTTCGCCTACACGAAGTAACTTTCAGTTTCACGTTTTCTACCTGCATAGTAGCGTACTACGGCAACTTGATATACGCCAACAAGATGGTTGGCGTATATCAAGTTGCCGTAGTACAGTTACTACACAACTAGAAAGCCTCAAACTTGTTGCAGCCACCACCCGCTAGATGGCGTTAAATTAAGTAAGACAAAACAGGTTCAAAACTATAAGGATAGGTGGAGTTACTTGACTTTGAACTTGTTCATTTCCAAATTCATCATGTCTTGAAACCCTATGAAAATACTTATTACCCGACTGCTCCAGAAGGAGGGTTATTTAAACTTCTTGCGCCCTGTCAAGATAGCAGAAAACATAAACCAAACAAATTCTTACAAATTATTAATGGGTTTATTCAAATATTGGGTAGGGTATTGACCATTTATGGTCTGCGGTTGGAGCCGCGCACGCGTTTGGTGTGGTGTCATTCATATAAATGCAGAGAATTCAACCCGCCGTACTGCCGTCCCGACCGCGCCCGATCCGTGCCCGACCCGCACCCGCTGCCTGTGTGTGTTGAGCTTAAATCCCATGTAATAGCGAGCCTATTGCCATCAACCGGGCTCAAAACTATATAATAGAATATTATTTGTTCTTGTAGTAGGTGGTTAACAAATAAAATTGGTCAAAATTAAAAAACTGGCGAAGTGCGAGTCGGACTCGCGCACGAAGGATTCCGTACCATTATCTATAAAAATGGCAATAAAATCACGTTTGTTGTATGGGAGCCCCCCTTAAATATTTGTTTTATTTTAATTTAATTATTTATTTTTAAAGTAAATGTATAATTTAATATTCTGTGAATATTTCAAGCGTCTACCTGTTGCCGTTATCAATATCGAGCAAAAACGAGCAAAAAATCACGTTTATTGTATGGGAGCCCCCTTAAATATTTATTTCATTCTGTTTTTTAGTATTTGTTGTTATAGCGGCAACATAAATACATAATCTGTGAAAATTTCAACTGTCTAACTATCACGGTTCATGAGATACAGCCTGGTGACAGATCGACAGACAGACAGACAGACGGCGGAGCATTAGTAATAGGGTTCCCGTTTTACCCTTTGGGTACGGAACCCTAAAAAATAAGTATTTCTACAACATACCTCTAGGCATACGGCTGTAACAAAATAAATAAAAACATAGGCAGTTGTGGGCACTGCCGGCAGAATTGAAAACATAAAACAACGCATAGCTACAGTTATACTGTTAAAGTGTTAATATTAGCATATCGGTGACGCGAACTCATAAGTTTTTCCCCTACCAAAACTAAAAAAACGCGCCGAAATAAGTTTTCACTTCAAAAATAATATTCTATCATGGATAGGAAATACAGTTCATGTTGGTTTATTTTGGCGCAGGTACTGGACCCTGACGAGCTACCCCGTCGCGCTCGCTACACGATCATGGTGACGGCGTGTTTGCTGCTCTTCCTCTGTCTACTGCTGGTCGGAGTCACACTGCGAATGGCGCCTCTCATCGACGATATGGGTAAGTACCTAATAAATAAGGGTGATGAATTTAAGGCTACAAAAGTTTACTCCACTAAGTAATCTAAAAATACAGACCGAACTATTTGGCATTTTTGGGTTTTTAGTTGGTAAGCGTGACTGCAATGATACGAACTTATAATATTTAAGGCAATTTTAGAATAAATATATTAGGATAGGAACATATCACTTTGGAATGAAGAATCCCGCGGTCAAGTATGCTGGGAACGGTAATTCGTGATGATTTTTATTGCAATAGTTCTTCAGAAAGTTTGTGCTCAGCAGTAGTTGATAACTCTAGCAATTTGAACCGCGGAGTATGCTACCTTAAGCTCTATTTCTGATACACAACTTTGTTGATAGATGCTGTGCTGAGAAACCAAAAAAAGAGAAGTAAACAATGACTATTAAATTAGGTTGAATTGGTACTTCCATAATAGTTTTGACATCTCTAAGATAGTGCTTAAAGTTCGGTAACTAACTGAGCAGCAAGCTAGGTTACATTCAGACTGGTAATAAAAGACACAACATTTTTGTAATGACTTTAATTTTTATCTTAACTAGAGACGAGAGACAAACTATAAGTGTTCAAGGTCAATCTTTTGACCCAAACCAGGTGTCGCCCTACGTCCTAAATGAAACCCTTACGACTAGGGGAAGAGATAGGGTGGGCTATTAATAGCCTAGATCATAGGCGTCCGTTTCAGTACACTTGAATAACTCTCTGTGTAGTAACTTAGTATTAACAACGTGTAGGCACGTTTGGCGCTATTTTGGCACAAGGTAAAATTCCTTACTTTAATATCATCGTCTGTCTAGGCTTTTGGCTAGTAGTTGGGAAAATCCCAAGACCCAACTACGAGTATATTGGGGTTGACTTCCAGTCTAGCCAAATGCAGCTGAATACCAGTATTTTACATGGTGACAGCCTATCTGACCTTCACAACCCAGTTACTGGGTAACACGATACCCCTTAGCAAGACTGGTTCTCAGACTTTCGGGCTTCTTATAACCGTAACGACTGTCAAAGATCTACGAATGACAGCCGGGACCAACTGCTTAACGTGCTTTTCGAGGCACGGACGGGTCTCGGGTCTTGAAGTTCGGCTCGTGAGGCTGTTATTATTTGGCCACGAGTCCCTTACTAGATTACTGTACACAAAAATAAACCAAGTCAAGTCAATTATCAAGTTTTGCTCCTATTTACTTCTTTGGTCGATTGAGTAGTCAATTTAATCATACCATTGCAGGATTAATATGGGCGCCCTTTCACTGCCCATGGTCGTTATCAGAGGGGGATATTCACGGTTATAGATCTGTGAGTTATGAAGAATCTATTTTTGTTTTGTATTAAGTATCAAATCAATCAATTCATCATCATTTTAGCCGAAAGACGTCCACTGCTGGACATAGGCCTCCCCAAATGGGGGGTTTGCCATAATCGCCACGCTTGGCAGGGGGGGTGGGGATCGCAGTATGGTGTTTAAATGCATAGAGAACGCTGCTGCCCATTCTCTAGTAAGTCCCTGAGTCGCCTTTCAAATCAATCATTCATTTGCAACGAATGTAGGTTACATTTAAATACAGGTGGAGTAGAAAGGAGTGAGCCATGTACATTCTGCCTGGCAATAGGCACGCAAAAATTATAAAAATTGTTAAAAAGAATTAATAAAATTACAAATTAAAATGTCACAGTTAGAATTATTATACTTATTTACATTAATTAATATTGAAAAATGTCAAATTAAAATGTTACGAATAAAATTGTTAATAAATGTATATTAGGTCGAGTATGTTCAAGATAATATTAATTATATTTATTATACACATTGCTGATTAACAAGTTTTGTCCATTAAAAAATCATTAATCGAATAATAACATTTTTCTATTAGGAAGGCCAATAAATTATCGGAATATTATTATGTATGGCACATTTATGAAGAGGTATTCATTTACTTATGTACAAGGAAATATACCAGACGGTGCCTGTTAAATTATCAGAAACAAGTGAAATAAAAACCGGCCAAGTGCGAGTCGGACTCGCGCACGAAGGCTTCCGTACCATTATATATAAAAACGGCAAAAAAAAATACATTTGTTGTATGGGAGCCCCCTTAAATATTTGTTTTATTTTAATTTAATTATTTATTTATAAAGTGAATATATAACTAAATATTCTGTGAATATTTCAACCGTCTACCTGTTGCCGTTATCAATATCGAGCAAAAACGAGCCAAAAAATCACGTTTGTTGTATCCCCATACGACAAACGTGATTTTTTTGCCGTTTTTATAGATAATGGTTCGGAACCCTTCGTGCGCGAGTCCGACTTGCACTTGGCCGGTTTTTTTTCGTACTTATAAACATGATTTTTCATAATATTGGTTATTATAATAATTTATTTTGCAATTCTTGTTCAAACCGGCAATGTACACGCAGCTTCTATCTGTACATCATAAATTATATAAATTATAGATATAACAGTTTGTCCTTGACAAAGCTCGTGAAGATGACAGACGCCTTGGGGCATTCAGTCGAGACGGGGGACCGCACGTCAACGCCTTGAGCTGTACCCTTGACATAACCACGCCTTATCGCAGATACACGTTCTAGGAAACTAACCAACTTCTAGCAATATTTGATAAATACCTTAATCCTTCGCTAAGGATTATCAGCTGATGTTTAACTTACGTTTTAATACGGCTCACCACTCTCAAAATGGGGATGTCGCACCAATGTGTAATAATTTAAAAGAAATCGTCAAAAAAAAAAGCCTTTAATTTCAGCTACCCTTTTTTTTTTTTTTTTTTTGGGTGCGAAATCATCAAATAAAACTTCTCCCGCTCTGGGCGGAGCGGGAGGGCGTGTCAGACTTTTACTGACTAAAACCCACCCGTGTTCCTTCCGTTGCCTGTGTGCCAGGGCCACGATATCCCTTTCGGACAAACTCGCAACCCCGGCAGGCATTGGTCCTAACGGACCCCGTCAGTTTGTGCTGACATCTCTTTGAGGCGCGCGTGGAACACAACGCGTTGTCGACCCGGGCCTGGTCCTTATCGGACGGCGAGCTACCCATCGCTCACCGTCCGCAGGCCCGCGCCTACGGTGGCCGGAAATCGGCTTGCGACTCCCGACGCCCGGGGCGTCTCCTGCGGCGACTAGGGGCATGAGGGCGCGAACCTTGTTCCGCTCCGTTCCGCCTCCTCCTTCGCTAGCATAACTGCTTCGCAGAAGGAGGTAACGGCCTCCCATGCACTCTCGCTCCGAACCATGGCCTGAACCAGGCCCGGACGCGAGAGATCGCCGCCGCCGATCGCCTCCGTGAGGACACGGCGGTGCTCCGCCCAAGCTGGGCAGACCTCCACCGTATGCTCCACCGTGTCCTCCGGGCGATCCACACAGTGGTGACACCCGGGCGTTTCCTCCCGCTTAATCCTAAACAGGAACCTCCCGAAACATCCATGTCCGGTGAGGACCTGCGTCAGGCGGAAGGTGAGGACGCCGTGGCGCCTCTCCAGCCACTCCTCAAAGAGGGGACTTATCGCCACAATTGTGGCGTGCCCAGCGCTGGGTTGCGACAATCGCACTCTCCATGTCGCCATGAGATCCCTCCGGAGCTCCGTCCGCTGTGCCGCAATTTCTTGCGGCAGCGGAGTTATGCCCCGGAGTTTCGCCTCTTCGCGCCACACCCAAATGTGCGCGAGGACTTTCGCCTCCAGATCCCATGGCGGCAATCCGGCAAGGAGGCTCGCCGCCTCACGGGAGACCGTGCGGTATCCCCGTACCATCCTGATGGCCATGACCCTTTGGGACGCGTTCAACCGCTGCGCTGGTCGCAGCCTCAGAGAACGCTCCCACACCGGTGCCCCGTAAAGGGCCATGGACCGCACGATCCCCGCGTAGAGCCTCCGGCAGGAGGCGTTTGGACCCCCTAGATTGGGCAGGAGCCGCTTCAAAGCAGCCCCGGCCCGCTCCAGTCTGGGAGCCAAACGTCGAAAATGCTCCACGAAGTTCCACCGGCTGTCGAGGACGAGTCCCAGGTACTTCATCGTCGACTCGACGCCGATGTGAACCCCTCCCGCCGTTATCTGGGAACCCGACAGTGGCGCGTTCCGAGGACCATAAAAACACATGGCCTCGGACTTGTGCAATGCCACCTCGAGTCCCAATTGCCGGATCCTATCGACGATTGTCGCAACCCCACGTGCCGCCAGTTCGGCCGCCGCCTGATGCGAACTCCCTTGTGCCAGGACTAGCGTGTCGTCAGCGTAGCAGACTACGCTGACGCCACTAGGGAGGTCGGCGCGCAGCACCCAGTCGTACCCGATGTCCCACAGATGCGGCCCCAGGACCGATCCCTGTGGGACACCGCACGACATCTTTCGCCGGTTCCACTCTCCGTGGTGACCGGGGTAGATGACGGCCCTGTCCGTCAAATAGGCCTCGACCACACGACAGAGGTAGGTCGGCATCCGGTGATACCGAAGTGCCTCCCTAATGCAACTCCAGGGCAAGGTATTGAACGCATTGGCGATGTCAAGAGACACCGCCAAGACGACCCCACCCCGGGCAACAGCATTCCCCGTCGTGAGGGCTCGAACGCGCATGATGGCATCCACCGTAGAGCGCCCCTTACGGAAACCAAACTGGCTCTCCGCCAAATCCGGCCCCACCTGCACCAGCCGCCCGACAAGGCGGTCTGCAATTACTCTTTCAAAGAGCTTGCCCACCTCGTCGAGCAGCACGATGGGCCGGTAAGCGGACGGAGAGTCCGCCGGGCGCCCTGGTTTCTTTATGAGGACCAGTTTCCCCGTCTTCCAACGAAGTGGAAACTGGCCCCTCTTCAAGCATGCGCTTAGGAGCCCCCTTAGTCGAGGCCCGAGAGCCTCTAAAGCCAGAACCCAGGCTTTTCCAGGCAAGCCATCGGGTCCTGGGGCGGTATTCTTGGCATTCAGCCTACGTACCGCCACTCTCAGATCTACCTCGGTCACCTCTGGAGCATCGTCGTCGTCGGTGTGGTGCACATGCTCCCCCGCCCATGGCTCCGCCTCCTGCAGTGCCGGATGCGGAGCCATGGGCGGGGGAGCATGTTCCCCTCGCGAAGGGAACAGAGCGCTCACCACGTCCTCCACGAGCTGGGGCCGGATACTCTGCGTCAGCGGGGGAGCCCATGGGCGGAGTTTATCTCGCACCCATTTGTAGGGGCGTCCCCACGGGTCTCTGTTGAGAGTCTCCAGCGTCTCCTCGCGGGCCAGTCCTCTGGCCCGCTGGATATCCGCTCGGAGGGCAGTCTTCGCCGCTCTGTACCCATTTCAGCTACCCTAACACAATAAGTAGTATAGATGACTGTCTTATCACACTATCACTTTTTAAACCTATTACTTATTAACATGTATTTATAAAACTATATTTATGTAGTTGTCGCCCCTGTGGCGTAGGCCTCCCCTAAATCTTTCCACTTGTCCCTCTCACGCGCCTTCCTCATCCAGTCTGGTCCACATTGCTGGGTGAAAATGTCTCTCCATCTCATTCTGGGTCTCCCTTTCTTCCTCTTACATTCAAGTGGTATCCATTCCGTAAAACAAATCATAATTAAGAGTTATGGGTGTGCTCCACCCGAATGAAGTGGTTTCGATGAGCAGAAATTTTCCTCAAAAGATTCTATACAGAGAAACACTATGGTAAGCCATCTTTCAAAGCAACATGCTGGAACAAAGGCCTTGGAAATATTTGTGTAACATTTTCAATGTAAGGTCTACACACACCCACGGCCACGGTAGTGCGCAGAAAATGCACTTAACTCGCATATTTTGGGTAGAATACCGACGGTACGATGTGGGAAAAGCTCGCGTGCCCTACGTTATGCAAGCAAAATAGATACCAGTACACGAAAAGTGCACTTTCGTAGATGTATGACCAGCGTTACCAACGTTATTTACTATTTTCACTAAACATCGTTGCCCCACACTAGGAATTTCTCCTGTATCGTGGGTGCGTTTACAAACATTCAAACTCACATACACGACCAGCCAAACCCGGTACAACTACTTTTAGGCCATACAAATATTGGTTTCGTGCGGGAATCGAACCCGCGACACGCAGCGCAGCAGTCAATCGCTTAACCACTGCGCCAACCGTGCCATCCCATGTGTGTGAACTGCGTAAACATCTAATAATAACTTAATTTGCCATGCGTCATGTAGGTTGTGAAGTTACGTAATTTTGCACTAGAGTGTAGAACGATGGGATTTCAGATGAACAAAAAAGAATTTAATACGTTTCTAAACTACGAAATTAAACAAAAATGCAAGTGACAATACATGAGCAAAATAAAATGCATCTTGAGAGTTAAATTAGTTCTCAGCGCTAAAAGTGGTCATTACGATTTTGAGGCAAAAATTGTAGTCTGCCGCATAGCTCGTAGCTCGTAGCGCGTAGCTCGTGGCTCGTAGCACGACCTCGGCGTAGCATTAAACGTGAACACTTTCGTAGAGTAAATGGCGCCAAATAGATCCGAGGACTACAAGTTCTTAAAGACTTAGCAAAGATTACTTTTACTCTCTTATTAGTGTCTAATTTCGTTGTAAAACTTTTCAATTAACTTAGCCAAAGGCTTTCGTGGACATTCATCTATCTACGTAGATTGAAATGAATGATTAAATTAAAATCTCTTTCGAAACCTTTTGTTAATCGTTCTTTGTGGAGACAAGAACAATGTGAGATATGATCTTGACAACTTGGAGATAATGAAGTAAAATATTTTTTTATGTACCTTTATAATTTAAAAACTCGTGGTAGTAAGGGGAGCATCCTAATTAATACTGTGTTTCGTGTTTGTATGTTCCTATATTACGTAGTGGTGCTCATTTGTCGTGTAAAACTTAATATGTAATAATATTCGTGGTTGTTAGGTACTTTATATTGCGGTACGGTGTGAGAAACACTTTATTAAATTTTCAATTACGGTGTTAAGTTACGTGAGAGAAAGAAAAGCCTTTGTTTAGAATGTACGTGTTGCGAATATTATATTCATGAAGGGTTTATGTGGATCTAACCAAGCTTGACCGAGCGTACGACAGATATTGAACAGAAAGTAAGGAATTAATCTATAGAGCCTTTTATGCAAACAATTCTAAAGTTGATACGACATCTCTCTGAGATCTCATTAGTCTGGAGCTTAGCATAATTATTTTGGATGTAATCGCATTTTCATTTAAAACTGCTTCGCGAATAAACATACCAAAAACGTTTATTTTTGTAATTAAGTAGGTACTTAGTTCTTATTTAGGATAAGTCAAAGTCAAATTATTTATTTCAAATGGTACATAAAAGGCACTTTTAAACGCCATAATTTACAAAAAAATGGAATTGATTCTAGTTGCCCCTTCCAAAAGGTATAGTTTCGTATGGAGAAGAATGGACATGAAACTCCACCGTTACTCTTTTAAAAATGTTTTACAATATTTGGTTCAAGTTCATTAATTCTATAATTATATGTGAAGACGATGCACCTAGAATAAAGTTATTATACCACAATAGGTAACAATAATTAAAAATGAAGCAATGACAGATAACTGTGTGATAGATACATGGTGCTCACATATTAACAAATATTGTAAAAGTATACGTTTTCCTAAAAAATAATAATAATAATAAGTCAGTGTGTTAGTTAAGGTAATCGCACAATATAAAATTAATTTCATAAAAATAATATATTATACAATTAAAATAGCAACCAGTTTGATTTTGCCTAGACTCTAGATTGTCCTATGGAGCTGGACTAGCATATTTCCAAGCATTCTTATCTTGGATATAATCCTCTAATTTGTAATATGCTTATTTACAAAGTGTCCTTTAATATGTGTTTTAAAATGTCTGTCTTTTAATTGCAATATAGGTATCACAAGGTATTTTGTTGTAAAATTTAACACAGTACCCCATAAAAGAAGTATAATGTACTTTAAATAATCTGAAAAATCAATTTTATCTTTATTTCTAGCATTAAAATGATGTAGATTTTTCCTTACATACATAATATTTTCATAAATTAATTAGCAAAGTATCGTCATAATATTAATCTTTTTAAATAGTTCCCTAAGAGATTCGCTGCGACGTAGATTATAAATGGCTCTGACAGCTCTCTTCTGCAAAATAAGTCAATAAGTCAAGTTACAATAAAATGCCATACGACATAATGATGTGGAAGTAGCTGAAATAGACCAAACGACGGGTTCTACATCTGTTAACTGTCTTATCTTTCTAACAGCATAAGCAGCCGAGCTTAGCCGCCCCGCAAGAGATGTTCTATGTGGTCCCCATTGTAATTTCTCGTCTAGAGTGATAGTATTATAATATTATATCATTGGACTGATGAATGAAATGAATGAATGAATGAATTATTATGATATACTGAATGTTTATTTATGGCTCAGAAGAATAATTGTGAAAATTATTATTCTGAGCCATAAATAAACATTATAGTTATTTATGCAATTGTTGTATATATGCCCAATTATATTACTATATACCTAATTATGTACAGTTGCATACAAGACTTTATCTACACCCATGATATGAATCCTCTATAAAAGGTTCTGAAACCATAGGATGTTGTACAGTGTTGTAAGAACTCTAGTAAATTCATGGAAAATGAAAATGCTGAGTAATTAATACAAAAAATCAATTTATAGGTATTAATAGGATTATTTATTGTAATAACTATTTACATTTTTAAATTACGGCGCTTCAAAAAAGAACATTGTTATGCACGCGCGTAAAGCAAAGGAATTACATAGTGAAATTTAGTACAACATTCTAACACTCATTTGGATGATATTATGGGTGCTACGAGTATGACACTGGTTATTTTAATGTTGGCAATAAGCTGACTGTTTCAGAAACTTTTATAGAGGATTTATAGCATGGGAATAGATAAACATTATAACGAAACTCCAACACAATCGATATTACAATACGAATCATACAATCGATTTTATTTTTGGTCGTCTTGCTGGCCATGGTTTTATTATTGTTATTAATGATTAACTGTTTTTTATTTTACTACGATGGTGCTAGTTTATCATTTTTGACTTCGAGTTGCAGCTATAGCTTTTTGTGGGCGGGGACGCCCATTATGCCTGGAGGCTTTTATTTAGGTACGTTCTGTTTACGTTATTTCTGCTTGAGTATAGTTTTCGACGATTTTTATGTTTTTTTTTGGTATAGTGGCGTGTGCTAGCTAACATAAGGCAAATAATCTAATGTTGTGTTGCGTAATGCAAATTCTTTTACATTTTATTGTATAGATTCAAGTTTTATATCTGAACAGACAGCTGTGCTGCTGGGGAGTTTGTTGCGCCACTTCTTCTTCCCAGCTAAAGCACTAGGAAGTGGTGAAGGGTGGGCGTTTTTGGGGGACTGTCTTATGTAATTTTTGACGTTCGAAAAGTGCTGATTCTCAGCCTAGTTTGAATAAATGACTTTTGATTTGATTTGATTTGATATTACACCAGTGAATGCGTTAAATAAATTGTATATTGCACAGTCGAACGACTTCCAATCGTCCGCGTCACTAATAAAACATAACATCACGTCTGTTTTTCCTGAAGGGTTGGGCAGAGGTGTACCTATAGTACAAGTAAAAGTAAGTACCTTGTCGTATTGACTTTGACTTTCCCTTATTTGTTTCAAGCTAACTAGCAAATTCTATAGCTGACTTTAGAAACGACTACCATCATAATTATGTTCCCTCCTCGTTACAACTACGCTTAGTTATTGGAACCCAGTATCCAAGTTTGGTTGTGGCGTTAGTAATTACAGTCTATTCATCGCGGCTCAGAGGCGCGACATGTGCCTCACATGGATCCGTATATGCGTTTGTGAAAGCAAGATAGCTTATTTCTATCACATGTATTTCCAACTTGAGTATACGACTTTAATTGGATTAATAATGCAAAATTTACAAGACGTATCCTACTAATATTACTTTGAAAGTAAGTATGTTTCTTGGTTTCTCAGTATTACCCAGTTACTGGGTTGTAGAGATCAGATAGGCAGTCGCTCCATGTAAAGTACTGGTATTCAGCTGCATCCGGTTAGACTGGAAGCCGACCCCATCATAGTTGGGAAAAGGCTAGGCAGATTTATTGATGTTTGTTAGTTTCTCCTTCTCCTTCTGTCACCCAGCAACGGATCCACGTGTTTTTGTGGATAGAGTTTATGGTTCGAAGAGTGACATAGGCTACTTGCAATTTACAAATTTTTCGGGTTATAAGTAGCAAATATATTCAAGTATCTTTAGAAGCTCTCTCTTTTCTTTACTGTGAATTATTATTACTGCCAAGCTAAAGTGATACGTATTGCAACGAATATTTCAAATAAGAATTTATAAGTGCGCGTAAAATTACAAAATCAGACATTTAAATATACTTCCCGTTATCCCGAAAAAATGCACGGTTCCTGAGGGAATCTCCATCAGGGTGTAGCTACTTTACTTATTTAAGAAACTTACCAGAAAATATTTGAAATTGATGTTATGGGTCTCCCGTCTCCCAACTAGGTGAGTGAGTGACGGAATATCAATACTTCACCGACTGGCATCTCGCATTCGCAAGCCAATTTACTCTGCAATATTGATATTTTATGGCCAGACCAGACTTCGTTCGAAAATGATCGCTCATCCATGCAATGATGGTGATAAGGGCAGCTTAACTTTGCGGATCAGTCCACAACCTCTTTCTAATCAGTACGTATAATCGACCTCATAATTGCTTTATAACCCTAAGGTTTAATGTCACGTGCACGTTATAAAGCGATAAGGTCGATTTATCTATTCGACAATTAGATATTTCTAACCTTAGTAAATTTTCAATTAACTGGGAATTAATGTCAAAAGTGGTACAGCAATTACGAGGTTGACTATAATTCACATCAATATAAGTGGGTTTAAATCCTATTTACACAAAAATATAAATCACTATAGTATAAACAGTAATACACTCCCGGACTCCTAAATCTAGTCACCGTACATTTTATGTTCTTAGGTCTAAAACATCAAAACAATGTCAAGTCAGAAAAAAGTTTTTTATGCAGTTTTGAAGCTGACGTACCTACTGACCATCATTTCGGTATCAGCCATGTTCCAAATTTTAATTCACGAATTTGAAAAAGGGAAGCAAATCGGAGTTTGGACGCGGTCTTAAAGAAGCAACAAGCTTTGATTAGAGCATCTCTAAGTCAGTCGTTATTTGTTTTGTTTTGCATAAAAAGAGTAAATTGTTTTTCCTTGTTTTTTAATCCATTCTGACGTTCAAAATATGGATACTGCACTTGAAGTAGCCACGCAAGCTGTGACTGTAGCACTTTTTCAGTCTGGGCTTAGTCAGCGAAAAGTAAGTGCCCAACTTCAAGTAAGTGGTTCTGCCATTCAAAAAATTTACTATCGATACCTGGAGACTGGCGGCTTTGTTCGCCGACCAGCAGGACCACAAAACCGGGTCACTACAGCACGACAACATCGGTTTATCTTTACCACATGCTTGCGTAATCGTCACCTGACCTCAGAACAGGTCCAAGACTTTCATGGACTGACTTTTTACACTCGAACTGTTAGAAGGAGACTCCAAGAGCGTGGCCTGAAACCTCATAAGCCAGCCAATGGTCCCAAACTGACACGAGCTCACAGAATGGTGGCACCTACAAGCTATTATAAGTTAGGGAGACAGCGTTCCAGATTCCAGAGATGAAAATACAGTAGTGATTAAAAAAGAACAATAACAAATAAACAAAAATTAAAATAGTAAAAATTCAAATAGGTAAGAACTTAATGTTGTGCATGTGGGAGTGTTATATGTGAGTTTAGTACTTTTTGTGTAGGGTGTAAGTGTAGAGTGTGCTTGTGGAACCTCCTAGCGAGCACACTCTACGCTACATGTATTTGGTATACATCTACGGAAGTTTGTGGCGATTGCCACCACCACATAGCAACCGATACATTCGTCAATGCCTAGAGGCTCATATGATGGCCATATGCTGAGTTTGTGGGCCAGAATTTATTTTTTATGCATGACTAAGGAAGGAAGCACACTACCAGAATTGTTCAAGATCACCTGCAGGACGTTAGTAACACAGTAATGGAGTGGCCAGCAAGAAGCCCTGATATAAATCCATTAGAACACTTATGGGATGAGCTGAAGAGGCGTGTTCGAACTAACCAACCAGCTTCAAAAGGTTTGTAGGAATTGGAAACTGCCATTTTCGAAGCATGGGAGAACATTCAACAGCACGTCATAGTGGAATTAATTAATTCCATGCCAAACCACATGACAGCCGTCTTAAATGCTCTTGGAGGTAACTACTAAATAAACGTTTTCTCTATGTAAACCATCGTTTTCTTCCAAAAAAAATTCATGCATTTTTGTCTGTTGTGAAACGCGTAAAGACGGCTAATTGCAATTAAACTATTATTTTATAGTATTGCGATTTCAAATTTGGAAAAATGACAAACGGAAATGATAGTGAGTGACTGGCTTCAAACCACCTTTTCTTTGTCCTACCATTATTTAATAAGATTGAGACTTTTGAACAAAAATATAATATGCAGGATGGCTCGATTTAGGTGTCCGGGGGTGTATATAAGAGATAACACAGAATAAGTACCACCGCGACTTCTTGGCGGGAAAGTGAAGTGTCATGTTAGCAGTTTTGTCTTATTTTCTAAAATTTGTTTTTAGCCGAATATTAATGTGTAATAGTGGTGGATTATTAACCATTAAGTGTTCGTGAACGTGCATTAGTGTAGGCAAATGAAAAAAAACAGTGCAACATCACTTTAAGTTTTCTCAAGAAGTCCGCGCGAGGTTCCAGTAAAGTGCCTACGTCTTTACTTAAACTCAAGGGGGGATATCATCTATCATCTTTATCACGCATTGAATGGAGTGCATTTCATACTTTGTACTTGTTACCTAATTTTACATAACACTGGCTAAATGCACAAACCGTGCGAAGCCAAAAAGAAAAAAATAATAATTACCACCACAGTTGACCGACGTATCACTCTAACCTTCAATAAAACAAAATTATACTTCATATTGGCAGAATCGAAATATCATAAATCCGAAAATGTGAATTGTCATCTGAAGTCTACGGGGTATAACCGCGCCTTCGATACTTTTTGCTCCGATACAATTACTTACAAATAAATGCACGAAATGAATTGTATGGGTATTGTAGCGATATCGCAATATGAATACTTCTCTTTATTAATATGTTACTTGGAAGAAGCCAAACGTTTTTGAGATTTATTAATAGCACAAAATATTTGACGATTGAATTCTTCTCTCTTGAAGAACTCGGAACATGTGGCGGCTGTTTTAATGTCCTATTACTAAACTAATAAGCGAATGAAACCAGACTACTAATGATAGGTACTTGAGGTTTCAAGTTCACTTTCTCAGAATTTGTATGTTAAACTATGCTACGAAGAGAACTAACAGGCACTTAAAGATGTATTTTGTTTTTATTTTTTTATTTTTTTCTTTTTGGCTTCGCACGGTTTGTGCATTTAGCCAGTGTCATGTAAAATTAGGTAACAAGTACAAAGTTATAATAATTATGAAATGAACTCCCCTCAATGCATGATAACGATGATTGATGATATCCCGCCCCGCTCCCTGAAACCTCGCGCGGACTTCTTGAGAGAACTTAAAGTGAGGTTGCACTGTTTTGTTTCATTTGCCTACATTAATGCAGCTTCACGAACACTTAATGGTTAATAATCCACCACTATTACACATTAATATTCGGCTAAACACAAATTTTAGAAAATAAAACAAAACTGCTAACATGACGCTTCACTTTCCCGCCAAGAAGTCCCTGTATTTTGTTTCTCACACGCTTTACCTGGTTTTTAGGGTTCCGTGCCCAAAGGGTAAAACGGGAACCCTATTACTGAGGCTCCGCTGTCTGTCTGTCTGTCCGTCTGTCACCAGGCTGCATCTCATGAACCGTGATAGTTAGAAAGTTGAAATTCACAGATAATGTATTTCTGTTGCCGCTATAACAACAAATACTAAAAAACCGAATAAAATAAATATTTAAGGGGGCTCCCATACAACAAACGTGATTTTTTTGCTCGTTTTTGCCCGATATTGATAACGGCAACAGGTAGACGCTTGAAACATTCACAGAGTATTTAGTTATATATTCACTTTAAGAATAAATAATTAAATTAAAATAAAATAAATATTTAAGGGAGCTCCCATACAACAAACGTGATTTTTTTGCCTTTTTTATAGATAATGGTACGGAACCCTTCGTGCGCGAGTCCGACTTGTACTTGGCCGGTTTTTTAATTTAAACCTACTTACAATAATTCCATAATGAAAAATTCTTTTGATGAAACTAAAAAGAAATTAATTCATGATGTTTGCAATGATCTTGTTTAAAAACTAAGATAATTATATTATGAATTCGTATACGTACAAATGTTTATACGAAAAAAGATACTGTGTTCTTAATACAAAAATCAACGTAGCGTATTTACACCCGCGAAGATTTCTTCGCAAAAATAAAAGAACGCGGTTGTTCACTTTATTTACACACGAGCACAATTTAATTAAGTGTACAGACGCCAGCACATCAAGCTACTACAATCTGTCAAATTTCTTTAAAAGATATTCAACTTTATCGTTAAAGCATAAGGTGCAAAGTTCATTGGGAAAATTTGATAGTTTCGGGTAGCTTGACCTGCTGGTGTCTGTTTCTAGTTTAACGAGAGTGAGAGTACAAAACGAATGCTCAACAAAATTATGATGATGTTTATTTATCATAACATAACTGGGACTTAAACATAACTGACGAAATGTCGGTGTACACCTCTGCCCAACCCTTCGGAGTAACGAGGCGTGACGTTATATGTTATGTTATTTTTAATATAGCCAAGATATTGTGCAGTACAGTTGAAAACTTTGGTTGGTCGCACCGAGTAATCATGCTCCATTCACCGTGCACAGTACTCTGGGGGATTTCACTAGCGTCCTTATAACACGGTACGATCGCCAACAAAAGTAGCTACTGAAAAATTTGATATTTACCAACATGTTGGTAATGAAATTACACAAGTTTCTTTGCGATAGTTGAACCAACATGTTGATGTTTGCTCAGTGTTTATAGAACGTCTTGGTCGAGCGAAATAAAAGATGCATGCGAGCTTAGAATCTTTTTTTTGGGCGAGCGATTTTCTCGGTTGATAATGACACATTATATCGAGAATGCAGAACGTAAAGCGTGTAATGGCTGGTCCGTGCCTTTTCTTACATGAAGTGACACGTAGACGTTGCGATAGGACTCTTCCCTCCTTTTGGATATTGTTTCCCATCGTTATTCAACTATATTAGAACGGCCTCATCATCACCATTTCAGTCGAAAGACGTCCACTGCTAGACATAGGCGTCCCGCAAAACGGGGGGGGGGAGGGGGGGGGGCTGGTGCCATAATCGCCATGAAATTCGCCATGAAAAACACCATACTTCGATCGGCGATCGCAGTATGGTGTTTTTTTTGATTATGCCACCCTCGTCGGTACAAACAATTATTCTTTATGATCTAAATCCTATTTTTGATACCTTAAATAAGAATCTTGCATCCTTTGACAATGGGAACGCAAGAATGCTATTACCTTCTAACATCCAGTGACTTCGATAGCAATGTGGCTCTTTCGGCCTCGTTCCGGACGCACTCCATCAGTATAATGGTAAGTGTCTTCCACTATATTACACTCCTATGGTGTTAAAAATGGTGCCCATTGTGTAGTAAGTCCCTTAGGCGCCTTTTACGATACCTACGGGAAGAAATAGGATGGTGCTATTCTTTACGTCCAGCATCACGCGGAAAAGCATAAGTTTCTGTTTTGTAATAAAAATACTCTGAATATCATTGTATTCTGCCGTTTGCGCCTAGGGCTTTACATTAATCATAGTTGACAGAAAATATAGCATAACGACAATTTATTAACCTAACATATAACTTTTCCTCTTTGTGGTCGAAGTTCTTTCATAGTCCATACTTACATATTTATTTATACAGACTTTTTTCCCGCTTTTTCTTCTGACTGTAGCAAAAGATGCATTGTTATAGAGAGGCTATGACTGAGACGGTTTCGACGTCTATGAGACAGCGATAAAATGGAGAAACTTCGACGTCGTCATTGCTTGCTATAAAAAGTTCCGAATAGAATATAAATTATATATTATTGAAGGTAGACACTACGTTATAACTTCATCAGGATTCAATTGATTCAATTTGTAATTGATATGAAGTCATTAATATGAATCCGTATGATATCGAATACCCATTTTTTATCGCATATCTACTGTAATTGAATTAATTTCTGTCAGAAAATCTTCACAGAGCATTTTGTTTGCATGAGAGCTTTCAAGTGGTTGTCAAAATTTGTTGCTAGCCTATTATTCGTTTACAAATTACTATAGTGATGAAATAGAACGGAGACCCTAGCACGAACGCACGATGTAAACGCCTAAGTATTGTAAATTCGAACATTTTTGGAATCGAAACCTACAAGGTTCATGCAAGGCCCACAGTGCTCGTTGACACGTCTTTTTCAAAGAGTTTTGGTGCTTGCGACGAGCTATATAATTCTCACAAGGTTCCTACGAATCTAGTTCTCATATAAAACCGACGTACATTACGTTAAAGGATGGTGGACTGCAACAAGCTTAACTTGCACAGAGAATATGGTATGACCCTTATCTCGGAATAGTGCTATTCTTAAGACCTTCATCTAAAGACATTCAATGCTTAGAGGAGCACAATTTAGTGAAACACCATTTAGAATGTCCGTGTGGTGACATATATTGGACATAGTGTGGCCTCGCATGTGTAAAGTGCACGTGTTATTCAAACAACGGATAAGTGCATTTCGTATAACTTATTTGGTATAATCGCCCATTCCGTCGAGTTTTTCAACACACGTACTTATTTATCTACCTGTGTCAAATCATTGCTCGGATATAAGTAACAAAATCGCCAGAATGCTACTCGTATTCCACTACTCTACTTTGTTCGATTTGCTTTATGTAGAGAACGCTTTAGATCGTCGTCGATACTGTTCCTTTTTTAGTTCGACAAGGTTAACTTCATAAAACAGTTAATAAGAAAACAATGTCCAGACGTTAACTAATAACGTCATCATGATACGATTCCTAAAAAGCCTATTTTAATTGGCCCTCATTTATTATTTTGTGATAGACTCGCCATAGAACTTGAAAGCAACTATCACGTTGTAAATATTAATATTCGTTTTCTTAAGTGGAGTTACAACAAACGGCCTCAGACAAGAGGGTATGTCGGTTGTCTCAAACAGACGACAGTTGTTCCACCATTCATAGCGTATCATGAATTTCACGAATTTCGTGAATTGTGTTCGTTAATGCCCTGACAAATAATTATAGAGTACGCCAACTGTTGAGTTTATAGTACTAATTTCTGAATTATCGATAAATCTTGGGTAGGTAATTGAAGGAGTATTTCCAATATTAATTTTAATATAAAGCCAAGCCCGTATCTGATGTTAATAAAGGCATTGATGAATAAATACCGATTCTAATTATATTCCAGGTTTACGATCAACGAAGTTCTCATGCTTAAGATCGTGTAATTTGTGTTAATGTAAAAGACTTAGTTGACTAAAAATATCTGTATTTTATAAAAAGATTTGGAATATCAACTTCACGTTTTAACGTGAAGCGTGTATTATCCAAATCGAGTTAATTTCGCCTCGGTTTTTCACGATTAAATCGATACTCTTTTGTGGATCCATAGCCTCCTTAAACGTATCGATTTCAGGTTCATCCGCTAACGAAATCAAGTTCTGTGAGGCACGTTGCCACGGCGACAGTCCGTTTAATTAATAAATTATAGAATATTTATGATAATCACCTGGACGCGGTGACATAAGGTCTGTACAGGTTTGTCAGTAAGGTCCGATCCACCTGGTAATGCGGTCATAGCGGCTCAGGTTGAAAAGGGTTCCCACCACGATGTCAAAAAGAAGATATTCCATAAGTATATTTGGTATATATAAATTAGTATTATTATCATTATCTTTCATTTAATTATTTTTTATTAGTCTTTGCTAGAAATCAGAAAATAAAGCATTCTTTTTATAATTTCGACTAAAGACTTTATAGTCTTTTTTGAACAAAAAATAACAAAAAGAACCTACACATCTACATGCCATTACGAACTAAAATTCACTGAAAAATTCCCGCTGAAATGAGGATTTTTATTCGAAAATTCTTAATCCCACATTAGGATGAAAAATCACGTGCAATTCTAATACGAGTACTGTCCAATTAGCCGATTTTACTTGAAAACCTACGTAACGAATGCTTGTCGCATCAGATTACATTGTTTAGCTCTCTGCTTGAGTTTGAGCCTTTAAAAAAAAAATTACAAGTCCAAGGCAGATTATTTATGAGGTCAGAGATTGCTTTTTTCAGGTCAATTGTTGGAGTAATTATTCTAACTAGTCGTAATATAATCTTATGAAGTATTGTACAAACTTATTAACACTGTAATTTGAAAACATTGTAAAAGTCAATTATTTTTAAAAGAGTAACCGTGGAGTTTCTTGCCGGCTCTTCTCCATAGAGGGAACGACCAATTGGAACTGTGCACCTAGCTTCTGACGTTTCATAAGTGCCCACGTAGGTATACGTGAAATATAATATTATGATTTGATTATAGTATTACCTCCCTCGATACTGGGATTAATAGAGCTTCAAAGTTGTTAATACTCGTAAGTAACTGGTTTATTTCGATTAATACCTCATACCTATTTTTATCTTTTACGTACATAAGTAAAAGATAAAAATAGGTATGAGGTATTAATCGAAATAAACGATTTGGATTAAAATACATAAATACTAAACCGTAATCATAAATCATATACGAGACGCAAAACACGTCTCAATGATTTTCATAAAGAGGCTTATCATAAGCCGTCGATAAAACGCCAGCTGAAATTGGAAATTTCTAAGCCATTTTTATCTTATCCGCAAGGATTCCACGTTAGAGTTGGCAAAGAGATGTGATTGAGAAAGAGAAGAGGGCAAATTGAGGTAATTAAAAGGTCCTGTGAGCAGACGTTGATTGGTAAGGGAGATAAATTTATTTGGGGCACGATGTCGCCCACGTCCGCGGCTGCGAGTCGCCGCGCTGATAACGTCAATCACACTTGACGCTACCTCAGCTTACCACTCGTTTTTACTAAGAACGAGATTAAGTATGAAGCTCTATAACTAAGTATGTCTCTTTGGTTTTTGAGGTACAGAAGATAAAGGAATTGAAGCGATCCTTCAGTGGAATTTCAGCCCGTATTTTTGCGGAGACACGTTCGCCAAGCTTACAATAATGTCAACGGTTTTGTTATCTCTACGAGTATATACTTAGCCTGTTCAGCCTTGTCATGTACTTATGTTGAGCATGATGATGACAGTGCAATGCTTTTTAGGGTTCCGTACCCAAAGGGTAAAACGGGAACCCTGTTATTAAGGCTCCGCCGTCTGCCTGTCTGTCCGTCCGTCACCAGGCTGTATCTCATGAACCGTGATAGTTAGACAGTTGAAATTTTCACAAATGATGTATTTTTGTTGCCGCTATAACAACAAATACTAAAAACAGAATAAAATAAATATTTAAGGGGGGCTCCCATACAACGAACGTGATTTTTTTGTCATTTTTATAGATAATGGTACAGAAACCATCGTGCGCGAGTCCGACTCGCACTTGGCCGGTTGTTTGCTCGTTTTTGCTCGATTTTGATTACGGCAACAGGTAGACGCTTGAAATATTCACAGAATATTTAGTTACATATTAACTTTAAAAATAAAAATATAAATTAAAGTAAAACAAATTTTTAAGGAGGGCTCCCATACAACCAACGTGATTTTTTTCCCATTTTTATAGATAATGGTAAGGATCCCTTCGTGCGCGAGTCCGACTCGCACTTGTTTATTTAAGTACCTGAACAGATTTTTTTGTTTCATTAGTTAGTTCATTGACATAAGTGCGTTTATCCGTTGAATGCAAAAAGCAATGATACATTAAACGCACAGTGTTTTAGTTTAAATAAATCACTTGAGAACGGCTAGACCGACTTGGCTTTTTTATGATAGTACTTTTAATTCGGGACAAACTTAACATTCCTTTTCTATGAGGTTTTTGTATGAACTATTAAAATCTGGACAGGACGTTTGTAGGGTCAGCTAGTTTTTAATACATATTTTATAAATAGAATACCAAATTTCAGGTTACGTTTTTATCAAATGTATGAGTAAGCCACATCTTGGTGAGAGTGAGTATTAATCAACCTCCCATATTACTCGAAACTGACAATAACATAATAAATAATAATATATAAATCTTATCCTTAACAACCTATTTATTTATTTACCAAAATCTCTCATATTTATCTCAAGCAAGGAATATTGAGTTACGATTATCACATCTCAATTTCATACGTCAGTAATTCTTGGATCGCTAAATCCGAATTATGCAAATGGCGTGAGAGCTACGCCGTCGCCGGACGAGACTGCGTTCTCCGGAATGAATAATGGCACGTTGAATTGGACACAAATAATTAACTAACCACAACGTGTTTACAATACTCCATGTCAAAGAGGCTGAATGGAACGATTGCTTGTTATGTTACCTTTGCCAAGCTTATTTAGGGTTCCATAGTAAACAAGGAACCCTTATAGTTTCGCCATGTCCGTCTGTCTGTCCGTCCGTCCGTCTGTCCCCGGCTTAGCTCGGCGACGCTCAGTCCTAGAAAGCTGTAATTTGGCAAGGGTGTACATATTCATCACGCCAAAAAAGTCGTAAAATAAAACCATGAAAAACATTTTTTTTAGGCTACCTCCCTCGTACGTAAAACGGGGATGTTATTTTTTTTCTCATATAATACATGGTATGGGGTATCGTTGGATAGGCCGTTTAAAAATATTGTGGGTCTGTGAAAGCCATTTTTCAATTCTGTGATCCATTTGCTTAATATTCAGCTTTAAAGTGCTTTAAAATATTTTTTGTTAGAGTCAAGTGTACCCCCCCCCCCCTGCCAGCTAAATGGTTGGTTTTGGATAATTTCTAAATTAAAAGGACAGAAACTATCACAGCTAAGTAGGATTTACTAGTTAACGAGTAATAGTCCACCAACTTAAATTTGCAGTTGAAGAATTGACCGTAACGTATATCGATGTATGGGAGAGCATGTTTTCAACTACAATGTTAAGTTTGTTTTTGGGATAAACTCATCCTAACTACGGAACCCTTCATTGTGCGTGGTCCGACACGCACTTGGCCGGTTTTTTAGTTGGCGTTCGATCTTCGGTTCATTCCGAAATGAACCGAAGCGCAGATTCAACCTTATTTTAATTTTAGAAAAATATTTCCTTGTATAACCCTAATCTACCATTAAAAGCTTTTCTATTGCTTTTTCCATCAGTGCTTTGATAATGGATAACTTTAAAACTATGCGTGGAGGAAATACGAAAAAGAGAAACAGAAAACAAAACACTTTTCTCTCAACCGGAGTGGCACCTCTGGAATATAAAATTAAATATTATTTTTCTTTGTTATTCAATCATGGGTAACTGGGTCAATGACTTTGTCAAAATACAAAAAGTCGTAACTGACGCCACAAAATACAAAAAGTGTCTAAAAATAAACAGGAAAAATTGTAGTAACGTAACGCTCCCACCCCTACCCTTCGGGGATTGCAGGCGTGATGTTAACGCCTGTAATCCCCGAAGGGTTAGGCAGAGGTGTACCTATAGTTCACCCACATTTCGCCAGTTATGTTTAAGTCCCATGTAATAAGGAGCGAGCCTATTGCCTTCATCATCATCATGTCAGCGGAAAGACGTCCACTGCTGGACATAAGCCTCCCCCAAAGGGTTTGCTATAATCGCCACGCTTGGCAGGCGGGTTGGTGATCGCAGTATGGTGTTAAAATGCATAAAGAACGCTGCTGCCCATTCTCTAGTAAGTCTCTTAGTCGGCTTTTACGACACCCACTGGTAAGAAATAGGGTGCTGCTATTCTTTACGTCCGGCACCACGCAGACCATTGCCATCAACCTGGGACTCGAACCTAGGTCCTCATGCTCGCAGTGGCGCTTGCGCCCACTAGACCAACAAGGCAGAGTAGAAGTAGTTACGTAGGTACGAGGGCGGCACTGAAAATTTCGGGAATCAAGGAAGTGACACAACATTACTATTTAAAAATGTATTTATTGCTTTTCGAAGTCTTCTCCGCGAAATTTGACACATTTTTCCATACGATGGAACCAATCATTGAAGCAACCATTCCATTCGGAAGTTGGGGTCTCCAAAATGGCCGTTTTGTAGGCGTCCACAGCTTCTTCAGGTGATGAAAATCTCTGTCCACGCAATTTATTCTTTATTTTAGGGAAAGTATAGAAATCATTAGGGCTTAGGTCAGGGCTGTACGGCGGATGGTCTAATAATTCTATGTTTTCTTGCTCTAAAAACTCTTTTGTTCTGTGCGCGGTGTGAGAACTCGCATTGTCGTGATGGAGGATGATGCGGCGGTTGCAGTTCTCTTTACGGAGTTCAGAAACGACCTGTGGCAAACAAATGCTAGCATACCATTCTGCATTAACCGTTATTTGTCCCTCAAGAGGAATAGTCGTAACATGGCCGGTTTTGGAGACAAACGTGGCCACCATTTTTTTTGCAACACTCCGTGAACGAACAATTTTTGTTGGCTTTAACTCATTTTCGAACACCCAAACTCGTGACTGGTTTTTTGTTTCGGGTTCGTACGCGTATATCCAGGATTCGTCACCTGATACAATGTTGTATACAGCATTTGAGGATCCTGCGTGGAATCTTTCGAGAGTTCTGACGCACCAAGTAACGCGAGCCGCTTTTTGCTCTTCACAGAGCGAATGCGGTATCCATCGGGAAAACAACTTTTTTACACCTAATTGTTCATGCAAGATTATTTGTATTTGACTCATGCCAATGTCTAAAGTTGCCTGAATTTCGCGGTATGTCACATGTCGATCTTCTTCAATCAGCTTACGCACAGTATCAACGTTTTCTTGGGTGACTGCAGTTTTTGGACGACCTTGACGGGGATCATCACTGAGCTTGACACGTCCACGTTGAAATTCAGCAAACCAGCGATAAATTGTGGTTTTGGATGGGGCTTCATCACCAAATGCAGAAATCATCCGGTCAACACACTGTTTTTGTGTTAAACCAGTTCGAAAGTCATAATAAATCATCGCTCTTGAATTTTCTCGAGTCAATTCCATTTTCTCAACGACTAAACAAGTTTGACAAAACCTTGTGACAAGACCGAGAATCTTTTTTAAAATAAATAAATGGTATTCGATTTTTAAAACCAAGGAGTTTTCAATTAAAAAGATTTTAATATGACAGGAACAGTGGAAATATTCCATTCCCGATACTTTTAGTGCAGCCCTCGTAGTCGGTATTCTAATTCGTGAACAACTCTTTACCTCGTTCATAATTAAGTATTAAATAACTTTTGAAAAATCGCACGCAGACTCTTTTGTCTTCGGCCTAAATAAATATTATACAGTACAGTACATACTTTGTAATCATAATTACTCTAATTTTTCACCGTTGGATTTATAATGACACAGTTGTGCGCTGGCCGTTTAATTAAACCGTGAGTTTTTAGCAGTCTTTGAAGCTGTGATTTTACACATACACACATACATAATAGAAGATGGGGGGGGGGGGGGATGGGGGTGATTTTAATAGAGAAAATACTTGATATCGTTTTACCTATGTTAATCTTTTTAACTATAACTATTAATTGCCGTTGCTATGACTTACTTCGCATACCATCCTTAATCCGGTGAACAGTTCCATTCAGGCATTGACTTATAGAAAATCCTGTTATACTTCAAAATCCTAGAGCATACCTACAAACGTCGGCACGGTTGGCGCAGTGGTTAAGCGATTGACTGCTTCGCTGCGTGTCGCGTTTTCGATTCCCGCACGGAACAAATATTTGTATGACCTACAAGTAGTTGTTCCGGGTCTGGCTGTTTGTGTATGTGAGTTTAAATGTTTGTAAACGCAACTACGATACAGGAGAAATTCCTAGTGTGAGCCAACGGTTAAAAAAAAATATATATCAAAAAAAAAAAAACGGCTTTAGCTTTAACAGCTCTGCACTGTTTTTCAGCCAGTCAAGTCACGGAACAGTTAATTTAAGTAGAGAAGATATCAAGAACAAACACACCATATAACTTTAGAAAGAAGCTAAAACTTCCGAAGTAGCGACTGAATTTACTATCAAACATCAAGGGGTTATAAAAACAGTGTCCTATCGGCTAACGCACAGGGATCGTCGGCGCCACCGCTGGGCGCTAGCTGTCATTCTTCTCTCATTAGTGCTGGGTTCAGTCGGGTCGCGTACATCATTACCAACCCGACATAGCGACGCCAGACGAGATGCTGCATCCTACGGGTTAAACTATACACGATTTACGAGGAAAATTACTCATTCAAATATGTCGAGTCGATGCACGTCATATCATTTACAAAGTTAATAGCCTAACGAGCTGTAATTAAGGTTCTAGTTACATTTAGAGTGCTGCAAAGATGTTTTCTTCAACTACCTAGTATTATTGTAGTTGTTAACTCAAAATGCCAGCAGAAACTTGAATATTTCTGCGTCGCGAAAACAGTGCAGAAATGATAGTATATATTTTAATTGCTGCATCGCTAAAGAGATGCGGAAATTAGTGTGTTATGTTGCGGATGTGTACTTGCGGAACTCTAATTAAAATTATTATATTAAATTAAGTAAACTCCATTTCGCAAGCAGACGATTACCACCTACTAACGCTTTTTCTAGGCATGATTGGAGCAAATCAGGCAATCCTGCGCCCAATAATTATTTCACTTATATTTCAAATAGACACAAAAGTTTATAAATGATTTCGTTCGTCATTAAAGTTATAATATTCTCGAGAGAATTCGAGCTTTGTAGAACTTGGGAAAAGCAAATGAATGTTAAAAGAATTGGAGCAAAATGATGAGTGGACTGAGTTTCGTTTCAATGAATAGTAATTTGGCAAGATCTTTTTGTAATTGTTATAATTATCGCTAGAGTGGCGTTTATACATTGGCGTTTTTTTTTAATCAGCTTCTATTAACTTTCACTAAACTATTAATCACCGATTCAGCATGTTTACACGCATGTAAGTGACAAGTACTAAGTTCGTGTAAACTATGTGACATGTAGGTATATAGCCTTAAGTGGTGTCTACAATCGCGTTAGAGCTCACTACGCCTTCATGAATAAAACACTAACGCGTTGCGAAAACTTGCTCACAGCTTCACAACATCCTTTCGAGTATTCAATCCAGAGTTTCAGACTGGCTAGTAATTTATACATGTGACAACTATAGTAGGGAAAGGCCGACTTTTGTATTATAGGGGACGCTTTTGTGCACAAGTTAAGTGATTCGGTTCATGCAAGTTCGACTCCGTAAAGGAGCCTATGCTCCAATATTGGATCTTTATTGTTCTAACATCGTATACTTTACATGGAAGTTGCAAATTCCTTTGGAATGAAGTTCGATATTTTTCAATTCGGGAACAAGAGAGCAGCGGTGCGGTGGCCCAGTGGTAATGGCATCGACTTACGAGTAGTAGGTTGTGGTTCTAACCCAGATAGGCGCTTTACTTTGTGTAAATTATTTCATCACCACTGCTCTCAAAACTGTGAAGGAAAACATCGTAAGGAAACCGGCATGTCCTAGAGATAAACAAAAAATAAGAGTGTGCTTTAGACCACACGACTGAAGTAAAACTTCTTTAGCTCCATCTATGTATATATGTTTATATATTTGAGAAAGAGAGAAAGAAAATGTGTGCTCGCACTTCTCTCTCTTCAACTCTCTCTCAGTAATATACGAAACGTAACTCTCTCTTTTCTCTCTAACTTATATCTCCCTCTCACCTTCCGTTCGCCTCGCCCGATCACAAATCTCTCGTCACGCATTCACCAGCTTACTCCCCAAGTCAAGCGTCAAGCGTGCGTAAAGAAGTTTTACTTCAAAAATCGAAGACATGTGACATCCATCAACCCGCACTGGGCCCGCGTGGTGGATTACGGCCCGCTCCCTCTCACAGAAAGAGGAGGCCTGTGTCCCAACAATAGGGACATTATAGGCTGATTATGTATGTGTAGACCATTTTCAGTGATCGCAAATTGTGATGGTGGCTCTTGTTATTTGGTTTTCCGTATTCAACAGAAACCTTGATTTTGGCGTTTCTTAATTCCTAAGTTCCGACCAGCTGTAAACCAAAAATGTATCCTGATTTGACGTTTCACGGCAGTTATGGGTATGATTGAAATAAGTAATGCGTTTCAGAAAAATATATAGAGGTGGAGATTTCCACCATTTCTGCTCACTTAACATTCGACGAGCTTCCCTGAAATACTTCGGACCATAGTGATTTCCCTTGTAAGTGATTATTACTGAGCTCCTTTTGTTACAATGTGAATAATAGAAAAGTTCTACATTAGCTATGTTTATTTTGATCCCCTTCTAAACCATAAAACAACGATACTTAGTCATAAATATAAACGACATTGTTTTTTCAGATCTTGACTTCTTATAAAAACAGCTCTATAAACAACTTAGACTACATTCTACCCTCAAAATATTGACGTAATTAAACTTTTAATTGATTTCTCATTTGATTCGCTCGTTTTGCATTTATGTAAATATATTCAAAATCGTGCTTATCCCCAGTTAGTCCCGTGGAAGGTTCTGTTCGTTGTCAGCACATTTTAATGGAGCTCGCGGCACTTGGGGCACGCCATGGCGGGTCATACTCACAAACGTTGTAGCCCCCGTCTTCACACAGTCGTGCAGTGTGGACAACGCCTTTCTACTTTATGCTTTGACTCTGTAGTTTGGAAGAAATCTTTCTTATGTACCGTCCTGCTTTGAATTGTAAAGTAATCTTGAATGGAGACGCTGAAAGATATTATTATGAATTCAGATCATGTTTACGAGTGGCGATATAATGGCTCACGGGATTTGCGGTCAGGAACCCCTATTTCCTTTACATTGTGCTGTTTACGAAAATAGCTGGCGGTTTTAGGTTATTGTTGGTTACGGAGTTAACTGTATTTATAGCTAATTCTCATGCCATCTATTTTAGGAACAATTTCTTTTTTCTGATTCGCTGTTTAATGATCTTACGAACTAGCAACATTTACCTCTTTTTACGTTTATAAAAATCACGAGCCTTATAATAGAAAAGGTTTAAATCAATGTTAATCTATTTTTCTTTTCCCTTATAACGTACATCAAAGATAGTATTTTATGACAAAGTTTGAACTTTCCTACAAGAGTATCTATTCCTACCAAGGTGTACGTAGGTTAGGTTAGGATTATTTAATAGATGCTATTTTCCCATGCAGTTCACTAAATTACCATCTGAAATTCTATTTCCCGAGTTCTACTAACGCCAGAGTAGAATTTCCTAAAGGCATTTGTCCATTTAAATGCGGCAGTTAAGAGAATGACATTCGCAGATGGTTTTATAACAAACAGTTTTTGAGCTCCACAGTTTTTCACGTAGCGGGTGTTTCTGGCACTCCATTTAATTGGAGAGATACCTCTATACGTATTTTTCTTTAACACAAAGCAACCTTTGTAGGTTTGGTATCTGTTCTGCGGTTTGTGGGGGAATGACTCAGATCATCTAATTCCGGCCATATAAAGAAACAAAGAAAAAAAAATCAAGAAAAAGTATTTATTGAAACTTGCACAGGAAGATCACAAAATAAACTAAACACTATCTGATTTGATTTGATTTGACTATCATTAACATCATCATAATCATAAACTATCAGTCTAAATCAACCGTGTTATTGCAGTGCTACATTTTTTAGGTTTTCTGTTAGTATCGGTAATAAATAACACTGATTTAATTGTTTTCATATTATTTACATCACCGTTAGAATTAGCCAACATAAAAAAGACTTAAAGATTCTCAATTTGATTTTATTTGAGTCCTTGATTTGATGTTTTTTCTTTCTTTTTCGTGTGGTTAGTGACTAATCTGGTGTCAGAGTTTTTCCCATGCCACCCATGGGCCTCTGACTTGTCTTCACATGTCGTCGAGATGCCTCTTTGATGATTCAAAGAAGATGGGAATGTTTGAATGAATGACAATAAATCACCCGGAATTTCTGAAATCCCATAATATTTGGTTAAAAACCGGCCAAGTGCATGTCGGAGCACGTACAATGAAGGGTTTCGTAGTTGGGATGAATTTATCCCTAAAACAAACTTAACATTGTAGTTGAAACACATGCTCTCCCATACATCCATATACGTTACGGTCAATTCTCCAAATGCAAATTTAAGTTGGTCGACTATTACTCGTTAACTTTTAAAGCCTACTTAGCTGTGATAGTTTTCCTTTTAATTTCGTTATATATACTACTGCCATAAATTTTTTCACATATCCAAAAGCAATCATTTAGCTGGCAGGGGGGACACTTGATTCTAACAAAAGATAGCAGTTTAAAGCTTAATATTACGCAAACAGATCCCTGAATTGAAAAATGGTTTCACAGACCCACAATATTTTTAAACGGCCTATCCAACAATACTCCACACCATGCTATAGATGAGAAAAAAAAATATCATCCCCATTTTACGTGCAAGGGAGGTACTACCTACCCTAAAAAAAATTGATTTTCATTTTTTTTTTTAAGATTTTCTCGGCGTGGTTAATATGTATACCCATGTCAAATTATAGATTTCTAGTACTAAGCGTCTCTGAGGTAAGCCGGAGACAGACGGACGGACGGACAGACAAACAGACATGGCGAAACTATAAGGGTTCCTTGTTGACTATGGAACCATTTAAAATAAATTAACTTTTAAAGGAGTAAAATCAATTGGACTTCAAAATAAAATTCACAGTTTCCGCAGTAGCCAACAGTCAACTAAATAAAAGTAAATATTTTGCGTTGTAATTGAAATCTGTGTGTTTTGTGTTATGCAGCATTAAGGGGGATGCGCTGAGGTAGCCCACGAAATTCTAATTTTCTCTTACTTGTTTTGCAATTTTCAGGTCAGTGTCATGTTGTATGTTGATTAAAACATGATTCGCGACTGTAACAAATGTGTATTTATAGAATTACATTCTTTAAACTCATCGATATAACTGTGTAAGTAAGAATTGACCTAAAATGTCACGATTTCATGAAATAGTCATTCAATAGAGACTACTGAGGTTAGAGAGATGTATTTATGATTTTAATGGATATAATTCTGTATACACATATACATATTTGTTACGGTCGCGAACCGTATTTTGGTACTTCCCAGTGGTAACGTCCCACAAGTTATGTGATTCGGTTCATGCAAGTTTGACACCGTAAAGGAGCCGATGCTTCAATATTGGATCTTTATTGTTCTATCATCGTGTACTTTACATGGAAGTTGCAAATTCCTTTGGAATGAAGTTCGATATTTTTCAATTCGGGAACAAGAGAGCAGCGGTGCGGTGGCCCAGTGGTAATGGCATCGAGTTACGAGTTGTAGGTCGTGGGTTCGAACCCAGGCAGGCGCTTTACTTTGTGTAAATAATTTCATCACCACTGCCCTCAAAACGGTGAAGGAAAACATCGTGAGGAAACCGGCATGTCCTAGAACCAAAAAATCAAAGACATGCGACATCTACCAACCCGCACTGGGCCCGCGTGGTAGATTTACAGCCCATTCCCTCTCGAAGAGGCCTGTGTCCCAGCAGTGGGAACATTATAGGCTGATTATGTATCAGGTTGTATATTGCAAAAACGTAAGAATATTTGAATTTCGCGGGCTACCCTGTAGTTTTCACCTTAAGTGAACATTGATCTAATGAAATACCTCTCAATTGTTTGCATACCTTCAGCACGGGCGATGCCGTTTTATTGCACTGTGCACTAGTGAGTTTCAAACGCTACGCGGGTATGCTAAATGCTGCAATATTTTGTTTCGATTTGCATTACGACTGATTACGAACTCTTTTTTGTTTCACAACAATGTCGGGGTCGACTTTCAATATGTTCCACATAAAATGTAACAATGATTTAAACAAACCGCATTCAGTAAAGCTCAAAGTAAACGTAACTCGCAGTAAAACTGAGAAGTTGCACTTTTAGCTGCCAGTTTAAGGAAACAATTACGTCATAAACATACGAGTAATCTTTACGGATGACATCATTTCAACGTACCTACGTCAACAGTACGTCTTTAGAGAACAAAACGAAATTAAACGTAGCGCAGCTTTTAAACTGTCAAAATAAAGGCTGAAGTCCATCATTCAGCCGATGTTGGAGGGAAAGAATAACAGTGTACCGTCCCAACATAGTTTACAACTTGTCAGTCCGGAGACCGGTAATCAAATAAAGCTCGTAATCGATAAATCGACGGGCTATATTCACTGTGTATGTTTGTATACCACAGCATTTTTAGATAGAATCGCTGCGAGCTTTCTCTACATCAAAATCAAAATATTTTATTTCACATAAACCTCCATGAGCACATTTATAAGGAGGTAGGTGCACGGTTCCAATTGGTCGTTTCCAATGGACAAGAGCCGGCAAGAAGCTGTTACTCTTTTAAAAATAATTAGCTTTACAGGGTTTTTAAATTACACTGTTAATAAGTATGGGAGGACAGTGTAGGCAGTGTAGGAATATGGTCTACAAATCTACAGTCTATTAAGCCAACAACGTCCTCATATTCATAAAATATAAAAGAATCATATATATAAGATAAATAAAATAATAAAAATAAAAACCTATTTAATCCAAATGACGTGATTGCCATTACAACTGTAATAAATTTGAATTAATATCCTGTGCACAAAAATAAAGAGTTGAAATTAGAATTGCAGGTATATAAATAATTATTTATTGTATAAATAAAATGAATATGCTCTAGGTACTAAGTTAAATGACAAACTAACCAAATAACCAAATAAATACAAAAAAAAACGACACTCGTCTCGTCGAGTCGAAGTACTCGTCCGCATCGCTGTAATTCGGAAACGTGCCCAGAAGGCTGGCAGCATTGCCACGTTGTATGGCAATGCTAATTGGCGAATGAAGGCGCCTAAGAGCGCCGCCCTTAATCTTTTATTTTGCATTAATCGATAAGTCTTTTTTATACTAGGAGTTTAAAGTAAATAAAATTATGGATAAGTTACTTAATGATATTGATGTGGTCTCCCTATCAGTGGCAAAAACATGCGAGATTGAAAAATGTAAAGTATATCTCCCTGATCCCTCTAAATCACTTACTATTCTTACGCAAAATATTCGTAGTATAAATAAAAACATGGACAACCTGTTCATTTTGTTGAAACGTCTGGATACTGAGTGTGACATTATTGTATTGACTGAATGTTGGCTATCTAAATGTCAACAGAACCTTCCTTCTCTGTCAGGTTACCAAATGTTTAGTAGTAAGACCGTTCATAATCAAAATGACGGTGTAGTTGTTTATGCCAAACAAAGTTTGAACGTATCGGTAGAAGAACCTCCCATAGAAGATTGTAGCAGATTATTGATAAAAGTGGGCCTAGAAACTGCTATCCTATGTATTTATAGGCCTTGTGCTTTTAAGCATACTGATAATTTTGTAGCGTCGTTGGACGGAGCACTCCAAAAACTATCTCTATACAAAAATGTAGTACTAACAGGCGATATGAACATAGATATTAACCCAGAAGACAGTGATAGAGTTGCTAAAGACTACCTTAACATGTGCGCATGCAAGGGACTGCTTCCGGCCCATTTGCTTCCAACACATTTGAGTGGGTCCTGTTTAGACCACACCTTGCTTAAAACTAACCTTGCATCCATTACCCTAGTAACAAATCCTTCAGTTTCCGATCATGGAGCAGTCCTGCTTAGTTTAAAAGTAAAAACCCCTAGATCTAAGTGCACAAATACCATTACTAAAATAAATATGAAAAAACTTGAAGACGCATTACGTCATATTGACTTTGACCCAGTTTACAAAACTGATGATGTGAACATTTCGCTGCCATACTTTATTAATAAAGCGCAATGTGCTATTGTAAATAATACTTCGCACATAAAACTAACTAAGAAAAACAATAACCTAAAACCATGGATCACACCCGGGCTAATAAAGTGCATTCAGCACAAGGATAAACTTCACATGCATGCAAAATCCTCTCCAGATAATACCTTTTTACAAACATCGTATAAAAGATATAGAAATTTCTGTAACAATCTACTAAAAAAGTTGAAAAATACGTATAATAGAAACTTAATTGAAGAATCAGGAAACGGCAGCAAAAAAATGTGGCGCCATATAAAAAAATTCGCTTTTGGATCAAAACAGCATGAATCATCGTCAGAGTTATTACAAACGCTCGCCTCGCCGCATACATCAGCAAATCATGTTAATAGTTACTTTATTAATGTGGGTCAAAATCTTGCTGAGCAAATTAAATGTAACTATAACAAAAATTACAGCATACACGGAAACAGGGCCATTGTGTCATCGCAATATCGTCAACTAACCTCATTTGTTTTACTGGATACAGACAAAGACGAAGTCGAAAGGGTTATTTTGGGGCTGAAAGAAGTCTGTGCGGTTGGATGGGACGGTATCTCAAATAGTGTGTTAAGGAATTTCAGACACATTTTTGTTCCGCCGTTAACTCATATTTTTCAAATTTGCCTTTCTGAAGGCATTTTTCCCGACTATCTGAAAAAAGCTTTAGTCGTCCCAGTGCATAAAGCAGGTGACAAAAAAGTACCTTCAAATTACCGACCCATTTCAATACTTTCATCTACATCTAAAATACTAGAAAAAATAATTAACAATAGGTTAATGAAGTACTTAGAGTCTAAAGCCATCCTTTCGGATAATCAATTTGGTTTTAGACCAAAATTATCCACATCTGATGCTGTGCAAGATATGACCGATTATATATCTCAAGAACTAGACAAAGGTAATCATTCTATTGGTATTTTTCTTGACCTAGCAAAAGCTTTTGATACCGTGTCTGTTCCTATCTTATTGAACAAGCTTGAGAAAATAGGTATACGAGGTAAGCAGCTTAAGATTTTTGCAGACTATTTAGACAACCGCTGTCAATGTGTGAAGATTGGTAATTTTACTAGCTCAGAACTAAAAAATACTTCTTTTGGAGTCCCGCAAGGAAGTATATTAGGGCCAACCTTATTTCTTATTTATATAAATGACCTCTGCAGTCTCAACCTAAATTCGGGGAAAATTATATCTTATGCTGATGATACCGTACTCCTATTCTCCGCAAATACAGTACATGAAGTTTGGTTATGTGCACAGCAAGGTTTCAATATAGTTAATAGATGGTTACAACATAACTTACTGACATTAAATGCAGACAAAACTAAATACATACGCTTTTCTTTACGCAACTCAAAGACATCTATGATCATTCCAGATATTCATGCGCATGTATGTAACACAGTTGCAAACTCCAAATGCAATTGCCCAACTATCCTTAATACGAAAACTATAAAATATCTTGGAGTAATTATTGACGCTACTCTTACATTTAAAAATCACGTTGAACTATTATGCAGTAGAGTCCGTAAGTTGATGTTCATATTCAAGAAAATTAGGCCTTTTGCTGACTCTAAGGTGATAAAACAGGTATATTATGCTTTGTGTCAATCGATAATTACATATTGTATTACTTCATGGGGAGGAGCGGCTAAAACAATTTTACTACCACTGGAGCGCGCGCAAAGAGCTGTTCTGAAAGTATCCACATTCCGGCCTATCCTGTTCCCGACCCAAGTTTTATATAAATCTTGCAATGTTCTGACAGTGCGGCAGTTATTCATTATGAATACTTTAATAAAACAGCACTCTAAATTGCCGTATGATAGAGTTGTCACTGATAAAAGACGTAAAGATATCTGTATGGATAATTATAGATTAAGGCATTCGTTTATGTATAGATTTTTTATATTCTTAGGCCCATTTTTGTATAATAAAGTAAACGCAATTTTGTCTATGTCTGCATTAAAAACGGTACAATGCAAAAATGTTATTTCAACTTGGTTACAAAATCTGTCTTATGATGACACAGAAAAGTTACTGGTTGTTTTAAGTTAAATATTATTTTTAATTAAGTACTGTCCTATCATTAGTCTGTTAAGTTACTCACTAATTATGTCTACCATCAATTTTAGAAAATTTTAATGTAATTTTGCACTTATGACACCTGAGATACAGGTTTATCCTAGTTCAGGTCGAACCATTATTATATACCTACCATTTTACTATAAGGCTTAATATTGTAAATAGGCATTATTTAATTAAATAAATAAAAAAAAAAATAAAAAAAAAAAAAAAAAATTCTTTGGGCAACGAACGAGCCAGCCCGCTGGTCACGTGAAGTGTTGATCAGCGTCAAATAATGAAAAGATTATGTGAAGGCAGTATGTAAAAAAAAAAACGTAATTTGCGAGCATAGTTGTGCCGTTAATAAAAAAAGTTATTTTAATATCAACAGCAACGTCTTAATTTCCTTGGTACCCCATGTACCAGGGAAATTAAAACGACGCTGTTGGTATGAAAAGAAAGAAAAAAATACATTTACTTTGCACAGACTTAAAGGCAGACACCATATCCGCAACTAAAAATAAAATAAAAAATGATATGATACTCTAACACTGACTTTACCAAGGGGTCCAGTTTCGTAAAAAGTTTTTAATTATCCGTGATGAATAATACCATTTTCCTTCCTCAGACACGAAGCCTCTCTGACAGCAGCTATAATCAAAATTGATTTGTTTTAGTCGTGAAAACTCACTGAACTATGACTGTGCTACCTATTATTGCATACTCGTACGTAAATGATAATTATACAAACAGAAAAACATCGGAAAACATCGTGAGGAAACCGGCATGTCCTAGAACTAAAAAAAAAATCGAAGACATGTGACATCCGCCAACCCGCACTGGGCCCGCGTGGTGGATTACGGCCCACTCCCTCTCACAGAAAGAGGAAGCCTGTGTCCCAGCAGTGGGAACATTATAGGCAGATTATGTGTAAATGATATACACGACTTAGCAGTTAACCATAATTATTAGTTACTCCCAGTTATTTAACAAATAAAAAGTTCATCCTATGGCTATTTAAAGAAATACACCAACGAGGTTATGTTGTGGACTTCCTCTTATTTATTATGCATACCGCGCCTCTTTGTAATCGGACAAAGATTTTTCAGTCATGAGCGACTCCTAAGAATCCCTTTGGAGTCTTTGATGAACATACTTTTCTTGTTTAAATAAGACTTCGAATGTAAATATAGCTTGTTTAGTCGGTTTTGTGGTTTGTTGTGAAACCGTGGAATGCGGTGATATAACTCTTGCAACCTAAGATTTGAAGCGAGCGGAATGGCTGAACCAAATTCAGTTGATTAAAAATTAATGTAGTGAAGGAAAGAAGTATAAAAGAAAATGTAAGTTGTGGTCGGCCATTTTTATTATAACTAGAGACTTGAGTGAAGTTTATTGTGTACGGATCAAATTCACAAATCAATTATTTGTTAATATAATTAAACTGTTGGGAGGGCTGTTAATTTGATTTATTTCGGTCTTGCGTAATGCGTTCCGTTTTTTCTGAAAATTCTCAACACGGTCCTCAAAATTCAAATATTTATTTTTCTTTTCCTTTTGATAGTACATACTTAGGTACCTACATCTTATGAACAGGATTCGGGACCTATTTGGCCAAGCCTTAATTTTACCCTTTTAAGGGGTAAATTGTGGTGTTAATCTCCATACAGAATGTTTATTACTGTTTCAAGCTTCAACCCAAACGGCTTAAATATACGTAATTGTTTTATCGGATGAATGAAATATTTTACCGATGCCTCATGCTGAATTCTCGGTTGATTAAAAAAGGTAGGTCCGTTGAAATATGATTGTAGCGTTATAAAATATAGCTATCGACACTTAGTCTCTTATTTACTACATCTTGTGTTATTCTCGACGAGGCAAGCAGTTCTATGTCAGAGCAGCCTTAAATCATACAATAAACAAGATTTTGTAACTTCTCGGTAGAAGAAAGGTCTCGGTCTCTCTCTCTGACTAAAATTATTTTAAACCCAACGGTTTGGGTTTAAAATAATTTTAGTCAGAGAGAGAGAATTGAAGAAAAGAAAAACTCAAATTCCAAAGTCGATATCACCCCAATTGAAAGTGTGAAAGTTGGTTAACATGTTTGTAACTCATTCATGAAGAGGGAAACTGCTGTACAAATGTGGATGAAATGTGGCCATGTGGCGCGCAGATAGACTGAGTATGTCCTAGATTAGCACATAACAGGATACTAATCAAGCATCTGGGTGCATACATTTCCCTAGTGATGCAAGTTAAACTAGATAACATATTATATAATAACATTATCACGCTTGTATTCCCACATTTCGCCAGTTATGTTTATGTTCCATATAACAGGGAGCGAACCTATTGAGAAATTTAAGATGGGAAAATCCAATAACACTTTTGCCCGACCCGGGAATTGAACCCAGGACCTCATGCTGAGGAATAGTGCTTGCGACCACTAGATCAACGAAGCAGTCAATTAAAGTAGAAATTGTACTATAAAGATAAAATGCCTTCAAAGAAGTAAACTTAATTGAGAACTAAGTAATGTACAACTAGCCTGTATTTCTAACTACAGTATAGTATACTGCAGTATACCCTCGCGCCATCCCATCTCCCAACCACGGCGGGTTGTGCTGGGGCGGCTGCTACAGGAGCAGAAAACCTCAATCGGCGCAAATATAACAACCTTATTGGGAGCTATATGTTTGAGCCGTTTGGGGTTGAAACACTAGGGCCTTGGGGTCCGAGTGCTCATCAAGTGTATCAGGACATCGCCAAGCGATTGGTCGACTCTTCACATGACCAGAGGGCTGGCCTATTTTTAGCCCAAAGAATCAGTATTGCCATCCAACGTGGCAATGCTGCCAGCCAGGCAGGTGCTTTAGGGCACTTTTCCCATTGACAGCGATGCTGACGAATTTTTTTATGCCCAATGAGCACTTCACCCCTTTTTTATTATTTTATTATATACTTGTACATACTATATCTACATATTTTAGGGTTAGCTTGTGTATTAAGGACCAATTGTTGTAAATATAGAAGATAGTTTAATAATAAATAAAAGACACCACAGTAACAAGACGTCGGAAGCTAAGTCAGTTAGGATCCACCCATACATGGTGCTCTCATGTCTGTTAATCTTAATTTGTCGCCAACCAGCCCCGTGAGCCAGTAAGGTCAAATGAAAGTAAATGAGCTCTTTTAGCACCTCCAAAGTGACCGGTTTATGTTAAAAGAAATTGACATTTATCCTAATCGAACTTAGAGGGCAAAGTTGCGTACCGACCTTTCAGTTTGGGTTCTGCTCCTTTGCAATCGAAACGAAATGTGTAGATATGCTTTTTCAAATCCTGTTCGTACTGTAGAATTTTTTTTCATGTTTAAAATTTCCATTTTACAATAATATTCAGTTATTTTAAACGTTGAAACAAAAATATGAATGTGTAAAATATAACTTGTCCGTGAAATACTTAGTTATTATACCTCAACCTAGCTGTAAAAATATACTTTTTCCCGATGAACTTATTTATTTTAATCATAAAAACACACGCTGTTAGTTTGCAAAAACAGAGTGTTGGTTTTATGAGATTATCTCGTATTCGGCTCCATACGACCGCTGTCTTTGCTCGACTCGCAAGCGAGCACCAAACAAAATGGAATTTCCATTATTTTCTTTTGATCTCCTACCCTTTATGACACTGGTATTTAATGTACATAGTTTTAGGAGTAAGTTCTTTGAGTTTCTGCTTTATGCTCTTCACAGTCAAGTTTCCCCAAAATTGTTAAATTAGATGGATAACCGTACATACCGTTTTTACGTACCCTTAAATGAAAATACAGGCCATTTGAAGTTATTATTTCATACCTTTTTCTTTAAAAGACAGTTAAATACAATCATTGATTGTTGAAGGAAACTTTATGTCCATATATTTCAATTTCGGCCAAAGTAGTGTGCACTTGTTTTGTTCTAAACAAAACTTCGAGCTCACTGTCAATGTTTGGTTATATTGTCGTGTTAGTACCTACCTACATGTAAGCTTTTCTTACCCTTTTTACGTTTCTAAGGAACCCTTAAAAGCTTTTTAACGTCCCTTTGACCGGACAGAGTTGATGTTGACGTAATTTATTTTATTAGTTTTTGTAGAAGTTCGTCGTAAAGAAAGTTTAGTGTTGCGCGGATTTAAGTTGCTTTTTGTGTTGGATAGCCGAATTAAAAACACGTAGTCACACTAATATTATAAAAGCGAAAGTTTGTGAGTGTGTGTGTGTGTATGTTTGTTACTTCTTCACGCTCTAATGGCTGGACCAATTTTGATAAAATTTTGTATGAAGGTAGCTAACACCCTGGATTAAGACATAGGTATGACATATACTTTTTATCCCGATATTCTCACGGGATTGCGACTTACGTGGGTGAAACCGCGGGGCGCAGCTGGTTATTACATAAATACTTTGTTTTGTTATAATATTATGAGATAACGGACTGTTTGGTCAAATATATATCAGTAAGAAACAATGTGTTTTTATTAAAACATGTGCTATTAATAACTTGCTTTGCATCATTTTTCATTTGTCCATTCAAAGACCAAAGCCACAAATAATCTATTTCTTATTAAATCTTTATTAAATTGATTCAATCTCCGGCAATGTAAGCCTAATAACAGTAATATCCTGAGGGCAAACTAATAGAAATAGCGGACTGTTTGTGTTAAGGATCTAATCACGAAGAATAAACAACGCCCTATATTCACAGCTCATACATTCAATCACATTCATTCTCATTCAATAGTCAAGCACGAATCGAGAAGTTAATCTATGCTTAGGTATTGGCTTACTCTATGTGCACAGATTAAATATCGTTCTGCCACTCTGCTATGAATCAATCAGTGTTAAAGCAGCATTATTTTATCGATTAGGTTAATATTTGACTTGTAAACTAATAGCTTTGCAAAGCTTTTTCCTTGAATACGGGCTAAGTAAATAAATGGGCCGGTCTTTCGACCTTTGAATATTTACTTGTCAATTAGGACGACCCAATATGCAAAAATAACCGTCTTTTTAGGGTTCCGTACCCAAAGGGTAAAACGGGAACCCTATTACTAAGGCTCCGCCGTCTGTCTGTCTGTCTATCTGTCCGTTTGCCACCAGGCTGTATCTCATGATCCGTGATAGCTAGACAGTTGAAATTTTCACAGATGATGTATTTCTGTTGCCGCTATAGCAAAAAATACTAAAAACTAGAATAACATAAATATTTAAGGGGGCTCCCATACAACAAACGTGATTTTTTTGGTCGTTTTTGCTCGATATTGATAACGGTAACAGGTAGACACTTGAAATATTAACAGAATATTTACTTATATATCCACTTTAAAAATCAATAATGAAATTAAAATAAAACAAATATTTAAGGGGGGCTCCCATACAACAAACGTGATTTTCTTGCCGTTTTTATAGATAATGGAATGGAACCCTTCGTACGCGAGTCCGACTCGCACTTGGCCGGTTTTTGTTATCCGCATTGCAACTCATGATGTTTTAAAAAAAAATAAGGTACATAGATAAGAGGTAATGATGGATCCCAATCTAAGTAGGTAGGGTACTGGCAATAAAATACTGATAATGAATGTAAGTATACTTTTTTGCGATTTCGGAGTTAGGAACCGACAAGATAGTTAGAAGTCCATTTCGGGAATACTTTTGTTTAAAAATGCATTTGTCGGACTCTCTTTTGTTGTCTATCGTGTAAGGTAATATTAATGTATTATAGTTTATTACATTGGGTTCTAAACGGATTCCCTCGGGCACTGCACGTAAAATGCACTCTGTATATGATACTGTAAGTAATCGAATAATAAAAGTTTCCCATCCATTTTGTAAACCGCTTTGTTTATCATAACAGCATATTTTTATGCTTTTCATCTTATATAGAAATTACTACCTGCTAGGACAAAAAAATTTTTCAGTATATTTTGACAATTACTTTCACTGCGACTGTTTTCATCGAACGACAGTCTATCTATCTGAAATACATTATTGACGTAGTCTGTGCACAGCCTTAAATGCATTGCAGTCTCGAATAGATTAAACCCAGAGTTAATCTTTGACCACCTTATCAGCGTCTTTTCTTGGCTTGGCATCCAGTTCCACCAAGATTATTTGAATATCATAGAGTCGACTATTTCTCGCTAACACTTTATTTAACTGAAACACCAAATTGTTTCGAGACAAGGCTTCTGAATTCTTTATCATTTCCTGAAGTGCGGCAAAGTTTCACACCGTGTTGAGTTTTCCTTCTCTAAGTGCAGATTTTTTTTTTACAAATGTGGTGGAGGCAGCCGCAAGCCCTTCACTACGACGCTCTTCAAATGTTTAAGTAATGATGCCATTGACCGGAAAAATGCGCGTTAAATATGTACAGTTTTACTTTCTACACTTCAAGGGTTAAATTGTGAATGAATAAATACATTTATGGCTCTATGCTCGTGGTTTCAACTTCAAAATATTGCAAGTAAAGGCGATTGTAATGTGAATTTCATGTCTTGTTTTTACATTTTGTAATGCCTGAACATGCATATTGCAAAGCTTTAGAGATCGACTTTTACTAGAAAAGTATAATTATAAAAGCAATGGTACGTCGTTAGCATATACATACTTTCTCTTTACTATGCAGATTCACTTCGTTTGGAGTTGGGACCCAATCTTTCCTTATTCTTTTTCAGAATAATTAACTTAATTATTTTAATGGGATAGGTCCTTAGCTACCCGACTAATAATAGATCTCAACAAAGAGATTATATCAGGCAGCAGTATTCAGCTACCTACTCATTCCATTATCAGAACACAAACCGACGCATAAAAGTTATAATAAATACCTACGTAGGTACGTTATTTTTCATAGACTCGTTGGATTAATAAATAAAAATCGTAAATTTTTGCTTAAGTCAATATTCAGGGCAATAGCAAGTTCCATGGTGGTCAAAAGATGACATAGAATAGAATAGCATAGAATAGAATACTCTTTATTATGTACACCATAAAAATTACAGATATAAATGTTGTAATTTTACATAGGGTGACACATTGGGCGGTCTTATCGCTATAGGCGATCTTCAATACTCAATATATTTATTGCTTCCACATGTGAACTTAGGTGGTAGGTTTTACAGAATTATGATCATTGTGGACCCTGTCGGGCACACCAAAAGTAGGAGAGAGGATGAGGGCTTATATATGGCTACTTAGTTCTTATAATTAATATTGTAATTATTATTATTTTTTTAATTTATTTGTTATTGTTTTATAAATATATATATATGACAGACAACCTTTGGATGGATTAAAGGGAGAAGGAGAGTCAATACGGCAGGTAGTCAGTGGTGTTCCATTTACATATACCTACAATAAATACATACATATATAAAGCATACACTTATCTTTATAAATATATATATATATACAATAATAAACATGAAACAAGAGCAAGGAACTGTATTATGTAATGATGATGTTTAAGGAGTAAGGAAGTGTTTTTTTACCTGAATTTTAAAAGATGACAAAGATTAAGCACGCCTTATAGACACGGGCAAAGCATTCCATAACTGTACTGCGTGAACTGTAAAAGATTTGTCATAAAAGCTGGTGGAATGCATCGGCATCTCTAGTCTCAAGTTTTCCGATGACCTCAGATATCTATTATGTGTTCATGAAGGAACTTGAAAGGTTTATATACCTACTTATATGAAGCAAAAAATCTTCTCCTCCTCTCATATTTCTATGAGAGGAGGAGAAGATTTTTAACTTGAACTTATCACCGCTCTAGAACTTTCCGTAATACCTACCTACATTTTATAATTTTCCAGCTCGAATTCCATATTAATTAACTCATTTAGAAACACTTTACTAAAAAGAAAAATACTTTTTAAATAGGATTTATCTTATTACAATTTTTAATTACTAGAATAGTGTCTTCTATTTTTACTGTTTCATAATTAGTTGGTCAGAGGTCTTTTGTTCTCTCAGCCGGGAATCAGGTGTCTTTTTTTCAGAGGTTGCTATTTACATAATCGAGCTCCGACTTTAACTCGCCAAAAGCCTGTTTTTGTATCCGATATTGTTACATTACTGCCTTTAGATATTAATCGAAGTATCGGCGCATTATAATAGGCAATTTAAAAGGTTGTCCAGTTGTACTGTATCTGTGGTATGTCTAGCTGTACTCGCATCATTTAAATAGTTTTGTACCAGTACAATTTTCTCATGCTACATAATAAATATTTTTCTCTATTCATTTAGTTGTTGTGACTTTCCACGCACGATTGGCGTTTCCTGAGTCGGGTCCATATTTGTGTCATTCTGGTACATCAAAACATCCGTTGCTTGTCACCATTCTAACGAATCATGATCGGTATTATGGGTGCGATACATTCGTATCATTTTGCGTCATCGGGTCCGAATGCGAATCGCCTTTTCATAGATATTGGTCGGAGTAGTTTCGCGTGGCCAGTGTGACCACGTTGTCGTGGACGAACCAGTGTTCGTTTAATGTTTAAAGAATGGGCAATACTGCAAGTCTTTTCGGCAGGTTACCAGATGACAGCTAAGTGCATAGCAAAATGTTTCGGGGAGTAAATACCCTTTTAGAGTTCCGTAGTAAACAAGGAACCCTTATAGTTATGCCATGTTCGTCTGTCTGTCTGTCCGCGGCTTAGCTCAGAGACTCTTAGTACTAGAAAACTGTAATTGGGCATGGGTATACATATTAATCACTCTGACAAAGTAGTAAAAAAAAAATCAAAAGAAGAAATTAAAGAAAATAGGGTAGAGACGAGAAAAAAAAAATCATCCTGTGGGGTATCGTTGGATAGGCCGTTCAAAAATATGTCTAATGCATAGTCTGTGGAGACCATTTTTCGATTCAGGGATTTGTTTGCATAATATTAAGCTTTAAAGTGAAAAATTTTGTAACAGTCAAGTGTCTGCCGGCTAAATGGTTGTTTTTGGATAAGTGAAAAAATTCACGGCAATAGCATTATAACGAAGTTAAAAGGAAACAGAATAAGAACACGGAACAGTTAACGACTAATAGTCGACCAACTTACATTTGCAGTTGGAATGTATGAGAGAACATGTTTTTCAACTACAATGTTCTTGGGATAAATTAATCGATACTACGGAACCCTTCATTGTGCGTGGTCCTGCACTTAGCCGGTTTTTTGAATAGATTCATTTAAGAAGGTACCTACCTATTTACATTCTTATACAAACAGTATTGTATGAAGAAATACAACACAATACGGTAGTTCCTTTGGTAGGGCTAATTACCGAATGTGTGTTGAAAGGCAGATTTTTGCGTCGCAATCTTGTACTAATGCAAGCGGCGCGGCGTGGATAGTATAATCTCCTCAAGTCATGGCACATACAGACAGGTAATAACAAGCAAGTGTCCCGGAATTCCCTTCCACAGACAATGAAGTAAATCGAAATCATCCAAGCCGATTTTCAATCTTTATTAAAACCTTCGTGTTGATTTTCAATGAATTATTTGAAACGTATTTAGAACAATGCTCGTAATAAACAGCGTTCATTAAATTTGAATATCTACGCAACTAAATGATTCTGTCCAGATTTCCGCTACATTCTATTATTATAATGTAACGTAAGCAATGTGCGCCTTTATTTATACAAACTTTTAAACAGCAGTTTTTAACTAATCTAAGACGTTCATAAATACAATGCCTCTGTGTAGGATCGTGGCTATATTTAGCAAATTGGTACTTGCTGCGCCTCAATTAGGCATCCCGATTTACCTGCTGGCGTGAATTCCGGGTTTTACAGGTGCGAACGAGTTGGGTGCATACATTATTCATGTCCAAGAACCCCAATAAGTGTCACTGAGTCAACAACTGTTGTTGAAAAACTCAAAGGGTTCCAGATTCAGACAAAGACCCAATTGAACAAACTTTTTACTTATCTATCTTCATTATTAAACATTAACGAAAAACCTCGTGAAAACAATTAAGCAGGACTTGAAACCGGTTAATTTTTAAATCCGAAGATACATAATATTTTTGATATAATTGATATTAGCTTCAAAGACTCCTTCATCACATTAAATTCAGAATTGATTTTTTAACAAAATATTAAATAATTAACGAAATATGTTCGAAAACCTTTTTTATAACGGTTAAGGTTACATAGAAAATTAGCTGCTTTCCGAGCCCTGCAATTAAGTATGCAATCTCGGCAACAAGTATCAGACTAATTATTTTGGAGTCCGTGTCGCAAAAAATATAATATAAAAAATGTCCCTTATAGTTTAGTGGTAAATACAGTACATCTACACGTCAAAGGTTCGCGAGAGTGAAGCATCCGTATCTTATCTAAGGGATGTCCAATAGAGTGGCGTCATCATTGTGTAGGAGCCATTGTATGTCAGTTGCGTTTCAATCGCGAACTAAGACAACAAGTGACAGCGAAAACTTGCGACTTGATCATTTTCTTCATTATTTTATTTATTTATTTTAATACAAGGAGGACTTACAGCTAATAAAAACAGACAAAAAAAAGGAAACCATAGTCACCAGAAAGCCAATTACAAATCCTCCACGTATAGACTTATAATAATAATTTATGGTGTGACCCCAAAAACAAAAAAACACATCGCCTTAATTAAAGTAAGAAGCAATAAAAATACTTGGTTTGCAATTATATATTATGACTGAAATAATAGAGAAAATAGTAAAAACAAAAACAAATAATAAACCTACCAACTTGAAAAAAATGAGGCTTAAGCACCTTCTAGCCGAATACACACTAATTGTGAATGGATCAAAATCATATTTCTTGCTTGTATCATTTTAATGCAGAATTATGTATAGCTAATACATAACTCTGCATTAAAATGATACAAGGAAGAAATATGATTTAAGCTATAGCTGTGACCCGAAGTCACAAATGGTAACCTAGCAATCTATTCTTGCATCTAATCTAGAAAAAATCAAGCACATTCTGAAGGTGACGCTTTCTCTTTTACTTAATCGTTTCATTATTACAATTTAGTTAAATATAAAATAATGTCACTTTTATGTTAAAAACAACTATGGAACACAACGGGTTGATCTAACACAAAATGTGAGTGAAAAAAAAAGATCTCAAAAAAGTGAGGCTTAAGCACCTTCTAGCCGAATAGGCACTAATTGTGAATGGATCAAAATCATATTTCTTGCTTGTACCATTTTAATGCAGAATTATGTATTAGTTATATGAGATCTTTTTTTTTCACTCACATTTTGTGTTAGATCAACCCGTTGTCTTCCATAGTTGTTGTTAACATAAATGTGACATTATTTTATATTTAACTAAATTGTAATAATGAAACGATTAAGTAAAAGAGAAAGCGTCACCTTCAGAATGTGCTTGATTTGTTCTAGATTACATGCAAGAATAGATTGCTAGGTTATCATTTGTGACTTCGGGTCACAGCTATAGCTTTATGGAAGCTGGCACGCCCATTATGCCTGGAGGATTTTATTTAGGTACGTTCTATTTACGTTTTTTTTGTTTTAATTTTTTATTTCTGCTTGAGTATAGTTTTCAACGATTATATATTTTTTTTGTTGGTATAGATTTTTTGGTTTTGGTTTGGGTTTTGGTTTGGTTGGTTTGTTGCGCCACTTCTTCTTCCCAGCTAAAGCACTAGGAAGTGGTAAAGGGTGGGCGTAATTAGGGGACTGTCTGATGTAATTTTTGACGTTCGAATAGTGATGATTCTCAGCCTAGTTTGAATAAATTACTTTTGATTTTAATTTTAGATTTAGCCAAAAAGGTAGAATGCGGTAGCTACAGTAGTTACGAATAGTATTCATAAAGATGCGCCTTGTGCGACGTGTATAGTATTCCGTAGCTATTGAATAGTGTCGATGTAGAGGCCTCACGGCAACTTCTCTACTATCTGTTTCGTTTCCCGCCTGCGAGACAATTTAACTTGACAACGTGGACTCTACAACAAAGGCTGCTCGCTCTATTTAGCGCTCAGCCTCCGCCAATGGGAGAGTCGTTGATATTAAACGCTTTTCTCGCACAAAAGTTAACATAGTTTTGGTTGTAATTAATTCAAAGTAATATTTTGTTTGGTAGTTGATTGAGTATCTAGTTTGAGAAACAAATTATAAGATTCCGATGCATAATTAAATATCTACAAATACTTCAGAAGTTGTTAAAGCTAAGCAACCCTTTAGGTAGATAAATCATTTTCATTTTATCCTAAACTAGTCCACTGCTCTGAATGAGATTTGCCAGTTCAACACCCGAATAAACATTTATTCGGAGTTTAACGTTAAAAAGGAAGTCCAAACACCCTTAATCGTGCAAATACTGAATGTACGACATTCGAGTGAGACGTTACGTGTGATGTGGAGGAATATTTGTGAGCGTTCTTTGTATGATCGGGAAAGAGTGTAAACACGGGTGCGCGGCGCGCGGCATCAGGCGGGGAGGGTCGCGGCACTCGGGCGGCCGCCGCCGCGCGCTCCGCCCGTACCATGTCGGTGCGCGTAGATCACCGCGACCGGGACAGGTTCTCGAGGCACTCTTCCCGCGCTTCCGTGGATCTTGCTTTTCCAAGTAGCTCAACACGCGACCACTCGTTCCGCTCGGTGCATTCGGCCCGCGTGCCGCGAGCTGCTAGCGATGACTTGATGGTGCCCGTGCGCACGCTGCGATCGGCATCGTGTCGCGTGGCTCCTGGTGCCCCCCATCGCCTCCGCCGCCACCATTCGTCGGCAGCAGAATGCGAGCGCGCGCGCCGCTCCCGCCGGCACACGCTGGAGCTGCCCAACAGCCGCGGCCCCAGCGTCCGCAGCCGCTCCCCCGAGCCACCACCGCTGCCGCCCGAGCCCGAAATTCCGCCAGAAGACGCCGGGAAGGAAGCTCGAAGGCGGCGCGTCGTGGCAGCGGTCGCTGCGTCGTTCTTCGCGCTGGCGCTGGCGTCGGTGCTGGTGGTGGTGGTGACGCTGACCCACAGCTCTGTAGTCCGCGCATACAACCAAACGGCCAAGTACTACACGTTCTCCGTGCCGCCGCACCATCCTCTCAGTGAGCCCCGTTCATGTTGCCCCACCGTCGCCCCTCCCGCTTCGCATGCGACTGTCTCCGACCCTGAGTGCCAGGGGCTGCGAACGTCGCCGAGGCGGCTCGACTGCACATCACCGCCACCAAATGCGGTATATAATATTGTCAATACACACATGAACAAACTATTTGAGGTCCTTGACGACAAGCTGCCGAGTGATCCCGTTCATCTCCATGACTTTCCTTATGAACGTCTCATCTACAAGACTCGAAAAACTGATGATACAATATAATGAGCACAGAAGGTAATACTGACAGGCAATTCTGTCATTATTAGTTTCTGTACTAATATCTTGATCATCGACTAGTGTTGATGATGTTGAACGGATTGCCTGGTTCTTGTCAAACTGGCCTCAGTTCATTCAGGCCACACATGCTACGCACGTTCGCAACCCCCTTTCTGCATGATTAGTTACTGTATAATATAGATGTCACGTGTTTTTGATGGTAAATGTTACTGTTAAATTACTTTTAATTACAGCGTATCTTGTATCAAGTTCATAAATTATGACTTGCTATAATTATTATGAACTGTCGAAAGCATACGGCGTACACTATGATATAGTGTTGAAATAATTATAGCATATTTGTACCTACGTCTTTATGACCATACGTACGTAAATTCCAACGACTATAAATTATATATATACCTTTTACTGTACCTACTTGTGATATGTTTTGAAATAGCGTACCTAAGTACTTGGTTTATTGCCGTTCATTAAATTATTTAATGATCGCCAGCGTTCCAAAAACCTCACTAAACTTGACCCTGTTAGCCAAACTACTACTTGACCTTTTAGGCAAATGTGCTGCACGTAATCAGGCGAGGCTAGTCCATTGCAGTTCTATCCCAAAAGTCCTCAAAAACCATCATAACCCACACTTCATGTTTGTATCAATTCCTATTATCTTAAATATCTGAAGATAAGCAACTCCTGTAGGGTTTTTTGATAATCTAGAAAATGTTGTCACTTGTACATTTGCTCTAAACGCATCTATATGTTCTTGAAACGTTACAGGCGGTAATTTTTTATCAACCGAAAACAAAACAAATTGATTTATTTTACTTACGTAAATCGAATACAATTTTAATTCAATCCCTCTCTCAAAGTTAAAAACAATACAAAAAAAAAACTGTTTGTTGTTTTGTGTTTTTTCGAAATTAAATGAATAAATTAATTGTTCGATTTTAAACGTATTTCATGTGACAAGAAACACGTTTAAAATCGAACAATTTGTGCTATGCTAATAAAAAAAACCTATTTTTTTTTTTACAAACTAACGAATAATCTTTAAGAGGTCCTTTTACAACATCTACGGTAACAATAATGCCTTCTTAAAAGCTTACTTCCTTTTCTCGTCACAACGTTTAGATTTCCTTTCGCATAATAAACAAAATGGGAGTCATAGAATATTATTTCCTTTAAGAACAGTTTTAATGAGGGAAAAAAGTATTGGTTTTTGAAGAAAATAATGTGACAAAACCGTCTTCTTTTTAACAAGTCACTGGCAAATAAAGTTTTATTAAACATAATAAACATTTATTTAATAAAGGATAATAATAGGTACATACCTACATATAAAATAGAACACAGTAAATAAAATTGAATAACATTTTTTTTTTGTTTATGTTGTCCTTATGTATTGAAACCTTGCTGCATTTAGAAAAGATGAAAAATGTTTTACGGAAATAATTTAACTATGGCAAAGAGCCTTAATTCTGTCTACCATTCAACAACCATCGCACATCAATGAATGAAAAGATCGTAACACTATAGTTTCAAGGTCCCCAAATGCCAAAATTCGTGATGTTATGTGTAAGTGATGTGTCCAAAACTTCACTGGAATAACTTCTACCCACGACAACTAATAATATAATGTTTGGAACAACTTTAGGCATAATATTTATATATTATGAACTCGATCATGATTCTTCATCGACCGCGAAAGTTCTCGGAGAACACATCACTCATGTCAAAACTTATTAGGTAAATAGGTCATCAATAAAAACTCCTGACTTTCGACTTTTCTTCGTAAGACCATGTACTTTTACATTTAAACCCAATCACACACACACACACCATCACACCCACTCACACAAGATCACATAAGCACAACATAAATCATTGTTTTTTCTTTATTTTGTGTTCGGAATCTCACGAGGGTTTTATTTATGTAATAATAATAATAATATATAAATAATATAATTAATAATAATTATAACTTAATAGGTATATTTTATATATTAATAATTGTAATATATAATCTAACATCCTCAAACTGTAAGGTAACCATTATTACTTTGTTCATTTCCCACTCCTGAACCACAAGATATAAACCTACGCTTAGTTTGTGGCTCACCGAAGATGTTATAATTGCATTCCTGCTTTTTGATGAATAAACGTTATTATTATATTATTATTATTTCAGAAGATTTACTTCTTATTTCCACCGTGAATCTCAAAAAAATCGAAATACATCTTCATTTACTACGAGTACATAATTCCATGAATATCATTCTCAATCTTTGATCACAATTCTTAGATCCCTTTCAATTACGTAGATCGAAGAAATGGTTTCCGTTTCAGCCATCACTAATGTATCCCACGTTTAAATATCTGTTTATATTAAAAACACGTGATGCATTAACATTGTCTTGTTCGCGGAAACTGTGGTCATTTTTATTACCCGTATCTCCTAGAACATTGTTTAACACGACAATACAATTTAACACGATATTTTTGGCACACTGTTTGTAGTAACACGGTTTTTCAACAATAGATTGTGTCCGTAATATTCAATAGGAACGGCTATCACCGATCCGTTTGCCAAGCGGGGTGATTATGGCAATTTTCCCCCAGGACCGTTCATTAAAACGATTTATTACGAGTAGAGGCACATGTGCAGCAGTGGCCATTTATGTAGACCGATGTTGATTATGGTAATTTCCAAAAGTAATTTATGTGTAGTATAAAAATTGTTGTGGAATGTGTGTCTGTGTGTGACGTCAGTTTTGTATACAAACGCCAGAATTCATGGTATGGGGCAACGTTTTTAAAACAACAAATATAAAGGGTCAAATTAAATTAGCTAGCGAAACTCGTCATGGGTATCGTATCGATATCGGAACACAATAAAATAAAAACAAAAAGTTTTTTTTGGTGTATGAACGGTGCTAGTGTTTTTACTTGAAGTATGAGTTGATACAATCTGTTTTTTTTTAAATTGTGTTTTGTTACCCATCACGTCAGTGAAGTTTACACAAAAAAAAAAAAATGTTTTTTTTAACTTGTATTTCAAGTGACTAAGTACACTACCAGCGGCGGTTGATGACCCCAAAAAAAATGATAAAATTAATTTATTTTTTGTTTTATCATATTTAGATATCGATGGTACCGGACATAAAGAGTCCGTGAGGTACCGGACGTAAAGAATAACACCATCCTATTTCTCCCCGTGGGTGTCGTAAAAGGCGACTAAGGGACGTACTAGAGAATGGGCAGCAGCGTTCTTTGCATTGTAACACCATACTGCGATCGCCAACCCGCCTGCCAAGTATGGCGATTATGGCAAAAAAATTGGGTGACGCCTATGTCCAGCTGTGGCCGTTTCGGCTGAAATGATGATGATTGATATCGATACCCATCAGTCACGCTAGCTAATTCAATTTGGCCCTGTATTAAGTTAATATACATAAAACTTTCGGAGCCACGTTTGAACTGCATTTGATTTCCACCGTTTCCCGTCAACAGTCATAATTCGAAATCGTCGCTAAGCTCATAAATCAGTTATTGACGTGTAAGAGAGCGTTTGAACATTTATTTGCTGAATGAATGGTTTAGTTTATGAAAATGTGATTTTACAGACGGTTACCTTCCGTAAAATTTTGAAAGGAAAAGGCAATTCATACAATGATGCAAATGTCAGGCAGTTTATTCTTCTTTATTTTTTAGATCTCCGACCTATTGAGATTTTTTTTTTTTTTTTTTTTTTTTTTCTTTTTTTCTTTTTGGCTTCGCACGGTTTGTGCATTTAGCCAGTGTCATGTAAAATTAGGTAACAAGTACAAAGTTATAATAATTATGAAATGAACTCCACTCAATGCATGATAAAGATGATTGATGATATCCCGCCCCGTTGAGTTTAAGTAAAGACGCGGCACTTTACTGAAACCTCGCGCGGACTTCTTGAGAGAACTTAAAGTGATGTTGCACTGTTTTGTTTCATTTGCCTACATTAATGCAGGTTCACGAACACTTAATGGTTAATAATCCACCACTATTACACATTAATATTCGGCTAAACACAAATTTTAGAAAATAAAACAAAACTGCTAACATGACGCTTCACTTTCCCGCCAAGAAGTCCTATTGAGATTTAATGAGAGGTAAATTAAAGACGTTTTGTTTTCTCCGTGCTCATTAGCATACGCTTCCAGGTAACCGTTTTAATTTTATCTCTGTACCTTAAAAAAATAACGCCTCTTTCGAAAACCTCATTATGTTTCACTTTACAGACAAATTGATGTACAAAAAACAACTAATCCAACTGAAATAATATACATTCCACTGCAGTCCAAACTTCAAAGCGGCTTATAAGTTTCCATATTTCGAATTCTAGTGCACAGCTTTATATAAGAAAATGTCTGAATCAGCTAAACCAAAATAAGACCAGGTTATTGCATGACGTCCAGACTACGAGTATTGAGAGTTTCCAATAATAACTGAAGTATTCAGCGTGGTTTGTGGACTCTACTATGCAACTCTGATAGTGCAGTGCAAGCTAAATATCCACAGACTAAAGCCCCATTTTGATGATGCAACTTCCTTGCCCTTGGCATGCAATATAGTTAAAGCAACATCTGATTTAAACAGTATTAAGATGGTCAACTTTTATTGCTGCCTCGACTTATTGCATGTCACTGGCAATTAAATCGCACCGTGTAAATCAGGCTTAAGAGCAGTGTTACAACCCCTTCACCCAAGTATCCATCATTGGCGATTCGTTAAAGACGAATAGACGTTCACATTTTGAAAACCGAATCCATGATTTGTCACTGCTAATTCTTTAATGTTGAATCGCAGGTAATCGTTCCGTCAGAAAACGAATGCCATTTCAAATTGCGACGAGACTATTCGTCCTGAAAAATTAGTATTCGTTTTTTTTTTTAATTTGTGAACTAGTCGAGTTTATGGGCCACGTAAAACTTAAAATGTTTTGTAATAAGTTAATTAAATCGTAAATTTAATATCGTCGACGTTGAATGAATGTTACAACTATGGTGCATAATAATTGTCTATCTATATATCTACTTCGAGTATCCGTCTTCAAAGTTCAATCATTGAACTCAATCGGGTTCAGTTCGATGCAGTTTTGTTTACAAGTTGTAGTGACTACAGATTTACGTTTGAAAGAGCTATTGGTGTAAAATGTTGGGTAACTTTTTGTTGTTTATTTTTAGTGGATTGTAAACGTGATTTGATGCAATAAATACCTAGGTACACTTACACTGGTAAAGATACTCGTAACATTGGTATTTGTCGCAAATTTTAGCTGAAATTATAAAGATTTTCATTTAGACTTTAATAGAAACTTTTCAGTTACTTTATTTTATCCTAATAAACACAACGAGTCTCTATCATGTAAGGTATAGGACTCATGTAAGGTATAGGACTCATATAAAGTATGAAAGTTAAGTAATTTTATGATTGTTAACGTTGTCATACCGCAAAACGTTAACAAATTAATTACCATACTGTTATCATGTATACTTATATTTAATTCATAATACCAAACCAATGTTCGCCAGCTCAGGCTGTTGAACTGGACCTTAAGGTACGTTTATTTACATTACAAAATCTCAAATTCTTACCAAGTTGTTGGAATGTTTCTGGAGAGTTCGACATTTTTGCTCTGCGTAAAGAAAATTCTTCTTCTGTTGTTTGAAAACATTATAACAAAAGCGAATTAAAATAAAGCAGATATACATTTCTTACTACGTGTAGGTAAATGACCTAATCTAAGTTATGATGTCCTAAATTAAAATAATTTTGATTTAAATTATTTGATACATAATTAGAAATTAATTAGATATGTCCTACTTTTAATTTATTTTCTATTAAAAATTAATTATGTCCTAAATTAAAATATTTATTAATTAACATATTTGCTATGAAAAATTAACTATGTCATAAATTAAAATAAGTTTTGATTTAACTTATTCGCTATTAGATAAATAGCAAATAATGAAATAAGTTACAGACATAATAAATTTAGATTACCTACATTTAAGGTTTCATTCGGTAAATGGCCTACAGAATACTTAATTTCATTTTTTATTCGAAAAATATTTCTTGCCCGATTGGGAGGTAGATAATTAACCAACCATAACCATAAGCAGATACCGTTTTGCTGACCGTTTGCTTTAGACGTGTAAACGAGACGATTTGCTGTACATTGTAAAAGTAGGAAATAGCACCCAATTTAATTACCTACAGCTAGCATGATAATTTTAATTAATTCGCAGAAAAAAAATCACGTTGCATTCAGATCAAATAGACACAATGCGAATAGGATTAACGCATAGTCCATGGATAAAGAGAATGAAAGTGAACATTATTCGTTCGAAACAAAGAGCAACAAAACATACTTACATTACGACTACATTCATTAGCTAGATAAGAAGAATTTTAATTCTGCTGCCAAGATAAATTATATACTTATTATTCATAATTAATGATTTAAAGACTAACACGTATGGGTACCTACAATTGTATGAAGGGCATAATAGAGTGATTTTTTTAGATGGAACTTAGAAATCTGAGTCTATTTCTAATCAAGACCCGCGGTAGCAGGTCAGACAAAATCTAAAAAAAATATTAGATTAAAAAAAATTACATTGACTTGCCGCGTTTTTCAGTATTTACCGTAGAGACTTGTCTACTAAACTCACTTAGTAAGATTTTTTAACTCTATTCTCTCTATATCGAAAACTGAACAAAGCATTTTATTTTAACATAGCTCCTGCATTAGGTTAAAGGAATTACTTCCAATCTTTTTTACTTAAATAAAATACCACCCTTTATTATTGGACTGAGCGAAAGTGATGCATAAAAGGCTTTTATGAGAGTGCCATAATCAGTTTTAAGTAGACCTAACCATCGGGTTAGGTTAGGTAGGCACCTACTTAGCGCGTTACGTACGTAGGTGCCGACCTTTTGTATAAAAATGCATATCATCGTCGAATAACAATTTGTATACAGCTTAGAATCGAGAAGTCACACCCGAAAAGTAGCGGCACAAAAACCCTCAAAATACAAAGAAAAGGTTTGAATGAATATCACCTCTAAATTTTTCTTACCACGCATAACAACTTCAGATGAGATGGTTTCCCTTTTTATAAATCATAAAGGGAAAGGACGTACAAAAAATAAAGGTTTAAAACATCCTGTGTGATGGCCGGAGGCATCACGGAGGCATTTTACATTAATTATAACTTATTTCAAGTTGTTTGTGAATGTTTAATTGGGATGTAACTATTTAGCATAGCAACCGTGGCATTGCAAATCGTAGCTTAGGAAACTTTTGACGCAATTATCGCTTACTTAGGTATATTAGAATCGTTTGCATTTTTAGGAAATCCTGAGTGGAAACGAAAACGACAATACAAGGCACAATACGCGATCTGGTTTCCAACAAAAAATACAGTTGTATATCTATGTAGCTATGTCTACCGACCGACTATTCCACTGAGGAAAATTTACTTTGTAATCCATTGATAAAACTGAGTAGGGGACTATACTTAGCTGATTTACTACATTTTCTTTTCTCCCACAATCGCGAAATAGTAACGAAAAGCTTCCAGGAAAAACTTTCGAGATCCTAGTAAATATCTTCCTTATAAATTAAAGATTTTTGGACTTAAGGGGGATGCGCTAAGGTAGCCCGCGAAATTCAAATTTTCTTACGTTTTTTGCAATTTGCAGGTCAGTAACAGGTTGTATGTTGATCTAAATATGATTCGCGGCCATAACAAATATGGCTTTACAGAATTATAATCAATAGAATCAGCATTACATTTCTCTAAGTTCAAAAAATCCTACTGAATGATTATTTCAGAAATATAATCTGTCAGTAGGATTTTTTGAACTGATGATGATGCATGCTTTTTTGATTCTAATGATTATAATTCTGTAAAGCCAAATTTGTTATGGCCGAGAATCATATTTAGATCAACAACATCAAACCTGTAACTGACCTGCAAATTGCAAAAAACATAATAAAATTTGAATTTCGCGGGCTACCTTGGTGCATCCCCCTTAAACATCTAATTCATCTGGTTCTGAGCCGACGACTTAATATGGAAGTTAATATGGAATTAACAATTCCATAAGATACATAAAAAGGCGTTTATAATTTAATCAAGTCTGCTACTCCAGTTTAGTATAGCGAGCTGTTGGCCCCGGGCCTAACGGACTCATACGAAACTTTTTACTGAAAAGCACTAACAAGCATCCAGTGAGGCGAGGAAAGTAGACACTAGTGAGTGAGCCACGGCACTCATAGATTCATAGGTGCCTATGTGCCTATACACAGAGAGAATATGGAACTTTTTTAATTTCACGCTTGATTCGAAAACTTCCACGCGACTGCGGAGCAGCGGATGCCAAGAACTCGACGATGTGTCATTCAACGTACACGTTTCTGAACCAATGATTTGCGTCATTTGAAATACATCAATTTTATTTAAGTTGTTTCGCTTTGTTTCAAATGCGCAATTAAATTGGATGTGCGGAAAAAGGGTATAACTCTGACCACTAAGCTGGAACAAATAGGTTTACCAATATTAACTGGGTCAAAAGTATTACAGTGCTTGCGTGAACTGCCAATAATACTGAAACATACAATTAAGTCCACAAAATAATATTTCATAAACGACAGTCTGTGTTAATAATTGCTAAGTTTATTTCTCCGTTAACTTTCTACTAAAGTGATCTTAGATTAACTTTTGATAACTTTCTCTCTTTTAAGAAATAATTGAGTCCTTTTGGTAAATCATCATCATCATCATTTCAGCCGAAAGACGTCCACTGCTGGACATAGACCTCCCCCAAGCACCGCCACTTCGACCGGTTCTGTGCTTCCCGCATCCAGCGGATACCTGCAGCCTTCACAAGGTCATCGGTCCACCTTGTTGGCCTTCCAACGCTACGTCTTCCGGTACGCGGTCGCCACTCCAGAACCTTTCGGCCCTATCGGCCATCAGTTCTGCGAGCAATGTGCCCTGCCCACTGCCACTTAAGCTTGGCAATTCTTCGGGCTATGTCGGTTACCTTTGTTCGCCTGCGGATCTCTTCATTGCTGGTAAATACCGTCCAATAATCATTCAACAGAATAATTTTAAGCGATATCTAGGTACTTATAACACCTAGATACGAATATCAAAACAAAAAATAATATTCAAATTAAGAGGCAATTAACTCACCTAGGTTAATGTTATGAACGTTCCTGAACTAATTGATAAATCTAACCTAATTAGAACTAGGCTATGTTTGAAGCGCAAGCACTATGTAAATGCACAATACCTAGGTTCAAAGAACAGCGCTTTTAGTTTATGTAGAGGGGTGCAAATCCGTTGTCCCATTTCATATTCGATTCGATTAGGCCCACAGCCCACTAGCATGACTCGTTGCGTTCTAACCGCGCGCGCCCGCGAGCGCAATTTGATTATGACGCGTTTTAACGTAACATTTTAATGTTGTAATTCCACACATTTTAGCTACAGAACATTATTGAATACAAGTAATCTAAAATGCTAAAAAGGGGTGACCTGAATAAAATCACTGATTACGCCTACATATTAACATACCTATCGCGGTCATCTAATATCAAGTTCCGAAGTATTTAATTCTGCTGGTCTTGAATTTGTCAAGATTACACCAGTTCAGCGACATTGTACCCAATTTTGTTGCAACCAATTTCGAAAGGCACCATCCCATAGAAACGATTAATGAATAAATAATCGAACAATTAATAACTTAAATTTTATACTTATTTTTTTTTATAAAAAAAAAATCCTTTTCTTTCCGTATTTGTAACCAATTACAGTATTAAATTTATTAGTATTATTCTAGTTAACAACATTGATAATAATGTACCTATGTAATTTAACTAATGACTTGATTTAGGATTCAACACGTAGCATTATTTTTAAGATCTTTATCGAGGGAGGCAAACTGTCTCTCCTTAATACAGGTTGCTTTGCTACCTAGCTAGGAGAACAGCAGTTCGCCCCTACAGATATTTGTTAGTTTAACTACTACGCTTACTTAATTATTAAGTTTTAATATGTACGTACTACAAATACCTTTTATGCAATAAATAAATATTTGAATTAAGCTTCCCATGTTTCGACGGAACGCTTTTTACTGTAGAACAACTGAACAAGTTGTATAGATGAGCGCCGCAAGCGACGCGCGACATACTTCCCTCGACTGATCGCGCTGTCGCGCACGTGTATCATGGCACTAATGGGGGTACATACAAAGGCAAGGCTGGTAACACATTATAAGTAAAGTCAATTATAGGTGTGTTCGGCTTACAGTTTATTTCATACATGTGATCGAGCGCGGTGCTCATCTATCAGTGTCGTATCGTTCACGTCAACCATGTGGAAATAAAATCCCTGTCGCACGAAGAATAATCGATGTAGTGGAGTCAATATTATTCAAAATCTTTTATAAACACATGTGTCGCTGGGCACGTATACCTTTAGCTATCTTCTAAATAATCGGATTATGTTATTTGAGTTAAAATTGGTTGAATAAAAATCTTAATTATTAAAGTTTTCTTTAATAAGCTTAGTTAACGACATCTATTTATTTTCAAATTATCATGCAATTTGTAACCTTTCCTTTCACACACACACACGTTCTCAAATTAGTTAAGATAAACTTATATATTTAAAAAGTTGATACCCAGCAACCTATAAACAGCCACCACGGGTCTGGCCGATGGTGTCTGTTTATATTGACTAAACTAGCGTCGGAACCCCAAGTCAATGTTAGCTTATACCTGGCTTCTTCACACGCGATAGAGTTTACTGAAAACAAGGAACCATATATTTATCAAATGAAAAACCGGCCAAGTGCGAGTCGGACCACGCACAATGAAGGGTTCAGTAGATGGGATGAATTTATCCCAAGAATAAATTTAACATTGTACCTGAAAACATGTTCCCCCATACATTCCAACTGCAAATGTAAGTTCGTACGCATATTGAGAGATTTTTCATGTTTATATTTTGATACCATAGACTTCTTATAGGTTTTCCTGTAATCTATAAGTATAGAACTATGCTATGTATTTTAAAAAAAATGGTTTAGCAGTTTCAGAGATAAGGGGAATGGTCAATTTTCATCAATTTTCTTAAACAACTTTAAAAATAAATGTTTTAAAATCCTAAAATAAAATTATTTGAAATGCTCATAATAAGTCCTTTCATTTGATATATCACACAGTAGAGTTAGCAAAACTTGAATTTATTATTTTCTGTCTTTACCCCTCAAAATTGATTTATTTACGTTACACGTTCGTGTTTGGGTCACAGAAATTCATATGAATACCAAATTTCAACTTAATCGGTCCAGTAGATTCGGAGCAAATCGCCTGTGACAGACGGACAGTCACACGAGTGATCCTATAAGGGTTCCGTATTTCTCCTTTGAGGTACGGAACCCTAAAAATTGACATTTAATTTATTCTACATTTAACAAAAAAAAAAAATCAGTTTCATAAAAATTTAATCAAAATTGTTATGTCGTGTTCAATACAAACCAATTATCCAACTCGAAGGTGTCACTACAATTCGAAATAATATTTATTCCCGACTCCACCCTTTCAGTTGAAATTGAGAGCACGTATTCAAATTCTCCCCTTTCGCACTAATACTACAAGAACACCAAACTTCCAGGAAGTTAATTATATCAGCGAGAAGTCAAAAGTTCCGTGAATCAATTCCGTTGAAGTTAACAATAGCAGACCCACGGAACAAATTTATGAGGCACTTGTTGATACGACATTTAAGCCGGCTTTGGGCCAACGAATATTGTGTCTCTGCCCTAATACATGCTAATACAGGCTTTAGTTACAAGCCGTCTTTTGTAAACTCCGCTTAAATTGAACCTTGTGCAGATAATGGGTACAATGAGAAAATATGGTGTGGAAAATAAAGCCGTATAGATATTCCGCGGCACCATAACTTACGAGCAAGATATTGCTCAATGTTGAGTAACCTCAAGCAAATATTTCGCCATCTTGAAACATATCGAGGCACGGAAGCCTTGGAAAGCACGTAAAGCCGTTGGCCCCGGCTGTCATTCGTACATCTTTGACAATCGTTACGGGTAGAAGCACAAAAGTCTGACAACCAGTCTTACTAAGAGGTATCGTGTAACCCAGTAACTGGGTTGTGGAGGTCAGATAGGCAGTCGCTCCATAGTATTCAGCTGCATCCGGTTAGACTGGAAGCCGGCCCCAACATAGTTGGGAAAAGGCTGGGCAGATCGATTCTCGCGCACTTGCGTCCAACGTTTTTGAGTGCGTTGCTCCTCAATTTTTGTCTAGTGAACACACAGCTTTAACTCAGACTAGATACGTCTATTTTTATGTATACGTGGAACGAGTCATGTTATGACTTTGTGTCACTTGTCTTCAGACTGCGTATTGTTATGTTGTTTCTACTTGTAGGTCAGGGCCTCGCTGTCTGCCACTTCTTGTCTGGCAGTTTATGTGTTTGTTACTTACCTTCCTTTGAATACTTACGAAGAAATTATTGGAGCATGTTTTTCTTATAGAGTGCTGATCAATGAATGATTTGAAACAGTCAGTGTTAAAAGGATTCTGACCGCTAGAGTTAACGCTATTACTGCCTGCCAGGTTGTAAAATCCAAATAAAAAATACAGCACTTGCAAATAGCCTGACCTTGATTTGTTTCTTAGGCTAGGTATGTGAGAGCTCAGACACTGCGATATGATGTATTTCTATGCCTTAATGTGTTCCGTACCACATCAGTTATATCTACTAGTGCATCTTTTGAGCTAACACTACCAACCTCAAAATAAAAAGCTTTCCTTTTCATGTGAAGAAAACTATATTTTTTTTCTAAGTTTTCAGAGATTTGCTATTTGGAAACTCGAAAGTAACGTGATATAGTTCTTTATTTTTGTACTTTGAAGAGCTTCTATTTGAACCTCCCACGATGACCTTTCTTTTGTATCTTCTCAAATAGTTTAGTGTGTATTTTTTTTCCACTTTAAATAAACGCCAGAATCAAAACAGTTACCACTTTAACTTCGCTTTTGTAAATAAGCCAACAACAAGCCACCCTTTATTAATTCTCAAATTCCTTAAATCAAAAGCTTTCTGTGAAAAAATCTACGACCTACACTGGAGTTATTCCGCAAGTCCTTTTTGACAAATGTTGGCACATAAATAAAAATATATAGAAATAATAATTATGGGCATGTCCTTGTTACTTTTCTCAAACAAGATATTAGATGCCATACAAAATAAGAGTTTGAAACGAGTGGAGCGAGCAATATTGGAAAATAAATAAAAGCTTATTATCTGAGATGACGATGCTATAAAGTTCCGTTGTATCAAGGTAATTTATGTCTCGAAAGCGATGTAGCTAAAAATAAATACACAGGTACACATAAAACACGTGTACACATAAATAAAGATTACAAAGAAAGTACACAAATAAATAACGCTTACAAAAACGAAAAAGTTGAGTGCTAAGGGTTTACAGATAAGCTGTGCTATTCAGCGAAAAATCTAATAGCACTCATTACCCCTTAAGAGCACTTAGGATTTCGTTAAAGCAAATCTGATGAAGAATTTAGTGTGGACCGAGTGACCCTCGTGTTAGACTAAATTCGATCTAATTATCACGCTGGTGTGGCGTCCACAACACATACATTAATGTGCGTGTACACATGACAAAGGCGACTTCAAAGGGTTCTCGCTCGTACGGAAACGTAGGTGTGGCTACTTATAATGTATTTACTGGAGGGGGGAGCACGTCGTGCCAAACACTTGATGCAATTGCAATGTTTTACTTACAAACGTCACTGTACTATTCTAGGAAATAGTTCGTCGCAATTATAGATACAGTTCGCAGAACGATCGGCAACAAGTGGGTTTCCAATTCAACTCTCATTCAATTCGACTCTGATTAATATCCAGCGATATAATACCAGTCTTTAAAACTTTAAAGAGTGTTCTATTTTGGTTCATGCTGAAAACCGTAGGAATTTCTCAGCATACAACAGCAGCTAGTTTGTTATTATAATTATTCAGTATATATTTTTACTACGAGTAATTTACTCGCAGCATATCAGAGTGAAGCGTGCTAATTCTATGTTCAACAGTGTAATGAACATCTGTTAGATTATTTTTTATGTAAAACATTACGTTTGCTTCCTACGCCTTCTAGTCTTTATTCAGTAGACTCGTGTATACTATGATAAAAACAAAGTCGACCTACTCCCATTGATTCAGGCGGAATATTCATAGCGCAAAAGTTGAAAGCATTTTGATATTACAATGTAACACCTTGGACATAAAAATATAACATTAAAAAAAAATTGTGAGCTGTCTCGGGACGCCTGGCAGATGTGAAACATCGAAATTGTTTACACACTCATATAGTGTGGTGATGCATCGCCACGGCATGCGTCGCCCCACCAGCAATCGGTTTTAAGTGTGGCTATAGATATTTCACATCAAAAAAGTCAATTAAAAACATCAAAAACCCGACGCATTAAAAGTGAACTTTAAAAAAGATGGAAACAAGATTCATATACCTAAGTAACTTAATACTATAAACAATCTCATGCAGTTGAATCTTCATAAATTTAACAATAAAGACCTATTGCCTCCGCTATTTTATAATTTTAATATACCCAGTGACACGCGCAATAAAGACAAAACCTAACGACATATCATTCATCAAAATCGGTTCAGCCATTTAGTAGTTACGACGGAACATAGGGACGGGCATACATACATACATACAGGTCAAACACATAACCCTCCTTTTTGGGCTTCGCCGCAGTCGGGTAAAAAGAGAAGACATTTCATTACTTGATTGAAACTTGCGACGTACCTAAATAATAAAGTATATAGTTACCAGAACAGATTCATTCTTATTTTTAATTATCTTGAGTACTTTACTACCTACCTCGAAGGTAGGTCCTTGTAATTAACGTTAAAATGAATGCATTGTCATACAATTTAAGACGTCACGACGAATTTGCATATATTTCGTACACAAGTTCTTGAAATTCAGAATTAAACTTATCTCTCGTGAGAATGTGGAACACCTAGGCGCCTAGTTTTGTCTCCTTGTTGGCGGGTGTACATCAAACAGCTTCCTTAGTTGAAGAGTTGAGTACTTAGCAAGTTTGGTCCGTTAAGTAAAGTCACATGTTCGGATCAGGGGTATCTTGGTACAGGTAGTTCGAGAGTATAGTAACCCGGGGTTTTACACGACATACTTAATTAATCTGTGTCTTCCTGCGGTTAGTCGGAGAACATTCCCGAACGAGTATATCTCAGGGGCTTTTTCTTGGCCTACAATTAAAGCTGAGACAATGTATTTCATTGGGTTAAGAGAGTACGACGTACGGCATTTCAACAAAACTTTCAAGCCCTTGTTTTTCGAAATGACTGAACCGATTTTAATGAAACTTCATACGCATAAGCAAAAATAGTGTTAAATAATTGCGAAAAATAGTGTATCAGCCAAATTAGACCGATTTTAAGTTTTCCATAGAAACAGAGATTTCCAGTTATCTGGTAAAACATTTGGAAAAGGTTCTTAACTAACTTTTTAGACCTTTGTATCCTGCTTATGCGTATGAAGTTTCATTAAAATCGGTTCAGTCATTTCGAAAAAGAAGGGCTTGAAAGTTTGTATGAAATGCCGTACGCCGTATACGCTCTTAAGGTCGCAACTTTCCGGATTGTATGTAGATACCGCTAGAATGTCGGACCTTGTCGGTGTGGATTGCGTAACAGATTTATTATGAATATTTTTGCCGAGATGGATTCTATCTTTTTGCCTTCCAAGTTTATTTATTTGCATTCTATAATGTTTAAAGGTGTAACAATGGCTTAAAGCTAAGGTACAATTACGGACCCTGTAGGGCACAGCAAAAGGTATAATAAAATAAATTCTTAAAATAAAAATAAAATTAAGAAACAATTAGCAATCAACAATTTTTAAATAGGTTATTAACATTAATTAAGTAAATATAACATTTATTTTATTGAGATCAGTTATAGGTTGTGGTACACAATATAATAATATACTATATATATTTTTATAATTTTACATAAATAAAATAATAAATAAAAACTTTATTCAGTTAAAAAAAACACGTTACATCATTAAAAAAATATATAATAATAGGTTACATGTAGGAGCCATAAGTGCTAGATTTTTACAAATTCCCTGAACCCCACATTAGGATTGGTGGCTGGGTGGTGTTGTGGGGAAAAAATTAGACAAACATGTTTATATAAATTTAGATGAAGTAATTTTTTTTTTTAAACAAGAGAAAAATAATAATTCAAACAATTGTACAGTGTAAATGTGTAAAAAAGTTAACTAACAAAAATTATTATATTGCAGAAATACGGTTTGATGACAAAAAATGTAGGCGCTTTTATTTTAATATACTCGTAATATATTTGCTATAAATTTCTCTGGTGATCTGATGTTGTAATAATAATTTTGCAACAAAAACAGGGTCTTAACTAAATACCTCTTTGGTTTTACCTCTAACTTCGCAAACCTCTCGTTACAACTAAAGGTTGGCCATATTAAATTTCAATTAGGTACGAACAAACCAGGAGGGTAATTTTGCAACCCGTTTCGTACAAATTGCTGAGAGGTAGGTAAGTTTGAAACGTTTTATATGAATCAGTAACTGAAGAAGAAGACTATTTTTAATTACAGAAGTTTCTTGAAAAATAAATGTTACGCAATTTATAGTTTTACAATGTCGTATGTTAGAATTAGTGATGACGCTTGTGTAGCTAAATGATGCTGGAATACATCTGGATTAAGATATTGCTGGATAAATCGAATCTAAAACTAGAGCGTCGGGATAGAGCGATTTCAAACATAAGATTATTATCAGCCAGTAATATCCAGATCATAAAGTTTAATATTCTGTACTGTAGAGTAATAACGCGAGACATTATTTATACTTGCATTTGCGTAGACATGACACAGTAGTAAAGTAGTATGAGTATTGACGTCCATGTTTATCGCCCAAGCCCGCTATAAATTTGTAAAATAAAGTTTTGTGAATGTCCGGAAACCGAGAGAAGGATACTCGATCACATCTAGGTGTTTGAGATGGGTTTACATCATATTTTAGATATCGTGACCATCAATATCACGTGACCGTCAAATAATATTGGAGAGTTTTACAAAAATGCTATCTTTTGAAATAAGTGACTTATACACCGTGGCATTTTAATCTTCTTACAACGGCAGCCCACTTCTTGTATCCAATGACTACTAATCATTCAAAAAGATTTTTTTTAAATTAACATTTTAATAATTTAAAAAAAATATTATTCATTATGACGCATGACGTAGTTTGAAACACCCTATTATGAGCGCGGTGCGAGCCCAGCATTCCAAGGGCGGCGCAGAATGGAGCACAAGGCTCGCACTGCGCTCATAACAGGGTGTTTCAAAACTACACCATGCGTCATAAAGAATAATATTAAAAAAAAAAAAAAACTTTTATGAATGATTAGTAGTCATTGTATACATGAAGGTGGCTGCCGTTGTATGACGATTAAAATGCTACGGTGTATATTAATTTTCTCCCATTCTAAAAACAAGTTAACTCCAGCATAATGGATCCATTTTTATCGATTCGTTTATGAGTACTTATTTACAGTATAATTCTTTTATTAACCATAACTTATTTATAAAATTGAAATCTGCGAAACATCGCGTAATATCACTGTTTGGCTTAGTAAAAAACCGGCCAAGTGCGAGTCTGACTCGCGCACGAAGGGTTCCGTACCATTGTCAATAAAAACGGCAAAAAAATCACGTTTGTTGTATGGGAGCCCCCTTAAATATTTATGATATTCTGGTTTTTAGTATTTGTTACTACAGCGAAAATCAAAATCAAAATCAAAAGTCATTTATTCAAACTAGGCTGAGAATCAGCACTTTTCGAACGTCAAAAATTACATAAGACAGTCCCCCAAAAACGCCCACCCTTCACCACTTCCTAGTGCTTTAGCTGGGAAGAAGAAGTGGCGCAACAAACTCCCCAGCAGCACAGCTGTCTCAGAGCGGCAACAGAAATAGATCATCTGTGAAAATTTCAACTGACTAACTATCACGGTTCATGAGATACAGCCTGGTGACAGACGGACAGTCAGACAGACAGACAGACGGCGGAGCCTTAGTAATAGGGTTCCCGTTTTACCCTTTGGGTACGGAACCCTAAAAAATGACATAAAAGCTTTCTGAAAGCTATAACAACCTCGAACTGCTTTCAAGTCGGTAAATGTCTACTGTGCAATATTACTGTAGGTAGGTATATATACTTGTAGATATATATATACAGATATTATTGACTGCCTTGTTGATCTAGTAACGTGGTCGCAAGCGCTATCTGAGCATGAGGTCCTGGGTTCAATCCCCAGGTCGGGCACAGTGTTATTGGGTTTTTCTATCTGGAATTTCTCAGTAGCAGCCCGGAGTCTGGATTTGTGCCCGGTTGATGGCAATAGGCTCGCCCTCTATTAAGTACACGGGACATAAACATAACTGGCGAAATGTGGGTGTAGTACTATCTATAGGTACATCTCTGCCCAACTCTTTGGGGAAACAAGGCGTGATGTTATATTAATTACGGCACGGTTTAATTAAGTACTCGTAGACTACAATATTGATTGTTAAATCGTTTTCCTTTTGCAGTTTAATCTCGCTCTCGCGTTTTACTATATTTGTAAACATAATTAAAATGAAAAGATCTTTTCAAGTTCATAAATTGTTTTATATAGTAGAATCCCAATTTTATTGGTTTGTAAATTGGATTTAGGCATTGTAATTAAACAGGCATATACCAAAAAAAAAACAGTTTACAAACCAACTTTAAAGAAACTCACACTAGGGCCACCGATAGAGAAATGTTACCGTCAGATTTCAGTGACCAACCCGGACCAAACCATATCGATCGAAAGGTAGTGATTAAATTTGTAGCTGAGGTAATATTTACAACCAATCAGGAGTACTTACTTAATTTAATAAAAATAATATTATTTTAATTTATCTGCTTTTTTTGTTTTAACTAAACACCACCTCTCGTCTTACACCCCCCTACATACACATATTTGCATCGGGGGTAAAAAACAAATTTTAAATAAATATGCCTCCGAAAAGTTATGAAATCCAAGAATCCCGAGATATTTTTTTTTTTTATTGTCGTTTCCATACTATAACCCGACTTGTTATGCGTTCCCGGTGTTCCTGGCATACCGGGAATATATACAGGGCGTCTCACGGATATGCCACATGGAGGGAAAGTACCTTGAATATTGTAGATGTAACATTTAACTGAAAGAAGACATTATTTGAATTTAAACTGCATTCATAGATATTTAAATAATTACATGGTTGAACCGGAAATCGAACCCGTTACACGAGAAAAATAATCATTCTGTAGCTTTATCATACCGATCGAAAGGCTTCATCATAAGGATTATTTTTTGCTAAATAACATAGTGTCACAAATAAAAGGAAGGCCATGAATTTGGTTCTGTTCTTCCCGCATCCAGCGGCCTTCACAAGATCATCGGTCCATCTTGCCTTCCAACGCTACGTCTTCACGTACGCGGTCGCCATTCCGGAAAAAAAATGCTGAGAATCAGCACTTTTCGAACGTCAAAATTACATAAGACAGTCCCCCAAAAATGCCCGCCCTTCACCACTTCCTAGTGCTTTAGCTGGGAAGAAGACGTGTCGCGACAAACTCCCCAGCAGCACAGCTGTCTGTTCAGTTAGAAAAACTTAATTCTATACAATAGTATGTGAAATAATTTAGATTACGCAACACAAAACATTAAATTAAATTATTTGCCATTGTTAGCTAGCACACACCAATATCAACAAAAAAATCATCGAAAACTATACTCAAGCATAAATTATTAAAACTAAAAACTTAAACAGAACTTAATACCTATAAAAGGGTGTACCCGCTTACATAAGGCTATACCTGTAACTTGAAGTCACAAATGATAAACTAGCACCATCGAATAAAAAAAAAAGGAAAAGTTAAGTACCAAGGCGATTAACACACGACCCCGCGCACCACCGCAGTCGGAGAGGGTGAGAGCATCGCTTGACCGCGCGGTCGGGCGGTATACGTGGGTTAGGCATCAACGGGTTTATAAGAGGCCAATGCGACATGAGATCCGCTTCACCGCCTACCGCGGCGGTGCGCGGTGTGTTAATGGCCTAATAACAATAACAAAACCATGGTCAGCAAAACGACCAGTCACCACAAGCAGCACCCGTTCACGAGCATAACTCAAAGATCAGCCGCCACCCCAATCGCCATTTATTTGAGGGACGGGGGCAACCCGACCCCTGACGCTACCGCAAGCAGTGACATCTAAGGAAGCATCACGAACTTGCTGCCGGCTGCTCGGGCAAGAATAATATGATAAATTGTAGAGGTCGCTAGCTCACCACTTATTGCAATACAACTCATAAAAAAACATGAAAACCCTTTCTGCCCCATCGGCCATCTGTTCTGCATAATTTATTGTTATATTATTTTAGTGATAGCTGTTCGTCGGGAATAATTTGTAAGTGTGCATCAGTCGGTGGATCAGTGTTATGACATTAGGTAGTACATGCAGGAACGCAGGCGTACATTATTTAATTAGAAACGAAAAACTTTGCAAGCAATGGGAAATTGCTACGGAAGACTGCAGAAACGACTTCAGGACTAACTGCTTCTCACACGGACGTCGCTTGCTCATGCGTCGCCAGCCCTGAGTCTCTGTATATTTTGGCTGCTGAGGCCATAACTACAAACGTAGCATACAGGGAAGTTTTATAAAGAGTAAAAGCGGGAAATAAAGTGAATGGTGTTATTCATGCGATTGTAATCAACCAGTCGATGCCCAAAAAGGCTCGACTGGCTGTGCACAATGGTGTGCTGGTGCCCACGTTTATGTATGGAAGTGAATGTTGAGTGTGGCAAAAGAAGAATAAAAGTAGAATAAATGCTGTGGAAATACGTTCCTTGCGAAGCACGTGTGGCGTGAATATGAATATGCTGAAAGATAGGCTGAAAAATAATCGGATAAGACAACGGTGCGGTTTAAAAGAAGATGTAGTGACAAAAATTGAAAAGACTATATTTAGATGGTTTGGTCATGTTGAGAGGAGAATGAAAGGCGACTCAAAAAAAGGCAGATGTGAGTGAAAAATCTGGCTGTTATTTTGGTAAATTGTGGTGACTTACGACTTCCACGCGAACGAAGTCGCGGGCAGAAGCTAGTACAGAATAATGTAGTCCATTTCTCTGTACTAGTGCTTACTTTCTTTGTAGCTTTGTGTCAATTAATCCATAATGGTCACAACTTTTTCTCATAGTTCTTGATATCCTATTTCAAACCAAACCACAGACTTTATACACACAGGTGTTACAATACTACAGGCTCACCAGTCAATATTATAATTAAGTGATATATATCAAGTGATACTAATTGAAACGCAGTACCTACCTCAGGGTTACTGATTTTGACACGTTATAGCCATAATATCCAATTAAATTAATGAAGTGCTTTGGTTTCCCATTCAGTGCCCTCAATCAAATAGCTGATTTATAAATTGTAGTTGGATATTCCGGCTTCACGATTTTCAATTGGCATTATGCATTGTATTACCTACTATTGTATTTACCATATGTATGAACGTAAAGGAAGCAAAAGGAGTATGTAAGGAGCTTAGCGGGTGGCGTTATATAGTTTCTGCCTGCCCCCATGGGAAGGCGTGAGTTTATGTATGAATGTATATTTACCATTTAGAATAGAACATAATTATAAACAATTACAATGGCAATATCTAATGCCATTAATGAAGGATATATGTAGTCAATTTCACTAGATATTTAATGTAACTAGCAAGAGTGTGTCATCTTGAATTAAAATCGGAGAGTTTTGAAGGATATTGCTGATCCATTGCTTCATTGGGTGGGAAAAATTGTCTGGTCAACAACGTAAATAACGCAATGGACGTGGGTGAATTGTCAAAAGGAAAATAAATTGCGATCAATTGTCATTTTATGTGAGTTATATACGCAATTGCCCCGGAGATGTATGAAAACGAAGCAAAAGGTGTATGTAAGGATCGTAGTAGCTGGCGTTTTGTAGTTTCTGCCTACCCCCATGGGAAGTAGGCGTGATCATAATCATTTATTTGTCAGAATATGGTACATTTTATGGTCTTAAAATTAGTCAATGGTATCATCATATTCTGCCAAGTGTGGCGTGCAAAAACTATTAGGTACATACAATTATTAAGTTAGTATTAAAATTACAATTTGAGGTGTGTCAGTTAAAAATAATATCATAAACACACAGAATTTATTTAGGATGTCAAAGTATCATTTAATGTCAGAGTATCAAAGAGTTAGATGTCAAAGTTTAAAAAATTACAATTCAATCAGGATGTCAAAGTATCATTCAAATAGTCGTTTAAATTATAATAAAATTTATTACATAGCAAGTCTTTAATGTAAGTATGTAATTTTTAATGTATTTGAATTTTTTTGGTCTGCGAGTACGGTCTGCTAGAATACCTAGTAGAAAATCTGCCAATTGTAAAATATTTTTCTTTTTGCTTTGCTGTAGATCTTAATCAAAATATACATGACTTAAAAGGTGTGCGTTGTCTTTGAAACTGTAATCAAGAGGTTATAAAATACATTTTCGAACATATGTTTTTCATATCTGCATTTTATCAACCTGAATTTCTGACATAGATTTTCAGTTTCATGTAAAACATCTCAGATCCGTTATCTGTAGTTTTACACGTATTACCTGAACGATATTCACTGTACCCTTCGTGGAAAATACATTTTGCCTGTATCCCACAGGCGAGCTGTATTTTCAAACAAATATTTTCAAGAATTGAAATTCAGTGTATGTTCGCTAAGCCCGTTTCGCATTTTGAATACAATTTCAAATCATAATGTTTTCATAAAATTCATGTTTCAGGTTGCTGATTGCACGCTTGTCCAATGTTAAAGGTTTCTGCGTTGAGATTGTACGTCAAAATTGTATGTAGGAACATGGGAAGCATTTTTGGCTAGGTACTCGTAGAAATAATGAAGCACGTGTTTTAAAAAGAAACATTCTCTGTGAATTGACACTGAATAGGTACTATTATACGTAGCGTTGGAAGGCCTCCTACAAGGTGGACCGATGACCTTGTGAAGACCGCAGGTATCCGCGATGCGGGAAGCACAGAACCGGTCGAAGTGGCGGTGCTTGGGGGAGGAGTGGACGTCTTTCGGCTGAAATGGTGATGATGATGCTGAGGTACTATTAGGTACATTATTAGGACATTGTTGTTTAAAAATAAATAGTTTAAAACTAGCTTCGTCTACTTATGAGCCAAATTTCCAAATCCATTCAGCTGTTTTAGCGAGAAAGCCTAACTAACAAACAAACCCACGTTCGCATTTACAATATTAGTTACGATGAAAGATTTTATATTTACCTACATTAGTTCTACAAATTCTTTTGCAAGTAGGTAGCGTGAGTTGAAATTGAAACGTTATTCTACGATAAAATAAACATGGAATAAACGTTTTCAAAATGCATGCTGGATATTATGTTTTGACCTAGAACACAAACCGTAAAAAATGTGGCAAAACATCGGACCAGCCACTACAACGAAGCATCGTGGGCGTATATTGCCAGAATCGCTGCTCTAAGCAGGGTATAAAACAGACTAAAACCTGTGGTCCGTCTGAGTGGAGCCTAATAGTTCAGCAAACGCAGTTAATTCCGCTTTACTGGCACTTAGGCAACCACACTTGGCCGCATAACATGTAGGTACTCGTAAAATTAATATATGCTGGGTTCCAATATCCCTCAAACGAACAGTTTTTTGTATATCAATAGTAGTTTTTTAAGACTTTAATATCCTATTTCCTTACTAATATTATAAATTCGAAAGTAAGTTTGTTTGTTTGTTACCATTTCACGCCTAAACCAATGAACCGATCATGCTGAAATTTTGCATATACGTTGTCAGGTGTACAGAAACGGACATAGGGTACCTTTCATACTGAAAAAAAGTACTGTTCTCGCGGAAAACAACAATAACGTTCTTATGATAACAGATGGCGCCACGTGTGTCTTTCGAATCATGATTGAATTGGGGTCCCTATGTTGTTTCGAACGCCGCTGTTGCGACACACGCTGTTGCGAATTATTTTTCCACTGCCTCACAGGTTCGAAAGCTCACGGACTCGAATGAAGTAGTCGCGAAAGACGCTGTTTCGAAAAACATTTTCACTGCCTCATACGCTCGAATGCTTGTGATTTCGATTTATTTAGTCATAAAGTGTACAGAAAAGTATTTAATCATTTGGGTTAGGTTAGGTTAGAACAGTGACCATTAACGCCAGGTCCCCTCTATTGTTGGTAAATTCAGTTACCAAAACAAAAACTCTTCATCAATATCCAATTTAACTTAATTACTATCACAAGCATTCGAGCGTATGAGGCAGTGACAATGTTTTTCGAAACAGCGTCTTTCGCGACTATTTCATTCTAGTCCATGAGCTTTCGAACCTGTGAGGCAGTGGAAAAATAATTCGCAACAGCGTGTGTCGCAACAGCGGCGTTCGAAACAACATAGGGGACCCGATTGAATTATGTTATGGGATGTATTTAATAGCACTTTAATATTCAAAAAGCAGAGTACAACCCAAAATGATTGTCAAATTCTAAATTGACGCGAGCGAAGCTGCTTCCTTGGTCTAGTGGTCGCAAGTGCTACTACTGAGCACGAGATCCGGGGTTCGATTCCCAGGTCGGGCAAAGTGTTATTGGGTTTTTCCAACAGGAATTTCTCAGTAGCACCCCGAAGTCTGGATTTGTACCCGGTTGCTGGCAATAGGCTCGCCCCCTATTACATGGGACTTAAACATAACTGACGAAACATGTGTGCCTAACCCTTCGGGGATTACAGGCTTGATATCATGATATTAAGCCTCATTATTAGCAAGAAATATACTCATCTTAATATCAACCAAAAACGGTCCATAAAATATGATCTAGCCATTATACGATAATTTTCTATAAGCGACCCGTTAATGCAACTCGCTGTTCATTTTATGTCGGTTTAGTGAGCTCTCAAGGTTTAATACTATAGCTTTATGGGGGAATCACTTTACACTGTACACTTACAATCCATTTAGCACTTAGTGGAGTCAGATAATAGATAACTGTATATAGTGTAGTTTTGATAACCTACACGCTGGGAACGTAATTGCTTTATATGAAATGAAGGAAAATGTATTAGGAAACCCCTTTTATGATCTTTCTCCGTGGATAGGATAATAATCCGTACGAGGAATTGGTTGAGAAGGATGTTTCACTTACGTACCTACTAAATTATTTATGTCACTATTTATATTATAGTTGTAAAATTTTTCAGTGTAAATCTTTTCTATTAGTAAATCTTTTGACAGTAAATCTTTTTTTTAAAACGTTGCCCCACACTAGGAATTTCTCCTAAATTGAAAAAAAAATCAAAATATTATATTAAATTGAACTAATAAAAATAACATAACCTCACAACAAACACTATAGGATAAGGAATTATTTTCCAAGAATTGACAACTGAACCAAACAACTGCCTAAAAGTTAAAAGGCAATGAAAACCTTCGGCATAAATACAAAGATTAATCTATAAATGGATAATGATCAGTAAAGGCTCGTACAGACTGGCGCGATATCGCGGGCGCGACGTGTCTGTACGAGCCTTAATACTGAAGCAGAAGGTTCTAAGGGACTAACAAATCTACGGCTCCCGCAAAGCGATGAACATTATTTATTACTTTCACTAAATTTTCCTTGCTTCATTATTCAACCTGAACTCTTCACAGAACTCATTGCTCAGGGACTCGTCAGATTCCGCCTTTTCAAAAACAAAACTGTAACTAAAGACTAACTGAAAGCACCTTTTATTTTAGCCTTTTTGAGAATGTTATGAACTATTAAAGGATCGTCGAGGGACTTGATAAATGGGATGGAACTAACTTCAATTAACTTCACTGTTGGTATCTCTATTTATGTACTTGGTTTTTTCGCAGTTTCGTATAGCTTGTTATTGTTTAGTTTCTGTGACTAAATTAGAAGTTTAATTTAGTTCAGTTTAGTTTTATTTTGGTACCGACTAATGAAATACACGTCTTTATACGTACGACATGCTTTAATAACTAAAGTCAAATTATTAATTCACTGGATTAATCTGACATGTGCTAGCTGTCACTTTATTGTAAAATGTATTTATTATATTCTAGACTTTTACACTTATACATTTATTTTACACTTATATAAATCGATTAAACTAAACAATTACCATTACAATAAATATGACCATTTCATTACACAAAGTGACAGCTAGCACATGTCAGATTACTCCAGTGAATTAATAATTCGACTTTACATTTACTTGTTTTTATTTGGACGCGGTGTAGGTAAATGTCCAAGTAACTTCTTAGGTCGCGTTTAGGTCTTTCATTCAAAATTGCCGTGCCGGGGTGGCAGGGGCGAGCCGTCCATAGAGGCAATTAGGCCTAGCCTACCCTAGCCCCAATGCATTTATTTAACATAGTTAAAAAAAAAAACTAAAAAAAAAGTTAAAACTCCAACTCCAACTCCAACTTCAACTCCAGTTGAAACACTTATAGCAACTTCTCGCACCCGTGTGACGTAATTACGCGCGTAAGTCAGTACTTAGTAGACTGTATAGGCTTCAAGACGAATTGCCTCATTTTGCAACTTTTTCATTGATAAATTTAAGCACACTGATGCATATTTTGTGTGTATGAACGCCACACATGTCTAGATTATGGGCGTAACTCCTTTGAGTGGAGCTGGGTTGTGATTGGCTCATAGCTGCTACACAGTTGCGGTGTGTTCCGAGTTAGACTGTAATCGGTTTGAGCGTGAAAACGATGTGACCGCTGTCAGCGATTATGTTCTAATTCGGAATGCAGCCTTGATGACGCCAATAACCTGGCCAAATTTTGTTGCCCACTTTTGTAAAGCAACTGGATATAAAAATGTCGCAATTTTATCTGCCAGTATTTTTCCATCTACATTTTCGAAATAATATTTTTCGTGAATACGCCATATTATTTGATCATGATATGCAATTTATAACGCGTTCTTACTTCAATTATACTTAATTAAATGTTTTAACCTATTAAGTTATATATAATTTGTTTGAAACATAAAAGTACAGTAAATGTTACTTGTGTATTGTTTGTTGGTGTTTTTATCACTTAAAAATAGTATTCAGTTGTGAAGTGTGCGCTGAAAATGTGTGTTTGTTAGAAGTTAAATGCAATAAGTTTTCTCAATTATCGTATAATGATAAGATTCAAGTCGTGTCTATAGGTAGATGTGTACCCGAATTACGAAAATTAATCCAAAAATATGGTAATTCATCTCGTACTCGTCATTTACATACTCAAAATTATGCAACATTTATTTGGCTCTGTGGATTTAAACACAAATAAATTATTTTGTTTTCCGTACATTTTGTTCAATACTTCCAGTAAGTGGAGTGAGGGAGTTATTGTATTTATAACTTTTACAGGCTTATTTTCAAATATTCCATCCAACTGTTGTCCGCATAATGCACGTATGCAGGTAGGTTGTAGAAACACTAGAAACAGTTAAACCGAGTAATATCTATCTTAGAATATACCACACTGCATGTCATCGCTTATTTATTTCAAACTAAACTAACTACGCCCCGCGGTTTAACGCACATAAGTCTCGATTCCGTTGAAATAATAGGATAAAAAGTATCCTATGTCCTAATCCAGGTTAGTCCAATTCCCAGCCACCGTAGGCGCGGGTTTGCGGCCGGTGAGCGATGGGTAGCTCACCGTCCGTAGGACGGCCCGGGTCGACGGCGCGTTGTGTTCCACGCGGCTTAAAGAGATGTCAGCACCAATAGACGGGGTCCGTTAGGGCCAATGCCTGTCAGGGTTGCGAGTTTCTCTGAAAGGGATATCGCGGAAGGAACACGGGTCAGTTTTAGTCAGTAAAAATCTGACACGCCTCTCCCCCCAGAGCGGGAGAAGTTATTTGATAATTTCCCACCCAAAAAAAAAAAGGTTATGGTCTACCCATGTGCCAAATTTCACTCAAATCCGTTCAGCCTTTTTAGCGTGAAAGCGTAACAAACAATCAAACTCACTTTCGCATTTATAATAGTTAAGATTAGTTATCGCGAGTGCGTTTTGAACACGGGGTCCACGGTAACAAAGCCCGACTCCAGTTCCATGTAATTGAAGGGGACACGGCCGTAACAGTCACTTCTTTAATTGTTTACAAACTTTTGTTCAATATTGTTGGAAAGTGACTCCACAGTACGGCGAACAATCTTTAAACAAATTATCTATTTAAGTGCCAAGTTACCTTTAGTTTAACATTTAGCAACATACTGTGGCTGTAAACATTGAAACAGCGATAAAAAACTATCGGTAGGGGAAAGCAGGTAGGATTCGTACAATTTTTATTCTTAGTCGTTTATACGAAATACTATTAACTATTTTAAAATATTTTTAATGTCTTTATGTACCCTATTTATCTAGCTTTAAAAATAGTTTAGTGTTGCCTTGATACTATTCAGCACGGCGAAGCTACGGTTACTTATCTAAAACATGGAAAACGTACGAAACTACCCCACACGTGTGGTAGATTCGTACACAGCGTAGGGCGCATTCGTACATAGTGGGGAACCTTCATACAGTCAATTAAAATGCCATTTTACAAATGTAATATAAATGTTTATTGAGATCAAAGTAAGCACTTAAGCAGTAATCAGTCTCATGTAATACTAATTAACAATTATTGTCTTTTTCAAAACTTCTAAACCATACAAATTTAAACACAATAAAAAAATAAAGGAATTCAAAAATCAACAAAATTCCCTCCGTCCTCTAGGCTGATAAGACTTACCATTTATAAATGGTAAGAGCTCTTACCATTAAATACCTACTAGCCAATATTATACATACTGAGATCCTTTTTAAAACTAAATATTTGGGCTGTTCTAGCAGTAGAAGCAGATTTTGATGGTGATAATAAACATACCACATCTGCTAAATAAACAGTCCCTTCATCCTTGGTAACGGGAAAGACAAATTTCCAAGTTTGAGGTTTCTTCCTTAAAAATGATACTTTATACTCGATAGGACTATACTTTTGAAGCACTTGCCCTACATAATATAAAATGGTTTTCTTTTTTTCAAACTTAACCAGTACGAAGCTCTGTTCTTTGATGTTCTCTGTCAGAACCGGTGTTTCATTTTCAATATCTGATTCTTCTTCAGAAGTCTCTTCGATGGGAGAACAAGAACTTTCCCTCAAACTCATATCAGCCTCATCCTCACAATCAGTCTCGTCGTTATAGTCAATTTCACCTTCATAATCAGTTTCATTCTCATCAGTTTTCTTTTGTCTCTTTGGTTTATCTTTCCCTAAAATTTTCTTCGGTCTTGTTGTTTTTGTTATTATATTTTCATCTGAAAGTAACTTTAGTGCTCGTTTCATTTTTCTAGCTCTTTCTTTCCTTTCTTGCTCTTGCTTCTTAAACTTTTTTCTATTCTCAATTTCTTGCAGTCTGGCTTTTTCAGGAGTGTCTGTATAAATTCTCGATTTTCCTGGCAGTTTTCCTTTCTTTGATTTTTTTAATAAATTTCTGTCCACCCTGGGATAGGGCCGGATTATTTCAGGAGTTATGATTGGCACAGTTGCTGAATATGAAGTACTGGGTGATAGCATGGAAGGTGATGTAGGTATAGAGCTTCGTAGCATGGAAGGTGATGTAGGCGGAGAGCTTCGCGGCAAATCTTGTTGAGTAAGATCTATTCCTGCAAGATGGGATTCTGAAATACCGGCTTCTTCATCTGCTGTAGAATTAGACGGTCCACTTTGTGGGTACTCTAAAAACTGTGGCGCTAAAGATGCAGCATGCTCTAACATCGGTGGCACATTTTCAGGAATAATTTGTTCCCTATCAACGTCTGGGGTTGGTGTAGAATCAGAATGGTAAACACTCACGGGTGCAAAATCGTCGTCACTGAAAGCTAGCTTGTTAAATGGCCAAATTCCTGTCTTCTCAAAAGCACTTGTTATATTTTTACCATTGAATGACTCAAAATATGCTACTTTTGCCAGTTTCGGAATGTTGTATATGTTGATAGTTTGGCCTGGATTATTAACATGCCAATCATTAAACGCAACCTTCAATTTGGCTTTAAAAGGTCCAAATACTCCAACGTCTAAGGGTTGGAGCCGATGTGTTGTGTGAGGTGGGAACGATAGATAAACAATGCCATTATTGCGCGCATAGTCCACGCTTTCTATTGTAACGTGGCTTTCATGGTTATCGACCAGGAGCAAAATAGGGTTATCTTTAGAACACAACGATTTCTTTTGTATATGTTTCAACACCTCCAAAAATATACCAGAATTTATCCAACCACTTTTTGTGGCAGTACCGAGGCTGCCTTCGGGAGCGCCAGCCATAAAGTGGTCCTTAAAATGGACCCTAGGAAAGATAAATAGTGGCGGAATTGTGTTACCACTAGCTGAAATTATTCCTCCAAAAGTAACTAATTCGCCCCTCTCTGCAGAAACAAGTTGACCTATTTGTTTTTGCTTTTTCTCAGCCAAAATTTTAGGAGTGCTCATCACTGTGGATATCCCTGACTCATCAAAATTGTAAATTCGATCAGAAGTAAAATTATATTTTGTCAATACCTTTTCAAGGTTTTCGAAGAACTCATTTACGACAGTTTTATTGAATGCAAAAGATCTCGCTGCACTGGTATTTTCAGGTTTCCTAAGACTTAAATTTGAGTTACGCCTGCGGAAACTGTCTAACCATTCCTTTCCTGCCATATTATTATGGTCCCAACTAGAAGGGTAACGTAGTTTATTCACTTTTGCAAACTCGTAAGCAAGTTTCCTTACTTGTAGAATAGTCAATCCATAGTGCATTTTCGAGCATTGCGTTATATACTTGTTCAGTAGAATTTCTTCGTCAATAGTAAACACTTAATTTGACGTAAATTTGGAACTAAAAACACGCACCTGTGTATTATTCTCTCTATTGACAGTTTCTTGCTTATGAAATTTTGCCGGACGACTTTCTAAAGTTGATGGCTTGACACCATATTTTTGTGCAGATTTCCTTATTGATAAAGTTTTATCCAAAACTTCTTTCATCGCAGACTTCATTGCATCTTCATCTACTTCTCCTGTCCTTGTCCCCTTTTTTATGTATATTCGCGGCATGGTTCTGTAACAACAATTACTTAGTGATTAAAATTTTTGCTGGCACAAAGTTAAGAATGGGAGCATTCGTACAGAATAAGGGAGCATTCGTACAGTACGAATCTACCCCATTCTTCGCTGCACGAAGGTACCCCAACCAGAGAAATCCACAATAAAATTAAAAATAAAAATAACTGTAATAGTTAGCCTAAAATGACTATTGACGTTATAAACTACGTAATCACTACATAAAATAAATAAAATTACTTTAACATTTCGACCAAAACTTATAACAACTAAACTTGTTCAAAAGTGAATATGAAAAATACTTACCGAGAGCGAAAACACGTATCGACTCGTCCCGTTGAAGCCGGCGGCCGCACTGACCCGCCACCTCGCGGTTCACACGTGTGTGTGAGTTAGCGTCACGCACACAAAAATCAACGCGGCAACATATTGGATAGTGTAGATATGACTACTGTACGAAAGCTCCCACTGTACGAAGCCTACCTGCTTTCCCCTATATTTTCTAAAGTTTAGACTGCTGTTGATTTAAACACAACTCTCCACTCAAAATGTTTTACAATCTATTTTATTTCGATTTTATATCAGTGGCAATACTTTAGTCTTGGCATCATAAATCACTCTGTAATTGATAGCTTCTATTCGTAATTAATGGCACCATTACACATAGGTCTACCCGAAATAATACGATGACGACGCAATTGATTTTTTTCCCTTTAACCCCAATGTTGAAGGGCCGAATTGAGAGCGGCTCTGATTTCCGGATAGAGGCCAGTTGTAACAAGGGTGTTAAGTACCGTTCTCTTTTTGAATTTATGGATTGTTTTTTCACCCCACAACTAGTTATTAAGCTTTTATGTGTAATTACTGATTCGATGAAGCTCTCGGCTTCTCATTAGTCCACTCGCTGAGCGATCGGATTGGCTTGCTAATGGGCACACTAGCGCCGCGTCCCCGCGCACTTTCTCACTGTATCAACGTGTCAAAATCTCCCGACGCGCTCCGCGCTAACAAAAACATTTTTCTGAAAAGAAATGGTCCTTCAGTGATTTAATGCTACAATCCCAGCAAGACACTAGAAATTAACATAACCAGCACCTGTGGACCATATGTGTAGTGTGGTTTAACCTGGATTCAAACCTAACCACCCCGCCGATCCCAAGAAGCGTGAAGCAGTGGGCCGGAGATAGCAGGTTAGCTTCACGAATTTATTAAACAACGGGGAATGGTGCGAGTAGCAACATATTGCAACTACCACTAATTGTCTCAAACCAGAACACATTTCGGTATTTGACCTCAATTTAAATGCAACATGTAGAACATTTTAAACAAATACGTTTTAAAAGATAGAAAAAGCTATTATTAAATTTTGTTCAGTTTACTGTCTAACTTTTAAAGGATTCCGAAACTTTTTAAAACTCAATCGATACATACTTTATTGCTTTTAATATAATTAAGTTTCAAAAAAATAAATTTTAACATAATATTATGTTTCAAGAGCAGTAGGTAGGTAGTTTTTAAAAATATAAAGTAAGTAGGAGGGTAAGTAGGTGTAGGTTTAATCATCAAACCTCCGACATTATTATCGGGAAATGGGAATGTAATAATTTCGATACATATCGAATCAAATCCAAGGATTTTATTGATTCCCTTACTTGAGAATGGGCAGCAGCGTTCTCTATGCATTTTAACACCATACTGCGATGGCCAACCCACCTGCCAAGCGTGGCGATTATCGCAAACACCCTCCCTTAGGGGGAGGCCTATGTCCAGGACGTCTTTTAGGTGAAATGATGATTGATTCCTAGTTTTTGAAATCTACAGAATGTAACCAATTCTATGACTCATCTCAATTTAAGCGAAGTTGTTCCTTATCTGAGTGTTCAAGAACGTAAAGAGTTAAACTATTGAGCCAATATCACTATCGGTTAGATAAAGGTTCTTCAGAAACTGACGGGCAATTCCCATATGTTTAAGAATGTTCGCATAAATGTAGATGTAAGAATAACAAGTGCATGTCGGACCACGCACAATGAAGGGTTCCGTAGTTGGGATGAATTTATCCCAAGAACAAACTTAACATTTTAGTCGAAAAACACGTTCCCTCATACATTCCAACTGCAAATGTAAGTTTGTGCGCACAATATTGAGGGATTTACCGTGTTATTTTAAGACCATAGACTTCTTATAGGTTTTCCTGTAATCTTTAAGTGGTTAAGTTATTTTCTGTACTTAAAAAAAAATAGGCTCAGTAATTTCGGAGTTTGGTTTTCTGGTCAATTTTCAATTTTATTGAATAACTTTAAAAGTATTTATTTTAAAATTATAAAAGAATATAAGTTTTTGATATGTCACACGATACAGTTTGCAAATTTATTTTTTAAGTTTTTAATTTTTCACCCCAAAAGTGAACCTATGTTCCAAATTCTTTTAATTTACGTTCATCATCATCATTCTCCTGCCCTTATCCCAATTGATTTGGGGTCGGCGCAACATGTCCCTTTCTTCCATACTTCTCTATTAGTCGTCACCTCGGTAGTCACTCCCTTTCTAGCCATATCATCTTTCACACAGTCCATCCATCGTTTCTTTGGCCTTCCCCTACTCTTATAGCCATCGACATCCATACTCAAAACTTTCCTTACGACATTTTCCTCATTCCTCCGCATCACATGCCCATACAACAACAACATCAACAACATACAACTGATTTCCGCAAAACTTTTCAGTGCCACTGGTGCAACTTTCAGACTTCCTCTTATGTACTCATTTAAATACAATTTAATTTACGTTACACGTCCGTATTTGGGTCACAGAAATTCATATGTGTACCAAATTTTAACTAAATCGGTCCAGTAGATTCGGAGCAAATTGTCTGTGACAGACGGACAGACAGACAGACACGCAAGGGATCCTATAAAGGTTCCGTTTTTTCCTTTTGAGGTACGGAAGTTTACGTTAAGTTACCACAAACTGCCAAACTTTCTTATTCTATAATGAACTTAATTATCAACATTTTAATGTTTAAAATCACTTGGAGAAATTTGACAGTTTGGTATAACCTGACCTGTACTGGCGACTGTACATAAGTACCTACCAGAATTGGCTAGAAGACCCATTATTAAAAACGTTTCAAAATGTAGGTGAATTAGAGGTATTTTTGATTGAGATTACAATGCAAACGTTTTTATAAACTACGGGAATTTCCTCCCTGTTCACAAAAGTCTTAAGAACTGATAACGAGTTGTCACATAAATTCACATTAAAATGTCATTATTCAGGTTTAATATTGGCTTTATAACTGCCTACCTTTGAAGGAAGTATATACCTACATAATAAAGATTACATCATCAGTGTATGCAACGCCAGCGCACTCCAAAGCCCTTGTGACTCTCGTCTCGACATTTAATATATTCACATTGTATCGAACGTCACAGCTATACGCTGACACTTTGATTCATTCATGGCTCTTTACTTGAAATAATTAGGAACAAGCGATTTTTAATGATGTGACTTCTTATAGCTTAATATTAATATTACCATTTTTTTTTATTTCAGTAGGTATAATTTTTTAGGGTTCCGTACCCGAAGAGTAAAACGGGAACCCTATTACTAAGGCTCCGCCGTCTGTCCGTCTGTCACCAGGCTGTATCTCATGAACCGTGATAGTTAGATAGTTGAAATTTTCACAGATGATGTATTTCTGTTGCCGCTATAGCTATAAATACTAAAAACCTGAATAACATAAATATTTAAGGGGGCCCACATACAACAAACGTGATTTTTTTGCCATTTTAGAGACAATGGTACGAAACCCTTCGTGCGCGAATCAGAGTCGCACTTGGCCGGTTTTTTTATTTTGTGATTATTCCAATTGCATATACATAAAGTACATACTATGATATAGGTACATGTCATTTCTAAAACTTATTTATTTTAGGATTACGCAAGAGTTTTTGTAATCCTATTAATCCTACTAATGATAATATAATTAATTAATATATATTAAATAGACAGAGTGGCGATTAGGTTATCATATTTAATAGTACAGCGGTTATTACAAGTTATAAGTCTGTTAAAATAAACAATTTTACTAAAAATAGAAAACTGAATTTTTCATACAAAATAAATAGCGTAAAAATTATTATGAAATAAACCAGCCTTGATAATATGGCACTAGACAATTCAACAAAAACTTTGTGGTATGGTTACCAAATAATCACAAATTAAGTTTAAGGTTGTTATATACTAAAACAAAAAAAAGGACCCACGGCTAGAATGTTAGTTTTTATTTAATTATTTTATTTGTATATCTTTACAATACTGAATGTAGAATACGTGGTTTCAATTAATGTGATACGCCACACTGTATAGTTATTATGCATATTAATTTTTTATATTTATTAACTAATATGAAAGTTTGTATGGTTGTTATTCAATCACGCAAAAACGGCTCACAGATAGTTTATAAACTGGATTAACACATAAAATTATTTTTATCCCGGTAGTACGTTCCCGTTGGATAATTTCCGACTTCCACGCGGGCGAAGCCGCGAGCAAAAGCTAAGTATTACCTATAATAATTATATAAACTTTGAATCCATCGCAAATTCAGTGAGTTTTCTCAATACCATCCCTTTGTTTGTATTGAAACCTTTCAATTCTGTTTATACAGCGACGTTATGATTTATGTTTTTACTTGGCCCTTTATCTTAGTAGCGTTATTCACATAAAATGATTACTGTTTAAAAGTTGCTAAAGTTGGTTATAAAAGCCGTCCATGAAAAGTTCAGATAAAATTATTCGGCCGCTTGAAAATTAAAATTTGTCGGGGAACGCTCCTCCGAACATTATTTATGTTTTGTTTATTTATAAAAGGAACCAAAGATATAAGTAAGCTACCTACTTTTAAACATACACCTACCTATAGGTAATAGGTACCTACTTATAAAGTCTTATGAGATTTAACTATAAGAATTTAGTGGCGTAATTATTTGATTTAATAATAAAATTATTCTTCGATACAAAAAAAAAGATCAAATAGATCTTTTTTTTGTATCAAAGAATAATTGAACAAAAAAAGTGTTTTTTTTTATTTACTAATAAAGAATTTATCCACATCCTTTGTCTAATTATACTAGCAGTTTAGGGTTATTGTTATCATTCTGATGAATGCCCTCTAGATATAGCCAAGGTAAATACATATTATGCCCATAGATGTATAAAATAAACAACAACAATCTTCCATCCTCTTATAATTTTCCCGATAGAGTTCCATTAGTTGATCACTACCATAGTTAAAACGCAGTTCAAATTGTCATTAATCCATCGATTTATAAAACAAACCACAACAATCTTACATCCTCTTACAATTTTCCCGATAGCGTCCCATTTGTCGATCACTACCATAGTTTAAACGCAGTTCAAATTGTTATTAATCCATAGATTTATAAAACAAACAACAACAATTTTCCATCCTTTTTAAATTTTCCCGATAGCGTCCCATTTGTCGATCACTACCATAGTTTAAAAGCATTTCAAATTGTTATTAATCCATAGATTTATAAAACAAATAACAATTTTATAATCTATTTTAAATTTTCCCGATATTGTTCCATTGGTCCTTCACTACCTTAGTTTAAACGCAGTTCAAATTGTTATTAATAGTAAAAGCATGTCCAAAAGTGCCAACCTAACAGAAACAAAGCGTGACAAAGTTTGCGCGGCACGGCTCCATTTTGTAACCCACTTTACGTTACATTCTAAGTAAAGTGTGTTCTCAACGAAGTGAGAAGAGTTCTCCTCTTATTTACTTGGACATGTTAATAAAGTCAATATTAACTCTTTTATTAAAACCGGCTAAAATAGAGATGAACATTGGTCCAGGGGCCCAAGTCTGCTATTTTTATAAATTCAGTCATTCCAACACGATCCCATTGTCATGCCATTGTCATTTTGCCAAAAGTTCGTAATCTGGTAAATTCATAATGGTCGATCATTGGTCGGTCAATGTTCTCGTAATATAATTGTGTTATTATAATGGCATTGTCGTATTGCCATTATTATAAAACCCATTAGTAGAAATGTCATTATGTACGAGATTACCAATATATGCAATTTCTTTCAATGTAGTGTCAGTGGCTGACCATTGGAAAGTCATAATGACGCCATTATAATATTAGATTACCAAACTTGTCAAAATCAACAATTATGAAATCAATGATCGACCATTCTGACACTATTGTAATAGCAGACTTGAGGCCCTGCTCCAGCGGGCCGAGCACGGGCGTGTCCAAGACGTTTGTGACAAGACATGATAAATTATGTCATGTCAATTTGTACTAGCATTTTATGACAAAACAGTTTTATCGCTCAAACTGTGATAAAATGTGTGACTAAAGTCATGTCACAGTAGGCCGTTCTCGCCCCGCAGACAAAGATAATAATTATCACGGACTTTTTAATTATGTAGATAAGTGATGGGTCATGAAGGGATGCCACCTTTATTAGTATTCTGTCCGTCACCCAGAAATCAAATCAAAAAGTTTAATGCTCATTTTCAATTTCATGGCATACGTCTCGTAAGCGTTAAATCTGTACACAGCAATTCTAATGATGATGATTCTATTCTACTTTGTTTTTTTATTTTATTTTATTGTTTTTGTTTTTTATGTTCTTATGAGTGTGTTTTAGTTTAAATTTGTGATCTCCTGTGTTGAGTGCCAATATTTTTTTTTCCTTTCTTTCTTTCTTTATAATGTAATCCCCGGACAAAGGCCTTTACAAGGAGCTTCTATGTTAGGTATGTCTAATGTATTTACTACAAAAATCACAAGAAGTTCTATTACCTGTACAACAACTGGAATACAGGTTACTGGAACACTAAAATGTGTCGTACAGATAAAGAGCCGAATCAACTAAGAATAATTAATAACCCTTTTACGGACTTCATAATTACTCCATATTGCAAGCGGATAAAAGCCTTCTGAAGTCCAGTTTTTTATTTTGTTAAAAGTGCAATTTCCCTCGATGCTTTCGGAACTTGCAGAATGTTCAAACAAAAGAAGCAATAGGGCACCAACGCTCATTACTATGCTTGAACATTTGCATAGGAGAAATATGTATCTAATGAAGAATTTTCTGCAAACGTATGAATGCCGAGTCAAAGAGGTTTTATTAAAAAAGAGATGAATTGGATAGTCAAGACACTAGTTGTCGAGGGTGGATGGAAGTCAGACTGTCACCCTCTCTATTGCGTTGAGATTCATATGTTACATGAGGATGTTTTATGAAAACCTACGCGCTGTTATTGGAACGGTTTTCTAATTACGGAAAGTGTACTTGCTTAGCTTAATTTAGCTGTAGCGTCGTAATTCAGGCTGAAGTCACATTCTTATTTAATAATGCTTTCAATTCACTTAACGTATCCATAAAAGCACGCTGCACTGGTACGTAAAGTGCACGCTGTATGCAAGACCGCTAGATTGTCACCGTATAAAGTGCAACCTTGAAAAATTTCTTTGTACCTTGAAAAGTGGAGCTAATTTTCGCTTCATTATACGTTAAGGCATTTACCCAAACCCACAAGCGAGTTTGGAAATTCATAGAGTAAACCGTTTTTGTCTTAATTAGTTGTGGAGTAGTTTCAGCCTTGTGAAATGTTCAAGTCGAGCAATATCTATGTGGGAGCTTAATTGAATAAATACCAATATTGTTAAGTAATAACGGTGTATATTGAAGGAGAATACGACGGGTTTTTTTTTTCAATAATCCGAGTTACCCATCATTCGCAAAATCTCCAAACTGACAAGCGTTATACTTATAAACTGGGCGAATGGGCATGTGTAAACTATGTGCCTGTACCTAGTACCATTTGACCGTTATTTGAGAAAGGTTTTTCAATATCTCACTAAGCGAGTCTAGAGTTTCATACAAAAGAAGTCGCACAACAGGTCGTACTTTATAAAATACCTATAAATATTCCCGAAGACTTGCCCTTTGAAGACCAAGCCCTTACAAGAACAAGAGGATTTGGTTTGTAACCAAACACTCGCGCGCCGGCGCTCGGTCCGTGATTTGCAGAACACCTTCAATGGCTCGTTAGCACCAAACACGGTCTAGTTTACGTCGGTAATTCTAACCAATCGTTTGATAACTCCCTGAAACCAATCCAAAGATTACAAACTTTTACGTATTCTTTGGAATTAGTTTTTGAAGTCATCAGATTGATTTCGAGGTAAGTCGATTCTTAATCACTGAAAATATTTGTCTGGTATAAAGTTACTACTCTCATCATTTCTGTGGGCTACGAAATAATGGAGGTTGATAAATCTAACTTTATCACTTAAACGGAGTCTGACCCGCCGCGTCGGTAACCCGCTGCTAAACGCCAACGATCAAACGTAATTTATTTCTTTCACCGAGTTGACTCGACCTTATTTATTACAACCGATTTTACTTATTTTCCGTGACCAAAGTTTATTGTAACAAATGCCATTATTTTTCTATTGGCTTATACTCTAATCTTATCAACACACAACTTACCACGATTTTGCTTTACCAGTTCATTTCGCCATGAGAAAAATTGATCTATGCCTCAAAGAAGTTTATCTCAATACATACTACCAAAAACTTCCAGAAGGAACCCTACACTATTTTATAAGTACTAGAAAAAAATCAGAGGATCTAAAACACCAGTAATTTTCACCGTTACTCAGATAATAAACGGGAGGTTATTGCCCGCGGTTGGACCACTTTATATGCTTTTAAGAGTAACACTAACAAAGAAGATGAGGAAAATTAAATTTTACATATCATGCTCAGCATGGGGCAGTGCGGGCAAGAACTCACTAATTAAAGTAGAACGAGCTCAGCGTGCTCTGCTAAAAGTTGCCTATAGACGACCTTACCGGTACCCTACGAATAAACTCTACACTGAAGTGGGAGTTCTTAGGGTGAGACAGCTTTGCATACTGTCTGTCGAGTCCGCGTATCACTGGTCAGTTTTCCTCACTCGTCAGTTTATTTAATTATATTATATTTGTATGTTTGTTTATTTGTATTTCATATTAGATTTCAGTTATAAGATGTTAGAAGTTAAATATATTTTTAAAATGTTGTTATTTTAAAAATATAACTTCAGGTTTGATCTTTACAACCGGGGATCGCGGAAGTCGCACTTGATTCCAAGATTTTGGACGTAACGTATCGGGTGTAGGAACAGCTGTACCTGTGTTGTATGTACATGGGTCGATCCATCAGGTTAAGCTACGCTTGCCGGGGTTGGTCCGTGAATGGGTGACCATCTTTACATACCGAGACTCCTCCGTGATCCTTCAGATCCTTCACAGATATCCTATGCAGACCAGAAGACCTAATCAGCTTCTGGAGGGAGGTGGGCTGGTTGGAATAAACCACTGACGGCCGCCATGGCCCACGCACAATGGTCCACATGAAGGACTAAGTGCGGAAACCATACCCCCTAACATAGAACATAGACTACTCCGTGCCTCGGAAAGCACGTCATCCCGGCTGTGATTCGAGGATCTTTGATAGTCGTTACGGGTTTTTATAAACCCGAAAGTCTGACATCCAGTCATAACAAGAGGTATCGTATTTCCTGGTTACTGGGTTGTGGAGGTCAGATAGGCAGTCATCATTCATCATCATTTCAGCCGAAAGACGGACGTCTTTCGGCTTAATAGGCCTCCCCCAACGTTTGCGGGGGATTGCCATAATCGCCACGCTTGGCAGGCGGGTTGGCGATCGCAGTATGGTGTTAAAATGCATAGAGAACGCTGCTGCCCATGTCTCATCTCTAGTAAGTCCCTTAGTCGCCTTTTACGACACCCACAGGAAGTAAAAGGATGGTGCTCTTCTTTACGTACAGGCACGGATAGGCAGTAGCTCCATATTAAATACTGGTATTCAGCTGCATCAGGTTAGACAGGAAGCCGACCCCAACATAGTTAGAAAAAGACTAGGTAGGTTGATTGTGTAGGAACAGCTGTCAAATCGTGTTGTCATTCATTCTTAGTTCGGGCCTCGAACTATTCATATGTCCATAAATGATACGGAGTAGGAAACGCGGGTAACTTCGGCCGATACTACGGATTTTGTGTATAGGTAGTAGACCCCTGGACATAATGTAGATGCAGATAATATTCGTACGATGTAATGATGTACCAGCAATACGTATTTAGTTGGTGAACCTGCGGGCTCGTTATCTAAACTCAGATTGGGATGAATATTAGTTTCTATTATTGTTTTGTGAATCCGACCTACGATAGCAACTGCAGACGGGATACTAATTTATGGATTTGTTATTCATGTTTTTTCAGGGAAGGTCGTTGGCAAAATTAGTAACTACCAGTTTCTATCTCTATAGAAAATGATTTATGATTTTCTAGTAGGTACACGCCGTTCGTTAAATAGTAATTGTACATAGGATCGAAGCACATCAAAGGCTTATGATGTAACATGTAATATAATACTTAACTTCGCATTCCAACGAAAGTAATTTCCATACAGAATACATAACTTGTACCTTGTCTAAAATAAACAGTCTTATTTATTTCGTCACACTTTTGTATATTGATTTTCAGTCCTCTCCGGCATTTTTCAATTTTGGACTTCCTTCCACGTCACAATTCCGCATCCCCTCTGATTTAAGTGAAGTGTCTCCGACACGGTTATCTCCCCTTTTCTACTTCAGAATATTTGTTTCTGATATTATATTATTAAGCTTTATACGCCCAAGGATTTCGATGAGTCAATATCATTGAGTTAGAACTTTTAACAAGAAAGAACTCTGTAATTTTGTTGGAGATTTTTTATTGTTTTGTTTTACACGTGCCCATCACGTTTTTATGTTTGAAACCACGCGTGTGATAGTGTGTGTATTATGGGTACACCCTCTCGTGGGACATACTTTTTTTATTTTGTGTGTACCAGACCAGCGAAAGGCAATGTTGACAGAGCCGTGACCTTACTCTGCAATACGTTTATTTAAATCTACTAGGAACACGGGACGGTCGAACAAAATAAAAATGCAAATTAGATAAATTCAATTTCGTTTAGATACTTATTTATATTTAAACTAAATCCTCGGTATAAAACGGCCTTTAGTAGGATTATGAGAGTGTAGTGACAATTTTTGAGGTCAGTTACAGTTTTAATTGAATTGTCAGTTCTTTGCATAACCCGATAGTTTCTGCTGGAGAGCTTGGCATGGCGCCAGGACAATCACGTGTTCTGTGATTGTGTTCACTTTCCACTCTCAGCAGACTCAGCTAATTTTCAACTTTGAAAAAGGTAGTGTACCTACTACCTATTACAGGGTTTACCAACGGTAGGCAGCATTTTTTTTTGGGTGCCACAAACTCTTTCAAAATAAAATTCTACCAGAGGCGAATCTTAACTTTTGGTTACGTCCTTTTGATTTCAGCTGTCTTGCTGCTTTTTTCTTTTCTTTTTTTTTTAACCTGTCGTTATTTTTTTCATGAAATGCTGCTCGCATACCTAACCAGTAACAACCAGAGATGATGTAGATAATAAATGATCTAAGATGGCGATGCCTCTTGCAACAATAATTACCTTATTTTCGGTAGAAAGCTACGAGTATTCGTTAAACTATAAATAATCAATGATTTGACAGATTCTGTAATATGTATGTATATTATTTTGCACAAACCATTTCGTCATTTCCGAGCTCGGGATACTTATTGCACGAGTAGCCTGCTGAACATCCAATAGGCATGAAAAAAATGTTAAAGATCGTGAACATTTATTGGATGGGCCATCACCCCCTTTTTTAACCAATTGGATGTCGTTTATTCTTATGGGGTTTAGGTATCGTAACCCCATGAACCTTTTAAATCGACCGCTGACGGTCGATTTAAAAGGTTCATGGGGTTACACGTTAAATTCGATCTGGGTTTCGATTTTTTATTGATATTCAGGTAATATATTACTCATGTTGTCTCAGCCTATGCTTAACCGTGTTCATGCTTACTGTATTACTTGGATACTACTTGAACTATTTACTTACCACTTGGTTACTTAAACACTAATTTTCTATCAGTAACTGGGTTGTGGAGTTCAGATAGGCAATCGCTCCATGTAAAATACTGGTACTCAGCTGCATCCGGTGAGACTGGAAGCCAGGCCCAACATAAGTTGGGAAAAGGCTGGGCAGATTGTTTTTTTCTTTCACATTGATTTGTAGTAGAAGCATAAAAACAGCTGGTCAAGGCGCTTTTTCTTGTCATCATCATCATTTCAGCCGAAAGACGCCCACTACTGGACATCGGCCTCCCCCAAAAGAGCCACGCTTGGCTGACGGGTTGGCGATCGCATTATGGTGTTAAAATGCATAGAGAACGCTGCTGCCCATTCTCTAGTAAGTCTCTTAGTCGCCTTTTACGACACCCGCGGGAAGAAATAGGATGGTTTTTTACGTCCGGCACCACACAGACACATCTCTTTCTTGTACAGATTTCTAATTAGGTAAAATAAGGACCTGTAGTCACGAGTGCTATTCGTTTGATGAAGATTGAATACACAGCAATGAACAGCTACCAACAATTAGGTCTGCAATTGTATTCTAAAATAATAGTGTTATGAATTCTAAAATAATAGTGTTAATTATGTGGATGCAACTGCTGACTGCTCATTCAGGTGCTAGTGTGGGAGTATAATGGGGCATAAAACTCACTGTAAACAAATTTTAATATTACTTCACTCAACATTTTCAAGTTGAACAAAAAGAAAAAAGAAGAACAATTTAAAAACTAAAAACAAAGAACCGTTTCTCTATTCATAAAGTTTTTAGTATTTCTGCTTTGTATAAAATTCTGTTGAGTTCGATCATAATGTTGCTGTACAACACGTCATACTTTAGATACACCTTCGGAACAAAAAAAACCTTACGAGAAAGTAGAAACGGATAAATGTGGAACTGGAATGAAACTAGAGATATTTGAATAGTTGTATCTACAAATAAGCAGTGTAGTGAATAAGCTCGATCAATAATTCTCGATGGGTAATACATTTTCAATCCGTATTCATAAATCTGTGTCCCGGAGCTTGTGAGACTTAATAATGTCCGAGGCATGCGGCGGATACCTTCAGTCGAAAGAGTTGGAGAACCGCCAGTGCACTCAGGTGGAAACTGAGCCTCACTTGCTGTCCTAATAATAAATGGATCTATCTACTACACTTGCGAGGTTTTAGTACAATCGGATTTACGTGTTATTCGTGCTTCATGTTTAGGTTTATTAATCTTGTGGATAATAATAATCTTGTGGCTAATAGGGAACGTCTTCATTTGTCTTCCCACGCGCATATTCTATCGCACGTGTCTTGTTTTCGCGTTTCGGTCTGGATCTTCAATCTTTCACTATTGGGTGAATCTCTATTATTTTAAATGCTGTTCTTTACTCCCCTGTCGCACCAGACCATATTTAATATAATGTAATATTAATATTATCGATTGTTTTGTAATAATTTGATAATAATTAATAATTTGTAATGTGGTGTTTTTATATGGGTAGGTACGTCAGAATTAAAAATGATTTTTATTTGATTTGATTTACGCCCCTGTCGCTCCAGACCATATTTAAAAAAAAAATCTCTAATTGTTCTGAAGGAATTTTTAATAATTTTTCATTCAAATCATACATTATTCACCGTCGTAAATAAGTATAAACTTTTATGTTACAGAGATAAGCAGTCATAGGTACTGTTAAATAATTTATGTAATTTCCCATTGACTGCACTTCTATAAATATTCTTAGCAAAGTTTATTGATACAACGAAGTAATAGCTCCACGGAGAAGTTGTAGAGGGGCGTGTACCAATAATGTTTGAAACACAATTCAAATTTATTACCAGCTTCAAACGGCCAACGAAAACATTGTGAGGAAGTTCGCAGCAGTAAAGACTTTACGCCAATACTGTCTTTAAATTAATAGCAAATAGTTCATGACTTGTAAGAGGGCTGAGTGCTGTCGACCGACAAAATAAACTTTTGTTTAGTATCAACTGTCTCGGTCTGTCAACTAAAACTCGGTTACTAAAAGTCACTGATCGAAAAATCTACACGTAGTTATGCCTAAGGCCCATTGTACACACACGTTTTTCTTGCTGTGAAAAACTACGATTTATTCGCCGTGTAGGCACGGTCGTCAGTGTTGTATAGAAGCTATGGAAGCTTGTACACAGACACGTTTTTTTTACGATGCGGTTTATACACCGTACCGTAAAGAAACCGTGTCGTGTACAAAGGGCCTTTTGCTAGCTATTGTGATTAGTTGACCAAACTAACATCGACCAAAGATTTCACTTGACACGGACTTTGACAACATGCACGGTCATCAGTGTTGTATGGATCACTATGGAAGCTTGTTCACAGACATGTTTAATCTACGGCGCGGTTTATACACCATACCATAAAAAAATCGTGTCGTGTACAAAGGTCCTTTTGCTAGCAATTGTGATTAGTTGAGCGAACTAACATCGACCATTTCACTTGACACGGGCTTTGACAACTAATAAAACTGATTACTGCTTTTCAGGAACCGTCAATTCTAATGCCTTAACGCTAAAGCTTAATCAGGGACAAAAAGATATACCTACGACAATCATTTACGTTTGTAAGATCACAAGGGGACATTAAGTAATTAAGCCTCGTCGATCCATTAGAACAAGTATCAATCTACGTCATGAAAGACATAATAATGGAAGGTTGGAGATTCGCCAGTGCGCTCAGACGGAAATATTCCAAATTGTTTACATGGCTAATAATATAAATGAGGGTACTTATTGTATTTTGAGTGGGCTGGTTAGCTTCATAGTAGATTTTGCAAAGTGGGTTAACCCTAGCAGGTAAACAAGTTGTATAGTGCAATTATTTTGTGAAAAATTCTTGGAGATTATGGTCAATATCATTTTCACGTTAATACTGTCCTATGCTGTACATTCAAAAATCACACAACAAAAACTATTTAGTCTGCTTCGCTATTTAGTGCGTTCACGGTCTTAATCACAGAAATAGGAAACACCGACTTCATCAAGTTTTTCATATATTATTGAACATATTTTCAGAAATAAATATCATTTATTTATTCATCATTTAAATATCATTATTTTAAAAGTGAACAACAATTACAGCAGCTTTCATCGCAAAATAGTGAATGACTAGTCAGTCGTTCACTTCAGATATTCAATTCTTGCTTTGTTTTCATTATTTTGTTATTATTACTTTAATTTATTTCTTACTTATAATTTGTTTGTAAATTTTAACACTGTCACACAAATACACACATATATAACTCATACGATACGTCCTTACTCAACACCCACACCGCATACATACTACTCCACTACCAGAAACTTAAAAATAATACTCCAGCCTTACGAAAAACTTTTGCCCCTCACCTTTATTATTAAAAATGCTTGACAATACCGTCGCACTAATGGATAACATTGACCTAACTTCTGTAACAGAATCGTACTCTTTTAGTCCAGAGCAGGCACAACTTTACATCAGCCACCCACAAAATTACCTAAAAATTTTCACACAGAACATAAGATCAATAAACCATAATTGTTTAAGCTTAAGTACAAACGATTATTCATAGAATTCCTATAGATTGTGACATTATAGTTTTAACAGAATGCTGGCTCTCGTGTTCCAGTAACACGAACATCCCCTATTTAGATAACTATACAATGTATCGTACCACAGAACATTTAAACCAGAGCGATGGTGTCGTGGTTTATGTCAAAACTGACCTTAACTGTAATTGCACAGAATTATCTTTGAATAATTGCGCCACCGGGTTGGTGTTGGAGGTGGAATTAGATATAGCCATACTTTGCATCTATCGATCACCGTCAAATACAAACACTAACACATTAATTACTTCTACTCTTAACGACATATTACCCACTTTCTCTAAATTTAAATCAATTGTTCTTACTGGCAATATTAATCTAGATATAAAACCACATTCTCTTGACTTGTGCTCTGAAGAATACCTTAATATTTTGGCTTTTCACGGTTTTCTTCCCGCTCATACCTTACCTACCAGAGGTCCCAACTGCCTTGATCATATCATATTAAAAACCAAAATTTCAACGATCTCACTTGTTTTCAATACCACAACAATTGACCACTACTCATCGCTACTGGGCATGTATGTTAAAAAAATCTAAACATAATTCTGTCGCTACCTTTACAAAGGTAGACTTTGTTAAACTTGACAAATCAATGGAAGAAATGGACCTGACGCCCATCTACTCCATAACTGATGCTAATATTGCTACAGATGGTCTGGTAAATGTTCTGAGTGGAGCTATTTCCGAGAGCACTGCGGTATCTAAACCACCAGCTAGGAAAAAAATTATAAAACCATGGATCACGCCTGGGCTACTACGTTGTATGAAACACAGGGATTTGCTACACAAGAAAGTTAAATTATCGCCTGGTAATACTGCTCTCGAAAGTAGCTACAAAAGATACAGAAACTTTTGTAATAAAATTTTAAAGAAAATTAAAAGACAGTTTGATAGTGCTCAATAAGGCTGGTAATAATCCAAAAGTTCTCTGGGAAACTATAAAAAGAATCACAAACACTCTAAAAACACGAAATTTATCCTCACACCTACTAGCACACGACACACCTACTCAATCCTGTAACATAGTAAATAGTTTTTATGTGGAAATAGGTAAGAACCTCGCTGACAAAATTACACACCCGCGCCTTGCCACAGCCAACCATACCACAAAGCACCAATTCGTTATAATCATTCGTTCTAGATGAAAAAGACCCGGTCGAGATTATATCTGTGATTAACTCTCTCAGGACTAATGCAGCCACCGGATGTGATAGCACATACACCTTCCATATTAAAAAGATATTCATCCACTTTAGCTCCTGTACTAAATTACATCTTTAACCTCTGTTTCCAGACTGCGACTTTTCCAACTTCATTCAAAAAGGCGATCATACATCCAATCTTCAAGGGTGGGGACAAAAAGTCCGTTAATAATTACCGACCCATCGCGGTTCTTACTACCTTATCGAAGGTTCTCGAGCGACTGATTAACAAGAGACTAGTCCTATCTCTCCCCAGCAATTCGGTTTTAGAAAGACCAAAGTACTACTGATGCCGTACAGGAGTTAACAGGGTATATTGTGAATAAACTTAACGCCCACAAAAAAGTTCTCACCATATTGCTTGATTTGGCTAAAGCCTTTGATACCATTCCGACTTCAACACTTCTAAATAAACTCGAAAAATTAGGTATCAGGGGCCTACAGTTACAGTTCTTTCACAGTTATCTTCAAATCGAACACAGTCGGTCAAAATAGGTCATCACACAAGTGATAATCTTCCAATTTGTTATGGTGTGCCACAAGGCAGTATCCTTGGGCCGACCTTGTTTCTTGCTTTTATTAATGACCTTTGTAATTAACACATCACTAATGCTAACATTGTGTCATTCGCAGATGATACTGCACTTACTTTTTCAGCCAACTCATGGTCAGAGCTTCAGACCTCAGCACAAAATGGCTTCAATTCTGCAAATGAATGGCTACTTTCTCATACTCTCACATTAAATACATCAAAGACAAAGTTTATAAACTTTTCTACTTCACCTAAGTCAGAGCCCGAAATTCCAATTGTCATAAAAGCTCACTCCTGCCGCACAGATTACCAGGCATGTCTGCCCTGTCAGTGTCCTCTTATTACACGCGTTGACAATATAAAATATCTGGGCATAACATTAGATCAATTTCTTAACTTCAAAACTCACATCAATCTTCTTGCAAGCAGGGTTTGAAAACTTATTTATGTTTTTAAACATCTAAGACACGTCGCGGCGTCAGCTGTAATACGTAAGTACTGTCTAATATGCTTTATGCCAATCTATTGTGACGTATGGTATTACATGTTGGGGCGGCGCCGCTAAGACGACAGTGAAACAGCTGGAAACGGCCCACAGAGCAGTATTGAAGGTAGCCACATTTAAACCGATTATGTACCCAACAACAACCCTCTACAAAGATTGGAATATCCTTAACGTTAGACAACACTTTGTCTTGCAGACCATTCTTCTACAACACCGAATAACGCCTTTAATTACAGTCACGAAACGTCGGAAAGATATGGTCTGTACTGTCCCAGCACCGTACTATAGATTCACCAAACGATTTTTTTTTTACCTTGGTCCATATTTGTACAATAAAATAAACGCAAACTTACAGATTTATAGCCTACCATATTCCAAATGCAAAACTGCCATCCGTTCGTTTCTTCTTTTCAAAACCTATGATGACACTGAGGATCTCTTAAAAACACTCTCATAACTTCTCGTTCTTGGCACAACATAACCGTTTAATAGCCCAATAGTAATTTCTCAAACACATACATACATACCCACACCCCCACGCGCCTAGAAACCCGCACTCACACACACGCAGTACACAAACAACAAACACTCACACATACTGAATCACGTCTCACTTAAAACATTCTCTTTTTTACTATGATTTTATAATTTTTTTCCTTTTCTTTCCGTATTTGTAACCAATTACAGTATTAAACTTTATTAGTATTATTCTAGTTAACAACATTGATAACAATGTACCTATGTAATTTAACTAATGACTTGATTTAGGAGTCAACACGTAGCATTATTTTGAAGATCTTTATCGAGGGAGGCAAACTGTCTCTCCTTAATACAGGTTGCTTTGCTACCTAGCTAGGAGAACAGCAGTTCACCCCTACAGATATTTGTTATTTTAACTACTTCGCTTACTATTATTAAGCTTTAATATGTACGTACTACAAATACCTTTTATGCAATAAATAAATATTTATTTGATTATTATTTATTATTTATCACATACCTATAACAGCCGACGAATCGAATATCACCCTCTTTAAAACGTAATCTAATACCTAAACAGTTAATGTGGATTGAAATAGATCACAATGTACAGTTTCTTGGTTCTCATGCCATAAGCTTCGCATTGACATTGACCTGTATACTGAGGAAAATGGTCTTTATCGCTGTAGGTAGCTTGGCATAGGCATTTCACTATTATCACTAACTGATTTACTTCACTTTTCGAGTCTGTCCAAAGTGTTCAAACATTTTCCGAAGCATTTTCCCGAGCGGTGCGCTCTATTTCTCGGTGGTGCTGTAAGTGTCTGGGTAAGGGATTAAATCAGGCTTCTAAGTGATGTTATGACAACAACATTTCTCTCTGAAAATATCGTCTGCTCATCTCCATGTAGATAGTAGGAAAATCCGACCATAACATTAACGAAAACACTAAAGAATAGCTAAACTTTCCACGCTGAGCTATAATCCCGGAAAAATCATCGGATTCGACTGGGGTGCGCAAATGGATTAAAAAACTGATGTAATAAAGAACCGTATATCTGTACAGTTCTCCATAAACAAAGATAGCAAATGATTGTTGGAGAACAATTCAGTTCTCTCATAGCAAAAATAATAACCTCAAATGTTGGACAAAATTTATTTCTTTGTTTGTCTGCACTTTATCTGTTAATGCCGTGAGTTCTTTTTCAGATTTTCGGTTTGTATAAGTTTGTTTTTATCTATTTTTACTACTTCTTATTTATCGCACTAGTACTAGTTACAATGTTATGTTATACTTTGTCTAAACTTAATAAAAAATCTCGCGTTTATATTAAATATCACCTAGTTTCACAGACATAAACGAACAAAATATAGTGAAACTACATCAAATATTTAAATATGTAGGTATTTACTTCCTCTGAGGAACTGTAGGTAAAGAGGAGCAACCCTCTGTTGAATTATTTTTTAAAAGAACTAGTTCGCTTCGGAACTTTTTCGATTGTAAAATTTTCAACTTGCTGTAAAGGCAAATACTGTTTTGTTTTTCTTTGCCTTTTATCGTGCATAATTCGCGTTTTACAAGAGATATTGATGAGCTCTTTTGCTACAGATCGTATCATGATATTAAGTATAGATTCTGATAATATAAATAAGTGAACTAATTCAAATGGAATCCGAGAAACGTAATTTAAACAGATATTACACAAACTGGGTAAACTTTCTTAAATGTAACATTTGTCATTTGCATGAGAAAAACTTTTGTATTTCGTATCAAGACGAGCCTATTTATATACTTATATTCACAACTACGATACAATAAAAAAAAAAGTTAGATTTAATTGGCACAGAACTTTAGCTAATTGAAATATTTAGTACGTTAAACTTTTTTGTAACAACCTCCTTTAAATGAATCTCGAATTTCCCCCGAATCCTTTATTAAAGTTAAGTGGAATATTCCTTTGAGTGAAAATAAAAACGTAATAAATTTGATTAAATATTAATCTCTAATACTTTTAAGCGTTCTCGAAGCGGGATTTTTAACAGTGTTATCCCTTGTCAAAATTTGCTGCCACCGCCGCGTGGGGTGACCCTCGTTCCTTATTTGTTTAGGATGATCATTTAACTATGTAGTTCCAAACTATGAGTAGGTACAGCTTCGAAATGGAATCATTGAGTGTTAAACTGCTAATGCCTGTTATACATCGTGATACTGTTTGGGTAATTGAATTATTTGAGGAGAAATTCTAACAGGTCCTAAGTGCTGTTTTGTGATTTTGTGTGTATTACTCTATCCATATAAATATTAAATGAATACGGGTATCTAGGTATATTTATACGAATAATAAAAAGAGGTTCAAATGTGTTCGTTTGTATGTAGTGGATGGTGATCTCCGGAACTAATGATCCAATTCTGTTCCGGGTCTGGCTGTTTGTGTATGTGAGTTCAAATGTTTGTAAATGCACCCACGATACAGGAGAAATTCCTAGTGTGGGGCAACGTTACGGCAACCCCCCCCCCCCCCTTTGGAGGAGGCCTATGTCCAGCAGTGGACGTCTTTCGACTGAAATGATGATGATATTAGCCGAGCTAACACAGTTTTTGTCTAGCAAGTCGAAAAGAAGCAATAACCTAACAAAAAGTACTAGGCTTGCATGCATTCACGATAGTATTTCAATCAATAGTATTATGCGACTAATAGGATTTGGATGAAATTTGGCACACAGATAGTTCATAACCTGGAATTACCGACCACCACGCGGGTGAAGCCGCTGACAAAAACTAGTTATTAATAATGTAATAACGTTTCTGACGGTATTAACGGTTGAAATACAATATGTAATTCCAGGCGTATAATACTAATCTGTCAGGGTTGCGAGTTTGTCCGAAAGGGATATCGGGGCCCTGGCACACAGGCATCTGAACGAACACGGGTGGGTTTTAGCCAGTAAATGTCTGACACGCCCGCTCCGCCCAGAGCGGGATGATACATTTGATAATTACCCACCCAAAAAAAAAGGCATGTACTAATGGACACAATCGTGCCAGTATGATGCCGCAGGCAGGCTCGCACACTGAACATAATGTGAACTTATGCGTCTTATGAATGTACCGGCTTACATATTGATAGTAAACTGCTTACCTATATAACAAATTATTTAACTAATTATTCTACTTTTGTTATCTGTCTGACTAACCCATGTGAGTTCAACTATTTTCCCTAATATTATTAATTTTCCACGGCAGCCACTGTTACTAACAAATCTAATATTGCGTAATGATCACTAAAATGAGACGCCATTGTTGTAAACATATCACCCCTAGAGCATTGAACCTCAAACAACCAGTAAATTAAAATTACAATTCCACCGTATGTGTACTTTCCTTATTAGATCGAGTTATTCCTATGTGACTTGACTGGTAGGTCAACCACAGCACTGACCTTTGGTGATATGCTCCCAACCTAAGAATGTACCCTCCAACGTAGCTTATAGGTAGGACATTCACGATCGACGTAAAACCATTAGTATAGTCAGTGCAATGCAACTCATATCTCGGTAAGGTCTAGATATAATTTAGAATGATTATCGAGAGTTATAACAAACTCACGGTACTAATTCTAATTTATACTTTAAAACAATGAAATAAAAGTTACATTGCAATGACTTACGAATGGTTTTACGTCATTCAAAGATCGTGAATGCGCTGCTTTAGCGGATGGTACCGACTGCGTAGGGATGTGCCCCCTGCAAGTTCCGTCCCCGATTCGCTTGTAACGTGACCATGATTAAGCTGTGCGTGTTCTTGTCCGCAGTTCGCCAGGAGAACGAGCGCATGATGCACGACGTCCTCCAGGCGGGAGTCTTAAATCGCACCCAGTCGTCGGCGTTGCGCTGACGCCGCGCTACTCGCCGCGGCCACGCCTCGATAACGTGCGGCCGGCCGCCGCGCCACCGGAGGAGCCTGCAGAGCCGGATCCGGAGCCATCGAGCACAAGCGAGCCGCCGGAACCGGCCGCGCTCCGCCAGCCGGTGAGCGCCGGTCCGGGCCCCACGTGAGCCATTCCCAACGGCCTGCTCCGGTCTCGCCCGGCGCCCGCGCCTACCTCGCACATGTGACGCACTGACTGCTAGGCGCACCACGGCTGTGACGCACCGGTATGTGAACTGAGAGAATAGTCATAGATAAGTTACTCATTCGCGAATTGAACATATGAGAGTGACGAAATGGACGTGTAGGTAGCCAATGTGAAATTGTGAACCAATAGTAAAGAATGAAAATGTTATTGTTGAAACGTATCGGATAGGATGTAAAAGACAGGAAGTCAATAATCCACGATAGTTATTAAATATGCAATTGTCTATGTTAAGACTACATTATGTGGAATTAAAGGAAGAAATATAATTTGCAATTCAACTTCAACCTGTATTTGCCCAATTAAATATGAATGAATAAATTATAAATCTTAGATCATGAATTAATATGTGCCTCTGAGCTGTGAAAGAGGCTGCGGTTAGAATGTTGAATGTTTATAGATTTGATAGCATTACTGTATAATGCGAAACATAACATAATAATAAAAGTACCAACTTCAAACGGGAACAAGCATCAATACAATAAGGACAAGTTAGATTTCTTTCTTTATTTGAATAAAATTATTAATTAATGTTAATATTTGGTGGTGTGGAAATAGTGCCATTATATGCACAATGAAGTAATTTAAAGACCACATGTATAGATAACTCCTCTAGCTATCAAACCTGATGATGAATTTAATAGGCACCTCTATTGATGTATAACGGGTGTAAAAAGACGCTTAACGAATCCGAGAGTCACTTGTTCTTCCTGTCATTATTGTGACCACAGAGTTAGTTAGAGTAAGCTAGATACCATAAGCCGGCCAAGCGTGCTCCGAATTATTGCGACAAGTCAACGCACGTCAACTCCTGACGAAGTCTATTAGCTCACAGACGCGCTTAGCCATTGAAATGATTCTGTTACGTGTTACGTTGAGCACATCATTAAATGGCTGGGATGACGTCATCGTAGGTATAAAAAAGATGACACGCTCTGTTTTCATACTATCTAATGAACATGCGGTATCTAGCCTAGGTACTCTAAATCTGTGATTGTGACTATACCTGGGAACCTTGTTGCGGAGATATTGAAAGTCAAAGTTCCGACTTTTTCTGAAGTTGTTTTACGAAAATCAGTTTTAAATATTATAACTTAATCTTAAAAACCCCCACGACCCCTGTACCGTTGGATGCACCCATAAGCACAATGTTCTGCGTGCGTTACATTGAGGGCTACCGTAAACAGCGATTTTTCTTGCCAAATATAAAAGTCGTTTCCCAGCAATTATTTTTGTGCAATGTTACCTAAAAATGCGTAGTTGATAGCTAAGTGATGGATCTTTTTACACCCTGTATATTACAAAAAAAAAGCCTATAATTTAATCAATGAGCACAATTTAGTATTATTTTATTAATCACAGTACAACACACTAATGAATCTAATATTCTTACTGGTTACCATACAAGTTTGTATTTCACTAAGTGAGTCATAACTGAGCTTGAGCACAATAATAATTTTGAGTTAGTAATTTTAATATTGAACGCCTTGTTCAAGAGCTTTCGAAACTGCGCTTAAAATAATAAAAAATCTGTTAAAAAAATAAGAGCTTTTTGTATAGTAGTTGTTGTAGTATTATTCTTACGAGAAGAACGTTCTTGGATGTAAAATAGAGCTGCAAATATCAGTGTCGTTCGCTCCGATGGATCTGTCGTACAATCAGTGACCTGCATTATCTGACCCCTCTTACAAAGAAGAATAATGGAAGAGTGGTCAGGTTATGCTGGTCATTGACTGTACCTATATACAAGGTCAAATTAAATTAGCTAGCGAAACTCCGCAGACGTGAATATATCATGTATCGATATCTAAACACGACAAAATAAAATTAAAAAGATTTGATGATTTTTTTTACCGTCAACGGTCACTGTTAGTTTTATTACTTGAAGTATGAGCAGAGAAAATCAGTTTCTTTTTTTTTTGTTTTATCGTATTTATATATCGATACCCTGTTTATATGTTATCTTCACAGGCGTGATGCCTGTGAAGATAACATATAAACAAATACAGATTTTTGTTCTAATATTTCATCAAGTGACTACATTACCTTTAACCTACCTCCGGTTGAAGACCTTAAAAAAAATCATCAAGTTAATTTAATTTTTGTTTTATCGTGTTTAGATATCGATAAATTCATCACGTCTGGATGATTACACAAAAAAAATACAGATTTTTGAACTGATCTTTCAAGTGACTAAATTACCTGCGATTGAAGACCTCATCGATTTTTTTTTTTTATCACGTCTGCGGAGTTACGCTAGCTAATTTAATTTGGCCCGATATATTTACTTCAATGCAGTGACGCGAGCGCTTAGGTAGAATATAATTATATAAAATATGTTAGCGTTCTTCAGCGCGGCCATGTTCGCCTAAACACAGCGAACACTGCTTTACGCTTCAGCCTGTATAACAGCGATTAACGGCACTTGAAACAAGTGTGAACAGCCTGTATGTACATGTGGAGCTCACAACATATAATACCACACCATTGCCTTTATTACATTATGGATGGCTGTCTCTCCAACTAATGAAGTACGACGTAAATGTAATTTAATTAATCTACGGAAAGCAATTCAATTAGATTATCCGTAATAATACAGATTGTAAATAACTTGGTTTATTATTTGCGAGGTTCTGTGTTTACCTTTATGACGTGAAGATATTGACAAGTATTCATGATGGTTTTTAAAGGTCACAAAAAAATAGCTTGTTGCTTTTTCCGATCCCTGATAAACAGGTTGAAGTATGAAGCTAGCCGTAGCCGCCATACTTGTGTTAAACAGTGTTTTCCTTCTACCAACAAAAAGGTTTAAATTAGAATATTTAATTATTTACCCAACTAAAAATATCTTGGCATAAAATAATCTCTAGACTTAAAGGCTCTCATATTTATGTATATCTCTATATACTGTTAAGATCCTCAAGGGATTTTGTAAATACTAACTAGTTTGGAACAGTTTTCTGTTCACATGATGTAAATTAACAATAAATATAGGTATCTCATTCACGGCTCCCGGCCCCAGCTTCGCTAATATTTATATTATTCTAAATTATACTTGTATGATAATTTTCTCGCATTTATATTGATTACACAGCCCTATGGATCAATGTAAAAGTCCCACTGAGATCCGTCCAGTAGTTTTTCTGCGCCTGCATAATATTTAGTTTGAATTCGTATAGAAAAACAATTCTTATTTACCCAGAATTAATTATTTCTCGGCGCGACTACTTTATCCTCCTTATACAAAGCCTGACCTAAAAAAACAATTTTCAATACACCTTAAGGGGCCGTCCACGAAATAGACAGATTTTTATCAATTTTGTTCATTGTTTGTGAGAGGGGGAAAAGATTTAAACAAAATAATTTGTTATTTGAAAAGTCGAGTTCTTTATTTTGCATGTGGCTGAAAGGGAAAATCACAAAAACTCGCAACAAGTTTTCCAAAATTTGACGCGAGACTGACGTTTGATCATCTTTTTACAAGAAACTACTTTTGATTATGAACATTAAAAAATATCATCAACATATGGTCTACTTGCACGTGGTTGGACCGCTTTTTTCAACTTTGGTAAAACGTAAAAAGCAGAAAAATTCAGTTGTTTTTTTTTTTAAATTTGATTAAAAGGTGTAATGTATTTATTCCTATTATTTAGCAAATCATTTTAAGAAATTTAAAAATCACACATTAGTCTTCAGCTATGATAATACAGCATTTTCATTATGTAAATCAATGGCGAAATAAATTATATTTTCGAGAGCGCAAAAGTAATGAAACTATGTATTAACAGGTGCTGTGATTGACACTAATGGTTTAGCACACAAAAACTGTACTTTTATAGTTACACAGACTTAATTTTTCAAGCTTTCTCACAATTAGAATGGAAATTGACAAAAGAGGGTTTTTTTCGTGCACGGAGCCTTAAACTGGTTGTAGGTTTTGCAACAGCTAATCGCTAAAATAACAAATGATGACATCTATTTCATATTGCAGATGCAATATTTTAGGCGTGTGAATAATAAATGTATTTTGTACGTCAGGAAGTATCTTGACCTACAAAATTCATTACCGTTATTATATTATCATCCTTCTTGCGAAGCCGAGGCGGGTCGCTAGCGAACATAATCCGGATTTATACAACAACTATCTGCGATATTGAACATGATTTTAATCTAAAACTATTCGACTCGGGTCGAATCTAATTTATTATCCAGTAATAATTAAATCTCACTCTGTACATCTAAATTGTACGAACTTTTACATAACAATTTATTTTTTGAAAATTAGTCTTGGTGAAACGTGGACGTTAGTTAACAAACCACAATGCTGGTAGCAAGAAAACACTGAGTGAACATTACTGTTCCATGTTACGAATATAGTTTTTAATGTGAGCTAAGCGTGTGTGTGTGCCCTACATAGCGCTCATTTTCAGCCCGTCAGTAATCGTAGGGCTTCCATCGTAAATATATTTTTACCAATTTAGATCGCAGTTTCAAATATTTGGCCAGTAGTCAACAGACGAGGTAGTCTAACATACCACCGGTGCATTAACAAAGATTATCCCGAGACCGCGACAGGCTGCAAATCTGCTCTGTGTGGGGCAAGGCTGACGCTGTGCAAATACTAGTTAGTTAATTAAATGTATGTACTAGTTTAATTGCGATCCGCATCCCCCTCCCATCCTCGTGTGATACGATATGCTACGTGTTCAAATGTTATCGTTTGATTATCTCTAAGATATCGCCACTGAGCGAGGACTGTCAATGCATTCATTCGGCTATACTAGAGATCAATTCCAAATATTAAACAAGACCTATTAACGTAATTAGTGTTAGAGGGAGATACAAAGAATTTTATAGTTGTTTGTTGTAAATGTCAGTTTTAATTAATCTATTTTACAGAACAAAATGTTTAATAAAATATCTTTATAAAATATGCGGTTGTGTCATTTGCTCGGCGGGTGCGTACTTATTATATTTATGGAGCGTTGGGCTCTTCTGCGAGGCATCGAAGGGTTAATATGCTAAGTTGGTGTGTGCACAAAAGCGTGCAATGTATACCTACATGTTTTGTAGAGAAAAGGTAGGGTTTGGTGAGGTGGGGCAGAGAGAGAGAGAGTGGCATTCCTCCCGGGCCGCCCTCGCAACTATGCGGACGCTCGTGTTGCCACCGTGCAGCCTCCCAAACAATTTGTACTCCAAACTTGCTACAGTCGGTTCAAAATTAAACTGTTCGCACGCAAGTTTGACAGCACAAAATATTTGTTAATACCCTCACATCTCTTATTTAAATGATATTTTAATAACCCTCTGACAGTTCACATCGACTGTCGTTTAATGAAAGAAAACTTTAAACAGCGCTCATTACTGACGCTGAAATAAAAATTGTAGGAAGTCGGTAAGTAACTAAAGTTAACAATATTTTATCTTCGTCAACACTCACAAAGCTTATTGAATTTATAAGATTAGCTCATAGCTATAGCTAAAATGATAAAGAGAAATACATTAATCGGTGAATGATGAGCAGCTGTTAGGTTCTTTCTACGTAGGTACCTTCGAGAACTTTTAAAATGATTCGAATGTCGCATGGTTTTCTTCATTTGAATTCATTTGAATGACCTATTTAAAATAAAAAAACCGGCCAAATGCGAGTCCGACTCGCGCACGAAGGGTTCCGTACCATTATCTATAAAAACGGCAAAAAAATCACGTTTGTTGTATGGGAGCCCCCCTTAAATATTTGTTTTATTTTAATTTAATTATTGATTTTTAAAGTAAATATATAACTAAATATTCTGTGAATATTTCAAGTGTCTACCTGTTATCGTTATCAATATCGAGCAAAAACGACCAAAAATATCACGTTTGTTGTATGGAATCCCCCTTAAATATTTATGTTATTCTAGTTTTTATTTGTTGCTATAGCGGCAATAGAAATACATCACCTGTGAAAATTTCAACTGTCTAGCTATCACGGATCATGAGATACAGCCTGGTGACAGACGGACAGACAGACAGACAGACGGCGGAGCCTTAGTAAGAGGGTTCCCGTTTTACCCTTTGGGTACGGAACCCTAAAAATACTTATACACTGGAAGATCGCAGGAGTTTGCTAAATACGAGAAGCATACGCTTGTTGAGGCCTATGTCCTGCAGTACTACTGTCCGTATTGTATTTGCGTAGGCCGCATTTGTTTCTGTTACAAAATCTCAGTTTTACTTCGCAAGGATTACAGCTTCAACGTTTACAACGAGTAAGTCAACAGGAACATTTATTTCATGTAATAAAGTACAGACATTCTTCTCGAAGTAATTCATGTAGCATGGTGGGGTAATGATTTTACCGCGAGTAAACCTGTGAAGTATAGGTAGATATGTATTTGTACGTACCAAGGCGAAAGTTCCCGGTCAATCAGTTTTCAACCTTATTACTGTGGGCATAAGGGCGAAATGTGGTCGACCGGGAACTAACTCGGTTGTACATATATGGCATTTGTGTGTTGCTTCATTTAACAAAAACTTCATTTGTAACGGTACGCACGATGCAGCGTCGTTTTAGTCTTGCTGCAAAATAGAAGAAATTAATTACGCCTGTTTAGAGATATGAAAAGGCTCATTATAAAAAACCGGCCAAGTGCGTGTCGGCCCACGCACAATGAAGGGTTCCGTAGTTAGGATGAATTTATCCCATGAACTAACTTAACATTGTAGTTGAAAAACATGTTCTATCTGAAAATATAAGTTTGTACGAAGAATGTTGGGAGATAACATAAGATAAAAACATCACGCCTGTAATCCCCGAAGGGTTACGCTGAGGTGTACTCTATAGTACACCCACGTTTCGCCAGGAAACAGGATATACAGGATATTGGGAGATATACTATATTATTTTAAGACCATAGACTTCTTATGTTTTCCTGTTATCTATAAGTATACTTAGGTAGAACAATTTTCTGTATTTTTTGCAAAATTTTAGTCAGAGTAGTTTCGGAGATAAAGTGGGTGGTAAATTTTCATCTATTTTCTTGAATAGCTTTGAAACTTTTTATTTTATAATTATAAAAAAAATATATACTTGACACCTCAAAGTAAAGCCAAAAAAAAAATCATTTGATATGCAAATATTATAATAATAATATTGATATGCGATATTGTGTGCAAAACTTCTTTTTTAATTTTCTTTTAGGTCTCTCAAAAGTGACCCCATATTTAAAATTCATTTATTTACATAACACGTCCGTGTTCGGGTCGCAGAAATTGATATGTGTACCAAATTTCAATGTAATCGGTCCATTAGATTCGAAGCAATATTGGCTGTGTCAGACTGACAACAGACAGCCAGACAGACACGTGAGTGATCCTATAAGGGTTCCGTTTTTTTATTCGGACATACGGACCCCTAAAAGAAAAAAAAAATTATGCGTTCCATAAAAAATAAGCATAGCGCGGATAATATTTTTTGGAGAAGACAAAAAGATAAATAAAGTTGTTCTTGATAGCCCCGTCAAACTAGGCATTCAGAAGACGATTTGCACGTGGCGGGACCGCTTTTTTCAACTTTGGTAAAACATATAAAGCAGAAAAATAATATCATTTATTTTTTAACAGTTTGTAATGTGTTTTTTCCTATTATTTAACAAACCATTTCAAGAAATTTAAAAATCACATATTAGTCTTCAGCTATCCTTGAAAGACTGCTGTGGAGGAGCACCCAGCAAATTAACGAAGGTATACTCGTAAATCAACTACAACAGAATTGGTTTTATTATTTCGTGATTCGTGGATAAACTCGTTAATTACTAGAACCGTTTTTGAATGCTGCAAATAGCTTCACTTGTGATTGTGTGTTTGTAACACTTCTGTAAGGCGCCATCTCTACGGACGAGAGAATTGCGGCTATCGTCGCGCTGTGCCTTCAAATTATCGCCGCTACGATATCGCCGTGTGGAGATTGGTTCATAGAGTTTCTATTGAATTTGATGGCACGGCGAGACTATCGTCGCGATTTTCTGACCCCTAGAGATGGCGACTTAAAAATCATACCCACCCCTCCAAAATTCAAAACGTTTGAAAATATTTGTACGCATGTGTGCGTAATGAGACGGCCGTCAAACAAAAACAAACCACGGATTTGTTGCGTCATTAATCGCTCATAATTATTAGTATGCCGCTGCACTGATGTACTCTATGAAAACGACACGTGCGTTGTCTTGCGCGATGGGCTAGTTATGATTAGTTGACCAACAAATCTGGTAATAAGTGAGATATTACGAGTACTTACAACTACATAAAAACTCTTTCATAAGCATGTGACTACACACATTGAAACAGTAATTTGGAGGGGCGAGCCATGTTATCGTTGTTTATCCTAATAGATAGATAGAATACTCTTTATTATGTAAACCATATAAATTACAGACATTAATGGAGAAATTTGACATAGGGTGACTCAATGGGCGGTCTTATCGCTAAGGCGATCTTTCAAAGACAACCTTTGGATGGATTGAGTGGGTAAGAAGAGACAACGCTGCAGGTAGTCTGTGATGTAACATGTACATAATATATAAACACATACATACATATGAAATCATACATATGATAAATATATACTTATCTATTTAAATATATATTTAATAATAATCATGACACAAGTGCAAAGAACAAAAAAAAATAGTTTATGGAGATAGATAGTGTGGTTTTTTTTACCATAATTTTAAAACAGAACAAAGATTGAGCACGCTTTATTGACACGGGCAAGGCATTCCATAACTATAACTGCTTGAACTGTAAACGATTTACCATAGAAACTCGTAGATAACTTTACCTATCTTCCACTAGATATTTTGTTACTCATTACCCGACTAGCAAAAATTAATGAAAAAAATACAAGAGGAAATGCACTAATTAAAGCTAATTAATTTAGAACTTTAATTTCAGGAATTAACATTTTTCATTCAGGTCAATTATCAATTTGAACTCTATAAACTGTTTGGAGGCCATTACTAAGCTATAATGTGAAACATGTTAAACAAACTCTGACAGTGTCAAAACTAAAATTTCATAAAGCACAAAGTGGATTAAACGTGAAATGAACGTCAGTTACATCTCATTGTTTTTAGAACTATTTTACTGCGAAGCCTGGAGTTATGTACGTACTTCTGTATTTACATTACGCGAAAGAAAATTACATGCTGGCTGTAAACTTTTTCTATTACAGTAATGTTGAATTATCCTACGTATGCTTTCATGTTAATGATTCTTGGCTTTCATGGTTAGTTAGAATTTATTTGATGTGCAATCAGCCTATGGGCTATTAAATTAGCTGATTGTGTTTGTTTTACAGTAGGTACTAAGTACTAGCAATTCCTTGTCGCAAAACTATGATGCTCCTTTCATGTAGTAGGTCAGTCAGGTATGTACAGACGCCAGCAGGTCAAGCTACCCGAAACTGTCAAATATTCCCAATCAACCTGGAACGTTATGTTTTAACGATAAAGTTGAAAATCGTTTAAAGAAATTTGACAGATTGTAGTAGCTTGATGTGCTGGCGTCTGTACTTCCAGGAAATATATTTTTTATTTATTTATTATTAGGCTCTTCAACAATGAGTAGGTTTTCTTTTACTATTTGTACATTGCAAACTTAAGTCTAAAGCGCCTCATTACTTATAGAACAACACAGCATGCGCAGATAATAACACAGTTAAGGACGCTATCACATATTTCCTCAAATATCAGTGCTTTTCAGGTACCATTTTAATGAACTAGGAGTCACAACTGCAAGGATATCATTGTCTCAAATTAAAGATAATATATTCATCTCCAGAATGGGCACATGAAAAATGTATAGCCCCATACAAATTTTTCACACAAATACGTTTTAACAATCACAATAAAACCAACAAATGAAAAAACATGAGGTCTGAATAGGGACCAATATAGCTAAATCCACTGCATAGTTATACATAAAAATAATAACAAACTATTGCTTATATAGTCCTCTATACGGTCAACTAAATATTTTGTAAGTAAATAAATAACGTTTTTTATTTATGATTAAAATAAGAAGCGCCCTCAAATTTCTCCATACATTTTCTACTCGCGGTTCGTCATTCCGCGCTCAGACGCGCTCGTGGAAGTACCGGTGTATCGATTTTTCGCAAAAAAATATTTACGTACAGAAGTTTGTGCTGTATTGTATACAGCAGTATTTGTGGACGAAGTTGATACTTTTTCGGACCGAAATAAAAGTAAGTACGATTATTGGAATTTGTTTTAAAAATAAATACATAGTTCAAAATTTTTGTATGAATCAAATCATGGTTGTAGATTACGGATAAACATTGTGTAAATAATTATATTATCTTTAATCAAATGGCGGAAATATTTTCTTTTTTTAGATATTCGATACATAGTCAATTTTAGGGTTTTTGGGGGTGCTGATTACGTATGTCATAATTTTTTTTTATCCAAGATGGCGGGTGTATTTTTTTAAATGAAAAATTCGACACTGTTAGCAATTGTGGAGGTTTGTTATCAATTGTTGAAGGTGGTGTTTACAAATATACCATCTAACTTTTTATTCATGATGGCGGATGTACATTTTGGTGATAAATCGACTTGGTTGTCAATTCATAAATCCAGAATAGTAGATGGTTATAACTTTCGACACCTAGTATGGTTTTTGATTGTGGTGTGCATTGCTAAAATATTTACATTTGTTATTACAGATGCCACGAATTCAGAAATTTGGATAAAGGACAAAAAGCCATACACGTAGCAGTAAACAAAAGTAATGAGACTTTGTATTTTCATTTGGAAATCACAAATCTACTCTGGAGTTTTGTTACAGACGTTGATATACGTCTGTTGGTAATTTGTTTTATTTGATTTACCTTAGGTACTTACTAATGTTGTCTTTTAGGGTTCCGTACCAAAATGGTAAAAAAGAACCCTTATGGTGAGATTAAGTCTGTCTGTCTGTCACACCTGGATATCTCAAGAACTACTAATGCTATCAACTTGAAATTTAGAATAGTTTTAGATGACGTTTGCCCAACTATTTTTCAAACAAGAAAAAAATTAAAAAAACTATACCTTTTTTGCAAAAGGGACTGAAAGGGGGTCTAAAAATTTGAAATGGAGCTACTAGTGCATGTGGGGTGTCATATGAAAGAGCGCTGTTTGCACCTTCCCAAAAATGTTTTTTTTTTTTAGGCAGCGTAGTTTCCGTCTTTGGATGCAAATTGTAAAAAAAAATACCTTTCCCCTTATCTCCGAAGTTTGCATAGATTAAAATCTGAAATTATTCTATGTGATAGAACTTTATGTAGAGATTATAGGAAAAATAAAACGATGTCTCTAAATAGCACAGTTTTTCAGAAATCGTCAACATTATATATACGTACGGAACCCTCGGTGCGCGAGTCCGACTCGCTCATGACCGGTTTTTTATTTTCAGGAGCAAGAATGCGCAATAAGAGAATATAAGCCAAAAGGCACAAAAATAATCAAGATGGATTTCCTTTCTGAGCAGCTAATCCTTGTTGGCTGGTAGGCACACTCCTCTTTTTGATTGCGGCGTGTGAAGTATCTCATTATGAATAAAGAAAAAACAAGGGTTAACAAGATGCTTATACTGTGAAAATTTAAAGACTATAGCTTCATCAACCGTTTGGTTGTAAAACTTGTGTGATAGACGGACACGTGAGTGACAGCAATAGTGCTCCGCTTGGACGCTTCGGGTACGGAACCCTAGAAACAGCTGGCCTTCATTCTAAATTTGAACTTCTTTGAAACATGAAATAAAAATATACTTATTACTACCTACTTTGGTTTAATTTTTATCAAAAGTACTGAAATCGCGCCCCAGTCTCTGTAAATAAAATACTGTTTTCATAAGGCAATGACTATTTTTAAATATCACAACGAAAGTCTACGATAAACTCCCAGGCTAGTATTTGATTATGTAATGCTCCAACATTTGCCAGTAAAAATAATATTTACAAGTACCTACTTACATCTTTTCTAACTAATAGTAGCCAGGGGAATAATCGTAGGTGTTCCTTGTAATAGTAAAATGTTTAGGTTGGTAGTTATGTAAAAATATGGTATTTAATCCATATGCCCAGCGCTTGAAATTTTTGGGTACCTACCGACGCTACGTAATGGCTGATGAATTTTAAAAATACTAAAAACATAATTATCACGCAGATAGTACTTAGCCACAGTTACTAAAATTCGATTGCAAACTTACAACTAACTTTACTCAATCAATACCAGTAAAATTAAAAAAAATATAAAAAATATACCTTCAAGTACCAAGATTAGTTAAGTTACGTATAAAATCGAGCGGTCAGCGGTTTCAATGTGTGCGTGCGCGTAATGTTGTTGTGTTGCGATTCAGATACCTAAACTCGAGCGAGTTCAAAATGTGTTAGCGTCCTTAATTCATTAAAACAAATACATTATAATATTAGTTTAGATAAAAATCACACTAATATTATAAAGGTGAAACTTTGTGAGTGTGTGTGTGTGTATGTTTTTTACTTCTTCACGCTCAAACGGCTGGACCGATTTTGATAAAATTTTGTATGGAGGTAGCTGACACCCTGGATTAAGACATAGGCTGCTTTTTATCCCGATATTCCCACGGGATCGAGACTTACGTGGGTTAAACCGCGGGGCGCATCTAGTAAAATATAAATTTAAGATTAAATTAAAATAGTTTAGATTTTATTTTTGACAAGTTTTATACAATATTAGGTTAATATTTGATTTTAAACCAGAGACACTCATTAAATGGCACGTGCGGCTTTTTTTAGAGCATGTACTGATGAGTAAAAGAGGTGAATGTCTACTTCGTGCTCTTTGCATGCAGCATAAATTCTAGACAGTGGACAGTATTGCCTTAAGTTGGTACATCTTGGCATGCAGAAAAGCCTCATATTAGAAGTTAGAACTTATTGACAACGGCACGCGTCGGTATACATCAGAGAGTACCTGTGACTGACTTCCTACAGTATTATGGGCTATATGGGCATACCTTTAACCAGTCAAAGGACAGCTTTCTGGAAATTAAGTTATAACGTTTATATAGAAAAAGAGTCGGGTCCATCATTTCCCCTTCCTGGAAATGAAAAATAACATTTAGATCGAAAAAGAGTTGGATCATTAATCCTTTATTCCAAACTTAAGTTAGGACAATCTTTATAATTACGTAAGTATCTATCTATCTACCGTATATACTTATGTACCTTACTTACCTACCTATAGGTAGGTAACTAAGGTACGGCAGGGTGGGTAAGTATTTACTAAAAAAAGAAGAAGTATAACGTAGATACTTACCCACCCTCCCGTACCTTAGTTACCTACCTATAGGTAGGTAAGTAAGGTACATAAGTATCTACGGTATTTTACGATTACGATTGTCCTAACTTAAGTTTGGATTAAAGGAAGTAATGATCCAACTCTTTTTCGATCTAAATGTTATTTTTCATTTCCAGGAAGGGGAAATGATGGACCCGACTCTTTTTCCTTACCTACCTATAGGTAGGTAAGTAAGGTAAGGGAGGGTGGGTAAGTATCTACGTCTTACCTTACTTACCTACCTATAGGTAGGTCTCAAACAAGTCACGTTTTCTCTTTAAGTTCGATTAGAACTAAAAATACCGTTCCTTCAGTGTAGATTTTCCGAAGGCTTACACATTGTCTAAGAAAGTTGTTGAAAATTCCCAAGTTATAGCCATCCCGGTGCGAATATGTTCTTAAGTTGGAAAACTTTCAATCCATATAGACGCTCCCACACCTCGTAGACACTTAGGAAGTAGCGCTCGCCTACTTAGCAGTTCCACCTGAAACAGAAGAGACGGAAATGTAAGTGTTATGTAATAAGTATTAACTTTAGCAGTTTTTAAAAGAAGAGTGAAATTACACTGGCTTACCACTTCGTCATAGTTATCCTAACTAATCACACTAATATTATAAAGGCGAAAGCTTGTGTGTGTGTGTGTGTATGTTTGTTTGTTACTTCTTCACGCTCAAACGGCTGGACCAATTTTGATAGAATTTTGTATGGAGGTAGCTGACACCCTGGAATAAGACATAGGCTAATTTTTATCCCCGATATTCCCACGGGATCGAGACTTACGCGGGTGAAACCGCGGGGCGCAGCTAGTATTATAAATGGGAAAGTAAGTTTGTTTGTTTGTTACGTTTTCACGCCTAAACCACTGAACCGATCATCCTGAAATTTTGCATATATACGTTGTCAGGTGTACAGAAACGGACATAGGGTACCTTTCATCCCGAAAAAAAGTACTGTTCCCGTGGAAAACCACAATAACGTTCTGATGATAATAGATGGCGCCACGTGTCTTTCGAATCATGATTGAATTATGGTAATTAATAGCAATTTCAATTTCAAAAAGAAGAGAAATGATTGTCAAATTCTAAATTAATGCGAGCGAAGCCGCGGGCAAAAGCTAGTAAATGATAAATGCTTTTTATTTCTGTAAGTAGGTTTGTACATATTATACAAACACTTTTACACGTCAATCATATTTTAAAATTAGATCAGGTCGGTTTCCTGTCTGACTACTCTGAGAAGAAAGGCCGAAACAAACTCAGTCACAGTCTCTTTTAAAGTCCAGACATAATCTTGGTCCACCTACGTATGGTATTCCGAAAAACCGCTCACCGAAAGGACGGTTTTCCGATAACACTCTACTCCGACGGTTTGTTGAACGAAAAAATGATTGGCCGATGAAACGTTTCGCCGAAAATGAGAGATTCGTCGATAGAGATATTTCTTCTTTAAAAAAAATGGGTAGGTTAGGTTAGGTTAAAACTATGACCTCCTACGCACGAGCCGAGCGAGCGAAGCGAGCGGTGCCGCGACAGCGGCCGGCGAGTGCCAGAATCTACCAACCGTCGATGAATAATATTTTCGGCGAAACGTTTCATCGGCCAATCATTTTTTCGTTCAACAAACCGTCGGATTAGAGTGTTATCGGAAAACCGTCCTTTCGGTGAGCGGTATTTCGGAATACCATACGTAGATCATCTTGGTCAGATCATGAGAAGGCCATGTAGATTGGTGTCTGAAATGGTCTTTTGAGGAAAGAACCACACAGATTGAGTGGACCAGTCAGTTGCATATTATGTATTTATTATTTTATACGTATATATATTTTAGTGATATTTATTTTTGAAGTATGTATGTAAGTAAATATAGTCTCTTATTGTATGTTCATATTTAAATTAGTGAATAGTATTTTTTTTTTGATTTTTTTGTTTTCTCTACTACTCTTACACACGTTGTCTACATCTGTTTGACTACTTTCCTATCGCAGGTATGCTGGAAGAGATTTCCTTAGAAATAAGCATCATCTTTGTACGTATTTTTCTGTTCCTTTCTTCTTGTCTATTAATATGTACAACTGTTAAATAAATATTAAGTATTCGTGTATAGCATAGGTTTGTAGGTCACTAGAAAAATAATAGGGTGCTAGGTCGTAGATGCATAGGCGATTTGCATGCATCTCGATTTCAAAAATAGAATCTAGTCCGTGAGTTTTAAAATAAGATAATACAACTATTGTACTAGTATTTGGGACCTTGACTCTATGTTTTATACTCAAGATAGGTTTCAAGACCAGAAGATTTACTAAAATGTTGCCAAAACTAATTGCCTATAGTAAGTAATCATGATTGTTGAAGCACCTTTGAATAGTAACCTACCTACATCATCATTCATCATTTCAGCCGAAAGACGTCCACTGCTGGACATAGGCCTCCCCCAAGCACCGCCACTTCGACCGGTTCTGTGGAGGGGAGGGGGGGGGGGGGAGAGATTGCATAATCGCCACTCTTAGCAGGCGGGATAGCGATCGCAGTATGGTGTTAAAATGCATAGAGAAAGCTGCTGCCCATTCTCTAGTAAGTCCTTTAGTCACCTTTTACGAGACCCACGGGAAGAAATAGGGTGGTGCTATTCTTTACGTCCGGCACCACGGAACCTACCTACAAAGGTTCTGCAATAATACATTGTTACTCGTAATAATCTAAGAGAAACATAAATAAAGTGTTCTCCGTTTCCAACAACGGGACCTCAATGTTTATGTTTTCACAACGAAGTGTTTGTCCTATTTTAAAATGTATGACATGACAAGTTAAATACTTTAAATACAAACGAGATGACACATCCGAATGAATATACCAAAGGGCTGAATTAATATGGATATACCTCATACAGTCAGGGAAATTAATTGTTTTTTTAATTTGCCGTGTTATAGCAATTTCATACAACTGTTAAAGAATGACCGTTGTGATTTAATTAATTTCCTTAATTTTTTTAATAGCTACTCTATGGTAATACATGTGACGCAGCGCTGCAAGCTTTGATATTCAAGCAGTAAATAAGAACTTACATCACGAAGTACTCAATTCCCTTAATGGATATCTAAATATAAGTGCTCTTTCGTAGAATCATAAATCTGAATACAATATGTTCTTGACTATATCTTGAAATGATTTTATTTTATTGCTAAGTACTTGTATCTTAATATAGGATATATATTTTGATTTTCTGGATGAATCGTCTCGTATCTTGTCGTCTTTTGATTACCTACATAATGTTTATAGACGAGAGGGTGGGTGTATTTGGGCCGGAGTTGGGCGATTACAATATGCGGCCGATTAGAAAAGGGCCCAATTACCGCAACCCTTTGCGGATATTGATATAAGCCTCGGGCACATTTAGTGGGTTCTTTAGTAGGTATTTCCGAATATTCCGCTAAGTATGAAAAAGTTTAGAGGGAAGTTTTGAATAAAATTATGTACGGCCACCGTAAGAAAACATTGATCACTTTTCAAATTTGTCACATTAACATTGTTACATGCCAATAGATGTTATTTGACGTCGCGATTTGCATTATATAATAATATGACAAGGTTCTGACATATATAAACGTTACTTACCACGTACTTTGGCTTTTTTAATTTTTTTTTGGGTGGGAAATCATCAAATAACTTCTCCCGCTCTGGGCGGAGCGGGAGGGCGTGTCAGACTTTTACTGACTAAAACCCACCCGTGTTCCTTCCGTTGCCTGTGTGCCAGGGCCACGATATCCCTTTCGGACAAACTCGCAACCCTGGCAGGCATTGGTCCTAACGGACCCCGTCAGTTTGTGCTGACATCTCTTTGAGGCGCGCGTGGAACACAACGCGCCGTCGACCCGGGCCTGGTCCTTATCGGACGGCGAGCTACCCATCGCTCACCGTCCGCAGGCCCGCGCCTACGGTGGCTGGAAATCGGCTTGCGACTCCCGACGCCCGGGGCGTCTCCTGCGGCGACTAATGGCGCGAGGGCGCGAACCTTGTCCCACTCTCACGCGTTCCGCCTCCTCCTTCGCTAGCATAACTGCTTCGCAGAAGGAGGTGACGGCCTCCCATGCACTCTCGCTCCAAACCATGGCCTGAACCAGGGCCGGACGCGAGAAATCGCCGCCGCCGATCGCCTCCGTGAGGACACGGCGGTGCTCCGCCCAAGCTGGGCAGACCTCCACCGTATGCTCCACCGTGTCCTACCACGTACTTTGGCTAAGCTTTATTTCTGTCACTATCGCACAACGGTCCAATTACAAGGGTAAGATAGAGACGGGAACATGTCTAAGTCAAACCAAGTGCTAAGTAACATTTATAGACCTCTGCCTAAGTATGGTTAAAGGGATTCCTAAGACTGCCGTGGCCGCACATAGCGTCAGCAATTTACCGTCGAATGTCGCCACTGAAACGTTATTTTTGAATAAATTAATTACGCCTGTTTAGGTAGGTATATGAAAAGGCTCATTATAAAAAAACCGGCCAAGTGCGTGTCGGACCACGCACAATGAAGGGTTCCGTAGTTAGGATGAATTTACCCCAAGAAAAAACTTAGCATTTTAGTTGAAAAACATGTTCTTCCAGTTGGAATGTAAGTTTGTACGCACAATATTGGGAGATTTACTATATTGTTTTAATACCATAGAGTTCTTCTAAGTTTTCCTGTAATCTATAAATGTAGAACAATAGAGTTCTTCTAAGTTTTCCTGTAATCTATAAATCTAGAACAATTGTCTGTATTTTTTAATTTGTTGTATTTTCCTAGAGATCGTTTTTTGACACCGTAAAGTCACACCCCGGTGCCATCATTTAGATGAAGGCCGTCAATGCAGCCTTTATGTGGCGGCCACCGCTCTTCAACTAAATCGTAGCTGTACGTTTTCTTAGGTTCACCGTACGGTATGAACAATTGAATGCTCTCATGATATATCAGTTTTCTCATGACACCCACGCGTGTACATTGACCTCTCTCTCATAGTCTGTTACAATGTGCGGTCTCAAGAGAGCATTGTTATGATTTCCACGCTTTCCAAACGGATTTATACCGCACAACCCATACACATCTGTTCGTAGCATTTTCTGCACCTACGGGAAAAAGTTTTATTTGAAAGAGAATTATATTCTCTTATTGTAATTCCTTGCAATAGGCAGAAAAGAAGACTATAAAAAATTACTACAATGATTATAATAAGTATGTTCAATTTTAGCTCCTGAAGGTAAATGACAAGTTTGCAACTATTGACATGTACGGTCAGTGGTCTTCATTATTTGACCCCTCTTACAAAGAAGAAGAGGGGAAGAGGGGGTCTGGGGGGACTGTACCTTCAATTTACTTACGCATAAGCAAGTATGCTGATCGTGTTTTCAAGACAATTTCTCTCTTCTCTCTTACGAAATTTTGATAACCGATTACACCCAATCAGCCAGATTTTGTGCAAATATGAAATCCAAATACTATCATTACCTATGTAGAAATAAACTACGCTATCATGACACGCCCCTCCAAATTACTTTTTCAATGTGTGTAGTCACATCCTTACGAAAGAGTTTATATGTAGTTGTAAGTACTCGTAATATCTCACTTATTACCAGATTTGTTGGTCAACTAATCATAGGTAGCCGATCGCGCAAGACAACGCACGTGTCGTTGCATAGAGCACGTCAGTGCAACGCCATACTAATAATTATTATTAGAGCGATTAGTGACGCCACTAGTCGAGCATCAAATCCGTGATTTGGTTTTGTTTGACGGCCGTCTCATTACGCACACATGCGTATAAATACCTGAATTTTGGAGGGGCGAGCCATATTATCGTAGTTAATCTTCTAAGTTAGATTTTCGAAATGCAAACAATGGAGCAACAATCAGGCCTTACGTAGGTTCGGATCGAGGTTGATACGAGGGTAAGTTCACACTCGACTGGTACATAAGTTCCGCTCCGCCGACCATCCATTGTACGTCGTTAATGAGTCTAATCGGGGACCATAAGCCACTTTATTATATCATTAATCATCAGCCCAAATTATTTAATTAGTCCGTCTAGTGTTTAACGATATCTGAGTACTTGATATATTTATAAGGTCACGGAAAACTAGACTATATTTTTTATGTTACATACATAACATAACACATGACGCCTGTAATTCCCCGAAGGGTTAGGCAGAGGTGTACCTACTTTAGTACCTATGCACCCACATTTTGCCAGTTATGTTTAAGTCCCATGTACCAGGGGGCGAGTCTACTGGACAATTTTGCCTATTTTTTATGTTACAAAAAAGTGATTTCCGCCGCGTATGGACACCTCAAACTTACCGAGGGATTTTCCAAACTTAGACACAAACTGGTGTAATTTCACTGGAACCCATACCATACAACATAACATAACAATACTGCTAGGCGACAGAAATAGAAAGAGTAAATATTCATATGACGGAGCAGCAAGTGGCGCCGACCCGTTAAGTTGCGAAGTTACTGGAATCACCGAAAAGGTCGGATAAAAGTGACACTGGCTGGTGACAGTCACTCTAGCCGAGCGTCGCGTCTATGGTTGGATGGCGGCTGTCTTCCGATGACAGAAGATGATGTCGCCGCTGTTGTACCACGGCCACGATGAACTGCTATTACACTATCCTGATGATATTGAAGCTGTTGAGCCACTAATACGATGATCACTTCTGGTAAAGGCTATCCTGCCCCGTTAAATGTTTATAGTGACAGTACCACTTCCCCAGACAAACCCTTTCACAACGAAATCTAAAATAACTAACATATAACGACTACTTGAAAATTTACTAGAAACTACTCTTATGTACTCACGGATACATAACAAGCTATACATTTCCAGTCCAAGCTGATCTCGCATTGTATGGGATTTCCGTACTATGAGAGGTCAGCTTATACAACTTTTTTTTTAAATATCACTATCATTTATTCATTTATTTATTTATTTATTACTAGCGACCTGGGGGCCAAGTCTGCTATTTTCAATGATTGGTCATTATGACGACCATACCAAGGCAACGCCATGACCATTGTGCCAATAGTTTGTAACCTCCTAAATTCATAATGGCGTGACAGTGGTCCATAGGGAAGTCAAAATAATATGAGCTTGTCAGTACGAGATTACCAAATACAGACAATTTTTCCAATGGAGTGTCAGTGGCACGTCATTGGAAAATCATAAAGACGCATTTCAATTAGAAGATTAGCAAAACTGTCAAACTCTACAATTACGGTGCCAATGATCGGTCATTCTGACACAACTGCGTTAGCAGACTTGGGCCCCTGCTCCGGCTTCGCACGGGTGCAATGTTGATTTTCTCAACTATATTATACATGTATTATACATATAAACCTTCCTCTTGAATCACTCTATCTATTGAAAAAAACCGCTTCAAAATCCGTTGCGGAGTTTTAAAGATCTTATATTTTTTTCTTTTTTTTTTAAACCGTTGCCCTACACTATGAATTTCTCCTGTATCGTGGGTGCGTTTACAAACAGCCAGACTCGGTACAACTACTTATAGGTCATACAAATATTTGTTCCGTGCGGGAATCGAACCTGCGACACGCAACGCAGCTAAGCATACATAGGGACAGACAGACAGCGGGAAGCGACATTGTTTTATACTATGTGGTGATAACACCATATACTGCAAATGTATAGCTTGATATGTAGCAGTGTACTATACAGGTTGGATTTTTGAGATGGGCAGTAAGGGCAGCTACCTTAACCGTTGTAGCTACAGGAAAACGGTCATAAGAGACTGTCTCTATCTTTTTAAGATATTTTGATCTGCATTCACATTTTTTTTTTAATATACAGTCTTGTTATTGTTTTTTATTTGTTTTTTGATTAGTCTTTTTTGTAGCGGCCAGTTTATCGATAGTAAAAAAAGTAAGTTTGAGTTTCATTTCTACGAAATGTATAGGAAAGGCTTTTTTGCGATTAATGACTTTTCTAGTACTCAAACCTCAGTTGGCCCAATAGACATTTTTGATCCTTATAAGAAACCGGATAGAATGGCGTAATAAAAGATTTTGTGAAAATTGCCCATTTTCTTGCTGACTACACTTTTTTCAAAATCTGTGAATGTTGATCAAAATTTCTAAAAAAGTCAAGGACGGTCTATTAAGACCGTTTTCCTGTAAATACAACGGTTAGGGTAGCTGTCCTTACTGCCCCAACTCAAAAATCCAGCCTGTATATATACAGTCCAAATTGTTCTACTCTAGCTAGCTTGTTAGCTACGTCGTTAGGGACGACTACCAGTCTACTTGTATAAGTACACTTAAAACATCACTATTAGCACCAGGTGCGACTGCTATAAATAAGAACCCTGCAAATTAATTACCCGGGGTATCGACGTTCTGAGGTTGACCGGGCAGGCTACGGGCGACTAACGACTGCTATGCTTCATACTTATTATAAAACAAAATCCCCCCTCCCTCCACCGCGTCTGTCTGTCTGAACGCGATAAACTCAGAAAGTACCAAACTGATTTTCATACGGTTTTCACCAATGGATGGAGTGATTCATGAGGAAGGTTTAAGTGAATTATTTATTACAGGTTTTGTGTAAATTGGCTGAAATATGACGTTGATTGTAGAAGATGTCGACTGCAGGAGCTTTACTGACGTGCGCGTTACGGTAGGTATCTCACGGAAATGCGGGCGAAGCCGCGGCCAAAAGCTACTTAAGTATATATGGTAGTATAGTTAAGTAAGTAGGTACCTACTAAATATTTTCTAACAACTGAGGTAAAAACTTAAATCTGTATACTGCGTTTGCGATTTAGTTTCCAAACATGAAAACAAATATGTGTTTTTGGAAAAACAACTTTAATACCTAACCATAAAGTTTAGTTTGCGCTACAACTTTTAACATAAACTTCTAAAGAGGTAAGTAAAGTTAACACAGGAAAAGGAAATAACATCAATTTAAAGCAAGGATTTGAATATAGAAATGGACTTGCGTTGTTGCCATTTTCTTTAGTGTAAAACCTAATGGGCCTGATCACACTTACCACAACCACACCACCACGACAACACGTGGAAAGCGCTAATTTGTATGAAAATATTAGTAGTTCATTCACACGGACTACATTTGGACGTCAAAAACGACCGTGTGGGCGATACCGACCACATCAAAGCCACAACGCAGTCACAACGCAACCACCTGTGACAACGCAAACACAACGATCTGTCTGTCTGTAAACACTAGCCACAACTACGTAATCACAAAGAAATTTGTTCCAAAATTTTTTTTTTCGCATCGTAAAGGACCTGTATGTGACACTATTCACACGTAACCACTGCTCGCCCACATTTTGTCGCTGCGATGTGGTGAGGTTGTAGTAGGTATGTGTGATCGGGCCCTAAGAAATCATGATCAACACTACCAGCCTTATTTTGGTCTTAATTGTCATAGAATATTGAAGCACATTGCATAATATATCCAAGGATAAGCAGAAGAAAACAAAATAGCAGGATATAGCCTCGCATTGATTACTGGAAATTGGTTGTTTCACCAGTCTAGGACTGCGGCGGTCTTTCTCATCATGCTGAACGAAGAAAAGGTAGGTTCGTAAGTATTTGTTTATTATTAACAAGAAATACAACCGAACCTCAAAATTCGATCTATTTATAAATAAACGAGCAAGAAGAGCATCTCAATAAACTTTATGAACCCATGGAATCAACTAGAAATGATATAAAAAGAAACTTCATTATATCCCAAAGCTTCTACTCTTTTCAGATTACAGTTGGCCGTAAGCTGAGATTATCCACGTAAGATCATATCTCCCGGGAATTTTCCGAGATGATGAATTAGGACTAACTATATTGATATTGGTCGGAGCAGTCACGTAGTCTATGAGACTAATTATATGATCGCACGTGTTGATAGTTCAGCTGTTGGTATACAGGCTGTCCCAGAAATGGATGTCAATCTGCCGAAAACGGGTGATAGGCCAAGTCCTGCCAGTTATCAGAAAAATATAAAAAATCATTACCGGCAAAATACGAATTAGAGGCAAAACTCATTTATAGTGCGTGCAAGTAACAATTTTAATAGCATGTGTAAACGGCATGATTTTGATCCTTTCATAGCAGGTGTGTCCTCGGCCAGAAAGTGCCTTGGCTTTTTTAATGAAGATTTTATATATTCAGGTTTTTATTCTTGTATTGAATACGAAATGTAAATTTAATTTATGCTTGAATGTTATACTGTCTTTTTTTTCTCTTCTTTTTTGGTATGTGTGTTGTGCTGTTCACATTCACACTCCTTCTTTCCAATCTGTTTTTAGAAGTGAAGACTTGTAATTGGCTGTCAGTCTCACATGCTATTTTTTATTCTGTTTGTTTTAGCTGTAAGTCTTCCATATTTAATAAATAATATTGGTCATGTACTTGTAAAATAATATATGTATCAAAAAATAAATCGGAAAAACTGACACCCTGTGATGAACTAGCAAGTGTTATACCATTTTGGATAACAGTCTAAACGCGCCATCTTTTAAATTCACTTCCTTTACAGTACAGTCGGTTAAAGTTGATTTTGAATTCAATGTTGAGCAAAAATCTATCGTTTATTTAACACTGAGGCAGTTATGTTTTAATGTTAAACTGTTATTTAGAGAAGGGATAATCAGGGTTATACTACAGAAAAAATAATCAAAGAAAAGTTAATATTTGTAGTCACAGGACTTGAAAGATCATCATAACGTCTCAGTTTTTCCGATTACTTTTTTGAAACTTATAATTTGAAAAGTACAAGACCAAGATTATTTTTATATTTTCTGATAAATGTCACCACTCACCCTTTTCCGACTTGACGTTGATTTCTGGGACATCCTGTATAGCCGTCTGACAAACAAGAAAGGAATGATCGATAAAAAAAATATTTGCATTCTATGTCTACAAGATTTATTTATTGTGGTAATAGACTCGCTGTTACATGGAACTTGAATATTACTGACGAAATGTAGGTATGTACTCCATTCGGGGTAAGGATGTGTGCTGTTATGTATAAGAACTACCTCGAACGTGACTGCTGTGTTCGATTCCCGGATCGGCCAAAGTTTAATTGGACTTTTCACACAGAGTAATAAACTCGTCCTCTAAACATGTGACTTAAAAACATAGTTAGCGAACTGGCGAGGTGTGCTATTTTAGGACTGAATAACATATAGTCGAAAAAAAAAAAAAAATACAAAGTATATCTAACCTGCATACATGTATAGCTGCAGCCATGGCTATAATTAATTAATTATTAGGACCACAATAAAAATTACATTACCACAATAAAGCAATATCCTACGCATAATCGTGTAACCAAATCAAAGCACTTTACCTGATGCAACACGGAAACCACATATACGTACCTAATGAATAATTAGCAATTATTACCATTAATTATATATGGGGTACTGACCAACTTCGTGGTCCAAAACGACCACACAGTGGGGCCCTGGAACAGCAAAGCGGCGTCACGGCCGACCGCGGAAGCGAGAATGGCAAGAGGAGTTGGGCGGATTTAATATAATAATAATAAGTTTGGAAATCAAAGGGAGGCCTTTATGGAGCAGCGGGATGTTAGAGCTTAGAATAGAATAATTACGTGGATAGTCTGAGGATTTCACCTTATGATTATGAATCTATCTAGCGAAATGATAATCTATCGAAAAATTGAGAACTGCAACAAACCATTTCATTTGGCTGAACCAATTTTGATAAAATTGTATGCAGGTAGCTGACACCCTGGATTAAGACATAGGCTTCTTTTTATCCCGATATTCCCACGGCATCGAGACTTACGCGGGTGAAAAAACGGGGTGCAGCTAGTAATTAATAGTAATAGTAATTTAATAGTAAAAAATAATCTATCCATGGTAAACCGACAAATTGTGAACAAACTTGCATGCGACGAACGCATAATCAGCCTTTAATGTTCCCACTGCTGGGACACAAGCCTCCTCTCGGTGAGAAGTAGTGGGTCTTAATCCACCACGAGGGCCCAGTATGGGTTGGTAGATGTCACATGTCTTCTTCATGTTCTAGAACATGCCGGTTACCTCACGATGTTTTCCTTCACCGTTTTGAGAGCAGTGATGATGAAACAATTTACACAAAGTAAAGCGCCTGTCTGGGTTCGAACCTATGACTTACAACTCGTAAGTCGCAGCCTTGCTCACTGCTCTCGAACGCGCCTTTTTTTTTTTTTTCCCGCTGAGAAATGCATTACGCATGCCCGCTCGTGGGGGACGAGTCGGGGTATGTGGGACTCCTGTCACTACAGTATGTATACCCACTAAAACTCAGCGGTGTTCCCACATCGCCGTGTTGGGAGGGCCATGGGATAACGGCTCAGCCTTTTCTTCCACAACCCCCCCGGCGCATGCCCGCCTAGCTGGCGGGCCCCTCATGCCCCCCCGTTACTGGGGGGCTACGGGAATGGCCGGGAACACCTGGCCATTCCCGTCCGACACTGGTGGAGGCCTGTGCAATACAGGTAACGGTGCCCCCGCACCCGTTGCCTGCTGGCCTCCACCTGGGAGGAGTCGGAGGTGACGTTCAAACTGACGTCTTCTTCGACCCCTCCTCCACCTTCGGAGCGGCGCCGCGGCAGGATCGTCCTCCCGACCACCCCGTCCAACCAGTCGTGGACGGAAGTGGTCCGGAGGGGAAAAGGGAAAAAGGGGAAAAAGTCGGCCCCCAAGCCCGCTGCAAGTGGTCCTGCAGCCAAAAGGGCTCCGGCCGGTGGGAGGAAGCTGGTTCCTCCCAAAACTGCGGCCGTCGTGGTGACCATCACCCCGGGGGCCGTGGAGCGGGGCGAGACTTACGAGTCCGTCCTAAGACGGGCTCGTCCCAATGCTGATCCTTCCCGGCTGGGGATCAGCAACATCACGTGCCGCCGAACCCTAACCAGGGCTCGAATTTTCGAGTTCTCGGGGGAACAGCGCGGCACACATGCGGACCTCTTCGCAACAAAGTTGCAAGAGGTCATCGCGGATGCGGCTACTAACCTAACCCATTTGGTCGGGGCCCCTGGCTTTGTTACTACCACCAATTCGGCTACCACCAAGACCTACCAATCAAGGACGGTTCACAATTTTACGGGTAATAAAATCGGACACATTATGAACCCTGTCTATAATTATAGTAGGCTTCGAAAGATTTTAAATTCGATATAAAATGTTGTTTATCGTGAACAGGCATTTTTTTTTTGTTCTGGCTGGCTTTTACATTATTTTTTAAACAAATTTTTAACATTTCATTCAAAAAAAAAACAACAATAAAAAAATCGGATTCATAGTTAAAGTCCATTTGAAAGAAAAAAACAGATAAAAAAAGAAAAGTTAAGAGAGATTACAAACTAACGGTGCTCACAAACTTACGGTGACGTGAACATTCTTATACCATACAGCAGCAACCATCTCACCGCACCGTGAAAACTTAGGTGAAGTGAGCGTGGAGTGAACTGTCAGTGAGGGATTGACACTATTGACAACTCATTTGAACCTCACTTCACCTACGTTTACACGGTGGGATTCTTCAGAATAGATCGGCAGAACATGCAGTCAGCCAAAGAAGTCCTACTCATGCAAACTACTTTCACCCATTTTGCGTATTTAATGAGTAGTCAAGTCGCTCGTCTCAATGTATCTTGAGTTGAAAAAGTCATGTTTTATGTACTCAATAAGGATCAATATTGCCATCGTTGTACAAAGATGTCTGCATGACTACTATTTTGTTATCTGTAGGTACATGCTATATCTGAAGTACCTAACTGAATATTGAAGTATAAAAATAAAGCCAAACGTTCTCACAACTACAGTAAAGGCGACTAGAGGATAATATTAGGAAGGAAGATGCCTATCTGCAACAAAGAGATAGAATCGTGATACGGAAACCTGATTTCCGCTTCCCAATTCCTTCCGGAACGCTTACCGTGTGAAAGATAAGACGGTGCTCGCTTTTCCGATTGCTTTTTACAAGCATCACATAGGTTCCTATAAGAAAATGTCTAGTTAGTAAAAGGATTACAAGTAGTCATTAAAAACCTTACGTTACATGGATTTCCTGATTATTTTTTTCAATCGGTAAGGTTTGAGATCTCCGTATCCATAATAATATTATAAATTCTAAAGTAACTCTGTCTGTCTGTCTGTCTGTAACCTTTTCACGTCTAAACCATTGAATCGATTACCTTCAAATTTGGCAAGGAGTTTGAATATGATTCTAACAAGAAAAAAGTATTAAATGTTTCGGCGATTTTGAAAATTTACCCTCAAGGGGTTAAATTTAGTGAATCATTTTAAAATTCACATGTAATAATGAAATTTTTGTGTACCTTTTTTTAAGAAATTTCAAGGATTGGAAATAAGGTCATAGTCCAAATCTTGAGGTGCATCACTTTATTTAATTTGAACTGGTCCACTCGGTCAAAAGTTATTACTATTTAAAGTCATAAAATAACTTGGCTATTATGAAGGGTATTACGTGGTCAATGGCGGCGCTAGAATATTTCAAAATAATTTTTAAAATATTAAAATGAATCAATTATTCATTCATTTTCATTTTTTTTAAAAACGTTGCCCCACACTAGGAATTTCTCCTGTATCGCGGGTGCGTTCACAAACATTGAAACTCACATACACAAACAGCCAGACCCGGAAAAAGTATTTGTAGGTCATACAAATATTTGTTCCGTGCGGGAATCAAACCCGCGACACGCAGCGCAGCAGTCAATCGCTTAACCACTGCGCCAACCGAGCCGTCGTTATTTTTATGTTAGACATTTAGAATCATAAAAACCTGTTTTATTTATGTAAAAAAATAATATTTCGATTTATTACAAACCTGTCTTTCTGTTACCTTACGCGTAGCACCTACTCATAGCATACGAATAGGCTAATCAGGGTAGTACGCTCTCGTGGGATAAATTCCAAAACCCCACGCGGGCGAAGCCGCGGGCAAAAGCTAGTGGTAAATATAACAAATAAAGTGCGCTTTTATAATTTCTAACGTGACGATATTATCGTGGACGTCCACGTCCATAAAATGTATGGAAATACTTGCACGTTAAAACGTTATCGTTGACGGAAAAAAAGCGTCTTCATATTATTATGTTTCCGTACATTTTACTTCCCTGTGTGACGTGATGCCGTGACGTGTACGTGGACGTCCACGATAATATCGTCACGTTACAAATTATAAAAACCCAAAGGGGTATTATTTTCTCAAGCAATATGTGAGATTTTCTACAATTGCAATGCAGCTTGTGAATTTATACTACAGTTGTAAAATGCCCTGAGTAATATAACTCTATGACAAACCAGAGATAGCTTGAACTAAGCTCCTACGCAGCGTCGGCTTTAGGGGAGGGCGACCGAGGTGGCCGCCCTGGGCGCCGGCGACTGGAGGGCGCCGAGGCATACCGGGCGCTGTTATATCTATCGACCTAAAGAAAAACTAAATTCTGCGTATTAACTTTTATGGACTTATCTCGTAGGATGAGTGAGTATGAATATTCAGTCAGCATTTATCTACTACGACCTGTCATTTTCTTGCTCGTCTTGTCGTATTCTAGTATCCCTCACTAACTTATGTAGGGTGATAGAGACACGCACTGAGCTACAGGCGACATTGTTTTTTTCATTTTAATCAAGAAACTTATCTGACACACAATATAGGTACCTTTACTTTTATTTTTTTATATCGTGTGTTAGATAAGATTCGTCCCATTCATTATATCTAAACAATGATGAGTAAAATATATTATTATTAATAATAATAAATGCCTACATGTTAGAGTTTTCTATTAACTAAATAATAAATATGGTACAAAATTGAAAATTGGTTTATTTTTTATTTTATTTAAATATAAAAGGGCGCCAAATGCATGACTCGAATGCATGGCTCGCCCGGGGCGCCTAGATGGTTAAGGCCGGCCCTGCTCCCAAGAGCACAACAACGTCATGCATAAAAATAGAACTTTATTCCTTCATTCTACTTGGTTGTAGAATATCTGAACTTGTAGAGTAATCCTGGTTTAATAAAGGCAGCGGTACGCTGTTCTGTTTACCGTGCGGATCCCACAAAGGGATGTATGCGGAGTTGACGTTAAGCGGCGACCGATCATCATTGTCGGGTATACTCTAGTACAATATGAAGGGCTCTTGTTAATCGTTGAGACAACTTCAGAGGCATAACTATACTTAAGTATGTATGGAGTAACAAAAATCTTTTTATATTAGGAAGTGAAGTAAAGAAGGAAGTAAAAGGGAGAGGAACGCCTTTGCTTTCGAGTGGGAAAATTTATATAGGCTAGTATATATATAGGATAGTCTAGGATATTAGAGTAGATTAGGAGGAGCTTGTGGCTAAGTATTAACAGCCGCACGGGTCGATCCATCAGGTTAAGCTACGCTTACCGCGGTTGGTCCTTGGATGGGTGACCATCTTTATATACCAAGACCGTGCCTCGGAAAGTACGTTAAGCCGTTGGTCCCGGCTGTCATTTGTGAATCTCTGACTGTCGTTAGGGGTCGTTAGAAGGCCAAAAGTCTGACAAAAGGGGTATCGTATTACCTAGTTACTTGGCTGTGGAGGTCAGATAGGCAGTCGCTCCATGTAAAATATTGGTATTCAGCTGCAAACGGTTAGACAAATTGATATTAGAGTGGATTAGATGCTGTGCCTATTATACTTGTCAAAAAATAATAGGCCCGTTTTGACATTTAACTTGAATCGATTTATCGTGAGTATCGAGTACCGAGTCATAGTTAGTGTTCAGTTAAATTTCAAAACATGCCTATTATTTTTTGACAACTTTAATTGAAATTACTTCCGATGTTCAATGTTAAGAATAAGAAACATTTCTTCTATCTACGATTTATCTGATGTACAATTAAGCATATTTTATTTACAGCTATCTAGACAAAACATGCCAAAAGCAACTTGAAAAAATATCTCGTATATTTTTTCAATAATATATCTATATCTATATAGTTAATATATCTATATAGTTATATAGATATATTATTTATTATTTATACCAGTTACATTCGTGTCAAATAACACGCGTGTCATATAGCCGAAAAAACTCGAACCTGAAAAAAAAAAACAGCAAATAGTATCAAATCGGAAATAGCAGCTATACAAAAGCATAAAATACAAAATATTATATTTCAACGAATCAGGGAAAACTGAATGTGCTGACATTCTGACTGTTTCAAAGCAAGTGGAAAGGAAAAACATTTTTAAGTAACAATTTATTTTTAAGTTGAAATTGGAGTCTGGTCTTTCTTTAAGATGCTGATCTACGAATTTAAAAGTCTGTATTGGATCCCGAAATTTGGTAAAAAGTGTAGATTTACTTACTATAAAAAAAGCAAGATTTACTTTAAAATCAAATACCCACAGATAGTTTATCTTATAAATTATACTGGTAAGTAAAATAATCTAACATTCAAACGTCACTGATCTGATTGACCCAGTGGGTAAGCAGTGGCTCTCTGCGGTAAGGGTCGAGGGTTCGATCTCCACCCAAAACAAATATTTGTCGTCCTTCAGATATTTGTTCAGTCTGGGTGTTTGCACCAGTGTTTAAGATTGTAGTAGCATGTACCACTACTGAAGAAATCCAAGTGTCAGGCGGGCATCTTTTACTCAAAAAAGAAATGACTTTAATATAATAATACAGGTAATAAAATACATAATACCGATTTTTATGATATACTAGCTGCAGCCCGCGGTTTCACCCGCGTAAGTCTTGATCCCGTGGGAATATCGGGATAAAAAGTAGCCTATGTCTTAATCCAGGGTGTCAGCTGCCTCCGTACAAAATTTTATCAAACTTGGTCCAGCCGTTAGGGCATGAAGAAGTAACAATCATACACACACACTCACAAACTTTCGCCTTTATAATATTAGTGTGACAATAGTGTTATTTTAAAGTATGTAAGGAGCAGGTGGCGCTCTATAGCTACTGCCTACCCCCATGGGAACAAGGCGTGAGTTTATGTATGTACTCGTATGTATGTATTTTAAATCAACACTTCTTTGTTCTCATAATATAAACCACAACACAATGTGTATTAATCTATACACAATCTATATTACATTTAATATTATCTATCCAAATGATTTCCCACCTCACTGTCACAGCTAATTGGCCACGTGACGTGATCACTGATCAAGTCAGAGAGTAAGTAAAATTTATTATCACGAGCTCTTCCCTCAGTCTCTCCGCAATTTCGAACTCGTTTAATAAAGGATTAACATAATCCTAGAACATCCAATGAATATTAACCGTAACATTGGAACATTAACCCACATACATGCTTTGCTTAGAGTACGTAGGGATCATTTATCATTATCATTTATGTAGTCATATAGGTACCTACTTTAGAAAATGTAAGATAAAACCGGCCAAGTGCCAAGTGCAAGTGCGGACTCGCGCACGAAGGGTTACGTACCATTATCTATAAAAACGGAAAAAAAAATCACGTTTGTTGTATGGGAGATTAGATATTTGTTTTACTTTAATTTAATTATGTATTTTTAAAGTGAATATATAACTAAATATTTTCTGTGAATATTTCAAGCGTCTACCTTTTGCCGTTATCAATATCGAGCAAAAACGAGCAAAAAAATCACGTTTGTTGTATGAGAGCCCCCTTAAATATTTATTTTATTCTGTTTTTTTAGTATTTGTTGTTATAGCGGCAACAGAAATACATCATGTATGAAAATTTCAACTGTCTAACTATCACGGTTCATGAGATACAGCCTGGTGACAGACGGACAGACGGCGGAGCCTTAGTAATAGGGTTCCCGTTTTACCCTTTGGGAACCCTAACAACACAAAATGTTCCAGTTCTTTAAACGCTTGAAGCTCAGCATTTCTGACGACGGTTTGACGACTGACGGATGGTAGGATAACTATCCTACTCCTCACACCGAATTCTTCAAGCCGGTAACGGGGTAAACTGTCCACATTCACAAGCAATAATCAATCCTGTAACGTAACGTACTGACTTTAGAGACTAACTATACTGTAATATTACCTTACCAAATAACACATCCACCAAAATATACGTGACGGAAAGCTAAGCGTGTTTACGCTTCAATGCTTTTTAAATAACCTATCATCACAATAGGCTGAAATTGCTCGTTTTCTCAAAGAAAACATTTAAAGCAGTAATATTAGTATAGATAGCTAAAAATGACAGACACTAGCAATTAAGTAAATGGGGACAGTGATATGAGCGATTGCGTTATTTTAAATCGAATCCAGACTATTGTTAGTATATCTGCCCGAACTTTATCCTATATGTCCAAAATAAACATTACCGTTCTCCTCACAATAATCTTCTGTAAAATCATATTACGAAGTGTTTTGCACCCAGACTTGGTAGTATTACCATCTATTCTCAGTAGTTAGTTCCAATTCTCGTTTAATCTTTCTGTCTTCCGCTTGCAAGGAGGTTGGAAATTGCTTTTTCTACGACTGCCATTTTTTTTTCCACGATTGAGTTCTTTGCAACCAAGTATGCATTGCCTGGAATATTCTGAGGATGAGAAATATGTTTGTTTACGTTTTGGTCACTATATTACACCCGTCCTCCTATTACAACATAACTGGCGAAATTAAATGAAAAATGCAATGAAATGTTTTATTTCCAGATATAAATTCACATATAACTTTTAATAAATATACACATACATATAAAACGTAATAAATATACAATAAGTATCATAAATATGACACATACACATAACACACACACACACACACGTCGATTAGCCAATAATTCACTGCCTCTGGTGCAGTTAATGGGGCTGTGGTTCCATTGGAAATGTGGGTACACCTCTGCCTTACCCTTTGGGAAATACAGGAGTGTGATGCTAAGTTAAATTGTCCAGTATAAGCTAAAATACCAAATTGCCTTTTAAGAAAAATCTTATGCAGAAAATATTCATTTTTACTAGTAAATAGGTACACGTCTATTGGCAAAAACGGAGAGACAGGTCAATTGATAAAATTAATAATTTTTCCGTTTGCACAGAAACTTTAGAAACTTGAATCCGGTTATTTTGATGTCATTGCGTAAAGTTGCTAGCGTAGGCGAGGAGTAGACGAATATGCTACGAAAATGTACGAAAGCGAAAACGTGATGTTAATACTTCAATGATACTTACTGCAGATACTAGCTACTTTGACCAAGTAGTTCACTAAGGATTATCTCAGAAGGATAAAGGCAGGAGCGTCCTTCTTTCTTTTAATAATACAACGTGCCGCTACAATGGCGACATTAATTTAACACACGGGTAGGGCTAATGGCCAGTAATCATAAAAAACATAATAAGATAAAATATATTGTACATTGCAAAATTAAAATTTTCAAACAAACTAAATAATAAAACTCTCTCTTTCCTCTAATTCGGCACTCTTTGCACGTTATTCGTTTTAATTTCATTGATTGAAAAAAATTGTTATGCTCCGTGATCCTGGCAAATGACCTCTGCGGTTCTTTAAGTACAGGTTAGTCCAAAATGCTGTTTTAGAAAATTGTTAATAAATCAATAAATAATATCGTTTATTAAAATTAAAATATATTTATAAAAATAAAACGCGAAACAGTTTATGTTAATTAAATTAATGTCGCCATTAAAGCGGCACGCTGTATATTGTCGAATATTTCGATCACCAAACGGTCTGCCAAACATGGTTATTATGGCCATATTTACAAGGACTGTTGACATCGTAGCAACCAATGTTGTGAATATCCGCCCCATATTGATATACTATCTTCTGAAACTTTAGTACAAAAATCGATTATTATAACAATAGAATAATATTCGTTCTGAATTCTTAATTAGTATTTTGTTTGTTCTTTAAAATATGTCAACCATTGACGACGTCTATTTACTTCGAGTATAACAAACCAATCTCAGGCAAGACGATCTGCACATTGCAACTCCGTTCATAGTAACATAGTTTAGACGCTGTAATATTAAAAGCAGTTATAGCTCCTATTAAACTAGACGTAAAGGCGCTAATCGCATCAATTAGTGATGGCACATTAGCCAATTATTGCAAGATCGCGCCGGAGCCGACCACGCGGCATACTGGGCCCATTTGACGAAGGATTCATAAAGTTGGAACATATTTGCAATGTAGGTAGGTACACAACAAGAACGATCACAATTTGTGGAATGTTGCGACTTCGTAGTACCGATGGAAAAGTTTCAGCTTATATTCGGTGAAAAATGCCAGTTATTCGACATTTTCTCTTCCACAGAATCTGTGCTACTAACCGATAACAATGATAATTTGACGTTCCTTTTATGTTGCTTTTTGTGATCGAATCTACTGAAATATTTTGTAGAGAATAGGTACTTTGGTGAGTAAAAGATACTTTAGGCACGTGTACAGACTGAGTGAAAGCAGGAGGCCTGGAGGAGGCTTACGACTAGTTGATTTCTTTCGGCTGAATGATGATTAATTGATATCATCATCAAGTTAGCGTGCCACCACTCTTGAAAATGTATCGGCGTCATCAGTTTGTCAATCCATTTTGACACACGAAGCATCTGCATGAAATGTCGCCGCCTCTAATAAACCAACGAAAACCATGTAAAATAAATATAAACGTACTAAGTTGGTGAAAATAAAAAAGACAGAGAGACTCACACAAACTTACATGCATGTAATGAATAGATATAGCTCTTATCTTACAAGAACAATAGAACGAACACTACTGTAAGCGCTGAAACCTTTGCCACAATAAAAAAATAAACAAATGCTACACGCCCGGGCCTGCATCCATTGTCAGCCAGCCCTGAAGCAGACCAGATAAACGAACCTTAATTCGGCGAATACGAAGGATACGAATACGTGGAAAGTTAATTAAATAATCCTGATTAGTAGAGTTGTTGATAGGAATAATTAACACGCGTAACAAACGCTCGTCGCGAACCCCTGACGGATTAAGTTGACGGGTTAGACATAGCAATTTTATCGTCGTTTATTTGAATACGGTTTCATTTACCTTATTTATTTTTTTGGGTGGAAAATTATCAAATAACTTCTCCCGCTCTGGGCGGAGCGGGAGGGCGTGTCTGACTTTTACTGACTAAAACCCACCCGTGTTCCTTTAGATGCCTGTGTGCCAGGGCCCCGATATCCCTTTCGGACAAACTCGTAAGCCCGGCAGGCATTGTCCCTTTCGGACCCCGTCAATTGGTGCTGACATCTCTTTGAGGCGCGCGTGGAATGCGCCGGCGACCCAGCCCTGGTCCTTATCGGACGACGAGCTACCCATCGCACACCGTTCGCAAGCCCGCGCCTACGGTGGCCGGGAATCGGCCTTCGACTCCCGACGCCCGGGGCGTCTTCTGCGGCGACTAGGGGCGCGAGAGCGCGGATTTTGCCTCTCACTCACACGTTCCGCCTCCTCCTTCGCGAGCATTACTGTTTCGCAGAAGGAGGTGACGGCCTCCCATGCACTCTCGCTCCAAACCATGGCCTGAACCAGGGCCGGACGCGAGAGATCGCCGCCGCTGATTTCCACCGTACGGTTTCATTTACCTGTGATTTTGATCGTTTAAATAATAGGTGTTCTTTATCTCTAACAACTGTCAAGTAAACTTTGAATTACAGATAATTTGCATACTATGTATATATATAATTGCTATGTCTCGTCTCGAAAAAGTTGCAAGAGCAAACTTATGGGAAATCGGCTATAATGTACAAGTGCACTTTGAGTGTTTTGATGTTGTGAGCACTACATATCTATAAATACTTGGTATGTATGTATGGCAGGCAAAGGACTGGGCCGCACTGGGCCCGCGTGTTGGATTACCCACTCTCCCTATAACTAAGAGGAAGCCTGAGTCCCAGTGCAGGCAGTGGTAACATTATGGGCTGATTATAAATAGACGTATCTTTTTCATTGTTTATTATAAAAAGAGCGTGTATTCTGCATAATAAAGTACGCACGCATGTTCAAGGCGCTCTGATTCATTTCACATTGCAGCCAATTCAAGTTGACCACAGTAATTTTTCAAAACAATCTCTTTCTTTGACTTTACATTCCACTTACCTAAATATTCCATAATAATAATGTCTGCAATATGTGAATAACACCGAGTATGTCATTCGAGATACAAAGTATGTACTTAGAATTAAGATTGAGAAAGTTACCGAAATCCGTATACGAAGGTTCTCATATTCTCAATTTGGTGAAACTCTCGCACAAGAACGATTCTCATATAGGTGGGTGCCGCTTTGATACACGATATCCCTGCGTTTAATATAAACCAATTTCTTTTCGTTCGTACGGATTCAAGAAAAGAATTTCTCATATAGGTTAGCCGATATTAAAATGGAATTATGAGAGTCATTGTGCTTTTCAGTAGTAATGTAAAATACAGGATTATCAAATTAATAACTGTTTGAAACATCCTTTTACGCACAGATTTTGTACAGTAACCTAGAGTTTCTCTTATCTTCTTATGAAGGAAACACTTCTCAGCATTACCTTATAGGTATCTACTGATTAAAAACGCGGCAATGGGATATTATAGCCTCGCTACTTAACAAGTGTAAAGTAACATATTTATTTAAGACTTGCTGCGCCCCGCGGTTTTACCCACGTAAATCTCGATCCCGTGGGGAGAATATCGGGATAAAAGTAGCCTATAAGTTAATCCAGGATGTCAGCTAGCTCCATACAACATTTTATCAAAATTGGTCAAGCCGTTTGAGTGTGAAGAAGTAACAGACACTCACACACACACACGCACACACACTCACAAATTATCGCCTTTATAATATAAGTGTGATGTGATGATGTGATTCCGTTAGAAGATTATGTACGTAAGTTAGAAAAAGAAAGAAAGAAAGAAAGAAAAAGCATTTATTGGGACTCGCACAGATCACAAATTAAACTATACAAAAACACACTCATAGAAGCATAAAGATCAAAAACAAAAATAGAGTAAAAACGAACGCTGTTAAAACATTCCCTGGCAATATAATAACTGCTTTCTAACTTATTAATATAACTCATTTAACATCAATCTCACGAATATGGTTCACTAGCTGCGCCCCGCGGTTTCACCCGCGTAAGTCTCGATCCCGTGGGAATATCGTGATAAAAAGTAGCCTATGTCTTAATCCAGGGTGTCCGCTACCTCCATACAAAATTTTATCAAAATTGGTCCAGCCGTTTGAGCGTTAAGAAGTAACAAACATACACGCACACACACACATACTCTCACAAACTTTCGCCTATATAATATTAGTGTGAAGTGTGATGCTTACAGATATTTCCGCGCACAAGTATAAGTATAAGGATGTATACCTTACAAAGTGTGCACGTCCCTATAATCGACTATTCGTATAATCGCATCATTAAACACGTACAAATAGTTTGTTTACCCTCCGACTCGGGAGCGTTCGCCGAAATACCGAAACTAGGATAATGGCATGCCGACACTCGTAAAATTGCATGATTCGTGTTCCATCGAGATGTATTGATATCTTCTCGATGTAAACATTTACTCTTACTCAAAATATAGCGTAAGTATGATGCTACGAGTAGGTGTTGTTGCATTTAGAGCTTGCATTCGGTAAATATCAAAGGTGATGGGTAGGTTATGAAATGTTTCAGTGTGTTCCATTGTTTGATTGTGTTGTGTGTTTTGTTTGTATTTTAAGTATTCCTAACACTAGTCTATAAGAACATTGTTAGTAACAAAATGGACACCATGGTCTGAAATAAAGTATTTAATTCATTTCTTTACATCTCTATTTACCTACTTGCCTATAATATTATACACCGATAAAATTGCTCTTTATCTTAAATGAGAACGTTTTCTCAGCGATATAAATCATTATCTGCTTAGACTTTAGCCAACTATGTTGGGGTCGACTTCCAGTTTAACCTGATGTAGCTAAATACCAATATTTTACATGGAGCGCCTCCCTATCTGATTTTCACAACCCAGTTAAAGTTAATTGGTAAGAGAAGTTGTCAGATTTTCGTGCTTCTGATGACCTGTAACAACTGTCAAAGATCTACAAATGACAGTCGGGTCCAACGGTTTAAAGTGCTTTCTTGGTATGTAAAGATGGTCACCCATCGGACCAACCGCGGCAAGCGTAGTTTAACCTGATGAATTGACCCGAGCGGCTGTTAACTCTTAGCCACTAGCCCCTCGCCTTTCTCAGCGATTTATATCAAAACAAAAAGTAAAATATAATTCCCATTGCAATTAAAAAGTCCCTATTTTGTCTCTCACCCAATTTCCTTACACAAAAGTTATATTAAACAACACGTCCTTTATGTCAAAGCATACGGTGTACGACGCACCGCGCATAAATATGAAGGGGCAAATTCCTTACCGTGCAAATCGTGTCGAGTTCATAATTTGTAACATAAGCGCCTATGAGAAAGTATCACACTAATATTATATAGGCGAAAGTTTGTGAGAGTATGTGTGTGTGTGCGTGTATGTTTGTTACTTCTTCGCGCTCAAACGGCTGGACCAATTTTGATAAAATTTTGTATGGAGGTAGCTGACACCCTGGATTAAGACAGGCTACTTTTTATCGCGATATTCCCACGGGATCGAGACTTACGCGGGTGAAACCGCGGGGCGCAGCTAGTAAAAAATAAATGGATGAAGGAAAACGAAAATAATTATAATTTACAACGTTATTTACAATCATCAGGTGAGATACAATTTTCGCTTCATCGTACATAAATTACGTCAGTCAGTGCATTAACATCAACGATATACATAATTAATGAGATATAAGAAATAAGACCGCGCAACGCTGAAAATTCAAAGGCTGAGAAAAAAGAATTCCTTTTAAAATTTTATCTTTTCTTAAGAGAAAAGATAAAATTTGCGTGGCCTTTTTCATTAAGACGCAAGCAATATTGCGGGTCGGCAAAGCGATAGAAAGACGAACCTCTCCTAATATTCGTGACCGACGACGGTGCTGTGCATTAAAAAGAAGAAAGATAATATAAAACAGTGAAGGAATATTTCACCTCGTGAGCCTGCGTGACGGGTATATTTGCGACACCCTCTCAGGGGACACCTGTATTGGGAATGTACCTCCGCTAAATTTTGTAGCGTAAGCGGGATGCAACCAAAAAATACGTGTTCACCTGAAAAATTACCTAACGCTAAACATTTTCACAGCGGCAGCGCCAGCTAACAAAATATTTATACCATACAATACAGATGGAACTATTTTTAGTTGATAAATGTATAACTATTTATCAATTTTGGCATAGTAAACAATATTAATGGTTTCGGGAGTACGTTACGTGTGGATACCTGAATTTGAGTATTCGTGCTTTTGGAAAAGTACATGCATAAGAATTTAATGGTATGTAAAATTATAATTTTACATACCAATTAATTATAATATAAATTTGTTTTTGTTTGTTTTGGTTTTGTTTTAATTTTGTGTTTAAATTCTATTCAGTGCAACTTTATAAAATAGTATTTTATTTCTTTATATTTCTTTTTGTTAGTTACAACAATGTTTTGTGTGCATGCAGAGTTTACCTATACGAGTAAGTGATTGTACACTTTATTCTGATTTGTAGCTTCTTTTTCAATTGCATAAACCAGTGTATATAATTGTTGGTGAACCAGTTAAATAAATAAATAATATTAAATAATAATTGTAAATAATATTATATGTAAAATTTAGCTGTAACAGAAGTTGGTTTACATTCATAACCAGCCTATAACGTTCCCACTGTTGGGACACAGGCCTGCTATCTGTGAGAGGTATTGAGACGTAATCCACCATGCGGGCCCAGTGCGGTTTTGTCATTAAATTTTTGGTTCTAGGACATGCCGGTTTCCTCACGATGTTTTCCTTCACCGTTTTGAGACTAGTGGTGATGAAATAATTTACACTAAGTAAAGTGCCTGGGCTTTTTTTTTAGGTGGGAAATTATCAAATATCTTCTCTCGTTCTGGTGCGGGAGTATGTCTGACTTTTACTGACTAAAACCCACCCGTGTTCCTTCAGTTGCCTGAGTGCCAGGGCCACGATATTTTTGGACAAACTCGCAACCCTGGTGGCAAAGTGCCTGCCTGGGTTCGATCCTACGACCTACAACTCGTAAGTCACGGCCGTTTCTACTGAGCCCAATGCTCACACTAGTTTACATTATGGAGTCAAAATTACGAAAAGATATGTGTAATTATAATTAATAATCTCGTGATGCCAATTAAACATGTATAGGTACCTCCCAGGTAGTAACGTAGCTTCTTAACTTCTTAATTAATTACTTTTGCTCACACAAGGATGAAGAAATTTCAAAGTAACTATATAATACTGTTTGTAATTTTATCTTTTCATTACAATAAGCTCTTTTAACAAGTTCGTGAACATTGAGGCTCGTTGAGACAGCATTCCAGTCTGGGATTATGCATTGTTTAGATTCACTGGCTTAATTACTGCTAAATTCGGATATAATTGGTTAGGTTATGATTTTCCCAGAACTTTGTTTGCCTTGTTATGGATTGAATTTTACAGATGTAAAACTCTGGAATTAGAAGTATCGGTAAAAGCTTTTAGTTTTAGCTTCCAACGAAACTTTGAGTTTTAGGGCAAAATAGTAGAAGAATTAAGGATTCAGTAAGCCCACTGTGTGAAGGACAAACGACATAATTAACTGTAGCACTTAAAATGACCTGAAACCAAAAAAAATGCAAATACTGAGTGTTTCTATTTTGTAATTGAATTCTTCTAACCGCTCCTGACTTGTGCCTTGTTTGTACCGTCGCGGACTATTTACGGTCTGAAGGAAACCTATAAAATATCGTAAAGGATGAATACCTATGCGATAAAGTCAGACATAAATTAATCAAATCTACATGCTAGTATATTCTATGTCACATTAGGTCATACAAGTAACTCAGACATGGGAAAACTACTTAGCCTATTACTCTTTTCAAAAACACTCATGTAAAGTCGGGGAAATTAATTGTTAAGCAAATTCACTATCAACTTAAATTGTCCGTATTTTCAAATTTCAACTGTCATTAAAAAAATCACAATGGGATAAAATGGGCTACATCATACAGCGTACCTACCTGGGCGTAAAAATGACACATCGACTTTCAGGAAGAGACTGATACAGCTCTGAGTGACGGATAGGACAAACATTCTACAAAGCCGAACTTTTATAATGCCCCATTTACATGACGCAATTCAACCCCTGTGGCATACCTACAATAAAATTGAAGCAAAAAGTGACTTGCATCTTTTAAACGCTCTTTAGACGGTGCCTATCTAAATCGCGGACTGCTTCGTTGGATTAGTATTCGAAAGAGCTACTGCAGAGCATGAGGTCCCGAGGATTCGATTCCCAGGTCGGGCAGTATTATTGGGTTTTCTGTCTGAAATTTCTCAGTAGCAGCCCGGATTCTGGATTTGTACCCGGTTGATGGCAATAGGCTCGTCCCCTATTACATGGGACTTAAACATAACTGTCGAAATGAGAGTGTACATAGGTAGAGATAAACTACGATAATATGGCTCGCCCCTCCAAAATACTGTTTCAATGTGTGTAGTCACATCCTTACGAAAGAGTTTGTATGTAGTTGTAAGTACTCGTAATATCTCACTTATTACCAGATTTGTTGGTCAACTAATCATAACTAGCCAATCGCGCAAAGCAACGCACGTGTCGTTTTCATAGAGTACGTCAGTGCAGCGCCATACTAATAATAATGAGCGATTAATGACGCCACTAGTCGATCAACAAATCCGTGATTTGTTTCTGATTAGCGGCCGTCTCATTACGCACACATGCGATGCGTACAAATACTTTCACAAAATACTTTCAAACGTTTTGAATTTTGGAGGGGCGGGCCATATTATCGTAGTTAATCTCTACACCTCTGCCCAACCATTCGGTGAAACAAGGCGTGATGTTATGCTATGTTATGTAAATCAGGCTTAAATCTAGACATCCTCTTTTTTACAGCTAGGTACTGTAATCGAAGCTCCTGAAGCGTAAGTATCAGGTAATAACTAAACGTTTACCACCGCCACGAGTTCTACAATCTACATACATTGTCGCGAACACAATGGAATGCCGACCGAGCGAAATGGCCCCGTAATGTGGCACTTGTTGATCATTCTCCGTGAACGGTTTATTTATACCTAACAGAATAGAATCTACTGTTACTTTTAGCCCTAGAGAGGGTTAGAAATGTGTCAATTGACATCAACACGCTTTGTAGCATGTGCAACAGTTGGGGGTGATACCTATATGCATTGTGAAAACTAAATACAAGCTCATCAGTGTCGTGAGCCATCTTCATGGTATTTTATCTATAATTTTCTTTCTCTATGCCTAATACACAATGAAGGCACCTACTATAAAAGTACCTAGAACGTAGGTATAGTTGAAAGAATAGGCAATAGTTTTCTTGCCTTGTTTTTGAAAATTTGAAATTCCTAGGGTAGCGTATTATCTGTTGGTGTTTTTGTTTCTTTACTTCACTTTGCGTATCAAACTCGTAACCCTAGAAATAAGCAATATTGCGCTCATATTAGAATAATGCAGCTACTCTTAACCTCTGACCAGCGTAGTATCCGTAGCAGAAACAAAAGTCTAATTAAAAAATCAAAAGCCTGCATCTCTACCTATACCTACGCAGCGCTTTCATCGCTCGAGCCTTTGTCTCTACAGCAGTAAAAGCACTAATATTCCCCTTGAGACTACCAGTAGTAACGAGTTCAGTTTAGAGGCATTGCGAACGTCATAATACATAAGTTCTGCGACCAAAAGACAGAATCTACTGGACATTATTCAAATAAATTAGAAGACCAGTAAGACGTGTATTGGTGAATCCACAGCTGTAGCCCGCGAAATTCAATTTTTTTTACGTTTTTAGGGATCCGTACCTCAAAAGGAAAAAACGGAACCCTTATAGGATCACTTCGTTGTCCATCTGTCTATCTGTCTGTATGTCAATCTGTCAAGACTCTTTTTCTCAGGAACGCTTAGAGGTATCAAGTTGAAATTTGTAGTCTTATCACATCAAATTATTTTTTTTACGATTACATCTGCAGTTGGAAAATTGACCGTTACGTATATCGATGTATGGGAGAACATGTTTTTCAGCTACAATGTTAAGTTTGGTTTTGGTATAAATTCATCCCAACTACGGAACCACATTGTGCGTGGTCTGACACGCACTTGCCCGGTTTTTTGCTATTTGCAGGCAGGTCAGTGTCAGGTTGTATCAAAATATGATTCGTGACTATAACAGATATGTATTTACAGAATTATACTCATTAGAACCATTAATACATCTCTTGAAGTTAGTATTGTTCCCCAGTGCCATGATTTCATGAAAAAGTCATTCAATGGAACAAATCTAACTTAAAGTGATGTATTAATGATTCTAAACATTATAATTCTGTAAAATGAAAAAAAAAATTTGGTTACACCGAAAGATTTTTCAAAGTATTTGGTACGAAAGGCCAGAGTTCAGAGAAAAGTGACATTTAGTGACGAATTCTTGGAAATATTCAAAAAAACCGGTCAAGTGCGAGTCGGACTCGCGCACGAAGGGTTCCGTACCATTATCTATAAAAACGGCAAAAAAAATCACGTTTGTTGTATGGGAGCTCCCCTTAAATATTTGTTTTATTTTAATTTAATTATTCATTTTTAAAGCGAATATATAACTAAACATTCTGTGAATATTTCAAGTGTCTACCTGTTACCGTTATCAATATGGAGCAAAAACGAGCAAAAAAATCACGTTTGTTGTATGGGAGCCCCCTTAAATATTTATGTTATTCTGGTTTTTAGTATTTGTTGCTATAGCGACAACAGAAATACATCATCTGTGAAAATTTCAACTGTCTAGCTATCACGGATCATGAGATACAGCCTGGTGACAGACGGACAGACAGACAGACAGACAGACAGACGGCGGAGCCTTAGTAATAGGGATCCCGTTTTACCCTTTGGGTACGGAACCCTAAAAAACATAAAAAATGGGTTTTCCCGAATCCCATGAATTTTCGACTTGGCTCTATGGGGTGCTTAATTGTTGTAAATGGGTCACACTACGAGTATTACGTCGGAAGGAATACGACAAATTACAAGTCACCCTGTTTAAACAAAGCTTTGATAAAAATTGTTTATAGAAAATGTTGTCTCCAGCTAAGGTTTTTCTGTGACTATTTGATGTTTTACATTTTCAGGAACTAACTTTTATTTATTTTTAAACCCACTTTTTCCAATTTCTTAACTAATAGGGAATATGCACGTAATTCAAAACGTATCCATTATTTTAATATACATTGTGTAGGAGTCAAGAAACAAATTCCAATATTTTTTTCATTTTTTAATGCATTACTTATTTTACAATTAATTAATATAAGTTGCGTTATTTTGGTTGAACGGAACGCAAACTCAAAACGCGTCCTCTTCGAAAATGCCGGAAATGACGAATCAAACATGTGAATAAAATCTATTCTTTGCTAAATGCTTGAAATCTCACTAAGGTAAATATGTAAGTACGATTTCTACTTGAATAAAGCATAAACAATAACTAAATATATAAGATTTGGGGCTAAAAAACAGATGTAAACAAAGCAGTTTCGTGAACAGGTCACATCGTGACCGCGACAGAAACGGACGTTTGAACTGTAGTAGAAAATTGTTGGAGATTCATAATTTTTTTGAGCATCAATCAGTAGCTCAATTTAACGTTCAATACTTTTCTTAGGTTTATATAACTGTCTAATAATGATTTAATGAAAAAAAAATACATGCATATTCCCTATTGTGAGAAAGCTTGAAAAAATAGAAACATGTAAGTCTGTGTGACAATAAAAGTAAAGTTTTTGTAGAAAAATTGAATGGTTTACCATTCAATTTTTTTTATGAAACTATTAGTAGATGCTATGACTATAGCATCTATTAATAGTTTCATCAAAAAAATCTCTTTCGGTCACTTGCAAAAAAAGGAACTCTACTTTCCAAATAACAAATATTTTTGTTTAAATTATTTTTTCCTTTGTCACAAACAATGAACAAAATTGAACAAAAAAAAAACAAACATACAGTCGAACATTACAACCTCCTCCTTTTGGAAGTCGTTTAAAAATCAGGCGATTTCGTACACGGCCCTTTAAGCTCTCTTCTGTAATAAAACAAATTATTAAAAAAAACAAAAAACCCGACTGCAAAAAAATTAACTGAAAGGATGGAAACAAGATGAAAAGTAAACCAGTATCCTTTAAGTACCAAAAATAAATAAATGCAGTCGGAGGCAACTAGGATGTTACGAACGCCTTAAAATTTTCCTACGATTTTGATGGGAAAAACTTTCGCTATTTCTTACTTTTGTCATGGCCAGTCTGTTTATGATCAATTGCGTGTCAGAAAACGCACAATGAAGGGTGACGTAGTTAGGATGAATTTAGCCCATCAAAATATATCGCATGAATGGCCGTATTTCTTTATTGCGTTGACTTGAAGCTTTTTTTTAGAGCTCTAAGGGACCGTAGACCTTCGTATTTGATATTAATTTCAACTTAATAGCTCTACGCGTTCCTGAAAAAAAGTTTCTTGACTGACAGACAGACGGACGGACGGACAGACAACGAAGTGATCCTTAAAGGGTTCTGTTTTTTTATTTGGCACCATCTTGCGTTTTGATTTTGACTCCATTATCGTCGCCAGCGCCCTCCAAAACCATGAAAACAACACCCATGATAAAAAATTTGCAAATTTTTGGTAACGCCATTTCAAATTTTGATTCTGTGTCCATTATTGTTACCAGAGACCTCAAAAACGATAACAGCGACACCCATGACGAAAAATCATCACAAAATCACGGCAACCATCTTTTCGCGCAGGTGGGTTCGCGCAAATGTCTTTAGCAGAAATGTCATTCGCGCAAGTGAACCAGATCCGATGCATCAAATCTCAGTTGGTCTAACTCTCTCATAAGAAACAGCTAGGATCTATTGGCATAAAAAAAGTGAAAATTACTCATTTTCTTGCTGGCTATACATTTATTTTTAATCTGTGAATGCAGATCAAAATCTCTCAGATTTTAAGGACAGTCTTGCAAGGCCGAATTTTTGTAGCTACAACGGTTTAAGATATCCTTACTTCCTATCTTAAAAATCCACCCTGTTAAAGGCATACAAACATAATGCAATATTGCTCATCCCCATAGTAAATAGCGTGATAATATATAACCTATTGGTTGACCAGACTTATAGGGAATACATATGCAAAATTAGAACAGAATGTATCCGAATAGAATTAGCGTGATGCTAGAACATGCATTCAGAAAAACAGACATACAACAACTATATTTTCGGCATTAAAACGATCTCAGACCTCAAACCAATAATTTTTTTCATAAATATTCAATGTACAATTTTAACTTAGCTTCGATTTTGTTATTACAGAAAATGTACTTTTTTTTGTAGTTTGTGTCAAAATAGTAGGTTAAAAATGTTATAAAATATATATATTTGGAATTGGCTATTTAGTAGCTTTTATTTGATACACATATTAATATAATCACAAAATACTGTTTTTTATTCCCCCTCTCGTTTATGATTCGCAGATGCCACATTAAAATTTTATAGCCTATGTCACTCCCACAATTAAAACGAATCTAAAGATACCTCATATGTTAAAATCCATCAAGCCGTTTAGCCTACAGAGCGTGCCAAAGAAATAGACATACATACATACATACATACACTCGAAAAACATAACCCTCCTTCTGGAGCAGTCGGGTAAAAAATAAACCTGGATGGACACTGGACGGGTGTACCGATTTAACTGATTATAATCCCCTAATGGTTGTGACGATGAGTCTAATTTTATTGCGTACCGATATTTATGCTCAGAAGTCAAGAAAGACCAAGCTTTACATACATATAAACTCATCCCTTTTCTTATGAGGGTGGGCTGAAACTTCAGAATCTCATCTTTAAAACCACAATTTTCCGTAAAACTAAACAATCGCCAGCCCCACGATTCAAAATTTCAAGATTAGCTACTCATTCGACCTTCGATTCGGGATTACCTACTTTGTAATTTATTATCGCACTTAAATTCGTAAATGTGTAACTGACTGTCAATTAGTCATTAGCAGTTTTAATTTGACCTTGATCTCGCTTACAGAAAGTGATGGATCAGGTCTACGTACGATGGAACAAAAGCTTACCCAGAAGAGCAATAGAATAATATAGAAATGAAATAATTAATTAACATAAATATTTACAAAATAGGGCCTTAAACTAGAGGTAGGTACATAAATAATTGGATTCTACCTAAACTATGAATAAACCTATAATAATATTAATATTTTACCATGTCAATAAGTTGTTTAAAATATGAAGAATTCATAGAATTCGTCGAAAAAACTGTTTTCCTGGGGATCACGCTCGACTCTAGGCTTCAATGGGGTCCTCATTTAACATCTCTTGCAGGACGGCTAAGTTCAGCAGCATATGCTGTCAGAAAAATCCGTCAATTTACTGATGTAGATACCGCGAGGCTAGTCTATTTTAGTTACTTTCATAGTATCATGTCTTACGGTATTTTACTTTGGGGACGGGCTGCAGACATCGAGTCTATTTTTATTCTGCAGAAAAGAGCCATCAGAGCCATATATAATCTCCGCAGGCGCGATTCTCTTAGGGAACTGTTTAAGAATATTAACATCATGACGGTGTCTTGTCAATATATCTATGAAAACATCATGTACGTAAGAAAAAATTTACATCTTTTTAGTAAAAGAGGCGAAAGACATAATTATAGTACTAGAAGTAGGGATCTATTAGCTCAACCAGGTTTCAGACTGGCTAAAGTAGACTCATCTTTCATGGGGTACTGTTTAAAATGTTATAATAAAATTCCTCCCCACATACTTCAACTGAATGAGACGAAATTCAAATCTTGTATAAAACGCACACTATGCAAGCAGGCATATTATAGGCTGGGGGATTACATCGCTGATAGAAATGCTTGGCTCAATGCTGGTCCTGCTCCACAACGTCAACTAATTGATTAACATTTGAAAATACTGTTGGAGCTGCTGAAGATTGTAAGACTATCTTTTCATTGTATAAACTCAATCACCTTTGTATTATATAATTGCATAACACAGGTGTGAGTACTATGTACAATAGAGCTACCATTTACCGGGTAATATGTCTTTCATTGACTTGAATATGTCCTGGCAGCTGAGAGTATGTCATGCTCACTCAGATGTCTCGCTGATGGTGGCGTGTGTGTTGGATCATTTAGCTCCCTTCAAAATGGTTGAGCTGAATGGTGCTGATCCATGCGTCATGTTCGTGAACGGGCGCTGTCAGTTGGGACTGGTCATCTCTTAGCTGCCACGGCTTATTTTTAATTATTTTAGTTTTGAATTGTTTTTTTTTATCACGGACGCTTCTGACGTTTTGCATCGTTCTCACATGTATATTTTCAATAAGAATGATGTAACCAATACTTTGTATCAAATATTTTATTTTAAAAGAGTGTCTGTGGAGTTTCTTGCCCGTTCTTCTCCATAGGAACCTACTATTTGGAATGGGCAACTAGCTTCATATTTGTAACTGACCGACTTGTTGACAATTCAAAAGTGCCTGTAAATGGTTTAATTGAAATAAATGCTTTTAGTTTGAGTTTGAGTTGAGTTTGAGTTTGAGTTTGTAACTGACTCGGTTAAGCCGTTAAATAGATTAACCATTTACACGGTGCAAGTTTCTGGAACGTTCAAGATCAATAATCGCATGCCAAAAACCACGTTTTATTGCCATTCAAGAATTGCAAGTGTTTACCTACACACGCGTGCGTTTTCCATAAAATGGCATACAATAATTGAATGCTTTGGTGTCATGCAATTTTATTGCACGGGGATTATTGCATGCAAGTTTTTCCTCGTCCTAATACAGAGTTTATATATATAATTTATTCAACAATATTTGCGCCGCCAAATATTTCATTAAAATATTATTGAACGTCTTCTCAGCATTCTTTTTTACTTACTTCATTCGTTTATACTTGTAGAGTTGTACCAGTTTCGGATGGCAACTAACTTTCCCGTATCGTGCAACAATATTGTACGTGTTGTATAGACAGTGCAAATTAGTTGCCCTTTAAATTTGATGGTATGCCACAGGCAATAAACTTGCACCGTGAAAATGGAGCTTTAGTCATGGTACGGGGAAAACATACCAATGAACCGAGAATACAAATTTATTACCCTGTCCTGCCCTATGTGCTTACTCTATTTACAAAGTAAATAATTTAAATTAATGAACAAGACTCGGAAAATAATGTTAACCAAACCTAGCAGGTGTAAAGTAATGTCGGTACACCGCTTACATAAAGGAGTATTTTGATTCCTTTGCGAGACCCACAATTATCTTCTCGGGATGTATATTAAAACTCGGGTTTTGTGAGAGCATTCTTCGTCTTGTTTATATTTTAGAGGCGGTCGGGTACAATCTATTTAACACTGAATATAATATTTATGTCTGTGAAGTAATAATTATGATTATCGAGTTGGTGAGTATACGAGAAAATTCTAATTTTAGTCTACGTTTGACTGAAATAATTATGTATTTTCAGAAAACACATTTGTTAGAAAATAATAGAAGTAAAGAAAAGACGAAGGGCTCGAACAATTAATTATTCATTTGAAACTTTTGTCCCTTTTCTAGTTCTTAAATTGTGTTGACAACATCCCAATATAAAAACCCAACAAATATCGAAAAAATGGGAGGAAATAACACGACAATTTCCCCCAGTGCAGTGTACTGTGTAAGTTAGTTGAGAAATACGTGCACGTCACGTCGCTACCCCGGAGTTGTATGAAACTGTGTCTTTTGCTGCCTTCGGACTGAATGCTGTCTTTGTTTTATTAAAAATGTTGTATTGCATACGCATCGTTGGTTGTACGGAGAATAGAACGTATGCAGTACGTGGAGACTGGAGATGGAAATTGGGCATTACATTATACATTACTTACATAACATCACGAATGTAATTCCCGAAGGGTACACCCACGGTTCGCCAGTTATGTTTAAGTCCGATGTAATAGGTGGCGAGCTCATTGCCATCAACCGGGTACAAATCCAGACTCCGGGCTACTGAGAAATCCCTGACGGAAAAACCCAATAACACTGTGCCCGACCTGGGCTTTGTACTCGGTAGTAGCGCTTGCGAACACTAGACCAACAAGGCAGTCAATACATTACTTAATTTTGTTTCGAAAAGTGGACACATTCCTAGTTCAAAGAAGTATTTGAAATTTCGCGAAGTTATGAATGAAGCCCCACCTAATTTCATGAAAAATAAAATTAACATACTCAAAATGAATTTAAAAAGCTGCATTTATTATTTATTTTTATTTTAAAAGGTCTCGCTTTCATAAAATTTTCATGAGATAGTAAAATGTTTCAACAAATTACCACCGACATCAATTGAATTGTAAAAAGAGAAAAATACAAAAAACTGACTCCAAAATGCATGTATTTTTTGTAAACAAAATCCATTGCAATTTATCACGAACACTATGTGGTTCAACTTGGTACAGTTTCGGTCAGCAGACTATAAATATGTAAATAGAATTTTGAACCTTATTCAACAAGCACATATAAAGTGTACGCTTCGGGAATCATCGTCTATCTTCGGTAATACGAATACGCGATAATGAGATATAATAAAGAGCTGTTACAACTATGGAAGTACTTGCGTATTTTGTATTACCATATTTACCATCATGACAAAATTATAGATTAACAACTCTATGTAATTCCAAAAAACTTTTCAAACCTTTTAATCGACAAATCTGCCACTGGAGTATGTAACCCGCCAGAGAGAAAATGTCCTACGCGCAATGATAGGTGCACTATTAAAAAGCGCGGCAGTACAAGAATAAGAAGGTTTGTCTCGATGGGGGTAACTGTGTTCGTGCTAATTCTGAAACACGAAGAAAACCAAAGCGCATACCTTTTCTGGTTTAACTGTACATGGGTTGTACAGTTGTTCCAGTTCAAGATTTTAAGCCTTGAAGGGTTTGTAGATGAGTCCCAGGAGTATTGAATGTATGGGTACCGTTACAACTTACTATAGAGTTTTCAATAATGAATGAACAGAAGACACAACATTGTTTGAGCAACAGAAAACAAAATTTCTTTTATTTCTCGATATATCGGTCTCCCTCTTTGTCCTATTATGGACTAGCAAAATTAGGTCGAATTTTCTGTAAATAAATTCTTGTAAATTTTTTGCTGTGCTGACTGAACAATTTTGAGAGGAAGATTAAAGATTTAGAAGAAAATCGCTTTGAAATTCAGTGTGTAATATTTTCAGTCATAATATGTACATAGGTAAGTACTTATTTTATTTTTATTATGACTATACCTTGTTACGAAATTTAATTATTGATAACAGAATAGCTGGCATATCAAACAGCAGATACGGTAAGTTATTTCAATGAGCAGACCGACTCTGATTCAAGGCAAGTCCAATAGGAGTGCGACGACATTGCGACCCTTCTCACATGATTCCACAGTAAGTATAAAAATGTTTGTTACTTAAATACGTACCTACTATTTTAAGCTTAGTTTACAATGGCCCTTCATAAACGTTGGTCTGACGTTTTTTTTTAAACATAGGTAAATAGGTCTATTATAAATTGTGTAATGCCCTGAAGGTAGGTATTGCCAACTTTTTAAGTTCTCAACTAAACTAAAGACTCATTACAAGTTCAACATAAATACCTAACTACTAGGTTGCTCGTTTTATTGTTTAAACAAAAAAAACTGGCCAAGTGCGAGTCGGAGTCGCGCACGAAGGGTTCCGTACCATTATCTATAAAAACGGCAAAAAAACACGTTTTTTGTATAGGAGCCCCCTTAAATATTTATGTTATTCTGTTTTTTAGTATTTGTTGTTATAGCGGCAACAGAAATACATCATCTGTGAAAATTTCTACTGTCTAACTATCACGGTTCATGAGATACAGCCTGGTGACAGACAGACACACGACGGAGCCTTAGTAATAGGGTTCCCGTTTTATCCTTTGGGTACGGAACCCTTAGGTACCTACCCCTCCATGCCTCGGAAAGTACGTTAAGCTGTTGACCCCGACTATCGTTCGAGGTTCTTTGCCGTTACGGGTCGTCAGAAGCCCGAAAGTCTGACAACCAGCCTTACCGAGGGGTATCGTATTACCCAGTCACTGGGTTGTGCAGGTCAGATAGGGTTGCTCCATGTAAAATACTGGTATTAAGCTTCATCTGGTTAGACTGGAAGCAGACCCCGACATGTTGGGAAAGAAAAAATGAGTTAAAGAATAAATGAGTTAGTGAATAGGAATACACTCTGAAATAAAAATCACCATTAAATAAATGTGTTGCTCTCCATAAAAAAAAATGAATACGAGTTAAAATTAATAGGTTCTAATTTTTTACTACCATACTTTCTCCGTGAGAAAAACTAAATCATAACCCACTAATAAATAAAAAGACACCTGAAATGGTATCACATTTTCTATTAAAAAGGCAACGCTACCTGACATGTTATAAGTGACGAGAGTGAAAACGGATCTCGCATATTCATTCGCTCGAACCACATTGATGTATAGGATGCCATGTTTCTTTACTATTTCGGGATACAAATGATCGAGAAAGGATCACTTCACTTCACATCACAAATAAGAATATATACAAGGTGTATGTAGCGGGTTTTTATGAAAACTGGTGTTTTTTTACTGCCTTATATCTTGAATGTTATCAATTTTCACATAGTTGGTCAAAAACAAATGAAAATTCGAATTTATAGAAATTCGAATTTTCATTTGCTTTTGACCAACACATTAATTTGCATTTCCATTTTCATTTTTTTTTTTTGTTTTTTTTAATTATATATATTATATATATAAAACTCTTGAAGCCTATTTTAATGCATCGCCAATACTTAGGGCAGAAAGATTCTTCATGACTCAATTTCAGAACTAAGTAGTTTCAATTCAAACCTACTTTGTTTTAGAACGAGTTTCATGATTGAATATCTTTTTAGAATACGGGAATGAGTGTCCGCATATTTAGTGCCTACTCTTGACGTATTCGTGACCATATCACGATCGCAATCTTCTAGTAATGTATGGAAGTAGGTTTTTCTATTTGCGATGTGCTTGCCGTTAGATCCTCTGACGTCATCGTTGTGTTACTTAATGTAAATTAATTTAGTAAAAAATAAAATTGTACAACGTAACATTTTTTTTACCACGCTCCTTTGATATTATTGATTACCAACACTTTAAGAAGATATAATTGTTAGGTAGGACTAAAATTGTAGATAGAGATTCAAGTCATAAATTAAGGTAACGTTAACATCGGTTCAAGATCAAGAGACGCCTGAATTGAGTAAAAATAAATTGTACAACGTAGAGGACCTTTTCACTGTCCAAATATTTTTAGGGTTCCGTATCTAAAGGGTAAAACGGGAACCCTATTACTAAGGCTCCGCCGTCTGTCTGTCTGTCTGTCCGTCTGTCACCAGGCTGTATCTAATGAACCGTGATAGTTAGACAGTTGAAATTTTCACAGATGATGTATTTCTGTTGCCGCTATAACAACAAATACTAAAAAACAGAATAAAATAAACATTTAAGGGGGCTCCCATACAACAAACGTAGAACATAGTTATTGGTACAGAACCCTTCGTGCGTGAGTCCGACTCGCACTTGGCCGGTTTTTTTGTTTTTACCACAGACCTATAATATATTGATTAACAACACTTTAAGAAGTTATATTATTGTAAGGTAGGTAGATACTAATTGTAGAAAGAGATTCAAGTCATAAATAAAGGGACCGTTAACATCGGTTCACGATCAAGTGACGCCTGAAATGAGTATGCTCACTTTACAAAAGACGTATGGTGCGTAGTTAACTATACAGGATGTTGGCACATGCCGGAATTTCTTAGTATTAGGTACCTAAGAACTAGGTTTGCAGATACATCATTACTTTAATAAATAAAGGCTCGTACAGACTGGTGCGATATGGCGGGCCCGACGCGACAGTAGCACAATTTCTTTGTCGCGTCCGCGATATTGCGCGAGTCTGTAGAAGCCGTAACTTGGACTTTACTTTGGATAATTTTCCCATAGGTATTAGGTATGATCACCACGCTTGCTAGACGGGTTATTGATTTCAGAATTATTATCCTAACTAATATTGTGACTAGAAGTGAGTTTGTTTGTTACGCTTTCACGCTAAAGGACACATCGCACATACCAACTCGGAGAGGGAACGCCACCGTATCAACTCGAGCCATTCAGTATTCTTTATATGAAACTCCCAACTGCAACGCACACTAATCGGAATCGTAACGGAATCACCCCCAAGCTCACGAACCGCGATACGGTGCGTGGTCAACTTGCAGTTGCTTGTTGTTGCTTACGGGTCGTCATCCGCGCGCTTACGTCTCTCCGTACGCGAGCTTACGTCTCTTCGTCCACCCTTGCCCCTCTCACCCCTCCCGCGGCCTGCCTGCAGCACACTACTGTTGTCACACGTGTTGTCATTCATAAGGCAACTTCCAGTCGTGTTGCGCGCGTGTTTTATTGAATTTGTAGGTTAGATTTCAAACAAAAAAGTGGTCGGTGAGCCGTAAGCGCGGCGTCTCGCCTAGCCGCAGCCGAATCGACGTATCGGAGCTGCTTATCTGCTTTGGTTACGTGCTTACGTTAGGTTGACGCCTGTTTGACGGCGAGGCGAAAGGTGATACGGTGCCGATCCCTTTCCGAGTTGATATGTGTGCTATGTCCTTTAAACGGCTGAACAAGCCATGACCTGAATTAGGACATAGGATACTTTTTAACCCAGTGTACGTTCCCGTAAAATAATTTCCGACATGCATGAGGGCGAAGCTGCTAGCAAAAGCTAGTTAACTAGGTGTATAACCATGTGTCCTCACCGTATTTTTTCTTTATGAGAAGAGGCCTTTGCCCTGCAGTGGGACAGGAATAGGCTGGTATTATTATTATATATAACAATAGTTTGTAAACTATTGTTAGGCTGGTATTATTATTATATATAACAATAGTTTGTAAACTATTGTTATATATAATAATAATACCAGCCTATTCCTGTCCCACTGCAGGGCAAAGGCCTCTTCTCATAAAGAAAAAATACGGTGAGGACACATGGTTATACACCTAGTTAACTAGCTTTTGCTAGCAGCTTCGCCCTCATGCATGTCGGAAATTATTTTACGGGAACGTACACTGGGTTAAAAAGTATCCTATGTCCTAATTCAGGTCATGGCTTGTTCAGCCGTTTAAAGGACATAGCACACATATCAACTCGGAAAGGGATCGGCACCGTATCACCTTTCGCCTCGCCGTCAAACAGGCGTCAACCTAACGTAAGCACGTAACCAAAGCAGATAAGCAGCTCCGATACGTCGATTCGGCTGCGGCTAGGCGAGACGCCGCGCTTACGGCTCACCGACCACTTTTTTGTTTGAAATCTAACCTACAAATTCAATAAAACACGCGCGCAACACGACTGGAAGTTGCCTTATGAATGACAACACGTGTGACAACAGTAGTGTGCTGCAGGCAGGCCGCGGGAGGGGTGAGAGGGGCAAGGGTGGACGAAGAGACGTAAGCTCGCGTACGGAGAGACGTAAGCGCGCGGATGACGACCCGTAAGCAACAACAAGCAACTGCAAGTTGACCACGCACCGTACCGCGGTTCGTGAGCTTGGGGGTGATTCCGTTACGATTCCGATTAGTGTGCGTTGCAGTTGGGAGTTTCATATAAAGAATACTGAATGGCTCGAGTTGATACGGTGGCGTTCCCTCTCCGAGTTGGTATGTGCGATGTGTCCTTTAGCGTGAAAGCGTAACAAACAAACTCACTTCTAGTCACAATATTAGTTAGGATAATAATTCTGAAATCAATAACCCGTCTAGCAAGCGTGGTGATCATACCTAATACCTATGGGAAAATTATCCAAAGTAAAGTCTTACGGCTTCTACAGACTCGCGCGATATCGCGGACGCGACAAAGAAATTGTGCTACTGTCGCGTCGGGCCCGCCATATCGCACCAGTCTGTACGAGCCTTTATTTATTAAAGTAATGATGTATCTGCAAACCTAGTTCTTAGGTACCTAATACTAAGAAATTCCGGCATGTGCCAACATCCTGTATAGTTAACTACGCACCATACGTCTTTTGTAAAGTGAGCATACTCATTTCAGGCGTCACTTGATCGTGAACCGATGTTAACGGTCCCTTTATTTATGACTTGAATCTCTTTCTACAATTAGTATCTACCTACCTTACAATAATATAACTTCTTAAAGTGTTGTTAATCAATATATTATAGGTCTGTGGTAAAAACAAAAAAACCGGCCAAGTGCGAGTCGGACTCACGCACGAAGGGTTCTGTACCAATAACTATGTTCTACGTTTGTTGTATGGGAGCCCCTTAAATGTTTATTTTATTCTGTTTTTTAGTATTTGTTGTTATAGCGGCAACAGAAATACATCATCTGTGAAAATTTCAACTGTCTAACTATCACGGTTCATTAGATACAGCCTGGTGACAGACGGACAGACAGACAGACAGACGGCGGAGCCTTAGTAATAGGGTTCCCGTTTTACCCTTTAGATACGGAACCCTAAAAATATTTGGACAGTGAAAAGGTCCTCTACGTTGTACAATTTATTTTTACTCAATTCAGGCGTCTCTTGATCTTGAACCGATGTTAACGTTACCTTAATTTATGACTTGAATCTCTATCTACAATTTTAGTCCTACCTAACAATTATATCTTCTTAAAGTGTTGGTAATCAATAATATCAAAGGAGCGTGGTAAAAAAAATGTTACGTTGTACAATTTTATTTTTTACTAAATTAATTTACATTAAGTAACACAACGATGACATCAGAGGATCTAACGGCAAGCACATCGCAAATAGAAAAACCTACTTCCATACATTACTAGAAGATTGCGATCGTGATATGGTCACGAATACGTCAAGAGTAGGCACTAAATATGCGGACACTCATTCCCGTATTCTAAAAAGATATTCAATCATGAAACTCGTTCTAAAACAAAGTAGGTTTGAATTGAAACTACTTAGTTCTGAAATTGAGTCATGAAAAATCTTTCTGCCCTAAGTATTGGCGATGCATTAAAATAAGCTTCAAGAGTTTTACTCTAAATACTTCCAGTGCACCCTAAGAGGTAGCCCAGCGAACACCTTCCTCACTGGCAAATATTTTTAGTACGACATCTGCTATTCTGCTGTACCTACCTAATTCGTGCCATTACGAGAGAAGGGCGTCACTTTAAATCGAAATTATTCTAGCATTATTCTTGAGTATTATGCGACTTATTCTTGTACGAAAACAAAACAGCTACAAAATATGTCAGACTAGTATGGAGATTCCTTTAGTTTGCGTCCGTAGCGTCACAGCGATGCCGACGTTCGAATAACGCACGTGATCTACCGTGACATTTCCGACATCTTGTTCATATTTCGACATACACGGTTGTGACGTGTTTTAGCTTTGTTATAAATCAAGTATGCATCAACGAATTCAGTATTTATTTGAGGAGGACAGGACATTCCTATCTTGCTAATGACATTTTTCTTCAAGTTGATTACCGTTTGCTACTCAATTTTTTTCCGTGTAGTGCTGGACGTAAAGAATAGCACCATCCTATTCCTTCCCGTGGGTGTCGTAAAAGGCGACTAAGGGACTCACTAGAGAATGGGCAGCAGCGTTCTCTATGCATTTTAACACCATACTGCGATCGCCAACCTATAAGAGCCACACGAGGACCGATGAGCTTGTGGCTAAATAATAACTGCCGTACAGGTCGATCGATCAGGTTAAGCCTATGTCCAGCAGTGGACGTCCTTCGGCTGAAATCATGATGACTCAATGGAAAAAGACTGTTAATTGTTATTTTTCAAATCATCATCACTTCAGCCTAAGCCGAAATCTTTCGGCTGAAGGCTCCCCCAAGCACCTCCACTTCGACCAATTCTGTGCTTCTCGCATCCAGCGGATTCCTGCGGCCTTCACAAGGTCATCGCACCCTTCCAACGCTTTTTTCCAACTACACAAACCAAATTCTTCTTAGGTTAGGATAGTCATCATTTCAGCCAAAAGACGTCCACTGCTGGACATAGATCTCCCTCTAAGGGGGGGTGTTTGCCATAATCGCCACGCTTGGCAGTCAGGTTGGCGATCGCAGTATGGTGTTAAAATGCAAAGAGAACGCTGCTGCCCATTCTCTAGTAAGTCCCTTAGTTGCCTTTTACGACACCCACGGGAAGAAATGGGGTGGGGCTATTCTTTACGTCCGGCACCACACGGAGCTGTCCGGCATCACACGGAGCCGTCCGGCACCACAGGGAGCTAGGTTAGGTTAGTACCTATATGCTATTGAGCTTGTTCACTAGCTTCTATTTCTGCGATCATTTGCAGGGCTTCAATATTGCATAATTATGTAAGTATTATCAAATAAACCATTGAGCTTGATTTACAAGTTCTCCTAACCAATAAGGCAAGTACCTAGATCCGGTTTACGCTTGCAAAGCTTCTATTGCAAAAGCAACTGTCGAAAATGCAAAATATAACTTTACTAGCTTTTGCTCGCGGCTTTGTTCGCGTGGAGGTCGGAAGTTATCCTAGGGGAACATACTACCGGGATAAAAAACGAGCGAGCCTTACAGTAGTCGCAATGATGTGTAACATCTGACATCTCACCTTGGTAATAAGCAACTGCGCAGCGACACAAATTAAAAAGCTAAACACTGAAATATTTATTGGAATAATTATTCATCACTAATAATGGTCGCCCACTGGTCGAAATTCGACCCCCTCTACTTACAATCTATATAGTTCTTGCTAATTCCATGAGTACACTAATTTCATGCTATTAAAAAGTTCGTACTTATTCCATGATCAAGCTGTCGGCGTTCCATGAGGCAGCTAGTTTATAATATTAGTTAGGCTGAAGAGAGATTTGAAACAAAAACAAAACTTGTTGGCAGCTCGGTGAATACCTACATTATGCTAACGACTAGTTTTCCGCTTCGCGGCGTTACCCGCGGTTCACCCTTTTACGGGTTGAGTTAATTAAAACGTTTTTGCTGGACGCCTCTATATGAAACACCGTTTTGGGTCTCGTCAAAGACAAATTGTCGCTGGATACGGTTAACAATACAAATAATGTGTCACCAAACACTGGGCCGTAATTCGTATAATGTTGATACGACCATTTTCATTTGATGAATTCGGTGAAGTTGCCTTGATTCAACGAGTCTAATTTTAAAACGACACGTTTGTTTTCACTTGTATTTAAACTAGATTTATGATGTTTATTTTAACTTCAGACTTTATTGTTTGTTGCTTTATTCTTTTAGTGGTAGGTTATCCGTTTTGGACCTAGCTTAGAATCAGTAGGACTTCACGTAAGCTAAAACAAAGAACAAAAAAAGAAAATCGGTATTCGGCAGGTGGTGTTCTACAGTTTCTGCCTACCACGATGAGAAAAAGGCATGACTTCATGCATAAGTAGGTATTGAAAAATGTATCGCCTCAATTTTAGTTTATTTATATTATACAACATTATTTTTAGTATATGCGAAACCTGAATATAGTTTGTTCAGAATAAGGAACTGAATCGATTTCAGTAATTTTTACACCATGTTATATTTTGTCCCAAAAATATTTAAGTGTGATGGAAAATGTAATCACCATTTAATTACTTACAATACAATCGCCGTACGGTTAGGTACCTACTGCCAAACTATTATCAATGAGCGCAAGTCGACCCTGGAGGCGCGGGGGCGCCGTTAGCATGTTTTTGTACGGACAACCCGATAACATAACAAACTTATAACTTTGTGACTTTTCATGATACAGTTTTGATATTTTGTACATAGATTCTTTACATAAAAATACTATACACATGTTTCAGGTTTCGCATATATTAAAACTAATATTGTATATATAGGTCCCTAAAATTAGGTATTTTCAAAGCAAAGGTGAGTGGAAACACCGGGATAACCTTTTAAATAAAAATAATAATAATAAATTATCAAATAACTTTTCCCGCTCTGCGCGGAGCGTGCGGGCGTGTCAGACTTTTACTGACTAAAACCCACTCGTGTTCCTTCCGTTGCCTGTAAGACAGGGCCACGATATCCCTTTCGGACAAACTCGCAACCCTGGCAGGCATTGGCCCTACCGGACCCCGTCAGTTGGTGCTGACATCTCTTTGAGGCGCGCGTGGAAGACAACGCGCTGTCGACCCGGGCCTGGTCCTTATCAGACGGGGAGCTACCCATTACTCACCGTCCGCAAGCCCGCACCCACGGTGGCCGGAAATCGGCTTGCGACTCCCGACACCCGGGGCGTCTCCTGCGGCGACTAGGGGTGCGAGGGCGCGAACCTTGCCTCTCCCTCACGCGTTCCGCCTCCTCCTTCGCGAGCATTACTGCTTCGCAGAAGAAGGTGACGGCCTCCCAAGCACTCTCGCTCCGAACCATGGCCTGAACCAGGGCCGTACGCGTGAGATCGCCGCCGCCGATCGCCTCCTTGAGGACACAACAGGAGGACATATAGTGAGCTAATTGGTGATGTTCTTCAGAAAGGTCAGTTGCGTAGTACTCGCAACCGGCGGCGTGCGTGTATGACCAGAGGGTCTACTCCAAACATAAATCCAAAGTATCGACCGAATGTTCGGCCGTTGCTTGACGACGGCTAACTATGGCTGACTACGGCGAAAAAAACAAATAAAACGACAGTCAAAGAGATAAGCCAAAGTAAAAAATATGACTTTAAGTCGGTTAAGGATTCAAATTCAAAAAAGGGAACTATGGAAGTTATAAAACGGCCGAACATTCGGCCGATACTTCGGATTAACTCTTCGGAGTAGACCCCCTGATGTATGACCGTAAACGAAGCAAAAGGAGTATGTTAGCAGCGTAGCAGGTGGCGTTCTATAGTTTCTGCCTACCCCCATAGGAAGAAGGTGTGAGGTTACGTGATTTATGTACCTACCTAAAATTATATTTCGACGATTACTAAAATGACAAAGCAATCTGCATACCTAGTTCTAGTACCTGAAGTTTTATACGTATAAATCTTCCACGCTATAAATAAAAATATTTGACCCAATATCTTTGTTTTACTACACATAATATTGATACTAATAGATCCATTAGTTTTACTCAGATCGTACTTTACTCCTTGTCTGAGTAACGTAAATACTTCGGCATGTTTATTTTCTTTCCGTCAACGAGATTACGAAGAATCCGATTGCGTTTTTACAACATTATAGTTTTGCGGGAACGGAAGATTCACACACGAGTCTTATATAAACAGTAAAAACGTAATAAACAAAAAAGTAAATAACTAGGTACTATGAAAATTGTAACACAGTTTACGGTTAGGTATTTAAAAACAAAATAAATTCTCATTTCCTTACTTGAAACTTATTACATATTTATATCTAGATATTTAAGCTAGTTTTCCTCCATGTCTAGGCAATATTGGGTGGTACCAATACTTTTCGAGGCTCCATCTTGAAAGTGCAGAAAATATGCTCAATTGCATACTTACACATTACAGAATTGTAACACTTGCAACATTATCTATAAACTCAAACTCAAATTCAAAGCATTTATTTCAATTAAACCATTTATAGGCACTTTTAAATTGTCAAGGAGTCGGTCAGTTAGAAATATGAAGCTAGTTGCCCATTCCAAAGCGTAGTAGGTTCCTATGGAGAAGAACGGGCATGATTTTAAATTACAATATTGATACAAATTATTATTATTATATTTAGAAAAGTATTGGTTACATCATTCGTGTTGAAATTATACATGTGAGAACGATGCAAAACGTCAGAAGCGTATAAAAAGATAAAAAAACAAAACTTAAATATTTAATTAAAATAATCCGTGGCAGCTAAGAGATGACCAGTCCCAACTGACAGCGCCCGTTCACGAACATGACGCATGGATCAGCACCATTCAGCTCAAGCATTTTGAAGGGAGCTAAATGATCCAACACACGCGCCACCATCAGCGAGACATCTGAGTGAGCATGACATACTCTCAGCCGCCAGGGCACATTCAAGTCAATGAAAGACATATTACCCGGTAAATGGTAGCTCTATTGTACATAGTACTCACACCTGTGCTATGTAATTATATAATACAAAGGAGATTGAGTTTATACAATGCAAAGATAGTCTTACAATCTTCAGCAGCTCTAACAGTATTTTTAAATGTTAATCAATTAGTTGTGGTTGTGCAGCAGGACCAGCATTGAGCCAAGCATTTTTATCAGCGATGTAGACCAACTTATAATATGCTTGCTGCATAGTGTGCGTTTTATACAAGATTTGAATTTCGTCTCATTCAGTTGAAGTATGTGGGGAGGAATTTTATTATAACATTTTAAACAGTACCCCATGAAATATGAGTCTAGTTTAGCCAGTCGAAACCTGGTTGAGCTAATAGGTCCTTATTTCTAATACTATAATTATGTCTTTCGCCTCTTTTACTAAAAATATGTAAATTTTTTCAATTTTTTTTCAAATACGTACATGATGTTTTCATAAATACATTGACAAGGCACCGTCATAATGTTAATATCCTTAAACAATTCCCTTAGAGAATCGCGCCTGCGGAGATTATTTATGCTCTCTCTCTCTCTCTCTCTTTTTTCTGCAGAATAAAAATAGACTTAATGTTTGCAGCCCATTCCCAAAGTGAAATAACATAAGACATGATACTATGAAAATAACTTAAAATAGACTAGCCTCGCGGTATCCACGTTAGTAAATGACGGATTTTTCTGACTGCTGAACTTAGGCCGTCCTGCGAGAGATGTTAAATGAGGACCCCATTATAGACTATAGTAGAGCGTGATCCCCAGGAAAACAGTTTTATCGACGGATTCCAGTTTCTCTTGATTCAATACTATCTCTTATTCACTACTTTTGACATTTGGTAAAGAAAATCGTATGCACTTAGTTTTTTTTTCATTTAATATCTACTAAATTACTGGCAGTGAACCAATTTTGGACCTGAAGTAGCACGTCTATCTACCTTAAAAATTAAGTAAGTATCGTAAGAAATTAAGACCATTTGTAGTTGATTTTTGAATAAATGGAGTATTAGATCAATAATATACACTAAAAAGAGGAAAGGACCCAATATCGAGCCTTGAGGAACACTCATTTTTACATTTAAACCAAGTGAATTGATACCATTTATTTGAACTTGCTGTTGTATATATTAACGAAGAATGAGTGCAGCACAATATTGAGAAATTGCAGGGTATTATTTTCATTATAAAAGTGGCATAGTCCATGAAACTTCAACTGAAAAACTCCCCGCCTTCTTTCATGGTAGCGCACATCTCAAGCAAAGGTATCGTAGCGACATCTATCCTCATTCGTGGACAAAACTACGCACGGTGGGGGGACGACAGAACTCCCAAAACTCTTAAATGGCAGAGGTTACGCTACCTATTGATAGGAAACCGTTTTACCACACATTTTCACCGCAAAACAACGCCATCTTGCGGTGGAAAGCATAATGTGGTGAAAACTTTTACAAAGAGGGAACGTGTAGATTTTACCGTTTGTTTGGAGACGATATTTTCATTGAGGTACTACAACGCCGTCTAGTGTTGGACAGTGAAAAGTTTAAAAAGCTTTTCAAAGAGATAAAATGGAGTTTCCCGGGTATTTCCTTGGATATCGCCCAGAGAGCGCTGAAAGAAATAATCCTACGTTGGGAAAGCGAGGATCTAAGTTTTTGTTGTAATTTCTGCTTCCCACATCTTCGACGTCCAGTACGATAATAATTAAATACATATTGAGATGACACGGCTAATATAAACCTATTTGACATAGTGATTAAATTAACAACACCGCAGAATAATTATGATTTTTACTTGAGATTCGGTCTCAAGTAAAATTCACAGTCCGTCTGTCTCGGGGTTTTTTTTTTACTTTAACATAAATGGCTATTCCTACACAAATTACTTACAGTAATAGTTAAAGAAAATTAGACAAAATTCATATACTCATCTAACAGAACTCCAGATATACTGACATTATCATCTTCCAAATTCAATTCCATAATAACATAACATAACATCACGCCTGTAATCCCCGTTGGGTTAGGCAGATGTGTACCTAAAGTACACCCACATTTAGCCAGTTATGTTTAAGTCCCATGTAATAGGGGGCGAGCCTATTGCCATCAACTGGGCACAAATCCAGACTCCAGGCTGCTACTGAGGAATTCCTAATGGAAACTCCCAATAACACTTTGCCTGACCTGGGAATCGAACCCAGGACCTCATGCTCAGCAGTCGCGCTCGCGACCACTAGACCAACGAGGCAGTCAATTTTCAAATTCAATTCCAGCCAGTGAAAATAAAGTTAGTCACCAAGAATCTATTGCTACTATGGCTCTTTTTAACCCCTCTGTTGCGAGATGCACAACATGCATAATATTGATTTATTCTTCGTTCGGCCCACTGTGTTATGTCCTACATAAAAAATCCGTCCCAAACAATATGCTTCGTTCGTCCCAAAATATAATTTGAATTATTTTATTCTCGCTTCGTTCTATTTTATATTCCTAGTACGGCCCATATTTTTTTTATAGGCTAAACTTACTTTTTTGTACAATCGGCAAAAAAGGGTTACGTATTAATAAATATTTAACATCAATCACCTATTTAAAAAAACCGTTCCTCTCTGTCTTCTCCGCGAGAGAAAATTTACTTGTAATATTTTATAATAACATTATTCATGCAAGCCTAGTACTTTTTGTTAGGTCTACTGCTCGAAATTGTGCACAATGTGTCGTGTCGTGAACAGAATACCGTCTTGTATTCAACGTACTATGGATAAAAAGAGTCCAGGTTATCAACTATTTTATATTATTAATCATATATTAATTATATATTTTTATATCATTAATTATTAATTATATATATATTATTAATCCAAATCCTAATTAGTGGGATAATAATAATGATTGAAATTCTATCTTGAATTCATGCAAGCCTTTTTTTTTTGGTGGGAAATTATCAAATAACTTTTCCCGCTCTGGGCGGAGCGGGAGGGCGTGTCAGACTTTTACTGACTAAAACCCACCAGTGTTCCTTCCGTTGCCTGTGTGCCAGGGCCACGATATCCGGTGAGGACCTGCGTCAGGCGGAAGGTGAGGACGCCTTGGAGCCTCTCTAGCCACTCCTCAAAGAGGGGACTTATCGCCACGATTGTGGCGTGACCAGCGCTGGGTTGCGACAATCGCACTCTCCATGCGGCCATGAGATCCCGCCGGAGCTCTGTCCGCTGTGCGGTGATTTTTCGCGGCAGCGGAGTTTCGCCCCGGCGCGGCGGCGTTTCGGCTCCTCGCGCCACTCCCAGATCCGTGCGAGGACTTTTGCCTACAGATCCCATGGCGGTAGTCCGGCAAGGAGGCTCGCCGCCTCGCGGGAGACCGTGCGGTAACCCCGTACCAGCCTAATGTCCATGACCCTTTGGGACGCGTTCAACCGCTGGGCTGGTAGCAGCCTCAGAGAACGCGCCCACACTGGTGCCCCGTAAAGGGCCATGGACCGCACGATCAATTCATACAAATCTAGTACTTTGTTAGGTTACTGCTATTACTTCTTCTTCTTCTTACATATAAATTATTATTACCTATTTCAAAAAAAAAAAAACTTAATTTTTCTTTTCGTAAGAATCTTCTACAAAGCATTGGAAAACTTAAAAAAAAACGTTGAATTGAATCACTAAAGTCATTCTCAAGTTATGGCGTGACCAAGGGGAATAGGGATTCATTTATAAATAGATCATTGTTTCAAAATTTTTAAATAATTACATTTTTTTTTGTTGACTGTACCTTTAAAGTACTTGGAATTTGGGACGAAACACAACTTCAATAGTTATATGGGACAAACTAAGATGTTTTTGGGATGTGGGACAAAACTTTAGGACGAACGAAGAATAAATCATAATATTGCATAATCTATAGGCCACAACAAAAAAAAAAAGAAACCAGCCCACTTAACTGTTACGTAGCCCCTAGATTTTCCATTGATCGCTGTAGAAACCTTTGAAGAACAGTGAACTGCAATAGGTCAAAAATGTGAAATTATAATTAAACTCTACAACCATATTATAAAATCTCTGCAAGTTTTCCCCTTAACCACACCGCATTAAGCATCTCGGATCGTTTACAATAAATCACTTAAATCTGCGACATTAATCAAACAATAACCGGTAGAAATTGGATCCTCACCTCATCATAAGCTTTTAGAGATCCTTTGTGAGCTAAAGAGCTCTGACATAACGTGTTATCAAATAAAAGAAAGGTGTGAATTTTCACAGGCGGTTATTGAGGCCCCTCCTTCTTAAAATGGCGCCATCCCCTCCACTGAACGAGTAGCCAGTAGCGTGAGAGCATCTCATCTCGTTCATACCTACAGCCACCGCGGACAATCTCTTGGCACCACCTATTTTCGGATGCAATTATCAGTTTCCGGCAAACCTGAAGCTAAGTTTAGTCTGGTTTTTAATCTCCGCGGCACAAGTTTGAATGTTGAGTGAAGTGATATTTTCTATTAACGTAACATAACAGAGAGGCCATTAAGATTATAAAGTTATAAAAATTAAGCCTGCTTCAGCAATAATGGATACGATAGACGATATATCAAGCACTTGCGAAAACGAGTACATTTCAAACACGGAAAATAAAAGTGTGTTGTGTGGTGCCGAAAGAGACTCAAGTTATGACTGTGAATCAGAAACAGAGTACGATAGTGAAAACGAAACGATAGATATTTGTGATAACAGTGAACAATCAGGCCATCGAAACAACGAAATCAAAAATCTCAAAAACGTAATAAATCCTTTATTAAATTCAGATAAAATATGCTTTTTTGAACAGAGTCGAGTGATATTCCCTACCAAAACGTTCGAGAGCATTAGAAATCTATGCAACAGCAGTGAAACGTCACACAAGAGTACAAAAGATTCAGTGAACAGTGTTATACATGGCAAAAGTAAAACGTTCCTTATCGATAGTATATTAGGCAACAATAAAAGCAATAGTTCTAAGCTTGTTAGTAACATACGTCCAGATGATGATGACAACGGTGAAGAGACTACTGATGAACATAATGGTAAGAAGTTTAACCTACCATTCCTATCCTATACCTATTACAATGTTACTAAATAAATAAATGTATACAATTTATAAAACAATAATTATAATTCTTAAATTCAGTTTTGTATTAATAAAACAGTATAACTTACTAACTACTTAACTAATAATATTAGTCACAATTATGGACGCTGTCGGGCACAGCATAGATCAAGTAGGAGAGAGGAGGAAGAACCTTGGGCGTTTAATGTGATAAATATTATTAGTTAAGTAGTTAGTAAGTTATACTGTTTTATTAATACAAAACTGAATTTAAGAATTATAATTACTGTTTTATAAATTACTTATTCATATATATTTTTTTAAACGTTGCCCCACACTAGGAATTTCTCCTGTATCGCGGGTGCATATACATTATGGTACGCAATAAAGAATTGAAAAGCACACTGCACTACCTCGGATTAAGCTAGATTTACAAAGTGCGATTTAATTGCCCGCGGTATTCTATAAGTTGCAGCAACATTAAAAGTTGCACCGTCTAAAGAGTGTGTAGACGAAGTTAGTCATTTGTTGCTACAATTTTATAGAACAATTTTATATATAACACAGGCAAAAACCTTGCATCGTGTAAATGAAGCTTTAGTATGTATTACTATCCCAAATCTTAATCAATGTTCCAGGCCGTCGGACACTGGTAAATCAACAATCAGGTTTGGTTAACTTATGAAGAAAGTAATGAATGAACTTCCAAATTATCAAAAGTTTTCCTTTTCTCCATATTTAAGTAACAGAATTATCCTCCAGATATTTTTTGTATTTGCCTAAAATCTACAAAAGATCTTTGAACTTTTGCCCCTAAATCTATATCGCCTCTGGAAAGGCGGTCAAAGTGCCGACAACACCAAAAACCATGTTCTCTGATTTGCGAGGGTTTTCCTGATAACTCGGAAAGCAAAGGGGCAAGCGCTGTAAGTTGGAGTTATATACTCCTATTTATCCGCAATTTTACTGAAGATATGAAAAGTACCATAAAAACGTAGAAAACATATTATTGGTTAACTTTTTGATAAATAGGTAGATCTTAGTTAAAATTAAAATTCTTTTTCATTTGTCGCACAGCAAAGCCTTACGTATCTTTAGCATAGAAAATAAAAAATAATTAGGCCTAGCGATGCCACTCAATCTGAAATAATGTTAAGCAAAGGAAGTGTGTGGACCTGATGCACCCTTAAGTTTGTTTCACCAGACTGAAGGGTTGCAGAGGGTAGCCGTAATACACCTTCGTAAACCCAGGAGTTTATCTTAGGTTTCATTAATTGGCGTTAAAATTACTTACTTATTTATTTATTCATTTATTTAGGCAACCAACAGCGATACATATAGTATTGTATGGCTAATAATAGGTTTCCCTGTATAACTAGGATAAACTAAGTACAAGCAAACGGACTACTGATAAATCAAAAAAATCAAAAGGCACAATTTTAAAATTAAGTTTAAATTTTAAAGAAAAATTGTATGAATAATAAGATGTTAGTAATTTGTCTTTTGCCTTCACTTATAGTTTTATTATTTGTTTTTAACTTCCTAATTTATACTTTGCTTCACATTTAGTATAAAAGTCACGGAGAGATAAACATGTCAGTAAATCTGTTTTCTGAAAAATCAGAAGGCACATTAATTAAGTTCATATCAAAGACATCAACGAGCGATCAAATAAGTTATTTTGATAATATTTTTTTCGAACCGACGACGCGGCGACGGTCGAACCTTGTGATCGATTTTTTACTTCCCGAGTTCAAATTCTTATTCAAATCTTCCTGTTCTGATGTTATCAAAATACTTTAAAGACATGCTAATCTGATGATGAAAATGCATGTCGTCTGATGTGCTGAACATGCATGAAAATATACTCTTACAGTAGAAGTTCCTAATATTTTTTTTTGCTAGACTACGTTATCCCTCTACTGGGCAAAGGTTCCCCATGTATTTGCAGTTCTCTGCATGCTTTGCCTTCTCCGGTCCGCGTTTCGAGGCCTGCCTCAGTGACGACGCCCGTGTTCAGCTACCCCCTATGTGAAGATCGTAAACATTCATTTTTTATTTGTGATCAGTATCATCAACTTCAACGTGTTCGGAGCTGAACGCGTTGAACGACGCGGGGCTGCTTGCTGGTCATGCGTACGCGCATTGGCTTGCCACACATCAACCCACAACTGCGCTTTATGGTAAGTACATATTCAAGACGGAAAAATAAGTAAAGTAAACACACCCACCACTTAAAAAAAAAAAAAAAAAAAAATACTAAATACAGATGCGGATTTTTTTTATAATTTGTGGCTTAGGTTACAGTAGAATAGTACTAAAGTGGCCAAATAGGCCTGAACTCAGCAAAACTTAATGCCGTTTGAAAAAACTCCTAAGGCTAGGTATTATGGAATTTTAATTACAACGGAACGATGGCCGAGGAGAAGGGATATAGCCTATGGGACATTCTACATTGACATCGAACAAAAAATCTTAGTATCGGTATTCTATGATTACGATGCAACTAGTATATGCGGGCACGGTTTGGATGGCATTAATCTCAAAGAGTACATAGACGCATATAAAATGTCAATCAGCTGTTTTACATAACGGAGCTGTTTTGTAAAACGGCTAGCGGTTATGTAAAACAGTGGATTCAACAATCAATCAGCGACATATATAGGTACAGGTGTGGTGATCTTATATTGTTATTTTAAGAGGTCTACTAACATAGTTTCATAAGTTCTCACTATTAAAATATGAGTATAATTGTGAAATGAATTAGGTATTATTATATTTCTTCAAGAGTTTGTTCTTCCCTGTATGCAGAGCGTGGTGAAAATTTTACCAAAGTAACTTAAACCTGTTTCTATTTTTTGAACATGGATCTCCAAATGACTGCTACATTTTTATAGCAATATTATTGTGTTAGACTTCTGCGTTCACCGCTACCATGAATTATCATATTGTTAGCATTATAATTTACTGCTTCGTTGGTCTAGCAGTCGCAAGCACGACTACTGAGCATGAGGTCCCCGGTTCCTCCCGATCCCGATATTGGGATTTTCCATTACGAATTTCTCAGAAGCAGCCCGGAGTCTGGATTTGTGCCCGGTTGATGGCAATAGGCTCGCCCCCTATTACATGGGACTTAAACATAACTGGTGAAATGTGGGTGTAGGTACTATTAGGTGCACCTCTGCCTAACCCTTCGGGGATTGCAGGCGTTATATTATGTTGTGTCATTTGCAGATTAATTTTTGACTACAAATCGCAATACACCTAGGTAGATGCTTTAATTATGCGACCAAAGGCAGCTGCAATTAAAATCTCGAAAGTCTGACATCCTGTCTTACCAAGGGGTCGATCGTATTACCCAGTTACTGGATTGTAGAGGTAAGACATTTAAGAAAATAACCGTGACACCCAAACACGTTGAACACCATACCTAGGACAAAAACGTACCTAACAAACGTGCGTGTTACGATCGCGTGCAGTTGGAACCGGTGTGATACTTCGCACGCCTAATTCACACGCAATCATCCCTCTCACATAATATCTAATTATCTATTTATTCATTATTATTATCATTGCTCAAACCATACGAGTAGTGTTACCGATTACTTTTGTGGTTTTAGTAACGCAAAACTTGTGATATAAACGATGATAATTTGATAACGGTTAATTTAATTACCATAAATATAACAATGAGAACAAAAATGTTTATTTTTGTATGATAAAATAACTGTAAGTAAGACAGTAGATAGGCACCCTAACTGCGTAACACAGTTTGAATCAGAATCGGAATGATTTTTGATAGTAGATTGTTGCACCGAGCGCAAAGTGAGTTATTAATGCACGAGTGTTATGTTGGCGCATGCGAGGGCACTAAATTAGCACGAGTGCATTAATTACTCACTTTCGCAAGGTGCGTAATCTATTTTTCTTTCAACTACCAATCTATCTACCGTGATAAAATATACCTACTCAAAATAAAAACTCAAGTTAATGAAAACAACGTTTTTCACCAAGTCGGTTTTATTCAGCCGATTTTTACAGCTTTTGATCTAATCCATACATTTTATATTAAACTTAATGGGAGACATTAAACCTCTGTGGTAAATTTATATCTAAATAGAAACAGTGCAGAAATGTTGTATGAAATCTCATTGTTGCACTGTTTTGGTACTAAGCATTAAATACGTGCTTTGTGATCGGTTTTGTAGTGATTAATGATAACATTACTACGTAGTTGAAAGCAAAGTACCTATATTGCTAATCCATTGCTTCTTATATGATAGAAAAAATATTCTGCTCAACAACGTAAATAACGCAATGAATTATGTTGAACTGTCAAATTGAAACCGATTCCTACTGATAGTGTGTTATGCAATTAGCCCGAGGTTCACAGTAGTATTCGAAAAAGTACATTAACTCAGAAATGTCGTTATTTGATGACGAATACCTAAGCTGCTGCAAATGACTGCAATGTAAATTACGCTTTAAAAAATTCCATTGACAATCCCTGACGACTTATGACGGTGAATCATTCCGTAACTTAAACGTTCAAGTAAAACTGTATATTTATCATCAGTTTTGTCACATTTGTTAGCTCGGCAGCGAGAAGGAATTTCGGTGGCTATAAAATTAGTGTGAGTGTGTAATGTCCGAGAATAGCCCGGGGGTCCAACAAAAACTTTCTATGTCAACTCAACGCGACACAACCACGTTGACATTTGACATTCTTCCACCTTGTGTTATATTGATCGCAGTAAATGAAAATCACGATTCTATTATTACTAAACTACTCGTACTTATTTACAACTTTGCTATGAAGGTTAAAACAATAAATCTTCTTAAACTTTTAACGTCGTCATTCTTCCAAGTTCGTGATAAAACTGTATTGCCAGACAAACAAATCGTGTTTATCTCTAAAGTTAGGTACAACCGCAAATTGGGCTATTATCGGTTCTCAAAAAATACTATTTGTATTTCTTATTTCAACAATAGTAAAACGTTTGCAAGATCCTAACAACAGGAAATAGGTAATAAAGCAGATAATTATCTGTGAATCTGTGAAATATTAAATTCAGCGACACACGCAAGCGTATCTTGTAAAAACTGGTGTTAACACGATGTGTTGACCGTTCTAACTAATTGTAACGCCCAACAACTTGGTTACACATAGCGTTATGGTTCGCGCGATTAGCCCACGGGCATATTCGACGAAATGTCGCCAGTGCTCACCAGCCGTCGGACGGTGGTCGCGACTTCGCACCGAGGTGTCGGCAAACAGCTGCCGCGACGATAATTACCAACAAAGCTCTGGTGTTTGAGCATCACCTTAACGCGGACCCTGCTGTGATCGAACTCTATCCAGAAACTGAGTTTACACCATGGCGATGCACTACATACCGAGAAGTAGACCTTGTCAACACTGCTGGTGGATTTTATAGAATTTCTTAAATGGAAGCTCATATTTACCTAGATACATCGGTACCTTATGGTTACATAACCAGTTTCTAGATCTAACTTACAATAAAAACATTTTAGTTCCGAACAAAACGAAATGAAACTAAAGGTAAAACATCCCCAAAAGTACCTAACAGGAAATTACATTATTGGTACTAAGTTATCCAATACGTCAACCAGAACTAGTGATGCTTTAGCAATCTCTAGGAATTCTAGGTCATCATAAACCGAGAGAAAAATGAAGTATTACATATTATGATTTCTTTAGACCCTCGCGAGTAAAGAAAGTAGTACCTAAAATAGAAAAAGTGCTGGTCTAATATCCAGAAATAATTTTCAAGAAATACGTATACACATACATATCGTCTACGGATAAACCGGCTTAGTAAAAAAAAGCAATGTTTTCATAAATGTGTCAGGTCACAATGTAAAAAGAATGACACATCACCTGACTCACTTGTGGATAAATATTTCATTGACAGTAACTTAACATCATTATTTTTCATACCAAGTTTAAAATGCCCTGAAAAACCTGGATGATCGTAAAACTCTTATGTCAATAGTTAACAGTCGGTTAGCACGACTGTCGCACATACACCGACCACAATGCTGTGTTGACACGCGAGATGTCAAACCGCGCAGGCGCTGCACAAACAGACTGATTGTGTTTATAGCCACTTAACGAGACCCTGTGATAATTCCGATTAGTGTTCGAAAAAACTTTACTACGTATTTGTTTTAGCGAGAGCAGCTACTTTGTAAATGAAGGAAATGCTTTTAAAACCTCGAAACTATGAACTTGCAATTTTTATTCACATTTACAAAACTCATCGAATGTCAACTAACTTGCTCACCACGGTTTTTTTTTTTTTTGTAGATGACAAGAATAATAGAAGACCTCGTCGATCCGGTCCGGAGAGAAAGCCACGGCAAGCATACAGCGCAAAACAGCTTGAGCGACTAGAAGCCGAATTCAAGATTGACAAGTACCTCAGCGTATCGAAGAGAATGGAACTGTCAAAAGCTTTAGGTCTTACGGAGGTACAAATAAAGACGTGGTTTCAGAACCGGCGGACGAAATGGAAGAAGCAGTTAACTTCGAGATTGAAAATAGCTCAGCGGCAAGGGTTGTTTCCGGGACAGATCTTCGGACACGCCCCGCCAGCGTATTCACTGTTGAACCCGTATGCGTATGCGCCTCTTAGCTGTGTTTTTACACCTGTAACATTACCGTCTTCGCCACCTTAGAAAAATACTGAACTGAAACAGTCACAAATCTGAATGAATGTGTATAAAGTGTTACATGTTCTTAAATCGGAAGTTTACAGACCTAGGGCTATATTACAGAACCTTACTCAAAACTCAAGCATTACTTAAAACTAGTTTCAACCAATCAAATGGCTTTAAACGAGTCTTAAGTAATGATTGAGTTTTGAGTGAGGTTCTGTATACGGACCTTAGAATTTGTTAAAACCAAATGCTGTCTGAATATTTGTTGCTTTCGGTTCAGATTTCATAAATTCTTCACATTACTAACCATTAGCTTCGTCAACCCTGTTTTCTGTATAATTATGCAGCTTACAGTGTTACCAGATGCGGCGATGCAGAACATAAATTATTACCATATTTTGACATCACTAAAATAGTGAAACCATTCCGTATTCCTCTGTCCACTGCGATTTTTAGTCTCATTGATAATTCTGAACGTATTTGAACGCGTTGTAAATAAGTTTACACCCATTTTAATAGCCTAATATTTCGTCATTCAAGCACCAGGTTTGGTCTATTTTGGTATTGTTTAATAGCGTGTTAACTATTTTAATTACTCCGCGAACTACACATAATTACTTAACTTGCTACTTTTGTCACTTCCACATCGTCCTAAATCAGAGGTGTCAAATATAACGCACATAGGAATATTCTGTTGGTCTCTACGTTAAAGTAGTAATAACATAAGGTTTCGTTGGAACCTGTTATTTATAAATAATAAGCTACTATGTATTATTGTAGAATTATTTTACCTATCTGTAGTACCTATTTTCAGTGAAAGATGGATATTCGCTAAAGACGCTAAAGATAGATCGGTTTTGATAATAATAGACAGTATAATTCTATCTATCCTTGAATGACGTCTCACAATCATTGATAAAGGCTATATATCTAACGAAAATAATAAGTTGGGTTCTCTACTTGGCCCTCCCGTGCAGTACGTTACAACCAACATCAAAACCAAGAAACAATAAAGTTTATTTGGACACAGTTCGTGAAACACAAAATACAAACAACAAAAAAAACAGTGATAATAATGTTTTAACAACAATAATGTGTGTAAATACATTTATAATATAATACAACAGGTTATTGGGACGCATACTTTGGCATTTTCATACAAATACCTATCCGTAGTAAGCGATACACCCTCCCATCAGTAGATAGCATGTGCCGTTAAGATTCCATAGTGTCTGATAGATTATTGGGACGTTAAAACTATCGATAGATATTTTTTTCTATCTCCAGTATGCCAAAACTGGTGATAGATAGGTTATTTATTGGGTTCGGCCGTAAGACTGCCTTAGCGGTCGCAACCGCTACTCCTGAGCAGGATTCCCAGGTTGAGCAAAGTGTTATTGGCCCCCTATTACATGGGACTTCAACATTGCTGGCGAAATGTGAGTGTGTAATAGGCACGCCTCTGCCTAACCCTTCGGGAAAACAATAAGTGATGTTATGATAAGTTACCTAAGTTAAAAAATAAGTCCAAAATGTAAATACAACTGTTTTCTGTATGTAAATACCTGTGTAGTTCTTAAGTACCTAAGCAATAACATAAAAAGCAATATCATTATGCAATAAAATATTATTAATTACAGTATAAAACCTTGCTTATTTTTCTTTAACAATAAAGAAACCCTAGATTTGCGCTGGCAGACTATAATTAATTTCTTACAATGCAAGTCATGTTTTATAAAAAGTGACATAAAAAAGTCGTAGTGTTAAGTGTTGTTGGTGCAGTGTGCTGGAGGGTAGTGGCTGTCGCAGTCAGCTCCACCTAGCCCCAGGGTCGCAGCTCGAAGAGCTCCTAAAGCCCCACCACGAGTCCACGCCACGCCCGCACTGTAATACACAGATTATAATAACAATAATATTTATTTATTTTCTCACCACAATAACCAATCCAATATCCTTGTAAAATAATAACAAAAAACAATATTGCCCAGTGATGGGCTTAGAGAAAAAAAATGTAGAAGACTGGTGCCTACGCTAAGCTGAAGCCTGTATTTCAGGCCAACAGGCTACAGGCCTCCGCCCCAAGTACATAATTATGGTTTCCCGTAAACTACTAAAAAAATCAAGCATCTAAGTAAACAAAATAAAAATATGGCGATTTATGCGACATAATTATTTTGACTTAGAATCATGAAATTTGACAAGAAGCAAACTATAGATGTATGGGAGAACAGTTTTTCAACTACAATGTTAAGTTGTTTTTGGGATAAATTCATCCGAACTACGGAACCCTTTATTGTGCGTGATACGACACGCACGTGGCCGGTTTTTTACATGCATGGAGACGTGCGTGAATTAGGTATTGGAAAAAAAAAATAGTTGAGTGGGTCTTACTAAATTCCGTGTTCCATAAATATTTTATTTAACACGCATAGCTTATAACCCTACTGGCAACAGTATTTCCTTTAGACATTTCGTCAAACACATGGCCAGCTGAGCCAATTATGAACTTAAATAAAATTGCTTGACACTACTTACTGCCAAACGGGCAACCAATACCAGTTACCATCACGTAGATTGCGAGCCTGCTTATTCCCCACACATAAGGTTCGGTACAGACAAGGCGTGGTGCGTGGGCGCAACGCCAACAAAGCATAACGGGCCATCTTGTTCACAGCAGGAATAGAGTTAGTCTCTGGAGTCTCGTGTGCTTCGTGTGCATCCCGCTTAACCCGAAACACGTCGTCAACGTTGACTGTATCACCATTGTCCACCATTTGCATCACTTGTGGTTGTTGCGGATTCTGAGAAATTGGTAAAAATCAGTTGGAATAAGATTGTTAGAAGATAGAATAAACTGAGGTGTTCTCCGATTTAACTAATGTTATGTAAAGTAGCTACGCAGCTGCAAGGTTTGATCAGTCAGATGGATTGTATGAAAAAAAAAATATTATTACATTAAAAAACAACAGACTTCTAAAAAAAAACTACAAAGTGAAAAATAATAACTTTAATTTCGGAAGTCGGTGTCTTTGGATCTGTATTTTAATTTTTTGGCACAGTCTCCCTAAATTAAAGTAATTTTTCACACTAATGTTTTTTTTTGGAAGTAGGTTGTTTTTTTAATGTTAAAATATATTTTTTTTCTATTTGTTGTATTTTTCACTTTTTAGTGGGTTAGTTTGTATTTTATCTAAGTTACAATAGCCTAATGTCAACTGCTCATCACCTTTTACAAAATATTGTTTTCCCGATGCAGGGACGTTAATTGTAGAGGAGTTCTCATGGTAAGAACCAGTAGAACTGCCACTCACCACAGGCATTGTGACGAGCATAAATTGCTTAGCAACCATATTAAAGTACCTAATTGAATCGCAACTCGTTAAATACTTATTATTAGGTAGTTCCAGTGGCCATTTGTAGTCTTCATCATCAGTTCCACTTCACCAAATGGTGCTTTCCAAGAGCAAATGCACGAGTTAATACCCAAATCGCTATAGGTACTCGTATGTATAAAGTTTGAGGATTTCCCTCGATTTCCATGGGATCCCCTCATCAGATTCTGACTTGGTGACAATGGGACTACCTCGGGAGCATACCCTTTCAAACAAAAAAAGATTTTTTTAAATCGGTCCACAATTGATGGAGAAATCGGCGAACATACATAAAAATGTAAACAAACGTGATTTTTTTGCTCGTTTTTGCTCGATATTGATAACGGCAACAGGTAGACGCTTGAAATATTCACAGAATATTTAGATAAATATTTACTTTTAAAATAAATAATTCAATTAAAATAAAACAAATATTTAAGGGCTCCCATACAACAAACGTGATTTTTTGCCATTTTTATAGATAATGGTACGGCACCCTTCGTGCACGAGTCCGACTTGCACTTGGCCGGTTTTTTAAATAAATTATCCACGCTTCAATGACAACCTAACGAACCATATAAAAATATATTTTACCCATCCAAATATACTTACCATGGTAATACACATGAGCACTTGCAAAATAAACATCCCAAAAGATAAGAAGGCGATCCCAGTCAGCGATATGTCGAACAGATCAGCTAATCCGAGGCCGTGGCTGCCGTGGTCGGAGTATTCCTCCACCACATGAGGCACGGCTGCTTGGTGGTGGTATAGCGGTGGTGGTGGTGGAGGCATCGAGTACTCGTAACCGCCACCTGATGATGAGGGAGAAACTGTTCAAATTAGATAAATCAATATTTATAAATTAGAGCGTTTACTAGATGACTCAGTGAAGACGTTACGTGAGATGAGAACGACAAAAGCCGACATAAAAGAGTCATATGTTTTGTATTTGTTATGCTTTTCCAATGATATCGCTGGGTTGAAAGAATACTGTATTAATGCCACTTTTCTGATCAAATCGAAACCAGACCCTCTCGCTCAAGAAGAAAAATCTTATAGATATCTTATTGTACGCTGCTAAAAATACAAACTTCAGAGTGTGTATTTTTAAACAGCTCATATGTAGGTATGTAACTACTACGCATCTCATTCGGTAATTAAATATAATAGCAGCATTATGCTGAGCGGTGGCCGTTTTGCGTGGATGTGACGCATATTTTCTCCCAACTTGTTCTTTTTGTATATGTGTTCAAAGTCAAAGTCAAATTATTTATTTCAAATAGGCACATAGCTGGCACTTTTGAACGTCAAAATTTACAAATAAAATAGAATTGATTCTACGAGTAGTCGCCCCTTTCAAAAGGTAGCTTCGTATGGAGAAAAATGGGCAAGAAACTCCACCGTTACTCTTTTAAATTGTTTTACAATATTTTGTATCGGTACATCAATTATATAATTATATGTGAAGAATAAACATAGAATAAACACCTAGAATAAAATTACTATACCACAATAGATAAAAAGAATTAATAATGAAGCAATGACAGATAAATTAATTATGTGATAGATACATGGTGCTCACATATTTACAAACATTGTAAAAAAAAAACGTTTATCACAGAGTGTAAAATAAATGTCATAAAAATAATAAAATATACAATTAAAATAGCAATCAGTTAGATTTTGTCTAGACTCTAGATTGTCCTATGGAGCTGGACCAGCATGTTTCCAAGCGTTCTTATCTTGGATATAATCCTCTAATTTGTAATAAGCTTGTAAGCTTGTTCTTTATTGCGTCATATTTACCACAAATAAACGTATTGTCTTTATTTTTTTTTCTTTCTATAATTACTATATTATATAGCCGGGCAGTAGTGGTGGCCTAGTGTTAAGACCGCGACTTACGAGTTGTAGGTCGTAGGTTCGAACCAAGACAGGCGCTTTACTTTGTATAAATTATTTCATCACCAGTACTCTCAAAATTGTGAAGGAAAACATCGTGAGGAAACGGCATGTTCTAGGACCAAAAATTTGAAGACATGTGGCATCTACCAACCCGCACTGGGCCCGCGTGGTGGACTACGGCCCACTCCCTCTCACCGAGAGGAGGCTTGTGTAACAGCTGCACTGGGAAAATTATAGGCTGGTAATGATGATTATATAGCTGCAATCGCAAACCCAAAAGGCCATTAGCTAAACCCTGGTAAGTAAAGATGGGGTTTTTGTGACCCTTAGCTGATATAAAAGCGTTTGAATGAGGTAATTTTAGATTGTAGCAACTAGATGAGAGTTGCCGCAAATCGAGCTAAATGGCGTGCAATTGGAGGGGCCTATGTCCAGCAGTGGACTGCTCTAGGTTGATGAAGATGATGATGATCATGATTCGTGATTTAAAAATATACTTTAAAGCTTACCATACTTAGCAATATCTGGTGTTGCTACTACATCGGGAGCCGAGTAGCCTGTAAATTCCTTGTCGCCTTCATAGACTTCGTAGCGTTCCCTGGTTTGCAGTGATGGAGCTTGTTGTGGTGCTGATGGTACCCCTGACAGTGACGTATTGCCTGTGCCAGTGTTCGTTGCTACGCCGATGTTGGCAGCATTGTGGACGTCGTTGAGTGCTGCTACTCTAAGATTTAACACATATTCTGTTACTATGACAGTGCATGAAAACGCCTCGGCGGCCATTGCTGGCGCGGTGATTCCATGCTCTGATAGTTTCTCTGCTTTGGTCAACTTAAGTCAGTCTTGTTTTTTGTAGGTCTATTTAATACGATGTATAGAGCTCTGTGATTTAGATTCTTTTGCCAGATCTCATGACTAATGATTTATTTATCTAACAGTTTATCTACACACACATATAAACAGACAAGAAGGAAGGAACAGACAAATACTCTCTTCTAGCATACCTGCGATAGGATAGTAGAAAAGGAGATGTAGGCAACGTGTGTAAGAGTAGAAGAGAAATTATTGAATGAATTGATTGGCTGTTAATTATAGTTGTTTCGTTTAACCAATCAACCTTGCTAATAGCAGTTAAGTTAAAGAGCAATTGGATGATCTTTTGAAATGCCTCACTGCACTGCACATGAAAAAATTGTGTGTCTGTTACCTACCTTACCAGTGTAAATAAACTGCCCAGTTTGAAATCGAAATTAAGTACTTTAACATAAATGAATCTATAAATATTGTATTTTTATGTCTGTCTGTGTGACCGCGTTGTTCTTCTTAATTCCTCAATGGATTTTGATGCGGTTTTTACCATAACTTAACAGTTACTAAAAACTACTAAACTACACTTAAAAGTTAATAACACATTAATAATAAACTTACATAATTATAACAAAGAAATCTGGACGTCTTGTTAACTTGTGAAAACCGTGCATAGCAGGGGCGGGTCACTAGTTTCATTATTAAAATTATAAATTCAAACATATTCTTACTTGGCCAACCACTCCTGATAGTTAGCGGAGCCGACGTCAAACATAACATTATTCCTCAAGTCTTGTCTCCGCATCAGCACATTGTCGTTGACTTCAGCAAAAGGTTTCCCGACCCTATTTTGTAGGACACTTTTCCCCATTTCCTCTAAGATTTGGTCAGCAATGTAATTTCGACAGTGGAATTCGTTCATCATTTTTCTGGAAGCAACTTTATAAGTAGGTATTAGTTTCGTTAAGGCGCTCCCTTACCGGGAGCAATCAATCTGCCTCGTCTTTTCCCACCTTGTTGGGGTCGGCTTTCAGTCTAACCGGATGCAGCTGAATACCAGTATTTTACATGGAACGACTGCCTATCTGACCTCCACAACCCAGTAGATACCCCTTGGTAAGACAGTTCGTCAGACTTTTGGGTTTCTGCCGACACCTAACGACTGTCAAAGATCCACAAATGACATCCGGGACTAACGGCTAAACGTTCTTTCCGAGGTACGTAGGAGTCTCGGTATGTAAAGATGGTCACCCATCCACGGACCAAGCCCAGCAAGCGTAGTTTCACCTGATCTCCACACCTCCTCGCGCTCCCTAACCGGGAGCATTCACACCTATAATGTAACAATCTAAGATTCCACTGTAACGCTTTGGAAGTACTTAGACTGTGCAGGCCGTGAACTGCTAGGCAGTGTAGGGACATAATTATAAACCAGCAGCATAGGTTAATAATATTTTATTCCATATTTACTCGAATTTTTAACGCATCCATGAAGACGAAAAGGATTCAAATGCGATGAAAACATAACGCTAATCAATAAACAAATTACTAATTAAAAAAAGGAACAAATTTAATGTTTATAAAATAAAATTTATTTGAAATTAGAATTCTTAGCCAAACAGAAAATATTTTGATTCGAAATGGCCAGTACTGCAGAACGGCAATTTCATAGGTAAAGACCTAATACATTTAATGAAATTGGTAGAAATAACACGGTTATTTCGCAGGTAAAGGTATCATTACAGGCGAATGCTTCCAATGAGCCTTTAAACGAATTGGTCGTAACATCATCTAATGAGCACCTTACATCATTATTGTAACTTAAACTTTATTCTAACATTAAACTATAAAGAAACCATTTCAATTGCAATTTCAGTCTATTCATAGTGAGGCTGATTTTAAATATAAGGTACCTACTACACTTAGTTAAAACTTTCAGTTGACTACTTGTTAAGGAGAGCATAAATATGCCCTCAAAAAAAAAGTACTTCCTTGTGATATACAAACATCAAGCACCTTTCTAATAATATTATGGATGCGTTTCTGCTTTCTTGAAAAACTTTATGAGCTCTCTGCACGCTAGTGGCTTAAAAGTATATTTAATAGCTAATTACATAACATTTACGAGAGCAGTGGTGGCCCAGTTGCAGTGGTAACGGCCACGATTTACGAGTCGTGGGTCGTAGGTTCGAGCCCTGACAAGCGCTTTACTTTGTGTAGATTATTTCATCACCACTGCAGCTCTTAAAAACAATGTCCAAGAACACAAAAATCGAAGACATGTGACATTTACCAACCAGCACTGGGCCTGCGTGGTAGATTACGGCCCATTCCCTCTCATTGAGAGGAGGCCTGAGCTCCAGAAGCCCAGAAGAATGCTTACCTATGCTGCTTTCTTGTACCTTTCCATTTTGCGGTGTTTTCTGTTAAAATTTAGCTACATATTGTATTAGAATCAAACTATGTACCTGTGATAATCCAGCGTAGACAACGCTGCATCAATAGATCCATTCATCGATTGTCCTACAGGCTTACTGATTGTGTAATTCCTGCTTTCAATGCTTTGGTTTTCACCGTCTACCATAAAATACGTCGGCATAAGATCCGAACGAAGAATATCATTCACATTTAATTCACTTTCAAACATTTTTGCTGACACTACAGCATATCTCACTATTAAAAATATAATTATTTTAAACATGTTGTCTAGAGACAAATCCGTGTGTTACTAGGAGTACAGTAAGATAAGAAATGTCACACTACGAGTAAGTTGGACGAAAATATTATTCGAGTTATAAAGCGGAAAATAGCCGCCGACGAGCGTTGAAATTTAGATATTATCGTCAATGTCCATAACTGTAAGTAAACATGATCTCGGAAGAAGTATTTATCTGTACCTAGGCAAGAAAAGCTAACTGGATTGATTAAATTTAGTTACATTTCGTCATGTATGAGTGGAGTTGTCATCATTTCATTTTCATTTATTCGTGAACAATTTACATTGTGTTGAATATAAGTACATGCAATTTACATAAAAATCATCATGCATGATGACTGCTAAAATACCTTCGTCCGTATTTTGATTGCATAAAGATCATGAACTAGCTGCGCCCAGTGGTTTCACCCGCATAAGTCTCGATCCCGTGGGAATATCGGGACAAAAAGTAACCTAACCTGGGTCATGGTCTACCATGTGCAATTCTTTTTCCAAATCCGCGCAGCCGTTTTAACGTGAAATCTTATCAAACAAACAAACTGACTTTCGCATTTATAATATTATCTATGGGCGTCCAAGCAAAAAGGGTCCAGTTCTCGGCATTTAGTTTCAGAGATATACGCAGTTTTGTAAAGTTGGGTGAAAAAATTGCATTTCGCGATTTAAATTGATTATTACTAGTTAATGCTGAATTATCTACAAGTTCAAATTCGTTTGTTCATATCGGCACTGTTACTCCTTAATACAGGCTATTGCATAGCCTAGCAAGGAGAATAGCACGTCACCCACTTGATTGCCAGATATTTTATACTACCTACTTTGTGAAAACTATCTATAAATAACTATAAATCTGTTAATATAAATAAAGATTATATTATTATTATTATATATTATAGTAAATTACTTTTTACGGTGTTTCTAAGTACTTACCAGAAATTTTAAGAGAAAAGTTTAGTCAAAATGTACCTACCAGTAGTGCATATCAAATTAGAAAATTTTAATGCTTTTCTCAAATCAAGCTTTTTCAGAGTTTCAACATCAAATGTCTGATTTAAAAAAAAAACCAGCCAAGTGCGAGTCGGACTCGCGCACGAAGGGTTCCGTACCACTATTTATAATATAATAAAAATGGCAAAAAATCACGTTTGTTGTATGGTATGTTTTTTTTATTTTAATTTAATTATTTGTTTTTAAAGTGAATATATAACGAAATATTCTGTGAACATTTCAAGCGTCTACCTATTGCCATTATCAATATCGAGCAAAAAAGAGCAAAAAAATCTCGTTTGTTGTATGGGAGCCCGATTAAATATTTATGTTATTCTGGTTTTTAGTATTTGTTGCTATAGCGGCAACAGAAATGCATCATCTGTGAAAATTTCAACTGTCTAACTATCACGGTTCATGAGATACAGCGTGGTGACAGACGGACAGACGGACAGACAGACAGACGGCGGAGCCTTAGTAATAGGGTTCCCGTTTAACCTTTGGGTACGGAACCCTAAAAATGTGCCAGTTTTTGTATATTTTTTTAAATCCTTATTATCAATTCAAAAAAGTATTAACTCAATAGCCCACTACTGGGCCCTTTTGCTTGGATGCCCACATATAGTTAGGATAACAGACGGTTAAGTATAACGATATATGGTAGCCTTGAAACAGAAGAAAGTACCTAACGTGATAGATTCTTTTCAAGTTACCACACCGCTATGGGTTTGGTAAACGGTTCTCTCTTATTAGACCACGTTTGTATCATGTTACTGAAGCTAAGGTAAGTATAGTATTATCAAGTTATCAACTCGTTATCAACACTTTGCGATCTTCTTAGAGTGTCGATGGCAAATATCGTTCGAAATTTAAATTTTTTCTTTGGCCCAGAAATTAGCAACGCTAACACCATTCGCTGACGCAGACATCTAGTCCACAACTGTACATCAACAGGTGACAAGAATGCGGCGCAAGATGAAAAAAAAAAACAAATTTATTCTTCCACGCCATGGTCTGCGTGGAGTCGTCACATAGGTAACCATTGAAGATCGGAACCATCCGAGAAACTCCACCTGTGGGGGTTCTTGGCGGGAAACTGGAGCGTCATGTTTAGCAGTTTTGTTTTATTTTCTAAAGTTTGTGTTTAGCTGAATATTAGGTAATGTGTAATAATAATGGATTATTGATCATTAAGTGTTCGTGAACGTGCATTAGTGTAGGCAAATGAAACAAAACAGTGCAACATCACTTCAAGTACTCTCAAGAAGTCCGCGTGAGGTCTCAGTAAAGTGCCACAACTTTACTGAAACTCAAGGCGAGCGGGCGGGCGGGGACATCATCTATCAGGTATTGAATATTACTCATCACCCGACTGCGGGGAAGCCAAAAACGGAAAGTTATGTTTTTGTCCTGTATGTCCGTCCCTATGTTCCCTCGTATCCAAATCGAACGGATTTGGATGAATGATATGTCGTTAGTTTCGCCTTTATTGCGCGAGTGTCACTAGGTATATTAAAATTATTAAAAATCAAAATGGCGAACTTATAGAGTGAGTGAGTAAGAGGGCGTTACCACCCGATTACAAGTGGGTAAATAACCTAATTTACCGTCCTGTAATTCTAACTAAAAAATGTAAAATAAAAAGTAAATTAAAAACCGACTGCGTGAAAAATGAACTTTAAAAAAGATTTTACTCTAAAGGATCTCATGCAGTCGGAGGCATCTTCTTAAATTTAACAATAAATACCTACCTACTACCTCCGACTGCACGAGATTGTTTAAAGTAAAATCTTGTTTGTATCTTTTTTAGAGCTCACTTTTTACGCAGTCGGATATTTGTTCTTTTTTTTAACTTTTTTTTCATCATTATTTAAACAAACTTTGTACTTGTTGCCTACTTTTACTTAACACTGGCTAAATGCCATAGCAAAGGGATAACAAAAAAAAAACCTCTGTGGAAATAGTCATTGGTGCGGCCAACCTGAGTACGGATTCTGTTTAAAATATCTTTGCGATAATCAATCTATTTATTATAATCTGTACAATTGTTAATTTTTCAATTGCGATATCTTCCAAAACAAATTTACCCGCAGGTAGAACATAAACCATAAAGCTCCCCAACCCGGGCCTGCTTCTCTTTAATACCCCTCACCCTCAGGGGTAAAAGGATCCATTGTTGTATTACAAATGTTCGGATGTCATAGCAGAGACGTTTGACGTGAGAACAAACCATATTGCCCCATTATTAAAAGCTTTTTATCTGCGGCGCGGGTAAACAGATTTTGAGAGGGAGTAAAATTAATTGGTTCTAGAATAAAATTGATGTTGTTATTTCCCAAGTGTTGGTACCTATTGTAACCATGGAGTGTCACTCAATTAATTATTATGCTATAGATAGACTGCAAAATCTATATAAATTTGTAAGTTTATGAGTTACTTAACGTAACATTACGCCTGTTTCCGAAGGGTTAAGCAGATGTCTTATTGTGTAGGCACCTAGTACTTATAACTACATTTCGCCAGTTATGTTTAAGTCCCATGTAATAGGGGGCTATTGCCATCAACTTTTTGGCATTGTGGCACAAACCCAGACTCCGGGCTGTTACTGAGAATTTCCAAATGGAAAAACCCAATAACACTTTGCCCGAGGCAGTTTATTCTGCCCGCGACTTCGTTCGCGTGAAGTTTCTTGTTTGACGACACTCGGGGATAATATAGCTTCCCATCACGGGATTTTTTTTTGGAATCGGATCAGCATTTCCGAAAATACTGTATAGTCACAAATTTTATCTCTCTCTATTAGTATAGATTATTAAATTTAAGTAAGTACAGTCAACCGCACATCTGTCAAGTCGTCACGCTTTTACTACGATAACCGGCCTTACAGCATTGTGGTCTCTTATGTGATGGAGTACACCTCTTTAATACTTGATGTTGCCCATTACATTTACATAAGTCATGTATTTATTGGTAGGTACACACGGCTACATATCAAGCTATATCTTGCCAGAATAAAGTGACCTCTCATTGTACGTAAATCCTATACAATGCGAGATCAGCCTATACTGGAAATTTACCTATAGCTTGTTATGTAGCCGTGTGTACCAATATCTTTTGTTGGAGATCCTAATACAATCAATAAAGGCGCTTGCAATGTCAAATTGTTAGCACTGATATTTGGTTGACTGTACCTACAGTTAATAAACGCTTGCTTCTTATTTTGGTCAGATTTCCTTGATACAATGCCAGCTTAGTCCAGGTTAAACCCTAGCTATCCGCTTCCAAACGAAATCTTGACTTGAATCGGTCTTCGTATACCCTCGACCTTAGAGTAGATAACCTCCTTGTAGGCAAAAACGAGATACCTACTTAGTGCAGTAGTTCGCAGCAACATTTTTGACATGAACAAACATTGCACCGTCGCATCGATCCGATCTTATATTTTTAGACAGGGTCTAATTAATCTTAGAAATGGCTCTAATTTGAGCAACACGAGATATGATGAGGGCCGTCTTTGACATTGGCCACTCTGGGCTCCTTGCCACTATTGGCCCCGCGATCCATGGGGCCCCCTAGTTGCTGTCAGCGTCGTAGGTAGAGCCTGTCAAAAGAAAAGCTAAGTAAATCTCAGACGAGGTGCTAAAATCAAGCTCACTTCGCTCGCTCATATGTACCTACATCCTATAACGTTTTCTTAGTTCCCTTCTAGCTGTCTTACGCGACTAAGCGAAACATAAGCTTGGCCTTTGGCTAACATTTTTGGGCCTAGATCCACGACGGCTCTGTCCAGTGTCGTCCTTTCCAGCTTGTGCACTGTCACAGCCCAACATTATATAAGTGGTAGCATGCGCCGCTCAACTTTACCATGACCCCTTAACGCGACGAATTCGGTTGTACTGGGTTCAATTTTGAATTTTTGATACCCACGCCGCCCGGCTGTGATTCCACATATTGTTTTGTCATCGAATTCAACGAATACGGCTTGTGGTAATTCTCCGGGTTCAAGTTGATCACGACCACGGCGCTGGTCATTCAAATTTTTGGGGGATTCCCATAGCGCCATTTACTAAGCCGTGTCCAACGATAATGTTCTTTCGTAACAATCCCTAACCCGACACCAATTTTAAAAACGCGATTTTATGTCCTTTTCTAATGGTATCGAAAGGAATTAACTCCGCTTTCGGCCGCTGCCCGTAGGTCTTCGCTTCTACAGATGTATCCACTGCCTTCACTTCGTACATCCGGTATGTTCTCGAGAGTTTTTTTCGAGATTTTTTGCTCGTGCGAAATTGGAGCCATACCGCCGCCATACTGTTTGTTTTCAAAAATATGTATTGCCTATGTCGCTCGGGATGATGTAAGGATTCTAACGATACCCCATACATCTATATCAAGAAGAATAAAGAAGAAGAGAGGGAGGGAGTGGGGGGGGATAAGATAAGAGAGAATAAATAAAAACTAATACATCTAAATCTTTTCAGGCATTTATAAGTTATAGTGGCACAAATAAACTCACATACATACATCATCAACCCTAAACACATTACACTCCTTTTGGCAGTCGTGTAAAAATACAGTTACGAAATCTTACTCGATAATTTTTCTTCTCCGAAATCCAGCGAGTTACCGTTGTGTTTTTGTTAACTCACGGGACTAAATAGCACATTTTTACATCATTAGATAACAGTTTTTTTAAACAGCCTAGGAAAGCAGATATTCCTGAAGTACGACTTAGGCGCTAGTAAGTACTTACATCTTACGCAAACTTACCCTATGCGTATATACCCTACCTACTTCCCCGGACTCTTTCACGATGGGCCCGACTGCTTCTCTATTGAGAATTAACATCCATCAAGCCTTGCCCAACCATGGGGAGTGATATGAAGATTCGACAACGTCATTCGAATCTTCATATCAGTCCCCAACACTTGCGACGTACACTGTTGCGTAAAATTTTGCGAGGCGTACGCCATCGCCAGTTCGATTCCAAAACACATTCAATCGAATACCGCTATAACCGCTTCGTATCACTCCCCCAACCATGCTAAGGCCGACTTCCAGCCTACTATATAGGTACCCAGTACGTAAAGAACTATACTTTCGTGTTTATACGTACCTAGCTAATTACTTAAACAGTCGGTGCTGGCTGCTGCTACCTCCATTCCTACTTTCTAGAACTTTTCTCTGTCCACTGAACGCAGCTAGTTAAGTTAGAATATATACCTACTTAGTTAAAATGTAGAACTAGGTAGGTACTAAATAGGACAAGAAAAAGTTACATCAGTATTTCCCATGTCGAGTGCGTGCCGACAGTGCCGACTCCGAGTGATGCAGAATTTCCCCGATGACGACAAGAAGAAACCGCAGACGCACCGTACTTTTCGTCATTGGATCCATTCACAATAATAGTCTATCTTTAAAATAATAAGAATACTAGTACCTAATGCTACAAGGACCACGACAAATCACGTTTATTGTATGGGAGCCCCTTTAAATATTTATTTTATTCTGTTTTTTAGTATTTGTTGTTATAGCGACAACAGAAATACATCCATCTGTGAAAATTTCAACTGTCTAACTATCAGGGTTCATGAGATACAGCCTCGTGACAGACGGACGGACAGCGGAGTCTTAGTAATAATAGGATCCCGTTTTACCCTTTGGGTACAGAACCCTAAAAACAAATGGCAACATTATGAAAGATGCACACGCAGCGACTCGCTAGCGTTTTCAAAATCACACGTCCACATTAGGCTTATCAAGTATCGACAGTGTATCAAATACGATATATTTCCAATAGCAACACCGTTGCCCCCACTTACTAAAACCGCTAAAATTCAGAGCCGTAAAAAAGTACACTTATTTTCTATCAATGTTTTATTAGTTTTTGAAGCACAACAATACTGCAAAAAGACAGTCATTTCTAAATGATTTTCACAAAGTGAGATCTCTAAATGCCAATTCAATGTGAGCGTTCCATTAGCGATTGATGCTATAATACACTTTATAGTACAGGAAGATTGATACCAATTCTGATTCATTCATTCTATTTCTACGCTAAAAAACAAACAATACAATTTCATATACTCGTAGTACATATACTTTTTAGAAAATTTCCGCGGCCGTTGCAACGGCTGATTCTTAGCTTGCTTGAAACTTGCAATAAGCAAAGGGCATAGTGTTTCATTATTGTTCGTAATAGTCAGAACTAGGTTTTTAACGAAATAAAGATTGGAAAAGAACACCGGAAAATTTTCAAATTCGGGAAAGACAACCTTACCTTCCTTTTTTCGTCGGTCGGGTCAGCTAGTAGAAAATAAAACATGAAAAATCAGTACCTATTGCTTTCAAAGATTTATTTTCATTCTGTTGTACTGGATTTGAAAACCATAACATTTTTTTTACACTCAACTGACTAAACATTATTGCCATCCTTCACACAGTGTAACTTTGAATATTTATCCTGCAGTGTAAGCACCCCTTTAGAACATAAAGTTTTTGGTTTGTGTCTAGTTCAAAGAATTGTTTTTAATCTGTTCCATCCCTTTTTGATCCCTTTTTTATGGGAGTTCTTGGCGGGAAAGTGAAGCGTCACGATTAGCAGTTTTGTTTTATTTTCTAAAACTTGTGTTTAGCCGAATTGTGTAATAATGGTGGATTATTAACCATTTAGTGTTCGTGAATGTGCATTAGTGTAGGCAAATGAAACAAATCAGCGCAACATATCACTTCAAGTTTTCTCAAGAAGTCCGCATGAGGTTTCAGTAAAGTGCCACGTCTTTACTGAAACTCAAGGGGAGCGCACGGGCGGGGATATCATCTATCATGCATTGTTTAAAATTCATTTCATCATTACATATACAAAGTTTGTAACTAAATAAAGACTTTGCTAAAAGGTCCCAGCAACCAGGCCATTAAACTATTATAAAAAAAAACCCTTTTATAAAAAAAGATGAGCTGTCTTAATTTTGTCTGTGGATTCCATTCTGTTGTCTGTGGTGCCATACTAGACGAGAAAACTTAAAATTTCTTTTTTACAAAATATTTCAATAATGCAGTATTTATTCTAATTCAGAGATGTGAAATCATATTATGAATTTGAAATAGTCCTTACACTATTGAAAAATGGGCACCAACGGCAACGGTCGGCGTGGAGGAGCGAAAATGCCCGATGTTCGCCGCCCCATGGAAGAAGGAGATTGTGTTAACGACATGGAGAGCCCCGAGCTCGACTTCATTTACGATGATTGTGATACTCAACAAAACGAAATAGCTGAATTATACAGTTACACGGAACACCCAGAGTATCAGCTCAACGTCAAGGCATTCGAAGACATAATGGAAGAGTTCAACTATCCACCTAGTTGGCAAAGACTGACAAATAAACAGCAGCGGACTGTGATAATGAAATTATTGGAGCATTTGGATGTCGCCGTGAGTGAGATACGTATGCGTGCAACTCGCTGTATATTGTACTTAGCCCAGGGATGCTGGGCAGAGATGCAATCGGATGCTGAACAAGCACACTGGGCCCGCGTCAACGTTATGATGCTGTACGACATGGGAACGTTTTCTGCTTTTGTCGAATTACTGAATCTCGAGATTGTACGGAGCAGTTCTGCAATAGCTTCCAGGAAGCTTGCAGAATCTCTTGCGGACTCTACTAACTTACGAGTTATCCTATCTGTTCTGTATCTTATCACAGAATACATGAGAACCGAAAAAGACAACCCTGAATCTGAGTTTAAACATTTAGTCAAAAACTTTAAAGAAGAACTGGGAGCACCATTTGGAGAAGAATTACTACCAGTAAAACTATTGAGCATGGTGACACATCTTTGTGCAGGTACAACTCCCCACTTTCCTATGAAAAAAGTCCTACTACTTCTGTGGAAAGTGTTACTTGTTTATTTAGGGGGTTCAAAGGAGTTGAAAGAGAGAAAAGGGAGGCTCAGGGAGAAAAATGAATTACCAGCTTTGTCTGAAGACACAATTGAAATAATAAAAGGTATGAGAGCAAGTTCACCTCCTCCCAGTGCAGCCGATATGCTAGAGAACCAAAATCCTGGACAGAGGAAACTACTAAAAGAAAATGAAAGGGAAGGAAAAATTCGCAGACACCTTTTCATGAAACAAACCTCACTTGATGAATCTGATGAACAAATATTTGTTGACAAGGAAGAAACTGGAAATGGCTCAGAAGATTACTCAATGGAGTTTCAGTCTATACCCAGTGAGGGTTCACAATCTGAAAATAACCCTAATTGCCCATATTACATGTACTTCAAACAGTTTGATAGCCCACCTCCACCACCTCCGCTTCCTAGAAGTCTTCCTTGGCAGTCTAAAGTGCGCCAAAAAGATATTGACATGTTTCTTGATAACGTCAGGATTAAGTTTGTTGGGTATTCCCTTCCTGGAGATCGACAAACTACAGCAGGACTTCCACAGCCCATACATGAAGGAATAGACATACTAAAGAAACATGTGTACACCAGCCTTTCAGAATTACAGGCGGAAAGAGAACTGGAAATTGCTCGAAGCCCTCTCACTAAAGGAGAGCGCGATGTTGAAGAAACAGAAGCAGAAGTCTTGTATAAAGCAATGCTGCCTAATTTACCACAGTACATGATTGCACTGCTAAAAATTCTTTTAGCAGCAGCACCTACATCAACTGCTAAAACTTATTCTATCAACATAATGGCAGACTTATTACCAGAAGAGATGCCCATGACTGTTCTTCAGTCCCTCAAACTTGGTATTGATGTGAACAGACATAAAGAAATCATAGTTAAAGCAGTCACTGCAATATTGTTACTCCTATTGAAACATTTAAAATTAAATCATGTATACCAATTTGAGTTTATGTCACAACATCTTGTGTACGCTAATTGCATGCCATTAGTGCTAAAATTCTTTAATCAGAACATTTTGTCTTATGTTGGAGCTAAAAACACAATACCAATATTTGACTTTCCAGCTTGTGTAATTGGAGAACAACCAGAACTAACAAAGGAATGTCTGGATATTGGAGACTCCACTGTTCCCTACTCTTGGAGGAATGTATTCTCATGTATCAATCTATTGAGGATTTTAAATAAGCTAACTAAATGGAAAAATGCAAGAATCATGATGCTTGTTGTGTTCAAAAGTGCCCCTATCCTAAAACGCACATTAAAGGTTAGACATGCTTTAATGCAGTTTTATGTGTTGAAACTACTAAAAATGCAAACTAAGTACTTGGGCAGACAATGGAGGAAAACAAATATGAAAACCATTAGTGCAATATATTCCAAAGTGCGGCACAGGTTGAACGATGACTGGGCCTTTGGCAATGATGTTGATGCAAGACCATGGGATTTCCAAGATGAGGAATGTGCCCTGAGAGTGAGCGTTGATCGCTTCAATAATAGGAGATATGGCACAGGTGGGGAACAAGAAATCGATTTGACACCCCTTGAGACAGATATAAATAGTGTATTAGAAGCAAATATTGAACTTGATGAAGAGTTTAAAGATAATTATGAGTTGTGGCTTGAACAAGAGGTTTATAACAATGAAATAAACTGGGATGTATTATTGACTGCATGAAATGTTATACTCAAAACCATCTGATTTCATGTAAACCAATTTATGTTTTTGTACAGTTAGTTTATAATTTTTAAATATCTTATTTCATTCAGATAAATTTCACATCTTTCATAACATGTTTTCTTATAAATCTAATTATTGTAGTTACTTAAATTAAGTTAACTTAGTATTATTTTGTATTTAAAATAAAACTATCATGACAGACTCTTGTGTATAAACAGATTACAAAATTAACTCAAAGGTAAATTATGAATATGCATTATTTTAGTCAAATTAGATGTAAAATATGTGTATTTTATTGTAGTTAACAGTTTAGAGCTTGTGGATAATGAATTATAATAAATCATGTATTTAGTAAATGGAACTTACATAAAACAGAACTGAACATAACATTTGATTTGTGAGACAATTTCTGCTACCTATAATGAAATTGGAGGATTTGTTAAAGTTTTAGTATTTTCAACAACCTACCTACGTATATAAAATAGCTACATTTAAATAAAATTTTAATGAAGATATTGGTGTTTTGGATTTTTGAATGATTTAAATATAAGACTTACCCAAATAAAAGTAGGTATAGGTATATAAAATTCTAAATATATTACATAATCTTGAAATCTTACTAATATAAATACTGGTATTCAGCTACATCCAGTTAGACTGGAAGCCGACCCAACATAGTTTGGAAAAGGCTAGGCAGATTGATAGATTGAATCTTGAAATCTTACTACTGTTGACCATAGAATAATAGTAGGTAGATGAGCAGTGTTCATCCTAGTCAGTAGTTTTTCAGATGCTGTTGTAGTTTGTAAGCTGATTTGAAGTATCCTAAAGCAAAATTCTACTAGATAAGATTATTATGATGGATAGAATTCAAAATAATATTGGGTGGTATCTGTTCTGACATGGGGTAGGTATTGGATATTTATAGAGTAAAATGTTCAGAACTTATTACTCTGCTTTTTAGGGTTCCGTACCCAAAGGGTAAAACGGGAACCCTATTACTAAGGCTCCGCCGTCTGTCTGTCTGTCTGTCCGTCTGTCACCAGGCTGTATCTCATGATCCGTGATAGCTAGACAGTTGAAATTTTCACAGATGATGTATTTCTGTTGCCGCTATAGCAACACATACTAAAAACCAGAATAACATAAATATTTAAGGGGGATCCCATACAACAAACGTGATTTTTTTGCCGTTTTTATAGATAATGGTACCGAACCCTTCGTGCGCGAGTCCGACTCGCACTTGGCCGGTTTTTTTTTTACATATTTTCTTACTTCGTTTTATGTTATGTGTAGGGTAGTACGCTGACTACCCTTGCGAGATTTTTTTTCGGGTAAACCAGGATTTTGACACCTTTTGAGCAAAAAAGCGAGATTCTATCATCAAAAGCGGGACATATTAATAAAAACGTAAATAATCAGATAATTAAAAACATAACTGATTATTTACGTACAGTATGTTTTCGGTTTAAACTCAAATAAAAGGATAAGTACTACTAGTACCTACTTGTCCTTTTATTTAGTTTTAAATTAATTATACCTACAATAGAAAATATAATGAAAATACGTTACTACAGGTAGGTACTAATAACTGTCTGGTTTGCTTAGTCTTCAGAGGAATATAAATAAGTAATACATTACTTATTACTAATTTATTTTTCTATACACGAAAAGCGGGACTGAGACTGTCCCGCGTGGGACATTAAAGTTCGGGCAATAAATCGGGACGTCTGGCAACGCTGGGTAGAGTATAGACCGCTACGCCACTGCTATTGATAGCCTACAAGTACATTGAATAATACGGTTAAGGCCACTAGTACTAGTTGCGGCAGCGGCAGTTGCCTAGCGTACTCCGCGATGCGGGAAATACACAGAAATGCATCCACTAGAGCAGTGGTTCTCAAACTTTTTTGGAGACGGAACCCTTTTCGAAAACGAAATATTTGACGGAGCCCTAAAGTAATCAAAAATGGTTTTATGTGTATTCTTCATTAATAATCATATTACTTGACATTAAAATTTACATATTTTTTTACTTTTGTTGAAATATTTAGATTGATATTATGTTACTCAGGTACCAGAGTAAAATAAAATATAGTAGGTAGACACTCCTTTAGTATTAGTTTTTTATTCTGACCAGTATTTTTGCGGAACCTCCACAGAGGCTTTGCGAAACCCTAGGGTTCCGCGGAACACATTTTGAGTATGGCTGCACTAGAGTATCCACATCCAGCCTGCAACTTGCGAGAGTACCAATATTGTATAATATATAGTGCTCTGCTCTGTACCCCAAGTGTAAGTTTGCAAGAGAGTAAACGTAACTATTTCGTTTGCGTTAAAATTTGACCGATAGATCATAATGCTAAGAATATAAAGGTGAGAATAAAAATCTTAACGCAAACGCGCTAGTTACGTTTACTCACTTGCAAACTTACACTCGGCGTACTGAACCTATATACAAATGTACTCTGTGTGCGAGACCGAGATATAGTGCACAGAGCTATAGAATATTTTTAGTGTTCTGTGGTGCTAGATTTTCTCAGGATTGAGCTAATTTTAGACCTGTAGAGCCATCTAGTGTCGAATGTGAACATGCTATCATTATGGTTTGTTCTAGTCTTACAGGTGTCGCTGCAATGTAAAAATACAAAATAATTAACTCTACGGCCAAAGAGATCATGATGTTCATAGTTATTTATTTATTTTTGTAGCATTTTTTTGGAATTGAATTATTGTTCCTAGATTATAAAATAAAATACAAAATAATTAACTCTACGGCCAAAGAGATCATGATGTTCATAGTTATTTATTTATTTTTGTAGCATTTTTTGGAATTGAATTATTGTTCCTAGATTATTTAAGCCAGCCTTGCCTGATTTTCAACATAATTCCATAGTGTCTGTGCCAAAGAGTATAATAATAATAAGGGAGGTCTGTGTTCAACTGTTCATGTTCACTTTAGGGATGCAAGAAGTGCCAAAAAGTATCAATATATTATATCGATACGATATATTATATCGATACGATATATTATATCGATACGATATATCATATCGTGTCGATATTTTGAAAATATATTGATATCGAACTCGATATATCTAAAAAAAATATCCTTATATCCATAAATCGGTGAAATTTTCTAAAAAGTTTAAGTAATTTAAGAAATTATATATATATTATTATATTGTTTGTTTTTTATTCATGGAAATACTATTTCTGATGTAAAATCTTAAACTAATAAAACATTGATAAAAATTAGTTTACTTTTTAAGATTCTCGGTTTTCCTATTGGAAATATATCGTATTTGATACATTTTCGATACTTGATATTTTATATCGATGTATCGAAATAATAGATATCGCCCAAAAATATCGAGACTTATGTCGAACAAAAAATATCGATTCTATTCGAGAATCGGGTTTAATGTTTCTAAACGCACCCACGATACAGGAGAAGTTCCTAGTGTGGGGCAACGGTTTATTAAAAAGAGAAAAGAGAAGAGATCGATATTTTTTGTACAAGCCTAGTTCACTTCAGTCAGTCAGTCACAGCACTTGTCAGTCAGTGTTTTGAGTACCGTATTTGTTGTTTTAGCCACAGAACACATAAACTCAGTCCTTGTTGATACGATACCCCCTGGTTTTAGCACAGGGCAACCCTGTTTGCACAGACTACAATACTATAAAGGGTTTTGTCACTGTTTGTGTCACTGCAACGTCCCACCCAAAACTCTTGTTTTTCTGTAAATTTTAATTAACTTGTACATTTACAAAGTACTTTACTATTGCGATTGATGATGTGCTAATATAATTCAGTAGTAAAGTCCATTTTCTAGGAATTTATAGCCCAGAATCACTAAAAAGGTAAAGTAAAGATTGCTCCCTAACTTCCTGTGGGTCCCGAACTTTACCGTGAACTATTATTGTATCCTGTATTCATGTATTTGTGCTAATTATGTGCCTGCAACAATAGATATTTAAAGTACAGTTTCTTCTTTAATAGTGTAAATGTTCTAGTGAATGATTTTAACATCATCAAATATGGCCGAGTTAGCAGCGTTACTGCAAACCGAGATCCCCGAGGGACGCAGCCATCTAACAGACAGCCACACGAATCTCGAGCGTGTAGCTGATTACTGCGAAGCTAACTACTTTCAATCTGAGAACAAAAGGCTAGCTCTAGAGAGCACCAAGAACTACACAACGCAATCACTAGCCAGTGTAGCATATCAAATAAATACTTTGGCATACAACTTCCTGCAACTATTAGAGTTACAAACTATGCAGTTGGCTGAAATGGAAGGCCAAATGAACCATATTGCTCAGACTGTCGCAATTCATAAGGAGAAGGTGGCAAGGCGAGAGATTGGAGTGTTGACTGCCAATAAAGTGACCAACAGGCAGTACAAAATCATTGCTCCTGCAAACCCGGAGAAACCTATCAAATATGTGAGAAAGAGTATTGATTATACAGGTATGTATACAGGTGTGTCCTTTACGATTACCTATTATTTATTAACACTTTTCTCTTAATATTTTACACTAGGTATGTTTGCTCAACATAAAACTTTTATCTATCAGCTCTGGATGACATTGGTCATGGTGCTCGCTGGAATGGAGCTACAAGCGGTACTCCCCGAGGGCGGCGGTCAGGCTCTGCCCCGAGTGCGGCAACACTACCTGCTCCCACTACTAAGCCTCCCACACCACCAGCTGCAGTGCGTGCTGCAGCTGCTGCTAACACTGGAACATTGGGGCGTGGCACTCTTGGTAAACATACCTTTGTGCAAAAGTATACATATTTTCAATAATTTTAATGATTAACTGGTTGCCAAGTAGTATACATAAGTATTTTATGATTAGCCCTCATTGTTAGGTGCGCAATTATAATTATTTACCAATAACAGAAGAAAATGTACCTCTGGCTCCTAAATTTGGGTAATCTGTATGTCAGGTGCCAGAGCACATATTCAGTATCTTTAAACAATTTACCAACAAAAATTGGCATGAGTGGATGATGCCATTGCAAATAATCAATCTAGGGGAGAGAGAGATGGTGAATTATCCCTTATCCTAATTCTGTAACAGGTAAATCGTCTCGGGAATACCGCACGCCTCCTGCTGTAGCGCCGCCACAAGTGCCCTCGCACTACGCACCAAATTACCCGCGCCGGCCACCTGGGTACTCCACCTTGCCTGTAGTACAACCCCAGGTAATTTGTTTAAAAACATTTGTACAACAATTACTTAAAACACCACATGACCAAAATTTAATTATGTTAATTAAATTGATGGCTTGGTACAAGCAAACTTAGTACTAAGAAAAATTACACAACATGCACAACACATAAGACAAACTGTTCAGAATTTTGGTTCAGGAGTCAAAGTGTAAATCAATTAGATTGCCACAACTAGTTATATTTTATTTATTAACAGCATTCACCAGGCATTATAATTATCTTTGTCCCAAACATTCACTTATGTTCTGTTTTTTTCCAGGTGGGGATGGTACATCCAAATCAGCATCAAGCTACTTCTAACTATTCACAGCAAGACTTGCATTCCAGTATGCCACGTTAGTATTATACCATTTATAACTTTATTTCAATCTTGCCCCAAATTCAATCAATCTGCCTAGCCTTTTCCCAACTATGTTGGGGTCGGCTTTCAATCCAGGGGTTGAAAGCGGTAGAGGTATAAGGGTATGGTACCGGTATAGAATTACGATACAGCTTCGATTTAAAGGTAGAACCAAAACGGTTGAGAATTACGGTTGTGATACCGTTAAAAAAAGAATTATACATATATTTTTTACGGTATCGTTATACCTATATATTACTAATACCTTTACCGAAATAATTTCGATACCGAAAAACATGATTCGACGAAGAGCGAGGAACGGGCGGCAGCGGGGCGGGGCACGGGGGAGCGGTGTGGCGACGTTGCTTGAGTTGCATGAATGACGGCAAAATTGCAAAACAACCTGCTTTGTCTGGCAGCCGACGTACGAATATCAGTAAATTTTCGATCAAGTACCGACACGACGCGTGACGCCTCGGCGCGGGCGGCAGGGTAAAAAGAAAACCTTTATTTTATAATTTAGATACTTGAAAAAGTAATGATACCGCAATATTACAATATCGAAATTATACAGGTACAGTTACTTTAAGGTGTAGTAATTTAAAGGTACCCTTATTTTTAATATCGAAATTTAAAGGTCGCTTACCGTTTTAACCATATTTTTTTCGGTTATTCAATCCCTGTTTCAACCTAACTGGATGCACCTGAATACCAGTATTATACATGGAGCGACTGCCTATCTGACCTCCACAATCCAGTAACTGGGTAATACAATACCCCTTGGTAAGACTGGTTGTCAGACTTTTGGGCTTCTGACGACCCGTAACGACGTGTCAAATATCACAAATCACAAATGCTTACCAAGTGCTTTCCGAGGCACGGTGGAGTCTCGGTATGTAAAGATGGTCACCCATCCATGGTGCAACCCCGGCAAGCATAGCTTAACCTGATGGATCGACCTGTGCGGCTGTTATTATTTAGCCACGCGCTCCTCTTCTCTACCTCTCTCGCTCCGCCCCGCCGCGTCGAGCTCTCTCACCTCACCCCGCCCCGCCCCGTCTCGCGCTCTCTCTCTCTTCGTTTTCGAATTTTGCCCCAAATTATTACATAATATTCCTAGCCCATAAACTTTACAACAAAACTTCATAATTCATTTAAAAACTAGAGAATTGTTACGATTTCAGCACCACCATCTCCTTTGATCGGTTCTGACGGTGAACACAGTCAACATTCCATGAGTCTACCTGGACAGGTTTGTATTGCTTCTTTGTACAATGCAATGTTATTAAATCTGTTATGTACTTCCATCACATTGAGTATGACTGTCTCTACCTATGATGATGCCACTAATATTGTGCCTAAAACTCAGTTCTCTCTGTCTTACTAGTTACTACAACATAACTATTACCCAATGTGAAGCAAGTACAAAAAAAAAATATTTAAAATGCAGCTTAATTTACGGAATTTCTTTTGATTAGATCCAATAGCCCAACATCATCGATTGGGAAGTCGTGAGTTCAAATCCTACCCCAATGAACCATAGTATTAGTAGTGATCCCACTTCTAGTACAAAATTTTCTAAATAATGTTACCCGCTAAAAGCCGAAATAAGGCTATGCCTACGGCTCCTTAACAGGGAGTTTCCCACCTCGTATCTTCGAGACAAAATAATTCGTCTAACAATGAGCCTAAATCTACGAGTACACATGAGTGCGAGAATCGCAAGTCAAACAAAAAAACTAAACGAGCGAGAAACTCCGTGTAAATGGGCCATAAAGCTGGTTAGAACAAAGTGTACTTGTGTATAATAAATTGCATGACCAACCCATTGCCGTTGTTTAAGTGGTTACCCAATTTCGCTATTGTCATGTGATCATGTCAACCTAACGGACCTATGGATGGAGTCTTTCTGTTTGAACCTAACCCAATCAAATTGGTCTATCGTCAAGTGCTCCTAGTTCTATCCGGCTGTCTGGGTATAGTCGCAATTCAACTTTTCGCCGTAACAAACATTACACTTTGGCTATTTTAGGAAGAGCTTTGACAGTCCAAAGCGTTTATGATAGCTATCCATACGCATTTAAAAGCCTAGTTTGGTAATATTTGTGGTATTGTTTATGTTGCATCATGTCCAGCTTATCAATACTGGCACGTCTGGGTAAAACTTAGCCAACACGTGGCACATGGGTTAAACGTAACCAACACATAAAACACAGGTTTTTTTTAAAATCTATCAATACCAAGATGTCAGTGTTCATCCCCTAATAACCGGAGTATACCATCAGACATTAACACCATTATTCGCATGTGCAACAATTACAGCGTGCGTCATCGTCTTCGGCGGGAGGTGGTTCCATCCGTGGCGGTTCTGTGTCTCCACCGCTGCCGCCTCCACCAATGGATGATGAGCTGACGCACGAGGGCTTCGGCAGACCTCACCATATGAATGTATGATATTGTGTTTATCTATACTAATTGGCTCGTTTTAATGGGCAGCTAGCTCAAAGCCACAATCCAATCACTGGAAAATACCTGTATTTTAAAGTTGGACCAGTTGTCCTTGTCAGGGTTTCATTTAATTTTAGCAAACTTATTGAGATAATGTAATTATATTATTAAGACATGATTGTTGTATCTCATTATTTCGTGTTTGTTTACAATTTTAGAACAAAATGGGGACTATGACTCCATACACAAACGCAGTTCCTGCAATAGTACCAGATGAGGAAGATTTACCTGGATGGGTGCCCAAGAACTACATTGAAAAAGGTAATATAGATTTTATTATTCATCCATTGAAGTCCAGTTTTGCACAGATCATGATCATAAATTATAACTGTATGTAATTGTTTTAGTTGTCGCGATATACGATTATTACGCCGATAAAGAAGACGAATTATCATTCCAAGAGAGTGCCGTGATTTACGTGTTGAAGAAGAACGATGATGGCTGGTGGGAAGGCGTCATGGATGGAGTCACAGGTCTCTTCCCAGGGAACTATGTGGAGCCTTGCGTTTAAATCAGCAACATACCATAGTAACTGTACCTGTACTCAGTCTTCTATCACTAGATAATGTGGCTTGAACACACGACAAAATATTCAACGAAGTTAGTAACAGTAGATAAATAAAGCATGACATCAGGGCCATTGTTCACGCATAACATCTTTGGCCGTGTTTACAAGGAAGTCTACCGTAAAGAAAACCTAGAGAAGCGTTTTTATTCCATCATCGATTATATATAGACAATAGTGAATAGCGGGATGTACGCGGTTAGATCATTACATAAATATTATAAAACAAAGTCACCCCGTCGCGTCTGTCTGTCTGAACGCGATAAACTAGAAAAACTACCGAACGGATTTTTATACGGCTTTCACCAATGGACGGAGTGATTCATTAGGAAGGTATGAAGGTATAAATTCATTAAGAGTTTGTGTAAATTGGCTGAAAGAATGATTGTTGAAGATGTCGGAAAAAAAACATGCCGACTGGGAGCTTTACTGGCGTGCGCTGGGTGAACCAATAGATAATACGTTGATTACCTGGATTCACACATAGGGTACTTTTAATCCCGGTAGTACGTTCCCGTGGGATATTTTCCGACATCCACGCGGGCGAAGCCGCGGGCAAAAGCTAGTGGTTAAGTTAATGTAACATAGCATGTTCTCTAAATATTTCTGGAATTTTAAAATTATGTCAATAAATAATCATTTTATGGTATGATCTCTGTTCCAAATTAATTTCCATTGATGCTATTTAAGATATTATACTCGTAATATTCAACTGTATGTTAGAAACATTTAATTTTTTTTGCAATATTATTTAAGAATATTATGTAGTAATAATAAAAATTATTATTAAGATATAGCACCTACGTTGATTAAGGTATTCTTTGATATAGAATTAAAAGAACCTTTTTGTAAAATAATTCAATTATAATAAAGATATTATTATAGCAGTATTTGTATAGATATTGTTTATTTCATGTTTAATTGACAGTCCCTACAAAAAATCCCCAAACTACAAATGGCAGATTTTACAGGAGTGCTTCAAAGTTTTAAACACTTGTACACTGGCGGAATAAAGGGAAGGAGGTCCGGCCCTGGGGGCCCCTCAATGTTAGTTAAGTAGTACTTACTTTTTAATCAAATTAGGCCAAAATAGCTTCAGTTAGAAACAATTGCAGGCCCCTTACATATTTTCTGTACTAATACAATAAAGCTGATGAGTGTGTTGGAACGCGCTTATCTCTGGACCTACCAGGCGGATTACAAAAAATCATTTTGTATTTGAGGGCCAAATTTTTTTTATAAAATAAACGTTGCCCCACACTAGGAATTTCTCCTGTATCGTGGGTGCGTTTACAAACATTTAAACTCACATACACAAACAGCCAGACCCGGAACAACTACTTATAGGTCATACAAATATTATTATACTATATTATTAATATATTAATATTATTATTACTATATTTTATTATTTATACTGTGAGATGGATTTATGAAAGTATTGTAATTTAATTTTATTTTTTTATTGTTTTATAATTGTTTTTATGTTTTCACCAGAATTTTAAAATTTTATATTCTTTTCTATGTATGTGTTTCTGCCTTTAATTAATGTAATTGGTATAACCGTGTTAATTAAAGTTAAAATAAATAAATTTGGTCCGTGCGGGGATCGAACCCGCGACACGCAGCACAGCAGTCAATCGCTTAACCACTTCGCCAACCGTGCCGTCAAATTCTTGAGGAAGGTTTTAACATCACGCTACAACCCTTAGGAGCAGAGCAAAATTAAAAATAACCGGCCAAGTGCGTGTCGGACCACGCACAATGAATTGGGATGAATTTATCCCAAAAACAAACTTAACATTGTAGTTGAAAAACATGTTCTCCCATAAATCGATATACGTCACGGTCAATTCTTCAACTGCAAATTTAAGTTGTTCGACTATTACTCGTTAACTTGCAAGGTCTACTTAGCTGTGATAGTTTTCCTTTAAATTTCAACCATTTAGCTGGCAGGCGGGGGGGACACGACTAACAAAATTTTACACTTTAAAGCTTATTATTAAAAACTGATCCCTGAATCGATTTTTTTTTTTTTTCACAGACTAACAATATTTTTAAACAGCCTATCCAACGATACACCACTGGATAGACGAGAAAAAATCTAAGTACCCCACTTTACGTGTAAGGGAGGTTACAGTAAAAAAAAAAAATTTCAAGATTTTATTTTACGACTTTGTCGGCGTAACTAATATGTACACCCATGCCAAATTACAGCTTTCTAGTACTAAGAGTATCTGAGCTAAGCCGGGGACAGACTGACATGGCGAAACTATAAGGGTTCCTTGTTCACTACGGAACCCTAAAAAGGCCATGAACACGGTGACGCGGCGACGCGGACGCGGTGGGTCGGGACCGAGGGAGTTTTATAAAAATGTGGATGTTATTTTAGTATATTGTGTTTATTACGACTTACACGAGGTTAAAAAATCTAGTCTGGAAGTAGCGAGAACTGTGCACTTCAAGCGCACGCTACGAGCATTACAAGTCGTGCGCGGAGCGCTCCGTGATTTGTCGGTTTTTCGGAGGAACACAAAGGTGCGCGCCGCGCAGTGTGCACGGGGGACAGCAGTTTGGACGGTCGTTTCGATAACAAGCACGAAACGAACATGGAGCTGGGTCGTTTTTAAAGTTGGGGCCAAAAAAGTAGGAATTTCATGAATTTAAAATGTACCTATTATATTTTCGTAGTTTTTTAGTATTTAGGTGCGTTCAGTAATTAAAAACCACATGATAATCAATGATCGCACGGGGTTAGAGGCAGGGTATTAATCCCAGGTGTTTATTGATGCGTTTAATTACAGTTACACAAATGAAATTACCTATACAAACTCTATTAAATGTTATTTTATTGTTACTCAAGATTGTCTCAACAGTTAATTATCCTTCCTTTAGAATTATAATAAACAGTGTCAACATTAAATTCCAGTTTCCTGCACGTTTTTTTTTTTTAAAGCAATCTAGAAAAAATAAGCCTTTGAGAACTAGTGACATTAATGAGAAATGGGTTAGTTTTCTAGGCACATCTCCTTAATTTACAGTGATAAGAAAGTCGTTGTAATAGGCCCTGCGCCTCAATTCTCAAAGAAGTCGTCGATTTAAAGTAATTTAAGTTACGTTTACATCTACTCCACGACAATTAAATCACGTAGCCTGTTTTTGGCCCTAAATTTGAAAACGACCCTGGTACAAGCTGACAACGCGTGGAGTGAAGAAAACTTACTGCATTTGATCCAGGCGTAGGTACAGTACTATTATGTACGGCTCGTAAAATTTTGTGGGATTCACACAATATGTAAACCAAATTCAGAACTTCATAACACTTCGCGGGTTGGCGGTAAACTGAAGGAAACAGATGCGTGGAGCAGGTTCGTAGTAAATCCGCGATTCGTGCGCGCGACGTGTGCCCTAACTGATGCAATATAACATACAGACGGCGATGTATTGAAATATTTTTTATGTTATCTTTCACCAGTCTACGCGGCATCGGCATTACAACTCGTGGTGGCGTCAAAAACTTAATTATATTTCACTAACCGTTGAAATACATTTTTTTTTTCATTACACGTACCGTATAATAGATAGTACTACAATTTATCTAGAAACATTATTTTTGAATACTTAAATGTGGCGCAACCAGGAAGTATCACACCAGAAATATTGGTGTGTGGATTTAAAGTTCAATTTGCCAATTTCGACTTATTTTTGTTGTAAACCATAGGGTGGCCGGAAGGTCTCGAAAACAAAACATGCAAAATCACGGATCTGGTATATAATAAGGACCGTCGCAATATCGAGGGGAGTTCAACTAACACTAAAATAACACTTTGTTTAATTTGTGAATCTTTATTGCATTTAAATGCACAGAAATACTTACAATCTAGCCCAATAAAAGCACTAGAATGCTTTTTATCCACTACTACAATAAGAAATGTCACACACTTACGAAGATACAAACTAGTTTTGGTGAAATCACAATAACACTGAAACTTCGACTTACCATCAGTACATTTTTGTCGGACTCTGGAATTGTCTGAATATTCAATAATAATAATGTAACTGTATTATTTTTCCCTGCTATTTTATTAGTCAAATGGGATAACTAATACTTAAGAACTTCTTAAAAAAATAGAATTCTAAATGTATTTAGATACACACGACGTTAGAATAACAACAGTTTATTCAATTTACTGAATGCCATAAAAGCTTGTTGCAGCGGTTTTCAACCTGCAGCCCGCCATACTACTATTACGGCCAGTTAAGATTTTTAGGCCCCGAAGTTTACTATAAAATTCGCCGAAATGAATCGTACTGATCAGATTAGAACCAAAGTCACAAATATTTAAGAGCACAGTAGTAAAAAACTGCACCATTGCTTACTCATCAAAAAACCCTTTCGATCCTTATACAAATGTAATTATATAATCATAAATGCAGGTAAAAAAATAGGTTGAATGTAGCAAAACATGTACCTAGTTTCTTTCTACATTTTTGTTTTAAGAAGACAGAAATTCAGGATAGACAATGTATTAATCTTAGTAAACCAGTATATTGTATTATTATAGGTACTAGGACTTTGTTATTAAAATTGAATATATGTATTTCAACTTTATTGCTACAGTCATTGAATCAATAATTATAATCTAAGACAGTAAACATGACATTCAACTACTACAAAAAGTTTCACTCTATTGAATGCTAAAATATTTCGTATGTAGATAGTTCTATTGAGAAAAATGTTGAAAACACAGATACACCCATAAGATCAAATATTTTCGCGGGACTTTACTTATTTATTCCTTATCATCTAGATCCATATTTTCCGCTGTAGATATTTCACTTTCTTGTGTTTTAGTCTCTGTTTCAGGTTTTCCTTTTTTGTCCTCAACCTCTACTTTGTCCTCAGTTTTTTGTGCAGACTCGTTTGTGACGGTAGGTTCCTTTAATTCTTTCCTTTCTTGTTTTTCAATAGACATAGGTGTTTCTTTTTTAGTTTCCTTTTCTTTTGTGCTTCTGTAAATAACAGTTGACATACATGAGTAAAAAGTTTTATTTAGTTAACGGTATAATAAAAAATAATAAAAAAATTTAACTTACTGTGTTGGGCCATTGACAATTTCTACGACATCGTCGTCTTCATATTTTATGTTGACTACGGCCTCAACTTTAGACTGGATGCTCTTCAGAGCTGAATGGAATATTTTTGAGCTAGCCTGTAAGTAAAAAACAAAAAGTTGAAAACGAGAAAATTATTGCAGAAATCTGTACCTATGCATTAAATAATCCAAAACACGAAAAGGACGCAAACTTTCATAAACGTTAAGGCACATTGAGTTTTTGATACGGACTGTCAGACGTGTATAAAAGACAGAAACAACGTTCTACAAAGGTGATGTTTTTCTAAAACAACATGTGCCTTATCAATTGTCGGGTACTGCATAAACTTGAAGAGAGGAAGGTGTTGGGCACAATTACTAGATCAGTTTTGAACCAGCTATCACGATATGTGAGCACATACCGTGAGCGAGGCGATCCTAGCCCGCGCGGCAGTTAGGCTCGCGCTAAGGTCGGACACCTGCGTCTGCGCGCCGCGCTCGGCCTGCTGCGTGGAGGCGGCGGCGGCGCGCGCGGCCCGCAGCGCGGCGCGCGTGCTCTCAAGCGCGGCCTCCAGACGCGCGCGGCCCGCCGCACTGCGCGCTTCCGCCTTTACGAGCGCACCCACGTCTACTAAACGGGACTTGAACATCACCATTCCTGGAAAGCAAAGACAAAATTGCATGATTCTGTGCAGACTTACTCATTAGTATGGTATGGTGCTAAGATTGTATGTTTGTATTCAACATTTTATTAGATTCCCATGTTCGATTAGAACGCGAGAGATTGAACTAATCTGTCCTACCTCCCAATAGTGATGAATAAATCTCTTTGAGGGGTATATTTCTTGTCATGTTTCGACTTCACTCAATTGTTTGTCAGTTTTGAGCTACAGAGCCCTAAATGTGAGTAGTTAAGTATTATTTAAGGGTGCTATCACAAAAAATGTTTTTCGTGTATATATTAACTAATTATGAGAAAGCTTGAAATAAATTGAAACATTAAGCCTGTGTAACCAATGATGTATAAAACTATAGATACGTTGTCCGCACTCTAAAATGGCAACATGAAATGAAGCCAATTGGCCACATTGCGCTCAGTCACGCACCAACCTGTCGCGCGACGCTACGTTTGTTTTTAATTTATATCGTGTGTGAAAACCTGTGCAAAATATAAAGAAAACATGCCGTCGTGTGTTTTCAGAGGATGTACAAATTATACCCCAAAAGTTAAAGACAAAAATGTTTACGCGTATAAGTAGTTATCTAGTATTTTCGCCGTTTTTAAGCGCCGAGATGTTTGTTGATAACGTGTCTATATATAATACGTCATTGTGTGTAACTATAAAAGTACAGTTTTCGTGGTGATAAACCATTCGTGTCAGTCTCAGCACCTGTTAATAGTTTCATCACTTTTGCGCTCTCGAAAATATAGCTTATTTCGCTGTTCATTTACTCGATGAAGATATTGTATAATCATAAAATAAAATTTTGATTTTATCACACGGATAGCTGAAGCCGTGTGTGATTTTTTAATTTCTTGATAAATAATAGGAAAAAAAAAAATTTACCTATTTAAAAAAAAAAATAGGTTTACTCAACATTATTTTCTAAGACTATTTGTAACATTTTGATAGTTCTTTTTGCTACCTTTTTGAGTTGAACATGTCTGCTTACATCAAATATTTTTAATAACTAAATTTATGTTATTATATTGAAGAAAAATGTTCTTAAACTCAACATGATATCGTCAATTTTGTGTGAAGAGGCAACGGAAATTATTTTTTACAATATTATAAACCAACATTTTCGAATAAAAAATTGCTTCCAATGGAGATGAAGGAGTAATCTATCTATGGCAATTATTAGTTACATTTGGTTTAGTTACATTTTGCCGCAAATGCAAATTTTTGTCAGATTTTGTGATATCATCCTTAAATTCTCATATTTCCTTAATTAATTAACTTTCATTAATACTGTGGTGCCTTTCAATCATAACCTTATATGCTTAGCAATGTCTACTCTTATAATAATGTATAACACTGTCGCACCTCTCAATAGCGTTAAGATATTTGCAATAGAAAGATCTTTTCAAGAGGAATATTTCTTAATGACGACTTCTCTCAATTGCTAATTTGTTTTGAGATACAGATCCTTAACGGCCGAACTCAATAACCTATCTATTACTGCGTACTTCGTACGCTCGCGAGGTGTCCTAATCCTACCCTTAAACCTTCGCGGGCGTATGCAGAAAACCCCACAAGTTTCATCAAAACCGGTCCAGCCCTTTCGGAGTCCTTAAAGGACAGACAAACAATGATTTTTATTTATACAGATAGATATGTGATCAGTTCTTTGGTCTTACATTTGTCATGAAAAAGAACAAACAAATCAAAATGTTACCTGAGTCACTGACATCCTTCGTTTCACCAGACTGCGATTCGGAGTCGTCACCAGATGCATTGAAAATTGGCAGCAAGTTGCGGTTGCCTGCTGCGATCGTCTCTTCTAGTTCGGCAATCTACATAAAAATAACATATTTTTCTCAGTTATGTTAGGTACATTTTTAGCCAATTTCTGTATTTGTTCCTATCCTTATTTGTAAATTATTTGATTTGTGTTGATTGATGTATCAATTTCACATGAATTACTTACATGCGTTGGCACTTCGCTGCCCATGATTATGCTGCTATCTAGAGGCAAGTCTTGTATCGCTTCTGGTGAACCCGACGCGACATCTCTGATGGTCTGGATCAGTGACCTAAAAATAATATTTAAAATTATGACCTAAGTCTGGTTAAAACGTTAAAATGGTACTGCCTTCTCTAAGGTATTTGGCTTATTAAAAAGGTATTACCATATCAATGTACCCTGCATGTAAGTTATTTATTTATTAGGATTATTTTTTTATTATGATCCTGAATGGATTGAAATAAATGATTTTGAATTGAATTGAAATTATGACTTTATTAATTTTGAGGTGAATAAACAGTGTCATTTCATTAAAAAAACAAAATTCTTAGTTTTTTAGGTCAGAGAAGGCAGTTGGGTAGGTAAATGTTGAAGACAATGTTTTAAAAAGGCAACTTACTTGTAATTAAACATCTCCTTAACGCACACCTTCTCGAGCACAGCTCTGATTTGTGAGCGAGACAGCTGTAGTCCGAGGCTCATGAACAAGTTCTGCAGATCTTTCTTAGTCATGCTGCCGCCGCGCGAAGTGTCGAAGTAGACAAGTGACAGTAGGAGGTACGGGTCGGGGGGTAGTTCAACGCCGCGACTGCGACGCTTGGGGGAGCCGCTGCGTTCGTCGTCACTGGGACTCTCCTGCTTCAAAAAAGGTAGTGTCAAGAAAAGGCTTAAACATGGTGTACACCATCTTATTATTTCTGTATGCCTAGTGTTTTTATTGCTTTGCTGTGGCAAGAGCTGGATAATAATATTATTTGCAGGGTTTTGGATATTTTTTTAAATCCAAGTTCGGTATCATTAGGGTTAGTAGGTACCCCGAACAATCCACATTTTTTATACATGTGAAATAATAAACTTGATTCTATGGGGCCTATTTTTTTTAACTGACTACTAATAATAACAATAATCCTTTATTTCAGACCACAGAGAATCCACACAGTATAGTGTAAGTAAAGAAAACTTAAAAGTAATGTAACTAACATTAACTACTAACTAAGTAGTTATCCAAATATAATCAAAGAAGTGTTATTATATAATTAAGAAGTCATAAAAATAATTATATTTTTCTACCATAACCTACCTTCCTATCTCGCCTACGGGAATCTCTCTTATCATCCCGTCTATCTTCTCTCTTCTCATCCCTCTTATCCTCTCGCTTCTCATCTTTCTTCTCCTCTACTTTCTTTTCAGCCTTATCTTCCCCTTCTTTCTTTTCTTTAATCTCTTCTGCTTTTTCGGGTAATGTATATAATGTCTTATAAATATAGAAGCCGAAGTCCCGCATCAGCATCTCGTTAAATAGCTCGGCGAACACGAATAACTGTGGCAGACAAGAGTATTCAAGTTAATTAATGATTAGTTACAAGTTTCACTTATTATTTTAGCACATTGTACCGTCTCATAGGAGACGTGGCGCGCGCGTGCCGTTTAATGACGTCATGGATTCGCGCTGCGGGGGTGAAACGTACACACCCCGGCTTTTTATGATTACAACTTCACCTTATACGTCACAATGAGTTTTATAGCTTATACAATGTATTGTACTTTTATTTTCAACTAAAACCCGCGGTTTCACCCGCGTAAGTCTCGATCCCGTTTCAATATCGGGATAAAATGTAACCAGATGTTAATCCAGGGTGTCAGCTGCCTCCATACAAAATTTTATCAAAATTGATCCAGCCGTTTGAGCGTGAAGAAGTAACAAACAAACTTACAAACTTTCGCCTTTATAATATTAGTGTGATAGTAGTGAGAAAGTTATAAGATACGAATCTAAAACGTGTATAATTTAACAAAAATGCGTAATTAAACAAACCTCAAAGCTATGTTCTTTGTTGTCAGTGATACGATAGTCCAACAACAGCGACAGCGTCGCAACATTGCAGTTGAATTTGCCACCCTTTGCGGCGTTGGACGGGTGTACCAAAATGTGAGGAGTGGGTGGAATCTCATAGCGAGTTTTACGTAACTGCTTTTCTTTCTCGAGCTGTCCAATAAAAAATCTTGTTAGTTTGTTGTTGAAATTAATAAATGTATGCGTTAACATTCGAGGAAATGCGTAATACTAGGCAGACACCTAAAGCATCTTTCAATTGACTGAAAACACAGTGTGGGAAATACTGTACTATAGAAAATCTGATATAATAATTATAATGTCAACAAAAGGCAACAAAATTAATTAGGTACAATTTTTATGGGCCCAATGAGAGACTTATACTGGTGCCTGCTAACAAAGTAATATTGAAGGAAAGAACAAGAAATAGTTTAAACCTTTCTTTTTTCTTCTTCAATTTCTTTTTCGGTTTTCTTTTCTTCAACTTTTTCTTCTTTCTTTTCGACTTTATCAGTTTTAGTTTCTGGTTTCTTCTCTTCCTCCTCATCTTTAATTTCAATCTTTTCCTCTTCCTGAGGTTCAGGCTTTTTCTCTGGTTCTTGCTCATCTTCTTCAAGTTCCATTACATCATCCCCTTTCTTATCCTCTGAAGCCTCTTCTGTTTTCAATAATTTTGATAGACGAGACACAAGCTGCGCTCTCAGTCCTGATTAAAGGTATTAAAAATTTAGTTACATATTGTTCTTATGCCAAACAAAAATGTTCTTATAAACAGATGTTCTGATAAGCAATATTTATTTCTTAATTACAGTAAAATCAATCTATGTTACCTTTACAACTCACGTTCCGCGCGCGTAGCTCTTGCCTCAACTGTTCAACTTTAATAGTTTTGAGATCTACTTTTGAATAATGTGTTGGTTCTGGCTTATCATCGTCATCGTCATTCTCATCAATTGTTATGGTGGTACTATCCAAATCTTTGTCCTGGAAATTGTACAGACACATTAGTATTTTTGTCAGGTTCACAACAGGAACTCAGGGTTTAGGTCAACTTATTAAAGCTGAGTTTAATTATTTATGATTTTACTTTAGATTAGAATATCAAAAGAGGATATTTTTAATGTCATTCTGTGAAGAGTAAAAAAGTAGTGATTATAATAATATTATCTATTTCCAGGCGACGTCAGCATGGCAACAACACTGCTTGTCGTCGGCAGCACTGGCACGTTGCTCTTCCAACATTTTAGTAGCGAGCAGCCGGAATCATAACTAAACAAAACTGGGAACAAACAATTTGCGATTTGTCCGCCGCAGAAGTGTCGGCCGCTGCCGCCACTTGCTGCTCGGGCTTGCAGGACGCCGGTTGATCGCCGTCGAGTTTTCGGATGGCCACGTCGCAGGCCGCTTTATACTGCTCCTGTACGTTGTTCCAGTCGATACGCGACGGTTGCGCCGACCACACGTCCGGCAGGAACAACACCACGCACTCGAGCCGCGACTTGCCGCCGCTGCCCTCGCGCCAGTAGTAAAACTCCACCATTCGGTACCTGCATGGGTAATACAGTTATAGTGGTATACTCACAGCGCATCGCGCGCGCCGCCCACCCGACTGCAGACATGGAAACGACACATCCGCTACGAGAGTAAAACAAACTGCTGTTTTGGTACGTGGTACATCGAGTCTGCATCCAATGAGTTGCGCCATCCACGATGTACTAACGCCTCCATACTCTCACTTAAGGAATGTGTGTACCATGGCTATATAAGGTACGACGGTGGGTTAAAGCTTCTTCTGTCTGTTGGTCACTTGCCAACCAGTCAGTAGGGTTTCACTTTATAATACTGCACCAACTATGTCAAAAACCCAGAAGAAACTCCGGCCCATCATATAATTCTACTCAGACAAAATACCAGCATAGCAGTGCCGTTAGTGGACCCAACAAATGATGGTAGGACACTTACCATTGAGTGCATGAAGTTAAATCCACTCCTGTGAGGGCTTTGCAAGTGCGTATCGCAGTCTTAACCAAAACCTTTGGATCTGACTGAGGATTTTCACCATCTAAGGAAGGGCTCCAAGGTCCACCTATAGCAAAATTTTCACCACCTTTCCCTTTCTGGCCCACAAGGAACTTGATCAGTCTGGTTGGATGAAGTGGATTTTTATTGGAGTTGGAGCGTTTATCCCTTTCATCAACTTTTGTAAGTCCACATTTTTGATACAGGGCTTCCAATGTTGGCATGCTGATTAACATCACCTAAAAATATAATTCAATGTATATTTGTGATCAATCATCCTATAATATAATATAAAAACTTTTTCACATATATTATAATGCTGCTATTTAAATAATTTGGGAAAACATGTTTAATTATGCAATGAACTCAAACTAAGATAGAAAACTTTAGACAAATGTCAATGTCAAATGTTTTATTAACAAATTAAAGAAAAATCCTGTTTAGGCACTGTGAACATAACCAAATAAATAACCAATAAGCCTAACCTTGGCTGAAAACCTGTAATCTGCATCTGGTGGTTCTAGAATTGCATCATTGGCAGTGGGGTTCTCCACTTCTTTGTTCATTATATGATAAGCACATGGGTTGTTGATGGAAAATGGTGTCTGTGGGGGGAATGTTTCGCCCCACTTGACTTGAGCATTGAAGAAGTCAGACGGCACATACAAGTTTGTATATCTTTGTGACAAAGCAGGCACATCCATTTTCTGTCTATAAGTAGTAAGAAATAATTAGTATAAATAAATGTTATTTATAAACAAAGAAGGTAGGTAAGGACGCTTAGGCTATAAAGAGACCATGATGCATACAGTGTGAGGTATGGCCTTTAGATACAATACAAATTTTAATGATGATATTTTCTATTAAATGTAGGATAATAATGAATTTAACACGCCCATAGACGTCATAACAATAAGACTTTCTATTGTTTCACTGTCCTCGAGCAGTTAAATATAAATTATACCAACAACTTACATATCAAGTGGCATTCTAGGTACTCGAACCACATATTTGATAGGTGATGGTTGGTGTACAATGGGGCGTTTGCGCGGAGGAGAGTCGCGGCGGCTGCGGCTGTCACGGCGATCACGTGAGCGGGAACGAGACCTTGATCGAGACCTCTTTTGTGCAAACTAGACAAACAAAATAAAGTTTTTTTTTTATGTAACTTATTTGTCCCCATTCAAGTAGAAGTTATATTTATGTATTATCAATGTTCACAACATAATGAGAATGGAACCTTTTTGCAAAATTGACACCAAAAAACAGGAAATCATCAGAAGGTTGTTTCCCATTTCAAGTTTTCACAAACATCACAAATGTGTACTGAAATAAAAAAGACAAAAATTTTGTTTCTATTTAACCATTTCCTTATTATCACTTATAAGGATGTTACAATCAACATCTTCTATTATTTCCTATACTGTACTCAGAAAACATTGCTTCTAATTAATTTGATCTAATCATTATTGCATTTGATTATGCAAGTTATGTCTAAACACCAAGGGAACAATGGTGTTTTATTTCAGCTAAGCACACATGGTATTTATTTTGTTTCATGACTTGAATTTCTGTTTAAAGCTTTAAGGTTTTTGAACATTATTGCAATTTAAGACAAATCTTACCCTTTCATCCCTGCGCGGGGGCCGATCATCACGGCGCGATGGTAATGATTTTTTGTTAGCCGGAGGTGGCACAGCATTGTAATTGTTACTCTTTGAAGGGTTATTTGATTTCTGGTTAGGACCAGTTTTGGGAAGAACTTGTACGCGAGTTGCATTCCATTTAAAAGGCATATTAGGGTTAAATGTAGCTTCAACAAGTACTCTGTCATTAACTTTAGGGATGATACCCTTAGCGCATACTGATGTTTGGTAAAATACATCATGATCAACAAAACCAAAATCATTGTGTGTTTTGGTTACGGTGCCGGTAAACACACGTTGGTCAGTGTTGTTTGATGATTGATTCGATTGCGAGTTCTGATACATCCCCGGGTTCATAGCACGGGGTGTAGGGTATGCTACAACGTTACCAGGATACATCTGACCTTGAGCCATTTGGTTCATCGGCATTTGTCCGGCCATTGGCATTGCCATGCCGCTTTGTGCTTGCATCATACTAGGATTAAACACAGCCTGTGTTTGTTGAAACTGCATCATCCCTTGTTGCGTCATCATTGCATTTGGATCCATGATTTGGGGATTCATGCCGGTCATGTTTGTGTTCACGTTTGACCGGGCCCATGGCGGATTTTTTGGACCACTTCCTGATTGCATACTATCACTTGTAACGTAGATCACAACATAAACACACAAATTAAATTAGTTTTTCTGTATAAAGCACACGATTGCGTATTAGATCACTCTGGTTAACAACAAATTCACTTTGTCTACAGTACAACAAAAATTCGCATTTTTAATGGCGGAACTCGACGGAAGCTAGCGAATGGGTAGCACAGACAAAATAGAGCAGTACAGCTATTCACAACTGTTCGATTTGCTATACGATTCGATTCACAGACAGTACTATTCGTTTGTTAGAGACTGAGACGACGATGGACAATTTGACCGTGACGATAGAACGTATGGAAATCTATTCTATGCTATAACGCCGTTATGAGAGAATAACGCGGACAAATAGACTTCAAATAGACAATTAATGGGATTTTCTATTTATGAGCAATTATTACGCAATTTCGCTATCGCTAGGCTCCTGCAAGTTGTACGTACTATGCCTGTCGGATTTCCATGCGTTCTAAGTCTATTCTATTTTTGTTGTATGGCAAGCAAAGCCGGTGTCGACTATTCTGCCAATGTCTAAAGTGAGTTGAGAAACCAAGTGTGCATGAAAATAAAAATAAAACAATTATATGAAGAAAATAAAATAAAAACTAATAAAACTCTTCGATTGATTGATACTGTTGAACACAATGTAGATCTTGTTGGATTAGTACGGGACTGAAACAAACAAAAAATAAATAAATAAATATTATAAATGTTAAAACATAAAATATACGCATACCACAACCACACAAACGTAATAGATCATAACTTTATGTTATTGTGACGGATGAAGGTCATCAGCGCCACAAGCAGATCTTGAGAGGAATATGTTAGTAAGGAAGAAACATTAGTCGGAAGAGGGATCTTAAATTTAGGGAGGCGACTATATAAATCTAAAGGTGGAATGTTGTTCGAGCACTCAAAGAAGATGTGGTCCAGGGTGCCCTCTTCCAACCCGCACTCGCAGAGAGAGGAGTCCCGAACACGGATTTTGCGCAAAAAAACGGGAGTACAACTAAAACCTAAACGAATTCGACAAAGAACGGATATAACGGTTTTGGAGACTTTTTTGTAACTGTGGAACCAAGGCTTTGTTTTTATGACTGGTTGTACTGCATAATAAAACTTCCCCTTTCTTCTTCCAGTGATATTCCATAGTTCCTGCCATGAAGATTGGAGCTTAACTTTTGGAAGGCTCAACAAGTCGTATCCCTGATGAGTATTGTGGGTGAGATCAGCTACTGCTGATGAGCAAGCATCTTTGGCCAAAGCATCAACGAACTCATTGCCCTTAATACCACAATGACTAGGTATCCAAACTAACTGAACCTCTCTTTGACTAATAAAACAGGATAATAAAGACTTTTTAATTTTTAAAACAAGGGGGCTGTGCAATTTACTTTTGAAAGGGTTTTGTATTAGGGCTTGCAAAGAGCTAAGAGAGTCTGTGAAAATTACGGCTTTGTCAATATTTTGGTGTGACTCTATGAAAAGACAAGCTTCCAATAAAGCCACACACTCGCCCGTGAACACAGAAGACTCCTTAGGGCATTTGTACTGTAGAATTATTCTGGAGCTTTGGTAATAAACCGCAGCGCCCGTGTAACTCGGATCATTAAATTTTGAAGCATCTGTAAAAAACCTCTGAAATCCAGTCCATCGTTCCCCCAACGCCGCATTGAAAGCCGAATCCGCCGAAGGGGACTTTTTGGAAATACCAATGTCAAAGAAAATTTTTGGAATGAAACATAAGACTTCATAGGGAAAGTTGAAAAGAGGTAATCTGGGATACTGTTCTATTGGACATTCTAAATTATTAATTTGACGAAATGCTTTTAGAATTAAGGGAATTTCTTTGTTTTTCCAGTAATTTGAGCTTCGACATATGGCATCTAACTCATTCAACCTTGCTAAAAGAGGATGGGAAGATCTAGATGATAACCTAGCCACAAAACGGGAGCAAAGATACTGCCGTCTCAGGGCCAGGGGAGGTTCAGCACACTCAACCTGCAACGCGTTAACGGGAGAAGACTTCATACAACCAGAGATGATCCGAAGGCATTTTGACTGAACCCTATCCAGTCCAGCCAAAGCACCCTTGTTGCAAGGAACTAAATGGAACGTACCATAGTCTAAAACACTCCTAATTAAGGCGTTATACACTAATTTCATAGTATAGGGGTGGGCACCCCACCAGACACCCGCGAGAGCTTTTAAAATAGAAACAACCCTTTCACATTTTTTAATTAATAAATTTATATGATGTTTACCATTTAATTTTGAATCTAAAAAGACGCCTAAAAACTTTACTTTATTAACTAATGGAATATTTTGACCTAAAATGTCGATTGAGATGTGCGGGATCAATCTTTTGCGAGAGAAAATTACTGCCGAACTTTTCGGTGCGGATAATGACAGACCATGGCTTAAAAGCCAATGGTTCAAAGAGTCCAAAGAGAGGCATAGAGATGACGCAGCGTCTACGATGGAGGAATCTGTAACATACAAGACTAAGTCGTCGGCGTATTGGAGGATGTGACAGTTATTATTTAGGCAGGAGCCAATGTCCACTGTATACAAATTATAAAGAAGGGGGCTCAGAACAAATCCTTGTGGTAGTCCCTTCCAAGTCTGCCTTTCATCGAAATCCTCGCCCTGGACTCTCAGAACCAAAGAACGAGACATAAGAAGTGCACAGATGCATTCGATCATCTTAACCGGGAGACTCAGCTGGTGCAGTTTCTGCCTGAGAACGGGAAGAAGAACGTTGTCGTATGCAGAGGAAATGTCTAGGAAGGCGGCAACGACGGATTCGTTTTTGGAAAACGCTAAGCGAATATCCGCAACTAAAACGCCAACACTATCCATTGTGCCGAGCCCTTTCCTGAAGCCAAATTGGTAGTTCGGCAGTAAATCCCTCGATTCGACTATCCATTCAAGTCGATTTTTAATCAGGTGTTCCAATAATTTGGCCAAGACTGAGGACAAAGCAATTGGTCTAAAGCCGTTCGGATCATCAACATGTTTGCCTGACTTCAATAGGGGAATAATGATCTGTAACTTCCACTGATCTGGAACCCAACCATTGCTATAACAAAAATTAATGATATTGAGGAAGTAGAGTTTAGCCTTGTCTCCAGAATGAATTATAAGAGAATATGGTACTCCGTCCATACCGGGGGCTGAGTCCCGGACATGCCTGAGCACCACATTCAGTTCCTCTAAAGTAAACGGCACGTCAAGAGGATCCTCTGAAATATTTTGCATGGACATATTGAAACATTCAGAAGATAAAGGAACATAGGGTGGAGCAATTTTGTCAAAAAAGAATTCTGCTGTTTCCCTAGAAATTGGTGAAGAGATTGATGGGGAGCATCCACGTCTAAACCTATTGATGTTCCTCCAGACTAACGAGATTGGAGTAGAGGGAGATAAGGAGGTACAGAACTTAACCCAACCCGAACGTTTCTTCTTGCGAAGGTGGCGTTTGGCTCTGGCATTAAACCGCAAATATGTCAATAGATTTTCGGTGCTCATATCCGCATTGTAGCATTCCTCTGCCTCAACCCTATCCCTGATTGCCGAAGTACATTCTGGGTCCCACCACGGGGGCGAAGGTATTTTGCCTCGGGCACTGTTTTTCAATGGAAAGCAGGAATCCGCACTAGAAGTGATGGCTGTAACAAACCCCTCATAACAGCTCTTGGCATGGCAGTGACCAGAAGGATCTAATAAGCTTGAATTTAAATTTGGAAGATTGTTAATTTTATCCTCCAATAATGATACAAATTTTGCCCAATCTGGTTTGGACAGGTTGTATTTCAAAAGTGGAGGAGAAGTTTTCTCTAAATAAGTCTTATTAACCAAAGATATGACAATAGGGTAATGGTCACTACCATGCGACAAGGTCGTACATTCCCAATGGGTCGAAGCTGCCAACTCAATTGAGCAGAAAGTTAGGTCAACACAGCTCTTTTGTTGACCGGGAAGAGATCTGCGTGCTGGGCAACCATCATTTAAGATGCAGAGATCCAGATCGTCCAAAATCTCAACCAAAGCTACACCAAAGGCATCACAACGTTCAGACCCCCACCTATAATGATGGCAGTTAAAGTCTCCCATGACCAGTATCGGTCCATGGACATTAGCAAAAATGTTTTTTAAAGCAATGAAAAAGTCATGGTGGGGATGAGCAATATAAATAGAAAACACTGTGATGCCCTCTACCCTTCCTGCGGCAATGCTCATATCACCCGTAAGTAGAGGTAAAGCAAAAGGCGAAAGTGAAACCCGATTGTTGACAAAGAGAGCCGACCCTCCATAGCCATCAGGTCTGTCACATCTGAGGATGTTAAAGTGTGGTATACGGAAGCTAAGACTTGGAATGAGCCAAGTCTCAGCTATGGAACAAGCCAATGGCTTGTATTTATTCAAAAGAAATATGAGGTCGTGCTTTTTATGCCACACGCTCCTCACATTCCACTGAAGGAATACTTGGCGAGACGCCATTTCTGATATCTAAAAGTAGAGTAATAAGTTGGTTGGCAACGTTGGACGGTGATTGAGTATTAGAAGCAGAAGAAGAAATAAGAATAGGTAAGAGTTTAATCAGTAGGTCAATAATAGAAGAAGTACTATTATTGGAAGAGTCATTATTATAATTGAGAGCGCAGCCATTAGGCTGTGAAGATTGGGGAGAATTAGTTATTTGTTGATGTGCAGCTTTATCATATGATGGGGAAAGGGGGGCATGGGTCCTGGGCTTGAGAGTTACAGTTTTCCGATAGGACTGAGAAATTGGAGTCTTGGTGATATTTGCATAATTTCGGGAAGCTGTAGGAATAATTTTGCTAGCCTCAGCGTATGGAATACATTTTTCAGCCATAGTAGTCTTAATAGCCTTCTGTCTACCATGCTCGGGGCATGACTTGCTATTAGCGAAGTGATTACCCGAACAAAGCACACAGAATGCCTCAGCCTCAGAAAGATTGCAACCATCACCTGGGTGATCGTGGCCACACTTACTGCAGCGTGGTTTAGATCTGCAAATGGTTGATACATGTCCGAATCTGCAACAGTTGCGACATTGGATTGTAGGGTATATGTACTGTCCAACAGGAAGGGATGTATAGCAACAGTAAATCCTTTGGGGTAAGACTTGGCCATCAAAAGTGATGACACAAGTTTCAGTGGGTTTCCACTCATTAATATTGTATTTCTGAATTTTACGGTTAATGCGGCGGACTTTGAGTATTTGCCCACATCCCGCGGGCACCGACAAATATGTTATAGCCTCTTCTTCAGAAATGTCAGAGGGAACCCCAGTAACAACACCCATTCTAGTTATATTATATGTTGGAATTGAAGCAGAGTATCTATATTTGGACAATAACGGGTTAACTAAGAAAGAGTTAGCATCCTGAGGGGAAGCAAACTCTACGGACACACGGTTTCTGCCAACTCGATTAACACCACCACGAACAATGTTCGCGATGTTGTAACTTAGAAGGAACTTGCCAAAATTAACGGGGTGAAGGGTGGTACCTGCATTTGGTTGGGTCTCTATGCGGGAGACGTGAACAACATATGGGGCCTTATCCATTACTGAATACTTGATACGACCAATTTGACTTTTTTGCTGCTTGCTTGGAGGACTGGGTGACAGAATTACCTCGTCACTGGGACGTTTGCGTGAAGTTTGGGGTGATTGAGAAACATCCATCTCTGTAATGCTACAGACAACATCCGCAAATTGGGATAGTGGATTCGGAGATAAAGGCGTTGAGGCACCTGGGATGTCCGGGGGGTCAGGATCGGGGGGTTTGTTTACATCCATATTGGATAAAACGAGAATAAAATAAGACAAACACAATACAAACCTGGTTACGAACACAAGGACCACACACTTAAAGAAAAACAAGTCACAAAAGTATCAACAAACACTCAAAAATAGCAAAAAATTCTAAACACACGTGGTAGCCAAGAACACCGTGGCGAGACAATCGCGTTCTAAGTCAAAGTCAATTATTATTTATTTCAAATCTATGGCATTTTGGAATGTCAAAATTGACAAAAAAATAGAATTGATTCTAGGTAGATTCTTCCAATAGGGAATATGCACGTAATTCCAAACGTATCCATTATTTTAATATACATTGTGTAGGAGTCAAGAAACAAATTCCAATATTTTTTACATTTTTTTTGGTGGAACGGAACGCAAACTCACGCGACTTCTTCGAAAATGCCGGAAGTGACGAAACAATACATTTGAATAAAATCTATTCTTTGCTAAATGCTTGAAATCTCACTAAGGTAAAAATGTAATTGAGATTTCTACTTGAAAGCATAAACAATGATTTAATATATAAGATTTGGGGCTAAAAAACAGATGTAAACAAAGCAGTTTCGTGAACAATGACGTCACATTATGACCGCGACAGAAACGGAATGAAGTAGAAAACTGTTGGAGTTTCATAATTTTTTTGAGCATCAATCAGTAGTTAATACTTTTCTTAGGTTTATATTACTGTCTATTATTGATTTAGTGAAAACAAAAAATACATGCATATTATAGGTAGTTTCGTATGGAGGAGAATGGGCAAGAAAAGTCACCGTTACTCTTTTAAAATGTTTTACAATATTTTGAACAGTGCATTAATTATAGAATTATATGTGAAGACGAGAATTATATGTACAAGAACGCGGCGAATCGAAAGTCAGACAGTTTGGTTTGGGGCGCAGGAATCACAGGGGGCAAATGCTGGTCAAATTTTTAGAGTCACAGGGGCTTTTCTTGATGAATTCGTTCTTCGAGAAGAAACTCCAAAGGAAGTGGACCTGGCAGAGCCCCGATAACGTGACAAGGAACGAGATAGACTTCATTATAACGGATAAGAGGCACATATTTAGAGATGTCTCCGTGATCAGCAGGTTTAATACCGGAAGCGATCACAGGCTTGTCCGAGGCACTCTAAATATCAATTTTCGTGCTGAGAGAATCCGAATGATGAGGCCTACTCTCCGACCTACGCAGCTCCAAACCGCTCTTGGATCCGAAAAGTTCCAACTGGAACTTCAAAATCAATTCGCCCTACTGGAAACCACAAGCACTGTCGACGAGAAAGCCAACGAGGTGGTCAAAACACTACGCGACGTGTCCCGCAGACTTTTCCCGTCGCAGCGGAAAAGTAAAGTGTCCAAACTTTCCTCGGAGACTCTCGGAGATATGAGGGAAAGACGAGAGTTGCCATCCACGCAGCCGTCTTCGTCAGATAAGAGGGCCTTAAACCTAAAAATTAGAAAGCTGACGCGACGCGACCTTCGGTGCTCCAACACCCATGACATTGAGCAAAACCGAAGGTCGAAAGTGTTTGGTCAGCATTTAGGGAGGTCCCATCTGACGAGACTGAAAACTGCGGATGGTAGATTCGTGACTTCGAAGTCCGAAATACTCGAGGAAGTCGAGGATTTTTACGGACACTTATACTCAACGCGGGCGGCAAAACCAGCGGCGCATTGTGAAGATGACCATCGAGGCGGATTAACGCGCCACTACACGGAGGACATCCCAGATGTCGACCAATGCGAGATTAGGGCGGCTCTCGAGCAGCTAAAGAACAACAAGGCACCTGGTGATGACGGAATAACGACAGAGCTCCTTAAAGCGGGCGGGGCTCCATTCCTGAGAGAGCTAGCGAGTCTCTTCAACTCCGTCATCCAAGAGGGTACAACGCCCAAAGCTTGGAGCAGAGGTGCGGTGGTTCTGTTCTTCAAAAAAGGCGACAAGACCTTGCTGTAGAACTATAGACCCATCTCACTTCTGAGCCACGTATACAAGCTGTTCTCGAAGGTCGTCACGAACCGTCTCGCCAGGAGACTTGACGAGTTCCAGCCACCAGAAAAGGCCGGTTTTCGAAAAGGCTTCAGTACCGTAGACCACATCCATACTGTTCGGCAGATTGTGCAGAAAACCAAAGAGTACAATCAGCCGCCGTGTATGGCATTTGTGGACTACGAAAAAGCCTTCGACTCCATCGAAATTTGGGCAGTTTTGGCCTTTCTGCAACGATGTCGAATTGACTGGCGCTACATCGAAGTGTTGAGGTGTTTGTATGACGCTGCAACGATGACTGCCCAGGTCCAGGATAAGGAAACCAGCCCCATCCAACTACTTAGGGGGGTGAGACAGGGGGATGTGATATCCCCGAAACTGTTCACCAATGCGTTGGAGGACGTCTTTAAGACGCTGGACTGGACTGGACAGGGTATCAACGTAAACGGCGAGTACATCTCACACCTTCGTTGTGCCGATGACATCGTCATAATGGCAGAGACGCTGGAACAGTTAGACCAGATGCTGCACAGCCTAAATGGAGCCCTTCGGTGGATTGGCCTCGGCATGAATTTGGACAAGACGAAAGTCATGTACAATTCGCACGTCTTGCCGAGTCCAATCCACATCCAAGGGTCGCTTCTCGAAGTTGTGAAGGAGTATGTCTACCTAAGGCAAGTTTTCCAGCTTGGTAGGCACAACTTTGAGAAGAAAGCCGACAGAAGGATCCAGTTGAACCCAACTGGATCCTTCTGTCGGCTTCCTTCTCAAAGTTGCCCAACCGGGCAGCGTTTGGAAAACTTCGTCAAGTCTTCTCGTCATCAATCCCGCAGTGTTTGAAGACTAGGGTCTTCAGCCAATGCGTCCTGCCCGTTATGACATACGGTGCCGAAACGTGGACACTAACAGTCGGGCTGGTCCACAAATTTAAGGTCACTCAGCGTGCTATGGAGCGGGCTATGCTCGGAGTTTCTTTGAAGGATAAGATCAGGAATGAAGTTATCCGGAAGAGAACCGGAGTTACCGACATAGCCTGCAGAGTAAGCAAGATGAAGTGGCAGTGGGCTGGCCATGTTTGTCGAAGGAGCGATGGCCGGTGGAGTAAACGAGTCCTGGAGTGGAGACCGCGTATCGGCAAGCGTAGTGTGGGGCGCCCGCCAGCTAGATGGACCGACGACCTTAAAAAAGTGGCTGGGACAGACTGGATGCAGAAAGTGGAGGACAGGGTGTTGTGGCGCAGCCTGGGAGAGGCTAATGTCCAGCAGTGGACTGCTATAGGCTGAGTTGATTGATTGATTGATGTGAAGACGATGCACCTCGAACAAATTACTATATCGCAATAGGTAAAAACCCAAGAAGATGCCTCCGACTTCATGAGATTGTTTAAAGTATTATGTTATATAAATCTTGTTTCCATCTTTTTGGAAGTTCACTTTGTAAGCAGTCGGGTTTTTAGATTTTTTTATTTTACAATTTTTAGTTAGGATTATAAGACGCTAAATTAGGTTCTCTCCTCTTCCACTCACTCCAAAAGTTCGGGATTGTTTTTTATCATTTATAATTCCAAATTACATTTAAACATAATAATTTGAATATATTTTGTAATCAACTTTAAAAAAAACCCTTCATTTTGATACCTGCAAATTGCAAAAAACTTAAGAAAATTTTAATTTTGCGGGCTACCGCATATAAATCGCACCTTCCTTAAAGTTACCATTTTGTGGTTTTCCCGTTAACGAACCAATCGAATCGAATCGAATAACAAATCAAACGGCTGTGCTGCTGATCGGTACAGCCTGATTCAAACTTTATGGCGGCTCGGAACATGAGGCGAGTCACTGCGCAGTAACGAATTTATGTGTCATCGAGGGTGAGGGGTGGGGTACTGCGCAGAGATTAGAGCACTTCAGAGCCGCCATTAAGTTTGACGCGTACTGTACCCTGCACTGACCTCCATACCCGTAGGGTATATTTATGTTCTGTGCTACATACTATCAATATATTATTTAGTCTATGCTATCAGTGGTCACCGCGCATTCAGTGTGTGGACCAAAGAGTAGAGTAACTATTTACGGAGTGGACCAAGTAACATAATAAACATAATAATTATACTCTAGCACTAGCGAGGTGTGGACGACTGGACGCACAGTTGCACACAAAGATATATAACTTATAGACAATGATAGAAGAAGAGAAAATAAGTATAAGGCATTTTCTACACGGTTGGATCATGAAGGGATAGATTCAAGAAGATTGGATCTGTTGTTAATTCAATAAAAGTAGGTTTGCTTCATAATAGACATGCCTATTTGACTTAAGATTTTAAATATTATAAACTATAAATTCTATTGTCACTCCGTCACTCCTTCTCTTGTAATGATTAACGTCACTGTATTAAAAATTATATTCTAATATTATGAAAATTACTCCAGGCTTTCATTCCAGTACTCCTATTATCTTTCACAAATTTCAACTGGTTATGGGCCCAGGCTGATAATCTGGATTACTGGAAGAATTATAAAACCGTGAGTTCTATAAAATAAAACGTTGCTTCAACAACGGTTTTGAGCTACGGGCAAAAATTAAAATGGAGGTTTCATAATCGACCAGTTCAAAATTCAACGGTGAAAATTGGCCGCTTTGGAAGTTTGAAACTCAAGTGATCTTAAGGGTCAGCTCAGACCGAGACACGACGCGACGCGACGCTGCGCGCACACTTTAAAAGAGCGACTCAAAATATAACTTTATTTTCTACACAAAAAGACACACATTTATTATTTATTTATTTATTTAAACTTCTCACACACAATTAGGTACAAAGGCGGACTTAATGCCTTAGGCATTCTCTACCAGTCAACCAAGGATGGTGAAGAGATAAGATGGCGGGTGCTCTGATTGAGAGAAAATAATAATATTAAAAAATATTAAATTATAACATAATTAATTATAAATAAAACGGGTGCACAAGTACATAAATAGGTTAAAGACTTATAATACACATACATACATAATTATATTATTATTATTGTTATTTATTATTTCATTGTGAGAATTTAGAATACGTTCGCAGTTTTACGCCTCGTGATGCCTCGCGGCGTAAAGTGACGCATCGCGACGCAGCGGTGAATCGCAGGTACACGCGGCGTGCAAGAGCGGCGCTATGCCTCAAGAAGCCGCGCAACGCGAAATCACTGGCCTCTTCCAGTATCGTCACGTCGCGTCGCGTATCGGTGTGAGCTGACCCTAAAGGGTCGAGGATTATTTAATATCGTTTCGGGGACCAAGGAAAAACCGAACGGTGACATACCAAAAGAATGTGAAGAGTGGGATGCGCTGGACGCCAAAGCCCAAGAGTTAATTGTCACGCGGATGCAGTACGGGCCACTCGTGCACATTCAGTCGTGTGAGACATCAGCGGAGATGTGGACAAAGTTGAAGGTAGTGTATGAGAAGGAGTCTGTCGTAAGCATCCATCTACTCCAACAGAAGTTCTTTACCATTCAGTTTGGTACGGATTTAGTCTTTACATTCGTCTCAAAAATTGAAGATATTCGTGCCAGGCTTAAACAAGCTGGTAACCCCATTGATGATAAGTTAGTCATCACCAAAATATTAATGTATATAACAGACAGGTTTAAGCATTTTCGTTCAGCATGGGAGTCTGCCCCGGTTGAAAAACAGACACTTATTGAGCTAGTGCCACGTTTGCTGCTGGAAGAAGAACGAGCTAACGCTGAAGATGATGTGGCAGTTGCACTTGTGGCACAGCGCCGAGGCAACGGGAGTAGATAGCTGACTAAATGCGCCGTGTGTGGAAAATCTGGTCATTCTAAAAAAGACTGCTATAAAACTAAGCAGTGCAGTAATTGCAAAAAGATGGGTAATCCGACTAAAAATTGCTTCTTCAAAAATAATAAATCGAAGAAGAAGAACAATGATGTCGAACTAGCTCTAATAGCTTCTGGTTCCAACAGTCCCCACGACATATTATGGTATATGGATAGTGGTTGCAGTCAACATATGTGCAGAAGCCGAGAAGACAAGTCAGAATACAAAGACTTGGATTACGAACATTCTGTGCAGCTTGGCGATGGAACATCTATAAAAGCCCTCGGCATGGGGAGCGTCCGGTTACAAGCTTATAATGGCACTGAATGGAAGATCGTTAGTTCAAAGTCTGTTTTGTATGTTCCAGATCTGAACGTAAATCTCTTTTCTGCAACGAGTGCGCTTGATAAAGGCTTACAGATGGTATCTGATCAAAATATTTGTAAGTTCATTAAATGCAAAGAGGTTATAGCTCTGGCAAAGCGTGATGGCCGTTTATTTAAAATGCTATTTAAAAATGTTAACACGTCTAGAGCCTTGTCAAGTAAAACTGACGTACTGACATCGTCGAATGTGTGCAATAATAGTGACTGCGAATTCATGTTTTTCCATAGGAAACTCGCTCACCAGAACTTTGCTTATATAAAGAAAATATTGGTAAAAAATAACGTGTCGCTCTCTTGCATGAAACAGCATTTTTGTACTGCATGTGTAGAAGGTAAACAGTGTAGGACGCCGCGCGCCGGGTTATTCTAGCTTTTCCAAAACAAGTAGCCGAGGCGAAATAGTTCATGCCGATGTTTGTGGCCCTTTAGAGGAATTATCCATTGGGGGCTCACGCTACTTTTTGCTACTGAAGGATGACTATTCGCATTTTCGATCTGTATATTTTTTGCATGGACGTATAAAAAACTCGGACGGATTCTCGCTAACAAAACTGTGTCACTCAGAGTCAGCCAGCTCGCTGTACGTACAGGCTCCCACGCACACATTCACAGCATACCCACCCATTACGCGTGCAAACGTCAACACAGTCGACACGATTACGCGGCAAAAAAAGTATTGAAATACAGCATGTCTTGTGTGGTGAAATGTTGCAAAAACCGTAGCGATCGGAAGAAAAAAAAATACAGGAATCACGTTTCATAGGTAAATGAATAATTCAACAACTTAGTTCCCGATTTTATAGATTACAATCAATATTTATTCACCAGAACAAAATAATTCATCACAAGGCCAGTGTTGCCAATATTCACGTGTGCAAATTACCCTAAATATATGGGAAATTAATATATTTTTTAATCAATTCAATTTATTTAGGTTAATTTTATTATTACTAGTTGTTTCATATTCTTTCTACTAGATTTCCTAAAGTAAATGAAGAGGATTGAAAAAATTCGAAATTGTAACTGTCAAAATGACTGGATTCCATACAAATACAGTGTCATTTGCAGTTTACATTTTGAAACGAATGACTTTTATACAACTAAAGGAGGACTCCGGCGTGTTGTTACATATGTATATGTAACAACACGCCGGAGTTAATTTACCTTTTCGAGGTACTGCATATATGCAGTACCTCAAAAGGTAAATTAACAATCTAAGCTAACACGTTAGTAACATGGTATTTATTTTGAAATTACGATAACGACACGATATTTTTCTTAAAATAAAATAATAATAATAAAAATAATAAATAAAAATCGTTTATTTATAAAAGGGTCACAAGTACAATAAATATCTTAAAAATTAAAATAGAGCACAGTTGCTTATTTGCCTGAACTAGGTTGAACCTGTGTTTCAGGCTAGAAAGTGCATAAATGCTTATTGTAATAAATTAACAATGAGTATGTATAAAGTAAAAATTAAAACTTAGGTAACTAAAAGTAAAATAGCATGTTAGCGGTTCAATTTGCAGACAACAAGTAGATCTTCTGACTGCGCATAATTTATGGTTAGCAAATATTTGAATAACATTTTTTTACAGCTAAAGTAATTTAATTTATAGATACTAAGTTTTCTATTTAATCTATTGTACAGAAATGGGCCTAAGAAGGTAAAAAATCTTTCTACAAAGACACGTTTTGAGGTTGCATTAGATAGGCATACTATATCATTCCGTCTCTTGTTAGTGTTGTCAGCATTGTAGGTAAGCATAGTGTGCTGTTTTAATACTAAGTTCATAATGAAAAGCTGGCGAACCGTCAATACGTTACAGGATTTGTATAGTAGATCTGTGGGAAAGAAGAAGGGATGGAAGTTAGCCACCTTTAAAATTGCTCTCTGAGCTCTTTCAAGAGGAAGTACATTAGTTTTTGGTGCGCCACCCCAAGAGGTGATACAGTATTGAATTATAGACTGACATAGGGCCAAATAAACTTGTGTGATTAATTTTGAATCTGCAAAAGAGCGTAATTTTTTTAAAACATAAATTAGTTTGCGCACTCTTTTAACTAGATTTTCAATATGATTTCTAAAGGAGAGTGTGTCGTCTATTATTACCCCGAGGTATTTTATGTTGCTCGTTTTGAGGATAAAAGCACAATTACACGTGTTGACTGTACGGTTTACACATTGATGGGCATATAGAAGAGGATTAGTAATATTAAGTTGAGTCTTGCGCATTGAGAATAAAATATATTTTGTCTTGTCAGCATTTAATGTTAGTAAATTGCTTTGAAGCCAATTAGTCACAGTATTAAAACCTAGTTGAGCGATTTCGAACAGTTCGCTACTGGTTTTAGCGGTAAAAATTAACGCCGTGTCATCAGCATAAGATAACAATATTAAGTGGGTAATTTTGGCTATCATGACAACCCTAAATTCACTCACACCTAAGACTGTCGCCGCCATTACGGGACACAGTTTTGTCTTAGCGGGAGTTCCGTCCGACTTTTTTTTTTTAGGTCCATGATTTTTTGAAAGAGAAAAGTCAGGTAACTTCAAAAATTAAAATTTACCTCGCTCTTTGCGAAAATGAAGGAAACCCTGTTAAGATATTGCGCACGGATAATGGTGGTGAGTTTGTTAATTCTGATTTGAAACGTTTGAGTCGAAGGGGGGTATAAAGCACCAGACCTCCGTCCCGTACACTCCTGCCCAAAACGGGAAAATTGAACGCGAAATGCGTACAGTCATGGAGGCCGCTTGTACCCTAATGAAAGCGAGTCAAGTTCAAAACAATTTATGGGCAGAGGCTGTAAATACTGCTGTCTACGTTATTAATAGGACAGGAGTAAGTTCGCAAGAAAATAAAACGCCTTATGAGCTCTTTTATCAGAAACCGTTTGATATGTCTTGTTTAAAATATGTTTTTGGCTCTGTAGTATGGGCTCATATTCCAAAGCAACGGCGGCGTAAAGTGGATAGTAAGAGTAGAAGAGGTTTATTCGTTGGATATGGCGAAACTACAAAAGGCTACAAGATATTTTATCCTGAGAGTAAAACTTTTTCCTTTGAAAGAGAAATCATTATATCGCCTCGCCATGAGCCAACAAACCTCACAGGAAAAGTAGCGGAATATATTGCCACGGTGAATTTCGATGTCATTGATCTACGTGCTGCTGCATCGGAAGTTTCATCAAGTTTAGATACGTCAGTCTCCTATACTGATGCTGAGGATGTACCATGTACCTATTGATAACTCCGAGTGTCGTGAAAGTGATAATATGGTTGTTGACAGCGGCGCTACTTCAAGTGTAGCGAACAGTGTTGATACCATGTTTTTGCGACCAAGAGCAAATTTAAAACCACCTATTGCTCTACAGGACTATGACACTTCATATTTTATTTTTTTAGATTCTGAGGAACCTACCTCCTTAGAAGAGGCTAAGTCTTCCCCAAGTGCCTCAAAATGGGAGGAGGCCATGAAGATGGAAATGAAGGCTTTGTTCGATAATCAGACTTGGACGTTTATTGACAAGTCTGAAGACGGTGTGTTGACTGTAGACAGTAAGTGGGTATTTAGAATAAAACGCAAAGAAAATAATGAAATTACTCAATATAACGCAAGATTGGTAGCGAAGGGATTTATGCAAACTGATGTTGATTTTAATGAAGTGTATTCCCCGGTAGTTAGATTGGTGAGCGTGCGAACCAATTTCGTGTAACAACGATTGGCCCGTTCATCAAATGGATGTTTGTGCAGCTTTCCTTCACGGAGAAATAAAAGAGGATATATACTTAAAGTTGCCTGAAAATTTTGACATTCCAGTTAGCAAAACCTGTAAGTTAAAAAAGTCATTATACGAAGCGCTACGTTGTTGGTATGATAAATTTCATAATTTTATTATCGGACAGAATTTTCAGAAAACTTGTAGTGATCAATATTTGTATTGTTTTAAAAATGATAATAACATGGTTTACGTTTTAATTTTTGTGGATGATATTTTAATCACTGGGGTTGGTACAGTAGTACAAAAAATCATGACCGAAATGTCTAAAGCTTTTAAAATGAAATATTTGGGATTAGTGAGTAGCTATCTCGGTATTAAAATTCATCATGACGTAGGAAAAGGTACTGTCTCTCTTAACCAGACCCAGTACTTAAAAAATGCTCTTGACAAGTTTAACATGTATGACTGCCATGGTGTGTCTACTCCGATGGACTCAAATATAGATTTATCTAAATTGCAAAAGGATAAATCTGAAAATGATCTTATTGAATATCGGTGCTGTGGGGACGGGCTGCAGATATTGTTTCTATCTTTATTCTGCAAAAGAGGGCTATCAGAGCCATCTACAACCTCAGCAGACGCGATTCTCTAAGGGAACTGTTTAAAAAAATTAACTTCATGACGGTACCTTGCCAATATACAATATGTAACAAAAACCCTGTTGTTCCTTCTACCTACGTTTTAAGAATCGGTATACATACGTAATAAAGCAAGTCATTTATAAAAAACTGTTCAACAAAAATAATTAAAATAAATATTTAATTATTAATATTTGAAATGTTTAACTGATTTCTTACCTCTGCAATTCTGCATGAAAGCGATGCCGCGAAATCAGAAAATAGGTAGAACATTCCCGCCACTCTCTTTGATCGGTGCCGCTGCGCCCGTGCACCCGCGCCGCTCTACCTATTTTTCTGCACAAGTTCGCGACCTTGTCAGCTGTTGTTTATCACTGAACACGAATGAATCTTTGAAAATGTTGGTTTACACGGTATTTGCACAAGCACAATTGATAATGTTAAAACTACATTATTTTAACACTTTTACATAAAAAGAAAAAAAAGTCACCGCGTCTGTCACATAAAACCTTATGTAGGTACCTACTTAATTTATTATGATGTCTACTTGACGGCCACGGAGATGCTGTTCAATATGACCACCTTGTACCTCGACACATTTGTTGCAACGCCTAATCATATTTTCACGTACACTTCGCAGAACGGACGTATCGGACTTGATGTGGTCAAATGCTGCTACTATGCGTGAACGCATTTCGACCTCCGTATCACACGATTTTTTGAACACCTGTTGCTTAACAGTGCCCCAGAGGAAAAAATCTAATGGCGTCAGATCAGGTGATCTTGCGGGCCAATTGATGGGTCCACCGCGACCAATCCATCTCTCTCCGTATTCAACATCTAAATAGCTTCTCACAAGGCGGGAGAAGTGTGGCGGCGCGCCGTCATGTTGAAACCACATACGTCGCACGATATGGAGCCCTAATTCCTCAAGTTCATCACTCAGCTGTTCTTGCAGGAAACGAAGATAGTTGGCGCCGCTCATTGTTTGGTCTAAAAAACAAGGTCCAATAATTTTGTCACCAATAATTCCAGCCCAAACATTAATCCTCCACCGATGCTGGAAGTGACTTGGTTTAATAGCATGCGGGTTTGTGATCGACCACACGTGCTCATTGTGCGAATTGAATACACCTGTTCTAACAAATGAGCACTCGTCGGTGAACAGTATCCAATTCAAGAAATCACTATCTTGTTCGATCTTGTCGAGTACCCATCTACTGTATTCTATTCTTGGCTCATAGTCGGAGGGAAGTAGTGATTGGACGCGACGATAGTGAAATGGGTGCTGGCCATCTTCTTTGAGTACTCTCCAAACGCGCATATGGTTTACTCCTAGTTCTCGTCCCACTGAGCGCGTACTTCGCGTTGGATCGTGCTCAAACAAATCCAGGACTTGCTCCTCGATGTCACTGTCTTGAGTCCTCGGCCTGCCTGCGTCAGCTCGATGTTGGTCTCGTCCGTGCACACTGCCGGTATTGTACGTACGTATGTGCAAACGTTGGAATGCCATCGCCGACGGTAATGGTAGACTCGCAAAACGTTCTTGGTAGAGTCTGCGTGCTTCTGCATAATTGCAGTCACATTTCCCAAGACACATCAACATGTTAAAATATTCTACGTTAGAATAAGACATGGTTAACGTTAACGTAAAAAAACACAAGTCACTCACTCACTACGTAGGTCAAACTCAACAATAACATCCGTTCGGAAGTAAGCTGCGCGGGAGACTAAGGAAGTGATTCGCAGGGCGGCGGGTGGCGGGGTAAAGGGGTAGGTAGGCACGTGGGGTAGTACTGACCCGCGGGGCACGTGCGCCGACCGCGGTAAGTTTTGGCGGCATCTTCTGTCGCATCAAAGAAAGCCGCCGAGCTCGTAGGCTATTTAGCGAAATAAAGATATACTTGTAAAATCAGATACTCCAAACATTTTTTTGAATGTGTCGTTTTTAATAGTTATTTGATTTTGACCTCTCCACTAGCCAATGTTGATTTTTTTAAAATTATAATTTCATCATTGTTGTGCTCGTAGGTAAATGTATACGTTCCTAAAAGGAACAACAGGGTTTTTGTTACATATTGTATATATGAAAATATTATGTATGTTAGAAAAAACCTACATATTTACACATTTTATTAGATCAACCACGTTTCAGATTGTCAAAAGTACACACTTCTTTTATGGGGTACTGTGTTAAATGTTATAATAAAATACCATTAGATATTCTTCAACTAAATGAGAAGAAATTTAAAACATGCATTAAACGCACACTATGTAGACAAGCATATTATAAGTTGGATGATTATATCGTAGATAAAGATGCTTAGCTTAATGCTGGTCCTGCTCCACAACAACTTGGGCTCACTTGTTAGAATTTTAATATTTGGAAGTGATGCTTCCCCCCCTTTTTTATTTTGACATTACATTCGTAACTATCGTTTATTTTTATGTACTTAGTCAAGTTTTAGTGGTTGAATACTTCAATAGGTAACAACGATTTTCCTTTTGCTAGTAAAATTTTATTAATCATTGAAATACATTGCAAGCTATAGTTTTGTATAATTTAAAAGCATTTTTTCATTTTTGTAAATGTGAGTACCATGGAGCCGTTTATTATGTTATGATGTATGTTGACTTAAAAAAGCCTGGCAGTTGAGAGTATGTCATGCTCACTTAAATGTCTCGCTGATGGTGGCGCGTGTGTTGGATCATTCGGTTCCCTACAAAGTGGTTGAGCTGGATGGTGCTGATCCACGCGTCATGTTCGTGAACGGGCGCCGTCAGTTGAGGCTGGTCATCTCTTAACTGCCAGGGCTTATTTTGTAATCTTTTAATCTTATATTTTGATTTTTTTTTTTTTTAATATTTTTTTTTTTGTTTTTTACATTGTTCTCACATATAGAAGCGACAAGAATAATGTACCCAGGATTTTGTAATATCTTGATTTAAAAGAGTGTCATTGGAGTTTCTTGCCTGTTCTTCTCCATAGAGATCTACGTTTTGGAATGGGCAAATAGCTTCCACTTTCTGACTAACTGACCGACTCTTTGACAATTCAAAAGTGCCTGTAAATGGTTTAATTGAAATAAATGTTTTGAGTTTGAGTTTGGGTGTAGACAGGTTATTGGCTGCTTAATGTACGCCATGCTAGGCACTAGGCCTGATCTTTGCTTGAGCATAACAATGCTTTCAAGGTTCCAAAGTTGTGCTAGTCAGGATCTTTGGGTGTGTCTTAAACGTGTTCTAAGATACGTTAAGGCAACTATTAACTTAAAACCGATCTATCGCAGACACAAAAACAGCGATGTACTTAAAGGTTACGCTGACGCCGACTGGGGTGGAAATCTATAGACAGGAAGTCTACTAGCGGTTATTGTTTCTGTGTTTACGGAAACCTTGTGGCTTGGTATTCGAAAAAGCAGTCTACTGTAGCTCTTTCTTCCTGCGAGGCAGAATATGTCTAGCGGCTGCCTTCAGTGAAGCGTGCTGGCTTCGATCCGTGCTCATTGAAATGTTCTTTTCTGAAACCTTAGTTGTGACTATGTTTGAGGATAACCAATCAGCTATTCGTTCTTGTAATACTCTTGTCCAACCAAAAAGAATGAAACATTAGGACATTAAATCCCTTCTTCCCCACTGCTCAACCAGATTGCTCAACTGCATAAAGTTGAGCAGTGGGTAATACCAACGGCTCAACTGGTAATTGCTCAACTATGAATAGTTGAGCAGTGGGTAATACCCGCTGATCAACTAAAACTGCACAAATATATTTATAGACTAGAAATAAAAAATCCAAATCTCTTATTTAATATACTTAACCAACAACTAAGAAAACATAAATTAAAAAAAAAAACTGTTTCTTTATTTTTCGAGAGCGTGGCCAATTGAGATTTCTGAATATTAGCAATGTATGCATTTATATGTAAATAATTATATCATCATAATGTACATACTTCTTTCTTCTCCTGTTCACGGTTTTATCTACAGCAAGCACGTCAATGTCAGTTAGTATTTTTAATAATCTTAACAATATCTTGGTATTTTTGTTTATAGATTTGTTTATTTTTGAATGCCAACCTTCGAGCACATTGTTGGTTCTATGTCGCTCTCCTAACATACTGATTATTTTTATAAAGTCCTTTTTCTTTATAGTGTTGTCCACATACGTCATACATAGAGGGCTGCATTTCAAGTTTCGTATTTTCATAGTAATTCCAACCTTCCATTATTTTTTCCTCACCTATTAATGGCAACACGGAGCAGAGACGAAGAGCAGTTGAGCAGTAAGTTATATGTTCGATTTTATAACAGAATGACCTACTAATCAACTAAGTTGAGCAAAAAATAATTGAGCTATAGAGCATAAAATGTTCGGTAATACAAACTATGTCCTACAGCTCAACTGCTCAACTAGTTGAGCAATCTAGTTGAGCAGTGGGGAAGAAGCGCATTAAATATCATTTTATAAAAGAAAGGATTTCCAAAGGTCATATTAAAATCAATTACGTATGTTCAAAAGAACAAGTAGCTGATATTTTAACAAAGCCTCTATCAGTACAAGTGTTTAAAAATGCTAGAGATCTTTTGTTTAATGGATGTTAAGTACGGTACTGTGTTGTAGTTTCTTAAACGCCTGTCCTTGATTGTTTGTCTAGGTGTTTAGGTTAAAGTTGTTGTGTGTTAAGTCTATTTTTAATTTTTATTTAACATCTCTTTTTACTTAACGTTTACTTTTATTGAAGGGGGCTGTTGTTAATTCACCAAAAGTAGGTTTGCTTCTTAATAGACATGCCTATTTGACTTAAGATTTTCAATATTAAAAACAAATATTAAATTCTATTGTCACTCGTTCTCTTGTAATGATTAACGTCAATGTATTAAAAATTATATTATAATATTATAAAAAAATACTCCAGGCTTTCATTCCAGTACTCCTATTATCTTTCACAAATTTCAACTGGATCACAGGGAAACAGCAGTCATTTTTAGGGCTCCGTACCCAAAGGGTAAACGGGAACCCTATTACTAAGGCTCCACCGTCTGTCTGTCTGTCCGTCGGTCACCAGGCTGTATCTCATGAACCGTGATAGTTAGACAGTTGGAATTTTCACAGATGAAGTATTTCTGTTGCCGCTATAACAACAAATACTAAAAAACAGAATAAAATAAATATTTTAGGGGGCTCCCATACAACAAACGTGATTTTTTTGCTCGTTTTTGCTTGATATTGATAACGGCAACAGATAGACGCTTGAAATACTCACAGAATATTTATATTATATATATTCACTTTAAAAATAAATATATAATTAAAATAAAACAAATATTTAACAAACATTTATTTTTTCCTATACAACAAACGTGATTTTTTGGGTCCTTCCCCGTAGTCAAACTATTTTGTCCAACTGATTTGACCACAAGGGATAATTTTCCCCGTGGTCAAACTTTATTGATATGGCATCTTTTTAGCACGCTGTATACAAGCAGTTTAAGTATGTACAGTCAAAGATAAAATTGTCAAGCATCGCATCATTCACAATTTTGTTTTCCTTTGTTGAATTTCAAATTATTCATGGGTATGAAATATATGAAACGTAAACGTGGTATAGTTTTACGCCACGATGGGCGGCAGTATTACTGAGTATTACAGATGGCGTACCTACAGAAATGGGAACGTTTTTTGGGCATACAGTCATCTGAGAAAAGATAGAGGCCTCGAGGGTCTATCACTGTGAAGGTATTGTACTAAATTATTAGCGCCGTTTTCTCATGAACCTACTATAAGGCTCGGCACAAACGAGCCACCTACTACTGCTGCCGCTGCAAATGTGGCGGTGGCGCGCGACAGCCACTGGTGTCCGGAAGCCTAGTTTGAGGGAGGATTTTTCCTTGGTGTGTTCTATTGGTAGAAGTAGAACAAACTATAGAACAGATGGTAACGACTTAGGAGAGGGAGGGAGGGGCGCGTCAGTGGTGGCGACTCGCGGACACTGCTGTAGCGTGTGGCCGTGGTCGGCCACACGTGTGCAGCGAGTCTACAGACAAAATCGTGTGAGCTGCTTGTCGCTGGTAGACATGGGTGAAATAGCTCACTGAAAAGAAAAAGAGCGATTAGCTCTTTCACTCTAAAAAGCTAAATCACTCTTCTAGCTCACTATCTTCTATAGCTCAGTGACTGTGATTTAATAATACGGAACATTATTATATAACTTCGAACAAATTATATTACGGATTTAATTTTAATCATATCTGACTAACTGTACACTATAGTAAACAAATTTTATTAGCTCGACGATACAGAGAGGCTCATTTTAGTAGTTTCACCACGGGGAAAGATCCATGCTCAAATTTCCTTGTGGTCAAATCAGTTTGACAAAATAGTTTGACTACGGGGAAGGACCGGATTTTTTGCCGTTTTTATAGATGATGGTACGGAACCCTTCATGCGCGAGTCCGACTCGCACTTAGCCGGTTTTTACCACAGAGTACATTTTATGTTTTTACTACCTAGCTAGATACTTTGGATTGTATGTACTTGTATGTGTGGTCTGAAAGACAGCTACTACTATTTATTTGCGTTTGCAGCGCGTTTTTAATGCGAATTAGGTACGTTAATTCCGCGTTTAAAAAACGCCAGATGTATAGGCCCTAAGCCAAAACAAATTGCGAATTTGATAAGATTACATTTTTACTTTCATTGTTATTTTTAATAAAACAGAAAATAAAAATACATCATCGTGTCTTATCTTAGTTTAATCGCTTAAAGCTTGTGGTAATGTCAATGCAGATGGACCTTGGAAGTAAAAATCAAATTTAGGCGTGTCTGGGCTTGGTTCGATGTTAAATTCTGCTATAATTGATCCTCCAGCCGCCATTACAGTTGGAAAAGCAGCTGCTGGGTAGACTATGGACGATGTTCCAATAACAAGGCAGACATTACACTGCGACATCACGATATCTAGGAAAAGGGAAATACCTACATCATTAGTTTTCAGCAAGGCAGCATAATTTAATTACGTACCTAGATAAAAATTAAATATATATGATCACCAGTTTTTTCCACAATAGAAGTTTCTAACACTTCGCCGAACCAGACAATGTGTGGTCGTAGTAAACCACCACAGTCGGGTTTTTTGCAATGCGGAAGATCCTTTTCTTTGATAACAGAGACAAGCCTATCAGACCTTGGAGAGCCGGTGCCCGCTAGTGCCTAAATATAATAGATTACAAGAAGTTAAAAGTCATCATCATCATGCTTTATATGTATAATATATACGGGGGGTCTACTCCGAAACGCTAAACCGAAGTATCGGCCGAATGTTCGGCCGTTTTATAATTTCCACAGTTTCCTTTTTTAACTTACCCGACTTCAAGTCACAGTTTTGACTTTGGCTTATCGCTTCGACTGTCTTTTTAACCGACTTCCAAAAAGGAGGAGGTTCTCAATTCGGCGGTATGTTTTTTTTTTTTTTGTATGTAACAAACATACAAAAAAAAAAAAAACATACCGCCGAATATCGGAAAATCGGTCCATAATTAACGGAGTAATCGCGTAACAAACGCGATTACTCCGTTAATTATGGACCGATTTTAAAAATTCTCTTTTTGTTTGAAAGGGTATACTCCCGAGGTGGTCCCATTGCTACCAAATCAGAATCAGATGAGGGGATCCCATGGAAATCGAGGAAAACCCTCAAATTTTATAGGCATATCTATATCGATTTGGGTATTTTTTATAGTAACTCGTACATTTGCTCTCGGAAAGCACCATTTGGTGAAGTGGAACTGATGATGGAGACCACATATGGCGACCGGAACAATATAATAATGGGTACCTATTTAACGGGTTGCGATTAAGGAATTTATGCTCGTCACTATGCGTATGGTGAGTGGCAGTTCTCCTGGTTCTTACCAGGAGAACTCCTCAACAATCAACGTCCCTGCATCGGGAAAAGCAATATTTTGTAAAAGGTGATGAGCAGTTAACATTAGGCTATTGTAACTTAGATAAATTCAAAACTGACCCACTAAAAAAAGAAAAATAAAAAACTTTTTACAAAAAAATAAGAACCGACTACCAAAATTAACACTACAAAGTGAAAAATAACTTTAATTTCGGAAGTCGGTGGCAAAAAACTCAAATACACCAAAGACACCGACTTCCGAAATTAAAGTTATTTTTCACTTTGTAGTGTTAATTTTGGTAGTCGGTTCTTATTTTTTTGTAAAAAGTTTTATTTTATTTATTTTTTCGCCGTAGTCAGCGATAGTTAGCAGTAGTAAAGAAACGACCGAACATTCGGCCGATAGTTCGTATTTATGTTCGGAGAAACTCTGCAGATGTGATGGGCACCGATATTTAAACACGATGAAATGAAAACAAAAATGATCTGATGTTGTTTTTGAGGGTCAACCACGGCTTTTACTGTTTTTACTTGAAGTACTCGTATGAGTTGGAATATGTTTTATTTTGTTTCATCTTGTTTAGATATCGATACCTATCCCATCACGTCTGTGTAGTTCATTTAACTGATATTTCAAGTGACAGAAACTGCGGTCGATGACCCCACAAAAAATATCATCAGATTCATTTGTTTTTTATTTTATCATGTTTAGATAACGATTCTCATCACGACTGCGGAGCTTCTATAGGTAATTTAATTTGACTCTGTATAGAGGTGGCCGGAGAAGTGACCCCCCCATGTATGTTCCGCGATTAGTATTTGAGATACTTTTTAAATGATTTTTATAACTTGGAAGAACACAACACGCTCGACTCGCGCGTGATTGGTCACAGTTCTCACCCTTTTTTTTGGTAACGGGTTGGAAATCCTCGTGGATGTCCTTCGGCTTAGGGCGGACGGAGGGGTCTGTCATACTTCTACTAAATCTTCTACGGGGACACACACACTTAAGCACTCTTCAACGCAGCCCCCGACTGGTCCCGCACCGCGGGCCCCGTCAGGTTAACCGGGGGCAGTGAGTTGTTTGACGTATTGCTCCACGCGACCCCCCCCGCGACGGCTAAAATACGCGACACCACTTCGGGTCTTCAATGATAGGGGGCGGCGGACGTCCCCGAGTCCGCCATCCCTACACCCATTTCGGGGGGCCAGAAGAGGGCATTATCTGCCCTCTGCCGATGCCCAGTGCGCCTGCTGCGGGCCGGGAGGGCACTTGAAATCTCTCTCTCCTTTTCCACTGCCTCCTGCGAAAATGTCATGTCGCAGGAGATCACCGCGTCCCACTACGACGACGCTGCGCTGCCGACCATAAAACGCCTCACAACCGGCAGCGACAGGTCGCTTCCCACTTCCGCAACGACGGCACAGCGCGGCTCTTCCCAAGCTGCACACTCAGCAAGCGTATGCCACGCCGTGTCCCTCCGACAATGGATGCAGTGATGATACCGAGCATCAAGCTCCCTGCCTGTGCGACATAGGTTCTTCCCGAAGCAGCCGTGCCCCGAGAGCACCTGCGTCGCCCTAAATGACAGGGAGCCGAATCTAACCCATTTGGTCGGGGTGTCCTGCACCCTAATTGCGTAACACAGTTTGAATCGGAATCGGAATCATTTTGAAGTATATTGCTAATCCATTGTTTCTTAAGTTAGAAAAAATTGTCTGCTCAACAACGTAAATAACGTAATGAATGTTGTTGAACTGTCAAATTGAAACCGATTCCTACTGATAGTGTGTTACTCAATTAGCCCGCTGGCTTACTTACTGCGACCAATTCGGCTACCGGGTGATAAAATCAGACAAATTATCAACCCTGTCGATAAATGCAGGTTTGTTCACAATTTGACGATTTGCCATTAATAGATTATAAAGTACCGAAAACGAATGCGTTATATTGTAACAGTTCTTATTTTTCGATAGTTTATAATCTCGCTATATAGATTATAAACTAACGGTACTCACAATCTTAAGGTGACATAGGTATATAAGATACACCTTAAGCTTCTACCTACCGCACATATAGGACTATCAGTGTTAACCAACACTTCATTGCATTTAGTGCAGCGTGTCTTGAACATATTTCCATGGAGTTCTATTAAGTTTCTGGTACCCGCTCGTGCATGGAGACCGTCCACGTTTTGGGTAACCACGGTCACCAACTTTTTGAATGCGCATTTCTCTTCATACTTAGCTACAGCTATGTGACCCTGAAAATATGAGACCTAGATAAGTTAGCTTTCCGATTCACTAAAAAAATGGTAAAAATATTGACACATTCTCTGCCCCCCTTAAAAGTATTAGGTACATGTAGTTTTAGCCCAGACTCTGTGAGTCTGTCTGGCAGGTTACAGGACTCCTGGAGGAAGAACATCCACAAGAACTTTATTTATGGAAAAAAAAAACAGTTTATGCTTCAAAATCTTTGTTATTCTTACCGCATTAGGTTGTGCTTTCAACACCAACTCCCGAATGTAATGGTAGTACTCCCAAACAAAGCCTGGGTCCTCCCTAAATGTTACAGGGTTATAGAGGATGGAAGCTTCCAATTTTCTCCATAATCCTTCAGGCCCTCTGAATGTTGGAACACCCGACTCCGCACTTATACCAGCACCAGATAATATAACGACTTGTGTCGCAGCATTCAAGAGGTGTTTAAATTTGGCAAAGTCACTTGTTGACTTTTGAGAATAGAATTTGAACGAATGGAAAAGTGTTTTTCTGTGTTTGTAAAATGATCTTGGATTAAAGCTCATACTTTAGAGTTTTTGAATGGTTGTGGAACGGTATACTGATTTAAATAATGAGCTTAATGTTTATTGGGATGACAAAACTGATAATATGGAAATCTTATCTGACTAGATGGATTATAATTTTAGCAAAATGCATAATATTATAACTGCAAAGTGCCTATGCCAAAACCATATTGACATGTCAGTTATTTAAAATAATCATAGACCAAAACTACAGTGAAAGGAGAAGAAGGAAAAGCACTGACCTCCATATATTTCACACTGGACAGGCTGTCTCCCACTTCTCCATACAAATGAGCTAGTTTTGTGTGATGCACCTCTACGATTGTCCCGAGAACTAATTTTGACGTAAACTGCAAATTCACTAATGATTAACAACTTCTTATCGATAAAATGGCGATATTCAATACCAAAATTTGATACAGCTCAGGCTGATTCAGTAAACTACTTCTTTCAATAGATATGGGTAGAATTTAAAAAAACCTGAGTTGAACCTGAGAAACCGTAGAGGCGTACGCTTCCGTTCAGCTTTCCGCGTCTATTTAGTTTTCGCTGCAGACAAGTATAAAATGAGGACAAATGTGTTATTATCATGCGAGTGCTATAGATAGAGTTCAGCGCTGTTCTGCCGCGTTCAGCGCTGTTCTGCCGCGTTCAGCGCTGTTAAGCCACATTCAGCGTCGAACGCGGCGTTACGATAGTGTTCCCTATCAAGTGCGAATGTGTGCAGGATTTAGTAATACTTTACCCGAAGCATTATGCAAATGTACACACATCATCAATGGTTTAATAAGATTCTTAAAACCGGAAGATATTAAGAAAAGGATAATTCATATCATCGATATGTATTATCATTACCACAATCGACTTAAGAACATCACAAATTTTAGTTCTATGGACAATCGTATCTGCCTATAGCGCCAAAATGGCGATACTCAAATAGGCACAAAAATATTATGACAGCAGCCAGTCCAGTGTGAAATAAATGGAGGTCGGTGAGGAAAAGAGACGAAATTCATCAACCACCACCACCATGCAATAGAACCTTATTGTCTCCGAGAGTGGCGGAACATCCTTTCATGCTGCGTACAATTTGTACCAGTACAAAGAAGCGAACGTATGGAGTGTAATGCTTGCGGTAGGACATCCTCCCAGCTATCCATCGTGTTCTCTGCTGCTGTCTATCTCTATCGTCTTCGATTAGGTGTTCTCGAATAGGATGCTACAGGCCTACCCACCTGCGAAAGGGTTGCCGCAATGGAGTGCTCCGAGGCATCAGTTTCTACAGTAAACGGCATATTATTTTCAATGGCATGAACAAAAGACTTGACTATGGCGTTCTTTAGTCCTTGGAAATCTTTAATCATGTTGTCACTCAGCGGAAATGTCTTGGTCTTTGATAGCCCATGTACCTTTTCGGAGAAGTTTGATATCCACTTTGTGTAATGGGCGAACATACCCAGGCGCGCTCGTTGGAGATGGCTGAAATTAATAGGCTCTGGAAAGCTGTACAATTAGCATTGAAAACTAAAAACCTGCCAATAGAGAGCTGGGAGGATGTTCTATCGCAAGCATTACACTCCATACGCTCGCTTCTTTGTACTGGTACAAATTGTACGCCGCATGAAAGCATGTTCCGCCACTCTCGGAGATCGACGAATGGGGATTCAATTGCGACATGGCTAACGGGCTCAACCAGGGTACTTATGTGACGCTTTGGCCGGAAAACCAAATATCAACCATTAGCCGAGGAGGTGGAGATACTGGAGACTAACACCACCTATTCGTACGTTCGAACGATGGATGGTCGCGAGACTACTGTGTCCAACCGCCATTTAGCACGTTTGGGAGGCAACGGAGAAGATATCCCCGAAATTAACGAGTTTGTGGACGCCGAACCCCAAAGATCACAGTCACCATCACTTCAGCGACAACGTACTCGCCACCAATCTTGCTGCGATTCCCTCATCACCGCCACCATCGGAGGCTTTGCAACCGGAGCGAATGAGCTCGGGTGAGATCGAGCCCCCAGTTCCAGAGCCACCCCGGAGGTCAGCCGGATCACGGAACCCACCGAAGTTTTTACTCGATTATATCTGGCCGGGGTGAACGTGGTGAACTCTTTTACCACTTTATTCTTCTGTGACCATAGATACTTCTATTCTGTCATACTCACATTGTCGAATGTAGGTTTTATCTCAGATCAAATTCTGAGGTTATTATTGTAAGTATGACTGAATTGTCATTGTCATAATAACATGTCTCGTTTTTAGGGTTCCGTAGTCAACAAGGAACCCTTATAGTATCGCCACGTCCGTCTATCTGTCTGTCCGTCTGTCCCCAGCTTAGCTCAGAGACTCTTAGTACTAGAAAGCTGTGATTTGACATGGGTGTATATATTAATCACGCCGACAGTCGTAAAATAAAACGAAGAAAAAAAACATTTTTTTAGGGTACCTTCCTTGAATCTACAGTACGGATGATATTTTTTTTTCTTGTCTATTCCATGGCGTGGGGTATCGTTAGATAGGTCGTTAAAAAACATTCTGGGTTTGTGGAAACTATTTTTCAATTTTATTCAGGGATCCGTTTGCGTAATATTAAGCTTTAAAGTGCTTTATAGGGTTCCGTACCTCAAAAAGAAAAAACGGAACCGTGATGTCTGTCCGTCTGTCACAGCCGATTTGCTCCGAATCTATTGGACCGATTAAGTTGGTGACCCAAACACGGATGTGTAACGTAAATAAATATTATATAAATAAGTAGTCAATCACAAAGTCAGTTTTACAATATCAAATTAAATAACAAAGTCACGTTTCTCTGCGTGATTTTGCTACCTGCTAGTGCACTACACTGCATGCACTGCCTACATACCTGACATAGAAAATATTGTTTAAAAAAAACTTTATTTATTTATTAAAACTTTATGCACAAGTAAAAACTACACTGTACAAAGGTGGACTTAATGCCTGAGGCATTTTCTACCAGTCAACCTTAGGGTGATGCAGAGACAAAACATGGCAGATGCAACGTACGGGATAGATAGCTCGGAAATAACTATAAAATACAAGCATAAATACAAATACATAGATGATACATACATACATACATTATATACCAAAATAAACTTTGTCAGGAGAAATTACGACCGGTAGCGAAGAAAACGACTCCAGCAAATCACCGCTGAGATGTTTCGGCCAACTTTATTGCAGACCACATTCAAAAATAATACAATAAACATGACGTCCATCAGGGCTAACATGACATGCGCGAGAACGCTCTCGTTCTCGATTTGTCGAAATTTGTCGACGATTATGACGTCATTCTAAACACTAACATGACCGTTATGCTCGACTAAACTCGAGAAAGGCACTTTGACAGTTCTTTATCTCGTGACGAGAGACCGATGTAGCAAATTATTAAAAAAAATACCATTTTATGATAGTAACATCGGCTCATTCATTCGATTTTACGCATGGAATTAGTTTGTACTATATTGATTTTCATTCTCCTCTTTTAATTTATGTTTACTTTTTTTGTGTAACAGACTTTTTTGATTAAAAATAAATGTTTTTCTTTGGCATAATACAAAACAAAATCACGCAAATGAAAATGAGTGAGACATTTTTGGTAGGGGCAAAACTTGTGGGTTCGTGTCACCGACGTGCTAACCGAGTCATCAACATGCTAAACGCGTCACTGACATGTAAATAGCGTCACCGACATGCCGTCAGTGTGTGTCCGACATGTAAACCAATTCACGACTTGGCAACTGCATCACCTTCTTGCTCACAGAGTCCCGACATGCTATCAGCGTCCCCGTCATACCACCTGCGTCACCAACATGCTAAAAGAATCCCGACATGTTAAAAACATGCCGACATGCGAACTGCGTCACCAACGTGCTCACTGACTCCCGACATGCTATCAGCGTCCCCGTCATAGTACCTGTGTCACCAACATGCTAATTGAGTCACAGCCATTCGAACCGCGTCCCGACATACTAATTGCGTCACCAACTCGCTAACCTAGTCACCCAGATGCTAACAGCGTCCCCGACATGCTACTTGCGTCACCTACATGCTTACCGATTCGTCAACATGTTAGCCACGTTACCGAAATGCTAATGTGACGTGTTGCAGCAAACTGGCGTCCCACAGCGGCCTGTGTATATGTATACGTATTTATTATGTTATTCCAAAGTTTTAATTTTTCACGTCTGTCGCCAGTGAATGCCTTTTTTTGTATCATAATTTTGTCTACTCTTCTCGTCGTCAAAATCGAGGACGAGTAAATGACAGAAAAATCAAAGATATCTCGTGTTGAAATGTCAAAATTCGAGATAAAATACGTGCCATGTTAGGGTTTGTCGAGAAAACATCAAGTTTGACAGAACGAGTCGAGTATTTTGTATGGGAGCGCTGTCAGAAAACGAGATAGTTACAGAAATAGACTAGAATTACTCGCGCGAGAGTGAGTAATTGTCGCGTGTGTCATGTTAGCCCTGCATCATCAGGGCTAACATGCCATGCGCGAGAACGCTTTCGTTCTCGATTTGTCGAAATTTGTCGACGATTCTGACGTCATTCTAAACACTAACATGCAGGGCTAACACGCGACAATTACTCACTCTCGCGCAAGTAATTCTCGTCTATTTCTGTAACCTATCTCGTTTTCTGACAGCGCTCCCATACAAAATACTCGACTCGTTCTGTCAAACTTGATGTTTTCACGACAAACCCTAACATGGCACGTATTTTATCTCGAATTTTGACATTTCAACACGAGATATCTCTGATTTTTCTGTCACTTACTCGTCCTCGATTTTGACGACGAGAAGAGTAGACAAAATTATGATACAAAAAAAGGCATAACTGGCGACAGACGTGAAAAATTAAAACTTTGGAATAACATAATAAATACGTACACATGTACACAGGCCGCTGTGGGACAGCAGTCTGCAGCAACACGTCACATTAGCATTTCGGTAACGCGACTAACATGTTGGCGAATCGGTAAGCATGTCGGTAAAGCAGTTAGCATGTTGGTGACGCGGTTAGTTAGTCAGTCTCGACTAGCATGTCGGTGACGCAGTTGGCATGTTCGTTACGTTTTAATATGTCGGTGACGCGGTTGGAACGTCGTGCATTATTTTACGTGTCGGGGACGCCGATAGCATGTCGGTGACGCTACTGACATGTCGGTGACGCTACTGACATGTCGGCGACGCTACTGACATGTCGTTGACAAAGTTAGCAAGTCAGACTTGGTTAGAATGTCGGTGACGCAGTTAGCAAGTCAGACTTGGTTAGCATGTCGGTGACGCAGGTAGTATGACGGGAACGCAGTTAGCATATCGGCACGTTTTTAACATGTCGGATGCTATTAGCATGTCGGTGACGCAGGTAGTATGACGGGGACGGTTTTAGCATGTCGATGACGTGGTTGGCAAGTCGTGAATTTGTTTACATGTCGCGGACACTGATAGCATGTCGGTGACGCTGTTGACATGTCAGTGACGCGTTTAGCATGTTGATGACTGGGCTGCTACAGTCAAGACCCATAAATATGGGTAATTGATTGACAGCAAATAGTTAATATCGGCACCTACTCCATATATTTTACATGATTATGGTCTGGAGCTCTACAGCATTTATGATCAGTGATAATGAAATGGCCTGTTGGTCCCAGTTAAGACTCCAGACAATAAGTAAGTCCAGTAAGTCTTCAATAAGTTATTATCTAATCTCTCTAAGTTGCCTAGTGACCTTCTAATGTCACAGTTTTACCCATTACCTTTGTACGGGTGGTTGGGACATCAATGCTTCACCAGCATTATCTCAAGATACTAGGCATAAATGGTATCTTGAGTTAAGTATCTCAAGATGGTGTCTTGAGCTAAGTATCTCATGATGGCGTCTTGAGCTAAGTATCTCAAGACAGTGTCTTGAGCTAAGTTTCTCAAGACGGTGTCTTGAGCTAAGTATCTCAAGACGGTGTCTTGAGCTAAGTATCTCAAGACGGTGTCTTGAGCTAAGTATCTCAAGACCCATAAATATGGGTAATTGATTGACAGCAAATAGTTAATATCGGCACCTACTCCATATATTTTACATGATTATGGTCTGGAGCTCTACAGCATTTATGATCAGTGATGTTTATAATGCAATGGCCTGTTGGTCCCAGTTAAGACTCCAGACAATAAGTAAGTCCAGTAAGTCTTCAATAAGTTATTATCTAATCTCTCTAAGTTGCCTAGTGACCTTCTAATGTCACAGTTTTACCCATTACCTTTGTACGGGTGGTTGGGACATCAATGCTTCACCAGCATTATCTCAAGATACTAGGCATAAATGGTATCTTGAGTTAAGTATCTCAAGATGGTGTCTTGAGCTAAGTATCTCAAGACGGTGTCTTGAGCTAAGTATCTCAAGATGGTGTCTTGAGCTAAGTATCTCAAGACCCATAAATATGGGTAATTGATTGACAGCAAATAGTTAATATCGGCACCTACTCCATATATTTTACATGATTATGGTCTGGAGCTCTACAGCATTTATGATCAGTGATGTTTATAATGCAATGACCTGTTGGTCCCAGTTAAGACTCCAGACAATAAGTAAGTCCAGTAAGTCTTCAATAAGTTATTATCTAATCTCTCTAAGTTGCCTAGTGACCTTCTAATGTCACAGTTTTACCCATTACCTTTGTACGGGTGATTGGGACATCAATGCTTCACAAGCATTATCTCAAGATACTAGGCATAAAATAATAAATGGTATCTTGAGTTAAGTATCTCAAGATGGTGTCTTGAGCTAAGTATCTCAAGACCCATAAATATGGGTAATTGATTGACAGCAAATAGTTAATATCGGCACCTACTCCATATATTTTACATGATTATGGTCTGGAGCTCTACAGCATTTATGATCAGTGATGTTTATAATGCAATGACCTGTTGGTCCCAGTTAAGACTCCAGACAATAAGTAAGTCCAGTAAGTCTTCAATAAGTTATTATCTAATCTCTCTAAGTTGCCTAGTGACCTTCTAATGTCACAGTTTTACCCATTACCTTTGTACGGGTGATTGGGACATCAATGCTTCACAAGCATTATCTCAAGATACTAGGCATAAAATAATAAATGGTATCTTGAGTTAAGTATCTCAAGATGGTGTCTTGAGCTAAGTATCTCAAGACGGTGTCTTGAGCTAAGTATCTCAAGATGGTGTCTTGAGCTAAGTATCTCAAGATGGTGTCATGAGCTAAGTATCTCAAGATGGTGTCTTGAGCTAAGTATCTCAAACCAGAACCAGGAATGGTTGGTTAAGTTTCTTTTAGTACTAACCTAATAAGCAATGTGGAGATATGAATAAGCAGTTTTTTATACATGTATAAGATTTTGCAATATCAGGTGGTGATGACAAAGATAGGGTCAAAGTAGGTCTGTCAAAGTCTCCCGCCATTTGAAATACTTAATTTCAGATAATTGACTTTAAAATTTTAATGACGTAGCCTACGTAACCCGTCGTCACTGACGTAGCCTACGTAACCCGTCACTGACAGAACAATAAATAAAAAAAACTAAAACCTGATTTGCATATTTATACTTTCGTACAGGGAATCCCCGACCGACGGGAAATACCCGCAACAATATTATGATATGAGATGATCGGGTGTTGGTTCGTTGGGGAATTACCTTAAGAGTATTGTATTAAAGTATTCCGAGTGGAGAAGTCCCTTCTAAGTTCTACGACAAACATATTATTAGGACTGTACCTGTGTAGTAAATAGTGGGTACCTACGTATTGTACGAGTTCGTAATGTATTAAAATAATCTAGGCAAGGTTATTTTCAAGGCGCAACGGACTACGGAATACAAACTAACCTTGTTTGTGGCAATCCCGAAAATCCCGAGATTAGCCAAGTACAGTCCCGGGATTTTCGGGGCCAGAAAACGGTCGGGATCGCGGGATCCCGGGATTGTATTCTCTAGCTGCTACCAAAAATGTCTCACTCATTTTCATTTGCGTGATTTTGTTTTGCATTTTAATTTCGGCATACCAAAGAAAAACATTTAATTTTAATCAAAAAGTCTAAAAAATACAAAAAAACTAAACATAAATTAAAAGGGGTGGATGAAAATCATTATAGTACAAACTAATTCCATGCGTAAAATTGAATGAATGAGCTGATGTGGCTATCATAAAAATTATTTGTTTTTAATCATTTGCTACATCGGTCTCTCGTTGCGAGATAAAGAACTGTCAAAGTGCCTTTTTCGAGATATCTCGAGCTTAGCGGTCATGTTAGTGTTTAGAATGGCGTCAGAATCGTCGACAAATTTCGACAAATCGAGAACGAGAGCGTTCTCGCGCATGTCATGTTAGCCCTGATGACCGCTAAGCTCGAGATATCTCGAAAAAGGCATTTTGACAGTTCTTTATTTCGCAACGAGAGACCGATGTAGCAAATGATTAAAAACAAAGAATTTTCATGATAGCCACATCAGCTCATTCATTCGATTTTACGCATGGAATTAGTTAGTACTATAATGATTTTCATCCACCTCTTTTAATTTAAGTTTAGTTTTTTTGTGTAACAGACTTTTTGATTAAAATTAAATGTTTTTCATTGGCATGCCGAAATTAAAATACAAAAAGTGGAAATTTGTGAGACATTTTTGGTAGGGGCCGAGTCATCAACATGCTAAACGCGTCACTGACATGTAAAAAGCGTCACCGACATGCTATCAGTGTCCCCGACATGTAAACAAATTCACGACTTGCCATCACGTCATCGACATGCTAAAACCGTCCCGACATACTAATTACGTCACCTACTTGCTCACAGAGTTCCGACATGCTATCAGCCTCCCCGTCATACTACCTGCGTCACCGACATGCTAATAGCATCCCAACATGTTAAAAACGTGCCAATATGCTAACTGCGTTCCCGTCATAATACCTGAGTCACCGACATGCTAACCAAGTCTGACTTGCTAACTGCGTCACCGACATGCTAACCAAGTGTGACTTGCTAACTACGTCACCGACATGTCAGTAGCGTCGCCGACATGTCAGTAGCGTCACCGACATGTCAGTAGCGTCACCGACGTGCTATCAGCGTCCCCAACACGTAAACTAATGCACGACGTTCCAACCGCGTCACCGACATATTAAAAACGTGCCGACATGCTAACTGCGTCACCAACGTGCTATCTGCGTCACCTACATGCTAACCAAGCCTGACTGACTAACCGCGTCACCAACATTCTAACTGCGTCACCGACATGCTAACCAAGACTGACTGACTAACCGCGTCACCGACATGCTAACTGCTTCACCGACATGCTTACCGATTCGCCAACATGTTAGCCGCATTACCGAAATGCTAATGTGACGTGTTGCAGCAGACTGGCGTCCCACAGCGGCCCGTGTACATGTATACGTTAATGGAAATTGATTAAAACACAATTTCAAGTGGATGCAAGGACATAATATATTTTTACAGTGACACAACACAATCAATCAAAATAGACATAGGTCTATTTCAAAAACATAATTATGGAACAGATTAATATGCCAGTATCAAATCTAAGTGGCCTCTAACACACCCCCTTAATCTATTACATATAATACAGGCAAAACAAAACATTCAACAAAAAAATTCACTTCTGTACTTGCCTGTACTCAACATTTAAAAGAACAAATAAAATTACAAAGTTGAGCTAACCCTCTCTCTCTCTGTCTCTGTCTCTTGACTCTTTCTATAGCGTATCGCGCACAAAGCAAAATAAAATCATATGATTGCAAGGACTGATAACAAGTTTAAAATTATTCTATTACACAAAACACTATCAAAACATAAAACTTATAAACGCAAAACATAAAACTTTAAATCGTCTAACTACTTATCCGGCCCCTTAATAGAGTAATTCTTCAAAGATAACTGCCCTAAGAATTCTTTAAGTTTCGGACCATGTACAGACTTAGTTAAAATGTCAGCTATCATTTTGTCAGTTTGCATGTATCTAATTTCAACTTCATTACTTAGAACACATTCCCTAATAAAATGATGTTTTATATCTATGTGCTTCGTCCTTATATGCATCATTTTGTTGCCTGCAATTTTATGTGCCGACTGGTTGTCATTATAAATGACGACCGCTTTACTATCCACAGATATTAAACTGGTAAGTAAACTACGTAAATAAATCGCTTCTTTCGAACCTTGACTTAGTCCTACATATTTTGCCTCCGTGGAAGATAAAGATACAGTAGCTTGTTTCCTACTCTCCCACGTCACAACATTACTTCCTAATTTGAAAATTAGTCCAGTGAAAGATTTTCTATCATACGCACCACCCCAATCTGCATCTACGTAACCATTCAAATCTATTTTCCCTGACTTCCTAAACGTAAGACAAAGTTTTAATTTTTCACGTCTGTCGCCAGTTAATGCCTTTTTTTTGTATCATAATTTTGTCTACTCTTCTCGTCGTCAAAATCGAGGACGAGTAAATAACAGAAAAATCAAAGATATCTTGTGTTAAAATGTCAAAATTCGAGATAAAATACGTGCCATGTTAGGGTTTGTCGAGAAAACATCAAGTTTGACAGAAAGAGTCGAGTATTTTGTATGGGAGCGCTGTCAGAAAACGAGATAGGTTACAGAAATAGACAAGAATTACTCGCGCGAGAGTGAGTAATTGTCGCGTGTGTCATGTTAGCCCTGCATGACAATAAAATTGAATACAAACATAAACTCACGCCTTTCTTAATTTTCTTTCTTTCTGTCTTTTTTCCTTCATTATAATTCTTACCCAAAGACATTTAAGTTTTGTTCGTACGTACCTAAGTCTCATCTACTTAGGTCCAATATTTAACTATTCCCACGCGCTTCGCTATTTATAATGCTCGTAGTTCAGAAGCTTTCAGTGGTGAAACCTGAAACTTTTTCATAGATTAGAAAACTATGCGTTTCTATGGTTACCGCGTTACTGTCTGTCAGTTCTAGGCGTAGTGGGTATACAGGGTCACATTTAATTAGCTAGCGAAACTCCGCAGACCAGCCGATCTATTCTGTAAAAATATATCACCGTGAAAACTGAGGTGAAGTGAGCTGTCAATCCCTAGCATCAAGTGGAATGATAGCTCATTTCTAGTTCACTTCACTTACTATTTCACGGTGAGATTGTTACAGAATAGCACTGCTAATGGGTCAGGTCACAAATATTTTTTTTTAAAAAAGGTCGTTGCTCCTTCTAGGTTCCTCAATTTTAGAAGACAGATTTTCTTCTTTTATCGACGAAAAAATCAAAAACTTCAACGGCATTTCGGACAGACGCTCCAAAATGAATTAACATTTTTGGCATTTACCCTGCGGCTGCTGCGGATGCGGAAAACCTCAAACGACACAAATACTTCAATCTAGTTAGGACTTATATGCTGGTTCTCGGCAACGTGCTGTGGCAATCGCTCTGGGCACTACGCAGAGTGTTATAAATCGACTTTGGACACGTTACCGCATCACTGGCAGCGCAACATGGAGGACGAGCTCGCATCACCACACGTAGACAAGATCGTTACATACAAATTACTGATCAACGAAATCATACAATGACCGCGATAATATTGGTTGCAAGGTTTCATAGCTTTTCAGGGATGTTAATAAGCGATCAAATCATAAGAAATCGCTTGCATGAAGTCAATCTCCGTTCTCTAAGGTCGCTACGTGTACCACATATTGAGCTCCACTTACAACGGGCTCGTGAACACACACACATGTGTGAGAGCAGAAGAAGAGTGGCATTTTGTGTTTTTCTGACGAATCTCGCTTTGGTATGAGGCCAGATACTAGACGTACTTGGACACGATATTGGACGACCCCTGGACGCCAAGAAAGTTTAAAATCATGCCAGGAAGTCCATGCAAACAGTGGTGGAACAATCATGATATGGGCGGATATTTGGATCGGCGGAAGAACCGAGCTGATTTGGATCAAAGACAATCTCAATGCACAGATTTACGCTGAAACGATTGCATCAGATGTTGTCATTTCTTTGCGAACCCAATTTTTTTTTAAACAAAATTTCATTTCTGCTTATGCACGTCCACACACCAGAAAATCTTTTTCGCCTGTTGCAACGGACGTGGGCGGCCATTTCGCAGCCATATATCACAAACTACTTATTGTTTATTTTAGACAATAAAAACCTTTTTAGGGTTCCGTACCCAAAGGGTAAAACGGGAACCCCATTACTAAGGCTCCGCCGTCTGTCTGTCTGTCCGTCTGTTACCAGGCTGTATCTTATGAACCGTGATAGTTAGACAGTTGAAATTTTCATAGATGATGTATTATATTTCTGTTGCCGCTATAACAACAAATACTAAACAAAAGAATAAAATAAATATTTAAGGGGGATCCCATACAACAAACGTGATTTTATTGCTCGTTTTTGCTTCATATTGATAACGGCAACAGGTAGACGCTTGAAATATTCACAGAATATTTAGTGACATATTCAATTTAAAAAAAAAATATTTAAGGGGCTCCCATACAACAAACATATTTTTTTTTGCCGTTTTTATAGATAACGGTACGGAACCCTTCGTGCGCGAGTCCGACTCGCACTTGGCCGGTTTTTTTAAATATTTTTATCACATTTTAATGCAAAAAACGCAGTCTTTATTAATGAAAAGCAGAGAGTACTTCGCTACTATCTACACATACGAAAACATTTAATTTAATCAGTCTAAATATATATTTTTATTTAATTTCAATAGGGCTAGGGGTCTCCTAGTACAGGTATTTCTTATACTTAAAAGGAGGCCTCTATGTAAGATTAAATAAGGTTGTAGTTAATAATAATATTTTTTTATTTTAAATAGCTTTACAAACTTATTTAATCTTACATAGAGGCCTCCTTTTAAGTATAAGAAATACCTGTACTAGGAGACCCCGGTCTTCTAAAACTAGAAACAATAATAAATAGTAGATTGATATCCATATCATATGTTGAGGTGGTTTTGCGCACGAGCGTAGCGAGGGCACCAATAGTTCGAGTGCCTAAATAAGTCTTTCACCCAAGGTAAACTCAGCTTTTCATTTTAACCGACTTCAAAAATAGGAGGAGGTTCGCAATTCGTCGGAAACATTTTATTTTATTTTTTTATTTATGTTCCCCGATTACTTGAAGACGGTGGCTGGTCCGATTTGTAAAATTCTTTTTTTGTATGAAAGGGTATACTTTACAGTTGGTTACATTGTCATCACGTCAGGACCTGATGATGGGATCCTGGAGAAATCGAGGGAACTCTTCAAATATTATAGGCACACTTAAAGTGATTTGTGTATTTTTTTATAGTAACATGTGCATTTGCTCTCAAAAAGCACAATTTGGTGAAGTGGAACTGATGATGAAGACCACAGATGGCCACGGAACTACTCAATAATAGTATTTGACGGGTCGCGATTCGATTACTTTAATATAGTTGCTTAGCAGTTTATGCTCGTCACAATGCATGCATATGGTGAAGTGGAGCTGATGGTGAAGTACCAGGAGAACTCCTCAACAATTAACGTCCTTGCATCGGGAAAAGCAATATTTTGTGAAAGGTGATGAGCAGTTGACATTAGGCTATTGTAACTTTTACAAACCGACCCACAAATAAGTAAAAAATAAAAAACTTTTTACAAAAAAAAAAAAACCGACTTCTAAAAAAAACACTACAAAGTGAAAAATAACTTTGTTTTCGGAAGTCGGTGGCAAAAAACTAAATTACAGATCCAAAGATACCGACTTCCGAAATTAATGTTATTTTTAACCGACTTCCAAAAAGGAGGAGTTTATATGTTCGGCTGTTTGTTTTTTTTTTTTTTTTTATAAGTATGTTCACCGATTACTCCGTCAATTGGGGACGGATTTTGAAAATTCTTTTTTTGTATGAAAGGGTATGCTCCCGAGATGGTCCCATTGATTGCCACCAAATCAGAATCTGATGAGGGGATCCCATGGAAATCGAGGGAAATCCTCAAATATTATAGGCATACCTATAGCGATTTGAGTATTTTTTATAGTAACTCGTGCATTTTCACTCGAATAGCACCATTCGGTGAAGTGGAACTGATGATGAAGACCACAGATGGCCACCGGAACTTCTTAATAATAAGTATTTCACCGTTGCGATTCGATTAGGCACTGTAATATGGTTGCTAAGCAATTTATGCTCGTCAAAATGCATATGGTGAAGTCATCATCAGTTGTCCTGGTTCTGACCAGGAGAACTCCTCAACATTTAACGCCCCTGCATCGGAAAAATCAATATTTTGTAAAAGGTGATGAGCATTTGACATAAGGCTATTGTAAATTAGGTAAATTACAAACTGACCCACTAAAAAGTGAAGTTTTTGTAAAAAGTTTTTTCACTTTGTAGTGTTTTTTTGGAAGTCGGTTGTTTTTTTTTGTATGAAGTTTTTTTTTACTATAAGGAAAGTAAATAAAAACTTGATTAGTTAAACAAACAATATGTCATTTTAACACAAATAAACAGTATTGGTAAGATAATATTATTGTCTATTTATTTATGTTAAAATTAGAACATTATAAACGTAAGGGAAAGGTTCTTTCCCGGTATATTAATGTTGGATATTTTTTTGAGAAAATTGTGTGTTTGTGTTTCTGTAAATGTTGGAGAAAGCAATATTTTCCACTACTGTTTCAGCCTCTTGTCTAATAGAATCCGGCGTTAAATCCCTAACTGTATCGGATGCACTAATTTTAAATAAATATCTTTCTATGTAAATAATTAGCACTCACAACTACAGATGTTCTATGTCACGAAGTCCGTTTGGCTATGAATGTTGTCAAGCGTGCACATGCACATTGTTTTTGTGTGCGTAACCTCGAGAGCGCTCAGTATCGATCGGGACACGGTCGGGCCTTACTCCCGACAGCATCGAATACTGAATCAATCGAATTAGATTCGAAATAAATGACGATCCATACTCTTGAAACCGACACTAGCGCACAATCGTGCGGTGGTTCAAAACGACACTAATTTCGATCGAAAGATTCGTTAGAATCGAAAAGTTCGTACTCCACACGCCATCTGACAGTTATGTATCGAGTAGTTGAATCAAAACTAAACGTCAAATAACTCGATAGCAAAGAAGCTACTTTATGAAGATCGAGTGAGATTTTTTTGTGTTCTTTACTGCTTCATTTCTTCAAAATCTTTATTATTATGGCTCGCCTTACTTTGTTTTTCAATGTTCTTGAGAAAACATCGTATGGATCTTCGTGCGAAAAGAAATATGAATCGATATAATACCCGGAGCTATAGAAATGGATTCGGAAGAATTTCGAAGAAGTTATAGTTTCTCGAAGGAGTTGTTTAATGTGTTGGTAGAAGATTTAACACCATACATGAAGAAATTAACCAGACGAAGTGACATTTCCATTAAATGCAAGGCGAGAAGCCCGAAAGTCTGACAACCAGTCTTACCAAGGGGTATCGTATTACCCAGTCACTGGGTTGAGGAGGTCAGATAGGCAGTCAACATAATCAGCCTATAATGTTCTCACTGCTGGGGCACAGGCCTCCTCTGTGTGAGAGGGAGTAGGACGTAATCCACCACGCGGGCTCAGTGCGAGTTGGTAGTTTTGACATGTCTTCGAATTTTTGGTTCTAGGACATGCCACCGGTGTCCTCACGATGTTTTCCTTCGCCGTTTTGAGAGTAGTGGTGATGAAATAATTTATACAAAGTAAAGCACCTGTCAGGGTTCGAACCTACGACCTACAACTCGTAAGTCGCTGTCGTTACCACTGGGCCACCAGTGCTCTCAAGTAGGCAGTCGCTCCTTGTAAAATACTGGTATTCAGCTGCATCCGGTTAGACTAGAAGCCGAGCACAACATAGTTGGAAAAAGAATAGGCAGATTGGTTGATGTTTTTTCATAGGGTTTTATTTGTTAAGTTAAAATAAAGCACTAGGGTATCGTTTTTTACGTGAGAAAGTGATAGAGAAGTAAATAAATTCAACCACATAAAAGATTCTAACCACAGACATAAGACACTTGACAATGACGTAATCCATGAATGATAGGATATAGACAATGACAGGCATAACGACGCTGATAATACTCGAACCTATGTCGATCTTGGTTTACGATTCGATTTGGTTCGGGAGTAAGGTTTTAAATCGAGTTCAGATCAGAAACGAGTTCGAATCGAAAACAAAATCAAACTCGAATCGTTTTCGGGAGTAAGGCCCGGTTTTTAGTTCGCGCCAAATTGTTTCACGGAGTAAGGTCAGCATGGCAACAAAACGAAGAAGAGTTGTCCATAGTGAGGTAATATTTATTTATACGTTTTCAATTAAAATGTTATACAAAGATACTTAATATAGCAATAGAAGTATTTATAAAATGAATGTTTTCTTGTGTTATAAAATGTTTATATTACTTAATTATTTTGATTACATTTTGTTTTAGGGTCGAAACATGATAGCTAGTGTTTATCATTTTCTGCGAGAAGAATATGAATTTACAAAATCATTAATGGAACTCAACTGTGATTTGTCTCATTTACGAGACATTACACGCCGTACAGCTGAAGCTACGGGTGTGAGCCAAAACACAGTTCAAAGAATATTAAAAGAAGAGAAGGAATTCCCATCCACTTCACCTATGAAGAAAAGGAGAAAGCGAGATAATAAAGTGGATATAGATAATTTTACAGCCGATGTGGTTCGCAGTACTGTACAAGATTTCCATATTGTCCATAAAGAAATTCCAACATTAGCTAAGTTAAGAACAGCATTGAATGAAAAAATCGGATTCGAAGGTTGTTTAGAATAGAATATAAAATAAATAATATAATATAAATAGAATATCTGTAACTGAAGATCGAATTGTCGCTTTCCGCCTTTTTATGTTTCTTTTTCTGTGGCATTTTATCAGCCAGTATTTTTTATCATTGATGAAGGTATCTAATTAGCTTATATTGGGTGTTCAAGCTTTGAATAGTTCGGACATGTCTAAGAGCTCTCCGTCATGTTTTATGCTATACATTGTAACGTTACGGTTGACCGGAGGGCCAGCCGTAGGTCACAAGTTAATTAATATAAATATAAAAAAAGGTATAAAAGTAATTCGGTCTTCGGAGGCTTAGAGTCAGGATATTAGGTACGGGTACAGGATCTTCAGCCGGTTTCAGGACAGGAACGGAAGGGGCTACAGCGTCTACGTCCCTCAGAACAGGATCCTCAGCTGACGCTAGGACAGGAACAGGACGGAACCACAGCGACAATGTCCCCCAGTTGAATAGGCAGGAGGAGGCAGATCGCTGCAGGAGAGCGGAGGCACCGCCTCACGCTCAATAGGAGGAGAACCCAGGCCTTCCTAGGAGTGTGGGAGCGGTCTGCAGCCGGTATAGTTCAGCTGCCGCGGGAACCTCACACGGCTAGGTTGCCGCTGGTATCAGAGGCGTCCCAGGAACGTTGGCGAGTAGAGGCAGGTGTTGGAGGAGGTAGTCTTCAATCACACTCAATTGTGGTGTTATTAGGTATTTATTTATCTTCACAATAACATCAAGCACTAGGTATATTTAAGTATAAAAACTGAAGTTAAAGAGCACTTATTCACACTGAAGGTGGATTATAACCGAGGTAGACTAAACTAACATCCTGACTGGCATAGATTGCTCTTCAAAGAGTGAACTGGAAACAATCAATGTCAGGTGTGATGACCGCTTTTATAGATTCTGGCCGTTGTTCTAGAATGTACCAAACAACCAACAATTTAAAAATTACTTCATAATTTGATAGTCAGCCATAATCAATAAAAATGGCTTACATGTTAAATCTGCATTAAAACGCTAGTTAGCTATAAAGTTTTAGAAAATAAACCAGACAGGTGTCAAATTGTATATATATGTCACTATATATGTAACTGTCAAAAATATTGTTGTTTACAATAGGAGAATTAATAATAGAAAATACATTATTTTAAATGCAAAAACATTTAGAATAAAATTGAGTAACAGAATGTGTTTTTGAGCGTTAATAGTATTTCAGGAATAATTTGTAAAGGGGATGATAATATATGTTAAAGAATTCATGTTTGAAAACAAAGAATAGATTTAACAAGAATTGTTGGTCACAGAGCCCCTTTTTAAAAGGTAAATAAAGGTATAAAGATGTGGCTTTAAATAGCAAAATACCACATTTCTAATGCTAAACCAATAAAAGAGTATGATACATAATATTAATAGATGCAAAGTGTAAGTATATGTTGTCTGTAGTATGTAGATACTATAACATCTGGTGTAACAGAATACATGTCATGGTGCTTGAGTTACTCGCCGGTTTCCGCAAACGATCAGTGTTTATTTTGTTTTGTGTCCTAGTGCCGTGAAAAATTAATTAAATCAGTGCAAATTGGTGTGGACTAAACATATAAATATGTATAACATTCGAACTGAACGATCGAATACCTAAAACACAGTGCCTCAAGTGACATAGTTTTGTCCCCGACCGAGCAGGCCTTTTTTTTTTTTTTTTTTGGGTGGGAAATCATCAAATAACTTCTACCGCTCTGGGCGGAGCGGGAGGGCGTGTCAGACTTTTACTGACTAAAACCCACCCGTGTTCCTTCCCTATCCCTTTCGGACAAACTCGCAACCCCGGCAGGCATTGGTCCTAACGGACCCCGTCAATTGGTGCTGATATCTCTTTGAGGCGCGCGTGGAACACAACGCGCCGTCGACCCGGGCCTGGTCCTTATCGGACGGCGAGCTACCCATCGCTCACCGTCCGCAGGCCCGCGCCTACGGTGGCCGGAAATCGGCTTGTGACTCCCGACGCCCGGGGCGCCTCCTGCGGCGACTAGGGGCGCAAGGGCGCGAACCTTGTCTCACCCTCACGCGTTCCGCCTCCTCCTTCGCTAGCATAACTGCTTCGCAGAAGGAGGTGACGGCCTCCCATGCACTTTCGCTCCGAACCATGGCCTGAACCAGGCCCGGACGCGAAAGATCGCCGCCGCCAATCGCCTCCGTGAGGACACGGCGGTGCTCCGCCCAAGCTGGGCAGACCTCCACCGTATGCTCCGCCGTGTCCTCCGGGCGATCCACACAGTGGTGACACCCGGGCGTTTCCTCCCTCTTTATCCTGAACAGGAACCTCCCGAAACAACCGTGTCCGGTGAGGACCTGCGTCAGGCGGAAAGTGGGGACGCCGTGGCGCTTCTCTAGCCACTCCTCAAAGAGGGGACTTATCGCCACAATTGTGGCGTGCCCAGGTAGCTGACACCCTGGATTAACATATAGGCTACTTTTTATACCGATATTCCCACGGTATCGAGACTTACGCGAGTGAAACCGCGAGGCGCACTAACTGATTCCTAGAACTTTACAATTATAAACATTAAGATAGAGTCCCAGAAACTGCGACAGTTTTTTGCTAAGCGTCCGTTACTTGCAACGCACGCGGCACTTCTGCTTTGCCAATCGAACTTTGTTTCTTTTGTTTTGTTGTGGTGAATCTTTAAAGTGCGTTGTGGGAGTGTTTTTAGTGAGTGAGTCGTTGAAGCGATGCATAGCTGCTCCGGTGTGACATGGCTTGCAGGGTAATCTGGTGAGATATTTCCATATCTTTCAGGGATTTGCTTCTACCAGGCCCTTATACGTATATGATAACCTTTTGTCATTTGAAATAGATTATTTTGTCCCTACTAGTTTAATCGGTTATAACTAAGTGCTAAAAAAATAGCGTTTAGCTGTTTTTACCTAACTTTAACAAATAATAAGCGTGTGTCAACTATAATAATATTCGAGTGTAACATCACTAATTTCATTCCGTACCCGAAGGGTGCCAAAACTATTACTATTACTAAGTCATTTTCATTAAAAAAAAGTTATTGCTTCGGCCGCCATCCGTCATTTATTTCAGTACTAGGAAATCGTAAGTAAGAGAAATCCAAAGGCATACCCACATTCCTATCTACATCTGAAAATTTTCACGCATCCGCCATCCTTGCTGAGGCCTGCCACATATATCCAAAATTGTCCGCATATTTGCAGGCAAATGCTATCGATAAATCAAGGATCTTTGTCCTTTCAGTCGGTATTAGGTTTTAGTGAACCATTTCGATTTAATACAACATTATTATAACCCATAGTAAAATTTTATATGACTATTTTTTAATAAGGTACCCGCTGTGAAAATAAATACTTGCAGCTAAGAAATGGTACATGTAGGTAGGTACTTACTTGCTGGTAAGAAGTGATAAAATTGCGTGTCTGTTTTTCCGTTAATTTGAATTAGAGATTCTTCAAGACAGGAGTGAATAGGCAATTAAGTAAAAAATATAGGAAAACCAGTGCACCAACGGCCAATGAAGGGTTCGTAGTTGGGATGAATTTATGCCAAGAACAAACTTAACATTTTAGTTGAAAAACATGTTTTCCCAAATATTCTAATAATTGTGTGGCGGTATTTACATCGCTAATACTTAAACCATAAAGATGATTTTCATTTGATGTTTATAAAATAACCTTAGTTATCGTCGCAGATTCTTCAATTTTACAATTTAATTTTGTTATATAAAATGACGTAATAATAAATTATTGATAGAATAACATTACTAAGTGAGATATAAAGTTGAAACTTTCTATAAACAGATGAATGTGTTACTAATTTCCTTGGACAGAGTTTGTGACAGGACAGAGTGTTTAACTTTGATCAAATACTTTTGGAACAGACCATAATGTCGATGATAGTACAATATTGTTCTTCATGTCTCTAGTGATAGAGGATTTAGGAATTGAGGAGCTTGCGGCTAAATAATAACTGCCGTACGGATCGATCGATCAGGTTAAGGTACGTTTGCCGCGGTTGGTCCATGGATGGGTGACTATCTTTTCATACTAAGATTCCTCCGTGCCTCGGAAAGCACGTTAAGCCGTTGGTCCCGGCTGTCATTTGTAGATCTTTGACTGTTGTTACGGGTCGTCAGAAACCCAAAAGTCTGACAACCACTCTTACCAAGGCATATCGTGTTACCCAGTAATTGGGTTGTGGAGGTCAGATAGGCAGTCGCTCCATGTAAAATACTGATATTCAGCTGCATCCGGTTAGACTGGAAGCCGACCCCTACATAGTTGGGAAAAGGCTGGGCAGATGATGATGACATGCGAACTACGTATCACACTGAAATGACGCAAAATCCTGCATCGCGCAAGCAGAGTTTACCGCGTGACTAGTATATATGTCGCAGCCCAATTGTAAAATATAGCCCTCCGGTCGAAGACCCTGATTGTCCTCTAGACCCCGTCTCCCCGGACGAGGTTCACGATATAATCAAGGGTCTGAAACCCCGTAAAGCCCCTGGATCAGACGGTATCACCAATAGGGTGGTCCAGTTGTTCCCGGCTCACCTGATCATGCTAATGACCACCATCTTCAATGGTGCTCTTAGTAATAACATTTTTCCACAATCGTGGAAAAATGCCACCGTCATCGGTATCCCGAAGCCCGGCAAGCCTAAGACCGAGCCTTCCAGTTACCGTCCCATCAGTTTGCTCGACGTTTTCGGCAAGGTCTATGAGAGGCTTATTTATAAGCGTCTCAGAGACTACGCCGAGACGAAGGGGCTCATCCCCAACGAACAGTTCGGTTTTAGAACCCAACATTCTTGCGTACAACAGGTCCACCGTATCATAGAACACATAAGCGCCGGTTTCCAGCGCGGGTTCATGACGGGTGCTGTGTTCTTCGATATCGCGAAAGCGTTCGACAAAGTCTGGCACAACGGCTTATTGTATAAGCTATACAAATTCGGTGTGCCAGATCGTCTCGTGCTCATCTTACGGGACTATTTGTTGAACCGCACCTTCCGCTATCGCATCGAGGGTGCGCTCTCTTCCCCTCATCCGATCCACGCAGGCGTCCCTCAGGGGTCTGTGCTGGCTCCGCTCATTTTTACGCTGTTCTCCAGTGACATCCCGAAAAGTAGAAAGGCGCAGTTAGCTCTGTTCGCAGACGACACGGCCATCTACTACACCGGCCGCAGTCAAGACCAGATCTCCCGCATCCTACAGACCGAAGTCAACAGACTCGGTGACTGGTTCAGGAAGTGGAGGATCTAGGTCAATCCTGATAAGAGCCAAGCGGTCCTCTTTTCTAGGCCCCGGCGTAGACCGGACCTACCACGACAGATCAAGATGTTCGGCAAGCCTATCCCTTGGGAGAAGCGAGCCAAATATCTCGGTGTGATCTTAGATCACCACATTTCGTTCGCTGAGCACATAAAGCAAGTGCGTTCGCGCGCTGCTTTCGCTCTCGGTAGGCTTCATTGCGTCCTGAACTCACGCAGCAAGTTGTCCCTTAAGGGCAAATTGCGTATTTACACAGCGTGCATCCGGCCGATTATGACGTACGCGTGTGCCGCTTTCGCACACGCCCGTCCCCATCTCATTCACAGAATGCAGGCACTTCAAAACCGATTTCTCCGTAAAATTACGGACGCTTCATGGTTCGTTCGGAACGAAACCCTACACGTAGATCTTAGAATCCCCACCATTAAGCAGTTTTTGAAACGCGCGACAAAGCGGTTCTTCGAGTCCGCAGATAGACATCGCAACCCCTTGGTTGTGCAGGCAGCTAGCTATAGGCCATCTCAAATTAGTAAGACTCGCCGACCTAGGCATACTCTTTTAGACCCGGATGACCCCATTACTCTCCTTCAGGAAAGCAATAGGGCCACAAGTACAGTGCACAAACACAAACCGTCATTCCGTCCTCGCCGCCGAGGTACCACGCGAAGATCAAGAATAAATTGTTCCCCCCGTCCCTTGCACGTCGAACCGCCAGCCCCGAGGCTGAGTGAGCCGTAGCATTTAATAGTAATCCCCGTTAATAATCATGAATTTAAACTTTCGATCCAGCCCGTCCCCAATTTGCTTTGTTTTTCCCCAACGACGCCCTAAGCCGAGGTTCGTACCCCACAGGGGGTGCCCTTAGAGCGCTGTCGTTTAGTTTTTAATACTTTTATTTACGCTCCTGGCTGGAGGCTTTAAGCTAATACCTTAGGGCAGCCACAGGAAAGACCGGTTAAGCAGTCACGGCCTCTCAAGGTCAACTGCGAGATGCCATATATAAAAAAAAAAAAAAATGTAAAATATAGTATTAAAAAACGTCTAGCCGAAATACATAAAGGCGCTTTTTTATAATACGGCTGATTGACGTTCGTTATAATGCAGTCCACTTATCTATGACTGCTAACATAAAGTGACACCGACAGTGAAAATAAAACGCTTTACTATCTGAAAACGCAGCTGCTGCGAATTTAGCTTACGATATCTCTGTTCATTATTATTTTTGCCCCAACAATGCGGTATATGTTACTGAAAGGCATTCAAAATTATTAATTCGCGAAGATTCAGTACAGTGGTACACAGTAGACGACAGAATGTTTCTTTGAATTCGTATAATGTCTTCAATTAGGTAGCTTTCAGCTTTGTGCTTTCATGAAAGATGGTTACAAACTACTCCATCACGACCAGAAGCCCATCAGAGCTGAAAATTATGTATGCAAAAGACGAATTTTAATATTACTAATATATACCTACCAACTTTTGCCCATGATTTCGTTTGGATGGCAATTAAACTATTCTAGGTATCTTCTTATACCGGTCCAGTGGTTTCTAAAAATAGGTACCCGATTGTGTGGGCGTACGAATCAATTTATTGTAAGACGATCTTTTTCAGAACTTTTGAGAGATTCCTAAGAGGATCACAATGTCATAAATATGAATAAACAGCTTTTTCCGTACCTACAAATAATTTTCTTTTAAAGTACCTACAAAACAAAAGTTAATGTTTCTAAACTACTGAACAGTTAGTTACGTACCTAAATTTATTGTATAAGTCTGTGTGGTGCCGGACGTAAAGAATAGCACCACCCTATTTCTTCTCGTGGGTGCCGTAAAAGGCGACTAAGGGACTTATTAGAGAATGGGCAGCAGCGTTCTCCATGCATTTTAACACCATATTGCGATCGCAAACCCGCCTGCCAAGCATGGCGATTATGGCAACTCCCCCTTTGGGAGAGGCCTAAGTCCAACAGTGGACATCTTTCGGCTGAAATGACTAATGATTACATATTTTATAACATTACTCTGCTTTCTGTACATAGAATAAACTTTCTAATGAACATAATTTGGATATATTCAATACCAGTGTTTCTCGGCATTTTTTGGTGAAAAACTTCTTTACGGAAAGTAATTATTTCCGTCTAAACGATTTTTAGTTTGTATTATTAGTCGATCGTGTACTTACTATTTATTTATTTTTATGTTATAGGTATTTTTCGCCGACCTTTTTTCTTTTCGTTTTTATTTTTAGTGTTTATCAGTGGATGGGCTTCAATTTCATATTGTTTAAGAACACTGTATAAGTTACCTGTAAGTTTCACGAATAGAATATATTTATGCAAGGCGAGAACAATTACATTTTAGCACGGCTCATGACCAGCAAAAAAAAACATGATATGCTTTAATAAAGTTGGTAGGTATCCAAAGTGGTTCACCGTAGCGAGGTACCTTACTTGTTGATCGGTTCGCCACAACCGGGGCGGTCTCCTTTGAGGGTAGGTATAACATAATTTAATGTGCGGAGCTATGCGTCTAATTAGGCCAGCCCTTTAACTCAAAACGGAACTTACTTACTCGTTCAATCAAAGGACTTTCCTTTCATGTTAAGTTGTTTATGGACAGTTAATAATATAATATATAAAATAAAGAGTAAACAATATAAGAATAATCTTTTCGTAAACACGATGGACGGGAAAAAGCAGCGGTTCCATATGTTTGGAATTTACATTCTTTTTAAACTCTTTTTTTTTACTTTTGTAGGGAATAGCTGATTTTGTTTTAAAATAGAATAATGTAGCAGGTAGCTACTGAATCCATGGTAGAAGGTTTCGTTACGATGTCCTTTCCACTGTGTGGATCCCTATTGATAAATAGCTTCTAAACTTATTTAAATTGTTATAAACAAGATGAACGCACTTGTATTAATTATCTACGTGAGGGTGTTGTTGATTACGTTATTGGTTACGTAGACTACCAATTCCCTTTTATATCATAATTCGAAACCAAAAAGAATAAAGAGACCGACTCTTTGCGATCTCCCTTCAATTCATAAAAACATTTATTCCATTGCTTCATATCAAGTTGTGATTAAAGATACCTGGGGGCCGATCGCGCTATTTCTCAACGTAATTACCGTTCGAACGGAACGTTTTTGGTTTTGGTTTAGCTGATGTAAGAAACGGTATCGCGCTATTTTTTGTGAGAGTATTGTTCGATCGATCGTTCGTCCAACGTAACTTTTAAAGTAAAGCTAAATCGTTTCCGTTGAAATGATTAGCGCGATACGAAATGTGTCTAACGTAACGTTTTTGGTTGTGGTATTAACGTTCAAAATTAGCGCGATCGGCCTCCAGGGTACTGAGGCAAAATAAAAATCAGATAGAAACATGAGTATCTCTATCTGAATGATAAAGGTCAATCAAAGAACGTTGAGACCCATACCCAGATACTTACTTAAGTATAATGATAAAATACACGAAGCACATACGTATTTAATTCTAGAAAAGTGTTATACAATAGTACCTAGCTATGTTCTAAACTCTCGATAAAACTGGCGAGTTGGGTTACCTAAAAAACTGCGTCGAACTTAAAAGCTATTACTTTCACGCGCTCGCGCCAACTGCGGTATATGAAACACCAACCTGTATGCTTTTTGAACGAAACCATTGACGTCAGAGGGTCGCACATGCGCCCTGGACCGCGTCGCCATTACACTGTTCGCGAAGGGGAGTGAGAATCTGAATAACACAACGCGGCACGCTGTGATAGCGGGCAGACGTATCGTGGTTTCAACCAGAAGACAAATAACGCGGGAATACGACCCCGGTAAGTAATGACGTAGTAATAATTACAGAGATAAAATTTACGCGTCAAGCTCTCGCTGTTGTTTTGGTGGAAAGTTTTGCAACTTTTTTTTTTCTTTCGTTTGTTTTAGTCGAGGTCCGATTTTATTTATTTCAGGTACAGCCTTATTTTATCTGTTGCGTGAATGTTTTTAAGTAGTTTTGTGATCAGATTTTAGTTTTTTATTAGGTTTTAGAGCGCAATTTAAGTTTAATATGGTGATTTCAAAGTTTTTGCATTAAAATACGAAGCTCTTTAAGAGATTTATTAAACCTAACTTTTAAAAAGAATCTTGATTAATCTTCTTTCAAATCTGCTCATTTTTTGTATGTCATTTTTGTACAAAAGGACTACTTACTTAAAAAAATATTTTCTTGGTCCTACTACTTATCGATTGCCGAGACAAAAAACATTTATAAAAATGTAAAATTCCTGGGTAAATACGGGATAAAAACAATTCAAAACAACAAACATTATTATTTTGTGATGTAGCAATAAAATATTTAAAACAATTTTACTTGAGCTTCCTCGGCTCTTTTGATGAGAGCAGCGCACAATAGGATAGGATGGGCCCATTCAACGTCGTTTCATAAATGGGTTAAATAGTGTTATTTACCATGCAACAGTTACTATACTAAAATGTATGTAACATTTCAGTGGTTTTAGTGGGTAAGTGACAGCTCGGCCCGAGTCAACTAGGCGCGAATACAGATATTTCACTCCCGATTACAGTAATTTGTACAGTCAGGCAGAGAATCCCTATTTAAAAATAAATCATTACGATTTTTTTTTTTCGTAGATTTTGTTTTTTTATTTAAGTAGATACATATAAAGCAGGAAAACATAATTATCTACAATGCCTATTTCAATTATGATACTTATAGAAGATGTAACTTAAATAAAGCACAACCTCATACGGGGTAATTTTAATCATCATTATGAACAACTTTTACTATGGGACCAAACCTGAAATAGCGAAAAAAAATCAGTTGTACATTCATTTATGTCCTCATAACTCGTTAAAATATAGGGAACAGGTGATTTCATATGTGTTTCTGTGTTTTTTATGTTACATCTTGTATTCTAAGTTACTATGTTACTTAACATTACGTATTCTCGGTATAATATAGATTGTTTTCTGCACTGTCTGCACATAAGGAAAAAGAAAACGTTGGAATTCCGCCGGTAAATAATCTTACAAAAGATAAATTCTTTGGTCCTTCTCTGTATGAATGTAATCCCACATAGAGGCCTAAATAATTTATCTCTTGGCGGAGGGTCAGTAACAGACAGTTATTGGTTATTATTAATTCAATTCAATTCACAATTCTTTATTGCATTCCATAATGTTGATAAAACAGTTGATAGGCTTAAAATTAATGGAACAATTATGGACCCTGTTGGACACAGCGTAGTAGGAGAGAAGAGGAAGAGCGCTTATTTGTGTTTATTATCCTTTATTCCATTATGTACATATTATATAAATTATATTTTTAAATATTAGAATGCAAAAATAAAAATAAAACATTTAAAAATATAAAAAATAGTACATAGCCTACCGGTATCGGGAATAGAGCCCAAGCTACCCAGCAAGCTAGTTCAGGGCTCCAGAAAGAAGAACCTCCTAACAATGCGAGCCGTGTCCAGAAGTACCGCTTTCTGAATCAAGCCCTGCCCAGCGACAGCTTCCTTAGGTGTTTGTAGAGGCTCTTGGCAATTAAGCCATTGGCTTATACGACTATCCGGCACAATGATCGCGAAAACCTCGCGAGCCAAGTCAAGATATTTGATTTTTTTTTATTGATATTTGTGCTCATGTATTAAGTAAATAGTTTGGCTTTAAGTTGCAAATAATACCCGCTTGAGTAAGTAGGTCTTTATGTTATAATTATATAGTTTTAGTTAGTTATTGCTGTTGTCAGTTTTTGTTTAAACTATGATATTAATGTAGGTACCTACGAGTATTACCTGTTTATTACATACAAGCTGTGTGCCCGATAGGATTTTCCATCAGAACAAATGACTAACTTCTATCCAATCTTTCATCCTCTTTTTAACCCTTTTAGGAAATAAACTTTCAAAAATCCTTCCTTAGTGCACTTTGGAGGGGCTTGTGGGGAGTAATAACAGCCGCTCGGGTCAATCGATCAGGTTAAGCTACGCTTGCCGCGGTTGGTCCGAGGATGGGTGACCATCTTTAGGTACATACCAAGACCCCGGGACGCCTCGGAAAGCATGCAAAGCCGATGGTCCCAGCCGTCATTTGTAGATCTTTAACAGCTGTTACGGGTTGTCAGAAGTCCGAAAGTCTGAAAACCAGTCTTACCAAGGGGTATCGTGTTACCCAGTAACTGGGTTGTGGAGGTCAGATAGGCAGTCGCTCCATGTAAAAAGTGGTATTCAGCTGCATCCGGTTAGATGGGAAGCCAACCCCAACATAGTTGGGAAAAGGCTAGGCAGAATTTTACAATTACTGGTCTATGTACTTTGGCTAGTCAAAATGTCTTACAATAAAACAATTAATTGAAAGCGATTACTAAAATAAATCTTCGAGACTTTTAGGTAGGTATTGTTTTTCACGGTATCTACTCCACCCCTGTTGTTTGCATAAAAGTGATTGAAGTCCCAGACGACTGGCTGAATTACTGGAAGGTTGACATTCGGCAACCTGTCGTAATATTTTCCAAATATTTGAATATTAGGTTTATAGCCGACATCGTTTTTATTTTGGAATAATTAATTTTATCTTTAGCTCATATTTTTGAGACGAGATTTTTCAGAACCAAGTCACATAATTATGTCTTGAAAAAATCAACAAGTCAAACTTGTTTGCTTAACAAATTATTCTAGTTATCCATTTACGTTTTCGCGTTAATAAAACAAAAAAAATTGTCATAACATTTACTTATTGGTTTTCTTTTAAGTGCAAATCCCAATGCTGGGCAAAGACTTTTCCCAATGACTTCCAACCCCCAGTTATTTCGTTCCGGAGCTAAAATAATGTGAACCATTGCTTATCCGGTTTTGTCCTGCTCATCCGGCCAATTTCTGTGTGGTCTTCCGAGAGGCCTTCCACCTGTGTCAGGTCTTCACGGTGATTATCCTGTGCAACTCCATAGTGGTTCATGCCCTGAGTCTTGGAGTTATCGGTGATCGTAGTTCGCTTAGCTGAATTTTGAATTCAACATATTTGAACCTTTTGCCCTCGATACGCTAAGAAAAAGAGTCAGTCACTCTTGAAGCACACATCATATTCAGTCAAATATTATGGCCATCCAAGACCCAGTTTAATCTTATAACTTTTGACCTACGTCACTGATTACATATTGGATTACGAAATTACGACCCATTCATGCTATTGCGTATGATACCTAATACAAAATTATAATGTTAACTATAGGCTCTATGAATATTAATGAACAGGCTCTATTATTGAGTTAACTATCATGATAAGATGTTATTACATAATGAGGAGTATTTATAGGATTTCCCGAACTGCCTCGAGGTTTAGATCCGTAACTACTGTGAACCGCTAGTTCGGCCAAGGCTTTTTTAGATTTCCTCATTAGAAAATACTCGTCCTGGAGTCTGGATTTCTGCCTAGTTAATGGCAATAGGCTCTAACATGGGACTTATAATAAAACTGTCTAAGTGTGGGTACTTTCCATCTATGCCTATCCCTAAAGGAATACGAAGTTATGTCAGCTTTTTTTGTGTACATTTCCAGTCTAGCCATGTACGGACAAATTGTAAGGGAGGTGACTGTTAACATTTTATAAGTTGTAAACTTAATTCAAAGTTAGTCGCTAGTTTCTTAACCCGGGGCGGTCTCTTCAAGGTACATATTTGGGCTAGCTTAGTTTTAGAGAGAATTTGAGAGGGTGGAATATTGTTTAAGTGGTCCATTATAAATGTTTACTTAGCAATTTAACTGAACGCTGAAGCAGACATTGAGCAAAGTATCCAGTTATATTTAAAACTTATGAATACGCCATTTTCAGTGGTGGAAGACATGGACAAAAAGATAAGGATAAAATGCGTTCACGTTAATAACTGATGGTTTACTGGAAAATGTATCAGTACCCATCTGTCATAAAAACAATCACATTGTGTGACTATAATGAATCACAATATTATCGTTGATTATTTATCTTTATCATTCCATATAACAAGCATATTTCTCTTATCGTATAAAACTGTCTGATGCAAATATAATGCACAGTCTAAACTATTGGAGATATACGCAAAATTGCGTATTTATATTAATTAATTTATTTATTTCACACCAATAAGTACAACATCTTACAGTATATCCAAGACGATGCTATACCAACCTATTACACTATTTATCCATAAAAAATACATATAAATAAACAAAAATCAACGATAAAAATAAAACTGTCTATCTCCGTCCGTATATCTCCGTCTCCGTCTAAGAAGTTCCTATAAGTTACCTATATCTTCCATATGGAAGATATAGGTAACTAGGAACTTCTTAGACGTGGTGTAGGAGTACCAAATAAAGTTTTTTGGTACTAGACCTATGTGAGACCAAAGTAGGTCACAGAAAGATTCGAAGTTCATATGTGTGTGTCTTTGTGTTCATGTGTGTTCTTGTATAAATCGTGGTCAATTTCTAAAGCCTCGTAATTATGAAACCACGTAAAGTTGCAATGGTCTCTCCATTGTGAGTTTTTGACAGATTTGCTATACAAAATCTGTCAAAACTCACACAACAACCATTGCTGCGTTCGTAGACTTAGGTGGAATCAATGTTGTACTTTCCAGATGTGCCAGATTCCATATAACTAGCAGCATTTTCAGCAACATAAACACATGTTGGTGCCACAATATTGTGCAACTTTTGTTTGCAACGAATTTTATACACAATGATATGTTAAAGAATTTCATCCGATAGACTCTCTTGTTATCGAAGGATAATAAATAAAATCCCTTCTTGAATGGACTATTATACTCTTACAAAGGTTTTTAATCATACCCGAGATGAAAGAAATTAATCTAGGTATGTTTACTCTAGCGTGGTGTCTTATGGTGAACGGAGATTGAGAGAGGGGGCGACATATTGTGGGATGTATAGTTAAATGTATGTATAGTTTATGTACTTGGAAAGGCTAGATATGAACAATGAATAGATTGTACGAGTATTGTCCTTGGTTCTTTTATTTAACTCGGGATAGGCGACATGTTCGTTCTAAACCCTTTTATTAATACTTACCTATATTCCGTTGGTTTAGGTAGTTAAATAAAGGTAAACAAAAAAACCCACGTGACGAGAGAGCTGTCAGGTAACCGACTAAACGTAATATCTGTCACTTCAGTTGTCGTGCTACGTCACAGTTGTACTCTTCAATTTAGCAACGTTTTATTTCGTTGACGTTTAGAGAACCTAGCTATCTTTTTGGGCTCTTTACAATAGACAGATTGCAAAATAATATAGTACCTAATATATAAATCTAACTAAATAATTGTGCTCAAGCAATTACATCTACGAAGAGTAGTTTAAGAATAAATGATAAAGTTTAACATACAGTAATAAAAGAGGTAACTATAGTAATAATAATAATTAAAAAAATAATTATTAAAACGTATTTTTAAACAAGAAAGTGTCATCTATAAAAACCCTTTTTATGATTTGTTTACCTTTATTTAACTACCTAAACCTATGGAGTATAGTTTTATTGCGAAATAAATATAATTAAGCTATCAACTGTCAAAATTTAAAGTTGTAGGGAAAACAAAAACGACGTGACATTTTTGTACTTCTTATTTGAAATGAAAATAAAACTACAATGAGCCTTGGTGTCTTTCTTAGCAGAGAGTGTATTTAACCTAGATGGGTTGTTGAGGAACGATATGAAACATGTTATTACTATTCTGAGATAGTTGGTATTGGCGATGTGTTTTAGACATTTAATAAAGTTTCACCTTCCGTATCACAATACACTCTCTTTTCACTTTGAATCGAGCATTTATGTATATGGAATAGAGATATCTAATACTGCGTAGCGTTCTGGTGTCTATTACATACTCACCTTACTTGAAGAATATTTCGTAAGTATAGGTTATAGGTATAAGAAAGGTACTATAGAAACGCATTATCATCGTTTGAGGAAAATGGAAACTCCGTTATAAAATGATTGATATCACGAATTGGATTATGCGGTAAATTTTAATAATCTGTGATATCCTATAATCTGAATATAAAAGACGATTATATGGCGGTGTTTATATTAAGGTTTTATTTTTCGTGAAATTGATTTCTTCAGCAAGGTCTGTCAAAGGAAAACGTAGGTCCTACTTCAAAAAACAGCTTTTAACTAAGTACTTTCAAAAAAGTTGGTCGCTAAAAATTAGTTCTTGTGATAATTAATTTTAGAATTCCAAAATGTTAATCCGACTAAGTAGGTGCTACACTAGAAAAGACGTTGGTATTCAATTCGTCGTAATTTTAGTCTTTTGATGCTAAATTAGGTAGGCTTCATAATCAAACACTCGAATACTAAGAACTACCGATCGCCAGTATTGATCATAGCCTGAGCCTAATTAAATTAATAACAGTGTTCTTTTGCAGCCTGAACGTGATTACCCCAATAACGTCGCCTGATTCAGTTTCCCGAAAATTTACAACACCTACGTATCAATTAGTTTATACACCGTGGTATTTTAACCGTTTTACAACGGCAGCCCACTTTATGTATCTAATGTCTACTAATCGATCAAGAATGTAATTCTTTTTAAATTAAAATTTGAGTAATAAAAAATGTAAATAATGACGCGTAACGTAGTTTGAAAGGGTTTTTCCCGTTCGTCCACACTGTGAACGAACAGAACGAAAGATGCGTTCTGTTCGTTCACAGTGTAGACGAACAGAACGCAACATTCCCAGCCGTCCGCACCTCGTTTCATGTCTAGTTTAAGTCAGTGTAAAGAAATTTTAAATTAAATAAATGATTGTAACTTTAAAACTTTTTAAATATTAATTGCATTTAAACTAATATTGATACAATACCCAATGTGTTAAATTAAAATGTGAAACATTCTTATGCTATACATTTAGTATAAAATACGCAAAAAAGCTTTAGATTGACTAGGTACGTACCTTTAAAGCATTTGCCTTACTAAAGTAATAAAGCTAAGTACATAATATTTTAAAAGTATGTTTATTATATAAGGAAATACTATCATCATATTTTATTTATTAACTCTTAGACTAGACGTGAGATGACGGGGTGTGGACGACGGGGTGTGGACGAGTGGGAATGACTCGTTTGAAACACCCTGTTACGAGCACGGTGCGAGCCTTGCATTCCTAGGGCGGTGCGCAATGGAGCGCAAGGCTCACACCGCGCTCATAACAGGGTGTTTGAAACTACATCATGCGTCATAATGAATAATATAGGTATTTAAAAATATTATTCGAATGTTAATAAAAAAAAAAAATAAGGTTATTAATGATTAGTAGTCATTGGATACATGAAGTGGGTTGCCGTTGTAAGACATGAAAATGCCACGGTGTATATTCATAATTCATTTATTGCAGATAACAAAGATCCATAATTTGGATCTTTGTTATCTGCAATAAAAAATATGAAAATAATATAATATATTTATATTTATATTTTCATATTTTTTATTATTTATTTATGCTTTATGATGAAATTAGTTACCTTTTAACTGCCTCGTTGGTCGAGTGGTAGGAAGCACTCATGGTCAGCTATTGCTGATCATGAGTTCCTGGTTTCGATTCCCGGGAATCTGGAATTTCTCAGTAGCCGCCCGCAGTTTGGATTTATCCCCGGTTGATGGCAATAAGCTCGCCCCCTATTACATGGGGCTTAAATATAACTGGCAAAATGTTGGTGTACTGGGTAAACATCTGCCTAACCCTTCGGGAAAAACAAGCGTGATGTCATACTCGTATATGTTATGTAATCACCTTTTTACTAAACTGGGCATATTGTCACTTTACCCGCTTAGATTTAAACACATTGGCGAATATTTTAGTATGGACGCAAATTACAGTTGAAAAGGTGTGGAATGTGTCTGAAATCTAAAAATGCTGAACCTTTTTTGTGCGTGACTGTACACACTTAAAATACTTGGCCCTAGAAAATAGAACCCGAAGCCTGTACGTACCTATCAGACGCAACAGGCGCACGAAGAATATTCCCATTATTTTTTCGTGGGTTTTCAGGCGTTCCCCGTTTTGTGGATTAACCCGAATAATTCCCGCTCTCTCGTCCGCTGAAATGGGAAGTGGGGCAGATTGGCAATCAATCACTTTCATACGAGTGCTCTCTATATTTTATTAAAGGTTTTAAAACTAATATCAGAATTACGTTTACCGAGGCGACCTTGCGTCCCAAAGTGCTTGATATTCGGTTTCGTGTTTTGGGTGATTGATAGAACCATGCCTGACTACGAAGTTCCTATTTTCTATCTTGAAGACCATGAATTGCTAGGTATACAAAGGATAGGGTATAATATGTATATATGACGGCGCAGCAAGTCGCGCCGTCTAGTTTTGTTACGAACTTACTGGAATCACCGAAAAGGTCGGATAAGAATGACACTGGCTGCTGACAGTCACTCTAGCAGAGCGTCGCATCGGTGTTTACGTGCATGAAGGTATAGATAAAAGTGGAGGCAACACTCTAAATACCAAAGTGACCGACCAACCGGCCGTGCGTGGGCCGACTCTCTCTTTCTAAATACATACATAAGACAAAGAAAACACATATCATTGTCTCTTTCTTATGTATGTATTCAGAATGGGAGAGTCGGCCCACAGTCGTCTTCACTTAGGTATTTAGAGTGTCGTCTCCACTTTTATCTATAAGCTTCTTAATTGCGTGGCGGCTGACTTCTGATGAAAGAAGATGTTGTCAGGCACAAATAACACTTTTTTATATCAGGGGAGCTGCTGTCGTAACACGTCCACGACAAACTGCTATATTCCGGCACAATCCTGATGATATTGAAGCTGCTGAACCACTAATACGATCTTCACTTCTGGTATAGGCTATCCTAAGCCGTAATATATTTTATTCCCTTACGGAGCTAGAAATCAAGACAAAAAGCCACAATTTATCCAATCCCTGAACTAAAATAGGTCTAACTGCAGTTTTCGAGAGAGTTTGTAATGACTGACTTAAGAAAGAAGAAATACTATCCTAAACGATAATAATAGAATTATCAACGACTCCTAGTACACGTAGGTACAGATAGTTACATATTATATTGATCTCGCGAACTACGTACTAAAACACGAACACTCTAATCTTCCAATTTAGAAGCAAGACTCAATTGTCCAGTTTATTGTGCAGCCCATTCATTGACAATAAGCTAAAATCCTTCTTCCAATTACGTTTTAAATTGCACGTATCCTTCTTTTCTATCTGATGAAGAACTAGTGACATGCACCGGTTTGTCTCGCATAATACATTGATTTTATCTCTACTTAAGAGTTTAAATGAATATCGATGACACCACTATTGAGGTAACAGGTCAAGCTTTTCTAAGAGTCCTTACAAGAGAATAATAAGCAACTGTGGATACTGGACTATCGGCTTATCCATTTTTAATACGGATTAGGGGAAGTACGAAGTAGATTAAGGATATTGGATATAAAAAGTAAAAGCTTTCGTTCGAAACGGAGCAGTTTTTAAGTTACTTAGTTCTAATGTAGAAAAGTTTATTAAATGATTCAGCTCGTTAGTGCAAAAGTCCCAGTTTTAGCAAGTTATAGGATCACGGTCTTATTCATAAAAAGTTATTGAGTTATTGGGTTTGATTGTTTTGAGTTATTAGTTAGTTATTGTTAGTTGTTTAGAGGTGAGTGGAAACGCCGGGAGGGGACGCCCTAGGAGGACATATAGTGTCCAAATTGGTGATGTTCTTCAGAAAGGTCAGGTGCGTAGTACTCGCAATCGGCGTGCGTGTATGACCAGATGTATGAACGTAGGCGAAGCAAAAGGAGTATGTAAGGAGCGTAGCAGGTGGCGTTCTATAGTTTCTGCCTACCCCCATGGAAAGAAGGCGTGAGTTTATGTATGTGTATGTTATTGAACATCTAAAACCTATTTTAGTTAAAATAGGTTTTGTCACTTTCTAACAAACACAGAGGTCAAAGTGACAAATAAGGAAAAACGACCTTTAGTAGCATTTTAACTAAAATAGACGTTTATGACTAAGAGCCGTACCGCCAGTTGCACATAAGTCCATTAAATTTAATTCCCCATTAATGCTGTCTTTATCTAACGGAACGTATTAGAAAGTGACAGCATTACTTTTAATGGGGAATTAAATTTAATGGACTTACGTGCAACTGGCTGTGAGAGTTTATGGTCCTGATTCTGAAAATTCTGTTCTATTAATCCGAGCAAAATTCATCGAGTCGTTTCATCGAATATTATACAACGGGCCGCCACAATGGCGACATTAACTCAACACACGGGTAGGGCTAGTAGCCAGTAATCATAAAAAAATATAATAAGATATAATAATTATAAATAAAAAACCCCTTCAATTTGCCTACTCCTTGCACGTTTTTCATTTAAATTTCATTGATGCGATGTTATGATCCATGAACACGGCAAATGATGTTCTTTAAGTAGGTACAGGTTGCTCCAATATGCTATTTTAGAAAATTGAAAATAAATAGTTAAATAATAACGTTCAATGAAATTAAATAAAACGTATCTCTTCATAAAACGTAAAGGCGAAACCGTATACGTGTCTTAAATTAATGTCGCCACCAAAGCGCCACTCTGTATATTGAGTTATATGATGATGGACATTCGAATGTGAAAGCGGTTGGTAACGACTCGTTGCTGTCCGAAATCTGTTAAGATATTACATATTGAGGGGGATGCGCTAAGGTAGCCCGCGAAATTCAAATTTTCTTACGTTTTTTGCAATTTGCAGGTCAGTAACAGGTTTTATGTTGATCTAAATATGATTCGCGGCCATAACAAATATGGCTTTACAGAATTATAATCATAAGAATCACCATTACAACTCTCTAAGTTCATAAAATCCTACTGAATGACTATTTCAGAAATAGTCATTCAATAGGATTTCTCGGAGAGAGTTAGTTGTTTTGCGTATTCTAAAGTAAATTTTGTCAACATCAATCTGGTCTTATAGTTAGATTTTATAATTTTATGATTGGTATATTCTATTGTGCAAATGGCACGCACACATGAGTCTCTTCTTTCACATGACTAAAAACTAGAAGGTAGCTGAAAAAAAAAACAACTTTGTAACACAAAACATAAAAAAAAATATTGGCAAGCATTGCCGACAGAAGTGAAAACATATAGCTCAACGCGCCTAAAGAAGTTTTTAAACACAATTAAAACAAATGCACAGTACGAGTATACACAAATTAAAATTTTCACGTGGTCAATTTAACTTCACACTTACTGCTACTGCAGCATGTTGGCGTGGGCATGTCGGTGACACGAACTCATAAGTTTATCCCCCTACCAAAACTCTCTCAAGGCACCTACAAAAATGAAGTCTGTTGGGAGTAAGATTCATCGGACCAATATACATACGTAAACTCACGCTTTCTTCCATTTAGGGATAGGCAGAAACTACAGAACACCACCTGCTACGATCCTTACATACATAGGTATACGTTTTGCTCCATTTTCACTTAGAGATAAAACAAAACGATTAATGTTTATACACTGCACAGCAAACCACGCGTAAACAATTTTCCTTAAGAGTTTCAACTTTGTGGAAATGATTCTGTACTGCAGACGTTCACAGATGAATCAGCAAGGTCCCTATTGTGTGGGCGTCACCGTATGGGATGAGATTGAATGTGCAATCAGCCTCTTGTGTCTAAGATGCACTGTAGACGAACTGAATGCGTTATGTAAACAGTGTAAGTACCGAGATATATAATGTAAAACCGCTAAGTTAATATTATAAGTGTCCAAATGTCCTTTCATTGGTATTATTCGTCGAAATGTTGAACTCCTTCGGCCTTATTACAAAACGAGGATTATCTTTAGGCCCAGGTTTAAACCATCGTGTCATTTTTTAATTTCGAACCTTATTTCGTCTGATACAAAGTTGACAACTTAGACTCGGGTTTATAATCAGTTTTTGTATTAAGAACTTTATATCAGACTGAATCAGGTTGGAAATTCATAAAATACACGATGGTTTAAAGCTGGGTCTAAAGATAAACCTTGTTTTGTAATAAGGCCGTTTAAGTTCAGAGTTGAGTTCCACGATAACTGACAAATGCGTGCATTGACTGGACAGGTCCACTCAGATTTGTGTGGTTCTTTCCCGAATATACCATTTTAGATACCAATCTACAAGGTTTTCACATAATCTGACCAAGATTATGTCTGGACTTTAAAAGAGACTGCATGTGACCTCTGAGTTTGTTTCGGCCTTCCTTCTCTGAGTAGTCAGGTAGGAAACGCCGACATCATCTAGTTTTTAAAATAATATTGTCGTGTAAGTGTTTGTACAAACCTACTTACAGAAACAAAATCATTTATCATTTAAGGCTTACATACTGGCGCGACTTGTCGCGCGACGCGATACCGGTAGAACAATATTACTATGAAATATTCAAGGAAATTGTTCTACCGGTGTCGGGTCGCGCGACAATTCGCGCCAGTATGTAGAAGCCTTTAAGCGTCGTCATATTATCTTCATTAAATATAAATAGGCTTCTCAGGTATTGATCAAATGATCCCATACTGGCTTAAAGCGTATTTGTGATCAGTTTTACCATTATTCTTTTCATACTTAACACTTGCATTAGTACCTGCCTAGTTTTAAATCGGCTTCTATGGCTTTTAAGCTTATGGGCCATTAGAATCGTAGACATGTGGTCTGAACGTGATAACAGTAAGTGAACCAAGTATTAGCTGGTGAGAAGTAAAACGTGTCCACAATATGAAATATGTTAATATTGACCCAAAACTTAGACCCCAGAATGAAAACTTTGTGACTAATTAACAACAATATCAATTTGAATAATCATGCAGATGAAACCCTTGGATTTATTTATTTAATTGTATAGATACTACGGCAGTCTTAATTAAACCTAACCTGATGAATGAATGACAAACGGATTCTGTAAGAGTTTAACAATGAATTGGGAGAATCTATGTGGAACAATGGTTCGTTACTAGTAGAACACACAAGTAAGTAGTACAAGTAATAAATTATCAACTCTCTCTTTACTAATAATAATAAAATGTTTATTTGTACACTTTGAAAAACATACATAAGTATACAAGGATTACAGAAATGTTGTACAATAGAGTCACATTAAAAAGCGAATTGATGCTTCCTAAACTAGGCCTAAAGCCTGTGTATTAGGAGCTAATGTTCCTCCAGATATAATTGCATACAACTGGTATTGAGTGTCATGCAAGTAATTATAGAAACAACAAAATAAGTTTAACAAACAGTGGCATAAAGACAGTATTAGTTCTATTAAGAGACTATTATGATAAGATTCTCGGTTTCGTCATGCGTTTAGTTCTGCAACCTGGGCCTCAAGTCTGCTATTCCAATAGTGTCAGAATGGTCGATCATTGATTTCATAATTGTTGATTTTGACAAGTTTGGTAATCTACTATTATAATGGCGTCATTATGACTTTCCAATGGTCGGCCACTGACACTATATTGAAAGAAATTGCATATATTGATAATCTCGTACATAATGACAAATGAATGACATTTCTACTAATGGGTTTTATAATAATGGCAATACGACAATGCATAAATGTATGCAATGTATAATAACACAATTATACTACTATTGACCGACCAATGATCGACCATTATGAATTTACCAGATTACGAACTTTTAGCAAAATGACAATGGCATGACAATGGGATCGTGGTGGAATAACAGAATTTATAAAAATAGCAGACTTGGGCCCCAGTTGGTTAGTTTGATTTTGGTTTGAGTCTCTCTTTGCTAGTCTAAAGTGATTTTCCATTGAGGCGTAGTAAAACGAGGAGTAGCGGGTCGGAAATTAGATGTGCAATAGTGGAGCCTGCTATCCTATTGATCAATTTTCACACTGCAATGCTTGCCTGACTCCTATTCCGCTTCAAGGAGAGCTAGCAATATACAAGGCGATGCCAATCGACTGCAATATTCGTTCGACTTTGCGACCATCATAACTAATCATATCACACTAATATTACAAAAGCGAAAGTTTGTGAGTGTGTGTGTGTATGTTTGTTACTTCTTCACGCCCAAACGGCTGGACCAATGCTGATAAAATTTTGTATGGAGGTAGCTGACACCCTGGATTAAGACATAGGCTACTTTTCTCATCCCGATATTCCCACGGGATCGAGACTTCTGCGAGTGAAACCGCGGGGCGCAGCTTGTATTTATATAAATGCGAAAGTGAGCCTGTTTGCTTATTTGTTTGTTTGTCCATTTGTTACGCTTTCACGCTAAAATGGCTTAACGAATTTGGATGAAATTTGGCACATGGGAAGACCATGCATATGCACATCCCATGAAAATAGGCTACTTTTCATCCCGACATTACCACGGAATCGAGACTCATACAGGTGAAACTGCGGGTCGCAGGTAGTATAATATAATATTATAGAAAAGAAGTCAAAACTGTACATTTGCATATTTTTGAAAAAAGTTATTGCTGCGAGGTGTGGCGAGTTTGCTGCCGAAAATATAGTTTTTAGAATTTTTGTCCGTTTATCTGCTTGTCTGAATGTTTGTTCCGGATTGGTGCAAAAACAGCTAAACAGATTTGGATGAAATTTGCCACACACATAGTTATTAACATGGATTAACACATAGGGTACTTTTAATCCCGGTAGTACGTTTCCGTGGGATATTTTCCGACATCCACACGGGAGAAGCCATGGGCAAAAGCTAGTTTATATATAGATAAAGGTAACATGAACAGACGGACATCCAATTGTTATCTTTTTACTCATCAATAAAAAAGTTTCAAGGAACATTTGCTCATGTAAATCTTATTTATAAAAGGCAAAAATCAGATTTCTCTCTTTATACTCACACTGTACTCGTATAAACTCACAGGGATGTATTATCCGTATATGCTCGTAAAATAAAATGGCACGTATCAAGAAAAATGGATGTTAGACAAAATGGATATAATATTACGTTTATTTGAACGGATTTGTACTTATAACTTTGAAAGTCTGACGAGTTTTTTGTTACACAGCGAGTAAACAGAATCGATTCTGCGATTCGTTTCTGAGATTTTTTGTGTTGTTATATAAACACTAGCTGCGCCCCGCGGTTTCACCCGCGTAAGTCTCGATCCCGTGGGAATATCGGGATAAAAAGTAGCCTATGTCTTATTCCAGGGTGTCAGCTACCTCCATACAAAATTTTATCAAAATGGTCCAGCCGTTTGAGCGTGAAAAAGTAACAAACATACACACACACTCTCACAAACTTTCGCCTTTATAATATTAGTGTGATTAATTGGATACAGCAGTAACTAAGTTTCCCAAATAAACCGTTACAGCAAACTTTTTAATATTTTTATATTTTTTTATATTGTTATACAAGGGGCTAAAATGACCTTGTTTATATACGAGGTAGTTTTAGTCCTAGTTTTAGTTTAGTTCTAGAAACCGAGTTATAATGGGTGTTTGGCGCCGGGTGTTACATTCTACTGTTCACTACGATGCGAGAAAATAAAATTATACAATACAATATTAAATAGTTTAAATTTCTTTTGTAGCCGCAACGCAAAGCTGCGTGCATTCTTCTACCGAAGAGATCTACGCGATTAGTTCCATTTAAAAAATAAAATGTTTTCTTTTTTCAAAGTCAAAGTCAAGTCAAAGTCAAACCATTTATTTCAAATAGGCACATAAGAGGCACTTTTGAACGTCAAAATTTACAAAAAAAATAGAATTGATTCTAGTTGCCCCTTCCAAAAGGTAGTTTCGTATGGAGAAGAATGGGCAAGAAACTCCACCGGTACTCTTTTAAAAATGTTTTACAATATTTTGTTTGATTACATTAATTATATGATTATATGTGAAGACGATGCACCTAGAATAAAATTACTATACCATAATAGGTAAAACGAATTAAAAACTAAGCAATGAAAAATAACTTAATTATTAGATAGATACGTGGTGTTCACATATTTACAAACATCATACAAGTATGTTTTACTAAAAAAATAAAAAAATAAGTCAGTGTGTGAGTATAGGTTATCACAGAATGTAAAATCAATGTCATAAAAATAACAGATTTTACCATAAAAATAGCAACCAGTTTGATTTTGTCTAGACTCTAGATTAGGACCTATCTATAGGACCAGCATGTTTCCAAGCATTCCTGTCCTGGATATAATCCTCTAACTTGTAATATGCTTGTTTACAAAGTGTACTTTTAATATGTGTTTTAAATTTTCTCTCATTTAATTTCAATATATCACAAGGTATTTTGTTGTAACATTTAACACAGTACCCCATAAAAGATGTATGTAGTAGATAATCTGAAAAATGTTTGATCTATTTTATCTTTATTTCTAGTATTAAAATTATGTCTATCGCTTATCTTGTTAAAAATATGTAGATTTTTCCTTACATACATAATATTTTCATAAATGAATTGGCAAGGTACCGTCATAATATTAATCCTTTTAAATAGTTCCCTAAGAGATTCGCGGCGACGGAGATTATAAATTGCTCTGACAGCTCTCTTTTGCAAAATAAAGATGGACTCAAAGTCAGCAGCCCGACCCCACAGTAAAATGCCATACGACATAATGCTGTGGAAGTAACTAAAATAAACCAAACGCGCGGTTTCTATATCTGTTAGCTGTCTTATCTTTCTAACAGCATAAGCGGCCGAGCTTAGCCGCCCCGCCAGAGAGGTTATATGTGGTCCCCATTGCAGTTTCTCGTCTATAGTGATTCCTAGGAAAACCGTTTGATTAATAAATTCCAGTTTTTCTCCGTTCAATATGATATCACATTCGCTACTTCTAACATTAGGTAATTTAAATCTAATACATTTGGTTTTTTTTTCATTTAGTACCAAATTATTTACCGTAAACCAATCTTGGACCTGAAGAATAGAGTTATTCACTTCGTCAAGATTTTGTGATCGTCGATCTATTTTAAAGATCAATGATGTGTCATCAGCAAATAACACCATCTTCGGTTGATTTTGAAGTAATTGGGGTAAATCATTAATGTAAACTAAAAAGAGGAATGGACCCAATATCGATCCTTGAGGAACGCCCATTGCCATTTCAGACCCTAATGAGTTAACGCCGTTTATTTGAACTTTAACCTTTCTATCTTTTAGGTATGATCTTAGTAAATCAAGAGCTGCATTCCTAATCCCATAGTGCTCTAGTTTCAGCAAAAGTGTCTCATGGTTCACGCAATCGAACGCTTTAGAGAGGTGGCAAAAGATTCCAATGGCATCTTGTGCTTCCTCCCAGGCGTTAAAAATGTTCTTTATTAGGGTAACACCGGCGGCGTCAGTGGTACAACGCCCTTTAGTGAAACCGTACTGCTGTTCATGAAAGATGGATTTTTTATTAAAGTGACGTAACATTTGATTGAGCATCAACTTTTCAAACACCTTACTGAGAACTGGCAGAATTGACACAGGCCTATAATTATTGGGTTCTTTACTATCTCCGGATTTGAACAAAGGAACTACTTTACTGTGTTTCATGAGATCCGGAAAGACTCCTTGATCCACACTGGTGTTAAATATAAAAGCTAAATAGGGCGCAATGGTTTCGATTATAGATCTACAGACTTTTACAGACATGCCCCAGAGATCTTCTGTTAATTTAATTTTAAGATCTTTAAAAGTTTTTATAACAGCCTGGGGGTTTGCATGTTGGAACCTAAATTCCAAAGGGCATACTTTTACATTCTTTCTAAGTAAGGCAGCCGAGAGCGCGGGTGAGGAATTTAAAGATTCAGTAGTTTTAAGGGAAATATTAGCAAAAAAGTTTTCAAATTCCTGAGCTATTTCTACCTCTGAAGTGATGGGCCCATGTGCAGTTTCTAAATTTAATTCAGTATTACGCTGTTTTTTCCTACCTGTTTCATTATTTATTATTTGCCAGGTAGTTTTTATTTTATCATCAGCTGATTTTATTTTATTGCTAATATAAAGAGCTTTAGCTATTTTGCACACACTTTTAAAAATTTCAGAATATTTTGCAACATATTGATGAAAGCTTGTATTATTCATATGTTGCTTTAGCCCATAAAGTTCAAAAAGATTTTCCCTGCTTTTACGAATACCTGGAGTCGCCCAATCACTAAATACGAACTTTGTGTAAATACTTTTAGTCTTTAGTGGAAAAGTGTCATTAAATTGTGTGTTTAATAGTGAAAAGAACTCGGCGTAGAACTCATTTGGGTCACAAATATTATTAAATCTCTGAACACATAATGCACTTTTATGAAACAGTAATAAGTCGAGCCTTTAATAAAGACTTTTTCTTAGTCAAGTTTTAGTTGTTGAATACTTCAATAGGTAACAACGATTTTCCTTTTGCTAGCAAAATTTTATTAATCATTGAAATACATTGCAAGCTATAGTTTTGTATAATTTAAAAGCATTTTTTAATTTTTGTAAATGTGAGTACCATGGAGCCGTTTATTATGTTATGATGTATGTTGACTTAAAAAAGCCTGGCAGTTGAGAGTATGTCATGCTCACTTAAATGTCTCGCTGATGGTGGCGCGTGTGTTGGATCATTCGGTTCCCTACAAAGTGGTTGAGCTGGATGGTGCTGATCCACGCGTCATGTTCGTGAACGGGCGCTGTCAGTTGAGGCTGGTCATCTCTTAACTGCCAGGGCTTATTTTGTAATCTTTTAATCTTATATTTTGAAATGTTTTTTTTTTTTAAATATATGTACTTATTTTTGTTTTTTACATTGTTCTCACATATAGAAGCGACAAGAATAATGTACCCAGGATTTTGTAATATCTTGATTTAAAAGAGTGTCCTTGGAGTTTCTTGCCTGTTCTTCTCCATAGAGATCTACGTTTTGGAATGGGCAAATAGCTTCCACTTTCTGACTAACTGACCGACTCTTTGACAATTCAAAAGTGCCTGTAAATGGTTTATTTGAAATAAATGCTTTGAGTTTGAGTTTTGAGTTTTCATTTTATAGGCTCATTGGTAAGATAAAAAAAAAAGTTTTTCCCCCTAGAGGAAAATATGCTATTTATTCCCGCTCAATGATAGACTTTTTGAGCAAGAGGAGTGAAAAATACATTTTCGTACCACTTGCTCAAAAAAGTGACATGCTATGTCTCTGTGTAGTTTTTTAGGTGGGTATACTTGTACTTGTTATTCGATTCTGCACCCTATTGCTTAACACCCTTTCAATCACAATCTGTATGATTTTGAAGGATATTGCTAATCCATTACTTCATATCTTCGAAAAATTTGTCTGCTCAACAACAGAAATAACGCAATGAATGTTGTTGAACTGTCAAAATGAAAGCCATTGCTACTGTTAGTATCAAACTCAAAGCATTTATTTCAATTAAACCAGTTACAGGCACCTTTTAATTGTCAAAGAGTCGGTCAGTTAGAAAGTTGAAGGTGTTTGTCCATTCCAAAACGTAGATCTCTATGGAGAAGAACAGGCAAGAAACTCCAAGGATACTCTTTTAAATCAAGATATTACAAAATTAAGAAGGTACATTATTCTTGTCGCTTCTAATGTGAGAACAATGTAAAAAATTAAATTGTTTAAAAACTATTGAAAATGAAAGATTAAAAGATTACAAATAAGCCCTGGCAGTTAAGAGATGACCAATCTTAACTGACGGCGCCCGTTCACGAACATGACGCGTGGATCAGCACCATCCAGCTCAACCATTTTTTATGGAACCGAATGATCCAACACACGCGCCACCATCAGACATTTAAGTGAGCATGACATACTCTCAACTGCCAGGCTTTTATAAGTCAACATACATCACATCACAACATGGTACTCACATTTACAAAAATGAAAACATGCTTTTAAATTATACAAAAATATAGCTTGCAATGTATTTCAATGATTAATAAAATTTTACTAGCAAAAGGAAAATCATTATTACCTATTGAAGTATACAACAACTATTTGATTAAGTACATCATAATAAACATTAACATTGATGTAAGAACAACAAAAAAAAGGAAAAAGAAGGGGGAAGCATCTCTTCCACATATTAAAATTTTAACTAGTGAGGCTAAATGGTTGTGGAGCAGGAACAGCATTAAGCCAAGCATTTTTATCTACAATATAATCATTCAACTAATAATATGCTTGTCTACATAATGTGCGTTTAATACATGTTTTAAATTTCTTCACATTTAGTTGAAGAATATTTAGTGGTATTTTATATACCACTATACTACTATATAATATATACTATAAATATATACTATAAAAGACGTGTGTACTTTTGAAAACCTGAAACCTGGTTGATCTAATTTGTTCCTAATTCAGGTGTTATAAAAAACTTTTTACAAAAAAAAAAACAACCGACTTCCAAAAAAAACACTACAAAGTGAAAAATAACTTTAATTTCGGACGTCGGTGGCTTTGGATCTGTATTTTAGTTTTTTGCCACCGACTTCCAAAATTAAAGTTATTTTTCACTTTGTAGTGTTTTTTTTGGAAGTCGGTTGTTTTTTTTTTTGTAAAAAGTTTTTTATAACACTTGAATTAGGAACAAATTAGATCAACCAGGTTTCAGGTTTTCAAAAGTACACACGTCTTTTATGGGGTAGGTACTGCGTTTTTTTTGTAAAAAGTTTTTTATTTTTCACTTTTTATTGGGTCAGTTTGTAATTTATCTAATTTACAATATCTAGCCTAATGTCAAATGCTCATCACCTTTACAAAATATTACTTTTCCCGATGCAGGGGCGTTAATTGTTGAGGAGTTCTCCTGGTAAGAACCAGGAGAATTGATGGTGACTTCACCATATGCATTTTGACGAGCATAAATTACTTAGCAACCATATTAAAGTGGCTAATCGCAACAGTGAAATACTTATTATTAAGTAGCTCCGGTGGCCATCTGTGGTATTCATCATCAGTTCCAATCAAATGGTGCTTTTACAGTGCAAATGCACGAGTTACTATGAAAAATACTCAAATCGCTATAGGTATGCCTACAAAATTTGAGGATTTCCCTCGATTTCCATGAGATCCCCTCATCAGATTCTGATTTGGTGGCAATGGGACCACCTCGGGAGCATACCCTTCCATCCAAAAAAAGAATTTTCAAAATCCGTCCACAATTGACGGAGTAATCGGTGAACATACATAAAAAAAAAACAAACATACAGCCGAACATATAACCTCCTCCTTTTTGGAAGTCGGTTAAAAAGCGGGCAATCCGCGCGATCTATGGAATGGGTCCTCGTGAATCCCTTAGAAACAAATTCAAAGAAATTAATGTACTGTGTGTGTAGAAAGTATTTTATATGCTCGCAAAAACATAGGACTTTTCAAAATAAGACGCGATTTCCATAATATAAATACACGTAGTAAACATGAAATTATGATACCCAAATTTAGATTAACTAAAACAAGCAAGTCATTCCTTAACAGTATCCGCTTTTATAACAAGTTGCCAAAGTCGGTTATAGAACTTAGCGAGGGAAAGTTCAAAATCCACATCAAACGTGTCCTAATCAAAAAAGCATATTATCCCAGATTTAATGAAGTATAGAAAAGTTATTCCACTTTTCCGGTTTAAATCCTGTGGCAGCAAAGACACCAATAATTATAGACCCGTATCGGTTTTGCCGGTTTCAAGCGTAGAGTTTGCAAAAGTAATGTTAAATCAAATGCTCAATTATTTTAATCGAATAACATCTTAAACGAGAAAACATATTTGAATGATAGACTGCAGCAAGTTCAAATAAAAGGTGTGAATTCATTGGGTTTAATAATCAAAATGGGTGAACCACAGTGCTCAATATTGGGTCCATTCCTCTTGTTAGTACCTATATATAAATGATTTACCTCATTTACTGAAAGACCGACCACAAATGGTGTTATTTGCGGGTGACACATCACTGATTTTTAATGTAAACAGACATACACAGGAGCTTGACCTCGTAAATAACGCTATGCTTAAGGTCCACAATTGGTTTACTATAAATAATTTGGTATTACATGGGAAGAAAACTAAATGCATAAGATTCGCGTTACCGAATGTTCGAAGTACAGAATGTCATGTTGTATTGAACAAAAAGATACTAGAATTCGTTGAAAATACTGTTTTCTTGGGGATCACGCTTGACCCAAAGCTGCAGTGGAGTGCTCACTTAACATCACTTGCAGGGCGGCTAAGTTCAGCCGCCTACGCTGTTTGGGAAATCCGCCAATTAACAGACGTGGATACAGCGAGACTGGTCTATTTTAGTTACTTTAATAGCATCATGTCTTACGGAATTTTGCTGTAGGGACGGGCTGCAGATATTGTTTCTATCTTTATTCTGCAAAAGAGGGCTATCAGAGCCATCTACAACCTCCGCAGACGCGAATTTATAAGGGATCTGTTTAACTTGCTAATTAAAGTGCTATTCAATTTATTTAAATTACCCAATGTTATTGGTCTGGTTTGTATCTGCACTTTTTTTAATGGCGTGTTGGACTCAAAAGAAACGATTTGACCGCTATGATCATAAGGGAGATAATTTACAATGGCTTTATCTAAATAGTAGCAGCACCAAAAACATTATCAATACATGTTGACGTAACCGTAGTTATTCGCGTTGGTTCCGAAAACACATTGAAAGATTGAACGATTTGAAGAGGCTTAATAATCTACTGCTATTTGAATTATTTTCAAAAATATTAATATTAAAGTCACCACAAATAATTACTGATTTATTACCAGTTGCCAATTTTACTAGAACATCTTCCATTACTGACTCAAATATAGAGTAGTTTTGATAATTTGGGGGCCTGTATGCACACACTATAAAATACCTATCTAGCTCAACACAGGACAATTCAATGCTATTTTCAACCGATAGTTCCACTATGTCTTTACAAGTCTTAGATTTTATACCATTTTTAATTAAGATTAGTGAACCTCCACGCAGCATTGATTTTCGGTTAACACACTGTAATGTATACGTTCTCATAATTAATTAGCATTTCATAATCTTTCAACCAGTGTTCAGTTATACAAATAATATCAAACATTGTTTTTTCTAAAAACAATTCAATTTCTAATTGTTTGGAAGAAAAACCTTGAATATTTTGATGAAACAATTTCAAGGAATTCTGCTTAGCGCCTTTTTTATAATTAACTAATTGAGTGCTAGAAGATACCTTGTTGATGGCGAGATTAACAACACTGTTAATGCTACCTTCTGTTGTCTTACTGACTAGTTTAAATTACTAAAGTTAGCTACATTAATATTAGTATCATTACTAATTTGTTTGGTGCTAATTAGAGCAGGCTTCGACATATAATACTTCTTATGTCGAGTGAGTTTATAATAAATAAATAAATTCATTTAATTCAGGTAAATAACACCCATTGCCAAACATAAATTAACAGAAATAGACCATAGCCCTATACTCACACATCCAATAATAAAACCTAAAACTAATCCCTCCCCGTTAATAAAAACTAATAGCCATGATATTTGACGTCTAAAACTAATATGCAGATACGCAGTATCTGCAGTTGGTGGCCAAAAATATAAGCTTGTCACTGTGGTGAGTAACTTATAACTGCAATGGTTATTTAGCATATGTATATTATGATTTTGCCTATTTGACAAGTGCTGAAAGTATGGAGAAGCACACAATATTATTTTCTGACAATTTATCTTCATGACTTCAGTGACATTGTCAGTGATGTCACGCTCTTCTTTGTTTAGCCAATCCAGAATCTCCCACCAAGTCAGCTACCTGAAGGCCTATTCCTCTACTAGTCGCAATCTTACCTCAGTGTTGAACAGTCAAACTTGACGGAAAGGTAGATAAACTAGAGCTATTTTTGACAGGTTGAGACTGACATTAGAATGCGAGCGTTCGTAAAAATATGGGAAGTGCCTTTTGGTGTTGGAGATCGTAACAAGGCCACGGTCTATTTAGAAGTAATCATCACGCGAATACGCGATCGTCAAGGTCATATGTAGCTTTTTGTTTGGAAAACCAGAAAGCGCCCTCTGTCGGTGCGACCACGCGTTCATCTTCACCGAACAAAAAGTTACATATGAACGCTACGATCGCGTATTCGTACGACGATCACGTATTCGCGCGACGGTCGCGTATTCGCGCAAAAATCGCTTTTAAATAGGACGTGGAGTCATACATGGCAAGTCAAGTGGTGGTCTAACTGTACTATATCGGGTGTAAAACGACTCTTTCCGAAACCGAAAGCGACATATTTTACCCATTATTTGGTTCGTTTTTTTCCACTAGACCATACCTGGGAATCCACTAGTTCTGGAGGTATTGAAAGCCATACTTGCATTTTTTTTTTTTACTTTTTTACGAAAACGAATTCCAAGTGTTATTATAATACTTTTTTCCAAGTAAACATTACCTGAATTTTCGATTTTTCTTAAATTAATTTCGTTCATAGCCGCGAGTATTCGATAAGTACCTACTCGTGCCTCGTAGAACGAAGGGGCGAGGCTTAACTCACACAACAGCACTGAGTCCGTTTGCCTGGGTTCGGGTTACATTGCGCGCAATAAAAATTGCAATTTTTAATCCCTAAAAATAAAAATCGGTTCCAAGCAATAATTTTTGCGCAAAGCTACTTAGTTAGATGTACAGTATGCGTAGTTGACGGCATTGTGATGTGTCTTTTTACACCCTGTATACGAGTAGTACATACTTATTCCATGTCTAAGTAAATTACAATGTCAAAAGTCTCACATTCATGTTTCAATCATTGGCGATACTATGTAATTAAACTATCACGGTACTATGTCACAACAGCCTATGTTGAAAACTAATTATTTCGGGAGTGTAGTTTTCCTTGTCATTAAACTTAGTGTATTTTAGATTAGCATCAAATGAATATTAATGCCTCTGATCTACATCACGTCACGGCTTGTTTATAAGCAGAACATATACTACTTTGAAACTTGGTCGAAGCGCAAGCTTGCAGGTTTTTAACTATGTTTCTTACTTGCCCAGGTTTCATTACAAAGTTTCAGTGTTTTAACTGACTAACAAATGATAATAATGTTAATTCTTTACTTTTATTATTTGTTTATTTAAACTTTATGCACAAGTAAAAAACAAAGCTTGAGGCATTTTTTACTAGTCAAACTTAGGATTATGCCGAGACAAAACATGGTAGGTGCAACATACGGGTTATATAGCTCGGAAGTAGCTATAAAATACAAGCATAATTAAATACTAATATATAGATAGATAGATAGATACATACATACATACATATACCAAAATAAACTTTGTCAGGAGGAATAACGACCGGTAGAGGAGAAAACGACTCCAGCAAATCACCGCTGGGATGTTTCGGCCAACTTCTGACGAATATGTTCACGTGCCTTCACTTTAAAAGATAACCGGCTGGTTGCCGTCCTGAAGCCCAGAGGGAGCGTATTCCAAAGAAAGACCGCCTGGACAAAGATAGAAGAATGAATGAAGCCAGAACTTTTCATGTTTTATGGAGATAAATTGTCTGTTGAATGGATTTTTTTGTTATTTGTGCTCTTTTCTAATTAGGTTATGGCAAATGCCTAAGATCAAAGATATAAATCAGTTACGGCTGTAAGATTAAGTATTCTATTGGCAACTGGTTGATTAAGGGCGAATTTTACCAATGAAACTGAACGAGTTCAGCACATCTAAACCGAGCTCAAGAGCTGTTAGTGTCAATATTCCAAAGAAAATAATGACACTGACAGCTCTTAAACGTGGTTTATGTGCTGATCGCGTTCAGTTTCATTGGTGAAATTGGCACAAAGGATCCAGCGGGTCTATTCTGTAAAATCTCACAGTGAAAGCTTACGTGAAGTGAGTCGTCAATAGTGTCAATCCGACCAGGCAGTCTAAATTAAACTTCCACGCAAGCTCCGCTCCATGCTCCCCGCCATTCCGTTATGTGCTAAACGCTAACACATCAGTAATAAAGTTGAATATCGCGTGCGCTCTTTGATCGTGTTCAATCACGAAACTAAATAGCGTACGTCTCAGTTCTTATTTCGTTTATAACTAAAGTAATAATTGATCTAGAGAAAAAATATCTGGTGGCTGGATAATAAAGTATATTTTCTTGCTGTGAATATTTATTTTAGACATAAAAGCCGAATAATTCTTGTTTGTTTTTATAATTATCCTTAAAAAAGACATAATTTTCAAATAAAAAATGTATCGAGCGAAAATATTACAATTACGTAACTGTCTTCTGCATGGAAAGAAAAAGATCCAACAAATCATATACTAAAGATTAATTTTGATCGTATGTGTGACTGTTTCAGAATATTCATGCTAATTAATATAAAAATAGGGAGCCTCCTCTTAAGTGGATTGACAGCTAACTTCATGATTGGCTCGTGTTTCTAGGTAGTAACAGATACAGTGAAACGTCATGCTCTGTATTGTTATCACGAAAGTCAGGATCGTCAGGATATCGTCAATAAACTCGAATGTAAATCTATGTGTGGAATGAAGATTCAAAATCTTCATAGGACTTTAGAACGAAGATACATGGTATTAAGTAAAATAATGCTAAAGAGCTAAAGCGCTGAAATCCTGTTTCTCGTTGTCTTCAAGAATACAGATGGAGCTTGTTTAATTAATTATTAGAGCAGCTAAGACAGTCTCCAGTCTCCAGACTTGTAACGTGCTGGTATCACTCCGTCTCCATAACATTAATTTGCTCTACGTTTAATGAATTCTCGAAGTTATAAAGACGTTTGTACAATGTGGTTTGTTAGTGTTTTCAGGGTTGCCCTAATTAAATTGAAGGTACTGTTGACACGTCGAAGTTTATAATCGAAGTTACATTCGGAATGGGTTGTTCTTCATGAATAATTCCGCACAGTCACTTTTGGAATCACGTAGTTGAGCTATTTGATATTTCGTAGCAATATCATAATAATCCTTTTCCTTAAGTTTGAAAAAATCCAACCACCACAGTATTTTTCATAAAATTCCGCTTCGTTAAATCCATTATCCCAGCAAACAAACTACAGTAATTCCTGGAAAGCCGACCAATCCGCAACTATAATGCACCGCACCAAACCAATTTTAATCACGTTTCGATCAGCCGTTGCAGGAGTTGTCCCAGTCCCGGGGCACAGGGGAACGGGTTGAGGGGGGAAAAGGGGAACAACCGGTGAACTGGGTCACTAAACCAGACCAGTACGGGACCTACAAATAATAATATTGGGCCGCGTATTTAAATCTGGAACTGATATTTTGAAAATACTTCTTCACATCCATAACGTTCTGATTTTTAATTTTGGTGGAAGTTTAAGTTTCGAGTGTTACGTAACGTTTTTTTTTAAAGGTTTGTGCAAGGTGTAATGACCTCTGAACTGGGTCACTGGACCAGCGCACGTTCCAACCTATTTATATATCAGGGCGTGTACTTTTGTGGTCTGTGGGTATCCCATTGTAAGTTGCTGATGAGTGTGGGTCTATCTGTTGATGTGTGGTTTTTTATTTTTAATTTGTGCTCTTGAAATTGTTGTTGTAAGGAAGTTTGCGAGTCCCACGGGTCTAGGGTGAGGACCCAGACCACGAGAGATACAGAAACCCGCAAGGCAGCATGTGGCGAGCTGTTGGGCAGTAGCGACCTCACGGTACCTAACTCTCGGGAAAAGTCTTGTTCCTCATCGTTGGCTTGCCTTTTTTGCCCGGCTGGAGTGAACACTGACGGGGACAGAGCTCCCACTTTATTCTTGCCTTGTATTTGGTATTGAGGATGCAATATTATCGAAACCAAATATAAATTTAGTAGCGTGTTCATAGGTCTCAAAATTGAATACGAGGTCAGAACTGCGTGTAATCCGAAAGATTTCCTGGTTGGAGCGGAATCAAATTAAATAATTTTATCTTTCCATTTCTCGAATTTTATACCCCCCGTGAGTAAAGTTTATGTTGAAAGGACTTTTACAGCTTCGCTCTACGAAATCGCTTTTAATTATCTACGTAAATTAAGAAAAAAAAGCATTTTTTTTTCATAGCCATTTAAAAATACAGCCTCTCCGCAAATTGAGTACCTAATACTTTCATGACATTATCATTATTGTTGAAGAAAATTATGGACAGTTGAATTAAAAGGTCGCTGTTATTTTAGTAATACGGGAAAGGTTGAAAAATATGCTATAAATAATGTAGTTTGCAGTAAGGATTCTATCAATTGAGTTGGAAAAGTTCAAAATACGTAACGGAAACATTTCTAAGGGAAATGCTTATTTTACAAACGAATTATTTTTTATTTATAAATATGTAGCTATATACACAAAGAGAATTAAGGCTTTATAGCCATTGTATATAGAGATGTCCAATTATTTTGAGCAATTTAAATTCGTAACATTCGTTCTGGTTTTCACTTTATCGCGAAACTTACTCTGACGTCACCACGGCTTCACGTCAGGATCAATTTCCGTGACGAGGGTCGTTACATCTATCGACATCCGATGGTATACTGTTTTATTAAAAATCCATCATAGCAAAACTGAAAGGTAAATACTGTGTAAACATTTAGTAGTCGAGTCTTTTTATTGTCTTGAAAAACTCGTCATTAACAGCAAATAGTAGTCTGCTGGCTTCTCTAATCGAGCGCCATGTAACTCCACCGCCACCCTGCGAAGATCGCCGCTTCACCTAGCCTGAGGCTTTCGTACCTTATATTTCCCGATTCGCGATTTCCACATAAGAAATTACGACTTAGGGTGAAGCCAAACGAACGTAATTTTGTGAGTCGTGAGTCGCAGAATTTCGGTCGCAGAAATTCTGCGGCATTCGGTTTCATAAAAAAGTCCTATTTGATTCACACGGCGACGCAAAATGATTTTTCTGCCGACTCACACGCATTATTCGGACCGAAATGACTTTGGGGGGGCGACGCGGGCCGAGCAAAGCGTCAGTCAGGTACAGATTGCGTGAGAGTCGACACGTATTTTTACTCACAAAATGCTGGACACAGAAAATGATAATTGAAATTGATTCCGAGAAATTGGTTCGATTGCATGACACTAATATCCGCTATAAACTTTGGATAGTAACTGAATAAAATGCGCTCGTCTGGCATCCCAACAGAATTTCTCCCGGGCATAAAATCTGCGACCGAAATTCTGCGACTCACGACTCACAAAATTACGCTCGTTTGGCCTCACCCTTATTCTCCGGCCGATGAGAGAATGCCTACAAAAGAAAAAATGTTTTACGAATTTAAACTTTATTAGTTCCTAATCGTGTCCGAAACGCATTCTTTTGGCGTGGCGATGGCGGCCGAAAAATAACTCAACGGTCATCGGTTCAAAGGCAGACATCGGACAGGCCATGCCCATTGTTTCAAAATAATGAAAAGACGTTATTGTTGTTATATCTGATCATAAATGGCCTAATCTTGGGGTACAAGTAACTGCCATTAAAGCCCGCACCAGTTATTTTTCATGGGGTATTAAAAGAGATAAAAAACTGATACATCCAATATAACGAAGGCAGTATTTCAGAATTGGATGGCAAAGTATTTTTCGACGAAGTAACTTTTTCGGTAACTGTAATTACGTGACTTCTCAGATCAAAGTAGCGCAAGATCGATACGAATCTAATTGTATCTAGAGATATACAATTAGGTTCGTACCGATCTTCAAAATGTATAACGTCATAAACTTCTAGTACAGAGGTACCAGAAGTTTATGACGAGTACAGTAGGGCAGAAATTGTGGTCGTGAAAATTGTGTTCGAACCTACCTAATTAAAAAAAAAGAAATGATGCCGGTTCTTAGCTAGGTTTGTCTGTAGTTCGATTTAATCTCCTCCGCCACTAAGTAGTCTGAACTGTTTTGTTTTATATCCTTTAGAGTGGACTGGATTATCTTTGCAATCTTTTATAATGGGTATTCGGTTGCCAGCAATGCTGCCGCTGTTACAAAGAATGGATGAATACGTTAGTTTAAATAGGCTTACCAATATATTTTGATTATGACCGAATGCCCAAAAGTCTGACAACCAGTCTTACCAAAGGGTATCGTATTACTCAGTAACTGGTTGTGGAGGTCAGATAGGCAGTCTGGTTAGACTGGAAGCTGACCCCAACATAGTAGGGAAAAGGCAGACTGGTTGCTTAAGACTGAAATTTGTCTTTGTTGGCATAAAAACATTATATACAGGTACACACATGGGGGGGGGTTACAGGTATGTATAATATGTACAAAGGAAGGCACGTATCTTCTATGGGTAATAAATAAACACTCTTGTAAGGTTCAAACAAGATATTTACATAATTTATAAGCTAACAGACTTAATAATAAATGTAGATTTATAACAAAGGGGCAAGGAATCATAGGGCATCAAAAAATATATCCACATCGCTGTCAATAAGAAAAGTGCCCAAAAGGATGGCAGCATTGCCACGTAAGGCTTATGTTCTAAATTTATCCGGGGGCATTGAATACCAACCACTTAAGTCATCAAGCTCTCATAAAAGAAAACATATGGACAGCTACTTACTTACTACGTCAATAGCCTGATAATAGACAGTCAGCCACACCTGTTGGCTGTTACTTACCATATAAGCATATATCTAAGCAATTTATTACGGGGTTTGACATTCCATTATCTACGCTCCCTTCTCACAGAACATTATGTATATTTTGTTACTATTCCTATAAATACATAGGTACTCTGTTCTAAGAAGGACAGTTGTTAGGTCGTTATTTGCAGTGGTGGGTTACACCAATGGAAACAATGGAAATCATGCATACTACTTTTAACTGCGTTTTTAGGGTTCCGTCAACAAGGAATCCTTATAGTTTCGCCATGTCCGTCTGTCTGTCTGTCTGTCCGCGGCTTAGCTCAGAGATTCTTAGTACTAGAAAGCTGTAATTTGGTATGGGTACACAAATTAAACACGCCGAAAAAGTGGTAAAATAAAATCTAAAAATAAAAATATTGTAGGTTACCCTTGCACGTAAAGTGGAGATGATTTTTTTTATTTCATCTGATGTTTTTATTTTTTAGTCCGCTTTTCTCGTTTATCCCATGGTGTGGAATATCGTTGGATAGGCCGTTCAAAATTATTGCGGCCTGAGAAAACCATTTTTCGATTCAGAGATCCGATTGCTTAATATTAAGCTTTAAAGTGCTAATTATAGTGTCTACCATACTGTCTATAGTCCCCCCCCCCCCTGCCAGCTAATTCGGTGCGGGTTGTTCAAAATTTAATATTCGTTATGTAGTAGCATTTCATAGAAAAAGCTCAGAAGGCAACCTTTGTATGAAAAATTGGTAAAACAAGTTTTGTAACACCCTTGTTCCCGTGAGCTTGTTACAAGGGTCACTCCACCAACTGATCAAAGAAAATTGTGTCAAATCAAATGAATTTTCAAATATTCTTACAAATTGTTATTTATGATACAGTGCGGTAAGTTGGTTTTTACAAACGAGTAGACGAATGTAAGCCCGAGCCGAAGTCGAGGGCTTACCATAGTCACGAGTTTGTAAATACCAATTTCCGCACGGGTGTCATGCGTTTTTCAACACATTTGCGAGAAGATAGTAGAATAGGTAACGAAAGAAGCCATCAAAACATTTTCAGAGAAAGATTGAATATTTTTTCGAGTCTTCCATAATATAAAATTATTGTAAATCATTAATCGCTCTCACGATTTTGGCTGCAAGAGAAAATGGAGGTGGAGTAGATTCTATATTAATATCGGATTCCTCGCTTGAACTCATATTATTATTTTGTTTATAAATATCAGTCGGAAAGTCGCAACAATCTTTGACGTTTCCAATACGAAAATGGCGCGAATTTGCAAATGGCGCTACGTGCGCGTGGAGAAAATGAGTACTACATCTTTCGTCTCATTTTCTCTTTAATAATAAAGAGAAACAAAAAGGAAAAGCGCTTCCAAGGAGGTTCGATAATTCAGGTTATTTATTCTCGTAATGTGACATTCCTTGGTGGAATTATTATATATTTTATATGGAAATTTAAAAAAAACCGTAAAGGATACGCACGGCACTATACAACGGAGTATGTGGTAAAACATGCACTTAGGTGAGAGTACCTATTTTACCGCACATTCCGTTGTATGGTGCGTAATTTTTAATTTGCGAACAATGTATATAGGCTTCGTAAATGCATTTTTTGAGCAAATGTGTTGAAAATATTATTACGTTATTTTGAATGGCATTGAATCTTCTGACTCTTGACTTGACTTGTGGTGGAAAACAATCCATCAGCATCATTCATCAACTAATTTCTGAACATCAAAATATGTCATTTATTCAAACTAGGCTGAGAATCAGCACTTTTCGAATGTCAAAATTACATAAGACAGTCCCCTAAAACGCCCGCCCTTCACCACTTCCTAGTGCTTTAGCTGGGAAGAAGAAGTGGCGCAACAAAATCCCCAGCAGCACAGCTGTGTGTTTAGTTAGAAAAACTTGAATCTATACAATAATAAGCAAAATAATTTACATTAAATTAAATCATTTGCCTTAAGTCAGCTAGCACACGCCACTATACCAATAAAATGCATTCTTTATTAATTTACATTCATAATCTCACGCCTTCTTTCCATAGGGCAGGCAGAAACTACAGAACTCCACCTGCTACGATACCTTACATACTTTACTAATTTACTTGAAGATAATTATGCCTGACTTCTAGAAACTATAATTTACTTAGTCTTAGTTAGTGACCAAGTAATCAACTAATGGCGCAGTAGTCAAAGTTTGAGAAGTCGTACAGAAGTCATTCGTACCAAATCTGTAGTTAAATTCGAGAAAAATTTTAAATTGATAATTGAGTCTGCAAAATCCATCAAAAGTTTGTGATTGATTCTTATTTTTAACAAGATAACTTAGAAAAATCTTTCGAACACTGTTAGGGTAGAGGATTTATTGAAAAAAAAAAATATGGATTTGGCCTTCAGTCGAGAAACATCTCAAGCTTTTAATTAAAACTTTTAATTTCATCGTGTGAATAGATTTTCTGGAGTTACTGGACATGCAAATGATTTATTTAATTAGAGGGAAAATCATTTCAGATACCTTCTTTCCAAAATCATATTGTCATCCTCAAAAATATGACTTCCAACAGTCTCTATTTTGCCTACGAACAAACAACCGCAAAGGCAAAGTGTACACTCACCGTATACATACAGTTTCTATAGCAATAGCTACGTTTGCGGTAAGCCACATGAAGACATTTCAGGACAGTTATATAGGTACTATAAATAGCTGCGTCAGCTTCGAACATGGCTGCAAATTCGCAACAGTGTGCTTCTAGCTTTATTTTCTATAATAGATTCTGGCTGTAAATAATTGTTCGAAATTTGTTTTTTTATTTTTTTAACTAAAGGGGTTTTTATCCATACGGATATGCCACCCCATCGTATATATCAACTATTTAACTTTAATTAAATTAACTACAACGATACAATTTATACTGTAACTGAAATTGAATCACTGACTAGGCATCTTTTCACTAGACCACACAACCTCTTTGCAATTGCCGATCTAGGGTTTGGCAAAATGTTTTGAATTAGCCCAACGTACATCACATAGAACTGTAAGTTAGAAATGAAATAACATTATTTTATTCTGTTAATAGGATATTGGAATCACTTTTATACGTTATGTTTTAAAAAGTATAACACGCTTGATGAAATCGAAATTTTCTATCTGATTACCCCTGAGACGAAATGTCGAAACAAACTCAGGGGCAAAGTCTCTTTTAAAGTTCAGACACTAAATATCAAAAATATCGTATAACAAAATGCAGGGTACCATCCGGATTGGCCAGTTTGTCAAACTGTCCCAATAGACGGCACGCATGCTTCAACCGTCGTGACCTCAACGTTATCTTATAGAGCTAAACTACCTCTGAATAATTGGATATTAACACCAGGTAACTATTCCACTGAGCATAACTCAGCTTACATTATTAACCAAGGTATAAGTTTGTCTACTTAACAATTAATGTGAATCGATAACCCTTTATTACCACAATACCGTTACTTTGTAGGAACTTATAACCCTTATAAGTTTTCTGTCTTCGACCCTCGCCAGATTTTCCCTTCCCTACTTATTTTATTGGTATCTTTGAACGTATTGTTTTCCCCGGTTTCTATTACCAAGGTATCATGTATTTCCTCGTCAATGTTTGAGGTAATATGAAACGATGAGGATAAAGGATGATGATAAAATGTACAGGGGGCCTAAAATGGACGCTTTGGCAGAATCACAATATGATCTGCGTACAATTCCTATCCCGCAAATCGTCTGTTTGACAGTTTTGTATGGAGTTTCGTAAAATGGTTCACAAATTATGAATTGCTATATTGAAGTCTAATGTCAAATAGCAGCTGTCAAACAGATGAATGGTGGGATGTATGAATTGTACGCAGATCATATTATGATTCTGCCAAAGCGTCAATTTTAGGCCACAGCAAGCAATAAAATTCTCACGTATAATTCGGGTTTTTTAATGTCACGTGGAATTATGTTGTTTGGAGTGAAGAGAATATACTTATATAAGTAATTTGAAACAGGGACGTATAAAAAAAGTCTTTGAAATAACGATATTTATAGAAATATTACTTTTTGTTCTTCTAAAAAGTTATTCAAATCAAAGGTACAGAATGTCAAGTTATTTTTGTACATTCTTTGGAGCATAATGTTTTTGAATATTGGAATAGAGCTGTTCAGTAATGGGGCTCTATAAGTCAAGTCTTTTGCACATACCTACTTCAGGTTTCGACGGTCTCTCATCAATGAGGTTACAGTGAAAACCATCATCAAATGCATAGATTTTTTCCAACTATGATGGGGTCGGCTTCCAGTCGAATCGGATGCAGCTGAATACCAGTATTTTACATGGAGCGACTGCCTATCTGACCTGCACAACCCAGTTACTAGGTAATACGATACTGATTGTCAGACTTTCGGGCTTCTGACAACCCGTAACGACTGTCAAATCTCCACCAATGAAAGCCGGGACCAACGGCTTAACTTTTTTTCCGAGGCACGGAGGAGTCTTGGTATGTAAAGATGGTCACCCATTCACGGACCATCCGCGTCAAGCGTAGCTTAACCTGATCGATCGTCCCGTACGGCTGTTATTACTTAGCCACAAGCCCCTCGTTACAGTGTAAGCCATTGTCTTTTAAAACATCCCTAAACATTTCTAAGACACCATTTTCTTTTTGTCAACAGATCGCGATGGCGGCTACTTGGTTCATGACATTCGTGTTACTCCTCGTGAGTACGGCTCACGTGTTTGCAGCCCCAGCACACACAGGTAACTATTTAACTTACAGTTTTAAAAGGACCGAACACTTCACGGAATTCATAAGGACGTTTGAAGCTCTGTCTCGAATGTAAGGTCAATATCTTGAAAGTTTTATACGAATAATATCGGAACACTTTCTAGGAGGAGGATTTTAAAAATGTACGTATGGAACGTACATTTTTAAAATCCTCCTCCTAGAGGACTTGGGTTAAACTATAATCTAACTGCTATTAACTAATGTCCTCAATACAATCCTCCACTGTAAAAAAAATTGTGCAAAAAGTGCATACATTTTTGCCATATTTTTTACAGTTAGTTTGAGTGAAAAAGTTAAATATAATAGGTAACTATAGGAGACTCACTATGTAAATTCATAAGCTCGGGATCTCCTACCTGATGATCGGTTTAAGTAAATGAATTTGTACCATAATTGTTTAAAATATTATCCCATCAGAAAGGCAGGAACTTCGTTTCGCATTACTTCCCAATTCGAAAATGCTAATTTAAATTACTACGAAATGCTTACATTTGGGAGACTGCAAACGTTTAAAAGGATAATCAGCAAGAAATGCAAAAGTTAATTAAATATATCAAGACTTGAGCCTTGTTTTTGAGATAATGTTGAATTGTGAGATAAATGTTATTGTTGTTCTGCGAAATTCAAACGAATGCAAAGTCGTTTACTGCGTAGCCATTTGTGTATATTGAAAGTTAAAAAACAAGTATTTATAATTTATCAGACCTTATTCATAATATTCCATATTTTTCCGCACCTCGAAATCAAAAAAGCGGACCCCCCGGACGGGTCCTTATAGGATCACTTGTGTGTCTCTCTGTCTGTCCGTCTGTCACAGCCAATTTGCTCCGAATCTACTAGATCGATAAGTTGAAACTTTGTACACATACGAATTTCTGTGACCCAAACACGGACGTGTAACCTAAACCAATGAATTTTGAATATGACAAAAACATTTTTTTTTATTTTCTGATTTGCCCCCCAAATGTGACTCCACTTTTGGGTGGCAAATTAGAAAATAAAGAAAAATGTTTTGCAAAGGGTATCGTGTGACATATCAAATGAAAGGGCTTGTTGTAAGAATTATAAGAATATTTTTTTTTTATAATATAGGAAATACATTTAAAGTTATTTAAGAAAATTGATGAAAATTGACCATCTGAACCTAAATTTTGAAAAAAGTACAGAAAATAGTTCTTTACTTATAGATTACAGGAAAACCTATAAGATATATGTGGTCTTAAAATAACATGGTAAATCACTGAATATACAAACTTACATTTGCAGTTGGAATGTTTTTCAACTACAATATTATGTTTGTTCTTGGGATAAGTTCATCTCAACCACGGAACCCTTCATTGTGTGCATGGCACATGGCTGGTTTTTTCATATTATAATATATATATTTATTTCAGTAAAAATTGTTATGAAAACCAATGCCTCAAGTCCTCAACAGATTAATATTAGATTAAATTACTTTGCAGAAACGGACATTATTTTCACATTAATGTCTTTCGATGGTATTTTTTTACTTAAGTACTTATATCGTTGAATTTCTATTTCATACTGTAAAACGCATATTTCGAATATACTTATATTTAATACCCGTAGTTGATATTCACATAATCGGAAGCAACACATGTAAGTCAATAAAACACTATTAAAAGAGTGACCGCTGCTGCATAATTTGTGACATAATATCTTTAGCAACTCTTACGAGAGGAGAATGGCGATCAATTAATATCTTCATAAGATGGTATATCTATAAAAGGTATCCTTATATGACCTACGCAGTTTCTAAACACAACCCAAAAACAAAGTGCTCTCCAACATCGAAACTTTTCCAGTCCTATGTAAATAAGTTCTGGTAATCTCAACCTAGCCCCTCACAAACGGTTAGTGAAATTCGGGACTTACAAACTTTACAATTGTAGTTTTAGAAAACGGATGTGGGAACCACTAAAATAATATCGGAGTTAAAGGTGCATAGTGGTTTGCTGAACACAAAAAGCTATATTTGGGATGGCTGAAAAAGTGAAAACGGGAAAACCGAGATAGTGGGGGTAGTTAGTAGTACTTAGTTAATTTTTAATAGAATGGGAGTTTCTGGCAAAACTTGGTATTTTTTTTGGTTTGAATAACAAAATAACTGTGGACATTCGAGTGAATATATAAGTTTCGATATGTCAACCACATTATCCATACGCAGCGTACTGAATTATGGTATTTGACAGCCAATCTCTTCGTATAATGGAAACTCGGTTCAATTCAAATAACATTTATGATTCATACTAGAATTTTCGTACATAAGTATTAATAATGTGTCAGTTAAATGTAAAATTTGCGTATTGGTTTCATTCCATTAAAAGAGAATAAATAACTGTTGACGTGTTGTTCAATAATATTAATATCACGAATATTTATCAGAAAACTGCGGTCCTGAACGTAACTGTCAATGTATATTTTCACTGAATAATATTATTAACTTCAAGATATTAATAAAATACAATATAGATACATTTTCTCAAAAGGGACCAGTATTTTATAATAATTAAGTAAAATAAACGTACCGTAGTACCGTGTGGTGCCGGACGTAAAAAATAGCACCATCCTATTTCTTCCCGTGGGTGTCGTAAAAAGCAACTAAGGGACTTACTAGAGAATGGTTAGCAGCGTTCTCTATGCATTTTAACACCATACTGCGATCGTAAACCCGCCTGCCAAGCGTGGCGATTATGGCAACCCCTTTGGGGGAGGTCTATGTCCAGCAGTAGACGTCTTTCGGCTGAAATGATGATGATGAAGTAAAATACTAAAAACTAGGACCCATTTTTATTTAATACTAACTTCTGCCCGCAACTCCGCGAGTACGCGTGATATTTCTTGTTTTGAAATAAAATATATCCTATGACACTTTGCAATACGTTGACACAAGGTACCCCGAAGTGTTATTCGTAGGGGGGTGCGCGTCCCACAGCTACTCCATACAGACAGCAGGACTAAAGCTGGGGAACGTGCCCCTCTTCGACGACTTGTTGATTCTTACAACACGCATTTTAATGAACTGGATATATTTTGTTTATCTAAGCAATCATTTAGGAAAATGGCTCTGGATATTTTGTTTAGCGAGTATTTTAGTTAAATTAAGCTAAGCTAAGTAATTAAGTAGTGTGGAAGCGACTATTGTTTTATTTTTCTTTTTTACACTTGTCTTTAGCAATTTCAACCTTTAGTAAATCTGGACAATGGTGTGGGTTACATGTTTGTTGTATCTTAGTTTAAGTATTTCTTTGTATTTTAAGCATGTAACTGTTTTTTGTCCCTAATAAAAAAATAAAAAAAATACTGTAGTTTCCAATTAGTGAAATAATTTTCAGAATGGATCAGTAGTTCCAAAGATTACCGCCTACATACAAACTTCCTCCTTCCCTCTTTCTAATATTAGTATGGAATTAAGCTTTTGATTAAAAATATTTCTTACTAGCTTCTGCCCGCGACTTTGTCCGTGTGAAATTTCTTGTTCCCCGACCCACTGCATCGCATTGCGTCGCCCGCCCGCGCTATTACTTCGTTACTTCGTTTTCACGTAACGTTCTTTCTGACTTTTTACTCGGCTCCTTAGTTGTAGCGTGATGTTAACTAGCCTGTAACCTTCCTCGAGAATTGGGCTATCAAATGCAAAAAGAGTTTTTGAAATCCGACTGGAAGTTCTAGAGATTACTCCCTACATACAAACTTACAAACAAACAAAGACCTCTTTATGATGTTACTAGCTGCGCCCCGCGGTTTGACCCGCGTAAGTCTCGATCCCGTCGGAATATCGGGATAATTATAAAGTATCCTATGTCCTGTTTCAGGTCATGGTCTACCCATGCGTGTGCCAAATTTCATTGAAATCCGTTCAGCCGTTTTAGCGTGAAAGCTTAACAAAGAAACGAACTCACTGTCGCATTTATAATATTAGTTAAGATCTACTCTTGGAAACAAAATGATTCCGATTTAGTTCCGTGCTCGGTGAACTATGGTTTATCAAATTTGGTCCAGCCGTTTGACCGTGAAGAAGTAACAAACACACACTTACAAACTTTCGCCTTATAATATTAGTGTGATTATTAGTATAGATTTTCGGGTAACAAAGGCAATTTCCGTTGTCTATCTCTTCCTGAAATCTTGACAACCGTTTTATGAGACCAACTTGACAATTTTATGCCTATGACCATGTGGAAAATGCATGACATACTACATGTGGATAGTGTGAAGTCCGACTCCGGACTTTGGCATAGGATTATGATTAGGATACTAACATTAGATTTAGGTTTTCTTTACTAACAATGTACGGATCTCTGTAGTCTGATAATAAAGGGTTATTAATAATAATAACATAAATACAAAATCAAAACACTATCAAATTGAGGGCCCCTTTAAAATTCGATTTATGATTTACAAAAATAACCTTTTATCGGTGGATTGTGTTGCTACCTGGAAATCCATTCTCAATCCCATAGGATTATTTTTACGTAACCATGGTGACGTATCTACTTAGCCTCTGTTTTTGACATTGACTCTTTTACAGGGTTGACATAATTATACATGCTTTGTTGATAAGCATACATAACCTATGGACATGACAGGCTAATCTCGACTTATATTTTTTTCATGGTTAATTTGTGTCGATCGTTTTTTGTTTCATTACATTGGAGTGACAAGGGTTGACTATTGCGTACATCGTAATACGGTAAAATGATTTATTTGCTGAATTGACACACTACGTCAATTTGCCGTGTTATAACCATTTCATACAACTGTCAAAGAATTAGAGCTGTGATTTTAATATACAGACGAAATTGGTAGTCAGTTTGATAAACCACCTTGACTTCACATGTAGGTGATTATCAGGTGTGTATTCTAGAGCAATGCTTAAGCAAAGATCCTATTTATACGGGCAAGCTTCATACAAACACCTACTCTCATCTAGTTTTTGATCGCGATTCATACTTGCATCGTTCCAGAATACAGGTCTTACGCAGTAAGTAAAGTTCCCTCTATATATTTATATCAAAATATAGACTCCAGGTACGAGATACTTATAAAGCCTTCATTAGCTTTATTGATAAATGAGATCGGTTATCTACCCGTGGGTTACCACGCTTTTATGTCAACCAGGTACTTTAAAGCAATTAATAAAAGTTTAATTAGGGTATTAAAATGTGCGCTTTTATAATTTGAATGTGACGATATTATCGGGGAAGTCCATGTCCACGTCTATAAATTGTATGAAAATACGTGCACGTTATAACGTTATTGTGTAAAAGCGTATTCATATAACGACGCAGAATAGCCTTTACCAGAAGTGATCATCGTATTAGTGGTTCAGCAGCTTCAATATCATCAGGATTGTGCCGGATTATAGCACTTCGTCGTAGACGTGGTACGACAGCGGCTCCCCTGACTATATAATATATAAAAAAGTCCTCTGTGCCCTCTGTGTCCTCTGTCCCAAGTACATATATGTTCTGTGTCGGTGCCTGACATCATCTTCTGTCATCAAAAGACAGCCGCCACGAAACCATCGATGCGACGCTCTGCTAGAGTGACTGTCAGCAGCCAGTGTCACTCTTATCCGACCTTTTCGGTGATTCCAGTAACTTCGTAACAAAACTAAACGGCGCCACTTGCTCGTCTCATATATTTCCATACATTTTACTTCCCTGTGGTATCGTGAAGCCGTATATGGACGTGGACGTTCACGGTAATATCGTCACGTTAGAAATTATAAAAGCGCAAATTGCATAGAGCATGTGGGTGTAGTGAGTAGGGATACTTATGAAAATGCTCTTTTGCCAATATTTTCTCGAAGCTGCTTCTTCTTATGAGCAATAAAGGTAGAGAACTGCTTTATTGTAATATTAAAAGTACATGTACGTGTTCTAAGGAAAATCTTGTAGTTAGGTAATAACTGAATTTCACTTTACATTGTAGTAACAAAAATATTTTAATAAGATCAGTTCTAAGTTCTACAGTTATCAGACAATGTCCAACTTGAAAGTGTCAAAAAGCTTACTTCAAGATTATCTCGCTTGTCTAAGTATACTTTCAACCTAGCATGATCACATTGTCTGATTGCCACTTCTTATTCACTTAAGCAAAAATAATATTAGTCAGTTGTCACTAAATGATAACGACAAAAGACGTTTGCTTTAGTTTTCTGTGGTTTCTTAATTTAAAAATAACTCAAACAAAAAGCATTTATTTCTAATGAACCATTTACAGGCACTTTTGAACTGTCAAGGAATCGGTCAATTTTGACGGCACGGTTGGCGCAGTGGTTAAGCGATAGACTGCTGCGCTGCATGTCACGGGTTCGATTCCCGCACGGAACAAATATTTGTATGACCTACAAATAGGGAGGGGGGGGAAGGGGTTCCGGGTCTGGTTGTTTGTGTATGTGAGTTTAAATGTTTGTAAACGCACCCACGATACAGGAGAAATCCCTAGTGTGGTTAAACAAAAAAATAGTCAGAAAGTTAAAGCTAGTTGCCCGTTCCAAAACGTAATCTCTAAGAAAAATCTGATCCTTCGAAGGAAAATCTGAATTTGAATAATCTAATTTTTAAACAATACGAATCCTAGATGACATGCATACGCTATGTCTTAGATGAAAACTAGAAGCACTATTCATTATAAAATACCTCCGTATGCATGTACATACCCATACATTAGCAGATTGTTAGTAACCTTGGCAAAGCCCGAGCTGTTTAATTAAGGCATCAATGGATTACCACGTCAATGGCGCTGACGTAAGTAGTAAGGTATGCAAATTTAAGGACGACGGTATACGGATTGATTTCAACCGCTCGATAGCTTAGTGTTCTAATCTGCATTGTTTGCAAACTTCTTGATTTCAGTTACGCTATAAGTCCTGTTACATAGACATTTGATGACGTGGTACAGCTGTATTTTAGTCACGAACTCGTCTTCAGCAACGCGTTATGCATAATAAATGCAAGGTTTAGTTAGAGAGCTATTTTTACAGCTGCAAATGTCAATGAGATAAGACAACCTACTGTCTCGTCTTATTACTAACGGAAATAAAGTAGCCTTTATTGACGTTAGCGGGTTAAGGTCATTGACAAGGTTATAAAGAGGGTTTTAAGCGCTCTCACTTAGGCAAATTGTAACTTGAATATTTGTTTACTATCTAGAATGGGATTAGAGAGTAATATATTAATAAAATAAAGAGATAATGTAATTAGCCTGTTAAATTTTGGTATCTAGGGATCGTAATTAATTGTGATGCGGCAGAAATAGGAGACGGGCTCTGGTAAATGTCATGAAGGATGTCTTTTATTCCAAAAATATACTGAATGACTGATGTTGAATATACTGACTTTCGTTTAAAAGCTATTCAGAGCTTGTTACCTTTATTTTTAAGAATAAGATGACGGACTAGTTATCTATTTAGTTCTAGTTCTAAAAACAGATATTCGCTTATTGCTAATACTAAAAAAAAATATTCTACGTTATTTCCTATTTGAGGTATAATGAGTTAAGTACTCCATTTATTATTGCATTACAAAAATAATGACAGTATTTTTTTTAAATGTAAATGTAAATGGTAATATTACATTGCTTTGTATGTATCGTGAAATAAATCATCATATGCCTAGCCTCTTCCCAACTATGTTGGGGTCGGCTTCCAGTCTAACCGGATGCAGCTGAATACCAGTATTTTACATGGAGCGACTGCCTATCTGACCTCCACAACCCAGTTACTGGGTAACACGATATCCCTTGGAAAGACTGGTTGTCAGACTTTTGGGCTTCTGACGACCCGTAACAACTGTCAAAGATCTTCAAATGACAGCCGGGACCAACGGCTTAACGTGAAATAAATAACAGAGTTTATTATAAGTTTAGAAGGAAAGGGTGACTACCGTTATTTTTCTATAATATTGAGTATAGGTTGTTCTGTTTAGAGCTAATTCTGTTTTGTTACGCACGAGTTATGGCCTTTCTACTAATAATAACAACAACAGAACATCTAGGACAGTGTGTTAACAACCAGTTCACGAACTGCTCCATTACATTTACGGGTTAATTTTACGACTGTTTTTATTTTCTGCGGTTGCGTAGTGGATTTGTTTAGTTTTAAGCGTGTCTGTTCGACATAGTGGTGTGGGAATTGAAAAGACAACGAAACAAGATGGGTTTATTCAAATTGGTGGAGGTGGTTTGAACTGGCACCGTTCGTCAATTAGATGACTAATAATACTTGAAGTGTGATTTGCTATAAATCTGTAAGTTTCTCGGACGCTGTAAAGAATTTTATCTGGATAAGAAACAAATACGATAAATGTAAAACATATTCTTCCACAATAGTAATAAGCAATAGAAATATCAATATAACATGTTGGTGTACTATAATAACACCTCTACCCAATCCTTCGGGGAAACATGATTTTTTGTTATTCTTCCACTAACTGCCTCAAACCACGAACTCTTGTTTTTATGCCGAAAAGTTGTAAACAAGTGTTGGCAATCGTTGGGAAAAACAGAATGGTTTCTTTGCAAAGCTAGTTATATAAAAAAACAATTTTAGAATTTGTTGAGAAGTAAAAACAACGTTGGCACGTCTTAAAGAAAAAGATTACGTAATTTACACTATTTTATATCAAAATAATTCTTTTTTTTTGCGCTCTTTTAATCAACACTTTTACAAAAGCCTGTTCTAAGTTCCGTGTATCGTGTTCCGTTTTGAATTTATTTTAATTCAGGGCTTTTCAGTCTCCATAGCTTCTTCATCGCTCGACATAGGCCTCCATCCATACATTAATAATATAGATTGACATATTACTTAGGTAACACCCAAGTAATATTGAATCTATTCATTAAATAATTCGACATGTATGTCCCTTATCTTATATCTGTTCATTAATTAAACACATATAGCCTTGATCCTGACTTACAAGATATTACCTAACTCGTGTTCTTCGGGTTTAATAACAGAGTCTGTGTCTGTTTTGTTAGTTCTAGTACCTAAGGTATAGGTGTATCAGACAGATATTATACCAAACATTACACGGAGCACTAATATTAAACCTACCTACTGTAATATTCACCTGCCTAGATTTTACACAATCATACTTCCATAAATTCACACGCTCCCACGATACAGGAAAAATCCCAGTGTGGGGCAGCATTTAAAAAAAAACACCTTTTTTTTCCATTGGGGTAGGCAGAAACTACGGAACGCCAACCGCTACGATCCTTACACACAACCCTCCTCTCTGTGAGAGGGAGTGGGCCGTAATCCACCACGTGGCCCCAGTGCGGGTTGGTGGATGTCACGTCTTCGAATTTTTGGTTCTAGGACATGCCGGTTTCCTCACGATGTTTTCCTTCACCGTTTTGAGAGCAGTGGTGGTGAAATAATTTACACAAAGTAAAGCGATCCTTACATAATTACTAGTTTTTAGGGTTCCGTAGTCAACAAGGAACCCTTATACCTATGTCCGTCTGTCTGTCTGTCTATCCGTCCGTCCATCTGTCCCCGGCTTAGCACAGATACGCTTGGTACTAGAAAGCTGTAATTTGGCATGGGTGTACATATTATTCACGCCAAGAAAGTCGCAAAATAAAACCATGAAAACCAATGTTTTTAAGGGTACCTCCCTTGCACGTAAAATGGGGATGATATTACTTTTTCGCGCCTATTCCATGGTGTGGGGTATCGTTGGATAGGCCGTTTAAAAATATTGTGGGTTTTTAGAAATCATTTTTCAATTCACGTTTGCGTAATATTAAGCTTTAAAGTGCTATTTTTTGTTACAGTCAAGCGTCCCTCCTGCCAGCTAAATGGTTGGTTTTGGATATGTGAAAAAATGTATGGCAATAGTATATATAACGAAATAAAAAGGAAAACTATCGCAGCTAAGTAGGCTTCACAAGTTAACCAGTAATAGTCGACCAACTTAAATTTGCAGTTGGAGATTTGTCCGTAACGTTTATCGATGTATGGGAGAGCATGTTTCTAAACTACAATGTTAAGTTTGTTTTTGGGATAAATTCATCCCAACTACGGAACCCTTCATTGTGCGTGGTCCGACACGCACTTGGCCGGTTTTTTAATCGATAAAATAATGCAATGAAGTAAAATAATTCAAGAAAAATATTCAACACGTCGCCTGCAGAATAATGTTTACTAGAAAACACAGATTTTAAATATATTGTTTGTACCTATATTCAAAGCAGATATTAGATATATATTCAAAGCAGATATCCTATATTCAAATATAGAATTGATGGTACCTACTCTGTTTACAGGAGTTTGAAATATATTACACTTAGTTCTGTACAAAGAACGCATTTCCACGTAAAGTGTCTCATAGAATACTGAAACTTTCAGGCCCCTTGAGGCGAGACCTGGTTTCATTTTGCTTAATGACTAGCTACTAGTTTAAGTTTTACCTTCTTATTGGTCCATGCCTACATCCTTTAAGGAGAAGCACTTTTCCAAATTTCATATTTGGACTACACGCTGTCCATCATTTGGGCAATCAATCCGTTTATTAAGTCACATAAAAGTTGCTCTTCCGCGTTCTTCGATGACCCGTCAAAGCGCGCCGTGCAGTTCGCGAAGTTGCCCGATCGTTGCGCGGTATCACTCGTATCGGGTATTTGTGGTGATGAGGTGCATGGTTTAATTTGAATAAACATTAAGAAAAATAGACAAGGTACAGGATGGGCAGTAGCAATTTTCTGATGCACTGCATAATTATTATAATACTGTTTGTAAAGTGTGGCTTATATTTCAGTACTTTGTTTTTCAATTAAGCTTTCTAGTAGCAATGTGAAGTAACAGAACAAAAAAAAACGAAAACAAAATGTAAGAAATATTACATGAATAACAACTTATATCTAATTAATTTATAAAAATAACAAAATTATATCCTATATAAACTAAAACTATTAATAAACTAAAATATGGCGTCAAACAATTCCTCAGCATCGCTGTCGACTGGTAAAGTACCCTGGACTGACTGACTGGCGGCATTGCCACGTTGTATGGCAATACTTAGTACTTAATATAATAAGTAATACTTACAAATCCAAAAAAAAAAAAAAATTGATTTGATTTAATTAACATCCACAGCAGAAGTTATTTGATCATTTCCCAACCAAAAAAAGGAAGAACATTACAGGTTGGTTTATCTTGTTCCATTAGCAAGGTCATTTTATGAAGCTATTATTATTATTACATTTTATTAAGGAAAAAAATCCAGTTAGATGTTTAGACAAGCCGACAGTTCAATTCATTCATCCAGTGATCGGTAGCAGTCAACTGATCCCTCGGCCTTGGTAAAAGAGTCTTTTTTTTTTGTAGTGTCATTCACACTGCTGGCTTGAAATTGGAAATGGCGCCTGATACACGGCGACGGCCTTACTTTCTGCCTAAATGTGAAACGTAAATTCCTTATCGAGCTGAGGGAGTAGGTACGCTGATGTTTTTGTTTTATCCGAAATTGCATATATTATCCTTTAAAACGACGGTGATGAAAAATGTGACACAATACCTATTTTGCAAAGTTAAGTGAGTTTATTATACACTAGCTGCGCCCCGCGGTTTCACCCGCGTAAGTCTCGATCCCGTAGGAATATTGGGATAAAAAGTAGCCTATATGTTAATCCAGGGTGTCAGCTACCTCCATACAAAATTTTATCAAAATTGGTCCAGCCGTTTGAGCGTGAAGAAATAACAAACACACACACACACTCTCACAAACTTTCGCCTTTATAATATTAGTGTGATTACGGTACGTTAAGAAAGTATGGTATTAGCATTACCGGGACTTAAATGTTGGTCCTCTGAAAGTCAAACTTATTCAAGAAATCCAAATATCAACACGTTTTATGAATAAATTGATAATCACTATTACGGGTCACGTTCACTTTAATCCTAACGACCAACAAAACTTTCCACTTTAAATTATTAGTATCGCATTATAATTAATGGACAGGCACAACTTTCCATTATAGTCAGTATGCTTTTATGCGAAACAGCATCCATTTGTTTACTATTTTTATATTCAAACTCTCGGCTTCGAAACCCTACTTTGCTACGCCGCCCGTAGCAACGCTACGGATTTTCGTAGAATATTCGCGTATAATTCTTTGCTTTGTTCGGGTCATTTGTAGGCGCTCGATACAAAAGCTCCGCGGTATATTTCTTGAAAGAATACTGAGAAAAATGTGAGGACTAATTTTAATATGCAATAATGTTTCTTTTTGAACTTAGATGATTTTTTCTACTTATTTATCTACACGTTCGCTAGGAAATACATTAATTTTATATTACGATTTTGTTTAAAGAAATCACCATGTTATAAGGTGTCATTTCATTTTCAGTCATCATACTTATAAAACAAGAAGCTCAGCAGTTGGGGATTATTTTAGGAAAACTTTTTTTTTTTTACAATGTTTGTAAATATGTGAGCACCATGTATCTATCACATAATTAATATATCTCATTGCTTCATTATTAATTATTTTTACCTATTGTGGTATAGTAATTTTATTCTAGGTGCATCGTCTTCACATATAATTATATAATTGATGTACCAATACCAAATATTGTAAAACATTTTAAAAGAGTAACGGTGGAGTTTCTTGCCCATTCTTCTCCATACGAAGCTACCTTTTGGAAGGGGCGACTAGAATCAATTCTATTTTATTTGTAAATTTTGACGTTCAAAAGTGCCATCTATGTGCGTATTTGAAATAAATAATTTGTTTTTGACTTTGACTTTGGGAGTTCACTTTCAGTAGGTCAATGGTTCAATTTCTACATCTGAACGAATATACCAATACGATGACGTGATTTATTTCTTTAATAGCACTCACAATGTTATTGGAAATCCCGGCATGACGCTCTATTAGGAAACAACTCCGATATTCAACTGTACTATACTCTGTTCATTTTTATGGTGATTCATATGACACATAAAAACAACCTTTCAAGTTTTTTTACAGAGCGTACAACGTCTCAAAAGTTTTGATTTATGGTATGCCACAGTTCTTGGTCAAGCATTTACCATGTTTCCATTTTAAATCAACATTTAACGTTTATGACTAACGTAATAATTGATCTAGCTGTGAATATTTATTTTAGACATAAAAGCTAAACAATCTTTTTTGGTTTTTTATAATTATCCTCAAATAGACATGATTACCGAATAAAAAAAGTATCGAGCGAAAATATTACAATTACGTAACTGTCTTCAACGTGGAAAGAAAAAGATCCAATAAATCATATACTAAAGTTTCATTTTGCTTGTATGTGTGACTGTTACAGAATTTTCATGCAAATTAACATAAAAATAGGGAGCCTCCTCTTAACAGAGTACCTATGGTTACTTCTTTTTATTCTACACATTAAGCAGATTAATCAGGTAAAATTGTTAACCCTTTCCAAAAATCTGAACTCAGTTGTTTTTTCACGAAATTGTACACGGGTTTCATGTTACACTTTTTTACAGCATCAAAGGCCTTCACGTTAGATTAATAATGAAAAACAAAATTGGCAATTACAAGATGGCCCACCATTTTCATCACGGAGCAATTTATAATTACAGTGTAGCAAATCTACTCTTTAATTATTCGGTGTACTGGACTTTTTATAAAAGTGTCTTGTTAGCGTTTCTTGGTATTTTCAGGGTTATCACGGGTTACTGAGAAATTAAACGAACCCCTCAATTTTGCGTTTGTTTTGAAAACGACGCAGGTAGACGGCGTAGGTATTATGAGTAAGCTTTTAAGGGTTACGTATAGATTCTTCTATGTTACAAGGTATCTTGATTTAGTGTTTAAATGGATAATGTTTTTTTTTTTAATAATTTGGAATCAGTCAAAGGTATCGGTGTGTTTACCTCAACGTCACGAGTACTTATATCTTCTAAAATTATCCACAATCATTCACATTATGTATCACATTTTATGTAAACTGTAGGTAATAATGAAATAAAATTGTTGCTAAAGTACCGTGACACGCCACCGTCTCCTTTCTAACAAATAAATTAAATTCACTGACAAACAACGCACAGCCTCAACCACTGGCTCAAGAGGCTTGAAATTTTACACAACATTTCTTTATAATAATAACAAACGATCACCAAAGCAACAAGGAAGGATTTTTGAAAATTCGCTCCCTAAAGGGGTTAGTTAAATTGGGGATGAAAGTTCGTCTTTTTTGGTGATGGGAAATCCCACCGGCAGCAGGCGCCTTGTATTTAAATAAAACCTAACATTCCATTAATCCATATCCATTAGTCCCTATTTTAAAGCTTGTTTGAAAATGTGTAGATAGCTTTTTGCATATCAAATTATAATCGGATCGAATAGTCATGAATGTTTCAATATTTTTGCATTCGCGTGTAGGTAGGTACACCAATAGCAAATGTTTAAATATTCAGAGTGAGTTCTTTTCAATTTATAAATCAATGCTTTTAATAAAATAGACTGATAAATCTTTTATTAATTTGAGGATAGAAAATAATAATTATTATTCATTATTCATCAAGTATTTCGGGACATCGCCAAGCGGTTGGTGGACTCTTTACGTGAACAGAGGGCTGGCGTATATACCGGGTATAAGGGACAGCCCTACGCAGACTGATTGGTGAATTCAGTATATCGTACTAAGATGACCGGTACATGAAATTATTTCAGGAACGTTATGGGAATCCAATGAACCTGATTTGTTTTATTACCTTACACGCAATGTATCGCTACCGTGGCAAAACGCACGCAGCAAACGGTAGCGCAGCGAGCTTTCGGACGCCCTCCCCGCCACCCCGCGGAAATTGAACAGCTGATTTCAGGCGTCGTTCGTTAGAGAATTTCAACATGCATTGCTATTTTTTTATTTTAACTGTGTTCTTTACATTAATGGAGAACTACGTACAGAGAATGTACTTTTACATTGAAATAAAGGAATAGTAACTGAAAAAACTATTTAAAAAATGAAAATTTTCAGTGGAATATGATAAATAATAAGCAGCTGAATGCACCCTGTTAATTTGCGGAGGGCTGTCCCTTACACCCTGTATAGCCCAAAGAATCAGCGTTTCTATCCAAAGTGGTAATGTTGCCAGCCTTTTGGGCACTTTTTCCATTGACAGCGATGCGGACGAATTTTTTGACGCAGAATGAGCACTTCCCCTTTTTAATTATAATTATACTTGTTTTATTATAGATATTTTAGAGTTAGCTTGTGTATTTTAATGAAGGATCAATTGTTTTAGATAATAAATTGTTACCATTATTATTAGTGTCATCTTTTATTGGGACTACTATGAATGGTAAATATCAAATATTATGTACACATGCGGTTGAAGGCAAGAAATTAATTTTCAGTGTGAGTTCTTTTTAAGTTAGAATGTTTTTTGTTTTAATAAAATAGACTGATAAATCTTTTATTAATTTGTTGGCTAAAACTAATCGTAAATATCATATATTATGTTCAGTTGCGATTTAATGCTTTATATTTGTTTCAAGAAAAAATTAAGATTTTAGTTATTAAATAAATTATCTGCTGTGTCAATAATGAGTTAAGGCCCATACAGACTAGGGCGATATCGCGGGCGCGACGCGACGCTAGTAGCACAATTTATTTGTCGGTGCCTATCGCGCCCGCCATATTGCGTGAGTCTGTACGAGCCTATATAATGTTTAACGAGCCTAAATAAATATATTCCGACACTACAGCTGTTATTTATTTGTTATTTAAATAGCACAGTGAGTTTTACCTTGTTGACTGTACTAACACTAGATTGTAAGTAAAATTGTTACTAACCCTATGGACATAAATGTCTGAAATAAAAGTATTCTATTCTATTATATTTCTCTGCATTGATAAGGAAAGAAAATTAATGTGATTCTGAGATCTAAATTTTTTTTCTATTCCTACATAACTTTAATTTACCCTACAACGTACTTCAAACCAAATATGGTAGCAAATCAAGAATATACCTACAGTCTCTTTGATACTAAAATCTAAACTGTTTCTCTATTCAAATAACGAGACGTACACATACATAAACTCTCGGCTTATTCCCATGGGGGTAGGCAGAAACTATAGAACGCCACCTGCTACGCTCCTTACATAATCCTTTTGCTTCGCCTACGTTCATACATCTGGTCATATACGCACACCGATTGTGAGGACTACGCACCTGACCTGTGAGTATTTATATATGTATAATATATAAATGTATTTAAGTACATGTTGTTTTTTTTTGCGTTGTACGTGTAGGTATATTCAACATTTAATTTATGACTTCGCATATTCATATTTTTCTCTTCTTGTTCTCACACACTATTGTCTACATTTCTTGTCTGCTGGAAGAAATTCCTTAAGGAATAAGTAGTACCTTTGTACTAAAATTATAATAATGTCGTATCTCTATGTATTTTACTGTGTGTACATAAATAATAAAATAAATAAAGTCAAATAATTCATAGAAACAAAACACGTTTTGCTCGCATTCGTGAAATATTCATCTACACGACCACCAGTAATGGAAGCCGAGCTACTACTGAATTATTTCTTTCGTTACCTCATGCGAAGGTTTGGCAACAGTCAACACTACATTAATCCTTTGAGAGTTCCATTATTGGGTTTACTTAGTTTTAGTTCGAAAGCAGACTTATAATATGTTACTACGAACTGCGTCTACTGAATTTGTTTGTAGATGGAACAAAATATTGAATCAGAGTGGAGAGCAAATATGTACACACGGCTACACATCAAGCTATACCGTTCCAGTATACGCTGACCTCTCATTGTACGGAAATCCTATAACAATACGAAATCAGCATAAACTGGAAATGTATAGCTTAATGTGTAGCCGTGTGTACAAACGAAAATAAATGTATTGTAATTACGCTTGAAGTTATCATTATTTCTTGGATGAATAGTACAAAGTATTTCATCTTAAGAAAAGGCTAATAATACATTAATTGAGAACGCACTGTGAAGGGTTCAGTTCGGATAAATTTATCCCAAGAACAAACTTAACATTGTAGTTGAAAAAGATGTTCTGTGTTACATTCCGACTGCAAATTTAAGTTTTACGCTCAATATTGGGAGAATCACCATGTCCTTTTAAGACCATAGACTTCTTATAGGTTTTCCTGTAATCTACTAGTGTATAATTATGTAGTATAGAACTATTTTCTGTATTTTTTTCAAAATAGTTTCGGAGATAAGGCCAATTTTCATCTATTTTCTTAAATAACTTTAAAACCTATTTATTAAAAAAAATATAAATACTTGAGACCCTCACAGTAAGCTCTTTCATTTGATATGTCAACACACGTTACAGTTACACTTTTTCCCACTGTACACGGTACAGTGGGAAAAAGGTCATTTTTAGGGTTCCGTACCCGAAGGGTAAAACGGGAACCCTACTACTAAGGCTTCGCTGTCTGTCTGTCTGTCTATATCTCACCAGGCTGTATCTCATGAACCGTGATAGTTAGACACTTGAAATTTTCACAGATGATGTATTTCTGTTGCCGCTATAACAAGAAATACTAAAAACAGAATAAAATAACAATTTAAGGGCGCTTCCATAGAACAAACGTGATTTTTTTTGCTCGATATTGATAACGGCAACCGGTAGACGCTTGAAATATTCACAGAATATTTAGATATATATTCACTTTAAAAATAAATAATTAAATTAAAATAAAACAAATATTTAAGGGGGGCTCCCATACAACAAACGTGATTTTTTTGCCGTTTTTATAGATGATGGTATGGAACGCTTCGTGCGCGAGTCCGAGTCGCACTTGGCCGGTTTTTAATTTTTATGATTGTCTCCCAAAAGTGACCCCCATTTTCAAAATTCATTTATTGACGTAACATGTCCAAGTTTGAAAAAAAAACAATTTTAAACTTAATCGGTCCGTTAGATTCGGAGAAAATTGGCTGTGACAGACGAACAGAGCGAGTGATCCTATACGGGTTTTGTTATTTCATTCGGACATACGAAAACCTAAAAATCTTAACATTATTTACTTGTATTGTCGCACTTAATAGCAGTTACACATAGTTTTAATACAACATCAATTTATAAAAGTTTTCTGGAACAGTATCTGCAGTTGCGCTCATATAAAAAAAGTTAAAACGCTTAAAGTTGTTAACATTTAACGAGGAGCATCTGTCCCGAAGTAATTTTATTAAAATATAAAGCAGGTTTATATTGAAAATAGTTGGATCAGATTATCGGCAGTTTATTTATTTAAAGTGGGTTCTCACGGTATTATGAAGGTAGAGCTCGTCTAATATAAATCTGCACGCCCCTCCACTGCTTTTTGTATACAAATTTTAGTGCAGGGGCGTGCAGTTTTTAATTGGACGATCACTAAGGTAAGATTAGTTGTGTGTAACATGCTTTTGAATTTTATTGACTTAATTTCATTCTACCAAACTTTTAGCCCCTTTCAACTGTGCCCACTTGAAAGGGAAGAACCCTGTGTTATGGCGTATCGGAGCCATCATTTCATAGATTGCTATCAGGACAAATGGCTTCAACACATTTTCGCAACGGCACAATTTTGGGAACACTTCTAAATATGACTCCATATTTAGGCCTCGAGTCTAAGTAAATGATGAATCTGTCTGCAGATTTGCTACGACACGCATAGCCATGGCTCTATAGACTGCATATGTCAAGTATCGAGCAAGCACGCCTCATCGAGCCACTTGAGCACGTTGACTATCACTGCTCGGCGGTGCCTTAGGACAAAATCAACACTAGATTATAGGGTCTAAAGTCTGTGCAAATAACTCAGTCTAATTTGAGGAGTCAGTGGGAGAGTACAATGCCTTAATATTTCTGTGACGTTTTAATAAAAAACCGGCAAGTACGTGTCGGATCAGGCACAATGAAGGGTTCCGTGGTTGGTATGAATTTATCCCAAAAACAAACTTAACATAAAACATGTTCTCCCATGCATCGATATACGTCACGGTCAATTCTCAAACTGTAAATGTAAGTTGGTCGACTATTACTCGTTAACTTGTTATGCCTACTTAGCTGTGATAGTTTTTCTTTTAATTTCGTTATATGTACATTATATACATACTACTGCCTAAAAAATTTTAACATCAAATTGCACTTAATAGGCAAACAAATCCTTGAATCGAAAAATGGTCTTCACAGAGCCGCAATATTTTTGAACGGCCTATTCAACGATACCACGCCATGGGATAGACGAGAAAAAAAAATCAACGTCCCCACTTTACGTGATGCCTCACGTAAAGTGGGGACGTTGATTTTTTTTTCGCTAAAACATTTTTTTTGTGGATTTAATTTAACCACTTTGTTGGTGTGATTAGGTTGTATAACCATGTCAAATTACAGCATTCTAGTACTGAGAGTCTCTGAGCTAAGCCGGGGACAGACGGACAGACTTACGGACATGGCGAAACTATACTTAAGGGTTCCTTGTTGACCACGGAACCCATTAGGGGTAACGTATTTGTTTGTACTTATTAAACTTGTACTTATTTTTAACTTAAGTACGTCTCGTCCTCGAGGTTTGAAGATATTTCACTGACTTGAGTTCTTTCTTTTAATTCTGTTGAGAAAGTTCCATGAAAATATTGCTAGATTTTTCTGTACGGTAAAATCATTTTTAAAATACTCATAAAGTTCTAAAACCGACTTCATAAAACCACCTAACATACCTAACTGAAGTCTAACATACACTTACACGGTCGTGAAGTTTTGTCGTCCCAGCTTTCTTGCATGTCTTAATAGCCCACATCGTCGACAGACGGGGACATAAATTCCTCGGATTATTGACGATCCAGCTCCTGGAGTATATAGTAGGGTGACTTCCTAATGCTCTGTCCTTATGGAACGTAGATTTGAGACTTTCATCATAAAATATCGAAAGTGCCACTAAGCTACACGTGTCGTTTACCCTATATTTAGGTAGGTATGTATATTTTTATGGTACCCATTGCAGTGTTTATACTAGGTGTGACAGATTATTGAGTTTAGAGTCTAGCTAGATCAATGCACTTAATTCAAACAAACAAAAACAGTTTTTTATCAGAATCATTTGTTGTTAGAAACGATTATACAACATTAAATCACACCTGTATTCCCCCAAGGGTTAGGCAGAGGTGTACTACATTCCGAATTCAATAATTTATTGTTAAATTTACTTGTTCTTTTTTAATATTTTTATTTATCAATATAATTTTTCGTCCCATATTAATTTAGAAAACCTGGCGATCTTACATCGGAATCTGTTGACTCAGACTTCAACGTGCCATGCGGACGGAGGGAAGGTATGAAGAAAATCTGTGCTTAAATACTGCTTACGTTGATATAAAATATGGAGGTCTTTAGCCGAGCAAAGGTGGATAAGCTCTTCTATTTACATTTTAACTCTTTTGAAATATAAAAAGAGAAGTAAGTAAGTGTTGGTAAGAAGCCAAAAACATTATTTGCCGAAATACAAATCACAAGGGCCGGTACCTATTTTATTCTTTATGTAGACACAGTAAACACATACATTAAGGTATTGAGTACATAGGTACTGCTTATTTCTTAAGAAATTTCTTCCAGCCGACCTACGAAAGTAGTGATGAAAAACAGTGTGTGCGAACAAGAAGACAAGAATATGATTTTGTGACGCCTTAATTCTAAAATATATAAATATAATATATGTATTATAATAAATTATCAAAGTTCACAGGAAAGGTACCTAATCGTCGGCGTAGGTGGAGAACTGAATAACTCAAAAATCTAGTTTGGAGAAAATTGCGATTTACGTTTTTTTTAAAAAAATTTGGTGTGTGGGAAATAGGAGACAATTTTAATGTGGGTAATTTTATATTCTTCGGGTATCTGTACCTTTTTTATATGCTTAAACAAACGAAACTCTTTCTAGAAGTAAAAATAAATAAAAAACTTAGTTAGCTACTTTTTGTTTTGTTTTCCTACGCGTTTCTTTTATAGCGGTAATAAATAACTTCATTTATTAAATTATGTTTGCTAAGCATCTTGTATTTGATTAATATAAGAATAAAATAATAATAATTATTACAGAAGAAATCGATAATATAAATTATTCATAAATTGAAGTGTCTAACATTAGAATTTCAAATGTGCAAATTAAACAACTCGAGTTATTTAGTTTTCCTTGAACATGGTTATTTGATTATAACATTTAGAGTCGAAGAAAACTTAAACAACTTATTTTATGTAACTCTTGCAACACTCAACTTATCATAAAGCATAGTTATGGATTTATTTATTGAGTTATTTACTTTTTCTTCTACGATTTAGAGATAGTTTTGGACATACTTATTTTTCCATTTGGAACGTAAAAATCCTATATTACTGAACAGGACGGGAATATGAAAATGCTTGTCAGGCGAAAATATGCAACGTGGTTGGGGTGTAACGAAAATGGTAAAGTCATTTTGACGTAAATCGTAGTTATTTAGTTCTCCACCTACGCCAACGCTATACAATGTGCAAATCATCATAATTATACAAAGGAATAAAATTTAACATAATTCGCGTGTAAGGATATAAAGGGTTCCTTTTAAAACATAATGTTTTTCCATTATTCAGTTTCTCAGGACTATCTATTACAATATAACCAAACTGGTAATGATGGGTGTTAGAAACCCTTAATAGTCCGGTCAATTGAGACATCCGAGGGTACAATAATTCGCACCCAGCTCAAAATTGGTAGGATTGTTCAAAAAACAATTATAAATGAAATCTAAAAAGTCCTCATCGATCCGTTACCTGGAATTATGACGATTACAACTCTTCCAAACTTTTGAATCGTTATATCTCAGAAACGGTGGTTCTAAGGAAAAAAAATATTAACACATTTTTATAAGTAATTATCTGATCTGCAATTTTTGTTTGAACTAATTTTATGATAAAACTTACCGTTTTGCTGAAAATCGCGAAAAACCCGCTTTTGTGACCTTTGAACCCCAGTTTTTTTTTCCAGATTTCATTTTTAATAGTGTTTTGAACAATCCTACCAATTTAGAGATGGGTGCGAATTATTGTACCTTCACTCCTATTTTTTGGTCTAATTTGACCGGATTATAATTGACAGGAAAGATGAAATACCTAACAAGGGAACAAAGGGGATCATGACTGTATCAACAGATTTTTTATCCAGTGCTATTTGTCCAGTTAAGGGAACACAGCTTTAAAACAATATAAATTAGTTATGTTCTATGCGACAGTAAAACTTGATGGGTAATTAAGTTAACGTTTCATGCACATGACACCACATTTAAAATAATTATATTTGTTAATTGTAGCGCTTAAAATAAAACAGAAAATTTAGTTATAGTAAGTGTAGTGGTGTATTCCTACGTAAAATGTGTTTAAAGTTCTTTCAACATTAATTTTAAAATTATCGATTTTTTAATCATTTTGCTATTAAAATACTACCTACGGTATCTAACTTTCGATAACTTGTTAACGTTGGATTGTTTATGAATTTAAACATTTGTTACTCAATCACGCATTTGAAAGTTATTTGGAACACAGGAAGGCTACATGAACAAATTGAACGTAGGTATAGGATTATATAATAATATTTATTTAATTAATATAATATAATCTAAACTGTATAACTGTAATATTAAGTAATTTTTTTTCTTATATTTATACCCATTTAATAGCAATGCCTTAGCAAGCAACTAAGTTCTAGAACCTACCTATTGTTAATATCTTCAAAATCCTGTACACTTAGTTCGCAATAAAGAATTTGAATTTATATCCGGGTACAGCCCTATTCAAACTTTATGGCGGTTCGGAACATGAGGCGAGTTGCTGCGCAGTAACAAATTCATGTGTCAGCGGGAGTGAGGTGTGAGGTACTCCGCAGTGAGTAGCACGCTTCAGAGCCAGTTCAAGTTAAAGTTTGACGCAAACTATACATGTAGATACTTACCCTACGATTCTAGTGAAATCGTGGGCAACAGTTAGTCTAGTAGATAATAAATTATTATTCATTCAACGACGTAGTAATGTTATCATTAATCACTACAAAACCGATCACAAAGGACGTATTTTTTGCTTAGAACCAAAACAGTGCAGAAATGTTATATGAAATCTCATGGTTGTACAGTTTTCATTAATGCACTGTTTTTTATTTTTTAAATGTTCGAAGCAAAAGTGCAACGCTTTTAATAACTGCACATTTAATAATTGTAAGTTTTAAATGTTTAAGGAGAAGATGAATTAAACTTTGTTTTTATTAACTTGAGTTTTTATTTTGAGCAGGTATATTTTATCACGGTAGGTAGATTGGTAGTTGAAAGAAACGTGGATTACGCACCTTGCTAAAGTGAGTAATTAATGTACGGGTGTTAATTTAGTTGCGCTCGGGCACCCACGTAACACTCGTGCATTAATGACTCACTTTGCGCTCGATGCAACAATCTACTCTTATTAACCGTTTTACTGCACTCCCTTATCAAACTAACCCACTTCACGTACTCCAGAGTAATAATTATAATGCAGCCAGTATACCTAAAATATAATGGCTATTATTGCTATTTATAGCCGCAGTCCACTTCACATTACCATATCAGATAACTACAAATAAACTATGCCGACATGCTCTTTTATCATGCATGCGCTATGGATTCCAAATTCAAGCCCACGCGATGTTCGAAACGTGTAACTGTCAGCTGAGTGGTCAACGTTGAAAGACGTAGAAAATTGCATACACAATGGAAAACTCTACTATTTTTTGAGTATTTTGTATTGTCATTCAAAATTCGTATACGTCGCGTTTAAATTAAAAATCTATCATTGTATCAAATGTGTGTTTTATGTTGGAATTGGCACAAAATACGAATTGTGTTGTCGGAACCTTATCGGAATGGCTATCATTCCATGAATATTGAAACTCAACTTTATTGACTACGGTTCGATATGAGAAAAGTACGTGCCAATTAGTCATGGCCATCAAACGTAAAAGTTTGGCGAGTTTAGAATTAAGTAACCCCTCTGTATTATAATTTCTTTAAATACATAAATAAAAAAAGAAAAGTATGTCCAATGAAATGAAAACAATTTCGTTGATACTTAATATATAAGAAGATTCCTATCGAAGCTTTATTTATAGTTATATCAATTTTAGTCGTATACAAAAGCAACTAAAGTTCAGTTTCAATCACTGCTATATAACTGCTTTACCAAAAACCTGGCGGCCCCCATTGACCCTTAAAATTAAACCTTACAAAAACTTGATATTTATTTAAGAAGTCGGTTAAAAAGGCAATCTAATTCTTGAAATTTTTTTTAGAACTTTCCTTGATAGGTAATAGTTGATTGAAGACGCTTTTATCGCTTCTGAACCTTATAAAAACTTGATCAAAGTGGAGAACTCGTCTAGTGGAATGATAGCTAAACAGAAGATAACTACTTCTATAATTACTCAGACTCGGTCTAAGAGGTATAAAGTCGTGACAGGCTATCATTTTGGTTGCCCAACTTGCTGTTTTTCCCCAACGACGCCCTAAGCCGAGGTTCGTACCCCACAGGGGGTGCCCTTAGAGCGCTGTCGTTTAGTTTGTAATACCTATATTTACGCTCCTGGCTGGAGGCTTTAAGCTCACACCTTAGGGCAGCCACAGGAAAGACCGGTTAAGCAGTCACGGCCTCTCAAGTTCAACTGCGAGATGCCATAAAAAAAAAAAAACATTTTGTTTGCTGTCGAGTTATCTATCAATTTCAGAATTGGTTGCATACATGATAAGGCTGGGCTGGGCGCCACGTTAGTTTCACATAATATTTGTGACGAAATCAGTTTTTTAGAGGAATTGCAAGCCTAGCATTTTCGAAACTATGTTGGGGTCGGCTTCCAGTCTAACCGGACGCAGCTGAATACCAGTATTTTACATGGGTTTTAGAGAAATTGCAATATAGTGTTTATGACTACGTTTCAACATGTAAGTCCTGGCTTTTAAATGAATAGGTATGATCTGTTACAACACCTTCCTATTCTTAACTTTAAGCATTATATTTTGATGAAACTTGGTCGAAGTTTCTACGAGAAAACCCGAAATTCACGCCGCCTACTTGCGGGCAAATGCTAGTTGTGTATACACATTATAAAGTTTCAAACACAATACAAGTACAGTCAACCGCACATTCACGACAACATTGATTACTTTGGCAGCGCTTTTATTTCTAACTGACCGACTTCTTGACAATTCAAAAGTGCCTGTAAATAGTTTAATTGAAATAAATGCTTTGAGTTTGAGTTTGAGTTTTGCAGTAAGGTTGTTTTTCATAGTTCAAGTGTTCCTTCTGACGAACAGCAGTTGACCGTACCTTATGAACACACCGGGTGTTCGTAACGTACTCCGCCTTTTGTAACAGATATTGCATCTTATATGAAGTTTGAACACAGTTCTTGCTTCAAATGAAATATTTTAGTACCTACCCTAACTATTTCTAGTACAATGTAGGTTCCTCCCTTTTAGGGTTTTAGTTTAGGTGAACTATTGACATACCTATGTAAAAGGGTAGTATTACCTAAAGGGTACACTACACTAGTATTAACTTTATTAGCGTGGATGTCGGAAAATATCCCACGGCACGTACTACCGTGATTTAAAGGAATCTATGTGTTAATCCAGGTTATAAATTATCTGTGTGCCAAATTTCATCCACATCCGTTCAGCCGTTTTTGCAAACAAACAAACGGACAAAAAGTTCTTCGTTACTATGTTATTATATGTATTGATATAGATAAAATTTAAGGGTTAACCGCATCACTACTGTAATTCTGAAAAGTACGTGAAAAGCTACACAAATTTAATAAACTAGCGTTTATTTAGTTTTCGTTTGGTTATTCCCTCAGGCTGCATGCCTTGGGTAACATTCACAGAATTTTGTTTGTGCAAACAAAATCAAATGTTCAATTTTAAAAGCTTCTCTCTATCAAACTCAAACTAAACTCAAAGCATTTATTTCAAATAAACCAATTACAGGCACTTTTGTCAAGAGGTCGGTCAGTCAGAGAGATGAAGCTAGTTGCCAATTCCAAAGCGTAGTAGATTCCTATGGAGAAGAATGAGCAAGAAACTCTACGGGCACTCTTTTAAATTAAAATATTGTTACTATAAGTATTGGTTATATCATTCATGATGACATTATACGTGTGAGAACAATGTAGAAAGACGTGCAAAAAAAATAAAAACAAAAAAAAACCCATTGAAATAAGTTATAATAAGCCTTGGCAGCTAAGAAATTACCATTACATTTCTGACGGCATCCGTTCACGAACATGAGGCATGGATCAGCACCATTCAGCTCCACCATTTTGAAGGGAACTTAATGATCCAACACTCACGCCACCATCAGTGAGACATTTAAGTGAGCATGACACACTCTCAGCCGCCAGGGCACATTCAAGTCAATTAAAGCCGTACGTACTCAGTAAATGGTAGGTTGCTATCAATTGTTAACGTGCTATAGAAAATACAAAATACATATAATTCGAACGAGACGAACGTCCATTCGAATCGTAGTAAAATATTTGATACAGAACAAACCGTCAAAAGAAATAAGTTTAAATTTGTACTTGAATAGCAAATTTCACCTAAAAGCTATCATCTTACTGCTAATACATGGAGAGATATTATTGAATAGGATTTCACGTTTCTCACTATAAGTGAAAATGATGTAGACATAAAACGAAAATAACAAACGCAGTACATCTCAAATAAAGACTCAGTTTGTATTTGTTTCACTCATGTATTGAATTTAAGCCGATATATTAACGTGAAATAAGTTCTTGAAAGCTAGGAAAAATCGTGATAGAATTAAAGTTCAACAGCTTTAAATATCATTGACTCAATCAACTCAGCCCATCGCACTCCATTGCTCGACACAGGCCTCTCCGCCTTCCACATCCAGTATGTCCCAGCCCCCTTTTTAAGGTCGTCGGTCCATCTAGCTGCGGGGCGTCCCACACTACGCCTGCCAATATGCAGTTTGCACTCTAGGACTTGTTTGCTCCACCGGCCATCGATAATCTCATTGGTCACGCAACACAAATTCAATATATCGAGCGTATTGTATAGTTATATTAGCTCGGTTACGTGTAGAGATAACGAGCCGTCGACAGATAAGCCAGTTTAAACCACTCGTTAAACGACTATCTAGCCTGATTCAGCTGGATATGTGCCCGTGGCCGTTATGCACGGATATGGGCAGTCTGCTAATAAACGTGCACACAGTGGCCGATGATGGCGCTAGTATAATGAATACTGATGGATATTTTAATTCACTAACTTAACTTACTTAATTGATGGAGTGTTAAAGTGTTTACGTAATGAGCTAAAATATACACGAGCAAAATGATTTATCTATTTCCTGAGAATTTGATGTTTTGTTATACAAAACACTGATTTAAATGAGTAGGTATGCGCTTGAAAATCTTAAACGACGCCAAAAACAAAAACAAAAAAAAACATAAAACTACATGGCCACTTATGACACGTCAGAAGCTAGGTGCACGGTTTCAATTATTGGTCGTAGAAGAAACTCAACGGTTACTCTTTTAAAAATAATTGACCTTTACAATGTTTTAAAATTACAGTTATAATAGGTATGGGAGTACAATGCAGGCCTATAAACAAGTACCAGGTACTTAACAAAATACAAAATTGTCTACAGGTCTACATGCAGCAGCCCTTTAATAAGCCTACAACGTTCTCACATTCGCAAAATATAAAAGAAACATCAATAGATTATGTGGAAATGATCTGCAATTAGTGAAAGGATCAGCCATATAACCTTTCTACATTTCGTGGAATTCTGGTGTTTAGTTTTAACAATACACGTTCCTCATAAAAATAAATGATGTATTTTAATTTTGTCACCAAATCCAACCGAGCAAGAATTTATCTAAGCTATGTATCATACAATAATATATTTCGACGTTTGCGAGAGCCCTGAAATCAACTTATTTGATTATTCACAACTCACAGGGCACGTTTTAGTATCTAGATTTATTGTGTTTTTTTCCAGTGAAAAATATAGTAGCCGGAATTACGGTGTTTAGTAGAATTACTAAAAAAATTACAATTAAAAAAAAAGATGGGTTTCCAGGTATACTGTAAAAATATTTCTACGAAACACCTACGCAGGTGTTCTTTATTCAAAATTATGGTGCGTTCTGTTTTTGGTTACTGACAACATAAATAGATGAGATCGTTAACCTGCCAAACATTGATGAGCTGTCTATTGAATTTTATACACCGAAGTCGGCTGAACGAGAATTAATTAAGTTTTGCAATAAATCTCACTTAGCGCCTACAAATTGCTTGCGAAACAGATGTTCGGACAAAACAACAACTAAGGGTTGATTCAATCGGAAACTGATTGGGCGTTTCACGTTTTACTTGGAAATTCTGGTTAGTCGACAGTTATCCGAATATGTAGTAAACTAAAGTTTCAATTTAAGCATGTCGTAAGTACAGAATAGTGTAAACTGATGGCTTATTATTACATAAAATACGTGTCTTGAAAAGGGTCTGTATTTCAACATCTATAAGATTCAGTGTAACCAAGCATTTCTTTAAGCTAATTTCAGACAGTCTGGTAAATCCAAATCACGGTTTCTAGCAAATTAAGTAGTAGGTAGGTATCATCCATAATGCAGTGTGCTAGACAGTTACTTAACCAGATCTGTGCTGATATATTTACTTTAAACTTAAACAACTCGAAACTAATGCATAAACTTATAAATTGAATCCTTACTGCAGTCATTAAATATTCCTTACGATATTCCAAAGTGTCTTTATATAATGCTGAGTTATATGTAAAGTTATAATTGATTTTAGAGTACGTTCCTGAAACTTCATTTTATAGAACATTATCTTTTATGTATTCACTTCACGTACATTATGTCACTTACATAAGAACTTTATATAAACTCACTTTCGAAGTTAATACACGCTTTTTCCTTGTATTTTATTTAATGGATTCTATTTACGAATGTATGTAGGTGGCACATTCCTTCTGGTGGAATTCAAGAATGTTCGTGAAACCTGTCTGAAGAATTGTGGTTTTAGTACAAAGGGAAAGTTTAAACACGTAGGCTTATAGAAATGTAATCTGGTTCTACCCTTGTTACAGAACAAGGGTAGAACCAGATTACATTTCTATAGAGTCATTAGCTTCTACAGCTCTAATTAGTCTGTGAGCTATAAGTAAAAGATTATCCCAAGCTGGTAAGTCGTGGTGTCTCTTTTGGAAATGTCAAAGTATACAGCTATGACAGTGCATTCACTATAACTTGAAGCATGATTGTTACCACTGAATTTAATTATTTTATTTTTAATACAGTTCAAAATGGCGACTGACGAACAGAACTCAACATGACTTCAAATTTCAGTGTTACCAAGCTTAGATTATAATACTTGTCTAGATGACGCATTGACCGTACCGAACGGCCCAAATAAAGTGTACTATTTTGGTAGACCCGCTTTTCACTTACGGCAGTGTCATTTGAATCACTTATGGATAACTTACTCACAGAAAATTATTAATTATGCCAGTTTGTGCAGTCAAATTGTATCGCAATTATGTGGGAAAACCGCATAATAATGCCAAGATCACTTTCCATCGATAAGTTTTGTTATACAACCACAATTATTTTAAGAAAATACGATTTTTTCATTCGTTATTTTGTAGGTTAGTCTGATTAGCAGGTGTTGTTAGTTTATTACTAGGGAGATTTGGCGAAACTATGGGAGACAAAATACAAATATCATTACATCATCATTCGATCAGGAGAACATTATTATTTTAAAACGGACAGTATTTATTTGATCAGTACATGATAACTTACCTACATAATAGTACATTTTGATACAAGTGGAGAATGTTTGTTATTGCATTCGAGGCGGAATTTACACCCGAGCCGTAGGCGAGGTTGTTTTTGAGCCGAAAACTACAATAACAAATGTCCACGTGTATCAAACGACGTTTTTCAATACACTTTTGAAGAAATAAAATAAAATAAGGAAAAATATTTTTGTCATGAATTATTGGAAACTAGGATTTAATTTACTTTTTTCTTCCGCGCTTTGCTTTCGCCAGGTTGAAGGAGAAGCAAAGATATAAAGCCGATAAACAGCCTAATATGAAAGATAGAAAATTAAAATATTTTTGAGTTTAGAACACAAATAAATGTTAATGTGTTGTTTTTGATGAGTTTTTGAGGTTTGCGAGCCACTCCAAGAATTTCCTACATAAGAATTCCTTTTACTTAATTTATATCACATTCAAATGTAGCGTGTAATCGTTACTTAATTATCTTAGTACCACGTGCATCACATTGTTCGAATTAATTACGAAACTCTATTAAAATGTATCGAGCCACGTCGTTTACTAATTCATTAAGGGTTCTGAGAAACCGCAACCCTGTAAAATAACTTGTTTTGTGTTTACATGAAACTCGTGACGTCATTTATTACGACATCAACTTTAACTTTCATGTTTGCTTGTTACATTTTAGGATGAAAATGTTTTTGTGAAAATTACTTTTTAGTCGTAAACAGAACGTTTTATATAATTATGTTGATTTAAATTGGAAATTAGTGGGAATAATAAAATGCTCGCATAAAATATTTCAACATACAAACCTAGCGACGAAATAAAAAGAACGGACGATGGCGCGTTTCTTAAATAAAAAGACTAATTATACAAATTGGATGGAAACATTAATCTTACCCAAGCAACAGGCGGCTGAGGAAAAAGAAAAGAAAATGGAAGCAACAAGTGGATACAAATCACAGAACCTTGAACCTTTCAATATAATAACTCAAGACAATATGAAACCCATTATAGTAACACTATATCATAAAACATTCAATATAATCTCTTAGATACGTCAACAGGGCGTAGAATGAAAATGTTTATCACCCCTTTCGCGTCGTGCATACAATCGTGCGTGACTTATCACTTATGTCTGGATGACGTCACATGTCTCCTCGGCAACTCGTGTTTTACGAGGTTTTACGAGCCGTATCGACAGTTTATAGGTTTATTGCTAATGTCATGTCAGAGATGCGCTAAGGTAGCCCACGAAATTCAAATTTTCTTACGTTTTGAATTTCACGGGCTACCCTTACGCTTTCTCCTTAAGGTGAATCCGCAGCTGTAGTAGCATGAAAAAGTCATTCAATGAAACAGATCTAACTTAGAGAGATGTATTAATGCTCGGGGAAGGCTGGATCGCTCCAACGCGGGTGTATACGTACATCCGTGGTGGGGCGACCCAGGCTGCCAGGCACTTCTTCTCTTGCAACCGAGCGGGTGGGCAGGTTGCGGATAGCCCAACTCCGGCTGCGGGACCGACTGTTAAAGGTCGATCCTGTACCCGGAGCATCTCAAAGAGATCCCGGACAAGAGAAGTTTCCGAAGGCCAAACCCCAGGCTCAGGTTAACCCATTTACCCCTTCCTATGTACCTATCACCTAATTATCCATCCTTCCTTTATCCATACATCCTGTTGATCCTAAATCCTTAGGCCGAATCCCAAGCCTCGGGTGACCCCCAAGAACCCACACCCTTACCCACGAATATCTTCCCTCCCATCCCTACATCCTGTCGGTCCTAGAGGAGGGGTAACCTCGATTCCAAAAAAGCCCACCCCCCCATACCAAAATCATGCAGAGTAAGGAAAATTCTACCCAGGTGGGTCCCGGCCAAGCCGGGGAATCCCACACCGCCTCGGCGGTCAGCCCCCATCGTAATCTGGGGGGGGCACCAAACTCTTCTTTGGTGCCGCGCTTTTCAGCGCGGCCGGCTGCTGTTTTAGCGCCCACAACTCAGGCTGCGACTTACGCGCCCACAACCCAGGCTGCGACTAACGCGCCCATACACCCAACACTGGCTGCGATCAACGCGCCTATACACCCGAACTCGGCTGCGATTGACGCGCCAATACCCACTGCGAAATGCACGCCTCCTGCGAGCCTCTGGCAACAGAGCATCGTGCGGAAAAGCATCGCCTACCCAGACAAGGACCAAGACCGACATGGACAGAGAGGGATGGGGAAAGATGACGGCCCTGGCAGCTCCACCTCTCTCCCGGTTGAAGTTGATTCGGTACGCCTGCTGAGAAAGCGCGGAAAAATCTTGGCCCGGGAGAGAAAAGCAGGCGTTCGAAAGCCCGACACCCGCCACGGCACTAGCCAGCGCGATGTGCGATCGAACGCCGAAGAGGTAGTACGCGACCAGCCACAAGTACGCGAAGGGGAAACCCAGCGCGAAAAGTGGCCGGACGCGGAACCACGCGACCAGCCGCGAGTACGCGAAGGGGAAACCCAGCGCGAAAAGCGGCCGGACGCGGAACCACGCGACCAGCCGCGAGTACGCGAAGGGGAAACCCAGCGCGCAAAACGGCAGGACGTGGAATCAAGCGAGCGGGGGCAAGTACGCGAAGGGGCAACCCAGCGCGAAAAGCCTCCGCAAGCGACAGAGTCCGCCGGGGCTGACAGCCGACCCCAAAACACTGACGTAACCCACGACCGACCTCGACCTCGACACAACAGGGGTAAGAGATCTAGAGCCTTGCACAAGGCGTTGCCGGCAAAAGACACCCAGCCAGGCACCTCCAAGCCGCAGCCTGGACCGAGCGGTACAGGGCCGGTAAAGAGGGCGCGCCCTGATGAGACCGCTTCACCAAGCATGCTCCAGGGGGACGCCAAACGCTCGAGGATCCACTCAGCTCAGGGGGAGCAAAGGACCTACGCGCGAGCCACGAAGGACATTCCTGCGCGGCTGGCCGTAGCAATCTGCTTCCCGCCTCCCTCCAGGGACCTGACGAAGGAAGAGGCCGAGCACGTAAAGACAGATCTCGAGAATCTGCTATTAGACACAGACTCGTCAACGCCGCTCCCGGCCTTCCGCGGATACCCACGGGTAGCGGAAGGGACCGTGCAGATGTGGTGCGAGGACGACAATTCCCTGACTTGGTTGACCCAGAATGTGCCCAGAATCAGACTCCCAGACACTGACCTCACGCTGACAGTACTGAGACAATCTGACGTGCCCACCCGAGTCCGAGCCTCGCTTTTCGTCCCTCGTTACGATGGTGACGTGGCCCGGCTCCAGAGTCTTCTGATTCGTCAGAATACTTGGTACGACATCGCCAGGTGGTCACTGTACAGGGCGACGGCCGTCGGCGGCGACAACTATGGGACATTTTTGACCCTGGGTGTGCCGCCGGAGGAAGTCGTAAAGGTCCTAGCCCGGGAGCGACGTATATCCTACCTGCTTGGTTCGATATATGTTCGCTTCTGGCCCACGACCCAACCACCTGACACCCAGACTGACAGCACGGACACGACTACGACACAACCGGCACCGACAGAGGACACGGACATTACCAAACTTGAGGAGGTCATGGCCAGAGCAGCAATGGCCGATGACAATGACACCATACCACCCTCATCCCCTGGCTGGAGCGAGCAACTGCTCGCCTCGTCGCCGGGCGAACAGCACGAAGGCCAGTACAGAGAGGAGGTGGTGGAGAGACAGTCCGATGGATCCATCAGCGACTAACTCCACTTCATCACCGCCACCGTCCCTCAACATCATCCAGACCAACCTCCAGCATAGCCAGGCTGCCACGGCTAGTCTACGCAGGGCACTGGAGGTGAAGCCCCGAACCATAGCACTGATCCAAGAGCCGTGGATCAGGAACAATAGAGTATGCGGCCTCGGTAACATCGGAGGTAAGCTAATCCTCAACACACACAGCCCAGACAAACCAAGAACCTGCGCTTACATACCCAAAGAAATCCCTATCGCACCACTTACCCAATTCTGTTCCAGAGATCTGACAGCTGTCAGGCTCCAAACAGAAGGCGATGCTCCAGATGTTGTGCTGGCCTCGGTTTACATGCCAGGCGAGGACACAAACTGCCCACCGAAGGAGATGGCCGACCTAGTACAGCACTGTGAGCGAGCCAGCCTAGATCTCATCATCTGCACGGACTCGAACGCCCACCACCCGCTCTGGGGCAGCGACGCACCGAACTCCAGGGGAGAGGTACTATCCACCTATTTATTCTCAACTAACCTTAACATCGTGAACCGCGGCTCAGAACCCACTTGGGTCACAGCTCGAGGACAAACGATCATAGACTTAACGCTTGCTACAGAAAATGTGACACACATCATCACAAACTGGCACGTGTCAGACGAGCCTTCTTGCTCAGACCATAGAAGAATCCGCTTCAAACTCACAACCAACACCAAAAAACCCGTACCAAAACGAAATCCACGGCGCACTAATGTGCCAGGATATAAACGTCTCCTAGCCTCCATGCTAGATAGGCACCTTACACTGACAACCATAACTGACCCTGCGCGCTTAGAATACACTGTGACAAAGCTATCAGAATACATAACCGAAGCTTACCATGCATGCTGCAAACTAAGGTCGCCACAAGCCAAGGCTGTGAGAAACCCCTGGTGGAACGCCGAACTTAGTAAACTCAGAGATGCACTTCGTAAGCAATTCAACAGAGCCAAGAACACCAGACTCCCGGAAGACTGGGAGCTATACAAAGAAACCCAATATTTGTACAGGAAACAGATCAGGACTGCCAGGAGAACAGCCTGGCGGAAGTTTTGTGAATCCATCGAGACAAATAATGAAGCCGCAAGGGTAAGGAAGATCCTATCAACTGACCAGGACCGAACCCTCGGCGCGCTGAAAAAGCCCGACAACTCATACACAATAACTGACCATGAAGCCAGTAAGGTCCTTCTGGAGACTCACTTCCCAGACTGCAGGCTCTTAGAAGACAGGACCTGGGAGGTTGTGCCAGAATGGACCCCAACGGATCAAGACTGGTCAAGAGCCCATAATATAGCAACAGAAGATCGTATAAAGTGGGCTATCAACACGTTCCAGCCATTTAAGTCCGCAGGGCTGGATGGCATTTTCCCAGCCCTGCTACAGTGGGGGATAGATCATCTGACACCATGGCTGGTGAAGATTTATCGAGCGTGCTTAGCACTCAGACACATACCACTAGCATGGCGCGAAGTGAAGGTCATTTTCATACCCAAACCTGGCAAAACCGACTACACACAACCCAAGGCTTATAGGCCTATTAGCCTCACATCCTTCTTACTGAAAACCCTGGAGAGGCTCTGTGATAGACACATTCGAGACGGACCTCTCCGGGTAAAACCACTCCATAAACAACAGCATGCGTACTCCACAGGCAAATCAACAGAATCCGCGCTACACAGCGTGGTCTCTAAGATTGAATGCGCAGTGGACCACAAATGCTCATCACTGGCTGCCTTCATTGATATCGAGGGCGCCTTCGACAAAACCATGTTCAACAGCATTAACATGGCGTTAGATAGACACAATATAGACTCGACCCTAAGCGGCTGGATCACCAATATGCTCAAAATGAGAGCTGTACAAGTCACGGTAAATGACACTACAAGGGCCATCGTGGCGAAAGGCTGCCCGCAAGGAGGTGTCCTCTCACCGCTTCTATGGAACCTGGTAGTAGACAGCCTCATCAAAACACTAAATGACAAAGGTTATTTTACCGTAGGCTACGCCGACGACATAACCATAATAATAAATGGCACCCACGAAAACACCTTATGTAACCTAATGCGCCAGGCTTTGAAAATAGTAGAGGACTGGTGCAATAAACACCAACTGTCGGTGAATCCAACAAAAACCGAACTGATTCTCTTCACAAAAAAGAGGAAGTTGGCGACACTACAACTGCCACGATTCTTTGGAACTACCCTAAGCCTGGCAACTGAAACCAAATACCTGGGCATCTATTTGGACAAACAGCTGAACTGGGCAAAACACACCAACTACATCACCACAAAAGCCAGCATATCACTATGGCAGTGCAAGCGACTGCTTGGAAGGAATTGGGGTATCAGCCCCAAAGTCACCCACTGGCTATACACCACAGTCATTCGACCAATTATCACATACGGCTCACTGGTCTGGTGGCCCAGGACGGACCTGAGCACAGCCCAAAAAGACCTCGAAAAACTGCAGCGGTTCGCTTGTGTAGCAATAACCAGCAGCATGAGCACTGCACCCACTGCCGCACTGCAAGTAATGCTGGGACTGCCACCCCTGCACCTCATCGTGCGAGAGGAGGCAGCTCTGGCAGCCTTCAGGCTATATATATCGGGAACCCTGAGCAGAGACTCTAGGGTCAAGCACACACGCATAAGGGAAGATGCAATCAAACGACAACCAATGATGGCATCACCCTGCGACAAAGCCCCGAAACTACACTTCTTTCAGAAGCACTACAACATCATACTCACAGAAGAACGGTGTGACTACTCAGGCCCGAAGGAGATGAGAGTATACACCGACGGATCAAAGACCGACTCCGGAACCGGAGTCGGAGTTTTCTCACATGACTTCAACATAAATATATCCAGCCCGCTGGGATTGTTCAACACCGTCTACCAGGCGGAATGTGTGGGCATTATACAAGCGGCTTACGCCATAGAAGCCAGGAGAGTTACGGACACCCGTATACGTATACTCTCCGATAGTGCCTCAGTCTTGCAATCCTTGGGGAAAAATTATATTACCTCCAGACTAACACTAGAATGTCACAACGCACTGGAACGGGTGACAGTGTGCAACCGTAATACAGTGACACTGCAATGGATAAAAGGACACAGCGGATCACTAGGTAACGACGCAGCTGACCAACTTGCTAGGAGAGCATCCAGCACGTCAGTCTGTGGACCCGAACCTATCGTACCCATCCCCTTCAACCAACTACGCAGGTGGCTACAAGAGTTCACCCACACACAAGCACAGAACTGGTGGACCTCGACACCGGGCTGCAGGCAATCCAGGGAAGCTATGCCGTCCTTAGATGGCAGGCTAACCAGGCGGTTGCTACGCCTGGACAGGAACGGCCTGCGCCTAGTGACGGGGACCATCACGGGACACTGCTCACTGAATAAGCACTTCCACACAATAGGCATAACGGACAGCCCTCTGTGCAGGGCTTGCATGGAGGCTGAAGAAACCGTTGCGCACGTGCTCTTTGAATGCACAGGCGTCACCCAGATCAGAACAGAAACCCTCGGGTCACCCAGATCTTTCACGGATATCTTAAGCAGACCAGGAGACCTAATCAGCTTCTGGAGGGAGGTGGGCTGGTTGGAATAAACAACGACGGCCGCCATGGCCCACGCACAATGGTCCACATGAAGGACTAAGTGCGGAAACCAAACCCGCTAACATAGAACATAGATGTATTAATGATTCTAATAATTTTAATTGCTGTCTCCTAAGATACAGGCCCATCCCTAGTTTAGGAGACAGGATTTAATTTTTTTGTTATTATAGACAATTTTTAGGGTTCCGTACCCAAAGGGTAAAACGGGAACCCTATTACTAAGGCTCCGCCGTCTGTCTTTCTGTCCGTCTGTCTGTCACCAGGCTGTATCTCATGAACCGTGATAGTTAGACAGTTGAAATTTTCACAGATGATGTATTTCTGTTGCCGCTATAACTACAAATACTAAAAAACAGAATAAAATAAATATTTAAGGGGGCTCCCATACAACAAACGTGATTTTTTTGCTCGTTTTTGCTCGATATTGATAACGGCAACAGGTAGACGCTTGAAATATTCATAGAATATTTAGTTATATATTCACTTTAAAAATAAATAATTAAATTAAAATAAAAAAATATTTAAGGGGGGCTCCCATACAACAAACGTGGTTTTTTTGTCGTTTTTATAGATAATAGTACGGAACCCTTCGTGCGCGAGTCCGACTCGCACTTGGCCGGTTTTTTCCACTTGTGTCCATTGCAGCTAACTAGTATACAACGTCAAAGTCAAAGTCAAAGGTTTATTTGCAAACAACCCGTGTCTATGTATATTTTTGAATCAATAAACTTATTATTTATTTTATTCTATAAATACATATCTGTTATAGTCGCCAATCATATTTTGATCAAGGTACGACCTGACACTGACCTGAAAATTCCAAAAAACGTAAGAAAATTTGTATTTCGCGGGCTACAGCTGCGTTTGTTGTTTAGGTTTATTCCTATTATAATAACGGTTAATGATTTTATCTAAATTGACGAGAGACCAAATTCAATATTGGTTTTATTGACGACTTAGTTGACGTAATCGACCCCGTTATTAAATTGTCTCAGTTTCAACAATAAATTTTATTTTCGGTATATTTTCTTGGGCTGACTGATCTTTTAGAAAATAATGAGTCATCCAATAGGGAGGTAGGTATATTTTCTATAAAACTTCGGTCGATTTAATACAAAATAACAAGACTTATCTTTTTCCTACTGAGAAAAAAATTACTTTATTTCCTCAGCTTTCGTCCGTTTATTATTGGTTATAGGTATTTTATTCGGTAAAGTCAAAGTCAAAGTCAAACCATTTATTTCAAATAGGCACATAAGAGGCACTTTTGAACGTCAAAATTTACAAAAAAAATAGAATTGATTCTAGTTGCCCCTTCCAAAAGGTAGTTTCGTATGGAGAAGAATGGGCAAGAAACTCCACAAACTCCTTAAAAATGTTTTACAATATTTTGTTTGATTACATTAATTATATGATTATATGTGAAGACGATGCACCTAGAATAAAATTACTGTACCATAATAGGTAAAACGAATTAAAAACTAAGCAATGAAAAATAACTTAATTATTAGATAGATACATGCTGTTCACATATTTACAAACATCATAAAAGTATGTTTTTCTAAAAAAATAAAAAAATATGCCAGTGTGTGAGTATAGGTTATCACAGAATGTAAAATCAATATAATAAAAATAACAGATTTTACCATAAAAATAGCAACCAGTTTGATTTTGTCTAGAGCAACCAGTTTGATTTTGTCTAGACCTGCTCCTGGACATTTAATACCACGAAAGCGTTTAATAATTTAATAAAATGTTAATTTTGTTATTACTTGGCCCTGTAATTAAATTAAATACTGCTTTTATAGATAACGATACTTGTCTATTTATAGGAAACAATGTTTTGACTTTGTTTAGATGACGGGATAAAATAATAGTTTAAAACAATATTTCGGGTCCTCTTTATTTCGTTATTCTTCTGTTACATATGTTGAGCATAACATCTGTTTCCCCAAGGGTTAGGCAGAGGGGTACACCCATATTTCACCCGTTATGTTTAAGTCAAATGTAACAGGGGGCGAGCCTATTACCATCAATCAGATGGGAAAAAGCCAATAACACTTTGCCCGACCTGGGAATTGAACCCAGGGCCTCATAGACCAACGAGGATGTCCAAATGTCCAAATGTTGACAAGAAATCAGCTATTTAGGTAGCATCCAAACAAATCTATTCAAATACTGAAACTCTATCGTTACAAAAATACAACAGAATAAAAATGGAGTGATTTATTCTCCGGGCATCCATTATACGGTAGGTTTTGCTGTTAGTTTTGCCACAATCAAGACTGTGACTGACTGATAAACTATAGCCTAATACAGTGACTGATGGTTCCATTAAATGCTGGTGGTCATAGTACCACTATTCGCAAACATGCCTCCGTCCCACGAACCAAGACAAGTACTCCATACTTGACGTAGGTCTGCTCGAGTATGTCAAGCAGAGCGTTACTGGACCACACTTACTACCCACCAATATTTTATCCTAAGTTCTAGAATATACAACAAGCTTCAAACAAATTAACAATAAATATTCTAAACCATTTTGAATTAAAAAGTAAATGGTTAAATTTGCTCTTAAATATTAACTATTGCGATACAGAGGAACTTATTTATTCTACGAATTAACGACTAAAATACAAAAAAAAACACTTCCTTGACAGACTGTTTTTTGCTAAGTATACCACAGTTACACACAAACACCAACAGACCAGTTTAACCCGACACCAACACACTCACACAAACTCTCCTCACAATTATTAACCATTAAACCCACTCAATAACTATCTTAACAAAAAAAGAAAAAAAAAAAAAAAAAAAAAAAAAACTATCTTAACATCACAATTATTACGCAGTTATAAATATTTTGTAAAACGTGTCAATCCCAGTGAAGAATACTGTCCTTCAAGATACCGAATCTTCATAGTTTGAAGGGCAGGGGTTTTACTCATTTGTAATAATGGCTATTATCACACAACATGTTCTTGATACGCCATTATCACACAATTACGAAATGGAAGGAAAAAAAAAACAAAATCGATAATCCCGATATTAGAGTTCCGCACCGCAAACAAAGTTAAACGTTCTATTTTTTAACTTTTTGTCAGAACGCCTCCAAATGTGCATAGAATTATTATTACAAATTTTATTAATAAACCATTTCCTTAGCTTCAAAAAGGTACTTAGGAAAAGATAAATTAGCAAGCTTGTACTTCATAGAAAGTCTTTGGATGTTAGAGTTATAAGAAAACTAGCTGCGCCCCGCGGTTTATTTATTTATTTAAACTTCTCGCACACAATTAGGTACAAAGGCGGACTTAATGGCTTAGGCATTCTCTACCAGTCAACCAAGGGTGGTGAAGAGATAAGATGGCGGGTGCTCTGATTGAGAGAAAATAATAATATTTAAAAATATTTAATTATAACATAATTCATTATAAATAAAACGGGTGCACAAGTACATAAATAGGTTATAAACTTTATAATACACATACACACATACGGTTCGGTTTCCCGCGGTTTACCGCGTAAGTCTAGATCCCGTAGGAATATCGGGATAAAGAGTAGCCTATGTCTTAATCCAGGGTGCCAGCTACCTCCATACATAATTTTATCAAAATTAGTCCAGCCGTTTGAGCGTGAAGAAGTAACACACATACACACACACACCACTCACAAACTGTCGCCTTTATAATATTAGTGTGATTGTAACGTGTCTTTTACCTGTTGAAAGTGAACAGTTCTAGTCTAGGTAATGTTGATTCAAGCTCTTGTGTACTAAATATTAGATTTTATGAATATCTTTTACGACAGACGAGTGTAAGACGTAATGTTTCTTGGAGAAATTGTATCTTTAACATTGACTGTATCGATTAGTGAAATAAAATAGCGAGTGTTTATTTTTTTAATTTTAAGCTGTTTTAATTCCTGGTTTAGGTAAGCTTGTCGAGAAATCTGCGAATGCAGGTTAGTTTCTTTAAAAAAATAAAAGAATTATCTTAAGGATTTAAAGTGGTTTCCCTTCAGGGCCCATTGATTTTTCCACCCTGTATATTATAATATCCATATAATCTTGAGTGAACACGTGTATTCTCTGTAAAATCTTGGGTCTGACTGACGATCAGGGCCTCAAGTCTGCTATTACAATAGTGTCAGAATGGTCGATCATTGATTTCATAATTGTTGATTTTGACAAGTTTGGTAATCTACTATTATAATGGCGTCATTATGACTTTCCAATGGTCGGCCACTGACACTACATTGAAAGAAATTGCATATATTGGTAATCTCGTACATAATGACAAATTAATGACATTTCTACTAATGGGTTTTATAATAATGGCAATACGGCAATGCCATTATAATAACACAATTATATTACGAGAACATTGACCGACCAATGATCGACCATTATGAACTTACCAGATTACGAACTTTTAGCAAAATGACAATGGCATGACAATGGGATCGTGTTGGAATGACTGAATTTATAAAAATAGCAGACTTGGGCCCCAGTTAGAATATCGATCTATGTTGGAAGGTTTGGTTTCCTTCATGTGAACCATTGTGCGTGGGCCATGGCGGCCGTCGGTGGTTATTCCAACCAAAGTCTAAAGTCGCTTGAATTCTATCTCACCATCAGACACTCGTCATTCATGACTTTTGGATTAGAGTGACGCTTTCGTGAGCGTGTAATGCATGCCTAATAATGCCTGTAATGCATGTCTTGCCAGTACAATCTGTTTTGAATCCTGAAATTACAAGGCACACGGTATGGGGTGTTTAACAGTGCTTCGTACTTCCCAATTTTCCGGAGTTCAAAAGCTTTGTTAAGCTATACTCTGCACTCTAAAGCCAATTTTCATCTAGCCCACTTTCCCATTAGGCCATACAGGGACCAGACACAAAAATGTGCCCTAATCCTACCCGCTCCTGTTTCACAAAACCGGTTTATCTAAAGCTTTTGACATTGTGAACGTCCAACTAGCGTGAACCGAGTTACGAAGTAAATAATATGTCGTAGGCGTTCAGAATAATGTAGTCTTTGAGCTAAAAGCCTCCTCTCTCTCCTCGTCTCCTCCGCCAAATCATGAAAGTAAGGTAGTAATCTCTGAAAGGGTTTTTTTTTATTTCAAGACTGACAATTGTCTAGTTTTCTTGGTGTAAGTAGGCAGAATTTAAGATGTGTCTTTCTTAATGCTAATAGTCATTTTTTTTAAACTTAAATCGAATAGGGAATATGCATGTATTTTTTTTTTCACTAAATCAATAATACACAGTAATCTAAACCTAAAAAAAGTATTGAAAGTTACATTGAACTACTGATTGATGCTCAAAAAAATTATGAAACTCCAGCAATTTTCTACTTCAGTTCAAACGGCCGTTTCTATCGCAGTCATGATGTGACGTCATTGTTCACGAAATTGCTTTGTTTACATCTGTTTTATAGCCCCAAATCTTATAAATTAAATTATTGTTTATGCTTTATTCAAGTAGAAATCGCACTTACATATTTACCTTAGTGAGATTTCCAGCATTTAGCAAAGAATTGATTTTATTCAAATGTTTTGTTTCGTCACTTCCGGCATTTTCGTAGAGGACGCGTTTTGAGTTTGCGTTCCGTTCCACCAAAAAAACGCAACATACATTAATTAATTGTAAAATAAGTAATGCATTCAAAAATGTAAAAAATATTGGAATTTGTTTCTTGACTCCTACACAATGTATATTAAAATAATGGATACGTTTTGAATTACGTGCATATTCCCTATTCGTCATTTTGGAAAAGTGATAATTTTTACTCATTAATCTAGAGAAATAACTAATATAATTTGCTTAATAGAAACTGTATTTTCAGTAACTACATTTATTTCTAAATCAATTTGCAAAATTATATAGGTAGCATTTATTTGCCTATAAAGCTAAGCTAATAGCTTATGCCCGCGGCTTCGCCCGCGTGGATGTTGGAAATTATCCCACGGGAACGTGCTACCGGGATAAAAAGTATCCTATGTATCATGGTCTATCCGTATACCTATCATCCAAATCAATTCAGCCGTTAAATGCGAAAGGGTAATAGACAGACATACATATAATAAATGCAGATAAACTTCTTTTTTTAAATTAAACAGGTTTGTATGGTTCTAAATGTCCAACTTAAAAATAATAATAATTAATTTTAACATTATCACCGTTAATTGGAAATACTCTAGCGCCGCCATTGATCACGTAATATCTACATATTAACTATAACTTTAAATTGTAATAAATTTTAAGGACCGATTTTAATGAAATAAATACTAAAATAAATATTACTTCAAGATTTTATTTTTATTTTCTTTATTTTAAAGATACGTACTAAGTACCTATATTACTAATTCCTGAAATCTCATAAAGGTACATTTTTTTTTAAATAATCATGTTAATTTTAGAATCATCCCCTAATGTACCCCCTTGGGGGATGATTTTACAAAAACGCTGAAACACGAACTTTTTTGGCATAAATTTGAATTTTCATATCCCTAACTTAAGAAATGCTAAGTTCCCCATACAAACTTCCATCCCGTATATCATCCCCTTTAGAAATATTTTTGAGACAAAAAGTAGCCTATGTCCTTCCCCTTTCGTCCTTGCCAAATTTTATCGAAATCCGTTCAGTGATTTAGGCGTAAAAAGGTAACAAACAGACAGAGGAACTTTCAAATTTATAATATTAGTATTGATTACGTTTGTTGGTGAAATTGACTAGTAACCTATTACAAAATGGAAGTAGGTTTGAATGGAAAACTTAATGACAAACTTTTCTAACAACTTTCACGATCAGATAGGAGTCAACAGAACAAAAGAAAGTTTCCGTGCTAGTTAGTTTATTCAATCATTTCTTCGTGAGAAGAAATGAATCGAAGAACAGATACTAAGTTTATTATCGATTCAACACACTTTCTCACACAATCTTGGTACTTCATCGGTGATAATATTGACATGACATTTAAGGATCTTTTGATCATTCGATAGATGTAATATTTTTGTTTCATTGACTCTGTGTAGTATTTTTGTTTAATTGACTTTGTGGTAGGAGATAATTCAAAACTGAAATTCCACATAACATACAATGTGATATCATTGATTTTGAACAAAAAAGTTTTAGATTGGAACTAAACCTCCTAAATACCTACCCATGTTATGCTTTAATTTTCGCAACAGATTTCATTGAAATTCAAATTCAGTTCTGAAAGCTGAAGGTTTTCAGGAACTAATTTAAATTCGGTCTCTGAAAGCCTTCAGCCTTGATTGTGCATTGTTTTTATGGCCGAAAATGTTTATTATCACTTTACACCTACTGAATGAAAATATTAACAAAAAAAAAAATAGCGAGCCTTATAATAGTCGCATGATGTGTAACATCTGACATCTCACCTTGATAATAAGCAACTGAGCAGCGACAGAAATTAACCTCAAAATGTAAAAAAAGCTAAATACTGAAATATTTACTCGAATAATTATTCATTACTAATCATGGTCGCCCACTGGTCGTAATTCGACCCCTCTACTTACAATCTATATAGTACTTACTAATTCCATGAGTACACTAATTCCATACTAATTAAAGTACTTGTTAATTCCCTGCTATTAAAAAGTACTTACTTATTCCATGATCAAGCTGTCACTTCCTGTTACACACTTCCGTCCCTTTTCATGGAATCACTCCCACAGAAAGCTAGAGGGAAGATTTTACACATCAAAAAACTTTTGTAACATATGTTTGAAGAAGAGTAACAGAGAGTTTGCCGAAGAGTGTTTATCGAAAACAAATTACGATCACGTTACATAGGTCGTATTATTCAAACTAGGGTTGCCAGTTTCACGAAACGTGCCTTCTTCTCTTAGTTGTTGCTTCACTTGTTCTTCTTTCATTCAATTTTCAATAGAAAATAACTAAGCTTCTATTCAATTAAGTTTTGCCTCGTCATAACACATTGTCTTTTACCAATGTTCGTCATTGTTGTATTAGACAGTGACACGTCAACTATTTTGTTTTAATATTAGGCACTTAAATATATGAATGGGCTAAGGATCGTTTGGCATGCCTGGGTAATTAGTCAAATTAAATGAGATACTACTATCTCCTACCTACTGTCTGTAGTTTTCAGACTGTTCAAACAATATCTAACATTCTGTAGGTAAAGATTTGTCACGTTGTTACAGTAACCGACCTTATGGTGGAGACGGCAATACGATACCTAATAAATTAAACTGCGTATATCTCATGACGTTCCCAGTCTGCATACTAAAATTCTATCAAATATATCCGATATTTTAGTTTTTTTCACTGCATAGCTAGTCAAAGTTTGTCATTTTTTAGCTGCCACGGCTTATTTTAACTTTTTTTTATTGTTTTTATATTTTTATTACAGACGCTATTAACGTGCACGTCTTTCTACATTGTTCTCACATGAATGATGTAACCAACACTTTGTACCAATATTTTTAATTTAAAAGAATGTCCGTGGAGTTTATTGCCTGTTCTTCTCCATAGGAACCTACTACGCTTTGGAATGGGCAACTAGCTTCATCTCTCTGACTAACCGACCCCTTGTCAATTCAAAAGTGCCTGTAATTGGTTTATTTGAAATAAATGCTTTGAGTTGGAAATCCATACTTGGCCCATCACTACTAATATGTCATTTTCTCAAATTTCGATGCTAGGATTTATTTTATAGTTCCAAAATACGCTTATGCACCAATATTCCCAGTATGTTCATATATTGTCCTATTATTGTCTCCGGGGGCTCGTGGCTTAATGACAACAGCCCCACGGGTCGGTCCAAGATTTAGCTACGCTTTCCGCGGTCGGTTCATGGATGGGTGACCATACATTACATATCGACACCCCCCCTCCGTGCCTTAGAAAGCATGTAAATCCATTGGTCCCGGCTGTCATTCGTAGATCTTTTACAGTCGTTACGGGCAGTCAGAACCCCGAAAGTCTGACAACCAGTCTTACCAAGAGGTATCGTGTTTACTAATAACTGGGTTGAGGAGGTCAGATAGGCAGTCGCTCCATGCTAAATATGGGTATTCAGCTGCACCCGGTTAGACTGGAAACCAACCCCAACATAGTTGGGAAAAGGCTAGGCAGATTGTTTGACGTATATTGTATACAACATTCAATATGGACATCGAGTTTCAGTAAAGGTTCGGTATTGTAGAGCGTCCTCTCTGTCACTCATACCTGTGTAGCACAGAGTAGCACTCTCTTCATAAAGCTCTATTATTAATCTTTCTAACTAAGCTAAATAAGGTTTGGGAAGGGTTCATGTCAAAAGTGCAAAAGTTCAAACCTTCCGCTCCCCAATCCGACATTTAGCATTTGATCAAAATGTCAACAGACTATTGTGGTTTGTGAAGTAAAACCCACGCGAAAACATTAATTCAAAAGATTATTCGAACTTACCTTTTAACTTAGTTATACAAGTAAATAACTTTGACGAGAATATTATTGAACAAGAGAAAACCCCCGGGACCGGAACTACCTGTACTAAACATGTGTTAATTTTCTTAAATAAACATTTAGGCTTAGAAATACCATACCTATTCTGTTCTGAATTCATGTGGACTTTGACTCAGCATAAAATAAATTAGTTGGTACCTAACCTTGGACTTTAAAGACTTGGTTTTAAGAATAATAAGACCTCTAAGCAAATTGTTGTTCCGTCAAACTCATCAACAATATAGCAAATTAAATGTTTATTGATGTTCATTTAGTTGTTCACAAGTAGGTGTCTGAACAACTCGGGTGTTTAAACTTTGCAGATATTATCAATAGCTTGGCAGCAAGACATAAATTGTTGTGATTCTTAAGTTTATCTATTCGAAACTCTCCTACGCTTCTTAGAACTCTGATGTTAAATCTGAAAAAGGGATTGTCAACAACCTGCGTGCGTGGGCCTCTAGACGGTTTAAAATTGAATTTTACCTATTTAATTTTCGAATCACTTTTATATTTTCCAAGGTTAAATTTATCGCTGTCTGAAGAAAACTTGTATGTAAGTACTTGCTCTTTGGTATAAAGGCTCCCGCAGACAGGCCGAACGCGACACAAGTAGCACAATTTCTATGAAAACTTCATGGAAAGTGCTGCCTGTCGCGCCCACGACATCGCGCCAAACTGTACGAGCCCTAATGAGTAAATCTGGCTATTGCGTTAACGAATGCGGAGAATCTTGTTTTAGGTAAACGAATAATATTTATTTCTGTCAGTAGATTTGTACAAACAAAATAAAAAATGAGTACAAGAGGAAGTCTGAAAGTGGCACCGGTGACTGAAAAGTCGTGCGGGAATGGGCAAGTGATGCGGAGGTATGAGGAAAATGTCGTGAGCAATGTTTTGAGTAGATAATTATGAATGTCGACGGCTATAAGAGTAGGGGAAGACCAAAGAAAGGATGGATGGACTGTGTGAAAGATGATATGGCTAGAAAGGGAGTGAATATCGAGATGACGACTAATAGAGAAGTATGGGAGAAAGGGACATGTTGCGCCGACCCCAAATAAATTGGGATACGGGCAGGAGAATGGTGAGATTTGTACAAACAATGACTCATTAAAAAAAAAACATTTATTTAAAACGAGATGAGGTCGGTATCTTCGGTCGGTGAAAAATCACAGAAACAAATTCAATGATCACAGTGTCTTTTAAACTTCGATTATAAAGATTAGCCTTTTTTTTTGGGTAGGAAATTATCAAATAACTTCTCCCGCTCTGGGTGGAGCGGGAGGGAGTGTCAGACTTTTACTGACTAAAACCCACCCGTGTTCCTTCAGATGCCTGTGTGGCAGGGACACGGTATCCCTTTCGGACAGGCTCGTAACCCTGGCAGATTTAGATTAGCCTTAGTAACTACAAAATGGATTCAGTGCTCACATTAATAAAGCATGTATTTATAGTTCAGAGCTATGTTGTATTATACATTGTCTTTCTTAATTTATTGTTTCATTTCTGTACACAGTGCGACGAACTATTTAATAAACTGAATGATATATATCTAAGCTATGCAAAAGTTTTATTTTTGTCTCGGTTTTGGTTATTTTGCTAACATTGCTATGTTAACAAAGCAAAGTTTGGCTTCGCAAAACCAGCAATTTTTTCAAATATACTGTCCGTCCGCTATAATACCGCACACAGCGACAGTGGTACGCGCACAGCGTTAGTTTCATGCTACTTTGTTAGTTTTAGTTAGCCTTTGAGATCCCTGACATTGCGGTGTTTGCCGGTTGGACAGAGAATGATTTTATTCAACAGGGTATCCTAAATGTAAGCTAAAACTTTATTCTGTTAAACAAATATTTGTTTTCATGTTATTTTTATTTCTATGTTCTTATAGTATACCTACATCTTTATTTCCGTCCAGTCCCCGTGACACCACCGAAGTGATGTCCCGCTCAACTGATAAGATCCAAGTTAATCTCAAGTTTCTCCTTCAAGCGAATGTAACAATTGAAACTTGCCTCTGTTCCTATAATTAATAGACATTCGGCGCCAATGAACAGGTTGATAAGGACGTACAATGAGCTCCATACACGTTCCAACAGTATTGATATCTTCGCCAACAAGCTATCGCAATTTCGTAAACAATTGTTACTATTTGTTTGTCACTGACGGTATTATTCTTTAGAACAACAAAATAGATTTAGTTATTTCTTTTATTATTATTTTTATTTTAGTTTTCAATTCTATTTCATGTAGTTTTGTTGTTTTTTTTTTCAGCCTGTATTTACTCTTTGTAATATGATAGAACTTGAAATATGTAAGTGCTGTGCACACCTGTAAGTGACTAATTCACTCCAGATTTAAGTCTAATTGTTACAGCACCCCAAAAAATGTATTAGTGAATAAGTCGTTGGAGTGCCGTAATAAAATAAATAAATAAATAATGAAATTCGCGGAAAACGGAAAGTTCAATCATACGTTGTGTTTCTCATTGTCAAGAAAGTTTTCTTGCCCACTAGTCTTTTGTTACAGATGTTCTATGTCACGAAGTCCGTTTGGCTATGAATGTTGTCAAGCGTGCACATGCACATTGTTTTTGTGTGCGTAACCTCGAGAGCGCTCAGTGTCGATCGGGACACGGTCCGGATCAGTAGTGGTTTTTAGTTCGCGCCAAATTGTTTCACGGAGTAAGGTCAGCATGGCAACAAAACGAAGAAGAGTTGTCCATATTGAGGTAATATTTATTTATACGTTTTCAATTAAAATGTTATACAAAGATACTTAATATAGCAATAGAAGTATTTATAAAATGAATGTTTTTTGTGTTATAAAATGTTTATATTACTTAATATAATTTTTATTAATATAAAATTAATATTAAAGGATATAGATAATTTAAAAAAATATTAATTGATAAATTGAATTACAGCCGATGTGGTTCGCAGTACTGTACAAGATTTCCATATTGTCTATAAAGAAATTCCAACATTAGCTAAGTTAAGAACAGCATTGAATGAAAAAATCGGATTCGAAGGTTGTTTAGAAACTGTTCGCAAGTTACTGTTGAAATTAGGTTACAAGTGGCGCAAAACAGAGAACAACCGTAAAGTCTTGACGGAGCGTCATGATATACAAATGTGGCGTTTAAAATATTAAAAAAAAATAACAGAGTACCGCTCTCAAAGTCGGCCCATTGTCTACACCGATGAGAGCTACGTCCTTTCGACACACGTGCGAAACAACACCTGGGCAAAAAAAAAGGAAAGAACTCCGTTTTTAAAAAAAATTAGCACAGGCACTCGCTTTATTTTAGTGCACGCGGGAACCAAGGATGGTTTTATTGAAAATGCTTCCTTGGTTTATAAGGCCAACTCAACAGCTGGTGATTATCATTCAAATATGAGCTATGATAACTATGTAAAATGGCTAAATGAAAAGTTGCTACCCAATTTACTTCCGCGCTCTGTCATTGTCTTAGACAATGCATCTTATTACAACACACGGGCTGAACGACTACCGACGCAATCTACAAAGAAAGCCGATATGCAGCAATGGCTCAGGGATAAGGGTATAGCATTTGATGAATCTCTTCTTAAATTGGAATTGTACGATACAATAAAGAAGTACAAAGCCCAACACGTAATCTACAAGATTGACGATTTTATAAAAAGCAAGGGTTTTGATGTCTTACGCCTTCCCCCTTATCACCCAGAATTAAATGCGATTGAAAATATTTGGGGGATCGTTAAAAATTATGTCGCATCTAAAAATATCGAGCAAAACATGACGAATACGGAAAGACTGATCAATGAAAGTTTGGGCCAAGTTAGCAGTGAAACGTGGCAAAAAACTTGTGCTCATGTTGAAAAAATTGAAAAAGACTACTTGAAATATTTTGATCTCGATTTTGAATTTATAATCAATGTACAAGATGATTCTGACGACAGCAAAACGGAATCGGAAATCGAAAATTTATCTGATAGTGATTGAAAATACTGAATAGTCCTACTTGTTTCGTTTCCATTCTGTAACACCAATGCTTAATTAAATGCCTACATATTCTTAATATTTTTGTATTTATTGCAACCTAATCTAATTTATTTACAAAATGTATATACTTTTAAAACCAAAATTTTATTTAGATTATAATCTCACGAATGATTCAAACTCAAACTCAAAGCATTATTTCAAATAAACCAATTACAGGCACGTAAAGGGGTCGGTCAGTCACAGAGATGAAGCTAGTTGCTCATTCCAAAGCGTAGTAGGTTCCTATGGAGAAGAACGGGCAAGAAATTCCACGGACACTCTTTTTAATCATAATATTGTGACAAAGTAATGGTTACATCATTCATGTTGAAATTATACATGTGAGGACAATGTAGAAAGACGTGCACGTTAAAAGCGTCCGCAATCAAAAGATAAAACCATAAAAAATACAATTAAAATAAGTTAAAATAAGCTGTGGCAGCCAAGAAATGACCAGTCCTGGCGGCGCCCGTTCACGAACATTATTCTTAGTTGTTGACTTGTTGGTGAAATATATTAAATAAGAGATTTGGATATTTTATTTCTAGTCTATAAATATAGTTGTGCAGTTTTAGTTGATCACCGGGTATTACCCACTGCTCAACTATTCATAGTTGAGCAATTACCATTTGAGCCGTTGGTATTACCCACTGCTAAACTTTATGCAGTTGAGCAATGTAGTTGAGCAGTGGGGAAGAAGGGGGTCTGTCACTACAGCATGTACATATTATATGAAAATGGAGTTTCATACTAGCGTTACTAGAGATCCATCGCAGCTATGATTAAAATATATGCATCGCCACATTGTTGTGTTGAGTTCATCCGAATCAAAATTGATTGAGCCCTAACTGTTATCGACATTTTTGATGTCCAAACAAATTCAAATTTTTGTTACCTTTGAATTTATTTTTAATTTCCTTTGATATAAAATATTTAATTTCTACGTTTGATTGACATATTTTTCTGCCCATTGGCTCAACACAGTTTTGTTTGCGTGGGCGAGTGATAGCATCACGGTCCATTGAATCGTGATTGAGCCACACAGATACAATATCTATACCTCTGGGGAACACGTCAATTGGAATAACCAATAACATCTGCTTTTGGTCATGACCTTTGACCTTAGGTTCATCGTTGGGCTGCGTCATGCATAATTAGTTTGGAGGTTTTCCAGTTCCCGACGGGAAGGTCTTTTTGTGCGAAACAGTCGTGAATTCACGATACGAGAGCAAAAAGCTCGTTACACAAACGGGATGAGTTTCGTTCAAACTTTTTTGCGCATTCGCGGTAGGATCACGTATGCATCTATATGTTAATTCTTTAGTGGTTTATTTGAACTTAAAAAATGGTGCGTTGCAATCAGGTTTTCTTCGACACAAAGAATTTTTCATCATTTTAACCAGTAGAGGAGCTCTTTGCCGGAGTCTGTTTTTCCCAATAAGTATTACTGAGAATCTTGAAGTCTCGAGTATAAAAGTTTCTCACTAAGCACTTTTGCGTAGATCGCATATCGCTTACCATCAAATGAGATTCTTCAGATAGTGGTTAAACTTGAGGATAACAAATATAAACAATGGTCTTGGTAGGTCATACTTATTATAGACACTGATATGTTAACGATTAAATTTTCTAAATATGGCAAATTCCATTTAGTCCATCCATTGTGACAAAAAATAAGACACAGAATAAGTTTGGAATTGATACTTCAAATAGTGTTTTAGCAAAGCCTATGTCGGACGAGGCTAGAACTCTGTACAAAATATATTACAATCATATAAAATAATTTCAAATTCAAAATTTGGCTATGATGGAGCGACATAGTATTGTGACAAAGTTCATTAATAAAGATTAAAAAAAAAAAATGTGGGTTGCATTTTGAAAGAAAAGAAAGAAATAATAGTTACAGTTAAGATTTAATCCATATGCTAACTGAGGAAATTCCTAGTGCGATATTCCATTGTGCGTAGTTTCCTGGCAGTTGTAATTTGATTTTCATTTAGCTAAGTGCATGGTTGGAACTTTTCATAACCGATTCTACTATTCTACATAGAGAAGTCGTTCCTTGATTGGCTTAAAATGTATTTTACGATGACTGAATTTTTCCACTTGTATAATATGGCCATTCAAGGCATTAATGATGGCCCCGCCTCTCATACACGAGGTTGTAGATTCAAATCCGGGCATGTAACAATGTGACTTTTTCAATTCGTAAATGTACTTTCTAAGTTTATGGCTGGATTAACATAAAGGCTACTTATTATCCCGATATTCTCACGGGATCGAGACCTACGCGGGTGAAACCGCGGGGCGCAGCTAGTAGTTAATATGTATAGGTCTGAAATCGCTAACCCCGTCTTGAGCAAGCGTGGTGATCAATGCTCGTGTCTTCTCATTCTTTTTATCACTATGTGGGTTTTTAGGGTTCCGTACCTCAAAAGGAAAAAACGGAACCCTTATAGGATCACTTTGTTGTCCGTCTGTCTGTCTGTCTGTTTGTCAGTCTGTCAACACCATTTTTCTCAGGAACGCGTAGAGTTATCAAGTTGAAATTAATATCAAATACGTAAGTCTATGGTCCCTTGAACCTTGAAAAAAATCAAGCTTCCAAGTCAACGCAATAAAAAAATACAGCGATATAAGCGACATTATTGCGACATATTTCGATACTTGCAAATAAATCAAAACCTATAGGGTACTTCCCGTTGACCTAGAATCATGAAATTTGGCAAGAAGCAATGTCTTACAGCACAAGTATAGGAAAAAGTCCTAAAATTGTAAATTTGTAATTTAATCACATAAAAAAAATGCGAATATCTCGCACATAAATCAAAACCTATAGAGTACTTCCCGTTGACCTAAAATCATGAAATTTGGCAACAAGCAAGGTCTTACAGCATAAGTAAAGTGAAAAGTCCGAAAATTGTAAATTTTTAGTTTTATCACATAAAAAAATTTCTAATATCTCGCACATAAATTAAAACCTATAGGGTACTTCCCGTTTCCCGACCTAGAATCATGAAATTTGGGCAGAAACAATGTCTCACAGCACAAGTAAACGAAAAAGTCCGAAAATTGTAAATTTGTAGTTTTATCACATAAAAAAAATTGCGAATATCTCGCACATAAATCAAAACCTATACGGTACTTTCCGTTGACCTAGAATCATGAAATTAGGGCAGAAGCAAGGTCTTACAGCACAAGTAATGGGAAAAGTCCGAAAACTGTAAATTTGTAGTTTTATCACATTAAAAACAAATTGCGAATATCTCGCACATAAATCAAAACCTAGGGTACTTCCCGTTGACCTAGAATAATGAAATTTGGGCAGAAGCAAGGTCTCACAGCACAAGTAATGGAAAAAGTCCGAAAATTGTTAATTTGTAGTTTTATCACATAAAAAAACATTTTTTGCGATTACAAATTTAAATTTTCAGTTGGAAAATTGACCGTGGCGTATATCGATGTATGGGAAAACATGTTTTTCAACTACAATGTTAAGTTTGTTTTAGGGATAAATTCATCCTTACTACGGAACCCTTCATTATGCGTGGTCCGACACGCACTTGGCCGGTTTTATTTTTATTTTTTTCTTTCCTTTCTCAGTTTTAATGATTGTCTGACATTTTGAGCACTTTATGCACATATGTCCTTTAATCTTTGGTATTGTTCGTCGAGTCGTTGATTTTCTTAAGTCTTGAGTTGAGCTGCACGATTACTGACAAATTCAGTACTGCATGGACAGGTCTACTCAAATTTGTGTGGTTAATTCCTCAAAAGACCATTTCAGACACGGATTTACATGGTCCTCACATGATCTGACCAAGATTATCTCTGGACTTTAAAAGAGACTTTGACCCCTGAGTTTGTTTCGCCATTTCTTCTCAAGGGTAGTCAGATAGGAAATGTCGACTCCATCTAGTTTATTATAATTTTTTAGTATTACATGTAAAAATGATGAGGCATTCCACTAAGAGCACTGATTTCTCCCATATCCTATTTAAAGAATAAACAATTTCATTTCATTTTAATTTCTCTGTATGAGAAGAAGCCGTGGGACAGTAATAGGCTGGTATTATTATGTAGTTTTCTATGGAGAAGAATGGGCAAAAAGACTATGATTACTCTGTCTATTCTAACTTTGAAACCTATCGCATCACAAAATCGGAGATAGAAAAGTGTAGTTCCCAAATTTCTTTAGTAGAACAACGAAACTCGCACAAACTACAAATTTAATTACAGGATACTAATTGTATTTAAAACCCCTTGTCGGCTAAGGGCTGACGGGAACACGGGCAAGTAGTGAAATATTCCGTCCTTGGTCGGGATTTTACAAAATACGCCGCAGAGAGACTTGACAAGAGTCTTTATTGTGTATGCGGCGATCATTAGAGACTGGAATAATAAAGATGCTATTTTTAGTTCAGGTTCTTCAGAAGAACGAGTAGACTTTTATCCTATAGGTATAGGGTATAGGATAGTCGGCCTAAAACACGACAAGAACACAGAACAATACATAATATTAATATACATATACAACATTATTTTTGAACAAACTTTCGGCACTACTATCGGCACAACAATATTTTCTGTTTGATGCCTGTTGATGTCTTTTGGCTTGACTCTTTGCTTTCGTCATATTTCTCGCGACTGAATTTCGGGCACGGTGTCCAATCTTAACGGAGATTAGCCAGGTACTACGCAAGAGATATCATAGTGCACAAGTGTATGCGCAAACGCAGGTGCACTCTCTGTTCCTTTACTCACATAGACTGATGGGACGGATATTTCTTTTACGACCCATTATTATACTCAGATTCAATTCAAATGTATTAAATTCGCTGCCCTGTTGCGGGTTTTCAGTTTGATAAAATTGACTTTCAACATGATCGTCTATAGAACGAGAATATTTAGGTAAATGATAAATTATTTGACTTCTGTAAATAGGTTTGTAAAAACCCTTTTACACGTCAATCATATTTTAAAAATAAGATGAGGTCGGCGTTTCCTATCTGACTACTCTGAAAATACTCGTAAAGGCCGAAACAAACTCAGAGGTCACAGTCTATATTAAAATCCAGACATAATCTTGGTGTATGAAGTGGTCTTTTGATGAAAGAACCACACAGATTGAGTAGACCTGTCCAGTCAGTGTACGCAATTGTCAGTAATCATGCAGCTCAACTCAAGAACTTAAGGAGCTCAACGATTCAACAATTACATACTCCTTTTGCTTCGTTTACGTTTATACATCTGGTCATACACACACGACGATAACACGAGTACTATGGAAAACCTATATAACATGTTTATCACATACCTACAAACGGAGTTGGAAGTGGATAATAAAATAAATAGTTCGGTGCCCACTTTTCTGCCCCAAAATCGAACAGGAAAATAGAACGATATCATTAGGTCAACTTCGTACTATTGGAGTAGGGAGCGATAATGCGGATAGGTTCACAACGATCGTAAAGACCTGTTGATCGGACTCATAAATGCCCTCTGTTGAGAAACTGGCGATAATTGTCACGTGAAAAATGGGACACGCGGTTTATAAGAAAAGTCTCGAAATCAATTTACGATTTGTAAGATTAGGTTTGTACTTAATATTGCTGCATAATAATGCTGTGCCAACACTCACTTTGTAAGCTCTGAAAGCTTCCGTTATTGATTCCACTTCGCGTTTAACTTAACTTCATTTCGTTCGTAATTTTATAAAAAAAAAAAAAATGTTATTTAAACTGGAGCACTGTTGCTGAAAAAATCACAGATTCTCTACTTATTGGTGAAACAGGGTGGTATTTATGAGCTGATTAAAAGAAAGCCCGAAAGCTCAATCCTAAATAACAACTGGTTGAAAAAGCTTTCCTTGATGACTTGATTCTATAATCATACGACATTAAAAGGAGGATGGCAGGAGAATGATGATGATAATGATGATTAATAAATTATTTCAATAAAAATAACATCACGCCTGTATTCCCCGAAGGGTTAGGCAGAGGTGTACCTATAGTACACCCACATTTCGCCAGTAAAAAAAATAAATAAATTATTAATACACCGTAAAATTAAAAGTTATTCCAAGTAGGTACCTTTTTTTGTTTTCGGTGGTTTTCCTTCTTCGGATTTGGGATTAAGATCGGGGAGTGTGGGATTTTTACCTCACTAAAACCACCCCCGTGGCCACCATCTGCACATCGGCACATTCCATGGCCACGAGGGTAAAAGGGGCACCGTTACCTCTCAGAAGACCGACACAAAACCCCCTCTGTGTCTCTGGATGCAACACCTGTTAGGAACATCCCTGGGAAGACTGTAAAGGGATTTCCCCGAAACCCAACGCCATCAAGTAGCTATGTAATGTTGTGAATATATGTTCTAGGTAGAGCTCAAAACACCTATTAAACAAAAACGCCAACATACTCGTAAATCAAAGCAATTTATATTAAAAAGTAGATTACAACAATAGCGCCGCCTATTCAACTTTAAATAATAGCGCCTTCGTTAGGTGAACTATTTAATAGACTTAATTGCAGGCTGTTCGCTAATGACAGCCGCTCGTTGCAGTATTGTATATTTCATTTACGAATATACGGAAAAGTGGGGATACCTGACCCACTTTTCCTAGGCACTTTGAAAGTTTGATGCACTTTTCATATGAAATTTCTTATTTACCTGACTACTTTATAGACTCTTGAGTTGTGAACTTGTTGCATTCCTTGGAAGACATTAATGGGTAAAGTAGCAAGTAAAGAGTTTCATTAGGGTTTCACATTCCCAGTATTCCAGTGAACACGATGGTTGTAATTTTGTGCGTAAATATCAGGTAATAGTCCAGCAGCCACCGCCTGTTTTTAGTGAGTAATAGCAGACTGAATCTTCGTGAGCACGGGGTCTACTCCGAACATAAATCCGAAGTATCGGCCGAATGCTCGGTCGTCTCTTTACTACGGCTAACTATCGCTGACTACGGTGAAAAAAAAAGAAAAGACAGTCGAAGAGATAAGCCAAAGTCAAAACTGTGACTTGAAGTCGGGTAAGTAGGTACTCAAAGTCAAAAAAGGAAACTATAAAAGTTATAAAACGGGCGAATATTCGGCCGATACTTCGGTTTAGCCCTTCGGAGTAGACCTCCTGGTTCGGTTCGACGAGACGCCCAAGTTTTTCCTCTGAAAATTATCGATATAATTATCGAAGTAGCTAATGTAGAGAGAAAACATGTCGATTCGGTGGAGTGTCGAAATTGACTGAATAACAGTAAGTTTTTTTTTTTAGTTTTGAAGTAATTGGAAGATAAACTCGAAAAAACAATTGTCCTACAAAATGGATGGTTTGACTGGAGCGTCCTACACTCCGAATAATGTCCAAATAACGAGGTCATCAAAACTATTTATTATTCCGCTGGTCATACACGCAAGCCGAAACTCATTGCTACTGATAGTGTGTTACGCAATTTTTGACAGTTTAACAACATTAATTGCGTTATTTACGTTGTTAAGGAGACAAATTTTTCGAACATTTAAAGCAATGGATTAGCAATATACTTCGTAATCATTCAGATTGTGTTTGATAGTGTGTTACGAAATTTGACTACAGATCTATGAACGTAAACGAAGTAACAGGAGTAAGTAAGGATGGTAGCAGGTGGCGTTCTGTAGTTTCTGCCTACCCCATAAGATAAAAGTATGAGTTTATGTATGTATATAATACACTTATGCAGTCACAGATGAGTTCATCATTCAACCTGAGCCCAACCAGCAGGCTAATTGCGTAACACACTATCAGTAGGAATCGGTTTCAATTTGACAGTTCAAACACCTTCATTGCGTTATTTTTTACGTTGTTGAGCAGACAAATTTTCATAACATATAAAGCAATGGATTAGCAATATACTTCAACATCATTCCGATTGCGATTCAAACTGTGTTACGCAACTTTGCTTATTTATTTTATTCATTGCTTGCATATTAATGCATTTTGACAGATCGGCATTGATTGAGCATACTCTGCAGGTGCCTACCTACTTGTTTATAGACCTACATCAAGATTGGCTAATAATATTACTGCTAGTTTGTAGGTAATTCAATGTTTTCTTTCTAAAACACCTTAACAGAATCAAAGAAGTGTAAAAGTATCAAGACTATTTGAATTTTCACGACCTACATTAGCTTTCAGTACTTATTTCTCAAAATGAGGTCGAAACAACTTGACAAAAGCTTTTTCCTTTGTCTAGTAGGTACTTACCTATTGAATGTTTTGTATTTTAGCATTTCAATATTTGAAATAAAATAATTGTTTGAAATATTGAAATGATAGAATACAAAACATGTGTGTGTAGGTAAGTGATTTTTTGATAATTTTTCACCGGCTTTTATGAAGGTTACTTACCACTTTCGTTTATGTTTTTGTCACGAAAACTAGTTTTCCACCAGTGCTTTGTAAAAAAGATACGCTGTGCGAGGTAATGAAGCTAAACTAAACGATGTAGGCACAGCTTCGGAATTTGTACGAAAATAAAAACTTTCTTTCTTTATCTCTAAACTAAAGCTGCGCTATGCAAGGATTGGTAGGTACAGGAAATAATCATATATCTGATTTGTTTATTACATTAAATTGAATATTTATACTTGGCTGTATGCGTGTTAGCCTGTTGTTCCTATGTCCGACACTTGGTGTTGCCATCTTGGCTAATCCTCACATGTTTTACTTACTGCATTGGAACGCGTGGAGGTATCAAGATGAAATTAATATCAAATACGTAAGTCTACGGTCCATTAGAGCTTTAGAAAAGTCAAGTTTCTAGTCGACGCAATAAAAAAATATTGCGATTAATACGACATAATTTTGATACTCGCAAATAAATAAAAACCTGAGTGTAGGGTACTTCCCGTTGCCCTAGAATCATGAAATTTGGCAAGAAGCAAGGTCTCACAGCACAAGTAAAGGAATAAGTCCGAAAATCGTTCATTTGTAGTTTTATCACAAAAAAAAATGCGATTACAAACTTACATTTCCAGTTGGAAAATTGACCGTGGCGTATATGGATTTAAGAGAGAACGTGTTTTTCAACTACAATTTTAAGTTTATTTTTGGAATAAATTCATCCCAACTACGGAACTCTTAATTGTGCGTGGTCCGACACGCACTTGGTTGGTTTTTTATTCCATATTCCAACTTTCGAAAGCCAGAAACAAAAACCCTTTGAAATTTAATATTTACGTATTTGTCACGTCATTGCGTGCCATTCACGCGGCACCGGGTTTTGGCTCGTTTACATAACTAGGTGTCAGTTATGTCAGCTTTGGACGAACAAACATTTGTTTATGAAGCCCCAGATGAGTAGGGGGAGATTATTTGGTTTTTGTATACCTACTGATACTCCGAAGAGTGGAAAAATGCTATATTCATGTATGTTGTGAGTGTTAAGGACTAAAAACCGGTACGATTTATGAAATCGATGCCCGTTAACTTGATTCAGTACGACAGTTAATCGGGCTTTAAAAAATACCGAAATAATTAGTCAAAATATAGAAAACGCAAAGCGTTTAGGATCATTACTGGGAACAAAATGATACTCCAATCGGGGAAGTTGTCTGTCTCTCGGGATTTAAGAGTAAATATTATTTAATTTTGTTTCTTAGCTCTGACACAAAATCAATAGATAAACAATTAGGTATAATTATTGTGTTGGAATAAATCACACAAAATGTTTTTGATATTTATACAAAATCGGTTAACTTTTTTTTTTCATAAAGTTTGACCAGGCTGCCTTTTTCTAATTAGCTAATTTTATTAGTTATTTTTTTATAATTTGTAACTAATTAACATCACAGGATTTGACGTAGACTCAATTCGTAGGTGTTAATAAATTATTTTTAACCAGCCTATGATGTTCCCACTGCTGGGACACAGGGCTCCTCTCTATGAGAGGTAGCGGGCCGTAATTCACCACGCGGGCGCAGTGCGAGTTGGTAGATGTCACATGTCTTCGAATTTTTGGTTCTAGGACATGCCGGTTTCCTCACGATGTTTTACTTCACCGTTTTGAGAGCAGTGGTGATGAAATAATTTTATTTACACAAAGTAAAGCGCCTGTCTGGGTTCGAACCTACGACCTACAACTCGTAAGTCCACCGTTACCACTAGGCCATCACTGCAGGCTCTTACGTACCAGGTCACAATAAACAAGCACAAAAAACCCACATTATTGCAGTGTGGAATATTACTTCATACCGACAATTTATTAAGAAAAAATCTTCTCGGAAAAGTCTTCTAGAAGTTTGTTCGTACGTGCTTTTAATAAACATTTAAATTGAATGGACTATAATTCTCGCTACGATTTCTCTTTGATATTGTCTTTTGCACACACGTTATTTGGCTTTGTCGTGTAATTTATTTCTATTCTTGTTAAATAAATACTTCTTATCTACGAGTATAATTATGGGTTGCATTGTATCTTGCTCGTAATGACTGATCTAAATAATATTGCGCCACTATCCATACCTAATAACACTGTAATTTGAAAACATTGTAAAAGCTAATGATTTTGAAAAGAGTAACCGTGGAGTTTCTTGCCGGCCCTTCTCCATAGGAAACGACCAATAATTGGAACCGTGCACCTAGCTTCTGACGTTTCTTATGTGGCTATGTAGGTTAATGTGAAATAAAATATTTTGATTTTGATTTTACGCCGAATTCGCGTGTCAATTCTAATATTAGCTGTAGGTATGACTATTGTCGCCAAATAAACAACGAATATTCTACAATCCGAAAATGTAATGGAAAGCCGTTATAATTCGGGCTAATTTATTGCCTGCTTATGTAATTATTTGTCATACCGTTTTGGTTATTTTTAGCCATACCGACAGTAAAACAAATTGGGGCTTGTGGCTAAGTAATTACAGCCGCACGGGTCGATCGATCAGGTTAAGCTACGCTTGCCGCGGTTGATCAGTAGATGGGTGACCATCTTTCCATATAGTCGTAACTTGGCAAGAATCGTTTGATGTTTCACTCCTTATTTTTTCTTTGCACTAATTATACATGTGTAAACTTACTCAGACTACGTCAAAACTATGCCAAGTTACGTGCTGGTGACTATACTTACCGAGACCCCTCCGTGTCTCGTAAAAGACAGGTCCCGGCTGTCATTTGTAGATCTTTGACAGCTATTTCGGGTCGTCAGAAAGCCATCACAGTCTGACAACCAGTCTTAGCAAGAGGTATCGTGTGTTACCCAGTAACAGGGTTGTGTCAGTCACTTCATGTAAAATACTGATATCCGGTCAGACTGGAAGCTGACCACAACATAGTTGAGAAAAGGCTAAGCAGATGATGTCCGACAGTAAAACAAATAACAAAAAAGATCGCAGAATTGAGAAATAAGAAAACAGTAACAGTACCTTGTCGTCTCATGCAAGTTCCCAACTAAAGGTAATAAATTCTTTCACGACATTTATCGCACCCGCACTGTACAAAGTTATACAAGATGTAATATAGTTAAATAACGCATAACCTCTTCAGGGGTCATTGTACCTACTCATCAACAGCTGATTTTTTTTCGCGATTTAAGGTTTGGTCCCATAGTAAAAGTTGTTCCTAATGATGAGTACTTACCCCTTAAGAGGTTGTGCATTATTTATGTTACATCTTGTATATTGACAGGCATACAGACTGGAATTTACTCACTATTCCCCTTGTCCAAAGATGTATGTCCATATTTATCAATATCTAAATACAAGATGTAAAATAACTCCTCACATCTAACGCCGTTAAGAGGGCCCTTCCCGGTCCGTCTATCATCAACGCGGGCATGGTCGAAAAGCTTGTTTTTTCATCCAGTGCAAGTGAAAACTATTAACAAGCGAGTGAGAACACGATAACATTGAACAAAAAATAATGTGCGGAAATTTCATAAAACTTGTTCCAAGAAATACGTGTTTTTGAGTAAGCCAGTTTGTGAAATAAATGTGAGTCATTTAGAATCTCCATTACATTTGCACGGTTTCTATCGTAATGTTTTCTTAACATTTACAAATTATGAGTGCATTATGAATGGCCAAAGTTCAGGTAAAATTCGTGCAAAAGAGCAGATTTTTGCAGGCATATACTGAATTTGTTTTTCAAAATTTTTAGTTTTTGCTTGCATAGAAACCTAGATATAGTGCACAAGATACCTATTGGTTCAAAAATTTCAAAGAAAGATGTGTTAAAACGCCGTAATCACGTACGAGCGTTTGTATGAAAAGTATGTCGGGTTGGCCGCTCTTAACTACGCATTCTGTACATAAAACTACATAAGTAACGTTGAGCAAAAATTATAGCTGGGATCAACTTTTAATTTTGGTGTGCAAAATCGCCGTTTACGGCAGCGCGCAATGTGACGTACGCGAAACATTGTGCTTATGGGTGTATGCCACGGTACAGGGGTCGTGGGGTTATTTAAAGTTAAGTTATAACATTTAAGGGGGATACGCTAAGGCAGCTCGCGAAATTCAATTCAATTTTCTTACGTTTTTTGCAATTTGCAGATTAGTAACAGGTTGTACGTTGATCTAAATGTGATTCGCGGACGTAACAAATATGGCTTTACGGAATTATTATCATTAGAATCAGCAATACAACTAACTCTCTTCGTAGAATCCTATTGAATGACTATAATAATTAAAAAAGTAAGAAAATTTTAATATCGCGAGCTGCCTTAGCGTATCCCCCTTAAAACTTGTATTCGTAAAAAAAACGTTTGAAAATGTTGGAACTTTGACTTTCAATTTGCCGTAACCGCGGTAGGTTCACAGGTGTGGTCCAGTACAAAAAAAAAATCACAATGATGGGAAGAAGAAGTGACTCTCGGCTTCGTTTCGTCTTCTTTTTACATCCAGCAATATCTACAAAGCCACATGCGAACTACGCATCAAAGACCTAACGTCACACAAATCCTGCATCGCGCAAGCAGAGTTTACCGCGTGACTGGCATATATACACGTTTCCCGACATCAATCGTCGGAGAGTAGCCCTCTAGACACAACACCCATCTGGTCGGAGGGTACCTACTCCATTTTCTATGGTGGATGAGTGAACTTTAAACCCTGTTCCTCATAGGCTCTATAGTCTAAATATACCTACTGAAGTGTATAGTTGGTTGCACCAACTACGTACATTGGACCCGTTTGTAGTGGGACCACACCGCTAATACCACTTAACAGCACAATGGAACGAGCCTCGACTCCATACGAGCACTTACTGACATCTAAAGAACTCGCTCCATCGAGTTCGATTTGTTTGGAAAACTATAGCGATCGATAACGCATTCAACGAAGCTTGTAGTTGTGAACATCTTCGAAAAAATTTATATGCAATCGTGTGGTTGTTTTTCATCAAACTCAAATCAAAAGTAATTTATTCAAAATAGGCTGCGAATCAGCACTTTTCCAACGTCAAAAATTACACAAGACAGTCCCCCAAAAACGCCCACCCTTCACCACTTCCTAGTGCTTTAGCTGGGAAGAAGAAGTGGCGCAACAAACTCCCCAGCAGCACAGCTGTCTGTTCAGATATAAAACTTGAATCTATACAATAAAATGTAAAAGAATTTGCATTACGCAACACAACATTAAATTAAATTATTTGCCTTATGTTAGCTAGCACAAGCCACTATACCAAAAAAAACATAAAAATAGTCGAAAACTATACTCTAGCAGAAATAACGTAAACAGAACGTATCTAAATAAAAGCCTCCATGCATAATGGGCGTGCCCGCCTACATAAAGCTATAGCTGTAACTCGTCGCAGAAGATAAACTAGCACCATCTAAGTCAAATAAAAAACAAATAATCATTAATAACAATAACAAAACAAAACCATGGTCAGCAAGACGACCAGTCAGTTCACGAGCATAACGCAAAGATCAGCCATCACCCTCCTCGCCATATTTGAGGGAAGGAGGCAACCCGTCCCCCGACGCTACCGCAAGCAGTGAAATCTAAGGGAGCACGACGGACTTGCTGCCGGTTGCTCAGGCAAGAATAATATAGTCAATTGTCGAGGTCGCTAGCTAACAACTTAATGCAATACAACTCATAACTGGAATCCTAACTAACATGCAGTACAAAAATAAATCATCTAGCTGCCCCGCTGAGATATGTTCATTGTTTTCTGCCTTCTTTAACTCGGTGTACGAGCCTTCAACTTTTGACCCTAATACCTGGACACCCCCAGAGACCTTTGACGAGAATTCTGTATGCATTCCGGATAATTACCTCGAAAAGAGTGTCATACTTAAAGCACTTATCTCATTAGACTTAGCTAAAGGAGCTGGTCCGGATGGCCTGCCACCTTCTTTCTTTAAGAACACTGCGCAGGCCATCTGTGTCCCGTTATACATAATATTTAATAAATGTCTCAGGGAAGGGATTTTCCCCTGTGTTTGGAAGAGGGCTTTCATCACGCCCATTCACAAAACTGGTGACAAAGGTAACGTTGAGAATTATCGACCCATATCTATCTTGTCCACATTGTCTAAACTTTTTGAGGGTCTAGTGCACAGCCACTTATTTCCTCAGTTAAATCACCTTATTATACCCGAACAACATGGCTTCGTTAAATCTAAATCCACTACCACAAACTTAATTATTTTTACACAATTTTTATTTGAAAACATGCGCACGCAGGTTGATGCTGTATACACCGATTTTCAGAAGGCTTTTGACAAGGTGGACCACATATTGCTTCTCGATAAAATCGCTTTCAATGGCATAAGAGGCAATTTACTCAGATGGTTGGCTTCATATATATTTAATAGGACTCAAAAAGTTGTTATCAATGGATTCGAATCTGATTATGTGGTCGTCGATTCAGGTGTGCCTCAAGGATCTGTCTTAGGCCCATTGCTTTTTATCCTGTTTATAAACGATATAAAATCCTGCTTAGTCAACTCTAAATTCCTAATGTATGCCGATGACATTAAAATCTTTAAGGCATGTGCGATATCTCAGGATTGTTTGCTACTACAAGAGGACTTGTGCAGGCTTTCTCAATACTGTCTGGTAAATAAACTTCATCTTAGCCTTCCAAAATGTCACTTCATTTCTTTTACTAAAAACATAAATACTATTAACTTCCCGTATACTTTGAACGACATACAATTGAAAAAATCTGAGTGCACACGTGACCTTGGCGTACTGCTTGATTGCAAATTACATTTAGACACCCATATCGACAACATAATTAACAAAGCCTTTAAGATGTATGGTTTTGTTATGCGTTCTTGTAAAGACTTCAAAAAGCCTTCTACTTTTCTCTTCTTATACAAAACACTAGTCCGTTCTCAGCTGGAATACGCGGTACCCATCTGGTGCCCGTATTATGATAAATATAAGCAAGCAATAGAAATGGTTCAGAAAAAAATTCTTCGTGCCACGCATTACAGGTGCTTCCATTCAAAGATTCCCTATGCAGATTTGCTAAAGCATTATAAAATATTGATCTTGGATTCTAGACGTTTACTGATTATGGTTGTGATGCTGTACGGTATATGCAATGACAAATTTAATTGTACTGAGCTCTCGAATAGACTGTGTTACGTTGTACCTAGAACTGTTATTCGGCGGGAGGTGCGCGCATCTCGACTATTCTACACTGCACGATGTAGAACGAAGGCTGGGGTGCGAGCCCCTCTCCGCCGACTTTTAGAAACCTATAACTCACAATTCCTTGATTTTGATATTTTCGCGCTGTCGCAATCTAAATTCAAAAGTATGGTTTCACAATCTCTTGCAAGTCGCCTATAATGACGGATGCACTTGTCATCCGCTTCTTTCGATTCGTCGGTTTAAAGTGTTTTTCTTTTAAATATGTAATTTTTATTTATTTTTATTTTTAAACATGCGTTCGTTTTCATTCTCTGATGTCAATTCGTGGACAATAGTGTGGGTTATACGTTTTTTCGACTGTATTAAAAATCATTTCTGTAAATGCTGTAATGTATAACTGTTTTTTGTCCCAAATAAATAAAATAAAAAAACTAATTTTCATGAGTATATTATGTCGTCAATAAATAAAAATAAATTGACTTAGACAGTCAAATAAAATAAAAAAAATATATAAAATCATATAATCTGTCAGTAGGTACGCTAATTCTGGAGAAAGAACATGAACATTGTCTTGAGTTAATCACAGCAACCAACTATTCTTATCGTTTAAGTACTCATTGATAGAATAGTAGCATCCTACCTATAACCATTATAACCTTATAGGTGTCTTCCAAAACTTAAGAGTCACGCTGGCTAAATTAACACTGATGGTAGACTCAGCAAAGTCAAAGGCAGTCGAGCAATCCTTACATACTTACTACGTTTGCTTCGTAGGAATTAGTATGACGCTGATATACATCTTCTTTGGGGTTATCAAAACACTTTGAAGCGAAGCGTGATGACAATGAGTTCTAGCCTCTGTTTTAGCGATGTTACACCTAAATGAATGCCTAAATAAAAGCGGCCTGTTGTTTTTTTTTACTTTCGGCGCTGAGCTGAGCGTTTAAAATCCTTTAGCACGCTTTGATTTAGGCATTAATGTTGTAGTTAATGAAAACAAGCATTATAAAAAGTCCTGTGAGATTACCTTATAAATCTCCTCCTACATCGTTTTGAAAGGCAGCAAGAAGTTCCGTACCCTGGGGGGCGAAATATTTGAAAAAGGCTGTTTTAGCTAAAGAACATCGTTCATATTTTCCAAGTAACAAAAGAAAAAGTGCGTAAAGATGAATAAGTTAACATATTGCTGTATTCTTTGGCACTCATCTTCAACGGCGTTCATTAATCTCGGATTTTTAGGTATCTACTGAATATTCCTAGGAGTTACGGGCGTGGGCGGTATGAGAAGACGCACATATTTTAAGATTTTATGTTATTTACTACACGTCTTTTGTCAATAAATAGACACACCTACGTACTCGTATTGTAAACATTTCGTGACCACGGCGTTATTAATAGATTCGGGATTCATGGAATAACAAGTGTTTTTACGCAACTACGGAACCCTTCATTGTTAAAGAAAGAAAAAGAAAGAAAGAAAGAAAAATATTTTATTTGGGACACGCACAAGAAATACAAAAAACATATTATTAAAACTAACAAAAAACCCGACTGCAGCTGTTGCTGGTTTTTTTGCAGTCGGGTTTTTGTTTTTTTTTAAATAATTTGTTTTATTTTAAGATTTTTAGTGTTATTAATGAACAAATTGTTTAGTTAAGTATTGGTAAGTTAATAAGCTATACGACAAAGTAAGGTTAGCAAGATAGGATAGGTTAATTTGCTCCTTTCTTTCATAGAGTTCTTAACGTTATAACTCCAATATAATACCTATTTCTTTTACGAATTTGTCTATAATTGTATGTTATGGTTTAACTGACTAATTTCCATTAAATATTGGCATGCCATCAGTGCACGGCGGAATATATCTTTGCACAGAATTTTATACATCTTTTGGACCCACCACATAGCAAATAAACGATTTTATGGGAAAACCTTTTGCTATTTCTGACTTTTGTAATGGCCAGTCCATTATAAAAAAAAAAAAAAACTGGTCAATTGCGTGTCAGAAAACGCACAAGGAAGGGTTACGTAGTTGGGATGAGTATATCCCATCAAAATATGTCGCATGAATGACCGTATTTTTTTATTGCGTCGACTTGAAGCTTGATTTTTTAGAGCTCTAAGGGACCATAGACCTTTGTATTTGATATTAATTTCAACTTAATACCTCTATGCGTTCCTGAAAAAAAGGTCTTGACTGACAGACAGATGGATGGAGGGACAGACAACGAAGTGATCCTTGAAGGGTTTCGTTTTTTTCTTTGGCACCATCTTACGTTTTGATTTAGACTCCATTATCGTCGTCAGCGCCCTTGAAAACCATGAAAACGACACCCATGACGAAAAACCATCACAAAATCACGAAAACCATCTTTTCGCGCAGGTGGGATCGCCCAAGTGTCATTAGAACGATCTCACACCTCAAACCAATTTCTTATTTACTTTTTTGTAGTTTGTGTCAAAATAGTAAGTCAAAAGTATTATAAAATATATATATTTGAAATTGGCTATTAGCTAGCTTTTATTTGATACCCATATTAATATAATCAAATTAAAACCAATCTAAGGATACCTCATATGATAAAATCCATCAAGCCGTTTAGCCTACAGAGCGTGCCAAAGAAATAGACATACATAGATACGCTCGAAAAACATAACCCTCCTTTTGGAGCACTCGGGTAATAAAAATAGCATTTAAACTAAAAATATCAAAAAAAAAAAACAATCAAGACTTGCGCGATGCCAAAAAGGCTCCGCTCTCAGCATGTGTGGTCCGACACGCACTTGGCCGGTTTTTTTTTAATTGAGAACAAATTATGTGGACTTACACGCGTCATGAATAAAGAACGTGTAATTTTTTGGTACTCTTATTTTAGGCCCTGTTCGTTAAAATTATTTGAAGTGTAAACTTCTTTAGCCGCGTTGAGCGATTTTTGGTAGGGGCAAAACGTTTGGGCTCGCGTCACCGACATGCTAATGTGACATGTTGAGCCAGAATGGCGACGGGCAGCGGCCTGTGTACATTTATACGCATATAAGTATATAAATAAGTTATTCCAAAGTTTTAAGTTTTCATTTCTGTTGACAGGCCCCATGACTGCTTATTTTTTATAGCGTGGGTGATAAACTAACTTTTATTATCCAATAAACCGATAAGTACAAGAGATTTTCTGGGAATTTACCTTGAAAATCCAGTTCAATAGTAAACATTATCTACTGAACTCTTCCGCTAAGTAACATTACAATGATCCAGGCGGAAAAGTAAATAAGTACCCTTTCCAATTACAGGCACGTAAGATCATTCAACGTTATCCTTGTTCAATGTAATTTCAGCGAACAGTCGGGAAAGATAAACAGAAAACTGCTACATTTAAAATTGCTTGGCGTAGATTTAAAGATCTTGAATGGAAATTTCCAAAGCCAAATAATATCGAAGATCAAATATTTAAAATAATTCGCGTAAACTCAAGACCTCAGGCAAATAAAACTTTTTCTTTGACATGAAGAGTAAACGAAACTGTGTCTTAATGCTTGAATTATAAAGTAATTTTCTTGATGTGTCATTTATTCCGCAACGTTTGTCGCAGGGTGTCGACAATAGAATTCACGCTTGGTAGTGCAAGATTTTATTACTTTTGCTAAAGGGTTTGTATTTCAAATGATTATAATGCTACAGAGCTTTTGTGATTCCCGCACGTTTCGTTTAGAAAATAAAATATATTTTCGAATTCGAGACTTGATAATTTTCGAACTGCTAATATTCGATTATTCAAGAAAAACCTGCTAGTTGTACATTACCATCATCATCCATAGCCCGACTTAAGCTCACTACTGGGCATAAGCCTACAATCCATGTGATTAAAAACCTTTACTACCCGTAGTATTTTTCTTTCCATTTGACTGCTTCTTCTGACCTTAAACTCTCAGCTTTCAAAGAAACTAAATCTTAAATTACACACAAAAAGCCACTTGAGAAAAACCTCTATATGTCTCATGCCCAACTGGGCCTCAAAGGCAAATAAACATGGGTAAATACGCCTGTGTGTACAACTTCACTGTGAAATATCCGTAAGGATTCAAAACGCTTACGCCCTGGTAGACTCGAATACCCTACATACATAATATTATACTCATTTGGGTTTGTGGCTGTACCACTATGTGGCTTCAATTTGGACGGACGTCGTTTCGTATCTCAATTAAATCCAGTAGGTATGTTAGGACACAATTCGATGTGTAATTAGGTTATTGAATAGTTCGAGATTCGTTTTAAATGATTACACCTATATTTACAAGATATAAAGTTATCTTAGCTTTATTGGCTGCAAGTTCATTAGCTTTTCTATGGATAATATTAATATTTTTAATATGTCATTAGCATAAATGACTAGAAATTTCTTATTATCAATGAGAATATAGTTTTTAACACTTGAATACTGGAATCGGTGTTTTATTCAATGTAAGCAGAGAGCCGTATTGAAATGGACATTTTATCGCTATAATGAAATTAAGACTACGAGTATTTTTTATGGTATATGGTTTTTAATAAAAAAAGACATTCAAAAATAAAAAATAATAACGAGTATGTGTACGAATATATGTACCTCCCCTTGCAGCGATTACGGCATGTTATCGTCTTGCCATGCTTTCCACCAGGCTTTTGATGGTGTCCTGTGGAATGTGGTCCTACTCAGCCGAGATCACACGTTTAAGCTCCCTGATGTTTTGAGGAAGTGGTTGGAGAGATCGTACTCGCCTTTTTAGGAGGTCCCAGACGTGCTCAATGGGGTTAAGGCCGGGGCTCCGCGCTGGCCAATCGAAACTATGAATACCGACCTCTTGCATGTAAGCATCTACGTCACCAGAACGACGGGCCCGAGCATTATCGTCCATGTAAATGGCATCTTCACCAATTACAGTCAGTGCGGGTTGTGCATGTTGACAAAGGATTTCTGATACGTACCTTTGCGCATTTAGTGCGTCATTTTCAATGAATACTATCTCGGTAAGATAGCTGGAAGTTATGCCCGCCCAAAACATAACGGACCCTCCACCATAAAGGGTGATTTCTACAAAACACGCACGTCGGCATAGCGTTCCCCAGGTCTTTGTAGCACTCGCCGACGCGGCGACGTGGGTCCTCACTATTCAGACAAATTCAAGCCTCATCGGAGAAGAGCACGCTACTCCAGTTACCCAGCGTCCAAGATAGGCAATTTCTAGTGAACCTCAATCGAGCAATCCGCTGCTCACGGAGAAACTTGGGGGCCGGCGCTGGTCATCGACTGCGTATATCAGCCTCTAAAAGCCTCCTCCTCACTGTCCACAGGCTAACTTGTGCTCCTCGTACCTCTTCAAGGTTTCTTTTGAATGAATGAATGAATTCTTTATTTGCCAGAATATAGGTACATTGTGTATGGTAAAATTTTATATAAGGTTTCACTATATTCGACTTTCTAGTCGTGCAAATTTTTAAGTATCAAGTCGAAGCTTTTTAATAAAATTAAATAAAATTTTGGTCTTCCTACATTATTAACACAAAAAGAAAATTAACATTAACAATAATATAAAATAAAAAATAATAAAATAATCACTATGTCAAATACAGTATAAAATTAAATTAAATTTTGGTCTTCTTACATTATTAACACAAAAAAGAAAATTAACATTAATAGTAATATAAAATAAAAAATAATCACTATGTCAAAAGGATTTCAAATTCACGAAGTCATCTATGGAATAAAATCATCTGTCGCACAGCCAATCAAATAAGGCTCTACTGAATTCTAACTCATTTAGTTTTCTAATTTTTTCCGGTAGCTTGTTGTATAGCTTAACCGCCATACTGTAGCAGTTCGTGGTCGTTTGAGGTCTATTTAACTGCATTTGCGGTTCCTCAGCGCCTGCGTCACTAAAAAGCGGTCGTCTCGTGGTTGTGTGCAACGTTTTCTCCCAGAACCTTGCCTTCTCTGAAAAGAATCTGTCTCTTGGTATCGAGTCCTGGTTCTTTGGACGGTTGGACTACTCACGTTTAACCGCTGTGCTGTGCAATCTTTCAGCAGCGCTATAATTTTACTAGCTCTTATTGCTTTTTCTACCATTACAATCGACACAAAGATATCTGTTTTAAGTTACAATAAGGCAGGATTATGCGACAAACATAAATTATTAAACTAAAAATAACGAGAAGTTAGTTTTAGTTGCCTGATAACCTTTTAACCGCAAACCCGCGAAAAGTAAGTAAAAAGTCACAAACTCAAATAAAGATTTTTTTTTTTTAACACTGGTGGCTTTGTTTTTTTAATACTGGTATACAGCTGCATCCAGTTAGACTGGAATCCGACCCCAACATAGTTGGGAAAAGGCTAGGCAGATTGATTGATTGATTTTTTAAACAAAAGTTTCGAATTTGGAATAATTTTTTTTCATACCCAGATTCTTTATTAAGTGCCAGTAAGCCATAGTTTGGCTATTAAAACCTATTAGAACTAAATGATAATCAATAATGTTGAAAAATCAAAACCGCCCGTTTTTTTTTGCAAAGGAGTGTATAAAACTTTTACCTTCTTACCTTTTGCCCAGTTTTATTGCAAAACTGTATTTTTTACTTATGTAAAATTTAAGGTGAGAATAAACTACTTTTATGATTATTATTTCATTACAAAATTAAACCACCGGCATCCTAATTGCGTAACACAGTTTGAATCACAATCCGAGCGTTTTAAAGTCATTTTATATGTGGTACGCAATTGCCCCTCGGTTTTCTGTTTTTTAATTATAAATTTCTGGCAATGTTTCGTAGTTGCGTTTGTTTAGCACATACTTTCTAGATTGTAAGTCACTCAGTAGTAAATTCAAGCTAAGAATAATGAAAAATATATCATTGTTTAGTCTGAAAGCAGGAACCTCTTTCAGCGCCCCTTTTTAATGCCTTCCTTCTAACATTTTCCGGCGGCTCAGTGTTCCTTTTAAATAAGTTCTCCGACTTTATAATTATTGTTAATACTTCAGTATGTTTTGGCAGTCGCTCCATGTAAAATACTGGTATTCAGCCGCATCCGGTTAAACTGGAAGCCGACCCCAACATAGGTTAGTTAAGCTAGGCAGATGATGACTTCAGTATGTATTGGTCATTTACATTTCTAATTACACCGCATTTATTTAAGTTATGGTGCATTGTATCTTATTCCAAAACAAATCTTACCTACAGGCATATTCATTGAAACTATCTACTTTGGGATTTCTTTTATTACCCGACTGCCCCAGAAGGAGAGTAATGTTTTTCGAGAGTATGTATGTATGTATGTATGTAAAAGGATTTAACGTATAACGTGTCGTTAGATTTGTCTTAATTGTGGGAGTGACATAGGCTATATTTCTATATTGTATCCGCAAAAACAGAAAAGAGGGAGGGGAAGGTTTTTTTAAAATAAATTACAACAATACTCGATTCGATCCCAAATATATTAATATTAATAAAATTATAAAGGCGAGAAATAAAACAAATTATTTTTATATAACATTCCGTAAACAGCCTCGTAAAATTAACATTTCAGATCTGCTTTCATCTACTACGCATTTACATTCAAATACTTCGCCAAAAACCTAATACATCGCCCATTTGGTGTACATCAAGACGTGTCACACGACTGACGTCGCAGGTTTCTCACATCGCACGGCAAGTCTCGCCCACGCCTCAGTACGTGACATCAAGCATATTGGTTCAGCACTAAACATGCCAAGCACGTTTGCACCTCCTGACTTTTGAACGTAATAGAAAATAAAGTTAACGGTTTTAAATTGCTGACGATTTTCCTCCTTGGCGCGTTTTATATCGACTTGTCGTGGACACTGCCGATTGAGAGTGAAAGCACGTAGTTCAAATTGTGTTTGTGTACTTATATACTTACATAAATCAGATTTTTTATTTTATCGCCGATTAGATTTGCCGACCGAAGCATACTTTCTCCATTCCCGTCGACGCGGCGACGCTACAACACTCCTCCAGAAGAGTAGTAGGGCCACCAGCACAGTACACAAATACTGAATCCGACCGTCGTCCTTCCGTTCTCACCGCCGAGGCCCACCGGCGCCGCCACGACGTCTTCGTCGAGTATAATATGCAACCGAAAGCATGAGTGAAAATGGAACTAAATACGGAATCTTTACATTTAAGTCGAAGGGTAAATTGGGATAAAATCCGATGCAGTAAAACAATCGGCAGAAGGTCTTACGGTTTTATGGGACCACACATTTAAGCGAAACTCAATAGTATACACAAAATACTAAACCTACACAAAAAATGCAGAATGACGGTAACAAACTGGCTTCTTACACTGGACTACGACTTGACACAAAGTTTCTTTGTATAAGTAAAAACTCACAGTTTATACATTGACAATTTACAAATACACGTGCACTCACTAACATACGTATAACTTACAGACACTCTTTTACAACACCAACACAACTGACGCAAATCACACCTCCATGCATACACTCTTTTTATACCGGTTTTAAGTTTTTTAAATGTAACTTTGTATATAAAATTGTTAACGAAACGAACGAGCCTGTATCTCACAACACAGGGAATCCTAGTATGAGGTCTAGGAATTCAATCCACTTGAATGTAAACTTAGCAAAATAAATTTATTATTGATTATTCTTATTTTTTATTATGTAGTACCTATATATGTACGTATGAGAAGTTTATGAGGCCACTGACGTAAAATGAGGTTTTCTACTTAGCCCTAAGCGGTGAACTGGACTTCAATATATTTTTTAGAGCACATGTGTAGGTTGATAACCTTTTAGGTACCCGGGACTTTCCCTTGTGAACCGTTTATGAAAATATGTTTGACCCTAGGCTAGGTCATTCTAATCCTAGGCAATTAAGACATGAGATAGGCACAAAATGCTTACTTATAGCATGTTCCATTTGGCTAAGGTTGTCGCCCTTTTGGAAATATTATCGTTAAGACAGTTTACAGCTATCACGTCGTTAAATTCAAGTAAAAGCTCTGTCGAGGTCACGTGCAATGGATACTTGAAGGTTAGTATAGGGAAAATGGGGATCTAAAACCTATATAGTGTTCAGTGTTTTCACCCCGCTATAAAGAAACCGTAGGTATAGTGTAATGGTTGGTTATAAAACCTGTTGATCTGAAAAAAATTGGATTACTTTTGATCGTAGTTTGTGATTGGGTCTTGGTTTTCTTTACGTTGATTTTGGGAGGTACTATGGTTAACTTAGTTTATGAAAATGCGTTAGCTGCAATTATACTTGTCTAATCTAGAAACCCTATGTAATGTACAGATTAACCTTTCCTAAAAATAGGTATCACCGTAGTACCTATTCGTTGATACGTGTTGAGTTCTTCACTCCGAAAATAGCAGCAGGTACCTTAAGTTTACAGCTCAACCTTCAGGCAAGCCAAAGACATAAATGTCGTAACAAAAAAAAAAACGCCACAAATTTCTTGTCTTCGTACGAAATCTATCTTCTTCTATCTATATATTATAAATAAAAATCAATGTTTGTTTGTTTGTCCTCTATGGACTCCGAAAGGGCTGGAACGATTTTTATGAAACTTGGATGAGTTTTTCTACTTACGCCCGCCAAGGTTTAGGGGTAGGGTGGGGGTGGGACACCACGCGAACGAAGTCGCGCCGGGCAGCTAGTCTGTAATAAAATATTGCGCTTACTTTTTAAACGTTTTATGTCATATTCTGTTTCATATAGATTCCGTATTAATATAGATTTATAGATACTCACCGTCAGCAGCAGCGGAAGACGCCCAGAGCAGAAGGGTGAAATACGCACCGTTTGGTGGAACGCTGCCATTTTGTGCCCATTGCCGTTGAGACCATGGGTAGTTCCCCAACTACCCTGAGGCCAGGAAGCTCATTGGGGAGATAGGGCTCAAGCTCCGTTTAAAAACGGGTGACTCCCGCTCCGCCCGGCTCGTTCTTGGTGCAAAGAATTCTTTCTCCAATAACGGCTCATCAACAAACGCAAACCCCAAGCGAGATCGGAAATGTATCATTCAACACAGCCGGATCAATATGCAGTTTGGAGGGAATACAGCCCACTCAATCACAATCCCCTCAAAAAAGCACAGAAAATGACGCCTTTAAATGTTTGATGGAGGAACCACCACTCAACCAGAAGAACGTGGATTATGACACCGCAACCGATTTCAGTGACCAGCAAGAAGTCCACCATAAGAGCATGAAAGAATGTACCCCAAGCAGTGTGACGGATAAACATAAACATAATAGAATAGTAATTTTCGGAGACCAGCAGGCTTGCGGTCTCAATAAAACTATGACAAAGACCAGGGTAGACAAATGGAATGACCACTACAACATTACGTCTTTCATCAAACCCAATGCAACAAGTGCTCAGATTCTTAACAGCTGCAATGACGACATCGTAAAGTCATTGACCAGTGACGATATTATAGTTTTAGTGATAGGATCTAATGACAATAACCCCTACTCTTTGATAACTGAATTGTGTAACGTCCTTTATAAACTACGAACCAATACTGTATTTATTACTAACGTACAAAATAATCCTTATTTAAACGAAAATATCATTAACTACAATCTAGAATTAATAATACAAAAGTATACAAATTGTAAATACGTAAAAATATACAATTCAGAATACATAAATAGCATTAACGACAGGTCTATGAAAAGTTACCACCAGTACTATATATCACAGTTATGTTTGAAGTTGAATACGAGAATTAACTACAAGAAATACCAGACCGAGTTTCTTAATCGATTTAAAAATAAACACATTAACCAAAACAGAACAAACACACATAACATAAGACACCGCGAAAAACCACACAAACCAAAATTACTGCCTTCTTTGAGAAAAGAAAACAAGTCAGTAATGACACGAAAACTGGGTTTTTTCGCAAACAAAGCTAAATATTCTACAATGACGGTAATCCACCAAAATATTGCTGGGGTATTGAACAAACAGGAATTATTAGAGGTGGCCATTTCAGATTTACAAAAGGAACAGGGTTCCGTAGATATTATATGTTTAACTGAAACTTTTCTTAAAAGTGGTTGTGAACCAAACCTTAGACTTAATAACTATAAACTGGTGTCCTTCTTCTCTCGAACTAACCAACGACGGGGTGGCTCGTGTATATTATTAAAAAATACCCTACAATTTAAAGAAATAAAAAATCTACCTCTCTCCATTCCCTTTCAATTCGAATGCTGTGCCATCGAAATAATTAAATGTTACTTAATTATAGTGTGCATATATAGAACACCGACACGCGATGCCACTCTATTTTTGAATAATTTGGAACTTCTGACCAATAAACTATGTAAAAAAGGTAACAAAAAAATTATCATCTGTGGCGATTGGAATATTGATACACTGAAAACTAATAAAACATCCAATGACTTAAATTCTATACTTAGTAACAATAATTTAATAAACCACATAAAACTGCCTACGAGAAAAACGCATGCTTGGACTTAATAGTAAGTAACATACATGACGCTAAATCCGCAATTCACTATCTAGCCCTTTCAGACCACGAATCAGCACAAGCAATAACGGTCAGCTTAGAAACTGACTCTCAAGTAAGAGACGTACGTAGCTTTTGGTTTAAAAATGTAAGAGAGCTCAGTGACGAAAATATAATTAAATTCAATAACTGCATCTCAAATCTATATTTTTCCGAAGTTTACAAGGCTCAAAAAACAAATGACGCCTTCGACAGACTACACGATATAATTACCCTTTTCTACAATCTATGCTTTCCTATAATTCAAGTAAAATATACTTGTAAACAAGCGAAAAATAGAGGTCTAACCAAGGGTATAAAAACATGCTGCATTAAAAAACGAACACTATATTTAAAATATCATCTCTACAAAAAAATATGAAGACTATACTCAAATATTGAAAAAATGTATACACAAGGCTCTGCAGATTAATAGCTTAAACTACATTAATAAGTCCAAAAATACAAGTAAAGCGGCGTGGAACATGATTAAAACAAACACAAATATAAGACAAGTAACTCTGAAATTGACGCAATTAGTGCTAATAGTAAAGTTTATGACAATCCAAACCAAATATGTGACTTATTTAATGACTACTATATATCCCAAACAAAGACGACCAATAATGCTCATAAAAACATGCAATATGACATGAAAATAGCCACTCCACAAAATCCTAACAGCATTTTCCTTACACCAGTAGATGAAACAGACATTTATAAAATAATTCACAGTCTAAGAAACACAAATTCGACTGGATATGACGACCTGAGCACTAAAGTGTTAAAAATATGTGTAGTGTCTCCCTTAACCTACATTATAAACCTGTCTCTAACAGAAGGAGTATTCCCAACACGTCTGAAAAAGTCAATTGATAAACTCCTTTATAAGAAAGGTGTAAAAACTGACATGAGCAATTATCGTACAATAACGTTAATCCCAATCCTATCCAAAATCTTTGAGAAAGTTATGTGCATTAAAATGGAGAACTTTCTAACAACATGTGATATTCTAAAAAATTAACAATTTGGTTTTAGGAAGGGCAGTTCCACGGCTTTAGCATGTTTTGCGCTCATAAAATACATAACTGAAAGTATAAATCAAAAATCTAAGATAAGTTGCGTATTCCTAGACATGTCAAAAGCCTTTGATTTTGTCTGCCATAAAAAAACTACTCTCAAAGCTTGAGCATTATGGGATCCGAGGTAAGGCCAACGACTGGATCAAAAGTTATCTTTCTGAGAGATTACAATGCGTAGAAATTACAAAAACTTGTCAAAATGAAAAAAAAACCTATAGGTCGGACTATAAACCAAATAATTATGGCACGCCTCAGGGAGGTATAGTATCCCCACTACTTTTTCTAGTCTACATCGACGACATTCCAGAGGCGATAGGCAAAGACTGCATACTATTCGCTGATGACACTACTATAATGATTAAGAGTGACAATGACAAAAATTTAGAAAATGAAATCGTCCAAGCTCTGGATAATGCAATCGACTGGCTAGAAAAAGATAACTTAAAAATAAATATGACTAAAACAAACATAATACAATTTCAGACATACAACGCAAACATAAATAAACTAGACATTCATTATAAAGATTCTCAATTGATCACGGTCGATAATTGTGTATTCTTAGGTATAACGGTCGATAAACATTGCAACTGGAAAACACACATTGACAAAATTCTGACAAAAATAGATCGCTTTATATATGCCTTGAAAAGAATCAGACAAACAGTTAACTGTGATACTGCAATGCTGGCTTACCATGGTTATGTATCATCCGTACTTAGATACGGCATTGAAATATGGGGTAACTCAGTAGATCTTGACAGAGTCTTTAAAGCTCAAAAAACATGTATCCGAGCAATTTGTGGTGCTTATTCTTTAGACAGCTTTTTTTTTTTTTTTTGGGTGGGAAATCATCAAATAACTTCTCCCGCTCTGGGCGGAGCGGGAGGGCGTGTCAGACTTTTACTGACTAAAACCCACCCGTGTTCCTTCCGTTGCCTGTGTGCCAGGGCCACGATATCCCTTTCGGACAAACTCGCAACCCCGGCAGGCATTGGTCCTAACGGACCCCGTCAGTTTGTGCTGACATCTCTTTGAGGCGCGCGTGGAACACAACGCGCCGTCGACCCGGGCCTGGTCCTTATCGGACGGCGAGCTACCCATCGCTCACCGTCCGCAGGCCCGCGCCTACGGTGGCCGGAAATCGGCTTGCGACTCCCGACGCCCGGGGCGTCTCCTGCGGCGACTAGGGGCATGAGGGCGCGAACCTTGTCTCACCCTCACGCGTTCCGCCTCCTCCTTCGCTAGCATAACTGCTTCGCAGAAGGAGGTAACGGCCTCCCATGCACTCTCGCTCCGAACCATGGCCTGAACCAGGCCCGGACGCGAGAGATCGCCGCCGCCGATCGCCTCCGTGAGGACACGGCGGTGCTCCGCCCAAGCTGGTCAGATCTCCACCGTATGCTCCACCGTGTCCTCCGGGCGATCCACACAGTGGTGACACCCGGGCGTTTCCTCCCGCTTAATCCTAAACAGGAACCTCCCGAAACATCCATGTCCGGTGAGGACCTGCGTCAGGCGGAAGGTGAGGACGCCGTGGCGCCTCTCCAGCCACTCCTCAAAGAGGGGACTTATCGCCACAATTGTGGCGTGCCCAGCGCTGGGTTGCGACAATCGCACTCTCCATGTCGCCATGAGATCCCTCCGGAGCTCCGTCCGCTGTACCGCAATTTCTTGCGGCAGCGGAGTTATGCCCCGGAGTTTCGCCTCTTCGCGCCACACCCAAATGTGCGCGAGGACTTTCGCCTCCAGATCCTATGGCGGCAATCCGGCAAGGAGGCTCGCCGCCTCACGGGAGACCGTGCGGTATCCCCGTACCATCCTGATGGCCATGACCCTTTGGGACGCGTTCAACCGCTGCGCTGGTCGCAGCCTCAGAGAACGCGCCCACACCGGTGCCCCGTAAAGGGCCATGGACCGCACGATCTCCGCGTAGAGCCTCCGGCAGGAGGCGTTTGGACCCCCTAGATTGGGCAGGAGCCGCTTCAAAGCAGCCCCGGCCCGCTCCAGTCTGGGAGCCAAACGTCGAAAATGCTCCACGAAGTTCCACCGGCTGTCGAGGACGAGTCCCAGGTACTTCATCGTCGACTCGACGCCGATGTGAACCCCTCCCGCCGTTATCTGGGAACCCGACAGTGGCGCGTTCCGAGGACCATAAAAACACATGGCCTCGGACTTGTGCAATGCCACCTCGAGTCCCAATTGCCGGATCCTATCGACGATTGTCGCAACCCCACGTGCCGCCAGTTCGGCCGCCGCCTGATGCGAACTCCCTTGTGCCAGGACTAGCGTGTCGTCAGCGTAGCAGACTACGCTGACGCCACTAGGGAGGTCGGCGCGCAGCACCCAGTCTTACCCGATGTCCCACAGATGCGGCCCCAGGACCGATCCCTGTGGGACACCGCACGACATCTCTCGCCGGTTCCACTCTCCGTGGTGACCGGGGTAGATGACGGCCCTGTCCGTCAAATAGGCCTCGACCACACGACAGAGGTAGGTCGGCATCCGGTGATACCGAAGTGCCTCCCTAATGCAACTCCAGGGCAAGGTATTGAAGGCATTGGCGATGTCAAGAGACACCGCCAAGACGACCCCACCCCGGGCAACAGCATCCCTCGTCGTGAGGGCTCGAACGCGCATGATGGCATCCACCGTAGAGCGCCCCTTACGGAAACCAAACTGGCTCTCCGCCAAATCCGGCCCCACCTGCACCAGCCGCCCGACAAGGCGGTCTGCAATTACTCTTTCAAAGAGCTTGCCCACCTCGTCGAGCAGCACGATGGGCCGGTTAGCGGACGGAGAGTCCGCCGGGATTTTTTAGACAGCTGTAAGCCACTATTTCAAAAACTTAACATTCTACCTTTGCCATGTTTATATATCTTTGAACTATGTATTTTTGTACACGCCAAATAGCCGAACACGGCATAAAGATAGACTTCGGGTGCCACCAATAAAACTAAAATTATTTAAGAAAAATGTCTACTGCATGTCGATTATTATTTACAATCATTTACCAAATAGTTTGCAAAACTTACCACTGACAATGTTTAAAAAAATACTTTTGAAACTACGAGTATTACTATTTAAAAGATATTATACCATTAAGGACTATTTAGAAGACAAGTCAATAGAACCTGTAATTTGTAAGTTAAATTAATTGACATCGCTGATTGTGAATTCATTTGCACGCCATGTTATGGCAGGATATGCTGAAACAAATTTACTGTAACACCCTATGTACCATATTCTAGCAAATAAATATTTCGATTTGATTTGATTTGAAAGGTTAGCAATTGCCATCCAACGTGGCAATGCAGCAAGCGTTATGGACCTTTGCGCCGGGAACAGTTAGGGGCGGGTTATTTGCCGTGTTGTCGTGATTTATGCATGTATATATTTAGTATATATTCAGTTAATATAATAAACATAATATCACGTTAAAAAAAATATATAATCGAATCTCTTAAAGATTTATTAAGTCGTTATTTTATGAGACTGTGTTTCAAACGAATCCATGAATTAGTTTTTATGTAATACGGATACTGCTAATTTCTGAAGGTAGATGAAATTGAGAGTAGTGTAAACTTTCTCTTTCATTCATTTTAACAGCATCATAGGGGTTGAACTGAACAACTTCTGAAACTCCCCATGTCGAGATAGTTTTGTAGGGATAATGCTGTCACATTATTTTCATTTGAGTTTTTTTACATTTCGATGACGGAGTTAGTCATGAGGAGCTTGTGGCTAATTAATAACTGCCGCACGGGTCAATCGATCTGGTTAAGCTACGCTTGCCGCGGTTGGTCCGTGGATGGGTGACCATCTTTTCATACCAAGATTCCTCCGTGCCTCGGAAAGCACAAGCAGTGATCTTTGACAGTTGTTACGGGTAGTCAGAAGCCCAAAAGTCTGACAACCAGTCTTACCAAGGGATATCGTGTTACCCAGTAACTGGGTTGTGGAGGTCAGATAGGCAGTCGCTCCATGTAAAATACTGGTATTCAGCTGCATCCGGTTAGACTGGAAGCCGACCCCAAGATAGTTGGGAAAAAGGCTAGGCAGATGAAGAGTTAGTCGAAATGTTTTTTTCGCATTTGATTAAAATCGTTTTTATTTCGATTTAGGTATATCTTACTAACATAACAAATTAAAGTAAAGTTCGAAAAGTGTGAAAAAAAAAGATACGGGAAGGAAGATAATGTACTTTGCTTGAAAATGAAAACCGGATAATAGACGTGCTAATCCGGTGTTTAACGTTGTAAGCTGTAAATTCAATATTTGGAAGATCGTAGTACTTTCGAAACAAACCCGTCAAAACGTACGCGAGATGCCAACGTAGAACAAACATAATATGTAAGCAAGACGACAAAACAGGCCCCTTTTTTGTAGCTCCAAGGCATCTCGTTGAAAGGGTCCTATTCCGTCATCTTGCTCAAATATTACGTTTTATTTGTACACGTTGCACGTATTCACTCTAAATTGGGCGAGTATTCTTCCCGATTATATAACTCGACGAAAATAATTTATTTCTGACGTATATTTTGGTCATAGTTATTCTACTTCTGCAAGTTATGAGGATTTGCTATAGCTTGAAAAGTAGGAGACGTACTAATACTAGCACTAAGTACCTTTATGGATAGTTTTATCACATTACATTCCTTGTTTTTGTGTTTATGACATTTATAAAAGTCTCTTGAAACTATTTATTTTATTTTATACGTTGTTAAATAAGGACCACGCTCTAAAAATAGCCAATACCTAGTAAAAGTGTTTGTACAAACCTACTTACAGAAAATAAAATCATTTAATTTCACCTAATCAGTGGAAAAAATATGGGTAAAACACAAACATCGTACGCAATGTAAATTGTCTTTGGCCCTGACATCACGCAATGGACAAGATTGTCAAACATTAATTATTTAAATACGAGGCTTTTGGCTACTTTGAATCTGTGTATTTTATGTTTTTTTTTATGTGCATATAAACATTTTTTTTTATTTCACAGTATCAGCTTTAATATGCACTAGATACTTTCCAAAAAGGAAATTATATTTTTTAAGTAGCTAAGCCAGTGGCTACTATTTTAGAGCGTATTAAACTACAAATTTTCTTTGTTTATGCATTAAATTGCAGGCGAACTTTTCTAGTAAAAACGAAGCTGAGTTTTATGAAAAAAGACATCAGTACCCATTCTAAAGGAAAATTACTCAAGATTCAAGGTAATGTAAGCCAAGAAAACTATCACGAAAACCGTAACTCAATCAAGTGTTTCATGACAGCGAGAAACGTTTTCTGAAAGTATTGGAGGAATTCAGGAAAAACATTTTCCGACCTGCAGTGCGGGTATTTTAGATATGCTTTTGGGGTTTATTTATAAACGTAGCTTCAAGATAAGAAACATTTAAACGTCAAAAATTTATGGTTAAACAGTCGCTAATCATTCGTTTATAAATAAAGGGAAATATCTATTACAGTTAATTGAGAGGGTTGTGGCTAAGTAATTACAACCGCACGGGTCGATCTATCAGGTCAAGCTAAGCTTGCCGCGGTTGGTCCGTGGATGGATGACTATCTTTACATACCAAGACCCCTCCGTGCGTCGGAAAGCTCGCTAAGCCGTTGGTCCCGGCTGTCATTTTTAGATCTTTGACAGTTGTTACGGGTCGTCAGAAGCCCGAAAGTCTGACAACCAGTCTTATCATAGGGTATCGTGGAGGGTACCTAGTCACTGGGTTGTGGAGGTCAGATAGGCAGTTGCTCCATTTAAAATACTGGTATTCAGCTGCATCCTGTTAAACTGGAAGCCGACCCCAACTTTGTTAGGAAAAGGCTCGGCAGATGATGATGATGATATAGGTACAGTTAATTGTAGGTGTATACTTACTCAAATGTCAAATTATCACTTTTTAGATTCTACGAATCGATTATTCAGACAAAACCAATCAGGACCTGAATCCATGCTTAAGGCGCTGACAAGAGGCAATTGATAAAAGTCGGCTTGTCTTAAACAAAAAAAATGCCAAATATATATACATAGTTTGTGGTAGCGGAAAAAAAAAGTTATCCTTGAACATATTTCTCAGAACTTAGTTGTTACCAAAACACGTTTATAAAAAACATCTCGATACAAATTAACGGTAAACTCTAACCCTTTACTTTGAGTTTCAATCTAAAATATCTGTATTAAATATCAACGTACGGTTGGTATTTAATTAATAACAAGAACGTCTTATTTGTATGCAGAACTTGGTTGTTTTTTATTTTCGATTAGTCAACTCATTTTTGAGTAAATAAATAATTGCATCATATTTTGCAATAAATTACAAGCGTTGTGAGAATGCGCTTCTCTTTCTTTTGTATGCAGTCTGACATTGACAGCGGTTTACCTGTTGTCAGCGTCTTAAGACCAGGCAGTCTAAATCAAATTTCCACGCAAACTCCGCCCCTTGCTCCCCGCCACTCCGTTATGTGCTAAACGCTAAGACATTAATTAAGTTGAATTTGTGCTCGTTGATCGTGTTCGAGCACGAAACTAAATAGCGAAAGTCTCAATTCTTATTTCAATTATAACTAAAGTAATAATTGATCTAGAGAAAAAATATCTAGTGGCTGGATAATAAACTATATCTTCTTGCTGTAAATATTTATTTTAGACATAAAAGCCAAACAATCTTGTTTGTTTCTTATAATTATCCTTAAAAAAGACATGATTTTCGAACATATAAAATGTATCTAGAGAAAATATTACAATTAAGTAACTGTCTTCAACATTGAAATAAAAAGATCCAATAAATCATATACTAAAGTTTAATTTTGCTTGTATGTGTGACTGTTCCAGAATATTCATGCAAATTAACATAAAAATAGGGCGCCTCCTCTTAAAGAGAACAAAAAACTGCTTCTTCAAATATTCTCTTCTACATTTTATCCTCTAGCAGTACTAATCTATTTTAATTTACATTCTATGTATCACGTAGCTAAATAAAAACAAAAGCATATTGTTAAGTTGGCTCCTACGCTACCTGCGGGAAAATAATCAGTTTCACACCGACTGTTTTTTCCATCTTAGATAAATGATTGTCGGACTGTTCCAATTAGATAAGGTAGACTCCATTTGTCTTAATATCTTACGTTTGTTTGTTGTCCTGGTCCTGCAGTCTCGACATAGATAGCGATCGCTTTACAACCAAGTTCGATCGCAAAGTCCTAATGGCATCTCTAGACGGTCAAAATTGTAGAGTAAGCATGTAGAGGAAGTAGAGTTGGTATTAAAAGTAAGTGATTATAAAAGGCGACTGCCTGCCTCGTTGGTTTAGTGGTTGCAAGCCCTACAGCTGAGCATGAGATCCTGGGTTTGATTCCCGGGTCGGGCAAAGTGTTATTGAGTTTTTCAATCTGAAATTTTTCAGTAGCAGCCCGGATTCTGGATTTGTGCCCGGTTGATAGCAATAGGCTCGTCCTCTATTACATGGTTTCTATCCAATTTCTTCCTATGGGTGTCGTAAAAGGCGACTAAGAGACTTACTAGAGAATAGGCAGCAGCGTTCTCTATGCATTTTAACACCATACTGCGATCGCCAACCCGCCTGCCAAGCGTGGCGATTATGGCAACCCTTTTTGGAGGAGGCCTATGTCCAGCAGTGGACGTCTTTCGGCTGAAATGACTATTACATGGAACTCAAACATAACTAGCGGTGACGTTATGTTATGTATAAAATGCTATTAATTAAAAATCGAATCAAAGGTGTAATTGTATTTGAGAATCGGGGAATATTGTTTTAACCGATTAAAAAAAAACTTCAGCAGCACTGTTTTAAGTGCTTATAACATGTTAAATAAATGTTGCACATTAAACTAAAATTGTAATAACACAAAATAATAACACAACTCCAAATGTTTTGAACTCGTTTAACTAGCAATTTGTTAAAGTAAAAGCAGCTTATGGAATGACAAAAATAAAGGCTAAACTGAAACAAATGTTGGCTGAAAGCTATTCATGCCAAACTCAGAGCAAATTCGCAGATGGAATACTTATTTATCATTAATGAATTGTGTGGAATTTATAACGATGTGTCTTCATTTTCATCTAGCAATTGAATTTAAAGTTGTTGTTCATAACGACATTTTAATTCATACGAAAACTGTGGTAGGTACTTGAGCTCTGTGAAAACGCATTTAAAGGCAAAGCATTTAGAATAGAATAAAATTGATTTCCAAATTTACAATTTGCACACATGGCGGATAGGGTAGTAGGTACTATTACAATGTTGTATTTTTTTAAACGAATAAATGATTTATTCCAGAAATCCCCACCGACAAATCCCCACCAGTAGGGATTGTTATTTTTTTTTCCAGAAATCCCCACTAGCTAAATAAACTCAGCCTAGTGGGGATTTTTGGAAAAATAAGTAACAATCCCCACCAGGTGTTGTTGTTTCTAAATTATTAAACAAAAAATGCGTTAATCAATACGTTTAATTAGATAAGTAAGTAACTATGTCAATATTATAATTAACTTTCATTATAAATTGCTTGCATTGAAACGAAAATCAATTGACTAGCTAGATTACTAGGTTCAAACCAAAATTATTTAAACTGTATAGGATCACGTAAATCTTCATTGTAAATGTATTACATTCTTTCCAAAAAAAAATGTCACTGTAATGAGAATGAAGACCCAAATTTGCAGATGGAAGAGAAAGGAAAATAAATAATTTTCAATCTGTTGCCGTCAAGGTGTGTTGGATTATTTTATTTTCTAACAATCGTAGTGAAAAGTAGAGTGTGACACACGGTGTAAAAAATGCGTTAATCAATACGATTGATTAGCGCATTTTTTGTTTAATAATTTAGAAACAACAACACCTGGTGGGGATTGTTACTTATTTTTTCCAAAAATCCCCACTAGTTAAATAAACTCAGTCTAGTGGGGATTTTTGGAAAAAATCGAATAAATCACAGATTATTACCTCCGGCACCCAAGCTAAGATTAAACTTTTATTATTTATTTCAATTTTATTGTCTGTGTGGTGCCGGACGTAAAGAATAGCACCACCCTATTTCTTCCCGTGAGTGCCGTAAAAGGCGACTAATAAGGGATTTACTAGAGAATGGGCAGCAGCGTTCTCTATGCATTTTAACACCATACTGCGATCGCCGGACCCGCCTGACAAGCGTGGCGATTATGGAACCCCCGTAGACGTCTTTCGGCTGAAATAAACGAATGAATGATTGATTTATTTCAATTAAACCATTTACAGGCACTTCAGAATTTTCCAGGAGTCGGTTAGTTAGTCAGAAAGTTAAAGCTAGTTGCTTATTCCAAAACTTACTTAGATATCTATGGGAAAGAACGGGCAAACACCTTATACACTCTTTAATTTCAGAGTTTCAAAAATCTTGCCACAAGGATTTACACCTCATCAATCTTTTAAGCGCACTTTGGCCCAAAGGCACTCACAAGAATGACGAAGGTGAGAACGTAGCTTGACGGATGGAACGTCACATTCCAAAATCTCCAGACAGTGCACTTTACCGCCCATAATTGGTTGCTTTTACAAAATGTAACACAATAAAAAAGCTTTCTCCTTAATATAATAAAATGATGCGAAGGTAGGTAGGTACCTATTTCAATATGTGGCTGAGTCTTCGTGCCATCGGATTAAAGGTCAAAACGTCATCGCTTCAGCGGAAAAACTAAATCATAAAAGTTATTGATTCCGGAAAATTTTGATAGAAAACTGAGTGCTCTATATTTTATTTCCTAAATGAGTGAGTGTGATGAGTGTGTCGGTCAGTGTAACAAGATTGAATAAGTTGGTCGACTTATTCAATCTTGTTAAACTTTGTCATTGTTATAATAATATTTTTGTTTATATTGTGAATTTGAAACAACAACTGGGATTCCCAGAGTCCCTCACTTTACCAAAAGTTTGGTAAAAAAAAAAATGTAGTTTGGTACTAAATTCAAATCTTAAGCTCCATTTACATGATGCAAGTTTCTTGCCTGTGGCTTATAATAAAATTGAAGCAACAAATAACTTGCCTCGTCTCAACTTTGTTTAACCGGTGCAATTTTTATCGGCACCGGGCAATTCAATCGCACCACGTAAATCAAAATGTAAGTGCCTAACCGAAGTAGTCGAAATATGACTGACCTAGAAAGATTAATAAAAGCAAAAACAATACCAGTATAACCTAGTAATTATCACGTCCAACCGAATTTATTCCACAGAATATCAATAAAGAATAAATGCTATATCTTAATGATATTCTTTTTTAAGGCTATATTTGTAGATAGAAAATACCTTAATTAATATAAGGATAACAAGCTGTTTTTTCCAACAGATTGCGTGTTATGTTTGAAAAAATCATGCATAAAAGATATTTAATTTTTTTCCTTTTTTATGAGATTCAGCCCGTCTCTTTCTGTCCTCCCCAGCGACGCCCTAAGCCGAGGTCTGTACCCCACAGGGGGTGCCCTTAGCGTGTAGTCGCTTAGTTTTTAAGTTTCGCCCTGGCTGGAGGCCTTAATTTATTGAGGCACCCACAGGAAAGTCCGGTTAAGCAGACGACAACAACAAATTCAATATATATATTTTTTTTTCTTGTTGGAGGGTGTATGCACACTATTCTATTTAGCATAATACTGTTATTGTGGCTAAGTAATAACAGCCGCTCGGGTCGATCGATCAGGTTAAGCTAGGCTTGCCGCAGTTGGTTCTCTCGCTCGTGGAGGCGGCCCCTAGGAGAGTGTATAGAAATACGTGGCACGATGATAATATCGCCGAGATTCTCTCGCTCGTGGGGGCAGCCCCTAAGAGAGTGTATAGAAATACGTGGCAGGACGATAATATCGCCGAGATTCTCTCGCTCGTGGAGGCGGCCCCTGAGAGAGTGTATAGAAATACGTGGCAGGATGATAATATCGCCGCGATTCTCTCGCTCGCGGAGGCGGCCCCTAAGAGAGTGTATAGAAAAACGTAGCAGGACGATAATATCGCCGCGATTCTCTCGCTCGTGGAGGCGGCCCCTAAGAGAGTGTATAGAAATAATACGTGGCACGACGATAATATCACTGAGATTCTCTCGCTCGTGGAGGCAGCCCCTAAGAGAGTGTATAGAAATACGTGGCAGGACGATAATATCGCCGCGATTCTCTCGTTCGTGGAGGCAGTCCCTAAGAGAGTGTATAGAAATACGTGGCAGGACGATAATATCGCCGCGATTCTCTCGCTCGTGAAGGCAGCCCCTAAGAGAGTGTATAGAAATACGTGGCAGGACGATAATATCACCGAGATTTTCTCGCTCGTGGAGGCGGCCCCTAAGAGAGTGTATAGGAATACGTGGCAGGACGATAATATCGCCGCGATTCTCTCGCTCGTGGAGGCGGCCCCTAAGAGAGTGTATAGAAATACGTGGCACGACGATAATATCGCCGAGATTCTCTCGCTCGTGGAGGCGGCCCCTAAGAGAGTGTATAGAAATACGTGGCAGGACGATAATATCGCCGCGATTCTCTCGCTCGTGGAGACGGCCTCTTATAAAAAGCACATACCAAACGGACACGTAACGTTCACATAACATAACATCACAATCTTAAAATTGTTAGGTAGAGGTGTACCTACGTATAGTGCATCCACATTTTGCCAGATAAGTTTAAATCCCATGTAATACGGGTGCTTAAGTGGCAATGGGCAGGGAACATTACTCGCAGAACAGATGGCCGATGGGGCCGAAAGTTTCTGGAGTGGCCACCGCGTACCGGAAAACGCAGCGTTAAAAGGCCTCCTACAAGGTGGACCTATGACCTTAAGAAGGCCGCAAGAATCCACTGTATGCGAGAAGCATCGAACTGGTTGAAGTGGCGGAGCTTGGGGGAGACTTATGTCCAGCAGTGGACGTCTTTCGGCTGAAATTATGATGAATAGGGGTAAGCCTATTGCTATCAACCGGGCACAAATCAAGGCTGCTACTGTGAAATTCCTGATGAAAACCCTATAACACTGATCGAACTAGAAATCGAACCCAGGACACGCTCAGTAGTAGCGATTGTGACCACAATACCAACGAGACAACGTTGACATTTAATCTCGTCTGAATTTCATTAAAAAGGTTGTTAGATATTCATGTTACCTTCATCACCTGACATAATAAACATGTGTATATATCCACCCTTTTCATTCCAGAAGGGATGTTACGAATTTTTCAGTTTCTCCATGAAAATGTTTTGAGCTCGTCCATATGTAAATTGGCCCATCATAACGTTAAATTTGTATTAGCATTTCTTTGTAAGTTTCGACTTCGTTAACTTGTTTTAAAGGTACACGGAATACGTCATAAGAAGGTACTAAAATGTTTTTCGATAAAATATATCTACTTGGCATGTACTAAACCATCTCATTCATAATGGTGTTGACCATACACACCACATCGTTTACTGAAAATTGTTAAGGTGAAGCATCATAAGATGCTAGCCTTCTCATGTTTGTCGTTAAAAGCATGCAAGAGATTAATATCACCATATTAACAATGTCTGTGTTGTGGACGTAAAGAATAGCAACACCCTATTTCTTCCCGTGGTTGTCGTAAAAGGCGACTATGGTACTTACTAGAGGATGGGCAGCAGCGTTCTCTATGCATTTTAACACCATACTGCAATCGCCCACCCACTTGCCACGGGTGGCGACTATGGGAAACCCTCCCTTTGGGGGAGACCTGCATTCAAAGCACGATAGCTTTAATGGAAGAAATAAGATCCCAGCCCGAACGGGCGAAGTAGACGTAACGTAAATCCGGATGATTTTGGAATCGGAACAACTACCATCCTACAGCTTTATGGGTTTATGCGGCAAACACAATTAGTATCACCTATAAATATGAATAAAGTCTTCAAACTAAATCAATACTATGCGTGAAACAAAAAAATAATGCGCATGCAGCCGTACACGTGATAGAAGTGAAACATCTTAAAAAATAAACATGAGAAATTTTGTATGAGAGGCAGAGACAGATAGTTATATCTTTCTTCTGTGTGATGTAACTCTTCTCTCTCATGTAACAAAAAGAGCCAAAACGTGACGCGTCCTTGAAATTGCACTCTTAATTCTCGTCCAATTTATCGAATCGCCGCCGCCGTCTAAGAAGATTCACCTTAGAAAGTCATTAGAATTTACGTTACGTATACTCCGCACGTTCGTGCTTGGCCCACAGCATCTTCGGATCTTCTTACTGCTTTATCTCTCACGATCTATTTTAGGATCACGGGTCTAAGAATAGTCTGGAAAATGCTAGGCGTGACGTATCTAAAAATAGGCCTCCTTTCGATTGTAAGTTTTCAATCTGTTGATTAACTTATGTTTGATTGAAAATTAATTACAACATCAATGTATTTTTGTATACACAGTTTGTATTATACCAATTTTTCATTTATGTGGTGGAAAAAATAAACGTTTATTTATTTAATTGGATTCATAAATATCTTTAAAGCTTTCAAAGAGAAGGACAAGAACAAAAACATTTTTTTTTACATTCTAAAATTATTACCTATTTGTTAGAAGAAAGTTAATTATGATGTAAACAGAATAAGTCCACTCGTAATAAAATAAATTGAAATTAATATCCTGAAGTCCCGTGAGAAAATATACTTTGGGTTACAAGGTTACAAAGGTAACAACAGCTTATTCATTATGAGATGTCCACCCACATTTTCATAATAAATTTTCCTTAGTAAGAATTACATTTGTATATCTTTCTCTCTCTTCTAGCTCCTACGCAATGTCACCGTACCCAAAATGTAGCGGACAACATTTTACGTATAAGTTCACTTTTGTTTGACATAACGACCTTTTCTCCTTTGATATTGCTATGTAAATTAAAATAAAGATTTACCTAAGTCAACCATGTAACAGTGCGATACTGGTTCACTTAAGCCTTTATTTTAATTTGTAAGGAACAACCAAGTTGAATCGCGTATATTATTGAAATTAAATTTTATCTTTATTCCTTATATTTCAGCTTTTTTCAATTAAAGTAAATCAATTTGGTCGAACCCCGTAATATTAGCCACGCAACATCTTTCTACTCGCAAATGTTAAACCTATAGTCGATGAAAAGTTTAGAAAACGTCTTTCTAAATACTGATTAAGTTAGTTTACTGACAGCAGATTTCACCAACTTATATTGTATTACATCTTGTCATTTACCAGGTCCAATTTCAACCTGAAGCTGAAACTGAGAATGTAATTAACAATATTATAATCCATTATCTGGTCGACGACCCCCGGTTGAGTCTGCTTCAATTATTTTAGTTGGTCCTGTTTCTATCTTCAATATAGTGGATCAACTAGTCGTATGAAGCTCATTATATACCTTTGACATGAATATTTACTTTGTACAGTATACATGGTGGAAACTTTTAGCGGGGCAGTAAGGGGAAGTACCTTATCCATTGCAGCTACGCGAAAATGGTCTTAGGAGACTATCCTTATCTTTTTGAGAAATTTTGATGTGCATTCACAGATTTTGAAAAAAATGTACTGTGTAGTCAGCAGGTAAATAAGCAATTTTCACAAAAAAAAAAAATTATGCCAATCGTTTGAGTACTAGAAAAGTCACAAATCGCAAAAAAACTATTCCCATACATTTCGTAAGAAATGATACTCCAACTTAGTTTTTTATGATGGATAAATGGACCGCTACAATGCAGACTGGCCAAAAATAAACAAAAAAAAAAAATTCGTATTTCGATATCGCATCAATCGAATTCCGGCAATTCGCAAGGCAGTGGATACAAACATAATGATGGTCCTTTAACGTGACCAGATCTCACGCGTCTACACTTTTTATGTGGCGCTATTTAAAAATCGAACTTTATAAAAAGGAATACAACAGTGTTCAGGAACTCAAAGATTTACTTACCACGATACTCTATGGAATTAATCCTAGCACATTATCAGCTGCTACCCACTCTGTAGTAAAGGGAATAAACCTATCGTCAAAACAGCTACCATTCTCAACACTTCATAACTTACAGCACAAAAGTAAAATTTGTAGGCGAGTCCAAATGTAAAGTTTCAAGTTTTTAATAGCAACCTTGAAAACTATGAGTGATACCCTTGATGAAAAATTAGAACATTTTCGTAGCCGCCATCTTGGATTTACATTTTGACCTCACTATCGGCTTTAGCACCCTCGAAAACTATGAAATTGATACCCATGATAAAAAATTGGAACACTTTCGTAGCTGCCATCTTGGATTTACATTTTGACCTCACTATCGGCTTTACCACCCTCGAAAACTATGAAATTGATACCCATGATAAAAAATTTTAACATTTTCGAAGCCGCCATCTTGGATTTACATTTTTACTAAATTCACATTTTCTCTCTCTCTCTCTATATCGAGAACATTATTATTTTTCGTTTTTGCCCATTTTTTTTTTTTTTTAATATTATCTATCTATTATAAAATAACTATTTAAAAACGAAACTATACGTAGGTTATATATATATGTATTATTATTTACAAGCAATTTTTCTCAGCCGGTATCAGAAATTAGCGGGGTCACGTTCAGAGAGAGCACGAGAGCACGTTCCGCTTGGGACTAAAGCACGCGAAGCGAGCGCATCAAAAGCTGAAAACCCTTTATTTTGGAATTAGTGATAAAGGTATTTTCATATTTCAAATTATGACGCCCGACAAATATCACATTTTTTACGACCTTTATTATGGTATAAGTTTTATTGTTCAAAGTCTAATACTCGTATAACTCAAATGAAATGATAATTAGACCATAATTTAGACGTATCTTTGCGATTTAATTGGATGCAGTAAAGTGCAAGTAATCGTGAATCGCACGGCCGAAATATCTAGATAGAAGTGTGAAATATGTAATATATTTTTTTCAAAATTTTAATCCTGGTTATCTACGAATAAAACACAATACAAAACGACGATTTTTCGAAGAGGGTTCTTCGAAAAATCGTCGTTTTGTATTGTGTTTTAGTTAAGGCGGGGGTCCGCCTTAACTTCTGAGTTGAGTTACACGATTACTGACAAATGCTTGCACTGGCTGGAGAGGTCCACTCAAATCTGTGTGTTTTTTTCCTTAAAAGACAATTTCTGACACTAATCTACATGGTCCTTTTGACCAAGATTATGTCTGGATTTGAAAAGAGACATTGACCCTGAGTATGTTTAGCCATTTCTTCTCAGACCCCTGAGTCAGATAGGAAATGTCGAGTCTTATTTTCGTACCTTATTTTTTTAAATATGACGTGTAATGGTGATTCCGTTATCCTCTATATGTACAGAATAAACAATTTCATTTTATTATGATTTGTGTTTTAGATATTTGTATGTTTCTGAGAAAAGCTTTGGTGGCTAAATCTTATGAGGCGTTGCCGAGGTTTTCTATGAACGCATTATTCAGAAATGCGATATCAACTTCAATTTTTTTTCTTATAAGTTGTATTCTTATCTCGTATCTGCACAATACGTATAGGTATGTAGGTATACCTACATAAGAAAATTGATTTTGAAGTAGTGAAAAGATTAGTAAGTCGCCAAGTAAACCGAGATACCTTTATCCCATACGATTTCATACTATATCAATAAGAAGTTCATATTACTTTCACTGTTCCCTCTGAAACATAAACTAATAATATTTAACTTAGTTACTGTTCTACGAAGTTCTCAGCATACTACAGCAACTTATGTCAAGTGTGAACTGCCTCGCACTGGAAACGACGTAGCAGCGCAATCTCGGAATAAACTCTGCAAACTCTGGTTTATCCTATTTGTAGCACTGACAGGAATGTGGCCTTGAAGGGTAAACGAAGTTTCATAACTTTGAAAGATAGTGGTAAAAGCAAACTAATATAAAAATGGCATTTTAAAATCTATATATCTATCTACATGTTTTGCTATGCATGAATCTCTCTCCGTTTTCAAAAAGGAATTTCTTTTTGCAAATTACCTTCTGCGGAAAATTCTCCATTTTAGTGAAATAATATCCTATTACTGTACCCTTTACCATATAATTATACGAGTATACTGGGAAACAGTGGCCTGTTATACAGGTTATTTGCAAAATGGACACACAGTTATAGGCTATGACTAGGCTAATAGGGGGTTGCATACTAGAAAATCAAAACTTTCCTGAGCAAATTTCAAAAGAACAACGTACAAATCAAAAATAACGATGGTCATTTGATCAAAAGTTCAGCTGATCAAAGTCTGGAATATCAATGTTTAAATTATTTATTAGACTATTGACCAAATCGTTTAAAGGTCAAAATGGATTACTGGATAAATTGATGATTGAATGGATTACTGGATAAAATGGATTATTGGCGTTGTAGACAACCGATTTTTTTCTATATTATCTAGTCGTTTCTGCCACTCGCCGGCCGCTGCCGCGGCACCGCTCGCTTCGCTCGCTCGGCTCGTGCGTAGGAGGTCACAGTTTTAACTTAACCTAACCATTTATTTTTTTATAATTAACCTCGTCTAACTAGTTCGGTTCTTGAGAGTACTCGGGCTTAAATTACACTCTAGGGGTAGGGCAGACAAGACTACGTGGAGTCGGTTTTGCAGCGATTCTTTTCTGTCACTAACTTTTGTAGCACAACTTAATGACTTTACTTATATTTACATCTAGCAAATTTATTCAGTCGTCATTTGTGATTATGTAATTTGATTAGTAATGATTTGATATTTTAAAATTACATCTAGCAACTTTTGATCAGTCGTTCATTTGATGTCACATACATTGGGATTTTAAAATTTTTCTAAATAAAACATTTGGTCATTAAAATTTTGTTATTTCGTGTATTGTTCTTTTGTGCTCGAGAAAGTTTTGATTTTCTAATATGCAACCCTAATAGGGTTATTCCTTTGCTGAGGACCACTTAATTGCATTAATCATGTCTATAAGGCAGGCCGCACACCAGACATGCACTTGTATTACATTTAACGCCCCCGTATATCTGCGCACGCCAAGGTCACATTTGTAGCGGGTGCAGCAGTGTGGCGAAACGTTTGCCGCGCTACCCGAACGTGTTCGTATTTTGTGGCGCGAAGATTTGCAAAAATGAAAGATAATATTGAATTTTACGGGTATTTGGTTTTGTTAAATATGGTCCAACTAAGTCCAATATTTTTGTAAATATGTGTTTTGATACATTCGATGATATAAATGGAAGTTTTCTTGGTCGTACCGTGACTCTTGCGAAATTTTGAAATTATCGGTAGTTATAGTATCTTGATTAAACGGGTGAACCCTATAACGTCTTTTTTTTCTCATTAATTGCCACATCAAGGAATCTGTATCGTCGGACGATGATGTCGACATTCTGGAAGCTTCGCCACAACTATGCATCCGATGTGCGTGTACACAATACATTTGCTCCGAACGCAGTAATTGTACTGATGTAAATTTAGAGTGCGTCCCGTGTGTGTAGCGTGTGGCGCCGGCGGTGTGCGAACTCACTAAGCAACACAGTTTGCTAAACCTGTACCTATATTTCCCAACGTTAATTCTAATTACGTAGCCACCTACGTAATTAGAATTTACTTTGGATAATATTAGGGATTTACCTACGTAAATCCCTAATTTCTCGATCTATATTTGCAAGGCCCGATTACCTTTTTTTTTTTTTGTTGCCGGGTTGGAAAATCCTCATGGATGTCTTCCGCCCTGGGGTGGGCGGAGGGGTCTGTCAGACTCTTACTGACTAAAAACCACCCCGGTGTTGCCTTCCCACACTTGCACCGGGGATCTTGGGAGCTAGTATTACTTCCGTGATCCCCGGCTAATGCCGGCCCGCCTCTGCGGGCCACCTCAAGTCTGCGGGGGGGTGAGGTGTTAGACCCCCCCCCCGGGACGTCTGAAAGGGGCGCGCGTGGAACACTACGCGCCGCCACCTCGGGTCCAGTGTGATAGGGGGCGGCGGACGTCCCCGAGTCCGCCGTCCCTGGACCCATTTAGGGGGGCTGGAAGAGGGCATTGTCAGCCCTCTGCCGACGCCCAGTGCGCGTGCTGCGGGCCGGGTGAGCGGACGAAATCTCCCGCTCCCTTCCCGCAGCCTCCTTCTGCAACACGACTGTTTCGCAGAAGGATACCACCGCGTCCCAGGACTCCTCACTGCCGGCCATCGACTCGAACACGGCCGGCAGCGACAGGTCACTGCCTACTCCTGAGATGAGGGCACGGCGAGGCTCCTGCCAAGCGACACACTCTGCCAACGTATGCCGCGCCGTGTCCTCCCGGCAGTCGACGCAGTGGTGACACCGGGCGTCCGCCTCCCTGTTTATGCGACACAGGTACTTCCCGAAGCAACCATGCCCCGAGAGCACCTGCGTCACCCGAAACGACAGGGAGCCTCCTCCCGAGCCAGGGCTCGAGTACCGGCCGGACCGCCTCGATGGTGGCGAGGCCGGCGGCGGTAGGGCGTGAAAGCCTGAAGGCCCGATTACCTGAGTTAACTTGTTGAGTTAGTATTGCTTCTTCGTAACAATGCTACAAGATGAAGAACAAACAACGTGGGGAACTTTATTTTTATCCTGTCAACGTTCGCAATAAAAACTCTTTGTAGGTCAACAAAGACGTATCGGTTTTCAGAAGAAAGTTGCCCGTAAAGTCTTCTAACTTTTATTGCGAAAAAGTTTGATGTAGGAATGTATCCTTATAAAAGTTAAAGATCTTACGGTACTTAAATCAACTGCTCTTTAACGGTAGATGCTAAAATTGCCGTTAGATGATGTCAATATACTATTTATATTTTAGAATTATGTAAACTAGTCCGCAAATATCCAGATTCTTACAACACACGGGTAGACATACAAACAAATTATTCGTTGCGCTATAAAAACAGACTAAATTTGCCCACTTCCGCCTTAAATTACACTCATCTAGTCCATATTCAATGTCAATAAAAATATTTAATAAATTACCAGAAGACATAAAACATCAAAACAAAACCATTCTATTTTTAAATCAATTAAAACAATACTTAAATAAAAAAGCTAGTACACGAATATCTAACGGATAAAATCAATAATAATACATAATTATGAATACGAGATATTTAATAAGTAATATAATACTTAATAATCATACTACATTAATAATAATTTAATAATATTGAACAAATTTTAAGCGAGTAAACAAATAATCATTATTTAAATATAATAAAATAATTTATAATAAATTATTAGATAAACCAGCATATATAATATTAATAGAATAAGTTAATGAATAGAAATATAAAATACTTAATAGGATATAAAATAATTCAAACTTAATAATAAAGAAAATTAATAAAGCGCTCTTCCTCTCTCTACTTATTTAAAAATTGCTGTGACAGGGTTCAAAGTTGTTTCTATTAATTTTTATATACCACCTGTAAGTGTACAATATTATGGATTGCAATAAACGATTTGAGATACTTCTTGACATAACATCGACGGGCAGCAATTTTCTCCTATCAATTTATTACGCCAGCTGCAGTATAATTATTCTATCAAGCAATACCGTAAGTCACAGCGGTGATTTAAGACACATATTTAGCAGTAGATGTACCTAATGCTGGGTGGATTATGTTGTATCATGAAAATATTATGAGGCAAGATCACTGAGCAGACACATTTTATCCTACCATCAAAAGCAATCGAAATCTTTCGTTATATTGACTTGGGAACCTCTATTAAAGTGATGTAATGAAGCGAAAGATTCGTATTATCGGAATCTGACAAAGATCAATATGGCCTCGTAAAATAAACAATCGACCATCAAATACTGCGAAAATAGTGATTCCTCTGTTTTATTTTTATGGCTGAGTTTTTCTTTTAGAACAAGAATACACTACAAAAATCAGCTATTATTGATAATTAGCTGGCCCGACAGACGTCAACTCCTGTCAAAATTTCAATATGGTCGTTAATTCATACAAAAATCCCATAAAAAGCACTTCCGTTTTCAACTTTTCAAATTTTGCTTTTAATAAAAATCGAATTTGGACTATTACGAAAATTTTATAATAAAAAATACCCAAACTGGTCCAGCCGTTCTCAAGTGATGCGCTTACCAACGAACAGCATTTCATTTTTAACACGCTTTTATTGAACTTAACTTGTAACAAACGAACAATGTACCTAGTCAAATCTTGGAAGTCAATTTTAACCTACTTCTAACTTTCGTATCGAAATGAAACTTTGTATGTGTAAGTAGTTCAGATGACAATACTATAATTTGGTATCTTGGAGCTGATCTGATGTTGGAGCCAGGAGTTAGATAGTGGAACTATTCAGTGGCTATTAGTAACCCCTTCAGTTTGGCCTCACATGATTCGTTTTGACAAATCCAATAGATTGCACTGAGATTCGAGAGTCTGATGATGAAGCCAGAAGGTGGATAGTGGAACTCTTCAGTGGCTACTAGTAAAGTCCTTGAGTTTCGGGTCATATGATTTGTTTTGAGGAGTCCAATAGATTGCACTTGGTGTTGAGGGTCTGATGATGGACCCAGGAGGTGAATTGTGAAACTCTTCGGTGGCTTCTAGTAAACTGGTCAAGTCATAACTTCGTTGACTTTACACTTATTAACTAAATAAAGCATATACTGGACTAAAAAGTAAAAATGAGTAGTTCAAAAATACGCTATTATCAAACACAAAAAATTATAAAATAATTCAATTGACTTGTATTAGTACGTTATAAGTACGCAGCTTGTCACTTCTTTTATATTCAATGATTAATTCAAAAAGCGTGGAGCGCTTTTGGTTGTGTATATTTTAAATAAATTAAACAAAGCGCCCCACGCTTTTTCATTTATAATTATAAATTATGATTATTGATAGGAAACTATAACAAGTTAAACAAGTAAATTTTTTTTTGGGATGTAAAATCTCACAATATGTATAACATTCAAAAATCAAAATATTTTATTTCACATAAACCTACATGGGCACTTATGAAACGTCAGAAGTTAGGTGCATGGTTCCAATTGGTCGTTTCCTATGGAGAAGAGCCGGCAAGAAACTCCATGGTTACTCTTAAAAAAAAAAAGTGGGCTTTTACAATGCTTTCAAGTTACAGTGTTTATAGGTATGGGAGGACAGTGTAGGCCCGTCAACAAGTACCAAGTACTTAACAAAATAGAAGATGGTTTACAAAGCTACAGTCTATTAAGCCTACAACGTTCTCACATTCACAAATTAAAAAATAATCTATATAAAATATTACTAAAATAATAAAAATAAAAATCTACATATTTAAACCAAATGACAACATTGCCATTACAACTGTAACAAATCTGAATTAATATTCTGTCCACAAGTCACTAAATTAAAATTGTAGGTTATGTCAGAGAATGTAAAAAAAAAAGAAATAAACATCGTAATTTAGGAGCAGTTAATAGACATTTACATATTTATGCCGTTAATGAAGTACCAGGGAAGCCACATGTGCAGAAGGAATTATTGCCAAACTTCCTTGTCTTCAACGTAGTCCTTAATCTTATAATATGCTTTTTTGATTAGGACACGTTTGATGTGGGTTTTGAACTTTCCATCGCTAAGTTCTATAACCGACTTTGGCAACTTGTTATAGAAGCGGAAACTGTTTATAAGAAATGACTTACCTGTTTTAGTTAATCTAAATTTGGGTATCACAATTTCATGTTTACTACGTGTATTTATACTATGGAAATCGCTTCTTATTTTGAATAGTCTTAAGTATTTGCGAACTAAATAAAATACTTTATAAGATATAATTGGTGAGGGCAAACACTCACCACTTACTTGGTTATTTTTAATACTTAAGAGAGTGAAACCAAGTTCTTCACTTCAGGTCATGAAACTACACAAACGAAAGCGATCTTACTAGTTGAATTTCTACGAGTATTTATTTAGGACTCCTCATAAAGGATACAAAAGCAGCCAAAAGAAACATTTGAACTACTTACTATTGCAGATTTTAGTTATGCTTGTGTATTTTCGTAATTAGATACCATTATTTGAAAAAACAACACTATCTTCAGTCTTTTTGGATATGTTGGTAGGTAGATATTTTATTAATATTTTTCTTACAAAAAACTCACAAAGATTGAAAAGCAACTGTTACAAAAGTATGCAGTTAGCCATAATTATTAAACAAAATCACCCGCCGCGTCTGTCTGTCTGAACGCAATAAACTCAAAAACTACTGAACAGATTTTCAAACGGATTTCACCAATAGACAAAGTGATTTATGAGGAAGGTTCAGGTGTATTCATCAGGTTTTGTGTAAATTGGCTGAAATATGACGATTATTGTTGAAGATGTCGGAAAAAGTCATGCTGACTGGGAGCTTTACTGGCGTGAGTCGCGTCAACCGTACGAGATAAAAACAATTTACGTTTTGCAGGAATGTAGGTACATCTTTTTAAAGTTCAACAAAAAAGTCAGCGATATTATCTTCTTAGGATGACCCACAGTAATCATTTTAATCTTTCAGGATTTGATAAATTTTTCATTGTTATTTCGGAAGCTAACCTTTTATTAGGAACTAGCTGCGCCCCGCGGTTTAACCCGTTTAAGTCTCGATCCCGTGGGAATATCGGGATAAAAAGTAGCCTATGTGTTAATCCAGGGTGTGAGCTACCTCCATACAAAATTTTATTAAAATTGGTCCAGCCGTTTGAGCGTGAAGAAGTAACAAACATACACACACACACACTCACAAACTTTCGCCTTTATGATATTAGTGTGATTTAATTTAGATTAAACTAAAACTTTACATCATAACATGTAAATTAATACTTTAAAAGATATCACGGAATCAAAATTACGCGTAACAAAATAATTATGGTTGACGGTGGCGCGGGAGTCATTGACCTTTTCCTCTGCTATTACTACGACAGAAAAACGACCGAACGGATTTGGGTGAAATTTGGTACACAGATAGTTAATAACCTGGATTAACACATGGTATAAATTTATTCCAGTACATTTCCGTTGTATAATTTCCGACTACCGTACGGGCGAAGCCGCGGGCAAAAGCTAGTCATACGTAAAAATAAAATCCTGGCCCACAAACTCAGCGTATGGCATCACATGAGCCTCTAGGCATTGACGAATGTATAGGTCGCTATTTAGTGGTGCAATCGTGGTCCCGTCACAATCTCAAAGCCAGTTTTTCCTTCGGTGGAAATTTCGCCCCAGACTGTCCATGACCCACTGCCATAACTCACCTTCTCTTTAGTGCAACATTGCTGAAAACGCCCTGTCTTCGGTAGACTTTCCTACGTCCATCATTGCCATACAGAATAATCTTGGTTTCTTCCGTAAAAACGTCCTGGCTCCATTGACGTTGAGTCCAATGCAAATGTTCGCGGGCAAACTGTGGCCGCGCCATTCTGTGAGCTCGTGTCAGTTTGGGACCATTTGCTGGATTATGAGGTTTCAGGCCACGTTCTTCGAGTCTTTTTCTAATAGTTCGAGCGCAAACAGTCAGTCCATGAAAGTCTCGAAGCCGTTATTAGATCAGGCGACGATTACGCAGGCTGGTGGTAAAGACAGGCGGCACTCGGGCCCCCCAGATTGGGAAGCAGCGTTGATAACGCCCCAGCCGCGCCCAACAACTTGGGCGCCAGCCGCCAGAAGTGGGGGCCAAAATCCCACCGGCTGTCGAGCACCAATCCTAGGTATTCATAGTGGACTCGTTAGCGATTTGAGCCCCCCCGACCACGATGTAGTTCTAACCTAACCCATTTGGTCCGTGTGCCTTGGATGTCGAAATTATAACAATTGAACGAGTTGCTAATTTGCCTTCGGCCTATTTCATAACTACGAGCGTTTTTGATCGGACGGCGCCGTATGTATAATATCCGTCGTTATCATACAATCTGCTTGCGACTTATATTATGTCGAAGAACATAATATAATAAAATAAATATAGACAAATTAAGAACCACCTCCTTTTTTTGAAGTCGGTTTAAAATTAAAACTCCATTTTTGACGCACACGTCTTTAAACATCTCTCAAAATACCATTTTAGACACTGTCTACATAATGATCTGACCAAGATTATGTAGATACGTTTGAAATACACTTTGACAGGAGTAGTCAAATAGGAAATGTCAACTTCATCTAACGTATTTTTTTTTTTTTAATATGCCATGTAAAACTGATTTGGATATCCTATTTACAGAATAAACAGTTTCATTTCATTTTATTGTCTTGCAATTTGAGTTAGAATCTCTAACTCGTATAATAGTTTCAAACCGCAACATTTTGATATTTATGTCTCACAATAGACATAGTCTGTGCTTTATGTTTTAGCCTGCCTTAGTTTTAGCAGTTACAGTTGAAACTATTATAAACTTCTGAGTGTAATTTATACTAAACCTAGTCGCGTAACACTAGAGCCATTCCACGAGCTGTGAAATTTCAACACTAGCGTCTGACACTAATGTCGTTAGTGTCCATCAGACATTTACTTACGGCTTTACTATAACGCCTTATAGAGTGAGTCCTACTCAACTAACTTGTTAAATTCATTAGGGAATCCAAAAACCGATAGTCAGCTGTTTTATCATATGATGTTAACATTTAATCGTTTTGTGTTCCATAGCAGGTAACACACCAAAATATCCAATATTTGTGCCTTATTTTACAAAAATATGGGCTTTTGTTTTCATAAAAATATAGAAAACCTACGCCAAAATATCCAATATTTGTACCTCATTTTACAAAAATATCGACTTTTGTTTTCATAAAAATATAGAAAACCCACGCCAAATATCCAATATTTGTGCCTCAATTTACAAAAATATCGGCTTTTGTTTTCATAAAAATATAGAAAACCCAAGCCAAAATATACAATATTAGTGGCTAATTTTACAAAAATATCGGCTTTTCTTATCAAAAAAATCTAGAAACCAATCGACATACCAACATAAATATTTATGTACCCTTAATGTAAACATATCGAAGGCCGCAATATGTTTATACCCGGTATGAGCGCAAACACTTATGCTATTACCCTTGCTCTAATTCTGTTAACCCAGTGTGAAGCTGACCTATATTTGACACAACTGAGACATAACCGATACTTAGATTACACATGGTCTGCCTATAAAATTATATTTCAATGCGTCTTTAATAAAGTCATCGATTTTCATGTGATTAGATTGCAAAATATCTCAAATCTATCTAGACTTTGCTTGTACCAATGTATTATATTTCGAAAGCATAATACATGCTTGACAACAATCTCTTTTTGAAGAAGTCGGTCTACTTTTTGTAAATTTTTAGGGTTCCGTACCTCAAAAGGAAAAAACGGAACCCTTATAGGATCACTTCGTTGTCCGTCTGTCTGTCTGTCTATCAATCTGTCAAAACCCTTTTTCTCAGGAACGCGTAGAGGTATCAATTTGAAATTAATATCAAATATGTAAGTCTACGGTCCCTTGGAGCTCTAAAAAAAATCAAGCTTCTAAGTCAACGCAATAAAAAAATACAGTGATTTATACGATATTTTTGCGAAATATTTCGATACTCGCAAATAAATCAAAACCTATAGGGTACTTCCCATTGACCTAGAATCATGAAATTTGGCAAGAAGCAAGGCCTTACTGCACAAGTAAAGGAAAAAGTCCAAAAATTGTTAAATTGTAGTTTTATCACATAAAAAAAAAACAAAAAATGTCATTCATTCGTCATCTTTCTCTCGCAGTGTGAATTAATCAGAAGTAAAAATGGATTCATTAGTGAACCAACCAACAATGTTGGATTTCAGCACTCTGCATCTTTCACTTGCCCTCTGAATTATCTAAAAATAAAATTAAATGAGTTAATGGGCAGATTAATGTTTTTTCTATGTAATTTTGTCGGTGTCGTTTGATGGACATATTCCACATTGGGCACCCGCTTAAATGGCACCTGAGCATTTGGCACGTGAGGTATTCCACTTATAAAATTTTAAATAACAAATTATGTCACTAATGGCACCTGCGAAAAATATCGATGGGTGCCGTTTAAGCGGGTGCCCAATGTGGAATACGTCGTGTGATGTGAACGTGGACTGATACAAAAATGAATCTACACTCGCACGCGTGCAGCGCCTCGCCTGATACCAGCTTAAAATAATTTTATGGTCTAAATTGACATTTAAATACTGTTATGGAAAAGGTAATATCGCACAATATAATACCAATCATCTGCGCTATTCACTAACTTGATTTCCCTTTTCCAGGGTCTAACAATTTCCTCCTTTCATTAATTTAATCTGATTGACTTGGTGAGCAGTGGTGGCTCAGTGGTAACGGCCGCGATTTACGAGTTGTAGGTCGTAGGTTTGAACCCAGACAGGCGCTTTACTTTATGTAAATTATTTCATCACCACTGCTCTCAAAAACGGTGAATGAAAATATCGTGAGGAAACCGGCACGTCCTAGATCAAAAAACTCGAAGACATGAGTAACATCTACCAACCCTCACTAGGCCCGCGTGGTGAATTACGTAATGTCCTCTCACCGAGAGGAGGCCCGTGTCCCAGCAGAAAGATTATTATCAAACAAACTAATGAAACTACGGATCGTATTAAGTTCAAGGTAACAGTAACCTTATGAAGATATCTAATATCGCGAAGTGAATTCATTAATAAAATCCCTAAAGCTCTTGGCGCGCCGACGCCTAATCCCCTTACCATTGACGCCATAAATAGATTACCTATACCGAAACAACAACACCCACACATTATTGGTGCTGAAACTTCAGGGGCCTAACATTTAGAAACGAAGGACGACGACGACACGATAAGTATGAAAGTACATAATATAGAAGCATAGTGTACACCTATGTAACTGTAGAAAAGCTACGCGGTATGCCAAAGAGTTACGAGATATTATGACTTGCTAAGCCAAACTCAGGTGTAATTTGGCTTAGAAAGATAAAGACATCATTTCCTTAGGGAAAAGCATAGATCATCACCTTCTTTTTTTGGGTGGGAAATTATCAAATAACTGCTCCCGCTCTTGGCGGAGCGGGAGGGCGTGTCAGACTTTTACTGACTAAAACCCATCCGTGTTCCTTCAGATGCCTGCGTGCCAGGGCCACGATATCCCTTTCGGACAGACTCGTAACCCTGGCAGCATTGATCACCACCCTGGGCTACTGTTTAAACAAAAATATAAGTTACTAACTAGTTAAAACGAAATAACACAGGTTTTTTTATGCAGTTACTCTATGCCTATGTTTTACAACATACGCACTTTTTTACCTAGCCTTCTATGTAATCATTATATACTCAACTAACCTATCTATATGTATGTAGCTATTTATTTAATTTAGTAAGAACCTAGTGTAAATACATAATTGTAGTATAATAATATCACATCACACTAAAATTATAAAGGCGAAAGTTTGTGAGTGTGTATATGTTTGTTACTTCACGTCACGTTCTAACGGCTGAACCAATTTTGATAAAATGCAATCACAGCATGTACAAAGGCAATCACACTAACATTATAAAGCCGAAAGTTTGTGAGTGTGTGTTTGTGTGTGTGTATGTTTGTTACTTCTTCACGCTCAAACGGCTAGACCAATTTTGATAAAATTTTGTATGGCGGTAACTGACACCCTAGATTAAGACATAGTCTACTTTTTATCTCGATATTCCCATTTGAGACTTACGCGGGTGAAACCGCGGGGCGCAGCCAGTGTATTATAAAGGCAAAAGTTTGTGAGTGTCTTTGTTACTTCTTCATGCTCAAACGGCTGGACCAATTAAGATAAAATTTTGTATGGAGGTAGCTGACACCCTGGACTAACATATAGGCTTTTTACCCCGATATTCCTACGGAATCGAGGCTTGCGCAGGTGAAACTGCGGGGTGCAGGTTTTTATTTTTATTATTTTAGTAATATTTTTGTAAGGTGCGGTGTGCGGTGCATTGCTATTGTTATCATTCTTGAAAACGAACTGGGACTGGTTTTCAATCCCATAGGCATACGTGTCATCTGGTACTGTCCGGAATGAAAAGCTGTGTACTTTCTGCTGTTTTCCTCTAATTTGACATTATAATAGCCTTGGTGCAAATCAAGATGTGTGAAATAAATGCTACCTGACAATGATTCTAAAATTTCTGTAATATCCGGCTAACTAAATAATTGCATAGAGGACGATAAATACCCATGTATTTATCGTCCTCTATGCAATTATTTAGTTTTCAGTAATCAACTACTAGCCTCCATTTTTTATCTCCAGTGGAATCCGATTTTTTCGGTACCAATAATATTGGACTGGACCAGTCGCTTTTACTTGGCTCTATAATACCTTCCTCTAGCATTTTATTAATCTGATGCTTTATTTCACTTTTTTGAGAATGTGGCAAACGGTATTGTTTTGAAAATACTGGTGTGGTGTTAGGTTTTACGGTTATAGTATGACTGTATATATTTGTAGTTGTTAATTTGTCTTTGGGGAGGTAAAATATATCCGAATATTTTGCACAAATATTTTCCAAAGTTTTTTGTTCTTCATTACTTAAATGTTGCAATTTTAATTGTGAAAATAAGTTTTTAACCCGGTCTGCGTCATTTTGGTTTTTTCATAGAGACAGACGTTAAATTCACTAAGTTTTCTAATGTCAGGTTCTATTTCCGTTAACGATATATCTTGGTCATTTACGTTTAATATCTTTATAGGTATTAGTCCATGTTTAGGAGTACCTATTGAACTTGCTAAAAACACACCATGTGATAGTTCTTTTGAAGATACTACACAATCCTCATTGAAGTTCGTTTGTATGTAGTGTATAGACTCACTTCTACCAGGTACATCTAAAGTATCATTATATTTACTTAGTAATGGCAAACAAATAGTTGTTTTTTCTGTTGATAAAGTTATTACATTGTTATTAAAATCTAACTGAGCCTTATGTTTATTTAAAAAGTCACGACCTAAAATTCCACTTCCCTTAATTGGTAAGTTATGAAATACATAGAACTTCTGACCAATTGTTTCACCATTCAAATTAAATTGTAAATATAAGTATCCTATTGCTTGAACTCTGCCACCTAAACCGTTTATGGCTACATGCTCGTTATGGATTGGAATGCCGCATTCTAGAGCATGTTTATATGTACATGCTGACACCGATGCTCCAGAATCTACTAGAAAATAATGTTTCTTAATATGACGATTATGTAATGACGAACATAAAGAAATATAACAATTACTATCACTAGCTAAAATATATTTATCACTATTAGTCACGAAAAAACTGATTGAATGTTAATCCCGATTCTGTGTTTTGTTCCGAATTATTAAGAACATTGACGTCACGCTCTTTAGGTATCCCTTGATTTCTTCTATTAGAATAAGTTAAGTTACCTCTTTGCCATCTGTGACTGCTAGTTCCTCCTCGAGCCGGCTGCCCCCGAGAAGTAGGGCGGTATCGTTGCTGCTGCCCTCGCGCTTGGCCTCTGTTTGCGTAGAAGTTTCTACCTCCACCACGTTGGCCTCTATAATTATTTGAACGGCTTCTGTTATAATAAAAATTATTGTGGGGTCTTTTATACATACCCATAATTTCACCATGTGGAGTTGTAGTCGAGACCTCCTCGTCTTGTGCCGCTTGAACTGCGTTCTTCAATGAGCTGTAATTTCTTGCAGAAATAATCTTACTTAATCTGCGATTCCACAAACCATCGGCAAATTGTTTGATTGCTATCTTTTCATTAATTGGTTTTAATATAGTAAAGTTCTGTTCATTGTCGTTAGCTTGCGTAATCGTCAGATCCACAAATAACTCCGTGATTTCTTTCCCGTAATCAGCAATCGACAACTCATTTTGTTTTATTTTCATTAATTTATTTTGTATTGCCGTTGCAGCTTTCTTAGACAATAATACGTTTTTCATGTCATCAATTAAGTCTTTTACAGTATCTTACTTTGCGTTCAACTTTATCTTAGCTTCTTGTGTAAGTCTACTTTTTAACACAAAATTAATTAAATTTTGTTTACAAGCGCTATCCTTCAGTAGAGAGTTATAGTATTCGATGTTATCAATTAGCTGTTTTATACTAGTTTCCTCATTTGTCATAATAGGTAAAAGAGTTAAGGCGGTTTTCAAATCAAATGAATTCATTTTTGTCGATGTCTCAATTATATCGCTTTCAAACAACAACAAAATATCCTTACGTAAATCTATAAATTGACGTCAATAATTTTCTATTAATTCAATATCTTGGGCACTATAAAATTTTTTCTTTAAAATCAATCAACCAAGTTTCATACTGATCATAAATTACATCAACCTCATTTAATTTATTTTCTAATATTTTTCCTGACCTTCTTTTCGGTCCTAACTTTATTTAGTATAGTCTTACCTTCTTTAAATCATCATACAATTTTAAAATAGTATCCATACCTTATTACCACCATAACGTAGAGGAGTATTAATGTTCTTACAATGCATTATTAAACATTAGTATAAGTATTATGACTGAACACTGCACGCAATTAATACTAAGGTCCAAAGTTCAATAAGCGCACCGTCCATATTTGGTAAGAGATGATTTTGTTGGAATGTAGACACAAGCACTTTTTATGACGCACTTTTTTTTTAATATTCGCTTTTAAACACTTTTACGCTATTTCTTCCTCGTAGTTTTTTGAAGATGGCTCGGTGGCCCCCATCCGCATGCGTCGACGGAAAAGAGATCTCCTCATAGTCGTCCTATTTATCTCATTGGTGATCCATTTTTTATGGCACCTTTTGTACAGCCGATACACGAAGCCCAACACGCCGAGTAGTCGTATAAGCAGGATACATGACAGAATAATATTAGATGTGGACATATGAAAGCGAAGTTCCTCTGCCGTTGCTTGGTTATCGCCTGCCGCCGCGTTTTGAACGATCAGGGTCTCCTCTTTAGACTGCTGCTTGCCCATTTTCGTGGAAGATTCGTACAGTCCTGCTGACGTCTAGTCCGTAGGTCCAAAAAATCAGTACTTGTCCCATTTTCACTATTATTTTTCGTTACTCATCGAAAGGTATATGAAGTCGCACTCAACGTCTCAAGTTCGCGCAGCGCGTATAAATTCCTCTGGCAGGGTCGCCATGTAAGGTGCGGTGTTGATGGTAAATGAAACCAGCGAGTGCCCGAATAATACTGAGATATATTTCATAAGATAGTGCATATAAATGGTTACAAAGGTGCATAGATTATAGTAATACAGATCTTAAAGTAGGTAATTAATACAACCCTTACAATTTTATATAGATTCTTTTTTAATTTGTGAAAGTGAGAACGTTGTAGGCTTAATAGACTGTAGCTTGGTAAACCATCTTCTATTTTGTTAAGTACTTGGTACTTGTTGACGGGCCTTTTTTTTTTTTTTTTGCCGGGGTGGAAAATCCTTATGGATGTCTTCCGCCCTGGGCTGGGCGGAGGGGTCTGCCAGACTCTTACTGACTAAAAACCACCCCGGTCTTCCCTTCTCACACTTGGGAGCTAGTATTACTTCCGTGATCCCCGGCTAGTGCCGGCCCGCCTCTGCGGGCCACCTCAAGTCTGGGGGGAGTGAGGTGTTTGACCCCCCCCCCCCCCCCCCCGCGATTTTTGACGGGCCTACACTGTCCTCCCATACCTATTAACACTGTAACTTGAAAACATTGTGGAGTGGAGTTTCTTGCCAGCTCTTCTCCATAGGAAACGACCAACTGGAACCGTGCACCTGGCTTTTGACGTTTCATAAGTGCCCATGTAGGTTTATGTGAAATAAAATATTTTGATTTTGATAATGGATGGTCACCAATCCACGATCCCGCCGCGGCAAGCGTAGCTTAGCTTAACATTCGACTTGGGTGTGGCGCGAAGAGGCGAAACTCCGGGGCATAACTCCGCTGCCGCAAGAAATCGCGGCACAGCGGACGGAGCTCCGGAGGGATCTCATGGCGACATGGAGAGTGCGATTGTCGCAACCCAGCGCTGGGCACGCCACAATTGTGGCGATAAGTCCTCTCTTTGAGGAGTGGCTAGAGAGGCGCCACGGCGTCCTCACCTTCCGCCTGACGCAGGTCCTCACCGGACATGGATGTTTCGGGAGGTTCCTGTTTAGGATTAAGCGGGAGGAAACGCCCGGGTGTCACCACTGTGTGGATCGCCCGGAGGACACGGTGGAGCATACGGTGGAGGTCTGCCCAGCTTGGGCGGAGCACCGCCGTGTCCTCACGGAGGCGATCGGCAGCGGCGATCTCTCGCGTCCGGCCCTGGTTCAGGCCATGGTTCGGAGCGAGAGTGCATGGGAGGCCGTCACCTCCTTCTGCGAAGCAGTTATGCTAGCGAAGGAGGAGGCGGAACGCGTGAGGGTGAGACAAGGTTCGCGCCCTCGCGCCCTTAGTCGCCGCAGGAGACGCCCCGGGCGTCGGGAGTCGCAAGCCGATTTCCGGCCACCGTAGGAGCGGGCCTGCGGACGGTGAGCGATGGGTAGCTCGCCGTCCGATAAGGACCAGGCCCGGGTCGACGGCGCGTTGTGTTCCACGCGCGCCTCAAAGAGATGTCAGCACAAACTGACGGGGTCCGTTAGGACCAATGCCTGCCGGGGTTGCGAGTTTGTCCGAAAGGGATATCGTGGCCCTGGCACACAGGCAACGGAAGGAACACGGGTGGGTTTTAGTCAGTAAAAGTCTGACACGCCCTCCCGCTCCGCCCAGAGCGGGAGAAGTTATTTGATGATTTCCCACCCAAAAAAAAAAAAAAAAAAAAAAAAAGGTTAACATTCGACCGACGACATTGTTATTTAGCCTCAAGCTCCTCTATTTTAAACAACATATACCATATTAATTAGTAGACTATCAGCGTATGATATCAAACTATGTGAAAGTTAGTTTCGCGTATACGATCAAAGCTTATGCCCTAAATGTGCAGTGGACTGCGAAGACGATCCTCACGAGCTCATTCTGCTGGAAACCTCGCACGCATCAAAACAAAGTCTATAATTATGGGGCAAACAATACTATGTAGATTGTGTTAATAGTGGCGGCTGAGGCGACCTTTATTGAAGGAAAGGTCATAGGATAATGAGTTTTCTTTTCGGGATCAAACTGTTTCGTAGTGTCTGATATTTAGGCTTTTTTTTTTTTTTTTTCTGATATTTAGGCTGATATTTAGACTTGAAAGGATTAATTTATTTTTATTAAAAATTAAAAGGGATGAATGAAAGGCAATTGCATGTAACTGAGATGAGAATACTGAGAGGGATATGTGGTGTGACACGAATGGATAGAATAAGAAATGCACCGGTGACTGAAAAGTCGTGCGGAAATCAGTTGTCATGGTATGGGCGGATGAATGAGGAAAATGTCGAGAAGAAAGTATTTCGTATGAATGTCGATGGTTATAAAAGTAGGGGGAGACCAAATAAACGATGGATGAACTCTGTGAAAGATGATATGACTAGAAAGGGGGTGACTACGACTAATAGAGAAATATGGAAGAAAGGGATATGTTGCGCCGACCCCAAATAAATTTGGACAAGGGCAGGAGAATGATGATCTTTACTTCAAGATTTAAGTGCTTCAGAAGGTATTTAATGTGATAAATTTACTGTTTGATAGTAAACTGAATCAATTGTAAATCTATAGTTTTATGGGCCATATTATTAATTATTCTGACAATAATTTGTTGTTCGTACCGTATGATTTCAATTTTGATTAAGAGTTGCCAAAAAAACAGTTTTCGTGGGGCATCGAATCGGCAACGAAAAATTGAATAAATGATAACGGTTTTCAATAAATGTTGTGTGTTGATTGCCCACGATTGTATGACAGTGAAATGGAATGTCAAAACAAAAAATAATAATCTAAACTTTGTTTTTGTTTTGTTACAGAAAATTATGGATTGGGAACCAAATTGGTAAGTGTCATCCTTAACTTTCTTACATAAATTATGTAATATTAAGAAGTAACCTTCCTCTGACCCGTGAGGTTACACTTCAATAAAATGTCTATTTTTACAAATAATATACCCCGTGGCATTTTAATCGTCTTACAACGGCAGCCCACTTCATGTATCCAATGACGACTAATCACACTAATATTATGAAGGCGAAAGTTTGTGAGTGTGTGTGTGTATGTTTGTTACTTCTTCACGCTCAAACGGCTGGACCAATTATAATAAAATTTTGTATGGAGGTAGCTGACACCCTGGATTATTTAGACATAGGCTACTTTTTATCCCGATATTCCCACGGGATCGAGACTTATGCGGGTGAAACCGCAAGGCGCAGCTAGTCTTTCATATAAGTAAAAAATAAAAATATTAACATTTGAATAGTTAAAAAAAAATATAATATATACAGGGTGGAATTTTGTAATGCCACCTGGAGGGAAAGTACTCTTAATACTGTAGATAGAAAATTTTACTCAAAGGAAACATTCCTTTATTTTTGAATAGAAAGCAAACTGCATTCAAAGATTTTCGAAAATTCTCTTCTCCCACACCCGGGAATCGAACCGGCTAAAATCTGAAAAAATTATACCCTGTACTTTTATTGCATCGATCGTTAGGGTCAATTATAAGGATGAAATCTCTCTAACAAACATGATAAATTAAATGAAAGGAACACCAGGAAATCTGAAGTTACAAATTCAATGAGTCAAGTTAAAGCTCTTTAACTAACATCCATCTTTTGTAATGCAGACTCCTTTGCGACATACTCGTAGCTGCGTGTATGAGGTAATTTAAATATGGAATGTTAGATTAAAATTTGAAACTTAGATTGTCATAGTTGTTATTCACATTTGATTGTTTTTACAACTCATTTCACATTTTGTCTCACGGTGAAAATGGCTTATCAAGAACAGTTTGATTTAATGGAAGCTTTTTTTTTAAATAACAAAAACGTGAATCTAGCTCTGCGGTGGTATGGAGAGAGATATCAAGACCGACAGGCACCAACTCGGTTCGTATTGAAAAGAATGGTGGAAAATTTAAAGAATACGGGTGGTTTCAAGAAGAGACGGCAAACTATTCAGCAAAACTGTTTCGATTTTGAACTAGATGTTTTAACATACTTTGAATCATTTACAAAGGCTTCAAGTAGAGATGCTGCCGATGAATTAGGAACAACCCACACTCGCGTACTTAAAGTGCTGAAAAAGTATAAGTATAAATGCTATCGTGAAGGTCGGTTGGTGCAAAAATTGCATATTGGGGATCGTGACAGACGATTACAATTTTGTGAAAACATGCTTGGAGAAATTGACCGAAACCCGAATTTTTTGAGTAACATTGTATGGTCTGACGAAACCAACTTCAGCAATAATGGCATGTACAATCGCCGCAATAACCATTATTGGTCTCGAGTGAATCCTAAGTAAGTAAGTAAGATTTTCTTTCAACGTTTGGTGCGGAATTATGAGAAATAATTTAGTGTTAGTCCACGAGTACGAAGGTCATTTAAACACTGTCAAGTATATTGAAATACTGGATCTCTTAAGAAACGAGTTAAATGGTTTCCCCGAGGAAGAGCGAAACCAAATAATGCTTCGAAATTAGCACATAACAGCAGAATCACTACTGCCTACATTAATAACCATTTTAATACCTGGATTGGTACAAACGGCACAATCAGATGGCCTGCGAGATCGCCAGATCTCACCCCATTAGATTTTTTTCTGTGGGGATGTGTAAAATTTACATGAAATCTTATGCGAATGACAACGAGTTGAGAGTTGAAGTTCAGAATACGATTTGTAATATTCACCACAACACTTTATTAAAGGTTACTAGAAATGAATTCGTTAAAATAATAAATTTGTGTATCCAAGAGAATGGAGCCCATTTCGAGCAACTAATTAGTTAGTTTACCATTTTTTGTAAATAATTAAATTAATTTAAGATTTCCTGGTTTTCCTTTCATTTAATTTATCATGTTTGTTAGAGGGATTTCATCCTTATAATTGACCCTAACGATCGATGCAATAAAAGTACAGGGTATAATTTTTTCAGATTTTAGCCGGTTCGATTCCCGGGGGTGGGAGAAGAGAATTTTCGAAAATCTTTGAATGCAGTTTGCTTTCTATTCAAAAATAAAGGAATGTTTCCTTTGAGTAAAACTTTCTATCTGCATTATTAAGAGTACTTTCCCTCCAGGTGGCATTACAAAATTCCACCCTGTATATGTATTATTAATTATGACGCATGATGTAGTTTGAAACACCCTGTTACGAGCGCAGTGCGAGCCTTGCGTTCCAAGGGTGGTGCGGAATGGAGCGCAAGGCTCGCACCGCGCTCATAACAGAGTGTTTCAAACTACATCATGCGTCTTATTGAATAATATTTTAATTTTTTAAATTATTCAAATGTTAATAAATATTGTTTTTACTTTTATGAATGATTAGTATTCATTGGATACATGAATTGGGCTGCCGTTGAAAGACGATTTAAATGCCACAGTGTATAGAAAAGTATGTCACAATTCCAGTACTAACTCTGTCGTGATAAAAATATATTTTCATAAGGGTATTGAAAGTTCCTGAATATTGAAGTTCATTTTATAGATTAATTCAAGCGTCTTCTTCTTACTTCGTCGTGGATTCGAACCCAGCCAGGCGCTTACTTTGTGTAAATAATTTCATCACCACTCACCATCACCACATCAAAACGGTGAAGGAAAACATCGTGAGGAAACCGAAATGTCCTAGAACCAAAACTTTGAAGACATGTGACATATACCAACCCGCACTGGGCCCGCGTGGTGGATTACAGCCCACTCCCTATCGAAGAGAGGACGTCTGTGTTCCAGCAGTGGGAACATTATAGGCTGATTATGCCATATATTTGGGTCGATTATTCAAGTTTTGTATGGGGCAGTTGATAATTTTTTTTCGATGGCGTTGTTGGTCCCATAGGGAAAGTTATTCAGCTTGATGGTCTCTAAAACACACTGAAATATGACCACACCTTTCTGATACATTCTGTATAAAACTACATACCGTCACTAATTCAGATGTATGTACACAGCACGCTCTAAAATTTTGCTCCTTGTAAAAGCTGCATAGAGTTTCAACCAAAGAACATTATAACAATATTATAAAACCGGCCAAGTGCGAGTTGGATTCGCGTACGAAGGGTTCCGTACCATTATCTATAAAAATGGCAAAAAAATCACGTTTGTTGTATGGGAGCCCCCCTTAAATATTTGTTTTATTTTAATTTAATTATTTATTTTTAAATTGAATATATAACTAGATATTCTGTAAATATTTCAAGCGTCTACCTGTTGCCGTTATCAACATCGAGCAAAAACGAGCAAAAAAAATCACGTTTGTTGTATGGGAGCCCCTTAAATATTTATATTGTTCTGTTTTTTAGTATTTGCTGTTATAGCGGCAACAGAAATACATCATCTGTGAAAATTTCAACTGTCTCACTATCACGGTTCATGAGATACAGCCTGGTGACAGGCGGACAGACAGACGGCGGAGCCTTAGTAATAGGGTTCCCGTTTTACCCTTTGGGTACAGAACCCTAAAAATGACCATAAAATGATGCTCACATACTCGTACATATCTACATGCATGCGCTTAAATCTTTACTACTACTCTTCTTTTCGATTACCCTCTAAGGTACCTACTGTTTTAACGTTTATTGCACAAAAGCTTGCTCTCAATAGTAGTCTTTATTCACTTGAAGAGATCCCAGAAGGGAACCACCGATGCATTTAACGTATTTAAGGGTCGGGTAATCGCCGTTGACCTTAGCCATATAAATGCGCATTGCGCTCACGCCGCTGGCGCCGTTCGGTTTTATAGTGCATAGGGAATATTCATGGTGACCTGTAATACAGTTTTTTATATAAACCTCCTTCAGGCACCAGTCTCTCACAAAGTTAGCTCCATTTGTAATAGTGCACGGACACTATTGTCAAATATTAGCTTTAAGTACATAACTTGTGTAGGGAAAATAAACGTTTTTATTAATAAATTACTTATTCGAATCAAATGAGAAAATGACCGTCTAATTCGTGACGTATCCGTCCGTATAATTATGATGGTCATTTTCTGAAATTTCGAATCTCGAGTCTGATAAAAGCATTCAATCACATTTTAAATTTTTGGTAGAGGACAAACCCGTGAGTCAAGGTTTTCATTAAATTACAAGAAATGTCATTATATGGATACCTATTGAATATTTAATTAAATATGACTGAGACATCAGCCATTATAGCATGATATTATCACAGGCTATAATGGTCGGCGTTAGTCGTGAGTGACATTGAGTTGATTACTGATAAATATTGGTTGCTAGATAACTAGATTGCAGATAAAGTTGGAGACCGCTGGGCTCATCAAGATGTGCTATAGTGGCGCTTTCATCGGTTACACCGAGTTTATGGGGTTTTTTTTTTCAATTTGTATGAACCAACCAATTTGAATCGTGTAAACATAAAAGTCGGTCATTCAATATCGGCCATGCCCTTTATTTCTGCAGTTTTCAATCAATGTGAACAAATTCGATTGAATCGTATATTGGTACGTTGTTTCAGAAATTAACACTTTATTATTGGAAAACTTTTCAATGCCCTTTCCTTCTTAAAATATCACTATAGCTCAGTTAAGGTGATACGTAAAAAATAAATCATAGCGAACTGGGCAGCCGTAAGAAAGCGACAGAGTCAATTACTTCCACATGCGAAAATAGAGACCGCAACAAAGCGCTGGAACCAAAATACAACAACGTAAGAGCGCCAAACCAAATAAAAATTAATATTAAATTAAGCTATCTATCAAAAAAAAAATCCAGTCAGTGTTTTCAGTTACCTAATGCGCACATTTAGAATGCTATTTTGCAATGAAATTACTTAGGATTTTAGAATTACAGGAAAAAATATGAAAAAATAGAACTCTCTTCGGAATTAAATTTTAAGGAGGAAATTTAACCTAATTGCGTTTTCCTTCAGTCAAAGTATTAGTATTAGTATTACTTAGTCAATAAACATAATATTAAAAAAATAAATTCATAAATGCTGTAATATTCAAATAAATGGTTACGAAAAAGCCCTCAATTTATTTTTGTATCGCCTTAAGCTCAAAGCATCATATTAGTTTACAGTAACTAATATCAGCGAGCTTTTATAACTTCTAGCATTTTCTCAATTTACGACTTGACGGATTAAACAAAACACGCTCTTGGCCCAAGGGAATAAAGACTGGCAGTATAATTACACCTGCCTTTGTTACGCGTAATTGCATTTTCCCACCCGTGTGAAAATAAACCATATATTATTTAAGTAAATAAGTTTTTGATTGTGACTCGACTCGACTTGAAGGTGTTTCCTAGAAGTTATACTGCTTTGCGTAAATATTTATACGCTTGCATGCCTAAGTTATAAGGACCATATTATTACGTAAGTAAGTAGTTCTGCGAACAGTGGACCTAGCGAGCTCAAACTTTTTTGCAACAATTAAAACTCAATTAACTTTTTTATTTTTATAAACATGGTAAATAAAAATTATGAGTAATTTGTAGGCCAGCTAGAAAAACATACTAAAACGTTTTAATTGGCGGAGGTAACGTTGCAGCCGAGTTTTGTGATGAGAAGGTGGTTCCAGGTGCTCCATCAATCCCTATCTAGTAGTTAAAGGGTCGATTCCACTGGTGGAATTCTAAGAGTGAGCATGCGAGCGAGAAATCGGATGTCATAAGGCGGAGATATCCAGTAGCCTCCTTTTTTTCCCTTTTTAGGGTTCCGTACCTCAAAAATAAAAAAACGGAACCCTTATAGGATCAATCGTGTCTGTCTGTCTGTCCGTCTGTCACAGCCGATTTACTCCGAATTTACTGAACCGATTAAGTTGAAATTTGGTACACATATGAACTTCTGTGACCCAAACACGGACGTTTTATGTAAATAAAAGAATTTTGAATATGGGTCACTTTTTGAATTTGGGTAAAATGAGAAAATTAAAAAAATAAGTTTAGCTGACTGTACCGTGTGACATATCATATGAAAGGGCTTATTGTAAGGATTTCATTTTTTTTTATAATAAATGCTTTGGAAATTATTTAAGAAAATAGTTAAGGAATTACCATCCCCCCCCCCCTCCTTATCTCCGAAACTACTGAGTCAGTCATAGATTACAGGAAAACCTATAAGAAGTCTGTGATCTTAAAATAACTTGTTTGTTGCACACAATGTTAAGTTTGTTCTTAGGATAAATTCATCCCAATTACGGAACCCTGCATTGTGCGTAGTCCGACACGCACTTGGCCGGTTTTTGGAAGAAGTACCCCTCCAATCGAAAATCCCCGAAGACAAAAAAAACTATAAAGTCGTAAAACCTGTATACGAAGTTTCGTCTTTCTCGGTTGTCAAATACGCCCTGTGAAAGCAAATTTTGCGACTTAAAGCAGAGTCGCTTCGCTCGCTCGGTCAGTAATATTTTTTGAGCTTTTTGACCTAGATTAAAACTAATCAATCTTATTACTTAATTTTTTAACTTAAAAAAGATTTAGGAGTAAATCATATACATATACCTAATACTTTTACAAATATTATATGTTGTTTGTTTTTATGCGTAGTCATCTTCTACGAGATTAAGAAACCTGAAGTTTGAAGTATTTGCTAGGTTTTTGTTAAAGTGAAAACTTCTGCAGGCGAACTTCGCTCTTTCTGAACAGTGAACGAAACTGAACCGTCACGCTCGAGTCGGTGACGCTGAATCGGGTATACTCAGCTCCAGTCGAAAGTTTTCACTGCTATCGTGCATTTTTTTGCTTTCAGTGTTTCTTCAGGTAAAATCAGTAATGGTAAAATATACATACATACATACATAAACTCACGCCTTCTTCCCATGGGAGTAGGCAGAAACTACAACGCCATCTGCTACGCTCCTTACATACTCCTTTTGCTTCGCCTACGGTCATACATCTGGTCATACACGCACGCCGGTTGCAAGTACTACGCATCTGACCTTTCTGAATTACATCACCAATTTAGTCACTATATGTCCTCCTAGGGCGTCCCCTCCTGGCGTTTCCACTCACCTCTGCTTTATAAATACCTTTTGTTACTCGCCTTTCACTCATCCTCTCAACATGACCAAACCATCTCAGCATACTTTCTATGATAAAATATGTTATAAGCAAATCTCTACTGAATCTTGGACCAATAGGAGTGCATCGTAACAAACCTATCGTAAAATAATGGCTATTTTCGATATACCTGGTATGTAAGTATAAGGTACATTATGTAGGCACATTCCCTTTAAAATGGCGATGGTGCTTCCACTCACTAAACACATAAGCACTTCAAACCTCTATGTTCACGACCTGTCTGGGTATTCTCAAAATAACTACATTGAATAAATGAATAAACGTTAGCAAAACGGTAGCTACAAACGCTTCCCAAAAAATACTGAGAACTCTTAAAATAACTGCGCAGTTTCAATTTGAACGATCTTTATAATAGCAACAATAGCTTTTGTTTATGGGAACATTGTTCAGAGATTCCATTTATAGTATGTTTTACCTTTATAAATTGTAAATAAAAAAAAAACCAACTCATCGCTTTTCAGTTATTTGGGGAACAGTGTCAGTTTTCTTTGCTTTTTATATATTATATTATTATTTTATATTATATCTAAGTATTATAATATATATATACATATGTTTATATATATAAAAGCTTAAATAATACAGTTGGAAATTACATTAATTTAAAATCTACTCGGTATGGAACACAGCACTGGTAGTGTGAGATTTTTGAGTATGCACTCGTATGTGTTATATTAAGAGATGTAAATAAGCAGATTCTCTGTTGCCACATAGTCCTGTTGTAACAGCCATTGACTTATTTCTTTCTTTAACATATATCTATTTAAATCCAGTATGTTTAGCTTTTTATGCAGATTTTTATAAAAATGTTTACTTAAAACGTAAAATTGATGTTGGGCAAAAGAGGTTTATGTTTTAACACCTGACGGGATATTTGTGCGTTTTTTAGGGTTTGATTTGGGCATGGATAGATATATGAGGCCTGAGGGCTGACTGCAGAATGAAAGTCGCATAAGGATTTATATCTGAAAAATAAAGATTTCATTCCATTACTGAGATTACTTATCTATATGCTTTAATTATCACGGCATAACGGTTTCCTCTACGGATTTTTGGATATTCGGAAGATGGTACGTATTTTGTAAAAAAAAGTGAATATAAAAAGAATGGAAGTGAAAGTGAATAGTTTTATTTTAAGTATATTGTTTTCTCTTCTGCTCTTACACACGTTATCTGCATCTCTACGTCTTCTTTCCTATCGCAGCAGGCTTAGCATGACGCTGTCTATTAGAAGAATAGACACAGCTCTTTCTACACAAAGTGACATTTCGTTTCTCCATTTTTGACATCGCACCGTAGAAATCCTTCTACAATGTGTAATTTTGTCTTTCGGTTCTAACGATCTTTGTCTAAGTCCTTTTATATGAAGACTATTTCAGAAGAAAGTTTTCTATCCCTAACTGTCAAAATCACTGAGAAGAAGACAATTTGATTTTGTAATCGCCATGCTAAAGACAGTAGAAAACTTTCTATCGACGGCCACAAAGTACATATATGCGGTTATCTACAAAATCATGATTTAGGTACAGGAGAACGTTTTGAACGTAAAACTGTGATAATTAATAGAAGAACAAAGCTATCTTCTCCTATTTTACATCTTTTAGTTAATAGGGCAATACCAAGGAAATGGTTAAGGCAAATGTTACTGTAATATTGTTTGTACCAATGTTGTAGTTGTCTTTTTATACGTGACCTAATATCAGTAAAAAATGAGAATCAAACAGAAAAAAAAATCCTATGATAAAACAAGGAATTCTGAGTCGAATTATGTAAAAGAGTGAATTTCGTAAAAAGTGCAGTTGATATTTCTACTTTGCTGCCGTCGTAATGTCTACACGGAACGTCATTTTTCTTCTCTTTCTTCGACAAAACGGCAGGCTTAGCACGCTGGAAGAGATTTCTTTTTTTTAAACCATCACCTTTTGTACGAAATTTTTTGTTCATTTCTTCTTGTCTGTTTTATGTGTACATAAACTGTTAAATAAATAAATACAATATCGTATCTATTTTTATCCAGTCCCGTACGGTATATCGAATTACCCTTGAACGATATAACTGTCTACAGAAAGCATGGCTCACCGACGAACGGTAATACGAGAAAACTATTAGTCGATACCATTATTTAGCGACAGCACGTTTCGCCGAATAACGCTACATAGAATGAATGGGTGGCCGATACCAAGATTTGCCGATGTCATGGTTCGCCGGAACACGCTTGAACTAAATAATCCTTTATCGATAGCAGTTGCATGACAATGGCATGACAATGGGATCGTGTTGGAATGACTGCATTTATAAAAATAGCAGACTTGGGCCCCAGAGCGTATATACATTCTTTGCCAGATTGAATCATTTGGGTTAGGTTAGGTTAGAACAGTGACCATTAACGCGCGAAGGCGAGCGAGCGAAGCGAGCGTGCCGCGGCAGCGGCCGCCGAGCGCCAGGTCCCCTCTATTGTTGGTAAATTCAGTTACCAAAACAAAAACTCTTCATCAATATCCAATTTAACTAAATTACTCTACGTTTAAATACTACCCTTCAATAAATTACAATTTTGTATCTAATTTTATATTTTTTTTTGCTGATCTCATTATGTGTCATATTTTTTTTGCTGCAATCGATAAAGCAAACAGCTATCGATAAAGGATTATTTAGTTCAAGCGTGTTCCGGCGAACCATGACATCGGCAAATCTTGATATCGGCCAACCATTCATTCTATGTAGCGTTATTCGGCGAAACGTGCTGTCGCTAAATAATGGTATCGACTAATAGTTTTCTCGTATTACCGTTCGTCGGTGAACCATGCTTTCTGTAGACAGTTATATCGTTCAAGGGTAATTCGATATACCGTACGGGACTCATTTTTATCGTACCAGTCGTAATAACGCCTTTGAGGAAACTATTTTCGGAAACGTTCGTTGTTAGGATGTAACAAAGGACAGAAAGTGCGGTCTACTTAGAATAAATTAGAAATTCTATTTATCGTATCTGATAGCTCTGAAAATTGTGCCCAAATAAAATAAATTTAAATGTAGGGTAGGTATGCGAAAATAAATTGGGTCATTGGAATTTAAAACAGTTGACTGTTGAAGCAAAAAGCGAGGATTATTTTCATTAATCGCATAAAAGAATTGGCATTTTCAGCTTTGAGGTTTTTCGATTCGTACTTGAAATACGAGAGTTGTACTTGGAGTGGCTACGGGAACCCTAATTTAATACTGCCCACAAAGTCTATTACAAGGAGCGATTTTTATGATTCTTAAAATTTTTGTGGTTTTTTTTGCGCTGAATTTTTTTTTAGGGTAACGATTTGTATGATAGCCCGAATTCTAGAGGGTATTTGAAGCATGCAAGTGTTTAAATTATAGACGATAGTATTATTTGTCCTAATTACGTTATAATATTAGTGTTAAGATCGGCTTCCCCTGATTGAAATCCGTGTTCCTCCAAGGGGAAACCCACTTTAAACACTAATATGCACATAATTCGGAAAAACGTAAGTTTTGTCAGTCTAGGGTAATTTAGAAACAGTCACCTGTGGTTGTTTCAATATAGATAGTTTCCTCTACCTAACCCTTCGGGGAAAACAAGCGTTATGTTATGTGTATCTTATCATCTCTAATTTTTACAAGGTGTTTATCATCCAAAAGAAGTATACCAATGTCCTTGAACTGATAACAAATTAATAACAAAGCATAAAATAAAAGAGCCCTTCTTATAGATAGAGTAAGGCTCTTTAAATATTCAAGTCAGCGATTCCCGCAGTATGCAAATAGGATTATATTACTTTAGCGAAGGGTATTTTGGTGTTTTCGTCTGCCCGACGTAATTATCTTATTTGCTTCTAGAATGTTGAAGACGGATTTTTGATTATTTTACGTGTTTTTTGACCTCGGAAATGTTATATCCTGAGGGATAAATGGAAGTAAATCTACTTGCCTCATAACTTGAACGGTTACTTGTGTTTTAACACAATCATTATTATAAAAATTGAATGCGCGGGAATAGGTAATTGTAATGGTGATCGAATCGATTTATATAAGTGTAAAACAAATGTATAATAATAATTGTTAAAGTCTAGAAGATACAATAAATATGACCATTTTACTACACAAAGTGACAGCTAGCATATTATGTCAGATTACTCCAGTGAATTAATAATCGACTTTAGGTTCATATGCGGATGCCAGGGTGTTGTGGCGCAGCCTGGGAGAGGCCTATGTCCAGCAGTGATTGATTGAGGTTCATAGATCGTATTTTCGACTCCTTCCACTTTTCAACGTCTCCAGAAGTGATTTTTTTTTCGCCGTATTGTACGCACGTCTTGCTGAGTCCAATCCACATCGAAGGGTCGCTTCTCGAAGTTGTGAAGGAGTATGTCTACCTAGGACAAGTCATCAAGCTCGGTAGACACAACTTTGACAAAAAAGCCGACAGAAGGATCCAGTTGGGTTGGGCGGCATTTGGAAAACTGCGTCAAGTCTTCTCGTCGCCTATCCCGCAATTTCTGAAGACTAAAGTCTTTAACCAGTGCGTCCAGCCCGTCATGACATACGATGCCGAAACGTGGACACTGACAGTCGGGCTAGTCCACAAATTAAAGGTCGCCCAGCGTGCTATGGAGCGGGCTATGCTTGGAGTCTCTTTAAAGGATAAGATCAGAAATGAAATTATCCGGAAAAGAACCGGAGTTACCGACATAGCTTGCAGAGTAAGCAAACGGAAGTGGCAGTGGGCTGGCCATGTTTGTGGGTATATATTATAAAGGTTTTCAAATATACTTCGTTAATTATTAAATATTTTGTTACTAAATCAATGCTGAACATAATGTGATAAAGCAATCTTTGAAGCTACTACCAATTGTATCAAAAATAATTTGTATCTTCGGAATTAAAAATTAACCGGTTTCAAGCCCTGCTAGTAAGTATAATAAGGTATTTAGCATTCAAGGTAAGTTATCAGGTTCGTGAGGTCCTAGAATATTCCAGTGTCCAATTATTGCTCTATTATATGAAACAGTATAGCGATCCCAACACAACCTTACTCACAATATCATTATTAATGTGATTTGCTTCACATGACAACATTGTTACAATATCAAAGAACCAATACTTATACAATATCGGTACATGAAGCCCTTTTTTATATAAGTTACTGGCGGTAAAACATCTACCCTGTTACTTCCAAAACATTGAAGAAAGGTTTGAAAACGTAAATATTATTTGCTTCATACAATATACGCCATATTGTCACAAGAAAAGCACTAAATATTATTATCTATACCGCCGGGAGTTGGCTAGCCTTGGCTCTGGAAACACATGTTGCGTAGCCTCTGGCCTTCATAACGAACAGGGTCAGACGTATAAATAGAGATACAGAGATTTAAGTTAATACCCTAAGGTTACCCACTAGGTCATTTCATAGGAGAAAATTCAGATACGCTAACTGCGACAGAAATAGTATCTACAATTAACATACAATACAAATGCAAATTTGTTGTCGTTCTCGCTGCTTTTGTTTTTACTCAGAAAAGAGAAAACAAGTGTCAGCTGGTTTGTATTTTGTTAAAGTTCAAGAAAGAAAAGAAAATTAGTCTGGGTCGCTGTTGCCGGATACGGTAAAGATGCTTGACTATATATTATGTGCTTAAAAGAAAATTATGAGGATACCAGTTTGGGGAATACTTACCTACTATAAGTACGAGCCTTTTGAAGGTCTAGTTGAAAACACCAGATGCACATTTTGTCGAACTGGGCATATTTGGCACAGCCGCGAATCGGTATTATTAATATTGGTTTTAGAATTAAGTTTTTTTTTTTTGTTTAGGGTGTTCTTATGACATGTGCCAAATAAACAATCATTTTCATTCTTTATTTCTTTTACTTGAAAATTTTGAATACTGCACTTGAAAAAAAATTAATTGGCACTTTTGCAATAGTACAACTACACTGCTAACATTAATTGGTGTTAGCGTGATTCCATAAACATTACTGTTAATTATTAAAGCCTTGAAAAGCTACTGCGGCATTGCGCGCCAAATATGCTGCTTTAACACCACAATGCACGCCGTAAACTTCCGAACTCACAACTTTAAGGGTCGTGCAAACTGAAAATAAATTAAAATAAATAATTGAAAATTAATAAAAATTAAATTGTCAGAAAAAATAAATCACAACTTCATCAGGCCACATGCAGCCATGATGAGCCTTCCCACTACTGCTGATATTGGTCTGTCTGCAATCATCTTTAGGATTCCGTTGCCAATCTTTCGAATTCGGCGAATTAGTGAGGCTGACTTTTTGCGCATTATAGCGTAAAAGTCATCCACCTTCGCGTCGGCAAACATGCCCGAGGCACTGCAAAATCGAGGTAGTCGCATCAGAATCCTAAAGGCGTTGTTGAACTGTACTCTGAGAGTATTGAAGGCCCGGTGCGTGTAGTTGGTCCATAGGGCCAACGGCCCGGTTTGACGGCACGGTTGGCACAGTGGTTAAGGGATTGACTGCTGCGCTGCGTGGCGCGGGTTCAATTCCCGCACGGAACAAACATTTGTATGACCTATAAGTTGTTGTTCCGGGTCTGGCTGTTTGTGTTTGTAAGTTTAAATTTTTGTAAACTTACCCACGATACAGGAGAAATAGTTCCTAGTGTGGGACAACGTTTTTTTGTTTAAAATAAGGAAAAGAAAGGGCGCTGGTGTAAAAACTATGGCAGTAGACTCTGAATAAAGTTACCTTTACTTGTGCTGTACACTTCGCAAACCTATGTACCAACATGCTAGCGCGCACCATCAATGCTCTCCGCTCTCTCTCAATATCTGCGTCATGTAGGGTTTCGGTCACAACATGCCCTAGATACCTAAACTGAGAGCCCCAACTCAAAGATACCCCGTTGAAATACACTGGTGGTATATACTCAGGTTGTTTAATTTTATAAGCATATACTCACTCTACTTATCGTTGTACTTTACGCCGTGACCCTCAGAGTAGGCCTCCCAGATCTTCAACAGCTTCCTTAGCCCTCCAACAGATGAACTCAGCAACACCATGTCGTCCGCGTAAATGATAAATGATTTTTATTTCTGTAAGTAGGTTTGTACAAACACTTTTAGTGAAAATTCACCAATGAAACTGAACGCGATCAACACATAAACTGCGTTTACGAGCTGACAGTGCCATTATTTTCTTTGGAATATTGACACTGACTGCTCTTGAACTCGGTTAAGATGTGCTGATCGCGTTCAATTTAATTGGTGAAATCAGCCCTTACACGTCAATCATATTTTTAAAACTAGATGAGGTGGGCGTTCCCTATCTGACTACTCTGAGAAGAAAGGCCGAAACAAACTCAGAGGTCACAGTCTCTTTTATAGTCCAGACATAATCTTGGTCAGATCAGATCATGAGAAGGCCATGTAGATTGGTGTCTGAAATGGTATTTTGAGGAAAGAACCACAAAGATTGAGTGGATGATCTGAGATGAGCACGTATTTGTCAGTAATCGTGCAGCTCTACCCAAAACTTAAGGAGCTCAACGATGTTACGTAGCTGATGTTATTGACGCAAACGTTATCTATATATGACATTCGAAATGGCTGTTGCTGAGTTCACCTATCAGCTGATAAACATACAGATTAAATAGTCTTGGAGAGGTCAGTCTCCCTTGCCTCACACACATAACTGTACATTCCTCAGAATATACGTTTCCCCACTTGACAAAGTTTTTCTGATGGTTATACCAGAAAGAAAATATATTAGTGAGTTCGGCGGGAGCCCCAACCTCCCCAAGCTTAGTTCAAGGATTATTATAATCGACTAGGTCGAAAGCCTTCGAAAACAGGAAACAAGCGTATATGGGTGTTTTCCTATCAACATAGTAAGCGAATGTATGCTTTAGTGTTAAGATAGCACTTTCAGCTTCAGGTGACAGTCTGGCGAAATCCAAACTGGGCATCGTGGAGGTTAATATACCTGCTGAGCTGAGCATCCAGAATACCATCGAATTAAATTTTATATTATTACAGTTTCTCTATAATTATTTTGCCATTTGGCGTACAAATATACATTTATGAGAGGCTTTTGCCTAGTAGGTATCAAAAAAAATGCAATAGGTAATATCAGGTAATGTCAATATTTAACGAAATGCGATAATTTCAATAATAAATAATTATAATGTCAATAAGTTACTAATATGTAAAAAGTTTAAAATTTATATTGTCCACAGAATTACTAATACGAGTCGAATTACAATGCGGTTAAAAACTGAAAGCTCGTCTTAGGTGGCAAGCACAGTTGTCCGTCGACGTTCCGCCATTGTTTTGTTTCTTTACTTTTGTGTCGATTACAAATTAAACGAAGACTAGATAAATATGTATGCGACTTGGAGTGTACCACTATAAAAAGCCGAGTTAAGGACAGGGGAAGCTTCTACCACTGCAAAAAAAACAGCTATAGCAGAAAAGTCAATAAATTATGAATGGTCTATAATTTATAGCTTATTTTGTCTTTGTTGACTTTAAGTTATTTTGTGTTGAAGACTGGAGGCGTACGACAAAAGTAACCTGATCAGGGGCCTTACTCTCCAAACTAAAGAGTAAGCGCACAGAGTTGAAAACCAACTCGAGGATGATCTTCCTGACTGAAAAACTTCAGAGATGTATTCTAGGACTGATCTCATATGATAATACAAAACAGACATATACCTTTACTATAATTTACATAATATCACAACACAAGTACCTGTAGGTAAAGAAAACAGATTTAGTTATCTTGGGAGCGTCACCTGTATACGAATTTCTCCCATAAGTCTTCAGGTTTCAAAAGGATAGCACATAGTCTCGACGAAATATCGGGTTTCCGTTTTTGTTTCTGAGGGCTTTCTGCCACCGTTTTCGTCTTTTAGCATCTTTGGCAAATACATAAGTCCCCGTATTTTTGCAGTCAACAGCTGCGCAGCGGAGGCATATTAATTAATTATGCACAAAATAAATCGCTTGTTTACACAAAAATTATGGATAATGACAGCTAGCTGCCAAATTCTTCGACGTTGGATAGCAGTGACATCTGAAGTGAGCAGGTGGCAGTTTTTATCCTCATTACAAGCTTCATTATCAGGTTAGTTGATCTGTCGCTCTTGGCCTTCGGTACAACATTTTGAAGATAGAAAGGACCAGAGACAATCGCAATCTTTTATTTTTTGTGTCCTTAACCTATTTTAATGTTTTATTACATTAGGAAAAATAGTTACCTTAATCATATTTTTAAATGTAATACATTGTTAGTTCGTCTATAATATAAAGATATTTTTTAACTAAAACCAATATTATATAAATTTCGAAAATTCGACATATTCCTTGAAAGGGATTATTCTAGAGATCATTTCGAACAAATTATGCCCGCAAACTAGGGGTCGAAAATTAATGGTTTCCGAGGTACGGGGGGTTTTTATATTTATGTTCAAATTTTCAGACTGGTCACCAATAACAAATAATTTATATATAACTTTTTATCTCCCGACACTTATTTGTTATTTTTCTGACTGATGATATATGAGTGCTCATTCTTTAAAAAAATACATGTCCTAAATTCCGATAATTACAGAAATAAAAGGTCTTGAGTGCAAAGGTAACCTTCTTTATTTTGTATTTTTTTTTAAATTTAGACGTGTTTTACTTGAAATAAAATATGTGAGTTGGCGGAGCTTAATTTGTTGGAAGTTGCCTCTAGTATAACCGCTTTCAAGGAATATGTCGAATTTCCGTCGAGCATTCTGTATAAACGAGAGGCAGACATGTTTCTAGCGCGCGCGTCGTGAGGACTCGATAACGTCGGACTCGATAAATAGGTCGTTTTGTCTTTAGTCCGCGCGTCAAAAACGGCGACGGGCAGTCACGTGTCTCGACCAGATTTTAAACGTCCGATACTATGAATGTAACGTATCTTGTGTAAAATATCATTGACTAAAACCTAATAATTCGAGACTTTTATCGAGCAAAAAGTCAAGACTGGTATACATAATTCATTGACTTGACAACTCATGCATTGAAAAGAGTGAGATTGCAAGTAAAACTTAAAGAATTCAGTAAGTTTGCAAACAATCTTTTATCTTTATAAAAGAGTTCTATACACCGAATTTTTTAAAAGAAATGGAATTTCTTACATCGGTTTTCTGAAAACTGAAATGTTAATTTTTACTTGAAAATTTGTGTTTATGTACTTTTTTTCTGAAAATAAAATTTATTATAATATTTACTAATAATTAACAGAAGTTCGGGAAAAAAATTGGTATAACGCTGAACACATTATAGGAAGGGTCACCCAGATTAACCTGTCTTGTAGGAGCAAATAAAAATGTATGGGGTACAGTAGTCCCCAGGTCATATCTCCTGTCTGAATGGACCATATACGTAGTAATACCTTAAAATTATTTGGCTTTAGCATGCCGGTTATAATCGCACGCACGTCGCACCTATAAAATGTTCTATCTTTACGTAAACTTCACCATGACCGAATGAATTAAATAAGGTCAACAGACAGGGTCACGAAGAGTTCAAGGGTTATTTCATGTCGTTTAAAATATAGAAGTTACATAAACTCTATGGTTATTTTTCGCTCTAATTTTAAATTCAAATCGCGTTCCATTAACAAATAAAAACAATTATAATAAAAACTAGCTATTCGTTCTAAAATCAAATTCAATTGAATAGATCTAAAATGGGTTCTTGGCGGGAAAGTGAAGCGCCATGTTTTACAGTTCTGTTTTATTTTCTAAAGTTTGTGTTTAGCCGAACATTAATGTGTAATAATGGTGGAATATGTTCGTTAACGTGCATTAGTGGAGGACTGTAGGCAAATGAAACCAAATAGTGCAACATCACTTCAAGTTCTCTCAGTAAAGTGCCACATCTTTACTGAAACTAAAGGGGAGCGGGCGGGCGGAGATATCATCTATCGTGCATTGAATATAAATCATTTCATAATTATTAAACCAACTGTGTACTTGTTACCTAATTTTACATGACATTGGCTAAATGTGCAAATCGCACGAAGCCATAACAAAAGAAAAAAATCCTATCTAAAACGTACACAATATGAGGCAATCATAGCCTATCACACTTCACATTTCCATACATACTCGTTTGCTAATAATTAAAGAGCTCGTATAAGCTATTAAACGATCCACGCAGCGTGCGTAGGACTATAATCAGATGCCCTAAGTCAGGGATGCACAGACTTATAGAGAATGCCACTCGGGCACATTAGGAGCCGCTATTAATAAAAATAATTAGGTAAACGTTTTAAAATAATTTATTTAGGTACCTTCTTATATTTAGTTTGATGCATGGCATTGCATTGACGTGACTTGCAATATTGGCTCCAGATTACTTGTGGCCACACCTAATTTTGCTTCCAAATTTTCATTTGCTAGGCGGTTTTAATTTTTCGTTTGGTTAGATTCATAACTGAAACCGTTTATTCACAAATATACGTCGATCCAAATAAGCTTGCGCATTTTAGTGTATTTGTTCGTAATTTTTATACGTATTTTTGTCAACGCAACGGCAGAAGTTGAGCTAGTTACCTTCATTAAATTTATTACGTAAATTTTCATCATTTTGCATGTCTATCAATTCCAGCAGCATTGATTCTAGTGAAATGTGGAAAGGAATGCTGAAAATGTTCAATAGCTGTTTATCTTTACTAAAGTCTAAAAAACGATCTTGAAAAGCTTGAATCAAATGTCTATTTTTTCAACATAAGTGAGATTGACGTCAGTTTTGTGAATACCTTCCGCATTTTTTTTATAGTTTGGAAAATGGATATAGGTAATTGGCTAAATAAGACATTCAAATGATTTGTGACATCTCCTAAAAAAGCTAAGTCATACAACCAATCAGGATTGACGAGTTCAGGGATTTCCTTTTCCGCCAAAAATATTTTTATTTCTTTAATCAAATTAAGAAACCACTCCAGTGTTATAATTTGGAGATCACCGTATTCGCTTTCAATATCCTCGAGAAATTGTTTGAATTGTCGGTGATTGAGGCCTTGGGATTTTATAAAGTTGATTATTGTACAACAACTTTCATCACGTTTTTAAATATTTTTGAACGCCTTTTGATGTATAATATGTACAATGGAACTGCATATATTATGTTTTGAGTTTGCAATTTATACTCTTTTAACCGAGTTACTATCCCAAATTTTCTTCCGGTCATAGGAGTCCCATCAGTCGTAATTCCGATCGAGTCTGTGTCCTGATTATAGAAAGTCTCGACTCAGGTCTGCATACAGGCTAATATAAACCTTGGAACTCCCGCTCTCCCCATTTTATTATCAAACAAACATTATGTAGGTGCTAATGGTAATGACCCAAAGTGTAATTTCATGTTAGGCCTAAACTCTAGGTAGGAACTAGGAATAGGTACTTTTAGCCTACGTTCAGCGTTCTATAAACACTCTTAATAAATTCTTTTTGTTACAGGACGTACCAGTGGAACAACTCGAAAAACTTAAAATGGGTGAGTGAGAACGATTCGAGTACTTATTACGCTAGTGTATAGTAGTATTCGTAGTCCTGGGATTAGTAAAAATTCCAAATGAAATAAAACTTTCAGTTTAGCAGAATAGTGTTAAGTCCGACTTACTACTCTTGCTCAGTTAATCAAAATAAAAAATAAAAAACCTTGATTAACTTAAAGAGGAGACTTAATAGTCTGGATTGCTCGTTTCTTCTCTTTTGAGGAGAAACCTTTGCTCTGCAGCAGGACTAAAACATGCTGGTTTGGTTTGGTACCAGCCAATGATATTATAAATAAAAGGAAGTAGATAGTTTACCTACCCAACTGTTGAGGACAGAGGACTAATTAGTAGTACGTTTAATGAAAGCCAATGTGAAACTATACTGCCATATTTATTCTCAATATCATCATTTCTGCCGAAAGACGTCCATTGCTGGATATAGGCCTCCCCCAACGGGGGGTGGTTGCCACGCTTGCAGGCGGGTTGGCGATCGCAGTATGGTGTTAAAATACATAGAGAACGCTGCTGTCCTCTAGTAAGTCCCTTAGTCGTCTTTTACAACACCCACGGCAAGAAATAGGATGGTGCTATTCTTAACATCCGGCACCAATGTCCCCAGATTCTCAATATCCACAGGTTTTATTTTAGTATAAATTACATTCACTGATTTTAGGCAAGCATTTTAGTTAAATATACCGTATATACGCTATATTTAACAATACGCGGTTACAACAATTACGAGACTAGTGAACCTTCTTACATCTGGAAGCGAAATACACTATGAAAATAAGACTGGGCGGATATTGCTTTCGTTTAAATCTACTTCCTGCTTCTAGAAAGTTCGAGAACATTCCAGTATGTTCTACAGTGCTGCTGGCGGCATCGAGAAGCGACAACTACAACATTAATTCATGACTAAACAACGATTTATTCATAAATCGTCTCTCTGGTGACGAGTAGCGTAAGCAGTTATCCAATATTTCATTCATAAATTCTGAAACCCTCTAGCGTCGTATGGAACAAAACAGAAGGACACGCCTACATTGCTTACGTCACCCAACAACGGAGGGTGCTACTATGTATATCAATCACACCAACATTCGATCTTCAAAAACGGTACAATGTCACATTATAAGAAGATACGTGGCATTTCGTAATTCGGGAGCAAAAAAAGAGACAAGATGAATAAAATTAGGCTAACTGGCAAAGTTTTAGGTTGTACGTTGTTTAGAAAATAGTTTCATAGAATTTCGTTTCACTTGAAATTTTTCTCATATTACCATTTCATAGAATAATCAATACGCAGTATACTTACTTTGAAGAAATTAAAATCAATGATTTTTGTTACAAATAAAATTTTATGTTTTAATATTCATATCATAGAATAACAAATCAAATATTCTCTATCCTCATATTGCTTAGTTAATATCAAACTCATTACCAAGAAAAGCATTTTATCGAGTGATTCATCTAACCCAAATGATTCACCAAGATAAGAGAAACAAATATTCGTTAAAAAATAATTCTACTGTTTGATAAGTTTGTTCAAAAAAAAAGTGTTACTATAAAATTAATTGAATTGTTTCTGTGAAATATGTTTCATTCAACTAAATAGTCGTTGAAACAATATTATTCGAAATTAAAATACAAGGACCAAATATTATATGAAACATTTTCTACGAAACAAAATTCTATGAAATTTCTGTCTGCGACACAAGGGAACACGTATAACTTATCTACCACTTTTTACTTATAATATCATTGGCTGTTACGGTATCAATGTTGAACGCATATTCCAATACACGTTGCACCAATATTATGACTACGCCAGTCATGATATTATTTATTTGACTTTTAAATAATTGTCATCCATTATCTTCAATTTATTCATTATTTTAATGTAATGTTCTCCGCGACACGAATATTTATAAAATTAATGTAATTTGTACTTCAGTTAATACAATCAAATAATTTATTCATGAAACGTTCATGAATGTAGATGACTGAATTTTAGTGTTGAAGCCAAAATTAATAAATGTTCTCGCGTTAGCTAGAAGGCGTGGTAAGGACATCTTAGCTTAAATACAATAAGAAATAGGGCTCTCAAAGTCTGGATTTAGAAAAAAATAATTAATACCATTCAAATTCATACCCCTGAACTTTTTGCGACAAATACGGCGACTACCAATTAGCTATGCTACCTGTTGAACGGAATAAGGTGCCAAATTGACAGATTGTGTGGTTAGAATTCCCGCCTGATGCATCAATCATGATGATTATCTAACCGTCCGTAAAGACAACCTGCCGATCTATTCTGAAGAAATCTCACCGTGTAAACGTAGGTGAAGTGAGCTTGAAGTGATTTGTTAACAGTGTCAATCCCTCACTGACAGTTCACTCCACACTCACTTCACCTAAGTTTTCACGGTAAGATGGTTACAGAATAGCACTGCAGTATACAGCGCGTTACGGAAAGGGTATATATACATATCAAAGGCACGGATTCTTTTGGTATTAACAAACTACTGTCAACATTTTTTTTTAATAATCCCTATATAATTTAAAAAAAAATGGTAGTTAAGAAACATTTAACCAATAAAAATCAAATGTTTCCAATTGAATTCTACACATCACTAGACCAAGTCAGCTGACCGGTACACGTTTTAATCCATTCGTTTTTCGCCGCCAATCGTGCCGCCCGCGCTTCAGCGTGTCTGTCTGTGGCAGGTGTGTGTGTGTGTACTATAGGCGCACGGACACAGATAATGGATAATGACCCTCGTAGTGCGGTGACACGTTTGTTATGATTTAAATTTAATAAACTATAGACATAAAAAAATATCAAACATTTTCAAAGTTATTCTTTTTGAGCTGAAATTTTGTACAGAGATTCTGAACCAGATGCTCTCTTCACCCTGTTTATATGGATATACATTTTCCTTAACACGCTGTACAACCTCAATGGGTTCGGTATAATCGCACATTGGGCACGTGTGCGCTCGAGCATAGATATTAATGTTAATATTACTGAATAGCTACAACTCTACGAGATGTGCTTATAGTATTGTTAGTTAAGCGTAGATTACACTATCTTATGGTGGAGTTTCGAAGTGCTGTGATTAGAGTCTCATGCAAATATTTAATACCACAATTTTATGTACAGAGTCTAACCCCGCGGCCTAACCAAAAATACGCGATCTACGCGTTATTATATCACTCATTTGTTCGGAAAACCGGAAGGCGACCTCTGGCCCGATCATTTTGGTTAGGACGCAGGATAAAGATAATAAAATATCCAATCAAATGTAAGTAAGTTTGACAGCCAAGACAGGCAGTTTTGAAAAAGAACACACTTGGAAAGTGTGGCACTGCCATGAAATTATGCTGGCACATTAAATATTAATACAAGATTTTTTTTGTAGCTTCTTGTGCGTACTTTGTATGAAAAGTTTAATTTGTCAGTTGTTTATTCGTAACCAAAACAACCCGAAAACACTTTCCATAAAATATAGAACGAAGCCTTTGTAGTATATCCACACGTGTGTAATTTGTTGAGAACAATAAACAAGAAACTTTGCCCATACACTAACTAAACAGCAGTCGTATAATTTATCCAGTGTAGGTATTATTTGTATAATTTACTCAGTGTATTATTATTACAGCAATGTTTTGTGTAATTATGGATTTTGCGAAAGAGTTGTTTTGTGTAATTATGGATTTTGCGAAAGAGTTGTTTTGTTTAATTAGTCTTCCTGTAATCGGTTCAAATACCTTTATTTATTTAGGAACCAATTTCTATATGCGGAGTCAATATACCGTTAATCGAGCTTCAATATACTTAAGTAATGGACAAATTTAATTCATTGTTTTTCAGTAGGTCTTGTCCATGAAAGGTTATTTTTAACGTGAGTAGGGATATTTCATGTAGATTGCTAGTTTTACTGTATATAAATAAAAATCTTCATTGGAGATCACATATCCATAAAAACAAATTAAAAAAAAATTGTTAGTTAATACAAAAAATATACAGTAAAATGGCATACAAACATAAACTGGCGTGAGTTTATGTTTGTATGCCATTTTATTGTTTTTTTTTTATTAGCTAACAATTTTTTTTTTTATTGTGTTTCTTAACATTTACGCGGCTATTCCAACCACTGCTTGTAGGTCTTGGTAACACACATTGTATCAGCAAGGTCCATATCTATACAAAGCTTTCAAGATACAGAAAACACTATTTTATCTTTAACCACCGAAGTTGCGTCGCAATCTAGAAATGCTTTTAACATTCCAGTATTCCCAGTCGGTTCTGACTTAGTAAAATTATTTATATCAATTTATTATGCTCCTTACGGTTAAAGTTTTTTCAGTTTCAAGGAGAAAATATTTTACCGCCTCTGTGGTCTAGTGGTAAGACCACTGTCTCAGACCTAGTGGTCTCGGGTTCGATTCTCAGCTGAGCAAAATTGGTCGGTTTGGTTGGTGGTAGAGCTTGTTCTAAATCCGCCTGGCTAGCTCGCACCATCTTATTTAAGTCTGTCGCCATAATATCAGTGTTGTGTTTCGGCAGTTAGAGGTAAGATAGCCAGTTTCTCTGTGGTTGAGGATTCCGGATGAAGCCTTCGGCCTGATCATCACTTACCATCAGGTGAGATGAAGGCCATGAGCTTCTCTGTAACGGCAAAATAATAATTCGTGATTGTAAGTTGAATATACAGGGTTACTGGTAACTCGACGTATTCCTTGCACGACGTCATAGTAGGGTTAAAATGCAACAAGTTAAGCCACCAAATGTTCTACCGAAATTCAGTAGTTTTTGAGTTTTTTTAAAATAAAGTAATGACAAAAATTACGAAAAATAAAATGTTTAATTAGTGATCTCTGCCAAAGTTTTCGGCATTTTGGATTTTTTTATTATTAACAAACATTTTCTACGGGATCAGCTATGATAATAAATTAAATTCCAGTATAGTCGCACCGTAAATCATTTTTAAATTGTATTTTTCATAAAACAACTAAAAACCTAGTTAACTCAAAAACAAATGACTGAATTTCGGTAGAACATTTGGTGGCTTAATTTGTTGTATTTTAACCATACTATGACGTCCTGCAAGGAAAACGTCGAGTTACCAGTAACCCTGTAGAACCTCTGCCGAAGTTCTTGCGCAGTCACTTAAACAGACGTTTATTTATTTACTAGCTGACTAGCGAACTTTGTTCCGCCTTAAAGGCAATAAATGAGCAGACTTTTTATTTTACCAAGTTCAATTTTTTATTTGGATAATTAATGTAAATTAAAAAAGGAAGTATTTTAATGATTTTTTATTGGCCATGTATTTTAGTGCATTGGTTCAAATCAAATCAAATCAAATCAAATCACTTTTATTTGTTAACACAGGTAGAAATACAGATCTTGAGTTTGGTGAACAGAACGCTATGTTATGCCAGGAGGCATACAAATATGGTGTGCATCTATCTAATTATTATGAATTTAAATAAAAATAAAAAGGATGTTTGAAATTCATGCATAATTAAAATTTCAAAATAAATCATAACAATTATATAATATTATTTTAAAAATTGTACGATGTCAGATTTAAATGAGGAATTATTTAGTTATAAATGTCAAAAAATAAAAAACAAGTCAGAGCAATTGAAAATGTCAAAAATTATTACATGTCAATATTATAACCTCAAATTAATTGGTCATTTAAGTTTTTTCATTTAACATAGATGCAAAACACTATATTGAGTCATCATTTAAAAATTCATCCAGTGTGTAGTAACATTTGTCACTAAGTAAGCTATTAAGTGCCTTTTTGAATTTTATTAATGGCATATTTTTAATGGCATCCGGTATTTTATTATAAATTTTTGGAGCGTTGCCGAAAAGGCTTTTACGCATTAAGGCTGTTTTACATTTGACATTACATAGTTTGTTACAGTATTGAGTACGCAATGGCTTTCTTCTGACCGCCGATAAGCTGACAAATAAATGCGGGTTTTTTTTTACAAACAATGCAGTTTCCATTATATACATTGCTGGCAGTGTCAATATCTTTAGTTTTCTGAAATACGGAATGCAGCTATCCGTTGTTTTTAGACCACACATGGACCTCACACAACGTTTCTGCATCCTAAATACAACCTCCCTATTAGCTGACTGCCCCCAGAAAATAATACCGTATCGTAAAACAGAAGCTGCAAGTCCATGGTATGCTGCTAACAATGTCTCAATATTAACCTTTTTTGAAAGTTGGAATAGTGCATACGCAGATTTACTTAGTCTTTTACATATTATGTCAGTATGAATGTTCCAAGTCAATTTATTATCAATAGTCATTCCTAAGAATTTAGCACTATCAACTTCCTGAATTTTATGGTCTTTATAGTTGATATTAATGTTATTATTTTCACGACGCTGATGGTATTGCATGATATTGGTCTTACTTAGGTTAATTTTCAAATTATTATCTTCAAGCCAGTTTATTATTTTAGTCAAAGATTCATTAATATCATTTTCATAATTATGTATGTCATTGCATTCTATTATTGCTGTGCTGTCATCTGCAAAAAGAACCATCTTATGCTGAATGATTTTTGGGAGATCATTGATGTAAATCAGAAATAGAGGAGGTGCCAATACGCCACCTTGGGGTACGCCATATTTTATGGGTCTTTGCTCTGAGAAGTATACAGTTTCTAATTTAGTTTTGGGACATAATCGAGTGACTTCAGTGCATTGAACTCTATCAGTTAAATATGATTCTATCAATTTTAGGATATTTCCCCTTACGCCGTAGCCATACAGCTTTTGTAGCAATATCCCATGGTCAACATAGTCGAAAGCTTTCGTCATATCAGTAAAAATAGTACAAATTGGATTATTTTTATCAACTGATGTCATAATACTATTAATTAAATCAAACAGTGCCAAGTTAATATTTATGTTTTTGCGAAAACCTTTCTGTTCATTGCAGAATAGGTTATATTTTTCAAAATATGTGTACATGGAGTTGTATATAACGTTCTCAAAAATTTTGGACAAGACGGAAATTTTTGCAATGGGTCTATAGTTTTTCATATTTGTTTTGTCATCTTTTTTAAGTAAAGGTTTAATAATAACTTTTTTTAAGCTGTTTGGAAATTTGCCATCAGCAATACAAAGGTTAATAATGTGAGCTAATGGCTGTGCTATATTTTCCTTTACGTACTTTAGGACTTTAGTACAGACGCCATCCCAACCAACAGTATTTGTATTTTTTAGATTAGAGATAATTTTTATAATGTCATTTTTCGAAACCGGTGACATAAATAGAGATTGTGATGAAAGATTGTCAAAGACATTACCATTAATCTTGTCAGAATTTATATTATTTTCAATTGTGTCAATAAAGTAATTATTAAATTCATTAGCAATGTCAATAGGGTGTATAAAAGTCAAATTGTCTCTGTTTATAGTCATAATATGTTCCTGTGGTAAGCACGTTTTAGATTTATTAATAACTTGCCAAGCGGCTTTAGATTTATTCTGAGAAGAGCTTATAAAATAATTGTTTTGGGCTTTTTGCGTCAATTTTATAATTTTTTTATAGAGAGTAGAGTATTTTTTTAGATTATTCTTATTTGTTGAGCTAGGGTCAAAACGATATTTCCAAAGTAAATGTCTTTGTTTCTGGCTGCATATCTTTATCCCTCGAGATATCCATTTAGTTTTTCTATTCAATTTGATAGTTACTATCTTTTCTGGAAAGCATAATTTATAAAATAGTAAGAAATCGTCCATGAAGGCTTCAAAAGACACGTTTGCATCTTTAGCATTAAAAACTTCTACAAAAGATAAACTGCCTAGGATATTTTTAAATTTAACCAAATTATCTTTAGAGTACTCTTTCTTTTTACATTTCCAAAGTTGTAATTTGCAAGTTATTTTTATGGGCACTTTCAGTATTTGACATGTGTGATCCGAGAGTGCTAGATCTAAGATTTCAGCTTTGCAGCCCCTTTTGTAACTATGTGCAAAATTATCGATGCAGGAATTACTACTGAGTCTTGTTGGTTTGTAAAGTGCTAGTTTTAAATTATATTGTAAGAGGAAATATTCAAATTCAAGAGTAATTTTATTTCTCTTTATTACGTCAATGTTAAAATCCCCTGCAAGAATAATGTTTTTATTTGCCCCAGAACTAAGCCTTTTGAGTATGTTGTCCAATTTTTCATAAAATAATACATAATTATGTTTAGGTACCCTGTATATAGAAATAATAATAATATTATAAGATATAAGTTCGACAGCGCAGCATTCAAATAATCCTGAAATCGATTGTTTGGCTGCGTCAGTGAGTATTCGATATTGCAGTCCTGCTCTGACAAAGATGCATGTACCTCCTCGTTTCGTATTTCTTGAATAGTAAGCAGCTAGATAGAAGTTAGGTATATACATTAGATCCTCATTGCCTGATTCCATAAAATGTTCTGTAATGCATATAACGTCTATAATAGTTCCCTTATTGAATAATTCTTCTAGTTTAACTAAAAGTATATCAGATTTGTTCGTTAGACCTGCTATATTTTGATGGAGAATATTGAGACAGTTATAGAAAAAACTGAGAATCATTTGTTGTCTGTGTGACTGGTAAAGCATTCATTTGATTTTTCTGAGAACAATCAACCTCTAAGGGTGCAGCATTCAGGGCACTTATGTCTAAGACGAGATCTTGGAGATCTGATATGACAGTATTTAAGCCTTTATTGTTCAAAGTTCCATAACGATAGCTGTATGTGTCGGAAGTATAGGGCAGATTTAAATTGGAATCTAAGATATATGCGTAATTATATGTTTCCGCATCCATGCAAAGCAGATTATTGAACATTTCAATTCGGCTGTTATACATTATATTACTGTTTACCATAAATTTAAACGTTGGTAGACATATTATAAAGTTTGTGTGTTTCAAAGTAACTAGTTTTCCGCGTATAAGAGATACAAGTTCAATATAGTTATACGTTTTTCTAAAATGTACGTCGCCAATATAAATAATACAATAGTCATTATATGTAAAGTTCCGTACTTTTCCGTCAATATTATCTAATAAAAGGTTCAGACTACAGTTAAGCTTGCGATAATGGCATATTTCAAAATTATATAATTGCGTTCTCTGTGCGATCTTGTATATTCTATTGGAAGTTTCAGAACTAAGTAGACATATTTTGTGTTTTAAAGATGAGACAGTTTGATCCATATGTGGATTTTTTTTTTGAGAAGTGCTTGAGAGACGTAGTTTGTTATCTTCGCTTTTGTTCGTCAATATCGCGTGTGTAGGTGTACAGTCTGTGCTCATGTTTTCCACAGTTTGTGTCTGTTTAGTTTTTGTGGAATTACTTGTATTTTTCTTTGGTGTTTGTTTTTTCTGTTTAACTGGACTGTAAGTGATTTTCTTGTAAATATCATTTTTCTTTATTAAGTCATCGTTAGCCTGCTTCAAATTTTTATTTTCTAACGATAATAGTTCAATTTCAATGTGAGCACTATTTAATTGAGCTGTTAGTTTTCCGATCTCATCCTTTAATGTTGATAGTTGATCGTCTTCATCCTCGGATATGTCTGGCATACTATTCGAGGTGGTACAATCCAGTGTTTGTGAAATTATATCGCTGTCATCATTGTTTGGCTCTGATCTAGTGCGGGTACGTCGGAAAGTTATGTTCTCCAAGAAATTCATGGTATTAATACTTGATATTCCAAATTTAAATCACAAAATAAAATCTCAAGTTTAGTCGGATTCGAACTCTGGTCACAGTGATTAATCCCTTGAGGGCAAGCGTAGTACCGTTGCGCCAAGTGTACAATACGCAAACCATCGAAATTTTCGACCGTATGTTCACGTCGTAAGTGTAATTCAGAGTCAACAGATGTCGTTGTTTCGCAGCGACTAACACAAACTAATTATTTATTTGTGTTGCCAACACTATTATGGGTGAGGCAACATTTAATGCAATTAAATTCCTCAGATTTGCGATAGATGGTGTTGTAATCGCATCAATAACTTCGTGATTCAAATAAAAAACGGATCCGAGATGAGTAACATTAAAAAAACGTCTCTTTAAAACACAATTATTGACAGGTTACCGAGGTTCTTTAACACTTGCACTTTAGATGTGGTCTATGCGAGCAGATTCCTTGGTATTTTCTGTTTTGTCATTGAAATTTATGTTAGATGGACATCGGTCGGATCGTTTCTAATTTCATGATTTGTTTACACATAGGCACCAAAAACTGTTAACAACACTGTCACAGCCAGTTTGTGTGTCCAGCTTCACTTTTATCCACTTAGTATGGTCCAACGACTGATAACACTATTTTTTCGGATTAATTTAAACGGGAGCACAACACAATACCGCTAAATTGTCCGCTTGATCATGGAATAAGTCAAAGTCTAATGTGATGTACCTTATTAGTCCTTAGTTCCTTCTCTTTAGTGAAGCACCTTGTGATACATGACATTTTTCGTTTTATTCTCAGGTGCAAGAACAAATAACGCAGATGGTCTTCCGACCCGTGAACATGCCACATATAATTGACCGTGGGAAAAACATGCATTTTCTAGATTCAGACCCCAACTTTTAAGGATTGGCCTTGTGATTTGTTGATGGTCATGGCGAATGCAAGACGGATCGGAAATTGAAGTCGTTTAAACTCAAACGACGTTTCGGTTTGGATCATCGGGATCCTTGGAATGAGAACTTCTTCACCTTCGAATTTTCCTTTGAGTATCGTCGCGTAAATCACATTGTTCATCAATTTCCTTACCACCAAAAGGTTTCCGTTGCACAGTTTTGGTTGGTTTATGTTTCGAAGCATGATTACTACGGAGCCAACCTTTAATCGTAAATTGTGAGGTGGTAAGCCGCACATCCAAGGAGTTTAAAAATTCAATTGGATAGTTGGTGGCTTCATCTTCAATTGTTACACAGCCAATTGATTTGAAAGAATGTAGTGTACCAATGATCTCATTCTGAATTATGAAGTTTAAGTCATCTACATCTTTATTCTTAGCCGCCAAAATTACTCGCTCACTCAACCATTCATTATTTTTGTGGTTAGTAATGATGTTTGGGAATACTTTCTTGATGAGTTCGTCTTTTGATGAGACAAAGTTACAGAAATTCTGAGGAAATCAATCCGCTCGATTCGTCGACAGGTACCTACTCGACCATTACCGATAGTCAGTAATTGCTCAGAGAAATCTTCAGCAGATGTATCGTTCAGCAATGCAACTCTCATGTTTGTTTTTAGCTGAAGTTTCTTCACATAGCGCCATAGAGATCTTGGAATTACTGGCAGTGTTTGGCGGAAATCTCCAGACAGTAAAATCATTGCGCCTCCAAAACATCTCGAATTATTGCGTAGATCTTTCAATGTTCGGTGAAGTGCTTCCAACGTACGTTTATGCGTCATTGTGCATTCGTCCCAGATAATGATTTTCGATGCTGATAAAACTTTGGCCATTGCGGAGTGTTTTGCAATATTACACGTTGGTTCTTCAATAGTTTGAAGATATAACGGCAATTTTAATGCTGAATGAGCCGTACGGCATCCTTCTAACAATGTGGCTGCTATTCCAGAAGAAGCAACTGCAACCGCAATGTTGGATCTCGCACGAACAGTGGCTAAAATTACTGACATGAGGAATGTCCTACCAGTTCCACTAGGGCCATCCAGGAAATATAAACCACCATTTCCATCATCAATTGCTTTCATCAATGTATCATAAACTTCCTATTGTTGGTGATTCAACAGGACTGTTTTTTTTACAGATAAATTGCTTTCAGTTGCGTTTTGTTATTCCATATCAGTTGCGTTTTGTTATACCACGTTTTATGTCACATCCCACGGGAACGTGATGAAAAGTATCCTATGTCCTTCTCCTGGTTCTAAGCTACCTCTCCACCAATCTTCAGCCAAATCAGTTCAGCCGTTCTTGAGTTATAAATAGTGTAACTAACACGACTTTCTTTTACATATATATTTATTTTATTAGGTTCACCAACAATTGATTACACTGATACAAACACATAATACATTTAAAAAATTAAAATAACAGTGCATCAGTTACTTCTAGGTAAACACCACATGCATAAAACAATGGATCAGAGAAGTAAGCTAACTTAGTAATAAGCGCTAACACTGAAAAAATTGGCAATATTGGTGAAAATAAATTTAAGAAATTCTGATTAAAAATTATTGAATTATATTGATTTAAATGGTCGTAAGTCGAATTTAAGCTTATTTTGTATTATTTATATTTGTGTTTTTCTTTTCAGACTTAGCTGATACCTAAGTCAAAGCTGTTTATTAAATTAATATTTTTTAACTATATACAATTTTGGATGTTGCTTTAATTGTGTAGTGTCGCGTAAACCTATAATTGGTCTATACATAAGAACTTAACCTTATTTATAAATTAATGTATATTACTGTTGGAGTACCTGTTTTAAATATATATATAAAAAATGGAACTAAATAAAGCATTTAAACATGAGGGCTCTTACATCTTATGACGCTCAAGTCCACATATTTATTATTGAAAATACATCATCCATTTCTGAATGTCGGATTTCAAGGACCTGTTCACCTGTATTGATCAAGCCTTTTGTCGTAGAATACAATTCCAAACTTCAGACTAAAAGAAAACTTGTACCTATTTACAAAATAACAGTTTTTCGGAATTACAAATCATGGACTTTCGTTTCATAGCTACATCTGTGACCATATTCACAAACAATAATAAAACGATATTCATAAAATACGTTCTCGGTATAATTATGATAGCCAAGTTGTACTAACACAACGTAGATACAAACTACAAGTGAGACCTAAAAGTAGGTCGCTTGTGTTCTATTGTAGCTCAATCAGCGAATACGGTTTTCAAAAGTTACTCGATCTTTTGTAAAGTTTAGATATATTACTTAGGTACCGATATTTAGGTAGGTCTCGGTACATTTAGTATGTATACTACTATTTATTTATTTATATTTAATATACCTATTAGTAACAATGGACTCAAATGTGTTAGTAACAATATTTCGTAGCAACGATGTTAGTAAACTTAACCTACATACTTAACCTGACACTGCCCCATGGTTATGAGAATCCTTGCTACATGCTGAACACCGATGTGGAAAGCTTGCAGCAGTAATTCACACTCAACACTGCTCGCGTCACACTGCAGTATAATGTTGGGGCTGGTCCGCACCCGGTGCACCAGGGAGGCGCATCTTTTTTCGCATCGTAGCGTATAAGCAATTGACACGAGCATCAGCAAACATCCCCGATACGCTACAGAAGCGAAGGGCGCGGTACGACTTTTTAGTGTAATTTACCCACAGGCTGCACATGTAAAATGAGGTGCAATATGCACGAAGTAAGGTTCTTTTAACAACCCTAGAACAACGTGTAAACCTGCGCGCGATCACAATTATTAGCTCTCACCGATCTCACCGAATATATACTACTATACTAATACCTACGTAGCAAATTTAACAAAGTATCAAACATTTTTTTTTATCCTTTATTAATGAAAAATAAAAAACTTTTTACAAAAAAAATAACCGACTTCCAAAAAAAACACTACAAAGTGAAAAATAACTTTAATTTCGGAAGTCGGTGTCTTAGGATCTGTATTTTAGTTTTATGCCACCGACTTCCGAAATCAAAGTTATTTTTCACTTTGTAGTGTTTTTTTGGAAGTCGGTTTTTTTTTTTTTTGTAAAATGTTTTTTATTTTTCACTTTTAAGTGCCGAAAAAGAATTTTCCAAATCGGTTCGTAAATGACGGAGTTATGCGCGAACAAAAAACAATGCAGAGTAAATGAAAAGATCGTTAATGTAGACAATGTAGATACATTTTTAGATGGTTGTTGATTATTCAGAAACCGCTTGTCCGATTTCGATAAAATTCATGGAACCATTTGGGAAGTATTATACCCTTTCCAACAAAAAATAATTTTTCAAATCGGTTGGCAAGCGACGGAGTTATGCGCGAAAAAACATAAAAAAAAACAAACATCCGAATTGAGAACCTCCACCTTTTTAGAGGTCGGTTAAAAAGAACCAGGTTCTTAGTAATTAATTACAATCTAGCCTATAAGACTAAGAAGTAATTTGTATCTAACTTAATTTGCTACGTGATCATTATTTTAAAACTTAGAATAGTGCTGATTGTACTTTACGAGTACACAAGTCCGTTACACTTTCTTAGAGTAATAATATAAACATTCTGTTTATGTGTTATATGTCATTATCACTATTCTGTTTACACTTTTTAAACTACACTAACTCAAAAGGTTTTGTATCACACATATCATCACGTTCGCGATTGTATTTCCCGAAGGGGTAGGCAGTACTGGCGAAATTTTGGTGAATTATAGGTACACCTCTGCCTAACCCTTCGGGGATTACAGGCGTGAAGTTATGTGTGTTTTGTGTAGCCAGTATACAATGCGCACATAGTACCAAAACTATGATTCTAAATCCCACGTGTTAAGGGGAGAGCTTATTGCTATTAGTTGGGCACAAATCCCGACTGCTGGCTACTATGTACCTACTTAGGATCCTAATGGAGAAAAACATTGTTCAACTTTGCCTGATCGAACCCTACGTTCAGCAGCCACACTTGTGCTACTAGACTAGATGAGACGAGGCAGCAGTAGCTTTTAAAAGTCATTTTCACCTCTAACACAGCCACAATTAATACTTCTAGGTACTACATACATTGCATAACGTCTCACGGTAAGCCAAAGCACGCGAAGAATTTACAGCTAATAGAAGAGATTTATACGGGATACAGGATAAAAATGCGCGTGATGCCATGCTTATAATTTAAAGGCTCTCTCGTAGCATGTGTACGGTGTTCCCTCTCGAAAATTCCGTTTCCCTTCAATTTAATGTGAGTTATTCGCTCGTTACTTTCTAAGCAATTTGTATGCGTTCTTCGCGTCATGAACGTACGGAATTGGAGTGTTAATGGATACGTTACGATAAATGACTTTTTTTTTATGCTATAAACCTATGTAATTTTGCGCTAGGTACCATATGCTTCTATTATTAAATAGTAGATTCATTGAAAAAGGTTTGAATTAAAATTTTAAGTCTAGCTTGATTGTTTTATTTTAATCAATCTGCCTACCCTTTTCCCAACAATGTTGGGGTCGGCTTACACTCTAACCGGATGCAGCTGAATACCAGTATTTTACATGGAGCGACTGCCTATCGACCTCCACAACCCAGTAACTGGGTAATATGATTACCCTTTGGTAAGACTGATTGTCAGATTTTTGGGCTTCTGACGACCCGTAACGACTGTCAAAGATCCACCAATGGCAGCCGGGACCAACAGCTTAACGTGCTTTTCGAGGCACGGAGAATTCTCGGTATGTAAAGATGGTCACCCATCCACGGACCAACCCTGGCAAGTGTAGCTTAACCTGATGGATCGACCCGTGTGGCTGTTATTACTTAGTCACGAGCTCCGGATGTTAATCTAAAGTATAATAGGTATCTACTGCTAGAATTTGTATTTCTTAGAGAATTCCAAAGTACGTAATTCTTAAATCAGCTGTAACTTTGCCAAATACAAATGAAGCTTAAACTTTTAATTACGAGGTTCTAATTTATACAAGGGCAAACAAGATCGGCTATCAATGATATCGTTTGGGGATTAAACTTGGCCACAACTTTGTCAATTTAAATCACAATATTCGCAAATTAGTTTGGTAATACAAGTTATTGATGAAATTGGTTTTTTGGCCGAAGGTGGAAGGTATTAATTATTAAGGGGCAACCAACCTTATTGCTTTTTAACACTGCAAGTTGAAACTCCAGCGAATTTATGTTCGAAATTAAGGCAAAGTCGCAGCAATTTGGCTTAATTTTACCATTTAAAAAGTATTAATATAAAAACTGTAATACTGCACGAAATACGATAAAATATGGAATAGTTATTTATGATATTAGGGCGGTAAGTTGGTTTTTACAAACAAGTAGAGTCACGAGTTTGTAAATACCAATTTCCGCGTGTGTTTCATACAACGTCATTTTAAGAGAATGATTGAGTATTTCTTCCGAGTCTTCCATGATATAAAATTATTGTAAATCATTAAATAGCACTCACGATTTTGGTGGCTCATTCAAGATATCAGGTGCAGTAGATTCCATATTAATATCGGATTCCTCGCTTGAACTCTTATTATTATTTTGTTTATATCAGTCGGAAAGTCGCAACAATCTTTGACATTTCTAATAAGAAAATGGCGCGAATTTGCAAATGGCGCCACGTGCACATGGTGAAAATTAGTACTACATCTTTCGTCTCATTTTCTCTTTAATAATAAAGTGAGATAAACGTATTGAGCAAAAGCGCTTCCAAGAAGGTTCGATCATTCAGCTTATTTACGAGTATCTTCATAATTTGAAACTCCTTGGTGGAATTCTTATATATTTTTTATGGTAATTAAAAAAAAGCCGTAAAGGATACGCACGGCGCTATACAAGGAAGGGGGCGGTAAAACATGTACTGAGGTGAGAGTACCTATTTTGCCGCCCGTTCCGTTGTATGGTGCGTAATTTTTAACTTTCGAACAATGTATACAGGCTTCGTACTCGTAAATGCATTTTTTGAGCAAATGTGTTGAAAAATAATAAACCTACTTTTGATTATAGGCACTGGAATTGAAATCCTGAAAGCTTTAATATTAAAGCTTGGACCAAAATTTAAGAACCTAGATCGTACGTGTTTATTAAACATAAGATAGCCAAAGCACCATCACACTGAGCAATTTAATTGGTCGTTGAATGCATCATTTTAAACAATATAAACGACTATTTTATTTTCATTTTAGAATACCTTTTGCTTTTAATTAGATATTGTATTCAAGTGGCACGAGGAGAGAAGCTCGTGGCTAAGTAATAATAGCCGCATGGGTCGATCCATCAGGTTAAGCTACACTTGCCGGGGTTGGTCCGTGAATGGGTGACCATTTTTACATACCGAGACTCCTCCGTGCCTCGGAAAGCACGTAAAGCCGTTGGTCCCGGCTTTCATTCGTGGATCTTTGACAGTCGTTACGGGTCGTCAGAAGCCCGAAAGTCTGACAATCAGTCTTACCAAGAGGTATAGTATACCCAGTAACTGGGTTGTGGAAGTCAGATAGGCAGTCGCTCCATGTAAAATACTGGTATTCAGCTGCATCTGGTTAGACTGGAAGCGACCCCAACATAGTTAGGAAAAGGCTAGGCAGATAGACTCAAGTTGCAATTAAATTGTTACTTGTAAATAAACCATAAAAACATACATCTTCTGCTTGAAGCAATGTCATAAATAAAACAATAGCAATGTTTAACACCAATTATATGTAAACCTATAAATTAATTATAGTCGAACACATTTCATTCCCGGGCAAGCAATTTTCATCGTTCAATAATTGCGTTGATAACTGATTAATTGTTCTCTAATTTCTGTTCAACAGAATATTATTTACTGCGTCGAACGCAGTTTGACGTCATCAGCTTTGAAATTCGAATAGTTTTAATCCTATTGATTTTGATCATTTCTCGTGTACCCCCAAATTGATACAAAACGTAAACTTCAATTATAAAACATACGTATATGTACCGTTTTGACCATAAGGCTCAGTTTAAAAAATAGATACAGTATTTTCCTATACTGTCAAACATTATCATCATTAATTTCAGCCAAAAGACGTCCACTGCTGGACATAGGCCTCCCCCTAAGGGGGGTGGGTTGGAATCGCAGTATGGTGTCAAAATGCATAGCGAACGCTGCTGCCCATTCTCTAGTAAGTCCCTTAGTCGCCTTTTACGACACCCACGGGAAGAAATGGAGTCTTGCTATTCTTTACGTCCGGCACCACGCAGAGCACCAAACATTAAAGACCACTACTTAATATAAAATCAATTAAATACATACATAAACTCACGCCTTCTTCCCATGGAGGTAGGCCGAAACTATAGAACGCCACCTGCTAAACTCCTTACATACTCCTTTTGCTTTGTTTACGTTCATACATCAGTACCCCAAGTGTAAGTTTGCAAGAGAGTAAACGTAACTATTTCGTTTGCGGTCAAATTTGACCGATAGATCATAATGCTAAGAATATAAGGGTGAGAATAAAAATCTTAACGCAAACGCGCTAGTTACGTTTACTCTTTTGCAAACTTACACTTGGGGTACTGGTCATACACGCGCGTCGGTTGCGAGTACTACACACCTGACCTTTCCGAAGAACATCACCAATTAGGTCACTATAATGTCCTCCTAGGGCGTCCCCTCCCGGCGTTGTAAATATCTATTTAATAATCTCCTTTCATTCATCCTCTCAACATGACTAAACCATCTAAGCATAGTCTTTTAAATTGTTGTCACTAAGTTACGGCTTCTTTTAAACCGCATCATTTTTCAGCCTATTATTTACTTGTAAAATCAATTACCTACATATAAATTTATATTCTGAAACCTGATTGCCTTTTACAAAGTGATCTAATCGCAAGTTTCCAGCTAATACTTCAAACGACTAATAACTAATAAGGTTTCCGCGCAGCCACGTACGTGTAACTAGAAATCAATCACGACTCGATAAAACTTTCGTCTTTCTTCTTTGATCTTGTATTTGCACTTTTATAACAGACAAGGCTCAAAAAGCTATTTATATCACCGTAACTTAAGCTCCAATACACAACACGTTATATCGCATGAAATGAATTCTTGGACAAAAATAGCTCATTCATTGAAAGTTCGAGAGAAGTTATATAAGATTGAGGAAAGTAGCGTTCAAGTATTGTGAGAGCTAAAAATAGCTTGTATGATATAATGTAGAAGATGGTGGGTTAAGTCAATTACCTACGACCCCTACCCCCTACCTCTTTCTTTTGCCACCCGCGGCTGACGTAAAACGCGACTAAGGGTTAATTTGAAGAGGAAGCATCCTTTGTATAAGTTTTGCGGTCAACTATTACGCTTTATCGTTGTTTTCCAATATATTTCTGGTCTTTAATATCTACGCCAAAGAAAATTTTGGTCCTTCTGCGTTTTTTTATTATTTTTGCTTACCTATAGTTTTGTATAGACCATAAACAAAAAGATTTATTCTTGACCGTGACTATGTACGGGTATCTATTTATTTATTCATTTATTTGTATCGAATTCAAGTAGACTAGACTAGGCATAAATCCACCTTGTTCAGAATATTTATGAAGGTTCGTAGCAAACCGTTTTCACCTTTAGCCGATCAAGTTCCTAAACCGGGTCAGTAGATTATTTTATCAGACATAAAGTGTAAGATTACCCTCACAACGTTTTTTATTTTATATGATCCTCGATTTATGTTTTGAAAAAACAGGTCGAGCCCTAATTGGGTTCAAGAGTATGAAAGGACCACAGAAATTATTATCTTTTTGGAAGACGTTTTTTGCGCTGTTTTTTAGTGTCCGCGGGGATGTCCAATATTTACACTTTCAAAATATAATGAAAAGCCTGAAAGATGGTTTCAATTTTCTTCCATACCTTTGAATAGAAAATTAAAATTTTGTTTGTATGTTTGTTGAAGTTACAGTATAAGATACAATTGTAAATATTTGCATTTCACTTATACATTTTTATTTTTATTTTTTTTATCCTTATTAAAAAGAACCAGGTTCTTAATAATTAATAACAATCTAGCCTATAAGACTAATAAGTAATTTGAATCTAACTTAATTTGCTACGTATATGGTAGTCCTATGTCAGATGACAGTTTTGTTTTAGTTAATTACGATTACGGTTATTACTTATGATTACGATTTTATTAGTCCTTCGAGTTTAATTTAGGTAGGTACTTATAATGTAACGTTTCCGGAATCCCATAAGATTTAGGACCAATCACTCATTCCTCTCTCACTTGATCGATTACCCATGTTTTCGAGTCAGAACTGGGTTAATGATTGACATATGTTGAGCAAATATTTTGTATAAACACCCGTGTACTATACGACGAATGTACCGTTCCATCAGTTAAGTCTAGCATTTTGCAGAATATTTTAATATCTATGTAGGTTTGAAAACAAAAACCCGTCCTTTATTTTAACGGCAACTACATACATTTCCTTTGAGAAATTGACACTGAAAGTTAAGAAAATGATGACAATCTTGCTATTCTAAACAATAATTGTATCATGTAGGTAGATAGGTAACTGTCCTACTGCAAAGCAAAACCCACATACAGAGAACAAACGGACTTACAATAACGTTCCTTTCAAATCGAAAAATATTTTACAATTTCAAATCGAATAAAGAATAATCGATTTCAGCTTTCTACCATTCGAATGTGTACTGCAGAAAATGTAAACTAATTCTACATCGTATTACAGCGGAGACCGGCAAGGAAGGCGAGATGAACAGCGAACACGTGGAGTTTCACCGACTTGGTAAGTAATACCTAACGTTGTTACCTTTCAAACTTAATGGTATAACTGTTCTACAGAATGCTACTGTTAATGCAATGTACTGAGTAATACACCCCAATTGCGTAACACACTATCAATGACAATCTGAATGATTTTGAAGTATATTGCTAAACCATTGCTTTATATGTTCGATAAATTTGTCTGTTGAACGACGTAAATAACGCAAAGAATGTTGTTGAACTGTCAAAATGAAACCCATTGCTACTGATAGTGTGTTACGCAGTTAGAGATTAACTACTATAATATGGCTTGCCCCTCCGAAATTCAAAACGTTTGAAAGTATTTTTACGCATGTGTGCGTAATGAGACGCCCGTCAAACAAAAACAAATCACGGATTTGTTGCTCGACTAGTGGCGTCATTAATCGCTCATTATTATTAGTATGGCGCTGCCAGCACTGACGTACTCTATGAAAACGACACGTGCGTTGTCTTGCGCGATGGGCTAGTTATCATTAGTTGACCAACAGATCTGGTAATAAGTGTGATATTACGAGTACTTACAACTACATACAAACTCTTTCGTAAGGATGTGACTACACACATTGAAACAGTAATTTGGAGGGGCGAGCCATGTTATCGTAGTTTATCTCTACCCCGCCGGAAGATGAATTATTTGATAATGTGCATTAGTATTCATGTTAACTTAGTTTTATAGTAACAGATAAGATTTAATAGTTAGTGTAGCCTAGTTCGGCTACAGATGCTAATATCGTTAGCTTTTAGTTAGCATTTCCATTGTAATGTAGTACTAAGTTTTTTGGAAAATAAACTATTAAACTAATAATTGTACTGGGTGGTCGAAAAACATAATGAACTATACGAAATATATTTTTTATTTTATTTCTATCTAGGTATTTTATTATTTATCTTTATGACAAAATAATGCTAATTTCATTCCAACTAGGTAGGTAAACTCTTTATCTGGGAAAAAATACCATAATTTAGAGCTGCAAGCAAAATCAATCTATATATAAAATAATATATAAAAAAATATTGACTAATAGCAATAAATTAATCGAAGCAAACAAAATTTAAAGGATTCCTTTCAATCCAAGAATGCAAGATTCTCCACAACGACACCACGATATTGTATAGAGTTGTGTGTTGTTGTGTTGTATAGTAATACAAATTTTTATCTCCAAAAGACACGGTCTTTTCCAAAGCTTTCAGTTGGAACATAAAACATGCCCACATATTCAGTCGACGCACCCAGCCAGGCAGCTCAATGTCACGCTCGTTATCACGCGAACAAAGCTAAAAGCGATACTATCGGGGACTAGATAACTGAGCTAAGGCCCCTTGTTTACTACATTTGCTACACAATTGTTACTTTATCAGGGACTAGCTTTTAGATGTAACATAGCGTGGATGTTTTGTGTTTGGTAAACTATAAGTAATAATATAATAAAGTTTATTCATCAAAAAGTAACAATACAATGTGACATATTCGTACAAAGTTACAAAGGTTACATTAACGTTTGAGGATGTTAGAAAAAAAAAATGAGTATTAAGGGTTGTGATGTGATCCGCGATATCACCCCAGTCTCCACGAGCCTTAAACAAAAGATAAAAGTGAATGATACGTTTAAACATGCATTTTGTGTAGCCATTTTCAAACATTGATTGAGTGTGTTATTGAAAACGTATGCTTCTCAATAATAATTAGTTCATTTATTTTCTCTCACAATGTTTTGTAGCACTTAACAGTTTTGAACTATACGAATTCACATTGTGAGAGCTGGTGCCTGAAGTAGGTTTTAGAAAAAACCTGTATTACAGGTCACCAGGCCCCACTTAGCGGCATCATACACATAAACAGGCAGGTAACATGTATATCTACAAAAAAATTAAAACAAAAAATAAATAAATTAAAAGAAAAATTAAAATTACATTAAATTAAAATTAAAATAACACAACAAAAGCAGTCAAAGAGTGAATGGTGGAGAATGGAGATGAATGTGTAGGTGAATCTTGGTGAATGTGTTTGTGAATAGAAGTGAATGGTGGTGAATGTGTAGGTGAATGATGGTGAATAATAAAAAATAATAAAAAGAGGGCTGTTCCGGCCACACTAATAAATTGCGATACACTTTGTGAAATTCAAAAGCAATTTTCTCAGTTAGAAGATTAAAGTGTTGAAATATAATGAAAATTTTAAAAGTTTTTGTTAAAAAGTTCTGTCTCCACAAAACCCTATAATTTAAATAATTAATTTAAGAGTAATTCGTTCTTGAATTTTACTTAATGTTGACATAATTTTGCTTATAGGTTAACTTTGTAGGTTAACTGAAACTCGGACCTTGACTGTAGCACTCATGAAAACATATAGTCACTACAACTACTCAAACGTTTGTGTTATCGACTTACGTGTTCAAGACTTTGTTAAACATTGAGACTAGAAAGTTTAACAGTTAGGGTGAGGCCAAACGAGCGTAATTTTGTGAGTCGTGAGTCACAGAATTTCGGTCGCAGAAATTTTGCCCGGCAGAAATTCTGTTGGGGTGCCAGACGAGCCCATTTTATTCAGTTACTATCCAACGTTTATAGCGGATGTTTGTGTTATGCAATGGAACCAATTTCTTGGAATCAATTTCAATTATAATTTTTTCTGTGTCCAGTATTTTGTGAGTAAAATTACGTGTTGACTCTCACGCAATCTGTACCTGACTGACGCTTTGCTCGGCCCGCGTCGGCCCCCTCGCCCCCCGAAAACTCAATTCGGTCTGAATAATGCGTATGAGTTGGCAGACAACTCATTTTGCGTCGCCGTGTGAATCAAATAGGACGTTTCTATGAAACCGAATGCAGCAGAATTTCTGTCACCGAAATTCTGCGACTCACGACTCACAAAATTACGTTCATTTGGCTTCACCCTTAAGGTTTCACAAATTTCATAGATGAACCATAGACGTCAAGTAGGTATGTACCTACATACGTATTGCAGCTGCATGTGACCGCTGACGGTGTTCGATAGTTACAGTAAAAGCAGTTTCGTTATCCTATTCTAGTCTGTTCAATACAGCAAATACTTTTTTAAACAGACGCAGTACAAGCCAATGGCGAGCTTGTCTCAAGATTAGAACAGCATGCATCAGCGGACGCGGTGGGGAGCGAGAAGCCTCACTTGCATGCCCAGGCGCAACTCGACGTGCCGTCTGAAGGCGTGCATCGCGTGCTTGTCCAAGACGGCGGCCATGTGAGCGTGCATGACGCGACTTCAGCCACTAGTGCGCCTAGCGAGGAAGTTACTACTAAGGTAATGTTGGAAAATACTGGTACCAGTTTGAAAGGCTGGCCGATTACATTGCACGCATCTTTAATTTTAGTATAACTTATATAAATAAACTTTATTCAGTTCAAAAAACACGGTACAATATTATAAAAAAACCGGCCAAGTGCGAGTCGGACTCGCGCACGAAGGGTTCCGTACCATTATCTGTAAAAACGTTAAAAAAAATCACGTTTATTGTATGGGAGCCCCCCTTAAATATTTGTTTTATTTTAATTCAATTATTTATTTTTAAAGTGAATATATAACTAAATATTCTGTGAAAATTTCAAGCGTCTACCTGTTGCCGTTATCAATATCAAGCAAAAAAATCACGTTTGTTGTATGGGAGCCCCCTTAAATATTTATTTTATTCTGTTTTTTAGTATTTGTTGTTATAGCGGCAACAAAAATACATCATCTGTGAAAATTTCAACTGTCTAACTATCACGGTTGATGAGATACAGCCTGGTGACAGACGGACAGACAGACAGACAGACGGCGGAGCCTCAGTAATAGGGTTCCCGTTTTACCCTTTGGGTACGGAACCCTAAAAAGGTCAAGTGCGTGTCGGACGACGCACGATGAAGTGTTCCGTAGTTATGATGAATTTATCCCAAAAACAAACATAACATTGTAGTTGAAAAACATCACTTCACATTCTCTCATACATTCCAACTGCAAATGTAAATTTTTACGCACAATATTGAGAGATTTACCATGTTATTTAAAGACTTCTTTATATCTTTTCCTGTAATCTATAAGTATATAATTGTTTTTGTACGTTTTTTCGAAAAAATTGTCTCGGTAGTTTCGGAGTTATTAGCCCTCAATGGTATTTTTTTATCTATTTTCTTAAATAACTTTTAAACTATTTTAAAATTAAATATAAAATACATTGCAGACCCTCACAGTAAGCCCTTACATTTAATGTGTCACACGGTACACAGTATGTAAAACTTTTTTTTTTTTAATGTTAATATTAATAGATAGAATGCATTAAGTCCGCCTTTGTACATTATTGTGTGTGAGAAGTTGAAATAAATAAATAGATTTTATAGGAACCTTAGGTAGACACACACATTAGGATTATCTGTGTCGTGGTACCTACAACGTAGATTATAACTATGAGTAGGTTTCAAAAAAGTTTTAATGGCTAAAAACGTGCAAACGAAATGTTACTGAGATTTTTTTTATTTTAATTTGTGTTCTCTTTATCCCAATTCCACGAATTCGGATCAAACCCAAAACTCGGAACATACAACTTTTAATTCCACACAGCCACTAATTAAAAGGTCAAAACACACCCACATATTCATGCATCTCTAGAAAATGCAGAAAGTTTTGAATTCTCAGCATCACAATAGATCGTCGTGCACTGGGACATCTATTGTAAACGAGACTGTAAATAAAAGTCTATTGGAAACCAATACCATCTGAATACATCAAGCTACAATCGGGCCATTGTTAGATCGGATCATTTATTTACGTTCATTTTTATCGAGTCTCAACTTGATAAAACAATACAATAAACATTGATTGTTCATACATTATAGTTATAGAGGTATGAGGAACAGGGTGTAAAGTTGACTCATCCTCCATAGAAAAGGGAGGATCGTCCGACCAGACGGCGGTTATGTCTGGTGAGCAACTGCCCGACGGCGATAGGTTATGCCAGTCGCGCGGTAAACTGTGCTTGCGCGATGCAGGATTTGTGTGAAGTCAGTTAAATGGATAAAAATAAATCTTGCTTGTCTGTTTAAGTACGATTTTGATGAAATCCGCCAAGATGTTGAACCCCAATGTAATTAGTGTTCATGCCGGAAAATTCAAAACACAACACTTGCAGGCACGTGGGTAGGTACTAGGTACGGCAATGGTCGATGAACTTGGGTTACCAATTAGTGTGGGAGGCGCAATTTTGATACGTTTGCAGCTGTATTGTTACCCGACGTCGAACGACAGGGTTATGTTTTAAAAGTTATAGTTATTGTTACAGGGTGTCCCAAGGCCCAAAATAAGAAGAAAAATAGGTTTATTTGTCACAGAAACACGTGCATAAAAGATAAGTTTCTTAAATGGAATTAAAAAACTAATCAGATGAATGATACTCAGGTTGTCAGACTGGGTGCGGAAGGCGGAGGACAGGGTGTTGTTGCTCAGCTTGGGAGAGGCCTATGTCCAGCAGTGGACTGCTATAGGCTGAGTTGATTGACTCAGGTGATAGGTGTGGAACCGTGGATCATTTGACTGTCATATCCACTGATTTGACTAGTATCAAATCCGTTAGATTTCATACTAATCTGTCAACCTGAGCAATGATCAATGCTTAAGCATTGTTGTAGAATACCCTATAGCTCTGCCTACCCCTTTCAGATTGATTTTGGAAGACTAGTTTTAGTACAACTCCTACCTCAATAAAGAGCATCGAACACCCACACCTGATGCGTCGAACATATTGCTTCTATTTCCTCACCATTTATCACTTCGTTCGCAATATCGCGCCTCCGAGGGCTCCCAGCTTCTTCGGCTAAATTACAAGCGGAGGTATTTACAAAAACAAAAGGCGAACGAGCCTTGACCTTTAAAAAGACGAATGTGTAAAATGTGAGATTAAAGTGTACGACTAGGTACAATATTTTGGCATAATACTCGTATTAAAATATACTCGGCACTCGTGGGTAAATGTTAAAAGCCGCACGGGTCGATCGAAGGGTTAAGCTACGCTTGTCGCGGTCGATTCGTGGATGGGTGTCCATCCAATTCTCTCCGTGCCTCAAAATGCACGTTAAGCCGTTGGTCCCGGCTGTTACTCGTAGATCTTTGACAGCCGTTACGGGTAGTCAGAAGCCCAAAAGTCTAACAACTAGTCTTACCAAGGCATATCGTGTTACCCAGTAACTGGGTTGTGTAGGTACGAGTAAGATAGGCAGTCTGTCCATGTAAAATACTGGTATTCAGCTGCATCCGGTTAGACTGCAAGCTGACCCCAACATAGTTGGGAAGATGCTAGGCAGATTGATTTTTGATTAAAATATACAGCCCTAGGGCTGTACATTTTATAAAAAAAAATAATTGATTTATAAGGTTATAAAAGCACTACCTAGGTAGTGCTTTTATAACCTTGATAGTATTAAACACATTGTTGTTTATTTCATCGAATGTCACGTACGCTCTGCAATGAAGCGTATTTATTTATTAAATTAGTGAGATTAAAATAATTGGAGTCACATTATTTGCACTGTAACTGCGATGCAATTTAATTTTAAGGATTATCACGAAATAACAAACACTTATTTAACATAATTTTAAATAACGGGAATATACGTATTCAACTTTCATGCAAACGCATAGTCAGTGAAGATTTATACGTTAATTACCTCCTACCACAAATTTGCCCAATTAATTTTTAAACATTTTTATTACTTCTCAGGTGTTCCACGGGGCAGCTCGTTTGGTGCAACCAGGCCAAGCAACCAACATCCCTACTGGACCACAGCACACAGCTGTGCGAAGAGCCTTTAACGCTGACATCACCAAGGAGACCAAGAATAACGTAAGAAACCTTTACTAGAGAGAGCCCACGAAGCCAAAAACCTTTTAGGATAGAGTTGGTCTCACAGACTTTATTTATTGTATTGACTATTTTACCACGGTAGAAATTGTTCTTATTTAATTCGTGTAGATACAAGCCCTCAATGGCAGAAGACAGACTTGTGTGGAAAATGGAGATGGAGTTTTTGTCCAGCAGTGGGACGTTAAAAGCTAGATTAAAAGACACGAGAGTAGAAGAATACGGATACCTATCTAAAAAAAATCGCTTTTGTTTTCTAATAAATTTCGCCCTTCAGCTTTAATTGCAAAACAATGTAGGTACTAGCGTACCTAAGTAGTGTGAAATAATAACTTGATTATTTTAGTTATTATTATTCCAAGGGTTAACATTTTAATACCAGCTGATCTTTAACCAGGACTGTTTCTATCGGGATAACTTTGGTTCATCTTCATAAGATAGATAATATTTATTTGAAAGTTTACGTAATTTAGTGGTGGGTTTCTCCCTCCTTTGTTCGGAATCCATACATACATAAACTCACACCTTCTTCCCATGGGGCTAGACACAAAATATAGAACGCCACCTGCTACGCTCCTTACATACTCCAAATGCTTCGTTCGGAAACCAAATGCGTAATAAAGATTTACCATCCGATGTACCTTAAGTTTACGCGTAATCTCTTTTCATTTAGGCCAAAATACGAGTACCTGTTAAGTTTCTATTTTAATGATATTCAATAGGTTATTATATTTTTTGATGTGATACTTTTTTAAAAATAAACCTAGTTTTATTCAATTCGTCAGTCAAAGTACAGTCGGTAGAAAACTCATACACGTCTGCTAATTTAATTATGTACGTATTACGTAACATAACATCACGGCTGTTTCCTCAAAGGGCTAGGCAGAGACAAAATATTTTTTTTTTTTTTTTTAGAAAACAAATGTATTTTAAAAAAAATATTGTGATTGTAAAAATATAACTTTAAGTTTGATTTAAATTGGGTTCCTTACATTTGCCACTTTTGTTTACTTAAACGTAAACATATCTTTTACGTTGATTGTACTAAACTGACGAATCGACGAAAACTGGCAAATACTGGAAAATGGCGAGTTAAAGCAACTGACTACTGAGGGAAACTGACCAGTGATGCGCGGACTCATATTCTGTCCCAAAAATATTTAAGTGTGATGGAAAATGTTGTAGTGTTTGTATCTATGCAATAGATATAATACATTGTCTCATGTACACATTGTACACCAGCGGAGGGGGTCGCTGTCAATCTGTTAACTAGCGTTAAACGCGGTACAGGTGGGACGTGCGCCTGCGCTCGGAGCTGGCTGTAGCGGTGAGCCAGTGAGACGCGAATACATACATAGTTAGTTAGTGCCGAGTTAGTGATCATTAGCCGTACGTAATAAAATGATGATAACCTATATGACAGGTACCTAAGTACCTACTGCCAAATTATTATCAATGAGCGCAAGACGACCCTGGAGGCGCGGGGGCGCCGTTAGCATGTTTTTGTACGGACAACCCGGTAACATAACAACCTTATAACTTTGTGATTTTTCATGATACAGTTTTGAAATTTTGTACATAGATTCTTTACATTAAAATACTAAACACGTGTTCCGGGTTTCGCATATACTAAAACTAATATTGTTTAGTGTTGTGTTGTGTTTTAATTTAAATTATTGTGAATGAATGGATCAAGTTATCAGAATTAAATGTTTTTTTTTTTACGTGATAAAGTGGTAATTTTCATTTTTATTTCGCTACAGTAGGTATAAAGCACATAGCCAATACCCAAGATCAATATCAGTTGTGCATCGCCCGTTTTTTCGACATCGCGTCATTCTAACGACATTTTCTATTAGGTACACCTAATTTTTTTTCTCATTTCCATTAGCTCGCTTTTACAATTTGCCTAGAAGGCGAAGCAGCGAAACCCATTTTGTTTTTGTATTCATCCCACATGAACGTAGCATCAGCATTTGGATTCATTGTAAGGATTTAATAGGTAGGCAGGCACCTAGGCGTAGCTGTGAAAGAAACCGTGTGATTTTCTTTGTGTCTACCGCAAAAAGTCATAGCCGAAAAGGAGATGATCCTTCGTACTAAAACTATAATTATGTCGTATCTCTCTGTATTGTACTAAAATCTTTCTGTAAATAGGATCCTTTTTCATACGAATCGTATATGTGATATCTACGGCAGATAGTTAACTATGAACTCATTAATCTTCTTGCATCCCGCAAAAGTCAATTGCTCGAAACAAAGCCTTCTAACATAGAACTTTAACGAACACCATGATTGACAGACAGAGTAAACTCACGCCTCTTCACATGGGGGTAGGCATAGACTACAGAACGCTACCTTATATGATCCTTACATACTTCTTTTGCTTCGTTTACGTTCATACATCTGGTCATGCACGCACGCCGGTTGCGATTGCTGGATGTTGGATGCTGACTACTGCTACTGATCATTCCTCTTTTTACGTATGTATGTTGTGTACGTTAAGTATGGTACAATATAGGTAACGACCATCAAATGCTGGTTTGTTACAGATGGATCATTACGCCGCATACTCTGGGGTCCAATATTCTCCATTGGATATGGCAGAATATGTATTCTGGACTGGCGATGAACGAGGAGTGACCACTGCCATTGAGGCTTTCCTTCAGGAGGGAATGGTAGGTTTAGCTTATAATATTACTAGTGACCCACTCCGCTTCGTATGGGTTTTACACGACTGCCCAAAAAAGAGTGTAATGTGTTTAGGGTTATTCATGTATGTATCTATGGGAGTGTCTTTGTGCCACCATAACTTTTAAATGCCTGAACAAATTTAGATGTACGTGATATCGTCTAATCCTTATCCCGGGTGAAATAGGCTATAAATAATTTAGGAAAAAAATACATGGCGGCATTATGGCTCAAAAAAAAATACCACTACTTAGCATTAAAACTAAAACTGGTCCGTGAATGGATAAAAATAAATAATTTAAAAAATTTAAACCACGGTTGCTCTGCCGAAAAACAAACTAAAAAGTAAAAAAACTAGTTATATTGGTTAACCTGTTTATACAAAGCAATGCATTTACTTAACTTTAAGATTATTATGCTAAAATTCGTTTGAATTTCTATAAAATGTTTAGAGCAACTTTTATTATTTTCCGATGGCATGTATTTAACGCGGTGACAAATTAATCTGAATTTGGGATTAAAAAATAATTAAAGCCGATAGCAAAAATAGTAGGTTGGCAGCTACAGCGAAGGACAATTTAAGTAGAAAGTAGCAGCTTAATAATCAGTTGTTAGCTTTGTTTTAAGTTAAACTGGCATCAAGTGTTTGTTTTGTAACTGAATTTACCAACAATAGCGGGGATCTGACGCTCGGCGGCCACTGCCGCGGCACGGTCGTAAAGGGTGACTAAGGGACTTACTAGAGAATGGGCAGCAGCGTTCTCTATGCCTTTTAACCTGCCTGCCAAGCGTGGCGATTATGGCAAACCCCTAATTTGGGGGAGGCCTGTGTCCAGCAGTGGACGTTTTTCAGCCGAAATGATACTGTGGGTTGTTACTATATTGACTGTGGGAACTAAATAAAAAAATTACATAACTTTTGTTGATTTAGATTTAAAAATAATATTTAATTGCTGCCAAGTTATTATTTTAGTGGCAAATAGTTAATCGCCCTTTAAGTTATTAGTCGCCTGGAATATTCTAACTTTATTGTTTCAATTTCCAGATGTCAAAAGAAGAAGCTATAGCTTTCCTGCAAGAAATCAAGTTCAATATCGACTATCTTCGAGCACATTATTCCCAGAATTTGAAAGCGGCAGAGGAAAGTGCGCAGCAAGAGAAGTTGAGAAATATGCTGATTGAGCAAGCTGAGGCTAAGGTAAGGAACTTTACGTAAATTAAACCTAGCCTTGAAATAGCTATCGGGAGCATTCGATGACCCTATTCGCTTAGAACGCTTACCATCGCAGTGTCAGCTACATTACCTACTTACAAAATATACGATACAAGTTGATAAAGACGAAAAAAATCGTCAGCAGCTTTTGATGCCAGAGTACTCGAAATAAATAACTAGGTACTTAGTTCACTTCTTAGTAAAAACGTACTAGGAAAATAACAACTGGTGATGTTGTTACGAACTCTATAAAAAACCACTGAGAGTTTAGTACACAGGTAAAGAGAATTACAGATTAAAAAGTCCAATTTGAATCCCAGCAGAAGTTTTTAAATGGCGCACTCTTAAAACATCCTGATGAGCTTTGTTTCGGCATTGGGGCAATTAGATTATATGGCGTAAATTTTCCGTGTACTTTATTGTTACTTTTTGGTACGCACGTGTCATCACATACAAGCAAATAATAGAACAGTCTATCATCTGAATATTGATGGAATGAAGAATCAGAAAAATGATAAATGCCCATGCTTTCATCCGTGTCCGAGTGGAGACGCGATACGTACCTACGACCTACTTTATACTCATTCATACAAAATATTCGTATCCAATGCTTAGTTTGCTCGTTTTGGTGCCTCGTACAGTCGGTGGCCAGCATTAACTGACCCCTCTTCCGTTATTCTTCTTTGTAAGAGGGGTTAGGTAATGCTGGTCACTGACTGTACGTATCACGGGTCGCACCCAAACATCACAGTGGATACTTTTATTAATAGTTATGAAAATACCCCTGCGCTGCTGCTCGAACGTGTGACTTAAGATCATTCATTACTGCACGGGCGAGGGTGCTAAAAGCCGTGCATTAATAGGCTTACTTAAGTCACGAGTATCGTATACTATTTTATAGCTTGTGTGACATAAATCCGCCAACTATAGGACATATTGAAAAAATGAAGAAAAAGGAATGAATGATTAAATGTGTTGTATGTTATAATGTAAGACTGTATAATATGTTAACATAATTATACAGTCTTTTAAATTGATTAGGCAACAAATTCAATGTTACGTTTTAGGTCATTTCTCTAATTGCTTGATTGCTCCTGGGACAATGTCACCACTCTCGTCTTCACTTAATTCACTTTCTGAGTAGTTCATATTAAAATCATAGTGTTAACACTGAACAAATATGGTAAACCACGAATAACTACCACTAGAGGTGGTAGGTTAGTGTTTCATCTGAAATTGCGTTGTCACTTTTTCTACAGCATGAAACTGTTTTTAGAGGAAATACTAATCTACCCTTCTTTTGATATTTGTGTGCTGTGAATTTTTAATTGTCAAAGAACATTTAGAAGTATCTTCTCTTGTTTAATGAGCATCTGTGAAATTAGTAGATTCATTTTGACACGGTGTAAAAATGGATAACTTAATTCACGGAGAAGCTTGACTTAAGTGCGAGTTTAGGTCACACAGCGCTATAAAATAATTTCCTAATTTCTAAATCCAAAAAAAAATTCAGACCCTAGTTTTATAATAAAAATTAATTGCGCAAGTAATTTAAAAGAACCACAAGAAAATAACAGACATAATCCGAACAAGATCAAGCGGACGCTGAAAGTGTTTTAGCTATTTATTATTCCGCCCCATACCCCTTAAAGAAGAAAAAGTTTGTGTACCAATTTACATTCCCCTGATGTCTAAAGAAGAAAAGTTTTAGTAATGTTTAATTAAAATGCGGCTTACCGCAAATTCCGTTTAGATTAAGCTATAGGTCATCCTATTTGTGTTGTTCAAGATTTCCTCCTGTGCAGTCTTGTAACCCGAAGTTAATCCGGAGTTAATGGAACGACTTAGTTCGAGGAATGAAACGAACGTGTCAGACTGTTAATTAAATGGTTTGATTCGATTTGTGTAACTTTGGATCACTTTGCTAGCGTCACGTATCGTCTGCGTCGATTTGCGACTCGAGAGCGCAGTTATTGGGCTTCGTTTGGCAAACATTCGTGTTATTGTGGTTACGTGAATGTTCACTGAAGCACCGTGGTGTGATTGCATATATCTACAACATCAAAATCGCAATATTTTATTTCACATAAACCTGCATGGGCACTTATGAAACGTCAGAAGCTAGGAGCACGGTTCCAATTGGTCGTTTCCTGTGGAGAAGAGCCGGCAAGACACTCCACGGTTAGTCTTTTAAAAATAGTTGGCTTTTACAATGTTTTCAAATTACAGTGCTAATAGGTATGGTAGGACAGTGTAGGCCTGTCAACCAGGTACTTAACAAAATAGAAAATGGTCTACAAATCTACTGTCTATTAAGCCTACAACGTTTTCACATTCATCGAATATAAAAGAATCTGTATAAAATATTAATAAAATAATAAAAACCTATTTAAACGTCATGATTGGCATTGCAACGTTCGCAGATGATCAAAAAATTTAACAAAACCAAGGCAAGTTTTGGCGTATGGAACTAGGGCTAACTGGCTATACATTAGGTAACTCTGGGACTTTTACGTTCAGTTGCACGAAACCAACATTAGTTTAACGGAGACTTTAAATTCATGCCATCCCTTACATTTTGTACAAAAAAAAAAGTGACAGCATCAATTTAAAGTCTCCGTTAAACTAATGTGAGAATGCTGGTATCCATAACACAAGTTAAATCTTTCTTTGGATACCAGAGTTCATACAAAGACTGCATAAAGCACTAATGGTTATAATTGTAATACGCTATTATTGTATACGCATGGTGTTGTTTGTGTTTGATTGTTCAACCATTATTTGTTCAATAAATAAATCTTAAATCTCTCTTAAAATCTTACCGCCTTATTACAAAAAGATTTATATTTTGACATGGCTTAAACCATGGAGCCAGTTTTTGTAATAAGAACGTAACAGTGATTGAAATAACGTTCTTTATACAAAACTGAAAACTTAGTTCGGTACTAAGTTGTCAGTTTTGTGTTTAGGAACTTTACCATAGTCGGAATAAAGTACGAAATTCCATAATGGCTCCATGTTTTAAACCAGGGTCTGAAGATAAACCTTGTTTTGTAATAAGGGAGATAATGTTGGTTTTGTGTAACTCACCGTTACACATTAGACATTTTACCTAATCCTTACTGTACGAGCTGCTATAATATGCTTAAACCTTTCTGTTCAACAAAACAATAGAGAGAAACGTTTTTGTAAAGGTATAAAATATGGAGAGCAGTGGTGGCTCAGTGGTAAGGACCTCGACTTACTAGAAGTAGGTCGTGGGTTCGAACCCAGACAGGCGCTTTACGTAGCGTAAATTATTTCATCACCACTGCTCTCAAAACGGTAAAGGAAAGCATCCTGAGGAAACCGGCATGTCCTAGAACCAAACATTCGAAGACATGTGACATCTACCAACCCGCACTGGGCCCGCGTGGTGGATTATGGCCCACTCCCTCTCACAGAGAGGAGGCCTGTGTCTCAGCAGTGGGAACATTATAGGCTGATTATGTATAAAATAAAACTTCTTGATATTAATTGAACAATAAGCGCTACGTAAACGTGATTTTAATTCTTCTTAGATTAAAACACACGACATTAGTATTCAACATAAAGTCAGTCAAATTATTTCTTTCAAATAAGCACATAAGAGGCACTTTTGAACGTCAAAATGTACAAAAAAAAATAATTGAATTCTAGTTGCCCCTTCCAAAAGGTAGTTTTGTATTGAGAAGAATGGGCAAGAAACTCCACCGTTACTCATATAACAAAGAAATAAAAACCGGCCAAGTGCGAGTCGGACTCGCGCACGAAGGGTTCCGTACCATTATCTATAAAAATGGCAAAAAAAATCACGTTTGTTGTATGGGAGCTCCACTTAAATATTTCTTTTATTTTAATTTAATTATTTATTTATTTTTAAAGTGAATATATAACTAAATATTCTGTGAATATTTCAAGCGTCTACCTGTTGCCGTTATCAATATAGAGCGAAAACAAGCAAAAAAAATCACGATTGTCGTATGGGAGCCCCCTTAAATATTTATTTTATTCTGTTTTTAGTATCTGTTGTTATAGCGGCAACAGAAATACATCATCTGTGAAAATTTAAACTGTCTAACTATCACGGTTTATGAGATACAGCCTGGTGACAGACGGACAGACAGACAGACGGTGGAGCCTTAGTAATAGGGTTCCCGTTTTACCCTTTGGGTACGGAACCCTAAAAATGAAGTAATGACAGATAATTTATTAATGAGATAGACACATGGTGCTCACATATTTACAAACATCATATAGGTATGTTTCCTAAAAAAAAAAAAATACTCGTAAGTCTGTGTGTGAGTGAAGGTAATCACAGAATGTAAAATCAATGTCATACAAATAATAAATTGTACAACATCAAACTAGTTGCTACAGTTTGATGTTGTCTCATCATCATCTGCCAAGCCTTATCCCAACTATGTTGGGGTCGGCTTCCAGTCTAACCGGATGCAGCTGAATACCGGTATTTTACATGGAGCGACTGACCTCCACAACCCAGGGGGTCTACTCCGAAGCGCTAAACCGAAGTATCGGCCGAATGTTCGGCCGTTTTATAATTTCCACAGTTTCCTTTTTTAACTTTGAGTCCTTACCCGACTTCAAGTCACAGTTTTAACTTTGGCTTATTTCTTCAACTGTCTTTTTTTTGTTTTTTTCGCCGTAGTCAGCGATAGTTAGCCGTAGTAAATAAACGACCCAACATTCGGCCGATACTTCGGATTTATGTTCGGAGTAGACCCCCAGTTATTGAGTAATACGATACTCCTTGGTAAGACTGGTTGTCAGACTTTCGGGCGTCTGACGACCCGTAATGACTGTCAAAGATCCACGCTTTAGTATTACTGAGTGTTTTATTAAAACTCAGCTTACATAGTTGTGGAGACACGAGGCAAGTTTATTTATAGCCAAATAGGTCAAAAAGTGTAATTAAATGTCACTCAACGGTTTGCGGTAACAGAAGAAAGTGCTGTGGGAACAACGAATAATTCGCAGCCATGTTGGAATCTGCGTAGGCGGTGGCGGGACCACCTAAATACTTACAAACTAAATTGTTTCAACATAATACTAGATTTTTAAAGTATTATACAACGCTGCGGTGATTATTTCCAAGAGATGTAAAAATAACCTACCACAATCTTTCAGCAAAAAGTACGAAAATTAAAAGTTTTTTGCTAGGTTTTTGTTTTCGAATGATGTGTAATTCTTCCGTGTGGTAAAGAAGAACACCATCCCATTTCTTCCCGTAGGTGTAGTAAAAGGCAGCAGCGCTCTCTATGCATTTTAACACCATACTGCGATCGCCAACCCGCCTGCCAGCGTGGCGATTATGGCAACCCCCCCCCCCCACCCCTCTATTGAGGGAGGCCTATGTTCAGCAGTGGACATCTTTCAGCTGAAATGATGATGATAATGCGTAATTTATTTTAATAAAGGACTTCTAGTCATAATAGAAACACATACAGGTGCTTTATATGTTCGGCTGTATGTTTGTTTTTTTTTTTTTTTTAGGTATGTTCACCGATTACTCCGTCAATTGTAGACAGATTTTGAAAATTCTTTTTTTTTTAGAAGGATATGCTCCCGAGGTGGTCTTATTGCTACCAAATCAGAATCTGATGAGGGGATCCCATGGAAATCGAGGGAAATTCTCAAATTTTATAGGCATACCTATAGCGATTTGAGTATTTTTTATAGTAACTCGTGCATTTGCACTCGAAAAGTACCATTTGGTGAAGTGGAACTGATGATGAAGGCCACAGATAGCCACCGGAACTACTTAATAATAAGTATTTCACCGTTGCGATTCGATTAGGCACTTTAATATAGTTGCTAAGCAATTTATGCTCGTCAAAATGCATATGGTGAAGTCACGATCAGTTCTCCTGGTTCTTACCAGGATAACTCCTCAACAATTAACGGCCCTGCATCGGGAAAAGCAATATTTTGTAAAAGTTGATGAGCATTTGACATTAGGCTACTGTAAATTGGATAAATTACAAACTGGCCCACTAAAAAGTGTTTTTTTTTTTGTAAAAAGTTTTTATATCAAATTTTATTGTTAACTAGCTTTTGCCCGCGACTTCATTCGCGTGGAAGTCATATGACACCACAATATATTAAAATAACAAACAGCCACATTTTTAACCGACTTCCAAAAAGGAGGAGGTTATAATATATGTTCGGCTGTATGTTTGTTTTTTTTTTTTATGTATGTTCACCGATTACTCCGTCAATTGTGGATTGATTTGAAAATTCTTTTTTTTTGGAAGGGTATGCTCCAGAAGTGGTCCCATTGCCACCAAATCAGAATCTGATGAGAGGATCCCATGGAAATCGAGGGAAATCCTCAAATTTTATAGGCATACCTATAGCGATTTGAGTATTTTTTATAGTAACTCGTGCATTTGTCACCATCAGTTCTCCTGGTTCTTACCAGGATAACTCCTCAACAATTAACGGCCCTGCATCGGGAAAAGCAATACTTTGTAAAAGTTGATGAGCATTTGACATTAGGCTACTGTAAATTAGATAAATTACAAATTGACCCACTAAAAAGTGAAAAATAAAAAACTTTTTACAAAAAAAAAACAACCGACTTCCAAAAAAAACACTACAAAGTGAAAAATAACTTTAACTTCGGAAGTCGGTGGCAAAAAACGGTTGTGTTTTTTATCAGAAAATACTGCCTCGTTGGTCTAGCGGTCGCATGCGCTACTATTGAGCATGAGGCCCTGGTCTAGATTCCCGGGTCAGGGAAAGTGTTATTGAGTCTTCCATCTCGAATTTTTCAATAAGTCCGAAGTCTGGATTTGTGCCTGGTTAAGGGCCCTTTTTCCGAAATTTACGTTTCTAGATCGACTTGTTTTCAGAGAAATCACCATATTTAAATTCGTAAAAAAATATATAGTACAGATACATGTTTGATCTAGTGACTTTTTTGGTTAAAAACACGATATTTAACATTTTGCTTGATAAAAGAAATCAGAAGTAAAGCCGATTTTGAAAGTATTTTAAGTTGTATGAGACTTGGGCGAAAGCAATTTTTATGAAAATTTAACATTTCATTTACTAATCGGGTTTAACAGGGATATTATTGGATAGATTTATAATATGGCAGTTATTTTTTTTATATTAAATAAATACGTCAAAAACGGCTCGCGCGCACCGCGCCAGTGCTATAGTGCTATCGCGACTGCTCATGTGCAACGTGGGCGCAAGCCGTCTCATGCCTAAACTTTCGGAAAAGGGGGCCCTTAATGGCAAAAGGCTTTTTTATTGTTAACAATACATGCATGGCCAAATTTAAGGCGTGGTTATTTGGGCCTGTCGGCATTTGGAACGCTAGAATCAGCCTCCCTAAAATGCAGTGCAAGGTATTAATTTACGTTGCGCCGCAAAAAAAAATCACAACCTGTATCTATGACAGTTTTTAGGGCCTTTAATCAAAAATTTGGCTATTTAAAATTGAATCTAAAACAGACAAATTGATAACTGCACTACGAAATTTCGTAGCGATCGTAGCAATGTGCTACGAGACATCTACGACGCGTAGCAGGTGGCTACGAGATATCTACGAAGCGTGTTTCTCGATCTTTTTCCTACAGCTAACTGCTTTTGCGACTTTCTGGTTTTAGTACAATCTCTTTCTTAACAAGAACGAACTTTTACGTCGATTTTCATGAATCTATTGATATTTTCGTGTCTTCAAATTGTTTTTATAAGCACTTCATATGGTCATAAACTTTAGTACTGAAGCAACGAGAATAAAATTAACTACCTACCTATCAAAGGAGTTCATTTAATTCTCACGTCGCGGCGTCGTTTCAAGATTTTAATACTTGGTTTTATGTGTCTATTCGACCTATGTGTCACATTTGGTACACTCGCTTGACTGTTAATGAATCTTTACTGTTCATAAAAGTGTTAGTTATTATATTAGCGTAAAAGTATAAATAGACTCAGATTGTTTACTTGTTTACATGTATTATCACTTTTCAACATTTATTATGGTGACGTCAGAGCTCTTCAAAGTAAATTGAAAACGCTTATATAGGTGTTCTTACATACCTACACCGTCCACTGATGCAAGGCATCACAATTGAAACGTTTCTAGTTTGAGTATCTCCTATATCAACGTGCTTACATACAATTAGGTATATACACTAGTCCTCTTGCAAGCCAAAAAATAAAAAAACGTAGGTACAGTTAAAACTATCAGTCTTTTGGTACGATCAGTCCCAGTTAGTTTAGCTCACCTTGCCTCATTAGTTAAGTTAAGGGACAACAAAACATACAATGGGCGATGAGGCCGCCAATTGTATAGTTTTAAGTGTTGTATTTATTTTTTGTTATGTATTTTTCTGGTGTATCTATACTAATATTATGGAGAGATAAATACGGAGTTAAAATTTGTATGTATGTGGTAATGGTAAAATATATTTTTTTCGGAAGTCTTACAGACCAATAAAATTATAATAACAATAATATATAACTAAGTTGCTAATTACAAGCACCTACAGATAAAATCTCCGGAAGAAATGATCCAATTCTACAAACAATTCGCTGGTAGCAAGCTACATTATTCCTAAGTGCTATAAGCTGTAAATATTATTATTGATATCATGCATATTAGCCGAGCTATTACAGTTTTTGTCTAGCAAGTCGGAAAGAAATACCTATTAAAACAGAATTATTTGCATGCGCTGCCTAAACAGTTGGCGCAGGATAGCCTTTACTAGAAGTGATCATGGTATTAGTGGTTTAGCAGCTTAAATATCATCAGGATTGTGCCGGAATATAGCAGTTCGTCGTGGACGTGGTACGACAGCGGCTTCCCTGACATCATCTTCTATCATCAGAAGACAGCCGCCAAGTAACCATCGATGCGAAGCTCTGCTAGAGTGACTGTCAGCAACCAGTGTCACTCTTATCCGAGCTTTTCGGTGATTCCAGTAACTTCGTAACAAAAATAGACGGTTTCACTTGCTCCGCCGTCATATATAATTGAAAACAATGTATGCCAACTTGGTCTACCTTAAATAATTCTACGTTTACGCGCGGACGTAGTCGCGGGCAAAAGCTAGTAAAGAATATAATAAATAAATTATAATTTTTAGGAATACCAGTACCGCAGCCCGGCCCTCCAGTCGTTCCCGTTCGGTAACAGCCCCGACATAATCCGAACGATTGCCAACAAGAACTGGGAGCTTAGCAACAACCTGTCTCCGGTGCCGGCACTGCCAGTCAGCAGTGAGCTGAGGCCTGAGGCCATCAAGAGGACTTTCGACCCTATGTTGCAGCAGTCTATGCGTGAGTAGCCAATTTTTTTAACACTTTATTAATCATGATTCTGGAAGGCTCCACCAAAAATTAACTACCTGTAACTCAATATGAGATTTGGCAACAGATCAATCAATAGGCGTAAACACGGCGATAATAACGATACTTAAATGTAAAAATTTGGGAACACACGCCAACATAATAATGGTAATTTCATAATTTCATGCCTAGTGTGGGGTTCAGAGAATTTGTAAATATCTAGCACTTATGGCTCCTACATGTAACCTATTACTTTTTTTTTAAATGATGTACCGTGTTTTTTTTTGAACTGAATAAGGTTTTTTTTTATATGGTTAAGATCAAATTATACATTAAAATAGAATTACCTAGATAGGTGCGCAACAATATGAAATCGTTATTTTATTAAGCAAATATGTAATGTCAGGAATACCTACACTTGGCCATTTCGTAGACATTATTATTTTCATTAGGTACCTACTCAGCGTCGAGATTAGTTTGAGTACTTACTTTATAGACATGTTCTGTATATTATAAGTTTTATTCACCCCAACATTATTTTAATTTACCAGCAACGGTAAATTCATGTCAATCATGACTGCTTGTCTTGACTTTTATGAACATTTCCATAAGGTTTCAATTACTAAGTATTATTAGCGCACGCTAGTGATATACATGTTGTTCAATAAACATTGTATTTACTGCGATGATTTTCAGGAGCTCAAGAATACGAACGCGATGCCCAGGGCTTTCCTGACGAGGAATATGAGGAAATAATGGAGAAATTGCAAAAACCGACCAACATCCCCTACAATGAATACACGCTTGAGGAGATTATCTATCAGCTGGCTAAGGTAGTTATCACGTCATGACATTAGACGAGCAATATCATTATTTATTGACCAGACTGAAGCCGTTAAGAATCCTGAACTGACTAGCTGAGTTCTGAATCTAACTGGTGGCGGTAAACCCAAAGATCAAAAGTGTTCACCTTAGATGGGTTTTATAGAAATAGGTAAACCGTAATAAAAGAAAACTTGGATAAAAAATATTCAAGTTAAGCTACTTTTTAGGGTGCCGTAGTCAACAAGGAACCCTAATAGTTTCGCCATGTCTGTCTGTCTGTCCCCGGCTTAGCTCAGAGACTCTTAGTACTAGAAAGCTGCAATTTGGCATGGGTATACATACTACTCACTCCGAAAAAGTGATAAAATTGTTTTTTTTCCACACATACCAGTCGGGATGATATTTTTTTTCTCGTCTATCCCATGTGGGATATCTTTGGATAGGCCGTTCAAAAATATTGAGGGTCTGTGCAGACTATTTTTCGATTCAGGAATCCGTTTGCGTAATATTAATCTTTAAAGTGCAAATTTTTGTTAAGAGTCAAGTGTCCCTCCACCCTGCCAGCTAAATGGTTGTTTTTGGATACGTAAAAAAAAATCATGGCAATAGTCTATGTAACGAAATTAAAAGGAAAACTGTCACAACTAAGCAGGTTTTACAAATTACGAGTAACAGTCGACCTACTTAGATTTGCAGTTGGAGAATTGACCGTGACGTATATCGATGTATGGGAGAACATGTTTTTCAACTTCAATGTTAAGTTTTTTTTAGGATAAATTCATCCCAACTACGGAACCCTTCATTGTGCGTGGTTCTACACGCACTTGGCCGGTTTTTTTTATATTATATCCCTGTTGCCACACAATCAGCTCTGATCGCGCTGGTTTCCCAGTCGTAAAATATAGCTGTTTTCCAGTCAAATTCATTTCCTAAAAAAAGTGGTCCTCTTATCGAATCGCCTTTTTATGCTCCTACTCAAAAACTCAACTTATTATCATGTTTTCCAGATGATGTTCTCTCAGTCTTTATCACGAGACCCTGCCTCAGCGCGGTCGGCTACGCGACGATTCATGGCATTCTTGGAGCTGCAAGCAGAGAGGGGACAACTGTCGCGAACCATTGAGAAGAAAGTGCTTGGTAAGTTTGTAATAATCAATTGTTCTTTCGATTGCCAAGCATGCTGATTCTATTGTGAGCATTTGAGAACTCCATTGCCAATAGTGGTTGGTGTGGTGATGATCAACAGACACAGACGCACGGCACATTACCTAAAGCGGATTTAATGACTGAGCTGTTAAGATCAAGCTTTTTCACTTTTCATCTTTAGGTAATAGGATTGAATATGAAAATTATAAGTCCGTGTGGTGCCGGACGTAAATAATAGCACCATGCTATTTCTTCCCGTGGGTGTCGTAAAAGGCGACTAAGGTACTAGAGAACGCAGTAAGCTGCGATCGCCAACCTGCCTGCCAAGCTAGGCGATTATGGCAACCCATTTGGGGGAGGCCTATGTTCAGCAGTGGACGTCTTTCGCCTGAAATGATGATGATGATGAAAACTAGTGGCAATGGGTCGGCCATATTAGCCGTAGAACCGATGACCGTTGGGGTGGACGTTCTTGAGTGGAGACCGCGAATCGGCAAACGTAAGGTTGCCCTCAGGCTAGGTGGAGCGACGATCTTCGCAGCATGGCTGGTAGCAGCTGGAAGAGAGTTTCCGAAAACTGAGGTGACTGACGTGCAATTGGAGAGGCCTATGTCCACCAGTGGACTGTTGCAGGCTGATGATGATAAACATTTGTAACTCCTAAGGGCGCAATTATTCTGGACACAGCATCATCTATTCATTTTTTTCCAGATTTGATGATTGCGGCTCTAACAGACACAATAAGCGATCACCCAGAACTGCTGTCAACACGCGACACAATGGCCGCCAACCCAGCTAATAGGCAAACATTTTATCCATTTACTTTAGAATAATGCCGTAGTGGAAACACAATAGCACACACAAGAAAAAAAGCAAAAATCCACGACGAAGTAAGTCTCTAATAGAATTAATTTAAGTTACAACAATAACCGGATTTTAGTCGGTTATATTGTGACCAGAAATAGGCATAAAATAAATAACTGCAGAATATTCAGGGTGTCGAAAGACCCATCACATAGCCGGCAATTACGCATCAAACTAAGTAACATTGCACAAAAATAATTGCTGGGAAACGACTTTTATTTTTGGTGTGAAAATTCGCTGTTTTCGGTAGGGCTCAATGTAAAGCACGCAAAACGTGCTTATGGAAAGAAAAAAATAAAGAAAATACGTTTATTTGCGATAAACATAACGCAAAGAAATAAAAACACAAACACGAAAGGACAATTTGAGGGAAAATTTGCAACGCGGTACAGGGAGTTTTTTGTAAAAAAAAAGTCATTTATAACATTTAAACCTTTTTTTTTGTAAAAAAAAAAGTCAGGAAAAGTTGAAGTTGCTTCCCAGGTACGGTCCAGTAAACGTCCACAAAAAAAATATCACGATGACGGGAAAAACAAGTGACTCTCGGCTTTGTTAAGCGTCTTTTTACACCCATTAGAGTTACTCAAATAATAATCCTTTTTGGCAAGTTTATATGCACATAAACAGATTTGATATGGTCCCTAAGAACTAGTTTAAGCCACTTGGAGTTGCTTTTATTCTAATTCATAATACACTATCACGTAGCTTCATAAATATTTTAACGCTTTTGTTTTCATTTTAAGTTACTTTCCATAAAAACTTAAACGTAGGTAGCACATGATCTTGTAATTGAATATTCTTATTTGATTTCCACAGCCAAATGGGACATTTCTTCGAAGCCAGGCCAGCCAAACCAAATTTGTCCCGAGAAATTCTTTCAGTATACAAGAATGAGCTTCTAAAGGGACAACCTATGCACACGCTGGGTTTCCCAGAGAGAAAATAATCTAACATACATAATTTTGAATAATAACGAAGATATGGCACTTTTTAAATTAAGAAAAGCTTTGGAAAATATATTGCCTTTTATTCTTAACAAGCGGATGCATAGCCTACCTCGTAATTACTTTATCACTAGATATAGGCAAACAATTACTAGTAAATTGAAACTAACAAACTAACACATAGTGCGTTTATTATAACTTGACGCGTGACAGGTTGGTAGCACTGAATTTTGCAGTCTTAATTTTAATACTAATACATTTCAACATGGCGAATTTTAATAGATACTAATACAGTTCAAAATGGCGAATGACGGACAGAACTACCAATCACATGACTGCAAAATTCAGTACTACCAATCGCGTCGCGCTTCAAGTTATAATGAACGCACTCTATGGTTGAAATCATCTAGGTAGATGTCACATAGACAAATAGACCATGTCGTTTTGATGTGTTCAGGGGGCCTACTCCGAAGCGATAATTCGAAGTATCGGCCGAATGTTCAGCCGTTTCTTGAATTCCAATGTCTCCTTATTTGACTTTGAATCCTTACCCGACTTCATGTCACGTTTTTGACTTTGACTTATCTCTGACCGTTGTTTTTTTTTCTTGAGTCAAAAACGGCCGAACATTCGGATTTATTTTCAGAGTAGACCCCCTGGTGACATTTTAATCTTAGGAAGGTAAAGCCACTGCGAGGTCGACTGTACCTGGCTATCTTTAGCAATTTTTATATTGATGCTCAAATTTTTCAGAACAGGCTTTGTTCCAATGAAAATGTATGATTATAGGTGGTAAAACGAACATCTGTAAATTACCTTATTAGTATGAGATTTAGGTAGGAATATAATAAAACGTAAAGCACGTCATGTAGTGGTGAATGGTATAATTCAATATACAGAACTTATAATTCACAAGTTATCGAGAACCACAAAGTCCAAACTCTTCAAAAAAACATTTTGTATTGATAGATTTTGTATACGGTGCCGTATCTTCGTAATTACTTTTAATCACATAGTATCTAATTATTTATTATTGCATATATCTAGAGGTGTTTCTTAGATATTTTTCGCATTTATTATCCCATATTCTATTCAATCTCCTTGTATACTCATATCTCAACTTAAATGTATAAAATCCTGAAGTAAATTAAATGAAACACTTGATCTCTTGTACTTTTAAAGGAGCCAACATTGTTTTAACTTAGTAATACATCCTATAAACCATGTTAAGGTAGGTAAGTAATGTGAAATAATATATTTTATGAAAATTCAATCCCAACCTTGAAAAAAAATCTCTATTTTAGGTTGACTAAAAGTTGACCAAAAATTATTAGGTAAGATGTAAGACCATTTAATGTCAAAATAATGTAAGGAGAGAGAGGCCTATCGGCAGTGAATGTAACTAACCGATGATGATCTCTTCCCTTTCCTTTGATGTCAAAGTCTAAAAGACTATTTATTTTACGTAGAGTCGAGTCTAAAATCCTTTATTGTATACCCCAAGAGACTTATTACAGTATCATAAATATATTACATCAATTAAATTATAAAAAGTACCTACATTATAAAGGCAAAAATATTTGTTAGCTTTGCATGTAAGTCTCTCGTTTAGCTTGGTTTATTGTAGATGAATATAAGTGCTAATTGTAAGATAATATTGAAAAATATTTAATAGTTAGACTAATATTTCTTCATATTTTTCTACAAAATATTCTGAATCTTTTCATCTCCACGTTGCGCAGGTTACCCTAGAATGGTAACATTAGAGTTACGTGCAAGACAAAATCCTTATAAAGAAGCAACCCCTATGAACACTGTTGTACTGATTAGTTAAAACTAACTTCGACTTTCCATTCCGATGCTGTCATTTTTATTTTAAATGTTGACGATGATGAACGTCCGTGGTGGTGGAAAGGTTTTACGAGTACTACAATGTGCAATTTTGTGTTTCCTTAGAGAGAAAAATGAGCTTACATGCATAACAAAGATCTACAGAAAATGCATATCAATATTAAGAAACATATCTTGAAATCAATCATTGAATCGTAACTTTAGACATACTTAATATACATAAATAAAAATTTCACATTATTTTTGGGTTACGGGAACAATACCGAAAACATTAAAGTATTTATCCACTACTTTATAATCTTATTGATTGAATTTGCACGATATAGTTTATTAATTTAAAAAAAGATGCCAAATTAATTAGGCACCTATTGAAATATCTTAAAATATCCACATTTTAATGGTTTTCTTTCAGAAATCTCAATTTTGTGAATAACTTTGCATTTCATAAAAAGTCCATTCAAAAGACGTTAGAGAAACCATTAATAGGTGCTGCATGAAGCTAGAAAGACTTGGTAACAAAATTTAACCTAATCAGCACGTGTGGTTCGCAAAGGCAAGTCTGCTAGGGTGTTGGCAAGTCTGCTAGGCTCACAAGTGTTCCATCTATGTCGTAGTAATTTTGTAAATAGATACCTAATAACAGAGAAAACATAAGATTGCACATTGCAAATCTTTAAATTTTCAGCTGCATACCAAATCTAATAATGTATATGTAAATGTATGTATAGAATAGAACTGTGACTTTCTATTTAAAAATCACAAAAACATGTTCTACAACTTTACTGTAAGACTTACATTATATTCAGCATTGTCGGTATATTAGTGGTTAGCAAAATTTATTATATTTATATTATTCTTTGAAATATATTGTGGATTTAATAAAAAATGTTTTAATGTCATCGGACTTTAATTTTAGAAATAACTAGCTGCAGCCCGAGGGACCCGCGTGGCTTTTTCTAAAATAAAAATAAGTAGGCTAAGTTACTGCTTATAACAGCAGTTATTTAGTAAGTTCCGTCAAAATCGGTCCAATCGTTTCGGAGATTAGTCGGAACAAACAGACAGAGACAGACAGACAAAACCTTTTTAAATTGATTTTTCGTTATAGATAGGTAAGTACCGTATATGGGCATAACATAAAGCTTTGCAAAAGTCATGACTGTAAACGTTACACATTTTGTAACACACTGTTACATTCATGACAAAAAATGACTAAAACAAGCTTAGCTTATATAGATATAGCTTAAATTTTGTTGAATTATCTAAAACAACACAAGCATACCATTCGGTACAATAAACAACAAATCTCATTTATCAAATAACGTTGATGTTATAAGATAAATAAAATGGGGATAAGCAAGACAACGAATGTACAATTTTTCGCGGTTTTACCCCATATAATACTTTCATAGGCATTTAGTAAAAAGCTGTTATTTTGACATTATAAACAGACAGTTCAGTTTTATTTATTTGTATACAGGGTCAAATTAAATTAGCTAGCGAAACTCCGCAGGTGTGATGGGATCTAAACACGAAAAACTAATGATGATTTTTTTGGTGGTCACATGGGCGTACCCAAGGGGGGCCACTGCCCCTCCTGGAAATCTCGCAGAACATGTATGAACTCGCCTAATCAAAGTGTAAACGGGGCCTTATGCTCTAACTTTTAAATAAACCGCGCAGTAGACACTGGCAAAATACACGGTGCAACTGCCAAAAAACTGTTTGCCCTTCACACTACACTACATATACCTAATGTTTCATGTAGGTGTGTATGACAAAACAGCCGCGGACGATCCGACCTAAAAAATCTGCCTTGCCCCCCCCCCCCCCCCCCCCTAGGCCAGAAGCTGGGTACGCCCATGGGTGGTCAACGACCGCTAGTAGTTTTGTTACTAGAAGTATGAGTTGAAAAAATCTGTTTATTTTAATTTTATCAAACACCCTTCACGTCTGTTAAGTTTACAGAAATCTAGATTTTTTAACCGATATTTTAAGTGACTACGCTACCGGATTATACCCCAAAAACACTCATCGAATTAATTTATTTTTTGTTTTATCGTGTTAAGATATCGCTACCCATCACGTCTGCGTAGCTAGATAATAGGGAAAGATTTTTTTTTTTCATATACTAACTACTAGTATGTACTATTATAATGTGATGAAGCAATCTTTGAAGCCAATAAAAAATAATTTGCATCTTCGGAAATAAAAAGTAACCGGTTTCTAGCCCTGACACAAACAACAAAATAAACACTGAACGATTTCGAAGCTCGAAACGAGGCGCAAACTCGCAACATGTGCAGTAGACGCACAGTAAAAAATATTTGTCGGAGAGAACTCAAGAGACGTGCGCTCGAGTCAACGCCTAACGACCGACCGACCAGACTTTTAAGGATATATTTGCAAAATTAGAACAGACTATCCGGTAGAATTTACGTGAATTCTGTTTTATGAGGTATTTCTCCCCGACTTGCAAGACAAAATTTGTGATAGCTCTGCTAATATGCTTGATATAAATATAATTTATAGCATAAAGCACTAGGGAATAATGTAGCTATCTACCAGTGATTTTTTTTTTAGAATTGGATCATAAGTTCCGGAGATTACCCCCTACATACAAACAAACTTACAAATATTTTCCTCTTTATAATATTAGTATAGATAAAGAGGTATAGATTAATGTTTTGTGAACATTGGCTGAAATAGGACGATGATTGTTGAAGATGTCAGAAAAAATCATGCCGACTGGGACCTTAACGGTGCCCGCCCACGAGCGTTTTTCTCGGCGATTTTTGTCAAATTGTATACATTCTAACAAAAAAACGCCGAGAAAAACGCTCGTGGGCGGGCACCCTTACCGGCGTGAACCGCGTAAACCGTACGAGATACACAAAATGTAAGTATGTTCTACACCAGGGATTCCCAAAGTGGTCGATATATTTATCGGTTTCCTAGGGGTCGACATAAACGAAAACTGATTGTGGGGGTCGAGGTCTAAAAATCGACCCCTATTAAATTAACACAAGTTCTTATTTAAAACTTTCAAGATAGGTAGGTAGGTACTGTATTGTTTATGTTGTGTTACGTGTACTAAGAATAATTAATATTTTTGTAGGAAATAGCATTGTTGTAGTAATGTAGTCTCAAGTTCGTACAAGATGAAAAACTCGGCAAGTCAGTATGGACAAGTTTGTGCAAGATAACGAGTTCGAGCGTACATCTTTCAGGCGCGTTTTGACTTGCTCTCTATTTGACGCTTACGCGATTTAACACGAACGAATTCATGATCAAGTTGCAAGTCCAAACATGTTCCTGATATTTTACTATTTAACGAGCTTGTACTTAGGTTGAAATTTCATTTGCGTTTTGAAATTCGTTGGAGCTTGAACGATAATAACTCATATAAGTACTCATTTATTTCAAGAGATTACAAAGTTATTAAGTACATAGCTAAATTAAGTGAAGTTAAGTGACTGAAAAAGAATTTACAAAATGTTGAGCTTCCTACGCGAGTTAATAGCGTAACCATACAATATCTGCAGTTTATGAAAAATTAACAGGGTAAGTTAAGTACCAAACAGTTTTATCCGGCACAGCGCATCAGCATTGCCATACAGTGGGACAATGCAGCCAGCGTCTTGGGGATGCTGTCTGCATTGCCCCACTGTGTGATAGTGATCAGTTGAGCTATCTGTAGATTGTTTGCAACAGTTTGCAGTTGCCTCAGTTGTTTCAATTGTAAAAATTTACCAGTAAATTTAACAGTTTATTATTGTTTTTTATTTAGGTAGTTTCTTATTTTTGTATTTGCAGGTTTACTAAGAATATTATGATGGCGGACACGAAAAAAATGCAGATAATACAGTTTGGACTATTTGAAGTTCGGATTTATTGCATCTCCATCAAATCAACACTTACCGATGTGTCTCATATGTGAAAAAGTATTTAGTAACGATGCTATAAAGCCTTCAAAAATGGATGACCAAGAGATGATGGATGATGATCAAGAGTACATGCTGACAAAAAAAGTAAGCCCATTTTCTCAAGTACTTAAAGATAAACTAGACAAAAGGCCATCCATAAGATCGATGTTTGCGTCATCATCTATTAAAGACGATGATGGTTTACGAGCGTCCTATAATATATCTTTACTAATAGCGAAGTCGGGGAAACTTCACACAATTGGAGAGCAGCTTATCTTACCAGCCATTGCGGAGGTCCTTAACAATGTATTGCACAAACCCGCACATGATATTTTAAAGAGAATACCTTTGAGCAATAACACCGTTCAGAGACGTATAGACGAGATGGGACACGATGTGGAAAACATTTTATGCAAGTTCTTACAGACCAACAGATTCTCTCTCCAGTTGGACGAGTCTACATTACCCGGCAATGAAGCTCTGTTGTTAGGATATGTTCGATATATTAAAGATAAAATATGTGCCAAGAACTGCTTTTTGCTACATATTTAGAGACTGATACCAGAGGAGAATCGATTTTTCAGGCCGTGGAGCATTTTTTTACTGACAAAGTTATTCCATGGAAGAAAATTGTTTCTGTTGCGACTGATGGTGCACCGTCTATGGTTGGTCGTCATCGTGGTTTTATAGCTCACTTAAAGCGACAACTGCCTGATATACTGGTCATTCACTGCGAGATTCACAGGCAGCATTTAGTAGCAAAAAAGCTGAGTCCTAGATTGCATAAGTCTTTACAATATGTAATAAATGCTATCAACAAGATTCGAAGCAATTCTTTGAACTCTCGGTTATTTGCTCAGCTATGTGAGGAAAACGACGAAGTCTTTTCTCGATTACTTCTGCACACTGAAGTTCGCTGGCTATCAAGAGGCTCTTGCTTAGAAAGATTTTCAGCCATTTTTGAATCTGTGTTGGAGTTTTTACAAGAAAAATTTGAAAGAAAATCTGAACAATTGTAAAACAGATATGTATTACTTGACTGATATCTTTGGGATGTTCAACAAAGTTAATTTGCAGCTGCAGGGTGACGATCTTAACTTGATTAAAATAAAATCAATAATATCGGCCTTCGTGGGTAAACTAATCCTTTATAAACAAAATTTAGGCAGAAAGAAAAGAATATTCGCAGTTTCCGCATTTGTCAAAATTACCAGAAATGCTTCAATAAGATGACATTTTATTATATGTCACTCACTTGGACGCATTACACAAGGATTTTACGGAGAGGTTTGAGGATCTTTTAAATTTACAAATTCCTCAATGGATAATAAATCCGTACAATACCACAGCCATAGAAGAAGCCAATGTGATAATGCAAGAAGAGTTGATTACCATCAGCACAGACGAAGAGCTTAAGCAGAAGTTCAACCAAGGCTATCAGAAGTTCTGGTTGCAACGCAACATTGAAACACAGTATCCTACATTGTGGAACATTGCTGAAAAATACCTTATCGCTTTTCCATCATCATATCTAGTTGAAAAAAGCTTCAGTGTGGTAACAAACATTTTGACGAAACAAAGAAACCGTTTGGAAATCAAAGAACGTGGAGACTTAAGGTTGCAACTCACCAATATTGAACCGGATGTAGCTAGATTGGTAGATAGTCACCAGGTTCATCCATCACACTGAATGTTTTATTTTCTCTTTGCGAATTAATACTACTTACTACTTTTTACTTTTTTAAATATAATTTCCTACCTACTTAAGATTCTTTAAGTACTTAATTTGTAATAATCATTATAAATTAAACTTGATATTTACTGAATTGTATGTCTTTTTATTTTGTTAAATTTTGATGAGAAAATGAAGTCAACTTTACTCACTTAACCAAGTGCAAAGTTTTTAGTGCTAACTTAAAGCATTGCTAATTCTCACTCTGTCTTCTTCTATTGACCTAAGTCAGAATGAAAAATAACACTCTGTAACAGCTGTTTTAAGTTAGCGGACCATTATGAATAAGGGGGTTGATCTTAAAAGTAGGTAATTTGGCCATGGGGGTCTGAGGTAACAGTTCATTTTGAAAAAGGGGTCACTTGTCCAAAATAGTTTGGGGATCCCTGTTCTACACTCTATACGAGTAGGATAGTACAGATGCACATCAAGCTAGTTATGGAACCACAGCCCTTACAGATTTTGCGTGTATAAGCACTTTTGCCCAACACGACCTGTGTGGTCGCTGAGGTTGCATATTTGATAAGAATAAGATTGTTTAGTCTAAGTATTAGTTCATTAGCCAGTTCGTAAATTACATCCAAATATGTAAGACGTCTCATTATAGAGTTAAATCATTAATTCATTATTTTTATTTTTAAAAAGTCCTTTAAGGCGCTCCCAATCCTGACTGGCGCAGCCGGTAGGATCACTGAGGAAGCTGTCACACGTTAAGTGATTTTTCGTGATTAGACTTTTCCCGATTTTCACAACGGTACGCGTGGTGTACGGCAAGGTGATCCAACGAACCAAATAAATATCGTCGGTGACGAGGAGTGCTGAGAGCTGATGATGGGCGTGGCAGGCTGGTGAGTACGACCTTTCACCTCCTTGATATCCGTGTCCATATCCTTTCGGTAAACTTGGAATTGGAAGTTTTCCATTTTGACTGTTTTATGGTTTTCTTAAATAATTAAGTATTTATTGTAAGTGTAATTTAAGAACACTACTTAACATACAACTGTTTTTAAACACTAAATAGGTCTAAGTATTCATATTGAGTTCAGAAACACTTAATAACTTTACTAGTAGTAATTATTGTAATAAGTAATATCGGTAGAGTTCATAGAGTTAATTGTTACATAAGAAATAATTTAAATAAGTACCAAAATGTCAGAAATAAAACTTATCCCAAATGAATTGTACAAAATTCTACCCAGTTTTGATGGTAATAAACGTCATTTGAATTTATTCTTGCGCAAATGTGACTATATTATTGATAAGTTTAAGTCATCAGAATTACAACAGGAATACTTAATGCATGTTGTGACTAGCCGCTTAACGGGTGACGCAGCCGCGCTTATCAGCGAGCGCGCAGACATTCATTCGTGGGCGGAATTCAAGGAATTGCTAGAGTTACATTTTGGCGATCCGCGAAGCGAAGAGTGTTTGGCAATCGAATTAGAAACCTTAAAGATTAAAAATAATGAGAGTCACAGTGATTTTTGTGCACGTATTCAAACAGTAAAATCAGTGTTGTTGTCAAAGGTTAACCAAATTGGTGATCAGAATTTGCGAGTAAGTAAGACTACTATTTATAACAACTCAGCCCTGCAGGTATTTTTATATAACTTACCAGAAAACATGGTACGCATTGTGCGTCTGAAAAATCCACGCACATTGGAAGAGGCCTTATCTATAGTTTTAGAAGAAGTTAATTTCTATGATCAGTATCAGATGCGCAGCAAAATGTTAAATCAAAACCATAATATTAAACCGCACGCTAGCGGCACCGTTGCGCCACAACCAACATTTAAATTTGGTTTATTCCCGCAGCCACCAGGTTTCAGGCCGATGCCAATGATGCAACAAAATCAATCATTTAAAAATAATGCTGATAACACACCTAAATTTAATTTCGGAATTCCACCTAATAGGCCAATTATCATGCCAGGGCACAATCAAGGCCAACTGGGTATGAGTAAACAAAATTTGGTGCCACCGCAATTTGGTTACCGACCTAATTTTGGTTATAGACCCTTTGGTTATCAACAAATGATTCCACGTCAGTTTGGTAGTAATAATCGTGCTCCGATTCCACAACAAAACACACAAAACAAACCTCAACCAGATATCACCGATGCTACTATGAGAACTGCTCCGCAAAGAGCAGCTCAGCAGGGTTTCCCTATAAATGAATTAGAACTCTATCCTTCTTATGATGACTATTTTACTTACCCTGCGGAATACGAATATTGTTACGATGTATCTGAATATGTCCCAAGTGATGGAAATTATTTTCCAATAGACTCTGTACCTGAAACCCCTATACAAGACTTAGAAAAAAACGAACAGATTAAAAATAAAGATAATACTACTGAACCAGAACAAGTAAAAAATTTTTACATGCGAGCCTCCATAGACCAGCACCTGAAAGAATAATATTAAATTATAATACGGTAAAATTAAAATTGCCACATATTTACATACCGGAAATAGACGGAAAATTCATGATCGACACTGGTAGTACTCGTTCATTTATACATCCTAGAATAGCGACTACCTTTTTTCCTAACTACATATCATACGAACCATTTGAAGTAGTAAGTACGCACGCTTCAAGTAAACATAATCAGGTATTGCAAATTCCCTTGTTTTCTGTATTTCAAAGTAAAGATCATCATAAGTTCTATGTATACAACGTAGACTCCTTATACGACGGGCTGATAGGAAACGATCTTTTAAAACAGTTAGAAGCTGTTATAGATTTAAAGAAACATGTTCTACTTACAAAGACAGCTAAAATACCTATATGCCTAGATACGGATATTAATATTATACATGTTGTATTACTTCCACCGAGATCAGAAATTAGAGCAAAATTACCAACCAATTTATTAAATGGCGTAGGAATATTAGATTATACGGAATTTGGTGTAGGAGTACGAATGCCTACTGCTCTTGTGAAATGTGTAAACGGTTTTGCAACTACCATCATACAAAACACTCTTGATAAACAGATAGAATTATGTGTCATTAAGCCATTCATAGTATCTAAATACGAGGAAAATGAATGCCATATAAATTCCATAGATGACCAAAATATAGAGACTGACCAATTGTTACGTGAAAATCTAACTAAATTAAGACTAGACCACATGAACGATGAAGAACAAGCATCTATACGACAATTATGTGAAGAATATAAAGACATATTCTATTGTGAACAAATACCTTTAAGCTTCACTAATCAGGTAAAACACTGTATTAGGACAAAGAATGAAGACCCGATTTATACTAAACCATATAGACAAGCCCCTGCCCAAGCAGCAGAAATTAATAAACAAGTTGAAAAACTTTTGAAAGATAACGTGATCCAAGAATCCTTTTCCCCCTGGAGCTCACCAGTCCATCTCGTTCCCAAAAAGCTAGATGCTTCTGGTGAAATTAAATACAGAATGGTAATCGACTATAGAAGACTTAACGACATTACAGTTGACGACAAATACCCCCTTCCTAACATTACTGACCTTTTTGACAAATTGGGCAAAAGCGTTTACTTTACAACGCTCGATTTAGCCAGTGGCTACCACCAAATTGAATTAAATAACGACGATATACCAAAAACTGCATTTAGCACCCAAAACGGACATTATGAGTTCTTAAGGATGCCGTTTGGACTTAAAACGGCTCCGGCAACTTTTCAACGAGCCATGGACAACATTATGAGAGGTCTCCAAGGAATACATTGCCTCATTTATTTAGATGACGGCATTGTCTATTCTTCTAGCCTTCAGGACCACCTACAGAAACTTAGAGCCGTCTTTGACAGACTACGACAGACTAACTTAAAAATACAACTAGATAAATCCGAATTTTTACGAAAAGAAGTCTTATACCTAGGCCATACGATAACAAGAGACGGACTAAAACCAAACAATGATAAAATCAAAGCTATTATTGATTATCCTCTCCCTAGAACGACAACAGAAATACAAAGTTTTCTTGGGCTGGTCGGATACTATAGAAAATTCATAAAAGATTTCGCTAAAATCACCCAGCCCCTAACGTCTTGTCTAAAGAAACGAAACAAAATTATCATAGACCAAAACTACATAGATGCCTTCGAAAAATGCAAAGAAGTACTGACTAATACACCTTTACTACAATACCCTGACTCGACTAAACCCTACATTTTGACCACTGACGCCTCTAATGTGGCAGTCGGTGCTGTCCTCTCGCAAGGACCTATTGGAGCAGACAAACCAGTCGCATATGCTAGTCGAACCCTTAGCGACACTGAAACACGTTATAGCACAATTGAACGAGAGCTCTTAGCTATTATTTGGGCCGTGAAACATTTTAGACCATATTTGTACGGACATAAATTCCAAATTTTTACAGATCACAGACCTCTTGCTTGGCTTTATTCCCTGAAAGAACCCAATAGTAAATTGACACGTTGGCGCCTCCGCCTCCAAGAATATGACTTCACAATTATTTATAAAAATGGCAAACAAAATAGTAATGCGGATGCATTGTCACGCATAAAACTTAATGCTATAGATTCCGAAGATGACACGTCAATGGATGTTAACGTAGACGAAACTGAAATACAAAAAGTAATAAAACAATTAAAAGAACTTGAAAAATTTACAACGAAAGCTAAAATAGAAAATGACACAGAAATAGTAACTATTTCAGATTCTGACTCTGACGTGACTACACCTGCGGACCTATTTCAAGATAACTTCCCTATTCGTTCAGTAACCGGTAGCAGCAGAACAAGTACAGTAGCTTCCAACATAGAACCAGACTCATTGGGGATTCCAATCTTAAGAGAGGCAATTGACACCAAACCAAACCAAATATTGGTGTTTACCTGGTTTCAAAATAAAATACAAGTTCAAAATTTATCTAGAAAAAATCAAAAAGTTTTAGAAGTATTTCTTCCATTAGATAATGAAGAATTAATAAAGCAATTCTTAAAAGAATATGTTACACCCAAGCGTAAATACTTTATTTACTTTGAGAACGACATACATAGACGGCTGTTTACTAAAATTATTATAGAAATCTTTAAGAAAGATTCAGTACAGTTCTTCGAGTGTACAGACAGAGTAATATATATAGAAGATGAAAAGGAACAAAAGTCTGTTATACTAAAACATCACGAAGGTAAAACGTGCCATAGGGGAATTAAAGAAACTATGGTTAGAATTCGCAGAAACTATTATTGGGAAAACATGCAAGATACGGTAGCGGCAATTATAAATATATGTGAGCCTTGCAAACTAATGAAGTACGATAGAAAGCCCATAAAACCAATGTTACAATTAACACAGACACAAGATGCCCCTTTTCAAGAAATATTCATTGACTTATTTAATATAGAAAGTAAATATTACCTAACGCTGGTAGACGCATTCAGCAAATTAGGACAGGCTATTGAAATTGCAAGTAGGCAAACGACAGAAGTAGCGCGAGCTCTATTAAAGTATTTTTCAATATACGGTGTTCCCAGGAAAATATCCTGTGACCCTGGCACTGAATTCAACAATGAACTTATGCGCGAACTTTTGTCTATGTACAAAATAGAAATTCACATAACAACGCCAAATAATCCTAACTCTACTGGCATCGTAGAGCGATTCCATTCCACCATAATAGAGATATATAGGCTTGCAAAGTATGAGCGTAAATGTACAGATGCCGCTTCTGTCATGATCTATTCCATAATGGCATACAATCATACAATACACTCCACCACTGGATTAACACCTTTTGAAGTAGCATTTGGACACACTGACTCTAATAAAATATTTGATGTAGACTTAGAAAAAGCGTACACACAACAATTAGTTAAAGATCATGCAAAACGAACGAAATATCTGTATAAATACTTAGCCGAAAAGATTCTTAACACTAAACAAAAGGCCAGAGAAAAGAAAGGTGGTGAAAATGAGTTAAGCTTACAGGAAGAAGACAATATATTTGTAAAGGACATTAATATAAGAAAAAGTAAAGATAAACCTAGATACCATAGAGCAAAAGTAACAGGAAAAATCAATAGGAACGTAGTACCAGTACAAATAGGTAAAAGACAAAGTAAAATGCCTCTAAAGAACGTTAAACGTCCTTCACAGGTTGTGGCTGATCGTGGTGATCTTGAAACTGACGGTCAAGATCCAAGGCCTTCAACTTCAAGAGATTAAAAATAACCCCGGTATATTACCTGTTAAACAAGGACAGGCGGTAATAGAGAAAGATAAGTGGACCATAGTTAAGATATTAGATTTTAAGGCGATAGATTATGATTTAGTGTTAAATATTAATAGATACAAAGAATTTAGTAATATAATTGACATTCATAAGCCCTACGAGAATGAGTTCCAAAATATGAAATTACAGGTAGAATACTTACGCAATTCGACAGTCGGAAAATTCAGGCAGCTTATTCCATCAAAACGTTTCAAACGTGGCCTCATTGATCCTCTTGGCTCAATGATTAAAATACTTACCGGTAATCTAGCCCATGAGGACGCGATTAAGTACGATGATCAAATAAAACAGCTAAAAATTGGTCAAATACACGTGGATAAGAAAATAACTATAATTTCAAAAATGCTTGACTCTCTTACTAACAAATCTACATCGATACAAGAAAATACTCAAATATTAGATGAACGCATGAAACGCATAGAAAGAATAGTAAAAAACATAGGTACTAAAGAAAATAACTCTATTTATTCTATATATGTTTTAAGTATGTTTGATATGTTTATAAGTAATTTTAGGTCAATTTATACTGTTTTAAATGAGATCGAAACTGCATTATCATTTACAAAAGTGTCTGTTGTACATCAAACCATTGTTGAGCCATCTGAACTCTTAGCATTGTTAAGAAATATTTCTGAAACTGAAAGCCTAATTTATCCTGTTACAGAAAAAACGTTATTATTGCTAGAAAGAACTATGTCTGTTAAAGCTTATGTAAAAGAAAACCAAATAACATTCATTATGGAAATTCCATTAATAGATAAAAATACATACAATTATTTCAAAATTTATTCACTGCCAATTTTCAATGAAAACAAAACGACCACCATTATCCCTAAATATCCGTACCTTATGGTGAAAGGTCCTACATACTTACCGCTAGCCAACCCATGTGAAGAGATGGCAGCCAACCAGTTCCTGTGCAAGGAAAACGATGTTGTATTGTATCCTGGAAGTACGTGCATAGAACAATTAATGAATTTTGCTTCAAACCTCAGTTTGTGTAAACCCCTCGCAGTTAACCTAGAAAGCCTAAAAGTACAGCCTATTGACTTCTTTAACTGGATAATTTACACAAGAAATGAAATAATGCTTACCGAAACATGTGCCAATGATGTTATCAGGAAACCGATAAAGGGCACATATTTATTGGAAATTGATGGAAACTGCAATGTCTATCTGAAAGACATTAAATTACACAAAAGGCAACATTATTCAGGAAAAATACAATATCGGGTAACTCCAGTCGCGGTTCTACCCAAATTAGAAGAAACATCTATTAATTGGAACAAAACAGTGAATCTAAACAACTTAAACTTTGACGATTTAAAACACCTATCTTACACATTAAAAAGTGAAATAGTGGAAAGTGATAGTGCAGTGAAAACAAATAGTGTTAGTTTAGCAACTATATTGCTCTATGTAATCTTAGCTATAGTATGTCTCAGCATAGTACTTTGGAGAAAATTGTATTGTATGCGGAATCATCGGAATCCAAATATTACCGATAATTTCGCACTTGGTGAGGGAGGAGTTATGGAACCACAGCCCTTACAGATTTTGCGTGTATAAGCACTTTTGCCCAACACGACCTGTGTGGTCGCTGAGGTTGCATATTTGATAAGAATAAGATTGTTTAGTCTAAGTATTAGTTCATTAGCCAGTTCGTAAATTACATCCAAATATGTAAGACGTCTCATTATAGAGTTAAATCATTAATTCATTATTTTTATTTTTAAAAAGTCCTTTAAGGCGCTCCCAATCCTGACTAGCTACTTACTACAATCTGTCAAATTTCTTTAATAGATTTTCAACTTTATCTTTAACATCTTAAGGTTGAAGGTTGATTGGGAAAATTTGACAGTTTCGGGTAGCTTGACCTGCTGGCGTCTGTATATCTTAAAAAGTTTAACAAAAAGTCCACGATAGCGTAATAATGTCTTATCTTCTAAGATGACCCACAGTAGGTAAGTAACCGTTTTTGGTCTTTCAGAATTTGATAAAAATTTCATAGTTATTTCCGAAGCTCTGTTAACCGGTATTAAATTCCTTATCCAAAAAAATATGTTATTTAAATTGGGCATTTAATTTAAATTATAATACACACACACAAACTTTAAAAGATAATTATGATAGATTCAAAGTTACGCGTAATGGTTGACGGCGACGCCGACGGGCGCAATGCGATCGCTTCGTTTCCTTTTAATCCCGATAGTACGTAACTGTGGGATTTAATCCGACATCCACGCGGGCGAAGCCGCGGGCAAAAGCTAGTATATTATATTATATAGACGAATTGAGAACCTCCACCTTTTTTTGAAGTCAGTTAAAAAGAACAAAAATACTTGCGTGATTTGATAATGAATTATAATTAATCTTTATACATTAATTATTATCAATTGACTATTCTAGTCTTAACTCAATACCCCACTACTCGACCCTTTTTGCTTGTAGGATAGTTAGGATTACGCAATATATGCAAGTCTTTTGATAGTCTTAATTTTTTTTTTTTTTTTTTAAACGTTGCCCCACACTAGGAATTTCTCCTGTATCGTGGGTGCGTTTACAAACATTCAAACTCAACTACTTGTAGGTCATACAAATATTTGTTCCGTGCGGGAATCGAACCCGCGACACGCAGCGCAGCAGTCAATCACTTAACCACTGCGCCAACCATGCCGTCAATTACCGTACGTGCCGTAATTGCTGGAGCCTATACTATAGTGTACTCAGTGTCTGGAAAGTCCTACAATACTGAGCTTTTTGTTGATGCTGTCGTACTTAGGCTGCCAAACTGTCTACTGGCGAAAGCTTTTTTACAAGGGGCACAAGGAAAAACAGGCATTTGCTGCTATAATTACCATGCATAGGTAATCTATTTTATGGTAAGTAGAAAAAAAGTCAAGCATGGTTCTTAAAAGTGTATTCATATATTGATACATGTGAATGGATAAATAGTTAATTATACAATCATCTAGGTAACCTTTAGGTATACTGGTTAATTTCACATAATTCGTTTATGTTACATGTCATATTTGACAAAAGTTATGAAAAAATATCATAGCTATTTCAAATAACTTTTGACATTTCATACTCTATTGCATACAAATTGGAATTCAAAATCCAGTGTACAATGTATAATAAGCACGTCACAGAAAACCTCAATAAGCCTACTTCCGTTTTACAAACTCTTAACCAGTTGCATAGGTTCAGATCAGGGCTTCCCACACTATTTTCAATAGTGGTAGGATTTTTTAAAGTCATTCCTTTTGGCACAACAAAGCAGTGTTTTGAATTTTTTCAATGATTCGATTTACTGCGGCCAAATAAAATAGAGTTGTAGAACAAAAGTAGGCAGGTATACCTATTTGAGAAATAACTAATATACTAATCAATGCTTAATCAGTAAATCATGCACCAGTAATAAGAACCGTTACTTTTATAACTCAAACTCACTTGTGCGTATTCCAGCGAATGTCTATTGTCCACCATTTTCTTCACCTCATTGTATGAAAGTACAAAATTCATACAAAAATAGTATCTTCTAAAATTATGGTAAAATCACTGCGGGCCCTATGAAGGGAGCAAGACTTTCAGACTTGACACTATATCAAAGATTTAATGATATTTTTTGGCACATCTATTTTATTATAGTTATAGGCTTTAATGACATTTTACATTGCACTGTTATTACTTCTTGTTTTCGAGTTGGAAGTAATTAGGTTCTAAGAGAAGCCTTATAGACTAGCGTTGATAAGTGCCACTGCAATATTTGCAGGATTGCTTAGATGGAAGATTAATAATAATGATCTTTGATATTGAGTATCCTTCTATATTTAGAAGAAGTCTGCACAGTTGTGCTCCACCTCGACAGAGCCCCCACTGGACTAGTATAAACTAGATAAAGACGGAAACGCATTCTGCTTGCTCACTACCACTTTCTTGTGTTGAAATGATATGTAACCCTTAATTTTGCCGTCATAAATCAAGTTTGCCACGATACACTGAGTTTCGTCAGCATCTACGTCGTCGTGTCCCATCAGCTGCAGAGCCGCTTGGAAACTTGCTATATCAATTTGATGGTTATTTTCTGCTACGTAAACCTTCCTGAATAAATTCCTGTATGCATAGATCTTTAATTTTTCCACAATCAGGTATATACCAGCACTAATGAAGAAGCTCTCATATTTTTCCATTACTTGGTCGATGCCTCTTAGATCACCATTCTTCACAGCCAAAACGAGATCCCAAAATTGCATTAACTCATACTTTTGCAGCAAATATTCAGTTGGCATGAAGCCAAGTAACATTTTTACAGGCACTAAGTAAGTGAGAATAAGCCGCTTATTCTTAATGCTTCTTCGGTGGCATTTTACAAAAGCGAATGAAAGAAATTCGTCAGCAGTTCGGTAGTCTGAATCGAACATTGCTTTTCGTCCAACAAAGTATTTGTATGTGATCTGTTGAGCTAATGGAAACTGATTTTTAATGGTTGAAGAATCAATCGCTCTTATCAAGGGTTTGCACAGATGAAGCTTATTTATCCTGAAGTATACTTTGAGGAGTTGGTTTACTAGAGTCAACATTCCTATTCTCTTGGTTTCAGTTTCAGATGAGCGATTATCAGCAGCACATACCCTAAAGCAGGCTAGTAAACTCTCAGCAGCTTTTTCGAGAATCTTGCCATTAGTTTGAGCTGAAACAATAGATTAAAGATTAATTAACATTAGAAAAAGTTTTGTTTGCAAGGAAAAATGGCAGGAGACCTGCTGTCTGCATCAAAGGGGTTATTTATTTATGGTCAGACATTCATCCACACATATAGTATATAAAAGGAGAAACTGACTGACTGACTGACTGACATATCAGTGCACAGCCCAAACTACTGAGGTTTTTTTTTTTTTTTGGAAGGAAAATTATCAAATAACTTCTCCCGCTCTGGGCGGAGCGGGACAGAGCGGTGTCAAACTTTTGCTGACTAAAACCCACCCGTGTTCCTTCCGTTGCCTGTGTGCCAGGGCCACGATCCCTTTCGGACAAACTCGCAACCCTGGCAGGCATTGGTCCTAACGGACCCCGTCAGTTGGTGCAGACATCTCTTTGAGGCGCGCGTGGAACACAACGCCTGGTCCTTATCGGACGGCGAGCTACCCATCGCTCACCGTCCGCAGGCCCGCGCCTACGGTGGCCGGAAATCGGCTTGCGACTCCCGACACCCAGGGCGTCTCCTGCGGCGACTAGGAGCGTGAGGGCGCGAACCCTGCCTCTCCCTCACGCGTTCCGCCTCCTCCTTCGCTAGCATTACTGCTTCGCAGAAGGAGGTGACGGACTCCCATGCAATCTCGCTCCGAACCATAGCCTGAACCAGGGCCGGACGCGAGAGATCGCCGCCGCCGATCGCCTCCGTGAGGACACGGCGGTGCTCCGCCCAAGCCGTGCAGACCTCCACCGTATGCTCCACCGTGTCCTCCAGGCGATCCACACAGTGGTGACACCCGGGCGTTTCCTCCCGCTTTATCCTGAACAGGAACCTCCCGAAACATCCGTGTCCGGTGAGGACCAGTGTCAGGCGGAAGGTGACGACGCCGTGGCGCCTCTCTAGCCACTCCTTTAAGAGGGGACTTATCGCCACAATAGTGGCTTGCCCAGCGCTGGGTTGCGACAATCGCACTCTCCATGTCGCCATAAGATCTCGCCGGAGCTCTGTCCGCTGTGCCGTGATTTCTCGCGGCAGCGGAGTTTCACCCCGGCGTTTTGCCTCCTCGCGACACTCCCAGATGTGCGCGAGGACTTTTGCCTCCAGATCCCATGGCGGTAGTCCGGCAAGGAGGCTCGCCGCCTCACGGGAGACCGTACGGTAACCCCGTACCAGCCTGATGGCCATGACCCTTTGGGACGCGTTCAATCGGCGGGCTGGTCGCAGCCTTAAAGAACGCGCCCACACCGGTGCCCCGTAAAGGGCCATGGACCGCATGATCCCCGCGTAGAGCCTCCGGCAGAAACTACTGAGGCTTGGAATGTAAAATTTGCACTAGGGTTTTTTTTATAATTAGCACTAAGAAGGGATTTTTGGAAATTCGACCTTAATGGGGGTGACAAGGAGATTTTGTTGAATAAAATCTAACAGGGCAAAAAGGGCTTTTAGGGGGCGATTTTACTGCATGGCTTGATAAACTCAAATACTGGTATAAAAATAAATAAATTTTAAGTCAAATATTGGAAACATCCCAAATTATTTTTAAAAAAAAACCCTGAGGGGGTGAAAAGAAGAGATCAGCTCCAGTTGATATGAAAAATTATTATTATGGTCTAACAATTAACTTGGCCCAAAAATAAAAAACTACCTTTTATGGGGGCGGAAGGGATGTTGAAATTTTGTAGCAAAGAACGAAATCGCGGGCGAAGTGCTAGTAACTTAACTTAATTTAAAATTCGCACAGCTCTATCTCCATAAATAATAATAAATCTAATAGTTTTACTAGGAATCACGCTAGATGAGAATTACAATAGGGAACATCATATTAGGGTGTGGAGTGGCTAAGCTCGGCTGCTTACGCTGTTATAAAGATAAATCAGTTAACAGATGTAGAAAATGTTATAACAACATACCTGTAGATTTACTAAAACTAAATGAAAGAAAATTTTAAACTTATTTAAAGTACAGATATTCTATTTCACGAAGTCCGTTCGGCTTTGATTGTAGTAGTGACGTATCCCGACAAGCGCGCTTGTGTGTGTAAAAGTAGGTAACGTTAGCAAAAAAATCTGATATATATTCAAGTCGAGATTTAATAATCTAAATAAAATTTTGGTTTTAAAAGTATATACATTTTGTAAATAAATTAGATTAGGTTGCAATAAATACAAAAATATTAAGAATATGTAGGCATTTAATTAAGCATTGGTGTTACAGAATGGAAACGAAACAAGTAGGACTATTCAGTATTTTCAATCACTATCAGATAAATTTTCGATTTCCGATTCCGTTTTGCTGTCGTCAGAATCATCTTGTACATTGATTATAAATTCAAAATCGAGATCAAAATATTTCAAGTAGTCTTTTTCAATTTTTTCAACATGAGCACAAGTTTTTTGCCACGTTTCACTGCTAACTTGGCCCAAACTTTCATTGATCAGTCTTTCCGTATTCGTCATGTTTTGCTCGATATTTTTAGATGCGACATAATTTTTAACGATCCCCCAAATATTTTCAATCTCATTTAATTCTGGGTGATAAGGGGGAAGGCGTAAACCCTTGCTTTTTATAAAATCGTCAATCTTGTAGATTACGTGTTGGGCTTTGTACTTCTTTATTGTATCGTACAATTCCAATTTAAGAAGAGATTCATCAAATGCTATACCCTTATCCCTGAGCCATTGCTGCATATCGGCTTTCTTTGTAGATTGCGTCGGTAGTCGTTCAGCCCGTGTGTTGTGATAAGATGCATTGTCTAAGACAATGACAGAGCGCGGAAGTAAATTGGGTAGCAACTTTTCATTTAGCCATTTTACATAGTTATCATAGCTCATATTTGAATGATAATCACCAGCTGTTGAGTTGGCCTTATAAACCAAGGAAGCATTTTCAATAAAACCATCCTTGGTTCCCGCGTGCACTAAAATAAAGCGAGTGCCTGTGCTAATTTTTTTTTTAAACGGAGTTCTTTCCTTTTTTTTTGCCCAGGTGTTGTTTCGCACGTGTGTCGAAAGGACGTAGCTCTCATCGGTGTAGACAATGGGCCGACTTTGAGAGCGGTACTCTGTTATATATTATATATATTTTTTTTTTTTTAATATTTTAAACGCCACATTTGTATATCATGACGCTCCGTCAAGACTTTACGGTTGTTCTCTGTTTTGCGCCACTTGTAACCTAATTTCAACAGTAACTTGCGAACAGTTTCTAAACAACCTTCGAATCCGATTTTTTCATTCAATGCTGTTCTTAACTTAGCTAATGTTGGAATTTCTTTATGGACAATATGGAAATCTTGTACAGTACTGCGAACCACATCGGCTGTAAAATTATCTATATCCACTTTATTATCTCGCTTTCTCCTTTTCTTCATAGGTGAAGTGAATTTTGATGAAGTGGATGGGAATTCCTTCTCTTCTTTTAATATTCTTTGAACTGTTTTTTGGCTCACACCCGTAGCTTCAGCTGTACGGCGTGTAATGTCTCGTAAATGAGACAAATCACAGTTGAGTTCCATTAATGATTTTGTAAATTCATATTCTTCTCGCAGAAAATGATAAACACTAGCTATCATGTTTCGACCCTAAAACAAAATGTAATCAAAATAATTAAGTAATATAAACATTTTATAACACAAAAAAACATTCATTTTATAAATACTTCTATTGCTATATTAAGTATCTTTGTAAAACATTTTAATTGAAAACGTATAAATAAATGTTACCTCAATATGGACAACTCTTCTTCGTTTTGTTGCCATGCTGACCTTACTCCGTGAAACAATTTGGCGCGAACTAAAAACCACTACTGATCCGGACCGTGTCCCGATCGACACTGAGCGCTCTCGAGGTTACGCACACAAAAACAATGTGCATGTGCACGCTTGACAACATTCATAGCCAAACGGACTTCGTGACATAGAACATCTGTACACGTTGTATAGGAAACATAACAATAATGCTTGGAAACTTGCTGGTCCTGCTCCATAGGACAATCTAGAGTCTACATAGCCAAAATCAAAACTGGTTGTTTATTTAATTTCACGATTTATTACTTTTATGACATTAATTCTACATTCTGTGATTATCTTAACACACACACTCGATTTATTATTTGTTAAAATTTTAGGAAAAACCATTGAAAGTTACAATACTTGTAATTTAATAATATAATTAATTTAAATGTTTTAATTTAATAATAATTTCTAAATGTTTGTTAAAGTTGCAGAATGTGTGCGAAATTTAAAGCTGTTAGTTCAAAGTTTCAAAATTACTAACTAATACTATTAATTATTTATTAATACTTTTAATTAATAAAATGTTGATTTTGTCGGCATTTTTTTTTAATTGTTTGTTACAAAAATGGGTTGAACTCTGATAATGGTTGTATGGGGTACAACCATTATCTGAGCTTCATTAATAATATTAAAAAGGCATCTCTGTCCTTAAAGCCAAGTTATTTCTGATAACTTAACAGAGCACAGGTGTCAACAAAAACCTGTTTATTCTACAATTTCAAAATCCTCATAATTTAAAAAAGTTTCTTAACAAGCACACTTACCACAAGCTTCAGCCCTATATGCAACGAGTCTTAAATCCAAGCACACGGTGTACATCAGAGATAGGCCCCAGTTCACCTCCTTCTGTGCTTGCAACAGCCTCACCACACAAGCCACACAGGCACTCTGGTATTCAAAGGCCTCCATGAAGTCTTTCATGTATAAAGCCTGGAGACATAGACAGCATTTTTATTATAACAGTGTTAGATGCAAAAGATAAGAATAGAAGAACATTTTAATTAAATTGTTGAATTTCTTAACCTGTTAAAACTGATACGTAAAATGAATAAATGTTGCACTGGATCACTTTAAAAATTTGTTTTGAAACACTGGTTTATTTATAAACAACCATAACAGCGACAAGAATGAACAACAACCTCATCAATTTTATGAGTGAAGTGTAAAAGTGTTAAAAAACCAATTTACAGAAATAAATATCATTTAATACAGGGCCCACTCATAAAGACAAATACCTTGTTCCTTGCGACATTAATTTCCCAAAAAAAAAAATCTATTATGTTTTATTCAAGCCGTATAATTAAGTACTTACAAAATACAAGTAATTTCCAATTAATAAAAATATTAACTAAGCTTTCAAAATAGTTAAATCTCAAACAATAGTCGCAGAATAAGAGCAGCTGTTGATCAAAGTCAAAGAATGTGTAATTAAAGAGACTTGTGTCCAGCAGTTAACCTCTTGCTGATGATGATCAATAGTCTAAGTAGGTACTTACTTTAACACATAACAGATGATTGATGAGGATCTCGTCCAATGGAGCGAGACAGTTTCCTTCCACCAGAGAAGCGATATCACTCGAGCGGAGGTTCCTATTTGCCACATGTTCATCACGAAGGGATAGCAGACGCGCCAGTAAATTCCCTTGAGAGGTTCTAAACATGCGTTCGACGAATTGTATGTATTGATTGAGGCTGCCGGTAGCCGACATTTTGACGAGTTATTAGGAAACTACTTACAATCAATAATAAATTCACGAAAAAAAAATTTTTTTGGATTCTTTAAATTTTCATTATTTAACAGTTTTAGGACTTGGTTTCTAGATCTTCACAAAACTTCATAGTTCAAACATGCGATTTCTGTTACAGAGTACATTTTATATATTTCTGTCTGACAAGACAAACTGACAAATTGACAATTAATGACAATTAATTAATCCCCGCCACAGAGTAATAACAATCCCAAGCCTGACAATGTGACAATAGGAAAGACACAGCAAAAGATGCATCTGTCTATGGTTTCCTTTGACTGCGTAGCTCAGAATAATCTGCGTAGTTTGAAGTTCGTTGGTGTGCTAAAATCACAGATTAAAAGTAGTACTGCTAACACTTTATCAGCGTTTATGGAGATGCGCTAAGGTAGCCCGCGAAATTCAAATTTTATTACGTTTTTTGCAATTTGCAGGTCAGTAATAGGTTGTATATTGATCTAAATATGATTCGCGGCCGTAACAAATATGGCTTTACAGAATTATAATCATTAGAATCGGCAATACAACTAACTGTCTTCGTAAAATCCTATTGAATGACTATTTCTGAAATAATCATTCAGTAGGATTTTATGAACTTAGAAAGTTGTAATGCTCATTCTAATGATTATAATTCTGTAAAGCCATATTTGTTACGGCTGCGAATCATATTTAGATCAATATACAACCTGTTACTGACCTGCAAATTGCAAAAAACGTAATAAAATTTGAATTTCGCGGGCTACCTTAGCGCATCCCCCTTAACATTATGACTCTGTGAAGTTAGTTCCGCAAAACCTCTGCTAAGTTAGCCCCCCGATTTAATTATTCTGAACTTTTTTTAATGCTAATCGTTTGAGAATCATTAGAGAGTGGAAAAAGAAAAATTATTTGAGTCATTAGATTTTATATAAAAACGGTTTTAATTTTTTACGTGATTTTGGCCCCCATTCCCGGAAAATGGACTTGGACGTTTAATTGTTTTTTTATTATTTGAGAATCATTATAGAGAGTTTGAGAGAAAAGATAAAATATTTAAGAGTAATTAGTTTTATGTAAAACTAATTTAAATTTTTTGTGTGAAGTTGGCCTCCATTTCCGCAAAATGGACTTGGACGTTTAATTTTATTTAATTGTTTGAGAGAGATTAAGAATTAAACAAAATCGTTAGAGATTTAATATTTTAATTGATATTAAATCATACATCATCATCGCAACCGGCCATATTGGACCCTATCAGTTTGTGTGACAACGCGCCGTTAACCCGGGTCTGGTCCTTATCGGACGATGAACTACGCATTGCTCACCGTCCGCAAGCCCGCGCTAGCAGTGGCCGGGAATCGGCCAGGGATTCCCGACGCCCAGGGCGTCTACTACGTTGACTAGGGACGTGAGGGTGCGAAATTTGCCTACTCACGCGTTCCGCCTCCTCCTGCGCGAGAGTTACTGCTTCGCAGAAGGAGGTGACTACCTCCCATGCACCCTTGCTCCGTACCATGGCATGCACCAGGGAAAGATGCGAGAGATCGCCTCCGCGAGGACACGGCTGTGCTCTGCCCAAGTTGGGCATACCTCCACCGTACGCTCCCGAAACGCGAACCCGAACGTTTCTTCCCGCCTTATGTGGAACAGAAACCTCCCTAAACAACCATGTCCGGTGAGTACCTGCGTTAGGCGGAAGGTGTTGACACTGTGGCTCCTCTCTAGTCATCCCTCAAAGAGAGGACTTATTGCCGCAATTGTGGCGTGCCTAGCGCTGGATTGCGACAATCGCACTCTCCATGTCGCCAAGAGATCCCGCCGGAGCTCTGCCCGCTGTGCCGTGATTTCTCGCGGCAGCGAACTTTTGCCTCCAGATCCCATGGCGGCAATCCGGCAAGGAGCCTCGCGGCCTCAGCAGAGACCGTGCGGTATCCCCGGACCACCCTGATGGCCATGACCCTTTGGGATGCGTTCAACCGGCGGGCTAGTGACCGCCTCAAGGAACGCGCCCACATCGGTGCCCCGTAAAGGGACATGGATCGCACGATCCCCGCGTAGAGCCTCCGGCAAAGTCTCTGTGTACCTTATGATGATAGTATGGACTGAAGTATAGACTGTCGTGTTATCAGTCCTTTAATCCAATTAAATGAATCTGAGTACTATTCAAGCTTGTGTGAAGAAATAGTTGAAGGGAACTACACAGAATTATTAGCTGTCGTTACGACTTCAATTTCACAGGCTTACAAGGCTCAGAATCGGTTCTTAATAACTTAGGCCCGTATTACAGAACGTCACTCAATACTCAAGCTTTACTTAAAACTAGATTCAACCCATTTGATTGGTTAAAACTAGTTTTAAGTAATGCCTGAGTATTGAGTGACGTTCTGTAATACGGGACTTAGACAGCCATCCTGAATTGCAAGCAAGTCATGATTTTGTCAAAATCACTTCAAACGCCATTATAGAGCATTAACCATATTGCCAAAATAAGGACATGCTTGTCCATACCATCAACACCCTCACCACCAACATCAGGCAGCCACGTGCAACTAGTGACATCGACTGGGAAGAAATTGTACCAATGACTGAAGATAAAGTGCATTCAATGGAACGTAATATTACGAGTAGGTAACGACAATCGAAATGATATAAAAAACCAAGAAAACATAGACATTTTATACCCAATGAAACCACCTTGCAGTAACAGCTGTAAGAAGTCATGTACTGAACACATAGATGAATTGAAAAGAGAAGAAATATATGAACAGTTTTGGAACATGAACAGATCAAGGCGTCACGATTTCTTGTCTAAACTAATGGAAATTGAATAAAACACAATTTCAAGTGGATGCAAGGACATAATATATTTTTACAGTGACACAACACAATCAATCATAATAGACATAGGTCTATTTCAAAAACATATGGAACAGATTAATATGCCAGTGTCAAATCTAAGTGGCTCCCAACACACCCCCTTAATCTATTACATATAATACAGGCAAAACAAAACATTCAACAAAAAAATCACTTCTGTACTTGCCTGTACTCAACATTTAAAAGAACAAATAAAATTACAAAGTTGTGCTAACCCTATACTATTATCTTTCTATAGCGTATCGCGCACAAAGCAAAATAAAACAAATGTTGCACACATTTGTTTTATTTTGTGCGCGAGGACTGATAACAAATTCAAAATTATTCTATTACACAAAACATTATCAAAACATAAAACTTATAAACGCAAAACATAAAAGTTTAAATGGTCTAACTACTTATCCGGCCCCTTAATAGAGTAATTCGTCAAAGATAACTGCCCTAAGAATTCTTTTAAGTTTCGGACCATGTAGGTACAGACTTAGTTAAACTGTCAGCTATCATTTTGTCAGTTTGCATGTATCTAATTTCAACTTTATTACTTAGTACACATTCCCTAATAAAATTATGTTTTATATCTATGTGCTTCGTCCTCATATGCATCATTTTGTTGCCTGCAATTTTATGTGCCGACTGGTTGTCATTATAAATGACGACCGCTTTACTATTCACAGATATTAAACTGGTAAGTAAACTACGTAAATAAATCGCTTCTTTCGAAGCTTGACTTAGTCCTACATATTCTGCCTCCGTGGAAGATAAAAGATACAGTAGCTTGTTTCCTACTCTCCCACGTCACAACATTATTTCCTAATTTGAAAATTAGTCAGATTCACAGACAGTCAATTAGAAAAAGAGTAACCATGGAGTTTCTTGCCGGCTCTTCTCCATAGGAAACGACCAATTGGAACCGTGCACCTAGCTTCTGACGTTTCATAAGTGCCCATGTAGGTTTATGTGAAATAAAAAAAAAATGATTTTGATTTTGAGTCCAGTGAAGGATTTTCTATCATACGCACCACCCCAATCTGCATCTACGTAACCGTTAGACAAAGATTCGACGTACCTTTTAAGTACCTAAGGGCTCGCTTTGCGCACCTGAAGTGTACTTCATCATAACATGAATTAAACTGGGAAAGTGCACTTACAGCGTGTTAGATGTCCGGTCGCGTATTGCAAGCCAGGTAATTTAAACAACCTATCAAACTTTGATATGGCAGTTTACAATTGGAGTCGGGTGATTTTTCCAACTTCATTCCGACTTCCATTGGAGTGGTAACAGGCTTAGCATCTGTCATGCTAAAATCGTCTAAAACACTCAGAATTAACTGCTCCTGATCTAAATAAATAACACCTTGATCCTTTCTCAGTCTCATCCCTAAAACATGTCTAGCCGCGCCTAGGTCTTTCACTTTAAACTTTTTAAGTAGATTCGCTTTTAACTTTTTCTTTTCTTGTTCGCAATTTCCATAGACAAAAATATCATCAACGTAAATTACCATTATAAGCTTCTTGTTATCATTCAGTTCTTTTTGATACAAGCATGGTTCTATTTTTGACTGTGAAAATCCTAACCCTAACATCTCTTTATCTAACTCATTAAACCAAGCATTTGAGGCTTGTTTTAATCCATATAGAGAACGTTGAAGCTTACATACTTTAGTTTCCTGGCCCTTAACTACAGCTCCTTTAGGTTGAAGCATGTAAATGTCTTCTTTAATCCTACCATATAAGAAGGCAGTAGTGTCATCCCACTGGTCAATAAACCAACCATATTCAACCGCCAAAGAAAACAACAAACGTAAAGTAGAGCTTCTAACAACAGGGGAATAGGTATCATAGTAATCTACACCACGTACCTGTGTAAAGCCCTTCGCAACTAACCTAGCCTTGTACTTCGTCACCTTACCATCGCGTCTTTCCTGATCTTGAATATCCATTTGCATTGTATTGGCTTCTTATCAGCTGGTCGATCTGTCAAAATCCAGGTCTTGTTCTCCTTCAACGACTGTAGTTCGTCATCCATTGCTTGTTGCCATAAATTACCGTCAGGTCTCGCTAAAGCTTCTTCAACAGTCAATGGATCATCATCAATCGTGCTTTCCATAGCACACATGACATTACAGCCGTAGTGATCGACTTGTGTTCTCTCTCTGAGAGGATACCTTCTGACAGTCTCTTCAGGAACAGCCATTACCTCTCCAGGTATCACCACGTCTTCCACAGTGTCACTAAATGTACTACCATCATGCTCCGAGGGTCCCACTTCATTAACAGTTTCTCGTTCTGTAGCAACAGTACTTGGGTCTCTTGCCACATCCGGCTTAACGCTTGCTTCATTATCCAGGTTAATCGTAACGACGGAATTGTCAGCATTTACTTTCTCGTCTTGTAGAAAAACATGTTCTAAAAATTTGACATCTCTTGCCGTTGTTACTTGCCCTGTCTTGGGGTTCATCAAACGATATCCTTTTTGATTATCTCGGTATCCAATAAAAATCATAGTTTCTGTTTTCATGTCTAGTTTACGTCGCTTTTGCTTCGGTTTCAGTATTTTGTACTGCTACCAAACAACCAAAGATTTTCAGATGACTCACATCTACATCTTTTCCCGTCCATAGTTTCTCCGGCACAGCATTGCTTACAGCCTTCGTAGGTCTCCTGTTCTTTAAATATACAACAGTTCTCACTGCTTCTGCCCAGTACGTTTTGCTCAGTTTGGCTTCCGACAACAGTGTTCTCGCCTTTTCTATAATGGTTCGGTTGGCCCTTTCCGCCACACTGTTTTGTTCCGGCGTGTAGGGTACAGTCGTTTGGTGCTTTATACCTGCAGACTTCAAAAATGTATTAAATTGTCCACTACAGAATTCTCTACCGTTGTTTGATCTCAAACATTTTATTGATTTACTCATCTCATTCTCAACTCCCGCTTTATACTCACGAAATTTATCAAAAGTCTGACTTATTTTCAAAAAATAAGCATGAGTTTTTCGAGTATAGTCATCAATAAAAAGTAGCACATACCTCGAACCACCGAACGACGGTTCCTCCATCGGACCACATAAATCAGTGTGAACGATCTCTAAAGTATCTTTCGCTCTCGTACCTTTGTTTTTAAATGGACTCTGACATGTCTTCCCTTCCATACATGGGACACACGGTTCGTACAAATCACAACTTTTAAATTCCATTCCGGTAACAAGGACTTTCAATTTATTCATATAATTTCTGCTTAAATGAGCTAATCTTTTATGCCAAATGTTCGAAATATTTTCACTTTGTTCTGACAATGTCAAATTGACGACGTTATTTTTCTTTTCCTTCAACTCGAAAATTCCGTCAATTTCTTGACAGCTTGCAATAACTCCATTTTTATTTTTACTTATGCATTCTCCATTGTCAAAATTCACACTATATTTCTTCTTCATTAAATTGCTAACCGAAATAAGATTCACGGATAAATTGGGTACCTACATGTAAAACGTTGTTCAAAATAAACTTTTCATTTCCATCAACTTGGGGTTCAACGTTTCCTCGTCCTTTTACACATATCTTTTGACCATTCGCTACTAAGATCTTCATGTTGCCTTTTTCAGGTTTATAGGCTAACAACTTGGATTTATCGTGGGTCATATGATTTGAACATCCACTGTCGAGATACCACTTGTCTTTATGAATCGCCTCCTTTGCATTCAGGCAGACAGTTGCGGTTCCATTCCGCGTTTTGCACTCAGACGCTTTATGTCCTGGCTTGTGGCACTTATAGCATTTATAAGCAAACTTCTGCTTACGATCACCGGGTTTCATAGGGGATCTGGCATTGTTCCATACTTGTCTTATAGCCAAAGCTTGTTCCTGGGTTGTATTACTTGTATTTACATTGCTCTGTCTCGTTCCTTCCTGAAGCAACTTGGTCTTTATTTGCTCTAACATGATCGCTTGGCCACTATTATCAACAGCCATTATAATGGGGCCGTACTCAGCAGTCAATCCACCCAGCAAAATCGAAATGACCCATTCATCAGACATTTTGGCATCTATATCTGCCAACTGCTGTGCGAGGAAGGTAACCTTCGCAATATACTTTTGAATAGATTCAAAATTCTCCAATTTACAACTCCAAAGTTCTCGTTGAATAGAAATCCTTCTACCCCAACCCTTGTCCTCGTAGGCATTTTGTAAATTTGCCCATACCTGATTCGCAGTCTTTGCATCGTATACGTGTGTAAAACACTCTGGTTCGAGTAACAAACATATCGTGGTTCTTGCCTTACGATCAACGTCTTTTTCTGTGTCAATGACATCTTTTTCAACTACAGTCCACCAGTTTTTATTTTCTAGGTAATTTTTTACTAAGAATTTCCAGTTTGGATAGTCCGACGGACCTTGTAATTTTCTTATTCCGCTCAATCCGCATATGCCAGGGGAGTTTTCTTCCAACATAATTATTGTGCAAAATATTTTCGCAAATTTTATAACCACTTTCTATTTTTTATTTAAAGAACGTTACTCAAATGCTATATGGTCATTTCTGGGTTTCTGGGCCCATAACCTAATGGAAATTGATTAAAACACAATTTCAAGTGGATGCAAGGACATAATATATTTTTACAGTGACACAACACAATCAATCATAATAGACATAGGTCTATTTCAAAAACATATGGAACAGATTAATATGCCAGTGTCAAATCTAAGTGGCTTCCAACATAAACAGGTGGAAAAGTTACCAACTGCTATCAAAACCAAGAAGATATAACACATTAGTCTGGACACTCAATGGAAGAAAAGTATGTAAGAAGTTTTGTTTTTTTTTGTGTTTTGTTTGAAGTTTAAAATGATGAAACGGTTTTGAAAGCGAATTTCATGTCTCAAAATCTAGACCCAATAATTGGAGATGTGTCCTCATCAAGAACAGATGAGGAACTTTATCTTTAAAATATATACTACTTAACATACATTTATTGGCCCTGTAACTAAGTTGGTTACCAAGTCAGTACACTGTAACTCTAAAATACAGCCTTAACAATTTCTTCCTTAGCTTCTGACGACTATTACGGCAACACAAGTTATCGACTATAATTCATTATCTATATTTTACCTACATATAAAACATACTGGGCTTGAGAATTCATAAAATTACCTTTAACTTGGTATTAAACACTTAAATACTTTCTAAAGAAGATTTTGGAGTAACCTCCTCGTTAGTAATGCTCGCGAAGGAGGAGGCGGAACGCGTGAGGGAAAGGCAAAATCCACGCCTTCGCGCCCCTAGTCGCCGCAGGAGACGCCCGCGCCCCGGGCGTCGGGAATCGCAGGCCGATTCCCGGCCACCGTAGGCGCGGGCTTGCGGACGGTGAGCGATGGGTAGCTCGCCGTCCGATAAGGACCAAGCCCGGGTCGACGGCGCGTTGTGTTCCACGCGCGCCTCAAAGAGACGTCAGCACCAATTGACGTGGTCCGAAAGGGCCAATGCCTGTCAGGGTTACGAGTCTGTCCGAAAGGGATATCGTGTCCCTGGCACACAGGCATCTGAAGGAACAAGGGTGGGTTTTAGTCAGTAAAAGTCTGACACTCCCTCCCGCTCCACCCAGAGCGGGAGAAGTTATTTGATAATTTTCCACCCCAAAAAAAAAAGGAATAAGGGGTACCTAATTCATCCCAGCCTCTGTCTTTGCTATACTGATCGATCATGCATCAATCCAACCGACTTCGTGTTTCGAGGGGCATCGTTGTGGCACACTTCTCTCCACAGACTAGTCTTCTCTCATCTGGCATTGCTTTGCTGCCAGAATAGAGTAATGCTAGACGAGCTGTCACTGTTTTTATAACAACAAATTTGACCACCCCAGCGCTAATCGGCCTTTACTTCGGCGCCCGCTCTTGTTTTGCGCTTGGATGCACCTGTATTTCGGTAAATAAACATGGCTGTAGAGTCTTATACGCCTGAGATTTAAGGTGAATCCGCGGCTATAGCCGGCGAAATTAAAATTTTCTTACGTTTTTTGCTATTTGCAAATCAGTGTCAGTCATTGAATGACTTTTCATGAAATCATAACATTGGGGAACAAATTTAACGTAGAGAGATGTATTAATGATTCTAATTCTGTAAATACAAATGTCTTTTAAAGTCGCTAATCATATTTTGATCAAGACACAACCTAACAATGACCTGCAAATTGCAAAAAACGTAAGAAAATTCGAATTTCGTGGGCTACAGCTGCGGATTCATATTAATCGAAGCTTTTTATAAACCTGACTTTCGTTATTGTCGTGCGAAATAAGCGTGCGAAAGACTGATTTTATTAGTTTACGTGAAGAGAAGCTGCGCTCCACACTACAAGCCTTTGGCAACACCAACACTACCGCAACTGTCAGTCAATAGTGGCTGCATTCCTTAATAGACTTTAATCGCTTACAGCGCTCACGTCAATAATTTGCGTACCGAATTAGTTATTACGATTATGACAGCCGACAACTGTCATCAATTCGGTACGCTCGTGACCGCGCTCACGGTTGGATTACAGTATTTCTTTGTTTAAACACCACACGCACACATTTGTACACTTCTTCTTCTTTGGTTAGATGGCGACGGTAGCCAGCAGCACAATTTCGAAAATGCCACGCTATTATAAATAATAGTCATTTTAGACAGCGCTCACTGTGATATTAATTTAAGGCATGGTCGGCGTTATCGCAAGATGGCGCATGTCATGACGTCATCTATGACGTTTCACGCGATAACGTTTTCGTGCTCACGCTAATAGGGAACGCGTTTAAGCGCGCTAAAATCGATTACAGCGATTATGGTTTTAATTCGGAATGCACCCTGTATGTGGGATCTGTGGTGTGTCCTGTGTCAATGTCAATTCAATTCAACAGTGTCAACAAGTGTTAACTTTGTTATCACACGTGTGGTTTTGTAACGCTTTTAAATTGATATTTCCAGTAATAAATATGGAAGAAAACGTAGCGTTAGACTCTAAAAAACAGAGAAAGTTTGTAAAATCAATTAAAGGTATCAAAAAGTTAATTAAGGTTAGTATTTCCATATATTTGTCTCACTAAAGTGGGGTTATAAAAACATGCCTGATACTTTTACATATTCATACAGAAAAATGAAGGTAAAGCTGAACCCCAGAAGAAAGATGAAAAGGTTGAGCCGAAGAAGCCATTTAGTATGAAACTAAAAGATGGCAAAATCAACAAAAAGAAGAGGCGTAGGGAAAGAGGATTGGTGTATTTATCGCATATTCCGCATGGATTTTATGAGGTTAGTTCTGTTTTTAGTAAAAACACAAATAGTTAAATATTACGTTATTTACTTTTTTACATGAAAATAATATTATGCAATGCAATTTCAGCATCAAATGACCGAATACTTCAAGCAGTTTGGCGTAGTTACCAATGCTAGAGTGATCAGGTCAAAACGCACTGGCAACTCCAAAGGTTTTGCCTTTGTAGAGTTCAGGGAGCCAGCAGTAGGGGAGATTGTCGCTGAAACCATGAACAATTATCTCATGGGAAAGAGGTTGATAAAAGGTAAAGTCCTACCATCAAACACTACTGTCATGTACTAATTAGGACAGTCTTTAGCTGTAATTCGTATGAACATTCTACTATAAATTCATAATAATTTGATACATAAGTATGGTTTATTAAAATATTTATAATATATTTACAAAAATCACCCTACTGTTGAGGTATTTTAAAGTACCTACTGTTAATTATCCTTTAGCTAGGTAAACTTCTAGCTAAACACTTAAGAAAGCAATCTTACTTTCAGCTGCTTACATTCCTCCTGAAAAGCAAAAGCTTAAAGCCTTCAGGAAGCACTGGAGTAGTGTGAATAATCCTGCAAACCAAATGAGATTGAAAACGAAAAAGGTAGACATATTTTAAGCAGTTAATGGTTGTGGTAAATATTTTTTTTTCAAGTACTTTGAAGAAAACACTTTATTGTTTCTAGGAATTCAATGCAGACAAAGATGACAGTGGTGACCTAAAAAGGGCAAGGAAACTTTTGTCTAAGTGAGTTTTTGACTGTATCATAATCCTTGTTAACTATTATTAGTTACATCACAACTTTATTATAATTATAGTAGTTGGACTAAAGTTTTCTGGAACATCATTTAATACTAATTCTGTATGTTTTTCAGCTTAAATAAAAATAAGAAGAAACTTAGTGAAATAGGGGTAAATTATGATTTTTCGCCAGTAGATGTGCCACAAGATCTGCTTAATGACATTGTAAAACAAGAAAAAGAAGATAACAAAAATGTTAAAGAAGAAAGTAAGCCTAAAAAAGCTGAAAAGCGCAAACAAGAACAAAAGGAAGATAAAAAAGTAGTCAAAAATGAAGTAGCACAGAATGGAAAACAACAACCCAAAGAAGCAAAAGGGAAGAAGAATAATAAAAATCAAAAAGATATTAAACCAGTAGAAGTTCCTAAAAAGGGCAAACCTGCAGAAGTTAAAAAAGAAACTGCACCAAAAGTAAACAAAAAGGAAAAAGTACCAGTCAAAGTAAATGAGAAACAGCAAAAAGAAAAGGAACAGAAACTGAAGAATGCTGGTGTGAAACCAGCTGAGTTTATTAAAGTAGGAGAAGATTCTGAAGAATCTGGTGACGATAGTGACAGCGCTTACGAATTTGACTCAGATGCTTATGACACAATGTTAGAAAAAATGAGTGAAAACTCAGAACTATCATTTTTGAGTGATGAAGATGATGGGTCTGGTGATGATGGGGAAGGAAGTGAAGATGAAGAAAGGTAACAGTCTTGTTCTATTTTAGTCATCATTCATAAAATTGGGGGAAGGATATAAAAATCGTACAAAATGTTTGTAATGTTAGCTTAGACTACAGATTTTCGGTTTAGTTCAATGATTCTCATTGGAGAATACTGAAGAAAACATTTTTAGTTTTTAACCAACTTCCAAAAAGGAGGAGGTTACATGTTTGTCTGTTTTTTTTTGTTGTTTGAAAGGGTATACTCCTGAGGTGGTCCCATTGTCACCAAGTCAGAATCTGATGAAGGTTCATGGATCCCATGAAAATCGTGGGAAATCCTCAAATTTTATAGGCATTGATAGCAATTTCGGTATTTTTTGGTTTAAAATGGTACTTTCCGAGTAAAGGACCGTGGAAAGTACCATTTTGGTAAAGTGGAACTGATGATGAAAACCACAGAATTTCACGGTTGCGATTCGATTACACACTTTAATATGGTTGCTAAGCAACTTATCCTTGACACAATGCATATGGTGAAGTCACCATCAGTTCCAGTTCTCTTGATTCTTACCAGGAGAACTCTTCAACAATTAACGCCCCTGCTTCGGGAAAAGCAATATTTTGTAAAAGGTGATGAGCAGTTGACATTAGGCTATTATAAATTAGATAAATTACAAACTGACCCACTAAAAAGTGAAAAAAAAAAAAAACTTTTTACAAAAAAAAAAAAACATCAAAAAAAAAACACTACAGTAAAGTGAAACTCATAGCAAAAAACTAAATTACAGATCCAAAGACACCAACTTTCGAAATTAAGGTTATTTTTTATTTTGTAGTGATTTTTTTTTGTAAAAAGTATTTTCTCTGTTGCATGCAACAAAGAATAAGAAAAAATTATGGTTAGCATCAGATTTCACAATTACAATTTATGCATATTATTTTTATTTTAGTGATGAAATAGAGGCACCTCCAAAGAAGGTCAAAGGAAAGCAAGCTCCAAAAGTAGTACAACCAATACAGCCTAAGATACAGGTACAGAAACAACAAACACAAAAACCTCAGGCAACGAAGCAGGATCAAAGGAAGCCTGTTGAAGTTAAAAGGAAATCACCTCAAAGTATGTTACAATTTTAACTCTCCTATAAGATCATATAAAAACAAAATAAAAATGAAAGACCAAGCTGAAGTATCATAATCGGGCTTCTTAGCCGTCGAGCGTGTGTCAAGCTATGAACTGCTATAGGTTGATGATGAGGCTGTGTTGCCTCAACACACCGAAAGTCCTTTATTATTATATGCTATCATTACCATTTTAATTTAATTTAATTTTCCTTTCCATTTATTTATTTTTTGTTTTAATTTTTTAGTAGAAATACATGTTACCTGCCTGTTTATTTGTATGATGCCACTAAGTGGGGCCTGGTGATCTGTAATACAGGTTTTTTCTAAAACCTACTTGAGTACCAGCTCTCACAATGTGAATTTTTATAGTTCAAAACTGTTAAGTGCTACAAAACATTGTGAGAAAATAAATAAACTAATTATTATTATTATTACAACTTTACAGCATTTTTAACAGACTTCTTATTTTATCTAAATGGATGCTTTTCAGAACCAGCAGTTTCACCCAAGAAAGCGAAGTTTGAGAAACACAGTCAAAAACCCATGAAGAAACAGTTTAAAAAGAAATAGTATTTTTAATACATTATGGTTACACAAATAATCAAGGTTTTCATTTATTATTTGCATGCACTTTGACATAAAATAAAACATAATCTGCAGGTACCATTTATTTATTGACTTCATTTTCCTATATTTGAAATACACAGATTAAACCAATACCACAGAAACAGCCAGTTGCACGTAAGTCCATTAAATTGAATTCCCCCATTAAAAGTAATGTTGTCTTTATCTAACAGAACGTATCAGAAAGTGACAGCATTACAGAATAACCAAACGACGGCCGCCATGTTCTACATGAAGGACTAGGTGCGGAAACCAAACCCTCAGCGTGTTTGGTTTCCGCATAGAACATAGTGACAGCATTACTTTTAATGGGGAATTAAATTTAATGGACTTATGTGCAACTGGCGGAAAGTCTACCATTAGGTAAATTGCATTACAAGACATTGATATGTGCGGCGGGGTTCATATGACACTACTCAATGGTAGAAAAACTTAAAAATTCAACAAAAATGTACATAGTACACAACTACATAGGTACATGAATCTACGTTATAAAATGTATGGAATATTGTATACAAATGAAGTTTGATTGACTTGACTGAGTAGCATTATGATTTGTTCAACTAAAACTGTAATTCGCAGAAAAAACACCTGCTTTGGTTTGTACATAACGTAAAACCGGCCAAGTGCGTATCGTACCACTCACAATGAAGGGTTCCGTAGTTGGGATGAATTTATCCCAAGAACAAACTTAAAAAACATGATCCTCCATACATTCCAAGTGCAAATGTAAGTTTGTACGCACAATATAGAGTGATTTACCATGTTATTTTCAGATCACAGACTTCTTATAGGTTATCCTGTAATCAATAAGTAAAGAACTATTTTCTGTATTTTTTCAAAATTTTAGGTTCAGCACCGTAATGCCTAACGGGCAGGACTCATGACATACGGTGCCGAAACGTGGACACTAACAGTCGGGCTGGTCCACAAATTTAAGGTCTCTCAGCGTGCTATGGAGCGGGCTATGCTCGGAGTTTCTTTGAAGGATAAATCAGGAATGAAGTTATCCGGAAGAGAACCGGAGTTACCGACATAGCCTGCAGACTAAGCAAGCTGAAGTGGCAGTGGGCTGGCCATGTTTGTCGAAGGACCGATGGCCGGTGGAGCAGACGAGTTCTGGAGTGGAGACCGCGTATCGGCAAGCGTAGTGTGGGGCGCCCCCCAGCTAGATGGACCGACGACCTTAAAAAGGTGGCTGGGACAGACTGGATGCGGAAAGCGGAGGACAGGGTGTTGTGGCGCAGCCTGGGAGAGGCCTATGTCCAGCAGTGGACTGCTATAGGCTGAGTTGATTGATTGATTGAGGTTCAGTAGTTTCGGAAATAAGGGGAGGGGGAATGGTCATTTTTCATCTATTTTCTTAAATCATTTCAAAAGTATTTATTTTAAAATTATAAATTATATATATATATATATATATATATATATATGAAATCTTTAAAACAAGCCCTTTCATTTGATATGTCACACGGTACAGTCAGCAAAACTTTTTTTTAATTTTCTTTTTTGCCCCCCAAAAATGACCTACACATTCAAAATTAATTTATTTACGTAACACGTCCGTGTTTGGGTCACAGAATTCCACATGTGTACCAAATTTAATTTTAATTGGTCCAGTAGGTTCGGAGCAAATCAGCTGTGACATACGGACAGACAGACAGACAGACACACAAGTGATCCTATAAGGGTTCCGTTTTTTTCCTTTTGAGGTACGGAACCCTAAAAACTATGTTCTTGTCGAACAAACTTCCCTTTTTTAAGATTGTAGTCTCACTGAAACATTGTAGACACTTAAGTTGTTGGAAATGAATCGTCATCTCTTAGATACTATTACAAAAATACGCATTTCCACTCACACGGACTGTCCCATTTTCAATCTAACGTCGTCACACTGCCTCAATAAGGCATTTCATAAAAATTCAAGTAAAATTAACAAATACCATTATAATATTTATTTATGTCTAATTTATTCTGCCTCATTTAGCTGAACTATGACTGGTCTTTCATCTTCTTCATCGGCATCTAAACCTGTGAAATCCCATTGCAATTTGTCCGTCAAATTATCCTTGAATCTTTCGATCATCGTGAGAAGGCGACCATCGACTTTGCTCACGTATGCAGTACGGAAGAATTCTCGAAGCTTCTTATATACCAAATTTTTGTTCATTACAATGTCAGCTAGGAAATCCTCTGGCATTTCTTCAATTTGTATTTCAATTGTTCTGATAAAATGAAAGAATACGCTGCGGTATTTGTGTATAGCGTCGTCGCAGGAGCACATGAGGATCACGAGGTTTTTCCAGTGCTCAAAAGCCTCGAGGGAATGTCCTATAAGGAAGCACAAGTAGGCGAATTGTAGCTCGCCTATTATGTGGAGAGGCCTGAAAATAAAAGTTTAATAGCGTAAATCATAACTCACAGATTACAATATGGTACAGGCACAGCTAATTGTGCCCAACTAGGTAAGTACATATTGTAGTAAAAAAGGAATGGAAATACAGTAGTACGAGTAATAACTCACTCATCATGCTGTGCGATCATCAGCTCCAATGAATATGAATGGTCCAAATAATGTTTAGTAATCTCTTCTGGCGTTGATCCTGGAGGGAATTTGTCACGCGGGATTTCTGTGAACCTCATGGACATACCTGAAAATAGAATAATAAATTAAGGCAGGTAATAGTATCATTAAACAGGCATTAGGCAGTTCAAAGTATGAAAAATGGAAAGGCAGCGGGCCCAGATGATATACCAGTAGAAGTCCATCTGCCTAGCCTTTTCCCAACTCTATTGGGGTCGGCTTCAAGTCTAATACCGGTATTTTATACTGTCTATCTGACCGCCACAACCCAGTTACTGGGTAACACGATACCCCTTAGTAAAACTGATTGTCAGACTTTCGGGCTTCTGACGACCCGTAACGACTGTCAAAGATCTATAAATAACAGCCGGGACCAACGGCTTAACGTGCTTTTCGAGGCACGGAGGGGTTTGTAAATCAATGTATCTATCACATAATATCTGTCATTGCTTCATCCTCAATTATTTTTACCTATTGTGATATATAATAGTAATTTTATTCTAGGTGCATCGTCTTCACTTATAATTACATAAGTAATTAATGTGCCTATACAAAATATTTTAAAAGAGTAACGGTGGAGTTTCTTGCCCATTCTCCGTATGAAATTACCTTTTGGAAGGGGCAACTAGAATCAATTCTATTTTTTTTTTAATTTTGACGATCAAAATTGCCTTTTAAGTGCCTATTTGAAATAATTTGACTTTGACTTAAAGATACTCACCCATACACGGACCAACCGCGGCAAGAGTAGCTTAACTTGATCGCTGTTATTACTTAGCCACAAGCCCCTCCTACCAGTAGAAGTATGGGAAGTGTTTAAAAAGAATACGGATGTATTGGGCTGACTTTGGGCTGCAACAACTATCGAGGGATAAAGCTTATGTCACATAGTATGAAGGTGAAAGAAAGTGATAGAGAAAAGATTGCGAGAGGAGAGTGAGATTCCCTCGAACCAGTTTGGGTTTACGCCAGGTCGAGGAACAGTGGACGCCACTTTTGCAATTCTGCCAATTGTGCGAGAAGTACAGATGTGCACACAAGAACTTTCACATGGTGTCCATTGATCTGGAGAAAGAGTACCTCGGGATGTGTTGTGGTGGGCATTGAAAGAGAAAGGTTTGCCCGGGAAGTATGTAGAGTTAATTCGTGCTATGTACAGTCAATCTCGTACCTACGTCTGGTCGGCTGCAGGCAACACCGATGAGTACAGTGTGGCTGTAGGCTTGCACCAAGGGTCGGCTTTAAGTCCATACCTCTTCCTGGTGATTATCGACGCTCTGACGTCCCACATACAGGAAGAGGCACCCTGGTGCATGCTGTTTGCCGCTGATGTTGTTCTTGTCGGTGAAGATGGACCTGAGATCCAACAGAAGCTGGAGAATGTTGGCTTGAAAATCAGCAGAACCAAAACAGAATATGTTCTACGATTTCGTCGGTCTCTTCAGTTCTGGGGCCATAGCGCTTAATGGCGCGCTTCTCCCGGTTTGCTCCGACTTTCGGTATCTCGGATCACTCGGCGAAGTAGATCGGACTGTTAAGCACAGAATTAACACTGGATGGATGAAATGGAGGCAGGTCACAGGAACAATCTGCGATTCCCGCATTCCCCTTAAACTAAAAGGGAAGATTTATAAAACAATGGTTATAAGACCTGCTGTCTTGTATGGATCAGAATGTTGGGCCACAAAAGCTGAGATGAGAATGCTAAGAGGGGGATGTATGGTGTTACCTAAATGGTTAGAATAAGAAATCACACTAATATTATAAAGGCGAATGTTTGTGAGTGTGTGTGTGTGTGTGTTTGTTACTTCTTCACGCTAAAACGGCTGGACCAATTTTGATAAAACTTTGTATGGAGGTATCTGACACCCTGGATTAAGACAGGCTACTTTTTATCCCGATATTCCCACGGGATCGAGACTTACGCGGGTGAAACCGCGGGGCGCAGCTAGTGAGTATATAAGAGGAAGTCTGAAAGTGACACCGATGTCAGGTGACTGAAAAGTTGTGTGGAAAAAGGTTGTCATGGTATCATGTGATGCAGAGGAATAAGAGAATGTCGCCGGGAATGTTTGAGTATGCATGTGGATGGCTATACGAGTAGGGGAAGACCACAGAAACGATGGATGGACTGTGTGAAAGATGATATGGCTAGAAAGGGAGTGACTACCGAGATGACAACTAATAGTGGAAGTAAAAGACATGTTGCGCCGATCCCAAATACAATGAGATAAGGACAGGAGAATGATGAATAGTATCATTAAACATGCTGGTTTAAGGTAGTGAGTAACATCTATCTAAAACTCACCTCATGCAGTCTCGACTCAAGCATACTCAAAGTACTAAGTGAGAATTCAATAAGAGTCTTTGTTTGATGGTGTTTTTGATGGAATTTATTTCTGTGCATATTTTACATCTGGGCTTTAAACAACTTGCCTGTGTGGAACCGAACGTAAAGAACAGCACCACCCTATTTTTTCCCGTGGGTGTCATAAAAGGCGACTAAGGCACTTACTAGAGAATGGGCAGCAGCGTTCTCTATACATTTTAACACCATACTGCGATCGCCAACCCGCCTGCCAAGCGTGGCGATTATGGCAAACCGGCCCCTCTTTAGGAGAGGCCTATGTCCAGCAGTGGACGTCTTTCGGCTGAAATGATGATGATGAAGCACAAACAATCAACTCAAGAATATTAATATGTTCATGTTATAATAAGGAGAGCAGTGGTGGCCTAGTGGTAACTTACCGAGTTGTAGGTCAGGTTCGAACCCAGGCAGGTGCTATACTTTGTGTAAATAATTTCATCACCACTGCTCCCAAAACGGTGAAGGAAAACATCGTGAGAAAACTGGCATGTTCTAGAACCAAAAATCCGAAGATATGTGACGTCTACCAACCCTCACTGGGCCCGCGTGGTAGATTACAGCCCACTCCCTCTCGAAGAGATGAGGCCTGTGTCCCAGCAGTGGGAACATTATAGGCTGAATATGTAGGTATAATAAATACACTTGTTAATACCACAGTCTAAAGTAGTAGTTTGTTTAAAAAACTTAAGATCATTATGATAGCGAAACAGGAAAATGTATTAAATTAATGCAATAAATTCTCGAAATTAATTCGTTAACATTTCAATAATAATAACCAGTACCTTACAGGAAGTTATTTGGTCACTGCTAGAGCTTAATATTAATTAGCAGATACCTAACTATTATTCTAGTTATGTTGCATTGAATGGCAAGAATTTTTTTAGCTACCTACCTATTTATGTTATATTATTGTTGTGCAATTTATCAACTTTTGCTCATTATAATTTTGTGTATGCGAGATTTGGTAGAGAATAATGTCCGATGCAATACCTTAGCTTCAAAATATTTACAGTAAAATATTCATGTAAGGATCGAAACATTGCATTCTGTAGTTCCTACCCCCTCACTCAACAACTCTGCTTATCGATCACAGATCATAAGTATCCCTCCTAATATTATAAAGGCGAAAGTAACTGTTTGTCAGCTACCTTTCACATCTTAACGGCTGAACGAATTTCGATTAAATTTGGCGCACAAGTAGACCATGACGTGGGATAGGACATAGGCTACTTTTATTTTGGTATTAGGCTCCCGTGGGATAGTCCCCGACCTACCCCGGCGAAGCAACGCGTCAAAGCTAATGCTAAACAAATAATAAATTATTTACCTGGTGCAGGTTTCAAGTGTGGCAACATAGCATCTTCTCTTTCTTCTCTTGTAATTCTCTTTGCTCTCTTAGCATCTGACTGTCCTGCAGCAGGTTCTTCTTTCTCTTCTCCAGGGACTTTAGCGGACTCTTCTGTACTTTCTTGGCTATCCATGGAAGCCATAGACTTAACCCCTCTTGGTCTCTCTTCATCGGTCATTGATAGAAGTTCCACTGAAGATCTGATCATACCATTTTCTGGTGATAGCTTTGCTGCTAGTTCAGCTGTAATTTTTTAATAGAATGATAAGAATTATGACTTGCATAAAGCACTTGATAAAAAGATTTGTATCTATGTTAAATGAAAATGTAGATTACATAGGTATTATACTAGTTTTGGTATTACTGAATAGTATAAATATATTTTTTGGTCACATTATGCAAATGGTCAATGAAGTATTTCGGTATTTGTTTATTTATTTTTATAAAGATAAATCTTTGAACAAATAAATAACAAACATTATAACTAACCTGGTATTTGAGAAGTCAGTAGTTTCCATTTCTGCCATATCTCATATGGATATGGTGCGAGATGCCGGTCTAAATTAAACAGGTTGTCTTTGAGGCGTTGAATGCTTTCGTCTGTAATCTCATCTTTGCTCATATCCTCTGTTTTTTTGTCCCACATTTTGACTAGAAATTCCTTTTTATGGAAGTAATGCATGAAGCCTGATCTGGAAAAGTTTAAGGAGGATAATGTCAGTTCTGTAGGTAAGTGTGTCTAAAGCGCGGTTTACATTATGAAACTAGTGTTGTGAAACAGTAGCTCGACTGCTATTGCTAGCTAACACCTGGTTTTGGAAAACCTGAAAAATTCAACTAACATGCTGTCATAACACATGTGTACTACTCAGATAGGTTGGCTGAAATCATTGTTATTATTTATCTCTGACAGCATGTTAGTTAAATTTATTAGCTTTTAAAAAACTGGGTGTTAGTTAGGTATAGTCTGAAACAGAACAGTCAAGCTACTGTTTCACGATACTAGGTTCATAATGTAAACCGCTAAAGCCGCTGAGGGCCGCTTGCAAGCATTACTTAAAACTAGTTTCAATCAATCAATCAAATGGCTTGAAACTAGTTTTAAGTACCTAATTCTCGAGTCTTGAGTAAGGTTTTGTATTAGAAGCCTAAATAAGATATTAAGAATGTTTTGAATTCAGATACATTGTACAAACCCATTCCAACTAATATTGTGAAATGTAGGTTAGTAACAGTTTGATATTTTGCTTTGTTCATGTTACAAGGCAGAATTCGTTAAATATTCATAGGTGTACAGTGAGTGAGAGTGCCTCTTTTTTACCAACTGATAATCAGGCATGGTGGACAGGTTAGACTGTAGTCTAACCTAGATACCCTGAATTTCTCCTGCAAGCTATATTTCAACTTATTTCAAGAAAGGCCTTATCACATCATGGGGTAATATGAAATTCTTATGTGTTCCAATAAGATCTGAATGAGGTATTTGTTGACCTTGAAAGATTGCACTTGTGCAAATATTTTATACCCACCAGCCAATGCATGGGTTTAAGTAAGCCATTATTAAATGGTCTAATCATAGGTTCAAACACAATGATTTACACAAATTGTGTATGTTGTGGTATCTGTTTCTAACATGTAAATTGTTTACTATTGTACTGAAAATCATGTTTTACTTGTTAGGCGTTATTAGAAGAAGCAGCACTTACCTTGGTGAGACATCCCCGGTTCCTTTGCTCACTCCAGAGAAATGAATATAGTGTAACCCAGGTGGTATCATCTTAATTCCGCGAAAATCCTCTTCTGTATTCCAACATTGCATATCGATGCCAAATTGTGTCTCTTGGGGCACTCCGAGGAAAACAAACGTTCCTCCTTCAACCAAAAGCTTTTTCGCGGTTTCTTGATCCATTTTGTACTGTTAACCCGACGAAAATCAATAAAATGTGGTATTTAAACAAATAATCAGTCAGTATGTTTACATCCGGGAAATGTCAATTATTTTGACATTTGTCGTGTTCCAGGATGAGGTCGTTGAACAATGCTTAATTCTATGTAGATCCTTAAAAAACATTCGTAAACACATGATGAAAATTGTGAACATTGTTTAAATGCAAATGATTAAATTTATTTAAATAAATAATAAATAATTGTTTTTGTAAAGCATTTGCAGGATTGCAAAAAAAAAAAAAAGTTTTTCAACGGAAGTTGACCAGACTCGAAATGATTCTGGAACCGTGGAACGCAGCATGCACTGGTGAGAACAAAACGCGGGATTTACAATTATTTTACGATTTTCATCAAAATAGTGATTATTCATCATCTTCCTGCTCTTATCCCATGTGACTTAGGGTCGCTTTCTTCTTCCATTGTCCCCTGTCAACCGCATATCAACGCTATCAGAAGAATGATCATATTCTACAAAAACCTATAGTAGGTAGTAGGTAATGACGAGAATATAAATTCAAGTTTCCTTCCAAGTATCTTGATTTGACTCGCGAGATCCTCAACATGTAGGGACGAAGGTATTAGGTCTACTTAGTTGTAGACTTATTACGGAAGTATTATACCTACTAGGTACATAATTATTAGCAGCCATTGTACCCACATCTATACCATGGTCGTTAACCGTATCGTCGAGTTGTGTGATCTTGCCAATCAAGAGTCTTGACCGATATTTCAAAAGTATAACTCCTGTTCTCTTTCCAGTCTCCTTGCGGTCTACGTAGGTAGGGCAGGCACATGAGACGTGGAATGGAAATGTTACCTTAGGTTATACCTACACGCTCCAACCGTGGCACGTCAAAATATGGCTAATTAGCCACATTTTCTTCATCGTCTCTTTTTCGCTCCCGATAATTACGACATCCTATTTCCACGTGTCATCTAATAGTGCGACATTGTGCGGTACTATAAAGTGCTAGGTACCTACTACCGTAAGACGTGAGGAACAATAATTATTATACTTATTTCAGGCGATGATAATTGATCGAAAAGCACCTACCTATGTGCTGTTCATTTCAATCAGATGAAAATTATATAAATATTTTAAGAAAAACATGCAGTATTTTTTCATATTAAATTCCTATCTACCGACTGTGAAAGTGTGCAGTCGAATAGATATGTAGTAATAATAAGAATAGAATAGAATAAGAATAATTTATTTGTTCAAAAACATACAAACTATATTTTTAGATTTAAATATTAAGGTGATACATTATATTATCATTATACTTTATTCTATGATCTGATAATGAACATTTGTGTCCGAACTAGATATAAAATATCTGTATTTCAGACATCAGCGCTCTTCCCCTGTTGTAGGCGACACTTAGAAATTAAACTTTGTTGGAAGGAACGATCGGTACTATTTCTACTAGACTGCATATTTGCACAAGGTAGTAGGTAGGTAGATACCCATTCTATGTATGCACGACTTCCACGTATCTGACACACCTTTTTTTTGGGCGGGAAATTATCAAATAACTTCTCCCGCTCTGGCTGGAGCGGGAGGGAGTGTCAGACTTTTACCGACTAAAACCCACCCGTGTTTCTTCAGATGCTTGTTTGCCAGGGCCACGATATCCCTTTCGGACAGGCTCGTAACCCTGGCAGACGTATCTGACATACCTACGGTTACTTTGCATTCAGCTTATAGTTATAGGTAGGTACCCTCAATGAACCGATATTAAAAATCCGCTAAGGGTTCCATACATACCTACGTACGAAAATTGCGCCGATCCCAAAGAGGTTTGTTTTCCACTTGTGATTTCGTCAGACGAGCGAGCACACTCGTACGAATAGTTTGCGTTCGTTGAAAAATCCCCACCAAAATTTTAGTCAGATTTTTATTCGAGTTCTCGCGTCGAGAGGTTAACACAGAAAGCTAGATGTTGAGCATTACGCAGCACCTGCATTTTTGCTTTAGTGCTGATTTTTTTTGACTAATTATTTTCAACAGGTGACGAATTCAGCGTCTCGAGCACCACTAGCGGCGGCGAGACGGAGCGGCAATCAGAAAAGCGCTTTAGTTTAGCTGTCGCTTGCAATTAGTGGATTTTATGTACCAACTCGTACCTACCAGACTATCCTACTACTTACCTATAATGAATTTTGGCTTTATTTCCCGGTTTTAATTATCGTCATATCTGTTTTCTAATTGGAAATGTTTTGTTTTGCCAGGCACTGAAAAGAATGGAAGGCATGTCGTATCATTAAAAAACCTGTAAAGATAAAGAACAGAGGGTAGGTACCAAACGCTGAATATTGTTTTGTGTCGTCCGTAACTATCCACCTTGGCAGTCCTATTTTCCCAAACGTATGATGTCTCCAAGCCTTGAAGCTTTACGTTTGGAACTTCGTTGCTTTTCATTGCTTTCATGTAGGCGACGTTTGAGTGGCGTTGGTTCCATGGTGTCCGTCCGTCAATCGGTCTGACTTTATAAATTGGCTAGCTTCGAAATTCATCAATGTGAGTGATGAATATCGAAGCGAAGCAATGCCAAACATTTTCACATGTGGATGCTTATTCATGTTTTTTATGGTAGTTTCATATTTATTTGCCTATAAACCTGCAATTTGTGAAAATATCAACAAAATTACCTAATTGTTACGAGCTGTGATAAAGCGCCCTTATTTAGCAAAGGGCGAAAAATGATGGATTTGAAAGCTGTTCTTCTTCTTGGTATTATAATAATAATAGTACATTTATTTATTTCAAATAACTTACAGACGAAAATACATAATATAGTTGTTCTGGTTAAAATTAGGTAAAAAATGATTGGTTGATTACAACTGGTTGGCGTAAGAGTAAATACAGGTATTACTTAGTTATGCTGTAACCACAAGGTCTGTACATGAAATGGGTGAGCCCTGCCTCTTAAACTAGGGTGACTTGTATCTTAAGAGACAGTGATCAGCTATAAATAAGGTATCTTATAAAATAAACAAAAACTTGTGAAGTGTATCAGTTGCCATATATATGTTTATATGTATCTTGCTTTTATATAGTATGTATTTTTCCTAAACATATATTTATGGTAAAAAGGAGGAGAAGGCACTTCAACTCAAGATTGTAGGAAAGAAAAGAAAGAAAATACGTTTATTTGCGGTAAACATAACGCAAAGAAATAAAAACACAAACACGAAATAACAACTGGAGGGAAAATATGCGTCACATTCACGCAAAACGGCCATCGCTCAGCATAATGCTGCGACCCTATGCGAGACAGAGCCCCAGCGCTGGTTTTCAGCGACAGCCGGCAGGAAAGTGTGTGTGAATGTATGTGACTCCAACTGCACACCCTTGTGTATATATGGAGAGTGTAATGATGAGTGTGCAGAGTATTAATTCAAGTTCCCATATAATTAATAATAGTAATGAACATTGTAGATAGGGTTTGCCCATTGGATTGTGACGTTGACGAAGATGGACGGACATACACTAGCAGTTCTTTTCTTCATTGGACTACCGTATTAGGTACTAAGGTGGGTGAAAGATGGTAGTCACTGATTCAAAAATGCTGGAGAGTAGAATTCTCTTACCCAAAGTTAGCAAGAAGCTGGCAATCAGTACAATGTAGGTAATCGAATTACAGGCCGACCTTTTACACTACAGGGTCTCGATATATCCGATTTTTGATAACGCTGACGAATAGAGATTCAGTGGGTATACACCTGGGAAATTAGGATGTAAATTTCCATTCGCTCGCTCCCGCGGACCTATATTCACGAATTCTTTGTTTTCATCGGAAATTTAAGGATACGGAGTCTCGGGGGCCCTTCCGCGCGTCGACAGCAGGATTGGGCCTCGAGGGATGGAAACTGAGAAAAAACATAATTCTGTGCCAAGTAGGTACCAAGATATCGCACCTTGCTTCCCTAGTGTGTTTAAATATCGAGTATTATTAGCGTAAACTAAAAACAAGTCTGTTACAATGATAGAAGCGAATCTTTAAGAGTTGTCAGTGTGCTGTTGACTTTTCTATGTAAGTAGACTCAGTAAATTAATAGTCTCATAGGTAGGAAACCCACATAAAAAGAATCTTCCTCTCAGTTTTATAACTTGCATTTCTTGTTAACCATTAACCCCAGTTTACGTTGATCGATTCGAAATCAATTATAACATTTTAAAATCGTAAATTTCCAGTCTGCAGTGTCTAATACCTACCCACCTTCATTTTTCAACAATTTACCTCTTAGCCACTTTCAGAATACCAGCAAAACTATTGTTTGATCGAAACGAAATCAATTATCACTTTAAGGCGATACCAAAATAAATTGGGGGCTTTTTCGTAACCATTTATTTCAATGTTACAGCATGTATGGATTTCATTTTTTGATATATAATATTTTTATTGACTATTTGATTAATACTCTGACTGAAGGAAAACTTAATTGGAACAAATTTCTTCGTTAGAATTTAATTCCGAAAAGATCTCCACTTTTCTTTATTTTTTCTGTAAACCTAAAATCCTAAATCCTAAATCTAAAATCCTAAGTAATTTTATTGCAAAATTGCACTCCAAAATGCGCGTATTAGGTGATTGAAAACTCTGGCTGAAAGTATTTTTGATACATAGCTTAATTTATTTTTAAACAATTTTTATTTGGTTTGGCGCTCTTGCGTTGTTTTATTTTGGTTCAAGCACATTGTTGCGGTCTGTTTTTTCGCATGCGGAAGTAATCGACTCTGTCACTTTCTTTTGCCCGCCCATTTCGCTATGATTATCTTTTTACGTATCACCCTAAAAGCGCAAATTACCAGTCTCCAGCTCCAATGTATTTCCTTTCATTTTACTAGAACTTTCCTCTACGCCACTTTCGAAACACCTGCAAGAGTTACTAACCAACTATGTCTATCTAAGCATACATCGCTATAATAACTTAGTAACCTGTACATTAATGTACATCGACAGCACGTCTCGGAACCACTCTGGAGACATGAACACTATTAAAAGTTCGACTAACTCAGCGAGAGTAGCGACGCAACTAGTTTATGTTTCAGACCTATCTAAACACCAAACAGCCTCGGAGATGTAATTCTTACAGGGAAGGTACAATGGATGTAAGTTTGATAGTTCGAACCACATAAGAAATCTCGGGAGAGATGATAGAATTGGTATATAAAGGATTGTTGTTTTAAGTAAGACCATTTATTTTTAAATTATTATTTTAAAGGTATCCTCCGGTTATGTATGTATGTATGTATTAAATCAGGCGTTCACCTGATTTAATAACTTACCAATATAAATTTAAAAGATAATTCCTATGAATAGGTATATTACGTAGTTAAAATCAACTTGAATAAGAAAAATCCAGACTAAGACCACACACAATGAAGGGTTCCGTAGTTGGGATGAATTTGAAAAACATGTTCTCCCATACATTGATATACGCCACGGTCAATTTTACAACTGTAAATGTAAGTTTGTAATAGCATATTATTTTAATGACTTAAATCTATAAATTAAATAACTTTTCCTTTACTTGTGTTGTGAGACCTTGCTTCTGGGCAAATGCCATGATTCTAGGTCAACGGGAAGTACCCTATTATACGGCTTTTGATTTATTTGCGATTTTCAAAATATGTCGCATAAATCACCGTATTTTTTTATTGCGTTGACATAGAAGCTTGACTTTTTTAGAACACTAAGGGACCGTAGACTTACGAATTTGATATTAACTTCAACTTGATACCTCTACGCGTTCCTGAGAAAAAGGGTCTTGACAGACAGACAGACAGACAGACGGACAACAAAGTGATCCTATAAGGGTTCCGTTTTTTCCTTTTGAGGTACGGAACCCTAAAAACATAACCCTGTCGTTGCTGTCGCGGCGTCGGGTAATAAGAATAATTGTTTCCAGAAAAAACTGGTAAACTGAAACTGTAAAACTGGTGGTTTATGTAGTAGTCCATATTTTGCCGGGTACTTATTTATTTTGCCGGGTACTTATTTATTTTGCCCGGTACTTATTTATTTTGCCTGGTACTTATTTATTTTAGGGACTTGTGGCTAAATAATAACAGCCGCACGTGTCGATTGAAGGTTAAGCTACGCTTGGCACGGACTATTCGAGGATAGGTGACCATCCAATACATATCGAGATCCCCAGGCTGTCATTCCTAGATCTTTGACAGTCGTTACGGGTAGTAAGAAGCCCAAAAGTCACACAACCAGTTAAGACTGGGGGCAGTCGTGTTACCCAGTAACTGGGTAGTGGAGGTAAGATAGGCAGTCGATCCATGTAAAATCTGGTATTCGGCTGCATCCGGTTAGAATTTTTATTTATATTCTAATATGAATTACAAAACTCACACACATTACAAAACTATACTTATTATAGTTGGTGTCTAATCTTGTAGTTCTGAACGTTAATAAATCAAAATAGCAATAAATTGTCTGGAATACAATTTTTTATTCTGATACCCTGATCGGATAGTTCACAGAAAAAGTAGGAAAAACCGCGACGCTTGTCTTTCTTCGCTACGCGCCCAGCTACGACGTAGCTCGCGGCGTGCAGTGCTACGATCGCATGGTTCGTCACGCATAAACAGCTTTGGAATGTTTAGGATGCTTGAGCAAAATTGTGGGTACATTTTGCTATGTCATTTTCCTGAATAAATTCGGGATATTATGATGTATTTTTTTGTTGGTTTTAACTATGTGTAGCGGCATCAACATCGCCACATGCGAACTACACGTCACACTGACGTCACGCAAAACCCTGCATCGCGCAAGCAGAGTTTACCGCGCAACTAGCATATATACTCGTACAACATCCCGACATCACCCGTCGGGCAGTTGCCCACCAGATACAACACCCATCTGGTCGGAGGATCCTCCCTTTTCTATGGTAGATGGATGAGTGAGCTTTACACCCTGTTTCTCATACCACCAAATATGTAATCACATATTTAAATAGTATATTTTTTTAAGTGACTGTCTAGTACATAAGCCGAAATAGCCTTAATATATATTTAACACCTTTACCTGCCACAGTATGGTATAATATAACCGCGAAACTCATATATTCTGATAAACATAATTTATTAAGCAAAACTCTGAACTTCTTTTGAAACAACTTTACGCGATGAGCGCAAGTTTATGTACCTATGTTGAACAATATCATGTACTGAAAGTTTTGTGAGTAGTTGATAAGTTTACCATACCTGCTACGTTTGTCCTGATTAACAATAACTGACTATAAGTTTGATGGCGAAGATTTCCCCAATCTAGTGTGTTTACTATAACTTGACGCGTGACGCAATTGGTACCACTGAATGCACTGAGTTTTAAGTCATGTGATTGGGGTAGTTCTGTTCGTCAGTCCTATTTTGAACTCGAACAAAATTCAGTGCTAAATCGCGTCACGCGTCCTTGTTAGTGAACGCACTGATTCTGTAAAAATCACACCGTTTTTTTTAGGGTTCCGTACCCAAAGGGTAAAACGGGAACCCTATTACTGAGGCTCCGCCGTCTGTCTGTCTGTCTGTCCGTCTGTCACCAGGCGGGTAGGGTTCTCATGAACCGTGATAGTTAGACAGTTGAAATTTTCACAGATGATGTGTTTCTGCTGCCGCTATAACAACAAATACTAAAAAACAGAATAAAATATATATTTAAGGGGGCTCCCATACAACAAATGTGATTTATTTGCTCGTTTTTGCTCGATATTGATAACGGCAACAGGTAGACGCTTGAAATATTCACAGAATATTTAGTTATATATTCACTTTAAAAATAAATAATTAAATTAAAATAAAATAAATATTTAAGGGCTCCCATACAACAAACGTGATTTTTTTTGCCATTTTTATAGATAATGGTACGGAACCCTTCGTGCGCGAGTCCGACTCGCACAGGGCCGTTTTTTTTTTTAAGTTCTTCAAAGTTTTCACGATGAGATTTTTACAGAATCGACCGGCTGATACGAGTTTTGATGATTTGGAAACGTCAGCCGTGTAAACACTGCTAAAAATCTTGATTCTAACTATCTTTCGTAAAATTAACCGCATTGAAATCGGTTCATCATTTTGGGAGCTATGACCATACGGACAAACATTTCTGCTGCGAGAGGGTTCCAATTCAAAATCGTGGCCAAAAACCCTGTCAATGTCATTTAGGCGCCAAATAGTAGATTGTTTAACCTACAAAGGTCGAAAGGAATTGGTGACTTTCACCCGTGTTAAACACTCTACTTTTGATTTTGAATATAAGAAAAGCAAAAAAAAATCTAAAATATTTTAATTTCTTGTTTGCTGCTCGCCACTTAAAATCATTGTACCTATGTATTCAAATATTTTTCCTTTGAAATTTACGGCAAAAGAATTTCGATTACTGTATTTAATTTTGCCTCGTCTCTAACCGAATCTGGGGTCAATATTTCAGAATCGCTTGAACTCATTTTTATTCATTAATAAAATATTAGTCTATAAAACCGAGATTTTGAATTTCAATGCAACTAGATGAAGTTAGTATCCCGCCAAATTATATAGTCATTTTTAAATTTTAAACATGCAACACACCGCGTCAATAGGTATTTTTTCATAAATTCTCTCTGGCTGTTTAAACACTCATAAGACCGCATTTTTTTTAATTTTAATCGATATTTTTTTATTTACGTAAAATTTTTCGCTGCCAAACATATCCCAATTTAGTTCTATTTTTTAAATTTATTCCCGCCCTTGAGAGGGAAGCAGTTATTATGAGTATTTCCCGCCCAAGGGTGGGGATCAGCATTTTTCACCCGCTACTCTCATCAAACAAACATTACTTTCCGAGTATGAGAAATAAAAAGATCTTTCAAGCACGGCGATTATGGTAGCCCCTTTTCGGGGAGGCCTATGTCCAGCAGTGGACGTCTTTTGGCTAAAACGACATCATCGTTTTAGCCGGAAGACGTCCACTGCTGCACATAATGATGAGGTAGTACAATAGTACTACCTAACAATAGTTAAACGCCTACAAAACTCTACAAACGTTATATAAGGCAGAGATAACACGATCATTAAGATCAGGCAGTCTAAATCAAATTTCCACATAAACTCCACCCTTTGCTCCCCGCCACTCCGTTATTTGCTAAACGCTTACACATCAGCAATAAAGTTGAATATCGCATGCGCTCTTTGATCGTGTTCGAGCACGAAACTAAATAGCGTAAGTCTCAATTCTTATTTCTAGAGAAATCTATCTAGAGAAAAAATATCCGGTGGCTGGATAATAAACTATATTTCCTTGTTGTGAATATTTATTTTAGACATAAAAGCCAAAGAATCTTCTTTGTTTTTTATAATTATCCTTAAAAAAAGACATGATTTTCGAATAAACAATGTATCTAGCGAAAATATTACAATTACGTAACTGTCTTCAACATGGAAAGAAAAAAATCCAATAAATCATATACTAAAGTTTAATTTTGCTTGTATGTGTGACTGTTTCAGAATATTCATGCAAATTAACATAAAAATAGGGAGCCTCCTCTTAACTACAGTGAGCAACTAACAAAATACTAGTTGGAACTTCAACAACTGGGCCACTGACCGTGCCGCTTTCAAAGCGGTTAACGTAATAAACGTGAGTTGGACCTTTAGTTAAATTGCTTTATTAATTTATTAGAACAGCTTTCATGATTGACCACTGTAGTTAGATTTCCATGAGAGAAGTGCTTTTGACTGTATCTATACCTTATACATACAGTTATTGATACTACCCTATTACATATATGTTTTTTACGCTGTGTGTATTTATGTATCTGTGTGTATCTATCTATCTATGATTTTGCTTGTGGAAATGTAACACATGGTGGTCAGAAATGGTCTCTTGTGAAAGTCTAGCTTCTTCGTTCTATTGTGTTTGTTTCAAGCTTTTAACAAATATTAAGTAGAACAAAATAGTTTATAGTGCAATTTTTATAAAAAAAATTGTTAGGGAAGTCTGATTGTAATAATTATGGTTTTGACTCCTTTTTAAAACTACATAAGCTAAGCTAAGTACTTCTTTACTGAACGTTTTAGTACGCATTTTTTTAATAACGCTGTTTGATCAAAGAAATGTAAGGTAGCAGGTAAGCTGTAGCCCGCGAAATTCTAATTTTCTTACGCTTTCTTTTAATTTCAGGTCAGTGTCAGGTTGTATCTTGATTTTAATATGATTCGCGACTGTATCAGATATGTATTTACAGAATGAATAATTAGAATCATAAATACATCTCTCTAAGCTGGATGTGTTTCATGATATGATGATGATGAATGACTTTTTCATGAAATAATGACGTTGGGGAACAATTCGGGGAACGTGAATTTCAAGGGCTACAGCTGCGGAATCACCTTCGTTTATACTTAAGTATCTATATTGGTATAATTATTTACTAAATAAAATTGTTAATCCTTTATAGTTATACACAACATCACAGAGCCAAATAAAACCAATAACCAGAGTTAATTAATTTCGAAGTATTTAGACAGTTGCTGTTCGTTGTACGATCCGGTTCGATACTTTCAAATTGTTTTATTGCAAAATTTTCTACCCTTACACTAGAGTTGGGCTGTGTTAATCGATGAGTTTGTGTAAATCGATACAGACGAGTCTGGTACAGATAATCTTTGCTACTTAAACTTAGAAAGAAAGTCGTTTGTTTACAGGCTGCCTGTTTATTTAGATCCGTAAAGATTTTACATCGTCATAGATGCTCTGTTGCCTTAGGAGCAGTACTCTAATAAGGTCTCTTTTACTTTACCTTAAATATATTAACTTTTTACTACTACACTGCATACTCAACCTATACGCATAGTATTTATATAAAAGTTTATGGACCTACACATAAATAAACATACAAGAAGAAAGGAACAGAAAAATACGTACAAAGTTGAGGCTTATTTCTAAGGAAATCTCTTCCAGCATAACTGCGATAGGAAAGTAGACAAAGAGGTGTAGACAACGTGTGTAAGAGTAGAAGAGAAAACAAAATACATCAAAACAAAAATACTATTCACTAATTTAATTAATCGTATGCAGTTAGGGTACTTATACGGACATAAACTCAACTTGTAAGCTAGAAGCTGTCCATCACTGACTTCGCTGATTGTTTCTACAATAAGGGAAGAAAATCGAACATTTTGAAGAAATCGATAGTTAATAATGCAGGTATCAAATACTAAAGAGATCAGCAATTTAACATAGCTTGCGCCTAGACAAGTCGTATTTACGACGTTTGGTGGCGTCTATGTTAGTTACTGTATTGTTTTTTTTTTTACCGTATTTGCTGATTTTTATGTTCCGGGATGAACACGTGCTGTAACTCCCGTATTATTACTAAAATAAATATTTGTATGTATTTATTAAAAATACATTTGTATGTATTTTTAACCTTCACTCAATACACAAATTTAGTATGAAATTGTGATTCAAAACAGCATAATAAAATTTTTCCAAATATTTTTTTTGGTTTAGCCATAAACAGACAAAATGGCTCATGCATTTGCTTTTTCGTTAGATAAAAAATTAAAAGTCGTTGTCGTCAAGGGAACCATTGTTCTGAGAAAAGATCTCAGTCCATAGACAATGTTACATTAATGTTATATTATCATGATCCTAATATCGCGATATTTCAAGATTTCCTAAAGTTCTGTGATATTATCACGATACTGCCTATTACACCATCAATATTACCACGGCATCGTGATATTATTGACAATGTAACACGCCCCAATGATTTTTTTTTAAACAAGAGCGGTGACCATGATCTTTTTTTCCTACAGCCATACAAACAATTATTGAGTCGCGTGATTATACTGATCTCTTTTACCGTTTTATTGTTTTTTTAGCCTGAAAGTTTTATGAATTTTCTACTAGATGGCATTGTCAACTCTATATTAAATAAATACTGACAATTGCCCCTCTCCCTGTACCCTTCTTATCTTTATTCTAAGTGTATAATCGAAATAATAAAGTTTTTATTTCCACATAATTATAATTAAGTTTTTTCCTTACTGACTTAGTCTAGGCGGAGCCATGATCTTTATCTACAGGGTGGCAGCTGGAATGCTGGAAAAAGCCGAGTTAAATGGCATATGATTGACAAGACCTGTCTCAATAGTGGACTTCTATATGCTGATGAGAATATAGAACATAATGTAAAAATACTCATTATCAGTAGGTAAACTCTCTGATTTTACCAGCTTGTATTTCAAAACACTGTATACACCTAATACCTCAATACTCGTATTTCTAACCGGAGTGGTTGAACATGTTATTGTTCCAGTTATCGACGCGAAGAAAATTGAATTCGTCCACAATCCGCGGGATTGCGGGATCCGATCCGACCCGGAATCGAACGGTTTGTTTCCCAATAGTAACTGCCATTTGTTCTGAGGACTATTGTTACAATAGCAATAGATTGATTGGTGTTATATAACGGTTTGTTGGTATAAGACCATGATTGGATTGGGCCGAATGCGGTTTAGATGTATTTTGTTAAATTGAAGGATAAGTAAGTAAGTCTAAGCAAGGCAATAGCATTATAACGAGTGATTGTGAGTTGTTCGTTAACCGCCACACTTTCAATTACAATCTGAAGGATTTTAAATAAATTCCTATCCAATGCTTCATAAATTATGTTTGAAACATTCGTCTACTCGTCAACGTAATAAATTGCAATAATAAGAATTAGTATTAGTTTGTTACCCGTGGTCCCTCCCGTATTCCCTGGAATCCCGACCACGGGTATTTTTTTACCCGTGACCCTTCGAGAACTACAATGTTGCCAAATTAAAACCATCTACTGTTATTGAATCATTTGGTTAGGTTAGAACAGTGACCATTAACGCGAGCGAGGCGAGCGAGCGTGCCGCGGCAGCGCCGAGCGCCAGATTCCCTCTATTTTTGGTGAATCATTTTGAATCTTTCAAGTAACTAAGAGCTAAAATTAACGATCTACCATTTTTATTTGGCAGCATTGTATTTCTCGAAGGGACCACGGATAACAAATGTTAGTATTATGTAATTTAATAACTTAAATTATAAAAAAAATTAATGCCCTTACAGGATGCATGTCTTAAACTGTGTCATGAAATTTTAATGCATATCTACTAACCAGTGTTTTACATGTTAGCAAATAAATAACATAACATAACATCACGCCTGTAATCCCCGAAGGGTTAGGCAGAGGCGCACTTATAGTACACCCACATTTCGATAGTTATGTTTAAGTCCCATGTAATAGGGGGCGAGCCTATTGCCATCATTCGGGCACAAATCCAGACTCCGGGCTGCTACTGAGAAATTCCTGGCGGAAAAACCCAATAAACACTTTGCCCGACCTGGGAATCGAACCCCGGACCTCGTGCTCGCCAGTAGCGCATCCGACCACTAGACCAACGAGGCAGTCAAAAAGGCAGCAAATAAATGATTAAATAAATTACGCGATATAAAAAAATAATTATATAATTAATAAATATTTCTCAAAATTATAACGCATTACATTGTAAGTGTGTTACGCACTTACCCAGGGTAATTGTAGAAATTCAGAATTCAACATGGGCTGGCAAAAATTGCCCAAAAAGCTTACAACAAATGGCAGCTATAACAGGAATGCAGAACGAATTGAAATACTATTTTAACCTTGAACGTTTGAACAAGATGAAAACAAATTCAATTGTCAATTTCACTTTAATGCTTGCCCTTAAGGGTTTTATCTGCGAAAAGGGTTATTTGTGCTCCTGCTTCATCAACGAGTAAAATAAATATAAATAAATAAATAATTTCTTTGAAAAACAACAAATAAATGTGACAACAATGTTGCAATGTGCTGTACTATGGATGCGTTTTTTTATACCGTCCTCACATTTAGTTATAAATTCAACATTAAACATTTAACAATATTTTTGAAACATTATAATTTAAAAGAGTGTCCATGGAGTTTCTTGCTCGTTCTTCTAAATTTATGTACCTACTACGCTTTGGAATGGTCTAGCTTAGCATCATATTTCTAACTGACCGACTCCTTGACAATTCAAAAGTGCCTGTAAATGGTTTAATTGAAATAAACACGTTGAGTTTGAGTTAGTCATGAGGAATGTCGTAGGTTATAAAAAAAAAACACAGCTTCCTCTTAGCTCTTTCGAAAGAAAAGCGTACTACTAGGTACTGTGCTGTTTTAGGTTCCGGTATTCTTTACAATCAACTAATAGTTTGTTAAATAATTACAGTACAGCGAGATAGGTTAACAAACATCAAAACCTTCGAATTAATAATATTAGGTACTTACATAAAATTGAGGAACTTGTGGTTAAATAATAACTGCCGCACGGGTCGATCGATCAGGTTAAGCTACGCTTGCCGCGGTTGGTCCGTGGATGGGTGACCATCTGCTCATACCAAGATTCCTCCGTGCCTCGGAAAGCACGTTAAGCCGTTGGTCCCGGCTGTCATTTGTAGATCTTTGACAGTTGTTATGGGTCGTCAGAAGCCCAGAAGTCTGACAACCAGTCTTACCAAGGGATATCGTGTTACCCAGTAACTGGGTTGTGGAGGTCAGATAGGCAGTCGCTCCATGTAAAATAATGGTATTCAGCTGCATCCGGTTAGACTGGAAGCCGACCCCAACATAGTTGGGAAAAGGCTAGGCAGGTGAGGTACTTACATAAAATTGGATTCAGAAACTTATTGGCATTCTTTAAATTGGATTACTCTTCAAAGTGCGGAATTTATATTAAAACAAATTGTAAACGATCTGTAAAGGATGTTAAATGGATGATGGTTTCAAATGGTAATAAATTTTTTCGTGAATGATTATGTGGTACAAAAGAAAAGTTCTTGATCGTAATTGTAATTGAATACCTATGTAGATAATATTCGCACGCTAGTGCACATGCCATCGTATCTCTTCACAACCCTTGGTGACTGGTAGAGAATGCCTAATGCATTAAATCCACCTTTGTACCTTATTTGAGTGCGAGAAGTTTAAATAAATACCTAAATATAAATAAATCTCGATGGTTTGTCAAGTCGTGAAAACCGTGCGAAGCAGGGGCGGGTCGCTAGTATATAACAAAAGATAAACTAGGCTCTTGTGTGCTTAATATTTTTAAATATCTTTGAATTCTTTAACCATTTCTTTCAAAGCAACGAATAAATAAAAATATTAGGTAAACCTTGTTGTTAAAACCGTGTTTCTAACGTAACCATGTATGTATACAGCCGATCTTTTCTGTAAATTCAGACTAATTGATTTGTCCATAAATTGTTAGTAACAAAGGTCTTAAAACTATGTTAGTCATCTGTACTAATATTATATGTATAGAGGTAAAGTTTGTGAGGGTGTTGGGAGTAATCATCGGTACTACTGATCCGATTTTGAAAATCGTTCACTAATGGGAAGCTACAGTATTGCCGAGTGTCATAGGATATATAAAAAAATCACGCGAACGAAGTCGCGGGCAGAAGCTAGTCATTCATAAAATTCATGTCAAAAAATCAAAAAAAATATAGTGGTTCTCGTCACATGAAGATGGATAAACCTCCCCGGCACTGCAGTCTCTGGCCGCTCAGATATCATCCTTAGGATTCTGTTGGCGCTCGTTGTAAAAACCTCACTGTAAAAACTTAGGTGAAGAGTGCGCTTGGAGTGAGCTGTTTTTCCACATGCTAGGGATTGTCATCATTGACAGCTCAAATCAAGCAAAGGCTTGTGGCTAAGTAATAGCAGCCGCACGGGTCGATCAATCAGGTTAAGCTACGCTTGCAGCGGTTGGTCCGTGGATGGGTGACCATATTTACATACCAAGACCCCGCCGTGCCTCGGAAAGCACGTAAAGCCGTTGGCCCCGGCTGTAATTCGTGGATCTTTGACAGTCGTTACGTGTCGTCAGAAGCCCGAAAGTCTCACAACCAGTCTTACCAAGGGGTATCGTGTTACCCAGTAACTGGGTTGTGGAGGTCAGTTAGGCAGTTGCTCCATGTAAAATACTTGTATTCAGCTGTTTCCGGTGAGACTGAAAGCCGACCACAACATAGTTGGGAAAAGGCTAGGCGTGATGACTTCAAGCGATCTTCACCTTAGTTATAACTTTGAGATTTTTACAAAATAGATCTGCAGTTATTACAATTCTGAAAGTGGCGGAGATAGCAAAAAAATTAAAGGAACTTCGAAATAAAAGGACTCGATCCAGTTAATTAGTAAAACCGTTTTGTAGGACACTAATTGACTATTTTTTGCGCTGGTGGCCTTTTGAGGACAAAAGTTAAAGTAGATGGGGACTCATTAGTGCTGAAATAGTCTTATGCCGCGTGCCTTTTGTGTTTCTTGTATAATGTACGTTAATTTTATTGTGCTTCTAGTGGAAGTGGTGATTTCTTGGAAGTATGCAATGCCGACGTGTGTGTAAGTGTTACAGAGAGGTAAACATAAATCCCAACCTACAACTATTTTCTTCGTTGTTGCCTTAGTACCTAATTCGGAAACTCTAGCAATGTTTTTTTATTGCTATTCGGTTTGGAATCAATTATAAGAAAAACTATATTGTTTGTGCAACTTTATATCTACAACCATGATTTGACGGCACGGTTGGCGCAGTGGTTAAGCGATTGACTGCTGCGCTACGTGTCGCGGGTTCGATTCCCGCACGGAACAAATATTTGTATGACCTACAAGTAGTTGTTCCGGGTCTGGCTGTTTGTGTATGTGAGTTTAAATGTTTGTAAACGCACCCACGATACAGGAGAAATTCCTAGTGTGGGGCAAACTTATTAAAAAAAAAATGATACAGAAATATCTACCTGAAAACTTAGGAACTACGGAATATAAAGGTAATACTCGTAATAGGGTTTAAGGGAATAATAGATGAACCCTACCACCACCAACTATAATTTGGTGGATGTAGACAACCACTTTTCTTATCCATTTAAACACTGATTAAAAACATTTCAACATTTTTCATTAATTTAATTTTTCTCACATTTTCATTTTCTTTTCAACATTTTATACACAATTTCAATAAATTGAAAAACAGTACTTTATTTAATAAAAAATGTATTGCAATAGGATATTATTATTATAATTCACAAATACTTATTACCTACAAATAAAATTCAAATCGGGGTAATCTCAATACTATTCAAATATAGGACAGGAAACGTAACCCAAAAATAGAATTTATCTACAATTCTAAGGGAATTCACGCGAGCTTTTGCCCTGACCCCGAAATCTAACATACCTACAGAAGGAAATTCTATTATACGAGACATTCGAGGTTAGGGCTGCAATATATTCAACATTAACATTTTGTTCGTCTTTATACTCTGATTTGAATTTTGTAATACTTAGGTATATCAATCACAATGCTGTTTGCCAATTTTGATGTTCAACTGTCTAGACTGAATAAATTGATATACGGTTTGAGTACAAAGTCACCATTGCACTGAACAAAACCAATTCGAACAAGGGTCAGGGTCAACGTAAATAGAATACATAATATGTGTGCATAAAATACAGCGGGTATTTAAAAAGACCTTCAGCCCTAGATTTTTATTTTTTAGTACTTGTTATGTCTTTGAGTCGTCTACGTTGTGCCTTCACGATCAATTTACGTGGCAGTCATAATGTTATGTTTATATTACACTAATATTATAAAGGCGAAAGTTTGTGAGTGTGTGTGTATGTTTGTTACTTCTTCACGCTCAAACGGCTGGCCTAATTTTGATAAAGTTTTGTATGAAGGTAGCTGACACCCTGGATTAAGACATAGGCAGTAGCCTATTAATCCCGATATCCCGATTCCCACGGGATCGAGACTTACGCGGGTGAAACCGCGGGGTGAAGCTAGTGTTTATATAAATAACGACACGGCACGGTTGGCGCAGTGGTTAAGTGATTGACTGCTGCGCTGCGTGTCGCAGGTTCGATTCCCGCACGGAAAAAATATTTGTTTGACATATAAGTAGTTGTTCCGGGTCTGGCTGTTTGTGTATGTGAGTTTAAATGTTTGTATACGCACCCACGATACAGGAGAAATTCCTAGTGGGGCAATGTTTAAAAAAAAAAAAAAAAAAAAAAAAAGAAAGGAAAGAAAAAAATACGATAAACTAACGCAAGATTCAAAAGCAATTTTCACCTAAAGTATTTTATGGTGTTACGAACATGGTTTTGTTGAAACCATCATAATTGTTATCATTGTTGTCGTATTGTTATTGTTGTTGTGTGGTCTTTTCTCAGTCGCAATTTTATTTTCACGAGGAAAACGTTTCTATTTTTATGTTGCTGTAAAGTACTTTGGTGTGGCGACCACATACCGGAAGACCTCCCTATAAGGTGGACCGATAACCATGTGAAGGCTGCACTAATCCGCTAGATGTGGGAAGCACATAACCGGTCGAAGGTGGTGCTTGGGTAGGCCTATTCCCTGCAGTGAACGTCTTTCAGCTAAAAATGCATGAAGGTATTTATGTTCCTGACTGTATGACACAGAGCAAGATGCCTCAGCGGCCGAAGCGATTCCGTGCTCTGTGGTGGTACAGAACTCCCCGAATTCTGTGCACTGAAGCAACCAGTCCCCATAATTAAACATTAGAACGACCACACAAAACACACATAACATCATGCCTGTGGTCCCCGAAGGGCTTGGCAGAGGTGCACCTATAAATAGTACACCCACATTTCCCCAGTTTAGTTTAAGCCCGATGCAATAGCAGGCGAGCCTATTGCCATCAGGGCACAAATCCAGACTCCGAAACCGCACAAAAATAACTTAATTCTCATGTCTCAAAAGAATATTCCTCGTCCACAATTTTTGTTGGACAAAAAGCGTGCGTATCATTACGCCTAGTCTACATAGTGCTGACTAACGAAGTAGTGTTGGCGCGAAGAAATGAATGTATCGTAACGCGCCTCATTAGGCTGAAGCTCGATTCACGCGTGCTATACAAAAAATGCTGGTGAATTAGGTGCTGTGTACAGTGCACTGCACTGTGAACGAGATTTTTGTTAAAGTAAACACTTTTTTTTGTCATTGTATGTACAATGAAAAAAAAAAGTGTTTCCTTTAACAAAAATCTTGTTTTATGTGATCACGCATCTTGACTCAATACGAGCCTAACAAGATCTACACTTCTGAAATTAGGAGAACTTTGTTAAATTATCATAGTTCCGTCTACTAACTAATTATTTAATTTAATTACGGGTAGTAATTTAATTTAGCTCAAATGTTGGCCAGTTTAAGAATGCTATAATGCTAACAAATTGCTTGTTACCATGAATTTAAATTATTATTTGATATACAAAAGTGAAGAAGTAAAATCAAACAAAGCATGTATGATGTAACTAAGACCGGTGATGTCACACTGTCGTTATAAATAAAATGTATTTGTTCTGGCAAATATGCTATCTTGTTTATAGTAAATACGATAAATAATGATTCCAAACATTTTAATGCCAACTAAGAGAAAATTTATCTTAGTTAGTCTGCATTTTTTTCAGTGTAGTGCATTCACTTTATCTTGACGCGTGAACGCTCGTGCAGACTGGTGCGATCGCGGGCGCGACGCCAAACTAGTAGCACAATTTCTATCGCTTCAGGCAAGCTTATCGTGTCGCTATCACTGTGTTACAAGATTAAAACCTCGTTCTTGCCGACGCTATAATATTAGCGCCTTTCCTCTTGAAATTATGAGTAGCTTTACCACAATTATTAAGGATATCTATATGTACACACAGTTATAATGTTTGCTGTTTCTTTCTTTGCAGTTTTTACTTGTTTTTCACTCCATAAAGGGTAGTTAGAATGAGGCAGGTCATGAAAAAAATGCAGAGATGTTTTACGAGTATCACCACCTTATATCTAACGATAAAACAATGAGTAGTGGCGGCCCAGCTGCGACTTACGAGTTGTAGGTCGTGGGTTCAAACCAAGTTGACACTTTACTTTGTGTAAATTATTACATCACTGCTGCTCTCAAAACAGTGAAGGAAAACATCGTGAGGAAACCGGCATGTCCTAGAACCAATAAACGAAGACATGTGACATCCGCCAATGTGAGAGGAGTCCTGTGTCCTAGCAATGAGAACATTATAGGCTGATTAAGAACGATAAACAATAGATTTATATAGGTAACGGAAATTGGTACTTCTAGCTTCCTAGAGTTGGCTATGGTGACGAACAATAAACTTCTAAGTATATCTCAGGGCTTTTCTCCTCAACAAAACTAAAAAGGAAATTCATTACGGAACATATTTCTGTGCCAGTTGTGTGCAATTCATTATAGCTGTATTTTAATTAAACCTTCCAGTTTCCGTGGGGGCGACATAATTATTATTATTCGTGCTTGAAAAAGCAGTGCTCTTTCAAAGGAACAATGACTGCTACAAAAAGTTAAATTTCATGGAAGGAGAGGAGTACAAATGGCTCGTAGTCAGACACTACTCAGACTCTACAACGATATACCCGAATCAAGCGTCATCTAAGCAAGCATACAGTTCCGTGTATAAATAATATTAGGTAAAATCCCAAACTAAACGTGCTGTAAGCATTCCCAATTGCCTTAAGGGACGCCTCTCAGCCACACAGCCGGCCACTCGAGGCTGGGCCGTGAGGACGATAGGGCACACTCTCTCTGTGGCCCCCACTTCAATCCCCCTTATTATCCCCTTTTGTCCTTTTACCTTTTTGCACCTGTCTGGCTGAGTGACGTGTTAAAATGCAAAAAGCTGTGTTGACTATAGTAAAATGTGGAAAGCTTAAATGAAAAGGATATATATAGACTCCCAAAGGATCGGTACAGCTCTCTTGTACCTAGATGCAATTCTTATCCTGTAGATTCTAACTGGAAGGAATATTGTGTTTGACAAATATATTGTATAGAAAAGAAGACTTTTATTTAAATACCCGACGTGAAAACAAATTCAGAGCCATGGGTGAATGTGAAAATTCCTTAAAAAGGTGTTGATCAATGCAACTAAAATATAAATTTAATCACTGTTTTAGTTGCAAGAAAATTCTTGCCATACGCGAACGTATGGCAAGAATTTTCTTGCAATATTTTTGGCATTTTTATGAGGAGTAATTTTAATATTAATGTAATTATTTTCAGAACCCGGTCTTTTCGTAGATGAAGACATGAATGAGGCAATGATGCCTCATACAATTACTGTATATACTAACTTTTTGAAACTGTTCTTAAGAAATTGACTTGGCAATTGAGGTTACAAATTTCAAAAACAAAACTAAGACCAATATTTTAATGTAAGGACCAAAATAATTTGCATTTGCTACAAAAATAGCAGATTATAACATTATCCCAGTAACCCGGCTGCGCTAAATGTGCTCGTACGAAATATGAGCTCACTGCAATAATCCAATGAGGTCAGAGCAAAAATGCTTTTTGGAATTAACATAATAGTTCTATTATCTAAAGCAGACAGCTGGAATATTTCGTATTTTAGTTGCGAGTTAAGATATGTGAAAGCAAATGTTTGGTCACTTTAAGAAGTATTTATGGGCTGATGTTTTTCTTAAAAACGATGCTGTTTTTAGGGTTCCGTAGTCAACAAGGAACCCTTATAGTTTCGCCATGTCCATCTGTCTATCTGTCCCCAGCTTAGCTGAGAGAGTCTTAGTACTATAAAGCTATAATTTGACATGGGTACATATTAATCAACAAAGTGGTAAAATATTTTTTTTAGAGAGGGCGATGCGGGATGGTGGGGCGTTTGTGTTTTTTTGTTGTATATGTTGTTTATAAACAGATATATTTTGTCTCGTCTATCCCATGGTATGGGGTATCGTTGGATTGGCCGTTCAAAAATATTGCGAGTCTTTAAAAACCAGTTTTCGATTCAGGGATCCGCTTGCATAATATATGACCCCCCCTGCCAGCTAAATGGTTGTTTTTGGATATGTGACGAAATTCATAGCAGTTGTAGACATATAGTCTAAGATCCGGCTGCAGAATTAGTGTACTCATCTAATGTTTGCTAAAAACCAATATTTTACGCATATTTATGATTAGGAGAATAGGGGGATTATATATCTACCCGGGTGCCTATCAAAATGTGGCCGCTAATATTTTAAATTAAATTATTGTTAATTGAATTTCTGAAAAAATTTCATTCACTTGTATTTAAAATAAAATATCGTCCACTTCACGGCAATATACATAAATAGACTCGGCAATATACAAAAATCACGATTGTACTTGCGCACTTGGCCGCACCTCTTCGCAGCCAGGTATAAACAGGTATGATTTTGATACATTTATACGTTCATAACGTACATGTGTTATTTGTGTATCAAATTAAAGCTATTTTTTTTCTGTTGCTTAATTAAATCTCATTTAAAAAGATTGAAGGCATTTTAGACCAATTTCAATACAGGCAAATATATGAGGACACTATCCTTGCTTATGCCGAGGAAATGTCTGTAGTTTGGATATACAACCCCAAACACACTGCTCAGTCCGTGAAAAGGTTTCATAGCGATCAATATGTCACTGTGTTAGATTGGCCTGCCAACAGGCCAGATCGTAATACGATCGAAAATCTAAAGGGAGAAGTGGAGAAGAGTGTGGCTGCTAAAAGGGCAAGTAATTTGAATGAACTGTATGATGTCTTTGTCAAATCTTGGAGCACTATTTCTGTTGAAACCTGTATTTTTTTTATAAGTTCCATGCCCCGTCGCTGCAGATCAGTTATTATAAGAAAGGGTCATCCTACAAAATATTAATGATAACTTTTGTAAGCAGTGGTAAACCCAATTTAAATTTAATAAGTATCGTTAATTTAATTAAATAATAGATATTATCGTTTAATAAATGTAGTCATTCTACTCGTTCCTAGTTATTTGTTCACAGCTAGGAAGTTTCGAATAGGTAGTTCAAATGGACCATAGTCAAATTATTATTAGAAGTCTAACTATTTTGCGTAACTTGTTTGTAGTATTAAAGCCTATTAAAATTGATGTTTAACCATGTTTTCAAAAGTTATTAAAACAGAAACTTCGTTTATCGAAAAGTGATTTCGGTATCAGTCGTTCTTAATTATATGTCCTCAACTGTATAACTAAATTAAAAGGAAAACTATTTAAGCTAAGTAAGCTTTACGAGTTAACGAGTAATAGTCGACCAACATACATTTGCAGTTGGAGAATTGACCGTGACGTATTTCGATGTATGGGAGAACATGTTTTCAACTACAATGGTAAGTTTATTTTTGGGAGAAATTCATCCCAATTACGGAACCCTTCATTTTGTCTGGTCCGACACGCACTTGGCCAGTTTTTTCAGCTCTTATACTTAAACACACCTAACACAGCACATTCTAGGTACCTACAAAATACAACTTCCCACAAAACATTTCAGAAATTCGTCTCAAAGTCTTGCACGAAGATATTATCGCATGCAAATGCCTGAAATAAAGCAATATCTTGAACAATAAGGCTCAAAGACTTGCAGGATGAGTGTGGGTACAGGTATCCGTCTTGAGCACAAAGCTTTCGAGAATACCTTGTTGTTAGTTCATTGCGCCGGAAAAGAAAATTTGTAGGACACCTGTAGTTACTGGGATGTAACAATGTGCACAGTTGTGACGTCATTTGTTTTGTTGTGTGTCTTCTGTTCGCGTTGCAATTTTTGTGAAGAAAGCTGTGAGGTTTATGCGTTTTCGGGAATCTTCGACGTTTAGACATTTTTAAATGGCTTTAGTTTTTAAATCTGTTACATTACAAGTGATAATATTTTGTGTATTTGTATGAAATCAATGGAAAATAAGTTTACTATTAAATTCTTGGAAATACCTACTGTATCTTCAGAGATGATTTTTATTATGTAGATGACTTTTGAAAACCATAATCAAAATTTAGTTTCTCAATATTTCTAGTAAGCTAAAACTTCCATTTAAATAAACAGAAATTAACAAATCGGACTCTTATTTATTTCAATCTAAAATTTGATATTTATTGAAACGAAATTGAATTCTAAAATAAACATGTGCGTGTGAACTGAGGGACCGCACTGGGAATTCGCGAAATGACAATCCTAGGATTTAGTAGTAGACTTAAAACAATTGTAGAACGAACCTGGGAATTTGTAAGCAAATATATTAAAAACTACGACCCATAAAGTGTGGTCCCTCAGTTCTCACAGACGATCAGCCAGATCTCGGAAAGTATCTTAAAAAATAAGGTTTTGTGAATACAGACATTTAGTAAAGAATTTGTAAAGATATTTACTAAATAACAGACCACAAAGCATTAAAGATAAAAAAAATATAACGACTGAACTGTGGTCCCTCAGTCCATATACCAAAGATAAATATTTTAGTGAATATTACTGAATAAAATTTATAAAACCGTTCTTTTTTTACATAAAGTTTTAGTAAAAGTCTTAAAACATTTTGTAAAAAAGAAATGGAGCTTAAATATCGAAGCATTTTGAAGATAGCGATGATTAAAACTGGTCCCTCAATCCTCTCTTCCACTGACATATGTGCGTGTGCTAGCTGCTAGACGAGAGGAATATCAGAAAGTCTAGTGTACTTAACTTTTAGTAATAAGTTTCTACTAAATAATAGGTATCTAAAATTGTGTATTTCTTACCTCTTAGCTGAGATAATATTATTTATTTAATCCTATGAAAATAGATAGAGCAGTGTGACCACACAATAAAACAAAATGCAGACAGTACTATTATACTTTATTTAATATATATTTTTTTATACGAAACGAAAACAAGGTTGTACGGTTAATTTAATGCTTATTATTACATGGCTTATGTGTATTTAATAAAAATTAGATTACAAAATTAACTAATCGCTTATTATAATACTTTTGTCAGTACTTACAATAATTTTGAAATAATGATCATCATAGCAAAAGAAGCTCGTTCAGAAAACAGTGATATCGGTATATAAAGGAAGATTATGTAGTCCTAGTTTTTTTATGGCATTTAATTTTTTTTTTGCTACTCGTAACTTTGAATAACTAAGTTGATTAGAAAGCTGTTTCCGAATGCAAACTTGAAGTAACATTAAATTAAATTACCCTCATTTTTGAAATTTATATTTAATGTGTATCAGCTCAAAGGTTTTTAACGTACCTACGCATAGTGTTTATGATGATAAATAAAACAGGAAACTGAAAATAGATGGGATCACACTTGATAACAACAATAGAGAACAAACATTACAGTAGTCAAAGTCATTTCCCTGTTGAATGAATGATGTTTCTTTTGCTATGATGATCAACATCTCAAACTTATTGAAAGTACTGACCAACAAATATACTTACATGCATTACACTACATCCAAATATCACTTACTTAAATCATCATCTGCCTAGCCTTTTCCAACTATTTTTACTACTATTTTAATTTTGTAATCTACTTTTTACCAAATACACATAAGCCATGTAATATAGCATTAGCATTTATTAGGCTCGCCACCTATTACATGGGACTAAAACATAACTGGCGGAATGTGGGTGTACTATAGGTACACCTCTGCCTAACCCTTCGGGGATTACAGGCGTGATGTTATGTTATGTGTGTATAGCATTAAATTAACCGTACAACCTTGTTTTCTTTCGTTTAAATAATTATATATTAAATAAAGTATAAAAGTACTGTCTCCATTTCGTTTTATTGTGTGGTCACACTGCTCTATCTATTTTCATAGGATTAAATACATAATATTATCTCAGCTAAGAGGTAAGAAATACACAATTTTAGATACCTATTATTTAGTAGAAACTTATTACTAAAAGTTAAGTACACTAGACTTTCTGATATTCCTCTCGTCTAGCAAATAGCACACGCACATATATGTCAGTGGAAGAGAGGATTGCGGGACCAGTTTTAATTATCGCTATTTTCAAAATGCTTCACAATTTAAGCTCCATTTCTTTTTTACAAAATGTTTTAAGACTTTTACTAAAACTTTATGTAAAAAAAGAACGGTTTTATAAATTTTATTCAGTAATATTCACTAAAATATTTATCTTTGGTATGTGGACTGAGGGACCACAGTTCAGTCGTTATATTTCTTTATCTTTAATGCTTTGTGGTCTGTTATTTAGTAAATATCTTTACAAATTCTTTACTAAATGTCTGTATTCACAAAACCTTATTTTTTAAGATACTTTCCGAGATCTGGCTGATCGTCTGTGAGAACTGAGGGACCACACTTTATCGGTCGTAGTTTTTAATATATTTACTTACAAATTCCCAGATTCGTTCTACAATTGTTTTAAGTCTACTACTAAATCCTAGGACTTTCTTTTCGCGAATTCCCAGTGTGGTCCCTCAGTTCAGACGCACATAAATAAACAGCTCTTCAAAGGCCGAAATAATTTCAATCAAGATATTGAATTTCTTAGTTTCGGAATGTTCTAGGAGATTGGCACTTATGTAACATTAGGACCTATGTTGATATAGATTAGAAGATAATGCTAGCGTTCTATAAGCCTCTATAAGCCTAGTCATTCGTCAACGCCTAGTCACCGACAGTAGAAACTTGACGTGTGTAATCTCAATCCTAAGTCAGGGATAAGAAGGGTTTGGCTTTGCGATGTTAAATAGCAACGTAAATTTTAACTGTAGGTCATCAAGTTCAAGTACGTGTAAAGGACGTTAAACCTTAATTAACTAATCCATCACATCACAGTTTATCAAATCTTACCAACCGATGTTACGTATGTACCTACCTACTATGTATAAAGAAAAAAAAAAAAAAGACGAAGGAGACTAGTCTCCACGAAACAGGGAATCCTTATAAAGGCGAAAGTTTGAGAGTGTGTGTGTGTGTATGTTTGTTACTTCATCAAGCTCAAACGGCTAAACCAATTTTGATAAAATTTTGTATGGAGGTAGCTGACACCATGGATTAAGACATAGGCTACTTTTTATCCCGATATTCCCACGGGATCGAGACTTACGCGGGTGAAAACACGGGGCGCAGCTAGTTATTATTATATATCACACTAATATTATATAGGCGAAAGTTTGTGAGTGTGTTTGTTACTTCTTCACGCTCAAACGGCTGTACCAATTTTGATAGTAATTTTGTATGGAGGTAACTGACACCCTGGATTAACATATAGGATACTTTTTATCCTGATATTCCCACGGGATCGAGACTTACACGGGTGAGACCGTGGGGCGCAGCTAGTCTACATATACAGGGTCAAATTAAAATAGCTAGCGAAACTCCACATACCTGAAGGGTATCGATATCTAAACACGACAATATAAAAAAAAACAAAGATTTGATGATATTTTTTTGGGGTCAACGACTGCTGGAGTTTTGTTACTCGAAGTATGAGTAGAGAAAATCTGTTTTTTCTTTGTTTTATCGTGTTAAGATATCGATCGATACCCATCACGTCTGCGAAAATTAAAAAAAAATAATTAAACTGATATTTCACATGATTACACTAAATGCGGTTGAAGACCCCAAAAAATCACATCATATTTTTTTGTTTTTGTTTTATTAGTTTAGATAATTATCGATACTCATCACGTGTGCGGAGTTTCGCTAGCTAACTTGATTTGACCCTGTATAGTCATTTATAATTTTTTCGAGTTTTCTAAAAAAATTTTTTAAAATTTTTATTGGCCATAAAGCCCAAGTTTACAATATCGTTACTGTTTAGTAAGTTTAATTTAGGTTGATCAAATGGTTGATTAAAAACTAGGGGTCTACTCCAAAGATAAATCCGAAGTATCCGAATGACATGGCCGAATGTTCGGCCATTCCCTGACTACGGCTGACTATAGCTAAATAAGGCGAAAGAAAAAAAAAAAGACGTTCAAAGAGATAAGTCAAAAACAAAAACGTGACTTGAAGTCAGGTAAGGATTTTCAAAGTCAAATAAGGAAACTTTGGAAGTCAAAAAACGGCTGAACATTCGGCCGATACTTCGGATTATCGCTTTGGAGTAAGCCCACCGATCCTAAAGGAAGGCTTATGGGAAGCTAAAGATATACCGTTTTAAATTACCCACAATGTTTCAGTTCTGTTACTAAGGCACTAAAGAAAAGGGAATCCATACATCTCTAAGCATGGTAACAGATTTTGTAACATTATCATTCAAAAAAGGTGCCAAGGACTGACGCTGTCTTTTATTATTCCCAAACAGTATCTCCATTGAAATATTGGATAGATAATAGTGTTGTATCCTGTGATATAAAGCGTCGTCGGTTACCGGAGCAGTCCTTATCAGGGCTCATTTTATGACCGCGTAAATAATGGACATTTTCGAGAAAATTTTATTCAATTTCCTGGGTCTCTGCTTTGAATAGAGGATGTTTTACATAATAGTTTGCGGCTTGGCATCCTAGGTTTTTATAATGTTTTCGCTTACTTACTGTTTGGCAGACTTTTTGGGTAAGTCGGAATACTGATCACCTGCAACCATTTCATTGGGCAAAAAAGTCGATCATGATAAATTTATCAGTGCAATTTCAAACCATTTTTTTCAGCCAGAAATCCACCTCAATCAGTAGCCTTCCCATTATAATGTTTTATGGCTCCCGGAAATCCGACCAATCATTGTCTTTAATCATCTTCGATCTCCCTGAATTCCTGAGGGAACCCTAAAGATATCCAACAGCCCAAATTAACACGAGGGATGCGTACTGATTGCATTACTCCGATGCAATGATTAGGTGTTCCTTCATGTTCGTCTGTGGGTGTTGGGCATACCGGTAAGTTAATTACAACGCCTGCATTGGCGGTATTGACTTGGAGGATTCTAGACCTTTAGTAACACGTGATAACATCTGGTAGGAAAGGAGTTCGGAAATAGCATCTAATGACAAAGCAACGGCGGCGTAATGGTGTTGAGTTAATAGATGGGGCTGAATTTGACTCTATGGGCCATAGTTGGTAAATCAGAGTTTTACTTTGTACCGAGCTGTAGTATGGCTCCTCGGGTTATTATTTTCGTGCAGACTTCATCAGAATTTTAGCACATTTGATTGAAGGATGAACTTAGATAATTTTAATATAAAAAATAATAAATAAATAAATCATATAAAAATAAAATAACATGTTAATACAATATTTTTAAACATATCTATTTTTAATTATAATAATTAAAAAAAATATAGATTTAAAATATTGTATTACATGTTATTTTATTTTTAGTCAGTGCAATGCAAAATAATGTACTTATGTTGAGAACCTAGAAATAATAAGGCACGATGAAATTGTACAGATATTATTCTTGTGAGATTTTGCAACGGCTGCTTTTGTAAAAATATAATTTTAATTATATTAATGGAAGCAGAGATTGAAGCAAATTAATTTAATAAAAGCTAGCACTGCTGAAAAGCCTGCACTTGTTAGATGAAGAATTCGTGAGACATTACGAGAGGCCACTGGGAAATCACATAAAGTACGTTACTAATTGTTCTCATGACATTATTTCCCGCATTTCTTGACTAATTTTCTCAGCGCAGAGAGCAATTGCTTGAGCAAGTTCTAATGAATTCTTCACTCATGAAACTTTGAATATCCCAACGTCATTTCGTGTAAGTGAAACAACAGTAATAATATGATAGCCAGTTACCCGGAATCCAAGGTATAATCTCGCCAAGCTCACCTTTGATACTCGAGCAATACATTTCAAATTCGTGTGGCACATTCTCTGTCGTGTAATTTGTCCTGTGAGCGACCGTAGGAACCCTATGTAACTAAGGTTGCCTAATATCGCACACTCGGTTAACTCGTAAACTGGATGGTACGGTAATAACCTTGGAGAAAGAATTCAGTGGGCCTGTGAAAATTATGGTAATTATATTTACATAACAATGGCGACTCTAATTCTGGTTTTGTTGGTTAATAAAACGTGTGATTGTGAACAGATTAAATTACGGGTGAAGTAACTAGTGCCAACAGATAGAACTTACGTTCCATTTTTTTTTACAAAGCATATTAAAGGATTCACTTTTGAGCCACCATCAGCGCTAAGGTGATAATAGTCATTATTATGAGAGATGTGTCTTTATTCTTAACATATTTTTCAATATAATCCTATACATCGTCATAAATATAGATGATCATATTGTGAAAAAAGTTTTGAGTATGAATGTGCTATAAGAGTAGAGCGACAGGTACCGTGTGGTGCCGGACGTAAAGAATAGCACCATCCTATTCCTTCCCGTGGGTGTCGTAAAAGGCGACTAAGGGACTTACTAGAGAATGAGGAGCAGCGTTCTCTATGCATTGTAACACCATATTGCGATCGCCAACCCGCCTGCCAAGCGTGTCGATTATGGCAACCCGCCCCTTTGGGGGAGGCCTATGTCCAGCAGTGGATGTCTTTCGGCTGAAATGATGATGATGATGATAAGAGTAGAGAAAGACCAAATAACTAATGGGAAATGGATTGTGTGAAAGATGAGTATGGCTTGAAAGGAATTATTACTGAGATGACTACTAATATAGATGTATGGAAGAAAAAGACATGCTGCCTCCAAAGAAAACGGGATGAAAGGCAGTAGGATCATGACATGGTCATGATTTCATCATCTGCGGCATTTGTGCCGCAGCATCATGCTGAGATAGGGGCCTTTTGGCCTCGTACAGGACTTTCTGTTTTTATTTTTGTTTTGGTTCTTTATGTTTCTGTGAGTGTGTTTTAGTTTAGTTTAATTTGTGATCTGTGCGAGTCCCAATAAATGCTTTTTCTTTCTTTCCTTCTTTATCTACAGAAATTTAGACTTCATGAGTCTTGCATTATGTATGTCAAAAGGTTAATTTACTAACACCTGGTTTTAACCACCGGCAGTGATGATTTATTCAATCTGCTAATTGATTACTACATTACGCGGGTTAGCCAGTCTGTTTAGACAGTGCCGAGGTCATTATCCCAGCTTCCTTTGAATACACATACCGTATTTAGTAATTATTCACATCCTCTGATTGCTGTTTAGGACTAGAGAATTATTCAACCATGTTTAGGATGTTACAATTTAATTGTTGCTTAAATTAGAGACATTTGCAAAGGGGAAGTATTGAACGTTTAGACAGTCTACTTTGGTAAATCGAGGCAGATTGTGACATTGGAAGACTATCCAGGTCCAAGGCTAATTATGGGTCATAGAGAGAAATATCAAGAACATAAAATAAGGCTCCTTAAAAGAAAATTATTATTCATTTCTGCCGACAGACGTCCACTGCCATAGACGCCATGCTTGGCAGATGGATTGGCGATCGCAGTATGGTATTAAAATGTATAGAGAACGGTGTTACCTATTATCTAATAGGTAAGTCCCTTAGTCGCCTTTTACGACACCCATGGGTATGGCAAGTAATAGGATGGTGCTATTCTTTACGTCCGACACCACACGGAAAAAGAAAATTGTGATTATCTACTAGGTAATAAAACATAATTATATCAGAGAAAATGTGGCTGACATACCTAAACACACTTTAATTTCGTTTGTGTCCGACTGCGAACATCAAATTAAGTACTTAAATAGGAAGGTAGGGAGTGAGTCCTTGTTGCAGAAAGGAGAAAGGCGAATATCCCGTCAAAACAAATTGTGCGTAATCTTTGCGAGACCACCACCCCACAAAAAGGTGAGCTTCCTCCATTATGAATAACTTCCACAGCGTTCATCTAATTTAACTTGTAAACATTACAATTTAGTCGCCCATCTCGACTTGATGCCTCCAAAAGTGCTATTCGCTACCTTTATTACCGACATTTTTATTTCGTATCTCGCTTTTTGTTCGCTTGTTATTTCTTTATGAGTAACCTCGTTTACGATTACGAAAGCTCCAAAAGAAATTTTAATAGTCGCTTTAGGTTCTTCTAGAGATAGATTCTGAAATGCTGTTTGTGAATGTTATATTATTGTTCATTTTGTGACAGTGTCTAAAACCACCACGTTTAGCGTTTTGACTTTTTCGAAAAATAAAACAGTATCGCTTCGAAAATGGCACTCCAATACAAACAAATCCAACCTATTATGTTTCAATTACTCTCTAAGTCGTGGATTTACCGATATCAATGTCACATTGAAACGCTTATATCCCAAAGTAGCTTCAACGAACCGATCAGGGTTAGCAAGGTTTAGCGTTCAATTGGATACTGGAAATACCTTTTGTGCAAATTGCCCTGTACCTAGGGCTCTCACAATGTAACCGACGCGACGTTCGGCTAACATGGCAGTTAAGGGTGTAATTGCATCCGTTACAGACGATGTTCTGCGATCGGCGGCCTCTGTTAGAAGGTGCATTGTTAGTTCTAACGCTTGGCCTTGGCTTCAGCTCTGGTCATAATGAGAGTTTTGGTGTTCATTTGAAGTTGATATTTTGTGTTAACGAATGTTTTTCTTCGACCTATTAATTTTCATACCGACAGTTCTTTTAAGTGAATTGTTTTAATTTTTTCAAAAAAAAATACGTGAATTTTCTTGTAAGTTCCCATCACAATTGAATATGTGGAAGGAACGAAAAAAAGGGTTGGTAAACGATTGAAAATCAATATCTGAAAACAGTATTGCAATATTGAAAGAATTCCTTAAACCCAACAAATAACACTGCAAAGAATTTAGAATCAAAGTCGTAAACTGTCTATTGAAATAGGCGATACCTTTTGCCGTTAGTCGTGGCTTACGTGTGGTCGGCGGATGGCAATATTGGCTGTCTCTATGCAACGACGTACTTACGAACGTAGCGGTCTGCCGGCATGCAAATTGGTACCGACGTGTAATCTTACTTTTTATTAAGCAAAATAAAATATTTTGGGCGTATGGGGTACAAAAGTTATGAAAATTCAATATGAAAAAAAATTTTTTTTGGATCGCCGCTCCACGTTTCGGTCGTGGATCGGAGATTCTTTAGCATTTTCCATTTTAGGAAACGCGCTATCCTGCCGCGTGCTCCAGTGCCAATCCACGTTTTAGCTAGATTAAGTTCAGTTGAACACACGCTCGATATGCATTGCCCGATCCCGATCCACACACAACCGTCTACACCGAGCGCTAAACGACTATGGCGCGTTTGAGCATTGTCAAAAAAACGATAGCGCTTGGGTCGGCAGCTCCTGGATCGTGCTCCTGCCGCACCTGATGGTATAGCGCACTGCATCGTCCCATGTCGACCCAGCTATTCATTATCTTTGCGGAATTCGTCACGTAAAGCATTGTTTTATGGTTTTCACAATTTCGTTGAATTAAATAAGGTCTAAGGTTTAATTCGCGAAGACCTCTAGGAGATTGAAGTTGGATTTCCTATAAAGATGGGTTTCGTATCTATAGTAGATACCTACCATCTGATCGCTTTTTATGTTTTGTCACCATACTTATGAGTTAGCAATATTTCCAAGCAGTATGTGGATAGTGTGAAGGCAAGATTACATAAATTCAATTTGGGCACCTCAGAGAGCTTTGCAAATTGCCTCGTCGGCCAGCAAGTGGAGTTAACCCTTTGATGCTGATCGCTGGCGTCATTCCGTCACCCGAACACTCCGGGAAGCTTTGAAACGCTCCATAGATATTCAGTCAAAGTAAGCCACGTTACGCTCGAGAGAGAATTTAAAATTCTCGATAGACATTTGCCGGACGAACGCTAGACCAATCCTGAAATTTTAAAGTGAACTCGAGTGAACTTAGAATCTAGTATGAACATTTTTATTTGAGAAATACACTTTTAGATGCTAATAAAGTAACTTAGAAAACGAGCATGTTGAAAATGAAATAAAAAAAAGTATTTGAAATAATTTTAGGTTATTCTATGACAAGCAAACCCGAATATCAAGTCATCGTCAAACTATCGTAGCAACTGATAGTCTTCATTGACGTTATTATCACAAGGGGTTGATATTATCAGCAGTGGCGTATACTACTCTCATCGTGTTTGTGAACCCTGATCCTTGTCTCCATCCAGAGACTATGACAATCGGGTCGCCAATCCTTATAAAACCTCTCTCGATGCCCCATTTGATACAGAAGTTCACACGTTTCTCGAGATTTGTTGCCCATTCCGCGTGCGAAGGTTCTACAAACAAGTAAACATATTTAATATGGCATGTAAGATCTATTATTACAAGAATTTGTTTATTTTATATAGTTTGGCAGTCCATTGGTTTGTATTGGTACAACCAACTTTTCTTGTGGCGTATTTGCGTTTATGTGATGCCAAGATCGGTCATGCATCCTTATCATAATTTAAATTAATCAACGAAATTGACTACCTTCGTAAATTAAAGGTATGATTCCTCTCCACATATGAAGTTGGCGTGCTATGATTCCATATCTAGTCACCGCTAGTATTGGACAGCGAGGCCTGAACTTCGCGACTGTCTGTGCTGCTTTGCCAGATGACGTCACAATAACCATAGCTGCAGCTAATGACCTTTGTGCTGCGATCACTCCTGCTATTGCGGCCGCTGTACCCTGGTCGCATGGTAGTGGCGTCTGTGAAACGTAAAAATATTCAAAAGTATTTTAGGTCAAGGGTGCTGCTGGATTGTATAAAGTAATAATTTCAGCGATCATTCCGCTAATAATCATGACAACTAATGGCATAATACCTAGCTAACAGAATGTATTATTTAAAAAACAATATAAATATAACAACCATTAACATCATTATGAATAAATTTTGTTCCGAAGCCGATGATGAGATATTTACCTTGTCAATAAAATCATAGAATACTTGCTTGGTCCAAACACAAGCTTCAGCTTCTTTACAAGCAGCACTCATCATTTGAATAGTTTCTACAGGGAACATGCCTACTGCTGTTTCAGCACCAATTACAAAGCTGTCAGCACCGTCCAGAACACAGTTGGCGATATCAAGTAATTCGCCTCTTAGAGGAATCTTTCTAAATCTCATGCTGCTCAGTAAGTGAGCGCTTATACAGGCTGGAACGTTTACCTGCAAGGTTGGAAAAGCTTTATTTTTTATTAGTAATACAGATTAATTAATGATACCCGCCTGCCAAGCGTGGCGATTATGGGACCCCCTCCCCTCCGTTTGGGGGAGGCCTATGTCCAGCAGTGGACGTCTTTCGGCAGAAATAATGATTATGATGATGATGAATACAGATTATGAATTGGTAATTAAACACACAAATATTCTAGTTAATTGGGTCTCACATAATTCTCCCTGAAATACTGTTTTTTTTAAATAAAATTGAAAACATCTATTTTTAAGTTGCTCTTGGAAAGCACTATTTCGAGAAGTGGAACTGATGATGAAGACCACAGATGCCCACCGGGACTACTCAACAATAAACATATCATTTATGCTCGTCGCAATACATATGGCAAGTAGTGGCGAGGAGAGCTCCTCAACAATTAACGTCATGAGCAGTTGACATTAGGCTATTGTAACTCAGATTAATTACAAACCGACCGCGACCCACTAAATACGTATTTGTCCCACTTAGTCCATGTGGATGATGTTATAACTCAAAAAACAAAACACAAAAAAATGAAAATTAACTAAGTCGGTGGCAAAAAACGAAAATAAAAAAAAAACAAAGACACTGATTTCGGAAATTAAAGTTATTTTTCTCTTTTCAGTGTTTTTTTACATCACTGCTTGATATTTCAGTTATTTAGGAATCTCTGGACTTTTGTTCTGCTTGCACTTGTCCCATGTTATATGGGATCGGTTTTTGTCAAACTCAAACTCAAAGCATTTATTTCAAATAAACCAATTACAGGCACTTTTGAATTGTCAAGGGTTCGGTCAGTCAGAGAGATGAAGTTAGTTGCCCATTCCAAAGCGTAGTAGGTTCCTGTCCTCCTTCCTCCTGTGTGTCAGCCGACACTTTATCGCTGACTCTCTAGATGCCTTAACTAATAAGTGTACTTGATTTTTGTAAGCTACTTACTGCATTAGCTCGAGCTATCATATTCTTTTGAGCTATAACAAGTTTTTTCGGTGTGATGTCGGATGCAAGTTCTTGTCTTGTTATCATTACAGCATTTACCACCTGAAGAATATAGGGAATCGGGAGTTCACATGATTTATGAACATTGGCCAAACAATTGCAAAACCTGTTTCGCCAATGTTATGGATGAAAATCAAGGAAAAATATTAAAATGCGGTTATTGCCTGTGATAATCAGATGCAATGTATTCGGATTTTAGAAGACGGAAAAAATACGACATACCTGTAGAATGGCGTCAAAATTACGAAATCCTTCTATCGTTTGTATATTTGCCATAATAGCTATTTTTTTACCGTTTTCTCCTAGTATAGATTTTAATTCTTGGATGCAACTGGCAGAGCTTACAAAAGATGCAATTATAATATCAACCTGCACAAAAAATAGTGTGTGTACTTTTTTAAAACATTACTTGTAAGGATTTTACACAAGCATGAGTATCTACCTGCTGCTGGATCGCCAATTCGATATCGAGTTTGTCTTTATCAGTGTAGTTTGGCATGTCCAATACTACGTTAGGGACAAACACATCCTTATAGGATCCCAGAAATCCCCCCCTTTCAATTTTGCACGTTAATGTTGTTGTTGATATCATTTCTACCTTCAACATGATTGCCTCATTATCCAATAAAATAAAATCATTTTTATTTAATTGCTCAGCAAAGTACATGAAATCTACATAAACTGTGTATGTAGAACATCGATCCTTGTATGTCTCGTCTGTTGTCAATCTTACAACTTCTCCGGTTTTTAGTTCTACCGCTTCACCGAAAGTCTGTAATTTAAGGAATGAACATCCTGAAATTATCAGTTAAGTAGAAACGCCAAAACGCAGTAGGTACCTAAGCATACTCAATACTTTATTGCATTCCATAATGTACTCGTATACATAATAATAACAGTTGGTATGTCAAAACATCGAATCAATTATGGACCCTGTCGGGCACAGCAAAGTTAAATCTTAAAAGGAGAGAGGATGAAGGCGCTTTTTATTAAGAATAAAAATAATAAAAAATAATATTACATTAAAATAGTATCATGAAAATAGTATCATTTGCTTTTCTGATATTTATATAATATTTTATATAAGTATTTATATATTTGGTTATAAGTTATATGAATATATTTTTAAATTATATATTGCACGATTGACATTATTAATATTATAAAATACAATAAATAAATATTTATAATTTTATTTAGTCTTGTAGAATGTTATTATTATTAATATTGTGCACTGTTTAGCATAAGTATTCATTTTTAAATTAACAATATTTTAGTGTTTTAAAATAAATTTACATTCATAGTGAAATATAAAATGAAATATAGGTACTTATTATGTAAAAAAAATCACCGCATCACCGCATTGAGCATGCGTTACCATTGTGGTTCATGGTTGACACTTTTTTTTTGCAATAACAGATCTCAAAGTACAAACGAAGAAAGAAATACTCACATCGGCTATACGTCCGGTCCTTATCTTCCTACCGGAAAGACTCATGGCAATCGATACGGGATAATTCTTGCCCATCTTTATGCTAAAGTTTTTACCAGCCTCTCGGACCATTTTTATTGCTTCCACATGTTCTTCTCGCGGCCCAAAGTTCATGTTCAGCAATGCTGTGTTCATGCCGGCTGCCATCATCTTTTCCAGTATACCAATGTCATAACATGCTTTTCCTAGAATTATACATTATGTTCCATAAGTCTAAGAGGCATTACCTATATTATTTGGCACAGGCGTATATTCATTGACACTAGATAATAAGTAAAATTGTTACTAACCCTAATATGTACATTTGTCTGAAATAAAAGTATTATATTCTATTCTATTATTGGGGGTTCTGTGTGGAGCTGTACGTAAAGAATAGCACCATCCTATTTCTTCCCGTGGGTGTCGTATAAACCGACTAAGGGACTTGCTAGAGAATGAGCAGCAGCGTTCTCTATGCATTTTAACACCATACTGCGATCGCCAACCCGCCTGCCTGCCAAGTGTGGCAATAATGGCTCCCCCCCCCAAATTGGGGGAGGCCTATGTCCAGCAGTGGACGTCTTTCGGCTGAAATGATGATGATGATGAATTGGCATTACATAAGGTGTAATTTACTGAAATAACTCAAAATCAGAAACTAGCTGGTTCGGAATCAACGAAGAATCGATTACATTACTGTTTAATATTGGATATTTTTAGCATATTTTTGGTAGAATAGGTGAGTTTTATCGAAACCCGAGTGTACTTTAGACCAGACGGCAGAAAAACGGCGGTAAAACTTAAACATAACTCTCTCTCACTTAATAATCACTAACTAATCTTCACTAACTTATATCTCCCTCTCAACTTCCGTTCGCCCGCTTCCGTAACACTCTCGTTATGCATTCACCAGCTTACTCCCCAAGTCAAGCGTGTGTAAAGAAGTTTTACTTCAAAAATGGCAAAATATTTTACAATAATGTATTAAAAACTACCTTCTGCCCGCGTCTTCTTTCGCGTTGAAGTAGCACATAATCAGCCTATAATGTTCCCACTGCTGGGATACAGGCCTCCTCTCGGTGAGCGGGAGTGGGGCATAAACCACCACGCAGGCCCAGTGCGGGTTGGTAGATGTCACATGTCTTCGAATTTTTGGTTCTAGGACATGCCGATTTCCTCATGATGTTTTCCTTCACCGTTTTGAGAGCAGTGGTCATGAAATAATTTACACAAAGTAAAGCGCCTGTCTGGGTTTGAACCTACGTCCTACAACTCTCAAGTCGCGGCAGTTACCACTGGGCCACCACTGCTCTGAAGTCGTAACATACACAATAATACTTAAATAACAGCAAAAAAATTATAAAACTCTCTCGGCCTGACCTACCGCGTCGCATCTCATCGCCCGCCCGCACTATTTTTTAGTTTCCGCTAAGTGTTCTTTCTGACTTCTTTCTTTTTGCTCGGCTCCAAAAGGTCGTAGCGTGATGCCAAATAACAAAATATATTTTTTCAAATCTTACTGGTAGGTAGTTCCAGAGATTAACGTGTTGAAAAACTCTTTAGCTTTATTATACAAGGCCAAATTAAATTAGCTGGCGAAACTTTGCAGACGTGATGGGTATATTATTGATATAGCTACACACAATTAAAAAAAAAAAAAAAATCTAAGTCTACGACAGCTGGCAGTGTTGATACTTGAACATGAGTTGAGATAACTGTTTTCTTTGGTTTTATCGTGTCTAGGTATCGAAACCAATCACGCCTGTGAAGTTTAACAAAAAAAACGTTTTTTTAAATGATATTTCAAGTTGCTACACTAACTGGTATTGATGACCCCACAAAAAATAAATTATTGATTTAACTAATTTAGTTATTTTTACATGTTTAGATCAATACCCATGACGTCTGCTGAGTTTCGCTAGTTAATTTAACTTGACCCTGTATTTTGTATAAAGATTGTGTTAATCTTTGAAGATAGACTTGCAGCGTTGCTACAGTTTAATATACTTATCTTTTTATTAAAAGGAATAAACAATGTATTACACATTGTTTTCATAATTACTTATTGGTTTACGCGGCGCACGCCAGTAAAGTTCCCAGTTGGCATGACTTTTTCCGACATCTTCAACGATCATCATCATATTCAACCAATTTACACAAAACCATAATTAATTATACTTTTAAACCTTCCTCATGAATCACTCCGTCCATTGGTGAAACCCGTATGGAAATCCGTTCGGTAGTTTTTGAGGTTATCGCGTTCAGACAGACAGACGCGTATTTCCCTTTCCGTGTTCAACTGGCGACACCGGTCTCGCGAAATCTACACGCTTTTGTTTTACTACGGAATCCTACGATCCCGTGTTCAATTCGCGTCAACTGAGCACGCTTTTGTGATCAAGCAACGTTTTACCAACAATAGAGGGGACCTGGCGCTCGGCGGCCGCTGCCGCGGCACGCTCGCTTCGCTCGCTCGCCTTCGCGCGTTAATGGTCACTGTTCTAACCTAACCTAACCCAAATGATTTAATACTTTTCTGTACACTTTATGACTAAATAAATCTGCTTGATCACAAAAGCGTGCTCAGTTGACGCGAATTGAACACGGGATCGTAGGATTCCGTAGTAAAACAAAAGCGTGTAGATTTCGCGAGACCGGTGTCGCCAGTTGAACACGGAAAGGGAAATACGCCAGACAGACAGACGCGGCGCGGCGAGGGGACTTTGTTTTATATTGCTCCATGCGGTTTCACCCGTCTCGATCCCGTGGAAATATCGGGATAAAAAGCATATGTCTTAATCCGAGATGTCAGCTACCTCCATACAAAATTTTATCAAAATTGGTCCAGCCGTTTGAGCGTGAAGAAGTAACAAACATACAACACACACACTCACAAACTTTCGCCTTTATAATATTAGTGTGATTATGTAGTGATAATTTGGCATAATTATCAACTTTTTAAAGGTTTGAGCATTGTAATTGCAATTTTGGTTTTGAGTATTACAACTTGAATATCATCTCCTGTTAAAATTTACCAAGTGACGCTATGATTCCAGTCATACGTGTGCAGGCGGCAGGTGCTTTGATGTCCAAGTTGATTATATGGTCCAGCGGTGTGGACGCATGTGCTGACGACAGCTGCTGACCAGGTAGCACCATGCAGTCAAACTACAAAATTAACATTATTTATTCTGGGTTAAAGTTTTGAACTGGCAGTGACAGACGCAAACTTTTAAGAAGCGGTTACCGCCAACGGGCACACTACTGCAAGATAACACTAAATGTATGAGGCTGTTGTGAGGGGCTCGTGGCTAAATAATAACAGCCGCATGGGTCGATCGAAGGTTAAGCTAAGCTTGCCGCGCTTGCATATCGAGACCCCTCCGTGCCTCTAAAAGCACGTTAAGCCGTTGGTTCCGGTTGTCATTCGTAGATCTTTGAAAGTCATTACGGGTAGTCTGAAGCCCGAACATCTGACAACCAGTCTTGCCAAGGGGTATCGTGTTACTCAGTAACTGGGTTGCGGAGGTCAGATAGGCAGTCGTATATCGTCAGTATGATTTCTGAGAAATAACACCTTAATAGGGGAAGAAAGCATTAATAACAAGGTGTAGTCGACGGAGCCCCGCTTGGCGGGGCTCCTATTTCTGAATGGTTTCATAAAAAATAACCACGAAGGGGATGGTGGGGTCTGTTCGCTCGCTACGCTCGCTGACTAGACCCCGCCATCCCCTTCGAACCTAACCTGTCCGAGTCGGGGTGCCCTAAGTCCTGAGCTCGCTTCGCTCGCTCTTGCACTCAATAAAACACCAAATGTTATTTTATGAATATATTAATATATTCTATGGCTTCCACCTTTTCAAAAAAAGTATCCTTTCTATACTTTATAATGTTCCGCCGCCACAAGTACTCCACTATCGCATCACCAAAATTCCCCGGGTTGTTAGAATTGTCTTCTTAAACAAAATGGCGGCCTAGCGATTCATTTTACGCATTTTGGCATGATTTTGAGACGCAACTTAAAAACGTCAAAATTTTGTGAAATGTAAGTTCCGTTTCAAGCATTAGTTCGTGATTTACCAATATTTTTAGAAAATAATTTTAAATACACTGACGCGGCTCCGGCAGCTAAAATTGCATGGGCCTTTGAGATAAACTTCCTTGACCCCCCACAGTGACAGACTCCTCAAATTCAGGCGACTTGATATAAGATCCAACCCGTCGCTCTGTGTAAAACATTGGTATTCAGCTGCATTCGGTTAGACTGGAAGCCGACCCCAACATAGTTGGGAAAAGGCTACGCAGACTGATTGTTTGAGGCTGTTTTTGTATAAGCAAATAATAAGCACAAAATATCGATTTTAGTACTAAAATAGTAAACGCAAACCAAAATGTGGAAAGAGACTTCGAGGCAAATGAAACTTAGATAAATGGTCACAGCGCATGGTCATGAATTTCACGGAGCACGTGGCATAAATGCTCTGCGACTTTCGACTTCGAAATTCTCGAGTATATATAAGTATTGGGCAAACCAATTTGGATGGTAAATGATATGAAAAGATATTTGGTAATAATGAATACATGATAATAATGTGTTTTTAACAATGTTGTAATAAGGTAAGCTTACTTCGGAAAGTTTATTATCAAACTCAGTTGGCCAGACCATGTTTAATAGTAAATAAATTAAGTAATAACAACACCTGATCTAAAATAAATTCTAATAAAAAAATCACGATTCATACAAACTTCTGAATAATTCTCTGATAATGTCTGTTTGGTAGAAATTGACATTGACAAAGAAATAGAAGTTCATTTATCTTTTTATTTGAGGTTTATCGCCTTCTTTACATTCAGCAACTCTATGAAGGCTTGATGTCTTATAATAATATAAGGCGCCTAATTTTGTTCGTTTTACGGTGCCCGCCCACGAGCGTTTTTCTCGGCGATTTTTGTTAGAATGTATACAGTCTGACAAAAATCGCCGAGCTAGGTGAAGCACGGGTCCGGACTCAGAAAAACGCTCGTGGGTGCCCACCCTTAATCTGAGGTTTTAATAGAGTTCAAAATGGCGACTGTCGAACAAAACTACCAATCACATGATTGCAAAATTCAGTGTTACAAATTGAGTCACGCGTCAAGTTATAGTGTACGCACAGTACTTAGAGCATATGCACAGTAGTATGTATTTCGTAATACATCCCATATAAAATTAATGTAAAATGAAAAAATAAATAAAAAATCCTTAAAATTCCTATAAAAATGAATTAGCGGTTTTCTTTCGTCATCATCATAATTACTTACATGGTTTATATCACAATTTTGTCGAAGTGAAAACTTCTTTAGGCGCGTTATGCTATTTTAGGTAGGGGAAAAATTTATGGGTACGCTTCACCGACATGCTGCAGTACCAGTAAGTCAAGTTAAATTGACCACGTGAAAAGTTGAATTCTTGTATACTGTGCATTGTTTAAATCGTGTGTTAGATAATCATTATTTTATTTAAGTGAAAACTTCTGAAGGCGCGTTGAGCGATAAGTTTTCACTTCTGTCGGCAGTCCCCAGACTGTCTATGTTTTGTATACTGTGGTCGATATATTTTACTGACCCGAGAAGCGAGCTGACCAATCAGGTAATTACTTACCCTCCAATTTTATTTAATGGATTTTTAACCTCACTTGTAAACCACATCAACCTCACATGTCTTAGAGCTTTTGATTTCATTGAGTAACACAAACATAATGATTTTATAAAACTGTTAATTAAAACTAAGCTTTTATTTACAACGATTAGTCTTTCAAAATCCAAATCCCCATTGCGAAATCAAGGATTAAAATGTTTACAAGTCAGGTGGGATCAGTACCATCCCAATTGAGGGTAAGCTGAATGATAAACAAGTAGCAGCCACAGCTGCCGCTAACAACGGCGACACAAATAAATAAAGCTCAGGTAGATAAACAAAGCCGAGTTTTATTTGTGGTGGAACCATTAGGGAAAGGAAAGATAAACGTGTCAACATAGGCGAGATGCCTACTGGTGTATGCTTTTGGGAATCTTCTTCTTCTTGAACATTTTGAGATGTTTCTAGGCCATGAAAGGATTTGCTTTACCTATACGTAAGCCGCTGTGAAACCGTTTCCGTGTGGTGCCGAACGTAAAGAATAGCACCATCCTATTTCTACCCGCGGGTGTCGTAAAAGGCGACTAAGAGACTTATTCGTACTAGAGAATGGGCAGCAGCGTTCTTTATGCATTTTAAAACCATACTGCGATCGCCAACCCGCTTGCCAATTTAAGTGTGGCGATTATGGCTACCCCCCATCATCATCATCAAATGATGATGATGATGATACGCAAGTTACGATAATTGGCTCTGAATTAAAATTAAAAAGTGGGGGAGTGTTGCAGCAAATTGCCTAAGCTGTAAATCGCCTAGACATCCAAATGTTTAACAGACAAAATGCCTAAAATGCAATAATTTCTAAGTAGTAAATCGCCTGGAGATCTAAATCATAAATGTCGCTCAATGTGGGTTAGTCAGTCATGCAAGGCACTATCACTGTGTTTTGTAGCGGAGTTTCTTGACATTGCTACGATATATTATTATGTAGATAATTATTATTAAAATTATAACCTGTTTTTATTTTTTTTTCCATATTTTTTTCTATATAATCTAGTCGTTTCTGGCGTGTAGGTGGTCACAGTTTTAACCTAACCTAACCATTTTTTAAAATAATTTACCTCCATAGTCAGAAAGGTTTAGTTGAAATACTATAAAGACATTGCAAGGTAGGCATTTTGGTTCATAGTCAGAATAAGGTTTAGTTCAAATACTGTAGAGACATATTGCAAGGCATTGTGCTTCCTAGTAATATAAGGTTTAGGCAATACTTGGCATAGACGTTTTGATTTCTAGTCAGCATGATCATAAAGTTTTTGTTTTCCAACTTTAACGGCACAGTTAAATGTAAGATATGTTACCATGGTACATTGATAGTTAAGGTACTCTTTCGATCCCCAAGAGCAGTAAATTCATTGAGGATTGCCCGTATGTCCTGTTTGAAATTTTACATTCTTCGTAAAGTTGCAAACAAAATGTACACAATGATTTCCTTGTGGTCGCCAATTTCTAATACTGCCACCAATTCGTACATGTCTGATAGTATCACGGGCTCGAGGGAAGCACAATCTATAAAATTCTCGTCCTTCTGATACGTAAACCTTTTGTATTCAGACTCTCACCGACTCCCAAAGGCCCACATCAAGAGTTACAATGAAATTCACGAATCGTGATGCGAAAATATATTCAAGTCAAATATATTCCACTTTACGGTGAAAAGGTAGGGAAAATTCTTGCTTCATATTTTAAGGTGTAAAATAAGAAAATGTTGTTATCAAATTTAACATGTGATTGTTTTACCAGTGTTATCACTAGAGATCGGATATTCGGATGCATATTTACCTAAAGTACGTTTTTTTCTCGGCAAAGGTTACAAAGGAAACGGCTTCTTAAAATATATTTTTTTCCCGGGATCGTGGGGTTTCATAAATAACAATGTGTATAAAATGTTGTATGAAATTCATATTTCTTATCTATTTAGAACTAGGCAAGTATTTTGTGGAAAATATAACACGTAAAAAATACTATTCAAATTTCTTCAAAACTTTTAAATCTAAAATGAAATATATTAATTTATTCAGTACAAAAGAGTTCTTAATAATTCGTCGGACCTGGAAACCGACACTTTTCCCGTACCGACGCGCACTCCATACTAGTCAACTCTTAAACTTTACGTAAATATGCATCCGAATATACGATCTCTAGTTATCACGGATGTTGTTTTAACATCACCCGATCTTACAAATGCAGTAGTATTTAAATCATACGACTATGGAGAGTGGTGAATCTTATTATTTTTCTCTTAAAAATTGTCACACGCTATGCTTGAACATTTCACAAGTGGGCATGATCAGCAACAGCTGTATACTGAGAGTAAATTTAGGAACGAAAAGGAATAGGAAAAATGAAAAAAAAAAAATTATACTGTAAGTTGTTTATTACCTACCTTAACAATAATTATATTCCCTACGATGCAATAAAATGTAAATTAAACGTTAGCGGATAATGGATTTACCTAATCATAATAGTTTGTATAATGTCAGTGTATATCAAACCAAAAATTGCATGTAATAAGCTCAGTCATTGTTAGACTAGGAAGGTTTGATAAAATTTTGTTCACTAATATTATTCAGTTTGTAACCACGTCCCCGGGCCGTAGGTAATTTGCGCGCTTACTGCTTTCCTTGTATTTGGTAGTCTTCTCAGGCTCTCGTTTCTCCCTCTCCAAAAAAAATAATTAAAATGGCTAATTCTGAAAATCCTGGTCAGGATAATAGGTTTTTTTTTGTAAATATTTTTTTTTGTTGAGTTTACAAAACTCTCCACTTGATCCTGCCAATAGTCATAATTATGCTTGTCTCAAAGTTTAAAACATGTATGCCTTAGTATTAGGCAAATTACTACCGTGTCTCTGAAAATGAAAAATCCATAATCCTGATGATCCTGGTGACTATAATGGGAAAAACTTTTTATATTATTGTATTGTCATTGGTCCTTGATAAGTGTGCAAAATTTTAAATTAATCTGACGTTTTGAAGTGGTCGAAAATCGAGTTAAAAGATTCCGTTACATACATAGATAGATACGTAGATACAGGTGAAGCTAATAAAAGCGTGTTAAAAAACAAATCTAAATAGCAACCTACTACCGCAAAATGGTCACAGTATGTAGTTGCACTATTCTTAAGGTTTGTCTTTTGGATTGTCCATGGCTTTTTGATTATCTTCTTCTTCTTCTTCTTCAAGGTTTTGATTTTCTTCTTCTTCTTCTCCTTCAATTTTTTGATTTTCTTCTTCTTCATCTTCAACTTTTTGATTTTCTTCTTCTTCTCCTTCTTCTTCTTCAAGTTTTTGATTTTCTTCTTCTTCATCTTCAAGTTTTTGATTTTCGTCTTCTTCTTCAAGTTTTTGAATTTCTTCTCCAGCTTCTTCTTTCTTAACTTTCTTGTCTTCTTTAATTTCTTTGTCCTTTTTATCTTCTTTTACTATTTTCTTTTGTACGGATTCCGTTTGCTTTGTTTCTGTGACCTTTTCTTCAGTAGTCTCCTGCTCTTCAGTAACTGTAACTTTTTCTACCACTTTAGTTATTACTTTGGAACAGGAGTCTCTTTCCTTCTTTTTCTTGCTGGTAGTTGGATCAGCGAAGCTATTAATGTCAAAGTCATGATATGATTCGGGACATCTGAAAAAAAGTATAATTAAATTGTTTTGTTAGCTATCAGTTCAGTGCTTGTGTCTTGTCTGTTATCTCTGGCAAAATAATCAAAAATTCTTCACTAACTGGAGTAAATTTATACTCATTAATAGGCGCATGTAACGATTAGAAAAGTAACATGACTATAACAACAACGTAACATCACGCCTGTATTCGTTGAAGAGTTAGGCAGAAGTACACCCTCATTTCGCCTGTTATTATTAAGTCCCATGTAACAGGGGGCGAGCCTATTGCCATCGACCGGGGACAAATAAGGACTCCGGGCTGTTACTGAGAAATTCCAGATGACATACCCAATAACACTTTGCCCGACCTGGGAATCTTTACTTACAGAAATATTATCATTAGAATCATTGATACATCTCTCTAAGTTAGATTACATTCTCGAAACTGGAACACTTTCAAAACGTCTTATTTAAAATAAAAAAAATTGAAATCTCTGTTTCTATGGAAAATTTAAAATCGGTATAATTTGGCTGTAACACTATTTTTAGAAAATGTTCTTAACTAACTTTTTAGATCTTTGTATCCTGCTTATGCGTATGAAGTTTCATTAAAATCGGGTCAGTCATTTCGAAAAACAAGGGCTTGAGAGTTTGTATGAAATGCCGAATAAGTAGCAAAGGCTATCAGTACCAGACTCATCTGTATCGATTTACACAAACTCATCGATTAACACAGCCCAACTCTAGTGTAAGGGTAGAAAACTTTGCAATAAAACAATTTGAAAGTATCGAACTGGATCGTACAACGAACAGCAACTGTCTAAATACTTCGAAATTAATTAACTCTGGTTATTGGTTTTATTTAGCTCTGTGATGTTGTGTCTACAGGATTAACAATTTTATTAAGTAAATATACCAATAGGTATAAGTACGTATAAACGAAGGTGACTCCGCAGCTGTAGCCCGCGAAATTCAAATTTTCTTACGTTCTTCAATCGTTCCCCAACTTCATGATTTCATGAAAAGTCATTCAATGGGACAAATCTAACTTAGACAGATGTATAATGATTTTAATGATTATAATTCTGTAAATACCTGATATTATTATTTTGATCAAGATACAACCTGACTGCCACGTTGGTCTAGTGGTCACAATCGTTACTGCTGAGCATGAGGTCCTGTGTTCGATTCCCAGGTCGGGCAAAGTGTCATTGGGAGTATAGATTTGTGCCCGGTTGATGGCAATAGGCTCACCCCTATTACATGGAACATAAAACATAACTGGCGAAGTGTGGGTGTACTATAGACACACCTCTGCCTAACCCTTCGGGGATTACAGGCGTGATGTTATGTTATGTACAACCTGACACTGACCTGCAAATAGTATTTTTTTGCTATTTGGAGGACAGTTTCAGGTTGTGTGGTGTTGTGGTTTTTTTTTTCGTAAGAAAATTTGAATTTCATGGGCTACAGCTGCGGATCCACCTTAACGCTCCGTGCACGAAAAAAAACCCTTTTTCGTCAATTTCTTACCTAATTGTGAGAAAGCGTAAAATAATTGAAACATTAAGTCTGTGTGACTATAAAAGTATAGTTTTTGTGGTGCTAAACCATTCGTGTCAGTTACAATTACATTTGCGCTCTCCAAAATATAGTTTATTTCATGCACGGCCCCTTAAAACGTTATAGTAGTTTTTTGTGGTCTATTTATGCTTAGCTAACCGCGTTCAAGAGCTGTCGATAATCCACAGCAATTTTGGCACTGACAGCTCTTGAACGCGGTTTAGATGTGGTGAACGCGTTCAGTTTCATTGTTGAAATTCACCCTTATTTTTTTTTGTGTGGGAATTTATCAAATAACTTCTCCCGCTCTGGGCGGAGCGGGTGTTAGACTTTTATTGACCCACCCGTGTTCCTTCAGTTGCCTGTGTGCCAGGGTCATGATTTCGGACAAACTCGCAACCCTAGCAGGTTGAAATTCACCCTAAGTGTTTAATACTCACTCCATTTTAGTCCTCTTAGCCTTTTCAGAGACATTCCATATCCGAACAGCATCACAAAAGGAGCTTTCTTCAGTTGCTTTCTCAAGTGAAATGTAAGTATCACCGCAATCAATCCATTTTTGTTCTACTGCGTATTGAAGAGCGAAGGTTATTCGGGCTTGGACAGTGTTGAACCATGTCCGACGAGAAGGACCTAATAAAAAAAAAAAACCGGCCCAGTGCATGTCGGACTACGCACAATGAATTTATCCCAAGAACAAACTTAACATCTTAGTTGAAAAACATGTTCGCCCATACATTCCAAATGCAAATGTAACTTTATACGCACAATATGATTTACTAGGTTACTTTAAAACCATAGACTTCTGGTTTTAAATTAACCTAGGTTTTCCTGCAATCTATAAGTATAGAACTATTTTCTGCATTTTTTTCGAAATTTTAGGCTTAGTTGTTTCGGAGATAAGGGGTAAATTTTTATATATTTTCTTTAATAACTTTAAAAATAATTCTTTTAAAATTAAATATTTGATATTCTCAAAACAAGTCCTTTCATCTGATTTGACAGACAGTTTGCAAAAAAAATTTTTTTTTAGTTTATAATTTTTCCTCCATAACTTATTATGGGGGATTTATTATATTCAAAATTAATTTATTTACGTTACACGTTCGTGTTTGGGGCACAGAAATTCATGTGTGTAGACTCCAAATTTAAACTTAATTGGTCCAGTCGATTCGGAGCAAATCGGTTGTGACAGACGGACAGACAAACAGAGACACGAGTGATCCTATCAAGATATTTTTAGGATTCCGTACGTCCGAATAAAAAAATGGAACCCTAAAAATATGTTTATTCATCTGAGAGTGATTATTATTGTTCATATAAGAACACAGGAATAATCAGCAGGTAAGTGGAATTTTACATATTTTCTAGTAGTTTGTTTCTAGAGTCGACCTCGTTATTACTTTACCACCCTAAGGTTGAACGTCACTTGCACGTTATAAAACATCAACGTCTATTTTCGCCAAGGACCTGTGATAAATCTGGACTGCTTTCTGTCTTTTACGGGTACATATTTGAACGTCGAAAATTAAAATACCTACGGGTAAAATGTCACTGTTCAAAACATCGAAAATTTAAATATCGATTGTATTGAAATATCGAAAATTGGTATTCCTAAGCTTAAAATGCCGAGTGATTAAAATATCGACTGATTAAAAATGTCGATAGTCATTATACCTAAGTTCAAAATGTAAACATTTAATACACCTAAGATCATTATATTTACGTTAAAAATACCTACTCGTTAAAATATCGAACAAATGTTGATTATGTGGTATTATGAGTGGAAAAAATGTAGGTAGATGTAATAACATACTGGAACATAATATTACAGAGTACTCTTTTGTGGAATTTTTAATAGCCATTGCTTCAAATCTTTAATGTATAGTACTGGTATTTCTATTTAGAATTTGTTTTTTTTTTTTGTATTTGTATTTTCTATACTTGATTTTTCACTTAAATTTTTGAGTATTCAACAAAGAGAAGGATTATTTTGTTTAATATTTTGTATTGTCCATTGATATTGATTATAAGAAATATATTTTTTCATTTGGGTACAAATCTGTTTTATTTTGAGAAGTAGCGCTCGCCGGGCGCTGCCGCGGCACCGCTAGCTGCGGTCGCTCGGTTCGCACGTGATTGGTCACAGTTGTAACCTAACCTATTTCACCCAGTTCAAAATGACGAATCATACCTACAATATCCCGCAGAAATGTTTTCACCATTGTCTAATTATCTAGTCGCAGGCAGATTGTATGATTTATCATTTTGAACTGGGTGAAATAGGTTCGGTTAGGTTAGAACAGTGACCAACCGCGGACCTTGGACCTACGTCCAAGTTGCTCGCAGATTTATTTCACAATTTTCTTATTATCCGGGTTTTCCCAATACCCGAATTATCTTACCCTGTGACGTACATAATAAATAAATATCGATATTTAGGACATTCGATACTCTGTACTTCGATATTTAGGACATTTGATACTCTGTACTTTAGATATTTAGGTATTTCGATGTCACTTTTGTAGATAATTCGATTTTAGATATTTTGGGCGTAGGTTATCTAACCATTCGACATTATAAACTTACGTTTTAATTTTCGGTTATATGGTTATTCGATATTTAAGTTTACATTTAACATTGACATTTTACCCGTAGGTATTTTAATTTTCGACGTTCAAATATGTACCCGTCTTTTACATATTAAATAGAAACAAACTTTAAGCGTTGGCCGTAAAGTTTCTTTTGCATTACCAATGGACGTACGGAAAGAACTGTCTAGAAAAGGAGAACACCGATCTGTAGTGTGTCCCTCTCGCGCAATATGGAACTGTTGAATTAGTAGTATAAAAATATATTTGGATACCTACTGTTGTTCTGTTGAATACTGTTTTTAAAAATTGGAAATAGAAATTGTCTACCTAGTACTAATGTCAGTTGTACTCACATGGTTGTACTATACAACGAATTCCTTTTGATATCCCATAACTCTAGGTTCATTAGCAATAAGTAAAAATAATCCAAAAACAAGTGTTCCAAAAATAGAATTAATTTCGAAAATAACCAATCATAATTAAATTGGTGAAAAGGTTGCCACCCGTATGATGAATCTTTATTTTGCGACGTTGCCAAACTTACGCAGTAGTGTAACTTCTTAAAAAACATTTACGTGTGTGGGGGTGGGCTTCCCCGCATCAACTAGTGAAAGAAGAGCCACGTCGATGTCATCGATGAAATCTAAAGTAGTTCGTGTAAATTAGGGAGCGGATTTCAAATGACGTTACATCTAGTTTACGCTTTAGTAGGTAAGGTCTTACTCCAGTTATTCCGACAGTTTTAATAACTACTACTGCACCAAGTAATCGTAAAAGTTAACTTTAGCAAAGGTAGTATAATGTTGCGTTGCACCATGACAAAAACGTCATTTTTAAGTTGCCTCTCTCTTGCTTTGCCGTAGTCGGAAAATAAAAGCAGGCACACTATCATCACCATAGCCAAAACCTAACTTTAATGTCGTCGTTTTACGATGGTTAAAATAATGCAACGACTAACTGGTAACCGCGGTAGAATCACCTGTTATGGTTAAATTTAAATGGCCTCCAGTAAAAAAGTAATCCAGCCTAAATCAAAAGTTAACAGTGACACAAAGCAGTGAAAGGCCTGTACAGATGCGTCATAATATAAGATCATTTACCATTTTTTTCAAAGGGAACACGTTGTATAGTGCATACTAATTCCATGATTTAGGCACGTTTTAAGATAGATGAGACAGTTAGGTTTCAAGCTTAGTGGGGTATCAGTTTACTGAAAGTTTCTGTCAAAAGAGGTAAAGCAGTTACGAGGTCAACTATGCCTTAGCATGAATAATGTGTGTTTTATGGTAGCCATACACGTTACGATATACATACTTTCCCAAGTTTAGACTTGCACCAGTCTCGTAAGTAGCACAAATCTATACATTTTGGGGAAAATCTAAACTTAGTGCAAGTATATCGTAACGTATGGCTACCTATGGTTACACAATTACAGGCAGCACAACAAAATATAGTACCAATACCTTTATATAAAAGTGGTACAAGACTCCTGTACATTTTCATTTGTCTTACGGTCCTGGTTTTGGTACTAACGCCGATGACAATGCTATTTGGTCGGAACCAGTTCAGGAGATAGGCAGTGCGCCCACTGACAGTCGGGAGTATTATGACACGAGCATTGATCTGATTAGCGACGACTGCGCAAGACATGGCACTGGCTTCGGCTGCGTTCACTGGCATTTTGATCTGAAAATATGCTTTTAACTAATTTTAAACCCTTTAAAGTTGTATGCCTGTTTTTGGGTGGGAAATCATCAAATAACTTCTCCCGCTCTAGGCAGAGCGGGAAGGCGTGTCAGACTTTTACTGACTAAAACCCACCCGTGTTCTTTCCGTTGCCTGTGTGCCAGGGCCACGATACCCATTTTGGACAAACTCGCAACCCTGGCAGGCAGTGGCCCTAAAGAACCCCGTCAGTTTGTGCTGACATCTCTTTGAGGCGCGCGTGGAACACAACGCGCCGTCGACCCGGGCCTGGTCCTTATCGGACGGCGAGCTACCCATCAGTCACCGACCGCACGCTCACGCCTACGGTGCACGGTGGCCGGAAATCGGCCGCCCGGGAAAAGTTGTAAGCCTAGCAAATCTAACCCGGCGAGCCAATGTGCAGTTTATGTTCTTCCTTCGATATTCGATTGTTTAAAAAAACCTTGCTTGCTCCGTTTAATGTTAGCTTCAATCGACTGTATCGAAAAAAAACTATTATCTCTTTATTCTAATAAACTAAAGTTTTGGTATAATCGAACAGAACAAAAAAGATTTAGGTATTTTAAGAAAATTTACTACAGCTGGAACTGTCCTTAGCTGTCGTATATAGTATGCTGCGAATAGGAGCCGAAGATTAGCAATTTGAGTCTGTAATAGAACCCCAATTTTCTTACCTGAGACACTATGTGCCAAAAATTTGTCTTGTTCACACATAGAGGTTCCACGCTCGTGCATACATCATTCACCATTCTCATAGCTTCACACATATAATTTATATCAAGACAGTCACTGAGTACGAAGCCAGAAGCACCTTCCAGTAAAGCATTAGTGACATCAGATATCTCCCCGATGCATAAATTGCCAGTCAAAAGTATTTCTTGGAATATTCCGCCTGATATGTAAAATGGTTTTCCAGCCTGATTGGAAAAGGTACAAACAATTTTTAATTACGATACTGCGGTCCCAAAATGCTTTCAGGTTTTTTTATGTTATAGATACCTGTTGACATTTTCCTGCCATATAGCTTTGTATCCGACCCATGCGAATACAGAATGCTGGTTCCATTTCATAAGGTAGAAACTCCCGTGAAAGTAAAATGCCGTCGGCCTCCTGAAAAAACAAGTGCGTGTCGGACCACGCACAATGAAGGGTTCTGTAGTTGGGATGAATTTATCCCAAGAACAAACTTAACATTGCAGTTGAAAGACATCCCACATACATTCCAACTGCAAATGTAAGTTTGTATGCACAATATTGAGAGATTTATCATGTTATTTTAAGACCATAGACTTATAGGTTTTTCTGTAATCTATAAGCAAATAACAATTTTCTGTTAATGTGGGACTGGTCAATTTTCATAGATTTCCTTAAATAACTTTAAAAGTGTTTGTTTTAAAATTATTCAAAAAATATATCTGAAATCCTTGATATCTCACACGGTACCATTTGCAAAACTTCTTTTTTTTTTAATTTTTATTATTATTTATTTAAACTTCTCGCACACAATAAGGTACAACGGCGGACTTATGCCTTCGGCATTCTCTAGTCAACTAAAGGTGGTGAAAAGATAAGATGGCGGGTACTCTGATTGAGAGAAAATAATAATATAAAAAATATAACATAATTAATTTTAAATAACATAGGTGCACAAGTACATAAATAGGTTATAAGCTTATAATACACATACATACATATTTACTATAATATATCCCTACATTATACACTCGCGAGCAATAAACTGGAATCACTTCATCGTCCGCTCCCCGAAACAAATTTTTACAACTTCTATGCAATGAACTATGGATTGTGGCATATCATTTGAAAGGAAATTTTGTTAGCTTTCAACCTCTTTCAATATCATAACCAAAGATTATTCACCTTATGCCATGGAACATAAAACAATAGACATCAATTTTTAAAACTAAACACCATATTACGAGGCCGTGAAACCCTATAAAAAGGAGCGTTTATGAATATTGATCATCAGTCCAATATTTCACGTCACTGGGAATACTGAAGCTAAAAGAAAATAGAAACCACACCTACAGAAGCCGCTCAAGTCGTCATCCTAATCCAGCAAGGATTGTGTTAGCGTACTATCGCTCGACAGCTTCACTTCAGCCAGTCTTGTGTCTCGAAGGTATACAAGAGGTCCAGGGAGACTGAAAACTTAGTCCGTAGACCAGGATATGGACGACAGCGATGCACTTCGGTGTGAGATGACCGATTTATTGTCACCTCTTATCTCTGAAATCGACAACTGACCGGCGTGGACGTCCAGTAGCAGCTCAGAGAAGTTTGACGGAGAGCTGTCAGCGAGTGGACAGTGAGGCGAAGAGTCGAAGCGAACTTGACTCTGAAAAGACCAGCCACGGGACCTAAATTGTCTCCAGCCCATCGATAACCCAGGCTTCAGTTTGCTCGCGATCACTTGATTGGGTTATCGAGCAATGGAGGCGAGTCCTGTTCTCGGACGAATCCAGGATGTGCCTGCATGGTAGCGACCGTCGACAGAGAGTCTATAAGAGACCGGGGGACGATTCGCACAATGCTGTTTTGCGGAAACTGTGGAATACGGGGGTGGGTCCTGTATGATGTGGGCGGGGATATCTATTGAAGCAAAAATGGAGTTGATATTCGTACCTGGTGGAGGTCGGGGAGGGGGGCTAATCACAGAAAGATACATCAACGACATTCTGCTAAGCCATGTGCTCCCCTATGTTTATTGGCGAAGATTTTCTGCTAATGCACGATAACCCCGCTCCCACACCGCTGCAGTGACTAGACAGTACCTTGTAGAAGTCGGGATTCCCACACTGGACTGGCCAGCCCTCAGCCCTGATTTAAATCCGATTGAACATATATGGGACGAGCTGAAAAGGCGGGTACGAGGAATATGGCCAGTTCCGGCGTCAGTAGAAGACCTGAAAACTGCTTTAGTCGAATAGTGGCAGGAAATCCCACAAGATTCCATCAGGAAACTCATTCGGTCCATGAAAAACCATTTACAGGCAGTCATTAGGGCAAGGGCTTTTTTTTTTTTTTTGGGTGGGAAGTCATGAAATAACTGACACTCCCTGAGACTCCCTCCCGCTCTGGGCGGAGCGGGAGGGAGTGTCAGACTTTTACTGACTAAAACCCACCCGTGTTCCTTCCGTTGCCTGTGTGCCAGGGCCAAGATATCCCTTTCGGACAAACTCGCAACCCTGGCAGGCATTGGTCCTAACGGACCCCGTCAGTTTGTGCTGACATCTCTTTGAGGCGCGCGTGGAACACAACGCGCCGTCGACCCGGGCCTGGTCCTTATCGGACGGCGAGCTACCCATCGCTCACCGTCCGCAGGCCCGTGCCTACGGTGGCCGGAAATCGGCTTGCGACTCCCGACGCCCGGGGCGTCTCCTGCGGCGACTAAGGGCGCGAGGGCGCGAACCTTGTCTCATCCTCACGCGTTCCGCCTCCTCCTTCGCTAGCATAACTGCTTCGCAGAAGGAGGTGACGGCCTCCCATGCACTCTCGCTCCGAACCATGGCCTGAACCAGGGCCGGACGCGAGAGATCGCCGCCGCCGATCGCCTCCGTGAGGACACGGCGGTGCTCCGCTCAAGCTGGGCAGACCTCCACCGTATGCTCCACTATTTTTTTTTACTTATTATATTACTTCCTATTCATTTAGACGTCCACAACTTCGACCTATTGCAATAGTTCTCTTTTAGATAGAAAAAAATATTAATTTTAAATCTTTTTGATATCATTTGAAAGCTAACAAAATTATCTTTCAGGTGATATACCACAATCCACAGCTCATTGCATAGAAATTGTAAAAAATTGTCTTGAGCAACGCGCGATTAAGCGATTCCAGTTTATTGCTTGCGAGTGTATACACCGTGGCATTTTAGACGTCTTACAATGGCAGCCCACTTCATGTATCCAATGACTACTAATCATTCATGAATGTAAAAAACAAAATTATTAACATTTGCATAATAAAAAATAAAAATATATTTTTCATTATGACGCAGTTTGAAACACCCTGTTACGAGCGTGGTGCGAGCCTTGCGTTCCAAGGGCGGCGCGGAATGAAGCAGAACGCTCGCACCGCGCTCATAACAATATTAAGCTCATAAGAATAATATATTTTTTTAAATTATTTGCATGTTAATAAAAAAAAAATACTTTTATGAATGATTAGTAGTCATTGCATACATGAAGTGGGCTGCCGTTGTAAGACGATCAAAATGCCACGGTGCCACATAATATCAACACTAAGGTACCAATTTCTACTACTAATAATAAGAAATTGGTGCCTGTTGATTTGTATTTCTCATTTTATTTGATTAAGAAGTACCTTTTTTAATTTTACATGCGGTCTTAGATATCTATTAGCAATATTTCATCAATCAAGTGTAACGGCTGAATAACGCTCAATACAGTTTATAAGTACATTTTAATTGTCAATCCTGATTTTAAAAAAAATCCAGCTTTCTAAAACAAGAGAGTTACTTAAGTTAAATTTACTTAGATGCGTCAATTTATGAATTATGTTTAAGCAATTTTGCCTCTATTTCCCAACTTTTTTGATTTTGGTTAGGTTATTTTGCTCTGATATCAATTCGATATAATTTCTCTTTATTATATTTTTACTGTACTTTTTCAGATCGAGCCGTGTCGGTTAGTATATTTTTCCTGTTTCAATTTTCTGGTAAAATTTACTAACCGACACTTAACTTTTGAAATAATAGTGTTTTTGAATAGTTGCTTAGACCACAATGTAGATAATAAAATAAGATTTCCAAAACAGTAAAAATTAAGCCTGTGGCATTTTTTTTCTGATAGGTCAAACTTTAAACTGTTCTCCTGTAAAATTAGCCCTATGTCGCTTAGTCAATGTTGCCTTTCAAGCGTCGATATACAGGGCGCCCCATGGATATGGAGGGAAAGTACCGTGAATATTGTAGATGGAACATTTTACTGAAAGAAGACATTATTTGAATTTTAATTTAAACTGCATTCATAGATATTTAAATAATTACATGGTTGAACCGGAAATGTTCTATTTCCGGTTAAAATTCATGGTCTTCCTTTTATTTGTGACACTATGTTATTTAGCAAAAAATAAACCTTATGATGAAGCCTTTCAATCGGTATGATAAAGCTACAGAATGATTATTTTTCTTGTGTAACAGGTGCGATGTCCGGTTGAACCATGTAATTATTTAAATATCTATAAATGCAGTTTAAATTGTTTTTAAAATTCAAATAATGTCTTCTTTCAGTAAAATGTTCCATCTACAATATTCAAGGTACTTTCCCTCCGTGTGGCATATCCGTGGGACGCCCTGTATTTACATACAAATTCAAGGAAAAGAGGTAATTGAGATGACTCTACGCTATTTGTTTTGTAAATAACTGCAATTTCCGCTTAAATGCATACCGACTGGTGGCCGTCCTGATATCAAGAGGAAGCGCATTCCAGAGAAGAATGGACTGAATATGAAAGGAAAAATGACCAAAGTCAAGTATGAGAAGGACAGAGTAGAAGAAGATTGTTGGAAGAACGCAGATTCTAAGCATGTGAAGAACATAGATACTGGAAGTGAGACACAGATAAGAAGGAGAGTTGAGAAGGGAGAAAAGTGCGGTCAAAGCGCGCAAACTTCTTCTCTGGTGAAAGGACACCTTTTTTTTTCTATTTTGCCCCCCAAAAGTGATCCCTATATTTAAAATTTATTTATTTAAGTTCACAAAAAATCATAGGTGTACCAAGTTTCAACTTAATCGGTCCAGTAGATTCGGAGCAAGTTGGCTGTGACCGACGGACAGGCAGACAGACACACAAGTGATCCTTAAGTGTTCCGTTTTTTTCCTTTTGTGGTACGGAACCCTAAAAACAGGTTTAGTTTAAATATGACAATGTGGGAGCAAAAATAAAACATAATCCAACATTTATAAAACCTGTCAACTGCCCTAAATTGCTAACTGTTCAGTAGTTAAAAATCCGTTGAGTGCCAGGAGCCACGGTGGCCGCAGCCCGCCCACTTTGTAGTTCACTGTATGTATATCGTTTATTGTGAGCAGAATATTATTACCCTGATAAAGTCGTCTAGGTTCATTAATCCTTCTTGGCTAGATATACCAGCAATAAGCATAGGCCTTTTTACTAGGTTTAATCCAAGGAACTTCTTTATCTTCACGATTGTTTCGATGTTTCGCGGATAGTTGATTATTATCATATCCACCTGAAATATATATTTTTTTTATTTGTAGTTCCAGTTGTATTATTATCTGTATTAGCAATAGTCTTACTTGGTATTCCACGGCAAACTGTAAAAGGTGTAAGTCCTTCTGCGTTATAAATGGATGACTACGTAAACTGCCCCTCATGCAGACGTAGGACATATTTTCTAAATTACCGCCCTTGACCACCTTACATGTCAATGACGTCTCGTCCTGTGCTGTGCACACTAAAATGATTTCGTCTTGTGAAATTATAATTTCCATTCCTATTTTCACATCAGATGTTAAATATGGATCATCAACGAATATTCTGTATTTATTGCATTTATCAAATGCGGATATTTCAGTAGTCAATGTAACTTCTGTATCAGTGTCTATTAATATATGATGTAGTTCCTGAAAAATATAATATTATTAAATTAGGTCGGAACCTCTGAACACAATAAATTTTGAGACGAATTTTGTTGAAAAAAACTGTAGGTAGAGTTGCGAATCGACAAAGTGTTTCTTGTATCTTTCTTCTTGTTTATTTGAGGCTGACTCTACTAAATTCCTTTACATTCAAAATCTATTGAACTTCAAAAATAATCTACCTCTTCAAGGAGCCCTGTTTGTATTATACCTGTCTTCAGTTCGATACATGTGGCACACGGCCACTCAAGGAGACCATGTTTTCGAGCCAAACATCTTGAAGCTTTATCAATTCTGCCAAGCATTTTTATTCTGGCAGTTTCAGTACAATGAGATGTCTTGAATCGTACCACGTTCATTCCCATTTCCATCAATTTCTGAAAATCCACAAGTTGTATTTGTGGATCAGCTGAAAGAAAGATTACACACAATGTATTATTTATTCCAAAATTTGATAGTTCTCTAGATAGCAACAAAGACATGCCACAATGATAAAGCCCATGACATAACGATACTACATGATGATACTTCATGGTAAAATCTTTTTCCAATTGGCTTGTCCTGGGCGCACTGAGGACTGGACATCGCGGGCAGTACAGTGCTTACGTTCGAAACCTTCGCAGTATTTTGCGACGCTCCTAGGGAGCAATTCAGCAACTAGTTTTCAGCAGAAGCTGCGCAAAAAACAACTGAATGATTACCACCATTGAGAGCACTAATGCATCGGGTAGAATTGACCATCACTCAATCAAATACAGGCGGCACGTCGCATTGGTGCAGTGAGTGCGGAAGTAGGGGGACAACGTGGTGGATAAAACCTGCCAAGGGAGGGGAACGAATGTGCAATCGTATCACTCCTAAAAGGTAGTTAGACGAAAACTATTATAACTATGACAATTTATAGACGTTAAGTCGGTTGTCATTGATCGCAGCACATGTTCAGCAGGAATTTAGGGTAATATAATATATTAATATAAGTCTTTATTTTCAAACCAACAGGTCCATAACATACGGCTAAATAAGTTGGTACTTACTAACTAAAACACGTTTAATAAACTTATTATCTCACATATCTGAATAACGGTCTGTTTGCTGCCATCCAGTGATATATTATTTGGCCATCCACCCTGCCGGCTACAGTAGCCACGAGGCTGTAGGGGCAGTCGCGCACCCACGCATCAGTGATGCGTTTTGCAGACGCAGCAGTGAGCCGAAATTCGGAAAGCGTGCGTCGGCGACGCGCTACAGAAGCGCGGCAACCCCAGCATTACCCGGAATGCGTTATTATATTGGACTCGTAGAGCATTGTACGAGCCCTGTGTATAACTGACCCACAGGGCGCACGTGTACAGCGACTGCCAGTAAGCCCTGAACAGTGTTATTTTAACCTTTCGCGTACACCGTGCGAACCTGCGGGCCAGCACGTTACACCTGAAAGCCCTAACTGACCTGCCAGACCTGTAATAACCAGGTAATATGCTTTATAAGGCAATGATGTTTACCAATTGTTACAATTAGAAGAGTTCTTCTGTGTACAAAAGCAGTATCTTCTTTTACATATTTATTATCAGTAATATCAATGTCTTTAAACTCAATTGTCTCTGATAAATTATCCATTATACGAAATGTTCTACAGCACTAAAAATACCTTACAAACAAAATAATCGGAAAATACTTGAATACAACACAAAGTAAGACTTTCAAAATTATTATCTGTTACTCGTTTTCTCATGACGTTTATCTGTCATGATAACAAGAAAATAAAGTTCATTGGTGGAAGAAAAGAAGGTTGTTATGTAAAATAATCGCTTCAGTTTTTAGGGTTCCGTACCCAAAGGGTAAAACGGGAACCCTATTGGGCTCCGCCGTCTGTCTGTCTGTCTGTCCATCTGTCACCAGGCTGTATCTCATGAACCGTGATAGTTGGACAGATGAAGTATTTCTGTTGCCGCTATAACAAAAAATACAAAAAAAGAGAATAAAATAAATATTTAAGGGGGCTCCCATACAACAAACGTGATTTTTTTGCTATTTTTATAGATAATAGTACGGAACCCTTCGTGCGTGAGTCCGACTCGCACTTGGCCGGTTTTAAGTTAAATCTTTTTGTTTCTTTTGCGATATCTATAAAAAAGTGCATATGATCCAAGACGAGACAAGAGATCGGTCAAGATTCCACGATTCTTCTTAACAAAACAACCTTTAGGCAAGTGTGAGCATAGCTCTTTCCAATACTTTGTGTGTAGGTACTTGCACCCAATAGCTCAACTAACACAATAAATACTGCTAATTATTCAGTTGGTCGATTATGTTCAGCAAGAAAAGTAATATACAGATGTCTAAGTTATGTGCAATGGGGGGGTGTTAAAGGCGTAACTAAAATAAAAAATAAAAAAATTTACCAAGTCCTTCTGGCGTCTGGTCACAAAAAGTGCTTACCAGTATTCAAGCATCTTTTAACAGGACTTTTTTTTGGGCCCCATTTCTAAATTCTTTGTAAAAGTTTAAGACATGAAAAACAAAGTAGGTATCCAAGAAAGAAAATTGTATCAAAATGCTAACAAACATTGTCAACGTTTCTCGGCCATTCTTTTCTTATTTGCACAGTTAGCGGCAAGCTAATGGACAAACAAGGGTCGCGCCAATGTTGATTTTCAGTTAGACCGTGCAAGAACGCTTGTCGCTTGTATCTTACAGATTTATTTACGTTACAGGCGTCTGCTTGGATGTATAACTTCCTCCGGCATGTTGACATATAAGAAAGTACGAGTCTCTCGTATGAGTGTTCTCTGAAGAAGTATTTAGCTTTTTTGTTTCATGGTACCTGTTGATGCACTTTTTGGGAAATTTATAATTATCCTCATCATAATACATAGCTATAAACGGTCATGTATATGTATAGAGAAATCATGATATACAGGGTGTTTGGAAGCCAGGTCCAAAGTCATGGGGCACCGTAGTTGACGCCATTTGGAGCATTTTGAGCATGTATATATTTTTTTTAAAATTTTAAAAGTATTCTACGGTATCAAGAATGTCTAGTATTTTTTTTCAATAGCACCGATGTTTGGAACTTGGTTTATTAGATTAGATGAAAATCAGAATAACAACGAAAAATAAAAAAAATAACTTGACAGCTTTAAGTGGGGCACTGAAGATTAATTACACAGACCTACAAGGAATCACCTTTTTTAAGTTCAAGTAGTGTTTCTCCTAGATTTTGGTGTGATGAATACGGAAACAACAGTAAAAAATTCCATTACGTCAGAATTGTGAGAAAATCATTCTGAGTCCTATAGAACTGGCAGCATGGGTATGCTGCCAGTTCTATAGGACTCAGTTTTCCATCGAATGATTTTCTATCGTTAAAATATGTTATTGAAAACTTCTTAGGAAATCATAAAAGCCCCAATTATGAAAATATTATAAACAACCTCCAAAAATTTGGTTGCCTATGAGACTCAAAGTAGATTTCATTCATTACCATTTGAAGTACTTTCCTAATGACTTACGAGCATTTAGTGAGGAACAAGGAGAAAGATTTCATCAGGATATAAAGGAAATGGAGCGCAGGTACTAAGGAAAGCGGAATATTAGCATGATGGCTGACCACTGTTGGTTAATAAGGGTGATGATCCAAACCGGACTCACGTGAGAAAATAGCTCAAAAAAAGCCACGCAGAAAAAGGGAAGCTTCTAAAAGCCTCAGTAGTATTTTAAAATGGCGATCTTCAAATACAAAACCAGTAAAAAAAAATCTAACTATTTTTGTATTTTATTCACAAATTTTTGTAGTTCAGATTTTTTTTTCCTGAATTCACATACAACTTGTACGTGATTTTTAGAAGTGTGTGTTGAAAAAGACTGACGTGAATGAAAAAAACTAAGGAGGTTCCAACCCGTACACAGGATGGATTTTTGAGATGGGGCAGTAAGGACTACCTTAACCGTTGTAGCTACAGGAAAACGGTCTTACTCTGACTTTCCTTAACTTGAACGGCAGATTTCGTACCGCATATTTTTGTTGTTGTTTTGTTATAGAATTTATACCACTTATTAAGGCAACTAAGACATTTATTTTCATGTATGTGTACTATTTTTAGAAGTTCGGATTAATGAATAATATCAATAAAAAGATTTTAATTATTAAACGTAATAAAATCGTAAACTAAACGCAGCTATGTTTTTTAAAGTTGCCATATGTAAAATAACACTAATAACGAAATGATAGATTAATTATTTAGAAATAGAAATAACATTAAATATAATTAAACACTAATATATTATACCTAAGAATGCGTGATTGTTACATAAAATCATAATAGTTAACAATATAATGATAGGAATGATTTTCGTCATCAATATTATTTTTGTTCATATGGCAATTATTTATTGACAGGTAAAGAAAATCTGTATTACTGTTACTGTCTTTCAGTTCATTTCGGTGGTTCAGTTATTTGCTGTTATTTTGGATTGTGGTTTGTGCAGTCACAAACCACAATCCAAAACAACAGCAAATAACTGAACAATTTAGCGAACTATCTTCATCATTATCAAACTGTTGCAGTACGCAGCTGGACATAGATATCTCTTAATACACCCCTCACTGAGTAGGTACGATTCTCATCTCAATCTACCTACTTAATAGTAAGTAAAACACTACAAAGATAGCGACAAGCAATATATAACATTTACTTTATCACCAAAACAATGTTTATGTACCTTTAAGTAACAATCTACATTGGTACACTAGTACGTAACCTTAAAAAATAAAACTCGTTATAACTTTTACGTCGCAACTTCTAAAACCCTAAGAATTTAAAAAGGGCTTGTCTATCTTATTAACTACCAATTAAAACAAAAAATATCCCAAAACACGAAATTTTATTAGCGGTACGAAGTTCCCATACAAGCCTGCCGTTCACCTTTGATCTGCATTCACTGATTTAAAAAAAAAATGTACATTCAGCAGGAAAATGGGAAATTTACATTAAATCTTTTTTCTACGCCAATCGATCCAGCACCCTAATGCGTAACACAGTTTGAATCACAATTGGAATGATTTTGAAGTGTATAGCTAATCCATTGCTTCATTATACTCGTATGTTAGAAAAATTTGTCTGCTAAACATCGTAAATAACGCAATGAATGTTGTTGAACTGTCAAATTGAAACCGATTCTTACTGATAGTGTATTACGCAATTAGCCCGCTGTTTCTTATAAGGATCAAAAACCTCTATCGGACCAACTGAGGTTTGAGTACAGGGGTCTACTCCGAAGTATCGGCCGAATGTTCGGCCGTTTTAATACTTCCAAAGTTTCCTTTTAGGACTTTGAGTCCTTACCCGACTTCAAGACACAGTTTTGACTTTGGCTTATCTCTTCGACTGCATTTTATTTTTTCGCCGTAGTCAGCGATACTTAGCCGTACAGAAAATACCGAACATTCGGCCGATACTTCTGATTTATGTTCAGAGTAAACCCCTAACTTTGTATATCAGCCCTGAAGTCAAAAAAGGAAAAAAAAAAATATTCTCTTGCTCTTATCCCAATTTATTTGGGGTCTCCACATGTCTTTTTCTTCCATACATCTCTATTAGTCGTCATCTCAGTAGTCAGCCCATTTGTAGCCATATCAAATAGATTATTACTTTTATTTCAGACGAGAATGCGACTGGCCCTCCTTTTGGTAATCAACTTTAGCAACGCTCACTGAAAGAGAAGAAATGGTGAATTATGATAGCATCAGTAAATCATCATCATCATCATCATTTCAGCCGAAAGACGTCCACTGCTGGACATAGGCCTCCCCCAAAGGGAGGATTGGCCATAATCTGGCGCTTGGCAGGCAGGTTAGCGATCGCAGTATACGTGTTATAATGCATAGAGTACGGTGTTGCCCATTCTCTAGTAAGTCCCTTAATCAACTCAAATAAATCTGCAGTTTGTTGAAATATACAAGAAAACAAGGTGCTATAGATATCAATTTAATAAAATATTACCACAACAATGGCCCGTGACGTCACCCTTTTATCGTTTACTGCGCAATTAGAATGGTGCGCGCGCTCGTATATATTAGCAAAACTAATTATACGACGATGTACGTAGCCCAGAGGAAATTCCTTTGTAATTGTGGGTAATTTCTTAATTTGTACCAATTATCGTCATTAATAATTATTAAGAAAGTAATTTTAAACTCATTTTACTAATAAGATAAGCTGTAGCTCCGGGTGTTGTAAAGCTACTTTATTTAATTCAAAATTAAAGTACAAAATACATGTATGTGGATTAAGCGTGATTAAAGTAGTAACATTTCGCTCCTTGTTTTAGGTAAAACTTAAAACATTACGAGTTTTTTTTTTGGACTAATTTCACCACGGTTTTCTGTGTATCTAAATGCATCTCCGTAATATTAAATACATCCCTAAAACAAAGACGAATGAATCTCGAACCAATCCAAATAACCGCTTCGTATTACCAAACTACTTTTTAAACTAGTATTATTTTTATAACCAAACTTTCAAAAACATCCACTTTACAACTAAGAAAAAAACCGGCCAAGTGCGTGTCGGACCACGCGCAATAAAGGGTTCCGTAGTGGGGATTAAATTAATTTATCCTAAGAACAAACTTATTATTGTATTTCAAATACATGTTCTATGTTCATTCGTTCCAACTGCAAATGTAAGTTTGTACGCACAATATTGCGAGATTTACCATGTTATTTTGAGATCATGGACTTCCTATAGGATTTCCTGTAATCTGTAAAGAACTATTTTCAGTATTTTTTTCAAAATTGTAGGCTCAGTAGTTTCGGATATAAGGGGGGAAAAGTCAAATTATAAAAAAAAAATCTGGTTTCCTACCAAAAAGCCTTTTTATTTGATATGTCTTATGGTATAGTTAGATTTTTTTTTTCTAATACTCCCAAAATTTACCTCCATATTAAAAATTAATTTATTTACGTTACACGTCCGTGTTTGGGTCACAGAATCTCATATGTGTACCAAATTTCAACTTGATCGGTCCAGTAGATTCGGAGCAAATCGGCTGTGACAGACGGACAGACAGACACACGAGTGATCCTGTATGGGTTCCATTTTTTCCTTTTGCGGTATGGAACCCTAAAAAACATTAGAAAAGTTTGATTACAAAGGGTGACTTCGGATCCTTTTTTTTCCATAACTGAGGTCGATACTCCTGGAGGAATAAACGGTTTGATATCATCGGGATCTGCAAAAGTTTGGAGCCCTAGGGAGGTGCGGGCGAAGTCCTGTCTCCACCTTATATTGTCCAAGTTGTATTTAGTTTTGTATGAGTGGTTTTCTTCTTGGTTGGAGCTCAGACATGGGAAGATAAAATGGTGTTTGTTGAGCTATAAACTTTTACTGTAGATTTGTATTTACATACGTTGGTACCATGAGAAGTTCGTTCACTGCTGATCACTACAGAATACGTCACTTTATCTCTTACCACAAAAAAACATAGACATGCCTTAGACACGTGTTTAGCAGTTGTTTAACAAAAGTGATACCACAAAACCATGTTTAGCCGTTGTTTATGGTTAGACAATGTTTAGACGTTGTTTAAGTTTAAACAACATCAACTTTGTTTAACACGGGTTTAAGCCTCGCCATATTGCTTTCTCTCAGTACGTAAATTGCAAATTGCAATGGATATCTTCGATTATGCTGATTTTAATGATTTGGACAATTATATGACTGGAAATAGGGGCCAATTAGTTCAACCAGGTTTCAGGCTGGCTAAAGTAGACTCATCTTTCATGTGGTACTGTTTAAAATGTTACATTATAATACCTCCGCACCAGCGGCGAGGTGTCAATTTTTGTATGAGAGAAGCCGAAGCGAAGCTGGTTTAAATTACTTACTTATCAATAAAGTAAAAAATAATTAATTAACTTAAAACTAAGTCTTTCCTATAATTAATTTTTACACCATATATCGTCAAGTAGCAGAACCAAAAAGACGCATCACTACACCAACAAAACTTTTTTGTTTGATATTTCAATTCAAAGCTAATAAAAATAGGCATTTTTGTTGTTTGAATGTTATAGTGAATTAAATACCTGTAGTGTAACTATATTTTTTGGCAATAGTAGACATTATTGAAAAATGCTATGCTAATGAAAAACCTCCGAAGGGAAGCCGGTAGGAATCGTGTTATATGGTCCTTTCGCCACTGCTCCGCACATACTTCAACTGAATGAAACGAAATTTAAAACGCACTCTATGCAGCCAGGCATATTATAAGTTGGGGGATTACTGGTAAAAATGCTTGGCTCAACGCTGGTCCTGCTCCACAAGGGCGCAAAAACTTAATTGATTAGCATTTGGAAATAGGTATTGTTGGAGCTGCTGAAGATTTCAAAAACTATCTTTGCATTGTATAAATTCAATCTGTTAGTATTATATAATTGCATAGCATATGTGTGAGTACTATGTACTTACTATAAAGCTACCATTTACTGGGTACGTCATTCATTGACTTGAATGTGCCCTGGCGGCTGAGAGTATGTCATGCTCACTGTAATGTCTCGTTGATGGTGGCGGATGTGTTGGATCATTTAGCTCCCTTCAAAATGATTGAGCTGAATGGTGCTAATCCATGCGTCATGTTCGTGAAAGGGCGCCATCAGTAGGGACTGGCCGTCTCCTAGCGGCCATGGCTTATTTTAATTTAATTTTTGAATTGTTTTTTTTTTAATTTTTTTATTACGGACGCTTTTGACGTTTGCGTCGTTCTCACATGTATAATTTGTAAAAACACGTATGAGCTAACCAATATGTTGTAACCATATTATGTCAATTTAAAAGAGTGTCCATGGAGTTTCTTGCCCGTTCTTCTCCATAGGAACCTACTAAGCTTTGGAATGGGCAACTAGCTTCATCTTTATGACTGGCCGACCTCTTAAGAATTCAAAAGTGCCTGTAATTGGTTTATTTGAAATAAATGCTTTGAGTTTGAGTTTGACAACATGGAATGTATGGATAACTATCGTGATCAAGTGTACCGAGTGCGAGTGAATTCTTGGAACATTACAATGAATATAACTTCAGGAAACAGTACAGGTTAAGCAAAGCTTTCGGAAAAAAAATTGTTGACCTAATAAAAGATGATATTCCGCATGATTCTCGTGGTAGGTGCTTAAATCCTCAAATTCAAGTTGCCTGTGCCTTACGGAACTGGGCCCGCCATCAGGTAAGCGCCCATTCGTTATTGTCTTTAGTTTCTGTCGTCAGTGCCGGCTGACTTTTTGCTCGTTTGACTTTTTGTCAGAAGCTAGAAATGTCATTGAAAAGTATGTTCCGTTCGGTTGTTAATGTACATAAAACTTTTTACATTAATGTCTACACCAGCCATATGGTTACCAATGGCGGACTTATTAATAATTGAATAGTACTTATTTTCAATTTTCTAACTCAGTTATTCCGTACTGACAACGGAAACAAAAAAATCAAAAGGAAAGAAAAAGGCTCAACAAATTAAATTTACGTAAAAGGAAACGTTCCTTAGGATTGCCAAGTTAAAACAAAGATACGGCAATTTTACGGCAGTGTTTTATTAGTTAGATGTAAACATGTATTTGTGGTAAGAAATCTTATACACTTGTCTAAGCAGTGTTTATCCCTTAGACACTGTTTAACTAAACACGTGTTTAAACGGTGTTTTATTTATTTTCTGTAGTAAGACTGTTGAGTTTATTTGTCTGTTTGGTACGTTTTCAAGGTATATTACGTAACAATTTAAACACAATTAAATAATATTCGCAGATAATATATTGGTTGCTTCCTGGTTCCATAAAGAGCACATAATTATAATATGATACTTTTCATTCGAGGACAAAAAGGAAATAAATGAGAATCGTTAAATGCCTAGGTTACAATAGCTTTATTCAGGTGTATCTATTGTTTTTATGGTTCCGTAACTCAAACGGAAACAAACGGAACTTTTATAGAATCATTCGTGTGTCTGTCTGTGCGTCTGTCACGGCCAATTTGCTCCAAATCAATTTGGACCGAGTAAATTGAAATTTGGTACACATATCAATTTCTGTGACCCGAACGCGGACATGTAACGTAAATAAATGAATGTTTAATATTTTACTACTAATAATTTTGAAAATATTTAAGAAAAAGGATTAAAATTGGCCATTAAAAATAACATGGTAAATCTCTCAGTATTGTGCGGAGAAACTTACATTTGCATTTGGAATGTATGAAGGAACATGTTTTTCAATTACAATGTTAAGTTTGTTCTTAGGATAAATTCATCTCAACTACGGAACCCTTCATTGTGCGTGGTCCAACACGCACTTGGCCGGTTTTATTAATAAAGCACCGTTGAAATTATGATGAAAACATTGTTCAGTACAGTTGTGTAGTTAAAAATGTTCTTTGTTATCCTATGTAAATCTACAAAGTAAAAATTCCATATTTAACCACAACTGACTCTTATTATATTTTTGAATTTTAAATGAAGGAAAGGTCAAACATCAATTAATTATGTTTACCAAACCTTTCATATCGACTTTTTTAGCAAACAAATCGGCCTTGTTGAATAATTAAAGGGAAAATGTTGATAAAATTGCCGCTCAGGGAATTGAGAAATTGGGCCTCGTCTGTATATTTCAATTGGCTTAAAATTGAACAAATTCTTCGAATTTAACAGCAAGTAGGTAAGAAAGACATACCCACTTAATTTATGGATATAACCTAAATATATTTTTACTTTAGATTGTAAAAGAAATGGCACAATTCAATTGATTCCTTTCGAATAATTTATTTTTAGTATTCTCATAACTATGAACCACAGTTGGAGTTGTTAACCTAGCCCGCATTGCTAGTGAAAAAAAAAACCCATAAAAAATGTTCTTTTCACACAAAAATCCTAACTGTCACAAAGGTTGGCAAACCATTTCGAATAGGCGACCACGGTATCCGTCCCGGGCACACCATCTACGAGTACATAGCATATAAAATATTTGCAGGGGTGTTCACATGGACAGACAGGGTTTTCAATCAACTGGTGACAGTTAGATTGAATCCAATATGGACTGAAACCGACGGAATAACAGTAATTGACGGCCAGTTTCAATGGTAAAATAATCCTCCTTTAATAAAATTGTGAAATGGGATTGTTGAATTTTTTTTTATACAAAAGAGTTTTGTTCCCAGTATTTGGTTTATACCTATTCTACAGGCACCTTAAATAAACGCTGTGTAAGTATGCCATTTTTGTAATGAACCCAACCTCGCTGATATGTCTTCGTATCTATATTATCTTCGTACTATCTTCGTTAGTATATATATGCCTTAAAAAAGTTATGGACATCACTTTCTAAATGTCTGTTCAGATATAATGTGATATCGCTGTCGTGCTCGGTAGCGATACCGAATTGGTACGCGAGATGGCTGTCGCGCTCGTTAGCGATACTGATCCGCCTTCTGGTTAGTCAGTTTTGAGCCACCCATTAGTAAACACGACTACACAATAACTATGACTTCGCCACAATCTCAAACCAACTCGTTCATGCAAACACAATGGTTCAACTAATAGTGTAGCGTGCGCATGCAATGCGACTCGCGGGGACTGTGGGAGTGATGCGTTTTCCGCGCGCCACCGCGCTGTCAGGCAATATTGCCTACCGAGTGAGTGCGACGGCGATATCGTCTACCAAGCGCGACGGCGATATCGCTTACCGAATCGGTATCGCTACCAAGCGTGACAGCGGTATCACTTATATCTGAACAGGCTTTAAGACCATATTAGCGAACAAAATTTTTAATAATGTTGGCAGCATCCAAAATCGTAGAGATAAGGAAGAAACGGATTGTTACAGGTGGAGGACAGTTTAAACAATATATTTGTGAGTTTGAAAGAAGCTATGAAAGAAGCTGTGTATTTGAATAAACTGTTGAAAGAACTAGGTTTATATCAACTCTGTAAGGTAAGAATGCATGCTGATAATTTAAGTGCTATTTGCCTTGCTGAAGATCATGGTATAAATCATGCGAAAAGTAAGCACATTGACATTAGACATTTGTTTATAAGGGATGTGCTACGTGACAATAAAGCTATAACGTTGGAATATTTGTCAACTGATAAGATGTTGGCAGATGTCCTCACCAAACCTTTCCCTCGCGTAAGACACTAGTTACTAATAAGTGCGTAAGGATTATGTGTGCGAAAGAAAAGATAGTTTATTTTTGGTTTATTTTTGTGAATCGTAACGTACATGAGTTGAGGTGGTGTGTCGAAGATATATCACCTTCATGTACTTACTAAGACTGGCTAGTGGCTAGATAGGACACTATCTAGCTAAAAATTGACACATGTTGAGAAAAAGAAGGCCAGACTGGTAGCAAAAGGATACAGTCAGCAACATAGCCTAGATAATAAGACATTCGCCCCAGTTGCGAGAATTGCAACTGTACGTTTGTTGGTCGCCTTAGCTGTCGAAATGGGCATGGACATTGAACAGATGCGCGGCGCTTGAGTCGTTGCCGACGTTACTGAATGTTGCCATTCTAGATATTAAATTTATATAAACATAGATAACGAAGTATTGCATTTATTTTATTTTGTTTATTTTTATCTCATTTAATGCTGCACCGGGTGACGTCATCACGTCAACGCCGGCTGTCGCTGAAAACCAGCGCTGGGGCTCTGTCTCGGATAGGGTCGCAGCATTATGCTGAGCGATGGCCGATTTGCGTGAATGTGACGCATATTTTCCCTCAGTTCTTTCGTGTTTGTGTTTTTATTTCCTTGCGTTAAGTTTACCGCAAATAAACGTATTTTCTTTCATCTTTCTTTCTTTCAGATAGATATAAATACCGCCTATTTAAACGGTGACCTGAACGAAGATATTTATATGAAGATCCCAGAATTGCCGAAAGAAGGTTTAGAAAAACTGGAAAATGCAAATGGCGTTAATTCTGCTGTAGGTGAAAATGCTTGAAGATATGAAAGCAGGTGGTGACACCTGTCGTCTAAAGAAATCTCTAAATGGTCTAAAACAAGCTGGACGACAGTGGAATATTAAACTGGACGAGAAACTAAGAGAAATGGGATTGAGAGACCTGTGAATGTCAAATATTTAAAAACATTTGGAATGAAAGTACACGTCTTGGAAAAGGAACCAGGTAAGGATAAGTTTGTAGCACGAAGTTCACTCGGCATTTTTGTGGGTTGGATAACCCACAAAAATGCTGATTCTAAAGGCTACAAAACCTAAGAGTAGAAGAATCGTAGTGTCAAGAGATATAAAATTTCAGGATGGTAAACTAACTGAAACTGAGTGTAAGGTCTCAAATGAATCACTAATTGAACCACAATTTGAAAAGAGTGTTGTGAGAAAGACCGTTGATATAAAAATCCAAACTAAAGAACAGTCGGATGTGCCATTTAGTGATGAACCTTCAAGATAAGAATTTCCATTAGATATTCAACCGAATGTGCCAGTGATTGATGAAGGAAGTAGAGAGAGTACAGAATCTACTGGAATTAGTGATAGAAACGCTATTTTAAAAATAGGTCCTGGAAGGCCAAGGATTCAGAAAGGACATGTTGGCTGCCCACGTAAAATCCACAATATGGTTGAGGTAAAAGAGAGTAGCGACAATGAGTCATTGACGGAAGAATACGTCGACACTGATGATTTTGCTGGAGCTTTTGAAACCACGTTGAAGGAAGCTTTGGCATCTGACGAAAAGGTCAAATGGGAGGAAGCGATTCTTTCAGAAATAAAAAGTCTAGTAAATAACGACATTGGGAATTTGTGAAGAAACCTTCAGATCGTAATATCGTAGGATATCGATACGTGCTGACGACAAAGCTAAAACTTGACAATACTGAGAAAAAGAAGGCCAGACTGGTAGCAAAAGGATACAGTCAGCAACACGGCCTAGATTATAATATGACATTCGCTCCAGTTGCGAGAATTGCAAATGTACGTTTGTTCGTCGCCTTAGCTGTCGAAATGGGCATGGATATTGATCAGATAGATATAAATACCGCCTATTTAAACGGTGACCTGAACGAAGATATTTATATGAAGATCCCAGAACTGCTGAAAGAAGGTTTAGAGAAACTGAAAAATGCAGATGGCGTTAATTCTGCAGTAGGTAAAAAAGCAGCAAAAATGCTTGAAGATATGAAAGCAGGTGATGACACCTGTCGTCTAAAGAAATCTCTATATGGTCTCAAACGACAGTGGAATATTGGACGAGAAGCTAAGAGAAATGGGATTGAGACTAAATTAACCTTCTTTGTATCACAAGCACAATAAAGGTGGATCAGATCTTTTTGTTGTTGTTTACGTGGATGACATATTGATTGCATCACAAAAGAGATTGTATATAGATAAATTCAAGCAGGAATTGGCGAAGAGTTTTGACCTTAAAGACTTTGGTCCAGCAACCTTCTGTCTCGGAATAAATATAAAGAAAAGAGGTAATGAATATTTCTTATCACAAGAGAAGTATATAAAAGATATTTTGAAGAAATTGGCTATAGATAGTTGCAATCCTATCCGGACTCCAATGGAAATTGGAAATCCTGTTATTAGTGAAAAATAAGTAATAAAAGGGAAACAATTTCCGTATAGAGAACTAATTGGAGCGCTCATGTATTTAAGTGTAGCGACTAGACCTGATTTTGTATAAGATTCCATGTTAAATTGTTCAGAGATATACCTTTACACTTAATATATATGCTTTACAGTATTTTCTTTTTATTTCGCTCTGCAAACCTCCCCAACAATATACTAAATGTTGTTTTATTTTGCGTTATGTTTACCGCCATTGAACGTATTTTCTTTCTAAATGAGTAGGCAACCCGAAATTGCAATAAGATAAACAAAATTACATTGAATTTCCTAACCTTAGAGATTGTGACATACAAAAGTTATTCTCATAAACTAACATGGGGAGTAGGTACAGTATACATAATTCAGTTACATCGCAGAAATAGGTCAAAAGGATCTGACAGGCTAACGTAAGGCCCATAATGGAGTTGTGCACTTAGCTCGCTAATGTGTTTCGAGACAATTTATTTGTATTGACGCCTATTGGCTGATGTCCTGGTAAAGTATTGGTTGGATGCTTAGTTAGGATAAAAGTTTGAATTACCTCTAATAGTAAGTGAATTTACCTGAGATGGGTTGTGCCTTCCAATGTGTCCTTACCATAACATTCTTCGTTTACCTCACTGCAATACAGGCTATGAAGCTGTTCTGTTGTTTGTTTGTAGATCAGTGATAAGTGGGAATGTATCTAATACAAGTAGGTATGAGCTCCCCGCTTAGTTAGATAGAATATTCTATAATAAACGATCACTAGAAGACATTATTTTTTACTAAAGATTACAACAGCTTTTAATAGTGGTCGCCTCTATTTCACAGATGTTGCAGCCTACAACGCTTCTTGCGCAGCGATATAACATGATATAAACCGGACAAGTGCGCGTTGAGCTCGCGTGGTAAGGGTTCCGTACAATGAATATGTTATCTACCATGTTTTTTATCCCAGGATAATTTTTCCCAAGAACAACCTCGCATTGTTGTTGAAAAACATGTTCTCCCATACATTCCAACTGCAAATAGAAGAAAGAGAAAAGCGTAGCTGGTAGGGGCGTGGGGGGCAACTAATTCTCCTAAAAATTTGCATTTTAAAGTTCACTATTATGCAAACGGATCCCTGAATCGAAAAATGGTTAACACAGACCGGCAATATTTTTGAACGGCCTATCCATAGATATACACCATAGGATAGACCAGAAAAAAAATATCATCCCCACTTTACGTGCAAGGGTGGTACCCCAATTTTTTTTTTTAAAGATTTTATTTTACCACTGTCGGCGGGATATATGTATATGTATACCCATGCTAAATAATAGTTTTCGAGTATAGTTTTCGGACATGGCGAAACTATAAGGGTTCCTTGTTGACTACGGGACCCTAAAAAGCCATTATGTAATATCTAGTAAGTTACTTCCACAATATTATCTAGGGACCAACCGCTTCCCCGTGACGATAAAGTTCTTAAAAGCTGTTCGCGGTACGTGTATCAACATATAACAGGCAATTGAGCTAACGGGATCAAAGGTTTAGTGCCAAACTTGTCATGACGGCCTTGTGTATGAACGTATACTGTCATTAAAACTTCAATGGTTGACTAAGGTTGGATATCGTCTTGCCTTTGCAGTGTTCATGAAACTAGACCCTGTTCATATTTTTTTTTTAAATATTTGCTAGCTTAACAAAGCTGTCAGGTATTTCCTTAATTTTGGATTAGGTCTTTGTCCAGATATTTATTGCAATTTTTTAACCGACTTCCAAAAAGGACGAGGTGCTATGTTTGTCTGTATGTATTTTTATTTTATTTTATGTATGTTCACCAATATTTTCGTCAATTGTGGACTGGTTTTGGAAAGTCTTTTTTTCATTTGGTAGAAGAAGCTTGCGCAGTAGGCCAATATAAATTTTATTAACTTTGCTTGGATAGTTTCTGAATTAGCTTCAATAATACGTATTTTTCCAACTTAGTTTATGTGGATGATGTTGTATTAACTTCCTGTCACTGTTATTTACATATCGGGTAGAGGTATTCGAATTCGTGTGGGGTAGGTACCACAACTAAAAAGTCAAAAATAAAAACTTTTTACAAAATAAATCTACCGTCTTCCAAATAAACACTACAAATTCGAAATAACTTTAATTTCGGAAGTCGGTGGCAAAAAACGAAAATACAAACCCAAAGACACCGATTTTCAAACTAAAAGTAATTATTCACATTGTAGTGCTTTTTTTGAAAGGCGGTAGTTTTTTTTTTGTATAAAGTTTTTATTGTGGTTTGATCAGAAATAAATTACCATTTAATTATTTTTTGTAGCAGTCAATGAGAGGACCATGTTTTTCAGCAGGAGTTTTGAAACTTTGATTAATGAGCATGTAAAGCTAATTTTTATTCATGTCACAAAGCTAGGATATTTTGAGGTAGCTAATAGTTGGACTTCCAAAATTTCTAAACATACACAAACTTCGTTTAAATAGCGCAAATTATTAAATGAAATCCCAAACATTCAAACTTACAAACCCCAATTATCACAGCAAACATTCAGGAAAATTGAAATTGAATTTGAACACTGTCGAATCAATGCAACTTTATTCTAATGTTCCGTTGGTTGTTAACCAATTAGACAATTGCATAACTGAATTGTTCGGTTGACGCGAATGGATTTTGAGTTTAGAACAATATGGCGTCGCGACCGTTCCATTCAATTTTGCATCGTTCGTTTTGCTTGTTATCATGACTCATGCAACGGATTGTTAGTTTGCTTCTGAGAAATGTTTGAGAAAACTGCATTGAAGTAATGATGCATATAGCTATACTTCAATTTAAAATACAGGACCCACCAAGATAGGAAATAAGATATTCAACCATTTTTGTCGATAGCTCATGGTCAGTCGATTGATTAATTTTTTGTGCTCCTATCAGCATATTCTTAAAAATAAAATACTTTCTTAGTTTAGGATTTGTCTGTCTTCGACGCGTATTGAAGCTTTGGTCTATCAACTTCTATTTTCATTTTAGTTTTTGGCCTTACTTGTCATGATGTTGCTATTAAAACCATATAGGTAATCTTCGTCTGATTGTAACTACCCTATGTCTTCATGATAAAAGTATGTTATCTAGGCCGTCACTTGTTTCATTAAACGACAATCTCCGAAGTAGATTTCAGCCATAGTGAAATGCTTGACAGTAAATCAATTCCACTTTATTAAACTAGATCATTGTGCGACGTGAGTGTTTGGAGGTAGATCAAAATAAATTTAATACTTCACCATACTTTGATATGATTTTATGCAAATAAATAGAAGCACTGGTTGTATACTGCAATGTAGATCTATGGGAAATGTTGGGAGATGATTGAAAACAGGCAACAGCAATAAAATAAATAGATTTTATTTTAATAAGATAGCCGAGAAAATATATTTATATAGAGACTTGCACTCGGTCTTAGCTGCCGTCCGAATGGCGGTGGAGCTCGTGTGTCTCGGCTCACCGCCATTGTATCGAATGCGCATGTGCAAGATGCGCACGCATGTACAGGAAACAAATAAACAATAGATATTATGCGCTTTTAAATTTCCGTACACGACAAAATTATAAACTTGCACGTATTTCGTAGACGTGGACGATAATAATTTTAAAAGCGCACAATTTGTCTATAATTGCAGTAATTTACTGGTTCAAATTCAGTTTTTCAAAGTTCTCTTACCGTTATCTCAGTCACAGTGCCACAGCAACGCCTCTTAAGTTTCTACGGCGAAATTGCTATTAGAGAGATTCGCGCCTAATGGACGCGTAATTGGCTGCTTCGCAAACTAATGGACAATTATGGCGATAGACGTACATTTTATGAGAATTATAATATGGTTACGTTGCCTTTATTATATGCTAATATCAATAAGTCAAGGTGTGTAGTCGAGTTTTAAAGGTCAGGAGATGAAAAGGTAATTTGAAAGTACCTAAATAAAATACAGCAGATTCACCGACGACCTTAATCAGGTGGGTGGGACAGACTGGATGCAGAAGGCGGAGGACAGAGTGTTGTGGCTTAGCCTGGGAGAGGCCTATGTCTAGCAGTGTACTGCGATAAGCTGAGTTAGAAGATACAGCATTTTATCGTTTGTTTTTACATCTTCATTCTAACTTTTCTCGGATTTTCTTAAGATGGCCTTTTTTTGTTGAGTTCATTTATTTTAGAAATAGGAATAATTTATTAAAGTCGCTTTGATAACAGACCATGATAGAGAAATCTGCTATGTGTTCAAAGTTATGTATGTCTCGTATAGGAACAAGCACAGAAAGTGTGAATTTAGTACGCGTTTTTAAAGGGTCCCCGAAATGATCAAATGCAATCAATTGTAATTATAAAAATATTGTCAATCGCTTCAATTAAATTTCGTAGACGATCAATTTGCGCATCAATATATCAACCACTTAAAAATTAACAATTACAATTGATCGTTTCGGAGACTCTTACACACACAAGTATGTGGTAACTTTATTAGAGCTTCTAAAAACTTACACTAGATAGCTCTGTATTAAAAACGCGTCTGTGGGTGGGTAAAACAGTCTATGCGAGCTAAAAATACTTCGATCAGTTTCAAGGTTTCAAGTTTCAAGTGTCAAAAGTTCATTGTTTATTTAATTTTATTTAACTATAGGTACATAAAAAAAGTATTCAAGTTATATTTAGCAAAGTTTAATTCGGTTAAGTTATAAATGCTCCCGGGATAATGAGGATATACCTATGAATATGCAACCACTTTTGTGTAGCTGTAGATAAACAGTTTTGCGTAATTGGATCTAAACTTAGTGATAAATTACTACCATTGTATCTACCGTGTCACTAACGAGATACATAGAAACTGAATCACTGTGCTTGTTCCTATACGAGACATACATAACTTTGAACACATGGCAGATTTCTCTATCATAACAAAGCGACTTTAATGAATTATTCCTATTTCTAAAATACTTGAACTCAACAAAAAAAAAAACCATGTTAGGAAAATCCAAGAAAAGTTAGGATGAAGATGTAATCTAAAAACAAACGATAAAATGCTGTATCTTCTAACTCAGATTATCGCAGTAGGTACACTGCTAAATAGAGACAGAGAGAAAGAGAAAGTCGCATGGAGGGGGGGCACAACGCATTTGCGTTACGTGACGATTTCTATCAGTCAACTCCTACCGCACGCCGCGTCAAAGAACTTCGTTTCAAAAACATTTTACTTTTTACTTCATCTATAATAAACTCAGATAGGGTCAAGCGGCGTGCCACACGGTCTTAGTTGCAAAAATATTCCAATAACTACCTTCCCTTTTAAAGAATCTAACTCAACATTTACAGATACCCACAGTGCATTAATAAAAATCACAGATAACTCAGTCTACCTAACTAAACCAGTAGAATCAGTGGCGCCGGTCAATATTGCCTGACACTCAAGTTTTCCTGATGCGTGAACTCTGTGGATTTCCGATAGAAGAAGTCGAGTGCTGTGTCCATACGGTGTGGAATAGCGGCCGTGTTTGCTAATCTCAGTGTGGGCCGATTATCCGTCATATTTGATCTGTTCTGTACATTGTTCGTTGTTAGATGTTGAGATATGAGTGTGACAATGGGTTATATTCGGATCTTATGTGGATTGTTACGTTTATTTTAGCAGGTGGTAAAAGTAAGTAGGTCGTTATTTGACTTGGTTATGTATTATTGGTTTTGCGTGTTGGTGTTGTAAAACTAAGTATACCAGTGTCGTGATTATTGCGTGCTGCGGAGTTAGCACACCGTCGGATGACCGAGTGTCGTGATTTCTTTGATTTAATAAAAAAAAAATATACCGAATTATATAAAAAAATGTATATTCACTGTGGCAACACTGTCAAAGTACAAATTGTCACTTTTATTAAATAAAGAAATTATTTATTTATATTTATTTTATCCGTTGATGAAGCAGGAGCACAAATAACCCTTTTCGCAGATAAAACCCTTAATGGCAAGCATTTAAGTGAAACTGACAATTGTATTTGTTTTCATCTTCTTCAAACGTTCAAGGTTATTAATGTTGTAACAAACTTTTAAATGTATTTTCATTGTAGCAACTGAATGTATTAGTTTACTTTGGCAAAACTCAGAAATAACGGTTATGACTTATGAGTATGATGTTATCGTTATTTCTGAGTGATATTAAGTAAAGTGTTATTAAGAAAATAGTGTTTTTTTCTCAAATATTAATTCCACTTATGATATTTGAAAAAAAAACACTATTTTCAATTTAATCACAGAAATCACGACAAGAGGAAGATAGGTTTTAAAGCTCTCATAGCAATACACTGCTATTCATTTTTTTTTTTAATAAATATATATTTAAATATACAATAGTCATCTGATTTATAGAAAGTATATTTTTCAGTAGCTAGCTACAAGCTGTAGGTACCAAATTATTTTGCCACGAAACATTTAAGTACCTACTAGCAAACCTAATAGGTAGGTATTTTTGTTTCATTGTCACTTCGTATTAAATTATCTAATGTTACTGGTACCAAGTTAGTATCTTGGTAATAATTCATACGATTAGGCTGTGACAGTTTGATAATGTAATGATGCATTAGTGTGACATAGTTTATGGTGTGATAATTAGACGAATTATGATAACAGTTTAAGTTTTGTATGTTAACCATACCTGAGGTTGCATTAGAATAACCGTGTTTATAATTCGGTTTGATGGTTGCTGTTGTAGGGTTTTTAAATATTTTAATAATTCGTTTTTATGTTTGAGAAAAATAGCAACACTGGCCACCGGTCATTTTTGTAGGAGAAGGCGTAGTTTATGAATAAGGGGACTTGGTCGAGAGAGCTCAGTTGGGTGTGAAATAACTGTGGAGACTGTATCTGTGAAGGAGTGAAGAGAGAAAATAAAGTATCAGTATCTACATTTGGTGAGTTTTATTACACAGTAGGTATCTAGATTTTTTTTTTTCAAATAATATTTTCTAATTAAAAAAACATAAGTAATATGATCAAATACCAATTGAGAGACAAAAATCCAAACTCTCACATCAATCTTCTCCTTAACGTATCGGTGGCAAATACCAAATTTATTGTGAAAATTAAAATTATAGGGCTATAGTAGGCGTCTGTACCTATATGTGATTATGTATGTACTATTTTTGGTGTACAAAGTAAAGAAATATGTGTGACTTTTACCGCAAAATCAAAAATCAAAATCAAAATTTTTTATTTCACATACACCTACATGGGCACTTACGAAACGTCAGAAGCTAGGTGCACGGTTCCAATTGGTCGTTTCCTATGGAGAAGAGCCGGCAAGAAACTCCAGGGTTACTCTTTTAAGTTTTTATAAGTTACAGTGTTAATAGGTATGGGAGAACAGTGTAGGCCCGTCAACAAGTACCAAGTACTTAACTAAATAAAAGATATTTTACAAAGCTACAGTCTATTAAGCCTACAACGTTCTCACATTCACAAATTAAAAAAGAATCTATATAAAATATTACTAAAATAATAAAAATAAAAACCTACATATTTAAACCAAATGACAACATTGTCATTACAACTGTAAAAAAAAAACTGAATAAATATTCTGTCCACAAGTCACTATTAAATATTTTAAATTAAAATTGTAGTTTATGTCAAAGTATGTAAAAAAAAGAAATAAAAATCGTAATTTAGGAGCAGTTAATAGACGTTCACATAGTTATGCCGTTAATGAGGTACCAGGGAAGCCACATGTGCAGAAGGAATTATTGCCAAACTTCCTTGTCTTCAACGTAGTCCTTAATCTTATAGTATGCTTTTTTGATTAGGACACGTTTGATGTGGGTTTTGAACTTTCCATCGCTAAGTTCTATAACCGACTTTGGCAACTTGTTATAGAAGCGGATACTGGTTATAAGAAATGACTTGCTTGTTTTAGTTAATCTAAATTTGGGTATCACAATTTCATGTTTACTACGTGTATTTATATTATGGAAATCACTTCTTATTTTGAAAAGTCCTAAGTTTTTGCGAACATATAAAATACTTTCTAAGATATAAAGGGAAGGCAGAGTTAGTACATCAATTTCTTTGAATTTGTTTCTAAGGGACTCACGAGGACCCATTCCACAGATCGCACGGATTGCCCTCTTTTGTAAAATTAAAATTGAATCTACGTCAGCAGCCGATCCCCACAGCAGAATGCCATATGACATAATACTGTGGAAATAAGCAAAGTACACTAACCTAGCTGTGGCTATATCAGTTAACTGCCTTATTTTTCTTACTGCATATGCAGCTGAACTTAATCTACTTGAAAGAGCTCTAATGTGGGCACCCCATTGTAATTTTGATCTAAAGTAATTCCTAGAAATACAGTTTCCGTAATAGCATCTAGTTTCTTGCCGTCAAGTTTTAAATTTACTCACTTGGGGTACATTTGGTAATGAAAACTTAAGACATTTTGTTTTGTTCGCATTAAGTAAAAGATTATTAGCTGCGAACCATTTAGAAAGAACAGCCAGACTATCGTTGACTGTATCTTGTGTAGACATCCGTATCTTTTCTATCTATTTTAAAACTAAGGGAAGTGTCGTCAGCGAATAGAATTATTCTGGAGGCAAAAAAAAATTAGCTGCGAACCATTTTGAAAGAACGAAAAACGATTTAAGTATGAATTAACTAGGAACATCAATCAATCAATAGCAGTCCAATGCTGGACATATGCCTCTCCTAGGCTGCGCCACAACACCCTTACCTGCGCCTTCGACATCCAGTCTGTCCCACCTTTTTAACCGACTTCCAAAAAGGAGGAGGTTCTCAATTCAGCGGTATGTTTTTTTATTTTTTTTGTATGTTTGTTACGCGATTACTCCGTTAATTATGGACCGATTTTGAAAATCCTTTTTTTTTTTTTAAAGGTTATCTCCCGATATGGCCCCATTGCCACCAAATCAGAATCAGATGAGAAGTGGAACTGATGATGAAGACCACAGATGGCCACCGGAACTACTTAATATTAAGTATTTCACCGTTGCGATTCAAATATAATTTTTCATGCGAAAAATAACACTACAAGGTGAAAAATAACTTTAATTTCGGAAGTCGGTGGCAAAAAACTCAAATACAGATCCAAAGACACAGATTTCCGAAATTAAAGTTATTTTTCACTATTTAGTGTTATTTTTAGTAGTCAGTTGTTATTTTTTTGTAAAAACTTTTTTATTTTTTAAGGTCAACGATCCATCTAGCTGGGGGGCGACCTACACTACGCTTGCCGATACGCGGTCTCCACTCCAGGACTCGTCTGACCTACCAGCCATTATTGGTCTTTCGACAAAGATGGCCAGCTCACTGCCAATTCAGCTTGCTTGCTCTGCAAGCTATGTCGGTAACATTAAAATTCAACGTAAATATCTTCATGAAATTATTGAAGAGAAGTTAAAACAACCACTTTAGGTCCGCAAAGTGCTAAATACTAAATAGTTAGCAGTCGAGATACTTATTACGGCGAAATGAACATTTTCATGAAATAACTTTAGGAAACTGTAAATTCCTTGAGGAGCTTTTGGGTCCACGCTATTTATAATTTTATAAGAGCAACTTGCCTGTACTTAACATAATATTATCAGTAGGTACCTGTTTTATTTTTGTTTATTTTTGTTATAGTGTGTTTAGCTTCCAATTTTTTATTCGATTAAATAATCTATTGGCATGTTTATTATTTTAAGATTCAATTACTTATATTTCATCAAAAATAGTTGAAGACGATTGGTTAAAAAAATAACAACAGTTAAAAACACGTGGTCATGTGTGTCATATTATAACGTAAAGTAAAAAAAAAAACAATCATAAATGAAATAACTATCTACTTCCAATGTCCTAAGACAAATAAAGTAAATAGTTCCATTTACTGAGGAAGATCTTCCTTGTGAAAGCAAAAATACTTTATGCGTCCCAGTTGGTCGATACGGAATTCTTAGAAACTGAATTATCCACCGGGGAGAGAGGGTAAATAAAACCCACCCCAAAATAAATAGGGCTAACAACGTACACGTAGGCAATCATTTCGTTAAGAAAGTACGAGTCAAGTTATTTCTCTTGGGTGTCAGCGGGAGAGCGGGAGGTTGGGGAAACTTAGACCACAAATCACTATTATGTCAACTTGTAGTGGACTGTGAAAGCCTTTGCGTTTTTCGGGGTGCATAGATTACTTTAGTTTTATCAACTATATTTTTTATAACAGTGTCGCGTATAAACAATAAACATTACTTATTCAGTTTTCCCTTGTCTTCACTAAGAAAGCTGGGTTTTCCTCAATGATTTGGAAGGGTGTGCTCTGTCTATTGTTTCTCGCTAGTGGTGAATTACGAGACTGGAGAAGAATAATGATACTGTTTTGGAGTATGTTTTTCTTGTGGAACCCTGTAACAGTCTTTAGGCTTAGGGTAGGTAAAACCTCTATTATTATTATACTACTGCCTCTGTCCCAGAGGAATCAAAATACACAAATGCACCTGAAGCAGAGTTCAAATTATTACCTATAGGTAATATAAATATTTCGACAATCATTCTGAAACCGATAGTAAAGTGAAAATGCCGTCATTATGTGTAATGTTACTAGGTTAACCTAATAATAGTTGACCTAGTATAAGTGCTACCTGTTAAAATGGAGCAGGTTTAAGTTGAACTGTAATTACCCTTCCACCGTTCCCGCGGGACTCGATTAGAATGAAGCTAGGAAGCAGTGAATCTGTTAGAAAAGTGTGACTCGCAAAAGTGAAATTAATATTGTGTTGAGCTTAATTGGTAATACAAATCTTTAAAAAAAAAACGTCAAATCATTTTCAAACTGGTCACATGGAAACATGTGTAATTAATTTCGATACGAATAAGCCATCTACCGTCTCGATCTATTGCCGTCAACCGGGCACAATTCTAGACTCTGGGCAGCTACTGAGAAATTCCAAATGAAAAACCCAATAACACTGCCGGACCCGTGTTTTGAACCCAGGGCCTCAGGCTCAGCAGTAGAATTGCAACCACTAGACCAACGAGGCACGCCTTTTCTAACAAAATAAACACTGCATCTTCTTTGCCGTCTTAGAAAAAAGGCAACTGATAATACCGCATCAACATCATAATATTTCTAAGATCAACCCGCGCGTACGCCAGTTTCCTAAGTGACACAAATAGAGTAGCGTCCCTGCATACGGGCAATATATAATGTGCTCGAAAACTTATTACTTTAGATATTGCCACAATACTGTGGAAAAGAAAGACAAAACATTCTGTGTTAAAAACATAACAGCTAATCTAAAAAAAAAAAATATTATGCGTCTTTTTTCGCCGTCTTAGAAAAGAGGCAATGCATAATACCACATCCACATCATATTTTTTCTAAGATCAACCACTACCCGGAACGTCAGTTTTCTAAGTGACACAAATAGAGTAGCATCTCTGCATACGGGCAATATAAAACGTGCTCGAAAACTTATTACTTTAGATATTGCCACAATACTGTATGATATCGCTAGATTTCACGCCATACTGAATTTTAAGATGTGATGTTTAAATAAAAGTTATTTCGTATGTTATTGTTGATAGAAAAGATATTAAATAAATAAAATAAAATACGTTTATTTCGACCAACAAGGATCATACGCACAGTGTTTCACCGAATTTAAAATTAAAAATAAAATAAAAACACATAAAAAAACACACAATTAAAAATACCACATAAACACATTATCGACCTCGATTGCTCAGATGTGAACCATACAGCAATGGTTCAGGTACTGGCAATCGAACCTCTGCGCAAATGCCCTCAGGATGCCGCTGGGCAAACTCGAACCCTGTTTTATTTAGATTCATACTTGTTGATATTAGTGTTAATAGATTTGTTCTTAATTTCATGTTTAGGGTTAAAACTGTTAGGGTTATGGAGGAAGTACCTCTTCATTGACTTATGGTTAAAGAAATTTATTTCTCAATAAGAAATTACAAGGATCTGACTTACTTGAGATTTTTTTTAGAACTTAAATATAGTTATATAAAAACTTTGACATACTACAAACTAAGTAGGTAGGTAATGTTTTTCTTTTTAATAAATCATTTACTTGTATACAATTTTCATTTCATACTCAAATAGCATTACGAAAACAAAACTAAAACTATTCAATCCACCCGTAAATGAAATATTTAGCGTGGTCGCTCATAGATAAGGAATGGTCGCCCGGTGACTTAGTAGATGTAAGTGCGACTGGCGGGTGCGAGGCCTAGATTGCGTCCCAGGTAGGAGAAATAGTAAAAAACGTATTTCCGATCCATTGTTTTAAGTACTGTCGAGATTCTTAATAATAACGAGGAGTTATTATTAACATCCTTTAAACCTAACTGTGGATATCATCATTTATAGAACATCACAAAAACTACTCCATAGCAACCGAGCAGTCTATAAAGCTGTAAAGTTTAAGCAAAAACCAACAACATTCTTCCACATTAAAGCCACTGCAAAAATAATGCATCCTCGCAAAAAAATGTTTTACCCTTGGTAAAACCAGAGTACAAAGTTGCCCAACTTCCCCTTGACTTGGCAATGAAAAATATTACATAGTGTCTCAGCTGCACATCTTATACAAGTCGTTAAAATGGACCGGGGGAGAAAGGGGTTATTATGATCCCTGGACGATGGGCACCATTATAACTTTTATGTGTGGTCCATTTTATAGTGCTTTATAATTTAACGTTGTGTTTTGATGGATACCTATGTTCTAAGTGAGGTTGATTATGATCCTAAAATATTTGGTGAAAAATTAATGATTTTTGTAGAGAGGGCAGGTACTTATCTAAAATTTTACTAGGACGAGGGTTATGTAGTTACACACATATATTTTATGTGTGTACATACATAAATAATTTAACAAAACAGACAGTGTGGAAATGTGCTGTGCAATGAAGTCCGGTGATTGATTGACGAAACGTCGAGTTATTTTTCGTAAATATAACGTCATTTATAACTACAGCTTCTGTTTATTCTCATACAAATTACGTCTTTATAGGTAAGGTAAATTTGCTACCGTTGATAACGAATACACTAGGAAGTGGTGAAGGGCGGGCGTTTTGGGGGTTCGAATAGTGCTGATTCTCAGCCTAGTAAACGACTTTTGATTTGATTTTTTTATTTTGAATATCAACGGGAATATAAACCTAATAATAAAAATATTGGACTGATATTCTACATGAAAAGTCCGTACGTACTGCAATTATATTAGGAAAAAAAAAAGCAATTGTCCAATGATTTTGGACTTTTTCGGACCGCACATGTGCGGTTTGAGTGCGCGACCGCATTTTTCAAATTCCCGAAATTTTATCTGTGGACCATCTAACACCAACTGGTCAGTTTAAATACAATGTGTAGGAAACATTGCGAATAAAAAGATATACTGCCATAAATTATATGCCTATAACGGTAAATAGACTTCAGTATTTTCAGAAAATACGCCATGAAATATGTTTTTCTATTCGTAAGTAATCCTAAAACATTTACAACGTATTTGCAGACCCTTGAATGTGTCTTCTTGAAATAAAAAATCCCAATAGTAGACATTCAGTCAGGACTTACTTAGTTACGAAACCGCTACGGGGTGTCTTATTTTCTCAACCCAGCGTACCGGAGACCGCATTAAAGAAGCTTATACAAGTGTATAGCTTGCATTGTAGGGACTCCATATGTTATCCTTGAAGGAAATATACCCTTAAACTTTTTCTCCCTCACAAATTGACTGGAACTTTCCAAGATTTATTCACTTTTTGTTTTTTAAGCGGTATTTCGGTTACGGTAGGTTTACCTTGAAAATATTCGGATGCTTGAGTTTGGTTTGATCTTTCATAGATGAAATAACTAGCACACAGTAAATATATGGGCCACCAACAAAAAATACCGAGTATTGCTGAGCGTTTCTAAGAATTTATTTGAGTATGTTGGAACCCACAAAGAAACTACTTACCCATAGGAGAAAAAAAAAACAATCGATACCCTCTTCCGCGTCCGCTGAAGCGTTTCTACTTTAAAATAAAAAGCCGGTCAAGAACGAGTCGGACTCGTGCACCGAGGGTTCCGTACGTATATATGTTGTTGTGTGTTGATGATTTCTAAAAAACCGTGGTATTTAGAGACATCGTTTTTTTTTTCCTGTAATCTTTACATAAACTTCTATCACATAGAATAATTCCAGATTTTTTTCTATGCAAACTTCAGACATAAGGGAGGGGGGGTTGGGGGGACAACGGTATTTTTTTTTACATTTTTCATCAAAAGTTGAAAGCTAGAATGCCTAAAAAAAAAGTTTGAGAATGTGCAAATAGCGCTCTTTCATATGATACCCCACATGCCCTAGTAGACTCCATTCGAATTTTTAAGCCCTGTTGCAAAAAAAGATATGTTTTTTAAATTTCTTTCTTGTTTGCAAAATAGTTCGGTAAACGTCATCTAAAACTATTCCAAATTTCAAGTTGATAGCATTAGTAGTTCTTAAGATATTCAGCTGTGACAGACAGGCAGACAGACTTAGTCTCACCATAAGGGTTTTTTTTACCATTTTGGTACGGAATCCTAATAAACACGATGTTTATTCGTCCCAATCCAGCTCAGCAAAATTTTCCAAGTCCAATCCCGTCCAAACCAATAAATTCTTAGCGTCCCTACTAAACCGTAAAGCTGGTATAGCAAAGTTAGTGGACTCCATGCTAGACACAGCATGGCAGACAAGTTGGAAGCCACAAATTGCTCAGGGAACTTACCTCTGTTCGGTGACTGACAGGAACTTTGTGTCGCGCAGTTTACTTAAGACTTTAATGAATACCTACAGTTGCTTAGATCATTTACGGTTCTTGCTAATGTTAGTTGCCTTGTGCCATGTTGCCTTATACGGCCTCTAAGCCTTTGTTCTAACTCACAAGTTATATTTCGTGGGAAGGATTATTATTATAATCGTGTGTTGATATTGTTAGGTAAAGTTTGTTAATTATGTTACGTTTACAGTTGGTTTTGTCTTGGATAAATAAATATAGATTGGGATAGAGTTCTCACCAGTCACGGAGAGACTGACAACCAGTCTTACCAAGGGGTGTCATGTTACCCAATAACTGGGTTGTGGAGGTCAGATAGGCAGTCGCTCAATGTAAAATTCTGGACTTCAGAGCTGTTATATACGTAGTTGGGAAGAGGCTAGGCAGATGATGATGATGGTGGTGGTGACTGGGATAAAGATTATTATAATAATAATAAAAATACTGGGAGGCTACTATTTTTTTAATATATTTTTTATATTCTAATATTTAAAAATATAATTTATATGTATATTTAGTGAAATAAAGGAGATAAAAATAATAAAAAGTTTTATTGATTCATACATAAGTTTTACAATATTTAGGTATGACACTGGATCCCGCTCTAGGATACCCTATGTCGCAGGATCCAGTCGCTTTCGACAGATAATATGAATTAATTATAAAATATAGGTTAACAAATGCACCGGTTTTAGTATAATTAATTAAACTTAGGACTTAAAGGTGACCAAATGTATGTGTGTATGTGATGAGTGTAAGTATTTAAGTGATAAGTGTGAGTGTGAATGTGATGAGTGTATGTATGCATGTGATGAGTGTTAGTGTGATGAATACTTTAATATGATAGTGTAATAAAGAAATTTAACAAAGGCTAATAATCGATGCACTTGGCGTTATTACCATAATTAGGTATCTACACTACATTACTACAAAGTTTTGAGTTTTAAACAGGGTGTACAAAAAAATCTTTAATGTATTCTTCTCAAAAATAAAGTAAATTCAACGTTAAATAAATAATTAACCACAAGCGAAACGCCGTTAAGCTCTTTAAACTGTTGGGTAACTTCATTAAAGGGTATTAAACTTTTGTTACACATGGGATTAGACAAATTAGGGCTTTGATGTTACTTCAAAAGACTTCCCGCTATTTTTCGCATTAAATACGAGTACATGGGTACGCAGTACTTCGCACGTAGTTTTAGGTGGTTTTAGTTTTGCTATTAAATGTTTTGGGAATTCTTCTGTACAGCAAGTTTGATTAATTAGAAATCTTTGTTGGGTTGGAAAGTATTGAAAGGTTTTCAGATCAAATTAAAAAAAAAAACATTACAAGTTTGGGTATACTTACATGAAAAAGTAAAAAATTAACATTCGCTTACTAATGAAGTAGGTGCTACTTTTCCGACAAACTGTTATGCAGTTTGGCTGACTTTATGTATGTTATCCTTAATACGGATTTTGAATTTAAAAAAAAATGTAGGTACGTCTTGCTCTCTTGATACATACAGCTCAAAGTGGTAGGTATAAAAAATACACATACATAACATCAAATCTGTATTCCCGAAGGGTTAGGCAGAGGTGTACATAGCACCCACAATTCGCGCAGTTTTTTGAAGTCGGTTAAAAATTGTTAAAAGTACTTACGATCAGATCATTCTTTTTCACATATGAATAAGGCTAGAAAGAATGCAGTGGTCGCTCGATGAAAAATCGTGTGAACGTTCTCACATCAGAACCCACAAGGGAACCGAACTGACGTGAAGATATTATACTTTGAAATCAATTTCTCTTCAGCATATAACCAGTGGGTCGTTAACCCTTCATATAGAGGGGGTTGTTCGAATTTGAAACTTGTGCGAGCACCCTAAGAGTAATCAAAGAGATCAGAGTAAACATGAAATTAGACTGTCATGCGGGTATGTATGTATTTCATTAATTACTATCGTGCATATGTTTGTCTCTTGGAATTTGTTTAGTACAAAAGGTTTTCAATGTAGTCGAATAAATGAGGAGATAATGTAACTGTGTTTAAATCTTTGTTAGTTGTTTTATTAAATAATTAAGTATATTCTTTGGAGACAAAGCGTTGAGTTTGTTTATTAAATTCATTTAATGTCTGTGGGTGTTTTCAAGTTTTATTTTGAATTTTGGATCATTTTCAGCATCAGCAGCAGTGACGTCTTTATGAAACGCATCAAAACAGTGGCAAAATAAACTGAAAACCTGTTTTAAAACTGTTTTGTGCAGGTCTGTGACAGCTTTACTACCTTTGCGCTATACCTAAATCAATCTAACTCAGAGCAAATCTAAGCAAAGCCCGGAAAATCTCTGATACTCATTTATCTATGACTCAGGATGCTGAGCTCTGTTACAACGCCAATTTCTGTAGTCATTCGCTATGCAAGACGATGTGCCTGCCGATATAACGGCGCAAGATTCAATGGAAGAGACAGATGTAAATACACAATATCATATTAAATAAACTGGCGCAAATTTTCAGGCGGAAAAGTCATCAATATCTATTGATGGTATAGTATTAAAAAACGCAAATCTTAATTTCAAGTAACTACAGCTAATTATAAATATAAATGAATAATGTTTATTTACTCAAAATCAAGCATTGTAGTACTCGTAAAAAAATATAGTTTTACAAAATAAGTACTATATATCTACAAACATGTGGGTTAGCACTGCTCTCCTAGCTAGGTTATGAAAACCTGTGTTAAGGAGAAGTAGTCCGGTCCCCTAAGGTATACTGACGTAAAGGTTACATAGTGCTTCTGATGTTACTGTTACAATTTTTAGAGTATTGAGATGGACAAAAAGTTTAACAGGTTCCCTGTCCGATGAATCAAATATGATTCACGTGACACTTTTTGTACCGACACTGACAAGTTCATGAATCATATATGAACAAAATTAGTACCAAGTTTAAAGGCTTATTTCTGTTGGACTTAGCGGGATTTATGCAATTTTTAGTATAGGGACGTAGGGAGTACATTGTCTTTTGTCGAAAAAAATGAAAAAGTTAGGTAAATTATCTTTATTTTTTTTTATACGGATATGAATGTGCAAATAAATTTTACACAGTAAATTAGTATAAAGAAAAATAAAACGAACAATACTTATCTTAGCAAATTTATTGAAATTATACAAAAAGAATAGAAAAAAAAATGGTAAGGTGAGTATAAATTCGAATTTTATGCGTACTAATTATTTGCACGTCCTGGATTTGAGTGTGTGTTTTTACGTTTTTTACGTCTAAAACACCTCTGACATGTTTCCAAAACACATTATATACCTTTTAAATAACTAACAGAAGCGAAATTTAAAAAAAAAGTGCTGGACATTACGTCATGAAAAATCTTTGTTATATGGGGACAGGGAACCGATCCGTTTTATTTAATGTGAAAATAAAATAATTTTAAGGTAAATTAATGTGTGTGTGTGTGTGTGTGCTAATGTGCGTGTGGGTGTGTATTTGCTTGTCCATGTTGTTTATGTTATAATATGACATTAGATTATTAAAAAAAAAATGTCATTATTACTCACTCCTGAGCAGAATAAGGGGCAGTCACAATAGCATTCTGAAGGCTGTAGCGGCAGATACTTCTTCCACCATTATAAGGCAATTTGTGCGAAGACATATACCAGTTTCCATTTCTCGTTGTGTCTAGTTGTTGGGTATCTTCTCATGAATTCGTCTTTAGTTTAAGTTACTAACAATAGTATTTTAAGTGAAAACCTGTTACTAACATTGTACGGATCTTTTAGTTAATGATTTTATTTATTTAGTGGATTCTTATTATGAACTTTCGTCAGTTAATTATCCTAACCTATTGTATTTTGTAACTCGTAAAATATTGAAAATAGGTTTATACATAGCGGCGCCGTTACTAGAAGTGGTCATCATATTAGTGGTTCAGCAGCTTCAATATCATCAGGATTGTGCCAGAATATAGCAGTTTGTCGTGGACGTGGAGCAACAGCGGCTCCCTGACTTCATCTCTGTCACAGAACACTATTATTTGATATCTGTCATCAGAAGACAGCTGACAAATAACTATCGTTGGGACGCTCTGCTAGAGTGACTGTCACTAGCCAGTGCCACTCTTATCCGACCTTTTCGATGATTCCGCTAAATTCGTAACAAACATAGATGGCGCCACTTGCTGTGCCGTCATATATTTCAGTGTAAAGTAAACTACTGCCGCACACACTACGCAACTGGCGTTAGATACGATTCAGCAGAGTGTCCGTCACAAGCAAGGGTCATATTTTTTAGAAACTCTGCATTCGTGTTTCCGCATTTGACCCAAAAGCGACACATTGTGACATAGTGGCTGGAATGCTGCATCTAGTTGCCCCCATTTAAAATGATTCCAGTATATGACCACAAAGACCTCGCGTTATTTTACAGAGTTTTTTTTCTACCTGTAGTATCCCACTAACGGGCAATGGTCTCCCTCATCGCTTTCCAGTTTTCCCTGTATATTGCCTTCTCTGGCCAAAATACCAACATGCCAAGTTTTCCTAGGGCACCTACAGCGTGACGACTCTGACTCATCTGTGCCGATGCATTCAGAAATGAGTAAATGATTTAAATAAAAATAGAAAGAAAGAAAATAAAATAAAGACAATTTGTTTATTCTGCACAAACAAGACACCCTTTACAAAAATAAAAAAAATACAAAAATACACACTCTTATACAAAGTAGCTAATAGTACAATAATACTTTAAGACTATAATATAAATAATAACCAGAAATAAAAATAAGAAAAAAAATAGCTAAAAGCCTCGTATTCAAAACCACACATTGATTGCGATAATGGTAAATGACAACAAACCACAACAAACAAACAAAACAAAACGCCGATTGCCGAGTGGAAATGATCTATTTTTGTAACAAACAACAGATAATATGTTCTTTTATTTCGTTTTGTCAAAATCTGATAAATTATTATTTTCGTATAGTTAAAATTCGATGAATTGGTTGTCATTTCCAGTATCCTTTAGTTCAAGCAATGTTACCACAAGATCGGCTGATTTAATATGCATCCAAGGTGTCCAAGAGGTTCAACGTTTTAAATTGACTCACAGCTCTGAATACCAAACCATAGTTTAATTACATTGTCTTCTACGTTGTACTACTAGGAAATTAGTTAACTGAATTTAAGAAATGAGTTAGTAGCTTTCGCTTTGTAAGCTGGTTTTTAATACAAGGGGGGATTGGTTTTATTTTTCATAAGGTTCTTTTTTTTACTTTAAAAAAGTATCATGGATTGTGATACTTCTTTCACATTACAATCTAGCCTCATAATTAATTTAAATAATAATTATATAGGTTATGTAAATTAGTTATAGTTTGTAAACGTCTACCACTAAACATTGGCCCAAATGAGAGATCATCAAAATCGAAATCAAACAAATATAACCTCAAAGTTAAAAAAAATGTCACAAATTATAATTTCTATAGGCACGGAGAAATGAAAAGTAAATAATATAATTGATTATAAACAATAATAAAAGGTAGGGATAAAATACATTTTCATGGCCATGTTCAATTTACGCTTATATTTCCATCTCAAATGAAATTGGAACACTTCAATAGCTTTCCAAGATCAAATACAAAGGCAATTACAGAATATTTAATCTTTCAAAGAAAACGGACTTTTAGCACCAATAAACACTTTATTGTGACAATTAGCGATACTCAACTCAGTATAGAGCTACGGCGTAGCAATAAATCTCGTAGCCACGTAGCCGCGTAGCACTTTTACGTGTCTACGATGTCTCAAATACTTAGTTTATTTTAACACTTCCACGGCGAAAGCGGACCAAATAAGCTCCATTCTGTTGGTTACGTGACGTGGAAAACTTTTATTACTTTTTAGGTTGGAAATAAAAAAAATAAGTAAGCAGGATACAAAAAAATATTTAATGTTTTGGATATTTTTAGAAGTGACTTAAATTAAGTAGGTATAGAAAGCATAAAAATATTGAAATAATGACAATAATACAAAGATGTGAAGATGTGTCATTTTTTAATTAATAAAAAAAAAATGTTGACTTGCAATAATTTTATACTGCTCCGCTGTGCTTTAAACTTAACTATCTTCGTAGTAGATAGTTAAGTTAAGTTAGAATCCGTTTTCTTACAAAAGAATAAGAAAATAATGAATCAATAAAATAACTGCGGGCAACAGCAAACAGTAAACGTAATTCACCTAAGATTCTCGTTTTATATAGTCCGTAAGAACACGAACTATTTAAGTAATAATAAAAGTCTCCTTATATTGTCGGTGCGCTCAGCAATACAACTGGGAATACTCGGTCACAAATGCCTATCATCAACTTTATGTGTGCACGAACTAGTGAACTCCTGTGTCTATGCTTGTCTATAGAGAATCGCAATAAAAACTGCTCAGAACTAAGTAAGTTCTATAATTTTGAAAACCTAACTTGCATTGCTGTAATCAAGATTTTCTTTTAACATTTTTCAATATCGTTCCGTCACTCAGTTTGAAATGCACAATAATCAAGTCCTTCCTTATCATGTTATTTAGCTACCTGATAGGAATAAGTACATTTTCATACAAAGTTTGTGGGTTGTTTATAATTTTTTTATATCAAATTGCTGCATGGTAAGTGTAGAATTGTTTAAAGATTTTTTGGCGCGTGACCATAATCGTCCGTGTGGTGCTGGACGTAAAGAACAGCATCATCCTATATATATCCGTGGGTGTCGTAATCGCCTTTTACGACACCCACGGATAGAAATAGGATAAGGGACTATGGGCGCAGCCCAGGCAGCGTTCTTTATACATTTTAACACCATACTGCGATCGCCAACCCGTCTGCCAAGCGTGGCGAAACCCCCCTTTGGGGAGGCCTATGACCAGCAATGGACGACTTTCAGCTGAAATTATGTGATGAATGATGACCAAAATCAATACTAAGGAAAGAAAAAAAAAGAAGAAAAATAAAGAAAATACGTTTATTTGCGGTAAACATAACGCAAATAAATAAAAACACGAAAGAACAAGGCCACCATCTTGTTTTTTGAATACATTTCGCGAAACAATTGCACAAATGTTTACCAACGCTAATGTAAACGTATACGCTGTCAACGTCATTCAAGCGTCAAAAGATCTTTGTAGCATTGTGCGTAACACACTCATCATCTGCCCAGTCTTTTCCCAACTGCATCGGGGTCAGCTTCCAGTCTAACCGGATGCAGCTGTATACCAGTATTTTACATGGAGCGACTGCCTATCGTCAGATAGGCAGTCGCTCCATGTAAACTCCACAACCCAGTTACTGGGTAACAATCTACCCCTTGGTAAAACTGGTTGTCAGACTTTCGGGCTCCTGACGACCCGTAACGACTGTTATAGATCCACAAATGACAGCTGGGACCAACGGCTTAACGTGCTTTCCGAGGCACGGAAAGGTTCCGGTATGTAAAGATGGTCACCCATCCACGGACCAACCGCGGCAGGCGTAGCTTGACCTGAACGCTAGCTTGTGCGTATCACACTATCAATCACAATCTGAATGATTTTGAAGTAAGAAGCTAATCCATTGCTTCATATGTTCGAAAAGTTTGTCTGCTCAACAAACTAAACAACGCAATGAATGTTGTTGAACTGTCAAAATTAAACCCATAAGTGTTACGAAATTAAGTACCCCACAGGTGCACACAAACACGTTCCTAAGGAGAACAAAACCAACCAACCAATTTGCCACACCACTAATTGACGGACAGAAGCTCGAAGACACTGTTGTCTTACTAAGGCCCGTACGATCAATAATTCAAACGTTCAGTGTGTACTCCGCTTTACTGTGGCGCGTCTAATCCGTATTTATTTCCCCAAAACAGCGGAACAGCTGGCTACAGTTTGCGTCCCGGAATTTATGTCCGTGCTCCTTGCGTCCCTGGGAAACACGTACAGCGGGGTTCGAGTCTTGTGTCGAGAGATAATACCTTGAGAGATATTATTTCTACTGGTATATACACCATGGCATTTTAATCGTCTTACAGCGGCAGCTCACTTCTTGTATCCAATGACTACTTTGATGACTATTCATAAAAGTAAAAAAAAAAGATTAACATTTGAATATTTTTTTTATTTTTTAGTTTGGTTTGGTGTTGCTGGGAAATGAACCAAACGACTATGAATTTCTGTTCCGATTGAAATCTGTTGACTGCTTCGTTAGTCATAAATGCGACTGTTGATCATGAGGTCCAGGGCCTCACACGTAGGTCAAGTTAAGTGTTATTGGGTTTTTCATTAGGATTTTTTTCAGTAAAAACCAGGAGTCTAGAATTGGGCTCGACTAGTAGCAATAGCCTCTCTCCGTTTTTTATCGGGACATAAACATAACTAGCGAAATGTGGTGGTACTAAATCAGACCTCTGCCTAATTATTCGGGGAATACAAGCGTGAGGTTATGTTATTTTAAAATGAAACTACGTAGATGGTTAATAGAGAATTGTTTTTATAGTTTACAAGAATTTCTGCAACACAAAGAAAAAAATATATTTTATGTTTCTAACACGTTACGTTTTTACGTTTTTTACGTGTGTTTTGTGTTTGTGTGTGTTTTTGTGTTTTGTGTTTTTGAACTTATTTTTTTGTTACCTAAAGAAAAATATGATTTTAGGAATTTAAGTTTTGTACCTATGTATATTTTATTGTAACTTAAAAATTATCATAATTTAAAAAATCCTAATATATGCTTTCCTGTATATTCCGTATATCTTAGTATAATAAGTACCTATTAGGTATTAATGTAAAACTAATTTGCATGCCCTAAACAGGCAAAATATGGACTGTACTTAAACCACTAACTCTTACAACTGGTAACACCTATATTTGCTGAAAATAAATGATTCTTATTCTTATATGAAAACCACAAAACAAAAGTTTATACCTTAACCAAGTCGAGTACTGCCACAATAGCCCCCCACACCTACAAGTAGACAGTGAGTGCGGTTCTATGTTTTGCTTATATTGTAACTGTCGAGTCATCTGGCGTGACACGGCTGAGCCGATAATGCGTAACCTACATGTCAGGATTACGCGACGCGTAAACTTTTCAGTTCAGTACATTTTGGAAGTCTAGATACAGATTTGGACGCACTAAGAAGAGATTTTTGTTGGAAGAAAGTATTAAAGTTCTTAGATAAAATGTATGCTTGTACTGGCGACATTTGGATTCTGAGAAAATTTCGTAGAAACGAGCGGGTTGTAAGACGATGTTTATAGTCGAGTGTTTACACTATTTAATTTTAGAAGATGTAGTACGTCACTCACATAGTTTGTAACCAATACTATGCTTACAGCTGGCTTTCTTTAATAAACCGCTAGATAGAGGATCAAGATTGTTCTATGACATATTAATTAATCTCACTTAGCAAATGCGTTTTATTATGCTGCTACTTTTTGTTTTGTCAAATACCTTAGTTGTGTTTTACGACACCCACGGGATAGAAAGATAGGGGCGTTGTTATGGTGGCAACTACAGAGTATCATATAAGTTAATTAGCAGCCAAAAGGGTCACCGAAATACCGGAATAGGAGTGCAAAGTTGATGTAGTGACAACTTATTACTTTTCATCCCATCTTTTCAGCGCAGAGCAAAATGGGTCATTCCGGCGCACTCAATAGCAGTGACGAAATGACTTTTAGATTTTGGAACACTAATTAAAAAGTTTGAACGCTTCGATAAAGTCATGCAGGCCGGTAATAAAAAAGCGCGCCTGCCGACGCGGCATTGGTTAACCAAATTAAAAAAAAAATCGTGGGAACTTCTTATAGAGTCTGAAGTTATTACGAATACCCAAGTGATAAATAAGTCAACGACATTTTGTGTTCCCAACAAAACAGTTCCCGTACAATAAACTTCCAAAATTGCGAAAACGTATCTAATATTAATATAAATTTGTAATTTGGTATTTCGCGTATAAATATTTATCACTACTAAAAGCATGTCTTATTTATATTTCTCATAGAGGGGGATGAAAAGCAGAGTGTACCAAACGGTACCAATATTATTTAACCTCGAGCGATGTATTTTGAATCCCTCGCTACGCTTAGGATTCTACTGTAGCGGTTAGCACCGTTAGTTTTGTAATAAACTTCCTTATTGAAAACTAATTGTAAACACTACATACAACACGTTACATAACCTAACACATATTTCCTCGTTTGACAGATCATCTGGAATCTTCTGATCGACCAGTCGCATATATTTTAGCTCAAGCGTGTTCATATAATATCTGTTCTTATCCGTTCTTATTTGTACAAACTGTCTGTAATCGTTAGTGTTGTTTTGTACCTATATACAGGGTTACTGGTAACTCGACGTATTCCTTGCAGGACGTCATAGTATGGTTAAAATGCAAAAAATTAAGCCACCAAATGTTCTACCGAAATTCAGTCGTTTTTGGTTTTTAGTGGTTTTATGAAAAATACAATTTAAAAATGATTTACGGTGCGACTATACTGGAATTTAATTAATTATCATAGCTGATGCCGTAGCAAATCATTGTTAATAATTAAAAAATCCAAAATGCCGAAAACTTGGCAGAGATCACTAATTAAACATTTTATTTTTCGTAATTTTTGACATTACTTTATTAAAAAAAAAAACCAAAAAACTACTGAATTTCGGTAGAACATTTGTTGCATTTTAACCTTACTATGACGTCGTGCAAGGAATACGTCGAGTTACCAGTAACCCTGTATATGTTAAAGGAGTGCCGAAGTAGGCAGTAATACAAGTCCATTATTCATAATCCGTGTATTATTGAATTTATCCTGTATCACTCCACTACTCTAGAATCCCTCGTAACGCTGGGGATTCTACTCTAGAATCCTTCGCTTCGCTCTGTATTCAAACAATCTCTCTCGCCTGCAATACATTATTTTGGTCCCTTATGACACAATCTACTATTACTCGTATACCATAATTATTAAATGACTTTCGGCAGGAATAGTCTGATAAGGATCTACCAAATATATTAAAAAATGAGCGAACCTTACAGTAGTCGCATAATTATGATGTGTAACATCTGACATCACACCTTGGTAGTAATAAGCAACTGAGTAGCGACAGAAATAAACCTCAAAATTTAAAAAAGCTAAATACTGAAATATTTATCAAATAGTTATGAATCCCAACCGTGTTCGTTCAGTTGCCTATGTGCCAGGGCCACGATATCCTTTTCGGACAAACTCGCAACCCTGGCAGGCACTGGCCCTAACGGACCCGTGTCCGGTGAGGACCTGCATCAGGCGAAAGGAGTGGTCGCCCACTGATCGAAGTTTGACCCCCTCTACTTAAAATCTCTATAGTTCTTACTAATTCCATGACTACACTAATTCCATGCTATTATAAAGTACTTACTAAGTCCATACTATTAAAAAGTACTTACTTATTCCATGCTCAAGCTGTCACTTCCCGTTACACACTTCCGTCCCTTTTCACGAAATCACTCACACAGGAAGCGCGAGGAAAGATGTACATTACACATCAAAAACCGAATACAATTTGTATAAATTACCTGCCTATACCAAACATCTTGGAGGTGATGAAACAGTCCATGTAGTTAGTCCGTCTATGTAGTTTGGGAAGTTAGAGCCAAATCAAATGCATTACTAACGGAAGTTAGAGCCAAATCAAATGCATTACTAACTTTTCTTTTCCAAAGACATCCACAAAACTGCACCCTTTTATTCCCCTTACTTGTACGTCTTCGATTCTTTCCGACAGCACTATTTTCTTGCAGCACATAACTCAATGGGTAATAGATCGGCGCATTCATGGCTATCTGAGACAACATTCTAATTTAAATAGTTTGTGGGCGCAGATAGGGTCGGTTCCCTCTATAAATCACTGGGAGGACCGCGGCTGAGCGTTTAAAAAGTTAAACTGAGACGTTCTGCTCTCATTCCTTTTATTAACTCGATTTGGGGTGCGGGAGTTTCTTTTGGTTTGTATATATAGAAAAATAAAAGTTTAAAATTCAAAATATTTCATTTCTCATAAACCTACATGGGCACTTATGAAACGAAAATGTATTGGTAGTATGGTAAGAATCATTATTTAAGTTTTTAGTGTGGTTAATTCGTCAGTGGTAAAAAGTAGCCTTTGAGGAGTAAAGAAAACAAAGTTAAGAAATAGTCATTGCTATTTCTATATAAATTTAAATATAAAGTTTATTTGTTAAACATAGGTATACAATAGGTCATACATATAAAATAGCACGCTATGTTTTGTCTTAAGACATATAAATGTGGTAACATGCAAAGTAAAATGATAAAATAAAAAATAAAAAAATGCCATTAAAAACATTCAAATAGTCATTAACAAAAAAATTATAGATATGAAAATATTAAATACAGCATTAACAATTATAACTGTTAATCGTTTAAAAACTCGTCTATTGTATTGTAGCATTTGTCAAGAAGAAGTTTCTGCAGCGCTTTTAAATTTAGACAATGGCAATACCTTTATGGAATTAGGAATAACCTTATAACTTTATAATCATGTTATTATATCGATATTCCTGAGTAATAATATCTTGAGTATTGTCTAGTCATATTTATCAAACAGCTGTTTGATAATTAGAGAATTTGTTGTTAAGCTTTATTCAAAGGATTTCTTGGAAGAAAATTATCTTAGAATATTGTTTATCATAACCAGAACACATAATCTGTCTCTCATATTTCTCAAACTCCACAAATAAGTCCAATGAAATGGGGGCGAGCCTATTGCCATCAACCGGGCACAAATCCAAACTTGGGCTGCTACTGAGAAATTCCTAATGGAAAATACCTCTGCCCGACCTGTGAATCGAACCCAGGACATGCACATGTGATCATGCACAGCAGTAGCGCTTGCAAACACTAGACCAACGAGGCAGTATTTTATTTTCGAACACTATAAAACTGTTAAGAAAATATTTCCCCAACAAACCCTCAAAGCGAGTATTTCCAGATTTATCATCAGAAAACAGATGAAAGTGCAAATACACTTATCCGAAGACCCGAGCTTCTAAACTGCAAAGCTGGGTAAAAGACAAACATAGCAAGAGATAGAAACGAAATAAAAACAAAGGAATAAATGAAAAATCCATTACGGGGATAAAGGGAAACACCTCAATAACACTCAATGCTCTCGATAGAGAATCGATTACCACTGGTTTTAACAACACAAGGCAATAGTTGAAACGTTCGAGTAAATGGAGAAACGTCTATAAGGAGACTCCCCCCTAATTGCACAAGTGAAACTAATCAGGATAGAGGTAATGTTGAAGTTTTAGTGGTGCTAAAGAAGTAAATGTACGATAGTTAGAACTGTTCGATTTTAAACCGACTGAACGATTATCAGCTTTATCATCGAAACTTCTAATTTCAGTAGTATTTAAAGAACACTTCCTGCTTGTGAGTGGCATAACATACTGTTTGTATAGCATAATTAGCCTAATGTTACCTCTACTGAGACTCAGGCCTACTCTCGGTGAGAGGGAGTGGGCCATAATCTACCACGCGGGTCCAGTGCGTGTTGGTGGATGTCACATGTCTTCGAATGTTTGTTTCTAGGACATGCCGGTTTCCTCACGATGTTTTCCTTACAATACTCTCTATTATGTACACCATAAAAGTTATAGATATAAATGTTGAAATTTTACATAGCGTGACACAATGGGCGGTCTTATCGCTAAAAGTGATCTTTTACAGACAACCTTTGGATGGATTAAAGGGAGAAGGAGAGACAATACTGCTGGTAGTCAGTGCCCTTCACCCTTTTGAGAGCAGTGTTGATGAAATAATTTACTCAAAGTAAAGCGCCTGTCTGTGTTCGAACCTATGACCTACAAATCGTAAGACGCAGCTGTTTCTCGCACTGCTATCTGTATGTGGCTAAGCAAAACACTTTTGTGTCCTCATTATAACATAACCCAACCACAGCATAATTTTGGCAAGTAAAGGTATTTTTTTCCATATCCACACTGCTCTAAAGGTCGGTAGTAAAATTACGTACAAAGGTACAAAAATCTTTTACCACGTGGCCAAAATCGGAACTAACACCGCCATTTTGCTTTTTCAATCTATCAACGCCCTATCAATGTTATCCACGCGCCAAAAGATCCTTGGAGCACTCTAAACGTCTGTAGGCCATGTGTGTAGGTACAACCCTTATGCTGATAGTATCATACTGTGATTAGCAAAATTCCTTTGTTACCCAGAAGAACACATTCAAATTGAAGAAACCCCTTTGAGTAATAAAAACTTTATGCTTAAAATAAAATAAACTTCGGTGCCAACAGCAAAAAGTTAAACTGGTTTGTCATGAATCTTGAGATTCAATTGTGTCCGTGTAATAGCTTGAAAGTGAGGAATTGGAACAAAATATTTGTATGACCTACAAGTAGTTGTTCCGGGTCGGGATGTTTGTGTATGTGAGTTTAAATGTTTGTAAACGCACCCAAAATACAGGAGAAATTCCTAGTGTGGGGCAACGTTTAAAAAAAAAAGTTGGATTTAATAATGATATACACAGTTTCTTGTCATTTTATAGTATATTAGTTCTGCAAAACATGGACCTTCCCATAAGCGAATGGTACCACTCATTATTTTCTTAATCAGATAACTCTTTGTTCACCATAGTTTAACTAGAACGAGGTCGTCACGGTCATAATGCCATCATCTGCCTACCCTCTTCCCAACTACGTTGGGGTCAGCTTCCAGTCTAACCGGATGCAGCTGAATACCAGTATTTTACATTGAGCGACTGCCTATCTGACTTCCACAACCCATCAGTTACTGAGTAACACAATACCATCATGGTCAAGGTTTACAGGACATAATAATATAATTGTTTCGCAGCAGTTCATGTAGAAAATAATGGTATACATTATGCTTTTAAACCATAACTTAAAATCAACATCACTAACAAATCTCCACGAAACCATTACAGTAAAACTAGCTGCGCCCCGCGGTTTCACCCGCGTAAGTCTCGATCCCGTGGGGATATCGGGATAAAAAGTAGCCTATGTCTTAATCCAAGGTGTCAGCTACCTCCATACAAAATTTATCAAAATTGGACCCGCCGTTTGAGCGTGAAGAAGTAACAAACATACACACACACACACACACACATACACACTCACAAACTTTCGCCTTTATAATATTAGTGTGATATACAACACCACTAACCCACTTCTCAAGTCTACTCCGCGTTATAAGAAAGCTATACTTTACGTTTTAAGCATCCCACATTATGTTGAACCCCGAGGAGCTTGGCGCCTAATACATTACCAAACTTACGGTCCGCAGTGTGGCCGTAAACCTCAGAACGTATGGAAACTATTGAACACAAACGACCTTAGGGAATACAGTCTTTGGTAGCAGAACTGCACTTCGGGAAAAATGGAAGCAAAGTTAATAAAATACCGATGAAAATTTAATTTTGATGTTGTCCAAAAGTTTTCTAATCGGATCTTCTTGGAAGGGGTATCGTTAAACAATATACAATCTTAGGAGAAATATTTACCATAATATTGTTATGGATGGTAAACGGGCTTTAATTAAACGCATAGATCGCGAGAATTGTATTGAGTCACGATTTGGAACTCATTGTTTACATCTTGTGTATTTAGTCAGTTTATAATCTTTAGATCCATATTAACTGTCATTGCCTTTCCTTTTCTTGTTTTCTATATATAATCTTAGAACACAATAATGCGCTTTGAACATTGTTAACTCAGTACATACCTCGTAACATCAGTCACAGTTAAAAGCACTGACCCACGTTAGATATTGCACTCTCCATTGTTCCGTTTCTATAGAATATGTCCATCAAAGTAGTTGAAATATTGTATGCAAGTATTAAATTCGCTTACAAGGACCATTGTCTGTATAATCCATTATTCAGAACAACTGAAAACCAATATTCGACTTCATTATCCGCCTAAATAAATAAATCGAACAGATAACATTAACCAATCAAGAATTTGAAAGCTCTAAAACTTCTTAAATTAATGATAAGTTATTCTAAAACAACATCCAAGCCTATTAACGGTCGGTATCAGAAATCTTGTAACTTTTCGCCTCTAAACTTGTGAAAGAAAAACGTTCCCGAAATTCAGTTGAAAATAAGCTCCCGGGTCTCACAGCGATTACCATAAAACTTGTTTAAATGGTAATATTAGAAGACGTCACTTGCCGCAATCGTCTCCCTTAGGGATTTTAACCAAATCTATCTCAACAAAATTACATACACTGATAAAATTGTCTACTTCAACTTTGTAGTACTGCGGATCCACCGTTTGCTCCGCTCGGAAGTTTGTTATGCTGTGGCACAGTGACATGACGATTTTTACGACTCAGAATTTTTCTATTTCAAGGTGGTCGGTTTCGTGATGTCAGTTTGACGAAGAACTATTATGGAATTTTAGAGTCAGTCCGATTTTTAATGCTGAATGGATTTGAAATGTGTACCTATTGGAATAGATCGGATACGTGATAAATTTTTAAATAACTTTGGGAATCCTTTATTCCCCTATTACTAAGGCTCCGCCGTCTGTCTGTCTGTCTGTGTCTGTCCGTCTGTCTGTCTGTCTGTCCGTCTGTCACCAGGCTGTATCTCATGAACCGTGATAGCTAGACAGTTGAAAATTTCACAGATGATGTATTTCTGTTGCCGCTATAACAACAAATACCAAAAAACAGAATAAAATAAATATTTAAGGAGGCTCCCATACAACAAACGTGATTTTTTTTGCTCGTTTTTGCTCGATATTGATATCGGCAACAGGTAGACGCTTGAAATATTCACAGAATATATAGTTATATATTCATTTTAAAAATAAATAATTAAATTAAAATAAAACAAATATTTACTCCCATACAACAAACGTGATCTTTTTGCCATTTTTATAGATAATGGTACGGAACCCTTCGTGCGCGAGTCCGACTCGCACTTGGCCGGTTTTATATATATTTGAGTTACATATATTACTGGTTTTTTGAGGCTCGACTGGAGAAGCAGTTGATGTGTTGATGCATGGTGGTGTGGTGATGCAAGGTGATGTGGTGATGAATATTTTTGGGATGATTAAGTTTTGAATTTGACTTTGAAAGTTAGAACGATTAGAAACATTAAAAGGTGATAGGTAATACAATTTCGAGAGGTTCACATTCATTTTATTTTCCGTAAAAATGTTGATAGGCCGGTATAGCAGTGCTCTTACATTATACGCTCTTATTACATATTATGTGTGTCCATACTTTTCAGTCTACCCGATTTTTTATTACTTCTATAAAATGACTTATACCTTAACCCTAAAATAAAATGTTCCAGGTATTCCATTCAAATATCCAGATGAAAACCCTTGTCACGGCGGAGAATTAATCTCAGAGTTTGAGAACTGAATGCGACATTATGGAAGTGGGTCAAAGGTGTACTTCTGTAAGAAAAGCCATGTTCTGAAAAGGATTTAACGCGAATTGTTGCAAATTACTGCTGAAGTTATGGAGGGTAAGCTTATTCTTTACAAACTAAATAGGTATTTAAAAATTAGTGTCAATGATGGAAGTCAAATCAAGCCAAGAGGAATCCCTCTTCCGACTAATTTTTCCTCCTTACTAACATATTCCTCTCCAGATCTGATTGTGGCGCTGATGACCTTCATCCGTCATAATTACATAAAGTTATGAACTATTCCGTTTGTCTGGGTGTGGTATATTTTATGTTTTAACAATTATATATATTTTTATACAATACAACAATTATATATTTACTTTTTTTTTGTTTGTTTCAGTCCCGTACTAATTAAACAAGATCTACATTCTATTCAACCGTATCAATCAATTTAGACATTGGCAGAATAGTTTTTTTTTTGTGCTAAGCACACTTGAAAAAAAAAATACTTAGATGTTAAAAAAAAATTGATTTCTCAACTCACTTTAGACATTGGCAGAATAGTCGACACCGGCTTTGCTTGCCATTTATCAAAAATAGAATAGAAGCCAAGAGGAAGCCAAGATGTCTTCAAATCAATGAAAGATAAATGGATTTTATATCAACCCTTATTATTGGTAGATACCAGAACTATTTAGATAGATAAATAATGGAAATTCAGAAATATTATGTACCTACATACATAGGTTGTTAGGTATAAATGCTAATCCGGATTTAATTCAACTACGTGCTTAAAAATGACCTACTATTGAGTAGCAAACATACAAACATTCTGTATACAAATCTATATTTAGATAAACATTCACAGATCTAAAATTATCTTCTTAACTTTCCAACGTTTTGTAACGATATTTGGTCAGCGCACGTTCACGATCCCTAATTCTTAATTGTTATCTGGCGTATTTATGAAAAATGTTCTTATATAAATAGCAATTAACCGGCTTACATCCTGGGGGTGCAATGACTTATAAGCTAAAATCGTGACTAGAGTACAGGAATCTTTAGTTAATAGGTACGCACGTGATCTGAATTACCTTAAGATTTTTGAAAAAAATATTTTGTAGGTGTTATTTATACCTGAAAAATACCTGCAAGTATTTTTCATAATGCAAAACTTAAATCACAAAAGAGAGAAGAAGTGTTTGGACGATGTTTTCCTCACTGGGTGTAGAGGACGGCGGTGCACTAAGAAAGAATTTTACGTATGAAATTCAACCCTTGAGCGGGACGAACAGTGAGACAACAGGGGGCCGAACGCGCTATTTCTCAACGTAATTACCGTTCGAACGGAACGTTTTTGGTTTTAGTTTTGGTTTACCTGATGTTAGAAACGGTATCGCGCTATTTTTTCTGAGCGACGAAATCGTTGACGTTACCCAATACTGAAAGTTCGATCGATCGTTCCTCCAACGTAACTTCCAAAGTAAAGCTAAATCGTTTCCGTTGAAATGATTAGCGCGATACGAAATGTGTCTAACGTAACGTTTTTGGTTGTGGTTTAGTTTTGGTATTAACGTTCAAAATTATCGCGATCGGCCCCTAGGTAAGTCTTGGCGTTTCAGAAATATCGTTAGATAATACGATTTTCGTTCCATTTATTGGGGTTGTAGAAGCACGTAAATTTCATAAGCGTTTCAGTAAATATAGAACGAAGCACACCGCTATAAATCCATATAATGAAGCCCATTCAATTATTGTTACTTTGTCTAATTTACCAGCTTTTTACTCGACTGCCCCAGAAGGAGGGTTATTTTTTTCGAGTGAATGTGTATGTATGTCTATTTCTTTGGCACGCGCTGTAGCCTAAATGGCTTGGTGGATTTTAACATATGAGGAATTATAAGATTCATTTTAATTGCAGCAGGGACATAGGGTATAAAATTTTAATATGGCGTCTGCGAATCAAAAAAAGAGGGGGAATGAAAAATATATTTTGTGATTTTAATAATTATATAGGTATCAAATAAAAGCTAGTATATAGCCAATTCCAAATCTGTATATATTGTAACATTTTTAAGCTACCAATTTGAAACAAACTACAAAAAAAAAATCTTTTCTAAAACCTATCTTATTCTATCTTGCTAACCTTAGTATGTACACCGTATAGCTTATTTACTTACCAATACTTAACTGAACATTTTTTTCATTAATAACACTAAAAACTTAAAATAAAAGAAATTATTACCAAAACCCGACTGCAAAAAACGAACTGAAAAGATGGAAACAAGACGAAAAGAAAAACGAGTAGGTAAGTATCCTTTAGCATAATCGGCCTTTAACGTTCCCACTGCTGGGACACAGGCCTTCTTTCTGAGAGAGAGGGTGGTAACGGATACCCTGTAAGTACCAAAAATAAATAAATGCAGTCGGAGGCAAATTTTAAGGCGTTTGTTACATACTAGATGCCTTCGACTGCATTTATTTATTTTTGGTACTTAAAGGATACTTACCAACTCGTTTTTCTTTTCATCTTGTTTCATGTCTGTGACTACCGGACCACTAACGCCAATCGCTTCCATATTTGGCAAATAATTAGTACTCAATTGGTGCTAATTACAAAATTGGTACCTTAGTAGTTTTTGAGAAAATCGACTTTGAAGGTGGTTCGCGGGCGGTAATCACGCTTCCTTCAGCAGGAACACCATGAGCGCCGAAAAAGGGGGCATGCTACAGCTATTCTTAGTACACATAAGTACCCTGCAGATAAAATTAATACCCAAAATTACTACTCCAGTAGTTTACGAGATATACCATGCCATTGACGTGGTGGCGGTAGTCACGATGTTAAATTTTCATTTCAAGATTTCCCTCTTAAAAACTTTGTGATTTCTTCCCAAATTTATACAAAAAATTGTGCTCCTAAAGAAGTTATACTGACCAGAAATTTAGATTCCTAAGTGGTGTTTTTTAAGGGGTCGGCGGTAGCGCGTATTTCATACAAACGTAATACCAAAATATTTTGTAAATCAAACATATTCTTAAGGTAGTGTGTATTTATTTCGATTGGATAACAGAATATCTATGTTCCCAAATATATATTATTTTGAAAGGACTATGATATAAAGACGAGATATGAGGAATTTAAAATTTCTAGTAACTCTTGTTTAAATCAGTGTCCATTCAAAATATATATTTGGGAACCTAGATATTCTGTATTCCAATCTGAATTAAGATAAGACACACCTTAAGAATATCTTTGATTTACAAAATATTTTGGTTTTACGTTTGTATGAACTACGCATCCATCGAAGGCCTCTTAAGAGAAATTAGCTTTCATTACTTTTCTATACTAAATCTCCGCGTATAACCCGACCAAATTAAGGTCTCAATGGTATTGAGCTGTTTAGGAGATGTACACTCGTGCACATACATTTATACATGTCCGAATAGTAATAACAACAGTTCAATATCTATAATTTTTAGACCGGATCACCTTCAAAGTCGATTTTGTCGAAAATTACTAAGGATCAATTTTGTTGTTCGAGCACTAATTGGCACCAATTGAGTACTAATTATTTACCAAATATGAAAGAGATTGGCATTGGTGGTCCGGTGGTAGTCACGGACATTCTTGTTTCCATCTTTTCAGTTCCATTTTTTGCAGTCGGGTTTTTTACACTTATATTTATGTCGCAAGGGATATGAGCTGTAATAAGCAAAATATTTGACAATGAGTGAAAACGATGCCCAGTCCAGAGGGCCAGCAAATATCTAGACCGTTGTTCAGTTGGTCCCTAAGGAACCTAGTCGTCTAGACGCACCTTACTAACGTATCTTTCTACTTTTACGTTCCTACATTAAAACGTCACGCGTATTCTAGTGCTAGGTAGCTTTGTACGCGAATGACAGTAAAAGTGTGGAAGATGGAGTGCTTTCACTTCCCTAGAGCTTTGAAGGAGCGAAAAGTCTGCTGATGTAGTATCTAGTAATATTATACTATAGCCAATATCAGCTTTAGGTAATATCAATATATCTATCGAGATATATTAATATTACAGGCTAGCACGATGATAAATTATTTGCAAGAACTTAGATCTATGTACCCACACGTTTTTCATGCCGTGAATAACTACGATTTATTCGCCGTGTGTAGGCATGGTCGTTAATGTTGTATTAGAATAAGAATAAGAATAATTTATATATGGATATGTATGGATCACTATGGAAGCTTGTTGACAGACACGTTTTTTCTACGGCGCGGTTTATACGCCGTGTAGGCGCGGTCGTCAGTGTTGTATGGGTCAATATAAAAGCTTGTCGACAGACACGTTTTTTCTACGGCGCGGTTTATACGCCGTGTAGGCGCGGTCGTCAGTGTTGTATGGGTCAATATAAAAGCTTGTCGACAGACACGTTTTTTCTACGGCGCGGTTTATACGCCGTGTAGGCGCGGTCGTCAGTGTTGTATGGGTCACTATGGAAGCTTGTTGACAGACACGTTTTTTCTACGGCGCGGTTTATACGCCGTGTAGGCGCGGTCGTCAGTGTTGTATGGGTCAATATGAAAGCTTGTCGACAGACACGTTTTTTTCTACGGCGCGGTTTATACGCCGTGTAGGCGCGGTCGTCAGTGTTGTATGGGTCACTATGGAAGCTTGTCGACAGACACGTTTTTTCTACGGCGCGGTTTATACGCCGTGTAGGCGCGGTCGTCAGTGTTGTATGGGTCACTATGGAAGCTTGTTGACAGACACGTTTTTTCTACGGTGCGGCATATACGCCGTGTGTAGGCACGGTCGTCAGTGTTTAATTGATCACTATGGAAGTTTGTTGACAGAGTGACGGAAAGGGTTTACGTGGTGAACCAGATAAGTAAAACCACGTAAATCGTCAACATAATTTAATACAATATCACATAAAAGTGAAGGGGGTAGGTAAGTCTATGGTCACAAGGATTTCCCTAACTTCCCTTGGGAGTAGCACAGTACTCTCCTGGCTCAGCCTGGTGTGACGAAGACCGCGGCGGGTGCGCCACGCTGCAGACGCCAGGGATGGGACGGTCGGCGGATGTTCACGCCGGACCCGAAGCCCAGCTCGACGTGCCGCGCGGGTAAAATATGTACCCGGCGCGGAGCTGGAGGATTGCCTGAACTGCCGGCAGGTGATGGCACGGTAGTAGATGGCCGTATGCCACCGATAATTAAAGATCGGTAAGCCGGAGTTGTTAGCCGGAACTTTGGATGGTAGAAGCCAGTACTTTGGACGGTGAAGCCGGTACTTTGGACCCTGGAACATAACGTCCAGCGTGTCACAATATGACCTATATTGGTCACCTCCGCTGATTGTGACACCAAGCATAAGCAAAGCGAGATGTACTAATGCGCTAATGAAGGTGATGTGTGGATGTCACAATCAGTTCGGAGTTAACAAAATGGTAGTGAGACCCGGCATGACTTGCACATTTTGAGTGAACATACGATACAAGATCTCAAAATGCACAGAGCTGTAGGCAAATAGGTTGCATGGTAAATATGAATGCAGAAGGCATAATAAGCTAAACAAAGGTAGCAAGTAGGTACTCGCCCTAAGTAAACCTATATAGGTAGGTACATAGAAAAACATAAAACTTAATTAACTGTTCAGCACTTACCCAATATAGGGTTACGAAAACACAGAATTTAATAAGGTTGACTAATATGAGCCAATAAATACTGTTGTCTGCTTTAGGCTTTTAAAATGGTGAAGATCACGTATGTAAGGTCACAAGTAATATGGAATCAGGTGAACGTGCGTCTTCGCCCGGAGCAGGATTTCGAATGGAAGGTGACCGTGAGCGAGCGGCACACGGCGCGAGCGGTGTCCACGTAGATCATTATGTATATGTTATGTGGATATAACCGCGCGCATCACTAGCACAGACAGCTAATTTATGTTGTTTAGCAACTTAGGACGTCCCTAATATTATTACGTCTGCGGTTCGACTTGACATCTTATTATTGTAATTTTATTGTTTGCAAGATAGTAACGATACAACGTTACAACAGACACGTTTTTTCTACGGCGCGGTTTATACGCCACCGTAGAGAAACCGTGTCGTGTACAAAGAGCCTTAGGCTGTACTAGCTATGCCAGATAACTTACTTACGGGTTAATCCAGCACCTTAATTGCGTATCAATCACAATCTGAATCATTTTGAAGGAAATTGCTAATCCATTGCTTCATATGTTCGAAAAATTTGTCTGCAAAACAACGTAAATAACGCAATTAATGTTGTGCAACTGTCAAAATAAAACCCATTGCTACTGTTAGTGTGTTACGCAATTACCCCGCAGAGTACAGACGCCAACAGATCAAGCTACCCGAAACTGTCAAATTTTCCCAATGAACCTTGAACCTTAAGCTGTAGCGATAAAGTTGAAAATCTATTAAATAAATTTGACAGATTGTAGTAGCTTGATGTGCTGGCGTCTGCACATAAACAAATTACCTCAGCACCTAAAATAAGGAACAAACTATTTGCCTAAAACGGTTGTTTGGAATTATGCAAAATAGAATGCTCATATAATTAACCTTATAATGTTTGTCTATAAACAAAAATCGACAACTCCACACGATCAATGACCACTGAATTCAAAACGCAAACAAACAATCGATTAAGCTAACAAGAGCATTCTATTACTAAAAACACACTTAGCACGATCACTTGAACAAACAAAGCAATTCGTTTGGCGAATTAACGATATCGCTGTGGGGCGCCTTTCTGCATAGTAAGACGTAAAGAAATTTAATTAGCGTTCATTGAGATAACTCACTGCTTCCACAATAGGCCGGCGAAAAGACAACTTTCACTTAGTATTTGGACACACGGTTCTCTTGTATAAACAACACTTTGTGGTAATTCCCAAAAATATAGACAGACGAAGGTGTAGTTTATAATGTATCTGTATAATATGTCATGGTCCGATCGTAGAAATGGCCAAATCGTGATCTGCCTGGCCATTTTACGATACACCGCCATTGCATGATTTGACCATCTAACACTCGCTATATCGTTCAACGCTCAGGCTTCGACGATTTGCCCAGGGATGCGGGTCACGTCAAGTCTGGGGAGGTGAGGTGTTTGACCCCCCAGCGACGTCTGAAAGAGACGCGCGTGGAACATTACGCGCCACCACCTCGGGTCTTGTATCCTCGGGCGGCGGAGCCTGAGTCCGCCATCCCTGGACCCATTTAGGGGGGCCGGAAGAGGGCATTATCTACCCTCTGCCGACGCCCAGTGCACCTGCTGCGGGCCGGGTGAGCGGACGACATCTCCCGATCCCTTTTTGCAGCCTCCTTCTGCAACACGACTGTTTCGCAGAAGGATACCACCGCGTCCCAGGACTCCCGCTGCCAACCATCGACTCAACCACAGCCGGCAGCGACCGGTCACTGCCTACTCCTGAGATGAGGGCACGGCGTGGCTCCTCCCAAGCGGCACACTCTGCCAGCGAATGCCGCGCCGTGTCCTCCTGGCAGTCGACGCAGTGGTGACACCGGGGTCACAGTTCTAACCTAACCCAACCCGTTTCGTTTAGTCAGGGTGCCACTAGAGGCGTAAAATGCAACTACTTTGCGTTATGCCTAGTGGTCAGCTGGGAATATCGATAAATAGGTTGCTTTCGTCGATACACCCGACTTTCGATAGGCGCATCGTGATATAACCGACTAAATCATGAAATGGCGGCGTATCGTGAAATGGCCAGGCAGATCATGATATGGCCATTTCTACGATCGCACCACGATACATGAGTTTGGTTGTTGTTCCTTAATATAATTCAGTTTTGATTGTAAATTATTACTAGAAACTTATTAACATGAATCAGCCCCAAATAATGATACCGTATGGTAATGATGTAGGTAAACACTAAGGTATATCAACCACTGACATTATGAAATAATGATTACGTTAACGAAAGAGAGCAGAGCTCGCCCGCCATTGACCTGGTTGTCCAATATAGAAAGAGACCTCAAGCAAGCCCAATTTCCAGAAACGGCAACCCGACACCGTGCAACTTGGCGTAACAAAGTGAGTTGTCCCGACCCCAAATAACGAGACCAGAGAAGAGAGAGGAAGAAGATTACTTTCCAATATGCATCTACATCTGAAAAATAGACTCAATGTGAAAACCACTCCATCCATGGAGCCGGAAATCGCCAAAACTTTCGTTTGAAAAGGTTTAGCCTTTTCGTTTCCTCTTGTGACAAGTTTTGTTGGCTCGTATTGTTCGACTATCTTTCCACCAGTGTACGAGTATCCCACTGTTCTAAACAATAGATCTTGATCCAATTATCTAACTCTAAGAACAGATAAGTAACAAAGCTGGGACGAAACACTTGGAACACCGGTTGCGTATCAATTATTCAAGAGCTATTTATTGTTTTACACATTGTTTTACAAGGGACACTATGTTAGGGATAATGAGTGGGAAGTTTCTAATGTTTCTGTCAACTGATTGCATTGACTGGGTAATCAGAATGTTTCATTGATAATGTTTTAAAATAATTATGCAACTAATAGTTATTTGGTTTGGTATATCGTAATTCAATCCCCTTTATTTGTCACCGTTTGCTTAAGAATAAGCAATGATTAACGTCTGCTTAACCGTACTTAAAAAAAAAACCGGTTAAGTGCGTGTCGGACCAAGCAAAATGAAGGGTTCGACAAAAACAAACTTAACATTGTAGTTGAAAAACATGTTTTCTCATTCATCTATGTACGTCACGGTCAATTCTCCATCTGCAATTGTACGGTGGTCGACTATCATTACGACGAAAGCCTACTTAGCTGAAATAGTTTTTTTTTTAAATTTCGTTATATTTATTACTGCCATAATTTTTTTTTCACAATCGTAATACACCACTAACCATTTAGCTGGCAGGCGGGGGAGGACACTTGACTCTTACAAAAAATAGTACTTTAAAGCTTAATATTATGCAAACGGATCCCTAAATAGAAAAATGGTTTTCACAAACCCGAACGGACAAACTAACGGCCTATCCAACGATACCCCACACCACGGGATAGACGCGAAAAAATAAATATCATCCCCACTTTACGTGCACTAAAAATAGTTTTTTTCTAAATTGTATTTTACCACTTTGTCAGCGTGACTAATATATACACCCGTACCAAATTACAGCTTTCTAGTACTAAAAGTCTGTGAGCTAAGCCCACAGACAGACAGACGGACATGGCGAAACTATAAGGGTTCCTTGTTGACTACGGAACCCTAAAAAGTTAAAATGTAAGAAGTCTACTAACATTAGCGAAGTTTATTAATAAAGTGAAGTTAGAAAAAAGTTTATTATCCAGGTAGCAGAAAACGCAGGGACATAGGTTAAACACAGAATGAGAATACATGAGTAACTTAAAATATTACCTACAGCCAAAGTATTATTTGCCATTAATTATTCATCTTTATTTGTCGAAAACTGTTATGTCAAAGCTATTTTTCTACCATTTCTTGAACTTTCCACCATCCAGTGCTATAGTAGTAGCATTATTTTCATCGCCACTAATACCCTCATTGCAGTTTATACAAAATGTCAAACAGGAAACTGTGCACTTAAAAAGTCCTATCACCGAAGATTTCTCTGTAGCAAAACTTTACGATGACATGTCACATCGTATAATGTTTTATAACCAATTCGAGCTATCCTTTTAGCGTCCGTAATATATGCATAAACAAGCCCAGACGCCATAATATGAGTTACACCGCAATGCACTCGAATATTACACATTAACGTGAATGTGAGAAGATTTGGATGAGACTTATTTTAAGATTTGGTAGATTTAGTGTATTTATTTTAGGGCTTTGGTTTCAATCTACAGATATATTGTAAGTCATAGTTTCAGAGTGTATTACTATGTAGAAACTAGTGATGCACTTACCAATGAAATAAAACAGGCCACGCACAATTAATTCCGTAGTTGGGATGAATTTATCCCAAAAACAAACTTAGCATTGTAGTTGAAAAACATCGATACACTGTTAGGTCACTATTTAATCAATTCTCCAACTGCAAATTTATTTTCGTAGACCATTACTCGTTAGCTTGTAAAGCCTAATTAGCTGTGATAGTTTTCCTTTTAATTTCATTTATGTACTACTGCCATGATTTTTTTTACATATCCGAAAACAACCGTTTAGCTGGCAGCGGGGACACTTGACTCTAACAAAAAATAGTATTTTAAATCTTAATATTATATCCATAAAACGCATACGTATCCCTAAATCGAAACATGGTTTTCACAGACCCGTAACATTTTTGAATGGCCTATCCAACGATTCCCCACACCATGGGGTTAGACGCGAAAAAACCTACAATTTTTTTTCAAGTTTTTATTGTACCACTTTGTCCGCGTGTTTAATATAATATGTATACCCATCCCAAACTACAGCTTTCTAGCACTAAGAGTCTCCGAGCCAAGCCGGGAACAGACAGACAGACGAACATGGTGAAACTGTAAGTGTTCCCTTGTTTACTACGGAACCCTAAAAAAAAGCTTTTATTTCACAACAAACTCGCTGGATGTAAAGTATTTTGTATCCTTGGCAGGTACTGTTGTTAACGGTTTGCTTATTGCCAAAATTTTGTCGGTAGAGCCTTGAAAACATCGTAGGCACCTAATAAGACAAGAACAAATATTACTACAAATAATAGATTTTATACTTTAGATACCATTGTGTCTATTGGTAGCATTTCTCCGTCAATATTTAGCCTGCCTGAGACAATAAATGGCTTTCATTCCAAGACATTTTCTGCCTCTCTCTTCCTGAAGTAAATATCACGTCCACCCTTTCGTACTCAAGAACATAACCCTTTTAGTAGTTCCACGTGATTCCACCACAGGTCGGGTAACTTCGTGTTGCCGTAATGTAAAACGTCCTGGTCGCGTTATTATTATTTAACTTTGTTGCTTCGAACAAATGTTGTCCCCGGTTGTAACCGACAACTGTCGGAATGGAGTTTCAAACTGCGAAATTACTTTTTTGTGCGTTAGTATTTTTTCTGTGTTGTTATGATAAAAGAATCTAACTTTGTTGGTTGGACTGTTAGAGAAAAAGGGTTAGTGTTTTGTTTTATTCCGATAGTTGTAAACTGGAGAAAATTTTTGAAATTGTTCGGTCTTTGAATGGATAACGATTTTTTTCTGAGGTGTCGATGTCTGAGGTGGAAATTTTAGCCCTACATCTTACCCATGTAAATATGATAATGAACTTTATTTTAATTAATATGATTGTCCTCTATAGTTAAAATTCGCGAGCGCATCCATAAGAAGCGGGCCGGTACGGTAACGGTAATGTTTTCCTATTATTTGTCTTATCTGTTTTAGTTTAATCGTGTATTTATTTGGTCTTATATTTATGTATAATTAGGTATACATATTATGTTTCAAGTTTTTGATAGGTAAAAACTTGAAATATAATATATATAGGTGACAGGTGTCACCTATATATATATATATATGGTATATTTAAATAAATATTTATTCCAAAATTTTCGTTATGGCACCTACCACTGTTTGTCTCAGCATCACCCAAAGGTTGACTGGTAAAAAATGCCTATGGTATTAAGTCCGCCGCTGTACATTTGTGTGCTTAAAGTATTAAATAAATAAATAAATAATGAACGCTTCTCAAAATATATAAACAAATCCGAATAACGAACTTCAAAATCTGAAGTGTTAAACTGTATCCCCCTTATTACAAAACAAGGTATATCTTCAGACCCAGGTTTAAAACATGGAGCCATTATGGAATTTAGAACTTTATTCCGACTATGGTAAAGTTCCTAAACACAAAACTGACAACTTAGTACCGAACTAAGTTTTCAGTTTTGTATAAAGAACGGTATTTTAATCACTGTTACGTTCTTATTACAAAAACTGGCTGCATGGTTTAAGCCATGTCAAAATATAAATCTTGTTTTGTAATAAGGTGGCATAGGTCAAACCTTGGCAAATACCTGACATTTAAAACTAGACTGTTTACAGTCTATTTATTAAGCGAGTCTAAATTAACGGCCCGAGACTGAACGAAATCAATAAGGCGAGGATCCTGAAGATGAAGTTAAAACAGAGTTCCCTTTACATTGGGGAAGGTCGAGCACCCTCAGTGTGTAGATGGTCCTTGAAGTGAGGGATAGCTCGATACACGGTCAGAGTAGATGGACTTGTGATCATCGGGGATATGAAAATATCGAGGAAATAATACCAGGTAAAGTTTTTGGTTTTGAGAAATGATTGAGCTTAGCGATTTAAAAATGTCATTCGTACTCTTCGGCAAGCTATTGTTTAGCCATCCAAAATCACAGTCAAATTATTTATTTCAAATAGGCACATAAAAGGCACTTTTGAACGTAAAAATTTACAAAAAAATAGAATTGATTCTAGTCGCCCCTTCCAAAAGGTAGTTTCGTATGGACAAGAACGAATGGGCACGAAACTCCACCGTTAATCTTTTAAAATGTTTTACACGATTTTGTATACAAACATTAATTATTATATGTGAAGACGCATTGCACCTAGAATAACATTATATGATTAATATATATAATTATTTTAAAAATATATAAATATAAAATTTAAAATATAATACAATATGTAAAAATAATTAAATAATTAGACGGGTAAATTTAATTATGTGACAGATACTTGGTGCTCACATATTTACAAATAATGTAAAAAAAAAAACGTTTTTCTAAAAAACATAAAGTAATAGGTAGGCCAGTGTGTGAGTTAAGGTAATCAGTATTGCAGAATTTAAAATAAATGTCATAAAAATAATAAATTATACAATTAAAATAGCAACCAGTTTGATTTTGTCTAGACTCTAGATTGTCTTATGGAGCCAAGCATGTTTCCAAGCATTTTTATCTTGGATATAATCCTCTAATTTGTAATATTATGCTTGTTTACAAAGTGTACTTTTAATATGAGCTTTAAATATTATTTCATTTAATTGCAATATTGCATTTTGTTGTAATATCCGGAGTAGTAGTGAATGTTTTATTTAATTTTTATAATTTTTGTAAAACTTACTGCTGCATGTGCATTTTGTTAATAACATGCTGTGCTTTGTTTTGGTGCTGCAATGGTTTTCCGTAAACCTGTTACAAAAGTATTTTGTTTCAACGAAATATTTTTTCAGGTTTCTCTTACTAATACGAGTACGAGTACATGACGTTATCAACGAATCAATGTTATAGGAAATTATTATAAAATGGGAAGGTAGGTCTTCCCAAAAATGATAATAAGAAACCGAAGCTGTACGTACGTCGCATGCTGACGAAGACTCTTGCCAAACTCGAGCGGAGTGGCGGATGTCTCGACTCTGTCAAACTCGAGAACAAAGACCTGATTATGAATACACCGATACATGCTTATGCCAACGTAAATTATCGTCTGCTAGCTAGGACATCATTTGGAAGAGTGTTTCTTATCTATTTTGATGAACATTCGATGGAAATGTGATTTACAAATGAATAAGAAAGGAACCACGTAACATAGTCGAATGTAACAAATTATTCGATTAATTTTGCGCATTATTAATAGCATTGGATTCAAATTTCTACTAAATCAGCATTAACTAGTAACTTTTTAATTAATTAAATAAATGCATTAATAATTTTATAACTAACCACTCAAATTATAAAACACACAGATTCAACTTTCACTAAACATTATCAAAGTAATGAATTTATTCGCATGTTGTTTCATTAACATTAATTCGCATTTCGCACTCCATTTTCACAGTCTAGCGGCAGTTATTGCGATCATTCGAGTAAAAATAATATGACCTTAAATAAGCATGAGGTAGAAGGGAATCCATTGGAATTTTTATTCAAGATTAAATCAAGTGTGAATTTGATCTGGGTTCGACTTATCTCAACATGTCACGTGAAATTCGGGTGCATACGTTTTTAGGAATCAAATAAAAGGACTTTTGAAGTAGACTGTGATATGGAAAGAATATTTTAACCAATATTTGATGGTAATTCTAATGTCGACTTTTTCAAATAATATTTGTGTAGTTTCATGAAACGGAACAAAAGGATTTTTGCAGGTGTCGTGTCGATGCAAATCCATTGGATTTTTAAATTAATCTCATATTTCTTGTTTTTGAAATTAAATATTAGGATACAAGAGGCAAATCAAAAATTTTAAACATCTCAAAATTAAGAGATTCCTTCATTTACATAGAAAGATGTCACCTTAAACAAAATCAATTTAGGTATTACAATTTGGTATCTAAAATTAAATTTCAACCGCTTCAGTCGAAATGCGGTCAAGTCAACGGAAATGAATCGGAACGGAATAGAGATTTAGCGAATTTAGCCGGAGACGTATTACCGACGACTGACGTTCTGTCTCGGAGAGTTTCAGTCTGAAAGTGCTGACTAAATAGTTCTTGTATTTTGGTTTCATATTTTAAGTTCAAACAATGTTGTATTTACGTTCGTGGTTTATTTTTGTGCATTTTATGTATGGCTTGTGTATGTGCAAAAACTGTTTTGCTGACATATCTATTGTTTACGTCGCATTAGAAAATCTGAAAAATTTAAGTGCCAAATGTCAAAATGACAAACCGTAAAATGTACATACATTGACCAGAATTTATTTAATTGTCTACTGTCTTTGTTCTATACAAATATATTTTGAATATTTAAAAATATTCAAGCATATATCTTGCTTGAGTATTTTTTGACAAATCTTAAATGCAATCTAACATTAAAATATATATATTTTAAGTAAAAGTATATAAAAAAGGGGGCAAGAGCTCATTGGGCATCCAAAAATACGTCGGCAGAAAAGTGCCCAAAAGTCACAAAACATAATTATTACACATTGGGTACTTAATTGGCCTACACGGTCGTCCCATCTATTAACACTGTAATTTGAAAACATTGTAAAAGCCAATTATTTTTAAAAGAGTAACCGTGGAGTTTTTGCCGGCTCTTCTCCATAGGAAACGACCACTTGGACCGTGCATCTTGCTTCTGACGTTTCATAAGTGCTCAAGTAGGTATATGTGAAATAAAATATTTTGATTTTGATGTTTTTATTGTACTTTTTGAGGCTGACTGTACCAATAAATTCGGAAAAATGCACAATTTGGTGCTACTTTTGTTGTCGACAGGAGTCAGTAAAGATACCGTTTTCAGGGACCTTAAAAAATATATAAAGTAAAAGAGTAACCGTGGAATTTCTTGCCGGCTCTTCTCCATAGAAAACGACCAATTGGACCGTGCCCTAGCTTCTGACGTTTCATAAATGTAGGTTAATGTCAAATAATTTTTTTTGATTGTACTTTTTGAGGCTGACTGTACCAATAAATTCGAAAAAAATGCACAATTTGGTGCTTCTTTTGTTGCCGACAGGAGTTAGTAAAGATACCGTGTTCTGGCACTTTAAATACAAAGTAATATCCAGAAAATAAGCTATTAAGCGTTATTTTAATTACAATGAGTGCTTCATACTTTTAACTTTTTTATTTCACGGGCCTAACATTCTGCATAAACAGTTCTCCACAGAAAGCTTTGGTAAAGCTTTTAGAGGAGATCGTAACTCCTTAAGTACTGTTTTAATGACGTCCCTTAGTGTTTTATAATTAGCGTGAATATACCTCAACGTATTGTTACAGAAAGATGGCAAATTTAGCGACCTGTTCATTCAGATTTGGCTTTGGTGGCGATTTAAGTTATTGTGTCATGGTTTTTGGATTGCCACATGTTGTTTTGAAATTAGCATAAAGATCTTTGAGGGAAAGAAAATTTAGAGCTGCTCTGTCTTTTCTATAAAATTACTGAGACTTGTATTTTTTAAGTATTGTTTATTTGATTCAATTCTTTATCTAATTCATTTGCAGTCTCATCTTCAATTGACAAAGAAAAATCTCAAATCTTCAAAGTGCGAGGAAAAAATTGGAACAAGAATGAATTAGATTGAAGACTGGCTAATAATTCGGAAACAGTATACCTACATTACTCACCGTAAAAATAAGTATAGGTAACTCAGTCAACGCCAAGATACGTAACTTAAAATATCAATTTAGATATTTTTAAAACGCCAATTAAAAAAATATTTAAAAATTTTGTCCTCAATGTTAAGGTCACGGTAACCGCAGATTTCATCCAATTTAAATGTGACTTAAAAAGGCGTCAAAGTTCTTTGTAGGTACCAGCTGTGAGTTTAAACACTGTTTCTAGAATTATTAACTCAGCACTTGAAATAATATTTAAGTTTGATTTAGTTAATTAAGCATTCTCTCATAAGACATACTAAAAACTATCAAAGACTGTGATGGAGACTTTTCAGTTTCAGACTTCAAAGCGAAAACTTTTGTAATATTTTAAATAATTTATTATTTTAAAGTAGGTATTAAATTAGTTACTTGTGGAATTCTAGTAAATTGCATGGATTAGTTAGACAAAGGCAAACTGATACTTGTTTGTGTTAAAACAATTCTAGAGGTCCAGATTACTCGTAGATCAGTTTTTTATGAAATTAATGTACTATCCATCATTTATTATTATAAGCATTAAGATTTCATTATGTTTTGATGATTATTCACATAGCAAAATCCCAAGTGAAGAAGAAAGAAAGAAAGAAAAAGAAAAATTATTTATTCTGCACAAACAAAACGCACAGTACAACAAAATAAATAAAAAAACATACAAAGTAGCCAAAAGCCTCGTGCGCAAAGTGCAGTCAGAATATTCTATTGAAAACAATGTTAAACTAAACAGACCTTTAGGCAATTACTAATCACACATATAGGTAAGTATTTATATTGAAAGCTTTATCCAGGCAGCTAAATCTATAACATGACTAACTTTAATCATGATTAATGTTGAGACTTTGACAGCGATCCCAAACTGATATTAATTTTAATTTGTGACAAAAACTAACTTACCACTCCGCCAAATTAATCAGGATTTCTGAAATATTTTTACTGAGGGTGATAAAATGTTTAGTATTCATTCAGTTTACTTGATAATGCACGTTGTTTGTAACAGTACCTATGATAAGTTTTACTGTTGCTGTATTATATTTTGCTGGATTATCGTTCTGTATTCCATTATTTGGTTATTTAATTACATTATCATCATTTAATTTCGTACCTAGTGTAAATAGTTAGTTGTGTAATAATTGTCTAAAAGCATTTCAGCCGAAAGACGTCCACTGCTGGACATAGGCCTCCCCCAAACGGGGGTTTGCCATAATCGCCACGCTTGGCAGGCGGGTTGGCGATCGCAGTATGGTGTTAAAATGCATAGAGAGGGCTGCTGCCCATTCTCTGTAAGTTTCTTAGTCGCCTTTTACGACACCCACGGGAAGAAATAGGATCGTGCTATTCTTTACGTCCGGCACCACACGGAACACGGAAAAGCATTTAATGTTAAAAAACTAAGTTACAAATAAAAAAAAAACATAGAAGTAGAAGATCGTAATAGACATAGAACTAGACATATAGATGGTTATTTAGGTGATGATCCACAATTTGATGAAGAATTATGAAAAGTTGTAGGTTATAGCTGCGTATCATGTCCCTTAATACTATTTAGTTATGTGAATTGTAAGAAATTGTATTTTTGACTATTTTAAGGAAACATAAATTCTAAAATGTTCCTTTAGAAACAGTTACTTTTGCACACATACCTCTACTAGCATCTTATTTAAATCTCAAAGAAACATAAGCAAAACAAAATATTCCTTGAACGCAGCAGAATTTCTCATTCGAAAAGAAATCCGTGCTTGTTAAGGACGATACATGCAGAGTCGAAAGTGCGCGTCAAAACGTTAAGGGCATAAAATGTAAAAGAAAAAATAACGCCGAGGATCCTCGAGCCAGCAAAGAGTTCACCACCATGCATACAAATGTTCAGACATGTTGTGTCTACTTCAAGTCTTGAGGCTGCCAGGTAATGTGCTGAAGAACGTGTCATGTACAGCATAATTATGTAGAATTTTTGGCTCTTCCACGCTGTCTAATCATGTTTTATTACGGACAATAATAGTTGGTTTTCCAAATACTGAGAAAAAACAATACAGAGATTAGCATACTATAGCGTGGTTTTCCAATGAGAAAATGTGATTTTTTTGAAAAGGATATAAAGAAATCTACTTAGACAGTCGGCTTCATTCATCATTCATACTTTACCTCTTAAATATTACCTGTTTTAATATTTATATCTTAGTACAATATTTATTATTTTCGCTATATTTTTCCGTCGATCATTTATCGACATCATTACGAGTGTCCACGACAGATACTCGTACCTACTTATTTTTGAGTCCCAGCGGTCTCTAATGATTATTTAGCAAGCGTGACGTGATTGGCATTGTCCCTTTGTTTTTGCCCCGATTGTCCGCACAGATGGCGGTGTGATGAATGGGCTACGGGTCAATAGATGTCAACCACTGCGGCTCTATTGATGTAGGAAAGTATTTACTCATTGGTGTGTATTTAACGGATAATGTTAAAAGGACGTGTTTGTCTGTTGAAAATACACACATCAAAAAAGTCTAAGCAACACGCATCATTTATAGAAACTGCACGTTTTATTAATTGATACTTTATTTTTTTCTTAACAAAGTAGATTGGTATACAATCTTTTTGTTCTCAGAGACATATACGTGCTGGCTGATTTTAAAAACTGAGACTTTTCGATTGTATTTTGTTTTCATTAAAATAAAAGCTAATTATTTTTTCCCGATTTCACGTGTTTTTATTGCTTGATAAATTTGGTATTTATCTCACTTTTATCATTTTGAGAAACAGTTTTTGAAAAAACGGAGTGGTGGGTCATTTTTTATTTCATGGAGCAACGCCATTTGAATAAGAATAAGAATAATTTATTTGCTGAAAATATAGGTAGATATTACCAGTTGTTAGAGGTTGGTAGTTTAGGTACAGTCCATATTTTGCCTGTTTTGGGCATGCAAATTAACTTTACATTATTACCTAATAGGTACTTATTTTATTAAGATATTACACGGAATATACGATAAAATATCTATTAGGATTTTTAAATAATGATAAATTTTAAGTTAAAATAAAATATACACACATAACAAAACAAAAATTCTTAAAATAATATTTTTCTTTAGGTAACAAATACAATTTATGTTAAATTATTTGCTGGTGAAATGCAGAGAGCTGTAGGAATGCTACAAGTGGGACGAAATCAGTCCCAGGTATCTCGGAATCCAGGGCGCCCGGCGGACTCTCCGTCCGCTTACCGGCCCATCGTGCTGCTCGACGAGGTGGGCAAGCTCTTTGAAAGAGTAATTGCAGACCGCCTTGTCGGGCGGCTGGTGCGGGTGGGGCCGGATTTGGCGGAGAGCAAGTTTGGTTACCGTAAGGGGCGCTCTACGGTGGATGCCATCATGCGCGTTCGAGCCCTCACGACGGGGGATGCTGTTGCCCGGGGTGGGGTCGTCTTGGCGGTGTCTCTTGACATCGCCAATGCCTTCAATACCTTGCCCTGGAGTTGCATTAGGGAGGCACTTCGGTGCGCCCAAATTGTTGGGCGCGGCTGGGTCGTTGTCAACGCTGCTTCCCAATCTGGGGGGCCCGAGCGCCGCCTGTAGGCGGCTCTACGTGGGGATCGTGCGATCGATGGCCCTTTATGGGGCCCCGATCTGGGCGGCTGACCTGACGGCCGGAAGCATCGCAGTCCTGCGGAAGCCGCAGAGAGCGATGGCCGTCAGAGTCATCAGGGGATATCGCACGATCTCCTACGAGGCGGCTTGCGTACTGGCCGGATCCCCGCCCTGGGACCTCGAGGCGAAAGTACTCGCGTCACTGTATCGGTGGCGCGAGGAAGCGAGGGCGCGGGGCGAGTGGCTGATGCAGCGACATGTGGAGTTGCGTCGGTCACAGCTTCGCGCAGCCCTGGTGGCGGAATGGCGGGACAGGCTTTTACGCCCTACCGCCGGCCTCGCCACCATCGAGGCGGTCCGGCCGGTACTCGAGCCCTGGCTCGGGAGGAGGCACGGCTCCCTGTCGTTTCGGGTGACGCAGGTGCTCTCGGGGCATGGTTGCTTCGGGAAGTACCTGTGTCGCATAAACAGGGAGCCGGACGCCCGGTGTCACCACTGCGTCGACTGCCGGGAGGACACGGCGCGGCATACGCTGGCAGAGTGTGCCGCTTGGGAGGAGCCTCGCCGTGCCCTCATCTCAGGAGTAGGCAGTGACCTATCGCTGCCGGCCGTGGTCGAGTCGATGGCCGGCAGCGAGGAGTCCTGGGACGCGGTGGTATCCTTCTGCGAAACAGTCGTGTCGCAGAAGGAGGCTGCGGAAAGGGAGCGGGAGATCTCGTCCGCTCACCCGGCCCGCAGCAGGCGCACTGGGCGTCGGCAGAGGGCAGACAATGCCCTCTTCCGGCCCCCCTAAATGGGTCCAGGGACGGCGGACTCGGGGACGTCCGCCGCCCCCTATCACACTGGACCCGAGGTGGCGGCGCGTAGTGTTCCACGCGCGCCCCTTTGAGACGTCGCGGGGGGGTCTAACACCTCACCCCCCCGCAGACTTGAGGTACCCCCCGGCACTAGCCGGGGATCACGGAAGTAATACTAGCTCCCAAGATCCCCGGTGCAAGTGTGGGAAGGGAACACCGGGGTGTTTTTTAGTCAGTAAGAGTCTGACAGACCTCTCCGCCCACCCCAGGGCGGAGGACATCCATGAGGATTTTCCACCCCGGCAACAAAAAAAAAAAAAAAAGGGAGGCACTTCGGTATCACCGGATGCCAACCTACCTCTGTCGTGTGGTCGAGGCCTATTTGACGGACAGGGCCGTCATCTACCCCGGTCACCACGGAGAGTGGAACCGGCGAGAGATGTCGTGCGGTGTTCCACAGGGATCGGTCCTGGGGCCGCATCTGTGGGACATCGGGTACGACTGGGTGCTGCGTGCCGACCTCCCTAGCGGTGTCAGCGTAGTCTGCGACGCTGACGACACGCTGGTCCTGGCGCAGGGGAGGTCGCATCAGGCGGCGGCCGAACTGGCGGCACGCGAGGTTGCGACAATCGTCGATAGAATCCGGCAATTGGGACTCGAGGTGGCATTGCACAAGTCCGAGGCTATGTGTTTTTATGGCCCTCGGAACGCGCCACTGTCGGGTTCCCAGATAACTGCGGGAGGGGTTCACATCGGCGTCGAGTCGACGATGAAGTACCTGGGACTCGTCCTCGACAGCCGGTGGAACTTCGTGGAGCATTTTCGACGTTTGGCTCCCAGACTGGAGCGGGCCGGGGCTGCCTTGAAGCGGCTCCTGCCCAACCTAGGGGGTCCAAACGCCTCCTGCCGGAGGCTCTATGCGGGGATCGTGCGGTCCATGGCCCTTTACGGGGCACCGGTGTGGGCGCGTTCTTTAACGCTGCGACCAGCCCAGCGGTTGAACGCGACCCAAAGGGTCATGGCCATCAGGCTGGTACGGGGTTACCGCACGGTCTCCCGTGAGGCGGCGAGCCTCCTTGCCGGACTGCCGCCATGGGATCTGGAGGCAAAAGTCCTCGCGCACATCTGGGAGTGGCGTGAGGTGGCGAAACGCCGGGGTGAAACTCCGCTGCCACGAGAAATCACGGCACAGCGGACAGAGCTCCGGCGGGATCTCATGGCGACATGGAGAGTGCGATTGTCGCAACCCAGCGCTGGGCACGCCACAATTGTGGCGATAAGTCCCCTCTTTGAGGAGTGGCTAGAGAGGCGCCACGGCGTCCTCACCTTCCGCCTGACGTAGGTCCTCACTGGACCCGGTTGTTTCGGGAGGTTCCTGTTCAGGATAAAGCGGGAGGAAACGCCCGGGTGTCACCACTGTGTGGATCGCCCGGAGGACACGGTGGAGCATACGGTGGAGGTCTGCCCAGCTTGGGCGGAGCACCACCGTGTCGTGGCGATCGGCGGCGGCGATCTCTCGCGTCCGGCCCTTGTTCAGGCCATGGTTTGGAGCGAGAGTGCATGGGAGGCCGTCACCTCCTTCTGCGAAGCAGTTATGCTAGCGAAGGAGGAGGCGGAACGCGTGAGGGTGAGACAAGGTTCGCGCCCTCGCGCCCTTAGTCGCCGCACATATCGCCGTGAAAACTTAGGTGAAGTGAGCGTGGAGTGAACTGTCAGTGAGGGATTGACACTTTAACAAGTCACTTCAAGCTCACTTCACCTACGTTTACTTACACGGAGATATTTAGAATAGATCGGCTGTACACTTGCCGAGGGTATTGGTAAAAATGTATTAGTTGTGCATAAAACACGCCTACCTATCGAATTACCTCATGAAAACAATAGTTGTCCCAATAGTGAATAGTAAAACGGGGAATGTGGCAGATCCTTCGAATTACAGGCCAATTTTCCTGGCTGTGGCTATTATTATAGCTAAAGTGTTGGACTGTCTGCTTGATACACACATGGCCAGACGCATAAAATTGCATGATGCACAATTTGGCTTTAGGCCCAGTCTGTCAACTGAAATTGCCATTTTGTGTCTCAAGCGGACCATCTAGTACTATGCAGATAAGACTGTGACAATGCTTGCTTCCTTGATTTATCGAAGGTCACCAGGTCAAAAGCCTGGTATCTCCTGACATTCTATGGGAAAAGCTGTGCCGGGCAACTGATATAGAAATGCAGTAAAATCTTTGCTCAGGTACTGGTATCAAAACCAGACTTACTATGTAAAGTGGGCGGGGGTACTATCCGACGCGTACCGTTTAAAATGCGGGGTGAGGCAAGGGGGGGGGGGTTACCTCACCTCTTTAATTTGTATGTCCATCAGCTGATCGAACTCAGCAACACAAATATTGGTTGTTGGATTTGTATTAATAACATTAGTTACGCTAACGATATGGTGTTGCTGAGTCCCTCGATCAGTGCTCTCAGGTGCCTTCTGCTTTGTGGAAGTTATGGGGTGGCTCAGGGACTCAGGTATAATGCTAAAAAGTGCGAGTTACTTGTGTTTATAGCACGTGGCAAGTGTTACTCCAACGTGACACAAGTCACAATCTGTAATACTTCTCTGAATTAATCACACAGTTTAAATACCTGGATTACTTAATCACCGATGACTTGAGTGATAACCTGGACATTAAGAGGGAACGCAAGGCGTTGGCTGTCTGATGTAATATGCTGATCCGCAGATTTACACGGTGTAGCAAGCAGGTAAAAATTACACTGTTTAGAGCTTACTGCCAGTTATTCTACACTTGCAGTCTGTGAGTTAGGTATAAGCTAAGGTTATACAACGCCCTGCGTGTGCAGTATTACAATGCGTTCAGGATGCCGGCGGGGCTCCTGCGTTTTTGTAGCGCTTCGAGGACGTTTGCTGAGGCGAGGATTGACGGCTTTCATGCCATCATCCGAAGCCGGTGTGCATCGGTCCTTCGCAGAATGCGTGCCAGCTCCCACAGCTTCCTGAGCACGTTGTGTGATACGTGGGATTGTCCGATGCTGGGTCACTGGGTCGGACTTCATACCACAAATATCGTACCTACTACGTGGATAGTGTGAGGTCCGAATCCGGACTTAAGCATATGATTATGATTAGGATACTAACATTAGATTTAGATTTTCTTTACTAACACTATGGATCTCTGTGGTCAAATAATAAAGGTTTTATTATTACCAGTGCTCGACCACTGGTCCAAACTCGACCCCCTCTACTTACAATCTATAAAGAACTTAGTAATTCCATGAGTATACTAACTACATGCTATTATAAAGTACTTACTAATTCCATATTCAAGCTGTCACTTCCATCACGTGTTCTGTGTGAGTGTCAAACGCATGGTAGTGTGTGTAATGTTTTTGTTATTAATTTAATTTATTTCTAATGCATAAATTATATATGAATATTAGCTATCTGCACTCCTCCTCCATATAAACTTTAATTTTGCCCATACTTCTCAGTCCGCGTAATTTTCGTAAAAAGATGTAGGTACAAAGTTTTTGCTTCACGTAATGATGAAACTTCATAATTTAAATAATAAGTTATTTACGTAACATTTTGAAAGACGTATTTGTATTAGGACTAGGTAAATAAAACAAAAATTATAAAATAAATAACCGATAAAATTAATATAAACACGTTAAATAAAGGAAACATTTTGATTCAAAGCAATATAAAATTACTTTTTGCCCTGAAATAATTTTGTTTAAATTGGCGTGTTCATGAAAATGTTTTTTATGTTCCTAAGTAAATACTTATCATTAAAATTATTTGTTGAGCAATCTGACGGGGCGAAGGCAAAAAACCAAAATGGAGATAAAACGTAGAAGTATAACTGAGGTTATTAAGTCATCCGTACTTACGAATACTATAACTGAGGTTATTTATTCATTTATTTATTTAATACTTCAAGCACAAAAAACGTACAGCCTCTGTACGTTTTTTGTGCTTAAAGACTTAATGCCATAGGCATTTTCTACCAGTCAACCTTTCGTTATTAAGTCATCCATAATTACGAATTATAACTCTGTCTGCCAATCACATTTTATGCTTTAACTGTTTAAAGTATTTGGAAGAAATTTGGCACACGAATATACCATGACCTGCGCTGCAGGGTAATTACGTAATTTACTATTACTAGCAATGGGTTTCATTTTGACAGTTTAACAACATTCAATGCGTTATTTACGTTGTTGAGCAGACAAATTTTTCTAACTTGTATGTGTCTAACTTGTATGTAAATCATTTTGAAGTATTTTGCTAATCCATTGGGATTAGCAAAATACTTTAAAATGATTCAGGTTGTGATCGATTCGCAATTAGAGTACTGGTTACCCTGGATACTTTTTATCCCGGTAGAACTTTCCCGTGGGATAAATTATGACCAACATGCGCGAGAAGCCGCGGGCAAAAGCTAGTTAGTAAATAAAATAGGCTGCTAGGTGTTATAATTAAACCAGGTGAATAGAAAATACGAGACTTGTTTTTTTTAGTTTATCTAAAGTATAAGTTATTCGTAAATTAGAACTTCTTTGTGGATGCAAAAATTAATCATAAAAATAATCATTAACTTATTTCGTTAGAAATATAGTTTTAGTGGAACATGTATTGAATTACTTTATCAAACTATTCCAGATACATATCAAAAATATTAAGCACCTAACCTAACCTAGTGGACCTAATATTTTTCTCACTATGTAGGTAAGTGAACCGTAGGTAAGGTTTTTTTTAAAGATATAAAATGTTTATAAACCGATTATCGTGTAATTATGTATACTGACTCATTTTAATCTTTTTTGCATAAAACATAAATATTTTTTTGTAATGAGGTATCATAATAAAAAAATATGACCTAATAATGAAAAAATATATGATATACCTAAAGTTCGTTTTTTAATCCCAAATAGTAATTTGACATTTCAATTAATCATTAATTTTTTTTTTTTGCATCTTTGTTGTTTGTTTTTTCAATTTGGTATTTGACATTTGCACCTGCCAAATTACTAGCCTTTTCCCAACTATGTTGGAGTAGGCTTCCAGTCTAACCAGATGCAGCTGATTACCAGTTTTTTACATGGAGCGACTGCCTATCTGACCTCCACAACCCAGTTACTGGGTAACACGACATCTTATGGTAAGACTGGTTGTCAGAGTTTTGGGCTTCTGACTACCCGTAACGAGTGTCAAAGATCTACGAATGACAGCTGGGACCAACGGCTTAACGTGCTTTACGAGGCACGGAGAGGTCTCTATACGTAATGGATGGTAACTCATCCACGAACCGATTACGGCAAGCGTAGCTTAACCTTCGATCGATACGTGCGGCTGTTATCATTTAACCACGAGCCCATCTCCTGTCAAATTACTATCTAGGATAAAAAAACGACCTTTAAGATAATAGTTTTTATTGACCGATTGAAGGGTGAACTGGACTACTGTTTATAAAATTTGTTTTAATCACAAGGTGGATTATTATAATTTACTGATTATTATTCATGTTCTAGTTAATTTCACCCAACCCGTGTAATTAATTTCCCGTGGTTTTACAGATAAACACCAACATGGATTATAATCAAGGAAACGTTGCCTTCTGTTTGTCTAGAACTTTTGATGTAGTAAAGGTATTAATTCTGTTTACAGTTCCAGCTGCGGTTACAGCGACTATTTAATTCGAATTTCGATTACCACTAAACTGAACACTAATATGTCTATTGAAAACTTTCCACTCGGGAAACGATTTTGTGTTTCGTATATTGATGACGTCGTTTGTCATTTCTGACTAACGTAATAATAAATGAAAGCTCATATTTTTTTGAAAAATTGTGTAATACGTACGTGTGATTTATCTATAGAGATATACAGGGTAAAATTAAATTAGCTAGCGAAACTCTGCAGACGTCATCGAAATCTAAACATTAAAAACCAAAAAAATAATTAATTGGATGAGTTTTTTTGGTGTTTTCTACACAGACCGGTATCGATATCTAAACACGATAAAACAAAGAAAACCGGCCAAGTGCGAGTCGAACTCGCGCAAGAAGGGTTCCGTACCATTATCTATAAAATCGGCAAAAAAAAATCACGTTTTTCAGTTTTCTACCGACTGTACTTTGGCTGACGAATTGAATAAAACTGACGTATCGACGAAAACTGACAAACACTGGAAAATGTCGAGTCAACGCAACTGTCTAATCAGTAAAACTGACCAATCAGTGAAACTGACTAATCAATAATTAGTGTACCAAGCAGGGGCGGCTCGTTAGTCTTTATATAAATAATTCTTCAGTACGTCTGTATGTCACTAAACTCTTCTTAAACGGCTGGACTAATTCTGGTGATTTTTTTGTGTGTGTTTGAGTGGGTCCCTGAGTGGTATAGATTCACAATTGGTAGATCAGGACAATGTATGGCTGCTCCGCTAGTTTAATATACAATGGTGGTTTTTAAATGTGCGTGAGTTTCTATCTCTAGTTTAAACAACCAAAGCAAAAATTTTAAAACCTACTCGGTACATTTTCAGGCTCATAGTACTTGAATGTTTCAATTATTTATTAAGCCTTCGTGACACGACCCGTTTAAAATATTAAAACATGTTTCTGTAGGGTCGAGACTGAATACTGAAATCTAACAATGTTACCTAAAATAAAATAAACGTTAGAGATAAGAAGCAAGGAGGATGAATAAATAAATGTTAGCGGCTTTGCACGCGTTGGAAATAAATAATGTAAATCTTCTTTGAAAAATCCCCTTATATATTACCGGCTTGTAGTTTTTTAAATTAATATCTAGTCCATTCTTTGAATTTCTGTTGCGGAGATGACAAACAAAAAAATCTTTTTCTGCCCTGTATATTCGACACTGGTCGGATTATTTCGGTAGCTTCAAGCTATGCTGTTTTATAACAGAACAGAGGCCTTTTCACATCAAAAATGAAAAAACAACCTCGACCCCTTTGTTTAAATTCCGTTTGTGGTCTACATGTCATTCCTACACTGCACCACAGACACAAACGAAATTTAAAACAAAGCCGACCCCGGTACCGTAAACATAATCGTGTAACGCCAAAAACATTCCATTACCGTACTCTTCACTCTTCTGAGTAGCAGTCTGTCTCTCTCATTATCTGCGACGCCGATTCCTTTTCTGAAAAAAGCTTTCAGTCGCCAGTCTCACACACGTTGTGAAGGCCTCTCAAAAATTCATCGCCCGTCTACGAGCCTTGAATGGGTTCCGCAGTCGAGGCCGACTCGCCTGCCCGGTAATCTACTTAATAAGTAATCTTGTGGGGCTCTTACCTCTGTTAAGTTTGGATAAGAATCCTGTTTTCTTTGTTTTTGATGTGTCGCTGGTGTATCCTAAAGACCAATTTAAATAGTAATGATGGGGCAGTGCAATTGTCCATTGTTACTCGTGTTTGTCTTTAGGTATGGGTACAAACCGTAAATTATAGATATTTAGAAACTTTGTTAGCAATTTTTTGATTAATGTCTGTATTTGTATATTCTATATGGAGTCGGTGTATACAAATACACATTTTAACGCGTATCTAGCCTATTTTTAGTAATGTAGAAAAAAAGTAACCTACATGGTACAGAAGATTCACTTGATTTGTTCAAACCTCACCCTACCGTGGTAAGGAAAACTACTCTTATTGAACATTACAACTACAACCAATTACAAAATAATGCACTTTTTTTTATTAACTCCACCTGCTCTCAAATTATATTCCCAACACAAGTACATTAATTTCATTATCTCGACAAACCGTGTTTCGACGCGCAGACGTACAAACAGGGTGTGTAATCAAAAAATGTAAAGTGCTTATACGTGATACAATTACTAGCTCAGTCAGCCTGCGACACAAAATAGATAGGTACAGAAGGCCTTTTGCCGGTTTTCTTGAGCTAAACATACCCGGCGAAATCCACACATAGACGCGCACGTACACCGATATCAAACCATCTCAAACGAATCCAAGTCGCGAGTGCGCTTACACTCGTTGTAAGTAGAAGCGTGTCTATGTGTGCGTGCGTTTTCGCTCGTTGTATAGAGTTAACCTTCTGTACCATTCTATTTTGTAGCTGCGTCGTGGACGGGATAACATAAGAGATTAAAAGTTTGTTATAATTTGACATAAGGTAAAAGTTACGAGCATTCTAACTTTGCGGTTCGTTTTTACGGGAGGTTGAATATAATTTATGGGAAATAGATGAATATTTTCGGGAAGACCATATTTTGGTGAGTTAATTTAGAGTGAGTAAAATAAAATGTAGTGTGAGTTAGATAGATATTGGTACTGGTAGATTGAACATGAACAATATGATGAGGATGAATTTATTTCTAGCAAATAAATACTAACGTTGTCCAAAGATAATTCAGGCACTGGCAAAGACATTATTTAATGTAATTAACTGACACTATCTCGAAAACATTGTCATAAATATTTTTAACAAAGTTGTGAAAATACTATGGAGCACTGTTACTTTTAATAAGACTGCAGGCAAAACGTTGTAAAACTTACTTTTTAGCAAGCACAATTTGCCTTTTTCATTTTTCTTTAAATGTTTGTATACGAAGCTCTAGCTGTTTGTGACGGAGAAAGAGATATATCTTTGTCACTTTAAATTCAACGCCACGAATTTGTTCCGAGCTGCAGTTTTACAGTCTCCGACAGAGCAATGAATACTTGAAATGCAATCTATACCAAGTTCTCGACTTTTGCTTTCACTGCTTTTTCAATCATCCATATAAACTTGCATGTATGTTTAAACCTTGCAAGTCGTAGAAGAAAATGGGGTCACTGCTGGTACTATTTTGTTGATTTTGTTCTTTATCTGTTGCTGCAGTGCTGCTCTTTGTAGCGAGTATATTAAGAAAAGCTGATGCTGTTCTATCTGGTCAGCAAGTTGGTGAAGAGGCAGAATCCCCGTGGTAAGCCAGTTGTACATTGACGCAACTCTTAAGTAAAATCAAATTTACATTTAAGATTATTTTGTACGGTTCAGCAAACACAGACATGTACTCTTGCAGCACCCCTAACGATATAAAATTATAGCGTACAAAGAGCTATTAACATTTCTCCAAGTACATTGCTGTTCACTATACAAATTCAAAGATAACAAAACACTCTCGCATTCTCACCTCTCATTTTAAATGCAATCATAATTCGAGACGTCTCATCATAAACACGTCGCTTCACTCGTATGTCGAACTGTATGCAAACGAGTTTTCTTTTTTCATACGACACCGCAGCAGATTTTCATCCGAAATATGCGCCGGTCTCACACGAGGCCCTCAAAAATTCAACGACGCGGGACCGTCGTCGGCTTATTCTGTTTACCTTAGTTTTATTTCGCAAAACAGGTGCATTACTATAATTGCTAGTTTTTTTTGTCAAATAAAAAAAGACATTTTTACTTTAAGTTAGGTTCTCGAGGGAAATGCGTTGATAGGATGTTAATACGTTGCAGACTGAGAATTTTTATCTCCACAATTTGAGCAAGATCTCAATCACGAATATTATCGTACCTTCATAGCGGTGAGGTGAAATGAACGTTAGACATAAAGCTGTGTTAAACATTCGTAAATATATGATGTATATACATTCGTAAATTTATGATTTAATCAGGAAACAGAATGAGATGCTAGTGTCTAACTTTCTCGTAATTATAGGAACCTCACCAGTATGTATGATGATATTCACTAACACTGTATAGCCGTAAACCTATGCTATGGGTAAAGGAATTAGGCAAATGCTTGCTAACGAACGCACGATCGAAATTGCAGCAGTGTCCTCATGTCAGCTAATAACAACGTAGGTACCGTGATCACTAATCATTCATTCCACCGAGCTTTGATTATGGCAAAGAGTTTGGCTCATCAGCCACCTATAGCGAGAAATAATGATGGTTCATCAATGGAAGTAGGTACTCCAAAGATTCATTAAATTATTTTAGAAGCAACACTAGTGGTTTTTTAGCATCTCCTGATTAGTACCGGTTAATTTATTTGGCAGAAAATATCATAGTGCCCACCTTGTCACCGTGAAATCTTGGTATTTGATCAGATTTGGATTTTTCTATGTAGTTTTTTAAGTCTGGATTTGTGACCACAAAAAATATATTATTTCTAATCCGTAAATCTCGTGTTCTACACATTGAGTTAAAAAATCATAATAAGGCAGTTAGGAGGTACGTTTTCGGGGTGGTAGCCAGGTCTCCAGACGGTTGCTGATGAATATTTCACTTCATTATAACAGTTGGCTGTACTGGTTTTATGTAATATGAAACGTGATGACGGAGACACAATGGACGCGTGTAAGTCATGCCTTTGATCTTTATTTTGTTCTGAAATTGTTTGTTAGAAATGACTAATAAGGATTTCAGAGTATATTCTTTCCTAAGGATTTACTCTTCTTGCTCAAGTCAAGATTGAGAACATAATTATATTGTGGCAAAAATCTACTTCACAGCAATCTTAGAGAAGTTTTTTTAATTTTGTTATTGGTAATGATGAAAAGGGATGGCTTCATAGGATTACAAGGACAACCTTAAATAGAATTTAATGAAAAAAAAAAATGTAGTTTTTCAATACAAATCGGGTCCATTTAAACCTACGCTCAAAATATCTTCCAGTAATTTCGTTACACTTTTTTTTTTCATCCCTAAAAGCATTTTTTTGCTAAAATTTAATAGAGCCAAATGAGGTTCCCTTAGAGGCTTTATTAAGATAGCCTGACGTAATAGCATTTCTGCTTAGAATAACAGTAGGTACTCGTAGGTACTTAAGTAAATGAAGATAATGAAATAATTGAAACTAACAAGCTGCAGAACTATTCAATTAAAATTAATTGGTTTGAATTGTTGGGTTAATTCAGTGTAACAGAACTTAAGTTAAATGGAATATAATTTCGGATGCTCACTTGAAGTTTCGGGCATAAGGGTTATGTCCACAAATTAGCTTTTCCCGTTTTCCTTAACGATCCTTTGATCAAAGTTTTTCTCAAGCCATGCCAAGCCACATGCGGGCTCAGAACCTATAGCTTAGTTACAGCGTCAAACGGGTCATCAAAATGGCGGAAAAACTAACGAACACGTTCAAGAAAATAAATCTTTCTAATTTTTAACCGACTTCTGTTATTCCTTTTGCAGATTGGACCATGATAAATGTTACGATTGGTGATTCCCGTAACATGTCATAAAAAATACTGTAGGTTGACTCTAATAATTATGTCGCCATCGGAAGTTGTAACGTTAGAATGGTTCATGAGAATTTTTCTTTCGACTTTCGACATACCACTTCGGTATACCCAAGGCGTGTGTCGGGAAGAATAGAAAATTAAACACCTTGATCTTGACCAGTAATAAATCTTGTAAAGGCAATAGGTCAAGTTCAAGGTGTTTAATGATCTATTTATTTTTCTAAACTAAACATTAGTGCAATGTAGCGCATTCAGCGTCTTTGGTCCACCCTTTGCTCTCACGGTAAGAGAGTAAAAGCCTCATTCTTCAATCAATTCATAAGCTGTAGCGTTTACCTGAACAGTTGAACACCATCATAAAAATAAAGGATGGGCTTATTTGTACCTAGGTATCTGCGATAAAAAAACAACAAATCTGTCATCCGTTTTAAATGGAACTGTAAATAATAAAACGAAAGCCTGTTAAAAATGTCAAGAACTAAAATTATTTATACAGTTTTAAAATAAATAGAAATGAAATTTATATCAACACAAACTGAATTTTATATTTAAATAAAATTCAGCGCTGTCAAGCAGACGTAGTTTCCAATAAATGTTTGGATAGTATTTGACACAGATATCAATTTTTCAATTTTTCATACTGCTATTGTATGAGCAGTAAACCAATATATGAAAACGAATAAATTAATTCTGTGCATAATGCATATTTGCCACTTAAAATCATATGTGAACATACTGTTGTTGTCTTTACAATAAGCGATACTTTGCAAGGTCATCCACCTATTTTCATCACTTTCAACAGTGAACCTTATGATAGTAGGAATACGCTTCTTTGTTGTATGCTGTAATGCCACCGCGTGCATTAATCTCCAGCAATGGACATTTACTTGACAGGCTTCAGCATGTAACTACGCAGCAGAAAGCTCACCTCTTGAAATCCAACACCTTTATGTTTGTAAACAACACGCTTCCTTTTCATTTTTATACCAAAAACTCAAGATACGTTCGAAAAGGAGGCGTACGTAAATTCCATTTACTGCTGGAAAGTGCCGAGCTCGGGCCCCATCGCAAACTCCACTTAATTACGCGCATAAATTCAAGTGCTCTCTCGTACACGATGGATGTAGCCACATTTTAACTCATAAAATATCGTTTCTTTGAAATTTACCGAGGATTGGTACGCCATAATTGGTTATGAGGGCGCATTTGTATACGCGGTAATTTTATTTCAGGTGACGCTTATGGGTGAATACTGGAAATTTAATGCGGTGGTCAGATTTTGGATGGGATTGTACCCGCAATTTTGCCGTGAATTATTGTGAAAACAGGCTTGTGTATTTAAATTAACATAAAATATTTAGAATTGTGGGCGAGAGAGAAATACATAGAGGTAAAAACTTCGTAGAAGGTGTTACACAAAGGCGTGCATTCTACCAGTGATCCCGGAGTCCCCCGCATGACTTTATCCAGAAACATTCCGACGTAACCTCGTTGGTCATAAGTGTAATCACATATAAAATTTAAAATCTCTTATAATAAAATCTGTATGGTCATGGCGTATGAGTCAAATTAAGTGTTTCAGGAAAAAAAATAAGTATTTCCAAAATGGTTTGGTGCATGCATTACAATTCCATTCGACGCAGGGATGGTGTAAGTACCAATAATACTTTTTCTTTTATAAACAAAATGAAGTGTCTAAGTACTTACAGAACTAACAGTACATTAACAGTAGTGTACTAACAGGTCTGTTTAAAAAATGGAACTTTGATGTACCTCATAATTATAAAACCAATTTAGTCCTGTGTCCGTCATTAGGTTAGCAATAGAAGGACAATCTCCTTTTTTGCTTCATCAGTATTTATAGACCTCAAGATGCAGCGTACAATCACCAGTCTTCTTATAAGGCGGTGTCCTAAATGAAAGTGACTGCCGCGCGAGTACGCGATTGTCGCGCTCGCTTTTAATTTTGAATATGACGTACTCGCGCGATCTATCAAGCCGCGTTTATGTATCATTGTTCATATTAACGAACACGACGATCGCGTACCTACTCGCACGACAGTCGCTTTCGGTTAGGACATGGCGTAAACGAGGTGATTATCAACATTATTTTATAGACAAGGGGTCTAATCCGAACATACATCCAAAGTATCGGCCGAATGTTCGGTCGTTTCTTTACCACGGCTAACTATCGCTGAATAGCGGCGAAAAAAAAAAGACAGTCGAAGAGATAAGCCTAAGTCAAAACTGTGACTTGAAGTCGAATAAGGACTCAAAGTCAAAAAAGGAAACTGTGGAAGTTATAAAACGACCGAACATTCGGCCGGTACTTCAGTTTAGCGCTTCGGAGTAGACCCCAAGGCCTCGTAAGCGCATAATTATGAACTGTTAACGATTACAACTTTTTATAGAGATTTTCTGCAGATTTTAGTTTTTAAGTCAGAAAGTAGCTATTGTGTATGCCTAGATTAAGAAATAGGTCGCGTGCTTGCTAACGACCTCACAGTAAATTGTACCGTTTAATTTCCAGGTACACTTTGGTTTGAAAACTGAAAGAGATATAGTTTACCAAACAATTAACATTATGTACGACTGCCGTAAGTAATTAAAGACTAATTTGATTGCGTAAACCGTATTTTATGAAAAACAAAAATAGTTTGTGGATGCACACGGTCTGGGGGCCAAGTCTGCTATTTTCGATTATTGGTCATTATGACGACCATACCAAGGCAACGCCATGACCATTGCGCCAATAGTTTGTAACCTCCTAAATTCATAATGGCGTGACAGTGGTCCATAGGGAAGTCAAAATAATAGGAGCTTGTCAGTACGAGATTACCAAATACAGACTATTTTTCCAATGGAGTATCAGTGGCACGTCATTGGAAAATCTTAGAGACGCCTTTCAATTCGGAGATTAGCAAAACTGTCAAACACGGACCAAACTGCGTCAGCAGACTCGTCCCTCCGGTCATACGTGCAATGCATGCATACCAGAAGCTCTTCATTAACAAGCAATTTATTAATATCTGCAATCATATTTCCTTCAGTAGACTATGATTTAAACTTCAAGCATTATGATGTGTTAAAGCCATCACATGGAACCGGTAGAATTCGACCTGCTTAGCTCTATCTCTCTCTGTCGCTCTTCTAGATCATAGTCCTCGAGACTGAATTTCGGCCATGGCGGCCTATCTTAACGAAGACTAGCCATAGATGCGGGAGACATTATAATGCACAAGTGTGTGCGCAGGCACAGGTGTACTCTCCCTTCCTTCACTCTCATAGTACGATGGGACGGCAATCCGATACGGAGAGATCAGGACCAAAGGCTGAACGTACTTTCTGAGGCACGGATCTATGATGGCTATAACAGGTCATAATATGGCCCCATATCTTGGTATTTACCTGCCTTAACTGTTACCCTGTCCTTTCAGATGAGAATTACGATGGCTATGACATTCACTCCTTAACCAACGTTGGAGTTAACATCTTCAATATAGACATGACACAACATAATGCTGAATTCTTTCACATAATCAAAGATGCTATGGAATTCTCGGCCAATTTGCCAAAAATGACTCCAACTGCTTACTATACGCCTGTTGGTATGTCTGTCACTATGTCTGCTAATGACCCTATTGATATTGATGATAGGGTAAGTTAATAAAAACTGTATTATTATTTATTTATTTTACAATAAATATATTAACAATAAATATAATTTTACAATTTACGGGTGTATCGTAAAGAGACTCTTCTCTTTACGATATATCCGTAAATAGTAAAATTACTACTCTCTAGTAACAATTAACAGAATTGTATCTGGCGTACTAGCTTGGTTACATGGTTCGCTAGCCCAGCTTCCCGTAAAAGGAGTACAAAATATGTAATAGAAACTGTTTAGGACTATAAGGTGAAAACGCATGTTAACTTATACTAGAAGTGTGAATTGTTAGTATGTGTGTGTGTTTTGTAATGTAGGTGTGGTGTGTGTGTGTGTGTTTTGTGATGCAGATGTGATGTGCGTGTGTTTTGTGATGTAGGTGTGATGTGCGTGTGTTTTGTGATGTAGGTGTGATGTGCGTGTGTTTTGTGATGTAGGTGTGGTATGTATGTGTTTTGTGAATTAGGTATGGTGTGTGTGTGTATGGAAGGGAAAGAGGTTGAGTTTAGATACGGAGTTTTAGAGACATCACTACGATTGTGAAGTAAGCAGAAATTTATTGTTAAAACTAGGTGCTATGGTGATGGTAACATGACTCTTGCTAACTACTCTTGCTCTTGCTTAGCGCTCAGCTTAGCAGTCACATAAATATTCACAATAACCAATTTGGTTTCCGTTCAGGATTATCCACTGACAGCGCTATATTGAGTGTGAAGCACTCCGGTTTACGCCTGCTTCCTTGATCTGAGCAAGGCTTTTGTCTTGGTTTCCTACGACATTTTATGGAGAAAGATGGAAGAGGTAAATTTGCCGCCAGAGGTGACAAATACTCTAAAATACTGGTATGGAAACCAAGTCAATAGTGTGAGATGGGCGGGTGCCCTATCTAGGCCGTATGGGTTGGAGTGCGGGGTGAGGGAGGGGGGTTATGCTCGCCTACGCTCTTCAACCTATACGTGAATGATCTGATTGGCGCGCTTAGAAGCATGCGTGTCGGGTGTCACATTGATGGCGTGTGTGCTAATAACATAAGCTACGCCGATGACATGGTGCTGCTGAGCGCGTCAATCTGCGGGCTTAGGACACTCGTGGCCACTTGCGAGCAATATGCCAGACTGCATGGTCTGGCATATAATGTTAAGGAGAGCGTGGTCGTGGTCTTTGGGGCCAGGGAAAGGTACTCAGAAGCTGTATATTCAGTTAGTTAAGCGGTATGCCCCTTGTGAGGGTGGACCAATTTAAATATCTGGGTCACTTATTGACCACTGGCCTCAAAGATGATGAGGATATTGACAGGGAGCGGAGGGCGCTGTTTGTTAGAGCTAACATGACCGCCCGCAGATTCAGGCGTGCCTCTAAGGAGGTCAGGCGCACTATATTTAGTGCTTACTGCACGTCCTTTTACTCTTGCAGTCTGTGGGCTCATTATACTCAGAAATCATACGGCGCCCTTCGCGTTTAATATAATAACGCATTCAGGGTGCTGATGGGATTGCCTCGATACTGCAGCGCATCAGGGATGTTTGCTGAAGCTCGCGTTGACTGCTTTTACACTGTGATGCGGAAGCGGTGCGCATCCCTGGTTAGTAGAGTGCGTTGCAGCACCAACAGCATCCTGTCTATGGTAGCAAGCTAGATTGTGCATATGTGAGCCACTGCTGCAAGATATCGGCAGGCCCGGTCGCCTTGCAGCAGTAAAGTCACAAATTTTATTGTTTCTGTGTTAATGTTTTACTAACGTAGTTTGTAAGTATTTTGTTACTAACACTATGAGTCTTGGTTGCTTGGATTAAATGATTAATAATAATAATAATACCGTAACTCATCATAATTATTTTTCCTCGTTCTCCTGCCTTTATCCTAATTTATTTGGAGTCGGTACAACATGTCTTTTTCTTCCATTAGTCGTCGTCTTGGTATTCACTCCCTTTCTCAGGCCTTATCAGAAAACCAGTGCTGCGGTATTTATTTTTTAAATATCGTAGCATTATACTGAGATAGGAGCCTTTTTGGCATCGCGCAAGTCTTGCTTGTTTTTTTTTGTGTTTTGTTAGTTTTAAATGCTACTTTTTGTTTTTTGTTGTTCGTGTCCCAAATAAAATATTTTTCTTTTTTCTTTCTAGCTAGCTAACATCTTTCACACAGCCCATTTATCGTTTATTTGATCTTTCCAACTGTATTAATGAATAGATACAGGAATCTACAAAATATTATTGTAGTTTTGCAGTTTTTAGTCACTTTTCTGAACATAGCTATGAAAAATGCCTGAGTAGGCTATCCAGACATTCATTCTATTTTTTCTAACTTCTAAGAATCCTTCTTAGGAATATACATTGTTTAAGCAAACTAATTATAAACGTTTTTCCAGGTTGACATTATAGTTCTAAAGGATTTAATGTCCATCAACCAACTGCGACAATTCAAGAAGCAAAATAAGAAAATTTCGTCCTTGCCAATTTTATTCTGGCCTCGAACGCTTGAAATCAAGGACCTTTATGAAATAATTAAGGTTACTAAGATATTCAATTTTGTAAAGGAAACGAATCATTTATTGTTAAATGAGAAATTTCATTTTATTAGATTTCAGCTGGCGTTGTGTTGGACCCAACGTTGAGCAATATTTTTAGCGACTTTGACGAGGTTTTGCAAAGATGCAGGGGGGTGAATATTTAATATTTTAATAATAGTTAGTGTTCGTGATGCTTGTAAGGGTAGATAAGTAGTAGTAGGCTAACTATATATTAACTATAATTTTTTATTTGAACTCCCATACAAATAGGACAATATATACAGACTATTGTCATCAACCAGGCACACAGTCATACTTCGGGCAGTACTGAGAAATTCTTGATGGAGAAACCTAATTACACTTTGTCTGATCTGGGAATCGACCCAGGCCCTCGTGCTCAGCAGTGGCACTTGGGACCACTAGACCAACGAGGCGTTCTAACCTATTTATTGATAAACTACTTTATTGTATTTGTTTTATGTAAATTTCCAGATTCTAAGTACAAAAGTTAAAATAAATTAGGTACAAGAAGTAGTTAAACTTGCTTCGTTAACAATATATATAGAAGGTAGTCTTGGAACGTGAGAGCCTTCGTTTTTGTTTGGCCCAAATGAACATCCAGACTATTGGTCTTTACCTTTACAACTCCCTGAAAACTTTTAACAACATATGAATTAAGATTGTGAGTTTAATAGGTACCTATATCCCCCCCCCCCATCTAGGTAGGATTTTACCAGTACTTAAAATTTATATGTAATGTCAGGGAAATTAATTGTTAGGCAAATAGTCAATTTGCCTAACAATCCAACTTAAATTGTCCGTGTCTTCAAATCACAACTGTCATTCTTTGACAGTTGTGGTTGACGTAGGGCGTCAATTTTCTTAACAATTATGGTTCTGACTATAGGTACCTATACTGAAACATAACTGGCGAAATGTGGGTGTTCTACAGGTACACCTCTGCCTAGTTCTTCGGAGGTTACAGGCGTAATGATAGGTTAATTTAGGTTAGATTTTCCTTGAATGCTAAATAAAAAGATGACTAAATGTCGACATTTGAACAAAAACATTAGTATTTGCTTTGTACCAAAATTCGAGATATTAAACTGTGATTGGAGGACTAACCCAACTGGGCTACACCAATAGAAAATAAATAGGCTTAGGATCTAATATTATTTTATTAATTTTCAGGCACGTAAACCTGTATTCTTCATGAACCCGACCTTAGTAGACAATTACTATGAAGAAGTTGCTAATGATCGTCAGTTGTTAATACAAGTTCATGATTTGATTAAAAACAGATTAGATGGCATTTTCTTAAAGGACGAACGACATGGAAAACCTCCCATAGAATTAATTCAAGCTCTCATTAGAGCGACAGAAATATTAGAAAAAGATTACGATGCTGCTTCAGATTACTTTAAACTGAGTTTACCGGTAGGTAAATGTTTTTGTAGTTAATATTTTTTTAAGGCTAATAAATTTCCGCGCGACTAATAACTTAAAGGGTGATTAAGTATCTAAAATAATAACTTGGCAGCGGTTAAATATTTTTTTTTAAATCTAAATCAACAAAAGTTATGTAATTTTTAGGGTTCCGTACCCAAAGAGTAAAACGGGGACCGTATTACTGAGGCTCCGCCGTCTGTCTGTCTGTCTGTCTGTCCGTCTGTCACCAGGCTGTATCTCAAGAACCGTGACAGTTAGACAGTTGAAATTTTCACAGATGATGTATTTCTGTTGCCGCTATAACAAAAAATACTAAAAAGCAGAATAAAATAAATATTTAAGGGGGCTCCCATACAATAAACGTGATTTTTTTTGCTCGTTTTTGCTCGATATTGATAACGGCAGCAGGTAGGCGCTTAAAATATTCACGGAATATTTAGTTATATATTCACTTTAAAAATAAATAATTAAAATAAAACCTATATTTAAGGGGTGCTCCCATACAACAAATGTGATTTTTTTAGATAATGGTACGGAACCCTTCGTGCGCGAGTCCGACTCGCACTTGGCCGGTTTTTTTATTTAGACACAGTCAATATAGTAACTACCCACAGTATAATACTAATAATAATATAAAACAAATTAAATTAGAAATTCAATCAATTGGGTTAGGTTAGGTTAGAACAGTGACCGCGCCAAGGCGAGCGAGCGAAGCGAGCGTGCCGCGCAGTTACCAAAACAAAATCTCGATGACAGTTTAAATAAAAACAAAGCTAACAACTGATTACTAAGCTGCTACTTTCTACTTAAAATAATCCTTCGCTGTAACTGCCAACTTACAATTTTTGCTACGGCTTTAATTATTTTTTAATCCCAAATTCAGATTAGTTTGTCGCCCTGTTAAATACAAGCCTTATTTATAGTTTTTCCAGGAGCAACTTATAGGTAATAACCACCCACCATATAACGATGGCGATGTCAAGGATTTTGGTAGCAGCCGACAATATAGGTAGGCAATTCGATAACCCGCACCATGGATTACGGGCTACTGATCGCACAGAGAGCCAGCCTGTTTCCCAGCAGTGGGAACATTATAGGGATATGCTATGTTAATGCTTTAATGATTTATGAACCAGGATTTCATAAAGATTAATTATAAATTGACTCTTTTGCAATGTACACTAACAACGACCTTGTTATTAAAAAAAACAAGTTATTGACACAACAAGTGAGGAAACATTTGTAAACAGGAACAATGCTAATTGAAGGAGTGCATAAGTAGAAGTAGCCGTGGGCCCCAAACTAGGCACAGCCTGTATCTTGGTGGCCCAATAGAGATAGAAAAGGCAGATTGATTTATTGACTGTTCAGCGTGACACAGCACAGCAAGACACAAGTAATAATTAATTTTGAAAATATGAATTAAAATCATTCAGAAATCTAAAATAAAATAATAATAACAAACAATAAAATAAAAATATATATTATATGTATAAAAACCAAAATAAAATCAAAGAAGATATCAACATGCGTAATTAGAGACTTATGTAAGAGACGTAAGGAAACATGTTGGCATTATTAATTGGAAGGGTGGAAGAGTACCGTGTGTGTGTGGGGGTGTGTGTGTGTGTAAGAAAATAAGTATGCCATAGAAGTACAATTTCGAAAAATAATATTTGAACAATCGATTTTAATATCTTATCTCAGGTAAACCAACGGAATACAATGTTCATAATGACTTACAGATGAAGATACCAGTTCTCCAGCCATACGCCGCAGCTCTAGCTGCTTCTCTCGCAGCGTTACAAAGTGGAGCGAGTGCCATTATAGTATTCACGACAACGGGTGCTTCAGCCAAAGTCCTGTCCTGTACATCACCACCTTGCCGTGTGATAGCCGTCACGAGGCATGAGAAGACTGCCAGAAGAATGCATTTGTTCAGAAAAGTGATGCCATTGCATTATCGAGGTGAGTTTTTTTTTAACATGTAGTAAGCCATTTTAGAATAAACTAGCTGAACCTAGGCTAAACCGTTTTCCTATAGAGCTATAGAATCACTTACTTAGGTTTAGGTACTGCTTGCACTTGTTAAAGAAAGAAAATCTAGTTTTAAGACCATCGCAATGATAGGCTGATTCTCTAAGCTATTACATGGGACTTTAACAGCGTGTTGGTACTGTACCCTTATGGATCCAACGACACGCGTGATGTCCTGATTTTTAAAACTTTGAAGCGTCCTCATTCTACGAAACCATCAACCCCAATGCCCCACGATCTTAAAAACTAAAAACAGCACCACATTAGACATTAGCATAATGTATTGCAATTGCAGAGACTCGTTTTGGTTGCTGGCAAGACGAGAGCCTGGCCCGTATTGCTTTTGGCACCCAGTTCGGCCTCGACACCGGCCTTTTCAACTTCGCCGCCAAATTAGTAGTACTTGCACCATCCGAAGAAGGAATCGTGTATTGCAATAGCTTCCAAATACTCACCGTTAAACATGTTCTGCACAGATTTCAATGCGGGAAGTATAGTATGGATGAGGATATAATATAATTATATGAAGATCTGAATGTTTTATGTCATTTAAATCTGTTTGGTTTAACAAATGTTGGACTCTACGTTTATCTATACCCCGGGATCAACGTATAGCTGTTACGCAATACGTTTCGAGACATACCCTTTTTTCTGATCTATGACTTTAACAGTCAACACGAAAAGTCAAAATTATATAATATTGTCTTGTTAGAATAGTAGAGAGAAGTTTCAGTTTTGTTGTTATATTAAGGGACGGACCAACGATTTAGTTCGCCATCATTTTATCGTCCAAACAGAGTGCCATGTCAAAGGTAATGAATTGCCCGTTTGTCCGTTTAATATGGACCCAATTTCATAGTAAAAACGTAAGTAGACTGGTTCCAGGCGACGGATTAGCTTGGTATAGTTTTGTTTTTTTAGGTTTATGATTTAATTTGAAACTTATTTCACACACTTTAGTCGTTTTAAGAAATAAAGCTGTTTAGTTAATTTTAATAAATATGACTGAAATAACTGTATTTTCACTCTAACACCATTTATTAAATCATTTGTTAACTTCATATTGAACACTTTGATTTACTAAATTAGATTACACCAAGACTTCCATCCCCAGTTCCCGCACCGCTCTTTCCCTCCCATAATTAAAACTATTAGAATAATTCATTAGAAGCGTTGCCTAACCCGATTAGCGTGTTTGTAGTATTAATAATGCATCCTTTGGTACAGTAAATAAGTGCTACATTGTGCTGTGTTGTGTAACGACCATTTCCATTTGACAGCTTCGGGAGGCGTGTTGTGTTAGTGCAACAAAAACAAAGGTTTGCCGCTAATTGCTCGTTCGTGGCAGCACTGTGTTCTATAAACAAACTATTTGCTGATTCAGTTAACCGATTTATATCACTTGTAGAACAACGGGTGTCAAAAGACGATTAACGAAGCTGAGAGTCACTTTTACTTTATTTTTTTTTATGCTGGACCATATCTGGGAACATTCTGGTTAAAGAGATATTGAAGGTCAAAGTTCAAAGTTAAATCTCAGTTATTTAGTTAATTCTCAGTCACAATCGAGTTTCAAACTTAATTAAAACAAGACACTAATATTGCAATTATGTGTAGAAACGTGAGCGATTGAGATATTTGCGTAGTATAAACAGATAGTAAAATGCATGAGAGTGCATGCAAATGAAGTACCATTTATATGAGACCTCATTAGAGGACGGAGGTAACGCGACACTAAAATGCATTTCATATTCTCATACAAAGGATATCGCATCCTGTTACAAGAAGCCTTTGCATTCAGATGCAGCGTCCTAAATTCGTGTGTTATTCTGCAAAAAAAGTTGGGCTAAGGTAAATAAAAAAGTTTAATATTTTTACTCGACTGCCCAAAAATGAGTGCATGTGTATAATTGCAGTCGGGGGACCTCTTAGATTAAAAAGTGTTCCACATAACGGTCCATCGATCCATTGATTTTATTTATATGTTTAACAAACGAGTAAATGAGTGACTTTTCTCTTTGTATATACAGATTTAACTAATACAACTTGTTTTTTACTTTTAGTTCGTTTTTTGGCAGGGCCGAGGTGTTATTTTTTTTTTAAATTATTTATTTTTTAATTATTGTAAGTATTATTCAAGTGTGGTATGTAGTGTTGCTTGAGGTATTCAGCTGAATCTTACAGAATACATGCTTTCTGGGATAATCATAACGTTTTAAATGAAAACGAAACCATGAAATAACGTTTCAAGCAAAAGGAGCATGTAAGGATTGTAGCAGTTGGCGCTCTGTAGTTTCTCCCTATCCTCATGGGAAAAGGAATGAGTTTATTTATGTTGATATGTACGTTTAATGAAAAATTTTATAATGTAAGGGTGAATTTATGGGTTTAAAATTAACATATATTTCAGATCATTCGATAGTAATTAAACTGCATTGAATTCTAGCTAATGGATATTGGAAATGTATAGGCTGTAACCTGTACCTAAATAATTTATTAGAATAGCTTACACGGTTTTAAATTAATTTTATTACCTACAGTTAAAAGCACTGTCAGTTACATTTAATATGGCTTTTAGTGTTCCGTACCCAAAGGGTAAAACGGGAACCCTATTACTAAGGCTCCACCGTCTGTCTGTCTGTCCGTCTGTCACCAGGCTGTATCTCATGTACCGTGATAGCTAGACAGTTGAAATTTTCACAGATGATGTATTTCTGTTGCCGCTATAACAACAAATACTAAAATACAGAATAAAGTAAATATTTAAGTGGGCTCCCATACAACAAACGTGATTTTTTTTGCTCGTTTTTGCTCGATATTGATAACGGCAACAGGTAGACGCTTGAAATATTTACGGAATATTTGGTTATATATTTTCTTTAAAAAATAAATAATTAAATTAAATTAAAATAAATATTTAAGGGGGCTCCCATACAACAAACGTGTTTTTTTTGCTCGTTGTTGCTCGATATTGATAACGGCAAGAGGTAGACGCTTGAAATATTTACAGAATATTTAGTTATATATTCTCTTTAAAAATAAATAATTAAATTAAAATAAAATAAATATTTAAGGGGGGCTCCCATACAACAAACGTGATTTTTTTTACCATTTTTATAGATAATGGTACGGAACCCTTCGTGCACGAGTCCGACTCGCACTTGGCCGGTTTTTATTTGTTATAGGGCTGAATCTGTCGAAATTCATTTTTCTGTCCTTTGTTTTCGATATAGTTATGCCAGGTAGTTATCGTATGTGACTAATCAAGTAATATATGTTTTATTTGTTTGGGAAATTTGTTTTATAATATGAAAATAAACTTAAAAAGTTATTGTAAATTCATAGAAAATATTTTTACGAAAAGTAATAAAACGTAAATAAAAATTTGCAGAATAACCCACGGCTTTGTTCATTCGTCGAGGGCTCGCTAATGTCACACGAAATAAGACTAAAACGCGGATATTAAGATGCTCTCATTTCATCCGCCTTTGAAGGATTGTGCTGCCAAAAAGAGTGGGTAGCTATGTTCTACGTCACGTTGAGAGCTTTCCATTGTCAGTGACGTCATTCAAAGACTGTCTGAAGCCGTCAGCATGCAAACAAGGGTTTTCGTATTCGGTTTCATGGGGAAGATTGAGAATTTTCACTTACATATGTTTTTATTTATGGCATGCTGTTTCGGTAATGAGAAATTGCTGTTACTTTTTGAAGTCTTTGCTTGACGGCCTATTTACATGGAGAGAGTTCCTTGCTCGTTTTGAGCGGAGAATGTTCATGTGAATGTTGTAGGCGATACTTACCTTTATAAAAGATTAAGGGTACGGAAGACATGATGTACCTATGTTATAAGTAGGTATGTGCTGATGAAGTTACAGATGATAAGCATTATTAAGTCCTTCTCAACTGTTTCTAAGTTTAAAGGTTATGCTTTGAGGCTTATTTCGGATTATACTTTATTATTCAATCAGCGGATGCAAAGGCATAATTTAGTTTAATATGTATGTACTAGCCTCCGCGATGAAAACTGGTCTATGGTGGCTGAGGTAACCTGGCGAGTTCGTTGAGTCTAACTATAATATGTATTTACAATATCTAATAACACTTCACAATTAAGGCTCGTACAGACTCCCGCGATATCGAGGCACCGACAAAGAAATTGTGCTACTAAATAATGTCGCGTCCCGCCCGCGATATCGCATTATTCTGGACGAGCCTTTACACATACCAATAGCTATTTAATGAGTATAATATCACACACAAATATATAATCACAGTAATTCAAAAATCTTGATTCGACGATCGTTGACTCGACCCTCATCACTACTAGTTGGGTGATCCACGTAGCAGTACAAGGATCTTTTGGCGCGTGGCCAAGATCGGAACTAATGCCCCCATACAGTTTATTCACAACAAAACAAATTACAAATGTTTACCAACAGCGCCACCCTGTTGACGTGATTCAAGCGCAAAAAGATTCTTGTAGCACACGCGGACAAAAGCTAGTGTTATAATAAATGTAGTATCATTTATTATAACACTAGCTTTTGTCCGCTTGTTTTTTTCTAGAAGGTCGGAAATTATCTCACGGGAATGTAACGCGCACGCCAGTAAAGCTCACAGGCGGCATAATTTTTTCCAACATCTTCAAAAATCATCGTCATAATTGTCATGAATTGGCTGATCTGCGAATTTAAACAAAACCTTAATGAATAATACACCTAAACTTTCATCATGAATCAGTCCATCCATTGATGAAAACCGTATGAAAATTCATTCGGTATTTTTTGAGTATATCGCGCTAAGACAGACAGACGCGGCGGGGGAACTTTATTTAATAATCATTATGTAGTGATTGGACTAATAACGGTTATCACCCTTTCGTTATTTCGTCATAAACGTATAATAAACTTCGTTATTTTACGATACATACAAAGCAAAGTAATCTATTTACTATTTACATTAAAACAATAACTCTTAACTCTCTGCCGTTATTTGTCTAATGCTATAATAAAAAGAGAGTAAACGTTATGAATCGCACCATACTGTGGCTACGCTGCGCGCGCGCTCTGTTGCCGCGGAACGGCAACTGCACCTAGTAGTCGAGATTAACACACTATACTTATGAAAAAATAATAGGCCCGTTTTGGCATATAACTTGAATCGATTTATCGTTAGTATCGAGTACCAAGTCGTATGGTTACTTCACTAGTTACGTCGCGATTGACCATCAATAAATCTACTCAAGTTAAATGTCAAAACGGGCCTATTCATTTTAGACAACTTTACTTTATACATGTTTTTGTTTTCATTTTGGTGTAAATTATTATTGCTCGTTTATTATTATATATTTAATTTCTCGCTCTGACTATTTAATTCATTGTGCTTGTGTGCTTGCATGCATAATCAGCATATAATGTTCCCACTGCTGGCACACACGCCTCTTCTCGGTGAGAGGGAGTGGGTCGTTATCCAACACATGGGCCCAGTACGGGTTGGTAGATGTCACAAGTCTTCGAATTTTTGGTTCTGGGACACCACAACACAATACTTATAAGTTCCCTCACCATTTTGAGAGCAGTGGTGATGAAATAATTTACACAAAGTAAAGCGCTTGTCTGGGTTCGAACCTACGACCTACAACTCGTAAGTCGCGATCGTTACCACTGGGCCACTACATCTCGTGCTTGCATAACTGTGCCTATTAACTTTGTGTGTGTCTAATAATATCTGATGACCTTCCAAACAATATTTTGTGTAATTGTGTACCTACTGTGATTCTGGATGATTCAATACGTAATCTACTCACCATATTACCTAACCGTGAGTAAATCATTATTGATTAGCCTCAAAACTTCCTATACACTATCCATCCTACCAAACTTCTACATTTGGTTATTGGATTTCTACAAAGCGATATATAGGTAGCCTATACAGCGTATATACCTATACACTGCCTTTGTTCAAGGTTGACTGAGATATTAAAAGCACGTTGTACATATTTAAAGCGAGAGCTCGCTGCGTGGTGAGTAATCGCTTTTATATTCTGTTTCTACGAAGCACAAACGATCTACAAAATGGAATATAAATTTTTCTAAAACAACACCCGCGGCCCAGATTATATCGAAATAAAAATCGATAAAGGCTTATACAAAAAACGGTATAACAAGGAAAAAACAGTTGAATTTCCGAAACGGCAAGCGTTTCAACCGATCCGTCCATTGTTTCTTTAAACGGTTCCAATAAAAATGCAAATACAGTCTATGCGTTGTGTGCGTTGTCCGCTATCGACTTTCAAACTAGTTTATTTAGTTTTAACTCTGCCGTCGGCTCTATTTATTTCCTATGTTTGTCGTGTCTCTAACCTAACAACTGTTCACTTTTGTCTCAGTTTTGTATAGTCAGTGTCCCAGGATTATTGCCGCCCATTGTATATTTTGTAGTGTTTGATTTATTTTTTGTTATGTATTTTTGTGGTGTACAATAAAGTTTAGATAAATAAATATTTTATTGTGTTATGATATTGATTGCATTGTTTGAAATTCGAGACTAGGTACTAGGTATATCCTATACAACGTGCTCCTTTTAATGTCCCATAATTCTAAGGTCATGTATGCTATAAGTAAAAATAATACAAAAAGTCCTAGAACAAGTGTTCCAAAAATACATAGTTTCAAAGATAACATTATAAATACTAACACTAAACTCTCGATGTGTCTATTTAAGTTTCATTGATAAATACATACATAAACTCACGCCTTCTTCCCATGGGTGTAGGCAGAGACTATAATACGCCACCTGCTACGCTCCTTTTATACGAAGTTTAAATGATAAGCACGAGTCAATCATTTTCATTCAAACCAATCGTTCATATTTAAAGCTCGGAAAATGTGACGTCATATTTCACGTAATGTTTTAGATAAATAATTGTGACTGTCGATATATTTTGTATGAAAAATTAAATCGAAAAAAAAAAAAAATTGAAAAATAATTCATATGCCAGTTGATTCTTAGATATGGTCTCATTAATACCCTACAGTTAAAGTATATCAAAAGGAACACGTTGTATAGTCTTGTTTCAAGTTGGGTGCAGGTTGTACTGGATGTGAGATGCTGTGAATAGTGATACTGTGTCTTAGCTTGGAAGTGTATTAATTTATAGCAGTCTGCAACAAGCTTAGTAATTGATTGAAACAAATATTGTGTAACTTTTCATTAGGAATACTGAGAACAAAGTGTAAGTATTAAATATCGATCGTGCAAATTACGACAGAATGATGCAATATTTTTACATAGTCGAAATATACATATAAATTTAATTTGTGGAAGCTTGTCAATGGCAACTGCAAGCGCTATTGTCCATAACTTACCTGTACAGATGTTAGACTGTAAGCTTTCCGAAGAATAAATAAATAAAATAAAAATACTAGATATGCCGTTTTCCCATAATTTTACGTAGTTTTTATCGAAGCAGACTGAAAAAAATACAACACGCAAAATTCGGTGGAGTGACGATCATACAAATATTTTATATTCCATAATTTCCCTAGTGACGACCGGGACTCGGTGTTCGAAAGATACGTCTTTTTTATTTTTTGTCATGCTGATTCTCAAATATTGTTTTCTGCATTTCGGTAATTTGTGCACCCTACTTTGGATAACGATGTTACTTAAGTAAATTAGGTGTTGGGTGATGATGGATAACCCTATCAAAACCTAACGAATCATCGAAACTTGTTACGTTACTACAGGGTCAAATTAAATTAGCTAGTGAAACTCCGCAGACCTGATGGTTATCGATATCTAGACATGATAAAACAGAAAAAAAAAAAAATGATAATGTTTTTTTCGGGATGAGGAGCTCGTGGCTAAGCAAGAAGAGCCGCAGGGCTCGATCCATCAGGTTAAGCTAGGCTTGCCGGGGTTGGTTCGTGGATGGGTGACCATTTTTACATACCGAGACTCCTCCGTGCCTCGGAAAGGACGTTAAGATGTTGGTCCCGGCTGTCATTCGTGGATCGTTGACAGTCGTTACGGGTCGTCAGAAGCCCGAAAGTCTGACAACCAGTCTTACCAAGGGCATTACCCAGTAACTGGGTTGTGGAGGTCAGATAGGCAGTCGCTTCATGTGAAATACTGGTATTCAGCTGCATCCGGTTAGACTGGAAGCCGACCCCAACACAGTTGTGAAAAGGCTAGGCAGATTAATGTTTTTTTTGGGCCATCAGCCACCGGTAGTAGTCACTTAAAATTTCAGTTTAAAAATCAGGTTTTTATGTGTAAACTTCACAGTCGCGATGGGTCGATATCTCAACGCGATAAAACAGATTGTATCTTAATCAAACTTCAAGTAACAACACTATCAGCTAGTAACAACCCCAAAAAAAATTATCAAACCATTTTCGTTTTAATTATGTGTGTTTTTTTATAATTTAATTTGTCACTATATAAAGGATCTTACACACTCACGCGATATCGCGGGCGCGACAGGCACCGACAAAGACAATTCCTTTGTCGGTGCATGTCGCGCCCGCGATATCGCGTGTGTTTGTAAGAGCCTTAATTAGTTAAACATGAGCGGATGCGCATTTCCGCAACTTTAAACGGCTATAGCATTACTTATTTCTCAGTCTAATCATCTTCGGGCCTTATAAAACCCCTCGTTCATCATCTGCCTAGCCTTTTTCCAACCATGTTGGGATCGGCTTCCAGTCTAACCGAATGCAGCTGAATACCAGTATGACTGCCTATTTGATATCCACAATCCAGTTATTGGGTACGATATCTACCCATTGGTAAGACTTTCGGGCTTCTGACGATCCGTAACAACTGTCAAAGATCCACGAATGACAGCCGGGACCAACGGCTTAACGTACTTTCCGAGCCACGGGAGGGTCTCGGTATGTAAAGGTCACCTATACACGGGTCAACCGTGGCCAGCGTAGTTTACCCTGATCGATCGACCCGTGCGACTCTTATTACTTAGCCACAAGCCCCCTTATAAAACTACTCATTAAACGCACGAAATAATAATATTAATACTTCATAATAAACCCGATGATACATACCAAAAGATAATCTATCTTAACTCAGCGTATTTAAACTTCCAAAGAAGTTTGTCTTAAGAGAGTATAAGATTGATTAACTTGTAAACTTCTCGTCAATAAGCGTATTTAACGAACTCATAGAAAACAGTTTTCTAGAAGCTGTGGAGGCTGATTCAACATAAAACAGAAATCTTATTTAAGGTGATTCCGCAGCTGCAGCCGCGAAATTCAAATTTTCTTACGTTTTTTGCTATTTACAGGTCAGTGTCAGGTTGTATCTTGCTTAAAATACGATTTGCGACTATAAAAAATATGTATTTACAGAATTATTATCATTAGAATCATTAATACATCTCTCTAAGTTAGATTTGTTTCCTAATGTCTTGATTTCATGAAAAACTCATTCAATGGATCAAATCTTACTTAGAGAGATGTATTAATGATTCCAATGATTATAAAGCCATAAATACATATCTGTTATAGTCGCGAATCATATTTTGATCAAGATACAACCTGACACTGACCTGCAAATAGCAAAAAACGTAAGAAAATTAGAATTTCGCGGGCTGTAACTACGGATTCACCTTAATACGTCTCAGTGCCGTCTTAAGACTGAAGTGCGGCAGTATGAAAGAAAACTTCGCATTTATTTATATTTAAATCGCTTCAGGCAACTGAGCTGCATATTGAACATGGAAGTTCTGGTGCAATTTGGAAAAGACGTAAGTCCAGAAAGGAGACCGAGATTGGTTGAAATACACTACCTACGGCCGTTGTCCCCGTTGTAACTTGCAGAATGAGTTTAGATTTTATTTTTGCCTTTGTGTTATTCTTTTTTTACATCGATGGCCATCTAGCCTGTGAAGTTTCACCAGCTAATTTTATTTGACATGTATCTTTAATTTGACGTTGTATCTTTAATTTGACGTTGTATCTTTAATTTGACCTTGTATCTTTAATTTGACCTTGTATCTTTAATCCTGCCTCGTTGGTCTAGTGGTCGCAAGCGATACTGTTGAGCATGAGGTCTTGGGTTCGATTCCCAGGTCGAGCAAAGTATTATTGGGATTTTCCATTAGGAAATTCTCAGTAGCAGCCCGGAGTCATGATTTGTGCCCGATTGATGGCAATAGGCTCACCCCCTATTACATGGGACTTAAACATAACTGGCGAAATGTGGGTGTAATAAAGTTACACCTCTGCATACCCTTTCGGGGATTTCAGGCGTGATGTTATGTTATGTTATCTTTAATCCTTTAATAGGATATTCAGTTTTTGCATCATCCTCTTTTATAACCGTAACTTTCCCTTTTATATATAAACGTTGCATAATGACATAACATAACATCACGCCTTGTTTCCCCGAAGGGTTGGGCAGAGGTGTACCTGTAGTACACCCACATTTCGCCAGTTATGTATAAGTCCCATATAATAGGGGGCGAGCCTATTGCCATCAACCGGGCACAAATCCAGACTCCGAGCTGGTACTGAGAAATTCCAGATAGAAAAACCTAATATCACTTTGCGCGACCCGGGAATCAAACTTAGGACCAGTAACGCTTGCGGCCACTAGACTAACGAGGCAGTCAAGTTAAGTAATGATTGGCGACTATTTAACCATACGTTATTGAAGTTTAAACGTCTCATAACTTTAAGCAATGTTTATAAATAAGCACTATTATAACTTTACTCAAAATCAAAATATTTAATTTCACATATACCTACCTTATTACCTAACCTCATTAAACGTCAAAAGCTAGGTGCACAGTTTCAATTGTTTGTTTTCTATGGAGTATTGTCCATAGAAAACAAACAATTGGAACTGTACACTCTACGGTTACTCTTTTAACAATAATTGGTTTTTACAATGTTATCAAATTACAGTGTAATATCTATATATGGGAGGACAGTGAATTCCTGTCAACAAGTACCAAAATAGAAAATGGTTTACAAATCTACTGTCTATTAATCCTAGAACGTTCTAACATTCACAAAATTTAAAACAATCTGTATAAAATATTAACAAAATAATAAAAATAAATACCTATTTAAACCAAATGACATGATTGCCATTAAAACTGTAACAAATCTGAAATAATATCTTGTCCACAAAAGCCACTAATAAAAGACGTGGCGCTTTGGTGGCGACATTAATTTAACACACTTATACGGTTTCGCCTTTACGTTTTATGTAAATATTTTAATTTCAATAAACGTCATTATTTATTGATTTTATTTTCAATTTTCTAAAATAGCGTCTTGGAGCAACCTGTAGCGCAGAGGTAATTAGCCGGGTTCATGGATCATAACGTCGAATCAATGAAATTAAAACAAATAACGTGCAAGGAGTAGGCGAATTGAAGGAAAGAGAGAGCTTTATTATTTAGTTTGTTTGTTTTTTTTTTCAATTTATTATTTTATTGGCATGTACATATACATAAATATGTATATAAAAAATAAATACTGGCCGACATTAATTTGACACACTGGTAGGGCTGGTAGCCCTTCAAAAGCCCTGTCAAATTAATGTCGCCACTGTAGCGGCACGCTGTATATATTTATACAGGGTCAAATTAAATCACCTAGCGAAACTCCGCAGACGTGATGGGTATCGATATTTAAACACGATTTTAATAGGTTATAGGTTACTGTTATAGTCACCTTCAATATAAAACTCTCGTGTGTAAATGTCAAAAAAAAAATACAAAGGCCCTTTACATCCTCATATTCATCGATACCAACATAATAATACCTAGAAACAAAAGTAGTCTCCACAGTTTCACGTTCAGTCAGAGCAGCAGGATTGGAAGGAGGTTATAAGAAGCGTTCATTGAATGTCGCGGTTGTAGGAGGATGAGACGGGGGTCGGATCAAATTAAATTGAAGACTAAGCGGAAAGCGCGCGGAAGTGACCGGACCACATTATAGCTGTATGTTACAGGTGTGGTTGGGGATTTGGACGTTTGGAGGTATGTCCAAATTAAAATAAGTAAGGGAGGTACCTACTACTGATGAAGATAAATGACAAATGGCGCAGTGAGTTCCTCTAAATCTTTTAAAGTCTTTGCGGAAAAATAAACAAATTACGGTGCCCAACGTGTAACGGTAACTTCACACTCTCCTTTGCTCTCTCATTTGATCACATCTTAATTAAAAATGGGGGCTCTTGGTGACTTAAATTTAAATTTGTGGGCCTGCAAACCCTACATAACAGTACAGTCTTATATGTATATATTAAATTAGTAGGCACACTGACAATCAAACATGTTATATGTTAAAAGAGCTGATTTAGCCTATTTAATAATGCTCGGATTATGTTAGTTTACATTTAGAATAAGATCTTTTTGTTAACTTGTATTTTCCTTTCTAAAGATCTTTAAAAATCAAAATCAATCACTGCACATTCTCATTTTTTCTCAAAAAATTTATAAGTGATAAAAAGACAGCAGGTAATTTAGTCGTGCCTATGGTGTCTAAGAATTCCATGAATTGTTGTTGTGATTTTGTGGATTTGTGATCGATATCGTTAAAAAAAAATTTTTTCTAATAACATCTTCAATAATTATTATCCCAGACACTTCAAACATTTACTGAATTGAAACTACTGCAACTTACATTATATTTTGTACTTTTTGCAATACTTTTTATAGCGGATTGGACGAATCTCCAGTGTTTGAAATATATCTGAAGGAGAATCTGCGGTGGCGAATGAAATTCGAATTTCTAGTGAAGTGCAGCGAATACTGAATGTAACGAGTAAAGCGTTGCAGGTTTATTCGTTGCTTTTTCCACTTTTCGCACCAAGAATCCAAATGTTGAATTTACCTTGAAAATCGCAAGTCAAGCGAGTCTTCCTATAATGCTTCTAAGCTAGGAACATGACTTGGTACACTGTGCGATAACGATCGTATTACATTACAACGTGTTTTTAGAAAACACACTTAGCTACCAGTCTGTAACGTTTCATACATACACCCACGTGTATACATAATTACTAAACAAACTCCAGACTCCTTCCAAGAAAACGCTGTTGTTTTGTAATTAATTAACTTCAGACATTTTGTCCTAGATATATACTGTACGCTCCTTCATTTAATTATATCAGACTGTTTACGTTGAAAATAGTTCGGTTAGAATTAAATAAACGCGAGCAAGTTGAGGTTTTTAATGAATATTAATGGTTGAAACTCTTGGAATCAGGCTTGACATGGGCCCGCGAAACTCCGGGCCTAATATAAATCACGCTTAGTCCAACCTTTAAGTATTGTTCCACTTAGGACTTTCTATTGTTGCCTCTTGAAGATAACGATACTAAATCACTGTGGAAGATGTTGAATTGAATGAAGACATTATTTTGAGGTTTAAGGATTCCGGATTTAAGGCGAATATATGATTTTAGTGACTTTTAAATCTGTTATTACGCCGTCATATAATGCAAGTAAGTTATGCAAAAAAATTATGTTAAACTAGAACGGATACACATCAATTCTATATGTGAATATTTAAATATTGTAGTAAAATACTTTATGAAATAAATTCAGGAAGTAATGTCTACCCAAAGCATAAAAAACGATATTACTTTAAAACTACTTAAGATATGTTCATGTTTTTTTTTGTATGAATAGACTGTTTTATTATCTACTAGCTGCACCCCGCGGTTTCACCCTCGTAAGTCTCGATCCCGTGGGAATATTTATTTATTTATTAAAACTTTATGCACAAGTAAAAACAACACTGTACAAAGGCGGACTTAATGCCTGAGACAGTTTCTACCAGTCAACCTTAAAAAATATCAGGATAAAAAGTAGCCTATGTCTTATTCCAGGGTGTCAGCTATCTCCATACAAAGTTTTAGCAAAATTGGTCCAGCCGTTTGAGCGCGAAGAAGTAACAAACATACACACACACACTCACAAACTTTCACCTTTATAATATTAGTGTGATGTGATAATATTCTATCTGTGATTGTTTTTAAATATTGATATTTTTGTTACTAAAAATAAATATTCCTTGAAAGTTAATGGTGGCGTGGCGTCAGTGCGACGCGCATTCGTATGGCCAAGGTCAACGGCGATTATCTGACCCTTAAGGCACAGATATATGATTTTAATGACTTTTAAATCTGTTATTACGCCTTCATATAATGATAAAAATGTATGTTAAACTAGAACGCATTCACATCAATTTTAATATATGTGAATATTAAAGTATTGTAGTAAAATACTTTATGAAATAAATTCAGAAAGTTATGTCTATCCAAAGCATAAAAAACGATATTACTTTCAAACTACTTAAGATATATTATTCATGTTTTTTTTTGTATGAACAGACTTTTATTATCTATAATTCTATTTGTGCTTTTTTTCAAATATTCATATTTTCGTTACTAAAAATAAATATTCCCTATGAAACCCTATGGTGGCGCGGAGTGAGCGAGACGCGCTTTTGTATGGCCAAGGTCAACGGCAATTACCCGAGCCTTAAAGGTTTTCATTGAAGAAAATAAATGCAGTCCTTTTCACGGTTGGTTTGTTTTTTCTGTATCAGTTATAGTACGAATTGTAATGTTTTGCTAGTGCCTTATTAATTTAGTTGGTGGCAAGATTTAATAAATTGATAATTATGTAATTTGATTACCTCCGTACATCGTACCAACAAGTCAAACTGAATTTTGATTTTGTGTATAATGGGTGAGTTGCATTTATGGGATACATTTTACTATTCATGGGTTTTTTTTTTCTATTTTTCTGGGCTGTGGAGGTCAGATAGGCAGTCGCCCCATGTAAAATACTGGTATTCAACTGCATCCGGTTAGACTGGAAGCCGACCCCAACATAATTGGGGAAAGGCTAGGCGGATTTTGATTTTACTGTTCATGGCTTACATTTATCCGTCTTTTTAATAGTTTGGACTACTCATAATATTAGTCGCAAGTGGAATATAACAAAGGTAACTTTGCGCATAGTAAATATACAATTTTATATTCCCCGGCGTAATGAAGACTAATCGATTGTTCTAACAAGTCGCCATTTTCATCACGCATTTTTTCTTGTTCAGTGCTCTTAAAAAATCTAATACGTACGTCAATGCAAATGTAGTCGATGTAACTTTATTTCATAACTAGCTTCTGCCCGCGACTTCGTTCGCGTGGAAGTCGTGAGACAAAATATACAAATAACAGCCATATTTTTATTAAAAAACTGCCTCCTTGATCTATTGCTCGCAAGCGCTCCTGTTGAGCATTTGGTCCTGGGTTCGATTCCCGGGTCAGGCATAGTTTAATTGGGTTTTCCATCTGGAATTTCTCAGTTACAGTCCTAAGTCTGAATTTGTGCTCAGTTACAAGGCAATAGGCTCGCCCTTATTACATGAGACCTAAACATAACTGGCGAAATTTATGTAGGTGTACAATAGGTAGGTACACATCTGCCTAACCCTTCGGGGAAAACAGACATGACTATGTTATTTTTATAAAACATAAGTACATACTCACGCCTTTTTCCCATGGAGGTAGGGAGAAGCTATAGAACATCACTTATTACGCTACTTACATAATCCTTTTGTTTCGTTTACGTTAATACATCTGGTCATACACGCATGCCTGTTCCGAGTACTACACACCAGCATGTCGATTCTGTAACCATCTCACCGTGAAAACTTAAGTGAACAGAGCGTGGAGTGAGCTGTCAGTGTCATCCCACCTGATGCTAGGGATGGACCAAATATTACATTTACAATCATAATCAAGATTTTAATAATGTTTTATGTTAATTCTGTTGATCATTTTATATTGTTTTAAAGCTAGTATTTAAGTGTCTAAACATAGTAATGTTTAAGGACTAGTCGAGGAAAAAGAAGAAAAAAAAACTAAATTGAGTAACTGACTGAATTTCTGTTTTGCTATTTTATTTAAAAACCTCCTAATTAGTAATGTTTAGACACTTAAATACTAGCTTTGAAATAATATAAAATTATCAACAGAATTTGTATAAAAATATCATTAAAATCTCGATTATGATTGTAAGTGTAGTGCTTGGTCAATCCCTAGCATCAGTGAGATGACACTGACAGCTCACTCCACGCAAGATTTCACGGTGTGATTTTTACAGAATAGCACTGCTGTACCTTTCTGTAGAACATCACCAATTAGGTCACTATTATGTCCTCCTACGGCGTTTCCACTCACATCTGCCATGTAAATACCTTTTGTTAGTCACCGTTCAGTCATCCTCTCAACATTACCAAACCATCTAAGCATACTCTTTTAAATTTTTGTCACTACATCTTCTTTTAAACCGCACCGTTGCCTTATCAAATTATTTTTTAGCCTATCATTCATAGCAAGCAACACATTTCCGCAGCATTGATTCTACTTTCATGCTTCTTTTGCCACACCCAATATTCATTTCTATATATAAGCGTGGGTGCATATATAAGCACACCATTGTGAACAGCAAGTGAAGCCTTTTGGGCATTGACTGGTTGGTCACAATCGCATGTATAGCAAAATTTACTTATTTCCCGCATTTACTCTATATAAAACTTCCCTCTAAAGCCAAAATATACAGAAACTCAGGACTGTTGTCTCGGGAGGAAGCGATGTCAAGTCCGTGTGAGAAGCAGTTAGTCCTGAGATCCACTACGCAGTCTTCAGTAGCAATTTCCCATTGCTTGCGAAGTTTTTCGTTTTTAGGGTTCCGTACCCAAAGGGTAAAACGGGAATCCTATTACTAACGCTCCGCCGTCTGTCTGTCCGTCTGTCACCAGGCTATATCTCATGAACCGTGATAGTTAGACAGTTGAAATTTTCACAGGTGATGTATTTCTGTTGCCGCTATAACAACAAATCAACAGCAACAGGTAGACGCTTGAAATATTCACAGAATATTTATTTATATATTTGCTTTAAAAATAAATAATTAAATTAAAATAAAACAAATATTTAAGGGGACTCCCATACAATAAACGTGATTTTTTGCCGATTTTAGGGTTCCGTACCCAGAGGGTAAAACGGGAACCCTATTACTAAGGCTCCGCCGTCTGTCACCAGGCTGTATCTCATGAACCGTGATAGTTAGAAAGTTGAAATTTTCACAGATGATGTATTTCTTTTGCCGCTATAACAACAAACACTAAAAAACAGAATAAAATAAATATTTAAGGGGGGCGCCCATACAATTTTTTTTTTGCTCGTTTTTGCTTGATATTGACAACGGCAACAGGTAGACGCTTGAAATATTCACAGAATATTTAGTTATATATTCTCTTTAAAAATAAATAATTAAATTAAAATAATACAAATATTTAAGGGGGCTACCATACAACAAACGTGATTTTTTTGCTGTTTTTATAGATAATGGTACGGAACCCTTCGTGCGCGAGTCCGACTCGCACTTAGCCGGTTTTTAGTGAATTGATGAACGCCTGACGAACGACTATCACTAAAAAAATATAACAGTAGATTATGCAGAACAGATGGCCGATGGGGCAGAAAGGTTCTGGAGTAGCGACCGCGTACCGAAAGACGTAGCGTTGGAAAGCCTCCCACAAGGTGGACCGATGACATTGTGAAGACCGCAGGAATCCGCTGGATTCGGGAAGCTTAGAACCGGTCGAAGTGGCGAAGCTTAGGGGAGGTTGAGATGCCCAACAGTGGATGTCACTCGGCTGAATTGATGATGATGTGATAAAGCTACAAATTAACGATATTCGGACTTTTTCCTTTACTTGTGGTGCGAGGCTTTGCTTTTTGACGAAATTTATTGTTCTAGGTCTACGGGACGTACCCTATAGGTTTTGATTATTTTGCCAGTATCAAAATCTGTTGCATAAATGACCATATTGTTTATTGCGTTTACTTAAAAGTTTGATTTATTGAGCGCCAGGGGACCGTAGACCTACGCGTTTGATATTAATTTCAACTGGATACCTCCACGCGTTCCTGAGAAAAAGGGTCTTGACTGCGGGCAGACAGACGGACGGACAAGCGGACAACGAAGTGATCTTATAATGGTTCCGTATTTTTGTTTTGAGATACGGAACCCTATTAAGTAAGTTGGAGTCTCATTTCCCACGAAATGTATGGGAAAAGGTTTTTTTGCGATTTCTGACTCTTCTGGTATTCAACCCTCAGTTGGTCTAGCAGAGTTTTTTGATCCTCATATGAAACAGGATCTAAAGGCTTTTTTTTTTGTAAAAATTGCCTATTTTCATGCTGATTGTATTTTTTTTCAAAATCTGTGTATGCAGTTGAAGTCTGATGCTCTAACATCGATTCAGACAAACAGACAAAAATTAAAAAAAAAAATATTTTAGGCATTGGAATCGATCCCAGATTTCGTAGCAATTACTTTTTTTCAAAAATATTCAGTGTACAATTTTGACTTCGCTACGATTTTATTATATGTATGTAGATATGTTTAATTAGCCAAAAAAGTTATGAATTTTACGTCTAGCTGGTAGACTAACAAATGTACTTATTACAAAAATTTAAAAGTGTACGGCTTATTTCACAGTTTCTACACAGCCACTGTGTACAGTGTACAAAATAGATTACCTAGAAAGCGGGACCAGAATTTGTAAAAATTATCAGTCAGATAATAATTACCCAAAATTGTGGCTAAATAATAACTGCCGCACGGGTCGATCGATCAGGTTAAGCTACGCTTGTCGCGGTTGGTCCGTGGTTGGGTAACCATCTGTTCATACCAATATTCCTCCGTACCTCGGAAAGCACGTTAAGCCGTTGGTCCCGGCTGTCATTTGTAGATCTTTGACAGTTTTTACGGGTCGTCAGAGCCCAAAAAGTCTGACAACCAGTCTTACCAAGGGATATCGTGTTACCCAGGTGATGATGATGAATAATTAACCAAAATTTACCCGGCCATAAAATTCCCATTTGCATATGCCATGATAAAACAAAAGACAATGCATTATTTCAATGTGCTACTAAAAAATCACCTAGAATGCCTAGTCTTTTCCTAACTTTATTAGGGTACGCTTCCAGTCTAACCGGATGCAGCTGAATATACCAGTATTTAACATGGAGTGACTGCCTATCTGACCTCCACAACCCAGTTATTTATGCCCCGATTACCCCGATTTATATAAACATAGATAACAAAGTATAGCATTTATTTTATTTTGTTTATTTTTATCTCATTTAATGCTGCACCGGTTGACGTCATCACGTCAACGCCGGCTGTCGCTGAAATCCAGCGCTGGGGCTCTGTCTCGCATAGGTTCGCAGCATTATACTGAGCGATGGCCGTTTTGCGTGAATGTGACACATATTTTCCCTCAACTTGTTCTTTCGTGTTTGTGTTTTTATTTCTTTGCGTTATGTTTACCCAAATAAACGTATTTTCTTTATTATTTTCTTTTTATTTCTATACCCCTAGGAAAGACTGGTTGTCAGACATTCGGGCTTCTGACGACCCGCAACGACTAATACGACGTATTCCAACATACTGCTGTAGGTACTTAAGTTGCTTCAATCCAGACATGTGTTTCATTGATCACAAGATTAAACTTTCAGGACAAGCAAATTCAAGCAATTCCCACCATTATACCCTATTTGCTTGCGCATGACACACGAGTTAACCACTTCAGACGGCACTCTTGCAGATCATCCTTTAAGGCGTGGCTCAAGTTAACATGATGCCAGACATTCTTTTTGAGGTGAACTGAAGAAGGTTATATGCAAGAATGGTATTACAGACCTGATAGCTTGTAGGCAGTATCTATAATTAAGAGGCTGACAACAAGTCAACCACACGACGACGGCACGGTTGGCGTAGTGGTTAAGCGATTGACTGCTGCGCTGCGTGTCGCGGGTTCTTTTCCAGCATGGAACAAATAATTGTATGACCTACAAGTAGTTGTTCCGGATCTGGCTATTTATGTATGTGAGTTGAAATGTTTGTAAACGCACCCACGATACAGGAGAAATTCATAGTGCAGGGCAACGCTTTTAAAAAAAAAAACCGCGGTCACTGCCAGACTGCATACAAAAGAAATAGAAGCGCGATGACACAAGGCTTGTAATTTATTGCAAAGTATGCAACAATTATCCAATTACTCAAAAATGAGTTAAGTAATCGAAAATAAAAAACAACCAAGTTCTGCATACAAATAAGACGTTCTTGTTATTATTTAAATACCAACCGTACGTTGATATTTAATACAGATATTTTGGATTGAAACTCAAAGTAAAGGGTTAGGCGATTAACACACGGCACCGCGCACCGCCGCGGTTGGCGGTGAAGCGGATCTCATGTCGCATTGATCTCTATTAAATCCGTCGATGCCTAACACACGTACACCGCCTGACCGCGCGTTCGAGCGGTGCTCTCACCGCCACCGCCCCTCCGCGCGGCCGGCCGCGCTGAGGGGCGGTGCATCACACACGGGGCGCCGCATAACCGCGCGAATCATGGTGTGTGCAGGATGTGTTGCAATTTAAAAATGGATTTTGATATTGAAAAGTTTATTTCGGAGATTGAAAGTCGCTCTGCTATATGGGACATGAAAAGCACACAATATAGTGATAGACTCCTTAAAATGAAACAATGGGAAGAAATTGTTACCTTATATTTGGAGCCAGGAGAAACTTCTGATAAAGATAAAAAAGAACTCGGTAAGTTTAAAAAATATATTTATTTTTAATTTAAGCATATTTACTTTGCCATGGTAGTGTTCTCATTTACAAAATAATCAGCTAAATTATTACGGATCACTGCAGCGCTTGTACTTCCTCTGCAATTATTGTCTATAGGTATATTAACTATTCCCTCTGTCTCATTGTTCGTATATAAAATATCTTTAAAATCAACGCCATGTCTTTCCCTAACAAAATTATGAATAATACAGCATGCTTTAATAATTTTTATCGATAAATTTCTGTTTACGTTCAAAGGGCGTTGAAATATACGCCATTTATGTGTTAAGATACCGAATGCACACTCAATATACCTACGTGCCCTGCTCAAGCGATAATTGAAAACTCTTTTAGTGTAATTTAAGTGATGTCCTGCATAGGGTCGTTGAAGTTTGCCTGAGATATTGAAAGCTTCATCTCCGATAAAAAAATATGGCACGGGATTGGTGATACCAGTAATTGCAGAGGAATTTGGTATATTAAGAGTTCCATCTTGAAGTTTTTGATAAAAAATAGAATCACGGAAAACTGTAGAATCACTACATTTCCCATAAGCACCGATGTCAATATATATAAATTTGTAATTAGAATCACATATAGCCAGAAGTAAGATGGAAAAATAATGCTTATAATTGTAGTACAGGGATCCAGTTAGAGACGGTTTGATAACACGCACATGTTTACCGTCTAAGGCACCTAAAACATGAGGAAAATTAGCTCTTGACTTAAATCCTTCAGTTATATTTAGCCACATTTCAGTTGTAGGTTCGGGAAAACACTTCATTTTCATTACATCCCATAATGCATCACATACTTTTTCTACAATACTTCGTATGGTTGATATCCCAAGTCGATAATTGTAATGCAGATCGGTAAAGGAACACTCCGTGGCCAGGTATCTGAAATATATATTTTTTTTATTACAGGGCGCTCGCTACAAATAAAGTGGAAAAACCTTCGAGACGCCTTCATGAAGGAGTGCCGAAGGCAAAAAGACATTAAGAGCGGAGCGGGAGCTAAGAAAAATAATCAATATCGATTTTATAATCAATTGTTATTTTTAAAACCTTACGCTGGAATAAATAAAACTGAGAATAGTTTGTCTGCTGCGGACGATAAATCAGTTGGGGAAGGTAAGGAATCGGTTGGAGGACCATATAAAGAAAGAAATCTGATCATTCTGAAGAGATGACTCGAGAATTAATCGATACTCTGAAATCTTCAATGAGCAAAAAAGTAAACGAAGAAGATCCTGACCGACAGTTTATGCTCTCTTTGGTGCCTGATTTCAAGAAAGTCCCCGATCGATTGAAGTCAATCGTGAAAATAAATATGACTAAATGCATATCACAAGCTCAAGATGAAATGTACAATTATAAAGAACCAAGCAACGCTGAAATGTCCTATGCTAATAATCAAAATCAGGGTTATTTTACGAATTCTTCATCATATACACTCAATTCCAGTCGCTATGAAGTAATGCAGTATAACCATCAAAATGACCAAGGGACCTCTGCTGCCGGAATTACAGATAATATTACAGAAGCAATACCAGCAACACCTGCCACAGTTCATTCAAACATTACTGATGAATCAGAGATTTTATCACTGTTTTAAAACCATAGTGTAGTGTATACCATATTGTACGGAAGATAGAAAACTGTGATTATGTAAATTAGTTTTAGGTAGATATAAATACGTGATTTAACCTGTGATTAAGAAAAACATACTGTGATTTGATTAATAAGATATTAAAATTACTAATTATAATTAGATGTAAAGTACCTACAAAAAATTTAAAAATGTTCCTTTTTAGGCTATGAGGGAACAAAACAAAAGTACTTAGTAAATAATCATTCAAAAGACTGAGGTAGATTCAATCATCAGAATGATTGACTGACTGATTTTATTTAAAATAATAAAAATATAAATTGGAAAAATGTGCTTTTTCTTTTCACTTACCTCAAGGTCACAAGAAGCTTTTCTTCCGGTGAAATACAAGGACGCATGTTCGTATTTACTCCAGAAATTGCTTGTCTTATCCTTGCTAGCAAATAATCAAATGAAGAAGTAGACATTCGCGTATAATTGAAAAAATTATCTTCGTGTTTTCTCAAACTTTTATAGAATAACATGAATGTCCTATTTAGTGTTCTGCTTCGTAAAAATGGATGAACCCAATATCTTCTTTTTAATTTCTTTTTACGCCATAAAAGCCAGATTATTGCCACCACTTCAGCGTCCATTCTTTCCAGTGTCTGTGATCAAACTGGTCAAATCCGCGTTAAATCCAACCGCGCGGACAGGCGCGTAAACCGCCTTACCGCGCGGGATACCGCTACGAAATCCGCTTTACCGCCACCGCCCTCCGCGGCGGCGCGCGGTGCCGTGTGTTAATCGCCTTAGTTTACCGTTAATTATATATATACTATAAAATAAAAATAAATGTTCAAGAATAACATATATTATTTTTCCGCTACCACAAAGTACATAGATTTGGCAATTTTTTTGTTTAAGACATGCCTACTTTTATCATTTGCCTCTTGTCAGCGCCTTAATCAGAAATTATGGTAAAGTAGGTAGACATATTCAAAGACAGCAATGGGTTTCTTAAAATAAAACTGAATTGAAAGATTCTTGTTTCCTTTTCAGGTACCTATCTACCATAAGATTCCTTAAAGAAGTAATCATCGCTAAAAAAAAAAAAAACAGCCTGTAATGTTCCCACTGCTGGGACACAGGCCTCCTCTCTGTGAGAGGGAGTGGACCAAAATACACCACGCGGCCACGTGCGGGTTGGTAAATGTCACATGTCTTCAAATTTTTAGTTCTAGGACATACTGGTTTCCTCTCGATGTTTTCCTTCACCGTTTTGAGAACAGTGGTGATGAAATAATTTACACAAAGTAAAGCGACTATCTGGGTTCGAACCCACGACCTAACTTGTAAGTCGAGGCGTTTACCACTGGGCCACCACTGCTCTCTCTAATAAAAAAATAACCAATAAAAAGACGAACCGACAAACATTTCTTAGCATCTAATAAAGTTATAACGTATTAGGTATACATTCTGGGGTTAATATTGATGAAATTACTAAGAATATGCAGAACTGCACCCCAATTTGCGTGACACATTTTCAATTACAATACGAAGGATTTTGAAAGAAATTCCTAAGCCATAAGTTTAAAAAATTCATATGCTCAACAATGTAAATAACGCAATGAATTTTGTCAAACTGTCAAAATTAATGGGCCTTTGTAATTCTTGCTATTTAATCTTCCACTATGATTTAACAACGTTCCTCTAATAAATTGCTCATATAAAAAATAGTCGTTTTTTCACAAAACTGTAGAGAAATACGCAAGATCCATTAAGCTCAATTTAATTACAGTACACGGTACAGTAGTTAATTACATTCCGATGGTATTCAGAGTGAATTATGGCGGTGAAGTTTTCGTTTGCTCCCAGGGAAACGTAAAACAACAACAGTAATTAAAACATGAAATTATTTAGTTCCTGTAAGCCTACTATTTAATGTAAACGAGGAAAGTGTATGGGTAAGTGTATCTACGAGAGAAATGATTGAAGCCTAAGTAACCTTTTAAAATATTTGATTGCCTTATTGAAGATCAGGAATGAAATTATCCGGAAAAGAACCGGAGTTACCGACATAGCTTGCAGAGTAAGCAAACTGAAGTGGCAGTGGGCTGGCCATGTTTGTCGAAGGACCGATGGCCGGTGGAGCAGACGAGTCCTGGAATGGAGACCGCGTATCGACAAGCGTAGTGTGGGACGGCCCCCAGCTAGATGGACAGACGACTTTAGGAAGGTGGCTCGGTCAGACTGGATGCGGAAGGCGGAGGACAGGGTGTTGTGGCGCAGCCTGGGAGAGGCCAGCAGTGGACTGCTATAGGCTAAGTTGATTGATTGATTGATTGAAGTGTGTTATCAATTTTATTCTAATATTTACAAAGAGACTACTTACGACTATTTCGTAAGCAGTCTCTAGTTTAGATCTAACGGAACTCCGAAATGGTAAATATTAGAACAATTGACAGTACACTTCAATGAGGCAATCAAACTATTTGAAAGGTTACTTAGGCTTCAATCATCTCTCTCATAGATTATTTAAAGAGACTACTTACGATTATTTCGTAAGTAGTCTCTTAAGATCTAACAGAACTCTGAACTAGTAGGTAAAGAAAAATACGCAAGCGCAATATTGTTTACTTATTTATTGCTTACGAGTATCTTCAAGATTCTGATATCTAACGATGTAAAGGATTGCTGTGGAAGGAAACTACATACACATAAATAAACTCACGCCTTCTTCCCATGGGTAGGCAGGAACTATAGAACGCCACCTGCTACGCTCCTTACGTACTCCTTTTGCTTCGTTTACGTGCATACATCTGGTCATACACCAATGCCGGTTGCGAGTACTACGCACCTGACCTTTCTGAAGAACATTACAAATTAGGTCACTATTTATGTCCTTCTAGGGCGTCCCCTCCCAGCGTTTCCACTCACATCTGCCTTGTAAATACCTTTTGTTAGACGCTATTCATTCATCCTCTCAAGATGACCGAACCATCTAAGCATACTCTTTTGTCACTTTTTTTTTTTGTATTAATAAGAACTAAAGTTCCTAATAATTTATTACAATCTAACCCAATAGACTATTAAGCAATTTAACTCTAACTTATTATTTTACGTGATAGAATACGTTATAACTAAGAATAGTGTAAATTTGGACTGTTACACAAGTCCGTAGCACTTTCTTAGAGTCTGATAATTAATAAAAACATTTTGTTCATGTGTTACATGTATAGCACAGCATTGTTACTATTATTCATTCACTATTTATACACTACACTAACTCAAATGGTTTAGTTCTCTTTAGCCTGCGCACTATGTCCGTGTTGTCTAGCAGCTGAATTGCCTCTACATTCACATGTCGGTGAAGTGTGTTTCTTGAAGGAAACTAGTAACTTACTATTTAGAATTTTAAGATATGTACCGCATAAAATATCGGCGGGAGCTATTAGCATGAAAGTTTTGAAAGCAGTAAGTTTATTAAATAAGTTGGCTTTTGGTGGGAGCCGAAAAACGATGTACAATAAAATTATAACTACAATCTCCCCTTCAGCATCTTCATTACCACTTCAGTACTTATATCAGCTACAAAACGTTAATTATAACACCCGATCTCAAGTACTTCATGCCAAGTTGTTGATATATTTCGGTCATTAGTAGTTAATGAATTATTTAACTAACGAGTCAAGTCGGCAAGCACCCTGTTATTGGCTGAATTATTTCTACCTTTTCTGCTTTCGAATAGCATATTCCGTTAATTGCTGTCTGACTGGAGCTCACTAATTGCTTAAGTTCGGGATCTCTTGGCTCTTCGGTTTAAATAGTCGACTACTATTAAAGTAAAAATTTCTTAAGACTGTTTTGAACTTCCCGTTCATAATTTTTTCGAAGCATGAGTTTGCAGACATTGAAAAAACAAGGGCCAAGTGCGGCCAAGGAGGATGTATTAGGTAGAGATTTCTTCTTGCAGTTTTTCTTCTAGTTTGTTTTGACTGGTAAGACCAGACACCTATCCATATTTTATGTAAATCCACATTGATAGGATATTCTATGCATACAGCCTAATTCAATGTACGTCTTTATTGTATACCAGCTGTTACTCGCAGCTTTGTCTGCAATCCAGGAGAAGTAGCATATATTCTTCTCCAGGTTCCAGGCAACCTATCTGCCAAATTTCATCCAAATCCGTTTAGCCGTTTTAAGGTGAAAGCGTAACAAACAAACTCACTTTCTGCATTTATAATATTAGTTGGAACTTAGGGTTTCAGTCCTCATCATGTTGCGATGGCAGTACAGTACCTAACTGCGTAAGCATGAGTTTTAAATATAACATGATTTAGAACTAAACTTGGAACCGATAATATGTTACTTTCTGGCAGGGACGATTTTGGTTACCGATTGAAAGGGTTTTCGATAGGGTTTTTGTAAGCGCTTAATCAAAAACCCATACAATATGGGTAACCCTTTTAAACGGCTTAAATTAAATTTTGGTTATCCGTTGAAAGGGTTTTTGATAAAAACCCATACGGTGTGGGTAACCCTTTTGAACGGCTTAGTTTAAGCCATTCAAAATTAACCACACCCTATGGGTTTTTGATTAACTGCTTAGAAAAACCCTATCGAAAACCCTTTCCATTCAAAGGGTTTTTCTAAAATGGTAACCAAAATGGTCCCTGGGTAGAATAAAGTTAGAATTGGTCATGCTCCGCGTGCTGAGCGGATATCGAAATAACATAATATTATGATTTTTTCATGTCACTAGGTTTCAAGTAGGTAAAGAACCCATTGAATGGGTTATCATGTAACCCTTTCACTGGGTTTCAAGTATAAAACCCATTCAATGGGTTATCATGTAACCCTTTCACTGGGTTTCTAGTACAAAACCCATTCAATGGGTTACATCATGTAACCCTTTCACTGGGTTTCTAGTATAAATCCCATTCAATGGGTTACATCATGTAACCCTTTCACTGGGTTTCTAGGATAAAACCCATTCAATGGGTTACATCATGATAAAGGTAACCCATTGAATGGGTTGTCCATTCGAAAGGCTTAACTCTTAACCGGGGTGGTACGGTCCCTGCTTTCTGGGCTACTTACCGAAAATCAAGACCGAAAGTCCGAAGAACTCGCCAAAGTACCTGACAACATAGCTCATATAACCAGAACTCATAATTACCTTAACAAAGGATGCACATTAACGTATTGCCATTCATATTTCGCAGTAATAATTATGCAGTAATTACAATACAGTACTACGGAAGTGCTGATTTACTACTACCGCCGCGTGAAACTTTAGTGAATGCGGTTGTAATTTCCGTATTGTGTTAACTGTTAATAAGCTGAGCTTGTGTATGTGTGAGTGAAAATTACTAGTTTCAGGTTCATTCTGTGAAAAATATAGATCTGTGGGAAAGTAGGACGTGGGTAGTTCTGTTTTTGTCCGAAAATTATTTTATTTATTTTTTATTAGCTGCGCCGCGCGGTTTCACCCGCGTAAGTCTCGATCCCGTGGAAATATCGGGATAAAAAGTAGCCTATGTCTTAATCCAGGGTGTCAGCTACCTCCATACAAAATTTTATCAAAATTGGTCCAGCCGTTTGAGCGTGAAGAAGTAACAAACATACACACACACAAACACACACTCACAAACTTTCGGCTTTATAATGTTAGTGTGATTGCCTTTGTACATGCTAGTTTGCTGTGTGTGGTGGAATAATGCTAGCGGGTACTGGCAGTTTCAATTAAGGTTCAATACAAATACCTACTTAATACATCAATATCAGCCTAGCGTTTTTCCAACTATGTTAGGGTCGACATCCAGTCTAACCAGATGCAGCTGAATACCAGTATTTTACATGAAGCGACTGCCTATCTGACCTCCACAACCCAGTTTTTACTGGGTAACACGATACCCTTTGGTAAGACTGGTTGTCAGACTTTCGGGCTTCTGACGACCCGTAACAACTGTCAAAGATCTACAAATGACAGCCGGGACCAACGACTTGACGTGCTTTCCGAGGCACGGAGGGGTCTTGGTATGTAAAGATGCCAATCTACGGACCAACCGTGGCAAGCGTAGCTTAACCAGATCGATTGACCCGTGCGGCTGTTATTAATACCTACTTAATACATACCTCAGTAAAGTTTTCTCATCTTAAATAAGAACTAGCACGACATAATTATGAGTATTCTATAAACTATTAAGTTTAACAACCCCTATAAATAAGCGCACGTCATCTCACTTAATGTCACGTGTGAAGTGCCGAATCATCCACAAAACACCAAGAATATATTATTATATACTATAGTTCGTTTTTTAACCCCAGAGACTAATTTGACATTTCGAATGATTGTTGTTTGCTTTTTTTTTCAATTTGGACTTTGACATTTGCACCTGTCAAATAAGTATCTGGGATTAAAAACTTAATCTTTTGGTACCTCTTTATGATATGCTCTCCTAATTTTCCCAGACCTATTAATATACCATTCCTCTTGACACTCGTTGATTCCCCAACATAAAGCTTTAATTTACCAATTCATAAAGGTGGTTCATAGTGTTCGTCTCATAACAACATTAATTTGTGTTGTCTGCTTACTAACAATATGTACTAACAAATATTTTGTGTTGTCCTTACAGGCTACTCAAACGGATCCAGTTTTAATTAAGAAAACCATACTAAAGACAATACAACCGGTTAACTTCAGCGAATACACTTTGTTTCCTTCAACCTTGACATTGGCAGAATCATTGGTCAAACAAAAAGTCGAAAATCGATCAGAGCCATTAATATAAAATTGGAATAGGAACGCACTTTACTTAAAATTAAAGAAGAAATCTCCCAGCAACAAAAAGTCTAACCTCTTAAAAAAAAACACGGCACAAAATTCAATGCAGCGAGGTCGCCCACGAAACTGTAAAAGATGAAAAAACGTAGCAAGGAGTACAGGAATGAATAGGAGTTGTCCTAGAAGCGTCGGTCGTCCAGATGTTTAACATTTTATGCGGGAATTCACGTACTGGAAGAAAATATTGCGGCCATGCGGTTTTCACGGGATTCCAGGTCGAAACTGATGACACTTTTAGAACTGTGATTTGACAGATGTGATGGTCTTGCTGAAGAAGGTTGTAGATATTCTTACTACGGTACAATATGCAATAGTGGGGGATAAGCTGGCTTACAAATCTTAATGCTTTGAAGGCAGCTCATGATAAAAACAAGGCAAAGAGTTAAAATCGCTCAACTGCTATTTGCCGTTTACTAGTAAATTTATTAATTTACGTCACATTCAAAAAAAAAAAATGAATAAAAAAAAATATATATAAAAAAAAAACTAAAAATAATAAAAATGAAATTTTTATTTTTAAATAAATAAATTTGGTAAAAGTAAATGAAACAAGTCCGTGTGGTCTCGTAAAAGGCGACTAAGGGACTTACTAGACAATAGGCAGCAGCGTTCTCTATGCATTTTAACACCATACTGCGATCGCCAACCCACCTGCCAATCGCGGCGATTATCCCGGAATCGTGGCCCTCCCGGACGTCTTTCGGCTCAAATGATGATGATGAAATGAAACAAATTTTGAAAGATTTTAACTTAATAACGTATATTCCATTGTAGTTTGATTGGTGCCAATCGTTTTTTTTTTTCAGATAAACAGACAGCTGTGCTGCTGGGGAGTTCGTTGCGCCACTTCTTCCCAGTGAATACACTAGGAAGTGATGATGAGCGGGCGTTTTGGGAGACTTGTAAAATGTTCTGATTGTCAGCCTAGTTTGAATAAATCACATATGTATGTATGTTATGTAACTTATTAAACAGACACTCACTTGCGATTTTTCGGTTAATGGAGATGTACACAGAAGGCAGTGTAAAGTGTAAAGCTATGTGCGTGAACATTTATTTAATTATTTATATCACCTGCAAACACGAATAAACTCTAAGCAACGCGGGAACATGGCAGCTGAACATTATGCATGATGAATAAAGAAAATACCTTACGTTAAACTGGAAAATGTCTTCGAAGTTTCAAAACGTACAGCTGGATAATTTATATGAAGTACTGGAATAATGTTACAACTCATAATATTTTCGTTTCATTACATTTCACTGTTTGTGTTAAAGTAGTCACTGTTATTTTGATGGTTTCGTTTGATGCAGCTGTATTTATTTTAATGTCTTTGCTTTCATTTTCTGCTATCTCGTTGCGAATATTTTATTTTGAGAAGGTAATGGCATACAAAGCAGTATGTTAAGCTGTTGGTCCCGGCTGTCATTTGTAGATCTTTGACAGTCATTACGGGTCGTCAGAAGCCCGAAAGTCAGGCACTCCTTTTATTACTTTATTTAATTATTTTTTTTATTACTTTTTTTAATTTTTATATAATAATGGTTCCATGTAGTGCCGGACGTAAAGAATAGCACCATCCTATTTCTTCCCGCGGGTCTCGTAAAAGGCGACTAAGGGACTTAGTAGAGAATGGGCAGCAGCGTTTTATATGCATTTTAACACCATACTGCGATCGAAGCGTGGCGATTATGGCACCCCCCCCCCCCCCATTGGGGGAGGCCTATGTCCAGCAGTGGACGTCTTTCGGCTGAAATGATGATGATATAATAATGAATCAGGCAAAGAAACTAATAGACTCAAATCTTAGCTTCGACTTTTTCCGTTTAGGTACAGTCAGCAGCACGTTTTTATTTCGTAGAAGTAACGGTTTTACAAAACCCGACCTTACTAATTGAGGCCCTACGAGTGAGGTTAGGTACTGAATAACGGGCGGTTGACCGTACATAAATAATTGAATGAGTTTCTCTGCATTTCGTGATCAAGCCAAATACATTCACAAGTTTAGTATTGCATAACCAGGTACAAAGGATAATCGAGCAAACACACTGTCAAAGAAGATGAGTCATTCTGTTCTACCTCATAAGATATTTATTCAAGTATTCAACTAGCAACTCCTATGTATAGTAAGTCGAACTCATTCCCTACAAGCCCGGTAAGGACCCAGACCGACCCGTAAAACGTTTTCATAAAAATGCAAATCGTCTGACAACGTATTGCCGACGACCAAGACGGGAACTTCACGGGAACTTTCTTCATCGAATTAAAATACTTTCTAAAGATAATGTCATTTGCTGGCAATTTTTTACGAAGCTTTGACTATACAGTGACGGAGTTGATACAATGAAATAGTATGACAAAGGTGTTTTTGTTCAAGGTGGCGGGCGTTTAGAATTTTGAAGACGGGCGGATTTCTTCTGCTTATTTTGGTATTGAATAGAATATTGTTACGAAACTCGTGAAATATAAATACGTACATTTTTGTTTCCATTTTTACGTTTGAGGAGATTTTTTGTGTCCTTTCCCCAATTTCAGAAGAAGCCTGGAAAGTGATATTACTGATTATGTTGGGATCATAATGCAGTCACGATTTATTATCGTGCGAGTAAAAAGGAATGTATTTCAGGCATGAAGTTTCAAATTATATCCTAAGTAAGAAATAGAAAACTTTAATTTGAACTCTCTGATTCATATTCACCCCCAAATTAAAGCCCGACCAAAAAGTGTTAACCTTATTTATCACACATTTTTCCTTTGATCTTTTACATGAGGCTTAAAACTGAAAATGCTTTCAGACATGCAATGAGCCTCGGGGTTAGGAAAGTAGACCGCATCGTCCTTTTGGCTTTAGGTTGCTCCGCAAACGGTGTTAGTTGGGGCAGCTTTGAGGGAGTCACTAACAAATAGCTACTTAGCTATGACCGCTAGATCTGACAGTAATACATGCAGGTCCCGTAGAAGCGGACCTAGTATAAATTATGAAGTAACGTTTTAAATATTCTATCTTCTTTGCTACGTGTTAGAAGGTTCTTATTCTGAGACGCATTGAATAAAAACGTATTATTTCTGTAACTAAATAAAACCTCGTGCCACGTTGGTCTAGTGATCACAAGAACTACTGCTGAGCATGAGGTCCTGGGTTCGAGTCCCAGGTCGGGTCAAAGTGGTATTTGGTTTTTCCATCTAGAATTTCTCAATAGCAGCCCGGAGTCTGGATTTGTGTCTGGTTGATGGCAATAGGCTCGCCCCCTATTAAATATAACATAACTGGCGAAATGTGGGTGTACTATAGGTACACCTCTGCCTAACCCTTCGGGGGTTACAGACGTGATGTAATATTATGTTCAATAAAACCTTTAATAAAAGTTGTAGATCTTTAAAAAAGAAAGCTACGTGTTATTTAATACTAGCTGCAGCCCGCGGTTTCACCCGCGTAAGTCTCGATCCCGTGGGAATATTGGGATAAAAATTAGCCTATGTCTTAATCCAGGGTGTCAGCTAGGTAGCTACCACCCTGGGGCTGGACCAATTTTGATAAAATTTTATATGGAGGACCATACAAAATTTTATCAAAATTGGTTCAGCCGTTTGAGCGTGAAGAAGTAAAAAACACACACACACACACTCACAAACTTTCACCTTTATAATATTAGTGTGATTATGATGTGATTTTACAAAGACAGGGTTTGTGTATACTCGTATAACAGAAGGACGTACTTACAGACGGACTTACTGAGTTTTAAAAAACTATTAAAGTTAACGCATACATAATTACGTCGTATTTTAATATCTAGAAGGAAACACGAGACACGATGTCTTCCACATCTGTTGGCAAATGCTCAAGACTCTTTCCAGTCGAAAAAGCTCTTAAAGACTAATTGAAGAAAAATACAGCCAAGTTTTCATCTTAATCTCATCTTGAATTAGCCCAATATCATCATCATCAAGTTTCTCTTGCTTTTATCACAATTAATTTAGGGTTGGCTTCTTCCATACTTCTTTATGTTGTCATTAAATAAGCCCAATAATCACTACGAATATTAGACATTAGGTTATGCTCGCGGCTTCGCTGCGTAGAGTTCGGAAATTATCTGCGCGCAGTGGTTAAGCGATTGACTGCCGCGCTGCCTGTCGTGGGTTTGATTCCCGCACGGAACAAATATTTGTATGACCTACAAGTAGTTGTTCCGGGTCTGGCTGTTTGTGTATGTGAGTTGTGTGTTAAATGTTTGTAAACGCACCCACGATACAGGAGAAATTCCTAGTGTGGGGCAACGTTTAAACAAAAAAAATAAGAATCAGCCGGGATAAAAAATCTATGTCCAGGTCTTTGTCTACCTGTGTGTCAAATTTGGCGAGCTGTTAAGACGTGAAAGCGTAACAAACAAACAAACAAACTCACCTTAACATTTATAATAATAATAATCTATATTTAGGGTTAGGATTGGCGATCACAAAAGATATCGTGTTTTCATTCAATCAAAGGGAAGTACCTACTGCTGCTTATTTTCTTGGCTTAATATCTTCGTCATAATAATTTTCGTTAATAAAAACAATCTCATCGCCTGAGGGTTTTCCCGACCACCTTACCCCTCCAAAATAATATTTACATTACCTCCCTAAGATATATTAAAACACAATAAAACTTTTATAACACAATCAGTGGGAAGCAATCTCAGGAGCAACACACATAATGCGTTTAATTTCGGTAGGTGTTACGTTTGCACTTAATTAAGTTTACGAGTGCGTCTCCTTAAATTGACGTCATAAAATCTAAGGAGCCGCGCGACAATACTTAGGCATCATTGCTACGTTATTGCTGTAATAAACGTCTTTACTATTGTTACTAATTATACGGTCCGCACGTGTGGTCCTTGGAGATGAGTTCATCTGAAAGGCGTGTTGAGTGAGTTTTTAATATACAGTCAGGGTGAGCAGTGCTGGCCTAGTTGTAACGGCCTCGACTTACGAGTAGTAGGTCGTGGGTTCGAACCCAGATAGGCGCTTTACTATGTGTAAATTATTTCATCACCACTGCTCTTAAAACGGTAAAAGAAAACATCGTGAGGAAACTGGCATGTCCTAGAACCAAAAATTCGAAGACATGTGACATCTACCATCCCACACTGGGCCCGCGTGGGGGATTACGGCCCACTCCCTCTCACAGAGAAGAAGACTGTGTCCCAGCAGTGTAATTATTCTATGCTGATTATGTATACAGTCAGGGAATTACTACGTTACTATGCGGTGTTATAGCCATTTCATACAACTTTCAAAGAATGGCAGTTACTGTTGTGATTAGAATATTATGAACCATTAAAGTTGGTCGTAAATATGACCAATTATGAATTTCCCCGACTTTACACAATGTGGAAAAAAAAAAAAACTAATGAAGAAATCGAAAGAACATCTATCATGTGCAAGATTTGAAGCTTAACTAGCACTCAGAGATATAATTAAAGAGCTCTTTATATTTCCAAAATGATAAAGTCAAATTATTTATTTAAAATAAAAGGCACTTTTGAACGTCAAAACCTACAAAAAAAAATAATTGATTCTAGTCGCCCTAAAAAAAAGGTAGTTTCGTATGGAGAAGAATGGGCAAGAAACTCCACCGTTACTCTTTTAAAATGTTAACATTTTAAAAGTGTTCTCTTTAGAATGTAAAATTGTTAACGTAACGTCAAAGATATTACAAACCTAGCTGGCAGGCTTTTATTTTAGGCCAAACGTACATTATCTTAGGCTAATCAGGGGGCCTACTCCGAAGCGATAATCCAAAGTATCTGACTTTGACTTTGAATACTTACCCGACTTCAAGTCATGCTTTTGACTTTGACTTATCTTTCTGACCATTGTTTTTTTTTCTTTGGCTGTAGTTAGCCATAGTCAGCCATGGGCACGCCACAATTGTGGCGATAAGTCCCCTCTTTGCAGAGTGGCTAGAGAGGTGCCACGGCGTCCTCACCTTCCGCCCGACGCAGGTCCTCACCGGGCACGGTTGTTTCACGAGGTTCCTGTTAAGGATAAAGCGGGTGGAAACGCCCGGGTGTCACCACTGTGTGGATCGCCCGGAGGACACGGTGGAGCATACGGTGGAGGTCTGCGCGGCTTGGGCGGAGCACCACCGTATCCTCACGGAGGCGATCGGCGGCGGCGATCTCTCGCATCCGGCCCTGGTTCACGCCATGGTTCGGAGCGAGAGCGCATGGGAGGCCGTCGCCTCCTTCTGCGAAACAGTAATGCTAGCGAAGGAGGAGACGGAACGCGTGAGGGTAAGGCAAGGTTCGCGCCCTCGCGCCCCCTGTCGTCACAGGCCGATTTCCGGCCACCGTAGACGCGGGCCTGCGGACGGTGAGCGATGGGTAGCTCGCCGTCCGATAAGGACCAGGCCCGGGTCGACGGCGCGTTGTGTTCCACGCGCGCCTCAAAAAGATGTCAACACCAACTGACGGGGTCCGTTAGGACCAATGCCTGCCAGGTTTGCGAATTTGTCCGAAAGGGATATCGTGGCCCTAGCACACAGGTAACGGAAGGAACACCGGTGGGTTTTAGTCAGTAAAAGTCTGACACGCCCTCTCACTCCGCCCAGAGCGGGAGGAGTTATTAGATAATTTCCCACCCAAAAAAAAAAGTCATAGTCAGCCGTAGTAGGAACCGGCCGAATATTCGGCCGATACTTCAGTTTTATCTTCAGAGTATATCTTTACATGTTATTACTTTGTAATATTAACCGCTATCACATCACATTTAATTTCAATTTGTCTTCCTCCATTTTGATGAACCTTGGCGCTGTATAAATAATTTATATACAAATTATTTCACACATTGTAAGCTCGGGCCCGTTGGCTTTTGTAATTAACACAGACCGTAAAGTCTGGAGAGTTTAACAACTCAGTTTTATGTCGGAAATTAACGATTGGATCGTGAGAGAATAGTTTTCATTGTTGTTCTTACAGTTACATTTTAAGCTATATTTCAATTATTCGTATTGCTGCAGTCACCCAGGTAATATTCTGTTGAATCAATGCTATTCACACATTCGTACATAAACTTACGCTTTCCATGGGGGTAGGCAGAAACTAAGGAACGCCACAGCTACGATCATTACATACTCCTTTTGGTTTGTTGTTTACATTTATCATTTAGGTATGACCGTCTAGGGCGTACCCTCCAATACAGTAAACGATTTAGGCCTACGATTACCTATCTGTGTAGAAGTGTTAATTCCGGTTCTTTCTTTCATTAATGAATTAACACTTATTTCATCTTTCTTTCATTTCATTCTCTATATCATGTAGTTACTGGTAGTTAGCTCTTCATCGACTTCAATAATTAAAACGGAATTCACGAGTACTTATTAATATTTCAGGCACACCCTGTTGCAGTCAACCTTGCTGACGTAATCTATGCAGCACAAATCTTTTTTATAGGTATCTACTGCTTTAATCTATAGTATGTACATAGTTAATTGAAAAAATATCAAATTGTTAATTGTAATTTTAATATAATATTATTTTAAAACCTATCCCTCGACCCTCTTCTATATCTGGCAATTTGTTCAAAGAGTAACAAAATCACCATATACCCAATATGAAACTAATAATAAAATCAAACTACCGAGAAACGAGTTACAAGGGCATAATGAAGGGCGAATGCCTCGCGAGCCCTTCAATGTTTTCTTAGGACAAGCCAATTATAATAGAGCGCATTGGCCTGCTTTGGTACTAAACTTTCATAAATTTCGCTGAATGTCAGTCGTCATTCATTTGTTGATGTGGTATGCTCATGAAGACATGTTTTGATTGGGACAGTTCCACGACATAAATCGTACTGTCTGGAACAGTCTAACTGCCTTGGGGCAATTCAGTATCAGTTTGTGATTTTTGTATCATTATCATCATTATTGTATTGAATGTTTTATTTTCTATTTATTGTATTATGAATGTGTTATTTTTATAATTTTAATGATCGTGATTTTTTTATTATGATTTCAAATACAATGTGAATTGTTCCTGAATAAAATTGAATTGAATTATCTTATCCTTATCCCAATTTATTTGGGGTCAGCGCAACATATCTTTTTTTCCATATTTCCCTATTAGTCGTCATCTTAGTAAAAGGTGAAGTTGTAGGTATTATGGCTAGAAAAACTATTACAACAAAAAAAAAAACAACTGTCTTCCTAAGTCAGTGTCTTTGGATCTGTATTTAAGGTTTTTGCCACCGCCTTCCAAAGTTATTTTTCACTTTCTAGTGCCTTTTTTGAAGTCGGTGGTTTTTTCGTAACGTTTTCTATTTATCACTTTTTAGGCGGTTAGTTTGTAATTTATCTAAGTTACAATAGCCTAATGTCAACTGCTCATCACCTTTTACAAAATATTGCTTTTGCCGATGCAGGGACGTTAATTGCTGAGGAGTTCTCCTGATTCTCCACTTTACCATATGCATTGTGACGAGCATAAATTGTTTAGAAACCATATTATTAAAGCTTCTTAGTAGTATAGTAGTAAATTATTTTTTTGTTTGAAAGGATATACTCTCGAGGTGATCCCATTATCACCAAGTCAGAATCTGATGAGGGGATTCTGACTTGGTGATAATGGGATCACCTCGAGAGTATATCCTTTCAAACAAAAAAATAATTTCCAAAACAGTCCATAATTGACGGAGAAAACGGTAAACAAACATTAGAAAAAAAACCATACAAACGGTTATACCATAAGTCGGTTTAAAAGGGGTGACCCTTTCTAGCCATGCTACATTTCATACAGTCCATCCATCGTTTCTTTGGTCTTCCTCTACTCCTATATCCTTCACACACACTGCCACACATGCCACATTCATACTCAAAATTTCCTCGCAAGAATGGTTTTTGAGTAAAACTACATAATAGTGACACTTGATTACAAATGAAAAAATCTTATTTCATACTTACTTGCAACGCTAAGCACTAGTGCTGTGTTCCCAAGGGTATGGATGGAGGCTGACACTTGAGACCAGCTTTATCCTTGTGGTCTGGTATTTGATGGGCTTTCGTCGTCAGCTTAGTTAGTCATTAATTTTGACGTAGAAAAGTTAAAAGAAATAACACCGGACCGAATTAAAGAACTTGGCCTTTGAGACCTTTTTTTGGCAAAAAATACATTAAAGACATCGTTACGTAATAACCACCAAAAACACGGTTTAAAATCAATGTCGAAATCAAATCAAACTACAGACAAATCACGTTGCCAAAACGAAATCTGGAATCCTTGCGGACCTCTGTTTTGATAGGACGACCCATTTAAATCGTAAATACCGACGCCGACGCCAAAGCCTACTGTTCAAACACTGAAATATTCTCATTTTTAGTCGAGGTATAGATACTACTGATTGTGAGAAGGTTTTATAAATTCGTCAGTCTGGTAAGTTAGTTTGTCATCCCTAAAATAAGGCTTTTATTCTAGGATTGACAAACCAACTTAGCTAACTATGATTAGTTTTTTTATCGAAGGAAAGTTTTAGATTACTTTTTAAGATGAAAGGTTTGGCCGATGGAATAAGGTTAATAAAAGGATCGTTACTTATACTGATTAAGAGTTTTGGAAGTCAAACCGTGATTACTTCATGAAACAAATAATATAGAAAAATAATCATGGGTCAATATACGATTATTATTATTATTATTTATTAATTTGTAAAGAATTTACAGTTGACTACTTCAATGAATCAACTGCGTTCAAAACAAACTTTACCTTAGTATTTCTAAATGTTTTACTATATCATTCACAAAAAATAAAAACGTTTTAAATCATAATTATAATCTAAACAATGTAACTCTATTGAAAGCTCCACCCGTGCGAGACCTAGGGGTACTGCTAAATAACAAACTTCACCTTGATCAACATATTGATAACATCACCAAAAACGCTTATCGTATGTACGGGTTCGTTATGAGATCAGCTACTGAATTTAAACACGCAAGCACTTATTCTCATCTCTATAAAGCACTAGTTAGATCTCAACTCGAATATGCAGTGGTAGTGTGGAACCATTTTTATAATAAATATGTTGAGATGATAGAAAAAGTGCAGCGCAAATTCCTCAGATCGATGCACTATAGGTGCTCCCACAACTTCCCAACCTATAAAAATCTACTTAATAAATACAATCTTACGAGTATGAGCCTGAAGTCTAGACGTTTATATCTAGAAATTATGTTTATTTTTGACGTATGCTATAGCAGGTATAACTGCTCTGAGATTACTAATAAAATATGCTACTGTGTCCCAAGAACTGTTATTAGACGAGAGGTGCGCGCACGTCCTCTTTTTGCTGCGTCCCATTGCCGCACCAATGCTGGTCTGCGGGCGCCTCTACGTCGCGTCGCTTGTGCAAAATCTATAATGATTTTTGTTCAGAAACTACAGAATTAGATTTATTCTCAGTATCAGCAAATAGATTTCGTTCTGCTTTGTTAAAGAAACTTAAGGATTCCGATGTATAGTTATTTGAACAGTATTGTAGTCTTACTCGCATAGATTGTTCATTAGTAAAGTTATATGAATTGTATATGCTGTGGATAACGGTGTGAGTTTCACATTTATATAATATCAAAGTCAAAGTCAAAGTCAAACCATTTATTTCAAATAGGCACATAAGAGGCACTTTTGAACGTCAAAATTTACAAAAAAAAATAGAATTGATTCTAGTTGCCCCTTCCAAAAGGTAGTTTCGTATGGAGAAGAATGGGCAAGAAACTCCACCACTCCACTTAACTCTTTTAAAAATGTTTTACAATATTTTGTTTGATTACATTAATTATATGATTATATGTGAAGACGATGCACCTAGAATAAAATTACTATACCATAATAGGTAAAACGAATTAAAAACTAAGCAATGAAAAATAACTTAATTATTAGATAGATATATTACAAACACATATTTACAAACATCATACAAGTATCTTTGTTTATATTATTTGCGCAGATATAATGTGTTACTGTTTGTTTGTCCCAAATAAATAAATAGCCTTTAGCAGTCCACTGCTGGACTTAGGCCTCTCCCAGGCTGTGCCACAACACCCTAGTTGACTACTTACCTACTAAAAACTGCAAGAAATTGATCACCTCCAAGGCAAACGTTACCCTATCAATAACTCGGAAAAATACTGGAGCAAACCCAAAGACGAGCGGCATTAACCCCATACCTCGTGAAAGAAAGATTTACTACCCCTTAGGGAAACGAACGTAAACTATTGGGGACGCTTTTAAAATTCATATGTGGGTATACGTGCGTCGTCGTGGGCATAAATCTTGCGGTAAAAAAAAAACTAAATAAAAAACAAGTGAGGACTAAAGAGGTTGTTGTTCAAGAGTTTTAGGCCAAGTTTGAGAATTCTTGACATGAAAACTCTTAAGATATTTATCAGATAATCACAAATATTGCGAGTAGGTACGCTTAAATCCACGTAGAACTATGTCCAATTACGAAATGTCTCGCGGGACGGTAACCAGCATCCAAAACTGTGCACGTTGGCAATTTTATATCCATATTTTTTATTTTTCACGAATAAGAGAATCCGAGATAAAATACGACTTTACGTAGAGCCGAGGTGCGGGGACGTGCTGTTAAACAAGACAGCCGCTTTATTTATGCCCTCAATATTTTACAAACCATAAAACTTCTTCGTGAAAATAACGAATGTTTTATGTTAATAGGTTTTTCGGAATTCACACCGGGCCAAGTAAAATTTTAATTGATCCAACTTTCCTCGGTGCAATATAAGAAATTGCAAAAGAAAACCAATCGACCGTGTTTTATGGAAATCATAAAATCAAGCTGATTTGATAGGTTCGAGGTTTTTACGATCTTAATATAACCTATTGATTTTTTTATGTCCCACTTTATTTTGATTCCGTCATTTCTCAAAGTTTAAGGTGAGTGTTAAAAATCAGAATATAGTACCTACGTGCGCGCTGCGCTATTTTATAAGATCGAACCTTATTTATTTTACGTTAGAGCTTAAAGCAGCCTTCTTCCAGAGTTCTTTCAGTATTTTACCCTGTTACGTGCGGTAACGATGTTAGTACTACGTGACTTTAAAAAGATAATTAAAATAAACAATAATTTGATGAGTGACTACTATAAAAGAATGTTGATAAATCAAAAACGTAAACGGAAATTTTAGCTTCAAAAGTTAATTTTATTCCACGCGAGTGGAATAAGTGGAAGTGGAAACACTTAAGTGTATATCAGTAGTGTATCATTCCATTCGGTTGTAGCATTCAACAAAGTAAAGGACTTAACTCCCTTTCATCTATCATTTTAAAACCAGCTCGTTGCCACTGTATGTGACTTGAAGATTTAATCGTAAGAGGAAAGAGCTTAAAAATAAGTAGGTAAGTATGTTTTACTGCTTCAGGGAAACTTAACAAAGATATCGTTTTTCAAAGACTCACAAGTCACAGTATTTCAGTTGGCGACACTTATTTATCGAAGTCTGTGATGTTTAACCGCTCCTTCGCCGGATTATGTCTTCGTATAGTAAGATTAATAGTGAGGTGCTTCATCAAAGAAGAAAAATTCAATTTTCTAGCGTGATTGAAAAATCGTTCGCTGTACTACTAAGCTCGGATTACGTGCACAGTTCTTGAAAATTTAACAACGGGTCTTGCGCATTGTTATATTTTACTATTATGAAGATTACATTTTAAAGTTAGATTTTTTGCATAATTAATTTATAATAAACAGGGAAGCTATTCATTTTGTGTACGACCTCTAAATAACCTGTTTTTGTTTACCATTCAACACACAAATACTTTCTTTTATATCCATCAAAGACCGGCATGAAAAAAGCGCCGTTATTTTCCGAACAATGTCCTCAACACGGCAGTACATTCTATGGAAAAATATGTTTAACATCACGAAAATAAAACTCAATCCCATTATGTTTACGTTTATATTGTCGTCCGAATATAATGTGTGAATAATATGGACCTTCCATTCAATAAGGGTAACGTCTTTTTGTTGTGTACCCCTAAAAAGATATCTACCCTTTAGATGTATTAAATTATGGACTATATTTTCTGCCCTCACTTCCGTTCGGCCTTTGCTCTTTTAGTTAAGTAATACGGTGTACCTGAGAGATTTGTTAGACTTTTTTGTCGTGAGGTGATTAAAGGAAAACCGTGTTAGGAAACTGACTTGGATGCTAGAGACAAATATTATTTTGTTTGTCGGAGAAAGTAATCATTTTTAATCTTCTTCAAATTGGTTTAGTTACTTGTATTGTAACTCCTCTTTTGGGGGAGGCCCATGTCCAGCAGTGGATGTCTTTCGGCTGAAATGATGACTTGTATGTTAGGATACTTTTTCTAAATTGAAAATATGTTTCAATGTCTACACTCTACAGCACAGGATATTCAACTATTTCTCTTCGAAAAATGTATTCATTTTTACATTTTACAAAAATATAGACGCCAAGCTGTAAACGTAAAGTACGTAAGCTAGATACTCTTCTCATCTCATTTCCCATAGCAAGGATTTCAGTGGTCGTACGTACTTCGTATGACGGATACAAACGTCCTCTTACATTGTAAGTACAAGTGGTAAATGATGGTAAACGTACTGTGAAGTTGAGGTTTATTTGAGTTGCGGTAGCTTTTGTGCAGATTTTGAGCGTATGTTTCAAAATGGAGTGACGTTTCCATGTATTCAGTGTATTGTAAAAACCGTTGGACCGTTTATTGATTGTAATGGTGTTTTCAGTGCTGAACATAGACACACAACAAATGTACGTTATTAATGTTACTTTTAATTATATTCTAAGTGAAGTGCAATTCATGGGTTTAAGGATGCTTCGTTTACAAACTTAGTTAACAGCAAGCACTGAAAAAAATTGCGTATTTTCTTATTTTTAGCACTGTAGCTCCATGCAGTTTCGGAATAATTATACGAGTAGGTACCTACCTAAGTCAGGTTTAATTTTATAATCTACTATATTAACTGTATTTGTATGCATTTTTGTCATCAGACAATTTGAAAATCAGCTTTAAGTTTACAAACTTTTCTCATAGGTACTATAAAAATATCTTCTATGACCTAAACTTATCATATTAAAAATAAATATAATTATCTAAATTGGTCGACTAGACGCTAGACGCTCGCTGTCTTTGTGTAAAGTTTTAGATGGCTATATTTAATTTATATCTTTAAAAATAAACTTAAGTTTTTCACAAAGAGGGCTATAACTTTCTTGTTCTGCTATTTACGACTTGCCCTTTGGGTTTAAATAAAATTAATTATTTTCTTTGTTAAGTGGACCAGCGCCGTCTAGGTATAACATTTTATTTTCTTTCAGTTTTTATGATTTTCTTGACTTAAATATTGTTAACATTATAATCATTTTATGTTTGCATTCTATTAACAAGATTATCCCACAATGACGATTGATCTTGGATCTTATCTAATAATTATGTATGACTTTCATAAAGATCTATATATTATTTGCAATGCTGATAATAAGTATAACATTTTTCATAAAGTATACAGTTGTTATATAAGCCGGCTGCATTCCTTATATAAGTATACATATAAATTCGGAAAGATAATAATATTATCATAAAAAAGTTTTAAAATATTTACCGAAACAGTATTCCTCAGAAGCAATCCCACTTAAGTACTCAAACTACCTCCCAGTTATTTTAATGCCCATGTTTTCCAATAGGACAACTTTAACTACCGAACTATAAAGATAGGATATCGTTGCAAGTTTTTTCAATATTTTACGAAAGTTTTAAAAACTCCGGTGACCGATACTGAACGCGTTGCAGTAAGAAAACTAGGCGATGCCGTGGAAACTTTTCGTTAAGCATAGCGAGATAAAAACGGAAGTACGATTGTTTGAATGTTTTCCATCTTGATAGTGGGTAGGTAGGTACCCTTATGTCGGTGAAGATTTTAGTGGAACTACTGTTGGACTTAGTTTTGCTTAGGGTGGAATTATGCGTGTTTTATTAAGTAAATTACAGTAAAGGGGAAAAAATAATCTTACAAAGAATAGTTTTTAAAATTACACTAATAAAAAATTATGTACGTAATTTTAAATTACTGTAGGTAAATCGCAAGACCATCTTTTCACTTTTATCACATTGCGGATATTAGTTAGGTTTAGATCATATAGAAATTAAGGTCGACATACAAAAACCTATTTATTTGTGCCTGTAATCATGTAGGCCGTTGTCACGCGAGTAGACGTTCGTCGTGTTCATATGTCAATTTTTGATCGGCGAACCCGAACGCGTGGTCGCACCGGCCTTCCGGTGTTCGCGACGATCGCGTATTCGTGCGAACGATCTTTTTGGTTAGGACGCGGGGTTATGCGAGTGAAAACTGAAAATTCCTAACCCGAATTTTACTTCGGGTCAACGCAATGAGCCAAAATCCCGTCATTTCTAATAAATCATAATTTTTTACTCAACACTACATTTCTCGAAATATTTTTGGCACGTGTTCTAAACATTTTGCAAGCAATGTGGAATATAATATATATAGTTTTGTCAGCACCGTTTGAGAACAAAGTTTCATTTGGAACTTTGTATGCAACGCTTGACGTTGTTTAAAGTTCGTTACTGAAATCTGTAAGCTTCTGTGATAAAATTTCTACATTAAATAAATAATTCGTTGCAAACTATTTTGGCGAATTACTACTCAGAAGTTATTAATAATTTTTCAGTAGTGTAATAATACCTATATAATATCATCACATCACAAACACTACACACTAGTCTATATACCAAACACTCTTATAAATTACTCCACGTAAGGAATGTTTTACATGTTTATAATTTTATTTTTTTATTTTAATTTCCATTTTTATTATTACCTATATTATTTGTATGTGTTTTGATTAATTCATAATACATAAAAATCGACCTATGTAATTGGGATGACACTGCCTGGCTCCTGTAACACAGGTGCTACGAGTATACCTAGCGCAGGAGTCAGGGCCTCACTATTTTTGTTGAAATTATTTATGCCAATTAAGAAATTGTGAAAAACATAAGCAAATAAAATATTAATTTGTTATTATCTCTTTATTTTATGGCAATACTATAAAACTTTGACAGATCCAGCAATCAGGAACGTAGCCAATACGGCAAAACAAATTGGGTCGCCAAGAATATCGGCCAAGCAATAGGTGTCGGACCCAAAATCATAAAACGATTTTCTATTTCGGAATCAATCCTTGTTTTTCTGTGAATCCAATTTGCTGTACACTTGCAAGGGACCTTTTTAATCAGGATTCCTTCGTTGCCTTAGTTAACACTAACGGTACGCTTCGATGGCGTTTAGCTAAAAATATTTTTATGCCGTAATTTTGGATTTTGTAACACTGTTACGTAACATTGTAGGTATCTATTTTTAAATTTTGAAAGTACGTTAAATGCAAACTGTTTTTACTATGGAATAATTTTAAAACATCAATAATTTGGTGAATATTCATGATTCTATGAATGTTGACTTATTTACTTGACGTAACATTTCGGAATTATACAAATAATTACTGTCGCATGGAGGTTTACAAATAGAATTCTCGGAAAAGTTACTCAAATTAATTCAAGGAAACAGAAATAATGAAACTTATTCATAATTCTGTGTATGATAAATATATGTTTAACGTTGTATGTTAGCTATACAGAATTATGTATGGTAGCATAAATAATTCTGTGTACTAATATAATAAGACTAAATAATCGTATTAAGGAGAGATGATTAAACCACTGCTACAAAATAAATAATTTCCTTCACACTATAGTACGGTGTCATTGAGGTATACTGGTGTGCGTTAACTTGATTTTCGTTTTCCTTGTCGCAAAGCGTCGGAATTGAGTTTTTGGCGCCCATCCTCTTTTAGCTTAAAAGACCTTCGTAGCATGCCGTAATAAATACAGATACTTTTGGGAGATGAGGGCTAGAACTCGGGCATGTACCGAACAAATTGCTAGGGATTTTACACGCACCATAAAGTTATTATCGCTCCGTGCGATACAAGAAAATATTGTGATGAGATATTTTATATATTTTTTTCTTGAGCGAGTATGAACAACAGGTTATGTTTATGTTTAGGTGTTGAACGTGTGCTCGATTTTATACCGCTTTAAGTATTACTTTCATGAAATATAAATATGTAGACTTTCGTATGAAACATAGGTTGTACCTATACAATTTTTAACATGAGGAATATAAAACTACTCCTAACACGGAGCAGGACCGCCCCGACTCTTGCTTGAGCCAGTCCACGCCGCTGAGCCGATAGCTTTAAATTCCCCTATTAATAATATTAATACGATCCAGCCTGTCCCTTGCTGTCCCTCCCCAGCGACGCTCTAAGCCGAGGGCCGACCCCACAGGGGGTGTCCTTAGCGTGTAGTCGCTTAGTTTGTAAGTTTTATGCTCTGGCTGGAGGCCCTAATTTATTGAGGCACCCACAGGAAAGTCCGGTTAAGCAGACGACAACCTCCTAGGTTGACCTGCGAGATGCCAATTATGAAAAAAAAAAATAGGAGCAGGTACGGGAATTAAGTTAATATTTATGTGGAATTGGTCTCTGAAAATAGGCCAAGATCGGAATAAGATGATATGGACTGAATTTGCGTTTTTGCATTTCCCTAAATTTTAGATTCGTTTTTATTATTGTTATCGTTGTTAGAATTTAGTAGAAATGAGATAGGCTATTGATTTTTGAAGTGTAATCTTTTAGTTATTGTTGTTTGGGTATGACGACAGTCATTTTTACGTTGGATATGACTGTCATCCTATACCACTAGATGGCGTTACTTTTGGTATGCTTAGGATCTATTTATTTTGTTTAACAGTGATTTTACATTTTTTATGAATTAATTAACTCCTGTATTTTATACAACGTTAAAACCAATTGTTAGAATTATTTTGGTTTGTATTCAAGACGTCAATTAATGATACTATTTTACTAAACAAGGTGGCGCGCTACCTCCGGTCCCCAGTCTTGTTAGTGGCCGGCGTAGCGCGTTGGCTCTTGAGGCAGCCTGTTACCAACTGTGGTGCAAGCAAGTGATATAATAAAAGTATTAAATATAGCCGTAGCATAAAAGTGAGTTTTATTGAAGCAGATTCAATAGCACTTCATAACGTATGACAGCTGCTGCACCCCAAAAACGCTGATTTGGTTGAATCAACGCTAGTGTTTAGCTAGATGAAGATCGCGAAAGTTATATAAATAGCGTAAATGAAACACCATTTTAGTACGAATTGTCAAAAAGTCAAAAACTATAATAACTATAATATAAAAATACAAGGACCACATATTATATGAAACATTTTCTATGAAACAAAATTCTATGAAATATCTGTTTGCGAAACAAGGGAACACCATTCAGTTGCCATAATGAGAATACATTTAAAAGTATGTTACAACATTAATAATTTGTACTTTTTACAGTTTATGGGTAAGGAGTAAAGTAAGAAGTATCCTCAACAAAACTCAGCCAGGATAACTTAATACGAAGCAACGAATCATCGTATGTATCGTAACGTCACAACATGTCGATACAAGTACCTACCTAACAAAAAGTTTTCCGAACGAAACAGATAGGACATTCGTCGGAATTGCCAATACGAAGCCGAAGCGAGTCCCGGATAGTTCTCAAAAAGGAATTCGCCCGGGAGAAAAATTAGATTTGCGATACAGAAACGTGTCCGAACTGAGATGTAAGGTTAGTTAAGAATTATCTAGCGTTGACGGCGCCGGAAATGACGACGTAAACGGTTTACGATTGATTAGAGGGGAATGATTAGATTTTTGTTTGTTGCTATTGCCTTAAGAGCGTATACGCCGTACGGCATTTCATACAAACTTTCAAGCCCTTGTTTTTCGAAATGACTGAACCGATTTTAATGAAACTTCATGCGCATACGCAGGATTCAAAGGTCTAAAAAATGTTAGTTAAGAACATTTTCGTACACGCTCTTAACGTGTGTTCGAAGATTTATAGAAATGTGGTTTAAAAAGATTTCTTTCCTTTTGGTTTTATTGTTAGAAAAATATAGCATTGTTTGCTTCTAAGGTTAGTCATAATATCAGAAGTAGCGCAGTAATTAGATCTAAGTAGACGAGACAGACTTTACATTACCTGGCTGTGATTATAATGAACTGAACTCAAATAAAATACTGTTTGTGTAAATGTAAATCACAAAGAAAGTTGGCTTCATAGTAGCAATGAAATAATATCATCTTGTAAACAGTAATCACTAACTTTTTTGCTAAACAAATACTATCTTCGCAATTTTAGCCCACCTCTAGCCCCGAGCTAAACAAAATAACGACAGTAATTAATAAAGTTGTAACAACCAATTTTTATTTTTAATAAAAAAATAAAACTTATACTTTACGGGGTCGAAGTTTAAATCACAAATTATTCCTGAGGGCAATGTTAATTCACTTTTTGAAGTAGTATAATGGAAATTTCGAGCAACCACTTGGAAAGTCTTTTGATCTTGGAATTTTACTGAAACATTTGGTGAAAGGCTAGAGCACCATAATAGGGAACTTTGGTAACCGTCGGTTTAAGTTTTAATACAGGTAGGGTTGAATATGGAGGAGTGGATAATTTTCTGTATAAGTATCTGTTTTCATGCATTAAATGTATTGCATGTTAATAAACACTGTTCAGCATAAAATGTTTTGAATCGTCCCAATAACTTTACCATAACGGATACTAACTAACGTTCTAGTTAGCCACGTCATGGAAAAGTATATATTTCAGTCCCAAAATATTCACTACATTCAAATTAAAAGCCTTGTCCAACATTCTAAAGGGTCTGACTTACTAAAAAACATTCTTCAAGTCTGATTGTCGAAAAAAAATACGGATTCCATCAAAAGGAGTTGCATTCGTAAAGTGCTGGGAATACGCGGTTGCACTGGTCTGAATTTTCCCCAACTCTGAATGGGTATTCACTAAATGCAAGCTCTTTCTTTACCTTTTATAACTCGGAAAGACGCGAAGCTCATTCCTTCTAAGATTTTCGCTTTTTTCTCATAATGCAATCATTAATATTTTTCGGTTCTATTAATTTTTGACGTCGGCTGTGCTGTTGGCTGTTTAAAAGCTTTTTGGGAGGAGAAATCTGAAAGCCTAGCTGTTTAAGTAAAACTAAAAAGACTTTGCAGTTACCGTCTCAACACTACTAACGTTGTTTACGTTTTGGATGCCCGTTAAATACTTAGACACGTTAATGACATACACTGATATCCAAGCTTGGAATAGGTAGATTTCTAAATTATCCAAATATTGGTCTCGATGTTAGAATTGAATTCATCACTTAGTTCGTTCGAAGTACTGACCTTACTAGAGAATGGGCAGCAGCGTTTCCTATGCATTTTAACACCATACTGCGATCGCCAACCCGTCTGCCAAGCATGGCGATTATGGCTACCCCCGCTCCTTTTGGCGGAGGCCTATGTCCAGCAGTGGACGTTTTTCGGCTGAAATGATGATGAATGATGACTGACCAGTCAGTAAATTAATAGATTGGCCCGGAGTTTGGATTTGTGCCCGGTGAATGACAATAAGCTCGCCAATTTTTATATTGGACTTAAACATAACTGGCGAAATATGGGTGTACTTAGGTAAACCTCGGCTTAACCCTTCGGGGATTACAGGCGTGAAATTATGTGTTATGTGGATCTTAGGAAATAATGACTTGGTTAAAAATAAAATATCAAATCAATCTGCCTACCTTATTCCCAACTATATTGGGGTCGGCTTGCAGTCTAATAGAACTGGATGCAGCTGAATACCGGTATTTTACATGGAATGAATCCACAACCCAGTTACTGGGTAACACGACCTCCTTGGTAAGACTGATTGTCAGACTTGAAAATAAAATATATGAAGCATAGCGTGGTGATTTTCTAATTATAATATTCACATTGATTCGGCAACCAAATCAGATTAAAAGGAAGTCGTTATGGAACAAATTCCTTTAAGAATCTTCCAAATTAATTAGAGAATCACTGTTCATATTCATGAAATTCAGGAAGGTACTTACCAATAACTGAATAAAAGACCAAGAAAACAGAATAACAGAACATATGTGCACGCATAAAAATAAGATACTTCATTCCATACACAAACGCAATAAAGGAAAACAACTTTTTTCTTAACAATTGTAAGGAGGGGAGTTCGGAATGTGTACTTATATTCCCCCCACCTCGATTCGTACAGTTTGAAACGAGGAGCTGGGAAAAGCACAATAAAGTATTGATTGGTCCATTTACAGATCCTCTCTCTATTAAACTTTTACAATAAAAGAGGAATTGGTTTGTAAACTTGCCTTTACGGGGGTTTCAGAGTACCTCCGCGACACCGGGCGGTTGCTACAGCGTTTTGTGTTTGGAATGAGTTGGTAGAGTGGTGGCCAGTAGAAGTGGTTATGTTTTTTTAATCGTTTTATTTATTTATATAACGGCGCAGGATAGCCCTTACCAGAAGTGATCATCGTATTAATGGTTCAGCAGCTTCAATGTTATCAGGATTGTGCCGGAATATAACAGTACGTCATGGCCAAAGTACGACAGCAGCTCCCCCTGACATTTTTTCTGTCATCAGAAGACAGCCGCCACGCAACCATCGATACGACGCTCTGCTAGAGTATTACAAACACAACAACACACCACACAACATCACATTACAACACCACACACCACTACAACACCCACACCATTTATATCTGTAACTTTTATGGTGTACATAATAAAGAGTATTCTATTCTATTCTAGAGTATTTGTCAGCTGCCAGTGTCACTCTTATTCTGACTTTTTCCGTGATTCCAGTACCTTCATAACAAAAATAGACGGCGCCACTTGCTGCGCCATCATATATATACTTTAATGTACACCAGCGAGTTTTATGATGGATAGAAGCTGCAAATAATAGAGAATTAATAAACATTGTCTTCATTCAGTTTTTCACGAACGAAATGTTATAGTTATGATTATAACAGTTTTTAAATATCGGTTATATACATATTACAGGACAGATTTTCCACAGCTGTTGGATATTTATTTAAAATAGCTCTTCAGGAACGCTATAAACATAACATTATTTGGATACCAAGGATACAAATGCATTGAAAGAAAATTTTACAACTAAATTGAGTGGTTCCAACTCTAGAAGTCGTACTGATATTCATTTGAAATAGTCATCAAAATATATTAAAATGAGGATTTTAATGCATGATCCGATGCTTAAAATGTTGCGAAATAGTCAATGTTGAATACGTCATTGCTTGTTTTTAGGGTTGCGTACCAACGGAACCCTATTACTAAGCCTCCGCTGTCTATCCGTCTGTCTGTCTGTCAGCGGGCATTTTCACAGATTGGGTATTTCTATTGTCGCTTTAACAACAAATAATAAAAAAACAAAAGTTAGTATTAAAGGGGTCCCCATACATCAAACGTGTTTTTTTAGGCGTTTTTTTGTTCGATCTTAATACGGTATGGAGCCCCTTCGTGTGAGAGTTCGACTCGCACTTGGCCGGTTTTATTATAATCTGAAAAATACTGGTACCCTCCGTAAAATGCTTGTACAAAAAAGCTTTATTAATACTTAACTCATATTTTACTGGTCAAAACAAAACACCAAAGGCACCAGGCTCTCAGAAAGTTGGAGTAATACACGCGTCGCAATAATAATTTATAACTCCTCCCCGTCTTTATGATGAGCACGACAAATGGAAAGCGAGCTGTGGGGCCGAGATAAAGAAATTATACCAGTGTATACAGACGTGTTTTATTACCACTCCATATAACTGTCGCTTATATATATATTAAGAAGGTATTTGCAGGCAGTGTACCGTTAAGCTGTATTTAGATTGACTGAAAATATATGAACGTATCTTAGGTACGTGCTTGATTAAATCAACTCATTTGTGTCACCTTTTCGCAATTTTGTTAAAGTATTTTTTATCCAGTGACTTTCTGTACCCACGTTTTAATTCAAATTCTTTATTGAGAACTAAGTGTACAGGATTTTGTAGATGATAAATATAGGTAGGTTCTAGAACTTAGTTGCCTGTTAAGGCATTGCAAAATGCAATTAAATGGTTATAAAATATAAGAAGAGAAAAAAATTACATACTCAATATTACAGTCTTAACATTATATTAATTACCATTATTCATATATTTTATATTATCATTATCTATATTAAGTATCACAATCATTTCAATATTAAATAATTATTTATCTTCAAGGAATTCATTTACAGAGTAGTATGCCTTTTTAATCAGGAAATCTTTTAGCTTCCTTTTAAAAATACCAATTAAATGCCTGGTTCTTGACTTCAATGGGTAACTTATTATATATTTTTATGCCCATACAAAAAATACTATTGCTGTAGACGTTCTTTATATCATCTTTGGCCTTCAGCTTTTTACTCTGAGACTCTCAATCGTAAAGACGGCTACAAAATTCTCAAATAAGCAGCAAAAGGCTGAAGTGAAAATACTTTTAGCACTTTGACTAGAACTCCCATAAACTTCCCGGGACAATCAGCCTTAAAAAATCACAAGTAATTAAACAAAAAAAAAGAGGAGAACGTAGGAACTAAATTAATTTGCATTGTATCGCATCCGAGACTTGGGCCAGTGTCGCTTAGTTAACTTCATTATAGTTTCCTCTTGCAGTTGGGGCTTCGAGAATGTTCTTAACTAAACTATTACGGCCATTGCCTGAGCGCATCCGGAATGGTTGCCAGCTAAAAAGTAGTTTTTATTTACTTTGTGTTTCTAAAGAGTATTTTTTTTATAAAATAACTCCTTTGTAGGGTCGTACGATAATTTTATAAATTTACGTTTGAAATTATTAAAGCGCATAATAGGTAGTCTCACGTCTCACCGCAACTTATATACAAGCATTGCTTCTACATGAAAGACGTGTGTTTTACAACTCGATACAATACGTTAAGCGATACCAAAGTAAATTAGGGGTTTTTGGTAACCATTTATTTCTTTATTGCAGCATGTATGATAGCGCTGGCAAATAAAAACAGTACCACAGACTAGAACAAACGTCATTGCGGCTGATTACGTAACGGAAACACGAATCATTGCAATAATTAAGTGATTTTGAATTACATTATAACATCGTATCAAATTAAGTAATTAAGGTTTGTTTTTAATTAAGTGTTAATTTAAAACTCTTGAAACGAATTTGAATCACTGTTACTGTTAGTGCATTTCAAATAAAATTATTGTTACCTAACTAAATTTACAATTTAAAGTATTTAAAAAGTGTTATTAATTACAAATCAAATATTGTATGCAAAAACATTATTTTTACTAAATTAAATCTAAACTGAATTGTAAAAACAAATGTCACCGGAAGTCTTTGTGACGTTGATAGTTGTTTAAACGTATAAATAGGCTTGCTCTAGTCGCAGAGCGCGAAGTATTGAATTGTATTTTGAACTGTGTCCATCTCGTTTTAAAATTAAGTTGTATGAATAATTAATGTTGGTTGTGAAGTGATAAAAAGTGTTTACAAGATGTCTGATCGTTATCATTTGAGATCCCAGAGCCCTCCCACTCTCACATGTATGGATATTTTTTTTTTGAAATTATGTTTATTGAATATTTGATTAATACTCTGACGGAAGGAAAACGCTATTGCGTTAAATTTCCTCGATAGAATTTAATTCCAAAAAGACCTCTACTTTTTTATATTTGTTTCTGTTATTCTAAAATCCTAAGTAATTTCAGTGCAAAATTGCATTCAAAATGTGTGTATTAGGTAGTTGAAAACTCTGGCTGAAAATATGTTTGATACATAGCTTAATTTATTATTAAACAATTTTATTTGGTTTGGCGCTCTTAAGTTGTTTTATTTTGGTTCCAGCGCATTGTTGCACTCTCTTTTTCGCATGTGGAATTAATTTACTCCTTTTATTTCATAAGCCCGCCCAGTTCGCTATGATTTATTTTGTTCGTATCACCTTAAAATAATGTGTCATTTCTAGATGACCACCAAAAGTAAAAGAAACGAAAGATTTAGGCCCGTATTAATAAACGTTCCCCAACGACGTACTCAAGTGCGTAATTGATTGATACGCCATTATTACGATATCAGCATCTCAATATCATTACTAATTAATAAACACATGAAAACAGTATCTCAGTTACCAAGATCAGCCCCTCAAGGAGCTGTACTTGATGAACGATTACATCACATTGACCGAAGTTTAGAATGACATTCATCACATTTCGTTCTTTATAAGTCGTAAGATTTATTGAAATACTTGTATTTTGTTATAACTTTAATGTATAGCGCTGTATCAAGGTATAAATATTTCTAGGGAAATTGGAAGACCTCTGTTACTGTATTTCACCAAAGAGTCTTTTTATTAATGTGACTCTTGAACAAATCTGGATCATTTTTAGGGTTCCGAAGTCCACAAGGAACCTTATAGTTTCGCTTTGTCCGTCTGTCTGTCTTTCCTTATGACTCTTATTAATCACGCCGACAAAGTGGTAAAATAAAAGCTCGAAAAAAGATTTTTTTTTGGGTAGGTACCTCCCTTGCACGTTAAGTGGGGGTGATATTTTTTTTCTCATTTATCCCATGGTGTGTTATCATTGGCCAGGTCTTTCAAAACTATTGCGGATCTGTGATAACTTAAATTATTTTAAAACTTATTAAATTATTAAAAAAATAAAAGGAAAGTTATCACAGCTAAGTAGGCTCTACACGTTAACTAGTAATAGTCGACCAACTTACATTTGCAGTTGGAAAATTGACCGTGACGTATATCGATGAATAGGAGAACATGTTTTTCAACTACAATGTTAAGTTTGGGGATAAATTCGTCCAAACTATGGAACCCTTCATTGTGCGTGGTCCAAATGTTCACTTGGTAACTCAAAAGGATTCGAGGCATCCCATATATAGATTTTTGGCAAAAATATCGTCATAGTACTTACTCTAATTCATTGTAATAATTATTTTCACGCAAAATATTTTCAAACTCCATGTTTCGCGCTACTAATCACGACCTCAAGTCACGGACAGCCTAAACTCAGATTTGAGCATCTCGAGTACACAAACCTATTGTATACGAGTTAAGTGTCGATTTTCGTTTATTAATCAGCCCATCACTCGGCTGATAACGTAAACCCAAGCCGTAACTTGACTACATCAATTATTATGTTTATTAATACGATCATGACCTCAAGACTGTTATCAACCTGCCAGGGTTACGACCTGCCAGGGTTACGAGCCTGTCCGAAAGGGATATCGTGGCCCTGGCACACAGGCATCTGACGGGTGGGTTTTAGTCAGTAAAAAAAAAAACTGTTATCAAGTGCGAGCTCTTGGGCTGAGTAACGTTTATTAATACGGGCCGTAGAACCTATATCTCGTGATGGTTGAAACTGAATGGGTAACAAGTTACTCTTTGGAAAAGAACAAACAGTAAATCGTTAAATTAATCTTCCAAGACTAATCAGCAAAGTAAGTACCTACCTACGTTTAACATGGAAAATAACCCATTGTAATGTTAATAAGGATCTGCTTTAAGAAAATTACATTATCATTTAATGGCGGCCCGCCAATAGATTCACATACGAAGACAGCTTCTGGATAAATTTTCTTTTGAAGTCGTTTTACATTTTGTCCAATATAATATTTTGTGTCTCAAACCATTTTTCCAGTATTTTTAGAAATGCAAGTGGTTCGATGGGCTTTCATTGGCTCTTTGAGAGTCTTGAATCTTGAAGCATTTTCACGTTACTTCTTGATGGCGACTTCAAATAAAAACTGGGACATAAGAGATTTTTCTTGGAAAAATTGTCCCTTCACAATATTTTTTTGGCAATATTAAGTATTAGGCAGTCTATTGATAGTTAACAATATTTATATGAAATAATTCACTGTTTTAATAGGATTTAGGTTTTATTGTTTTTTTTATATTATCGCCTTTGGAATTAAAATGAAACTAGATAATGAACATTTTAAGTACCATGGCCTTCTAATTTCGTAGATGAATATAAATAAAATATGTGTAAACAAATAAATACAGAAGAAACAATACTGTTAAGTTTCCTAAATATTTGCCGTAGTATCCATAACAGCATTCACGAGGTAATATGAGAAAGAGACGTTTAGTGGAAAAGTTCTTAGATTAAAAATTCCATGCTCCAGTTATACCACTAACGCATAGAGAATTTATAATGTACAAGATGTTATGATATGAAACTTTCTGGAATTAAGATAGAAGTTGGGAACGTAGTAGAAAAAATTCCTTTAAACTTGACTTTGCAGAAACATTTTAAAATAATATGAGTAGGGTTTGCAGAATAAGTTTGCATGTTCATAACAATTTCTTGCATTTTTTTTGGTGTTCTTTCGTACACCATCATAGTACTAGTAAAGGTACCTTCATATATTATCATCAGTCATCATCATTACAGGCGGAAGACGTCCACTGCTGGACATTGGCTTCCCCCAAACCGAGGGGGGGTTTGCCATAATCGCCACGCTTGGCAGGCGGGTTGGCGGTTCATAAATCATACTCTTAACTAATTATTATGAAATAAATATTATAAAAAATATGATGGAATTTTATCTAAATGATACTGTATTAACTTCATTACGAAAATATTCAATACCTTAAAAACTAATAAGTATACAATATGAAGATTCAAAAGTAAATTCCTTTGTCTTTCAAGTTTTTCACAGAACATCATCCATATTCTGTCCAATCCAACCCGTCGAACGCGACCGGACATTTGCGAATGACCATTCAACATACATATCAATGTGATCACTCACATTATTATTTCGTCGCCCATCGGTGTGTTTCCGAGGCCGTCACGCTAACTTTTTCACCCGTCATTTCGGACCCTCCTCAATCCACGGTGCGCAAATTGAATGTGATCCCTAACAGGTTCACTCCATCGTTTGTCTCTGCATTGACGGGTTGTTTTATGTTTTTTATTATCTCGTTTTTATTTGTGTGTCTGTCAGTAGATGATACATCAGGTGTGAGTGGGACGTAGCGTGTACTTGTTGATTAATAGGAGTGGAGCAATTTTGAAGGTAATATTACCCGTTGTATTAATAAGCAGCCTACAAATACAAGGATTAATAACATCATATACCGAGGTATAAAGCTAGTAACCATAAAAGCTGAAAATAAAGCAGATATAAATATAGATGGAAGGGAGCACTTAATGAGAATTTGCTGGTCTTATGCGGCAATAAAAACGCTAAGATAGCATTTCAAAATCCATCCTTCACCAGACTCAAATCCACCGCGCGCAATATACTTTGAAGAGCTTTCTTTTCATCGCAGATTTTGATTTTGTATTTTTTTCCAGGTTCTTCAACACTTAAAGGCCCTTTACCCCACCATAGATTCAATGGTTCCATCAGATAGGATCTAAATTACTATGGCTATGTACATTTGAGATTAAAGGGGTGTCTGGAGCCGGAAGCAATTCATGGGAACGTTGATAGACAGGTTAGGTAGGTATACCTATTTTGGAAGCGTTTGAGTATCGTTCAGGTTTATTTGAAACGAGAAGTGAAAAGGCTATGGAATGAGAGGTAAGCAGTACGGACAAACTGTACTATTTTGTGTATTTATGTGTGGGTATCTGGCTGAAACAATTCACACTAATCATTTGAGGGTTAAAGATTGTCAGAATCACAAAATGAATTTGCAACAGGTTGCAGCCCGTCGTCAATTAGATTTAGAACTGAAGCACTTAAATAACACAATATTTTCCAAAAGAGCACATAAAAAATAACGTACATTTCACACAAAAATTAACGTACATTTTCACTGTAATTTTATTCCAAAGAACTTCAGACTAGCGTTTAATTTTAAAATATTTTCTTGGAACATATTAAATACGTCTTTCAGTGCATAAATTAATAAAGTTTAAAAATAAACTTGGTGGACTGTGTGTTGTTTGGTGTAATTGCTTCGAGTAGTCGCAGTTACCAGTTCAAGGAGGCATGAGAAGTTGGAGCGAACAACTTGGAGGACCGCCGGGAAGCAGACTTATTACTGTCAAACGTGCGGGCTGAGGGCCCAGTGAGAGAGGGAAAAGAAAATAATATATTTTATTAAGTCTTTAGAAAGCAAAATTGTATAACTAAATCTGCCGATCTATTCTGAACAAATCTCACTGTGTAAACGTAGGTGAAAAAGTGACTCCTATATTCAAAATTCATTTATTCACGTTACACGTCCGTGATTGGGTCTTAGAAATCCATATGTAATATTTCAACATTTATATCTGTAACTTTTATGGTGTACTTAATAAAGAGTATTCTATTATATTCCTTAGGTGTACCAAGTATCAACTTAAGGTCCTACCTTGAAAATAAATAGTAATTTGATGGGCGTGGCTTATTACAAGCGTGCGGGGGGAGTGGCGGTTCCAGCGTTTGCAGTCGGGTTAGAGGCCGCCACGTCGCCGTCACAAACTTAACTGAACCAGTGGCCAAAAATGGAACTAACTAAATTACTGGAATTTAAAACGTTACTTACTTAGCATGGGCTTTGGCTAAGCGTTATTCGTGTCACTTACGCACAGCTGTCAAACTGAAAGTGCAAGATAAAGATTTAAATTCTAAGAAAAAAGTGCGAGCTAAGTAACGTTAATTTTATTAATCTCGGTCAATGAAAATTGTGCACATAGCGAGCTATGGACTAGACAAATAATACAAAATATTTAATTAACAACTAAAATCTTAATTAATTATTATACAATATGAAATTAAAAATAGTAAATCTTCAATGTTTGTATAAAAATGGAAATGGTTTCACCGATCACCACTGGCTTGGTAAATGACAGTTACAATATTTTTTTTACTTCTTACGTACATTTCGTGAATAACTCTTCCAACTGTTCCATCGTGTACTTCTTTTTAAGTAAATGTATGTTCGCCTTATTAGAAAGGGATACACTACAGTTCAGTTTTATCTTTCAAGACCAATTTTTCGGCACTTGTAAGCATTCCAGTTGAACTATATAGTACATAGTAATACCATGCAGTATGTTTTGTGTAATAAATACATAGATACAACATTTGCATTGCATTAGGTACTCCAGAAAGTTTTGTACACCTGAAAAAAAAAAAAGTAAAAGAAGAAATTGCAATTGTAATTTTCGCTACTGATATAATTGCTATACTGAAATGTTCATAGCTCATTGTACATACTATAAAATTGAAATGGAAGTCATTGACACTTTCCTCAAGATCGATTTCGTATGGCCGTGGTAATCTGTATGATTAATGCCTGAAGAGCGTGCTATAAGCCATCATGTTGGAGCTAAATGACATCACATAGCCTATAACCCGAGGAACAACATGGCGATTCTAACGATGCCTCGTTTGTCCAAATCCAAATACGACGAGTAGTTAAGGAGTGAGAAAACAGATGAACATACAAACATAGCCTGTTAAAATCATAACCCTCCTTTGGCTTTGCCGTAGTCGAGTAAAAACTGATCGTTTTTCACAATTCATATGTGAATGTCCTCCAATGTGATTGTCCTTGTCCTTTTTTGTGCTGTCCGTAATGACAGTACTTGATATATTGCTGACATATTTCAAACGTAAAAACGAATCATAATATTTTAGCCTATTTTTCTTTAACAATTATTATAAGTTGTAGGTATTAAAACAGACGTTCTCCTCTAAAAAATGAATGAATGTTTACCCAATGCTATTTTGCAAGGCGAGCATAGATTGTTGCTGGTTGTGCCTTAGTGAATGTGGTGAATCCGACTCACTATTATCATCGTCTTGCTATTGAATTCCTGTAAAATGAGTTCATTGATTGCCCAGTCGATACTCCAAACGTTGCAGGTACCGTTCAGTTTTGGTTTTTTATTTTCTCCCATTTTATAAATAGTTTCAATGTCGACACGAAATAATAATAGAAAAATAATGATATATCGTTCACAGTCACTAAAAAATACATACAGTCTTAATACCTATTCAACACTGTATTAAATCCTTACTTTAACTTGCTAAACTACAAAAAAAATCTGTAAACACAATTATTTAAATGACGTAATTATGATCGCACCGATTTGCAAAAAAATCATATAGATTCATCGTAGATGAGCCCCATCGGGCGACTGATTTATGAACGAACGAGAGTGATGACATTAATTTTGATTGGCAAAAGAAGAGATGGCGATAATGTCACTGCGCTCGGAATAAAACAACGTCTACGCCAAACGAATTGCCGTCTTCTCTAAATAAAAAGTATTATTAAAACTAAACCTGCTGTCCTTAAATCTTGATATTTTGATTACTCTCTACGGTGTAAAGTAAAGTCCATTGAATAACTCATAAGCGTTACTCTTTGATACTCTAAAACACATAAAAATAGATAGAAATTTGCAATCTTTTTCTATAGAGAAAATTTTATTGTATCGTATATTCCTTTTCCAGGATGCAAGGCCATATAGTCAAAAACATACACCAAAATGTTAAATTCCTATTCCATAAAGTAGATTCGGAGCAAATTGGCTGTGACAGATGTACAGACAGACTAACGAGTGATCCTATAAGGGTTCCGGTTTTGAGGTACGAAACCCTAAAAATGTAGTTTAAAGGAGACAAGAATCAAGGTCTTAGGTGAAGCTGGCTAAATGGCTAAAGTGTTGGATAGTAGTTTAAGAAAAAAAATACCAAACAAAAGAAAAGAAGAAATCTCCAACTACGAGTTCAATACCTACTATAAAATTGTGTGGAACACCACTGAAGAGGGTGGAACATTTTAAATATCTTGGGCATATGATGTCCTCTGATCTAAAAGACGATGGTGACATAGAGCGAGAACGCAGGGCGTTGTCTGTAAGGGCGAATATGATGGCCCGCAGGTTTGCTCGTTGTACCACTAAAAGTGAAAACAACATTGTTCAGAGCACATTGTACATCTTTCTACAGGAGCAGCCTGTGGGTTTCATACACGCGCAGACAGTACAACGCCTTGCGTGTGCAATATAATAATGAATTCAGGATTCTGATGAGGCTGCCCCGATTCTGCAGCGCATCAGGAATGTTTGCCGAGTCGCGTGTGGACTGTTTCTATTCTACTATGCGAAAACGGTGTACATTCCTGGTGCGCAGGGTTCGGGCTAGCTCCAGCGGCATCCTGAGGGCATTTGCGCAGAGGTTCGATTGCCAGTACCTGAACCATTGCTGTATGGTTCACATACTGAGCAATCGAGGTTGGTAATGTGTGTATGTGGTATTTTTAATTGTGTTTATTTTTTATTTTATTTTTTATGTGTTTTTATTTTATTTTTAATTTGGTAAAAAACTGTCTATGAACCTTGTTGGTCGAAATAAACGTATTTTATTTTTATTTTATTTTATTTAAGAAGTCGCAGTCATGACATAAAATTTTGATTGAGAAACAATTAAATATTTTCCAAGGGTAAAAAAAGGTTGATAAGAAGTGTGGGCAGGGCTCACTGAGTTTTCTAAAAAAACCGGAATCCTGAATATCCTGAACCTCTTTGAATTCGTGCCCTTTTATGCAAAAATATCATTAGAACAATATAAAAACCACAGTCAATCTTAAATGAATCGCGCTATAAAACCAGCTAAAACCAGCTTCAACTGGAACCCTACCATTATTACTGTCAAACATACAAGTTCGCGTTGAGACGTAGCTCGTTCACTGACGCTGCTGAATTTAGATAGCATTATCGTCTGCCCGCATTTCAGTTATGGCTTTATGCATGTAAACTATCTAAGAAACTCTCTCTCATTGATGTTTGAATGCATACATTTCTGTTATGTTTAATTGTAGTGCTCGTCAATTGAAGGCACTTAATGATAAAGGCTAATCACATACATTTCAACTAATCTAATTTAATTTAATCAGTATTGCCATGGCAATGCTGCGAGCCTTTTGGGCACTTTTCCCATTGACAGCGATGCGGACGAATTTTTTGATGCCCAATGAGCACTTCCCCCCTTTTTTAATTATTTTATTATATACTTGTACATACTATACATATTTTATAGTTAGCTTGTTTATTAAGGATCAATTGTTGTAGATATAGAAGATTGTTTATTATATAATAATAAAATATCCTTTGTGAGTAAATTAATATAATTCTATATCAAAAAGTATGTGCAATATTACTATGCTACATATCACAGCATTTAGCAGTGCAAAACTTAAAGGTTTTCAAAGTATGCTTACCTTTTCAATCTTCCTAGCCTTTTTCCATGTTGGGAACGGCTTCTAGTCTAAGTGGATGCAGCTGAATACCGGTATTTTACATGGAGCGACTGCCTATCGGACTACTACAACCCAGTAACTAGGTAATACTTTACCCCTTGATAAGGCTGGTTGTCAGACTTTCGGACTTCTGACGACCCGTAACGACGGCTACCGGCTCGAGACACTGAGGAATTTCGGTATGTAAAGATGGTCCACGGACCAACCCCGGCAAGCGTACCTTAACCTGGTGGATCGATTCACGCGGCCTTTATTACTTAGCTACGAGCTCCTAAGTATGGTTACCTTTTAGTTAGAAAAACAATAAAAATCTGAGTATTTGGTGAACGTTCAATGCCGTGTGCATTGAACGTTCACCAAATACTCCGATTTCCCTAGATCCAATGAATTTCACAAATAATGCTTTCAAATAATTCGATAGTTAATACGTTATCGTCAACGGATAATCAGAAAATTTAACACGGTATCAAAATGTTCAACCCCCGATTTATTGTGAACTTGTAATTGGCATTTTCAACCGAGCTTAATTTCGTTATCAGTAACAATATGTTTGACGTGTGTTATAATTTCTTTGTCAAAGACTTTTCCATCCAATTTAAGTGCCTTTGAAGTATCTTTACATCACAATATAAATATAAAAGCAGAATAGACACAATCTTGAAATAAATTGATACGAAGTCACTGATCTTTTCGTAATTGTGTTTTCTTTTTCAATTCCAGAAAAATGCCATTTATAAAACGTTATCACGCTCTTTGTAGCGTCGAAAAGTTTAATTCCAAATTGTTAATGTTCATTGAACAAAATAAATTGAGCAAAGTTTCAGCTGAAGATAAAAGAGATTCACTTGTGAAGTAACATCAAATACACACATTGCGTAGCACACTTGTGACAAAAAAGTTGCGCTTTTGCGCTTTTGTCATTTAGGTAAATTACGTTCCGTTCTGAATTATTGAGAATCGAAGTACTACGAACTTTGCAGTTAATCAGGTAGAGCAACCAAAAACAAAATGAAGGCTATTTACTACTTAAAACAGTAGACTTTGATAGAAACGGAATCTTATTAAGAAAGCCTTGACAACAAGTCAGAAACATTTGTTTTCTTGTATCGAAATATAGTAAGACCTCACTAAAGAAAATATCTCAGTGCCCGAGGCAAATGAGATCTGCAGACATTCGTTCAACAGACAGTGAATTAATGTAGACTTTACCAATGCTTCATTTTAGTTTTCCTAGAAATACGAGAGTAATTGAAATTTTGCTAGTGTCATAACCGCTAATACCTACCTACCTACTATACCCAGGAGTTTTGTACATAATTATTATAAGTTGGGAACTAGGAGAATACCATTTGTTTTCATTTATGAATTTTCAGTAAAATTATTTTTAATGAGACCTTTCAACAGGATCTGTTATGCAAATGTTAAATGTTTGAAATAATATTATCAACGCAGTTGGCAAGTTTTCAATTAATATTCTTACCTTACGTGGTTCTATAAACTGGAGTCGGTGACCCGTCACTTATCGTAACTACATAATACCCTCAGTACATTTTCTTATAACCCCTTGTTACCCCAGTTAACCCCCCCCCAGTTTATCACCTCTCATCTTTACTTCAGTAAAGATGAGAGGTGTTGAACTTTTTTTACAGTGTAAAATATTAATGTTTACATTACTAAGAGTGCAAACCTTGCCTTCGGAGTGTAAAAACGCGTCGCGAGCCGTTAAAACCAAAAACGACCTTCACGTTCTATGAAATAACAATGAGAATATATTTAAAGTATTCACACACTTCCAGCTTATATTACCAAGTAAGTACGCCTCGGGTATCTCTGTGTCACTGAAAAATTCTTTGCGTTTACGTTTTAAAACTGGCGTTTATCCGCGAGACATCTCCCAGGGGGCAGTTCATACAATATTCATACACTCCTATATAAGGCTGATTGCAGACTTAAACGGTGGTTCGGATCAAAACGAGGCGAAAAGCGTTCTGGGACTATGTGCGCGTGAATGACGAGTGGTGGAACGGATTTAGTGAAGGTTAAAATGTTATATTGGTGTTACAGATGAATGAAAAAGAAAATGTTTTTAGAAAATTAAAGAAATAGAGTATTAACTCGAATACCCCGATTTCGTTTGCTTGAAAAAACTCATTTTTGATTTAAGTAAAATACAAAAATATCTTGTTAAAACTTTGCGGGACACTAAACGCCCCCAGATGTAATAACAATAAAACTTCTATTATGTCTCATTCAGTGTGCTTCACTCGATTAATTTTACTTTCTTAAATAAGAGGAAGATTTCTTAAGTTACCACGAAACCAATGGTTAAAGAAATGTGACCATTAAATGTATCGTTTAGGATACCTCACATTTCGACGGCAGCTTTTCGTACTTTACGGTTCTCACTAATACGAGAACCGCAAGATACGAAAAGCTGTCGTAGAAACTGCAAATGTAAAGGCATCTCAAAACTAGCCCATACCGACCGGCGGGCGCTAGTTTGAAAACGCTCCGTGTGTTTGCGACAAATACCCCTGATATGTTTCCTTTTGCATGTCAAACGGCTCTCACAACTCATATGAATCGATTCTGTCAAACAGAAAGTGATACAATGTGCGAAATAACCGTATTCAATCCGCCATTGTTGGTGCTTCTATAAATAAAATAGTTTTCTAGGATTTTTGTTAGTGTTTGGCTTGTTTTTGTGACACGTTTTTCTTCTAATTCATCTCTTTTTGATTAACCGACTTCTTTTTTTATACATATCCTTTCTGAGTGTAGGTACATATTAATATTTAAGTACATTTGGAATTAATAGTGTTAATTCTATTATAATTAACCTATTCGCGGTTTCACAATTATTAAAACTTACTGATAGACCACTTAAATTCAAAAGTTTATAACATCATCAATATAAACTACCCTGACCAATTTTCAAATCAAACTTTCATTTAAAATCACCCCTAACACGATTCACACGTAAAGAACTAATAACGAGTCACTTGACAAAACAATTTTAGCTTTTTAACCGTCACGTTGAACTTCATCAATCATCAAGAAACACGTTTGAAAAACATGACTCAAACGATTCATCACGGATGGTAATTATCCTAACTGCTGTTTTCACTGTAAGACGTTTTGTGGTTCCGGTTAGCGGACCGTGGATGCTTTTGATGTTGCCTAAGTTGGTTAATGTGTTGTGCTATATTTTTGAAGTATTTATGACTTTCTGGTGATATTCTGAGTTAAGAGCAAGGTATCGCAAACACTTAAATAGTTATTATGATCCAACAACACCCAACTACCGATTTAATTGTGGTTGATTTTTGTTCAGTTTTACTAAGGTCTAGTTTACTAAATTAATTAATCGCATCTGTAAACGGCATGATTTTGATCCTTTCATAACAGATGTGTCCTCGGCCAGAAAGTGCCTGAGCGTTGGCTTTTTAATTAATTAAGATTTTGTGTGTTCAGGTTTTTATTCTTGTATTGAATAAGAAATGTGAATTTAGTTTAAGCTTGAATGTTATACTGTCTTTTTTTTCACTTTTGTGTTTTGGTATATGTGTTGTGCTGTTCACACTCTTTCTTTCCAATCTGTTTTTAGATAAATTGAGTCATTTCAAAATTGGGAACGAAAACAAAGTCTCTGTTGGGCCAATTCTAATTTCACAATTATAAACACAGAATGTAGATGATAGACAAAGAAAAGTCAAACTGAACCGGATATAAGATAACATCGGTACCTAACTTAAAAACGATACGATTGTTAAATGGTGATAAAAACAAAACTTCCTGAAGTAAAACCTTCCTAAAAACTCAATCTGTTTAATCTTACTCAACTAAGACAATGTTCGTAGCAACGCACTGCAATGCGGCTAATTTCAAAATAACTTCGCTCCGAAAATTGTAGGCTTAAACGGACTTTAGACGTTCGTCGATTTACGTGACCACCTTAATTAGGCGGATAGACCTTCTTGCACCTGCGGAGTGAAAGGATTTACGGCTTAAAGAGGTACCGAGTCTTAGAACATTCGGGCTGCTAGTAAACATACCTTATTTACCTACTGTATTCCTAAGTAAGGCCTAGATTTTGCGTTGAGAATATGGGTTAAAGGGTAATGTATACAGGTGATTTAATTTTGTACGGTTATTTGGCAGTAAATAAAAGGGTTTAATATAGCAGGTGCTTGTTTTGGGTATTTGACTTTATCAAATGTTAAAGAAACCATTTGTTTTCGACAATATTCATAATACAAGCAACAAGGTAATAAAAATAGCTGCTAGGTGTAATAAACATTTCTAATTATGTAAGTTAACCACATTACTTCAACTTGGAAGTTAATTAAAAATTAATCTTGCTGAAATCTGCTAGTCATTACATTATGTCTGGAAACAAAACGAAAAGGCGGGATGAGAACAAGACGTAAAATACGCTGCTTTACTAATTTTCTACAATGCAGAAGAATTCATCAGAATGCTTGCCCGTAGAGTGGTCGCCTACGACACGGTACGCAAATTGGGGAATTTACATCTCAAAGTATTTTTACCATATTAAACGTAACGTACGTATCTTTAATAAACGTATTTTCTTTTTTTCATATTATTTGATGTGATCTTTCTCTCGCTTTCTGTGGGAGTGATTTCGTGAAAAGGGACATAACTGAGTAACGGGAAGTGACAGCTTGAGCATGGAATAAGTAAGTACTTTTTAATAGCATGGAATTAGTACGTACTTTATAGCATGTAATTAGTAAGTAATTATATAGATTGTAAGTAGAGGGGGTCGAATTTCGACCAGTGGGCGACCACTCGTAATGAATAATATTCGAATAAATATTTCTTTTTTTTTTTAATTTTGTAGTTAATTTCTGTCGCTGTTCCGTTTTTTTTTTTGGTTATTTTGCCATTCGTTTTGGTAAGATTTACTAGGTAAAGTGGAAAAACTACATACTTTTCCACATTATCCATGAAATTATCAGTTCAGACGGCAACAGGTAGACATGTAACATGTAAGCTTTTACATTATGTTTGCAAAACGCGTCTAAAACACAGGATAATAATAATTAAGTTGACGGTTCGCTTGTTATCACAATGAACCAAATCCTGTAGAAACCTTACAAAATAACCCCTCAGACATCAAAGGTAAGATAAGATAATCAAAGATTCAAACCACAGACAACAATATAATATTTCCATGAGGTTCATCCATAATCGTACCCACGACCCCTCTTGTGATTTTCATCGTGTTATGAGAAAGGCTTCCCGGGCTAATGAGAATGAATTGCACTTGGCGTCGGCGAGGCCAGTATTACTTTAGAATTAGTGCATTTTTCACTCGCCCGCCTTAACGTGATCCGTCTTAGTTTAAACTTGGATTTATTAGCGTCTTAAATTGATTTCATAATTCTTTTAAAGTTTGTTGCTGGTAATGGGTTAGAAAATTACTGTTGTTACTTTAGTTAATGTTAACTTTTTTAAATTCATTTATTAGCTATGAAGTTATCGAGATCAGTATTTTTTATCAAGGTTTACGAAAATAACCATCATTATGATTTCTGTATACATCTAATGTATTACTGAATATGGAACTTATAAATATGGAAAACCTACGGCTATTCTAGAAGACAAAACTGTGTATTTTATAATATACAAATCGCTGTTAACGTACATTCTTTAATAATAATCTTTATTGACATAAGTTAAAGCATACATTTTCATGTACTCCCTAGCTTCTGCGCTAGTATACACTGTATTAGAGGAGCTAACACGTTAACATTAGTCAATGCAAAGTACTTGTAACTAGATGTAGCATTTTTCACTACCTACTAATGATTTTTAATTGTGTTATTAGACTGTAAGCTTTCTGTAAAATAACAAAAATAAATAAATAATAAGATATAAAGCAATTTTTAACTCGGTAGTTTTCAAAAATAAAATTTCGTGGTATTCGCAAGAATATCCTTTCCGCACATAATTATAATGGAACTAAAATTGCACAGTTATAACAATAAACGCAATATTTAGAATTAGCATAAGCCACGTTCATTTGAGAACAACTCGGAAGAACGAAACACACGGCGCGTTTTGGCGACGCGGCTGTGACTTGTTTTATTTAAATTGTCATAAGAAGTGCCATTCTATTTTAAACGGTAAGGAAACAAGAAAGAAAGAAAATACGTTTAATGGACACTATGAAAATATGTGCCTATTACAAGAAAACATGGAGTTTATTCCGTAATGAAACTTTCATTTTCATTTGGCTTTATCTAGAACTTCAAATTATTTATAAAACATAAGTTGATATTATGAAAGTACTTACAGACATACACATTTAGTGGAAAATACAAAAAAAACTATTTAATTTATGATGAAATCTTACATAAATTATGTTTTTGGGGCTGATAAAAACTACTCAAGATAAAAATAAGAAAAAGATCCTGGATTTTTTAAGGCAGAACAATGTTAGTGGGGCTGTAACATAATAGATAGGAAAACTGTAGTAAAACTGGCATTTGACCGGAAAAAACGGACGTCGCCTTAAGGTCGCGAGGAGTGAACAAAAGCTGATAGCAATAATGATATATAGAGAGGAATTTCACGTGCCATTTGGTAAATGGCTGGACCACTTGTTATAGATAGGTTTTTTTTTTTATATTATCTTTCAAGTTCAAGTTATTTCAGTAAAGCGATAATTTAGTAGGCATATTATGAATATATTATATTATTATTTATTTCATATTTTATTTTAATTATGAACTTCAAAACACATGACATGACATAATGCATATGACATGAATTATGATAATTATAATTTTAATGAATAAATTAAAATGACTATTGAAAAGAGTTCGATCGAGTTAGATCGAACGTTGTGTTTTGTGGAGATAGCACCCATTTCCGCCTTCGAGATAGACTCTGTTCAATAGTAACTTTCTTCAAGTTCTCAAGTTGTAGAAAGAAATGTGAACTACCTTAAAATATTTGTTTCTAATGCAGCACAAAAAACAGCTGTAGGTACATACCGTATATAGCGGGTCATCCCAAAAAAGGTGTTAAATATTCAGAATCGCAGCGGCCACGCACGTGCGTATCTCTCGTATATTTATATGGAGGGCCCCCGTTCCTCGCACATGTTTATCCAATTTGGCGTAGTCTGCAAAGTTGCGAGCTCGCAACACGTGTGACGCGCAAATTAGAGATTCATATTAATTTAAGGCTTACAGTGACAGTGCTTTGCGCGCCCGCACGCTAAGACGCCGAACGACAAACTTACATTGAATTTGTAACACTTTGGTGTTGTTGTGCGGATGTTACCCTTTATTAAGCTGTTTTTAGGGTTCCGTAGTCAACAACTAACCCTTATAGTTTCGCCATGTCCGTATGTCTGTCTGTCTGTCCGCGGCTTAGCTAAGAGACTCTTAGTACTAAAAAGCTGTAATTTGGCAAGGGTACGTGTATAAATATTAGGGGTTTAAATATTAAATTGCCGTGTTGTACTGAAAAAAAAAATATTGTGTATCGTAAAATATATTTATGTTAGGTATCAAAGTATTTACCCTCATTGTCTATCTATACATTTCTGCCATCTCATAGAAAGGTAATTTATGCTTTTGCAGTACAACTCTGGGGACCTGGACTCAACAAACTGTGTGAAGGGATTTTGTACCTATTGCTTCCTGGGAAGAAAATTTTTACCATGTAAAAAATATCCTAATCGCGGACAAAATGGTAGTCGGTTGGGGCAGGTCTGGCGAGTACGGAGGATGATGGATGGTTACTAACAGTAGGTTCTGTAGTGTTAAAACGGATTCTCGGGCAGTGTGTAGTCTTGCGTTATGATGGAGCAATAGAGGTGAAGATCGATTGACGAGTCGGGGCTGTCTTTCTGCGAGTTTCGCTATTGTTTGAAGTTCAGAACAGTAGACATCTGCTGTTATTGCTTGACCGGATCTGAGGAAGCTGTAGTGAACTACACCATGAAGTGACCAAAAAACAGTTAACCCCACTTTTCTATGGGTAATCGCCCCAAAATCCCTTCATTTTCTGTACCGGTTCAACAAGGTAAGGCAAGCTTCAACGCACGCTTCTCTCTGCAGAGCAGTCAAATCATGGGGCACCCATCTTTCAAGATTTGTAGGGCTCCGTGGTCAACAAGGAACCCTTATATTTTTGCCATGTCCATCTATCTGTCTATCCCCGGCTTAGGTCAGAGACTAATAGAAAGCTGTACTTTGGCATGGGTCTACATATTAATCACGTCAACAAATTGGTAAAAAAGAAAATACAGAAAAAAAATGTTTTAGGGTACCTCCCTTACACGTAAAGTGGGGATGATATTTTCCTCGTACGTTCCTCGTCTATCCCATGATGTGTAGTATCGTAGGATAGGCCGTGAAAAATATTGAAGGTCTGTGAAGGTTATTTTTCGATTCCGGAATTAGTTTGAGTAACATTAAGCTTTAAAGTGCAAATTTTTGTTAAAAAACAATTCATGGCAGAGAAAGATTCCCCCCAGAAACAATTCATGGCATGTACATAATTATAAAGAAATTAAAAGGAAAACTATCACAGCAAAGTAGGCTTTACAAGTTAACGAGTAATAGTCAACCAACATACATTAGCAGTTATAGAACTGACCGTGACGTATATCAATGTATGGGAGAACATGTTTTTCTACTACAATGTTAAGTTTGTTTTGGGATAAATTCATCACAACTACGGAACTCTTCATTGTGCGTGGTCCAACACCCACTTGGCCGGTATCTTACCAATTAAATGCAAATGGGTCAACATTGTGGGTATGCTAACAACTAACACAAACTAACATCAAACTATGCCGCTAATTCCTTGGTAGTTTGATATGGATCGGCTTCCACTAGCGCATTCAATTCATCCTTATTTACCACTTATTTACCTTAGTGGCTGGTTTTCCTCGGGGTTCATTCTTCAAGTCGAGGTTTCCACTACGAAAGAGATTAATCCAAAAACACACGGTGCGTTTATTAGCCCTATCGTCTCTAAACATAGCATTGATATTGCGAGCTGTTTCTGCTGCCTTATATAGTTCCACTTCGGAACTCGTATTCAAAAATTACTCTAATTTTCAATATAGTCCATCTTTACTTTAAAAGCCGAATGAAAAACAATAGAAGGTCAAACAATCGAATGTTGTACATTTTTCAAATTTAGAATGTAATAGTTATCGCGTGAAAAATGTTTCACTTTGAATTAAAATGGCAATTAAAAAAACCCATAATATTACCTAATCACGCCGAAAAGTGGTAAAATAAAATCTTGAAAAAATAATAATTGTAGCGTATTGCCCGGGCACGTAAAGTGAAGACGATATTTTATTTTCTCGTCTATCCCATGGCGATTGTTGAATAGGCCGTTCAAAAATATTGCGGGTCTGTGAAAAGCATTTTTCAATTCAGGGATCCGTATGCGTAATATTAACCTTTAAAGTGCACATTTTTGTTAGAGTCAAGTGTCTACCCACCGCTAGCTAAATGGTGTTTTTTGGTTAAGTGAAAACATAGAAGTTAAAATTAAAACTATCACAGCTAATTAAGCGTTGAAAGTTAACGAGTAATAGTCGACCAACTTACATTTGCAGTTGGAATGTATGGGAGAACATATTTTTCAACTATAGGCTAGTTTTTTGTCAAACTTTTGAGATTTTAAACTTTTACCAACTGAAACTAAACGATGGAAAGATTCTCGACAGTTCTGAGAAAACAGGATTGAAAAACGTACAATAAATAGCCTTTTGAAAGTCAATGGCAATATTTGAGCCCAATTTACTTTGTGATAGCACATAATCAAAAAAAAAAAAAAATCACATAAACCTACATGGGCACTTATGAAACGTCAGAAGCTAGGTGCACGGTTCCAATTGGTCGTTTCTTATGGAGACGAGCCGGCAAGAAACTCCACGGTTACTCTTTTAAAAAAAGTAGGCTTTAACAATGTTTCCAAGTTACAGTGTTAATAGGTATGGGAGGACAGTGTAGGCCCGTCAACAAGTACCAAGTACTTAACAAAATAGAAGATAGTTTACAAAGCTACAGTCTATTAAGCCTACAACGTTCTCATATTCACAAATTAAAAAAGAATCTATATAAAATAATAATAATGTTTATTACCTTATTGACTTTGAAAGCCTCGCCGATATTTTAAATAATACCTGTAAAATAACCCGTGAACTACGCTCATACCAATAATCCGCAGAATTTGCGCATTGCGAAATGGTATGAGAACTTTTATTCCTATAAAACTTTTTAGTACAACTGAAGCTAAGCTAAATTTAATACTTCAACGAGAACCTGGGAAGCATAATTTGAAAAAAATTGTTGCAAATAACACATTCTCGTTCTACGCATCTGCATATATATTCAATTTGTTGTCTCTCTTGTCGGCTTTAATACATGTTCCTCTACAACCATAACTACGTAAATTGTTGAACAAACTCAATAAAGTTTCCTGCCGGATTATCTGCATTGATATGCTGCGCAGTAACTCATTTGAATGCAAGGCACAAAATTAGCCGAAATAAGTAATTCCCGGACTGCACAATATAGAGCGTTAGCGAATTTGTAAGATGGCCGCTGAAGTTTTGGTGATGTATTTATGTTTGAGTTGGTTTACTTTATTTAAGTTTAATTGGGAACATAGAAGGATGGAAATGAATACTGAAAGGAGATGTACAAAGTAAACGAAGACACGACAACAAACGATAGTTGCAAATAAACGATTAAAGTAAACCAATTTTATCAAATACTTCGCTTTCCATTTATTTTATAGAAATAAAAGAAAGAAAGAAAATACGTTTATTTGCGGTAAACATAACGCAAACGAAATAAAAACACAAACACGAAAGAACAAGTTGAGGGAAAATATGCGTCACATTTACGCAAAACGGCCATTGCTCAGCATAATGCTGCGACCCTATGCGAGACAGAGCCCCAGCGCTAGTTTTTAGCGACAGCCGGCGTTGATGTGATGACGTCAACCGGTGCAGCATTAAAATGAGATAAAAATAAACAAAACAAAATAAATACAATACTTCGATCTATGTTTATATAAATATAATATCTACAATGGCAACATTCAGTAACGTCGGCAACGACTCAAGCGCCGCGCGCATGTTACGCAATCTGAGTGTGCAGCTGTCAGCTGTCATAAAGAATTTGACGTTTTTACGTAATGGTTACATCTCAGAGAGGGTTACATAATTAAATAACATGGCGAATGCTAGGATGTTATCTATCTTTATACTTTTAAACCATCCAATATAACCAGATCTCTGTCTGAAGTTGTTTTTTGAATTATGTCCCTAACGTTGTTGCGACATTTCTAACCATGCACCATGTAGACATGTAGTTTATAAACAGTCATCCATCATTGCTGTTTCGATTACACGCCCAATCTGCAGGGCTGTCAACTGGGTGTGGGCTCACTCAATTGTCTCTCTAACACTCTCTGCATTATGTACATAGTCGCCCGACATCTACCATATAATTATGAGGCAGAAAACTGAACCTAAAACTTACATCTCCTTAATCTTTTTTCAACAAAATTCTTCCAAACAGTCCTCAAAAACAGGCGAGACGAAACAAGAAAAACACAGCAAAACTCATTTAGAAAATTCCGAGCTGCATAGTCGGAACACTCGTTACATCTAACGCCTCCGGAAAATCACAAAAAATATATGAAATTATTTTAATAAATTCTTCATGGCTCGTACGCTCAATATTTTAAGTTGGGCTTAATTAATACGCGGCGACACTCCATTCGTTGAAATTAAGTACCAGCAAAATTTATTAAATGTGCCATGCGTTTGGGTAGTCTGACAAAAATCACGTTACAGGGTCCGTGGATGGTGGGTTACTGGATGTGCTTTGCAATGACTTGCCATTTTGAAAACCTTTATGGACGAAGCTGAGATGTAAAATATTATACTTTAGCGATATGATGATTTCATAAAATTATGGTCTGCGTTCGTTGTTCGTGTCTCGTCATAGTGATATAGGTTAACTGCCTGATGCCATGCATGATGCTGATGTTGCCATTTTAAGAATTAAGTGTTTTGTATTTATTTTATTTTTATTTATATCTCATTGTATACTGAAGCGGTCGAAATTATCACGTCAACACCGGCTGTCGCTGAAAACCAGCACTGGAGCTCTGTCTCACATAGGGTCGAAGCATTATGCTGAGCAATGGCTGTTTTACCACGTGTGACGCATATTTTCCCCCAAGTTGTTATTTTTGTGTGTGTTCCTTCTTTGCGTCATGTTTCCTGCAAATAACTGTGTTTTCTTTCGTTTCTTTTCTTTCGCCTTCATTATATCTATTAGGTTCTCCCAATAACATCCTATTTACTTATATCATCTGTCTCTAGATAGTGATATGATAAAAATTTATTAACTTTTATGTATTTAATATCATTATTCAATTTCTGTATTGAATGTCATCACAAATTCCATTCTTACACTAAGCATATTAAAATTACCTCCCATTCTACAACATAGTTGAATGTGTATTATCCTCGGAAACATTTTATAAAAGCATCCTTCAAAAGCTAACTGACCATTTATTCAAAGTCCCTTAATCCGTAGTTGGGTAGCACATCCAGTGCAGTATTCTGAGAGGTATATAGGCGGTAGTAGGGTGCAGTCTCGAGGGCCGTCTGCCGTAAAGTATCGTTTAATGACGTGTAACGAGCGTGGTCTCCGCACAGAAGTTGCATGTACATGAAAAAAACGGAAAAGTGCAAGTTTCGGTACCGTTCGGGATCCGTAGGGTTTTTCTGATGCAAGTGGTTTTGTTGTGCCAGTCATCAATGTTGCAATAGTTTTTTTTCCTAATATGGTTGTATGTGTGATAGTTCTGTGGTTTCAAAAGGAAATTCGGTGACAATAATAAACAAGAATTTATTTATTTATGTAAGAATTCTCAACAAACATACTGGAACTTGGTCTTTTGCTGCTGTTAGGTTGTTATTTTTAATTCAATTTTGCGATAAAATTATTTAACTACGAGATATAGCTAGATGGAGTTTAGAAGTCAGTGTTTTTCCAAATGCTCGGATGAAGGGACCCTAAAAACGGTCGACTAGTACCGAAATGAAAGGGATCTAAAGCGGCAATTTGTTAGCGACGTTTTTAAGAAAGATTTTACGTAGAATATAACATGTGGATGGACGACGTTATCCATGTAAGTTTTATATTGGACTACGGCATACGATTTGCGAAAATAGACCTAAATTATCCGTGCTCAAAGACTCTGTATTTGAAGCTAGAAAACGATTTATGCTAGGTAAAGATATTGGTACTTACATACCTGCCTACGTAGACATTTATGATGTAAACTACGGTCTACAGTTCCATTTTGTCATTGGATAAACTACAACGTGGTTGCTTTAGTCTCCGAAAGAACTTTTGACCGCGTATAAAACTATAGAAAAAAAATTGCCCACTTTTTTTCATGGCATAAACCACAATACTGAAAACCATAAAGTTCCCATTTTCAACACGCTCTATTTATTTCATAACCAATAAAATATCTTTAAAACATGCTACGGTTGGTTACATACCAAAATACGATGGAATAAAAAATAATTGCCGTGTGAAACCTCCACGCCTCCAGCGCGGGTTATTCGGATATCGAAATTTACTATGATTTTCAGTATCACGTGAGTAAATTATGTGTTGTTAGTGGTTGTGAGCAAAGAGATATAAGAAGCTACCGGGAGGCTATCAAAAGAAATGTCATAGAAAACTGTAATCCCATGTCTCAGTGTCGCTATCTAGCGTAATACAACATAATCAACCTATAATGTTCCAACTGCTGTGACACAGGTCTCCTCTCTGCGAGAGGGAGTGGGCCGTAATCCACCACGCGGGCCCAGTGCGGGTTGGTAGATGTCACATGTCTTCGAATTTTTCAAAATTACATGATAGCCAAGTTTGATACGTTAGATTACTCTTTATTACGTACACCGTAAAAATTACAGATATAAATGTAGAAATTTTATAGAGGGTGGTATTATCGCTCGTGTTAAACTTTTACCGACACCAACTTTGATTACCAACCGTCAGATAGTTGGACACATCTAAGATAATTATTATTTTATCTAAATACAGGGTAATTATTAATGAAAATAAACCGTAGTTGAGTGCAGTCAGTCACGGCTCAATTGGGCATATTTTTTTCGATAAAATGTTTCTTTTAACTCACAATGCGACCTGTCATGTGGGTCGTATAACACGAGACATAAAACTACACTCTGATTTCTAATTATACAGAATAAAATGACATATTATTATCATAACATGACATAAAAATCAAAATGTCAAAAAAAGTCGATCGCAGCAGTCATTTTTGTCTAGCAAACAAAAAATCTAAGTTTAGATTGAGCGAGGTTAGACCAGTTGGTAATTGGAAGTAGATTACGATGTTGTTGCCATAGTACCGTTTATGCACAAGTATTTAAATGTATTTGATTGTGAGTAAAGTCTTGTCTACATACCTATAGCTTTGACACGAACTTTAAGGGTAAATTGCGGATCATCTATCAGGGGGATTAATGAAAGGTTTCACTGTTGTTTCAAAGTCGTGTTGGCCAAGTGGTTAAGGCCTGAACTTCAAGCATGAGAGGCAAGGTTCAAATCTGGGCAAGTACAGTCGGTGACCAGCATTACCTGACCCTTCTTCCATTATTCTTCTTTGTAAGAGGAGGTCGGGTAATGCTGGTCACCAACTGTACCTACCATTGTGACTTTTTCAATTCATATGTACTTTTGAGTTTATCTTGGGCATTACTGCAACCAGTGAAGGTAAAACATCGTGAGGAATCCTGGACATTATACTTAATACAAATCTAAAATTTTGAACCCGTCTTGACCAAGCGCGGTGATCAATGCTCGAAGAGGCAGGACCAGGCACTATTATTATTATTCACTGTTCAGGGCCACCGTACGCGCCGGCTTGCGGATAGTGACCAATGGGTAGCTCCCCGTCCGATAAAGACCAGGCCCGGGTCGCCGGCGCGTTGTGTTCCACACGCGCCTCAAAGAGATGTCAGCACAAACTGCTGGGGTCCGTTAGAGCCAATGCCTGCCAGATACCGTGACCCTGGCACACAGGCAACTGAAGGAACATGGGTGGGGTTTAGTCAGTAAAAGTCTGACACGCCCTAGCTCCGCCCAGAGCGAGAGAAGTTATGAGATAATTTCCCACCCCAAAAAAAAGGTATTAAAAAAAAAAAATATTAACAATGGTGTAATAATTATGTTCCATTCTGTTTAGTTTAAGTTTATGTTTTTTTTTTGCTGAATTAGAAAATGTAACCAAAAATTTATTACCTACGCGTAATAAATTTAAAATACCTAGGCATGCGCATTGTATAACCTCAATCAATGCTAGATGTTACAAAAATTAAATCTTCCACATATTTAAAGTCAGTTGAAAAGTCTTATATTAAGTTCATACGTACGAGTATGAGCGTCGTCACTAGAAGAGCGAATCCATTTTCCGATTCCCACATTCCGTTAGCTGAAGTGCTTAAGCAAAGTTTGCGGATTGAATCGAAAAAACATTTCTATGTAATTTTACTTCACGCTATATGCAACTATGGTATATTAAACATAATGCAGCGAGCAGCTGCCGACTATTTATTTTTTGTGCTAGTGATTATATAAATATGTAGTTTCACTTTTCTGATTACTTACTCTTATCTTTTTTGTATGCACTTGTTTCTGTGACAAAAAATTATATTTATTTGTTATTCTTGAACACATTTCTCAGATCTTGGTTGTTACCAAAACTCGATTAGAAAAACTTCGGTGGGCGGGGAATAGTGATTTTTGTCATTCCCCATGACACCACCGTCATTCCCCACCGGTGGTGTCGTTGTCAGTGGTGTCGTGGGGAATGAACGAAAAAATCTCGATACAAATTAACCGTAAACTAACCCTTTACTTTGAGTTTCAATCCAAAATATCACTATTCAATATCAACGTACGGAAGGTATTTAATTAATAACAAGAACGTCTTATTTGTATGCAGAACTTGGTTGTTTTTTTATTTTCGATAACTTAACTCATTTTTGAGTAAATAGATAATTGCTTTATATTTTGCAATAAATTACAGGCGTTGGTTCATGGCGCTTCTCTTTATTTTGTATGCAGTCTGACAGTTACCGCAGTTTAGCTGTTGTCAGCGTCTTAATAAATTTCTAACAGAGTTGTCTCAGCCAATTTCCCTGCAGTCGCTAATCAAAATCATTAGAAATTCAACATTTTCCATCGGAATGATTTAATCACGGAACTCCAGGCTGCACAATCTCATTATCTCGTTTCGCTCGCCACTCAGCAGGAGACGACTTTTTCGTCAATTTGCATACGTAATTAATTAACTTTTTTTTCGAGAATGTTTTTCTTTTTGTCCCACAGCAGGTGGAGGAGATAAAAGTATTCTGCCTGAATACGGGTAGGACAGATGTTTAATTTAATTCATACAGTTGGTATTATAAACGGTTGAGTGGAATAATAGCTAGTTGTGATTAATAAATAAAATTGTTTAGTAAAGTCAAGATCTAATTCAACAAATAATGCTATTCTCTGTGCGATTGAACTTAAGTATGTATTATCGGTGACAGCAAATACGGAGTTCCAAATACGCTTTATAATAGATATGAAAATGCAAAAACTTCATTCTAACTTCTCTTTTAATAAATTTATCATTAGAAAGACACAAAATAGCTATGGTTATAACTAGTATTTTGCTTAATAATAATTGCTGGATTATTACCACTTGAAGGTGACCGCTCCGCTTATTGAAATGCTCGTGTAGGTACTCCATAATATATTATATCGACATAACACAAGAAGCCTCAGACCTCCGCTCATCCTCTCGGGGTCTGTTAAATAATTTAACAAATTGGTTCTCAAGGTAAGTTTAGGGCTGCTCGCATGACCACACACCCTTTCAGCGGCGGAAGCCTCTAAGAGGCTCGCCAGACATCGCGTTCCGTAGGGACGAAGATACAAGCTCCTCTTGTTAAGGATAGTGTATTTGCTGCCTTGAAATAGTTTAAAATAATATTGCGTTACGTCTTTAAGGTGAGCACTATCGCATGACCTTTCAGGATCCATGAAACGATAGTGATTAATTGGATGCATTGTTTAATTACGTTTGAGGTATGGTTTATCATAATTATTATGTTGCAAAAATCCTCCGTGTTTTTCAGGTTTGCTAAAAATTATTGACAGTTTTATTTTACGCAAATGGTTTCAACACAGCGTAATATCAGGCCTGTAAACCCTGAAGGGTTAGGACGAGGCGTAGCATAGTACGTACACTCACATTTTGCCAGTTATAATTAAGTCCCATGTATTAGGGGGCGAGCTTTTTGACATCAACCGGGCACAAATCCAGACTCCGGGCTAGTATTTAGAAATTCCTGATGGAAAAACCCAATAACACTTTGCCTAACCTGGAAATCGAAATGATTTCAGAGGTTACAAAACTGGATAGAAACACTGGTTAAGAATGTGTCAAGTTTTATCTTCTTATTAAGTTAGTGATCTAATAATCTTACGTTTTCATAATAAAATTAAGTTATACAATAGCTCTTCTTAAAAACCTTTTAAAATAAAGAAACAAAATAATGTATCAAAGACGTTGTCATTAACGGGAGCACCGACATAGTAAGAAGACTACACTAGCATGCGGTTGCGGAGTAAAATTACATCAAATCAGCTGAATTATTAAAAAGTTTCAGTACAAGCTTCATAGTTTGCGAGTTTATTGGGGTTTATAGTCTTAAGACTTACCACAATCTTATACATGGTAAATTATACATTAATTTATAACGTTCTACATTATTTTAGTTGATTGGATTATAGTTGCAAAACAATTCGCAAAAAACAAAAGTGCTACTTTTATGATTTATTTTTAATTAGTCTTCTTTGGGCTACATAAACATTGCCCCACACTAGGAATTTCTCCTTTATTGTGGGTGCGTTTACAAAAATTTAAACTCACATACACAAATAGCCAGACCCGGATCAACTACTTATAGGCTGTACAAATATTTGTTCCGTGCGGGAATCGAACCCGCGACACGCAGCGCAGCAGTCAATCGCTTAACCACTGCGCCAACCGTGCCGTCGAATTATGGAAACAGTCTGCATATTGATGGCCATAGGCCTCTTAAGTATTGGGCACGCCACAATTGTGGCGATAAGTCCCCTCTTTGAGGAGTGGCTAGAGAGGCGCCACGGCGTCCTCACCTTCCGCCTGACGCAGGTCCTCACCGGACATGGATGTTTCGGGAGGTTCCTGTTTAGGATTAAGCGGGAGGAAACGCCCGGGTGTCACCACTGTGTGGATCGCCCGGAGGACACGGTGGAGCATACGGTGGAGGTCTGCCCAGCTTGGGCGGAACACCGCCGTGTCCTCACGGAGGCGATCGGCGGCGGCGATCTCTCGCGTCCGGCCCTGGTTCAGGCCATGGTTCGGAGCGAGAGTGCATGGGAGGCCGTCACCTCCTTCTGCGAAGCAGTTATGCTAGCGAAGGAGGAGGCGGAACGCGTGAGGGTGAGACAAGGTTCGCGCCCTCATGCCCCTAGTCGCCGCAGGAGACGCCCCGGGCGTCGGGAGTCGCAAGCCGATTTCCGGCCACCGTAGGCGCGGGCCTGCGGACGGTGAGCGATGGGTAGCTCGCCGTCCGATAAGGACCAACCCGGGTCGACGGCGCGTTGTGTTCCACGCGCGCCTCAAAGAGATGTCAGCACAAACTGACGGGGTCCGTTAGGACCAATGCCTGCCGGGGTTGCGAGTTTGTCCGAAAGGGATATCGTGGCCCTGGCACACAGGCAACGGAAGGAACACGGGTGGGTTTTAGTCAGTAAAAGTCTGACACGCCCTCCCGCTCCGCCCAGAGCGGGAGAAGTTATTTGATGATTTCCCACCCAAAAAAAAAAAAAAAAAAGGCCTCTTAAGTATAGCCAAATTACTCTTTTCTGTCTTAGAGCCGATATTTAAATAAATTTAATTTTTGAATAAAAATTGTGCTTTTGTATAGAAAAATGTACATGTAGTTGTAGGTAATATTTTGATCCAAGCGTCATCGTGTCTGGGGACGGCTAATGAAAATGGTTAACAGCAGCAATCCTTTCTACAATAGTATACATTCATTATTGCTAGGTATAAGTCTCATCTAATTGGCGTTTTTATTAGCCGGCTCCCGACGCGACGACGCTTGCATCAAAAAATTACCTACAACTTACAGGGGCCGTGCATGAAATTGACTGATTTTGATCAATTTTGTTCATTGTTTGTGAGAAAGGATAAATAATTTAAACAAAATTATATGTAATTTGAAAAGTCGAGTTCTTTGTTTTGCATGCTGCTTCAAAAGGGTTTTTCATATAAAGAAAGAAAACAAATTTATTTGACTCACGTTAAGGCACTACAACTCTCTAAGTTCATAAAATCCTACTGAATGATTGTTTCAGAAATAGTAATTCAATTGGATTTTACGAAGAGAGTTAGTTGTACTGCCGATTCTAATGATTATAATTCTGTAAAGCCATATTTGTTACGGCCGCGAATCATATTTAGATCAACATACAACCTGTTACTTACCTTCAAATTTCAAAAAACATAATAAAATTTAAATTTCGCGGGCTACCTTAGCGCATCCCCCTTAATACGTTTTCTATTTATTTTAATTACCCAAGTGGGGTCTATAAGTGTCCGTAGGCGAGTCCGCGGCATCACAGCGGGCCCTATCAGAATACCAGCGCTGCGGTATTTATTTTTTAAATATCGCAGCATTATGCTGAGATAGGAGCCTTTTTGGCATCGCACAAGTCATGATTCTTTTTCTTTTTGGATATTGTTAGTTTAAATGTATTTCTTGTGCGTTTCCCAAATAAAATATTTTTCTTTCTTTCTTTATTTTTCCCCCAGTGAAGCTAGTTACTAATTTATCTTCATTTGCCATTCCCACTCCATCATCAAACCCTGATCACCATTTATCTATAACCTATTCATTGAGACCATTGTAATGCGCTTAAATATGACACCTCTGCTCTAAGTTGGTGAGGGAGTTGGGTATCCTGCAAATTCCAGGTGATACTGCAGCATCAGTTCCAGATTACTATGTTCTAATATCATTGAAGTTACAGAATACCAAATTTCGACTCGATCAGACATGTGGAAGAAGCTTAGATCCATTCATCAACTAAAAGAAATGAGCTGATAACGTTCAAACGGCTGAACCGATTGAGAGCTACGATGCCAGAGATATACACACAGCTGATACACAGATACACACGTTTGATAACACCCCTTTTTCTCCCGAGGTTAAAAAATGTCAAACCGCCATATTTATTCTTCAGATATAAAGTTATCTGACAATAAAAAAATCGGCTCTAAGGTGTTATAAATCGGTGTTACAAAGAACCGCAAACAAACAAAAATAAATATTCTAAAAAATACTTCCGTTTCCAATAACCTCAGGTTAATATCTCTTAAGCTTAGTAAAGGTTGAGTAATTCAGGAACGCACCTTACAACGGTTGCCGGTAGGTAATTAATTTTCAAGGGATTACTCTACAAATGCCGAGGATAAAGAAGGTTCAGGTCTGGCCTTTGCGCCGTGTCGAATTAAACAATTTTGCCTAAATAAAAATACTTGAGACTTAACCATTTGGGTAATCTTTTTTTTTTACGCCTTTTACGTCGAAACAATGTTTTTTTTCCCTGAAGTTCGTTCGGTAATAGAAAAATCCTCATAAAATTTCACGTAGATACTCGTACTTATAATTATTATCTAGGTGGGTAAAGTCAGAGTAATTGTTTATCAAATTGACTTCCAACTTAAATTGTTCGTATAATCGAATTACAACAAACATTTTATGACATTTGTATGAAATGGCTATTACACGGCAAATTAACGTAGTGTGTCAATTTGATAAACAATTAATTTTCCTGACTACTTGTTAAATTAAAAGAAGTTTGGATATAATGTTTTATGCAGCATCATGATAATATTCTTTATTATTGCTCTAGCGCTACAAAGCTTTTCCTTTCAAGAAGATTTCGTAGAATTCCCTACAATCCCTTTGAACAAATCCAGGTAGAAACGATTCGCCGCAACAGTTCAGCGAGCCGTGAGTTAACTGGACAGTGCATGTTCTTCTAGGTATTTCACAGCGATCAGGATGTATTTATAAAGAAAGGAGTGGGCACTGCTTTTAATAAAGACAATTATTATAAACCTCTTAATTATCTTACTTGAAATATGATATTAATCAAGTCATCATCTGCCTATAAGCCTTTTCTCATATATGTTGGGGTCGGCTTACAGTCTAACCCGATACAGCTAAATGCCAGTATTAAGCATGGAGCATCTGCCTATCTGACCTCCACAACCCAGTTACTGGGTAATACGATACCCCTTGATAAGACTGGTTGTCATACTTTCGGACTTCTGACGACCCGTAACGACTGTTAAAGATCCACGAATGACAGCCGGGACCAATGGCTTCACCTGCTTTCCGAGCCATGGGGGCTTGGTATGTAAAGATGGTCACCCATCTACGGACCAACCCTGGCCATCCTACCTTAACCTGGTCGATCGACCCGTGCGGCTGTTCAAGTATAACTACGTATACAGTTCTGCCTAGCCCTTTGGAGTATTTACACAAATATTAAGCTATACTTATTTCGATTTTAGTATTATTTATTTAATTAATACTTCAAGTACACAAGTGTACAGAGCCGAATTACACGATGATGTGTGAATAATTTTAATTTCAATGCCACAAAAAACTCAAACGACCCAAAATCGAGAGCTAGATGACTGTTTTATTCACAAAGCAAAATAAGACAGCTAGCAAAATTATGCAGTGTCACCAAACTTCAAAGAAAACCACGGCACAAACCACACGAAAATAAATATCAACTACTGAGGTTGCAGTAAAGCGAAATAAAATAAAAAATAAACACACTACATTCAATACAAACAAATCTGTCTGAGGCGTCGTACTTTCAAGTTCTAGTCTTACGAAAGCTTTTTCCACCTATCCTCTATACAAACAAGGACGCCCACAAAAAACGTTTCTATGCAAATAGGGGCAAATAAACCGTGTGTGAGTCACTTGCGAGGGATCTAGAGCAGCTAGATGTGCTTGTGGTGGGATTTACTGCGGGTTGCGGGGCGGCGGGACGTGGAAGTAAATGGTGAAGAAAGAAATGTTAAGTGGTGGGCGATTGTTGAAACTGTTCTAAGGCATTGTAAAACAATGCGACTTGTTTGAAACACAACGTCTAACATCCTTTTGATGGCTCACTCGTTAGGCAAAAGAGGAAGTTATACAATATTAATTTTAGTATATGTGAAACCCGAAATACGTGTCTAGTATGTTGATGTAAAGAATCTATGTACAACATTTCAAAACTGTATCATGAAAAATCACAAAGTTATAAGGTTGTTATGTTACCGGGTTGTCCGTACAGAAACAGGGTCGCCTTGCGCTCATTGATAATAATTTGGCAGTAGGGACCTAACCGTACGGCGATTGTATTGTAAGTAATTAAATTGTGATAACATTTTCCATCACACTTAAGTAATTTTGGGACAAAATATAACATGGTGTAAAAAATATTGAAATCGATTCAGTTCCTTATTCTGAACAAACTATATTCAGGTTTCGCATATACTAAAAATAATGTTGTATAGGTAACTAGCTGCGCCCCGCGGTTTCACCCACATAGGTCTCGATCCCGTGGGAATATCGGGATAAAAAGTATCCATGTCTTAATCCAGGCCATGTTCTACGCGTGTGCCAAATTTGTTATAAATCCGTTCAGCCGTTTTAGCGTAAAAGCGTAACAAGCAAACTCACTTTCGCATTTTTAATATTACTAGCTTTTGCCCGCGGCTTCGCTCGCGTTAATTTAGAATTTGACACTCATTTCGGGTTGTACTCTGCTTTTTGAAATTTAAATTGCTATTAAATAGATCCCATAACATAATTCAATCATGATTCGAAAGACACGTGGCGACATTTATTATCATAAAGAACGTTATTGTTGTTTGCCTCGAGAAAATTACTTTTTTTCGGGATGAAAGGTACCCTATGTCCGTTTCCGTACACCTGAAAACGTATATGCAAAATTTTAGGATGATGGGTTCAGTGGTTTAGGCACGAAAAGGTAACAAAAAAACAAAAAAAACTTACTTTCGCATGTAGAATATTAGTTAGAATGGCCGCGTATCCTACAGTATTCTAAATCGCGCAAAGGGATATTCTCTACGTATTTGCAATTTCTGATACTTAATTTTGTCTAAGATTCCTGATGAATATTCTCAGACATCTGATGTCAGAGGTGTCCGTAAGAACTTACGATCTTAGGCAGTCGATCGGCCTAGCCTTTTCCCAACTATGTTGGGGTCGGCTTCCAGTCTAACCGGATGCAGCTGAATACCAGTATTTTACATGGAGCGACTGATAAGATCTTAGGCAGTAACATCTATAATTGAAAACGTCAGTTTTGTATGTTACCAGCTCAGCATCTTTAACTCGACATAAAATCAAAATGAAAATCATTTTTTTTTTTATTTCACATAAACCTACATGGGCACTTTTGAAACGTCAGAAGCTAGGTGCACGGTTCCAATTGGTCGTTTCTTATGGAGAAGAGCCGCCAAGAAACTCCTCTTTTAAAAAAAGTGGGCTTTAACAATGTTTCCAAGTTACAGTGTTAATAGGTATGGGAGGACAGTGTAGGCCCGTCAACAAGTACCAAGTACTTAACAAAATAAAAGATAGTTTACAAAGCTACAGTCTATTAAGCCTACAACGTTCTCACATTCACAAATTAAAAAAGAATCTATATAAAATATTACTAAAATAATAAAAATAAAAACCTACATATTTAAACCAAATGACAACATTGTCAATACAACTGTAAAAATCAAACTGAATAAATATTCTGTCCACAAGTCACTAATAAATATTTTAAATTAAAATTGTAGGTTATGTCAAAGTATGTAAAAAAAAGAAATAAAAATCGTAATTTAGGAGCAGTTAATAGACGTTTACATAGTTATGCCGTTAATGAGGTACCAGGGAAGCCACATGTGCAGAAGGAATTATTGCCAAACTTCCTTGTCTTCAACGTTGTCCTTAATCTTATAGTATGCTTTTTTGATTAGGACACGTTTGATGTGGGTTTTGAACTTTCCATCGCTAAGTTCTATAACCGACTTTGGCAACTTGATATAGAAGCGGATACTGTTTATAAGAAATGACTTGCTTGTTTTAGTTAATCTAAATTGGGGTATGACAATTTCATGTTTACTACGTGTATTTATATTATGGAAATCGCTTCTTATTTTGAAAAGTCCTAAGTTTTTGCGAACATATAAAATACTTTCTAAGATATAAAGGGAAGGCAGAGTTAGTACATCAACTTCTTTGAATTTGTTTCTAAGGGACTCACGAGGACCCATTCCATAGATCGCGCGGATTGCCCTCTTTTGTAAAATGAAAATTGAATCTACGTCAGCAGCCGATCCCCACAGCAGAATGCCATATGACATAATACTGTAGAAATAACCAAAGTACACTAACCTAGCTGTGGCTATATCAGTTAACTGCCTTATTTTTCTTACTGCATACGCAGCTGAACTTAATCTACTTGAAAGAGCTCTAATGTGGGCACCCCATTGTAATTTTGAATCTAAAGTAATTCCTAGAAATACAGTTTCCGTAATAGCATCTAGTTTCTTGCCGTCAAGTTTTAAATTTACACTCACTTGGGGTACATTTGGTAAAGAAAACTTAAGAAATTTTGTTTTGTTCGCATTAAGTAAAAGATTATTAGCTGCGAACCATTTTGAAAGAACAGCCAGACTATCGTTGACATGTAAGACATCCGTATCTTTTTTAACTATTTTAAAAATAAGGGAAGTGTCATCAGCGAATAGAATTATATTCGATAAGTTAGCCATCATGTAAGGCAGATCATTAATATAAACTAGAAATGGGAAAGGGCCAAGAATTTAACCTTGAGGGACGCCCATCTTTACTAGAGACCCCAAAGACGTTGCCCCGTTAACGTTTACTTCTTGCTGCCTGTTTGATAGATAGGAAAAAACAATTTCAGCAGCTTGTCCACGAATTCCGTAGTGGTGTAATTTACAGATTAGTGTATTGTGGTCAACGCAGTCAAACGCTTTTGAGAGGTCACAGAAAATGCCAATGGCGTCCTGGGATTTCTTCCAGGATTCCAAAATGTGACTGATAAGTTTCACTCCTGCGTCAGTCGTCGACCTACCTTTCGTGAAACCAAACTGGCCACTATGTAAAATCCCATTTGAATTAAAATGTGACAACATCTGGTCTAGGATTATTTTTTCGTATACGAGTATTTTACTCAATGCTGGTAGCACAGATATAAGCCTGTAATTAGAGGGATCACTCTTACTACCCGATTTGAAAATTGGTACTACTTTACTATGTTACATTAAATCAGGAAACGTACCGCTGTCTAAACATTGATTAAAAATAGGCTGTTAGGACAGGGACTATTGTGTCAATGATATCTCCAAGAACCTTAACGGAAATTCCCCATAAGTCTTCAGTGTTCTTTATGTTAAGACTTTTGAATGCTTTTTTAATAGTGACAACAGAAATGGGCTTGAATTCGAAACTTGGAATGTCTTTAGAGAAGTTTTCTTTGAGAAGAGATTCAGCTAATACGGATGATGAGGAGAGAGATTTTGTAACCTCTATTGGGATGTTGGTAAAGAAGTTTTCTAGTATCTCAGCAACTTTTAACTTATCTGAAATGATTTCATTATTAATTTTTAAAGACAATTCATTCTGATCTCGCCGTTTTGTGTTTCCAGGTTCTTTGTTAATTACCTGCCACACAGCTTTTATTTTATTATTAGAAATACTAATTTTTTTACTTATTAATTTAGATTTAGCTTGAGCGCAGACTCTTTTAAATATCTTAGAATAGTTTCTGACATAATTATGAAGGACTTAATCAGAAGTCAATGATTTCTCGTAGTACAAATTATATAAAACATCTCTGCTTTTTCTAATGCCAGCAGTTGCCCATTCACTAAATTTTGGTTTAGTATTGATTGTAACTTTTTTTACAGGACATGCTTTATTGAATAAGATACTGAGTGCCAATTTCACCAATGAAACTGAACGCGGTCAACACATAAACCACGTTTAAGAGCTATCAGTGTAGTTATTATCTTTGTAATATTGACACTGACAGCTCTTGAACTCGGTTTAGATGTACTGATCACGTTCAGTTTCATTGGTGAAATTCGCCCTGAGTGGTAAATATTAGGGCTACCATGCTATGTTAGTACTTTAAAACTAACATACCAAATATTATCATCTTACAGAGGTCGTTTTAGAGGTACTTATACAACTTCCAGCATCTTGCTAAATCCCTGTAAAGCACCTTCTCTCCCACAAGATCGCATTTTCGGCGGCGTTTTATACGCGACGCATGCTTGATTCCCACTATACATATTTATGATGTCGCCTGGTTTTGCCAGCGGAGAAGCGGAAAAAGAAAGAATTTTATGGTCTCTTACGTAGGTGACCGTGCAACAATTACGTGTGGTTCGTTTATTACGGTTCTGTAAAGTTTTTATTATCTTTCAGGAGGTCGGATCTACCTCGTCTTAAAACATAATATACATATTTGAATATCAATGACAATAGACTTTTTTGGTTGGTTCTCCAAGAAAACTTAACATAGTTTTTTTTTTCAATTTAGTCGGTTCATTAATGTATATAAAACCTTTCCTCTTAAAGCGAAGAAAAATAATTTCAATGACTAAAGTTTCCGAGTTTACTATCTAAGGTTAATACGTCGAAATTGAAGAGCAGGAGAAATTCGCAGTCGCAGTTTGATTCCAAACGGATATTCGGATAAGTAGAGCAAACACTTCTTGGGTTAGAACGTCTTAAGACGGTTCACAGTAGGAGTCAGTAGTTTGTTCAATCAATCGCAACTTGTACGATGGATTGTGTACTCGATAGTACCGTTTCGCGGCTTCGGCATTGAACTACTAATATTGGAATTGTTTTGTTCGAAATTGATGCCTTTTGTCTGCGAAATGCAGTGGATCGTTTCCTAGGAGGATTTAGTTCATGAGCGTTCGATCGTATTCCGCGCGAATACGAATGTAATTGATGATAGTGAGGTATTGTACATTATGCAGAATATATATGACGGCGCAGCAAGTGGCGCCGTCTATTTTTGTTACGAAGTTACTGGAATCACCGAAAAGGTCGGATCAGAGTGACACTGGCTGATGACAGTCACTCTAGCAGAGCGTCGCATCGATGGTTACGTGGCGATGCCAGAAGAAGATGATGTGAAGGGAGCCGCTGTCGTAACACGTCTACGATGAACTGCTAGACCATAGATAATACACTATATTATGCTATATTCCAGCACAGTCCTGATGATATTGAAACTACTGATCCACTAATAGGATGACCACTTCTGGTAAAGGCTATCCTACGCCGTTATATATTATTATACCTCATTAAAGTGATAATACCTACAATTTCATGATCACCGTAAAATGAAACCGTTAGCGTGGACGCGTTACGTACATTTGAATAAGTTCACATATTATTTAATAACATCAACAAAACCTCAAGAGACGTCTACACATCACATTATTATGTAAAAATCAATAGCTATCAGTTACAAACTCAACTTTAACTTAAACCACACACTACAGCATTATTTACATTCTCCAGAACAATTTCACTTACAAAGCGTGCAGACGTTACTAAATGCAGCAGTCGCCGGAACGTAAACATTGTTCACATCGCTAATTTACCACCGTACAAAGGAAAAACAGACCTGGAATAAATACAGGTATTCCGCACATTCGGCCCTACAAACGGGCATTCCCACGAATTTTCCAGTAAGCCTACGTAAACAACATTCAGGAACTTTGAAAACACAAATATAAAGGATATCGCTGTGATATGTATTTTTCCATTTAGTTAAATTCGAGGAGCTATGAATTCGGCTTTCAGCGATCATATTTTGTTTGATTTTCAGAAAAATTTAGTACCTGTGTGTAGTGCTGTACTGCCGATTGTATTTGAGTGAAATTATTTTCGTTGGTATTAGTAAAAATTCGGAATGATATTAGGCATTTTGAGTGTTTTCTATTCAGTTTGTTCATGTTAGAACTATATGCCTAAGTCAATCAATCTGCCTAGCCTTTTCCCAACTATCTTGGGGTCGGGTTTCAGCCTAACCAGATGCTGTCGGGTTCCAGTCTAGCTGGATACCAGTATTTTACATAGAGCGACAGCCTGACCTCCACAATCGAGTTACTGGGTAACACGGTAACCCAACCGGTAGAACTATACCTAAGTATTAACTGCTATTCATATGTAAACGTAGGTACCCTTCTTTGTTATTAATAACTAAAATTATTTTTGCTACTAAATTAATTATTTTGTCACAAGTCAAAGTCAAAGTCAAAGTCAAACCATTTATTTCAAATAGGCACATAAGAGGCACTTTTGAACGTCAAAATTTACAAAAAAAATAGAATTGATTCTAGTTGCCCCTTCCAAAAGGTCAAAAGTCTGGTTTCAGTATATGCGAAACCCGAAGCACATGTCTAGTATTTTTATGTAAAGAATCTATATACTTTCAAAACTGTATCATGAAAATTCACAAAGTTATAAGGTTGTTATGTTACCGGGTTGTACGTACAAAAACATACTAACGGCGCCCCCGCGCTTCCAGGGTCGTCTTGCGCTCTATGATAATAATTTGGCAGTAGCTACCTAACCGTACGGCGATTGTATTGTAAGTAATTAAATGGTGATAAAATTTACCATCACACTTAAATATTTTTGAGACAAAATTAAACATGGTGTAAAAACTATTGAAATCGATTCAGTTTCTTATTCTGATCAAACTATATTCAGGTTTCGCATATACTAAAAATAATGTTGTATGTCCATTCACAGAGAACGAGGAAAACTGTTTCACGGTAGTATAGTTAATACTAGTACGGGGAACATAGTGAATCAGTTCCATTCTAACAACCACATTAAGTATCGAAAAATCCCAAACAAAAAAAATATCTACCTTTACTACTTATTTGTAACTTATATGAATTGAGCAAGGTTGGTATATTGATTTGACTTTTTTTTCATTCGACAAATAATTTGAAGTTAAATAAAAAACGTAGATGAAAATAATAGGTAACAGACACTGTTTTATTTTTCATGCATAATGAAGTATTATTGACGATAAAAAAAAAAATTGTACACTCATGCAAAACTTCAAATCACAAACTAACAAATCCGTTTCTTAATCGTATAGGGGTTCACTTCTAAAGAAAAGAAAAGAAAGAAAATACGTTTATTTGTGGTAAACGTAACGCAAAGAAATAAAAACACAAACACGAAAAAACATATGCGTCAGAAAATATGCGTCACATTCACGCAAAACTACCATCGCTCAGCATAATGCTGCAACCCTATGCGAGCAGCCCCAGCGCTGGTTTTCAGCGACAGCCGGCGTTGACGTGACGACGTCAACCGGTGCAGCATTAAATAAGATAAAAATAAACAAAATAAAATAAATGCAATACTTCTAGTACTAGATGTAGTACTTCTAGTTTAACCAGATGCAACCAAATAACACCACCTTCAATCCGTGGGACCAAATCACGCATCATTACCAGTGTGCTTTTCACCATTGAAACTAAAGATCCACGAGCAAAAAAGGAAAACGCACGCATTTTTAACTATTTCCATGTAGTCCTGCAACAAAATTTATGTTGCTGTAACAAATTGTGCTAATAGAATGCGCAGAATTTCATGGTTGTTTTCACACATTTCCGAAAATTCAAGCCATGGTTTTTGTCTCTTTTAGGCAAGGCTTTTATGGGAATACCTGCAGTGCTAGTGAATACCAGAGGTTTTTATGATTCGTAGATAAACTGGACAGTTGTAGGGGCTTGTCGCTAAGTAATTACAGCCGCACGGGTAGATCGATCAGGTGAGCTACGCTTGTCGCGGTTGGTCCGTGGATGGGTGACCATTTTTAGGGTTCCGTACCCAAAGGGTAAAACGGGAACCCTATTACTAAGGCTCCGCCGTCTCTCTGTCTGTCTGTCCGTCTGTCACCAGGCTGTATCTCATGATCCGTGATAGCTAGACAGTTGAAATTTTCACAGATGATGTATTTCTGTTGCCGCTATAGCAACAAATACTAAAAACCAGAATAACATAAATATTTAAGGGGGCTCCCATACAACTAACGTGATTTTTTTGCTCGTTTTTGCTCGATATTGATAACGGTAACAGGTAGACACTTGAAATATTCATCGAATATTTAGTTATATATTCACTTTAAAAATCGATAATTAAATTAAAATAAAACAAATATTTAAGGGAGGCTCCCATACAACAAACTTGATTTTTTTGCAGTTTTTATAGATAATGGTACGGAACTTCGTGCGCGAGTCTGACTCGCACTTGGCCGGTTTTTACATACCAAGACCCCTCCATACCTCGGAAAGCAAGTTAAGCCGTTCGTTCCGGCTGTCATTCGTGGAACTTTAACAATCATTATGGGTTGTCAGAAGCCCGATAGCCTGATAACCAGTCTTACCAAGGGTTATCGTATTGCCCAGTAACTGTGTTGTGGAGGTCAGATAGGCTGTCGCTCCATGTTTTTGTTTATTTTACTTGTATTCAGCTGCATCCAGTTAGACTGAAAGCTGATCCCAAAATAGTTGGGAGAAGGCTAGGTAGGTTTTTATTTATTTTAGTAAAATATACAAGTTTGTTCTAATATAATTTACAAGACACACACTACATAACTACAGTTGTCTGTGTACTAATAGGTGGTAGTGAATGTGCAAAAATTTAGTATTATTACCGATTAATGTTTCCCAACTTACTCAATGTTTAAAGTTACAAAAGATTTAAAGTATTTCCTTTAGCAAAATATAAATTTTCACAACAAATAATTGAGATTTCTGCAAATTTGCGATTAATTAAAATAGCTTTCTATCTTCGAAGATTCACGCTTCAGAGTATTCTATATTATTTATTATTTTACTTAAAACGATTCTGTATAATCTTGTTTAAATTAACTTTCAAAGTAGCTTACAGAATCAATTTGATATTTATACAGTATCTAATTTGTACATCAAGATTTATTTGGTTAGTTAAGAATGATGTTTTTAACTCAGGTGAGGTATATTTCTTTATGTTATGGGGAAACAGTATCGGTGTGGTTTGTAGGGTAACCTTTAAATGTAAGTTGGTTTTATTATCTCTAATTAAATCGACATGATTCCTTAGAACCTCTGCTTTTAATGGATTTTTGAGATGGGGCAGTAAGGGCAGCTACCTTAACCGTTGTAGCTACAAGAAAGCGGTCTTAAGAGACTGTCCTTAACTTTTTGAGAAATTTTAATCTGCACTTACAGATTTTGAAAAAAATGTACAGTCAGCAGGAAAATGGGCAATTTTCACAAAAACTTTTTTTATGGCAATCGATCCTCTTTCTTATAACGATAAAAACCTCTATTGGACCAATTGAGGTTTGAGTACTAGAAAAGTCATAAATCGCAAAATACTTTTCCCATACATTTCGTGGGAAATGAGACTCGAACTTACATTTTTTACCATCGATAAACTGGCCGCTATAAAAAAGACTAATCGATAAACAAATAAAAAACAATAACTGTTACTTTGGGGATTATTTCACCTTAAAATTAAAAACATGAAACTTTAAATTTGGACTCACCTAGAAATTTTACTTTTGTGCTCTAAGTTAAGAGGTGTTCAAAATGGTAGCCGTTTTGACGTAGGTATAGGTTTATTCTCTTTACTAAAGAGCGGGTAGCAGCTGATCGTGGAATCGTGGTAAGTAAATCATTGAGTTCCTGAAAACTGTCGTATTTATTTTTAAAAAGTTCAATTTTTAAACAGCGCCACATAACAAAGTGAAGAGGCGTAAGATCAGGAGAGCGAGGTGGTCACGGTATAGAACCATAATTATGTTTGTATCCATATCCACTACCTTGCGAATTGCCGGAATTAGATTGATGCGATTTCGAAATTCGAAGTTTATTTTTTTTTTGTTTATTTTTAGCGGTCCATCTATCCATTATAAAAAATTAAGTTGGAGTCTCATTTTCTACGAAATGTATGGGAAAAAGATTTTTGCGATTTATGACTTTTTGAGTACTCAAACCTCAGTTGGCCCAATAGAGGTTTTTAATTCTTATAAGAAACAGGATCGATTGGCATAAAAAAAAGATTTTGTGAAAATTACACATTTTCTTGCTGACTATACATTTTTTTCAAAATCTGTGAATGCTGATAAAAAAATCTCAAAAAGTTAAGGACAGTCTCTTAAAATCGTTTTTCTGTAGCTGCAACGGTTAAGGTAGCTGCCCTTACTGCCCCATCTCAAAAATCCACCCTGTATAGTTCAAGATATTTTGAAAGAGACACATAGGTACCAATGAATCAACCTGTACTTAAGAGAAATCAAAATCAAAACATTTTATTTCACATAAACCTACACGGGCACTTATGAAACGTCAGAAGCTAGATTCCAATTGATCGCTTTCTATGAAGAGTTTACCTTGATGTTGTTTTCCACCTTGACCCTATCTTTGGGCTCATTCCTTCGTTGCAATCAGTCAATCAATCATCGTGTCAGTTAACCGATTGACAAATTTACTCATAATTATAAGACATAGTCAGACAGTCCCAATAAAATCCGTTAAAAAAATCATCAACCCGCGTACAAAGTTCCAAAAGAGACAGAATTACACAAAACGTTCCACAATGAAACAATGAACAAGCCGAAGGAAATTAAGTTTCAAACAGTAGATGTGAAAGACAGAAAACGTTCAGTATAATTGCCGTGCGGTTAACTGAGGCCGTCCGGTATTACACGAACAATGCAAGCGGTGACTGGAGTGACCATTTTATTTCACGTTCGAGAGTTTGAAATATTAATGTATTTTTCTGTCGCATTGAAGGGTTGTGATTTATGAATGTGCCAGTGATTTTTTTTTATATATTCGGATAATAGCTTTTGTCATCTGTTTTGCAAAAGAAAGTACATTAATTAATTTACAAATAGCAGCGTAATAATTTACAGAGTAAAAACAGTGAGTTTACTTCGGCCATTCTTCTCAGAGTAGTCAGATAGGAAACGCCAAACTCATCTAGTTTTTAAATAATGATTGACATGTAAAACTGCTAGTACAAACCTACTTACTGAAATAAAATCATTTATCATTTATAACCAGTGAAAATTTCACTCCTTGCCAACCTGAAAAACCGTCTCGAAGTCGCTACAGCTCAATACCATCGATAAATTAAGTAGTGTTTGTTTAAACCTTTATCAAAACTACATTTTATAAATGTCATAGCTTTGATGGCCCAAAACTCAGAAAGTGCATTACATTATCCACCCAAACAAACTAGACAACTGCGCCTAAACTTTCACTGCTTCATATGGCTTTAACCCTCTAACCGCTTCCAAAGAGCACAGTAGGGAGGTTGCCATACGTCGAGTTGTAATCACAGAGTTCTGCATATACACCTAATGGTACCCACTGGAATAAGCAGCCTTTTTGAGCAAGAGTAGGCTTTCGTTAAGAGGTTGCCTCTGAACTTCGCATATCACCAGTCTAAATGTGTGTGAATAGAAGAAATTCTCTCATGCATCAATTCGTTCATCGCAGCAGCTGCAGTCATTAAGAGATAATTATCCAGCAAAGGTCAATAAGATTTTTTTAAATTTCAAGTCCAGATTCCTACTTGAGACTTTACGAAATAAAATGTTGTATTTGATTACAGATTCTCTAAACGATGGTAACCCTATCGTTGACGTTAACTCACTAAATACAGAGTTGGAGACGAGATAAAAATGGTAACCGTATACAACGGTAATAATAGGCATCGTTTTAAACAAGGGTTGTTTTTCTACAGGGGCGTGAGGACGCTCTACTTAGCTGTACGAAAGTTATTTATTTGGAGTAAGTATAAGCTCGGTAATATTACCGACGTCGCAGGTAAACAGGAAGGTATTATTGAAGTGTGACCTAAGATAAAGCTATGGATATCTGCTCTATTGCAGATAGTTAAAGACCTTAAGACATTTACAATGATACTGCTACAATAGATACACTGCTAGATATAAGTACTTGTATAAGAATCAATCTGCCTAGCCTTTTCCCAACTATGTTGGGGTCGGCTTCCAGTCTAACTGGATGTAACTGAATACCAGTATTTTACATGGAGCGACTGCCTATCTGACCACCACAACCCAATAACTGGGCAATATGATACCCCTTGGTAAGACTGGTTGTCACACTTTTGGGCTTCTGACGACTCCTAACGACTGTCAAAGATCCACGAATGACAGCCGGGACCAACGGCTTAACGTGCTTTCCGAGGCACGGAGGAGTCTCGGTATGTAAAGATGGTCATCCATCCACGGACCAACCGCGGCAAGCGTAGCTTAACCTGATGGATCGACCCGTGTGGCTGTTATTACTTAGCCACGAGCTCCTCAGCTAGATATAATTGTACATAGTATAGTTAAGAGCTTTTTCTCAAACATGCTTGGAAATTCAAACATTATTTTGACAAGCTTCTTCGAGATAAATCGAAATTGATGTACTGGCCAAATGCATGGCGAGCAGCGGCCACCAAAAGTTGTATGAGAATCCATATTTGTCGTGGTTTAGCGGCCAAATAAATTACATCGTTACATTTTTAAATTAACGACGACGACGTAACGATTAACGTAACGATTGAATGAATGTAACGATTTTTTAATCCGAGATATGGCAACCAAGGAGATAACTTGTCAAAAATTTATTTAAATTTCAAACTGTGAACAGGTTTTCAAGGTCCGAAGGCGAGAACACCCAATGAAACTCACAAACTGTTTCAATCAGGACAATTTAATTCACAAGGAATCGACCGCAAAAAATATTATCTTAAGCTATACATGGTTTGCTCGGTAACGTAACCATAGCGCGATCTATTTCGATCCCAACGCCATCTAGGGAAGCGTCAGGTAAACTTTTACACGCATGAAATATTAGACATACCGCCCACCAAGGACATATTGCAGAATGTCCTTCTCTTAGTCTAAACCGCCCACCATGCAACATGTCTAGTATTATGGTGTGCCCAGATACAAAGGTTGATATAATAATAACATGGGTGAAAGTATATAAATGACAAAAAAAAAACAAACAATTTCGTAATTCTTAAACTAGATGCATCCAATTATGAACAATACATATTCTTAAATTATACCTTACAAACACAAAGTTTAAGTTGCTACAGGAAGAATAGCTAATTTGTTAATAGGTCTCTTTATCAGGGAATTTTTAGTTCTAACAGTAACGACTCGAGTGATTCCGTCGGGGCCAGGATGTTTTAACTCTATCTTCCCCAGCAACCACTTGCCAGGAGGTAAATCATCCTCTTTTATCAGAACTATCCCACCTATGGCTGGTTCTGGATTTTGGTGAGCCCACTTATGGCGTTGTAAAAATTGATTTAAGTAATCTTGTGACCACAACCGCCAATAATCCTGTAGCATTCTTTGGGTAAGTTGCCACCGTCTGAGACTAGAAATGTTAGCCTTTTCGAAGTTCGAATCAGGTACTAGGACGAGTGGTTCCCCAACCAGAAAATGGCCCGGAGTTAACACCGTTACCTCATTTTGATCCACACAGGAAAGTGGTCTCGAGTTGAGGCACGCCTCAATTTGTGCCAAAACCGTCGTTAGTTCCTCGAACGTTAATGTGGAGTTCCCTATAACCCGTCTGAGATGGTATTTAGTGGACTTTATTCCTGCCTCCCATAGACCGCCAAAGTTTGGAGCGTGAGGAGGAATAAAGTTCCACTTTGTACCATTATTTGCCAAACCCTCAACCAATTCGGGAATGAATTTTGATTTTTCTTCATTAAATAACTCCTGCAGCTCTCGTGCAGCGCCAACAAAATTTGTGCCGTTGTCACTGTGTAGTTCTGCACAATGTCCACGCCTCGCCACGAACCTCTTGAAAGCGGCCAAGAAACCCTTGGACGTCATGTCACTAACGACTTCGATGTGAATCGCCCGCGTAGACAGACAGATGAAAAGCGCGATGTACCCCTTGTACGACTTATTCCCACGTCCTTTAGACACTCTGACGTTTATTGGGCCAGCGTAATCGAGGCCACTGTACAGAAAAACTTTATTTGGTGTAACACGAGGAGCTGGTAGCTGTCCCATTAGTTGGGTTCTGGCTTTATTTGTATACCTAATACAAATAACGCATTTTCTAAAATAGGCCTTTACTAAAGGTTTAACTCCTACAACCCAATACCGAGATCTCAAGTAAGCGATCATAGCTTGAGGCCCCCCATGCATCGTTTTTGATGCGCCTCGCTTATGAGAAGCTTCGTGAGGAAGGAATCTCTAGGTATAAGAATTGGATGTTTGCGATCATAACTCAACTGAGTCATCTCTAATCTACCTCCCACTCTAATTACTCCCTTTGAGTCCAAAAATAAGTTTAACGATTTATACTTTCTTCCCCCTTTACCTAAAGATCCCGTCCTTTTCAGTTCTTGTATTTCATCTTGTAACTCTTCTTCTTGACCCGTTCTAATACATACTTCCATCGCTTCCTCTAGTTCTGTTGTAGACAACTGTTTATGTCTCTCCTTGTCAGCACAACTGATTCTTAAATGCAAGAACTTCCTACAGTAGGCTACTACCCTGATCATCTTTGAAAGCGATGAAAATCTGTCCCATACGGAAATGTCAAGGATACCCGAATGGACCTTAACTTCCTCCAATTTAGTAATCAAGTGTTTAGGTTTTTTATATTCTATCATTGATTGCCTTAAGAACTCTGGTCCATTGAACCATATCGCAGTGTTGCCGAGTTCCCCTGGAGCCACGCCGCGAGAGGCACAATCCGCTGGATTTTGTTTGGATGGAACGTATGACCAATATTGTGTATCCAATGCGTTTAAGATTTCTGCAACGCGATTGGCCACAAACGTTTTCCAACGACTTGGATGACTATTAAGCCATGCGAGAACAACTTCGGAATCCGTCCAAGCGTGCACATCTAATACATTTACATCCAGAGTTTTAGCAACGTCCACTATCAACTTGGCTAATAGAACGGCTCCACATAGTTCCAACCTAGGTATTGACACCTGTTTGATGGGAGACACCTTGGTTTTCGAGGTAACTAACGCAACCTTTATGTTACCCTCTGCATCTATAACTCTGATGTATACCACTGCAGCGTAGGCCATTTTTGAGGCATCCGAAAAACCGTGTAGCTCCGTCTTTACATTACTGGATTTAATGTTAAGCCAACGTGGGATTTTAACATTCTCTAATGAAGATAAGTCCTTACGGTAAGTAATCCATTCTTTTAATAAACTACTGGGCAATTCTTCGTCCCAACCTATACCTGCTAACCATAGCTTTTGTATCAAAATTTTAGCTAAAATTATACTAGGTGACAACCAACCTAACGGGTCGAAAAGCCTAGAAATATCCGACAGAATATTCCTTTTACTTACAGGTTCCGTCGGGAGAGGCAGTTCTACAGAGTACTGGAAAACATCAGCGCGAGGATCCCAGGTAAGTCCGAGTATTTTTGTAATATTATCTATTTTTATTTTTACTTCCTCAGCCTTATCTCTTTTGCTTTCTCTTATCTTATGTAGTAACTCTTCGCTGTTACTTATCCATTTTTGCAATGGAAATCCCCCTTTAGCTAGAATATTGTTTATTTCTGTATGAATTTTATATCCTTCCTCTACACTTTCTGCCCCTGTCATTAAATCATCCATGTAGAAATCATTAAGAATGATTTTTGCTGCTATTGGATGATACTTCCCTTCATCATAAGCAACCTGATGTAAAGAACGCACAGCTAGAAATGGCGCCGATGAAGTACCAAATGTAACAGTCACTAACTCAAATTCGTCAATTTCTTTTTCAGGACTATCCCTCCAAAGAACCCTCTGAAACATTGTATCGTCTCTATTGACAAGAACTTGTCTATACATTTTAATTATATCAGCACCTATACAAATTGGATGTGTTCTCCAACGCATAACCGTATGTCGTAATTCTGCTTGCAATGTCGGGCCAACCATCAAGTCATCATTTAATGATACCCCATTTATTCCCTTGCAGGAAGCGTCAAATACCACGCGCACCTTAGTTGTCTGCTTATCTTCCCGGAGTATTGCGTGATGAGGTAAGTACAACCCTTTATTATTTTCTTCTGGAGATACTTTTACCATATGGTTAAGTTCTATATACTCCTGCATCACCGCAGTGTAATCCGTTTTTAATTTGTGATTCTTTGAAAGTTTAAATTCTAAACTCTTTAATCTTTTTTCAGATATGAATCTAGATTCACCATCCTTACAACTTTGGTTACTATTCCGGAACGGCAACCTTACAATGTAACGTCCGGTTTCGTCTCGCTTTGTGGTATTTGTAAATATATTCTCACATTCCGCTTCCTCTTTACTAAGTATTTTTTCAGTTCCTGATGGCTCTGCTTCTACCTCCCAGAATTTACGTAAGAAGTCATCAACCTGAACATTGGAATGCATGACAGTGATACAAGGATACGAACTGATGTCGGACGAATTTTCTGTACCGACAACACCCGAAAGAATCCATCCAAATTCTGTTTGTTGTGCTACGAGCGATCCGCTGGTACTCTTTTTGATTTCATCTTGGATAACTTGGCTGTATATCTCAGCACCCAATAAAACGTCAATTTTATTAGGCCTGTGATACTCAGGATCTGCCAAATCGTCTTCAGTCAACTTTACCCATTCTACCCTGGTTGCTGTTACAACTGGGAGAAGGGATGTGATGGACTTCAATACGAATGCATTTACTTGCACGCTGTAATCTGGATTCACTCGAGAACGTATATCAACAATTACTGAGGAATTAGACATAACTGTTTTGTTACTCGTACCACCTACACCTGTAACACGGTGTTTTGTTAAAGTTTTCTTTAACCCTAAATATTGAGCCATTGACTCAGTGATAAAAGATCCCTGTGACCCTTGATCTACTAATGCGCGAACCATCCGATATGTTCCATCATTTGACTTGGCTTTTACTAAAGCCGTAGGTATTAAAACCGTATCCTTACAATTTCCGGTCGAAAGGCATGAAACTATTGGCTTAGTAGATCCCTCCGCTTGTACAGCGGCCTTTTGAGTTTCCTCCATTGAGGTACTATTCCTAGTAGTAGCTGACGCTGCTTCCTTCTGAACAACGCCCGTGTCCTCACCAACAGACCCAGAACCACCGCTAGGGTGGAGTAAAGTATGGTGGCGTATTTTACATAAATGGCATTTGACGGTGTTTCTATAAAATCTGGCAGAGTGGTTACTACCCAAACAAATGAAACATAGCCCATTTTTCTGTACGAAATCACGTCGAGTATCGTTATTTTCTTTAGCAAAACCTTTACAAGCAGTTACCTTATGAGCGGCAGAACAAAATGCGCAAGATAACTCCGCTTTTCCTTTCCCTACTAAATGGAACGATTGCGAACTCTTTTGAACAGGAGTTTTATTTTCTAAATTTTCTAAACCTCGAAAACGGCCAGTTAAAAAATCAGTAAATTGAGCAAAAGTAGGCAAATCATCCGTTGCATCCGAAGCTACCTTTAATTCCCAGGTTTTCCTGGTGTCCTTATCCAATTTGGCACTAACAATGTGTATTATTAGGATGTCCCAAGAAGTAACATCTATCCCTAAATTTTTGATTGAACCTAAACAATCGGATGTGGTGCTAAGTAATCTTTTTATTTCAGTGGCTGATTCTACTGTTAAACCCTTTTGATTAAACAAACGTTTTAAAATTCCATTCGCTAAAAATCTTTTATTGTTATACATTGCCTCTAATTTTCCCCAACTAGCCGCATAATTTTCCGATGTTACATTAATGTTTCTTAATAGGTGCTCTGCATCTCCAGTTAAGTACCCTTTAAGGTAATATAATTTTTGCGCATCGTCTAGAGTTTTATTATTGTGTATTAACCCTCCAAATAAATCCCTAAACGTCTGCCACTCACTATAATTTCCAAAGAACACCGGTATCTTAACCTCAGGTAACTTAAAGTTTCTAAATCCTGTACTACAGCTAGCTTCTGAACTAACATTACACGCTTCACTAGACATTTTCATATTATTTAATATTTCTTTCAGCTTGCCTTTAAACTGTATATAAAACTCTTCGACCTCCTCATATAAGTCATTCTTATGGTAGTTTGAACTAAATAAATCAGACTTTTTTACCTCACTAATTATTTTTTCATGTGTTTTGTAGAATAATTGCCATTGCTGTTCTAAGTTTTCAATCCTAGTCTCTATATAACAAACAGTTAGACGCTCTTTAGGACTTTTTTTAAAGTTAGATTTTGACTTGAGCATTTTAGCTTTAATGTCTTCCTGAATGTCGTTAAGCGACTCCATTCTTAATTAAAACACAAGTAGGAAATGTCACAAATATAAAATACACAATTTTGCAACTTTATAACTATAAATATACTTATTGTCCAGTAAACAACACAAAATCTTCTAAGTTTCTTCTCTTCGATATTTTTATAAGTCCCAGTTAACGTTTAAAATTTTCAAGTGTTTTAGTATATCTGAGTAAAATCGGGCATAGATTCCCCGTCTAAACCACTTTTTGGTTAAAATTAGTACAATTCCAAACTAATATTACCAACGACTAAGTTAATTATCTAATGAATTTAAAGTTCAAATTTCAATGCACTTTCTTGAATTGTCGAAGTTAAATTCTTCCTATTAATAAGGTCGAAAATGTACTCACGATTTCTCCACTATACACTCACTGACACTGATACTCGACGCCGACGTCTCACTTGTGGCGCCCTCTGGCGGCCGCTCCGTGAACTCCTCTGCCTGGCTCCTCCACGCAACGTCACTCCTCCGGCACCCAGCCGGATCCCGCTTCGATAACGTCACCGCTGACGCCTCGCTGTAGGGGTGCTCTGGACAGCAATCCACTGCCCAGTACTGACGTTGCGGGGTGATAATCACCACCACCACCGATGACTAACACAAAAACACCTTCACGCCAACCCGGCTTCGAAGGACCATGAACAGGTTTTCAAGGTCCGAAGGCGAGAACACCCAATGAAACTCACAAACTGTTTCAATCAGGACAATTTAATTCACAAGGAATCGACCGCAAAATGGGGATATCGGTACGCCCCCGCAAGGGGGCGTGGCATGCAGTGCCGGGACTATAAGTCCCCTGGCTGCGGAGGGTTCGCGGTGGTCCGCAACTACGGACCCCTCTCTTAGTTCGCCTAACGCGGCTAGCGACGGCGGACGCATTTTATTAATAATAAAATGCGTCGATGTGAGTGGTTGCTATGTGTAAATCTGTAGGCGCGCCGCGACGCTAATTTACTATTAGCGCCGCTTTCTTCACGACACCACGGCGGTCGACCCCCACCAAGTGAGACCCCCGGTTGCCCGGGGGAGGCCCAGTGAGGGTGACCAGCGACGTGTGTGCCGACTCGACGCTCCTACAGAATAGGTGATTAGTCCCCGCTCGTCTCGATCTCAGAGCTAGCCGATCACGGTCCGAGCTAAGGGACTGTCATGCGTGTGTGAGCGGCATTGTACTGTGAAACACCGCTCAGTGTCTACACGCATCGCAGCCCGCGCCGCGCCTGCGTGTTGTGAGTATAGATGCATGTATAGTGATGGATGTCTGTTGTTAGTTACGTGGCATGCCTATATTAACTTAGAACACGCCACGCAACAGATGTGTGAGTCATCTGTAGAGTTCAGTTGGGTCGGGTAAGCCGCGTGTAACCTGAGTGCGGCTTACCCGTGGCGTCCAGTCCGGTGATGGGGTCACTCGTCCGCTATCAGGTCGCGGGGCAGGGGTCTCGCGTCAGGGGGGCGCGTATGCCAGGGCGCGATCTGCTTGACATGGGGCCAAGCAGACACGTCGGCACGCGCGTACATCCCTTTCGCGAGACGCCGCACGAACTCATCCAGGCCCTCAATCCCGAGGTCCCGCTGGATAACATCGTTCCTCACGAAGCAAGGAGCGTCAACTATGGTCCGCAGCGCAAGACTTTGTTGCGCGCGGAGCAGCTTCCGGCTCGACTCGCTCGTGAGGGCGAACCAAGCGGGGGCGGCGTACGTCAAGATAGGGCGCACGTACAACTTGTACACGCTCATCTTGACGCGCGCCGGGATTCGGGACGAGAGCACAGGTTTGAGCAGGTTGCGGGCGACCCTGCCCTGTGCGGCGACCTTGCGGACATGTGGCCCCATAGTGAGCCGACGGTCGATGGTCACACCCAGGTATTTAACCCGGGGCGCCCAATCGATGTCGGCCCCATGTAGCTTCAAGGGTGGCGGGAGAGGCGCGAACCCGGTGATTATCGCCTGCGTCTTACCCACGTTCACCGACAGCCGCCACTTCGACAGCCACTCGGGAAGGAGCTCCAGGGCGCGCTGCATTTTGACCGCCGCGTACTTCGCATTAAGCGATGTAGTAATGTACGCGGCGTCGTCGGCATACAGCGCGAGCGTAGCGTCGGAAGTGGTGGGGATGTCGTCGGTGTAACGCGAGTAACACGCTGGCGACACGCAGCTGCCCTGCGGCACACCAGCCAGCACCGGTCGGGCGCCGGATAGCGCCCCGTCGACCACCACCCTAAAGGTCCTGTTGGAGAGAAAGCTAGAAACCACCCTTACAACGCGACGGGGCGCGTCCGAGGTGGACATCTTGTATACTAGGCCCTCGTGCCACACACGGTCGAAGGCCTTCTCCATGTCGAGGAATACTGCCACCGAGTATTCCTTCTTGTTTAGCGCGGCTGCGAGGTGGTGCAGTACCCTCGACAGCTGGAGCGTCGTGCTATGCTCCGCCCTGAACCCAAATTGCTCGGGGCGCGGCGCGATGTGGGGTTGGAGATGTCGCAGCAGGAGTGCTTCGAACACCTTGGAGACTGTCGGCAGTAGGGTGATCGGCCGATAGCTCTCCGGCTTCAGGATATTTTTCCCCGCCTTGGGCAGCATGATGACGCGCCCTTCCTTCCACGAGGCGGGAAAGGCCCCGGTGCGCAGTACCGCGGTAAACAGGCGCGCTAGCGCCGCTACCATGCGGAATGGCAGCTGGCGCAGCACTGCGTTGGTGATACCGTCGGCACCGGGGGCCTTCCGGGGCTTCGTGTTTAGGATGGCGCGCCTAACTGCGCCGGGCGAGAAAAAGATGGGGTCCTCCTCGGGAGCTATCGGCAATGCGAAATAGTCTCCCAGGTGCTTCTCGACTGCTGCGACATGATCAGTGTCGCTGGTCGGGTTAGGGCGGAACTGACGTTCCAGGTGCTCGGCGAAGACCTCCGCCCGGTCCTCCGCTACATACTTTAGCGCCCCGTCGCTGTTGAGTAGGGGGCGCACCGGGGCCGGGGTGTTCGTAAGCTGGCCGCAGAGCTTATGTAACGACGGCCAGCTGTCCGTCGTGGCATCGATACGATCTTCCCAGCCCGCGGCGGTATGCGCCCTGAGCTCGGCCTTCACTTTCTCCGCGAGACGGTTTAGCTGCCTTTTCAGCGTCGGGCATCTGAGCTGTTGCCACTGCTTGCGAAGGCGCCTCTTCACGGCGATCATCGAGTCGATATATCGAGGGGCGGCAGTAGCCCTCTCCCCTGCGGCAGTGTTTTCGTCGCCGTTTCTAAGGCGCTTTGGATGCAAGCAGTGACGTCACCCGCCATCTGGTCTACGTCCGCGGCAGTGACGATAGGCCGAGTCGGCGTGGTGGTCTCTAGCTTCTCTCTAAATGCTTCCCAGTCTGTTGATCGACGTGGCGCGATCGGCTTCAATCGGGTCGGCATACCCGATATGACGACGAGTACAGGCTGGTGGTCCGATTGTAACTCGTCGTCTATCACTTGTTGGGTGATCTGGCAATGCAGCCCTTGGTGGACTACGATGTCCAGCACGTCCGGTAGATTGTGTGCCGTATCCGGGTAGTGTGTCGGCATCTCTGGGCCGGACACCGTATAGCCAAAGGCTTCCGCGTCCGCGAAGAGCCGTCTCCCCTCGGTATTCGTGTTGTTACTATTCCACGCTGGGTGCTTACTATTTAAATCACCGGCGAGGATGGTTGCCTTTTGGGGCGTATTTATAAGCGCCCGCAGCTCTGTGTGATCTAAGTGAGCCACGGGCGGCTTATAACAGGCATACAGGTTTATATCCTCGCCGGCTAAATGCAGCTGTACACCCAGCGCGTAAAAAGATCTGAGTGACGGCAAGGGGAGCTCTTGATGGACGACTCTTCGCCTAACAATGACCGCCAGACCACGATAGCGATTGTTGTTTGCCGACCTTTCGTCCTTCCTGTAAACGAGATATCCCGGGAACCTAACCCTATCTTCGGGTCCCAGGAGTGTCTCGCTTATGAGCGCCACGTCGATGTCCTGTTCCCTCAGGAGATGGCGGAGGGGGGCGACCTTATTCCGGAGGCCGCGGGCATTCCAATGGATCACCCTCAGCGGCCTAGCCATTATACATGGTTAGTAAGGTGGCCAGGCCATCGAGGATGACCATCTCCACATCTTGTCCCTGCCTTATTGCCCTTATTAGGTCCATCAGCAATTTGATGGCGCAGGCTGTAAATTCTTTCTTTGTTGAGTGGGTGCCGGTGGCGCCACCACTCGTGGAGTCTAGTCTCGGTCTTGTGTATAGTTCGACATTTTGCCGCTGTGGTTTGGTGGCGCCACCCGCAGCGGTGGCGTCGCCTCGCGGCTTCTGTGTGTACTTTTCTTTGTGAACGGACCGCTGCGCTATGCCGGCGCCCGCGGTCTGTTTAACAGCCTGCGTCCTGTTTAAGGCAGGGGCGGCCTCGGGAATCTCTTCCTGGGTCGGCGGGGGCGGTTTGGGTTTGTTCCCTCTACCCTTGCCCCCGCGCTTGGTCTTCTTTTTTTTCTTTTTCCCCCCTCCCGAGGAGGCGGCTTGGGCTGCGTTCCGGGGTGTGGGCTCATTGGCCGCCGCCATCAGCGTCGTGCCTTGGGCCTCTGCTTCCGTGGCCTGTAGTGTCCGATCACTGGCCATTCGCGGTTGGCGTGTGGCCGTGATGGCGACGGTCCCCGCTCGCTTATTCCTAACTTCCGCTTGGAATACGGGGCACTTGATGTTGCACGCGGGGTGCGGGCCACCACAGTTTGCACAGGTGGCCGGCTCTTCCCGTGGGCGCTGGCAATCACGCGCCGCGTGCTCGCCTCCGCATCGCACACAAGCGAGCGGGCGGTGGCACTGGTGCGAACTATGCCGAAAGCGCTGGCACCGGTGACACTGTGCGGGCCCACGCTTTCCTCGCCAAGCCTGGATCTTGACGCCCCGCATAAACATAAATACGGTGGTGTCAAAGATCGCCCGGACGTCGGGTGTCTTCTTGATAATCGCGTGGAACACGCAGCCGGGTCGTCCTTGTGCGCCCTTAATGTGGCGCACATACTCCGGCTGGTACCCCAACGCCCGGAGTTCCTCCTCGATCTCCTGGGGGTCCGTATCCGCCGGCAGCCCCCGTATGGCGATCTTCATGTTTCGGTCCGCCGGCAGTGAATAGGCGAACCAAGACACGCCGCTATCCTTTTCCAGGCCCGTCAGATACCGCTGAACCAGCCTGTATTCGCCCTCGCTGTCGGGAGTGAAGCGGACTCCACTCCCGAAAGGGCGGGCGTTTGGAGGCCGGCCCAGCTTGGCACTGAGGGCCCGGAAATGGGCGGCCCAGTTTGGCAGCCGCTCCACCACCAACGGTGGGAATCTCAATTTTTTCCCCGGCTTCTGCTTTGCTGCGGACGAGGCGGCGCCGGGGGAGGCGGCGGCAGGGGGGGCGGCAGATACGGTGGGAGCAAGGGGTAAGCTAATATTACTTACCCCTGCTGGTGTCTCGTCCGGTGATTGCGGCGGCGAGCGGCGCACCGCATCCGAGAAGGTGGGCGATGCTGCGGCGCCCCGACCCCGCGGCGCGCTATCGCGCTGAGGCCGCGGCGGGTCGAGGCAGTATCTCTTCGCCTCCTCCGATACGGCTTCGCCGGAGCTCCTCCTTCGCCGCTGAGGTCTAGTCTCGAGCTGGAACTCGAAACCGAACCCCAGCGACGGTGTTGGTGACGCCGGCGCCGGCGATATAATCGCGGCACCGGCGGCGCGTCCCACGTTGGGCCGCTGTCCGGATCGCGGTGTCGTGTCCGGGGACACGTCTCCGCGACCGGAGGCGGCCGAGCCCACAGATGCCAGCGACATGCTCGACCCCGCACGTGAGGAGCATGTCGACAACATTGCGGGCGAATCGTAGGCCGATGTCCGGGGGGGTGCCGGCGAGGCGGGCACCGCGGGCGGCTTAGATGCCGGCCGATAAACTGAGCCGGCACTTGTTGGCCGCTCCCGCTCCGCCATCACCGGTCCCGCCAGCGAGCGGCGGGAAGCGGTGTCGGCGGTGTGCGAAGCTGGCACAGCTTTAATCTGCGGCTGCTTGCTATGCGTCGCCCCGGGGGGCACGGGCGGCGTTGCGAACCGCGGCGGAGGCGCGGTAGCGCGAGCCGGGGGCGCGCGATGGCGCGCTATAGGAGCTATAGGCGCGGAGGCGCGGGGGCACGCGCCGCAGGCGCGGCCCGCGCGGCCGGCGCGGGTGCGCGCATAGGCGCGGGCGTGGGCGCGGGCGCACGCGCATGCAGTGCGCGCCCGGCTTGTGTCCCAGCTGGACCCGGTGCCTGGATGGGCACCGGTCTGAAGGCGGCGGGGCGCAGCGCCACCGCGTGCGGTCGGCTCGACGACGGCACGGGCGCAACACGCGCAGGCGCCGATGACGTCGGTGGGCCGGCGGCTACAGCGGCGCTAGCACCCCCCCCCTCTCTTCTCCTCCGTTCCTCGCTGCGAGGCTGCGGTAGTGGGCCGGTTGGCGGCGCACCGGACGTCGCCCTGCCAATGTTCGGCATTGACGTCGTCCGGTCCAACGCCGGGCGGGCTCCCTGCTGTTCCCCGGCATCGTGGCCCAACGAGCCACGCGTGCCGGGTTTCGGCATCGTGGTAGGCGTGGCCTCCGCGACCGCTGCGGTGATTGCTCACCGAGCAGCACGGGGGCGGCTTCCCCTGTGTTTGTACAGGTACCGGGGTGGTATCCCGTACACACACAGGGAAAAACGGTTAAAAACTTGCGATCCGCACGGATAAGGGCACTGAACACTTAAATAGGATACTCAGGTAGTCAGCGCGATCGACCACGGGCTAATCCCGACCGCAAAAAAATATTATCTTAAGCTATACATGGTTTGCTCGGTAACGTAACCATAGCGCGATCTATTTCGATCCCAACGCCATCTAGGGAAGCGTCAGGTAAACTTTTACACGCATGAAATATTAGACAAACTGGCTTGCAAATAGAAAGCTGTATATTGAAAAAAAAAAACCAATTGAACACATTGGCGCGTCATCTGGGAATTTATAAATAATTTACTTTGTTTGAATTTCCGCGCATTATGTGAGAAATCACTATGCAAGCCTTGGCCGCAACCATGCATTAATGGACTCACTTATGCGGCACTCCTTTTCACGTTCGTCCATCAATTGCAGGCCGCTGCAGTAATGTAATACATATGAAAGCAGATATGATAGTAAAATGCAGATCACTAATGAAATGGTAATTAGTCATCTGGTTATTACAAACAGACACAAAAAACCATTTAAATAGAATCAACACAATTAAATGTGTAATTTATTTTTTATTAGGTCCTGTACTATCAAAAACATGCACCCTTAAGCATTTTTTTCTGAAAATGTTTTTCAAAGCCGCTAGCGTTTTAAAGTCTGCAGATCACAAAAAATAACAAAGAATAATGGGGTGACCGCAGACATGCCATAAATATGTTGGTATAACGTTGTGAATAATTTAACCAGGGTTGGGCCTAAGTAAATATTGTTACTGGTGTATGGGAGGTTCCGTCACAACCTGTAAGTTATCGCACGAACGCGTGTTTGAGTTCCTTAATACATGTGCCTTCGTTATTGACTTTGATTTGGTGCGCGAGTTAATTTCGTTACAATGTCCCACTTGTATTTACTGACTGTAGGAACTATTTGAGAAGTGTAACTAGGCATAGTTTGAGGTGCTACTTTCCTAATTTGAAGGGCCGTTGGAGGAATGTCACTTGGTTAAGTTAGGTTGTTCGGGTCCTTTCGATTGGTTTAAGTAAGTGAGGAAGCGATGCTTGATTTCGAAGTAAAGACCGAGCTGATGTGGTTTTGGCCCAAGATCATGTATGCGACACGAAGACGAGGAAGCGAGGGACGAGGCAGCGAGACAAAACACAGAATATTATTGTGTAGATACTTTGTTTTGGGTAGGAATGGCATTTAATTATTTATGCATGGCGATACATACTTTATAATTATGATATTTTGTAGTATTTATTGATCTTATATCGTTGAGAAGCAGTGGTGGCTCAGTGATAACGGCTGCGATTTACGAGTTGTAGGTCGTAGGTTCGAACCCTGATAGGAGCTTCACTTTTTGTAAATTATTTTCATCACCACTGCTCTCTTAAAACGGTGAAGGAAAAAATCTTGAGGAAACTGGCACGTCCTAGAATCAAAAATTCGAAGACATGTGACATCTACCATCCCGCCTTGGGCCCGCGTGGTGGATTATGGCCCACTCCCTCTCACTGAGAGGAGTCCTGTGTCCCAGCAGTGGGATCATTACCGGCTGTTTATGTATTAAGTACGTATATACATATTAATCTTATTGGTTGTATAGTTATATTATATTCTAAGTACTGTTTCTTTTATTTTACTTAAGGGGGATGCGCTAAGGTAGCCCGCGAAATTCAAATTTTCTTAGGAATTTGCAATTCGCAGGTCAGTAACAGGTTGATCCAAATATGATTCGCGGACGCAACAATTATGGCTTTACAAAATTATTATCATTACTAGTCTCTAAGTTCGTAGAATCCTATTGAATGACTATTTCATGAAGTAGTCATTAAATTAAATTCTACGAAGAGGGTTAGTTGTGTTGGTTATTCTAATGATAATAATTCTGTAAAGCCATATTTGTTACGTCCGCGAATCATATTTAGATCAACATACAACCTGACAAAGACCTGCAAATTGCAAAAAAACCTAAGAAATTTTTAATTTCGCGGCCTACCTTAGCGCATCCTCCTTAATTACTTAACTATTTTTGTCTAATCTGTAAAGTAATCTCTGACTTGATTTCCGTACGTCGTTTTCGGGTGACCACTGAAAATCAGCGCTCTGCTGTGGGTCCCCTATAGCACAGCATCATGCTAAGTGGAAGGCTTCTTGACTCAGTCCTAGCGTGCAGCTGCCGACTATTTACCTTTGTACCTACTGTATTCATAAGTATTTATAAATCTGTATGTTTTATGTTTTTTATTTGAATTATCGTATCTTTTTGTTTGCACATGTTTCTGTGATAAATAAATATATTTTTCGTTGTTTCTTTATTTTATTTTATGTAGGAATTGTTTCTATAAACAATATACCTACAGAAAAAATCTATAGAGTCTTAAAATTGACTAGAGATGTATAAAAAGCATCTGAATCATGTATGCACAGTTGTTGGCGCTGAATCAAATGAAACTAGCTATTCATAATACACAGTGTTCATTAACAATGCCTGTATATTCAATAATTCACACCTAAAATTAGATTTATTGTCATCGCGGTACACTAACCATATTTTCTATTATTCAAATGCAGGAAACGGATATGTTGCAGTTTATAAATTACAAAGCAACATAACAATCCCCAGCCACAATGGCTGATTCATGGTATGAATTTATTCTACGCATAATTAATTGTGTGGGAATGTATTAAAATTATTGTAATCCTTTGCCCGTAGTTTCGCTCGCGTGGATGTTGGAAAATATTCCACGGGAATGTACTACCGGGTTTAAACGTACCCTATCTGTTCCATCCGTGTTTCGTATCCAAGTTATAAAATACAGATAGTTTATAACGTGCCAAACTTCATTCAAATCCGTTCAGCCTTTTTTGGGCCAATCCGGAACATATATCCAGACAAACGGACAAAAATGATTGGTTACTGTTTTAAGCTATGTATTATTATTGTAATATGTCACTAAATGTCCTGATGGCTTGGCACGTTTAATTCATTTGTACGATCTTCTTTGTGACCGCGCGATTAAAGCTAAACAAAGCATTTTTTATCTAGGTATAGACTATAAAGATATCTATGTACGTACAAAGTTCTCCCAAGACATCTATTTAATTGTACGGGCGTATAATTAAATAGATGTCTTGTGTGAGCTTCCTCTCTAAACGTGACATCTTTATTTGAGAAAGATGAAATACTTTTATGACATCTCAAATGTATATAATTCAGATCACGTTTGATTCTACTTCAAGGCGCCAGGTTGACAATACATTGATGATACAGGTTGTTCTTTGCATACCTGGTTGGAATATTGAGTGAAAACGTATAATGTTCTAAAAAAGAACACTACAAAGTAAAAAATATCTTTAATTTCGGAAGTCGGTGTCATTGGATCTGTGTTTTTATGATTTTTGCCACCGACTTCCAAAATTAAAGTTATTTTTCACTTTGAATTGTTTTTTTTTTTGGAAGTCGGTTGTTTTTTTGTAAAAAAGGTTTTTATTTTTAACTTTTTAATTATGGTATCTACTGAACGTCTAATTGGACGTATAGGCCGTTCATTAACCGCCTGACGCAGGTCCTCACCGAACACGGGTGTTTCGGGAGGTTCCTGTTCAGGATTAGGCGGGAGGAAACGCCCGGCGGACACGGTGGAGTATACGGTGGAGGTCTGCCCGGCTTGGGCAGAAAACCACCGTGTCCTCGCGGGGGCGATCTGCGACAGCGATCTCTCGCGTCCGGCCATGGTTCATGCCATGCCTGTGCATGGGAGACCATCACCTCTTTCTGCGAAGTAGTAATGCTCTTAAAGGAGGAGGCGGAACGAGTGAGGAAGAGGCAAAATTCGCGCCCTCACGCCCCTAGTCGCCACAGGAGACGCCCCGGGCGTCGCAGGTTAATTCCCGGCCACCATAGGCGCGGGCTTGCGGACGGTGAGTGATGGGTAGTTAAATTGGATATTGATGAAGAGTTTTTGTTTTGGTAACTGAACCAACAATAGAGTGGATCTGGAGCTCGGCGGCCGCTGCTGCGGCACGCTCGCTTCGCACGCTCGCCTTCGCGCGTTAATGGTCACTGTTCTAAACTAACCTAAACCAAGTGATTCAATAACTGTAGATGGTATTTAACCAATTACAAGCAATTTTTTATGAACTAAATTTGAATCACTTGATTGAGTCTCGGTCAGTCATCTTCAAAGGGCTAACTTTCCAAGTTGTTAAACGTTGAATGATTTTAGTTCAATTACTATCAGCCTGGCATACAATTGGATGCCGCCGGCGTTTAATGAACAGCCTAGGCGACCAATAAGCTGGCTAATTTAACCAGATGGCTGAGAAATGTACACTTGTTTCGTTTTAAACGCGTAATATAAAAGACTAGCTTCTGCCCGCGACTTCGTCCGCGTGAAACTTCTTGTTGCCCCGTCCTACCCCGTCGCATCGCATCGCTCGCCCGCGCTATTACTTCGCTTTTCTGATTTTTTTTTATTTTTTGCTACGCTCCTGAGGGTCATAGCGTGATGTTACATAGCCTATATAACATTCCTCGAGAATTGGGTTATCCACTGCAAAATATTTTTTCAAATCCGACTGGTTATTCCAGAGATTAGCGCATTCGAATAAACAAACAAAAAAATATCTTCAGCTTTATAAAGATTAGCTAGTAAGCAAGCTGCTAGCTGCTGCTAGCTGGTACGTATAGTGCACTGCCTAGATAACAGAAATCCCCACTAACTTTTATATGTCACCGTATAATTACGAACTTTGTTAGTTTATAATCTATTGGTATTATTTCCGCTACATTATAATTACTTTAATTATTATGATAACTGTTGAAAAATTGTGAACTGCAACAAACCATGTACGCGTATTATTATATTAAACGTATTATTTTTCGATAATAATCTATCCGACATATTGTGAATTGGTATCAAACTTGCTTGCGACATAACACACCTTGCGCTAATACTAAATAGCCTGCCTAGCTGCGAGCAACTTAGAAGTAGCGCTTGCCGGCCGCTGCCGCGGCACCACTCGTTTCGCTCGCTCGGCTCGCGCGTGGTTGGTCCCAGTTCTCACGTAACCTAATCCATTTTACCCAGTTCACAATTTTTCGAAAGTTTACAATCTAACGGAAATAATACCAATAGATTATAAACTAACGGTTCTCACAATCTTATGGTGACATAAATACACAGACAAAAGATACAAAATATTGACTTTGTAAAGTTAAGTGCATAATAACTACTATTTTGCGTGAAATAAGTGCATCACGAATTTGAAGGCACCTGCATTATGTTGATAAACCAGAAAACGTGCAACTTCTGGTTCAAAAAAAAAACATTTCAACACAATCTAATTCATAAAAGACATTGAAACTACCTATTCAAATATTCTAAGAAACCATTTTCACAGTATAAGTGCAAACTGCCTGAAGTTAGAATGGAGGTCTATAAAATGTTTGACCATCGTATTATTTGAACATTACTTGTGAAACTACCGGGATGTCTTGGTAGTGAAAAGTGCACCTTAGAGCCTCCGTTTCGGTTCAAAAACAATAACATTTGCATTCTTATAAAGGGTACCAATAACCGTTTCGTGGAATTGTCGGTGTTTTTTAGGGTACCGTTTGTCAAAAAGGAAGATGAATTTCAGTAGTGTGACTCGTGTCCAACTTATAGGTTTGTTTAGAATTTGCAAATAAATACGGCAATGCAAGCTCGCCCAAGTGATATAATATGAAACAGTTTATATCTGTATTAGTCTGCGAAACTTGTTCCTCTAACTACGAATATTGTTCCTGTAGCATTCAATACATTTTTAGTATCTACTTTGTTCACCATTCCTTTCACATCGTTATATATGCTGGTACGGAACCCTCGGTTCGAAAGTCGGAATCTCACCAAATGTTTTTTTAATCTGTTATTTATTACAAGAGAACACCCTTGCGTAACTGAACCAAGAATTGGGTGTTTTTATAAATGCATGCACCTTTACATTCAAATTGTCTATTTATAAATGATTTCCTTCCTTTTAAAGGTCATTGCTTTTGAAACCCAAAACCATAACAATTTAGGTATTTACCTAGTTTTTTCTTCGAAATACAGATAAAACCTGAACAGCTGGTCCTCTTAATTTGTAGATTTCAGAGAATATCTAACAGTTTTACATCACCTACAATTCTAAAAATCTACACTCAAAATAATACGTAATTGGCATGCGTAGGTATCACCTAAAAATATGAGTATCCCTTCAACAGAAAAAAAAAACAAACAATATTACGGTGTTAACAAAGCATAACAAAAAAAAACACCCAAAAAGTGATAACAGGAGACTTGGAGCAATTAAAGCTGTACAACCGTATATTAAAAAACGGAAAAGCGTAAAACAAACGGTAGAAAAGGCAACGGAATTTGTACAATAAAAACAAACTGGCCTGTGAAAATAGGATTCTGGGGCGATCCCCGTAATACAGTTTGCTTTGGACTCGCTGTTGATTTCGGATTTTACATTATCTACCTTCTGTGAATTGTGATGAGGGAAAGTGCTGTTACAAAAGCTTGCATCAAAACAAAAGCCTACTTGTTGAGTTGACGTAGTGTAGGGATTATTTTTATTTACTCGGAGGTTCCGTTTTTCTGCTACATTCCTCCGTTACCTTATCGTTTTTACCGGACAGTGATTTTTAATCTTGTTTATAAAACTAAAGTGACCTACTTCCGAAGCTGATATGGTATTTAGTATGCTGATACTAACGATTTTGATAAAATGAGTTAGTTTTTAGTTTTTACTCTGCTTGAGATAAATAAAAAAAATATGCCTGAGCATATTTGCAGCAATATTCATCATCATCATTTCAGCCGAAAGACGTCCACTGCTGGCCATAGGCCTCTCCCAAAGGGGGGCGGGGTTGCCATAATCACCACGCTTGGCAAGCGGGTTGGCGATTGCAGTATGGTGTTAAAATGCATAGAGAACGCTGCTGCCCATTCTCTAGTAAGTCCCTTAGTCGGCTTTTACGACACCCACGGGAAGAAATTGGATGGTGCTATTCTCTACGTCCGGCACCACACGCAGCAATATATAGCTTATAATATATATTATATATAGCTTCTTGGAAAATAACAAACAGCGAGGATAGCAAAGGAAATCAAAATCTCCACTGTAAAGTTAGAAAACCCTCAGTGCCCCACTGACCGAGCATTCAATTCATTTGGATGGTATTTACGTAATCAATCGTCTGAAAGTAATGGCATCTTGCTTCCCCAATGTATACAATAACCTTAACATTAGAAGCCAAACTGTCTAAATAAAGTTTGGAATTATTATCCGGGATGACGTCATCAAACCACACAAGCGAAATATCCAACAGCTCGGAACCTTTACTTGAATCATTTTCGAAGTAATTTATTTTTACATTCTTTTTTATCTTTTCGAGCGCGTATTTAATTGCCTTCACTACTCCTTCAGAAAGCGGTTATGGTCCATTTTGTTAAATCGTAACTGCTTTATTCGTTACTCTCGAGTTTCATAACAACAAAGGGTTCTTGAGATAAAACAAATAAATTGTTACCCGGAGGCTAACTCGAGAAATGAGTGTTTTTACAAATGAATTTTCGGATTTTTCGTAAATTGCTTCCGAATAATAGATTTTCAACTGAGGAATATTATTTTATACCACGTGGCCACTGAAAATCAGCGGTCAAAGTCAAATTATTTATTTCAAATAGGCACATAAATGGCACTTTTGAACGTCAATATTTACAAAAAAATTGAATTGATTCTAGTTCTAGCCCCTTCCAAAAGGTGGTTTTGTATGGTTACCACTGTTACTCTTTTAAAATGTTTTACAATATTTTGTGGGCAAGAAACTCCACCGTTACTCTTTTAAAATGTTTTACAATATTTTGTGGGCAAGAAACTCCACCGTTACTCTTTTAAAATGTTTTACAATATTTTATGTCATTATTTATACGTGAAGACGATGCACCTAAAATAAAATTGTATTGTAACACAATATGCAAAAATAATTAAAAATGAAGCAATGACAGATAAATTAATTATGTGATAGTTCATGGTGCTCACATATTTACAAATATTGTAAAAATATACGTTTTCTCTCTGTTTTGTTTGCTATTTTTTTGTTTGCTCTGCTGTGGATCCTCTATAGCACAGCATCATGCTGAGTGGAAGCCTTCTTGTCACAGTCATGATGTGCAGCTGCCAACTATTTGATTTTTGTGCTCGTGATTATAATGTAGACCTGTTTTGTTAGTTTTTTTTGTTTACCAGTTAATTATGTTTTCTTAAGCACGGGTTTTTGTGACAAATAAAATTATTTTTCTTTCTTTTTTTATACTTACCTTCTTACAAATTTTCCTTAGCTGGTAATCTGTCCACATTCAGATCTATTCTAAGAAGGTTTAATTTATTCTTTAACAATGAAAATACGGCCCTATTCATTTTATTAGTCACACGAATCTTTTTTACATAAAGAAATTCTTGACATAAACTGAAGAAAGAAAACTAAAACCGAATTTATCTAGATACTAAATTCATCGTATATATTCTTATTTTATTTTATAATCCAATTTCACTCATCTCACAGTATAATGCAATCTTAAAGTCATAAAGTTTGATTTAAACTCTGCTTATGCAAAGTTGGGGCTTGAAACGATAAACGACAAGTTTCTAGCGAGAACTTTGGAGTTTTTGTAAAATCGCTATGAATTATCTTTTATTTGCAGATTTACTTACTTATTTTTATGGCTTTGTTTGATTAAAATCATTCACAGGAGGAGTTCGTGGCTCAGTAATAACAGCCGCACGGTTCGATCCATCACGTTAAGCTACGCTTGCCGGGGTTGGTCCGTGGATGGGTGACCATCATATTCATTTTCATATTCATGTATTTATTATAAAACATAGGTACATTAGAATAGAATTACAGACAAAAATGTTGAAATTAAAAGAGAGAGATTGTTGAGTTTTTTATTGTTCATTATAAGTTCTTATTTGGTAATACATTGAGGGCGCTATGTTTTGCCTCTAGGGCGTACAAAAATCTTGTAGCGGCATCAACATCGCCACATGCGAACTACGCGTCACGCTGACGTCACGCAAATCCTGCATCGCGCAAGCAGAATTTACCGCGCAACTAGCATATATACAACGTCCCGAAATCAACCGTCGGGCAGTTGCCCACCAGACAAAACACCCGTCTGGTCGGAGGATCCTCCCTTTTCTATGGTGGATGAGTGAACTTTACACCCTGTTCCTCATACCCCCAAAATCTCATATAAAATAAATCTCAAATATCATCTTTACATAACGAGACTCCGATCCCGGAGTCCCAGCTGTCATTTGTAGATCTTGTTGCTGTCATTAAAGTCTGACAACTAGTCTTAACAAGGGATTATCGTATTAACCAGTTACTGGGTTGTGGAGTTCAGATAGGCAGTCGGCAGGCATAGAGTAATAGGTTTTTGTCTCTAAAGCTAGGCCATACCGTACAATACACATTGGCCACAAAAATAAACCGCTTGCCGGCCGTCTGACCGATTGTCAGTGACAGGAAACGACAGTGGAACAGTTGAAAAGAGATTGTGTAGCTGACCTATTTTAAGTCGATCTCCGACGGATTTGTTAGCCAATTTATCGAAATAACAACAATCTATCTTTTGCGGTCTTGGATATGTGGTTAAAAACGAGCGAGAACTTTAGCTTGATTCTCGCTAACTTTAACTATAGTGACCTGTTTTTTTCTGTACCCCAAGTGTAAATTTGCAAGAGAGTAAACGTTACTATTTCGTTTGCGTTAAAATTTGACCGATAGATCATAATGCTAAGACTATAAGGGTGAGAATAAAAATCTTAACGCAAACGCGCTAGTTAAGTTTACTCTCTTGCAAACTTACACTTGGGGTACAGATCTGTGACAGTGACGGACAGAAATAGGATGATTTTGGACCTTCAACTTCTCTACCTAAAATACTATATCAAGATTTCCGTCAAAACATTGCATGATTTCAAACCTCTACGTGCACGTCCACCTTCGTCCTGTAGAATCTAGTAAATAATATACGAGTTTAAAAAATGAAACGTGGAGGAGAATCTCGTGCCGCATAAATATTGTATGAAGTGTTCCGTGGACAACTATTGGACAGTAAACGCTGTTTTATGGGATAACATTTATTGTTTTACCGAGCTAAGCCAAGATGGTTCTTTATTCCAAACCTATTGTTTATTGAGCTCCGAGAATGGATTTATTTATGCTCTTCTATGTTTTTATTCGATAAATTATTTATAGATACGTTGTTGGTTTTGGGGTATGGTGAAAAATGGATGCAGTAGTTTATTTTATTGTTTAAAACAATATGCTGTTATATTTACTTTTAGGAATAGTTAAATATTTCGTGGAAACGCTGGGAATGGACGCCCTAGACGAAGATAATATAGTGACCTAATTGGTGATATTCTGCAGAAAGGTCAGGTGCGTAGTACTCGCAGCCGGCGTGCGTGTATAACCAGATGTATGCACGTAAACGAAGCAAAAGGACTATGTAAGGAGCGTAGCAGGTGGCGTTCTATAGTTCATGCCTACCCCCATGGGAAGAAGGCATGAGTTTATGTATGTAAATATTTTGTAGAACTAGTTGAAGCAAATGGGCAGAAAAGTATGTGACCAGTGGAAGATAGTTATCGTAATAGATCGATAAAAGAGTATGAAATAACACGTATACATCAAAGTTATTGGTAAAAGTTTCCATTTGATGTACGTTTTATAAAAAAAAACATTAAAGTAATTATTACATTTTTTAACATATTTTATTTTACCCTAGCTCTAGGCTCTAGATCCTAGTACCTCTAATGAAAAACTGACGAACGACATTATAAATATTTTGCTGCCAACTGCTGAAGTGTAACTCTTGTTTTGCTTTGTAACGAGACTGAAATGTACACGTATGCTGAAAAATACGAATTTCGCTAATCAAATTCTGAAAGATTTTGAGTGCGAAATGTTTCAACGACAGTTAAAACCAATTAATATTATATTATATTTTTTCTGAGGTTCGTGGAAATACCCGCTAGTATTTTTGCAAACGGCAAAATTATATTAAGTACCAAACGATTTCTACCCGACAACCTTTCAGTACCGACCTAATTATAATTAGGTGATAATGACAATGTCTATAATTCTCGGACAAAAGGGAAAATAAAGCGCTCATTTAATATTAAATTTGTTATAAATCCCTGAGATTATCCATGCCTACATAGAACTTTCTCGAGAGGATATAATACTGGTAAATGATTTTACAGCCCAGTCTTAAGTCTTAGGGCCTCCAAAAGCTGGGTTAATGCTTATTTACGATCCTGTAGGGTATTTCATTGTAAGTTCTAAACATCACGGAACTTGTCAAGATTATTAGTTGAATTCTGCTTTGATATTATTTAGATAGTGAAATTGTTACAGATTAGAGATTATTTGATTTACATCGACATTGTCGCTCTTTACGAGAGAAGTGACTTCTTCAGTCTTTGATTAGACTACAGCGGGCCGAGCACGGGCGTGCCATGACGTTTGTGACAAGACATGATAAATTATGTCATGTCAATTTGTACTAGCATTTTATGACAAAACAGTTTTATCGCTCAAACTGTGATAAAATGTGTGACTCAAGTCATGTCACAGTAGGCCGTGCTCGCCCCGCAAGGATGGCTTAAAGAGTATAAAAAAAAACAGCCTGCCAAAAAAAAAAAACACTGAAGTGAAAAATAACTTAAATTTCGGAAGTCAGTGTCTTTGGATTACAATTTAGTTTTTTGCCACCGACTTTGTTGTGTCTTATTTTTTTTAAGTTTTTTATTGTCACTTTTTAGTAGGTCAGTTTGTAATTTACCTAAGTTACGGTAGCCAAATGTCAACTGCTCATCACTTTTTACAAAATATTGCTTTTCCTCATGCAGAGACGTTAATTGTTGGGGAGTTCTTCTGGTCAGAACTAGGAGAACTGGAACTCCACTTCACCATATGCATTGTGACGAGCATAAATTGCTTAGCACAACCATATTAAAGTACCTAATCGAACCGCAACCCGTGAAATACTTATAATTAAGTAGTTTCGGTGGACATCTGTGGTCTTCATCATCAGTTCCACTTCACCAAATGTTGCTTTCCGAAAGCAGATGCACGAGTTACTATAAAAAATATCCAAATCGCTATAGGTGTGCCTATAAAATTTGAGGATTTTCCTTAATTTCCATAGGATCCCTTCATCAGATGACGGAAAAATCGGTGAACATACATTAAAAAAAAGAACATATTGACGAACATTATAACCTCCTCTTTTAAGGAATTCGGCTAAAAATTTATTGATATGGACAACATTTTTTTTTTTAAAACAACATCGGTTGAAATGTCACGATGTTTCGAAGCTTTCTTTCTTTAAAAGCTAAGTTACTATGTTATTATTATTAAATTCTTTAAAGTCAAAGTCAACCCATTTATTTCAAATAGGCACATAAGAGGCACTATTGAACGTCAAAATTTACAAAAAAAAATAGAATTGATTCTAGTTGCCCCTTCCAAAAGGCTTTATTCAAGTAACAAGAATTCAATGTGTTAGTAAACTTAAGAACTATGCTAGTTTATTTTAATTTAATTTAATGTATATTTACATTTATTTCATCCCTTGAGAGATGGCACTGCAGTGGTTGATGTATATGCAATCGAGCCTGCTAACTATGGTTTTTAGGATATTGTTGGAGCTGGCCCGAACTCTGCGCACCAGGGATACACACCTCATTCGCATCGTTGCGTAAAAGCAATTAATATATGCGTCCGCGCATTCCCGATGCGCTACAGAAACGGGGCAGCCCCACCAATACCCTGAAAGCGTTGTTGTATTGGACACCAAGGGCATTGCACGACCGTTGGGTATATCTAGCCTACAGGCTGCACGTGTAAAACGTTGTGCAATAAGCTCAAAACCGAGTATTTTTGACTTTAAGTGAGCAGCGTGCAAACCTGTGAGCTAGCATGCTCGCCCTTACCGACAACGCCCTCCACTCCCGCTCAATATCGAGTCCATTATTGAGGTCCGAGGTCAATATATGACCAAGATATTTAAACGTAAATACTCTTTTTAGTGGAGTCCCATTGAGTGATTACAGGTGGTACATAGCCCGGACTATCCCCAGCCTCAAAAACCATGATCTCCGATTTATGGGAGTTATACATCAAACCATGTGTTTTGGCATACTCCTCACATTTGGTAACCATCTTTCTGAGACCACAGATTGACGCACTCAGAAGCACCATATCGTCTGGATAGCTAATATTATTTACACAGTTAACATCTACATAGAAATCCACTCTAGTGCTGCTGAGCTCGCCAATTAGCTCGTTTACATACAAGTTGAAAAGCGTGGGTGAGCTCAACATTTCCTGCCTCAGCCGCATTTCAACCTGTATGGCCTGGAAAAAGTTCCAGCCCATCGTACATTATTGATCTGGTTGCCATACATTGTTATATAATATTTAAAGATGTTTATCAGCTCCGTTGGCAACTTTTCCTTCTTCATCTTTCTTCATAGTACGTTATAAGCAACCAGATCAAAAGCCTTGGATAAGTCAAGGAAGCTAGCATAATCGGCGTCCTACCCTGCGTATGTAACAGTATGCTTAAGAAACAATTACACTGCACTTTCTGTTGACAAACCACGTCGACACCCGAACTGGTTATCATACTATAGCATACTTTTATAAAATAACGAAGGTGAACAAGGCAACCCGAAGACTACTAAGCAAAGCTCATGACAATACTGCACGCTAGCAATGCACACAACTTATATTTGTCTAAATTGTACTTCTACAGGGGAATTTCTAAAACGTCTGATATACTGTTTCGCTGTGGGTCCCAATTTGTGTCTCGTTGTCAAGTAGGACTTAAAACACTGGCCGTGTGTACAATGTGCTTTGTTCTGTTTGTGCTCGAGTTTCTGAGGATTTGTAGCTATTTTAAGGAATAAAATGCTTTTGAATAAAAGAAAGGAATGCAGGAATGCTTGGCTAGGAAGATTATGAAATATCTGATTAGAGTTTTCGCAATCTTGCTAGGTAAACGCAGTTTTTGCTATCAACTATGTAGGTAGGTACTTAGACGTCGTCTTTACCTACCAGATTTTCAATTTATTTGTGCGAACAAAGAAGTAAAAAGTGTTTCTCGAAAACTCCGCACTGTATTGACAGTACCAGAACCATAATCAGCCAAAACTGGTCCCACTGCTGGGACACAGGCTTCTCTTCGAGAGGGAGTAGGCTATAAGAAGAAGAAGAAGGAGAAGAAGGCTCATCAGGCTGCATGTCACCTGATTCTTTGTATTTTAATTTAATAATTTATTTCAACTTAATTTTAATTTTAGTCAATTTTTAATTATTTATTTCAATTTAATTTTAATTTTAGTAAATTTTTAATTATTTATTTCAATTTAATTTTAATTTAGTCAATTTTTAATTATTTATTTCAATTTAATTTTTAATTATTTCAATCTCATTTAATTTACAATTTTATTACATTATCTACTTCATACATTAATTAATCTCCTGATGACTAACATAGTTTTAAGATACTGTAACACTAACAAAATATGGACATTTAAATTAGTCTGAATTTTATTTTTATTTTTTATAATCTACCACGCGGGCCCAGTGCAGGTTGGTAGATGTCACATGTCTTCTGTCATGTTTGGTTCTAGCACATGCCGGTTTCCACACCATGTTTTCCTTCAATGTTTTGAGAGCAGTGGTGATGACATTATTTATACTGAACATATACACGGAACATTTCAGCGGTCTATGAATTAATTCGCGATTTAAAATAAAAATGATGGGTTGAAATCCACCATTACTTCACACCGCATATTAATCCCAAAAGTCAACGTGTGCAACTGACGTGATGCTCAGTGTACATAACCATTATTTTTTCACAGCCCATCACTGACAGAACCAAACAAAAATAAACATTCATTTTTAATTTCAACTCTACCCTCATAATCTTAAGACTCAGGTTATTCAGTGTGCCAATGTTATTAATATTGTGCGGTACCTAATGGATCGTAAATTTTTGCGCTTGAATATTTTATTACGTATTTCGGAATAATTAAGAAAACATTTTTTTGTGATGAATAATGAATTATCGCTGCTACTGTGCATTTACTAATTCATGGATTGATTTTAATGCCTCTTTTCACAATAATCGGAAAGAATATTTTTCCCAGAATCAGATTATTCTTAGACATAGAAACATTTTATCAATTTAAGATTTTTTTGTTTATTTATATAAGTGACTTACTTAAGTAATAGAGAAGATTTCAAGATGTTAACTTTTTTTTTATTGTATCGTCTACGTCTCAAGCTATCCATTTCCAGTATAAGCTGAACTTGCATTGTATAGGATTTCAATTGAGCTTAATTGGGTAAGATAGTTGGGTAATAAAGTAACTTAAAAAAAAAAAAAACTAAATGTACGTTGCTTAATTGTGGCATCGAGTTAGCCATTCCTTATCTAATTGATGAGCGACCACGCTAATTATTTTTGCGGGATTAAAGAGTTCTAGTTTTGTGTTCGTGAATATTAATTGCGTACGAAATGAAATATCATAACTAAACGATGTGTAAAAAAAAACAATACCTCTTAGTATGTACCTATTTCAAAGTTTTTATAATAAATTTATAAGTTCTAAAAATGTTCTGTAGGTAAGTGAAATCTCTTTCTAATTTCTTATTGAGAAATAAAATCCTTCGACCATAAAATGTAGAAGTAACAAAGTAATTATTCAACTTGAATTAACAAATAAAGCTTATAAATAAATCAAAATAAATTCAAAAAACATTTTCATAAAATAATAATAAAAACAAAACACTGCACCTGAGACGAAACAAAAGACGAAAAAAAAACAACCTATAAACGCCAACGCATTACGTTCAGGTGCGCAATAGAGGGGGAAAGAGGTGTAAGACTGAATCTCCTGGAAAACTAGCCCCCCGGGCTTTGGATTGATGACCCCGATGCCTCAGGTGATCCACGGATAAATTGCCACAGTGCCCAGCCAACGGTTTTTGCTTTATGACTTGCAGTTTTGGGAAATATTATGGCGGCTCTGTGTTTCAGCTGATAAAGAAGTACAGTCAGCATACAAAGCAGGTACGTTATTTTTTCACACAAGTGACACAAAATGATTCGATACACTGGTGTTTACCATTACATTTGATAGTGAATAGTTTGTTTCATTTTAAGAGGAGGCTTCCTATTTTTATGTTAATTTGCATGAATACTCTGAAACAGTCACACATACAAGCAAAATTAAACTTTAGTAAGTATATGATTTATTGGTACATATAAGTAATTAATATTTTATGTATTTTTTTCAAAATTTTAGGTTCAGTAGTTTCGGAGATAAGAAGGGGTATGGTCAACTTTCATCTATTTTCTTAAATAATTTTAAAAGTATTTATTTAAAAATTATACAAAATATATAAGTATATCTCAAATCCTTACAACAAGCCCTTTCATTTTATATGTCACATGGTAAAGTTTGCAAAACTTTTTGTTTTTATTATAAAATTTGTCCCCCAAAAGTTTCCGCCATATTCCAAATTCGTTTATTTACGTTACACGTCTGTGTTTGGGTCACAGAAGTTCATAAATGTGTACCAAATTGCATCATAATCGGTCCAGTAGATTCGGAGCAAATCGGCTGTGACAGACGGACAGACAGACTGACAAACAAACGAGTGATCTTATAAGGGTTACGTTTTTCCTTTTGAGGTACGGAACCCTAAAAACTAAAGTGTAAACCGACTTTTGTTTCTGATCTGAAGTTTTAGAAAAAAGTATGGTTTTGTAAAGTGCTTTCTCTGTCAATCACACCTGTATTATGTGGCAGTCTCTTTTATTTTAAAGCTTGATTGTGTCATATTTGGTCAGCAATATACTATGAATATATGATGATATACCTTATTGGGGTTATAGATTGATGAAGTGCTAAGAACAATGACCTTGACCTTAAGGCTGTGTGCATGGTAACGTAAAAGGCTGACTTCAAACGATGCTTTGGAAAGGTTCTTTGGCCATCTCGGCGAACGAATTGAGTTAGTAGGCAATTGCTTTGACCTAGTTGTCCCCGGAACGTGACCGATTTTTGTTTTTTATTCAGATGCAGTTTTCACCAGTCTTACATCTTTATAACGTTGATAAATTACAAAAGGAGCGTAAGGGGGGTGGGGGGGGGGGTACCTACTCAGTATTAAACAGTAGTTTGTTACAATTTAAGGCTCGTGCAGACTGGCGTTATGTCGCGCCAATCTGCACGAGCCTTTAATGAAGAAAGCGTTATTTTTTTACTTTTTATTTCGCCAACATTTCACATTTTATATGAAACAATGTTGTGTTCGGAACGAAAACGAATTTTTTGCAACAATTCAAACTTGTTGAACATTTTCACCACTGAATTGTTAACTTTTTATTCCAATATCATCGGTTTGTTATTAAATACTGCGGCATTTTAAAATAAAATGTTAATAATTATTAAAGAACGACATTTGTCGGTGTTTACACATAATACACATGTCATATAGCTAATGAAGAAAAAGTAAACGTAGAATAAAACAAAGATAGAATAGATATTAATTTTATTCACGTTGTTTACACCAGAGGTAAACTAAATGCATTTTATCTGAACTTTGAAATTAATTTCACTGCAAAAGCAAAGTTTAAAGTTCACAGCAAAGGTTCACTGTCTGGTATTCGCTGCTATTTTGCACATAGGTACCTACTTGGTATAATAAAACTATATTGGATGAACTTTTCACTGAAATAAATAAAATAGAGTGTTTTGTTTGTTATGTTGTTTTGATTAACGTGTGAGTCCAATGGCTGATTATTTACGTAGTACCTGTAGCTGAGCTAGTACTTATTAAGAATTTTATAGAAACATAGATCGTCAGGTGTGCAGTATTCGCTACCGGCGTGCGTGTGTGACCAGATTAATGAACGTAAACGAAGCAAAATGAATATATATAATATGTAAGGACCGTAGCACGTTTGCGTTAAGATTTTTATTCTCATCCTTATATTCTTAGCATTATGATCTACCGGTCAAATTTTAACGCAAACGAAATAGTTACGTTTACTCTCTTGTAAACTTACACTTGGGGTACTGTAGTTTCTGCCTACCCTCACGGGAAGAAGGCGTGAGTTTATGTGTATAGAGGATTTAACATAAATAACGCACATCCTCTTAAGGAATCATTGTACTCAATATTATGAACAACTTTTACTATGGGACCCAAGCTAAAATCACGAAAATAAAATCAGCTATTATTCCCTACATTTTCACGAGTTATGAGAACATAAATGTAAGGAACAGCAGATTTTTTTCGCTATTTCAGGTTTGGTCCCATAGTAAAAGTTGTTCATAATAATGAGTACTATGACCCCTTAAGAGGTTGTGCGTTATTTATGTTACACCTTGTATATTCATAGAGACAAGATGTACCTACATTTTTTTTCTTTTTTTTTTTTGGGTGGGAAATTATCAAATAACTTCTCCCGCTTTGGGCGGAGCGGGAGGGCGTGTCAGACTTTTACTGACTAAAACCCACCCGTGTTCCTTCATTTGCCTGTGTGCCAGGGCCACGATATCCCTTTCGGACAAACTCGCAACCCTGGCAAGCATTGGCCCTAATGGACCCCGTCAATTCGTGCTGACGTCTCTTTGAGGCGCGCGTGGAACACGACGCGCCGTCGACCCGGGCCTGGTCTTTATCGGACGGCAAGCTACCCATCGCTCACAGTCCGCAAGCCCGCGCCTACGGTGGCCGGAAATCGGCTTGCGACTCCCGACGCCCAGGGCGTCTCCTGCGGCGACTAGGGGCGTGAGGGCGCGAACCCTGCCTCTCCCTCACGCGTTCCGCCTCCTCCTTCGCGAGCATTACTGCTTCGCAGAAGTAGGTGACGGCCTCCCATGCACTCTCGCTCCGAACCATGGCCTGAACCAGGGCCGGACGCGAGAGATCGCCGCCGCCGGTCGCCTCCGTTAGGACACGGCGGTGCTCCGCCCAAGCTGGGCAGACCTCCACCGTATGCTCCACCGTGTCCTCCGGGCGATCCACGCAGTGGTGACACCCGGGCGTTTCCTCCCGCTTTACCCTGAACAGGAACCTCCCGAAACAACCGTGTCCGGTGAGGACCTGCGTCAGGCGGAAGGTGAGGACGCCGTGGCGCCTCTCTAGCCACTCCTCAAAGAGGGGACTTATCGCCACAATTGTGGCGTGCCCAGCGCTGGGTTGCGAAAATCGCACTCTCCATGTCGCCATGAGATCCCGCCGGAGCTCTGTCTGCTGTGCCGTGATATCTCGCGGCAGCGGAGTTTCAACCCGGCGTTTCACCTCCTCGCGCCACTCCCAGATGTGCGCGAGGACTTTTGCCTCCAGATCCCATGGCGGCAGTCCGGCAAGGAGGCTCGCCGCCTCACGGGAGACCGTGCGGTAACCCCGTACCAGCCTGATGGCCATGACCCTTTGGGACGCGTTCAACCGCTGGGCTGGTCGCAGCCTTAAAGAACGCGCCCACACCGGTGCCCCGTAAAGGGCCATGGACCGCACGATCCCCGCGTAGAGCCTCCGGCAGGAGGCGTTTGACCCCCTAGATTGGGCAGGAGCCGCTTCAAAGCAGCCCCGGCCCGCTCCAGTCTGGGAGCCAAACGTCGAAAATGCTCCACAAGATGTACCTACATAAGGTTTGTATTTAAAATCACTATTCGTTTACGGCCTTTCAAATCTTTATCGTAAGATAGAGGAGCGTTTAGGTAAATATTCTTTCCACAATAAAACATTCACTGATTTTCTTCGTTGCTCGGGTTCAGGTATTGTGCAGTAACTTCGGATGAATCTCACCACTCTCTCATCTCTTTCTCTCATCTCGGATGTGTCACTATTTCTAGTATGTTCTTCTTTTTTTACCTATTGTTTTTTATGTAAATTCTTTTAAGTTGATATCTATTATTTTGTGCAATTGTGTTATGTCTTTTGTGTGCACTGAATAAATTTTTTATCTATCTATTCTATCTATCTCACACATCTTTATCGGCCGAGATTCTGGGAAGAAAAAACTATGACCATATTGACTTCGTTCAAGATTTATTATCCGGAATTCTGTTCGAGCATTTTACTTGTGCATCAGAACAATAAAAGTGTTTCCCACCCTATAAGGCAAGGTATGTTTAAAAATCATACACCACCTTTAATTACTAACGATGCTTCGATGAATTTGTGTGTGAAAATAGACAGCTGATCCTACCATGTTATATTTTTTATTTACTAGAATAGGGATGAATCAATCGACCCGCGATGCATGGAAAAAAATTTGAACGTTTTTAAGTACGTAGGTACTGAAATAATAACCCTAGTTTGTAATTTAAAATTATTTTCAATTTGAACAAACATCAAACAGGTAACATTTTCCAATCTGAATCGGTTTATTCCGAAAAAAGTTCATGTCTGAAAAATTTTTAACTAAAAAGTACGGGCTATCTATAGGTAATTTCGCAATATTGAGTCCCCCTTCATACACCCAACGTCAGCGCATCACGATAAGGAATAATAAGGGTTATGAATAAACGCAATGTATCCTAAAGGAGGTTTCTTGAAAGTAAATATGGAGCTCGTTAAATTTGTTAAAATACCGTGAAATATCGCGCTACGTCGGACACTCCTGGGACTCAACGCGAGATTTATCAGTCTCTTTATATTTTTCTAATACTTTCGTAAGGGGATTTGCATCTTGAATGGCCACGGTTGAGCGGGTAACGTTATAAAATGTAATATTAAAATATGCGTATGGGGCACTTTCGATGTGATGGAATTTGGTAAAGGATCAGAGGAGGTCAAGCTATGACCTTTTTGTTGTTATATTATCATACTTTTGATAAAAAGGGGTCGCATCTGTGTGTTACAAGAGCAGCTACTATGTAGATTTCGGTTCCTGGTTAGAAGTCCGCCTAAATTAATAACTGGCAGACTGTTGCTAAGCAAATTAATGTTACTGATCATCACTATCTGCCTAGCCATTTCCCAACTATGTTGGGATCGGCTTCCAATCCGAATAACTTTAGTCAGAAAGAAAGCAATGTCCATAGAAATGAATAATTTCTTACAGTTAGGTGCCATAGCATTATGTTCTCCTGTTAATACTCAATTTGTGTCTAGTAAGTATATTTCTACATCCAACATCAGTGATGGCACTTGGAGATTCATATTAAATCTCAAAAAACGTAATAAGTATATTACTATACCTAGACCGGTTTAAACAGCAACCAAGCTTATGACCCCAGGCTGTTTTCTGCCTACAATAGATTAAAAAAATACATATTACTTGTTATCCATAAGAAAATAATGTTTGAAGATTTCTACAGAAGATTTCTGATTCAAGATATATTGTAAGAGTTTACACATCATCCATTTGGGCTTAGCACAGCACCATAAGTATTCACAAAGATCATGAAGCCAGTTGTCTGTCACCTGTGGTCATTAGGGTTGCTTTCTGTCATATATTTTGACAATATCCTGTGCGTTGCCGATTCAGATGGAGTGTTTAGAAAATGTACTTTGTTAAAAAATCTAGGATTTATTATTTATAATGGAAAGAGTGACCTAGAACCAAGACAGTGCTATCAGTATTTGGGATTTTTGTTAGATTCACTTCAGTTTGCCATCTCAATTCCTTAGAAAAAGACAGAGTTTATCATTTATTCCATTAAAAAAAAATATGAATAAAAAAGACTGATGCAAAATAATAGAGTTTGCTCAATTACTAGGTATTCTTGTTGCTGGCTGTAGAATAAGATTGGCTTTACACCAAGATAATGGAAAGTCACAAAACAACAGCCTTAAAAAAAATTAATGAAAATAACAAGGCACTGATACCTATCAAAAAAGGGATTCCAACAGAACTAGAATCAAATTCAAATTCAAAATTATTTATTTGCAAAGGTTGTTGGTTGTCTCACATTTCAACAAACCAAAATAGAATTAAACAATTTGACTTTGTTCTTGAAATGTTCTCTGATGCTTTTCAAACTGGCTGGGGACTGTTTTATTATATACTAGCTTTTACCAGAGGATTTGCCCGCGTGGAGGTCGGAAATTATCTTACAGGAACGTACTACCAGGATAAAAGTGCCGAATTTCATCCAAATACGTTCAGCCGTTCGCGTGAAAGCGTAACACACAAACATACAAACTCACTTTCGCATTTATAATATTAAAGATAAGATAGAGAGAAAGAAAAAATAAGAAGTGATAAAGAAGATGAATAAAAGGCGACTAAGAAAAGGTTTTTACAAGGCAGAAGTCAGTGGAAACGCTGGGAGGGAGCGCCCTTTTTTCTTTTTCTTTTCGTTGAGAAATTATCAAATAACTTCTCCCGCTCTGGGTGAAGCGGGAGGGCGTGTCAGACTTTTACTAACTGAAACCCACCCGTGTTCCTTCATTTGCCTGTGTGCCAGGGCCACGATATCCCTTTCGGACAAACTTGCAACCCTGGCAGGTATTGGCCCTAATGGACACCGTCAATTCGTGCTGACGTCTCTTTGAGGCGCGTGAAACACAACGCGCTGTCGACCCGGGCCTGGTCCTTATCGGACGGCAAGCTACCCATCCTTCACCGTCCGCAGGCCCGCGCCTACGGTGGCCGGAAATCGGCTTGCGACTTCCGACGCCCAGGGCGTCTTCTGCGGCGACAATGGGCGTGAGGGCGCGAACCCTGCCTCTCCCTCACGCGTTCCGCCTCCTCCTTCGCAAGCATTACTGCTTGGATGGACATCATCACATGACCTATTTGGTTCTTCAGAAAGGTCAGGTGCGTAGTACTAGCAACCGGCGTGCGTGTATGACCAGATGTAACTATGAACGTAAACGTAGCAAAAGGAGTATACACCGTGGCATTTTAATCATCTTACAACGTCAGCCCACTTCATGTATCCAATGTCTACTAATCATTCACGAAAAAAAATTTTTTTATTAACATTTCAATAATTAAATTTTTTTTTATTTATTTTTTACTTTCATGAATGATTAGTAGTCATCGGATACATGAAGTGAGCTGCCGTTATAAGACGATTAAAATGACACGGTGGTGTATAAGGAGCGTAGCAGGTGGCGTTCCATAGTTTCTGCCTATCCCCATGGGAATATGGCGTGTTTATGTATACAGGGTGGATTTTTGAGACGGGGCAGTAAGGGCAGCTACCGTAACCGTTGTAGCTACAGGAAAACGGTCTTAAGAGACTGTCCTTAACTTTTTGAGAAATTTTGATCTGCATTCACAGATTTTGAAAAAAATGTACAGTCAGCAGGAAAATGGGCAATATTCACAAAAACTTTTTTTATGCCAATCGATCCGCTTTCTTAAAAGTATCAAAATCCTCTATTGGATCAACTGAGGTTTGAGTACTAGAAAAGTCATAAATCGCAAATAACGTTTCCCATACATTTCGTAGGAAATGAGACTCGACCTTAATTTTTTTACCATCGTTATACTGGCCGCTACAAAAACGACTGATCGAAAAACAAATAAAAAACAATAACTTCTACTTTGGGTATTAACTCACCACAAAATAAAAAAATTGAAACTTTACATTCGCACTCGCCTAGAAATTTTACTTTTGTGCTAAGATATGAGGTATCCAAAATGGTAGCCGTTTTGACGTAGGCATATTCGCGTTACTACAGTACAGAGTGGGTAGCAGCTGATAATATGCTAGGATTAATTCCATAGATAATTGTGGGAAGTAAATCTTTGAGTTCCTGAACACTGTCGTATTTCTGTTTATAAAGTTAATTTTTGAAATAGCGCCACATAAAAAAATCAAGAGGCGTGAGATCAGGAGTGCGAGGTGGTCACGGTATAGGACCATATGTTTGTTGTTTGTCCCTGCCTTCCGAATTGGCAGTTCAAATTAGTACGGGTACGAGTATGGCGGCTGTTGCAGAGTTTCAGAAATTACAAGCAACCAAGCAACAAACTATCTAGATTCTGTTTTCAAAGCAATTAAATTTTATTAAGACGCGTACCTATTTGTTCGAAAAGTTTATTTTTTTGTTTATTTTTGGCCAGTTTTCATTGTAGCGGTCCATCTATCTATCTTAAAAACTAAGTTGGAGTCTCATTTCCTACGAAATGTATGGGAAACGTTTTTTGCGATTTATGACTTTTCTAGTACTCAAACCTCAGTTGGTCCAATAGAGGTTTTTGATCCTTATAAGAAAGCGAATCGATTGGCATAAAAAAAGTTTTTGTGAAAATTGCCGATTTTCCTGCTGACTGTACATTTTTTTCAAAATCTGTCAATGCAGATCAAAATTTCTCAAAAGTTAAGGACAGTCTCTTAAGACCGTTTTCCTGTAGCTACAATGGTTAAGGTAGCTGCCCTCACTGCCCCATCTCAAAAATCCACCCTGTATATGTAAGCTAAGATTAAGGATCGGACGCCACTAAGGTAAGTTAGTCTTATTTATATAATTATTCAGTATACCTGCTTTTTACAAAACAGCCTATTAAAATAATAACTTTAAACTGTAATCGAATCGTAACACAGATCTAACGGGCTCATTTTGGTAGTCCAACTCTGAGGGCAAAATGTCAGAAAAGTACTTTCAAAAGGATGAAAGAAGGTACCAAACAAAGTAAGGACGTGAACAGAATTCGCGTTAGCACGTTTTACAATTTGTTACATCGCTTAAATTGTAATAAAGCTTCAGAGTAACACATACGTTTGATAAAAAATTGTATGTAACTGTACCAGATTGTACAAAGAAAATTCAACCCAAGTTAGAAAATACAGAGTTCAGAATTGTAAATTTTGAAAATTTGATTTAAGACACTACTTTATTCACAATTGCGCCGTGTGAGGTTTATAGAAAGAGGTGTACTGTGAATCCCGGATGGATACAGTTCGTATTCTATTTACCTTAACAGATGCCATCATTATTCCTTAAGCATTCCTTACGACTGAGCGTCATGTGGAATGAAATTGACAAATTCAGAGGGAACCCGAATGCCTCGTTACTCCTCATGTGTACCTTTGATAATATTTTATGAATAGTGTTTGTTTTTCAATTTGTCGGGTCGAACACTTACCTTTATTTTCGCTCTTTTTCACTTCAAATGTGAACTAAATTCTTAATGGTATCAAAAAGCGTGTTGGAAATGTCGACATCGTAGTTATTGATAGATGTCAAAAATCCTGATAAATAATCCTAACTATTATTAATGCAAAATTGAGTTTATTTGTTACGCTTTATGCTAAAATGGCTGAACGGATTTGGATGAAATTTGGCGCAAGGGTAGATCATAACCTGGATTAGGACAAAGAATACTTTGTATTCCGATATTCTCACGGGATCGAGACTGATCCGGGTGAAACCATGGGGCGCAGCTAGTGATATTATAAATATGAAACTCTGTATTTTGGATGTTTTATACTTAATCACGCAAAAACGGCTAAACCGATTTGGTTGAAATTTGGACTTTATAACCTGGATTAACATTTAAAATAAAATTACCCCGGTAGTACGTTCCCGTGGGATAAGTTACGACAACCGCGAAGCCCTGGGCAGAAGCTTGTGTTTTATAATATACTAAATAGATACTAACATTAGGACATACCCATAGCATAGCTATAATACCACGATAAAAGGGTTTTGTCTGTTCAGGCTAATTTCCTTCCTTTTCTACGTATGTGTGAGCACTAACCCTTTTCTTTTTTAGGGTTCCGTACCCAAAGGGTAAAACGGGAACCCTATTACTAAGGCTCCTCCATCTGTCTGTCTGTCTGTCTGTCCGTCTGTCATCAGGCTGTATCTCATGAACCGTGATAGTTAGTTAGACAGTTAAACTTTCACAAATGATGTATTTCTGTTGCCGCTATAACAACTAATGTTATAAAACAGATTAAAATAAATATTTAAGGGGGGCTTCTATACAACAAAAGTGTTGTTTTTGCAATTTTTATAGATAATGGTACGGAACCCTTCGTCCGCGAGTCCGACTCGCACTTGGCCGGTTTTTTTGATTTCCTTGTCAAACTATCTATCTGTCTTGTCTATTCGTCCATCTATCTGTCACATTCCTTGTTTCAAAGAGTCTAGACTCTTATGTGCTGGTCTAACAGTTCTATTCTTTGTGTTGTGTGATTTTAATTGAAAGATAAAATGAACATTCGACTTCTACAAATGCGACCTTGATAATTGACTTTTGTCTTTCGAATGATGTATGGACGGTATGGTCGGCTATTCTTGTCACAAAATGACTACCATTGGTCAGGTATAAATTCTTTATTTCATCAATGGTTTAATTTAATATCGTATATTCTCTCAAAATATATTATAACTACCTACGACGTAATATTCGCGACTACGTCACGTTTGGACGATCAAAAATTCCAATTTCATAAAGTCATATTAATGGTTATTGGGTCCTTTTGTTACCGTCCGTATAATCAATGTTTCAGTTTATTACTTTTGAATATGATATAAGGCGCCTACAGAAAGTAAGTTGTTCGTGTATTAATGTAATAAAATGAGACTGTAGGTATTTCTTTTTATTTTTGTTCATGGTAATTATGTCAGAGGTCAAAGCTTTCATTATTAAAGTTAATATTTAAAGTTAGTAAAATATTTTAGTTAATTTAATGTCAGGCAGGATGACACATCAAAATTTTCCGTATTTTTCCATTTTAATTTATTTTATTTAAGTCTCAAAAATCGCAATGAATGTGCGCTATATGGATGGAGTAATGGAAATATGGAGAAGTCTCATGACGCTGCGTCAGCGTGCGTGATCCATCGCTGCCCGTTCGATGTCCATCGCGCACAGGATGGATGGATAGCAGCACATGATGTAATTTTTTGCTCCGTTGGTGTAATTGCTGTATGGCGTTCCAGTGAGAGGATAAATAAATAAATAAATATACCGACAGTTTTCTTGTAAAACAAAATGACCGAGTGTGGTGTGGAAAACCGTCCCAAAAATATAAACTATTTCGTAAGCCGTGAACTTTGTTATAAATAAAGAAAATTTAAATGTTTGATTTTATTTATTTATAACAAAATATTAGTTATGTCATTTCAAAATATAGTGGGTAAATATGAACAATCTAACGTCATAACAGGTACAGATCCCGGGTGTCGTAACAGGGCCATAACAGATTTTACTCATCTTCAAACTTCTTTGAAGATCACTAAAACCAGCACCCCCATTGCGTGACACAGTTTGAATCGGAATTGGAATGATTTTGAAGTATATTGCTAATCCATTGCTTCATATGTTAGAAACAATTGTCTGCTCAACTATGTAAATAACGCAATGAATTTTGTTGAACTTTCAAATTGAAACCGATTCCTACTGATAGTGTGTTACGCAATTAGCCCGCTGTTTAGTTTTTTCTTAATTCTCTCCGAGTGCTTACTTATTCTTACTTTTGCTTGCCTGTCTGCTGTTTCTTATGCTACCCTAATTTTGTCGGTGAAAACTTTTAATTGGCCTTCTTTCACTAACTGTCACCTATCTGTATTCTAGCTGTAACTCAAACATTCAATTTTATTTATTTATAACAAAATATTAGTTATGTTATTTCAAAATATAGTGGGTAAAGGTGAACAATATATCGTCATAACAGGTTACACAACAGCGACATAACATATTTTAGTAATCTTCAAACTTCTTTGAAGATCTCTAAAACCTGTTTAGTCTTTTCTTAATTCTCTCCGAGTGTTTACTTATTCTTACTTTTGCTTGCCTGTCTGCTGTTTCTTATGCTACCCTAATTTTGGTAGTGAAAACTTTTAATTGACCTTCTTTCACTAACTGTCAACTATCTGTATTCTAGCTGTAAGTTTTCTTAAGAAATAAAATAAATCAAATAATTTAAATAAAGTTGGATAAATGAAATGATTGAAAGTTGTTATTCAGCTTTTATGGGCTTGATTCTAAAAAAAAATACACCAGAAAAGTGTACAGAAAAAGCGCTCTTAGAATTCGGGCCCGTCTGCCTGTAAAAATGCCATTAGTCCTCAGTGTAATTGCATTTACAATTAAATATGTAATAAATGAGCCAGTCAGAACAATTAATTAGAGTTCTCTATAGCATCGGAGGAATAAACGCCCCGCGAAACGACGCTCGCCTGCTTTTAATAGTCCCAGTCTTCGGGCTGTATTTAATTACTTATGTACTGTCTATATAAATATGTAACTGTACATCTGAATAATTTATTTGTATGTAATTAAGTATTAAAGGATTTTGTAAGGAGACGGAATATTTTAGAAACAATTCTCAAAGCTCAATTTGCTACATGTGCCCAACACCTATTTACCATAAAATTATATGCCTTTAGCACCGTTTTATTGCTTAGAAATCAAATCTGTGGTTTCTTGAGTACATAAATGATCATAAAACGTAGCAGTTTTTGCATCATAAACTTGCCTTGGTTAGTATATTCATTCCATGGGTTTCATAGTTTAGTTTTTTTATTAATGTGTCACATACTTCCTTTCGCTTCCCGTGGGAGTGATTTCGTGAAAAGTGTGTAACTGAAAATTACAGTTTGAGCATGGAATAAGTAAGTATTTTTTAATGGCATGGAATTAGTAAGAAATTTATAATAGCATGGAATTAGTGTACTCATGGAATTAGTATAAAAATAATAAATAATAATAATAATAATTTATTCATAAGTTCACATAAAGTTCACATAAAAATTACCAAGAAGTTACATCTTTACCAAGTTACATATTAATTAGTAAGAACATGTTAAATTATGTCTAAAATAAATCAAGTGTATAACTTATATAGATTAGTTAAGTTAAGGGTCTAATTGAACACAATAGCGAACTGCCTGATGTAGGTTTATTCAAACCTGTGTTTCAGGCCATCACTTAACAACGCTGTGTGCTTTAGTGGACATTAAGTTACTGTACATAGAGCTAGCATTGATACATAGTAATTATAGTTTTAAATAAATATTGATTTAACACTAATAAGCTTATTATCGCGTATACGCGCGACGCGCGCGCGCGCGTGCGTGCGCGCGTTGCGTATGTACTATATAAATTGATTGTGTCGATTTTCGACCACTGGGCGGCCACTAGTAATAAATCCCTCCTCTAATCCTTCATCTCTAAAGTATTAAATAAATAAATAATTATTTGAATAAATATTTCAGTATTTAGCTTTTAAATTTTGAAGTTATTTTCTGTCGCTGCTCAGCTTAATATCAAGTTGAAATGTCAGATGTTACACATTATAAGGCAATGTAAATGATTATGTAATTTACATAGCTCCTTACAAATATATCCTGACTTCATTGTTTCATTTAATGTAAGCAACAGCGTTTGTTTTTAAGTGTTTGTTTGTCCGTCTGTCACAGCCAATTTGCTCCGAATCTACTGGACCGATTAAGTTGAAACTTGGTAGACATTTATGAATAATTAACCTGTGACCAAACACGGACGTGTAACGTAAATAAATGACATTTGAATGTGGGGGACACTTTTGGGGGACAAATTAGAAAATTTAAAAATAAAAGTTTTGCAAAAGGTACCGTGTTCCATATCAAATGAATAGGCTTATTGTAAGGATTTCAGATATTGTTTTAAATAATTTTAAAACAAGTATTTTTAAAGTTATTTAAGAAAATAGAAGAAAATTGACCATTCTCATTGACCACTCGATTATCTCTGAAAATACTGAGCCTATTTTGAATAGAAATACAGAAAATAGTTCTTTACTTATAGATTACAGGAAAACCTATAAGAAGTCCATGGTCTTAAAATAACATGGTAAATCACTCATTATTTTGCATACAAACTTACTTTTCATATTGGCAGTATTGATTGTATTATAAATTCATATCAACTACGGAATCCTTCATTGTGCGTGGTCCTACATGCACTTGGCTGGTTTTTTTTGTGTGTAAACTTCACAGAAGTGATTGGTGTCAATATCTAAACACGATAAAACCGATTTTCTCAACTCATACTTACAAGTAACAACACTACTTGCGTCGTATACCAAAAAAAAAAAAAGAATCATCAAATCTTTTTTATTTTATCGTGTTTAGATATCGATACGTCTATAGAGTTTCGCTAGCTAATTTAACTTGACCTTGTATATTTAATTTGACCCTATTCATTTAGGAAAACGTTTTTTTTTTTACAATGTTTGTAAATATGTGAACACCTATCACCTGTATCTATCACATAATTAATTTATCTGTCATTGCTTCATTATTAATTCTTTTTACCTATTGTGGTATAGTAATTTTATTCTAGGTGCATCGTCTTCACATATAATTATATAATTGATGTACCAATACCAAATATTGTAAAACATTTTAAAAGAGTAACGGTGGAGTTTCTTGCCCATTCTTCTCCATACGAAGCTACCTTTTGGAAGGGGCGACTAGAATCAATTCTATTTTATTTGTAAATTTTGACGTTCAAAAGTGCCATCTATGTGCCTATATGAAAAAATAATAATTTGACTTTGAATTTATATATGTAAATTAATTTCACAATAGACACATTACGTCTCCATACGCTACACACAGTTCATTGTTGATTCTCGTGTACTTTATGAACTAATTAATATGGTCGCAATTCGCACAGTAATCACTACATATTATAAAAGCCGCGTCTGTCTATCTGAACGCGATAAACTAAAAAACTTCCAAACGGATTTTCATAAGGTTTTCACCAATGGACAGAGTGATTCTATGGAAGTTTTTGGTATATAATTTATTTATTTTTTAAACTTACGAATTGTATTTAGTATTAAAATAATATGTACTTTTATAACAACTTATACCTAGTTAGTTAATAAAGATAACAACATTATATACTAACATAACTAAAACTATTCACAAACTAAAATATGGCGTCGAAAAATTCATCCACATCACTGTCGACTGGTAACGTACCGAAGAGACTGGCGGTATTGCTACGTTGTATGGCAATAAAATTCATTGAGATTTTGTTTAAATTGGCTGAAATATGACGATGTAAAATACTCAAAGTGGGATGAATATCACACTAATTTTATAAAGGCGAAAGTTTGTGAGCTTCGTCACGCTTAAACGGCTGGACCAATTTTGATAAAATTTTGTATGGTGGTAGCTGACACCCTGGATTAACATAATAGGCTACTTTTTATCCCAATATTTCCACGGGATCGAGACTTACGCGGGTGAAACCGCGAGTCGCAGGCAGTAAATTATAAATGCGAAGGTGATGTTGTGTGTTTGTTTCGCTTTCACGCTAAAACGGCTGAACGGATTTTGATGAAATTTAGCACATGTTTAGACCATGACATGGAGTAGGACATAGAATACTTTTTATCCCGATATTCCCTCGGGATCGAGACTTATGCGGGTGACACCGCGGCGCGCAGATAGTAATATTTTAATCTAACCCATGCTCAACGCAACAAGCTGTTACGATAGGTACTATGACAGAAAAAAAATGTAGGCTACCCACGCGAAGCCGGGGCAGGTTGCCAGTATGTACTAAATGTACTGTACCTACTACAATATTATATTTACGAAACCACATCAATGGCTTAATTTGCATCCTATCTTAATTACTCCGTTATAGTGTCTACGCAGAATATTGAGCTTGGGTTTGATTACAAGAGTCTGTAAGTAAGTAGTATTTATCTATAGTTTTTTATTAAATTAGACTCGTACCGTTATTCATTAATTGCTATTTAAAATGAGTAACTTAATATTTAATATCAAGATTTTAAATATTAAGTCGACAATTCCATAAGGAAGTCAGATTTATCGTGGGTAATAACAGCCGCACAGGGTCGATCGATCCTGGAGCGGGCCGGGGCTGCTTTGAAGCGGCTCCTGCCCAATCTAGGGGGTCCAAACGCCTCCTGCCGGAGGCTCTACGCGGGGATCGTGCGGTCCATGGCCCTTTACGGGGCACCGGTGTGGGCGCGTTCTTTAAGGCTGCGACCAGCCCAGCGGTTGAACGCGTCCCAAAGGGTCATGGCCATCAGGCTGGTACGGGGTTACCGCACGGTCTCCCGTGACGTGGCGAGCCTCCTTGCCTGACTGCCGCCATGGGATCTGGAGGCCTCGCGCACAGTTGGAAGTGGCGCGAGGAGGCGAAACGCCGGGGTGAAACTCCGCTGCCGCGAGATATCACGGCACAGCGGACAGAGCTCCGGCGGGATCTCATGGCAACATGGAGAGTGCGATTGTCGCAACCCAGCGCTGGGCACGCCACAATTGTGGCGATAAGTCCCCTCTTTGAGGAGTGGCTAGAGAGGCGCCACGGCGTCCTCACCTTCCGCCTAACACAGGTCCTCACCGGACACGGTTGTTTCGGGAGGTTCCTGTTCAGGACAAAGCGGGAGGGAACGTCCGGGTGTCACCACTGTGTGGAGCGCCCGGAGGACACGGTGGAGCATACGGTGGAGGTCGGCGGCGGCGATCTCTCGCGTCCGGGCCTGGTTCAGGCCATGGTTCGGAGCGAGAGTGCATGGGAGGCCGTCACCTACTTCTGCGAAGCAGTAATGCTCGCGAAGGTGGAGGCGGAACGCGTGAGGGTGAGGCAAGATTCGCGCCCTCGCGCCCTTAGTCGCCGCAGGAGACGCCCCGGGCGTCAGGAGTCGCTAGCCGATTTCCGGCCACCGTAGGCGCGGGCCTGCGGACTGTGAGCGATGGGTAGCTCGCCGTCCGATAAGGACCAGGCCCGGGTCGACGGCGCGTTGTGTTCCACGCGCGCCTCAAAGAGATGTCAGCACCAACTGACGGGGTCCAGTAGGACCAATGCCTGCCAGGGTTGCGAGTTTGTCCGAAAGGGATATCGTGGCCCTGGCACACAGGCAACGGAAGGAACACGGGTGGGTTTTAGTCAGTAAAAGTCTGACACGCCCTCCCGCTCCGCCCATAGCGGGAGAAGTTATTTGATAATTTCCCACCCAAAAAAAGAAAAAAAAGGGGTCGATCGATCAGGTTAAGCTACCGTGGATGGGTGACCATCTTTACATACCACGACCCCTACGTGCCTCGGAAGGCACGTTAAGCCGTTGGTCCCAACTGTCATTCGTGGATCTTTGACAGTTGTTATGGGTCGTCAGAAGCCCGAAAGTCTGACAACCAGTCTTACCAAGGGGTATCTTATTACCCAGTAACTGGGTCGTGGAGGTCAGATAGGTAGTCGTTCCATTTAAAATACTGGTATTCAGCTGGATCCGGTTAGACTGGAAGCCAACCCCAACATAGTTGTGAAAAGGCTAGGCAGGCAGATGATGATTCATCGAGCTTCTCAGGAATACGTAATTCAATATTTTGTTAAACATTCAAGCTTTATTTTCCAAACTGGTATTTTTCTCTCACTTCAGAGAATTCGGGCTTCTACCTACGTGAAGCCCGAATTCTCGGAAGTGAGAGTTGTTGAAAATTTTTAAAGAAAGAAAGAAAGAAAAATAATTTTAATTGATTGTTTTTTTTTTTTTTTTTTACTAAACTTATTGCTTATACTCTCGATTTATCCCAATAACTTTTTGCTTTTAATTACAATTAAGTACAAAATGTAATTATCTCGAACATGCTTGAAAATTCGAGCATTATTTTGACAGCCTTCTTCGAGATGAATCAAAATTGCTGTACTGGCCAAATACATGCGAGCAGCGGCCACCAAAATTTGTATGAAAATCCATATGTATCGTGGTTTAGCGACCAAATAAATTACATAGTAAACTCATATCTATCGTGTAATTTAAAAAATGGAACGATCTTTTACTCCGAAACATGGCAACCAAGGAGGTAACTTATCAAAGGTTTTATTTAAATTTAGAACTGGCTTGCAAATAGAAAGCTCTTTATTGAAAAAAAAAAAACAAATGAACACATTGGCGCTTGAAAAATTATCGTTGTTCGTCATTGAATAATTTACTTTGTTTGAATTTCCGCATTACGAGTATTTGAGAAAATAACTATACATGCCTTGGCCGTAACCAGGCATTGACGGACGAACGTGTAAATTTGGGCCGAGGCGAAGCCGAGGCACACATACGTGAGACCATCAATGCCTCTTTTACTGGCCGCTGCAGTATTGTACTATTATAATATTATCTTATCAGTATAAGTTATAGTTACCTATCTACTTTCAATATGAAAAAAAAAGCGAGACTGTTTCTTCATAATTACGTCAGTAAGGGCTAATTTCATCTAAACCGCTGTCAGTGTCAATACTCCACAGAAAATAATGAGACTAACAGCTCTTAAACATGGTTTATGTGCTGATCGCGTATAGTTTCATTAGTGAAATTCGCACTAAAGACTCCCGCAGACAGGCGCAACGCGACAGTGGGATGCGATACTAGAAGCACAATTTCTATGAAAACTTCATGAAAAGTGTCGCGCTGTCTGTCGCGCTTGCGACATCGCCCCAGTCTGCACGAGCCTTTCATCGACATTGATCGACGCTATAATATAGAGTGAAGAATCTATTTTCCATCAATACTTATACTCGTAACAGAATCCTCTAGGAACCTTTGGCAAATATGTGAAAAAAGGTTATTTGAGATTTCCTTTAACAATCGAATAATATGGGAAGGACTAGCGACGCGAGCTACATTTCTAATGTTATTCGTCCTTCAAAGTTAATGTTAGGGTAGGTTCGGAATTTTGTATTCAGTATGGTTAGGAGCCTTTTGATAACATTTACGGTAGAGTATACAAATAAATGTGGAGCCTCACTAACTTTTTACCAAATAATAGAAAGAAAGAAAAAGCATTTATTGGGACTCGCACAGATCACAAATTAAGCTAAAACACACTCATAGAAACATAAAGAACAAAAATAAAACAAAGTAGAAACAGAAAGTCCTGTACGAGGCCAAAAGACCCAATCTCAGCATGATGCTGCGGCACTTAAAAATAAGTGTTGCAGCGCTGGTATTCTGATAGGGCCCGCTGTGGTGTCACGGATAGATACGGAAATAAATAAATAAAAAATAAAAATAGATGAGTGAAATAACAATAAAAATAAGATAATTATTTAATAAAAATTATTGTTATTGTAAACTTACACCGCGTGTGAGAACCCGACGTAATAGGCTACGATAACTTTTTAACCTTGTATTGCAATATACGACTGGTGTGGAATTACGCTAATATTGTCTAGTTCAGCGCCTATATCCTAGTACTTAATACTCAATTCGTTATTGCATTCCATATGTGTTACATAAATGGTATAAAAAAGTAAAAGATCGATATCACGCATTCATACCCTAAAACTATAATAACACACAACATAACATCACGCCTCTAAACCCCGAAGGGTTAGGCAGAGGTGTACCTATAGTACGCCCACATTTCGCCAGTTATGTTTAAGCCCCATGTAATAGGGGGCGAGCCTATTGCCATCAACCGGGCACAAATCCATACTCCTAGCTGGTACTGAGAAATTCCTACTGGAAAATACCAATAACACTTTGCCCGACCTTTTTTTTTTTTTTTTTGGGTGGGAAATTGTCAAATAACTTCTCCCGCTCTGGGCGAAGCGGGAGGGCGTGTCAGACTTTTACTGACTGAAACCCACCCGTGTTCCTTCATTTGCCTGTGTGCCAGGGCCACGATATCCCTTTCGGACAAACTCGCAACCCTGGCAGGCATGGCCAATGCCTGCCAGGGTTGCGAGTTTGTAATGGACCCCGTCAATTCGTGCTAATGTTTCTTTGAGGCGCGCGTGGATCACCCCCCGACCTGGGAATCGAACCCAGGACCTCATGCTCAGCAGTAACGCTTGCGACCACTAGACCCAACGAGGCAGAAATTATAATAATATGTGTAAAATAACACTACTGTTAAATTTTGTAAAAAATAATGTTAAAGGCTTGCCGCTAATAGCCGAAATACAGGCTTTGCCTAGTTCGGCTACGGATGCGTAACTTATTTGTACTGATTATTTTGTAAAACATTTGTAAAACAATCTAGAAATAAATAAATACATAAACTTTAATAACTTGACTGGACTGAACTGGACTGGGCTGCTGGGTTAGAACTTTTTTTTTGCCTGTCGGGCTCAGCAAAATTAGGAGAGAGGTCTGGTTAAGTAGCAATTCAAGGAATTTGATATTATTATAAATTATTAGATGTGTTTATAGATATATTATTAGGTTTATTTTTACATTATATTATTCAGTTTGTGTATATAGGTAGAGTATATTAGTTATTTTTATTCTAACTATTGCAAAAGAATAATACAATTTCACATCCTCGTGAATTTCTACGTTTATTTGTGACTTCCCTAATTGTGAATGCATTTTGTACAATTAATCTCACGGGACGGAATATTAGTAAAAATATTACTCGGATTTCTTTTTTTCTTGTCTGTACAAATTCGTTTTTCCGTAACTTTATGATTTGGGTATAACATTTTCGTGTATCATTTTCAGTATTTGCTACGAATAACTTGTCCGTCAAAAACGACAAATCTTTTCCGAGCATCCAGCTCCGGATACATCAATTTGTCACAAAATGAAAGAAGAACTCGAAGCAAACTTAGGGACGCAGTTTATCAGGGTAACGACCTTTTTCAAATCTCTTTTAGGTGACGCTCGGTTCATTTATTATTTTTTTCTTTCTTATCCGTTTCTACTCGATCACATGTTACGTATTACTCAGCGTCACTTTAAAACGTTATCGTTCTGTCTGTGAAAAATGGCTATTTGTCAACTTGAAAGTTCAATGGAATTCTTAACGAGTTAATGGAAAGTTCTTTCTAGAAAACAATCGTGCTAACAAAGGGGGATACTGTGATGTTGACACTGATAGCGTATCTTTATCTGCTGTAGTGGAAATACATTGTTTTGTTAGATCAATTGAATAACGTTGAATAAACCCTATTGAGCAGTGGTGGCCCTGTGGAAACGGCAGCGACTTATGAGGTCTTAGGTTTGAACCCAGACAGGCGTTTTACTTTGTGTAAATTATTTCATTACCACTGCTCTCAAAACGGTGAAGGAAAACATCGTGAGGAAACCGGCAAGTTCTAGAACCAAAAATTCGAAGACATGTGACATCTACCAACCCGCACTGGGCCCGCGTGGTGGCGGCCCACGCCCTCTCACAGAGAGGAGTCCTGAGTCCCAGCAGTGGGAATATTATAGACTGACTATGCTAAACCCTATTAGTTAGTAGTAGGAACGTACCTACGTATAATTTATATTAAAATTAATGGAAGACATTAAACCCCTGTGGTAAATATATATCTAAATAAAAAATAAGAAACAGTGCATTAGTGAAAACAGTGCAACAATGAAATTTCATACAACATTTCTGCACTGTTTTGGTTCTAAGCAAAAAATACGTCCTTTGTGATCGGTTTTGTAGTGATTAATGATAACATTACTACGTAGTTGAAAGAAAAAACTCTAACTGTATATTGCAAAGTCCCCATTTACATAATACATCACTACTTCCTTCTCGCTGCACCCGGTAAAAAATTCTCCCAAGACAATACGAACAAAACCAGCGGTACTCCTTTAGTAAAAGAATCAGCAAATTTTACAAGAAATGGGAATAATTCCAGCGGCTGCAACTAAAGATAGAAAATAATAAGCTATAACAAATAGGAAACGTCCGGGCACCGTGCAATATTGTACACTAGAGACCGACTACAGTAAGGTATGAGTTCCTGGTACCTACGTAATACCTTTTCTTTAAACTGGAAGAATGCTTTGGTTCGAGTTAAAAGCTTAGGAAAATTGGATTTTGTATAGAGTTAGTATAGGACTTATAAAGAACCAGTAATATAAGACATTTAGGTCAACATGTTGGTAATTTTACTTTACTTCTCGAATGTGTTACTTCCACAGCGCGAGCTACGACGTAGCACGGCGTAGAACTCGTAGCATTGTAGTGACGCGTTGCTACGCGCATTAATATTATTCAGACTTTTCTTGAAAAGCGTTGACAAAAAAAGGTTCACGAAAAAGCTTTTTTAGACAAAAATTATCATGCAAAAATAATAATTCAACTGAATAGATTAAATTAATATATACATTTTTACATACAAACTATGAATCTCAGCATAACTCAAAGGATTCAAGACAAAATTATAATAATCTCTCGAAAGAAGCGTCGAGATTGAAAGTATGGATCAGGCGGCATTAGCATTTATATTCAGATTCGAGGTAAAAGTTACTCATCATTGCTTAACATTCTCTTTTGTCTACACTCTGAAGAAATTCTGTATTTAAATCGTGGTATATATTTATGAATTATTTTCTACTTCGCGGAGTTAGAAGATTAAAGATATCAATGTTTAAACAAGCTTCCTGGTTTGTCACTTATTTGTTTGTAAAGTCTCGATATTTAGAATTAATAAGCTGCTTTCCGTTCGTATTAAAATTGAGTCAACGCCACACACACACACACACGCGTACATACATTACGCGTACATACATTACGCGCACATACGGCGGCGGCGGCGGCGGGCGTACATTTATTATTTTTCTGGTTTGCGAGAATTATCAATTTGAAATGTCAATTTGTGAATTTTATATAATTTACAACATACGCTACAACGCATGCAATTAATAAAACGTAAAAATGATGTAGTAGTTAAATCTTATCGAACAACGCACCGGCGCGCAGCTGCGGTTTCAAAGGTTAAACAAAAAACACTCTTAAATCAATTATATTAAGGGTTAATTTCTTTTGTCAGATTACGAAAAAAATTGCTCGAAATAACTCTTAAATCAATAATGGGTGAAAAAGATGGGTTATTTTTTCTTGACTTAATCAAAAAAAAAATATTGATCAGCTAATTTCCCGACCACAGCGGTAAATATCATCCACTTTATTTTTCATTGCAACTCGTCTCACATCTGTAAGGGTCCGTCTCCTCCAATTTGGGCTACAATTAAACGTAAGCATTAATTACATTGGCCCCTACCCCCACCGTTTCTGCCTTATTTCCCTTTTGCTTATTCAGCGGGAGCTATCACGTTTTTATAATATTCACTAGAAGTGGCTTCGGGTAGAAGGTCAAAGTCGAAATACTTGTAAAATTGTAACATTCAAATAAACGTCTTTTGTGGTATTTTCTGTTGGTTTAGAGACTATTTAAGTAATACGAGTACGTTAATAATTTAAAAGGATGATTTCTCTACCACAGTACTGTTTCTGTTTACATTATTAATAAATTATTATATTATACATACATAATCAGGCACCACGTTTGTTCCCACTGCTGGGACACAGGCCTCCTCTCGGTGAGAGGGAGTGGGCCGTAATCTACCAGGCGGGCCCAGTGCGTGTTGGTAGATGTCACATGTCTTCGAATTTTTGGTTCTAGAACATGGGTTCGAACCTACGACCTGGTGGCGTAAGTGGCTGCCGTTAGGTTACCACTGGGCCACCACTGCTCTCACTGCAATAAATTATTTTAATTTTTTTATTTTTTATTATTAATAACTGTATTTTTTTAATAGGGACCTATGTGAGTCACAGATTCACGTGAAAAAAATATTATTTTGTTCAAATATAAACTTTTGGCCTACGACATTGAGTGAGCGCACGTTATCACCTATAACAGTTACCACGTCACTTCTAGTCCTAGAACTTCAACGACAATGTTACGATTTTATTGTAGGCAATTTACGGTGCGATATACGCGTCCCTTTAACGCCTACCCTCGTATAATTTGGATTGTGGGACTAATAAGAAAGAAACAATGCTAATGAAATAATACCTATTAATGAAGTGTCTACGTATTATTTTAATTAAAATTTCAATGTATTACGGTCAGACAAGTTATTGTAATGAAGGTAAGGCTTGATATTAGTGCTTTGTTATATAAATCATGTGGGTAGAAAGTTTGTTTTCATATTAATTTAATTAATTTTAAAATTAATAAAAGTTATGAATTACGTGTTTTATAGTACACAGGAGACAATTTAATTAGCATGACTTTTAAGCAAGATAAATAACCAAATCCCTAATTAATTCGTGCAAAAATTGATTATCTAAACACATTTTTCTGTGTCCCCCAATTTAAACACTCACGCAATTGTGTACTATCAAGACGACAATAATTCATACTTACATTATTCTTGTAAATAATCATGTGACCTTTGTGTAGTCACAAATTATGCGCTGTTGGTAATAAATCAAGTCCCATGGGTGCCAGTAGCTCTGCCTAATTGTATTATTATTTATGGGCCTTATAGCAATATTGTCGTGTTTGCACAGTTTTGTGCAAACACTTCGCTGGACGCTTGTTTATTAGATCGGCGCTGGATTAAAATTGAATGGAGATGAACAATAATTCTTGGTTGTTTATTGGGATTTATGATAATTAATGATAAATGATTTATTTCTGTAAGTAGGTATGTACAAACACTTTTACACGTCAATCATATTTAAACAAGTGTGTGTCAGACCACGCACAATGAAGAGTTCCGTACTTGGGATGAATTTATCCAAAGAACAAACTTAACATTGTAGTTGAAAAACATGATCCTCCATACATTCCAACTGCAAATGTAAGTTTGTACGCACAATATACCATGTTATTGGCATTGTGTGGATTTACCATGTTATTTTAAGATTACATACTTCTTATAGGTTTTTCTGTAATATAGTATAAGTTAAGAACTATTTTCTGTATTAAAAAAAAAATTGCCCCCCAAAAGTGACCTCCATATTCAAAATTAATTTATTTACGTAAAACGTGTTTGGGACACAGCATTCCATATGAGTACCAAACAACTTAATCGGTCCAGTAGGTTTGGAGCAAATCAGCTGTGATAGACAGACAGACAGACACACGACTGATCCTATAAGGGTTCTGTTTTTTCCTTTGAGGTACGGAACCCTAAAATCAACTAGATGAGGTCGGCGTTTCGTATCTGACTACTCTGAGAAGAAAGGGCGAAACAAACTCAGAGGTCACAGTCTCTTTTAAAGTCCAGACATAATATTGGTCAGATCATTCGTCAGATTTAGATGATTTATTTTTATGATTTAGTTGAAGGCCCGGGAAGATACATTTCAACTGTTTCGGTTGCTTATTGAGAACTAATTATAACAATATTAATATCCTTCACTAACAGGTAGACCACAATATAGTCGCATGGTTTGGAGCTGACAAATTACTTTAGCGTCATCTTCTGACGCGTCGTTTATACTTGAACGGAAGATATAGTTTAATGAACAGCTCTACTTCTCCTTCTGTTCATATCTTGTTTCACGTGTTAAAAAGAAATAGCAATAGTTTACGTTTAGTTATACTAATGCAAAATGCCGTGTGAAACATGATTCCGTTAGGGAATCAGGTTTTACACATGGCATTTTGCTGTTAGCTTTACGTGAAATCGCTTGATTTTGCGTATTGCTAACATGTCCCTGAAGCAACTCGTTGACTTGGCAAGGTAACACTATGTTAGCACATACTAGTGTATTGTTTTCAACCACCAGAATGTAGCAGAATTCCATTTTCCACCGTTAATTCCTAGAATGTTGGCCGATACAAAAACATTATTTTCAGGGACGGCTTTGCTGAAATCTGCCATTTCCTCAATGAAGAGGTGATTTTCTGTAAGCGAATTTGTCATAAACAAAAGAAAGGTATCTGTTGGATTAGTTGAAAACTAATTAACACTCAAAAAAATTACCAAATACATACCTACTCATAGTTTCGCTAAAATAAAATAAAAACACTAATTCCCAAAATCCAAAAATAACCATTAACATCCAATTTAATACTCAAATGGAGTATTGAAACATAATATTAATTTTAGTTACTCCAGGGACGCGGGGGGTTTTATCAGGCGTGATATTGATATTTAATTTAATAAATCTGATACTTGAGGAAACTCAAGGTGGTAGGGAAAATTCTCATCGCTGTTAACTATCTTTAGTAATTATGATGTTTATAGCTGCGTTTCATATAAATCAGTACAGTAACATTAACATATATTGTTTTGCTATGATGGGCGAACCATTTTTATTTCGCTGGCCTTAGAACACATGCGGATATATTTATAGTATGTGTATATTATTGTATTGTCATTTGTGTCTGACGCCCCACTCAAATAGATGGCCAATTTAAAGTCAGAAACCACACTTTGGTGTTAAATAAATCTTCCCGTTAACCTACAATATTGTTGTTCCTTTTTGCACTGTTCCGGTTTGGTATCCAATTTCCAATTAGGTTATCTTCTCTGTTCGCCTCGTCTATAATGTCATCTTTAGAGAAAATTCTACCAACGCTTTGGAAATGAAAAAACCATGAAAAAAGTACCTTAAAATATTTCGATTCCGCTCTCATTTAACGCTACGTGCTTCCATGTACAAAATTCCATAAATAAAACCGTTAAGAAACTACGGAACCCGTACACGGAAATGCATAAACGAGCAAAATAAGCGCAGAGCTTAGTATGCACACAGTTATGCTCAGTTGCCCGTATTCGCCTGCGGTTAAGATAAGGGGAGGTTGCGATGCCCGTTTCCTCTTCTGAACGTGTCTTTGCACTATCTAGAAATTTTGAAGTTGCAACTGCATGAAGCGAATAATAATCCGGCCAGCATCATTATTTTGTCGTTTGGAGTTTTTTTTTTCTTCTTCGTTGTTGAGGCTTGAGGTTTTTTAGAGCTGCCGCAGTTTTAGTATTAAATTAAGGTAATTCCCGTACGCTCCGTGTTTCTTTGTAAGAAATAGGTCACCCGTCTGTGAACGTGCTGTGCTAAAAGACGACTTAATCATTCAGTTTTTTGTCTACTTTAAATTATGATAGGGAAATAACATAACATAACGCCTGTATTCGCCGAAGGGTTCATCAGAGGTGTACCTATAGTATACCCACATTTCGCCTTATGTTTAGTCCCATGTAATGGCTCGTACAGACTGGAGCGATATCGCGGGCGCGACGAGGGTCGCGCTGCCTGTCACGCCCGCGATATCGATCCAGTTTGTAAGAGCCTTATTAGGGGACAGCCTATTGCCATCAGCCGGGCACAAATCCAGACTCAGGGCAGCTACTGAGAAATTCCAGATGGAAAAACCCAATAACACTTAGGAAAATAAGAGTTAAAAAATATAAGTAGTTTTCTGTGTCTTCTTCAAATTATGATAAGGAAATAAGAGTTAAAAAAAGATAAGTAGTTTCAGTCTATAGATAAGAACACAAAAAGATATCTTCGAAATAAAGGTTCATTGAAACAATGGAAACAAAGGGCTAAATTACATCAATGTGAATTTCACACAATTCATTTAAAACTAAAATAAATTACTTTGACTTAGACAAAGGGGTTCCAAAGAATACAGGGATGAGAATCCTGGCACGTTTAACTTAGTTTCAAAAAACCGATATCTAAGTCAGTCTCTATTCTGCTCGCACCCACGGCATTCAACCGCAAACTTTATAAAACCTTTTAGTTTAAGTTTCACTACGAAATTTCCTCTTCAGGCGTTACTCAATACACGTTAGCTTATCTATTATAATATAAAATAGAAATTATACGAAACTAGTTCTCCTGCAAGCCAGTGTACGTCAGATAAGCCCAGTACGGTATAAGTTTGAAGTCTTACGAACATTATACGGCAATTGGGAACGAAATTTACGAAGAAAATCAAATACTTGGAATTGAAAAGGTTTTGAGTATGGGTAAGTAAGGTTGTCAAGTGTCTCTTAAGTTGTACAAAGTCTGGGATTTTCTTTCATCGATTACAAATTGATGCTGTATTATGTTGAACTTCGAAGAAATCTTTTGTTTGATTGAATTTTTTCAGACGATAACAGAACTTGACCGATATATTTCAACCTTCAAAGATTTTCTCTGGTTGATCGAATCAGTTCTATAATATCAGCAAGGTAAGAAAAATTCTGCTGCCTGTCATGTAAAATAAAATCACTTCCAGCGAATTAAGCTTGGTTTGAAAATTTAAAATATAAATCCACTTAAAACCACCCTAGTCTATTAGGCAAACACCATTCAGAAATTCAAATTACCTAAGAAAACAGGTACAAAAGTTTCTTAAATAAGATACCCAATTTAGAGAGACCCCACTTAAAACTGTAAGGCTCGATAAAAAGGTCTGATTTCATTTAAACTGAATTTATTTTTATTAAAAGTCGATACTAGGTCGTATTCTCCTGTTGTCCGGAGGAAAGCACTCTGAAAGTAATCTTGTGGATTGGTGAAATTCAATTTACTCGTTGCACTAGCAAAACAATAAGCTATACTCCAAGTTTCGGTACCCTGGTACTCGTATCGATATTCGATAAAAAAGTTGTATCATTTGTGCAGGATTGTTGATTGAAAAAAAAAACACTACAAAGTGAAAAATTACTTTAATTTCGGAAGTCTATGGATCTGTATTTTAGTTTTTTGCCACCGACTTCCGTAATTAAAGTTATTTTTCACTTTGTAGTTTTTTTTTGGAAGTCGGTTGTTTTTTATTTTGTAGATTTTTTTTTATTTCTACTTTTTCGTGGGTCAGTTTGTAATTTATCTAAGTTATAAACGTTAAGTAATTAAAGTTATTTTTCACTTTGTAGTTTTTTTTGGAAGTCGCTTATTTTTTTATTTTGTATAAAGTTTTTTATTTTCTACTTTTTCGTGGGTCAGTTTGTAATTTATCTAAGTTACAATAGCCTAATGTCGACTGCTCATCACCTTTTACAAAATATTACTTTTCCCGATGCAGGGTCGTTAATTGTTGAGGAGTTCTCCTGGTAAGAACCAGGAGAACTGCCACACACCATATGCATTGTGACGAGCATAAATTGCTTAGCAACCATATTAAAGTACCTAGTCTAATCGCAATCCGTTAAATACTTATATTATTAAGTAGTTCCGGTGGCTATCTGTGGTCTTCTTCATCAGATTCCCTTTACGAAATGGTGCAAATGCATGAGTTACTATAAAAAATACCGAATTCGCTATAGGTGTGCCTATAAAATTTGAGGATTACCCTCGATTTCCATAGGATCCTCTCATCAGATTCTGACTTGGTGACAATGGGACTATCTTGGAAGCATAACCTTTTAAAAAAAAAGTAATTTTAAAAATCGGTCCACAATTGACGGAGAAATCGGTGAAAATAGGTACATAAAAAAAAAAAACATAAACGAACATATTATAACCTCCTCCTTTTTGGAAGCCGGTTAAAAAAATTGTTTAAATATAATACTGATATGCGGTAAGTTGTTTTTAAAAGATACCTAAGGAGATTCAAGAAGGGATGTTTACATACAATCAATAATTAAAGATGAGTAGTTGATGGGGAGCGGAGTTGCGGACAAAAAATGCTTCTAATCCTTCACTGGTGAAATGCACTTTCATCGAACCTTAATAATAACAATAATAACCAACTTTTAACTGGCCTAGGTACCTGTTGAATGTTATTATTATTTTCATCTTAATCTTAAATCTTTATTCTTAATTCCAACAAAAAATAAGACTAACACAGACAGAAACATAAGTGAATGAGTAATCCAATGATGGGTAGAGGAGAGACTCGACTTCTGTACCAATAACCTAGTTACAAGATGTCCTACGAAGGAGAATGCGTCATCGGGTAGTAGCGGCCATGACACATAAACTTTGTAAGAAAGGACGTGAGATATCGCCGAGTTCTCTGCAATCCATAGAATTTAGTGTGTTGATTCTAAGCTGCCACAGAAAAGCTTCAGCTATTTAGAAGCAATGAAATGGAATTATCAGACTTTCAAATACCGAACAAAAACTAATCATCTATTTAGTTGCAGTTTAGTTAGGTACTTTTGGTTTTTATTCTGTTACTAAACAATTACAGCTCCGCGGTAGATGCATTGATAAAAGGATAATGGCTTACCAGCATAATCTCTCATAGCGTTATCAGTGTGGCTGCCTAACGCCTATACAGAGCCCATGGCACATGCCTAGATGTGTCATGACATGCTGTGACTTGTCGCGCTGTAAAAGAACTAAAAAAACAGGCCAAGTTTGATAGGCTGGTGTGCGTGACAGCTGTCTTACACTCGTTGCACGTCATTGAGTTATTCTTGTGTGTGTGCCTTCAGCAGCCCAACAGTTGGTTGCAATTTATTTCGACGGGTTCACAGCTTCGACTGTCTACTTAGACATATTTATATCTTTGCGGCTAATAAGACTGTAATAAGGCTATAATAAGACGATTTCCCAAAATTCATTAGTACGACTTTAGAACAAACGTCGAAAATCATTCTTCAATTAGTTTGTGCTTGTAGGGTGACCCAATCACGCCAAAAGCACACGGAAAACCAAAAATATTTAATTCAAAACAAAACAAGATCGAGCCCTCAACATTCCTATTGATCGACAACAAATCACTCAATCACAACCAAATAATCAGAGCAAGTAAGTCCGCTGGTTATCCGTATCCGCATTATCCGCACTGGCGGGGATAGTACGGATATTGCCCCTCAAATTATCCGTTGACCGCTTGTAATCCGTTCGACGCCACACGCCACGCACCAATGATTATTGGGAACGATGAGCTATTATTACTAATATAGTAGAAGTGCGTTAGCATTGTGTCCGGTTTAATTGAGTTGATAATTGAGTTAAATGTACTTATCAGTGGCAATGTTTCACGATTTCCTATCGGCTACCCTTTTGAACATGACCCATTCTATCTTATATGTACATTTTTTAGACGTCATTATATATGGCATTTTATTTTGTTAACATTTCACACTTCGTCAATATCTCCCTGCCATTAGCTTATTAGGTTATACTTTGTTTAACAAAGCTGGCAAAAACGCTATCAGTTATTAGTCGTAAGCTTAACTGAATGTCGCATGGGGCTTTTGTCATAGCCACCGATAAAAATGATAGAGATCACTTTATTTTCATTAACATTTTAACACCTTCAATTGTTTTTGTGAGTATAACAGTCAGGTAGGCTTTAGTTGATACAGAAAAGCTCACTATCGGGGCATTCAGTGTATCAGTAATTATTATGTGCTACTCAGAGATCATCTGCAGGCTCTTTTGGTTTTTTCGCCTTTTCCAAACAATATTGCACTAACTGCAATACCTGTAGGCATTGCATCACTATACCTTGGAAATCGTCTCCACCAATCTAATATTCATAACACCATCTAGCACCATCAACAATAACATAAACTACTCACCACGATGTCCCTAGCGCCGTATCATTAAGCCTCATCTAATCACTGGCTCATGACGCGTGACTCCGACTGATAAATGGATTATGTGACTAAACGTACTCACCTTTGTCATTACGTGGTTGGCTTTTAGCCTTATCTGTGGTAGGTATTGATAGCTTGGACATTTCTTGGTGTGGTTTGGAGTGATTAGTGAATTGAGATATTGATATATAAAATAACAGGGTTGTACTGTTTTTTACCTGCATCTCTGTATCTCGATTCAGCAGTGCGCTTCAGGAAATCATTATATTCCTGAAACGAAAACTTTGTACCCTTTTTTACGAAAATTACGCGGACGGAAGAGTATGAAATTTGGCTCAGTTAATATTTTTATGGAGGAGGAATGCAGATAGCTAATATTTTTATATAATACTAGCTTTAGTTAATTCCGAATTTGACAATCATTTCGGGTTGTACTCTGCTTTTTGAAATTTAGTACTATTAAATACATCCCATAACACAATTCAATCATGATTCGAAAGACACGTGGCGCCATCTCTTATCATAAGAACGTTATTGTTGTTTTCTTCGGGAACAGTACTTCATTTCGGAATGAAAGGTACCCTATGTCCGTTTCTGTACACCTGACAACGCATATGCAAAATTTCAGGATGATAGGTTCAGTGGTTTAGGCGTGAAAAGGTAACAAACAAACTTACTTTCGCATTTATAATATTAGTTAGGATGCATTAGAAATAAATTAAAAAAACATTAGACACACTACCATGCGTTTGACACACACACACAGTACCAGGGCCTCATGCCTTGAAGATAGGTAGGTGACAGAAGTGACAGCTTAAGCATGGAATTAGCAAGTAGGTACTTTATAATAGCATGGAATTAATGTACTCATGGAATTAGTTAGTACTATATAGATTGTCTGTGTGGTGCCGGACGTAAAGAATAGCACCATCCTATTTCTTCCCGTGGGTGTCGTAAAACGCGACTAAGGGACTTAGTGGAGACTAGGCAGCAGCGTTCTCTATGCATTTGAACACCATACTGCGATCGCCAACCCGCCTGCCAAGCATGGCGATTATGGCAAATCCCCCCTTTTGGGGGAGGCCTATGACCAGCAGTGGACGTCTTTCGGCTGAAATGATGATGATACAGATTGTAAGTAGAGGGGGTCGAATTTCGGCCAGTGGGCGACCAGTAGTATAATTAATTATTTGAATGTCGTAAGGCTAAATCTCGTTGACCTTTGATATAGGTAAGCAAAAAAACATAAGCATGAGCTATTTCTCATCATCTGCCTAACCTTTTCCCAACTATGTTGAGGTCGGCTTCCAGTCTAACCGGATGCAGCTGAACACCAGTATTTTACATGCAGCGACTGCCTATCTGACCTGCACAACCCAGTTACTGGGTAACACGATATCCTTTGGAAAGACTGGTTGTCATACTTTTGGGCTTCTGACGACCCGTAACAACTGTCAAAGATCTACAAATGACAGCCGGGACCAACGGCTTAACGTGCTTTCCGAAGCACGGAAGAATCTTGGTATGAACAGACGGTCACCCATCCACGGACCAACCGCGGCAAGCGTAGCTTAACCTGATCGATCGACCCGTGCGGCAGTTATTGTTTAGCCATAAGCATGAGCTATTTATGTAAACTAAAATAAAATGACTGCATATAGAGATCTTAAACAAGTTAGCATTAGCAGCTATACAAGTGTAGGAGTACCTAGCAGGACGCGTATGTCTTCAATGTTCCTTAAACATACGCAGATGTTTTTCGGAGCATTTATTTGACACAACAACATAAAAAATAATGTTTTTACATGCATTCATTAAAGTAATGACATACTATCATTTACGGTTTATGGATGTATAAAATGGGGTTGCATGCTTATTTTGCTCTTTGACGTAATAAAATCTTCGCGGATTAAAATTATGTGACTTTTACGAGCTCCTTATTTCACCTTAGCGGATGACGCTATGAAAATTTTATTCTAGCCTATATAATCAGGGAATTCGGCTCTTATATTTCCTTTAACACTTTTTCTTCAGTTTCTGGTTATAAGTAAGGATTTTAGAAAGTTTAGTCGATGTATATGGTCATGTTAATTCTTAAATCATTAAATTAAGTTGATGGTTGATGAGCTTTTCCTAAAATTGACAGCAAGTGTCTTTATAACGTTGTTGTTTTTAGTTTTATTCTGTTACATGATTTTTATTTAACCAGTACGGGTTATGGCTCCCCTAAATTTACGTCTCTCTACGTCTCGTCGTCTCTTCGTCTAGTTATGTCTGGCAGTATCTTCCTTACCTGCTCCAAATTGTGTCAAACATAAAGTGGGATCAATATAATATACAAACTTAGATGGACAATACTAGAACTTAGTCTACCTGGTAATATGACGTCAGGCTCCTAAGCATGACCTAGATTGGCCAAATATCAACGACCGACACTTGAATATCAGGTATCTACAAATTATATAAAGATATGTGTTTGTTTTCTAAATAGTATATGCAACAGTACACCCACAACCTGCAAGTTATGTTTAAGTCCCAGGAACACTCGGCGACCTTAGTGTCAGGCTACTGAGTACTGGCCAAACACAAAAACACTTTGTCAAAATTGGGGATTCAAACACAAGACTCCATGCCCAGCAGTCGCGCTTGCAGCTGCTAGACTAACGTGTTGGCATGGCAACGGCGCCGTTAGGTAATTTAACGTGTAAAAAGAAAAAAAAATCTACTGCACTGACCTATTAATTAAGTCCAAACTCTGCATTTCAAAGATTAACTTAAAAATCCTTGTAAAAACTTCTCAAACTCTGCACTTTTACTGCACTGTTTCTTTAAGCTACACATTATTCAGTGGGCTTATTTGCCACACGTCCTCACCTGCTGGCTAATTGCCGGGGCACGTTAACCGGATTTAAGTTACAATCTGGTTACCTAACGTTTAACGAATTCAGACGGAGTTAGTTAGGGAGTACGTGAACAAGAGCTTTACAAAATCCATTGTAGCGAATTAAATGAACAGTTTTAAGTATCTTAAGTGAAGGTTTGGAAGTGGCTAAGTTTCACGTTTTGAAGTAAGTTTACTAGGAGTTGAAGTAGTGGCGTGTTACATGTATAATAAAGGGGAGAGGAAGAATGATCGGTCACTTTATTTGGTAGGATAGCTTTTTGATTTCATCGAATGGAAAATAGAGGCTATGGGGAATGTGGGGGCTGTGGGGTGTGTGTGTGTGTGTGTGTGTGTGTGTGTGTGTGGGGTATGTGTGGGGTGTGTGTATGTACTGCAGAAATTAAAACTCTTAAAGCTTTGAAATCTGAAAAATATCGTTTCACGTAAAATGACGATCAAACTAAAGCCTTTAAAGCTATTGAAACGATAAAAATGGGATTAAGTGCAATTCTTGATTACTCGTATTTTTAGCAATTCAACCTGCGTTTGCCAAAAATCCACCAACGTCCGTTCTCGACAAATCCTTTTCACCAAGACAAATATAGGAAAAATCCTAAAAAGCATTTAGCTCGAACGTAAACTGACGGTCGGCTGGACGTGTGCCAAGTAGCAGTTTCTGTTCGATTCTTGACTCTCGACGCTCATAAAACGTCGAACGAATGCACCATCGCACTCTACGTTGCGTCGGTGCGAATAAAAACACCCACTAAACTGCCATAAAGACAATCTTTGTCAGAAACAAAGTGGAGATATTCTTTTTGAACGACTTCGGCAGTGTCATGGAAGTTTTCATAAAAATGCAAATTCAACCGCAACGTATTGCCGCCGTCTGCGTCTGCACTCAGTACTCCTTCATTAAATGTAAATTCTTTATCACGCTCTTTTGACTCGTTCACTGTTAGTTATTAAGGCATACAACAGTGCCATCAAGCCGACATCCGACACGACATTTCATTACAATATGAACTTTATTCTCCCAAGGCTAGATTTCAGTTTTTCTTGGTAGATCGACGGATTATTACGCACGCAAAAATGTACTTACTATTCATTTTATTTGTCACATCCGCAGCATTTTAATTATTACAATACTTGTGTTGTGCCTTCATATTAAAATGAATATTAAAAAATATTGCATCCAATTTGTAAACAAAAACTATTTAAGACCATGTTGTTTTCGTTAATTTGATTTTCTGCAGGATAAGTCTCCCTATTCATGATATTTTTTATGATTTAATATTATTAACTTAATACTCGCCACATGTGAACTTAGGTGGTAGGTTTTACAGAATTATGATCATTGTGGACCCTGTCGGGCACAGCACACACTTAAATCTATCACATAATAAATCGGATAGATAATCCTATAAGCCTGTTCATAGCTATATCGTATTACAATAGACAGTATCAATAAATCGAAGTTCTCAAGCAATACCCCATCCCGGACGTCATAAAACTTCACATTTCAAGCGCATCTGCATCAAAATTCCATTCGGCACCCACCGTCATATTTTATCCCTTTTTATCACAACCGCTTGCATAAGTACGGCTGGTATTCTTTTTCAATGACAAAGATTCGCTTTCTGAATAGCAAAAGCGGTGAATCTCACTTTTTCAAGAGGCAAGGGTCGTTTCGTTTATCGATCTCGTATCGCGCACGCGGTAGGAATCTCAATCGAGTATTCTATGAAATTTCTGAGACGAAGATCTTTTCCTTGTACTTATATTTTTTCGTTGCAGCATTTAGAATGTAAACGTTTTGATCAGACAAGTTTATCTGTTGTTTGACTGTTTATGGAAGAGTTTATTGTTTTGGTAGCGAATAGTGATGGAATATATACAATGTGCGTTTCATTCATGAACGAATAACGCGTTCGAAATCGAGATGAGATGAGATGTTGCACGGAATGGTTTCACAGAGCGATGGAAAAGAGTAATTTTTTAGGGTTCCGTACCTGAAAAGGAACAAACGGAAACCACATCACAGTCACTCTGTCTGTCTGGCAAGATCCTTTTCCTCTGGAACGCGTGGAGGTATCCAGTTGAAATTATTATCAAATACGTAAGTCTACGGTTCCTTGGAGCTCTAAAAAAAATCAAGCTTCTAAGTTAACGAAATAAAAAAGTAAGGCCATTTATGGGACATAATTGATACGAGTACTCGATAATAAATCAAACCTATAAGTTACTTCCAGTTGAGGTATAATCATGAAATTTACCAAGAAGCAAGGTCTCACAGCTTAAGTAAAGCAAAAAGTCCGAAAATCGTTCATTTGTAGTTTTATCACATAAAATATGTTTGTTTTGCGATTACAATTTTACAATTGCAGTTGGAGAATTGACCGTGACCTACCAACGAGTATATCGCCGTATGGAAGATTTTTTTTTTCAACTACAAAGTTTAATTTGTTTTTGGGATAAGTTCATCCCAACTACGGAACCCTACATTGTGCGTGGTCCGACACCCACTTGGCCGGTTTTTTCTGTACCGTGAATAAGAAATTCTTCGAGTTTTTTTGATAGAGTTCAAACAAGTGCAACATAATATCGGAACACAACAATTTTTTAAACGTATTTTCAAATCAAAGTCTAGTCATTATCATTCCTGTTTTAACGTTTTTCTGTTCAAGAAAAACCCTGAAAATAACGCTCACCGTGACTCAGGGAATGGTAAATGGCTTAGAGCCCGTAACGAACTTAATCAGAAGAAAAGGGAAGAGCAAAAAGGAAGTATCTATTTTTCAAAAGCAAAACCTAAGGACATTGAAATGGTTTTTTTGCAGAAAGAATTCTTACTATGAGCATTGTTGTTTTAACATGTTGCTAGTTACGTTCGCAATGGTGCTTATTATATTTATTAGCAAGCATTATGATTTTTAGGGTTGTCTGTCACAGCTGGATATCTCAAGAACTACTAACGCTATCAAATTGAAATTTGGAATAGTTTTAGATGACGTTTATCCAACTATTTTGCAAACAAGAAAGAAATTTAAAAAAATATACCTTTTTGCATCAGGGCCTGAAAAGAGGTCTTAAAAATTTTTTTAGGCATCATAATATTTGACTTTTGATGAAAAATGTAATGTTTCTCAACTGACGATGCAACGACTATCTTCGCATTACGAAATCTTTTTTTAAACACATTATGAAAACTTAGTACTAAATAATTTTGTGACATTTATTATATGCGTCGTGTGTGCAGCAACATTTTCAAAGCATCCACACACATATGCCAGCAAATTAAGACGCTGACAACAGCTAAACCGCGGTCACTGTCAGACTGCATACAAAAGAAAGAGAAGCGCGATGACACAACGCTTGTAATTTATTGCAAAATATGATGCAATTATCTATTTACTCAAAAATGAGTTGAGTAATCGAAAATAAAAACAAGCAAGTTTTGCATACAAATAAGACGTTCTTGTTAATAATTAAATACCAACCGTACGTTGATATTTAATACAGATATTTTGGATTGAAACTCAAAGTAAAAGGTTAGTTTACTGTTAATTTGTATCGAGTGTTTTTTTCTAAACGTGTTTTACCAAGTTCTGAGAAATATGAACAAGAATAAGATATAATTTTTCCGCTACCACAAACTATATAGATTTGGATTTTTTTTTTGTTAAGACAAGCGTACTTTTATCACTTGCCTCTTGTCAGCGCCTTAAGCTTCATTGGAATGTTTAAACTGAAACTTGAAACCTGGAACCATGTGTACTTTCGTTTAGGAGTCTTGAATTTGAGAAATATAGAACAAGTTACTTTGTATGCTTGTACAAGATTGTTGTAAGCTGAGCTGAAGTATTTCGCGTTAAGAAAGGCAGAAATTGTCTTCTCATTAGGAACATAGGTATGTCCAATCCTCTGCAACATTTCATTCAAAGTTGTTCTTCAAGATGTACAAAGCAAGATTTTAATTTAATCGAAAATCTCAGGACAAAGATTCGAATATTCCGATTTGGGACCTTGAACCCAGCGAGAATTCAAACGTAATAAAATTACAATGGTTTTTTTCATTTTCTTTCATAAAATCATGAATAGGAGGAGAAATCAAGGTCATTTACATCAGACGGTAAAAGTGGTAGATCAGATTTACATTAAGAAAAGAAGAAAATGTAGCCCGGAAATAATTGAAAATAGTTAAAGCATAGTAGAAGGAATTCCTCTGACAAATACAATTATCAGAAACGATCACGTTTCTCAAAACTTGGTGAACTAAATCCGTGCAATTTGACAATTCACTTGTCGTTTACCGTTATCGTCTATGCCTGCTATCATGTTACTTCACCGAAGAGTCAGTTAGATAACGGAACACTGTGTTTTGATTGAAGTTCTTTGTTCTTGGGTACCTACTGATAGCGACAGCGAGCCTATGGAAGAAAAGCAGTATTGTTTTGTAGAAACATAAACAATGAAATATAATTCTCACGTGATTTACATGTGTTTTTAAATAGTTGATTCCCGTGATCCTGTTCCCGTTGATTTTCGTGTTGTTGGTTAGATGTTGTTGTTTCTTTCACTAAAAAAATAACACAAAAAAACATATAATAATTGTTTTCGTGACAGGATATTTTATAACTGGGTTTGATAGAAAGAACACTAAAAGGATCTATTTTAGGTCTATTTAAGGCGAAATCAGGTTAGCCCGCGAAATTTAAATTTTCTATCACATAACATACATAATCTGCCTATAATGTTCCCACTGCTGGGACACAGGCTAATGCGGGCAGGTAATTTTCTATCGTTTTTTGCAATTTGCAGATCAGCATCATGTTGTATGTTGATTTAAATATGATTCGCGGCCGTATAAAATATTTTTTTTATAAAATCATAATCATAAAGATCATCAATACAACTCTCTTAGTTCATATAATCATAATGAATGACTATTTCATGAAATCATGACATTTGCGGCCAATTCTAACTTGAGAAGTTGTATTGCTGATTCTAATGAATTCTGTAAACACATATTTACGAGTATTACGATCGCGTGAATCATATTTTAATCAGCATACAACCTGACACTGACCTGTAAATTAAAACGTAAGAAAAATGAATTTCGCCGGCTACCTTAGCGCCTTCATAATAAAACAACAAATAGGTATAAAATAAAATAACACAAATAAAATATCACTTCGTTGTGGGCCTGCTTGATCTCGCCTGATGGAAAGCGATGTATGAGGTCCACGATGGAACGAGAGTACCCAGATTCACAGTACCTACCGTTCTTCTCTAATTATTCAAACATGATGAGCTTTGTAAGCTCAACCAACTAGCGAATCCAGCGTCAACAATATCTTTGAAAAATCATAACTAAGTTTTAGGCGTCATAAATCTACTATTAATACATAGCCGCAAGCCATGCTGCTTCAATTTGTTCCAATTCCAAAGTTTAAACAAACTTTGTGCGAAACTTTGCATGATTCCCGTGATTAAATCGATTTCGGATTGCCGGTGAAATTTCGAAACTGCCGATTCGTCGTTAGAAGTAAACGGCTCACCAAAGTTTCGGCACGTAAAATTTTAAATACGAACATTATTCGGTTTGGTGCTAACTTTATTTTGGTTTTAATTCTAGAAGTTTTGTGTAGTTGTTTTTTTTCGCGTTTCGTGTCGTTGTTGAAATAGTTGAGGGATGGTTTTTCAGTTTAGAAACTTTTTTGTGTGTTTGACGTGCGCATTGCTGGTATTCTTTGCACTATGACCAACGTTGGCGCCGTTGAAAGCAGTTTGACTCCGAACTTCCTACTCATTCATGCTTTGATGATTCTCGCTTTACTGAAGTTACATTCAGGCGACGATGTTGAATAACGTCCGGAGGATCGGACACTTTTTTCAATGTCGATAACGTTGGCAAAACAACAGGGCTTGTTAAGAGGAGGCGCCCCATTTTTATGTTAATTTGCATGAATATTCTGAAACAGTCACACATACAAGTAAAATGAAACTTTGGTATATGATTTATTGGATCATTTTCTTTCCATGTTGAAGACAGTTACTTAGTTACAATATTTTCTCTTGATATTTCTTCTAGATCTTTTTTAAGGATAATTATAAAAAAAAAAACAAACAAGATTGTTTGGCTTTTATGTCTAAAATAAATATTCACAGCAAGATAATATAGTTTACTTATTATCCAGCCACCAGATATTTTTCTCTAGATCAATTATTAATTTAGTTACGAACGAAATAAGAATTGAGACTTACGCTATTTAGTTTCGTGCTCGAACACGATCAAAGAGCGTACGCGATATTAAATTTTATTACAGATGTGTTAGCGTTTAGCATATACCGGAGTGAATTAGACTGCCTGGTCTTAAGCTTGCGAAAGCATCTAATCTTAAAAACAATTGAATATGTATATTTGCTAAATCTATACATAGACTGTAGTTTATCTGCTGAAATATCAGATACAGAATAATAGCACTTATTTATTAGAAATGATGTAAACGTACATACGTAGGTACGAAGGCACCTTCATAATAAAGTCAGCAAAGTGAAAGTCAAAGTAGGTTGACCTAATTTAAGTAGATCTGCATGTCACACCTTCCATTGCCCGTCAGTCTCAGTTCCAACAACAGAATTAGATCTGGACCGAACTTGCATTCAAACATTTTCACTAATAAAACGAGAGTCGGTAAAGTTAGCCGAGAGAATTTGTGATAACGTTCTATTCAGTCAAGTTTGCCTGCAAACTCGAAGAAACTGTGAATCCAATACTTTGTTCAATCACGATATTTTTCAGCTCCCCAAATTCCATTAACGGTTTTCTTCTTTTTGTTTTAAACTGCAGCTGTAGGATACCGCAATGGATGACCAAGTAAGAATTTAGTTTATGTCCAAGTTTTGGTTTGACAGGAGACTTCTAGACTAGTATATTGAATTGGAGTTTTATATGCACCGAATTTGCTTACAATCAAAATGTTTTATTTGGTTATAAAGTAAGTCTTGTAGTCATGAATTTCTTAGACATCGTAAAAAGGGTTGTGTATAGGGGGGGCTAAAAGTTGTACAAGATAAAAAGTTGATGTTATTGATTGCAAACTTTAACTTATAGATCCTTATATCTGTAGGTAGGGAATGTCGTACATGATGCAGTGAATTTATTTGCAAGATGTTTTTTTGAGCTTCCATTTGCTGACTACTCAGCCTACATGGTTCTTTATAAAATAGTAGTTAGATAAGTCATTTAGAAACCACACACTGAAACTGCATCCCCATTTAATTTGAATGGTCCACCGGCTAAATTGTTTGTCACAACATTAATTCACAATTTGCACAGTAATCCAACTAATCGTGTTCGTGATGACGTCACACAGACTACAGCACATGTGTCGACTGTCGGTCGACAATTCACTTATCTGCGAGATATATCCCAAGAGTCGCACGTGAGACTTTTGCACCAAACGCAAACGAACTTATTGTGAAGGTATTACTCGTACCATAGAGTTTGCCGATTTTTTAATCTCGTTTGTAAAAGTTTTGCGGTTCATTTGGAGTTTTCTTAGGTACTTATTTCTTATTTTGGAATAGAGAGCACAATTATATTTAAAGCTATTGTTTGGGTTCGTATATCTACCGCAATCGATTTTTTTTTACCTAAATATTATTACGACGTCTGACGTATTACGGACGTGTATTGAAACTGCTGTTTCCTTTATTGAAAGTCTGAGGGAGAGGATTTAAGTGTGACAGTTGTAAAATGGAATAGATTTTACTGTAATTAGATACTAGCCAGATAATTAATATTTTCAGCCACATATTTTTTTTTACCGACAATTTACCACCAAAATTGGTACCACTTTACCCAACCTCGGAATCGACCCCAGAAATTCACACTCAACAGCATCCCTTCCTGCTTCAAACAAATGAAGCATCACCTTAGAAATTATTTGCTTGTACTAGCAGTGCTACCAGGGTTCCATGTCACGTGTGCCGGTTTACAATTCACTTATCTCTGAGAGAGATCCCAAGAGTAGTACGTGAGACTTATGCACTAAGTGCGAACGAAGTTATTGTGGATCAAATTGAGCAGATGATTTTTTTTCTTCGTTTCTTTTTTGTTTCGACTTGTTTTCAGAATCATTTTAAGTATTGTGTCTGGGAATTTTGGCTGAGGATTCCTTTTTTTTTAATTGTAACGGTTATTGACTTAATGTGAAAAATATTTAAATAGCATATTAAATTTGAGGTAGTACGGTGTACGGAAAAGCTATGCAGAATTACTAAGTTTGTAGTTTTGGTGCAGCCAATCAGCTGTTTGTACGAAAGTAAGATTTGGGGGTAGTGAACTGATTTTTACCATAAATTCGTTCGTTTTATCTTTAAGCTCTTTAGTTATAGTCTTTTACCTCTTTAGTTATACCTTAGCCTAAATAATTACCTATTTAAATTCATAAAGGTGTGACGGATAAACCCAGTCCTTATTAAACCAAATCCACACCACACCACACCTAACCACACCATTTAAACCACATTTTTCATTAGACGCAGTAACTACTTAGTTTCACAGCGAGGTAAACAAAGTAGCACAATCTCGAAATTAGCTAGACACGGAGCACTTAAAAAAATATTATTCAAAGAAATTACATTCCCCAAGGAATATTACGTTGGCTCGTTTCTTTTTATACCGAGGTAAGTTGGCTGCAACATTAGCTTGCAGAGTTAGCTGGTTTCCTTCATCCAAAATTGGGGTAATATTTTCCAAAGATAAATTTTAAATGCTCCCGGTTTTGCACACTTAGTTTGTTAGATTATAGCGTCGTTACACAATTTATTGGTTTCGTGTGTTGTAATATTTAATGACCTTTTGTTTCTTTGTTACTGCGGTTACAATGTTCCAGATAAGGTTTATTTGGAATCTGCGAAATAGGTATTCTGAACTTTAGTGTTCTGTTGGCAGTAAAGATGCAATTAAACGCACTTGATTGCCGGAGTCAAGTGTTTTCCATTTGCAACATTTATACGATTACAAGAAAGTAAGTACACTCTGCTTGTTAGTAAAATTTTATTAAAAATAATATTGAAAAAATCAGAAAACGTTTACTAAAATGAATTTGAAAATAATAAATTCACAGACCATACCAATTCGCATTCAAATTCATTAGTACAACAAAACCGGAGCGACACGGAATACATTCGCACGTGGCCAGTTACAGTCTGATAGAAAAATCCAAATATTTGGTGAGCCCGTACCCTAAAATTTAAATACACAATACATCAGTTGTAATGGCTATAATCGCATGAATCGTACGAATGAACTCGACAAACGAACGTACACAGAAGCTACATTGATAGCGGATGGCTTCGCTAATTCGGCCATATTGCCCAGAAAAGAATTTGGAAATTATGGAAAAGATAACGATTTCTGAGGCTGTCGAAGAAAATATTTCAAGCAATTTCAGAACTCTAGTCTAGGTAGTGAACCTTCCTTCCTTCATTTAAAAGCTAATAGTCTTAAATATGTACTAAGTTATTACTGTAATATTTTTGGCTACTTTGTATTAGTGCGTATTTTTTTTTTTTTTTTGTAAATTGTCTCTTGTTTTTGCAGAATAAACAAATTTTCTTTCTTTCTTTTTTTTTTCTTGCAATTCTTGCGCATTTTAAATAATTAGATATATTAGTAACTAAATAGGTAATAAAGTTCATTATTAACAAGGTTAATGGTCAAACGTGGGGCCTATCAAAGAAAATATGGAAAAAAACAAGAATTTAATTTCAAGCGATTTTTCGTCGCTCTCATAGCAACCTCGGCTACTACAAGTACACCGCTGGATTTTCCGCTGGTATTTATTTTAACATCAGCTTAAATCCTGACGTACGATTACGACTGCGAGCTACACTGACCGTAAATATTTGTTAAAAACACGAATAAACAATGTAAATAGATTACTGGATTAGGTCACTGTATCCACTGAATTGCAATATACTATAGTAATCATTAAGCTGTTTTTACCGAGAGGCTTTTATCCAGAAATATGTGGGCCTATTCGATTATCCAGAACTAGCTGAAATTCATGGATATGAAGAGGTTTTATCAAGGTTCTGCTGTTGCTGCTGGCAATGTGGAAAGTAAAGAAAATCAAAAAGATCTTATTGTGAAATCTATACAGTGTGAATCTAGACAAACACTCTTGGTCTGACAGGGCCAATTTTTGCTCTGTCTGAATAATAATAATAACTCAAAGTAAATAAATCAAAAATATAACATACATAAACTCACTAGAACTCACAAAGAAACTAACTTAAAGCTTATCTTTAAGTGTAAAAAGGACATTAATTTACACCTCAAGCTTTTATGAAAATATTAAAGGTCTATGTTTATGTAAGGTTTATTTATTATTTTTTTGTAAAAAGCTTGTTTAAAAAAATAACTTATATTATATTTTATTTTGTACTTTTTAGCATTAGAATTTGTTTCAATTTATCTATTCCATCACCTTCACATGGGACACATCGTAATATAACATACATCGTAAGGTGCTTGTCAAGACAAATCCAACGAACATCACTACAGGGCTATCTTGTATGGTTGAGGAGTTCCTGTGGCCACTTTCCGGCTCCATCATCAGACCTTGGGCTTCACTTTTGGCTATAGTTAATCAAACAATGAGAGTTACTTAAATAGAACCAGCTTAGTAAAGTAAGAATTTATTTGTACTACCTGTACCTATACAGCCAAATTCTGAATATTTTTTTTTGTACCTGACTGGTTTTGAAACAAAACTCGACAATAATGGATTATCAAAGGAAATTGCTGATGGCTAAAACTCACCACCAATGAAATTCCATACAACTTTGCTGGCGCCTACTCAAGTAGCGCGGAAAAGCCGAATTTGCTCAAAGAAGGTTGTCAAAATAATGACCACATTACAAGCATTTTTGAGTAAATGTTATTTTTAGGGTTCCGTACCCAAAGGGTAAAACGGGAACCCTATTACTAAGGCTCCGCTGTCTGTCTGTCCGTCTGTCACTAGGCTGTATCTCATGAACCGTGATAGTGAGACAGTTTAAATTTTCACAGATGATGTATTTCTATTGCCGCTATCACAAAAATACTAAAAAACAGAATAAAATAAATATTTAAGCGGGCTCCCATACAACAAACGTGATTTTTTTGCTCGTTTTTGCTCGATATTGATAACGGCAACAGGTAGACGCTTGTATATAATTATAATAATATATATATTCTTGTGAATATATAAATAATATTATATATTCACTTTAAAAATAAATAATTAAATTAAAATAAAACAAATATTTAAGGGGGGCTCCCATACAAAAAACGTGACGTTTTTGCCGTTTTTATAGATAATTGTACGGAACCCTTCGTGCGCGAGTCCGACTCGCACTTGGCCGGTTTTTTAATTTTAAACTGTCTCCTAATTACAACAGCTACAATTAGGTATAGACAGAACTTGTAGGTACTTACATTCGGGAGTCTCACAACATTCCTTTTGATGTAAAACTTCGCTTTTGTTTTTCGTCAGTGACAGATTTCCTCTCCATTAGACAAATTATTTTAAAAAGTTTCCAATTCAGAAAGTTAGCTCAAATAATGAAGAACATTAATCAGAACATAGGGATGATCGTGCAAGCTTTAGCAGTTTTGAATAATAGAACTTAAGTCTTGTATATTAGAGATGAGTCTTAAGTACTTTGTGGAAAGTGTCTGTTAAACTAAGAGGTCTTAAGAAGATTACAAAGCAAGCAGTTTCTTTAAGCCGACCTCTTGAGTGATCTGATTTTATTAATGTTAACAATTATTGTAATAAGTATAGTCACCAGCATATCAAGTTACCACAAACTTTCTCATTCGATTTTTAACTTATCCTCAACATTTTATTGTTTAAAATCATTTGGAGAAATTTGACAAACTCAAATTCAAAGCATTTATTTCAATTAAACCATTTACAGGCATTTTTGAATTGGCAAGGAGTCGGTCAGTTAGAAATATATTATGAAGCTAGTTGCTCATAATATCATAGGGAGAAGAACGGGCAAGAAACTCTAACAAAAGAATAGAAAACTAGGACATGCCGGTTTCCTCACGATGTTTTCCTTCACCGTTTTGAGAGTAGTGATAATAATAGCTTTCGACAAAAGCCAATGACCAAAATTACTTACTTTAGCAAGGTACGTAATCTATTTTTATTTTAACTACCAATCTACCTACCGTGATAAAAATACCTACTCAAAATAAAAACTCAAGTTAATGAAAACAAAGTTTTTGACCCAGTCGGTTTTATTCAGCCGACTATTATTTTCAGCCAGTATCTTTTTGACCTAATGCACACATTTTATATTAAACTTAATTGGAGACATTAAACCTCTGTGGTAAATTTATAATATATCTAAATAAAAAACAGTGCATTAATGAAAAACTGTGCAACAATGAGATTTCATATAACATTTGTGCACTGTTTTGGTTCTAAGCAAAAGTACGTCCTTTGTGTTCGGTGTTGTAGTGTTTAATGAAAACATTACGACGTAGTTGAAGAAAAAAAAATTCTCGCGGCCATCTATCAAAAAATATTAATTAGATGCAGAATGATATGATAAACATAAGTTAATATCCGGTAACAACCTAACATCAGTCTGAACCGAGTTATAGGTATGGTTTTTTTTTAAACTTTTTTAGAATAGAATACAATTCAATATTATGTACACCATAAAAATTACAAAAATAAATATACGCACTACGTGTGTGTATGTCTGTGTATGTATGTGTGTGTATCTTTTTTATCATCTAAAAGCAGGTTTGTACAGCTTAGAGCTTATATTTTAACCGACTTCCAAAAAGGAGGAGGTTATTACCTACATATAAAATTCCAGTTCAAATATATCGTCTCGGACTGCATTTGTAGAAAAATCGTTTATCAATTCATTTTTGTGATGTTGGATGTTGGTTTTTCTAATACCAATGGTTCAACGATGGCCGTGGTATAAAACCAGATGCGCTACTTCCCATAGTCAGTTGATCATTGTCCTTTGCACTTTTTAAAACTTCCATAAGAATTTAATCGATTGAGTTTTTTTCAAGATAATTAGAATCACGCCACAAAATCCATCTTCAACAGTGTTGTGTCGTAACCAGAGAGTGAATCTATCAACCTGCCTAACTTTTTCCCGACTATGTTGGGATCAGCTTCCAGTCTAACCGGATGCAGAATTGGCACGACTGCCTATCTGACCTCCACAACCCAGTGGAGCAACAACTGGGTCATACCTCTTGGTAAGACTGGTTGTCAGCTTTTGGGCTTCTGACTACTCGTAACGACTGTCAAAGATCTACGAATGACAACCGAGACTAACGGCTTAACGTGCTTCCCGAGGCACGGAGGGAGATATGTAATGGATTGTCGCTCATCCACGATCCGACCATAGCTTAACCTTTGATCGACCTGCTGTCATTATTTAGCCCCAAGCTCTAAGCAGAGAGTGTTCGTATTTTATTCAACCATAACTTTTTGTATTGAAAATGCACGTTTATAAAATGGAAAAGCTAACAAAATAGTATGCAGTATTTCATAAAGTAAAACGAGTCCGCGTACCACTGGTCAGTTTCCCTCAGTCGTCAGTTTATTTAATTTGCCAGTTTCGTTGATTAGTCAGTTTCGCTGATTGGTCAGACCACGTTTGCTTGTTTTTTTCACCCATAAAATAGAAATGCATTTTCATTCTTGTAAACCCCACTTCCAGATTGCAGTCTCAATCATTGACAGGATTTTAAAAGTGCTGCAATTCTAATATAATATCCTTATCCTAATCCTCATGGATGTCCTCCGCCCTGGGGCGGGCAAACGGGTCTGTCAGACTCTTACTGACTAAAAACCACCCTAGTGTTCCCTTCCCACACTTGCACTGGGCATCTCGGGAGCTAGTATTACTTCCGCGATCCCCGGCTAGTGCCAGCCCGCCTCTGCGGGTGCACCTCAAGTCTGGGTGGGTGGTGAGGTGTTTGACCCCCTCCCGAAACGTCTGAAAAGGGCGCGCGTGGAACACTACGCGCGGCCCTCTCGAGTCTATAGGGGGCGGCGGACGTCACCAAGTCCGCCGTCCCTGGACCCATTTAGGGCGGCCGAAAGAGGGCATTATGTGCCCTCTGCTGACCCCCAGTGCGCCTGCTGCGGGCCGTGTGAGCGGAAGAGATCTCCCGCTCCCTTTATTCTATCCTAATCCTATCCTAACTAATTAAAAATGCGAAAGCGAGTTTGTTTGTTTTTTACGCTTTCACGCTAAAACGGCTGAACGGATATGGATAAAATTTAGCACATGAATAGTCCATAACTTGCAGAAGGACATAGGATACTTTTTATCCCAATACTCTTACGGGTTCGAGACTTATGTGGGTGAAACCGCGGGGCGCAGCTAGTATACTATATTGTCATTTAATACCTACACATCGTTGCGAAAAATTCGAGCAAAAGTATTTTTCTTCAATGTCTGAAAAACTTGCATGTTCGATATCTTTTTAATGATTGGAATACCTATGTGGCTGGCATCTAAAAGGTTGGCCTGTTATGAAAGTATCATATTCCAAATTCAAGTTCAACTTTTTCTCTAGGCGGGCCCTAAACGATCAATTATATTCCACAATATCACGAATTGCCTAATGTTTTTGACCGTTTAGGGTTAATATTGAAGATTGCGCAATGATTGAACAAAAGTTTGAGTTAGTTTCATTTTTATTATACCATATTTTTATTGCACCGTGTATGATAAGTATCAAATTGCGCAGGTCTTGCTCACGCGAAAACATTGAAGTTCGTCCATGTTATTGCGTGAAAATAATGGATCATTTGAGTGCAAGGGCTGATTCAATCATATTGTGCAATATAAAATTAAATATTGCGCGAACTTACTGTAGATGCAGGGGCCGCGTTAATTACAACACTGATAATCCCTTAAGCATTTTATGGAAACACATTTTTGCTACTTGACAAGTATTTTTACACTTCGAACATGCAAGCTTTTCCAACAGTGAAGCAAAATACAAGTGCGCGATTTTTTGCAACGTAGTGTATTTATATTAAACTAGCTGCGCCCCGCGGTTTCACCCGCGTATATCTCGATCCCATGAGAATATCGGGATAAAAAGTAGCCTATATATTAATCCAGGGTGTCGGCTACCTCCATACAAAGCTTTATCAAAATTGGTTCAGCCGTTTGAGCATGAAGAAGTAACAAACACACACAAACTTTCGCCTTTATAATATTAGTGTGATTATCCTGGTATACTGTTGGTTTATTAAAGTGATAATTGATGGTCTATACGAAATTAATCGTGGTTGGTTGGAAAACATTGACGAATTTATATGGGATATGTTGATCACTAAGTGGCAGCGAAATTATCCGTTCTGTAGAGATAGTGAAAATATTATCAATCAATCAATCAACTCAGCCTATAGCAGTCCACTGCTGGACATAGGCCTCTCCCAGGCTGCGCCACAACACCCTGTCCTCCGCTTTCCGCATCCAGTCTGTCCCAGCCACCTTTTTAAGGTCGTCGATCCATCTAGCTGGGGGGCGCCCCACACTACGCTAAAATATTATATTATTAAATTAATATTTAATAATAAAAGTGAGCTAATAACAATATTTCATGGTTCTGTAATCCCTTTCAATTTCGATAAAATAACGTAAATTGAATCGTGTAAACAGAAAAGTCAACCATTTTATAAATATCAGCAATTTCTGATTTAATTTAATTTCTGCGTCATTCAATCAAAGTGAATCAATTTGGTTGAATCGTGTATTTTCTTATATGACCAGTTTCTGTAGAGCCAATTATGTTATCTTTATTAATTTTTTGGTTCTCTATTATTCTGCGATGATAATGAAATCAATCTCGATACATAACAACAACAACAATACGTCCCAAACATACAAATACCGCGACATTTAACAGCTCCAAGCTTTTTCCAAGAGAAAAAAGCAACACATTTTCTTTCGTTACGATTCCGTCAGTCAATGATCGCACACAATATGTATCCTTTTCAAACAGCCACTATTATGCCGGCTAATAAGACTGGGGCTTACCAGACCTCAATTTATAATAAATCGAACAGAACGTTATCGTTTGCTTGCACACAATGAAACGACGTATCTTCGTCTACAGTCACCGGAGGTCCAAACACCCTTGGGCTATAACCTTGAATGATGGCCAACGATTTGTTAAGACCCCGTCCACGGTCGTTACGACCTCTTTTCAGTTTTTATTCCCCTTATGATGTTTCATTTTATGATTGCCTGCAGTATTAGGAGCGTACGTGACGGTATGAAATATGTTTTTAGTTATTTTTTGTGTGGGTTTCTTTTTTTTTTTGGGCGGTAATACCCACTAATACCCGTTGTTTCTTTGTAATGGTTTCTGAGTTTTTTTCGGAAGAATTTTCTTGAAGAGTTTTTCTATTTTTAGTTTAACATTTCCAGCAATTGTAAACGCAACGATTTTGTTGGTGACGCTACTGTAATACATATGTGTTCTGTTACAGACTAAACATTTTTTTATCTGATTTTTTACTCCAAAAACATTCAATAACGGGAGGTCTACTGTCCTAATCGTATAAGGCGTCCTGAATCACGATTAAATTGTTCTAGCTCATCCCAGATTAACTTCCAAGTCTCCAAGATAAATATCTTTTACGGTTATAATAATATTACACTGCCTGATTAACATAAACCTTATTCCCAAAACCATATTTACACACTGTGTACTACGCTGCTCCATGAAATTCTAGCTATAACGTTGTAAGCTCAAAATGCTGGCGTCGCCTTGTTATAAATCCGTTTTGCTCGTAAAGAAAATTGTGTAATATATCATCGTGTTAACACCACGTGAGAGAACCCGTTTATCAACTCAAGCCTCCTAATAATATCTCTTATGAATGTTATTCCACCTTTTTTTAAACATTCTAATACGACACACGTTCCCAGAAAATGAAACAATAACACGACATAATAAAGGTAATATCCATAACATAACATATTTTTCTTATTATAAAAAAAATATGTGCGAAGGCACAAAGTTAACATTAAAAGTCTGAGGGCTCGTACTTCGGGAAGCTTTCATTATTTTTTCATGAAGAAACATAAAACTATTTCAATTTATTTTGGGGCTGAGTTCGTGAATCTAAATAGTATAAATAATGTACAAACGAGGGAAAGTTTTTGCGTTCACTCGGGGTCTTGATTTGTAATCGAAAATGTGTTTTCTCTTTGTGCGTACTACGTTCCTCATCGCTTAGCAGTTTATTTTGTGTTGGTGTTTAAAAATGTATTTTAATAAAAAATCATCAATCAGAATGCAAGCTGGACAGGGCCAACGCATGGTGGACAAATCGACTTTACATGTCCAAATGATAAATATACACAAGACTATTTCGTTTCTAATAAAATGTATAACCTGGTTAAGTAGACCCTGCATATGTGAGAAACCTCTACTAATGATCATTACAATGAGGTCTCGACATTTTTAAGGCTCTTACAAATACACGCGATATCGTGGGCGCGACATGCACCGACAAAGGAATTGTCTTTGTCGGTGCCTGTCGCGCCCGCGATATCGCGTGAGTGTGTAAGAGCCTTTACACATTGAAATACCTCTGCTACTGGGAATAATTAAACCTTTATAACTGAGAATGCATTTTTTCGATTTTTACTTCTATAATTGGGACTTTGCAGTTCAATAGCTTGTATTATTAAGACGCGATATTGGTCTGGGCAGGTCACGTCACGTTTGTCCTGTCCTCTATAAATGAAAAACGGTACATTTCGATCTGTCTGAGCCACTGTAAGTAAGACAACTGATATTTAAAAACCTGACTATTTACTAAATGAGAAACTTCTAATTTCGTAATAAATAATCCTGGGTCCCTTGAGATCTCACTTATCCAGATTACACTATACCTACATAAGTGCTATAATTCTAAATCAGTTTTTTTTCGAGATTAACTATAGTCACGTTATTGTAAATTTATATTTATATGTTAGACAGTCATGTTATTTTGTTAGGGTTCCGTAGTCAACAAGGAACGTGTGAAGTTGTAAAATAAAATCATGAAAATGGATAGGCCGTTCAAAAATATTGCGGGTTTGTGAAAACCATTTTTGGATTCAGGGGTCCGTTTGCGTATTATTAAGCTTTAAAGTGCACAAGTGCACTTGAGCTTCAAATGTCCCTCCTGCCAGCTAATTGGTTGTTTTGGATATGTGAAAAATTCTAAATAGTAAAAATTCTAAAGAAAATTTTGACAGTAGTACCTATACATATAATTATAACGAAATTAAAAGGAAAACTATCACAACTAAGGAGGCTGTACAAGTTAACGAGTAATAGTTTACCAACTTACATTTGCAGCTGGAGAATTGACCGTGACGTATATCGATGGAGAACATGTTTTTTTACTACAATGTTAAAAAGTTGGTTTTTGGGAATTTTGTTATTAATCCCAGCTACGGAACCCTTCATTATACGTGGTCCGACACGCCCTAGGCCGGTTTTTTTATATAGTATTATAGTCACAAATTAGGTATGCATTAGTTATCAGTACAATTTTTTGCATGCCACATTGCAGAATATACATACCTGAAACCATTTTTTTTTTGTAACATTTCACTTATATACCTATATAGATACAATAATATAAAAAGAACCTTTATTTTCTTTCTTCTTTTCTATATTCTATGCAAATAACTATTATCTATTCTATTCTATTCTAAAACAAAGGCCAACCAAATCCTAATGCACGACGCAGGCATGTTTTCAATTACAAGATAGCATATGAGTAGGGTTTTTTCAAATTCAATTACAAAGTCCCCGTGTCCCCCTGCGTATATTTTATAAAAACATTTTACAATATTACTACACGTTGCAATGGGGTACTTGGATAGTAAACGTCTTGTTCTTGGGGGTAAGAAAATGAAATTTACATTCGTATAACAAACAGGGGAACCATAAAGTACACTTCTTTGCTTTGAATTTAAATTATGACTGTTTTTATTATGTAATTTAAAAAAATGTGTAGTGTTGTTTTTGTCGGATTGCTGTTGCTTTTGCGTGAATTTAACCCTAAGCCCCAACCCTTATATGTAAGGGATATAGGTACCTACAGATGTTTTTTAAGTAAACTTTTTGGCAAATAGATTCACTGAGGCACAGATAACTCTTAAAAATACTCATCCTTTTCTTTTTTTATAAATTATTCTGAATATGTTTATACAACGATATTTTTTCTATCTTTCCTACACTTACCCTACGTTACGGACTTATCCACAACACGTTTTCATTTCAAACGTGCTCTTGAATGAAATATACGGGGTGCTTTAAAAAAGCAAAGTTTGAACTAGGTAATCGTACTTCTTCTTCAAGTACCCTTTCGATACGAATAGCTGGCCGTCGATTCTACGAATCGTCGTCATTCAAACGAAACGAGACTTCAGACACTTTTTTTAAGTTATTACGAGACTGTAGTGCGTCAAATAAATCGAAATAAAATAACAGCTCCTGAATGACTCTTGCAGCCCTTTGTAGCGCTCTTGTTTCCAGGTAATTTGATAAAAGTCGTATTTTCTGTAAAAATCTTTTTACCCGACTACAGCGAAGCAAACAGAAGAGTTATGATTTTGACCGGTATGTTCATCTGTTCCCTCATAACTTCTAAACCACTTACCATAATTAGACAACACTTTGCTCTAAAGCTTATGATTGCTTACCTACTACTGATAGAATATATTGTTTTGTTATGGTAGGTTGCATACGATCACGGCTATTCTCTGAACATTACTATGAATATGTATTAAATACATTAAAATATAATATTACGTGTTAGTTGTTTATTTAATATACGATAAATATTTAATGGTTTGTACACATAACAATTTCAGATGAGAGTATTTTCTTGTTTCATACTTTTATAGCGTGACTTTTCAGTAGTCGGGTTTTTGTTTTTGAACTTCCTTTTTTTCTGTAGAGAAGATTTACAATATTAATCTCCTATAAACAAAACTGATATAACGAACGGATTGGTGTGTATTATGTTGTCATCAACGTACACGAAGGCGTTCTCATTCTCCTAATTAATTATTTGGAGTATCTTTAAGACAGCTACAGGAAACACGGATATAAATTAAAACATACCTTCACATTCAATAAACAATTTTCCCAAACAATTTCCCAATTCGACACCCGACTCCCAAGCGAACAGAATCCGCCAAAACAAAATATCTAAATAGAGATGTATCGACTAACAAGTATAGACTCGATACGTTCCCTCTTCAATTTGCGACTGCAAAATTGGATTTGATCCTCAACACTATTCGGATAGTCGTTTATCTCAATTCCGTAGGCACAGACAAAGCGGCAGTATTTACTGGTGAGAACCCAAAATATGTGCGCGTATCATAAATAAAGCATCGATCTCACTCGATACAAGTCTAGAACCAGAATAGAGATCTGATAATGTCTCGCCTGGATCTTAATAATATGATGTATCAATGTGTTTGGTAGTAAATAGGAATCTGAACCCTATGTCTACAAAACAGAGAGGTGGTAACACAGCACCGCTACAGCCTTAGTGAACGTTACAGATGACATACGGTAAGGCATGGAGGGAGGAAATCTGATGGTTCTTTACATATTGGACTTTATTAATGCATTCAATACTGTCGATTTCGATATCCAGCTTGGCATGCTTCGCTCGCTTAACATTATCTCCAACAGCGATTGACTGGTTTCGTAGTAACTTAAATTTAACGGAACTGCTATTCCGGTACGCGAGAAGGTCAAGAACCTTGAGGTTTGGGTCAGCAAACATCTTTCTTGGGGTCTCCAGCTGTAGGACGTAAGTCGCAACATTTTTGCATCTGCCTAGTCCTTGAGACGATTGCGGAATTTTATTCCAACTGCCACTAAACCCGCGCTTTCACAATCTCTTTAACTTCCCATCCTTAACTATGCTGATTTCAGTTATCTCGATCACACTGAGGCACAACTGGATAAACTTGAGCGACTTCAAAACTTTTGCATAAGATTTATATTTGGCTTCCGCAAATATGATTACATTTCTGAATTTCGTACAAAGCTCAAGTGGCTTCCCATACGTTTTCGCCGGAATCCCGTTATCTTGTTGATATCTTGTTTCAGCTCTACAGTATTCTCTTCAATCCTACAACCCCCTCCTAACTTAAAGAACGTTCCAAGTACCTTCATGACACACATAATAGATATCTGAGGTCATCGGAAAACTTGAGACTAGAGATGCCGATGCATTCCACCAGTTTCTATGATATTTTTTTTACAAAAATAAATAAAAATAAACACTATCGGTCTTCTTTAAAATCATTTTTTTTTGTTCTTTGCACTTGTTTCATGATTATTGATGTATATATGTATGTATATAGATATGTATAATATGTTTTACGTATGTATGTATTTATTGTATATAATTAATATGTAAATGGACTTAATACACCACACGAAATCCACAACTCACTACCTACAGTATTGTCTGTCCTTCCCTCTTAATCCATACAAAGGTTGTCTTTAAAACGATCGCTTTTAGCGATAAGACCGCCCATTGTAAAATATCTACTTAATTTATATCTGTAAATTTTATGGTGTACAGAATAAACACTATTCTATCTATCTCATTATTAGCATACAAATAAATAATTTTACAGCATTCGAATTTTATTCGACATTTTCTTTTTAGATTAAAGCACTTTTACTTAATTTCGATTATTTCATTTGAATATGACCATTTTAATTATTCACCGGGGAAACGAAAATTCGTTTTTTTCTTTCTTATAATACTCGCAAAATATATACAAAAATTTTTGTTCGTGTGGGTCGTCTGTAGGTGATCCGATTTGTGTAGATAAACTAGGCAACGGGTCAAGTTTGTTGGTTCAACACACACGGGTGTATGTTGAACCAACAAACTTGACCCGTTGTAAAAATCCTTGTTTACAAAAAAAAACCAAGGGAAAGTTTTGCAATGGTTTCATCTATTGGATTTGAAATCTATGAAACCTACTTACAGAAATAAAATCATTTATCATTTTTGTTTTTTTTTGCCCTACAGAAAATCGTGATAGAGTAGAATTATTTTGAAAAATCTTGCCCATCCATATTTTCATGATTCACTCTACTACAGACGGTAGGCATGTAAAGCATATTTTCAGTTGCATGTAAATTTACCCCGATAAGATCTAAGTATTCTTGTAGTAAGGGAACCACATACGTGGTGTATTGACGAACGAAAAATACGACAAAAATATCTTAAAGGTTTTGCAAGCTTGCGTGAGGGGTGGATACGTGTCCGTAAGTTATTATTTTTATCAAAACACTTCCTTATGAGAATGTGTGTTGTGGTGGGAACGTAAAAATGTGAAGCTATGTCATTTGGGGGTAAACAGAGATATCTATTGGTGTTGTGCATGCGTGACTTTGAATGTATGAGTAGAAGTTACTTAGTAGAAGTTAGAACATTAACAAGGTTTGTGCGTATATTATAATGACTAGCTTTTGCCCGTGGCATTACCTAAGTCGGTGTTGGAGAATATCCCTCGGGAACATACTACCGGGATTAAAAGTACCATATGAGTTCATCTAGGTTATCTTTGTGCCAAATTTTATCCAAATCCGTTCAGTCATTTTTGCCCTAATCCGGAACATACCTCTAGACAAATAGACAAAAATTCTAAAAACTATATTTTCGGCATCAAACTCATTTCCACACCTCGTAGCAATTATTTTTTTTCAAAATTGTCAATGTATAGTTTTGACGGCGTTACTATTTTGTTATAATTATGTAATAGACTATGAAGAAACTTCAAGGTTGGTTAAAATGAAACCTTTACAGTAAAATCAACTAAACCCAAAAATCGAATTCGAGAAAAAAAATGTAAACAAAGGTGTTGCCAATTTTAAATAATAACCTCAATTGTGCAATTTGCCGAAAAGTACTATAGCATAGTGCTAAAATTGTAGGCATATCTTAAACAGTTAAAATATAATAATTGCACACAATTTCAACTATAAAGTGACGTAAACTACGATCCAAGAATAAAATATAACTGTTTGAAATAAAATCGTGCAAATTATTTTTATGCTACTGGCAATAAGGCAGTGGTCTTAAACATTTGGCTTCATTTAGTGTTTTGAACTAGCAAAACGCCTCGGCTTCGCATAGGTGCTTTTTACTAATGAAATTTAAATGAGAATTTTGCTGTGGAGTGATTGCGTTAAACACATAATAAAATAAGAGGACAAAATACATTCATCACATTCATTCACGTTCATTTATACACAGGGTGACGGATCAGTTCATAATTAGTATAACTGATTCGGACTCTTCATCAAGCTCATCAGAGTCCGAATCACAGTGTGAATAAATCATAATATTATATAAATCCTAATTTCAAATAAACATGAGCAACTTGTTCATAAGAATATAAATCTTTTATTTTAGTTTCGTTTACTTTACCTATAATATTAGGACTTACCTTAGGCTATCATATTTTTAATATTGATACGCTGCTTTAGCGTTCTTCCAAAAACGCTAAATAAAAAATAAAAGAACTTCAGTTGAATTACTAGGAAAATGTTGATTACCCCTGAACTGTCACTTTGACAATGACATTTCTTTGTTTACATTTTTTTTCTCGAATTAGATTTTTTAGTTTAAGCCAAACGCAGTCTACCTCGAGATACTTGATTCTCCACCTTCCACATTTGTTCTGACTCATCACCTTGATATAATTTTGAATGGCTTTAGTATTGCTTGTTCACGCTAATAATTCCTTACGCACAATGCAGATAAGGTGTTCGTGATAAGACACGACGCCCCTATAACAACCGCGTACCTATAACAACGGTAAGTATAACTTTTGCCGTCAGATTTGGTTTCTTGTAAATTTTCTGAAATGGTTCTCAATAAAAACCAGCTAAACCTTTCAGGGGAAAGACGAGATTTTAATGATATAAATTGGATTTATATGATTGAAATAATTTATAATTGAAAAGTAAATCGTTTACAAATAATTTGTTTCAGCTAATAGAGACAATTTAATTGAATAAACTGGACATAAGATAATTGCATCATCGTTTAATAAAACGGTAAACGAATAAATCTGGTTTCCATTTATTTCAGTCGATGACACGTGAATATTTTAAAAACCAATTTTCGCATTGAAAGTCTCGATAAATAAAAAACTATGCGAGTCTATGGATAGGTTTAGCTTTTAGATGTAAATAAACTCTATTTGATTTTTAGTAAATAAATAAAAAACAGAACTAGATATTAGTTTCCTCTGCCCTTTCGTTTTAGTGTTTGATGTTGAGTTTCAAGTCGTGAAAGGTCAAAATCTAAGTAGGCTCAAGAGCTATATCTGTCGAAAAACCGATTCTTTTGCAAGAGCTAGGGTTCTTGAGTGGACACTGTGAACCGACAGACATTGTGTACTTGAAGGAAGTAGCTGGGCTGGGTTTGACTTGAAGCGGAATGCGAAGAAATACGCGTACAAACGATCTTCCACGCAGGAATGAAAGACTGGCCATGTGCGAGTCAGCCTTACACACGAAGGCTTGCGTACCGTATTAAGATCGAGAAAAAACGATGAAATAAACACGTGTCTTTAATTATTAACTTTATAGAGCAATAGAAATACACAATCTGTGAAAATTTCAGCTGTCTACCTAGTACGGTTCATGAGATTCAACCCGCTGACAGACAGACGGAAGGACCGACAGCGGAGGCTTAGTAATAGGGTTCCGTTTGGCACCCCTTCGGGTACGGAACCCTAAAAACTAAATAACTGTGTAAAACGGCACCACTTTGTTTAATTACACTGATCCATGATGTTGAACAATCATCACATAAGCCAAATTTATATTACGATACTAGTTTCATGGTATTATTTTCAAGTGTAACTAGCATACAACTAATGCATGCACGATGAAATTATCTATTATATTTACATGTGAAAATAATGTCATGAAACTAATATTGCACCACTAGTTTCGAAATGTAAAATATAACAAGGGGATTGTGGAAAGTAATAATAGCAGCACGGGTCGATAGATCTGGTTAAGCTAATGTTGTCGCGGTTGGTCCGTGGATGGGTGACCAACTTTACATACCGAGACCGCTCCGTGCCTTGGAAAGCACGTTAAGCCGTTGGTCCCGGCTGTCATTCATCTCTGACAGTCGTTACGGGTCATCAGACGCCCGAAAGTCTGACAACCAGTCTTACCAAGGGGTCGTATCACCCAATAACTGGGTTGTGGAGGTCAGATAGGCAGTCGCTCCATGTAAAATACTGGTATTCAGCTGCATGCGGTTAGAATGGAAGTCGACCCGAATAAAGTTGGGAAATGGCTAGGCAGATGATGAGTTTCGAAATGAAAATTCGGCTTGACGTTGATAAATGATAAATGATTTATTTCTGTAAGTAGGTTTGTACAAACACTTTTACACGTCAATCATATTAAAAAAAACTAGATGAGGTCGGCGTTTCGTATCCGACTACTCTGAGAAGAAAGGCCGAAACAAACTCAGAGGTCACAGTCTCTTTTTAAAGTCCAGACATAATCTTGGTCAGATCATGTGAAGACCATGTAGATTGGTGCCTGAAATGATCTTTTGACGAAAGAACCACACAGGTTGAGGGGACCTGTCCAGTCAGTGCACGCATTTGTCAGTAGTCGTGCAGCTCAACTAAGAACTTAAGGAGCTCAACGATTCAACGAACAATACCAAAGAAAGGACATTTGGGTAGGCCGCATAAAATCACTCAAACTGCGAGATTATGATAAAAACTAACTGAGAAAAAAAAGAAAAATGAACAATAACCCACATAGTCTTCACATTTACAATACTTAAAACAATATAATACTTAACAAAGTAAATATTCATGTCATTGTATATATAAAATTAATCAATGTCAATGTGTATATAAAATACGGATATAATCTTGGTCAGATCATTTGAGAACCATGTAGATTGGTGTCTGACATGGTCTTTTGACGAAAGAACCACACAGATTTGAGTGGACCTGTCCAGTCAGTGCACGCATTTGTCAGTTATCGTGCAGCTCAATTCAAAACTTAAGGAGCTCAGCGATTCGACGAACAATACCAAAGAAAGGACAATTGGTTAGGCCGCATAAAGTACTCAAACTGCCAGACCTGCATTAAAATTTTTTTTTGATTGAGAATAAAAATAAAAAAACAATTCACATAGTCCTCACATTCATAATAATTAAAATAATATAATACTTTACAAAGTAAATATTCATGTCATAGTTTAGGTATTTAAAAATTTCAATCAAAACATAATATAAATAGTTGGCAAAAAAATCAAATCAAGATTCACTGTAAATTGGAGCAGCTCAATCCCAAGCCTTTTTGTCCTCAATAAAGTCTTTAACAGTATAAAATGATTTCTGGCACAGTTTCCGTTTTATAAAACATTTGAATTTATTAAGGCTTAATTCTTGAATATGGCTAGGAAGTTTATTATAAAAACGTATACACTGGCATCTAAACGAGCCACCTATTTTTTTAAGCCTGGTTTTAGGAACAACAAATTTGTGCTTGTTCCTAGTATTTACATTATGGATATCACTGTATTTTTTAAACAGATTAATATTTTTATGTGCATACAATAGATTTTCATAAATATACTGAGAAGCTACAGTCAGTATATTAATCTCTTTAAATTTGTCTCTGAGGGAGTGTCTGGGACTTAATTTATAAATTGCACGAATTGCTCTTTTTTGTAAAACAAAAATTGTCTGAATGTCGGCGGCATTTCCCCACAACAGAATACCGTACGACATTACACTATGAAAATAAATAAAGTGTACTAAGCGGGCTGTTTCTAAATCAGTTAAATCACGAATTTTTCTAACGGCGTATGCTGCAGAGCTAAGCTTTTTCGACAATTTATCTATATGGGGGCCCCATTGAAGCTTGGCATCCAAAGTTATGCCTAAGAACACTGTAGAATCTTCGGGTTTCAACTCTTCACCCTTTATGAGCACACTAGTTTTTACTTGTCTAACATGAGGTATTGTAAACTTAATACATTTAGTTTTTTTCTCGTTAAGAAGTAGGTTATTAACATTAAACCAGTTAACTACTTTTTCGAGGGCACTATTTACATTGTCAGTAACCAACTGCTGACGTTTGAGTTTAAATAAAAGTGAAGTGTCGTCTGCAAACAACACTATATCATGTTTATCCTTTATGAGGTAAGGCAAGTCATTTATATAAATAAGAAACAAAAATGGGCCAGGAATTGAGCCCTGGGGTACCCCCTTTCTTACTACAGATCCGGGAGATCTTTTTCCGTTAACATCAACTCTCTGAATCCTATCACTTAAATATGAAGTAAGAAGATCCAGAGAGGCATTTCGGATTCCGTAGTGGTGCAGTTGACTGTACTGCGTTTGTAGTTGACTGTACTTTATTGTCTGCTTTGTCAATCTTAAACAGAAACGCGGTTTCTACAAGTTCATATCATATCAATCGCGAAGCAATCAAGATATCAATTAAACATTACCTACCCGTGGGGCTCTCCACCACCTAAAGGCCCGGAGCAATGACATGTTTATATTTAATTTCTCAACCGAAATGGAGTCAACATGGCTGTATTTCTGAAATTAATTGTAGCCTCCGTTTGTCAGCTTGGCAATAGTATAGCAGTGACATGGATGTAGAGAAATATGAAAAGGCTACAACGTAAACAAAGCTGAAAACGCGTAGTTACGTGATCTGTTTAGACTAAGAAAGTTCTTGCTTCTTCATCATCTGCCTAACCCAACTATGTTGGGGTCGGCTTCCAGTCTACCCGGATGCAGCTAAATACCAGTATTTTACATGGAGCGACTGCCTATCTGACCTCCACAACTCAGTTACTGGGTAACATGATACCCCTTGGTAAGACTGGTTGTCAGACTTTCGGGCTACTGGAAACCCGTAACAACTTTCAAAGATTTACAAATGACAGCCAGAACCAATGGCTTAACGTTCTTGCCGAGGCACGGATGGGTCTTGGTTTATAAAGATGGTCAGTCATCCACGGGTCATCCATGGCAAGCGCTATTCAGCCACAAACTCTTCTCAACTCCACTCTAAGAAAGTTCTTGAAGAAACCATCAATAACACAAAACATCGATTCATAACGTGGAAAAAGAAAATTGCTTTCAGTACCTACTAATCTATAAAAAGTATCCTCACCGTACTTTTTATTTTAGAAGCAAGGTTTTAGCGATATTGATTATGAAACTTACCTAGCTATTGTAAATGTACAATTCAGAGTACTGCCATAAGCCATCCCTTCGGCCGGCTGACTATTGACGTCCATACTAAGATCTTACGAGGAAACTGTGAGTCAATAAATTACATACCTACTTACCGTATAGCTACAAAACATAGTATACAATTTATTTTACCAAAACAAAGTAATCTTTTTTTCCAAATACATATACACACCCTATGAGCAAAATAATGTACACAGTGATAGTTCCAGAACAAGTTAAACAAGACTGACATACGACTTATATCGAATGACACGTCTTTTTATTTGTTTAATAGAAGAGCAAGAATTTTATTTTTGTCATTTTCATTTCATGCATGACGTCATTGACGTGTCATTTGATTTGTGATTTGAAATACAAATAGGTAAATCATGAATGTTCATAAGAAATGTTGCTTAGGCTTTTTAAGGCGGTCACTCGTCGGGTATTCGTGTATAATTAATATTCCATGATTTGATTTTGAGTAATTATTTATTTATTTATTAAAACTTTATGCACAAGTAAAAACTACACTGTACAAAGGCGGACTTAATGCCTGAGGCATTTTCTACCAGTCTACCTTAGGGTGATGCAGAGAGAAAACATGGCAGGTGCAACGTACGGGATAGATAGCTCGGAAATAACTATAAAATACAAGCATACATACAAATACATAGATAGATATATACATTATATACCAAAATAAACTTTGTCAGGAGAAATAACGGCCGGTAGCGAAGAAAACGACTCCATCAAATCACTGCGCAGCTGAGTAATGCGTTACAATACTGCGCCAGCTCGACGGCGACGCACTGACTAAGGGCGAATTTCACCAATGAAACTGAACGCGATAAGCACATAAACCACGTTTAAGAGCTGTCAGTGTCATAACTTTCTTTGGTATATTGACACTGACAGCTCTTGAACTCGGTTTAGATGTGCTGATCGCGTTCAGTTTCATTGGTGAAATTCGCCCTTAGGAGCATTCGCTTTTGTAACGGCTCGCACTATGAGTATTCGTACATATTACTTTCGATTCATGTCTAAGAGCAAGGTTACACGCTCAGTTTGGCGTCATTCTGGTCCATCAGTCTGGATTGACTTGACTGAAACCAGAATGATGGATGATTTTCACGGTTACACGGTCAATCTAGACTGACAGCAGACTGATGAAAAGTACGCCAGTGGACGTTAGACTTCACACATAACATTATCACGTCTGTAATCCCCGAAGGGTTAGGCAGAGGTGTACTTATAGTACACCCACATTTCCTCAGTTATGTTTAAGTCCCATATAATAGGGGGCGAGCCTATTGCCATCAACCAGGCTCAAATCCAGACTCCAGTCTGCTACTGAAAAATTCCTAATGGAAAATCCCAATAACACTTTGCCCGACCGGGGAATCGAACCCAGGACCTCATACTCAGCAGTAGCTCGTTAGACATTGCTCGTTACGTTAGTTACGGCTCGGTACGTTATAAAATCTTTTAGATCTCAATTGACGGCTGCGGCGCTTGCGGGGGCAGGGGCGGCGCTTGCGGCGCGCTCGTAGATAGGTCGCTTGACTCGTCCTTCTGCATTGCGTCGTTGACGGTGACTGACGCGAGAATGATACGAGTTGGTTATACGATCATTCTCCCATCAGTCATTCATCATTCAAAACGGACTGACAAAATTATTTAAAATATTTGAATTTTCATCAACCTGGACCATCAGTCTGTCAATCCGTGGGTTATACGATCATTCTCCGATCATTCTGACCAGACTAATGGACCAGACTGACGTCAAACTGAGCGTGTAACCTTGCTCAAATGCTCGGTTTTTTTTCTGGACTCACTGCTGCAATGTTACGAATTGTATTATTACAGCTCGAATCTCAACTGTTACATTACACGCAAATGCTCCCGGTGAGTGACTACCTTAAGATGTGATCGTTGTCATGACAATAATATGTCAGTCTGTTGCGTTAGGATAAATGACAATTGTTAATGACATCGTATTTTCAACTAACTTATTTCTAGCACCTACTCTCAAAGTTGAACTTTTGAATTGAAAGAACTTTAAGATATGTTTAACTAGCTATTAAATGATTACTGTGTTACATATTTGTGAGACTTATGTAGATTAATTTGTTTTGGTCATAGGGTGTGTAGATATTTTGGGACAAAATTTTACTTTGTTTTGGTAAAATAAATTGTATACTATGTTTTGTACCTTTACTACTACCAAATGGTGCCTAGTCCATGTGTACATCTTTTTGGGGCTGACTGTACCTATTAAGAAACTGCAAAAACGCAGCAGCCTGTCTGCATCAGTGGTAAGTTTGCTAACGAGAGGCAACCAAGAGTTTGTCCCAACCAGAGTCTTCAAATTCCTAAACACACAAAATAACACTACACTGACCTCCCATACCTATTAACACTGTAATTTGAAAACATTTTAAAACGCAATTATTTTTTAAAGAGTGGAGAACCGTGGAGATTCTTGGCGGCTCTTCTCTATAGGAACCGTGCACTTAGCTTCTGTCGTTTCATAAGTAAAAATAAAAGGTAAAGATAAAGGTTTATGTGAAATAAAATATTTTGATTTTGAACATAAAAACCTATCCAGTAGACATAACTCCATGAGTATCCCAATGCGGTCGACATGGAAATGCCGCGGGCGGTAAATCCGCGCCGCACCACGTGGCGTCCATGCCGCAAAAGTGCTTTTTGATAGACAGCCGTACAGTCCCAAACGTTTAATGCCCCGTGTCGGATACAGTGGAGAATTTTTAATTTAACAACCATACTAGATTAATTACTGGCAATTTTTTCGTGAATGCAAATCTGAATGGTCTGTGAATTGATTCGGATATTTGTTTAGGGACCGTTTTATGTTCATGTGTTGTGGTTTATTTTGTTTGGGTAAATTAGTGTTTGTTGGAATTGAAATTGTGTGTTTATTTTGTACTTTTTTTGAGGGTTTATTACGAGAGTGGTATGTCTTGATGGCCTAGTGCAGAGATAGCGAACCTTTTTACATCCACATGCCATTTTTTCCATATAATAATTTAATATGGTCATGACGTGCCAATAATCGATCTTGACTTTGATTACTGGAAAAAAACTAAGCACATATACAGGGTGGAATTTTGTAATGCCACCTGGAGGGAAAGTACTCTTAATACTGCAGATAGAAAATTTTACTCAAAGGAAACATTCCTTTATTTTTGAATAGAAAGCAAACTGCATTCAAAGATTTTCGAAAATTCTCTTCTCCCACACCCGGGAATCGAACGGGCTAAAATCTGATAAAATTACAGACAGACGGCGGAGCCTTAATAACAGGGTTCCCTGACTAAATGACCTTCGTACACGTGGACTAACACTACATTATTTCTCATAATTCCGCACCAAACGTTTAAAGAAAATCTTACTTGATTGTTAGTTTCATGAACACGAACAGGATTCACTCGAGACCAATAATGGTTATTGCGGCGATTGTACATGCCATTATTGCTGAAGTTGGTTTCGTCAGACCATACAATGTTACTCAAAAAATCAGGGTTTCGGTCAATTTCTCCAAGCATGTTTTCACAAAATTGTAATCGTCTGCCACGATCCCCAATATGCAATTTTTGCACCAACCGACCTTCACGATAGCATTTATACTTATACTTTTTCATCACTTTAAGTACGCGAGTGTGGGTTGTTCCTAATTCATCGGCAGCATCTCTACTTGAAGCCTTTGGCCAATGGCCAATGATTCAAAGTATGTTAAAACATCTAGTTCAAAATCGAAATAGTTTTGCTGAATAGTTAGCAGTCTCTTCTTGAAACCACCCATATTCTTTAAATTTTCTACCATTCTTTTCAATACGAACCGAGTTGGTGCCTGTCGGTCTTGATATCTCTATCCATACCACCGCAGAACTAGATTCACGTTTTTGTTATTTAAAAAATAAGCTTCCATTAAATCAAACTGTTCTTGATAAGCCATTTTCACCGTGAGACAAAATGTGAAATGAGTTGTAAAAACAATCAAATGTGAATAACAACTATGACAATCCAATTTTTCTAACATTCCATATTTAAATTACCTCATACACGCAGCTACGAGTATGTCGCAAAGGAGTCTGCATTACAAAAGATGGATGTTAGTTAAAGAGCTTTAACTTGACTCATTGAATTTGTAACTTCAGATTTCCTGGTTTTCCTTTCATTTAATTTATCATGTTTGTCAGAGAGATTTCATCCTTATAATTGACCCTAACGATCGATGCAATAAAAGTACAGGGTATAATTTTTTCAGATTTTAGCCGGTTCGATTCCCGGGTGTGGGAGAAGAGAATTTTCGAAAATCTTTGAATGCAGTTTGCTTTCTATTCAAAAATAAAGGAATGTTTCCTTTGAGTAAAACTTTCTATCTGCAGTATTAAGAGTACTTTCCCTCCAGGTGGCATTACAAAATTCCACCCTGTATAGTTTCAGAATAATTGTCTTTATTCGCAAAAATAATTAGACGTTTGATATTTATTATTCCAGTCATCCTAACATTTACCTACGGTTTTATATTATTTTTATGAAAGAACAAATTAGTGCGAATTCTGCTGCAAGCTGTATGCCAAATAATCTATAATATCTATCAGGTTCACATTTTCCCTTGCATTTCCGCGGCAAAGATAGTCGAAATTGCCTGTAGTAGCCGGGCGTACTCCAGATTTCTATGTTTGTTACTGTGACTTAGGTGCCTAAATTCTTCAATTGATGCCGTGCCCAAAAATTTTGTCGCGTGCTGTTGGTTCGCCATCCCTGGCCTAGTGGTTAAGGCCTCGGCTCATGCACGTGTGGGTTCAAATCCGGGCAAATTATAATGTGTACTTTCGGACTTTATTTTGGATATTATTGACATCGATGACGGAAAACATCTTGAAAAAATGTGGACTTACATCCATAATAGTAATTTAAAGAGGTAACATTTGTTTTTTTGTAAGTTTATGTATGTATGGGGTAGTCTCTGGAACTTTCAGTCGGATTTGAAAAAGTATTTTTTCATTTGATAGACCCAATTCACGCTACGACCCAGAGCCGAGCAAAAATAAAAAAGTCAAAACGCTATGCAAAAAATAAGTAATAGCACGAGCGGGCGATGCAATGCGACGCAGTGGGTCGGGCGAACAAGAAATTTCACGCGAACGCAGTTGCGAGCATAAGCTAGTAGTCATAATATGTCTGAAATCGCCAACTCGCTTTGTGCAAGCGAGGTGATCAATTCTCTTGCCTTCTTTGTATGAGAAGAGTCATTTGCTTTGCACTTGCAAACTTTGCATTTGGGACAGTAAAAAGCTGCAGGCTTGACATAGAAAGCGATCGCTTTACGAACGAATTTAGTCGCTAAGTCCTAATGGGGTCTAGGTCAAAATTGCTTGACGAGATTGTGATTTTTTCGTGCTTATCACGCAATTTTGTCTGTCTAGGGGCCCCATTAGGACTTTGTGACCGAATTCGGTCGTAATGCGATCGCTATCTATGTTGAGACTGCAGGGCCTGGTATTATTTAGGAGTGTATGTCATTAGTTTGACAAAGTTCGGCAAGTGTGCGACATGTGGTTGCGTCGATAAGGAAATCTAGCTACCCTTCTAATTTAACTGATGCTTAGCTACATCACCAAAGCATACATCATCTGCTTAACTTCTTCCTAACTATGTTGGGGTCGGCTTATAGCCGCTGAGTACCAGTATTTTACATGAAGCGACTGCCTATCTGACCTCCACAACCCAGTTACTGGGTAACACGATATCCCTTGCTAAGACTGGTTGTCAGACTTTCGGGCTTCTGACGACTCGTAATAACTGTCAAAGATCTACAACTGACAGCTGGTACCAACGAGGTATTCCACTAAGAGCACTGATTTCAACAGCACTTGTACCAAGACGGCTTAACGTGCTTTCCGAGGCACGGAGGAATCTTGGTATGAAAAGATGGTCACCCATCCACGGACCAACCGCGGCAAGCGTAGCTTAACCTAATCGATCGACCTGGGGCCCAAATCTGCTATTTTTATAAATTCAGTCATTCCAACACGATCCCATTGTCGTGCCATTGTCATTTTGCTAAAAGTTCGTAATCTGGTAAATTCATAATGGTCGGTCAATGTTCTCGTAATATAATTGTGTTATTATAATCGCATTGTCGTATTGCCATTATTATAAAACCCATTAGTAGAAATACCATTCATTTGTCATTATGTACGAGATTACCAATATATGCAATTTCTTTCTATGTAGTGTCAGTGACCGACCATTGGAAAGTCATAATGACGCCATTATAATAGTAGATTACCAAACTTGTCAAAATCAACAATTATGAAATCAACGATCGACCATTCTGACACTATTGTAATAGCAGACTTGAGCCCAGTGCGGCTGTTATTACTTAGCCACAGAAGCATACATACATACATAACATAGCCTATAATTTTCCCACTGCTGGGACACAGGCCTCCTCGCTGTGAAGGGGAGTGGTCGTAATCAACCACTCGGGCCCAGTGATGGTAGATGACATATGACTTCCAATTTTTGGTTCTAGGACATACCGGTTTCCTCACGATGTTTTCCTTTACCGTTTTGAGAGCAGTGGTTGGTGGATGAAATAATTTACGCAAAGTAAAGCGCCCGCCTGGGTTCGAACCTACGATCTACAACTCGTAAGTCGCCGCCGTTACCAATGGGCTACAACTGCCCACTCGGCCACACAGCAGAAGCATGATGATAGGAAATTCTATCTGCATTCTTGAACTTTAAATTCTAACATAATTAGTTTCTCTTGGCTTCAGGCGGGTTCCATTTTGTAACTAATGCAAATACAGTTTTATGAATACTAATTAATCCAAACGAAGTAATGTATTTGACATTGTCAGAATACGTAATTTTCCGGTTCAAGAACAAGAAATTAAGTTTAAGAATATTTCTCTCTAGAATGTGTAAAGCTCAACTTCTAAATGAAATGGAATCATATTCTCTGCATTATCACGAATAAATATTATGATACTGAATTTTATTTTATTAGCTGCGTCTTCGGAAAACGAGAATAAGCCGATGTACGAACGAATGAAGTGAACGGAAAAGTTATCGCGTTTATCTGAGTTAACATAAACTGCAATTACCCAGTCACCAAACGTTCTTGGGAAGGAAACGAACGTTTTCTCGGGCCTATGAATGGGGAAAACGACTGTAGAGAAAAACCTAAATAGATATTTTATCACTTTTATGGCCCCTTACTTTGAGCTCTGTTTGAATTACAACTCACTGACTTTTTGCGTACAAACGTTGTACTTCGACGTAATTCCGTGTTTCGTTCTAATGTGCCGTATTGAATTCAGTGAACACGTCAGGGAAATAATCTAGTTTGATATAGATTATTTGATACAATGGCAGATTGCACGTCTGCATTTCGTTAACTCTAAACATAGAAGGCTGGGTTTCTGCGTTGAGTTGTACTTTATGTAGGTACTACGTACGTACATTAGGTATAACTCCATGGGTTTCTGTTTCAATTTATTTAGTAAGGAGTGCAATACAAATACCTATAATAACACTTACCATTAGGATCAGGAGGCTTGGCATTGTTGCAATGAGCAAATTTATAGCTCTGTCCGAAAAAGCATGGTTCACGTTTGCCAACGCCATGGATTGATAATGAATGCCGTTTGCAAATGGCCGCCATCGTAAGTCCCATGGTGCATCTGAAATTATGGTGTCTAAATGAAAACTTAATTGTATCTTTGTAGAGTATTGTTAGTGTATCGAATTTATTAAGTTATTATTTATTAAGTGATTTTTTTAGTTCCATTTATTTGTATTACAGTGTTTGTTTATGTATTTTTTATTTTTATTTTAACAATTACGCATTAATACACGTAAATATATATAAGTACTTTTTAATTTTATCGATAAGTACATACTACATATTTACTATAATCAGAATCACACATATTATTCTGTGGAATTTATTTTACTTACCCGATTTATTATGTCACACAGGGGGGCGTTATTACGTTATTCCATAGTTTCTGCTGAAAATCAGCGCTGTGACGATAGGTTTGTCCGAAGTCACAGCATTTTGCTGAGCAAAGACCTGCACAGATGTGACGCACGGTTATTGTAATTGTTCATAATTAGTATAGTTTGTTTGTTTCAAAAGTAGTTATTTTTCCACTCGGCAATCGGCATTTTGTTTTTGTTTTCACTGTTTGTTTGTCGACTTTGTTGTCATCACATAGACCATAGACTAATATATATAGAATGAGATTATAAACTAGTTAGTAAACACTTTGTAAATTGTCTTTGGTCTCTGACATCAACCAATGGACAAGATTGTCAGAATGCTTAAAGTATTGGATGCGAGGCTTTTGGCTACTTTGTATGTTTTTTTTTTTTTGACTTATTTTGTTGTACTGTGCGTTTTGTTAGTGCAGAATAAATAATTTTTCTTTCTTTTCTTTCTTTCTTTCTAGATGACACTCCTATCAATGAGTATTTCAATTAATTGTCAAAAGATGTTGGAAGTTGCAACATTTTAGTTAATATTAACACATTGTAACATTGTACTACTGTCATTTGACGGATGATATGTCAGTGTTGTTCTGTGCACCTTAGTGAGTACGATAAATGGAATCTTCGGATTAATATATTCAAGGTATCAAGTGCGTGTTATTATCGTTCTTCCCAACCCACATCTACTGGCAATTAAACCTTTAATACAGTCCACTATAAATAAGGAAGTCAAGCGGGTTTGCTGAGCAGTGCATACACCAGCATTTTACACCGCCGATACCTCGAACAGTACTTACTTGCCACTACCTATATAGATACCTATTCTAGTTCGTGTAAAGTTTTAAATGGGCTTCCCTATTTGCATCTGAAAGAAAAGTCTGTCTCCGTAACAGCAAAACGAAAATGTTTACCTACTGTAATAAATTACAAACTACCTTTTGCTTGGCGTGTATATTGTACGTAATTTAATTTATCCAAATGGATTCTTTCGTAGCCGAGGCCACTAAACAGGCATACCAACAGGCATACAATAGGCACAATTTATTAAGACTATTATTCTACACTGAAACGCATGACCCAGCTAGATTTGTTTCAAATTTCTTCCGGCTCCGTTTAACCCGGTCAAAATAGTGAAAATAATAATATTTTCGTACGTAACATGACGTAATAAAATGTGGTCGTAAGTCGCATGTGGAGTGACCATTTGTTATATTTGACCGAATAGCGTAATTGTTAATAGAGGGCAGCTACTGGATTAATTATTATTACCGCTAAGTCACGCACGAATTATAAGTCTACCGTATTTTTTTCAAATTTTTCCGGGGTACCTCACACTACAGATTTTTTATGAATGGTGGCACTAAGATAACAGATGGTTCTTGACCAAATAGACTCTTGAAATAACGTCTAGGGTTGAAGCTCAGACTTTCATTCACGCATGTCATCTGTCATCACATCCCCTCTCCTTCCAATTCTCAGAATAGCATATAAAATGAATAATTTATATAAAAAGGCCCGAAACCTTACCCTTATCATGCGATCGACCTTAACTCAGAGAGATGGTTGAACGGTGTAACGACACATCAACCTAACATTGGGCATAATTCTCTCTGTGAACAATGCCACATCGTTCGGTTAACGATTTCCGAAGCTTTTTTTTATTAGGGATGTGCGGACCGACTGATTAGCCCATTAAGCCGAATACGGGTTTATAGTCAGCAGAATTACGACTGGGAAATGGTGTTTTAGAGATCTCATCACTCATTGATATGGTTTAGTAGATAGTAGAAAATTAGGCTACAGAGTAGTGGTAGAGCGGATATCTTCTCAGAAATATTTTATCAATTAAGTATTAGAGCTGCAAACGTAAGTTTTAATCGGAGGGTAGCAGTTTGCCAATACTGATATTACATCATTATCAGAACGGCTTACAGGATATCATAATTTCTGCCGAAAGACGTCCACTACTGGACATAGGCCTCCCCCAAAGGGGAGGTTTGGCATGGTGTTAAAATGCATAGAGAACGCTATTGCCCATTCTCTTGTAAGACACACAGGACAGGATATACACAGGATATAGCTACATTGAATTCAGCAGAAATTTGATGTTTATTAAAAATATTATACCAAATACTTCGAAACGCTGTTAATACGAGCGTTAACGTGAGCCAATGTGTTTTTAACAAACCATTTAGTTTACTATCTTCAATACTTTCGGTAAATCAACATATTAAAAGAATAGAATAAAGGGCATTCTTTCTATTTATTTTCCATTGACATTTATGACTATTCGGAATCATCAGCAGCAAAGTGTGGCCAGCACATCTTCTTATACAAAGATTCTTACTTCCGTAGCTTCAGTTACTGTAATCGCCGTATGCGGCATCATGAATAAAACATCTGCTTACTTAGATTCGCCGTATTCGATTGTGGTTAACATATTTCTTGTTTAATGGAGACGAAGAGTTGTAAATAAATTGTCGGTAAAGTATTCCGGGCAGCACTCGCTTTAAGAGTAGAAGATTAAAGAGGCAACACACGTTATCAGCTTCGTAACGTTATTTACATTCTATTGAGATTTATTCGATTATTTATCGGAGTTTCCGTTCAGCGTGATTTTAATTTCGTTTTATATCTTCCGGCAAAAATATCGACAAATTTTATTACCATTTTATAGAGTAGATACTTTTTAGTAGTTTCTGAAACGGAGCAAATATAGATGAATAGATACTTTAACTAAATAATTATATCAAAATAGGACGTCCTCGTGGCTAAGTAATAACAGCCGCACGGGTCGATCTATCAGGTTACGTTACGCTTGCCGGGGTTAATCCGTGGATGGGTGACCATCTTTAGATACCGAGATTCCTCCGTGCCTCGGAAAGCACGTTAAGCCGTTGGTGTCATTCATGGATCTTTGACAGTCGTTACGGGTCGTCAGAAGCCCGAAAGCCTGACTACCAGTCTTACCAAGGGGTATCGTATTACCCAGTTACTGGGTTGTGGAGGTCAGATAGGCAGTCGCTCCATGTAAAATACTGGTATTTAGCTGCATCCGGTTAGACTGGAAACTGACCCTAACGTAGTTGGGAAAAGGCTAGGCTGATTGAATTATATCAAAATGTGGATGACAATCTGCATCCTTCGGTGTGCTAATGGATCATGGAATTAGTACGTACTATTTTATATACAATATTAGTTTTAGTATATGCGAAACCTGAAACACGTGTCTAGTAATTTTATGTAAAGAATCTATGTACAAAATATCAAAACTGTATCATGAAAAATAACAAAGTAATAAGGTTGTTATGTTACGGGGTTGTCCATACAAAAACATGCTAACGGCGCCCCCGCGCCTCCAGGGTCGTCTTGCGCTCATTGATAATAATTTGGTAGTAGGTATCTAACTGTACGACGATTGTTTTGTAAGTAATTAAATAGTGATAACATTTTTCATCACACTTAAATATTTTTGGGACAAAATATAACATGGTGTAAAATTTATTAAAATCGATTCAGTTTCTTATTCTGAACAAACAATATTCAGGATTCGCATATTCTAAAAATAATGTTGTATAAACTCCTTATAATGGATTGATACTACGATGACAAATTCTTCAGATAAGCACCAACAGTAATATCCAACTCATTTACGTATTGATAAATAGATTCCAAAATTGAGCCTAAATAAAAAAACAATTTCCTCAAAGCCAAAGCTACACAAAGTAACATTTAAACGCGCCATCGATCACCAATTAGTTTTTGACAAACGAGAACGTCAATTACATCACAAGACACTGCAAAATTAAAGTAATAAATCATTCTGAAGAAATAATCATAACTGTGAAATTTCAAAGGTAAAAAATAGAGGAAATTCAGTGACAAACGGTCCCATAATTTGAATTCGTTGCGTTGTAGGGACAGCTGTCGTTGGCGACACGGCGCGAATGAGCGACTTTTGTTGTAAAAATATAATATCTACGTGTCCCACTGAATGTGAGTATGGACTATAGTTGAGAACATCCCTCTAATTTTGAACTGATTTGGAATGGATTTTGAATCGAATTATGCGGATTATATTTGTTGAATTCGGGTCTACAACGCATAAAGCATAAATGATTGAAACTCAAATGCAATCTATTAATGTAACGAGCTACTGAATAGTTAGTATACCGCTTTTCTAGGAAACTCCGAAAATAGAGTGTTTCGTTCAAAATATGAAACAAACGGTATACGTTAAATACTTAGAATAGAAGCGAATGGAATGTCGGACTTTCGGTATACAGGTGAGTTTTTATAAAATAATGTTTCGTTCCATATGCATTCTTTTTAGTAGGCATGTAACATGGTGTATTGTAGAAAAATGTGTAAAGCTATAGATTATGGGCCGAATTTATTGCTTCCTTACGGAACATACTTAGCATTATGATAAGTACCTACTTTATCTTCGTGTCTATATAGGAATGAAACTTTGAGAATACAAATCAGTGTGAATACACAAAGAAAGTTTTATTTACTTTTTTATTGCTTTGGCGGACAGACATGATTGCTGGGATAAAGTGAAATAATTTATTCCAATGTAAGTCTGGAAAGGAAACAAAATATGAAGGGAGGTGTATTGTCATACAATTTGTACTTTCTTTTGAGACAATCATTGTGACGTACAAAATATCCAGGGCAGACTGTAGTCTGCCCTGGATATTTTGCAAGTCACAATGATTGAGCTGATGCTGGTTTCAAAATGTTAACAAAGAGTCATAATGTTGTCAATGTGAATCTTGATCGAATAGGCCCCAAATTCTTTAGATACTAATGCACCAACAACTGCGTCGCTGGTCTAGTGGTCGTAACTGCTACAGGTGAACATGAGGTTCTGGGTTCGATTCACAGGTCGGGCAAAGTGTTATTGGGTGTTTCTATCAGGGATTTCTCAGTAGCAGCCCGGAGTCCGGTTTTGTGCCCGGTGATGGCAATACGCCCCCTATTACATGGGGCTTAAACATATCTGGCGAAATGTGGGTGTACTATAGGTACACTTCTGATTTCACCCTTCGGGGATTACAGGCGTGTTGTTCACCAACAACTTTCAGTTGACAGTTGATACGAGTAGTATTTCTATCCAATGATCTGTGAGTCAATTTTCACGAGTGGATCTTTTCTAACCTTTTGGTAAGGAATGGACATAGTATTCCCACTTATATTTCTTACAAGAACAAGATGAAAACGCCCAAATGAAATATAAATCTAGCTTTAAATGCGTCATTAGGCTTGGATGACGGCCAGTCCGGTACTTATTGTGCCATTTTCTTTTCACTTATATTTTAGTTGAACGACTCTGTTTGTCCGCCCGTGTAATCTATTCATAATGTCTGTGAGGCGATTGCGAAAAAGCTACTCGTGCTAAAATTAATTAGTATGGGTGACGCAAATCTTGGCGAAGAAGTTGTTCAAAATGCGGTACATAATAAATTTGCTGACGATAATTAAGTGTTATCTTTTAGGAAGCTTGTAATGTTTCTAATTGATGATGTTACTGAGTTTGCTTTTGATTTATTTATTAGGCATTTCTGATATCAGCTGTCAAGTTATTCACTGAGTATTCTTATGGTTTAGTTCTGGTTATTCGGTAATTAAGATTTAAATCAAATCAACATATTTTATTTCACATAAACCTACATGGGCACTTATGAAACGTCAGAAGCTAGGTGCACGGTTGCAATTGGTCGTTTCCTATGGAGAATACCTGGCAAGAAACTCCACGGTTACTCTTTTAAAAATAATGTGCTTTTAGCATGTTTTCAAATTACAGTGTCAATAGGGATGGGAGGACAGATTAGGCCCGTCAACAAGTACCCTTAGCAAAATAGAAAATGGTTTTCAAAGCTACAGTCTATTAAGCCTCAACGTTTTCACATTCACAAATTAAAAAAGAATCTATACAAAATATTACTGAAGTAATAAAAATAAAAACCTATTTAAACCAAATGACATGATTGCCATTACAACTGTAAGAAATCTGAATTAATATCCTGTCCACAAACGCCACTAAATAACTATTTTAAATTTAAATTGTAGGTAATTGTATTGTAAATTTATGTAATAACTCATATGTACTCCAAATTTGCAAGCACTAGTTGATAAAATGACCCCAGCCTTATAATCAAAATATGCTGATTAGATTCATTTCAGAGTTGACACAGGAAAAGATGCAAAATTCTGTGTAGAGAAACATGCATTGTTTAAAACAATGAGGTTGAAGATAAGAAGTACCTATCAATCTAATGCACGCTACCAATCCTGACAGGTCCTAGAACTTACGTGAGGATATTTGAATTAGTTTTAAAAACTTAACCTTATATAAAGTTATCCAACTTAAAGTTTGAGTCAGAGAGGTTTGAAATGAAGATCGATGATCTGGAGTTGTCCCGGAAGCTATTCTTTCAAATTTTCATGAACTGACTTATAAACGAGAATGGGAAATCGACGAGCCAAAAATAAAAAGTACCCTTTTCTGAGCTAATTTGGAGAGTTGCCATTGATGATTTGGTATTGCCATCTTATCATTGAAATAAGACTCAAAACATTGTTTTAATTGGTCATGATTTTGTGTGGAATTTGGCCCAAAAAATTACATTGAAAACTTAAACGTAAAGTTTTCAAATAAGCCAAGTTAAGATAGTGCTTCTTTTGATTAAGAAACATTCCCGATGTCATAAAGTAGGTACTTATTGCATAATTGCATATGCTTATCCTGAATAATAACGGTATCAAAAGTAGAACAGAAAACCAGAACACTGGTACTATAGCCGCATGATATAATCAAATTAATACGATTTCATGGCCGCCCGGTCCCAACGGGAGGTCCCGACAGTGGCAATTGACAAATGGACGAAATACCCACTTGACAAACAACCACATACCACGTGTTGTTAATAAAATTAACGGCTGTGATTAATTGTTGGACTAAAACAACTATGGTCGGATTTAATCAGGACATTTTTTTTTGTTGGCCTATGTTTTTGGGTAAATTAGAAGGAAGGTATAATTTACTTCAATTTGGGATTGTTAAAAGGTTGTCTACGGTAGACTAAGTAAAAAATGTCTAGGTATGTACCGACCTACTTAGGTATTTAATGTGTACTAGATCCATCCAATTTATTTTTGGGTTGACATTTAATGTCTTTTAAAAATCCAAATTCAGGACATACCGCAATATTGCAAACCCTCGATTTTATTTATGTGATTGACGAAACCCTTAAAGTTTTTGTACAAATATAAAACCGCATCGCATTAGGAGAGAATGTGTTTGAGATCAAAACAGAATTATTTTTCGCCGAAAAGTTCGCCACAAAAAGAAAAATTCTATTCATAAGCTTGATCGTAATTCTGGTAAGTTGAGATCCCATGAAATAATCAAACGATCATGTAGGCGGCGTCAACTCCTACTGAACATTCGGTCATCAATAATGTATGAGTTTCAAGCGACAAAGTATGAAGGCAAACACTGCTACGCTTGTACGGTGGTTCATTTGCACGTGCCAATAGAATTGCACGGTGTTCACATGTTGGAGTTATGGCGCGGCCACGGCTTAGCAGATCAGCGGGCTCAGTTCGTGTCTCCATGCGCTAATATTTGTTTCCTGACGATTTATTGGATTGAGCAATTTGGATCACCAAATAGGGGAAGTGCCATTGGGTAGCGCAGAATAATTTAGTAAGTAAAGTTGATTTTGGCTTTCATTTGTGATAGTGTCTGAAAAACAGATAATAAGTCCAGCGGATTTTGTAAGGAAAAGTCTGATAAAAATATCAGCGTGCAAAAATGCCAGTTCTTGAAAAATAGGACATTACAGTGCCGTTAAAAAACTCTTAATTTAGTTACTCGTATTCTTAAGGGTTTGAATATAGCCGAACATAGAACAGACTGAGTACTTAGGTAGACCTAGACTCCATTTGAAATAAGATTAGAGATTCAAATAAACTTTTTTACAGTCCGTTCAACCGATTTTGACTTCTATCAAGGCAAGAACGTGGTTACAATACCAACTGTTTATTACAGCTGCCATTTGTCATGCCACCAACGCAATATAAGTCAAAATCAGTTGAACGGACTGTAAAAAAGGTTTATTTTAATGTCTAATATTATTTCAAATGGAGTATAGGTTTATTCAAATATTTATGAATGACACAAGATATTTGGATAAAGTCCAAAATATTCCTTAAATAACTTCCCCAACCCGTTTAACAGTAGGTTTTCCCAGCAAAGGCTGACTATTTGAATAAAGTTAGTCGATGCGTCATCTCGAAGACGTGTCAGAAAACCGCTTCCGCTTCCTCTCATTCACAAATCACGGCCCCAAAACTTGGTAGCAGAGCAGTCGCGACAGAACGTGCCTTGCATGTCTAATGTCGGGAAGCGGATTGAATGAAAGTATTGTTCAGGAACAGATAAAATGAAAAAAAAAACGAACTACTAGGTGAATGGTACACAGTGCCTTTCAAACCCAAGAACAGTTGTCTCTTCACTCAAATTGAATAAGTTTTCCCGCAGCGCTTTGTTATCGGGCATTCCATCGAGTATTTTTGTACTGGAGTGCCCGTACAAGACAGGTTTCAGTTATATCTTTGAATGTTGATTTTGATTGTTATTTTGCGAAAGATTTGTTGTTTTCGTACGTGAAATATAATGGAATGTTATTTTTCTGACGGTAATCTGGGAGCGGAATATTTGTTGCTCATTCACCCGGTATAATCCTCAAGTAACTATTTACGTTGTGATATGAGGTGGAGGGATCGATATGGGATAAAAATGTGTTGACAAGCAGAGTTGTGACCATAGATTTTTAATCAGTAGAATTAAATCAAATCAAAAAAATTGTAAATGGCCTTCAATGTCATATTGTTTAAGAATACTGTATAAGTTAGCTGCAAGTTTCCCGAATAGAATTAAATAAAATGGGTACTTTAACTCTTTGCTTTTCATAACCTTTTTTTTGCCTATCAAACATGAATCACTTTATTATCATGTACGGTAACCTAATCTATTTTAAGGCCCGTCGCGCTGCTTGTCGCGCCCGCGATATCTCACCAGTCTGCACGAGCCTGTAAGCTCAAACAAAATGCATGTGATATTACTGCGTAATTGGTTTACCTAGTATAAGGACATCAACATAAGAAAGGTAATGTTGTTGTTACTTGTTTACTTCAAGCTATTGCGTTGTGAAATGAAAGTGAACCGGAATACTAGGTAAACAACTGGTTGTACTAGATTTCAGAGATTTCTATCATGATTTAGAACTCATTATAGATCGTTTACATTAGTCTGTTTGACTGCAGAATTTGTAAATGTTGGTAGTTAATTTATGTGGACACAGACTGTTCTTGGTTCTGGCCATTCAAATTGAATTCTCATTTTGACGTGTAAAAGTATTTATTGAACCAATTTACAGAAATAAATATGATTTATCATCATTTAAAATTTAATTACAATTATTAAGATTACAAAACAACTTATGTGTAAATTGTCGCGTTAACATGGCAATGCTCAGTTCAATATATAAATAAGCCATCTGAGACTCGGCAATTTTATTATGAACGTTCGTGAAAACATATTCCTCACCATTTTAAATAATCAATCAACAAATCACAATTTTCAATCAGCTTTCAATAAATAATTTGGTGATAAAAGTAGTTTTATACGCATCTAAAGATAGCTTAGGGGTAGGTCGCTAGTATAATGTATAATATAGAAATTAGTTCGGTTAAGTTTTTCTGTAAAAGCGGTAGTAGAATGAATTGTTTATATAATTTTGTTTATATAATTTTGTTTATATGCTTGCAACACACGTCCTTACTGATGTCTACTTACATACCAACCTACCTATTGGCAATATAATGTCTTGAACGAGTTATACATAAATTATCCTTTATAATAATAATAATGTCGTATCGGCCAATGGCCTGATGGCCGAAAGTCTCGAGCAACATCTTTCGAGGCTCTCGTTAGGTGGTTGGATCAAGGGCCTGATTTAGAAGGCAGTACTCCTCGATACGGCTCGCATCGTGAGGAGGTTCCTATCTCTGCAGCCCTAGCCACCGGTAGCTTGGACCCTGCTCCCGATACCGGTGGACAACTATTTTTTATATTTTTAAATGTTTTTATATATTTTTTATATTCTGATATTTAAAAATATAATTTGTATGTATTTAAATTAATAAAGGAAATAATAATAATATATTTATTCAAAATTACAAGGTATAAAAATGTGTACAGTTTTGCTTAAATGTAAATTATATTCTTATGAATTACGTGCCTGAACTAGGTAATCCTGTGTTTCAGGCGAAACTTTATAACTTCTCAGTTCCATATAAAAACACCCACTGCAACGGTAAAGGTCTTTTTAGTACTTACCAACCCCAACTAAAACCTGAGCAGTTCTGTTAGTCTAGAGTTCCGACCCAATATAAAATCAAATCCTCCACCATCGATGTTTAGCAGCAGCTAATGATTCCTAAAACGTTTAAAGTCAGCCACTAATGGGCCCAGTTTCACCTGTGACCCGGAAACTTTGAGCGTTAATTGCAAACACTTCGCCCGCGGGTAATGAAGGCGAAAGTGCATATCACTGTACATTGTACGTGCTTTGTAGGGCTGCCGAATGATGGAATATAATTTTTTTGGCTATCTATAAAAGTTTGGGTTATAACAAATACAAATACAAAATACAAATAGTTTATTTTCTTTAACAAGCTTGTACTACATACTAGTGATAGAAGTGTCCATTTAAGAAAGTAAATGCCTGTACTAGGACACTCCCCTCTTCCGTAACTTAAATTTACATAATGTACACAAGAAATGCCACTGTTTACTATTTATAATTTATTACAATTTTAAAAAATTTGATTAGATTAGATTAAATATAACTTAGTGTGCGTTTTGTGTATGTAATGTGAGGTGAGGTGGGCATAATTATGTGATCTGTGTTATGGGATGTATGTTTGTGTAGGTTGTGTGTGTGTGTGACCTGTATGTGTGTAATTGTAAAAGTTGTGCATGAGAGTAACTGTGTGCATGAATGAGTGAGTTATGATGTGTGCTGCAGGAGGGCCTCAGTGTGCTCATATGATAGTGGTTTTATCCATTGGATTACAAGTTTTTTACATATATTTCTTTTATATTTTTTTATAACATAAACATATAAATTATACCCACGGTATTTTATTAATACCCAAAGGTCCTAAGGCACCTATAGGACACCCACATTTCGCCAGTTATGTTTAAGTCCCATACCGTAGCATGCAGCTGCCGAATATTTCCGTTTTCTGCTCGTGATTATATTTTTCTGTTAATGTTACTCGAGCTAATTATATTTTTATATGCACGTGTTACTGTGAAAAATAAACTTATTTTTCTTTCTTTCATCAACCGGGCACAAATCCAAACTCCGGCCTGCTACTGAGAAATTCCTGATGAAAAAACCCAATATCACTTTATTCGACCAGGGTATCGAACCCAGAACGTCTCGGCAGTAGCTCTTGCAACCACTAGACCAACGAGGCAGAAATCCAAGCTCGTTTCAAAACGGAAAATTATTTTTCATCTCTTGACCCAGATGTACTTTCACTATAGCAAACGCACTATCATTTGGAGAATGGAGAATATATTATATACCTGTGCGCACAGCATAAAACATAGAATATCTAATTTGGCGTTATATTAAAGAAAATGTTATTATCAGAGAAACTGCTTCAAATATTTTCACATTCTTTTTGAGAACAAAAACTTCAAAGTAAGGCTTGATCGAGGAATCTTAAAACATAAGTTTTCAGTGTCAAAAAGCCAGGCAAAAGAACAAAGACATAACTCAATCGCTGTTATTATTGTGTCATAACCTTTTCACCTGTCCCGCCAAAGTGTTCCAAAAATATATCACTCTACTCCCGTAATATTTTCTCAGTTCAGGTGGCAGCCCTAACGTAACCGGATGGTTAGGGAGGTAACTTTGGTCGTTATTTATTATTGAGCCGCTGTCCTGTAACGACTTTAATATGTTACGGCTCATTTCAACACTTTAATATTTCGGACTTACGTTGGTATAGTTTTTAGCTCTAACCTTCGTATTAAATGGAGCGATACTCGTATTATACTGAAATTATAGACCGGTCAGAGAGTAATGGTCGTAGTTCATTATATCAGCCCGTAAAAGTCTGCCGCAGAATAAGGGTCTTTTAGGACCGCTATGATTATCGGTCGCTAGGGAGCATACCTATTTACCTCAACAATTGAAATAGTCTCGAGAGTTTGCTACTGATTTTCTAATAAGACGAGCTTTTTCGATACGTTTAAAAAGTTTTTAATAATTGAACAACTTGCAAATAGTACTTTCTACTTTAGGAATGTTGTTATTATTTTCATAAATCAGAATCAGTCTTCAAGAGACAATGTAAACGTAAAGCCTCAAAACAACTTAATGCGTTTATTACTAAGCGAGCTAGAAAATTAACTTATAAATAGGTACTACGCGTACCTACCTATTTATAAATTAATTTTCGTAAATAACAAGAAACATTTGTGTTCTAGGAATCAATTTACCATCCTTTGAGGAATAAACCTCTTCATCATTCGCACTAGTTATGCGAATCCACCGTATTTCGGAGTGTACGTTAAAGTACCGGTTTTAATTCATGTCTGTTCTCTGGGTAATATACCGGTAACAGATAGACGCGCTAAGTGCATACAAAAGTTATATTTAGTTTTTGCTGCGGTATCATTAGCGTAATGTATTAAAGTCACTTAAATTGTTTTTAGTTAATAAAAGTTTACTTTGAAAGCGTTTGAATTAAGTGCCTTTTTAATAGGTGATACTTCCGTGAATTTTAATATAATTAAGACTCATCTTTTTAATATGGAGCTAAGTTTGCGACGAATTTATTTATATAAATCGCCTTTGTTTAAACCGAGTTCAGAAAATCCGTGTGAAGGCTTGCCATTAGGTCTGTTACTTACTGAGTTGGTTCCATTCTCTCAGGAAAACACCTAATACCTGTTATGAATGCAATATAACTTCCTTACATTATATTAGTCTGTTGCATTTCAATTGATATTGCTCATGACTAAATAATAAAAGCCGCACGAGTTGATCTTCAAGGTTAAGCAACACTTGCCGAGGTTGGTCCGTGTGGATTGGTGACCATCCATTAGGTACCGAGGCCCCTCCGTGTCTCATAAAACACGTTAAGCGTTGCTACCGGCTGTCATTTGTAGATCTTTGACAGTCATTACGGGTAGTCAGAAGCCCGAAAGTCTGAAATCCAACCTTACCAAGGGGTTTCGTGTTACCCAGTAGCTGGGTTGTGGAGGTCCGTTAGGAAGTCACTCCATGTAAAATACTGGCATTCAGCTGCATCCGGTTAGACTGGAAGCCGACCCCAACATAGTTGGGAAAAGGTTACGCAGATGATGATGATTTCAATTTATATTTTTATGTCAAATTACAAATGCCTTACGAGTAAGTAAACTTTGAAAGAAGACTCCAAAGGCTAAGTCATAATGTCTTTATAACTTTTCTAGCTCCTTCAATTTTACAGTTCGTTTGTATTGTAAACATAGCGGAATTGAAAATATAATAGGCTGTAAAATATTACAAATTATTAATTAATACCTGTTATTAAATAACAAGAATGAATTAACGCTCTGTAATTGTTTGTTTTTAAAATAAGATAGAGCCTCTTACTAAATAGTAAGAGATCTTATTTTCATACTAAAATAAAAATAAAATATATAATAAATATTCACTACTTTGTATCATCACAAGGAACGTAGTGAATATTAATTTTTAACTCATTAAGCTTTTATTCGTACCAGTAAAGCCTTCTTCATAACTTTATAAATCTACTAGCTGCGCCCTGTGGTTTCACGCGCGTAATAGTTTCGATCCCGTGGGAATATCGGGATAAAGAGTAGCCTATGTCTTAATCCAGGGTGTCAGCTACCTCCATACAAAGTTTTATCAAAATTAGCCCAGCCGTTTGAGCGTGAAGAAGTAACAAACATACACTCACAAACTTTCGCCTTTATAATATTAGTGTGATATGATTAGTACGGTTTACAGAAAATATTATCACGATCAACGGTCAAAAGTAGATTAATTATCATTTTAAAAACTTTTTTCTATGTTTGAGATGTTTAAAATAGCTCAACAATATTTAAAGTTGCGCTAGATATTTGAGTATTTCCTTTTATAGTTATCCATTTTACAATAAAGTTTTCAGTCATAGCCATATCGGCCTGAAATTATAGTCCACTGCTGAACTACTTTTTCAATGGCCGTTACCGTTGTATCTGTTGAAAACTACAAAATGGAAACTGGAAGCAATGTTCGTATTTTTCCAATTCCACCGATACTGTGTCATCAGGCTGCTCGGCGTCAAAACACGATGATATATAAACGAGAACCGTGGCTTCCTGCCAGACCTGACTACAGGGAGACACACGGACGCATCGATCTGTTTGTAATTAGATTAAGTGAATCGTATGACACCTCTGTGGAAATTATGCTATCTCTATTGATATTGAGGAGGTGTACATAAATTATATACGTGGTTTATTTATTTTAAAATATTTTATGCAATTTCTCGAAATATTTAAGAATCTAAATTTCTGCAGGATCTAGATCCTGATAATTGACATGTATTTTAAACGATATGGCAAATATAATTACGTGCATTCAGGTGTATGTTCTACTAATACTCGGATCATGACCTATCTATTCCTTTGTGTGTTTCTTTTGCAGTGTTGTTTATACACAAAGGAGAAAAACCTGTAGATACAAATTCAGGAAAATGTATATGTATAGAGAAAAAATTGCAAATATGAAATCATGGGTAAACGTGTTTATTGTTTATCCTTTTCAAGTATTCCAGTTTGCTCACGTTTTTATCCCAATGTCTGTGTGTCCGTTTATGGATTCAGGCATAAATCCGTTTGCGAAACGCCAGTCGGTACCGTACTAGTAGTACGCGGAATCGATGCGTAGTTTTGGCGCACCCGACCCTTGTAACTCATAACGAAATGGCGTATTGCTATCCTTTGTTGAGCATATTGAGGGGTATAGTTGGATCTAATTTAGATTATGATGTAAATGATAATTGATAGTTTGATCATTTTTCGATTATGGCTTTGTTCCTTAAACAAAGTGATTGAAAAACTTATCTACTTACGGGTTGGTATATATTTATTCAATGTATTTGGTCAAATTAGTTTTATCAGCACATTATAAAATATTGTAACGGAATAACGTATTTTAGTTCTAAACACATCTGATATTATAAACGACCAACGTATTTTAGGTACTATCATTAGTAAATGTTTTCACCAATGACGGCTATGCATTTTAGAACAAGGCATCTCTAAAGCGCATATCTTTGAATACATATGCACATAACATTACGCTTGTAATCCCCGAAGGCTTAGGCAGAGGTACACGACGTACGTACGTATCTTTGAGTACGTTGACAGTTAAAAACATTAACCCATTTTAAACGAACGTTAAGCGCAATTCTTTTTTGTAATGCGGCCCTCAATGGGCAAAGAACGTGACAACGGCCCAATATTGTTTTTACCTCTCAAAAAACATCGTTAAAGGCAGTTAACACGGTATAATAGACCGGATCGGTCAGTGCGAACCGGACGCGAGCGCCGTTTCTGTTTATGTTTGACGATCGGGTCGTGTAGGGCTGCCCTATTATTGGAATTCGGGTACAGAGAATGTTGGTCACTCGGCTTGTAAATAGTTCAGAATTATTAAAGGTTTGGAAATGATAACGCTGAAGGAAAAGTTAGGCTAAACCTTGTAGAATCATCATCATCATCATTTCAGCCAAAAGACGTCCACTGCTGGACATAGGCCTCCCCCTAAGTCATAATCGCCACGCTTTGCAGGCGGGTTGGCGATCGCAGTATGGTGTTAAAATGCATAGAGAACGCTGCTGCCCATTCTCTAATAAGTCCCTTAGTCGCCTTTTACGATACCTACGGGAAGAAATGGGGTGGTACTATTCTTTACGTCCGGCACCACACGGAGCTGTAGATCTATACTCGCGGTTAAATAATAAGAGTCAATGACGAAAATCCTTGTAAATTGCAAATTAATAATGGTACATGCATGAAACTAACTTTATATTACAGAGAATTTTAATAATAAAAAAATTAAAATATTAAAATACCTCGTAATTTGAAATAAATTCAGCTCGCGGTTGTTTGTTAGAGACTAATATCCCGCAACATCGCCTAAGGAACTTAATAAACAATAGCATGCTCAATCGCCTGGCAGTTGTGAAAAGAGCTCGTGGAGGCAGGGCTCGGGAACCGGGTATTTTTTTTGGTAGCCTTAACCGTTATTACAAAGGTTTTTGAACATATTTCGTTAATTATTTAATATTTTGACACAATGTCAATGCTGAACTTAATGTCATGAAGCAATCTTTTAAGCTAATTTAGTATATCAAAAATAATTTGTATCTTTGGAAATAAAAATTAACCAATTTCAAGCCCTGCGTGGAGGCAATACAAAGTATTAATTTGCCTGCGTGGAGGCAATACAAAGTATTAATTTGGTTTTAAAGTACGTTTTTGTGTTATATCCCCAACCATTATTTTCTCTACGTAAAAAATATTGATATTTTGTTTCTTTATGTACTGTTGACAATAAAACTGATAATATTTCCAACATTTGGTGTTTTTTTTATTAATTGGTAAATTATCTACAACATACAGTTTCATTCATGCTGCTAGCTCTATTATTTTAAGAGTAATTTTAGTTTTTCGTACTGACCCGTATTCAATTCTTTGTCCGCGAGTGTATTACTTGACTGAAAGCACCAAGAAGTCGGAATTTGGGTAAGAACGAGTGGAGTTGTTTATGACTCTTGAATTGAGTCAACTTATTTTATATTGAGTATAACGCAAACTTTATCTAGTTATGAAATGAAGAATGAATAAATAAGAATAAATATTCTATTCACTGCCAATTCTAAGACGATCACTGCCTAATTCAACCATTTACTTTCAGTATTCAAATAGCCTGGTATATTACATTTCTGCTTGACAACCCTAGCGGTCCGGCCGTCCTCCGTCCGGTTACCATTAACATACGGCGGGCGCTTTTATTCAAATCGCCGTTTGTTCCGGTCAACGCCTAAAATAATGTGAAATGGTACGTGAAATTTTACTTGAGAATGATTTAGTTTGGGATTAGTAATACTAAGTGTTCGGCTGGTTAGTGAATAGGATTGGCAATTTGTCATCTTTAAGATAATTATACCTATAACAGTTATATTAAAAAAAAAACTTAAGCTTTTTTCGCCTCGTTCGGACTGCGTCGTTGCTCAAGCCCTACTGCTAAGCATGAAATCCTGCGTTCGATTCCCAGGTTGGACAAAGTGGGGGATATATGGGGGACTTAAACATTAATTGACTTAATGTGGGTTTACTAGGTACAAAAACGGTTCAATAGATCCAGACATTAACCCCTGCAACCTCAAAAACTCACAAACTTTATGTCTTTATAATAATATCATAAACTTTGGGTTCCCCCTTGGGTGCGGTAACTGACTCTCATTCTGATGATTAATATTGAAATAATAAACAACTACTAATAATTAAATTTCTTCGGGATAAATATCGCAAAAATCGAGCAATACTTCCCTTACTTTTATGTAGAACGTTGAAGGAAATTAGACAAAATGAAACAAGCGACCCGGTGATTTACTTATAGCTAATTAGTGTATCTTATGCTCCTCATTTATGTTCCAAAGTGTATTAGTCAGGTACCTTTTCATCTATTTCATAGAATTTTGTATCACCTAGATGAAAATTTAGAGTGTAAATCATAGTTGCGAAGTTCATTACCGCGATGTACGTTACTGCGAAAGTTTACTATCGCGACGTTCGTTTAGTATCATTTGCTTTTGAAAGCTCATTTATTTATTCACTGCTACAATAGTCCAGTTGCAAATGTCTGACAGTCACCAGCGCATAGTGGCGTCCACTTGTTCTTATTAAATCCACTTAAAAGCTAATTAAAAAAAATATATATGTTCGTCGTCTCAAGTATGTATACGTTACTAGACCACTTCAGACGTGCTATACAAGTTCGATTGGGAGTAAATCAACTTGATGTCAATCAGGCATGTCTGTCTGATACGATCAGACGATAAAAGGATAAATAAGCGTCTAGTCAGTGGATAGCTTCACAGAAAATGTAGGTAGTACCGATATTATTAGAAGCAAAATAGTCCTGTCGAAACAATATTCTTACGTATTCTGTGTGAAAAGGAATACTGTTTAGAAACTAATTTGATTTCTTCCAATGGTTGTCTAATATTGCTTTTAGCGACAAGACCGCCTATTGTATTGTTGTACAGATATATTTGCTTACGTTAGTATTTTGTTTGTCCTGTTGGCGTACAATAATTAAGTCTCCATCTTTCTATCTATTCATTAATTCGAGCTTTCGATCTTGCCAATCTTGTGCATTGAAATTAATCGCAAGTATATGTGATTTTCAGCATAAAATTATCAATAATCATTCAAAATCCAAATATTTTCGAACGCCAAAACGTCAAAAGCTAGGTACGGTTCCAATTTGTAATTTTTTATGGAGAAGAGCTGCCAAGAAAATCCATGGTTACTCATTTAAAAATAAATTGTCTTTTACAATAACTACCTACAGTGTTAATAAGTAGTAGGTATTGGATAAAAAAAAATCATAGGTCATCCTATCTGCTGAAAAAAATCACACAGCTATGATTTAATACATAGCCTTTACAGCTAAGTCAGTCTCTAAGACAGGTTCTGCAATTTGATTATCTGACTTCACCTGAAATTCTGCCCAGTTTCACCGTTCTGAAATAAGGTAGCAAGCAACTCTTTTAATCCAAACTCACTTTCACAGTCTAGCGAAACTTACATGCTTGTATTAGAAGCGAATCACCTTAGATGGGCTAATAAAACAGCAATATAGGGGTAATCGGTTGTGAGCCATCGATAAACGAATCGATTTAAGTTCCCCGGGAGTGACTCGCAAGTCGTGGTAAGTTTAAATTGCTACACAGGAATTTTGCTTTGAAGGACTTCGCTTGACGCAGAGCATTTATGTAAGTGTACTCGTATATTCCTGAAAGAGTTATGTTTTATTGCTTTTTGAAGTTTGTGGAAGATATTTATTTATTTATTTAAACTTCTCGCACACAATTAGGTACAAAGCCGGACTTAATGCCTTAGGCATTCACTACCAGCCAACCAAGGGTGATGGAGAGATAAGATGGCGGGTGCTCTGATTGAGAGAAAATAATAATATTAAAAAAATATTAAATTATAACATAGTTAATTATAAATAAAACAGGATATTGTTCGATTTCTTTACCTACAGTTTAAAGTCAATCATTGTTATGGGAAACTATATTGTAAGAGCTAATGAAATGACCGTGAAAGAATTTGAGGGTTGCAAACCAGTTATAGAAGCGAATATTGACTATCTAAAGAACCCGGCTTTGCTTATTTCTCGGCCGAAGTAAAAAACTATAAAACGTAACTTTTATGAGGGAAAAACAAGATTAGTACCTAATATTGCATGCTTGCAATATGATGTTGTTATTAACGCGGGAGTCAGGTGATGTAGGCGGGGGTGATGATGTTCCCTTGACGAGGGAATTTAATTGAAACCACTTTCAGCACTTTTTAAAACGTTATATTTGCTATTTACACACACAATAGTTTAACACGAATTTAAATCACATACGTAAGGTTAGTTAATTGTACACAACACGGAAATACAGTCAAATAAGCATAAAGGATCATTAAAGAGTACACGGAAATACACAATAATAGAGAAGTAAAATAATCCTAAGCTATGATAACTTGACTGCCCTGAGCTATTTATAGAAAATTCGCGACTTGTAAAGCTAACAGTTATGAGGAGCTGTTACTTCACCGGAGACTTGTCGAAGACTGCACTTGCTGACACAATAAGAACTTTTAGAACTGTAAGAACTTTTAAGCGTTTAGAACTTAATTTAATTTGAATTTCTTCTGTATATATGGCTTTGGTCATTAGCTCAAGTAGCGTGTGGGCCCTGAAGGGTTTTAACTTTTCTTCCATACAATGCTACGGGTTACCAAAGCGTGGCTGGGTTTGGCCTTGAGTTAGGTCGCCACCTCAGAATCGTGTTGCAACTTGATTAATCTTACGCAATTGACAATATTATTGCGTAAGATTGATCATGCATGTTTCAACCCGAGTTTTTACCTTGCATTATTACGATCATTATCCAAATGATGATGTTATCAAAATACATGTTATGTTACAATGTTGTTATCATGTAAAGTGATACGTAACACAATCTGTTACAGCATATCTGACTATGGCATGCTATAAGTAAATAAAACATAGTTACAACTCATGTTGTTGTATTATCAAATCATGGTGCTTCGCCTACATTCCACCCCCTGTAACAGGGTTCAACCGTATTACATTTCTTGGTCTGTGGGAAGCACGATGATCTTAGCTACAGGCCGACGCAGGACCCCGTTTGTAGTTTTAATGTCTACTACACGGATGATGCCGTCACTCCCGTGGTACACTGTTTTTATAACTCCTTTAGTCCACGCACTACGTTGTTTGTTATTGTCGGCTATTATCACAACGTCGCCGACACGCACATTTGGCACATTATCTGCCCACTTTTCGCGACGTTGCAGCGTTGGGAGATATTCCCGCAGCCAGCGCCGCCAGAACATGTCAGCGAGCGCGTTTACACGCCGCCATTGCCGGCGCGAGTCGACGTCGTCGACGTCGGCTGGTGCCATCGGAGTACTCCCGGACGCCGTGCCCAGGAGCAAATGGTTCGGAGTCAGGACCACGGGCTGGTGGTGGTCGTCGTACACGTAGCTCAATGGTCGGCTGTTGATGATCAGTTCGGCCTCTGTGAGGAGGGTATACAGAACCTCCTCACGGGGGGCCCGCTCTTTAAGCGTGCTCCGCAGCGCGTTCTTTACGGATCTCACCAGGCGCTCCCAGCAGCCGCCCATGTGTGGGGCCGCCGGGGGATTGAAATGCCACTCGATTCCTCGATTGATGGCCTCGTCCCTTACTCGACCATGGTTGAGGTCTTTCAGGGCCGCTCGGAGCTCGGTATTTGCCCCGATGAAATTGGTACCCTGGTCAGAGTACAGATGCGCTGGCTGCCCGCGGCGCGCTATGAGGCGCCGCAAGGCTAGTATGGCGGAGTCGGCGCTCAATGAGGCGGCCAACTCCAGGTGGACGGCGCGCGTAGTGAGGCAGGTGAATAGGGCTCCCCACCTCTTTTCGCGCCGTCGCCCGATAGCGACCTCCATCGGGCCGAAGTAGTCGACTCCCACTCGAACGAAGGCTCTTCGGTTCACCTCTATCCTGGCGAGTGGGAGGTCACCCATCTTTGGTGGGGCTGGTTTAGCTCTGCAAATACGACAAAGCTGACAACTTGCGATTACTGCTTTTACTGAGGTCCTTACCTTTGTGACCCAGTATTTCTCTCGTAGGTTGTTAACGACTGTTTCGTGGTTAGCATGTAGAGCCAACGCATGGTAGTGTGCGATTAGCTTTCTAGTCAGAGGGTGACGACCCTCCAAAATTATTGGGTGCTTCTCGCCGAATGTGAGCGCCTCACAGGCACTTAGACGTCCCCTCACTCTTAGCAGCCCTCCGTCGGCGATCATCGGGTCGAGCGCCTTGACGTTGCTGCTGATAGGGACGGGCAGGCCTTTTAGGATTGCGGCCCGCTCGTCATGGAAGCTATCTTCCTGACACAACTTTATTAGGAAGTCGTGTGCTTCCTCTAAGTCACGTGGGCTTAGCTCGGTAGTGACCCGGCGTTTACGACACCGGGCGACAAAAATTAGTACGCGCGCTGTGACGCGCTGTATGCGTGCCCATGAAGAGTAGCGCTCGTACTGTAGAAGTGGAGCCGCGGGCGTTGTGGTCGCGTGGACCCGCTGGATGCGCTCGAGGTCCGCCTCGGTTTCCTCAGGCTCGCGACATGCCGGCCACTGCTCCTGTGGGTTACGTAAGAAAGAGGGGCCCGAGAGCCACTCTGCATGGTTATCAGGCCAACACAACCTGGTCGCTTTATCAGCTGGGTTGTCCTCCGAGGGTACCCAGTGCCAGTTGCCTCTGTCTGATAACCTATCTATCTCGGCTAGTCTGTGAGAAACGAACCGTTGGAACTCTTGGGCATCAGAATTGATCCACTTTAAGACAGTTTTACTGTCGGTCCAATAGAATTTCTTTTTAATTTGCAAACCTAACTCTTTCTCAGCGGTGTCTGCCAACCGGCAGGCCAATACCGCAGCTTGCAGCTCTAATCTGGGAATAGATACTACTTTTTGTGGAGCCACTCTAGCCTTCCCTAGCAGCATGACAATCTCCCTGCTACCTTCGGAGTTATAACCCACTAGGTAAATGACCGCGGCGTATGCTAGTTCGCTAGCATCTCCGAAGGCATGCAACTCTAGGTTTTCTAGGTTTAAACCATACCACCGTGGTATTTTTACGTCTTCTAGACGTTTCAGATTACTTAACCAAATGAACCACACCTTGGCGTCTTTGTCTAGTAAGGGTTCGTCCCACTGGATCCCCGATTTCCATATCCTCTGCATCAGTATGCGCGACTGAATAACGCATGGATAAAGGAAACCCAGTGGATCATAAATTGACATAATCATGCTCAAGAACTGACGTTTCGTGGGCACCAGGTTACCGTTCAATATTTCGGCCGGCAGCCTTTTAAATGAGAGATCAAAGCCTAAATCGTCTTTCTTTGGTGACCATATCAGACCTAGGGTCCTCTCCACAGTGCCCGCTCCTTTCTCAAGGGCTACCCTATCAGGCATATCTATTGCCAACCTATCCCTAAGCTCTGGTGAGTTGGTGACCCACCCCCGGATTATGAACCCGCCAGAGGCGTGTATACTGGTCACCTCCTCAACCAGCCTATTGGCTTCGTCTGCGGACCAGGCACTGTCTAGATAATCGTCCATGTAATGCCTGGTCTTTATTGCCTCAACAGCCTCGGGATATGTCGTTCCAAACTCACTGGCATTTTTGTTTAATATATATATCGCCGTGGTAGGTGATGAGGCTGCGCCAAATATCATGGAATTCATCGCATATGTATCTGGTTCCCTATGTTGGTCCGCGTCTCGCCACAAAAATAACTGGGCGCCTTGATCCTCTGCCCTGATTCGTACTCTTAGGAACATGTCAGCGATGTCGCCTGAAAAGGCTACAGGGCCTATTCTAAATTTTATTAAAATTCCTAACAATGAATTTAATAAGTCAGGTCCGGTCAGTAGGTTGTCATTTAGACACGTTCCATGTGACGTGGCGGCCGCGTCGAACACTAGGCGAAGTTTCCCTGGTTTGTTGGGATTTACCACTGCAAAATGTGGCAAATACCAAACCGGTGTACTGGCTACTTCGCCTTCTACTTTGCGCGCGTAACCCTCGTCCACTAATCGATTTATTTGCTTCGCATATGCCTCTGCGAAACTAGCGTCTTTGCGCATTCGTTTCTCTATACCGTACAACCTCTGCCGGGCCTGATTGTAGTTGTTGGGCAATTGTACGTTATTATGCTTCCACAATAGACCTACTTCCCATTGCGACTTATCTATGGTGCGATGGCTAGTGCTGTCCAACACTTCTAACGCCTTTTCGACATCCCTATGTTTGCGCTTATTTTCTGAAATGCCTATTGATTCTAGCTCAAACTGTGACTTAACTAAGTTATGTAAGTCAGGGAGGGAGACTGTCATGCAATTGACTATTTCATCAGAACTAGAATTATTGAATGGTCCATGTATGACCCAACCTAATCTAGTAAGTGAGGCAACTGGCTTACCGGATCGTCCCTGGCGGATGTCCTGGCTGACGAGTAGCTCCCAGTTGTCCTGCCCGAGGAGCAGCAGCGGCTTCGCGCCCCTCATCTCCACGCAACCCAAGTCGCTGAGATGGGCATTGTCGCCTATCACTGAGGCGGACACTGTCTGCGTTGGTAGGTTTATGTCTACCATTGTGCGACACTTAATGTTGTGACACTGACCATTGGGTCCTTTCACGCGCACTTGTACCATTCGCGAGGTTAGGTCCGTCACTCCGTGGCCGCCCGCGGTCTTCAGCGAAAGAGGTACACACGGACCCTCTAGGTCGGTAGCGAGAGAACTGTCTATCAACGATACCGTCGCACCATCGTCTAATAATGCGTAACATTGTTTATTGTCGCTGATTGATACCGGCACTATTTTTAATAACGCGGTTGCTCGCCACTCTCCTATGTTCGTGATGCTTTCTGTTTTCTCAGTTTTCGGCTGTTTATCCTCCTTCGGCTGCTTGTCCGCGTGCAACAACAGGTGATGCCCGTAGCCGCACTTTTCGCATCTACTTGCGCGGCAAAACCTCTTAGGGTGTTTTCTCACCAGGCACTTGAAACACGTGTTTTTATCTTTGATTGTGTCCCAACGCTGTTGCACTGTCAGCTTTTTAAACTGTTCACACTCTTCAATGGTGTGTTTCTTCTGGCATATTATGCACTCTTTCGGTGCGAGGGATTCGTCACTTTGCGTGTTCACCTTTTGAACCCACGGTGGCCTGCTGGCAGCGGGGCGTGCATTGGTCACTGGTCGGGTTTGACCGGCGCCATGCTTTTGTTGCTTCGCAAGTTGTTTGGGTGGACTCGACTCGAACATGTTAGCTTGCGCGTAGTATGATGCCGAGCGTGTTAGGTGTGTCAGGAATTCCGAGAACATTTCTAAGTTCGGTGACACTCTTAAATCCACCCCCTGCGCGTTATCTAGGCCCATCGCAAAGTCACCGTACTGCGTACGTTGTACCGGTGTTAACTTGCTCAGCAGGTCACTCACTAATTGTGGGTTATTTATGTAGCCCTCTGCGTGTATGTTTTTTAATAATGATACACAATTTCTTACTGTAGAAGAGAATTTACCTAGCTCCCGGCAACTCTCCGTCACTCTAGGTAAATCTCGTACTTTCTTCAGTACGCACTGTAGCACTAAGGTCGGGTGACCAAACTCGTCCTCTAACGCACGCATTATATCAGTGGGATCCGTCGACGTCCTTAATAAATCCTCCACTGATATCTTTGCCTCGCCTTGTAATGAGGTTTTTAACCGTGCTAAGTTTTCATGCGCTTTAAATTCGTATTGCCGGGTCGTATCCCAATACATATTTCTATAAGATATCCAGTCGGATGGGTCCCCATTAAAATATGGCAATTCGTAAGCTTGTCTTGGTACCGGCCGTGGTCGTGCCATGCTTGAGATTGCCTCTGCCAGTCTGTCGATTTTGCTGTCTCTGTCTCCCGACGATTCTCGCCGTCTCTCTCTTTCACCCGCTCCGTACTGCGTCTGCCGCCGTGTATCCGACTCAAGTGTTGATACTTGAGGTACACTTGCGACCGGAGTGGTAAAGACGGGATAATATTCGGGTAGACGAAATCTCACACCTTCTGTTGACACTGGCACGTATGATGGCGTACTCGGTACCGTTATGTTACGTAACGGTACTGGCTCAGATGCCCTTGTTATACGCGACACATTTTCATTAGGCACTGACGACGCACGGTATGTATTCGGTACGCGATTCACTCTACTTACAGTTTCAGATGGTTCACGGGGCGCAGCCATTTCAGTGGTCGCGCCTGACACAGCCGGTGTGCGCAATACTTCGTTCAATTGCGGCACCTGGGGCGTTGTATTCACCCACTCTTCCACGCGCTGTGTCGTACTCACATCTGAGTGAGAGTCATCGCTGTCAGCAGCCGCCTCTATTTCGGCGATGTCAGCTTCTAGTCTCTTTTTGACTAAGTTCTCCTTCATTTGCACCAACTCGCGCTCAGCTTCGTATTCGACTCTTTTCCTTAAGTAATCGACTCGGCTATGTTTAGACGAGCCTTTGCTTCGCGGCGATCTATGTCGGTCTTTAGTGGCTGTCTGTCCTCCCTGTGGTCCCTCTGGCGTACTCCTACTGAAGTCGACTACTCGACCACCCGTCAGTGGGATATTGAGGGCAGACGTGGATGCCATCGTTGGTGCAACAGACGGTGACTCTGGTGCCCTTTCGGTGGTCACACCTGAGTCAGAGACCATCTCTTGATGTCTACGAACACTCATTTCCTCCGTTAGCTTACGTAGTTTACTGCGTGTGGTTATTTCGCTCCTTAAACTCATTATTATGTGGTTTTTTAATTAATTTATTATTTATTATTATTTATTAATTCCCTCTAGTTGAACCTGATCCGGCTCGACAGGACCAAAATGTTATTAACGCGGGAGTCAGGTGATGTAGGCGGGGGTGATGATGTTCCCTTGACGAGGGAATTTAATTGAAACCACTTTCAGCACTTTTTAAAACGTTATATTTGCTATTTACACACACAATAGTTTAACACGAATTTAAATCACATACGTAAGGTTAGTTAATTGTACACAACACGGAAATACAGTCAAATAAGCATAAAGGATCATTAAAGAGTACACGGAAATACACAATAATAGAGAAGTAAAATAATCCTAAGCTATGATAACTTGACTGCCCTGAGCTATTTATAGAAAATTCGCGACTTGTAAAGCTAACAGTTATGAGGAGCTGTTACTTCACCGGAGACTTGTCGAAGACTGCACTTGCTGACACAATAAGAACTTTTAGAACTGTAAGAACTTTTAAGCGTTTAGAACTTAATTTAATTTGAATTTCTTCTGTATATATGGCTTTGGTCATTAGCTCAAGTAGCGTGTGGGCCCTGAAGGGTTTTAACTTTTCTTCCATACAATGCTACGGGTTACCAAAGCGTGGCTGGGTTTGGCCTTGAGTTAGGTCGCCACCTCAGAATCGTGTTGCAACTTGATTAATCTTACGCAATTGACAATATTATTGCGTAAGATTGATCATGCATGTTTCAACCCGAGTTTTTACCTTGCATTATTACGATCATTATCCAAATGATGATGTTATCAAAATACATGTTATGTTACAATGTTGTTATCATGTAAAGTGATACGTAACACAATCTGTTACAGCATATCTGACTATGGCATGCTATAAGTAAATAAAACATAGTTACAACTCATGTTGTTGTATTATCAAATCATGGTGCTTCGCCTACAGATGTTGTAATTTTAAGATCGTGCACTTCTTTTTTTTTTTTCTCCTTTATACTGAGGAGCTCGTGGCTAAGTAATAACAGCTGCACGGGTTGATCCATTAGGTTAAGCTACACTTGCCGGGGTTAGGTCGTGGGTGGGTGACCATCTTTAAATACCGAGACTCCTCCATGCCTCGGAAAGCACGTAAAGCCGTTGGTCCCGGCTGTCATTCGTGGATCTTTGACACTTTGACAGTCGTTACGGGTCGTCAGAAGCCCGAAAGTCTGACAACTAGTCTAGATAAGATATGCTTAGTGTATGTATGTATTTATTGTACATGTAAATAGTTCACCACTGACTACCTGCAGTACTGTCTCTCCTTTCTCTTTTTAATCCATCCAAAGGTTGTCTGTAAAAGATCGCTTTTAGCGATAAGACCGCCCATTGTGTCACCCTGTGTAAAATTTCAACATTTATATCTGTAACTTTTATGGTGTACATAATAAAGAGTATTCTATTCTATTCTATTCTATTCTACCAAGGAGTATCGTATTACCTAGTTACTGGGTTGTGGAGGTCAGATAGGCAGTCGCTCCATGTATTCAGCTGCATCAGGTTAGGCTGGAAACCGAGCCCAACATAGTTGGGGAGAGGCTCAGCAGATTGATTGATTATGTATGCCTACTGTAAGTCTGTTTCCAGCTGATTTGATGATCGCAACGTGTCGTTGGAGTATTAAACGAACGCTTAGTCTCCATGATGCTAGGGGTCAGATTATAATAACAATGTACATTATTAGAATTATGTTCTTGGCACAGAAAGTAATAATTATTTCAGAGTAGGTAAAGCGGATTGATTTCATCAATTAGGTAAGTAGCATTTTAATTGGAGAATTCTAGGCTTTCCTCTGTCTGATACTGATTGAATTACCGTGTCTAGGGCATAGATCCTTATTCTTACCAAATATAACCTATTTCAACAATATTTGATGTACCTATAAATAGAATACTTGGGCACTAATATTTTGTACATTAAATATTGATATAGGAATATAAGATTTAAAGAAAAGCTTTTCCTTAAAAAAATACGTACTCTTACTTATGCCACAAAAATATCACTTCTAAGCCCCATTTCACATAGGTGTTTGTTACAAGATTATAAAAAAAAGCAATAATAATCTATATAAGTGAAAAACAAAAATAGTTTTTTTAATAACTATTTTAAAAATGAATAAATTATTTGCACGTATGTATTTATAGTGTATCGTGAATATAAAATTCACAAATCGTTGTTGGTTTACAAAAGATTATTTAATGGTAGGCAGCTGAAAATAATTCGAACGAGCATTCATATTGTTTTGTTGTAATTACACGGCAAAATTTTAACACCTTAATTTTATTCAAAATGCTGAACTATCTGCACTATAATACGGATTAAATAAAAATATTATAAAGAGTGTTAATTTCACCTATTTTATCTTGTTGTATTTTGTAAACTAAAACTGTTGCAAAATAGGCATGCGATTTAGTGAAACAATATTTTTTATAAGGTAAGGAAGAACTATCTGCTGGTGATACAAATAGTTGTTCCCTGTGAGAATCGAATCCACGACAAGATATATAAATCAGCTGTTCCATACTAAAGTTTATAGCTACTGTTATAAACTTTATGGGTCAGCAGATTTTTTTTTCATGATTTCAAAGTTGGTCCCATAGTTAAAAGTTATTCAGGTCGGTCCTCTAAAGCACTCCTTAAAAGTTTGTCGCGTTACTTGTTAAACTCTTTTTATAACACACTCGCAGCATCGCTCCAAATTGGCCGTCAATTGGTATTAGAACAATTAACAAAGACTGAATAGGTAGGTACCTAAGTATATTATGTATTAGCCGGTATTCCTACTAATAATATAGCGAGCTTCTTCCTTTTGGCTCAAAGTGCCGTATACTTTTAGAAAGCATTGAAAACGAAAACCTTTGTAAGGTTAAATTTAAACTATAACAAACAAGATGAGCAACATCCACATTTTCTTCATGCACGACTGGCTTTACTTTGCCCTGCAGTATTGGAAATCATAATATTCTGCACATACAATACCTACGTGACGTGAGGAATAAAAATCTTAGAATACTGTGTCGGGATGTTTAGACATCGAGCTTGAATGTTTAGGAATCTAGAGTGCTATGTTTAAACATGGTATGTGATTTACATAATATGAGAGCTAAGAATGTTGTAAAAGTTTAAAGTGAAGACGTGTGGGTAGAGGTGTACCTATATGAATATATTTTATTATGAATTTCGAGACGAAGCATCTAAAGCACTATTGTTTCAGAGAAGATTTTTAAAATAAATATTCATTCAAAAAAGAAATGAGGAGCTAAGATAAAAAAAAACTAAATATTAATATGAATAAAGCCATATTTTACAAGCAGCTGTGTAAACTCTATCAATGCTAACTTGTTATTGATTGAGGCCTGAGCATGAGGTAGGTATGAGCTTGTAAGGAAGAATTTATCAATATAATTGCAGCTTCCTATCTAGTTTTAGTAAATGTGAAAAAAAAATACTACATCCGTTATCCACAAAAATCAATTTGATCAAAACAAGAACATTCATTCCGACCAGTTTCATATCCAGAAACGGGCGCCTATCAAATATTTCATAGCAACGTACCTCTGCGAGACAGCAGCGAAGACATCTGGCAGGACAGGCGGGCAGAATTCAATTATATAGAACGATAACATCGCGACAGAGTTCGCATTAAAACAAACAGCGTTTCGCAATACCGCGTCCCGGTTTATGCTCTTTGCATTTACATAGCAAGGTGCACGTATGGGAAAATATTTAGTTCTATTTAGATGCAAAAAGTACTTTTAAAAGAGGTACCTATCAAGCTATAATCAAGCAATTCAAATTGAAACGACTGCAGCTTTTATCCGAGCATTCATAGATAACTCAGTGCAAATACAGTAAAATAAAGTGCAGCTCGCAGCTAAACAAATAAAAATAAACTTAATATAGAAAACACACTGAAAGCAGCAGTAGGATGTGTGCAGAGTTACAGACTATTGTGAGGTCTCCGGTACTTCCCACATTGTGCGGGCTAAGATTGGATTTCTTCAGCAAACCTACGTGAAATGTGATCTGCCGCGCTATCTCAGATAAATAGGGGCAGCACTCGTGTAAAATAAATATTTACATGAGCTAGTGCCTGGTGCCAGACAGCTCATCTTACTAGCATTTGATATATTTGCTAGCATAGTTAGGTACAATCAGGGATATTATTTGTTTATCAAATTGACTACCTACTAAACTTAAATTGACCGTATATTCGAATCACAACTAACATTCTTTTACAGTTGTATGAAATGGCTTATGAAGACAAATTAACGTATCGTATCAAAGTGATAAACAATTAATTTCCCAGGCTGAACCTATGAATTACCCAAACTGATTAATATGTCCAGAAATGAAAGCAGCTTACATAATAAATGATCAAAACGACCAAGCATGACATTTGGATTAATTGAAGATGGTGAAATTTATATTTTCATTATTATTTTACCAGATTGTGACTGTTAACTTCTGATAGGGACCTTCCAAGGGCCGTCCACGACCTATTTACATACTTATAAACCACCGAATCAAACAAAAAAAGTTTAAATTCCTATAACTTCAGAAGAAAAAAAGAGAAGATAAATTTCGTATTTATTTATTTCCTTTAACGCGCTTTTTCGCGCGCTTTTTAACGCGCTTTTTGCTTTTTTTTTAAAGCCCCTCAGAAGTGATATACTTCTGACGGAAATACATTTTAAAAGGCGTATTACTTATTCAATAAACACGGAAGGTTGAATCATGTCTGCAAATCAAATATTCTTCGTTCGAATGTCAGCGAGTGCCTATAATATTCGTTTACACTTCGTTCTTTTTGACGTTTATTTTACTTCCGTCTCACCTGTAAGTGCCTACGTACATATACGGTTATGCCCGCGGCTTCGCCCGCATGTAGGTCGGAAAATATCTCACGGGAACGTACTACCGCGATAAAAACTATCCAATGTGCTAATCCTGGCTATAAATTATCTGTGTGTCTAATTTCATCCATAACCGCTCCGTGCTTGAGTAACAAACATCCAAATATCCAAACATCTCAACATACAAACTTTCACATTTGAAATAGAATACGAGTGTAGTAGGACTAAATAATTATAGGATCAGATAGCGGGTTCAAAGCTTGACATAATAATTATCCTAGTGAAGTTGTAGATTTTAAACGTCAAAAAAAATACCTAAAAATGAACTCCGTGTATAGTTGATGTTTTTAAAAGCATTTAGATGCAGTTCGCTTGCTTTTGATGCGATGCTACGATTTTGACAATAAAAACCGGCCAAATGCATGTCGGACAACGCACAAGGAAAATCATGTTCTCCCATGCAGTTGTACGCAAATGTAAGTTTGTACGCATAATATTGGGAGATTTACCATGTTATTTTAAGACCATAGACTTCTTATAGGTTTTCCTGTAGTCTATAAGTATAAAACATTTTTTTTGTGTTTTTCATTAATTTTAGGCTCGGTAGTGTCGGAGATAGGAGGGAATGGTCCATATGTCAACTTTTTTCTTAAATAATTTTAAAAGTATTTATTTCAAAATTATAAAAAAAAAAATATCTTAAAACCTTTCATTCGGTATGTCACACGGTACAGTTTACAAACCTTTCTTTTAATTTTCTAGTTTGTCCCTAAAAGTGACCCCCATATTCGAAATTCATTAATTTACGTTACACGTCCGTGTTTGGGTCACAGAAAGAAATAATGTGTACCAAATTTCAACTAAATCGGTCCAGTAGATTCGGAGTAAATTGGCACTATCTGTCACAACAGACGGACAGACAGATACACGAGTGATCCTATAAGGGTTCCATTTTTCCTTTTGAGGTACGGAACCGTAAAATTATTTTTTTTTAAAGGAAACAACGGACTTAACAAAAAAACAACTGACACAGTTGTTTTTTTTTTTATGTAAAAAAGTTTTTCTTCGATAACTTTCAACTTGTTTCTTTTTAAATTATAAAAAAATATACATACTTGAGACCCTGACAGTAAGACCCATTGGGTTGATATGTCACACAGTACAGTGTGTTTTTTTTTTAAATCTTATTCATCTCCCAAAAGTGACCCCCATATTCTAAATTTATTTATTTACGTTATACGTCCGTGTTTGGGTCCCAAAAAATCGATATCTGACGTTCCAATTTAATCGGTCCATGAGATTTGGAGCAAATTGGCTGTGACAGACGGACAGATACACAGACACGCGAGTTAGGATCACACGTGTTTTTGTCTGTAAGGGTTCCGATTTTCATTCGGACATACGGAACCCTTTTTTTTTTGGTTGGGAAATTATCAACTTCTCCCGCTCTGGGTGGAGCGGGAAGGAGTGTCAGACTTTTACTGACTAAAACCCGTGTTCCTTCAGATGCCTGTGTGTTAGGGCCACGATATCCCTTTTGGACAGGCTCGTAACCCTGGCAGGGACATACGGAACCCTAAGAAGGTATTCGTCAAAAACAATTTCAAAACTAATCATTGTAATTCGTTCCAGAACTTATTATATCGTTCTTTGGCACCCATGCAGCACAATAACAAATACACATACGAACAGCACAGTCCATCCATTCTAAACATTTCTCCATAGGTTGTCTAATTCTAAATAATTAGTCTTTGGCAAACTGTCAACGCCAGTAAATGAGAGTGTTAGCATCTTTACTAATTAACATTTATCGCTCAGCTTTAGAACTCACTAATAAAAGTTAATATCTCCCCCATTTGGCCTTAATATCGACACCCCCGAAGATTTATTTACTTTTCTATTATTACAGACTGAAATAGGTACGACAGTTTGAAAAATGTGTTCCTGTGTCGGAATACATTGCTGGTATGACTGTGAATAAGGGAGTGTTATGCTGTGTACAGCGAGTAACGAATGTTGATTTGTGATGTATGGTCGTCGAATTCGAAGCAATTAATTTGTGCGTTGCTACGATTTGTAAGTTATGAACGTGCATCCCGCCCCCTCGTCCCACGGACGGCGTGAATTTGGGTGGGCAAAGAGTAGAACATGTAGAAGGGATATATTGGACGATATAGTTTAACAATTCCATTTTCTCGCTTCGGTACGAACTACAGGGTCAAAGCTAGCGAAACTCCGCAGACGAAATCTAAACATGACAAAATAAAATAAAAAATCATCATCTGCCTAGCCTTTTCCAACTATGTCGGCTTCGAGTCTAACCGGACGCAACTAAATACCGGTATTTTACATGGAGCGACTGCCTATCTGACCTTTTATTATATGTACGTGAAATGATATTATTATTTCACCTTGGTACTTTTTATTCCTACTTTATACCTACTTTTCATTAATATTCACACTTAAAATAACACCGTTTTGAACAATTACAATATCAGTTCACAGATCTTTTCATTCTAGACAAGAAAACCAGTACAAAATTAAAGTTCATAGTCTTGTTCACAAATATTTTCATTCTAGACAAGAAAACCAGTACAAAATTAAAGTTCATACTCTCTATGTATAGTCTTTGCCTTAGCGATTGATTTATTCAGTCTCATTTACTTGCGCGTGCGCACGATACAAATATATCATCGTCGACGCTTTGATGCGCCGCTTGATATATTCACTTTTGTATTTGTTTAATAATTTCACAGCTTGGTGATTATTATTTTTATTTCAAACGAAATTGGTTATAATTTACGGGCGTAAAATATTTTGCTTACAACCATTTGTCATTTTGATTATTTCGACTTTTTAGGACGAAACTTTTACAAAGTGTTGATTCATATTTTAAGGCTTTACAGTTAGGTATCGTAAGGTCGTCGCCGAAGATTAAAATTCAAGAATACATAAGGTTGATTACAATATTGCTATTACACGTACCTAATAATAACACACAAGACTTTTTTTTTACTCGGGACTTTTATGACTTTGACTTGACTGTACATCACACTGTTCTGTGTTCACCAATCAAATCAATCAATCTGCCTAGCCTTTTCTCATGCAGCTGAATACCAGTATTTTATATGAAGCGACCGCCTATCTGACCTCCATAACCCAGTAACTGGGTAATACGATACCCCTTGGTAAGAGTGGTTGTCAGACTTTTGGGCTTCTGACGACCCGTAACGACTGTCAAAGATCTACGAATAACAGCCGGGATCAATGGCTTAACGCGCTTTCCGAGGCACGGAGGGGTCTCGGTATGTAAAGACGGTCACCCACTCATAGACCAACCCCGGTAAGCGTAGCTTAACCTGATATATGGACCCGTGCGGCTGTTATTAATAGTCTCACAAAAGCCACAACATAAACTCAAAAGTTAAGTGATAACCCTTTAATATTGCTCCCAAAATTGTTTCCAATAATGCATCCAAAACTGTTACATACATAACATTGGTTTCAGTTGTAATTCAAGGGGATGTTACACTCCGTCAACACTCGTTCCTTTAATCCCCTTTTATGGGTTCAACGTTATAATTTTAACCTGTATTATTTTATATGTTGGACCATTATCGTGGATTAAGTTGAATATAGCGTATTATTTATGTGTTCCGCATGTTGGTAACACGTGTTTATCTGTTCTGTGGTTTATCGTTGAATAAAGGTGCGAATGATCGTGTTAAATTCGATCGGTAAAGTTATATTAAGTGCAGTGTGCTGAAGTTGGGAGAGAAGGGTTATTTTATTTGTTTATTTTTATATCTGCTCAAAAATACCCATATTTAGACGTCATTTGCAGTTTGTGTTAAGAAATTACTAAATATGGTTAAAACCCAAATGCTTACTTATTTAATTTTCATATTCATTTTTCTTCAACTTAGCTTTTTACATGTTCTATTTTTGGTACGTGGATATGATATGAAAATCTCCTCATTGATTGCCAAGCTAGAATTTGAATTTAAAACAAGGTGTGAGGCACGGTGAGACGTAAATCTCCGAATTTATTGACTCTAACCCTAGAAATATATTCAACAAACCCGACTGAGATAGACTCTCCAATCTCAGACTCGCAATTGAAGATAACCTGTGGGACATGCTAAAAGATTTGAAAACTGAATTTGAGAATGTCGTTCTATCTAAGGATGTATTTCTAAGACTTCTGTGGAAACCAACTTTCCGTGTGTCAACACTGGATATAAATAATTCAAGTATATGACGTATTACCTGAGAACAAGTTCACCCAAGGGAGTAAAATCCAGTTGGCAAAGAAAGTTCGCCACGACTTCTAAGCGTGGGATGTATTCGGAGCTAATAAGCATATTATTCAGGAGTATATCAAACATTTCTGCTTATTGTAAATTACCTACCCAAAGCAGATTATGAAGACTCAATCTACTATGATATTTGACATTTCTATTAATCATTTTAATAGAAATGTCAAATGTCATGTAGATTTCGAGTTGGATCAAAGTGACTGCCTACGAATTTAACCCTTTTTTTAAGAGATTTGAGTACTTTTATTCTTATAAGACATCATATAAGCCTTTAAATAGACCTGTGTTATAAAATCTCTACCTACATACTGTTGCTACTATTTTTGCTTTTAATACTCATTTGTTAACGTACCTAATTATCTTGATTGATTACCGTCTTTGTAGTTCCAATTTGGTAATTTAGTTTGTAAACACAGGTCCGCCTTGACATAAATTTGTTCTACAATCAGAATTGTATTAGTGAGAACATAAAATCTAGGTACATTCTTATTATGATATTTTTTAAGTGAAAACTTCTATAGGCGCGTTTAGCAGTTTTGGGTGAAAAAAAATCATGGAACTCGCGTCATCGTCACCGAACGCTTTCCATGAGCTATACATGTATACTGTGTATATGTGTACTTTTGGGTGAACAAAAAGCGTGAAACTCGCGTCATCGTCACTGCATGCTTTTTGTTACTTAGTTTTCACTTCTATCGGCAGTCCCCAAAGACTGCCCCGATTTTTTAAATATTTTTTTGCATACTTCCTTGACTCTTCATTATTTGACACTAAATACCTACAATTTTAATTTACATTATTTATTAGTGACTTTTGTGGACAGAGTATTAATTCAGATTTGTTACAGTTGTAATGGCAATCTTGTGATTTGGTTTAAATAGGTTTTTATTTTTATTATTTTAGTAATATTTTATAAGTATATTTACATTATTTTTAATTTGTTAATGTTGGAACGTTGTAGGCTTACTAGACGGTAGCTTTGTAAAGCATTTTCTATTTTGTTAAGTACTTGGTACTTGTTGACGGCCTTACAATGTCCTTCCATACCTATTACCACTGTAACTTGAAAACATTGTAAAAGCCCATTCTTTAAAAAAAAAGTAACCGTGGAGTTTCTTGCCGGCTTTTCGCCATAGGAACCGTGCACCTAGTTTTTGACGTTTCATAAGTGCCCATGTAGGTATATGTGAAATAAAATATTTTGATTTTATTTTATTTTATTATATTTACATTTATATTTACATTATTTTTACATCATTTTCTAGAAAATGTGTAACAAAGCATACAGGCAATTTTTATTGCAAGTTTTGTTAAGAATTTTATATAAAATGAAATAGTTCTGACCGTTCACTATACTACAAAAAAAAAATTGAGGTACTTAATATCAGAATTTCAGAAAATTTATGAAACATTTTTGCTCCAATCATTGAATATTTCCGACAAAACCTTTGGAGCAGGCACTATTAACCAATGCCTATTTTAAAATAGATTCTACTAAAACCACTGAATTATGTATGTGGAATTGTGAAACAGGGTAGGCGGTAGGCATTTCTCATTATTTCGTTACAATTGATTTCGATTATGTGCCTTCTAAACAAACACAGGACTACCTTGACTCTAATTGATACTGCAATCAAAATTATATTAGTGGCAACTGGAATTAGAACAAGAAAATATATTTCTACAATATACGCACATTGACAAACGACGTTCATTGAATACATAATGCAATTCACAAGACAATTTGTCTTGGCGTATTAATAAAATTATATTACAAAATCATTTTAGAACATTCACTTGGTGATAATAAATCTAATTATGATCCTGTCACATTTGATCTTGAAAAGGATGAAAATAATTATGCTGATACAATATTAATAACGGTGAGTGAAGGTGGAATTCTGTCTTTTGATGAGACAAATGTAGTATTAATGAGTCGTTGGTAGATGGTTGTAGAATGTAGGTTACTGTGAAATTATAGAGAATACATGCGAAACGTCAGCTTGTAGGAGTTGAACCGTTGACGTGGCACATGCATGATTCATTATGTGATGTGTTTTTAGGTTTGTTTCTTAGGAATATATAGAAGGAGTAACGTTTGAAAATTAATTAGGTACATTCGTCGTTCCTGTACTATTTCTTGTCTTTAGAAAATCAATAACTTATTCAATAATATAAATTAATTCAATAATATAACTTTGTCAATCAAGTTGAGCTTTTTTTCTTTGCGTAATTTCCTTATTTATTAGAATCTACATTTATGAACATATTTCAGCGTTTCGTTATAATTATTCTACTATGGAAGTGTTTTTTAAACTTTATGTTCTATTATTTTGTATCACTGTGGGCCATATTTATATTACCAGTATTTTCATTATTATCTCCAGTTTAATAAATTCCATTTTCTGCCTAGTCCATCACTTCTTAATCTTCATTCTTACGACTCACTATAATAATATTTCTCGTAACAACAAGATTCTCTTAAGTAACCTCTGTATCATCATTAACCTGCGCCACACGCGTCCACTCCGGGGTCCGGGGTCCAACACGCGTGTGACGTTTAATTTTGTACCCCTATGATTGATGGCACACCTCGTTCATTTTCATACTTTTGTTATATTCGCGAATCTAACTGGAAGGACTATGTTCTGTATGTATTGTTGGCAATTGATTTGATTTATGAGTTTGAGAGGTGTAATGTAGTGACTGTCTTTTGGTTTGTTTGTTAGTACTGATTTTGTGTGTAAAAAGTGAGTGTTTGAGATTATTAGTAGAATATGCAATTGCGTTTAGTATCGATGTTTTAGTTATTGTCATTCACTTCTGGAGGAATATTTATAAATACATAGTAGGTACGCTTCTTTTTTGCCTGCCCAGTGTGCGGACAGGACGGACATGAAAATATTATGATTATCTAAAGTTATAAGTTTTATTATTGTAAGTACTTGTAGGTATAAAAATAAACGTGTATAAATATATTTCAATCGTACCTTAGCAGACAGGACGGACAGGCTCATACGGCTTCTATATAAATAATAATACATACGACTGCGGAAACCTTACAAATTCAAACAACTTTGTTCGTTTGGCAAACCTACAAAACGACTGTAATGAACTGAAGGTACTTCCTTTGTTTTTATACTGGAAAATTATTGCAAGTTTTAATTTTTATTTGTTTTTTGGTTTTTTAATTTTATTACTTAAAAGCATAATAATATAATACCTTGTTAAGGGACGTTCAAAGGGTTTTCTCCAAATTCGTTTTAGATCACCAGCACAAACAATGTACGCTAAAGAAGGTACACTTACATAGCTGATAAGATTACATTCTGGTTCCCACGGAATTTGTGGTGTTGTTTATTTGCTAGAATCGTTTTCGCTACATAATAATAATTAATTCAGCTTGACAAGATCTTTTTTAGGGTTCCGTACCTTAAGAGGAAAAACGAAATATAGAACGAAACGAAATATAGGATCACTCGTGTGTCTATCCGTCTGTTACAGCCGATTTGCTCTGAATCTACTAGAACGAATAAGTTGAAAGGTACACTTACGTACGAATATGGGGGTCACTTTTGGGGGGCAAATTAGAAAATTAAAAAAAAAAGTTTTGCAAACTATACCGTGTGACATATCAAAAATGAAAGGATTTCAGATATTTCTTATTATTTTTGTAAGGTTTCCTGTAATTTAAGTATAAGACAACTTTTTTTATGTTTTTCAAAATTTTATGATGTCGTTTCGGAGATAGGGTGGTCAATTCTCATCTATTTTCTTAAATAATTTTAAAATTATAAAAAATACAGTACAGTATGCAAAACTTTTTTTTTTAATTTACTAATTTGTGTGTAAAGTGACCCCCGTATTCAAAATTCATTTATTTACGTTACACCTCCGTGTTTGGGTCAAAAAAGTTCATAATGTGTAATTCAATTTAATCGGTCCAGTAGATTCGGAGCAAATCGGCTGAGACAGACAGAGACAAGAGTGATCCTATAAGGGTTTCCGTTTTTTCCTTTTGAGGTACGAAACCCTAAAAACTAACCAAAAACCGTTGCCCAAACCTGAGAACTTTAAAAACAACACAAGAAAAAATACACATTATACATACCCTACATTGTATTCATTCGTGATGCGGGCTTGTCACTCATACAACTATTATACAGCCAATAAGCGATTGTATTGAATACCAGAACCTGATGTTGACATGACGTGGGCATACGGGTTTACCCGTCTTATGTCTCATTATACCTTGTTGTGTTTGTCACAGAATAGTGGCGAGTCCGAAACGAATTAATGGTAATCTGGAGGTGTTTAAGCAAGTCGTATGGGAAATGTTTAGAAGCGGAGGGTCGTAATGAAAAGTGACGCGAGTTTAATGTCGTTTATAATAAACTGTTGGATTTATTTTCAGAGAATATCGAACTGTGAGTTGTAGAACCGTGAAAACATAAACTCAAAGCATATATTTCAATTAAACCAATAACAGGCACTTCTGAATTATCAAAGAGTCGGTCAGTTAGTCAGAAAGTTGAAGCTATTTGCCCATTCCAAAACGTAGATCTCTATGGAGAAGAACAGGCAAGAAACTCCAAGGACACTCTTTTAAATCAAAATATTACAAAATCCTCGGTACATTTATCTTGACGCTTCTACACCGTGGCATTTTAATCGTCTTCTATGGGCAGCCCACTTCATGTATCCAATGACTACTAATCACTCATGAAAGTTATTTTTTTTATAATTAAAAAAAAATATTAGTCATTATGACGCATGACGTATTTGAAACACCCTGTTACGAGCGCGGTGCGAACCTTGCCTTCCAAGGGCGTTCCTAATTCCACAGTGTATATGTGAGAACAATGTAAAAAATAATAATATTTAAAAACAATTCAAAATATAAGATTAAAAGATTACAAATAAGCCTTGCAGTTACGCGACAATAGTAGCACAGTTTCTAAGTCGCACCCGCGATATCGCGTCAGTCTGTACGAGCCATAACAAATAAACTAACTTTGCATTTATAATATTAATTAGGATTCAATGTCATAGTCACAGTTCACCGAAAACAGTGAAGCAATTCCATCTTTATTTAGGAATACTCGTATATACACAATTTAAAACACCAGTGACATACCTCTAAAGATTTCCTAATAGAAAAACTCGCTTACTGTTTTCCCGACTTGGAAATTAAACCTTGTTTTCAAAGGAGAACTAATGATGTCTTATGATCACAAGATACATCAAGTTGACATCATATTACCATACAAATACAACCCAAGCTGATGTTGTTAAAACAAATGAGCTTCTTGTTACTGATTGGTTAGCAGAATTCCGAGAGCCAACACGAAAGTAGAGATAACGTAGGGCAGGGTACGGTAGCCAATCAGACATGCCAACCGAACGTCGCCCTGCTGATGGATAGCTTTGCAGCCTGGCTGAATAATGTGGTAACTGTCTTATAGTGCCTACGAAGTTCAGTGAGCTTCTCTATAGATCTGCAATAATAAACAGCCTTGTCTCAGATATATAAGAACATAGTTAAATATTATTTCACAATAATGTCGACGTTATTAAGAGGAGGCTCCCTATTTTTATGTTAATTTGCATGAATATTCTGAAACAGTCACACATTTTTTTAAGCATAATTATAAAAAATAAACAAGATTGTTTGGCTTTTATGTCTAAAATAAATATTCACAGCAACAAAAATATAGTTTATTATCCAGCCACCCGATATTTTTTCTCTAGATCAACTGTTACTTTAGTTATAAACGAAATAAGAATTGAGACTTAGGCTATTTAGTTTCATGCTCGAACACGATCAAAGAGCGCACGCGATATTCAACTTTATTACTGATGCGTTAGCGTTTAGCACATAACGGAGTGGCGGGGAGCAAGGGGCAGAATTTGCGTGGAAATTCGATTTAAACAGCCTGCTCTTAAGGTAGACTCAAGGTATTAGAATTATACATCTGTGTCTATATCTCTTGCATATTTTAAACAAAGTCGTTTTTCGTGTCTGTCTTTGTAACCGATTATATCTTTTATAAGTTCACAATGGATTTAGATGCGGTTTTCGCCATCATTTAGAGCATAATATTCTGGAAGGTTTCTAAGTTTATTACATGAATATTTAACTCTGACTCTCTATCTCTCTCTGTTTTACTTTTTAATTATTATCCACCATATCTTCATACCAAGATTCCTCCAAGATTAAGCCGTGGGTCCCGGCTGTCATTTGTAGCTTTGACAGTTCTTACGGGTCGTCTGAAGCCCGAAAGTCTGACAACCAGTCTTACCAAGGGATAACGTGTTACCCAGTAACTGGGTTGTGGAGGTCAGATAGGCAGCCACTCTATGTAAAATACTGGTATTCAGCTGCATCTGGTTAGACTGGAAGCCGACCCCAACATAGTTGGGAAAAGGCTGATGATGATTACATGCATATTTAACTTAGATATAGTACAGACACCAGCAGGTCACGCTACCCGAAACTGTCAAATTTTCCCAATCAACCTTGAACCTTAAGCTGTAGTAATAAAGACGAAAATCTATTTAAAAAAATTGACAGATTGTAGTAGCTTGATGTGCTGGCGTCTGTACATAATTTTGATATATCGTCACATTAATAGATTGCACTCGTACGAAGCAAGGACGGGTCACTAGTTTGTAATATACTAATCAATGTACTCCTATCATACCTCTCCGCTAATTATCCACACTTGTCACAGTATAAATTGGCCTTAACTAAGGCACGTAATTCACATCGGTCATCCACTGAATATGGTCTAATGGAGGCCGTTTCAATAAGCACTAGCTAGAGCAGCCATACTCAAAGTGTGTTCCGCGGAACCCTAGGGTTCCGCAAAGCCTCTGTGGGGGTTCCGCAAAAATACTGGTCAGAATAAAAAAATAATACTAAAGGAGTGTCTACCTACTAAATTTTATTTTACTCTGGTACCTGAGTAACATAATATCAATCTAAATATTTCAACAAAAGTAAAAAAAATATGTAAATTTTAATGTCAAGTAATATGATTATGAAAAAAAAAAAAAAAAAACAATTTTTGATTACTTTAGGGCTCCGTCAAATATTTCGTTTTCGACAAGGGTTCCGTCTCCAAAAAAGTTTGAGAACCACTGAGCTAAAGTATAATATAATAGTATAACATGGATTGGCAATCACAGTACAGTAAAACAAAAATATTCTGATCACTGTATCATATCACCACCATATCGCAGAGTCTTTTGCCATTAGCCGGGCACAAACCTAGATTCAGGATAAATTTATTGTTCCCAGGACACCTGCATGTTCAGTAGTCATGCTTGTGACCTCTGCACCAACGAGGAAGTCAATCAGAATTGTAGCAAACAAGACGGTTAACAGCGATATCAGTAGGTACAATAAGTTAATTTTTAGGGTTCCGTACCCAAAGGGTAAAACGGGAACCCTATTATTAAGGCTCCGCCGTCTGTCTGTCTGTCTGTCCGTCTGTCACCAGGCTGTATCTCATGAACCGTGATAGTTAGACAGTTGAAATTTTCACAGATGATGTATTTCTGTTGCCGCTATAACAACAAATACTAAAAAATAGAATAAAATAAATATTTAAGGGGGCTCCCATACAAAAAACGTGATTTTTTGCTCGTTTTTGCTTGATATTGACAACGCCAACAGGTAGACACTTGAAATATTCACAGAATATTTAGTTATATATTCACTTTAAAAATAAATAATTAAATTAAAATAAAACAAATATTTAAGGGGGGCTCCCATACAACAAACTTTTTCCGTTTTTATAGATAATGGTACGGAACCCTTCATGCGCGAGTCCGACTCGCACTTGGCTGGTTTTTTTATTCAGACCTCCCTACCAAATTAGTTCAAAAGAAACAGCACCCATTCACAACCCATTTTACCTCATTGCCTCCTTAACTTCATTTTAACAATACCCAAATTCATGGCACCATAGGGTAAATAAACAGTTGTAAACACAGAAGCGTTAACCTTAATTCAGATCTAATGACTAGTTCATTAAACGTTAGCCATGTTCAGTCGCTTGGATACCGACGTGGGAAAGCAAATAGTGTGTAGTGACGTCATGTGATTATACAAGGTGTGTTTTGTAATCAAACAAGCTTCAACGGTGATTGTTTTTGACAGCAAACTGAAAATAGTAAACGAAGACGTTTGAAGCTTGACAGCGAGATTTCCAGTTGGAGTTATTTTATATTGTGGTGGAATAGTTAATTATTTGTAGTTTACGTAGTCTTTGATACTTATTCAAAATATGTTTAGGTACCTGCTATTTTTTTATTTAAACCAGTTAAGGTCCTATTTCCCTACACGTCATTTCGAATCGATTTCCCAAGCTTCGTATCAGTGTCAATCACTGAGTTAAACTGATACGAAGCCAATCTCTCTGCTATTCCTGAATAGTTGCCAGAATCTCATCTACAAACAAATTAACACGAAACGCCACATTAATAGCCGACAAACGATAGCAAACCGATTATATTGCCGGCTAAATAACACTCCATTATTAGACTCGTCTCACTAAACGAGCAATGAAAAGCGAATACGAAGTTCATTTCAGAGAAATGGTTGTTACTATTAAGGCCGATCGTCCATGCCGCTACTCAAAAGTAACGTGTTACAAATTGTAGCCAAAACTTTACAACACTAGTATTTCAATGGCGATCCGTACACTACGCAAATACTCACAAACTAGTTAATAACGCGTTACGTGTAAGGACCACCATTGAAATGGACGTTGTCGTGGACGATGGGCCTAACTGATCTAAAACAGATAGATACCTATCTGCTTTATTGTCAGATAAAAACGACAGTTTAGGTGAAGTAGAAAATATTATGAGTCATCGTTTTGTGTACAAAAATATTTTAGTGTTAATTTGAGGATAGCATCGGCATTTTGTATCATCATCGTAAGGATCATTATTCCTTTTCCGTCAGTTTTTGTTGAATACCTAATTATGTCTTTTCTGACTTGTAAGTCACTTTTGGCAAAAACAGAACATCGCAGAATGCATGGTAGGTAGTACAGTCAGTGCTCTACATAACCCGACCCCTTTCCCCCTCTTCTTCTTTGTAAAAGGGGTCAGATAATGCAGAGCACTGACTGTACCAAACACTTCCAAAAATAAATATTCAAATCTGATCTAGTGACTGATATGACAAACTATTAGAAAAGAGCCAACATTTTACGTCACAAGTATTTCAATGGTGGTCCGTACACGACGCAACCAATCAAAAACTAGTTAATAACGCGTTACTTGTAAGGACCACCATTGAAATACTAGCGCTGTCACATTCTGGTCGTCGAAGCGTTGTCGTGTACGGTGGGCCTAACTGATCTACAACAGATAGATACCTATCTGCTTTATTGTCAGATAAAAACGACAGTTTAGGTGAAGTAGCAAATATGAGACATCGTTTTGTGTACAACAAGATTTTAGTTTTAAAGGATCATTATCCCTTATCCGTTAGTTTTTGTTGAATACCTACCTAATTATGTCTTTTCTGAATTGTAAGTCACTTTTGGCAAAAACAAAACATCGCAAGTGAATGGTAGGTAGTAGGTACCAAACACTTCCAAAAAATAATATTAAAATCTGATCTAGTGACTGACATGACAAAAATATTAGAAAAGAACGAACACAAATATAAGATCTACTATACAAACTGAAAAATGGACATTTTCCACGAATCGTTTTCCCAATTCCGAATCGGGCCACTAAAAAACGGACGAAAATATTCAGAACGTTAAATGAAAATCTGTAGCAGTAAATTTGTCGTCATTTAAACAGATTAAAAGAAAATGTAGCGTGATATTGAATGGCGAATTCATTTGAACCTTCCCCGCTTCGCCTTATTTATAGCGAGTTTGACGATCTGACTTACTGAGGACTTTTTAAGATCCGTACCTTTACCCAGTGGCTGTTATGGCTCATTTTTCACAGATCATTAAATTACAAAAGTTGCCTCGTTTCAGAAGTACTGGCTCTGGACGAATAATTGCATGTACATTTTGGGTCTGTAAACGTAATCGGTCTGCTTTCTCTGATTAGATTTTTCATAACTATACCTATCTATTCTAACAAATAACAAAGACTATAGATAATAGTTTAAATTATAATTATAGTTGCGACAGAATCAATTATCTACTTACAAATTACTAAAATATTAGGAAACTTGTCCGATAAATTACATTACTAAGAAATTTCATAAACTAAACATTTATTTTTTTGTTCAACGAACAGAGAATATTAACTCACTTAATACTTTACAGTACTTGTCATAACGTACGTCTCTTTCTCGTAAACATTTCAGTACAAATCCGTCGTCGCCTTTTTGTGTTCTTAGTATTAACGGTTATTAGCTTCATAAGTTTTCGTGAGATCAAATATATTGTTTGATTCTAGAAATTATAATATTTTGAGATGCTTAATTTATAATACCTAATATTTTAGAGCGAATTGAGAAGAAGACTGTCTGATAAATGTTTGTCAAATTGATAAGCTAATTTGAAAACTAATATTTTGGTACTTTTCAAATTATAAATTATTTGCGTACATATCTCCTTAGGTTTTAATTAAGTACATTTTTTTAATATCCTACCAAATTTTTTTTTTTCACTCATACACTTTTAACGAAAGCTGCTAAACAATTGTTACACTTCCACGCACAATGGAGTCCAATAACTTTACTAAGTAACAAATAACGACATCGAACCATAAAACCGATTCAATAATTGCATAATACCGTACAGATTCCATTAAGGCGGGCAGATGCGTTTCACCGTAACCGTATTAGCACGATCGAAGTCAAAATGATGTATTGGGAACGTGTCGTTAACAATAGGAACAGAAACTATTGTCGAGGATCCGTCGGTTGGCAATAAGTATTAGGTTTTAATGCTTTACAGTTGAAGTGAATCACGTTCTGCAAATAGTATTGGAATCAAAATATTAGATTATCTAGTTGTAGGATGAATTCATGATGAATTAGAGCAAATGTTCTGAATATTTTTTCTATTGTTGGCAGATGGTGGAAACAGACGATACGGCACGATTAAAAAAGGCCTATGTATTGATGTGGACTGGTGACCAAGTGATTACTGAATCCAGGACTTTCTGGTAGCTGGAAGAAGTCTCAAGATAGATTTAAAATCTTATGTCAAACAGGAACACCAAAGAGACGCTTAAGGTGAATCCGCAGCAGCAGCCAGCGTCATTCAAATTATCTTACGTTTTTTTTGCAATTTACAGGTCAGTGTCAGGTTGTATCTTGATCAAAATATGATTCGCGACTATAATAGAAAAAAAAAATAGAAATGAAATAGAATAAAGATAAATAGATATGTATTTACAGAATTGTAATCATGAATTAATCTCTTTAAGTTAGATTTGTTATAGTATATCTGATACAGTCGCGAATCATATTTTGATTAAAATACAACCTGACACTGACCTGAAAATTGCAAAAAACGTAAGAAAATTTGATTTTCGCTGGCAGCAGCTGTGCGGATTCACCTTAAATAAAAATATTTTCATTCCATATTTTTGTTTAAAGGATGGAATTACATACCTAAATAAGCTAGTGCATTGAAAACATCACTAAACCAGTTTATATGCACCTCACAGACATTAAAGGCACAATAGCACAATATTTAACTCTAACTGTTCACTTGCACAGCTATTTTAAGACTTACTGTGCCCACCCTCAATAGAAAACATGTATTTATGTTACGAAAACACCGATTTATGATTTTTGGTTGCTTCGATACATAACTTTTATAATTTTATGTTAGGATTATGCGTCGGGATCGTAAAATCGTTTTACGATTCTATAAATGTGTTCAAGTATCAAGTCTTTTTTAGGTAAGCGGTTAAATTTAAACAATAGGGAATGTAGAGCAAGCTCGATAACGATGTTTTTTTTTTTTTAATTAAGTATTAAGATTGGTTTTCTATTTCAATAAGATAAGCGGCTTTTACATCACTGAATCTCACAACTCCCTAATCAAGATAGTTTATCAAAGTCATTTCTGTAACCGTAAATATTTACATTCATTAAAAGCCTAGTGTGGAAATTTATGATTATTGAATTAATTACTTGCATTCTAATCTAACAAGGAAACAAACTCTTGATTACCAAATTACAAAACGATCAACTTTACCTAAAACGTTTATATCCTGATCGTAAATATTTATTCCGATAAGATACACAAAGAATCGAAGCATAATCTTGATTCTGTTCTTGTTTTCTTAAGCTGATGGAATTCCAATCACAGTCCTAGATACTACAGCAAGATTTAAACTTATCATTTCCCTTTAAATAATGGGTCAATTATCGCTTGTAACTTATCAGGCTGCACTTATCAAATACTCAAAGTTGTAGGTTAAAATATTTCAAGTTTTGATTATGAACCTTATCATAACGTCTTTCGAGCTTAATTTCACTTGTGGGGCTTATAACAAGGTAAAGAATGGCCTGACCAGAGTACATTATCTACTTAGTTTAGTTTCGATCGACACAAAACTTTATAACTCGGGCCATGAGATTTATTGTAATGAAATCGTAAGGATAGCATTTTCCTGTTCGTGAGTTATAGATTGCTGTGCGAATCGTAAATAGTACGGTTTGGTTTAATAAATTCTTTGGGTCCCTTGATCGTAAAGCGAACCTGATTTGCGGATGTTTAATATGTTTCCAAAGTTGTATTTAATGATAATTCCAAAGTTTTAAGTACGGCTGTAAAATTATGTGACGACATTGAAGGATTATTCGCAATTTCGATTTGGTAATTTGACCTGTCTTGCCGATGTTATGACATGCCTAGACGTTAAATCTTGTTATGACTTATGTCATAATTGACGTTAATCTTTTAATTAAAAACTATCTAACGTTTGAACACCGACCATCTGGAAACTTACAAATTGAGTGAGCAAAGCCTGAAACCTAGGGGTCTACTCCGAAGATAAATCCGAAGTATCGGCCGAATGTTCGGCCTAATGATCGGCCATTTCCTGACTATGACTGACTATGGCTGACTACGGCGAAAGAAAAAGCAAATTACAGTCAAAGACAAAAGTCAAAGTCAAAAATGTGACTTGAAGTTGGGTAAGGACTAGTAAACAAGGGAAACTTTGGAAGTCAAGAAATGGCCGAACATTCGGATTATCGCTTCGGAGTTGACCCCCTGGTGACGAACCAGTGAAAATTTGAAATTAGTGGAATTGTCGAAATCAGAGTTGAGTAAATATTATATTAGTTTGCACAACTCGGTAGATACCTGGACTATTATTTACCTGCAGTAAAATAACATTACTATCATTTCGTCAATAATTTTAGAACTTTTTTAATAAAAAGACAGTAAGAAGCGTCATTTTACAGCAGCTAATTAAAATTCCGGTAATAAAAGGTTTTGTGTTCAAAACTTCAAATGAAGCACGAGATAGAATTAGATTAAACGACACACAAAACGAACTTGGAGGTCATTATTTGTAACAAAACTTAAACAATCCGCCATAATTCAGTTACAAACTAGGAACTCAGACATAATTAAGTTATCAACAATATTGCAACGATAACTTCAGTGGGAGCTACTTTACGAACATCTAATTCATGTGTAACTTTATTCAAACTGTCAGATTGAATCCGAAACTACAGTGCACAAATCACGGCTATATTAGATTCCACAAAATTTATCGCCTCGACGACTGCTAAAGGAGAGGGATCGTGTTTCTCAGAGCACAGTGAAACGCTGTATCGTTCACTTTTCAATCCCGCTACCAAATTTCAAATGTTACTATTTCTGCCGATTTAAATTTTAATCCAGACTTGACAGTGCAATTTGGACCATTAGACAACTGTAAATTGATGGATTCCAACAGCTAAATTGGTAAATTTGGGAGCTTAAATTTGCAAGTCGGGTGGATCTTCTCTGTTTATAGAATTTCTATAAGTTTCACGACTGATTTTTAGTGGGTTGGGTTGTTGTTAATGGAGGAATACTAAATTGGGAGTTGTCGAGGCTAAATTCTGAAAGACTGAGGTAATTTCTTGAAGTTATTTCGGCTGTTGAGCAGCACTATTCAGAATTAAACCATTAAACAATTCCTCCTTCCCTTAAATAATTTTATAAAAACACAGTGTTTTCATATTGAATCATTTCGATTTGTATTTGCAATAACTCGAATTATTATTTTCTCTACACTTTGGTTTTGTAATATCCTCACCTTATATGACGAGCATATTACTTCTTATTGGATATCATACTATATCGACCAAATGATACTAATGACTTGCCCAAAAGCTTCGGACTAAGGTCCGAAGCTTCTAGTGATATGATGTTCATTGAGACATTTCAAAATAAAAGAGAACGCAATATACCGTGATAATTATATTTCCTGCAATTTAACAGCTTTAATTTTGGCACAAACGTCAGCATTAATTTAAACTGACAAAGATTTACGGCATAAAAACAAGTATAAAACATGTTTTGGAAAGCTAATTAATCACCAACATAAAAATTAAGTGTCATTCGATATTGAGAATAAATGGAGCAGCAAATTATGCTCACACCAAAATTGAAATGATACTATTAATTAACACCTCGATAATTACTCTAGTGAGTGAAGTCACGCTTAATTAGCTTCCGCTCTGAAGAAACCATTCATGTGATTATCTCCAAGCAAGTTGAAACGCTTCCAAGACATTCGACACTAACTCAAATCCTCTCAAATCAAAGTATAAAACGAACTGTCATACGTCCTAAAGACACACGAAATATTACTGGAACACCCGCCTTTTCGTCACGTTCCACGATCATTCTTCACGCTTTGTGACATTTGGACCGTCTCACAAAAACAAAAGCGTTCACTTTGGTGGCGCTGTGCACCAAAAAGTTTGGTCACAGTCTAAAAATATACCACAGAATTATTATGTCTTGTAATATTTACAGTCATGAATTGTGTAGGCTGTGGCACACCTTCCTGCGTGTAACATTATCTCCAAATTATTCATGTCAGTGGGTAATCGTCGAGTCAGTGATGACAAATTACGGAAAGAAGATTGTCTGAACTAACGGGAGACAAAGTTACGTATATTTTACAGAAAATCGAAACATTGCTTTTAAATTTTCTCTAGAGAGACATACTAGTAGTGCTTAGACGCGGCGCATTATTGCTTTAATGTTTTTTATTTAATATCTCCATACTATTTTGGTTCCTTCCATTTTAGGAAACATATCTTTTAGGTAGGTACCTACTTTTATAAAAAATCTACTAAAGAAGAACAAAAATACAAGTAAGGTAAATATTTAAAAAGGCTGTCCACATTTTAGCGTTCATGTATGACAAAGACCCAAAAGTAATGTGGGGAGTTAATTCCAGTGTGCAAGTTTTTCTAAAACAAAGCGATACTGTGGTTATTTCTATCGAAAAATAAAAATAGTCCAGTGACGTCACCGCTTAGTACTGACACAAATTCAGGACTAAAATTATATGCGCTTTTGGTATAACCATATAACTTTTGTTACTTCTTTTCTGCTCATCCAAGTTCTTGCTATAGTTGTCGCGTTTTAGCATGGCAATAGCGGTCATTGCCCTTTCCCTAATATCTTTCCGTAAGAACCGAAACAATAAACTATGTATAGTTTTTCGTTATTGGAACATGTTGAAGATTACGATAGATATTTATTCAGGACGTTAACGGACTTTATTTCTGTTCTTTAAATAAAAAATGCTAGGAAATGTAGGTGACAATGACCGCTATTGCCATGCTAAAACGTGATAACTATAGTAATAATAAGCACGGGTAGGTACCTACCGGAAAAGCAGGAAACGATGTATGCTTAAAACACTGCATTTCTTAAATCAGTGTTCTCTTGGCAATTTAGGGGGTCATAAAAGTTTTTAACACCAGGACTCCGGGCGACTGCAGGCGTTTAAAACATTTTGTTCCCCTTTATTGTCAAGAAGCTTATTCGTGCAAACCACTAACTAAGAATAAGCGGATGTTTTGATATAATTACGGTTTAATTTTCCACATTGACACATTTCTTTATTGTTCCGAGTAAACGGCTATAAAAGTGCTTTTACGACGTCACACTATAGACCTTGGCAGGATTTATGGTTTGAAAATTTATTGACGGCCCAATTGAATTTATTGTCAAAACTAAAAGTTTTATTGCAAAAATTTACATGCATGTTTTTGCGAGACGAGAGTTTTTAACGAGCCATTTTATTTATGACTAGGTTAAATTCGGCGATTAATCCGTATTGTTGGTGAAAATGTCTCTTTTATTGACTTGTTCATCTTTTAATGGACTTTAACGGATGTCAATTTGGGCACTTTAGTTTAAAACTGCAATACATTGCCACCAACTCTATTTAACAGGTGAGCAGCCCTACGCGGACTTGAAAAGAGATTACGGATATTTGGATTGTAGTCTCGAGCACTAATACTTATGTACATTTAGCAATATTTCAAAGTGATTTTCTTCTATTGTATTGATTTTAATTATTGTATGTTGTTACGGACATGATATTGTGAAACCTATTATGAAAAAGACCTATCTCATAATCGTTTCTATATAATATATATTTAAAATATAATATAATATTATAAATTCGAAAGTAAGTTTGTTTGTTTATTTGTTAGTTAGTCAGTCAGGGTTTCATGCTAAAACGGCTGAACAGATCTGGATGAAATTTGACACATGGGTAGACCATGACTTGAATTAAGACATAGGATACTTTTTATTTCAATATTCCCACGGGATCGAGGCTTATTCGGGTGAAACCACGGGGCGCAGCGAGTAAGTAATATTATCTCAAAATTGCAATCGTTATTCCACGGGAAAATCGCTGATGAATTTTGCTATTTGTATATTTTAAGTAAATATTTGTGCTCGTGACTATACGTAAGGTTTTAGGTTTTTTCATAAAGTTAAGTAGTTAGTTTAGCCAAATAGAAAAAAAAAAAACTCTAGCATCGGTTTTGTTAATTACAAAACTGATTCAAGCCCAGTACCACTCATAAGCGTTTCACATTCAAGAGCATGTTTTAGAGTTTAAAGATAGCTAAAACATGTCGTTACGTTAGGACGAACGGAAGAAGCTTATGAGACCTTTATGAGAATATGCAGTGAAATGACTTCCTTAGTTTACTTTTAAAGCTTGCACACGATAAGTACCTTGGTGATAACAATCATATTAAAATACATGAGATCTTGCGGCACTCTTGGATACTAAGATTGTATGGTAGACACACTATTTATTCTTTAGGTATTCAAAAATTGATCTTCTTCAGAAAGGTCAGGTGCGTAGTACTAGCAACCGGCGTGCGTGTATGACCAGCGGGATAGTAGTGTAACACACTACCAGTAGCAATAAGTTTCATTTTCACAGCTCAAAAACATTCATGCGTTATTCACGTTGTTGAGCAGACAAATTTTTCGAATTTAAGAAGCAATGGATTAGCAATATACTTTAAAATCATTTAGATTGTGATGGATAGTGTGTTAAGCAATTAGGGTGCTGATGTATGATCGTAAACAAGGCAAAAGGAGTATTAAGTGTCATAGCAGGTGGCATTCCGTAGTTTCTGCTTACCCCCATGAGAAGGCGTGAGTTTATTCATGTATATAATTATGTATGTATTAGTAATTATATATTCAGAGTTTTAATAATATGTGACCCAAATGAGTTCTACGCCGAGTTCTTTTCACTATTAAACACGCAATTTAATGACACTTTTCCACTAAAGACTAAAAGTTCTTATTTAGTGATTGGGCGACTCCAGGTATTCGTAAAAGCCGGGAAAATATTTTTGAACTTTATGGCCTAAAGTAACACATGGATAATACAAGCATTCATCAGTATGTTGCAAAATATTCTAAAAAAATTAAAAGTGTGTGCATAATAGCTAAAGCTCTTCATATTAGTAATACAATAAAATTAGCTGATGATAAAATAAAAACTACCTGGCAAATAATAAATAATGAAACCGGTAGGAAAAAACAGCGTAATACTGAATTCAATTTAGAGACTGCACATGGCCCCATGCGCAGCTCTCCACATCAGATGTAGAAATAGCTCAGGAAATCGAAAACTTTTTTTACTAATATTCCCCTTAAAACTACTGAAACTTTAAATTCCTCACCCACGCTTTCTGCTGCCTTACTTAGAAAGAATGTAAAGGCATGCCCTTTGGAGTTTAGGTTTCAGCATACAAACCCCCAGGCTGTTATAAAAGCTTTTAAAGATCTTAAAATTAAATCAACAGAAGATCTCTGGGGAATGTATGTAAAAGTCTGTAGATCTATCATCGAAACCATTGCGCCCTATTTAGCTTTCATATTTAACACCAGTGTGGACCAAGGAGTCTTTCCGGATCTCATGAAACACAGTAAAGTAGTTCCTTTGTTCAAATCCAGTGATAGTAAAGAAACCAATAATTATAGGCCTGTGTCAATTCTGCCAGTTCTCAGTAAGGTGTTTGAAAAGTTGATGCTCAATCAAATGTTACGCCACTCTAATAAAAATCGCATCTTTCGTGAACAATTGTATGGTTTCACTAAAGGGCGTTGTACCACTAATGCCACCCTAATAAATAAAAATTTTAGCGCCTGGGAGGAAGCACAAGATGCCATTGGAATCTTTTGTGACCTGTCTAAGGCGTTCCATTGCGTAAACTATTAGACACTTCTGCTGAAACTTGAGCCCTATGGGATTAGGAATACAGCTCTTGATTTACTAAGATCATACCTGAAAGATAGAAAGGTTAAAGTTCATGTAAACGGCGTAAACTTATTGGGGTCTGAAATGGCAATGGGCGTCCCTCAAGGTTCGATATTGAGTTCATACTCTTTTTAGTTTACATTAATGATTTACCCCAATTACTTCAAAATAAACCGAAGATGCTGTTATTTGCAGATGACACATCATTGATCTTTAAAATAGACCGACGGTCACAAAATCTTGACGACGCGGTTCAAGATTGGTTTACGGTAAATAATTTAAAATGTAATTTTTTTTTGATAATTTGTATGCCTTTGGGTCAATAAGATGCCACTGTGAAAATTTGAAGACTGTAGCTCCAACCGTTTGGCCGTAAAACCTGTGTGACAGACGGACAGACGGACACGTGTGTGGCAGCAATAGCAGGTACGGAACCCTAAAAACATATTTATGTTTAGGTAATTGGGTTGTTAAAGTTTATATTCAAAGAAATTAACGGACGATTTTACACATAATTAAAAAGTTTAGTTTAGATAAGATTTTTATCTCGAAGATTTCGGACTGATTTTAATGTGATAAGTCGACTACAAGTTTTATCATGTTGTAAACTTTATAGTGCCTCATATTAAATTTAATTTATAGAAGAAGTGATTCATATTCAATTTTGAGAGTTAAGTGATTAGATCATGTTTTGGACAATATCATTTTGATGTCTTAATCAAGTTTTATAGCATTAATAAAATCTATTTAGCTATAAAGTTTTATATTTAATTCACTTTGATCAATAGGTTCAGATTACAAGATTAAAATTATTTATTCAATGTAGGTAACATTAAAATGCATAACTAACAAAAAGCAATGACTTAAGTAGATTAAAATCATTAAGGAAACAATTTTAATAAAATGTGGAAATATCTTAATTTGTTGTGATATAGACGGAAACATATGCTATTAACTTAACACATATTATTATTTTTGTACAGGTTACCTACAGATAAGCTTTTATAGCGCTTCATAAGTAAACGGGACTTTGAGCACAAAATAAACTAGAACTGATTTGTCTAAAAAATTACGCATCTTTATTTTCTTATGCAGCGACCTCCCCTAGTCTTTTCACAGAGCATTTAGCAAAAACCAATGGTTCCTCGTTACATGATTCCAAAAGCAAAAGCCTGTTACAGACTATACATTAATTAGCCTACTGGAACTAAACAAAAGAACGTATTAACACAAGCAGTAACAAAGCGTGCGAGTTCAGTCGTGTTTGTAAACCCGACGCTCGCTGGGCTGCTGAATCCAGCCTCATTGAATTAAGTGGTCAAAGTGGGGCCGCGAACGCCGCGGTCGCACGTGTGTGGAATGCCTTATAACTAGGGCAACCATTTCCTGGAATGAGATAGAACGTTCCATTTTTAAGAATTTTAAACTTAGCTGAAAACTGTATCTGAAATTCAAAGGTTCTAAACGTCTTTAAATATTAAATTAGCTTTGAGAATCGGTTAAGTAATTTTGTTCTTCCAAATATTCGATGAATACCTAGAGCTACCTACGAGTATAATTATCTCGGGCTTCCAATAATGTAATTACGTAATCGCAAACATAGGATATCCGTAGCGGTAATGGTTTACCCCAAGAGATATCGATGCTTTGATCCGTTTTAATCATTCCTATTTCAAAATGGGAGTACAGTAGGTACTCTGTACTAATATATAATATGTATTTGATGAATTTCGAAATTAAAAATGCTTTGTATCATTTAACTTACATAAAATCCAAAGTTATGTTTCAGTGTTCTTGCAGCATAATTCTGTTCCTTATAAGAAAAGGCCGAAAAGTAGGGCCATTATAACCATTACCTGTTCCTATCACAACAAACCCTAATCATATTTTAGCCTGAGTGTCCTTCACTGCTAATAAATGTAACCGTTAATAAAAACGGCATATTAAAGAAATTTACATAAAGATGGTCACCCTAGTTTTAAGTGTACAGTAATTTTTTTGTCTCGATGGCCGTCCTTTCCGTGGTCGTTAGCTCGGTGGTTTTGTGAAGAATATGCGATTAGTAGCAATAGCTTTGCTCAGATTTGTTAGCAGATTTAGTAGTGTGATGCATGGGAATTTTTGGTAGTCGTTTGTTTTTTTTAATATGGGGTGCATGAAGAAAAAGTGGGTTGTAAAAGAAATTGCTTTTTTTTTGCCTATGATGTCGGACTAACAGTAAGCATGAAATTAAGAATGAGGCCTTGCAGCAAGATGGAGCCTGAAAATAAGTTAGACTGATTTGATTGTGTAGATCAAGTAGAAATTGCGAAAAATTGCGCACAGTAGCTAGCAAGACTCATCTAATGCATGAAAGTATCTTTTGTACAGCTTCACGCATATTTAATAATATTCCGGGGCGTATTAGAATAATTACGGAAATGAAAAGATTTAAAAAGAATCTCAATACAGATCATGGAGATTCTTTTTAAATCTTTTCATATATAGTAAACAAGTTCTACTACCCTATATAAGACTTCCTATCAGACAAATGACTTCTCCAATACAGTCCCATGAGTCACGATGCGTTCAGTGTCCCACTGATGTGTACCAACCTTAATTCGTTTCGTTTTATTATTATCTTTTTTATTAATTTCTAAACTATTGTATGCCCTAAGGGCAGGACATAGGTGATCACATTTTTTTAAGGCTTTATTTTGTACCTACCTTTGATCCACAATAAATATATTGATTGATTGATTGAAACTCTGTCATTTAAAAACACTGAAGTAGGCTTTTTCGTTTTTTTTTTAATTTCATGGCTATCACCAAATTCAAAGACACTGATTGAGTTCGTATTAAGTATAGTTACCATATTGTACTTATTAAAACACGAAAAACACTAACTTGTGACGTAAAACCCACACACATGCCACAGTTGTAAAGGTACGTAGGCATCAACATGATCCCAAAAATAACAAAACATACCCACAACAAAACTATTTAATCTACCCAGAACTGTTCTGAACAAGTACACAATTACTCAACGAAAAGCTGCTTAACATTTTACAAACAAAGCGACAGTTCGCTAGATAGTTCATTTATTCTAGTGGGTATCATCTGTTGAATGAAGCATTATTAAAACGTGTTCGGTTCGCAGTGAGAACGCAAACAATCCCCGTATTAGTTGTTTTGAAAGGTACTATTTGTTCCAGTTCCCTCATTTCCTAAAGTTTATTTGGATTACATTTTATAGAAGTGACTGAAGGATTCTAGACTTTAGCTAAATTGGTTATTAAATCTTATATTTAAAAGGATGCTTTTTGCTCTGAATGAAAACAGAAAGAGTACATTTTCCGTAGCAGCCTTTTTTTTTGCGTTGGAATTTATCAAATAAATTGCGGGAGTGGCGCGGGGGATGTCAGGCTTTTACTGACTAAAACCTACCCGTGTTCCTTCAGTTGCCTGTGTGCCAGGGTCACGATATCTCTTTCAGACAAACCCGCATCCCTGGCAGGCATTGGCCCTAACGGACCCCGTCAGTTTGTGCTGACATCTCTTTGAGGCGCGCGTGGAACACAACGCGCTGTCGACCCGGGCCTGGTCCTTATCTGATGGCGAGCTACCCATTGCTCACTGTCCTCAAGCCCGTACCTACGGTGGCCGGGAATCGGCCTGTGACTCCCGACGCCCAGGGCGTCTCCTCGCGTCCCGCCTGCTCCTTCGCGAGCATTACCTACTGCTTTGCAGAAGAAGGTGATGGCTTTCTATTCACTCTTGCTCCGAACCATGGTCTGAACCAGGGCCGGACGTGAGAGACCGCCGCCACCGATGGCCTCCGCGATGACATGGCGGTGCTCCGCCCAAGCCGGGCCTCCTCCACCGTATGCTCAACCGTGTCCTCCGGACGATCTATTTAATGGTAACACCCAGGCGTTTCCTCCCGCCTTATCCTGAACAGGAATCTCCCGTTCCGCAGCAGCCCGGAGTCTGTATTTGTGCCTAGTGTATTACATAGGTCAACGACAAGCTACACACCTTAGTATTTACAGGATCAATATTTCCTCGAATAATTCGATCAAGCAGTTCCTGCCGGTTAGTGCCTAAGCTGGAAAGTTTTATAAGAGGTGCGAACTCCTAGTAACACCCGACAGTATTCCAAGAATTACACTAATACTCTGAAATGAAACACATAGATCCAACTTTCAACGCGTTGGCTCAGAAATTGATGCTCATATGAATAACATTTTCATTGTGTGTTTATCCAGTTTTTTTAATTAATTTTATTTTAGTCGTCAACTTAATATAATTGTAGTTAATGTGGATTGAGTGTGCGTTTCTGTAATAATAGCTTGAAATTGAGATTACTAGCCTTATGTTCATATCAAATTCTATTTTGGCTGTATCTTGGATGTTAGATAGGCATTGTACGTACTATGGAAAGACGTACCAAGGTATTTTTAGTAACACCAATCAATATCAAATGATATTTTTTTCTAATTTATAATAGAATCCTTTGATAATTTTTCAGTATCTAAGGCACCTGTGTGGGACAGGTGCCTTAGATACGGCGCGTTTAACGAGAAACTCAAACTCAAAGCATTTATTTCAATTAAACCATTTACAGGCACTTTTGAACTGTGAAGAAGTCGGTCAGTTAGAAATATGAAGCTAGGGACCGATTCCAAAGAGTAGTAGGTATATATGTAGAAGAAAGGGCAAGAGACTCCATGGATACTCTTCTAAACTATATTGTTGCATGTTGAATAATAATTAATTAAGAGAACGATGTAAACACAGACGTGCACGTTAAAAGCTTCCAGAGTAAAGAAAACAGAAACAAAAAAAAAGCGTACTGTCGGGAGCCCGTCAGGGACGCAGTTCCTTCTCATGTATGATCTAAAAGAAAAACAAAATTTTCGTAGTCACCATCTAAGATTTACATTTTGACCTCACTGTCGGCTTTAGCACCCTCGATAACCATGAAAACGACACTCATGACGAAAAATGCGAAAATTTTCGCAGCCACAATCTCGGATTCACATTTTAACGTCACTGTCGGCTTTAACACTCTCGAAAACTATGAAAACGACACCCAAGACAAAAATTTAAAAAAAAATCACGGCTTCATCTTGGATTTATTTCTGCCAGTTTACTCCAACCGCAAGCCGCGGTAAAGAACTTCGTGTCAAAAACAATTCAATAATAAAACAGTAAAATAAGCTGAGGCAGCTAAGAGATGACCAGTCCCAACTGACGGCGCCCATTAACGAAAAGAAGAGCGTAAAAAGAAGCCAGTAGAGCTATGAAGTTAGAACGAGTTGGCGAGCAACGACCAGCGAGTGCGCGGCGGCAATGAGCGATTATTCGCTGGTATGCGTATGTACCAAGCATAAGTCCCTTAGCGAATTTTCTGCCCACCCAGCGAGCGTCGCTGAGCGAGTAGGTACTAGCTCTTATCGCTGCAAAAAACGACTACTTGCCGACGTGAACAGTCAGCGATCAACTATTATTATATGTAGGTATTATATAATATCTCTTTTACTTACACGAACCTAGATCTTTAGTGAGATAATCGTTGATAGCTACTCGCTTCCTCGTCTGTAGTGGGACAGGTGATTTAGCCTTGCTTATAAGAATCATGTCATTAAATCTTTTTGCCCTTTGTTAATTGCTGTTATTTTTTGTCGACCATTCACAATAACTAGCTGACATTTGACAAGACATTTACTATCCAGACAGTTGACCACACTTTCAGACACCTTGCGTTAAATAAACAGTATTTAACAACAATAACTGAATTAAACCAGTTTCCAGAAGTTAACTCCAGTGTAATGTGTGAGAAACACAGGAATCACAGAATTAAACACACTACACTAAGTTGTTCCATGCCAGTGCTTTTCCTTGATGTCTGAACTAAGCTCAGATGAAACAAGTCTCAAGCTGCAACGAGCTCAATTTCTAGATTACATTCGCTTTGTATACATACACTTAAAGTTTTGAATTGGATGTAGTACTGGACAGAGTTGTAGTGTTCTCTTGTTATGTTTGTAGTCACGGACGATAATTGTTGCAAAACACGTTAAGAACATTGTTAGACGACAGACAGGTAGGTATTAGCCAACTATGTACATTAGCTAGGCGTATTACTCAGGTATACATTAGCTTTTGGTTGAATTATGGACTAAAAAGCATTAGCCACCAGCCGAGGAAGACTGCATGATCGACTGTCAATAGCAACTAAGTCATTACAATTTCAGGCGCCCTTTCTTTACCCCAAGGTTTGAAAACACTATAAACCTCAAAAACTCGAAATTCGAGAGCGCTTATACCTCACGGTTTTTTTTTTCACTAATCTGAAATCCGACAGCGACAACAGAATTTATGAATCGAGTTTTTATAAAAGTGATTGAGTAATAATTTTTTACCAGACGAGTTCATAAGATTTAGATTTGTGTAAAATAAACAATACCATTTATTATTTATTTTGAATAGGTAAAAACCAGTCACAAATCATTTTTGACTAGTTCTTTCAGATTTGAAATAATATTTTTCTATAATATTATTATGTTATGGTAGTCCTACAACCTATCAACAAAAAAAACTTACTGATATTATCTTTTAACTAAGTAGGTATAAAACTCTATTCAACTTAAGTGCATCCTCCAATTTCGAAAAGTAAGTCTTCAAAAAGATACCAGTTTTATGTTTCTCGATTCCCTGCTTTGCAAAGCGGAGATTCTGTTGCTTCGTCCGCGAAACATCTTGAACTGAAATGCGGTTTTGGTCGCAACTTGGTTTCTGAGTAAGACAGTGCTGTCTTATTCAGTGGGCCTAGCACGAACGCGCGAACTAAATGTTACGAAAATTCGAACGATTTTAAAAATTTAAAGTAAGTACTCGTTTTGTACATAAATTAGTTTTAAGACTTTATTTTTAACTATGGGTGATACTGATTGTACTTGTCACAATTGTTTTGTGATAGTTGTATTTTCGATTAAAAAGTCTTTCGAATTTGCGTTACGGCTTTAGGGTATTGTCGAGCTTTACAGAAATTACAGAAGTAAGATTCTTTGATAAATTTAATAAATTTTAGGTTAACCCATACCATACATAGGTTGTGTACTTTTGAGTACATTGCAATAAATAGCTGGATTCGTTTTTCATTATGTATTTCGTAGATGCGTTTTTCGTAGACGACTTATCTACATTCTCAAATGTCATCTTGGTACAAGTTACAAACATGAGAGTTGACATTTAACAGTAAAAAAGAGAATTTTCAAAATAGGTCCACGGTTGGCGACGAAATCGGTGTATATATATAAAAAAAAAAACATACAGCCGAACATATTATAACATCCTTCTCCTTTTTGTAAGTCAGTTAAAAAAGTAGGTACCTGCACCTTAGTAAGTTTTGTAGAAGAAAATCACCTTGATATTTAATTACTATCCTCTACGACTATTTTATGTAGGTCAAAAGTCTCACAAATAACAAAAACTCAACTACCCACATCCAAACAGAACACAACATCGGAAACATTTAATTGTCACTACACAACAATTTACAGGTGTTGTCCTAATGCCGATACCGTGGGACAGCACAAGCCCGGAGTGGTAATCAATCAAGCGCTGTCCCAACTTGGAATACAATTATGAACTTGGTCCGTGTCACTGCAGTAGTGTTGGGCCGATGTGATTAATTACTGTTCTGTATAAAATTATGGATGTGTGTTTTGGTAGCCTGGTAGGCTGTGTTGGTTGTCGTATGATTTGTTAGTGGGGAAATTGAATAAAAAGTGTGGTAAGGTGATTTGTGCACAATGTAGCCAATCTGTAAGTTTGTTTTAATTTTGCTCTTTTGCTGTCATACCTGAAATAAACAAAATAATACTTTTAATTAAAAATCATACATCATAATACTTTCAATTAGGTCAACATGAAGTTTTTCGGATTTACATGAAAACATCACACTAATATTATAAAGGCGAAAGTTTGTGAGTGTGTGTGTATGTTTGTTACATCTTCACGCTAAAATGTCTAGACCAATTTTGATAAAATTCTGTATGGAGGTAGCTGACATCCTGGATTAAGACATAAGCTACTTTTTATCCCGATACTCCTACGGGATCGAGACTTACGCGGGTGAAAGCGCGGGGCGCAGCTAGTTAGTTATACATAATAATAAACCAGGTCATCTTTGTATCAAAATAATTAGGCTAAAAATAGGATCAGTGTAAGTCTGTGGAAACAAAATATTTAAAGATCATAGTTTCCTTTTGCGTCATGCATGACAAAGTAGTTACCCATTCATTGTGGTATAGTAATTTTATTCTAGGTGCATCGTCTTCACATATAATTATACAGGGTGTCCCGTAAATAATGGATCAAACGTAACGGGTAGGTAGCTTACCTCATTTCCAACAACTAATTTGAACAGTAAAAAAAAAACCGATAAGGTAACCAAAATATTTTTTTTTTCGATTTTTACTATTTTCTGTACCAGCATTCAGTGTTTTTAATGCTGTTGCTGCAAATGGTATCATATTTAGGTGTGATTTTTGTCAAACATTTCTGAATAGTTTACTAATGTTATAAGATACCATTTTTTTAAATAACATTTTATTTGCCTTAGAAAAAAAATCTTGAATTGAAAAGTTTTGTTTTTACGATGAAAAGACCAGAATTGGAAAAATTCTTCTGTAAAAAAAATGTATGACACCAAAGTGTACCATTATTTTAAAAACTTGTAAAATTACTAAGGTTTGCAAATTGGTATAAAACTTACGTCTAGTCCTTGTGGTTACAAAGATATTGCTATGAATGTGATGAAGAAGACAGAACAGAAATTAATATGGTACAATCTAACTTTTCTTTCTCGTAATGGCTTATGCTTGTAATCTAAGCATGTGGTTAAGCGTGTAGCGTAATTCCGAGCCGATGACGTCATCTGTTCGGAATTTGGGACCGCTACCTGCGGAGTTGCACCTCACTCAGTGTGAAAGGGATAGATAGCGCCGCTTTTGTATTTTTGGTAAATCGGTGTCTTTGTGCAGGTATTTTTTTTCCTTCACCCTTCGGTCATACAGGGCTTCATTGTTGCATGATTTTATTTGTTTAGTTGACACGAATCTCTCTTCGAGTTGATACGTACGTCAGACTACTTTCGCTCCCGCTGTGCCTAACTGTTGTGTTCCTTAAAATTAAACTTGTGCTGTGTATATGGACTTTGCTTTGCCTAACGATTTGGAACTGTTTGTGTTTTGGACGAATTACTTGGCAATCCTACGGACTTCGAAAACAATCGTTTGTGTGAGGTTGTACGTGTGTGCAGTAGTACGATGCCTCGTTACGAGTACACGCCACGGGAGTATGCCGAAATGCATTTTATCTACGGAGAAGCAAGAGGTAATGCCAGGGCGGCCGCAAGATTGTATCGTGAAAGATACCCGAACCGGGATCGACATCCCGACTATCGCGTATTCATTAGAGTGCATAACGCGCTTCTTGAGGGAAGAATTCTTGGCACCGGAGTTGGGGGTGCCAGTGAAGGGCGACCGTCACAAGTCAATGACGAAATTATTATTCGAGAAATCGAAGAAGGTTCGTCGGTCTCAATTCGCGTCATAGCGCAACGCACAGGTATTCCAAGATCGATGGTACATCGAGTTCTAAAAAGGCACCGGTTGCACCCATATCACGTGCAACGTGTTCAAACGCTGACGTCACGTGATTACCCGCAAAGAGTAGCATTTTGCCAAAGGATGCTTAGAATGATACGGGTGGACCCACAGTTTTTTAATAAAATTTTATGGAGTGACAAGTCTTCATGCCGGCGAGATGGATATCTCAATTTGCATAATTTGCACAGTTGGCAGCTGGTAAACCCACATTTGATGCGAGAGGACAGGAGCCAACATCAATTTAAAATAAATTTATGGGCAGGAATAATAAATGGGCAAATAATAACCCTTTTGAACTACCAGCAACTCTAAACGCCGAATACTATCTGCATTTTTTAAGGAATGAGTTGCCAACGTTATTAGAAAATATTCCAGAAGACGTGCGGCAAGCAATGTGGTTACAAAATGATGGTTGCCCCGCTCACTATGCGACGGCAGTAAGGGCGCAACTCAATGAAACTTACCCTGACAGATGGATCGATCAATTTTGTGGCCTCCGTGATCTCCGGATTTAAATCCCTTAGATTTTTTTTATTGAGGATGTTTAAAAGACAAAGTTTACAAACAACGAATAACGTCGGAAGAAGAATTACGTCAGCGCATCCAATCTGCTGTATCAGAAATAAACAACAGCCATTTTGTCCGTCGGATAAGAGCTTCCTTTATTAGGAGGTGCAGACTTTGCATTCTCGTAGGGGGACGTCAGTTTGAACATTTACTGTAAAAACAAAATAAACGATTTATTTGTATTTTTTTTTAATTTAACCTCCTAATTTTTTTCATACGCTGAGATACCTAAACATTTTAAAGAAAATAGTTGAATTATGCACACTTTTTCAAATTTTATTTTATTTCGTAATTTGGCACCTCTGTCAGATTCATAGCAATATCTTTGTAACGACAAAGACTAGGCGTAAGTTTTATATCAATTTGCAAATCTGAGTAATTTTACAAGTTTTTAAAATAATGGTACACTTTGGTGTCATACATTTTTTTACAGGAGAATTTTTCCAATTCTGGTCTTTTCATCGTAAAAACAAAACTTTTCAATTCAAGATTTTTTTTCTAAGGCAAATCAAATGTTATTTAAAAAAATGGTATCTTATAACATTAGTAAACTATTCAGAAATGTTTGACAAAAATCACACCTAAATATGATACCATTTGCAGCAACAGCATTAAAAACACTGAATGCTGGTACAGAAAATAGTAAAAATCGAAAAATAAAAATCTTGGTTACCTTATCGGTTTTTTTTTACTGTTCAAATTAGTTGTTGGAAATGAGGTAAGCTACCTACCCGTTACGTTTGATCCATTATTTACGGGACACCCTGTATAATTGATGTACCAATACCAAATATTGTAAAACATTTTAAAAGAGTAACGGTGGAGTTTCTTGCCCATTCGTCTCCATACGAAACTACCTTTTGACTAGAATCAATTCTATTTTATTTGTAAATTTTAACGTTTAAAAGTGCCATCTATGTGCCTATTTGAAATAAATAATTTGACTTTGACTTTGACATTGTTGGACGCAGCATTTTTTTCCAAGGAAAAAAATGCGTATTCATTTTATTTGTTTAATTATTTAACCCATTTCACATAGGCACTTTATCTAGTTCACGAATCGAGCATAAAGATACATAGAGACCCTTTTTTTCCGATAACAGATTTATATTAATCGATTCAGGCCGACTCTATAACTCCGCGTTTTTGTTCAATTCAAAATCCTGGGGATTAAATGTTGGGTTTCAAACAATGCTCTCTGCAACTACATTGACAAAACAACAAAAACTATGTTTATTTTCTGGAAACAATAAAAATATCGTATTTTTCCTTTAAATCCTGTGACGTAACAATTGTTCACAAAATGTTCTAATCCAATTTCGGACCTCTTTTCCACGAAAACAGAACGATATCTAAAGCTTCAATACCATTGGGCCTGATAGCTTTATAAAGATCTGTACACACAAATATATACTACGCTTCAATTCTTACAATAATACTTCAATTCCTTTTTATAAGTCAATTGGGAGAGGAAGCTTTTATCTGTTATTTTCTGTGATACAAGTCCGTGTAGACCTACCTTAACTGCCGAAACAGCACCTCAATAACAGGGATTGGGAGCAAACGCTGGTTTGCAACACTAACTTGATATTGGCTAGTCCAATATACACGCCGTAGGATTATACATTGTGGGGAACACACGATCGTGCATGTAGTTTACGTACTAGATGGGGCACGACAGGCTTTTGTTGATTTAATTTCAGCAAAATAATCAATTTTATTACTACAGATTAGGTATATAAAAACTAGAATAATTCTCCAAAAGAGTTTCTTAAGGCTTGCTAAGGTTTGATCTTTTTATATTTCGTCTCCCGTGTTTTTGTGCAATTACAATGACTTCTGACCTTTAAGAGACTTACTTATCAAGAGGTTGAAAATGTATGTGTTAGTTATATTTAGTTTATAGACTACCAAAAAAGTTGCACACTGCGTCACCGTTCCATTTTCTGAGCTGGTCCATTAATAACATAACATCATAACATAATATCACGCCTCTAATCCCCGAAGGGTTAGGCAGTGGTGTACCTATAGTACATCCACATTTCACCAGTTATGTTTAAGTCCCATTTAATAGGGGGTGAGCCTATAGCCATCAACCGGGCACAAATCCAGACTCCGGGCTACTGCTGAGAAATTCCTATTGGAAAATCCCAATATCCCAATCTTTACCCGAACTGGGAATCGAAACCAGGACCTCATGCTCTGCAGTAGCGCTCGCAACTGCTAGACCAACGAGGTGGTTCATTAATAAGTATTGCGAATTCTTTTACCATCATTCACTGTAGTATTCTGTGTCCCTTATTTAGCAGTTATGAATAGTCTACATTGCTTTGATGTAAATACACATTCACGAGTAGGTACTTAATGGCCTGCGTTCGATTCGAGAAATCGTCCCGTGGTCATCTCGTTATGGGCCCCATTTGTATTCCAATTTAAGTGATTTCTAAATAATGTATATCAAATTGGAACTTGTGAATATTATTTATTAGATGACTGCACACTGCCGTAATTTAGAAAGACTTTATTTGCGCCTACTATACGCATAATATTTAATTGAAAATAAATAAAAACGGAAAGAAAAAAACAAATGAGGAAAATATGCGGCTCATCCGCACAAAATGGCCATTGCTCAGCATAATTTTGCAACTCATGTGCGAAACAGAGTCACAGCCGGCTTTCAGCGACAGTTGGCTTTGTCGTGATGAGGACAACTGGTGCAGCATATACAGTAAGCTAGATAAAACCTAGAAAAAAAAAATTACATTATATAATATATAAATAATAAAAAAAATAATAAAAAATATTACATTATTCATTTTTCATTTTTTTTTCATTTATTATTATTTTATTATATTAATATTTAATATATATATTATTATTTATTAGTCATTGTACAAAATATAATATTTTTTAAAATGGTTACCCAATGAGGGCGACCGACGCACGCGCAGAGACACAATACTGAAAAAGTTCTGTTACCTGAGTGAGACACAGAGACGAGACTTTATGAGTTTGACTTATTAAGTGAACACTTGATTACCCACCTTATCAGTGTTATATGCAAATTATGCAATGGACTTTGAGTTGGTGATATTAGATGAATTAGATAAACTCTTTTATCTTACTATGTGATCAGTGTTTGTGAGTTTTGCGTTGGAAGGAGTAACAAGCAGGCGCAGATGTCAAACTGTGAGATGTGTAGATCCTCAACAGGTCAAGGGAATACCGCAGATGGAAAATTAAAAGTAAGTGCTATCTATATTATGTTGTAACACATCGTAGAATAGTCACACCATCCCTATAATTCACCAATAAGCATTAAAAGGCCCACTTAATCTATGTACAGTGCTACTTGCTTGGTTTACTTTACCACCAAATCAACTATCTAACGCATTGCCTATCACTACAAAACATGAGCTTCCTACAAGACCTCAAAAGTAAAAGGTCCAGCACCCCAATTGGGTAACACACTTTATTTCACTATGCGAAGGATTTTCAAAGGAAATTCGTAATCCATTGCTTCATATGTTAGAAAAAATCGTCTGCTCGAAAACGTAAAATAATGCAATGAATGATGTCGAATTGTCAAAAAGAAAAGCATTGCAATTGTTAGGGTGCTCCGTAATTAACCTGCAGGTTTATTATTACTAGTAATTGCATTCTATATTATTATGATTTGTGACCTAATTTCGTCCGCTGATTTGTTTCACATTAATGTTATGCCTAAGGCTTCCAAGTGCCATTGTGTGCATTATTTTAAGCGTTAATATACCGTCATTTATCAAGAATGGTTGTTGAACAACGACACAATTATTTGTACTATAATTACTTTAACTAAATTGTGGTAGGTATTATTTAGAAGTATTTTGATTGTTATTAGTACTGGATTAGAAGAGATAGTCTTTCTATTGTGAAGTTCAAAGACATCTGCCTGAAAAAAAGAATATCCCAAAACTATAAGTATCAACTACTTATAAGTAACCTTACACTGTTTGTCCCATGTATATATTGGGTTTAAACCTCTCAACTGTAAACAAAAATTTAATTGGAAACCCCTGCAGACTTTGTCTAGCCGTCTACACGTATACAATACTCGTGTGTTATGTATCTCTGCCACAGGGGCGCTGTAAACCTAGACGTTGAGAAAATAAAATTAAAACAATAAAAGTAAAATTACTCGTAAATCTGGATTTATTTCTGACGGGACTTGAGAATTATTTCTTTACAATTTTAAGCCAATTGTTAAGACCCATTTTGTAAGAAAACTTTACTAAATAAAAGTAGCGCTAATGAAAATCTAAATGGTTCTCTTTCTGAAAGCGGAGTCTTTAATATGTCGACGCTACCATAGTGACAGACCCTTCCAAAAATTAAATCAATCTAGAATAAACTGTGATATTTTTGGCCAGTATCAGCTTGAATGAAATCAGAAGGCTCGCTGGTCCAACCATGTGATCGAACCTTCCTTACACAAAGATGAAAAAAAAATAGCTTTCACCAAGAAAATGTTCTATCTTACATTCTGCAACAATATAGTTAACATTCACTGCAAACCACAGCCACCTTTTCCCTTTCCTTGTCATTTCCAATTACTCAAAAATCTTTGTACATGTATGCTTTTATGACGCGAGCAATGCTGAGTCGACAGTATCGCGCCCGCCAGAAACAATATTTTAGCGGTTTAAAAGTATAAAGAGAAACGTGAGCCGTGTGTACTTTGTACACAGAACTATGCTCCAACAGAGAAGGCAACTCGGCAGTATTGTTGGGGTTTCATTGGGTAATTGTTGCAGGCACGCTATTTTATTGCCGCCATTTTATGTTTGAGGCCACTAGGACTTTTCTTAAGAGAAAAGCTACAAAAATGCTTTCTAGATTTGGGTTAAATGTTCGGGCTTGGTTCGTCTTGAGGAAAATTATGGTTCGTTCCAGTTCTTATCTATTTATTATTGAAGTTAATTTTGATAGAGGTTAGTAACAATAGAGTCAGACATAAGGTTTCACTGTTACAATGTCAGTCTACGATAACTTTTGCTTTCCGTATAATAAGGATATTAATTGAATTGTAGAGAGAGATCAAGGAACAAATTACGTGCAGCGACAGCAGAGCTAAGTGATCACTTGACAAGTGGCTTTAAAGAGAACCGTAGACATAGGTATAGAAAACGATAGAAAAGGCAGAATGATCGTATTTTTGTTATTACCGGTTACATATTAGTACATTTTGATACAAGTGGAGAATGTTTGTTATTGCATTCGAGGCGGAATTAACACCCGAGCCGTAGGCGAGGTTGTTTTTGAGCCGAGAACTGCAATAACAAATGTGCACGTGTATCAAACGACGTTTTTCAATACACTTTTGAAGAAATAAAATATAATAACGAAAAATATTTTTGTCATGAATTATTAGGAAACTATGATTTAATTTTCTTTTTTTTCCGCGCTTTGCTTTCGCCAGGTTGAAGGAGAAGCGAAGGTATAAGCCGATAAACAGCGTAATATGAAAAATAGAAAATTCTAATATTTTTGAGTTTAGAACACAAATTAATGTTAATTTGTTCACAAATGTTTTTTTTCTATTGTAATAATCATGGTATTCTATTTATAAACATTATTTAAATATTCCAAAAATATTAACGCCGTAAAGACGCATCTTTGCCGAGATTAAAAAAAAATCACCTACGAATAGAGAGGACCGTCTCTGGCGCGAGACGGTGTGAATAGAACATGCATTACACCAATTTGGACTAAGTACAGGTATAAGTTATCTATGGCAATTTTTATTCCCGCACACGTGTTGGAAAATAAAAAACCGCACGCGTGTGAAATAGATTGTATTGTGAACCTAATCGTAGTGCGATATGAACCAGTTTTCGAGGAAGTGTATTGAAAAGTAATTTTTCTCCCAACTACCTAGTAATATCGTAGTTGTTAACTCAAAATGCCAGCAGAAACCTGATTTTTTGCGTCACTAAAAGTGCAGAAATGATTGTATATAATTTTCATTACTGCATCGCTAAAACGATGCGGAAACTAGTGTATGTTTTTCATTGCTCCTTTGTTGTTATTTTAAATTTTTTTTCATAGACCAAAAGTTTTCATAAGTTCCATAAAAAATATACGCAGACAACCAAAGAGATTTAAAAATAAAACGTGCTGCATTTAACAATTGTTGCAACATTACTATTACTTTTGTAAATAAATAATGTTTTATTAGTTAGACTCTGATTTTTCTTACTTTCTACCAATTTTTATTGTTGTAGTAGTTGACAGAAAAACAGATTACGCACCTCGCTCGACGTGAGTTCTTGTTGCAGTCATGTTTCTAAATTTTTTTAGCTTATAAATTAGCAGTGGCAGTAATTATTTCCATGAAAGTTGCAATACCTATCAAGCCATAACCAAACAAAACCATAACATGCTAAAATGTTCTTTAACCATGTTACGAGTATGTGCTAGACTGAAATACCAGCACTGATCACTAGTGTTCCTTTGCATAATCAGCCTATAATGTTCCCACTGCTGGGGACACAGGCCTCCTCTCTTTAGAGAGGGAGTGGGCTGTAATCTACCACGCGGGCCACGGGTTTGTAGATGTCACATGTCTTCGAATTTCTGGTTCTAGGACTAGCCGGTTTCCTCACGATGTTTTCCTTTACCGTTTTGAGAGTTAGTGTTCCTTTGACAGCTCGAATATACCTAGTGAGAGGTTTGTTACCTCTTGATATAGGGGTAATTGTTTAACAAGAGAGTAATTAGCCAGCTATTGTCTCGTTCATACAACAAGTTAAAGGGTCAAGTAGAACATTCCCCACAGTTGCTCCAACAACTTATGCGGGTACTTCAATTAAATTGCACTTTATACGTGGAACTTCTACAAGTTCATAGAACTTAGTTTAAACTTAAGGTACTCGTTGTAACCGAGCTTAATAAAAGTATAATGTATGTTTAACTCCACCCATCTTGAGAAGAATTGCATGTGGAATTTAGTTCGATTGTAATTTTGAAACACGGGAACTTTTAAAGTGCCAAGACTTGGGTGTTTGGTAACACTATATTATATCTGTTCACAAAGATTTATGTGCTTAATTAATTATATGATAACTAGGCAGACTATGCCTAATTATTGAAGTAAAAACTAAAATGTTGGATTCTCTAAACTGTGTTTCATGATGTAGAGCTTTGAGTATTTTTAAGTCTAAACGGTAAAAATATTATTCTATTGGGTCGTCGACTGGCATGATGCTAAATGGAAACGTTCTCCTTTTTTGAAGTCGGTTAAAAAGAGGTAAGTATTTAGCGGTGGATAATTCAACTTTTACTTGATTACTTTTCAAAGAAACCGTAAAGTTTTTATAATGGCTTCTTTTATTTCACCTCTAAAAGTAAAACAATTAACAATTAATAACTTTGATTAAATTTCAATGCATACAATTTATTCAGTCTCCAATTTGAATTTAAAATATCGGATTTAAACTTTACTCAAAGATTGTAAAGTCTGAAATTGAGTGGCAATTTATCACTGATCGCTTAGCCGTATATTCATTACACTTAAAAACCTTCGAGCGTTTTCTAATGAACCGTCACTGAGGAATGTTAACAACTACTAATATGGTAAACATCCATTTTACGAAGACCTACGCTGTGCTTCGTCATTCTTAGAAAATTGTCCTACCGAGGAGAATGGTGATGAAGTTTGAGGGCTCATTTTAAACTGGCAATGTTCGATGGGATATCAGTATTTCACTTGGAGATGAAAACAATCGGTAAATATTAAAAGACCGAGTGAATTTTTTACGCCCCCATTTGCTCTGATTTATTTTAAGGCCGTTATGAATCGATGCATTGGCGTTCTTTAATAACATGTATCGATTCTGAATGGATCGCTTATGAATTTTTCATGTATGTTGATTCGTTATTGTCTTTTGTCGATAAAAATGCAATTGTGATTCTTAATTAATACGGGTATTTATTTAAATTTTGGTAATGGTAAACGTTTTTAATAACGAGACGTTGTCTTTTATTAATAAATTGAGTGGCGTTCTCTTATAGAAGACGACAAAGCCTTAGGGAAACTTGCCTAATGACTGCTATTATTTTAAAAGTATGTACTAACACTTAAACTTTTAACATAGCAATGGGAATAAGCTGGTGTTAATTCAAAAGTTAGTACCATGTTTTATTATTTAAACAGTACTCATAAAAAAAAATCGCCACCCTTTCGAAGGGATCGCTACGACCCCATACGGTGCTAACAAGTGCATTGGTACCGATACCAATCACGCATATTATTATAGTTACCACGCATGACACCCCTTTACAGTTTGATAAGAGTTGCGATTACCTATCTGTCAAAGCACTTCGTGTAATCTAATAATTTTACCCTCTGAGCACTTAATGGGTAAGTAACGCTAATAGAGTTGTAAAAATACTTTTTTTTTTCTGAGATGTAAAAAAAACGTTGCAAAAACCATGAAAACAAACAGTTTTTTGTCTGGATTAAGTATTTTTTTTTCAAAATTACGAAAATAAAAATATAATGTATAATATGTGGGCTTCACAAATTATTAAATTAAACTATTACTAAATCTGTTCCCGATATTTCCCATTCGAAAGCCCCTGAAAAAAAACCGCAAAAACAAACTCTTAAGTCAAGGTCCCAGTTCAACAGAGAGCAGTGAACTACGATCGTTTTCTCGATATATTTACCGAACAATAGCCTAAATCAATTAGTTACTTACCTGTCATCAGGCCCATTTTATCTGAGCTGCCGGCTCAATAATATAACGTCCAATTGCACTATCCAACATCGGGACCGATAGTTAATCGATTGTGTTGTGTTGGGCCGTAAAAACAGCGAGTATTGGTTGAGCGATTTCGAATTTGTACTAAAAAGTTAGAAATAGTAAAAAGAACCAGTTTGCTACAGAAAATCCTGAAGTTACAAGTTGTTTACTCATAAAGTGAATTGGTGTTAGATATTTATTTAAACCAATGCAAAATATATGAGGTGAGCTCAAACATGTACCTAACCCAAAACTTCAACACAACAACTTGCACGATGCCGAGTCAGCAAGTTTTGTGGCGCTAGATTTACGCTAGATTTAATGTCTTCAACCGACTTGCACTTTGTAAATATTTACAGAGTTGACGTGTTCTCGGAGTTCAACTGAAACTATCTGGCAGTCAACTTGCACGATGAAACTTACATTTAGACAACTATTTATGATCCCCAGACATACACACGTCAGCCAATTCAGTAGGTACCTACATAACACAAATCAAGCTTTGATTTTACACAGTCAAGCAAAGCGGTATCATACAGGAAAAGATCCTCCGGCGTCAGTCTGTCTATCACAGGAGTGTTTCTTTTAAACCGAATAAAAAAACAAAAATATTTATTGTTTAAGTAGTAGTATTTATTGAATAGGTAGCTGGTAGTTGAAATTTTCACAGAATAATGTTACTATGTCTTCTATCATGGAAACTAATAAACAGCAGGAAAACTTTAGTAGTTTTGGTGATAAGAAACCTACTGTGTTTGCAAGTTGAATATTACAGGAATCACTAGTTTCATAGCCAAACTTGGGAACAAACGTCGTATTCACGCAGAGGGACGTTATCACGTCCCGTGTCCCAGCGGGCAGGAGGGCCGTTGTGAGGGTAGACAGGTTCAACTAATGATGCTAGCTTGCACACATTTTTTTGTTATGTTTTCTTTATGTTGGCAATGCTTATATATTTATACGTCATAACAAAAGGCTTTATAGATAGAGTTTTTATTTTGTTAAAGTTTCAGTTAAGAAAGATTAAGAATAGAATCTGTCCATTAATATCTACACAACTTCAAACACAACGTTTTTAGGCAAGTATTTTCTTACGTGTTTACTAGAAAAATCTAAACAGAGGGCTATAGAATCATCTGCTCTAATAATTGGCACACTTTGATTATGTACTCTCGTAAACTGTTGCAGTTCAAGTTGTAAATGCAAAACCTGGAAACCTCTTAAAGGATCATTGTACTCATCATTCATTAAAAAAAAAATATATACACTTGCGGACTCGCGATATGAGATTGCTAAGGTGAGGTTTTCAGCTCAAAGGACTATCTAACAACACAATAATATGTGTTAGTTCCAAATATACAAGGTGTAAATGTGAAACCTGAAAAGCTCTTAAGGGGTCATTGTATTCATTATTATGAACAACTTTTACTATGGGACCAAACCTGAAATCCCAAAAAAAAAATTGCTTTTCTTTGCATTTTGAAGAGTTATGCGATTATAAATGTAATTCAGCTACAACAACTAACACATATTATTGTGTTGATAGATAGTCCATTGAACTGGAAACCTCACCTTAGCAATCTCATATCGCGAGTCCGCAAGTGTATATTATTTTTTTTTTAATTAAGGCACTCCGCGGACTACCGTATCATTAAAACAGTTTATTATGCCCTGTGTTATAGCATTATAAACTACTGCATCACAGTGTAGGATGGGACTTCCTAGACAACCCTACTGCCTCTGGAACGAGCACAGAGAGCTGTCCTCAAGGTTATGACCTTGAAGCCGTTTAGATATCCCGCCTTGGCTCTACACCGAATGTCAGGTCCTCACTGTGAGACAGCTCTTTGTTCTTGGCACCATTCTGCGCAAACATCCCTCTGTGGTATACAAGCCGAATGCTGCTAAAAAGCGTAGAGACTTCGAAGTGTGCTCAACTCGCGGATGTGGAATAGCCCTTGCACAGCGTCATTATGATAGTCTGTTCAACCATTTATTTAATAATATAAATAAACTATGCACCATAGCTCCCATGTGCCATAATGAATGTAAGACGAGGGTCACAAAGTGGCTATTAACAATGAGTTACGATAAGGCTGAAGATTTACTACATGTATCAATCGCATAACCTTTAAGTAGTTATCACACTAATATTATAAAGGCGAAAGTTTGTGAGTGTGAGTGTGTATGTTTGTTACTTCTTCACGCTCAAACGGCTGGACGAATTTTGATAAAATTTTGTATGGAGGTAGCTGACACCCTGGATTAAGACATACTGACATAGGCTACTTTTTATCCCATGGGAATATTGGGGCGCAGCTATTTATAGTCATATATTTATAAATTATATTTACATAGACTTACATACACACAAGTTCTCACCATATTTTATCTCTCTCTCAATACATATACATACCATACCACATACATGCATTTTCTAGTAAGTAGTTATCCTAATAAAAATATACTGTGCTCGTCCCACAACTACTGATATATTATGTTCAAATTATAGGCGAGGACGCTGGCACCCTAAACACAAGTTAAATATTACTCTGGGTGCCAGAGTTCATCGCAAACACTCTTTCCTTTAGTTGTTACGCTGCATAGTTTTTAGTGTTAAGTGTTTTTGTACAATTGAATATAATAATCTTCTTTTTTATTTTTTTATTTTATTGTGTAAGGTGAAATTAATTATTAGAATTGATTTGGAAAACGTTAGTGCAGTCACTCCAAACTGGGAAACCAGATTTGGTATCAAAGAGAAAATTTTATTATTCTAAATTCAGAATAACGAATGAACTTGTTAATTAAAAGGGAGCGATAAAGCCAAACATAAAGAGAATGCAATTAAGATGTTACAGTTATCAAGAAAAAAAATACTAAAGCATTATTAAGTTTGACGTAAAATTTTAAGGTTGCCGGACAGTTAAGAGGCCTTAGGCGCGACCTACTGTTCATTATGGTCTATAAAACAAAGTGAAATTATAAAATTTTGCGAAAATTGCAAGGTTTGCACGAAAGCCTCGGGGCTCAACTACCGGGCGCTGACACACTGGTGAAAAGATCGACTGAGTTTAAATGCATCGTATTATTTTGCAGGAAAATACCGAGCTCTCTAGATTATCAATTTCTTAGTACCTACTCGCACTACCCACATTAAGCCAATACAAACACCAAAATATAAAAATGCTGTGGGTATATTGAACAGAAGTTGTTTTAAATTTTACTTTTTAGTACTAGAAGTAGGGATCTATTAGCTTGGCTTGAGACTGGCAAAAGTATACTCATATTTCATGGGGTAATGTTTAAAATGTTATATAATAATAAAATTCCTCCCCACATACTTCAACTGAATGAGACGAAATTCAAATCTTGTATAAAACGCACAAGCAGGTATTATAGGTTGGGAGATTACATCGCTGATAGAAATGCTTGGCTCAATGCTGGCCCAGCTCCACATCCTCAACTAATTGATTAACATTTGAAAATACTGTTAGAGGTGCTGAAGATTGTAAGACTATCTTTTTATTGTATAAACTCAATCTCCTTTGTATTATATAATTGCATAGCACATGTGTGAGTACTACGAGTATGTACAACAGAGCTACCATTTACCGAGTAATATGTATTTCATTGACTTGAATATGCCCTGGCGGCTGAGAGTATGTCTTGCTCACTCAGATGTCTCGCTGATGGAGGCGTGTGCAGTGTTGGATCATTTAGCTCCCTTCAAAATGGTTGAGCTGAATGGTGTTGATCCATGCGTCATGTTCGTGAACGGGCGCGGTCAGTTGGGACTGGTCATCTCTTAGCTGCCATGGCTTATTTTTAATTATTTTAGTTTTGAATTGTTTTTTTTTTAATCTTTTTAACACGGACGTTTCTGATGTTTTGCATCGTTTGCACATGTATAATTATGAATGATCATAATTTCAATATGAATGATCTAAGCAATACTTTGTATCAAATATTTTATTTTAAAAGAGTGTCTGTGGCGTTTCTTACCCGTTCTTCTCCATAGGAACCTACTATTTGGAATGGGCAACTAGCTTCATATTTGTAACTGACCGACTTCTTGACACTTCAAAAGTGCCTGTATTATGGTTTAATTGAATTTAATGCTTTGAGTTTGAGTTTTCTAGATGGATCTCGTGTACCTCTAAGTCGTCTCCGGCAAACAAAGTTTTTATGTTAATCCTACGCATAACAAGCCGTTTTCCAGCTATTCATTAGAAATTAGTTTATTGTCCCTAGAAGTTTGGAATACATTAGGTATGACCTTAATATTGTTTCAGTATTATTTTGTACCTAGCTTTGTTATTAACAAAAGTTTTTATTAACAAAATCCTCACTTTGTCATTTTATGTTCTTCATGAACTTGGTTTATGTCCATTGCTTATTTAGTCTTATTAATGTTTATGAATTCTAATAATTTCTCTGTTTTCGTTATTTTCACACTCGCATAAGGAATCCCACTGTATTCCTAACTAACGAATTTCCGGCTCTCCATTCTCCATACCGGTAAGTATCATAAGATCATAACTGTGCTTCCATTGAAGTGATTCGATCTAAGTAAATGTTTGTCCGTAGATAACACGTTGTTGAAAATCTCACGGTTTATTGTCGAAGCGAACACCACCTTCAACGCTCAAATAACATGCTGTCAACCATAAAATACCTACCCATCAAACCACTTGAATTATTCAAAGGGTATACTTCCGTTACATTCCTCTTTATATACTTATCTTCAAACAGTAGGACAGTATTGATTTTCAATGTCAGTTTCTATAAAAACATCGCTTAGAATATGAAAACATGATTTCCATATTTAATAGGTTAGGTAAAGAAGTGAAGAGTTTTCTATCAAAATATTAGTACCTATACTGTAGGTCTGCAAAAGCTGGTATCACAGTATAATAAAGTACTGGGTTGGCATCGTTGGTTTACCGTCAAATCTATTGTATGTAATTATGTACTTAGTTTGAAATTTCAATCTAAGAAGCTTCGTTACCAAAGAATGGAATTAGAAAATCAATTTGGGTGGGGTATGACATATTTACCACCCGAGTCACAAACGATGTGACATAGGAAACTGTGGCATAGGCCTTAGACGCAACACAAGCATTTAGATCAACAAAAATAATATTTTCAGCAATAAACTATCACGAATAACTCCCTAGAATAATAATCAGCAGTCTCCCTAACTAACCAATCGGATATCATAACAAAACAAATTTCCTTAAATCAACGCTTGTGATTGATCATTCCATCGGATATGTATCAACCAATACCTATTAAGGAAGTATTGGAGCTAGATCGCAGTCCTATTGAACGAGGGGCCAGACATCATTAGGTTAATTGAATTGACGATACTATCGTAGAATGGATAAAGCTTATCACAAGTATCGCTGTCACGACGAGATCAATCGTCTGCCTCGTTACTGACTCTAACGATAGCAATCAGAATAAGGGCGTTTTTTGTCCGTTTTTAAAGAGTTTTATTTTTCTTTAGAGGTGTTATTAAGGTGACGTAAACGTCAAAGGCACTGTTAGGAACGAGTTAGCATTATCATCAGGGAGAAATGAGTGACATTTCATATAGTTACTAATGCTCTGAGAAACATTGTGCTGCAAAATCTCTGGATCGGCATAAGTTAGAGCAACTTCAAGATATTTTGGAGTAAGATTACAAATAAATAAATAAAAAATATTAGTATTTACTATTAAGTACCCACGTACTTAATAGTAAATACTAATATTTTTTTATTTTTTTTAAGCCAGGTCTTGTCAGAACATCAACTCCATTTTCATACAACACAATAAATGGATTTGACCTTTTAAAGTCTTTAAGATTTCCAGACCAAATATTAAAGATGATGCTTTTGCACTTCAAGCAGAATCGATGTACCTACATTGCGTTTAAATTGCTTAATCCGTAAATAAAAGCAACGTCAGGATACATAACATAACACTATTATAAGATGAAGTCATGTGTAATCTTCGCTGTCGTTTAACCTTATGAGGTAATATCGCTTGGAATGCAAAAATCTGTTGAGAATTTAGAAAATTCTCAAGATTTAACAACACTTCTTTCGTATCGGCACGAACTTTAAAAGAGAGTTCATTCCGTGGTAAAAATATTCTAGTCTGTCTGCAAGGTGATAGTGAAATTATTTTTAAACACGCTGTGTTATAGCCATTTCATACAACTGTCAAAAATGTCAGTCATGATTTAAATATAATATGGGAAACAACAATAAATGCAGTCAATTTGGTTAACAATTAATTTACCTAACATATCAGAGCTGATATCGTACATGATTATTTGTATGTCACTTGTAGGTTTTAATGGCATTTTAAATGAAGGACACTGCACTGAAAGTTTGCCTGAAGTAAATTCGGTATGAGTAGGTAGGTATTATTAGCTCTTACCATTAGGAATTCAAAACTGTTAAGTTCTACAAAACCATTGGGAGAGAAAATAAATAAACTTATTATAATTTCTTAATAACAGCCCAGTTTGGAAGTAGGCGGCGTGATACCCCCGTGCATCGGATAGCACTTTGAGCCGTGGGTCATGCGCCTGGTCTCTCTCCGGTCGTGTCGAATTGCCGTCCCATCGGACTATGAGAGTGAGGGTCTGAGGGATGAGAGAGTGCACCTGTGTCTGCGTACACACTTGTGCATTATAATGTCTCCCGCGCCGAAGGCAGGTCTCCGCTGAGATTGGTCGCCATGGCCGAAATTTCGTTCTGGAGGACTATTATTATCTCTTCAAAATACGTAAAGATTTCCTGCCATTCGACACCCTTCGTGGCCTTGTGTGATTTAATTGCATACTGACTAGTTGTCGGATATAATATGAGGAACCTTGAAGACCTCTGGTTCAGAGATCAAACTCGTGAGAAAACGGGGACAGTTAACTTATGTCTTACCACCATCTTAAAGACCAATGCTATAAGTTAATAGTTGTCTTACGCTATACAATCTTATGCCTTGTCAGGCTTGGTTTCAATTGATTTTAGTATTGAATCTGTACAGTTGGGGGCTATTTTACATTAAAATATGAATAGTGCAAATTACGCTTGCAGTTTACTTACTAGTCATCAGTATCATCACGCACGAGAAACATTTTGATGTCTATGATAGCCTGTACACATTCAACCTGGATCGCGATAATTGAGTTTTGATAATTAAGGCGCTGACAAGAGGCTAGTCTTTAAAAAAAAAAGACAAATCTATATAGTTTGTGGCAGTGGAAAAAAATTAAGTTATTCTTGAACATATTTCTCAGAACTTGGTTGTTTCCAAAAATTTAGAAAAAAAAATCTCGATACAAATTAACGGTAAACTAACCTTTTACTTTGTGTTTAGATCCAAAATATCTATATTAAATAAATATCAACGTACGGTTGGTAATTAATAACAATAACGTCTTATTTGTATGCAGAACTTGGTTGTTTTTTATTTTTGATTACTCAACTCATTTTTGAGTAAATAGATAATTGATTTATATTTTAAATTACAAGCGTTGTGTCATCACGCTTCTCTTTCTTTTGTATGCAGTCTGATAGTGATGGCGGTTTAGCTGTTGTCAGCGTCTTAATAGCAGCTGCGTATCTGGCTTCTCTAGATATGACAAACAAAATGAAATCGAAATCATCTTGAAATATTTCACATCACATTTTCGGACCATCCGTTTTTCAATATATAATGTGGTTTGTCGGCTGCCCATATTAAATATCGTGAGAGACCCTGAAAGCAGTACCTTCGTCAAGTGGGGCAACTCTTGACGTTGCACAGAATCTTTTCAATTTGATCCGGGACCCTGATCAGTCCTATAATAAGTCTCTAGTGCCTGATTTGCATGAAACTTATTAAAAATAAAGTTATAAGATCCTCGACCTCAATATGAAGAATACATTATTCTGTGTCGATCAAAGATTTATTAAGGTTCTGTTACATTAATTTAAATTTATTTTGAGAGCTTTTTGTATTATTTAACATGTAAATGAATTGCATTTTATTATGGTGTAGTAGTAAAAATGTGTTAATTAATTTTCAATATACGTACATAGAACTTAATATAATTTTAAGGCTTCTACTTAAAATTAACGTCACAAAATATGTGAAACTTCAGATTTCTGCAGGCTGAACAATATCCGAATTTCATACAGAGCTTTACCAGCGTTATCGTATCTCGACACTGTTACTTTCGAAGTACATCTATAACGCTTTAGATAAGTTTAAAGCGAGCACAAATTTTCTTCGACATAGAGCAAGCTGAGACTCGCTCGAGGACAAAACATAACAGAGAAATGTTCAAAGTTAAGTCTAGAATCCTCTGTATAATGTCGACCCAATGACTTGAAAGTTCTTGAGGTGACTTATCTTCGCACCCTTACAGCGTAATCTTACAAGTATTAGGCCACATATGAGTTTAAATGTTGCAAACCATAAAACACTCGGCTCATCACAAGGCTTACAGCGTAAATTTAAAAGGCTTTACGTGGGTTTGTGAGGCACCCCTCCATTACCATAAAATTACGTGATATCACTTTCTTTTGATGTGTCGTAAAAAATGAAAACGTGAGCTGCACGGTGAACTTTTAGGCTTACCCCCTGCGGCGTTATTAATTAAATTTAATTATGTTTCCGTGCTGATTAAGATGTAAGTGTATGTCTTAACTAAGGAGATACTTAAGTACCTGGCCATATTACTTGCAATAGTCCAATCAAATTTGCTTTAACTTTTAAACCAAAAATCGTGTTTAATAAAAATAGCTGCGTGCTGGTAGGTAACATACCACAGAATACTTCGATTAATCAAGTTGATGCATACTCGTAGCTACTGACTAAACTGCAGTGGACGATATCATTATACAACTACCATTACGTAGCATTCTTTACTTAAGTTCGTTTATGCTACGGCTACATTATACAACTACCATTACGTAGCATTCTTTACTTAAGTTCGTTTATGCTACGGCTATATTATACAACTACCATTACGTAGCATTCTTTACTTAAGTTCGTTTATGCTACGGCTACATTATACAACTACCATTACGTAGCATTCTTTACTTAAGTTCGTTTATGCTACGGCTACGTTATACAACTACCATTACGTAGCATTCTTTACTTAAGTTCGTTTATGCTACGGCTACATTATACAACTACCATTACGTAGCATTCTTTACGTAAGTTCGTTTATGCTACGGCTACACTGTCGCGACAACTCGAACTAAACTTCGCGCGCTCTCTGTTGTACAGCAAGACGTCGCGCGTCGACCGGTGCTCGAGTAAGATCGCCCGAAGTGGCGTTCGCGTTATCGTCGCAGTGTAGCCGTAGGGTTATACAAGTTATAACATAATAAGTGTTAACAAAACTACACAAAACCACAAGCAAACATCAATCACCCTATAATTCAGATCAAAAAAAGATACCAACAAATAAATCATTTTAGACAATCCAATTATTACAGTAAAATGGTAATTTGTCCGTCAGACCACGAATGCAAATAGAACACTACGCTGCGCACGCGTTGCGCATAGGGTCCTTAAAGTGGGCGTGCGTGTCCACCAAATGTGTTTGATATCGTCACCCGCATATTGTATTAGAGTTTGATGTATGGATGCACGTGGATAAATTATAGTAAAAGTTATGCTACAAATATCGGATGGACAACAAAAAGTAATACAGGGGAGTATTACAGCGAAGTAGTACAGGGCAAATTTACAGGGAAGTATTACAGCGAAGTATTACAGGGAAGTATTGGAAGGGAAGTATTACAGGGAAGTATTGCAAGGGAAGTATTACAGCTATCTTAAATATTGATATGATGATGAACTTTTACTTTTTAGATACGTTCTTTGGTTTGAAAAGTAATTAAACTGAATTCGAATATGTGTGGAAACGTGCTTGCTTTACGGGAAACTCTACTGACCGGTTTTTATTTCATCTTGTATATTGCTCTATAAGGTATTTAAGTCTATAGGTTTCTGAAGTGGGTTTCTAATGAAGTTTGATAAATTAATAGTAGTTTAAGAAACTGTTGCATAATTAAGGGTAATAGAACACGAGTCACATGAGGGTTTTTAATGCCTAGTTATGTGCAGTTGCATACACTACTTTATATACTCTCATACCTACCTGATTGAACCTACTAAATAACAGATCAAGTTTAAAAGAGTAAGAAATAGTTTATTGCATCGTGCATGTGCTAAAGCGGGCGCTGCCACAGACAAGTATAATATGGAATCAAAACTGTTTTGAATGCTATATAAAAAACTTTTTACGAACAAAAATAACAGACTTCCAAAAAAACACTACAAAGTGAAAAATAACTTTAATTTGGGATGTCGGTGTCTTTGGATCTGTATTTTAGTTTTATGCCACCGACTTCCGAAATTAAAGTTATTTTTCACTTTGTAGTGTTTTTTTGGAAGTCGGTTTTTTTTTTTATTTTTCACTATTTAGTGCCGAAAAAGAATTTTCCAAATCGTTTCGTAAATGACGGAGTTATGCGCGAACAAAAAACGCAATGCAGAGTAAACGGAAATATCGTTAATGTAGACAATGTAGATACATTTTTAGATTTTTGTTGATTTTTCAAAAACCGGTTGTCCGATTTCGATAAAATTTTCATGGGCCCATTCGGAAAGCTCCTTTTCAACAAAAAAATAATTTTTCAAATCGGTTGGCAAGCGACGGAGTTATGCGCGAACAAACATAAAAAAAAACAAACATCTGAATTGAGAACCTCCTCCTTTTTTAGAAGTCGGTTAAAAAATGGCGCGCCTCATATACAGCGTGCCGCTGCAATGGCGAAATTCATTTAATACATGGGTAGGGCTAGAGGCCAGTAATCATAAAAAATATAATAATATAAAATAATTATAAATTGAAAAATTAAAATTTTCAAACAAACTAAATAATAATAAAAAAAAAGTTTATTTCAGGCATGAACACATATACATGAACAGTCCATAGGTTAGCTATCTCCTTCCTTAGATTCGCCTACTCCTTGCACGTTATTCGTTCTAATTTCATTGATGCGATGTTATGATACGTGGCCCTGGCAAATGACCTACGAGTACGCTATCGCGTCAGTCCTAAAGCATCTTGGAGCAACCTGTACTCCAAGATGCTATTTTAGTAAATCACACGACTATTATAAAGGCGAAAGTTTGTGAGTGTGTGTGTATGTTTGTTACTTCTTCACGCTCAAACGGCTGAACTAATTTTGATAAAAAAAATTATGGAGGTAGCTGACACCCTGGATTAAATAGGTTACTCTTTATCCCGATATTCCTACGGGATCGAGACTTACGCGGGTGAAACCGCGGGGCGCAGCTAGTTGTAAATAAATCAATAAATTAACGAAATTAAAATATCTTCATAAACGCAAAGTCGAAACCGTTGTTAAATTAATGTCACCATTAAAGCGGCACGCTGTATTTGCGTTTCATTAGAAAAAAAATATTCTTCTTTGATTTGCCCGGTATATAATAGTATAGTGTTATAATATAAATGATTCTATTTTTAAATTTCGGTATTGTGTTTATAAAGAATGTCAATATAAACTCGTTTTGAAGTTTATAATTCGAATTTTGCGATATGAGAGTAGATAAAAGCTTTTATCTACACCCATGCTATAAATCCTCTTTAAAAGTTTCTGAAACAGTTAGCTTATTGCCAACATTAAAACATCCAGTGAGCAAGACCCATTTAAGCAGTGGTGGCCCAGTAGTAACGGTCCTGATTACGCCGACGCGCCACTTCGACGGCGGCGACTGTAGGTCGTAAGCGAACACAGACAGGCGCTTTACTTTGTCTAATGTATTTCATCACCACTGTTCTTAAAGGCTCGTGCTGGCGCGACATCGCCGGCGCGACAGGCAGCGCGACGCACAACGCGACTATTTCCATGAACTTTCATAGAAATTGTGCTACTCATGTCGCGTCGCGCCTGTCTGCGGGAGCCTTAAAACTGTAGAGGAAAACATTGTGAGGAAACCGGCATATCCTAGAAGCAATAATTCGAAGACATTGGATCTACCAATCCGCACTGGGCCCGCGTGGTGGATTATAGCCTTCTCACAGAGGGAGGCCTGAGGCCTAGCAATGGGAAAATTATAAGCTGATTGATTATTTATTTATTTATTTAACTGGTTCACCAACAATTATATACACTGGTTTATGCAATTGAAAAAGAAGCTACAAATCAGAATAAAGTGTAACAATCACTTATAGGTAAACTCTGCATGCACACAAAACATTGTTGTAACTCACAAAAAAATATATAAAGAAATAAAAGACTATATTATAAAGTTGCACTGAATAGAACTTATACACTAAATTAAAACAAAACAAAAACAAACTAAAGTAAACAAAATTAGGTAATACAAAAATATATATATATATAAGTAGCCTAAATTCGCCCACCCACCCAGTGAGATAAGGCAGGGCCAAGAAACTCAATGTTCAAATCGGAAGAAACTTATAAAAGCTGGCTTTCAATTTGCCTATGCTACATATTTAAAACTTAATTGGACCTAACGTCACGTCGTTGTGTAAATATATGGAATGTAAAGTCATTAGGAAACATGTTTACTATACTTAAAACTTTTATGTAATTCAGCTGCCTGTGGTTAATTTGGCCGTGATGGGTTTATCTTGGGTTCCGTGGCTCCTAATTTGATTTTTAATTAGTTTAGGGAAAGGTCAAGTTCGCAGAAGTTTAAATACCTAGTGAAAGGAGACTGCTTCGTTGGTCTAGTGGTCACAAGCTCTACTGCTGAGCACGAGGTCCTGGGTTCGATTCCCAGATCGAGCAAAGTGATGTAAGGTTTTTTCATCAGGAATTTCTTAGTAGCAGCTCAGCCGGGATTTGTGCCGAGTTGATGACAATAAGCTCGCCCTTTATTACATGGGACATAAACATAACTGGCGGAATGTGGGTGTACTGTAGATACACCTATGCCTAACCCTTCGGGGAATACAGGCTGATGTTATGTCAAAGAAATTATAAGTTCTAGCAATGAATAGTATGTAATGTAAGTGGTTTTTGGACACTTACTGCTCATACCGAAACACTGGAAATGAAAAACAAATGATTCAACACATTGCTATTAAAATTGTATCCTAATATCGTTATTTTTAGGGTTCCGTACCCAAAGGGTAAAACGGGAATCCTATTATTAAGGCTTCGCCGTCTGTCTATCTGTCTGTCCGTCTGTCACTAAGCTGGATCTCATGAACCGTGATAGTTAGACAGTTGAAATTTTCACAGATGATGTATTTCTTTTGCCGCTATAGCAACAAATACTAAAAACTAGAATAACATAAATATTTAAGGGGGCTCCCATACAACAAACGTGATTTTTTTGCTCGTTTTTGCTCGATATTGATAACGGCAACTGGTATAGACGAAATATTCACAGGGTATTTAGTTATATATTCACTTTAAAAATTATTAACTAAATTAAAATAAAACAAATATTTAAGGGTAAGGGTAATAATTTAACAAATATACAACAAACGTGATTTTTTTGGCATTTGTATAGATATTTGTATAGATAATGGTACGGAACCCTTCGTGCGCGAGTCCGACTCGCACTTTGCCGGTTTTTTATTAATAATTCTAGGTTACGTGTCAACACTTTATGGGAACGGTGACCTGATGATAATATTTTTTATGAACACTTCGATGCCAAATCGTTATATCGTTGTAAGGTCATTTTATGGCTTGAAATGAACGTTTATGAGTGTTACGGCCACCAATATTTTTAAAGGTGGCTTTATGTCACAAATTCATAGGTACTTACCTACTTAGAGTTTAGAACAAAAATTCAAAAGTTTACGAACAAACGCACGGAAAACTAACACTGTCTACGCCAATTTAATACGATTTGCTTTTTGCGTTACGCTAAATTAATTGAAACATCCTCATCCTATAACACAGGAAAAACATTTAACCAGTGGGCATTAAACATAAGCGAGTTTTATTTTTTTCATATCGTTTTTATTATGACATAATTATGTCTAAGTCCAAAAAAAATAAGTTATCGTTAACGAAAGATGTTTACTTTGGACTTGCCGGCCGGCGCGGGTGCGCGGTGTAGCGGAACGCTCAAATGTACCTAAACAGCAGTGCGCTCGCTCGATCTTCGATTTGTAGGTTTTTAGGCGGTTTATTAGTATTTCAAAACGAAAAAAAAATGGAACAAATAATGGAAATTTTCTATTACTGACACCGAGCCACCATAAAAAAATATTTTTTTGACATATTTAAACAACTGCCTGTTATTACTATGAAATCATAATTATGTCCTCTGACTTTTCGGATTCTTGTGCGCTTTGTATAATTATCACTTGCTTGAAAAACCGTGAAGGATAACATCGTGAGGAAACCGGTGCACATGCCTGCGAGATATTTTTCGACAACATGTGAAGCCAAGTCAGAGACGCCCATGGGCGGCATAAAAACTTAGACACCAGATTAGTAACTAACCACACGAAAAAGAAGAAATCATGTCAAACGCAAACTCAAAGCATTTATTTCAAATAAACCAGTTACAGGCACTTTTGAATTGTCAAGGGGTCGTTCAGTCATAAAGATGAAGCTAGTTGCCCATTCCAAAGCTTAGTAGGCTGGGGTGGGAGGGCTTAGTAGGTTGTTATCTAAACACCACGTATCGTAGGTATATAGGTACCTACGTATAACGTGCAGTGCAGTACAGACCTATGCTTATAATCGTAAAGGAAAAATACATGGAAAACTTATTCAACTGGCCTATATAACAATATTTTATAACTAACAGTACCTATAATTGTCGGTATTCACTCACACGATACCTCGAACATTATCGCCTGTATATACAAAACTCGAAAACTGACATAAAACGACTGTTTGCATCATAAATAATAATTTGCCAAAAGCGACCGAATAAAGTAAAATTTCGTTTCGTTTTAACATTTTTCGCCTAAACGAAAAATAAAAACGTCGCCAGTAACGCAAATAAAGGTTTACTTAAAATGGTAATTGGAATGCTGACACGAAACTACGAGTAATATTGTATGCAAATATGTAAATAAAATGTTCAACTTTCAGTTTGAAAGGACGGTTTTATTTGGCGTTTTCCGATGGCTGTGACAGGATGTAGAATACGTCATCTATTTTCCGTTTTTAAATAAATAGGATTATACCCGGTGACACAGTTATTATGTCTAATCCGTACCTACTGAGCTAAAATCCAATTATTACAGCCCTTGATTACTTTAAATCATAATTGTCTTAGAAAATAAAATTAACTGTTATCCTAGGTTGTTCTGGTAAAAAAACACTTTCTCTGTTCTTAAACAGCATCATTACAGAATACAGTTCCTTGATCTTGTTTCATGTTTATTATTGTATATATATATTATGGATAAGTTATGCTTAGTGTATGTATGTATTTATTGTACATGTAAATAGTTCACCACCGACTACCTGCAGTACTGTCTCTCCTTCTCTTTTTAATCCATCCAAAGGTTGTCTGTAAAAGATCGCTTTTAGCGATAAGACCGCCCATTGTGTCACCCTGTGTAAAATTTCAACATTTATATCTGTAACTTTTATGGTGTACATAATAAAGAGTATTCTATTCTATTCTATTCTATTCTAGGTAAACTATGTTGATCTAAAAAAATATTCGTGTCAGTTTATGTAAAACTCAGACTGAACTTTAAAACCAACTAGCTTATTACTATGTACTTATATTTAATTATGATGTTTGTATGTTTGCACGAAAAATAAATATTTATGGTTAAATTAAAACTACAAATGGCGGGATCCGAGAATCAAACACTCGTTGACCACGGGCGAGCCGACTTTTATAAAGTCAACTAGTAATATTGATTTTGTTGCCCCATTCACTACATGTCGTTATTAGATAATAAAAGTCACATGATTACGTTCTTTAAACCAAACACCCCTTGCAAGGCCTAAAGAGCTTATCATACACAATACCATTTAATATCAATTCTTTTATTATACTGTCAGCAGCTCCCGTTTAACCCTCGAGAAAAACAATAAAATCCATACAAACACTAGCAGTCTGTTTCCCTATAAAATCCAATATATTTCTTGAAAACGGGATTTGTGTCAATGAAGTTGAAAATCGTCCCCTCGGCATCGCATATCAACACGTCAATATATCAGATCGGGCCCACCATTTGTCAGCCATTGCTATTTATAGGGTAGATACGTTGGCCAATCGATAAGCAGCGATGTATAGGGAATATGTTCAGTACATTTGTACTGGATAATTTTGACGTTTAGTGCAAGTGTACTTAGTAGTTTGATTGGTTTTGTTTGGCAGATTTTAGAATGTTTAAATTGATAACCCAAACATGCATAACTTAAACATTGATAACTCAAAGATACATTACTTAAACATTGATAACTCAAACATACATATCTTAAGCATTGATAACTCAAAGATTATTACACCCCACATTTTGTGTGTTCAAGTATCTAATGTGGCCCGATATGTAATCTAAAGCTCAATAAATAATTTCTCAAGAGAAGGTAGCAGTATAAAGAAGGAAAAGTTCGCAGCTAAGAAAACAGAGAAATATCGAACTATATAACAGAATTAACTACAGCAAACTACTAAATCTGCCAGCAACCATTACATTAAACCAATCACCCATACATAAAACATAAGATTTATCATCCCGAAGTTCTTGTTATCAGCAAACTAATACACTCCACAGAGCACATAACACCAATAGTTGCTAATAGCCATTATCACGTGCCCAGTGCATTAATCTCTCATCTAAAGTAATCCACTATACCAAGATAGGGTATCGGCAATTCTGTAAAGGCGTGCCGGACTAGGGTCCAATGGCCGGAATTGGGACGGTTTCATAATGGACGATGTGTCATTTTCGATAGTGTGCACGCGATCTTTGGTATGTCGATTTTGAAATAACCCTCGATATAAGAAATGCCAAACAAAGAACATGGGTTCAGAAATGGGTTCCTCTTCATTTCGAATGTATTGTTGTTGTCAGAGACTTCGTCACATCAACCAAGTTCCTATCTATTGATTCACCAGGTGCAGTTGGAGCACAGAAACATCCTAACTATTGATTCGCCAAGTGCAGTTGAAGTACAGAAAAATCCTATCTATTGATTCACCAAGTGCAGTTGGAGCACAGAAACATCCTAACTATTGATTCGCCAAGTGCAGTTGAAGTAAAGAAAAATCCTATCTATTGATTCGCCAAGTGCAGTTGAGTACAGAAACATCCTAACTATTGATTCGCCAAGTGCAGTTGAAGTAAAGAAAAATCCTATCTATTGATTCACCAAGTGCAGTTGGAGCACAGAAACATCCTAACTATTGATTCGCCAAGTGCAGTTGAAGTAAAGAAAAATCCTATCTATTGATTCACCAAGTGCAGTTGGAGCACAGAAACATCCTAACTATTGATTCGCCAAGTGCAGTTGAAGTAAAGAAAAATCCTATCTATTGATTCGCCAAGTGCAGTTGGAGTACAGAAAGATCCCAACTTTGTTTTTTTTTTTAAGAATTAATATACCTTTCCATACTCAGTTTGTAAAGTAGCTTAGGCTGTGAATTTGTCAGTATATCAGTGGCTAAGTAAGCTAAAAGTTACATGGAGATTCAATTTATAATATTATTTATCACCATTATATTCTCATAAAATCTTTATTATTACTAAAGATTCCTAATACGAATAACGCCCAAAAGTGCATGTTACTAATTCCCACATAAGTTCTGAGATACAATACACAGATATAGTTTATGGTAGAGATGGGTGCTCCGATAATTAAACAGAGTCGGTAATTGATCACAACTCATAGAATGGTCGTTAGTCTATTTAGATTTGGGTCGCATATATTATGTATGATAATAACGTTTGGAATATGTTTTGTTCGATACTGTTTATCGTTTCTATTTTATGTACCGGTTTATTATATTTGGGAATGATCTTATCACTTGAACATTCGATTAGAACAAGTGCCTGTGCTCATAAATTTTATTGGGCTACACTTGTTGTATGGAACCTATAATCATCATTTGACACATTTAATTAGTAATACGACTAACTAGGTACCGTGGAAATAAAGGTAATTTTAATTATATTATTTGGTCAGCATTGTGCCGGAATATAGCAATTCGACGTGGACGCGGTACGACAGCGGCTTTCTTGACAGTATCTGCCATCAGAAATCCGCAACGAAACCATCGATGTGAGCTTCGATGCGACCCTCTGCTACAGTGCCTGTCACCAGTCAGTGCTACTCTTATCCGACCTCTTCGATGACTCCTGTAACTTCGTAACAAAACGAGGTGGCGCCACTTGCTGCGCTGTCAAACAAATATTGATATAAACCATTAATTCGAATATCTACCCTATACAGCGCTCAACAAATTGCCTCTCAGGTGCCAGGTATAAATTGAGATACTCAAAAATATGATTTTATGTCAGATCTTTATACCTACATGTTATTTTAACAAAGTGAGTATTGAAATAAAATTTTATTCAGATTATTTTTTTGGTAAAAGTTTGAAATTTTTTCACGCAGTCACTCATATTTTAAATGGTTATACACACAACAAGCCTTTTGAAATGTAAAGTTTATTTTTTATGGTTGGCTTTACAAAATTATTTTTTAAACAAGATGGCACCAATGTTTTAAAGACAAAGCACTGGGCACATTCTAACTACGCTTCAAATGAGAATAATACCATCCAAAAATTCTGTACTTTCGGACTGGAAAGACTATATCGATACATTTTTCATTTTTTTACAACGAAAACAACATTTTTATACCATGTAAAGAGCAACATACTCCTTTACCCAATACAACAAAATAACAATATATGCCTAAACCAATAAAATACCCTTACAAAACACCAAAAGACGGAAACATTCGTCGGAAACCAACAAGTCGCAATTACAACCCTAAAGATTAATCAGGAAACGCCCAAGTAAGCGTTTAACCAGTCCAAATTACTGCGAAAGGTACACCAACATTGTGATCAATTAAGTTGATAGCCGATTGAGTACCCCACTTTGCTATACCTATGCGTAGTGGGTGCGACCACAAGAACCCCAAATTCCTGGCTGGTACTTCGAACGGAACTTTAATTGTTTCGGTAGTAGGATGTAGTTTAACTACAGTTTTCGTTTAAGTAAATAGGTTGTCTTAATGTGTAGGTAAATGTAGAAAATATAGTTGCTGTATCTAACGGTATGTGACTTTGTCTCCATATAAAAGTTACCAAGATAAATCTTTGCCACAAATACAAATTCAACTGCAGTGCAAGTCCAACGAAAATCTGCGTCCAGTGATGTTTGACACTTGGCGTGCGTCTTTTATTCAGTTGATCCTTCCCAGTGAACATCGAACTCTTCCAAGCTGCATTGTACCAAACGTCATGCCGTCATTCAAATAAAGACGGGAAATCTGGAGCTCTACGAAACTCTTATTCAAGAGAACGATGCTGCTGAGCGTTTTTTAATTATACCTTCGTTGGTTTTACATCATCCACGAGTCACCAAACTTTAAATACCTTCGGAATACCTCAAAACCACACGCCAATATGCTAGTAACGTTCGTCGTAGACAAAAATACTTAGGTACTTTTTGGAAGATATTATATGCCCCAATCGTACAATTCGATTACATCAACACTTTCACGGTAAATTTCCTCCGACATTTTCTTATTCATAGAAAAATTCCTGATCTGTTCCTCTGTTGTATTAAAGTGGCAAGTCATATATGCCTCCCGCCATTAAGGGGTCCAAGTAGCCGCGGTGCCAATTACTCTCAGGAACACCAACATCCTAGGGGTGGGCGAAATAAACCATAACATTCATAAAAGGGATAGTGTCGTAGTACATACAATCGGTGCCAATAAAAGAGCGAGACCCCACGCAATAAGCAAAGGAGAAATAGCGCGGAAACGGTAGGGGAAACAGTATTAATACTTATGGTTAATTGTGCCGGGGTTACGCGGGTGTAAGATGATGCTGCGCGAAGTTATGGGAATAATAGAAGAGAAATCTGCTTTAAAACCGTACCAACCCATCGTGGGTTGGTACGGTTTTGGAGCAGGATTTAAAGATACACAGACAAAATAATACATTTATTTTAAGATTCATAAATTTATTGTGAACATAATTCAGTATCCTAACATAATTACAGTAGCTGACTTGAATAAAGCTATACAAACAACTATGTATATAGATAAATCGACTTTACTCATAACTATTAGGAATTTAATTTTGTAAAAATACAGAAAAGCGTTGGAACAGCCAAAAAAATAAAGAAAAATCACTAATAAAATATAATAAACAGACACAAGACTACTTCAGCGCAATTTTAGCGCTCATCCACTGAAGGGTGACTGTGCTTCCCTTGAAGACGTGTTCGGACTAGAGAACGACACTCGGAGGTGAGATGCGCACAGTTCATTACAAATACTGCAAACGAACCAAAGAATTTGATGCTTATCAATTGTGTTATCGTCTTCAAGTGTCGCAGTACAGGCGCCATGAAAATAATGATAGTATTCATGTGTGTTGGGGTTGTGTTGACAATGCATGTTGTTAAATTAAATGTATTTTGGGAACGAGGTTGTTCTGTGTTGTTATTAGTTTCAACTCTCTTTGTCTGCTTTGGAGATCTTTGCATTTATTACCAATTTATTAGCTCTCATTTAATTAATTAATATCAATCCTTAGAACGTAAGTAATCCCGTAAGTACCGTCGTCCCGTCGTATCCTTAAGTAAATTGTTTTTGATTTTATGTATTCTATTTTCTCTTCTACTCTTACACACGGTGTCTACATCTCTTTATCGACTTTCCTATCGCAGGTATGCTGGAAAAGATTTCTTTTGAAATAAGCATCACCTTTGTACGTATTTTTCTGTTCCTTTCTTCTTGTATGTTTATATATGTGTGTACATAAATGGTTAAATAAATAAATAAACGTCCACTGTTAAACATTAGCAACTGGCTACTAGAGCAATAGTTAGCATTAGCATTTCGATTTTCAGTTTCAACCCGAAAAACTTTCAAGGTATCACAAGTGTTATTTCAATAGAGGTGCTATGCAGTGCAGACAATACAACAAAAAGTTGATAAGGAAGTGTGTGCTATAACGGCTGGCATTCCATAGAAATGTCAATAGCACACAACCACTACAGGTCCCAACGCAACGCCTTGCGTAATACAATGTCATATCGAAGTTGGTATCGGTTCAATATGTGGTATGAAACTAATACGTCCATTAGCCATACTTTTTTCAACGTTAGTCTGCCATGACAGTAAGTTGATAATTTGACTTAAAAAGAAATGAACTTTGATATGACGGGTAATGGAGATATGCCTATAGATAAAAACCGGCCAAGTGCGTGTCGGACCACGAACAATGAAGGGTTGAACATGACCCGATTTAGGACAGAATACTTTTTGTATTCTATGTCCTAAATCAGGTCATGTTCTACCCATGTGCCAAATTTCATTTAAATCCGTGCAGCCGTTTTAGCGTGAAAGCGTCACAAACAAACTCACTCGCAATTCAATCATAATTCGAAAGACACGTGGCGCCATCTATTATCATAAGAACGTTATTGTTGTTTTCCTCGGGAAACGTACCGTTTTTCGGGATGAAAGGTCCCTATGTCCGTTTCTGTACACCTGACAACGTATATGCAAATTTTTAGGATGATCGGTTCCGTGGTTTAGGCTTGAAAATGTAACAAACAAACTTACTTTCGCATTTATAATATTACTAGCTGCGCCCCGCGGTTTCACCCCCGTAAGTCTCGATCCCATGGGAATATCGGGATAAAAAGTAGCATATGTCTTAATCCAGGGTGTCAGTTACCTTCATACAAAATTTTATTAAAATTGGTCCAGCCGTTTGAGCGTGAAGAAGTAACAAACATACACACACACACACTCACAAACTTTCGCTTTTATAATATTAGTGTGATACTCGTATAGTATAAGGAAAGGAAGTAAGGAAGAGCTAAGCTGGGGACAGACAAACGGACATGGCGAAACTATAAGGGTTCCTTGTTGACTAAGGAACCCTAAAAAGCCATGCTGCGCTGACCCCAAATAAATTAGTATAAGGACATTTACTTTTCTTTCATATATCTTAAAGAGATGTTCTTTTATAACAAGCCAGTACTAAAACCACACATGATGTAACTACACATCAATGCCTCACATCACGTACCAGAATCATTAGTTTTAACAACACACACTACTTATAAACGATTAATTATTCACTGCCAGCGTTTTCCCACAACTTTCGGCTCCAAGAAATGCTGGTAACTCGGCCCTAAGTTCATACAATACGTTTCAATTTCTTAGAAGAGTTGCACTATGGTGGAGAGAGGGGGAGACTTGACAATGTGTTAAATTAGTTGTCTACGTGAGGCTCATCTATACAGCTTACATTAGACTTAGGACGTGAGACGCACTCGTAATAAGAAATGAAAATAAATAGTATATTATGCCATTCTTCATAAAAAATAAACTTGGTTATTTAGGCGCAGTTTTTGTTCGTATTTTTTGAGATTGTGTTTTGTTTTTTATTTTCTGTTCCATCAATGTCTACGTCAGTTGTGAACACGAGACAGTAAATAAAAAGGCAATATTTCTGTTGAAGTCACATATTTATTATTTTCTCGTCCTCCTTATCTATAATTTGTTTTCTAATATTCTATGTAATAACATGTATGTAATTGGTCTTGAACCAATAACGTATAAAAGTTGAAGAAAAAACAGAGTAAAGGTTCAACAATAGCTTTGTCGATGATTAAAAAACTATTTTATTACTTTGACTTTATTTAGTCCACTTATGCGCAATTTCATAAATTGTTATAACTTTGGAAAACAAGCTTTTCATAGATTATTTAAAACTTTGGAATAGACCTTTATTCATTTTGAAACGAAATTAATTGAACACGGAGGTTCGTTTTTTATTTTACATACCTACTGTGAAACGGGGTGAATAGAAATGCAGGGGTGAATCGAGATGCAACTTTATAATGGATTATAACCTTAAAATAATATAGTTTGTTGCCAAGGAGCTTATTTAAGTTAATTATAGTAGTACACAACACATTACAGTCCTTTTTGGCAACAAAAGATATTATTTCAACGTTAAAATCCATTATTAAGTTGCATCTCAATACACCCCTGCATTTCTATTCACCCCGTTTTACCTGGTACTTTAAACTAAAGAAGACCAATATGAAATGTGTGTTAGAATTGGCATTTGATTGTCACAACGCACGTTGTTGATGATTTTCTCTATTATATATTAATAATTTGAAACCACTATAGTAACTTCGCGTCGGTCCTTCACTATAGAGCAGACAGGATCCGCGTGTCATTTTCATAAATGAAAACTCTGTCGGTAAAACTGTCAATACAACCAATTGACACGTGATAGCAGTTAAGCCTACGAAGTATCAAACTCAAAAGCATCTATTTAAAATATACCAATTACAGGTACTTTAGAATTGTCAAGGGGTCGATCAGTGAGAACTATGAAGCAAGTTGCCCATTCCAAAGCGTAGTAGATTCCTATGGAGGAGAACGGTTAAGAAACTCCACGGACACTCTTAAAACAAAATATTGTTACAAAAACTATAGTTTCCAAAGGGAAACTTCTGGGGAGTTTGTTGCGCTACTTCTTCTTTCCAGCTACAGCACTAGGACGTGGTGAAGGGTGGGTGCTGTCTTTGTGTAATTTTGTCGTTCAAAAAGGCTGATTCTCAACTTAAAAGAAACTCTTTTTACCACGTAAACAATCGTCTATAGACTTCAAGGCACTGGGATCTCTTCTCAATCAGTAATAGAAAAGGATCTCCTAGACAAAAAAGTCCAATTAAAACGTTTCAACCAAACTAAGATAGCTTCAATTCCAGTATCATCTATTTTCTCATCAACTTTTCTATTACTCTCCTTTGATCACAAAACGCAATTCCATCCCATTTATATAGTGAAATTGAAAAAAAAAGAATCTTTCTTCCCCCAAAATTGTCGGGGCTAGTTACATGTACACATAATGCGCATAAAATAGACCACTCTGTCTCGTGAACAATATCCATTAGGGAAATTTTATCTTTGAGAGCAATAAATTATGTGGAACCCCTCTTATAAAAAGCAGAAACGAACGCCACCGGAAAGTTGTATTTAAACAAACTACATTACTTTATAATGACCAATTCAGTCGACAATAACTCGAGTTATGTATGATAATTTGATCAGGTGGTAGTCAAGGGGACCCTCCTAACGCCCTCACAGTTATTAGGCGAACTAATGGCGGCTTAAGCAAAACAACTCCCGATACTGCACCATAAAAAGGTCTATTGAAATGGGTACGCACCCCTTCGATTATTTTAAATTTTCCCTTGTTGGGCAAATTTGAATGCACGAAAGAACAATGTGGAGTCACATTCCCGTATGAAAATTTAAAATGAATGCCGTCATTATTTGCTTGGTTTTTGAAAATGATTTCTTTCACAATTGTTGATCTTAGATAACCTATACTTACCAAGCGTATTCGACGAGGTGATTATTAATCCCTTTTTAATTAATATGTGCAGCGTGTGTCAATAACTTGCAGAAGGTAAATCGTGCTGTATGATTCTGATTAAGATATGTATAAATATAATGAATAAATATGTAAAACAGGTATTAAGGCCCCGTTAAAAAAGGTATAATTAAGTAGTTTAACAAGAAGCACGTTGTTTTCGAAAGTAATTTTATGCTTAAATCGAAATTTGGTAAAGCACGTTGAAGTTTTGACATATTTCGAAGTTTTACGATATTTATTAAAAAAATATGCTGTACTCTTGTGGCTACTTTTTTAAAATTAAACCAAAATAGTTTTCCTAGAAACGAAAAGAAAAGTTGCTGAACAATAGAACCCTAAGCCTTTTCTAACACGATACCCAAATCCGTGACGCTTTGAATTTCTTTTTTCACTGAAAGAAAAATGCAACAGTTCCATTCACGTCCAAAGGACGATAACGAAGGATAAATATGCACCATTTATCAGTACTGTAAATATGCTAAGTGTCGCGTATAGAAGTATCGCTCCGTCCCTACTTCCTGGCTTGAAGGCGTCTGTAATAATGGATTACGAGTCTAGACGCGAGACAAAGCCGTTTCGAGCCCTTAGAGGTGGCTGTGCGTATAGTGATGAGATGGGCGACTAGAGGAGCGGGAGCGGGTCAACTACGACCAGACATTAAAAAAAAGTCTCGTAAATAATTCCTACGTTTTAATAACGGTACATAACTAAAAGCTTAATTGATATCCTAATATCTATTTAAATTTATAAATGACGTTTAAAAAAAATGTATTAAATATTTTTTTTTTTTTTATTTGAAATATTAAATTCTATAGCTCGAAAAAAACACAACAATCGGTTGAAGAACGTTTGCCGCAGAAATGTCCACATACTATAATAAATTACCGACCAAAATTGCTACTAAAAATAAGTGACGTTGAAACTAAACGGAATTTATTTTAAAATTAAAACTCATTTCCGAATAACCTGCCACCGAACAGCTTAGCACTTATATCGTAAAACTAAAAATTAACCTAAAACAAAAGCCACCCAAAGACTTTAAAATACCTGTTTCCGTGTCGAATATCAACGTGAAATGCTCGTTAACTTTTATACGCGTCGTGTGTGAACAATTGTTATTTTGGGCACATTTTAGTGGCAGTATTTTATTCGCTGTTTTATAACCACTACAATTCGAGCCTTTGTTACGCTGTGCGTGCAGCCAGCGACCGGCCTAAGATTGATGGTAGGTTCACATGACATGGTTCGCCCTGAGCAGAGCTACCATTTTGATGACTTCACTAACGGTTATTTATGGAGAGGATTTACTCTGATCCCCGTTTAAAATCCGAACTCTCAAATTTTTAAATCCATGTTTAAACAGAGCTTTCTGATTCGATTGAGTTTAAATTCTTTTATTTTTGGATCTATTTAAACTTTTGTGGATGCTGGTGGATCTTACAAAAATATGCTTTATTTCTGGTAAAAATTGAGTTTAATCTTTACAAACCTAGTTAATTATATGACAGAACCAGCATTCTGTAAAAACTTCGACTCGCATCCGCGGTGAAACTTATGAAATCAATAATTGAATGGAATCACTTACAGCTTTACAGACGGACTGATGTTAGATACTTCATAGAATAGCATAAATGCTCATACAGACTGGAGCGACATCGCGGGCGTGACAAGCAGCGCGACCCTTGTAACGACTGTCTGTACGAGCTTTAAACGACTTTAAATCAATGACAAAGACGTAGATAAGTTACCTACACAACATTCGATCTTCAAAAACGGCACAATGTCACACTATTAGATGACACGTGGACGTAGGACGGTGTCCTAATTATTGGGAACTAAAAAGAGACGAAGAAAATGTGGCTAATTAGCCAAATTTTGACGTGTCCCTTGCAGAGCGTGTATCTACTTCTTTTTACATACAATATAATTGTTTTAAAATGTCCAATTCTTATCAAACCTTAAGCATACGCACTCAAACTCCAAGTCGTACATTTCAAATTCGTATCACAACACTCGAGTACTTCTGCAGGAGCATAAACAACTCACTTTATTTTTATTCCACAATCAACACAACAAAGTTGTACGTTACAAATATTTCTTTATATTTGTACGAAACATAACTTATTAAATGCGCCAGCGAAACAAGAACAAGTTAGAACACCTAGCACATGCAGTTGGAAAATTTTAAATTACAAAGAAAATAAGCTTCCGACTTGCATACAAGTTAGAAGTTTCTTGCGAACTTACGTAGGATTTGTAGAGTTAAAATATAACCGCTTTGTTTATTATAGGTACCTACCTAACTTTCTTCCTTGGAGATTTGAGTTTGAGAAAAATTACGGAGTAGTAATTATCCGTGGAAGTTATACGAGAAATTACCTCATTTCATCATCTGCCTAGCCTTTTCCCAACTATGTTGAGGTCGGCTTCCAGTCTAACCGGATGTAGGTGAATACCAGTATTTTACATGGAGCGACTGCCTATCTGACCTCTAATACCAGTTATTGGGTAATACGATACCCCTTGGTAAGACTGGTTGTCAGAGTTTTGGGCTTCTGACGACCCGTAACGACTGTCAAAGATCCACGAATGACAGCCAGGACCAGCGGCTTAACGTGCTTTACGAGGCACGGAGGGGTCTTGGTATGGAAACATGGTCACCCATCCACGGACGGAAGCATAGCTTAACCTGGTCGATCGACGCTTGTACGGGATACGAGAAATTACCTAGTTATTAAATATGTTCTTGCATCATAGCGATATTTCCTCCGGTGGACAGGCAGCCATAAGCGGCATATAATAGGGCTGTAATGAAGACTTGTACTAAGTGAAAGTTACTATATTTACACGTTAGCTAGCACATGGACTGATGTCTACATAATTACATACCGAGGGGGTTTACTCCGGGTCTACTACGGGGTCCGTTAGGGCCAATGCCTGCCAGGGTTGCGAGTTTGTCCGAAATCCCTTTCGGACAAACTCGCAACTCGCATCGTGGCCCTGGCACACAGGGAACTGAAGGAACACGGGTGTGTTTTAGCCAGTAAAAGTCTGACACGCCCTTCCGCTCCGCCCAGAGTGGGAGAAGTTATTTGATAATTTCTCACCCAAAAAAAATAAAGGTTCTACTCCGAAGCGATGATCCGAAGTATCGGCCGAATGTTCGGCCGCTTCTTGACTTCCAAAGTTTCCTTTTTTGACTTTGAGTCCTTACCCGACTTCAAGTTGTCTTTTTGACTTTGACGTTCGCCTTAGTCAGCCATAGTTAGCCGTAGTCAGAAAAAAACTTTTTACAAAAAATAAGAACCGACTACCAAAAATAACACTTTCGACTTCCGAAATTAAAGTTATTTTCCACTTTGTAGTGTTATTTTTGGTAGTCAGTTCTTATTTTTTTGTAAAAAGTTTTTTATTTTTCACTTTTTAGTGGGTCACTTTTGAATTAATCTAAGTTACAATAACTAACGTTAACTGCTCATCACCTTTTACAAAATATTGCTTTTCCCGATGCTGGGACGTTGATTGTTGAGGAGTTCTCATGGTAAGAACCAGGAGAACTGCTACTCACCATATGCATAGTGACGAGCATAAATTCCTTAATCACAACACGTTAAATAGAGGTACTCATTATTATATTATTCCAGTGGCCATATGTGGTCTCCATCATCAGTTCCACTTTACCAAATGGTGCTTTCCGAGAGCAAATGCACGAGTTACTATAAAAATACCCAAATCGCTACAGGTTTGCCTATAAAATTTGAGGGTTTTCCTCGATTTCCATGGGATTCCCTCATCTGATTCTGATTTGGTGGCAATGGGACTACCTCGGGAGTAGTATACCCTTTCAATCAAAAAGAGAATTTTCAAAATCGGTCCATAATTAACGGAGTAATCGCGTAACAAACATACAAAAACATACCGCCGAATTGAGAACCTCCTCCTTTTTGGAAGTCGGTTAAAAACAGTCGAACATTCGGCCGATACTTCGGAGTAGACGCCCTGTTCGTCAAAGGGTCAATCGAAGCAGATAGCAAATGAGTTATGAACGTAATTGCTTGACAAAACACTCTTGTAACACCACCCTTGCATGTAAACTGGTCAATGCCGAGGGAATGACTTGCATTACTAGGTCAGAGGAATTCCTTGGAAGTCAGCATTAATAGAGTTATTATATAGATGAGATTGGTTAGTGTTTATATCGATCAATGTATGAAGCCAAAGAGTCAGCTGAAGAATCGACATCAGGACTAACTTCTTCTCACACGGACAAGTCGCTTGCTTCCACGTCACCAGTCCTGAGACTGTATATTTTGGCTGCTGAGACCAAAACTACAAACATAGTATACAGGGACGTATTATAAAAATAATACAACATTTCGCCTGTATTCCCCGAAGGGTTCGGCAGAGGTGTACCTATAGTACTCTGATATTTCGCCAGTTATGTTTAAGTCCCATGTAATAGAGGACGAGCCACTACCAGGCACAAATCCAGTCTTCGGACTGTTAGAAATTCCAGATGGGAAACCCAATAACACTTTGCCTGACCCGGGAATCGAACCCAGGACCTCATACTCAACAGTAGCGCTTGCAACCACCAATGACGCAGATTTTTTATAAAAAAATGTGGCTGTTATTTTAATATACTGTACTGTCTTACGACTTCTACGCGGATTTTTTTTGATGTTATGGCTTTTATGAGAGTTGTCAAAATGCGAATTTTTCATGTTTTCAGTCAATTGTGTTGCATCCGAAATTCCCTAAAAAACAAACATTCTCAATTCAAAAATACAATTCGAGTTTCCATGTTTAAATTCATTGCGATTAAACGGTCGGCGGGTCTGTGACGGCCAGTGACAGGCGCGCAGCCAACGCGATAAGTCCACGATGACATAGCACGCGCCCTTTCACTGTGGGGCCCGAAATAGAATAATTATTCAGTATTGATTATGGTAGACATTCATTTTGTAACTCGAGTACAGAATATTAAGTAATGCAGATTTAGCAAATCACAAAAAGAAAATATGCATTGGTTTTGATTGGAATATTAATTGGTTGATTTTTTTGCGATGGAAATTTCGTCGTATCCAAACGAAAACGTTGGGTATCTCGTTTGCCAGAAACGTACGACTCATCAGATTGATGAATTTGCAATACGGTATGATGATGCGTGATCTCGAACCTTACATTCTTGTATCTGATACGTACTGCTAAAAATTACATTTATATAAATGAACATAAAAAAAATATCAGTACCGCCCAAACTTTTGTATTCTATCGCCCGTTGATTCCAACCGCCATGTTTCGAAATTATTGATATCACATCAGGACCACCCTCCCAAATTACAGTGCAGTTCTGTCTAGACCGCCTAGACCGCAGGGCGGATTGGACGTGTGTACGTGAATAGCATGCTTTCACAGCTCGTTTGGCCAACAGAATTGGCGTGTTATAGGAACGGAGGCGATTTCAGATTGCACACGTAGCAAGACAAAGTGTAGCTATTGTTATTGACAGCCGCCGTCGAGATTTCTTGGCGTCGTCGTTGTGTTAAATTTTTCCCGCTGTACCCCCATTGTTGAAGAAAGTGTTGGATTTTCGGACTGGGTTTAAATATATTTTTTAAGGTGATCTTCAGTACGCTGTTGACTTTATTTCTTATCTAGTTCAAGAAGTTGCTAACTTTGACACCTTATCACACGTTTGATTTACTTCGTGAAAACCCATACGTTAAACCTATTCGAAATAAATCCCATTTCACTTATCGTAGTTATTTTTGAATCAATAAAAATACATCCTTCTACATTCCCACCGGGTTTGCTTGTCCGAGTCAGATTTGTGTCAGGAAACAACAGTTTTAAGCACCCCTGTTGTATTTCCGAATTAAAAGTTCTACACTTACAGGTATAAAAACCACTCAGTTTAGAAAAGCAAAAGATTAACGCAACAACTTAGAAATAAAAAGTAAAAACACAAGCCGATTGTGGTGCGAATCAGCTTATTCTCCCTCCGTTTTTTCCGTGTATATGTATATACGGATATAGCAAGACTTTTAAGGGGCTGGTCCCGTTGCTTATAAATTACTGTGAAATCAGGGAACGGAAAAAATTACGCGACTGACTTTTTTATAGTTCCTTCTTAAAAATATTTCAGTCATTAAACACAAAAGATTGTTCATTCCAGAAAAAAATGCGGGGCAGTCTTTAAGGACTGCCGATAGAAGTGAAAACAGTATATTATACATATAGCTCATGGAAAGCGTTCGGTGACGATTCCATGATTTTTGTTCACCCAAAAAGGGCTCAACGCGCCTAAAAGAAAGAAAGAAAGAAAAAGCATTTATTGGGACTCGCACAGATCACAAATCAAACTAAAGAAACTAAACAAACCAAAGCAAGTAACTAAAGGAACTAAAGAAGTTTTCACATAAAAAAAAATGGTTTTGTGGTTGATCCAGTAAGGCTATATAAAAACATTTCATGTAAAGAAGGTTGCCAAGATTTAAATAACGATTTCTCTGTTAAAGAGTTACCAAATATAATGTAGAACCAAGCCCCTAACTCTGTAGAGTTAGGGGCTTGGTATCTTGGGGGTTGGTTTGTAGAGGTAGGCCTTGTAAGGCCTGGCCTTAACGTATAGGTTGGCTGTACCAATGAACTATGCATGACACAAAATTAAAGATCAGTGACTTTATTTCATACCATAAGCCCGTAGGAGTGTCTGTGCGACGGTCGCGATTTTTTTTGAAATCCGACTGGTAGTTCCAGAGATTAGTGCGATCAACAAACAAATACACAAACTGAGTATACATTCAACTGCCATTTCCTATTTTTCTCTGTCTAATTTTACCAATGGACAAGATTGTCAAACTTTTATTGTTTGAATACGAGTCTTTTGGCTACTTTGTTTGTGTGCAATTTATGTATTTTTTTTGTAATGTGCATTAATTTGTTTGTGCAGAATAAACAATTTTTCTTTCTTTCTTTCAATAACTGGCCAAAAAGAAAATTCCCGATCCATGTTTTTATTCCACCTTTCAACTTAAAACCCCAGTGGGATAAACCTTACACCATTGTCTGCCATAAACCAGGATTGTGAAGGGCATCGCAGTTGAAGGCAACGGTCCGTGTGATGTTGAGGCGCCCTCAACTTGCAACCACGAACATTAATACACCTATTCATCATGCGACTTCATAATTGAATGTCATAACAATTTTGGCAATGGAATTTGTTTGTAATTTGGTTTTTGGCAGTTTGGTTTCGGTTGTGGTATTTAGTTAATTGATTTTTGCTTACAAAATGTGGGGTAGGTTAATTTATTTAGAGTTCGCAGAATGATGCTACTAATTATGTAGTTCAAGTAGGTGTTGGTACATATTTGTCAGAAACATTTTTAGTACAGACAGCAAATCAAGCTACTACAATCTGTCAAATTTCTTTAATAGATTTTCAACTTTATCGCTACAGCTTAAGGTTCAAGGTTAATTGGGAAAATTTGACAGTTTCAGTTTGACCTGCTGGCGTCTGTACCTGTATTTATTAATTACTCAGCAAGCTTGATAACTCGGCTGGCTGCTAATTACTCACGTATTTCTTTCCGAAAATGAAAATGCGGACAGTAATTACAACAGCATACTCAACATACAGTGAAAGATCCTTGCGCAGCTCGGGGGAGCCTGGATCGCTCCAACGCGGATGCATACGTACATCCGTGGTGGGGCGACCCGGACTGCCAGGCACTTCTTCTCCTGCAACCGAGCGGGTGGGCAGGTTGCGGATAGTCCAACTTCGGCTGCGGGACCGAATGTTTAAAGGTCGATCCCGCACCCGGAACATCTCGTAGAGATCCCGGACAAGAGAAGTTTCCGAAGGCCAAACCCCAGGCTTAGGTTAACCTTTCTACCTTTTTCTATGCACCCATCACATAACCACCCATCCTTCCTTCTCCATACATCCTGTCGATCCCAAATCCCAAGGCCAAATTCCAAACCTAGGGTGACCCTCCAATTACCCACGCTCTCTACCCATGAAATTTTCCGTCCCATCCCTATATCCCGTCGGTCCTAGAGGAGGGGTAACCTTGATTCCAAAAAAGCCCACCCCCCCAAAAAACCATAATGATACAGAATGTTGAAAGTAATACCCAGGTGGGTCCCGGCTAAGCCCACACCGCCTCGGCGGTCAGGCCCCAACGTAATCTGGGGGGGGCACCAATCTGTTCTTTGGCGCCGCGCTCATCGGCGCGGCCGGCTGCTTCTTTAGCGCCCACTACTCAGGCTGCGACTCACGCGCCCATTAACCCGACCTTGGCTGCGATACACGCGCCAGCAACCCACACGAAAAGCACGCTTTCCGCGAGCATCTGGCAGCAGAGCATCGTGCGGAAAAGCTTTGCCTACCCAGAAAGGAACACAGACCGACACGGACAGACAGAGATGGGGAAAGCTGACGGGCCCAGCAGCTCCAAAACTCTCCCGGTTGATGTTGATGGAGTACGCCGCCTGAAAAAGCGCGGAAAAATCTTGGCCCGGGAGAGGAAAATAGGCGACCGAAAGCCCGAAACCCGCCAAGGCATTAGCCAGCGCGGTGAGCGATCGGACGCTGAAAAGAGAGTACGCGACCAGCCACGAGTACGCGAAGGGGAAACCCAGCGCGCAAAACGGCAGGACGCGGAATCACACGAGCAGGGGCAAGTACGCGAAGGGGAAACTCAGCGCGGAAAGCCTCCGCAAGCGACGGAGTCCGACGGGGCTGACAGCCGACCCCATAATACTGACAGCACCCACGACCGACCTCGACCTAGACGCAACAGGGGTAAGAGATCCGGAGGCCTGTTCCAGGCGTCGCCGGCAAAAAATACCCAGCCTGGCACCTCCAAGCCGCAGCCTGGACCGAGCGGTACAGGGCCGGCGAAGAGGGAGCGCCCTGATGACACAGCCTCACCAAGCATGTTCCAGGAAGGCGCCAAACGCTCCAGGATCCAATCCACTCCGGGGGGGCAGAGAACCTACGCGCGAGCCACCAAGGAGATCCCTGCGCGGCTGGCCGTAGCAATCTGCTTCGAAGTTCTCGAAGACGAAATCCTCGGCGCACAAATGTACCGGGATATAAGCGCCTCCTGGCCTCACTGCTAGATAGGCACCTAACACTAACAACCTTAACAGATCCTGCACAATTAGAATACACTGTCACAAAGTTATCAGAATACATTACCGAAGCCTACCATGCTTGTTGCAAACTTAGGGCACCACAAACCAAGACTGAGAGAAACCCCTGATGGACCGCCAAACTCAGTAAACTCAGAGATGCACTTCGTAAGCAATTTAACAGAGCCAAGAACACGAGACTCCCGGATGACTGGGAGCTATACAAAGAAACTCAATATCTATACAGGAAACAGATTAGGACTGCCAGGAGAACAGCTTGGCGGAAATTCTGTGAATCCATAGAGACAAATAAGAAGCCGCAAAGGTAAGGAAAATCCTGTCAACTGACCAGGACCGAACTTTTGGCGCGCTGAAAAAACCGACAACACATATACCACAACTGACCATGAAACCAGCAAGGTCCTTCTTGAGACTCACTTCCCGGACTGCAAACTCCTGGAAGACAGGACGTGGGAGGTTGTGCTAGAATGGACCCCAACGGACCAAGACTGGTCAAGAGCCCATAATATAGCAACAGAAGACCGTATAAAGTGGGCTATCAACACGTTTAAGCCATTTAAGTCCGCAGGGCTGGATGGTATCTTCCCAGCCCTGCTACAGTGGGGGATAGATCTTCTGACACCATTGCTGGTGGAGATCTATCGAGCGTGTATAGCCCTCAGACATATACCACTAGCATGGCGCGAAGTGAAAGTCATCTTCATACCAAAACCGGGCAAAACCGACTACACACAACCCAAGGTTTATAGGCCAATCAGCCTTACATCCTTCCTACTAAAAACCCTGGAGAGACTCTGTGATAGAAACATTCGAGACGGACCTCTTCGGGTAAAACCACTCCATAAACAACAGCACGCGTACTCCACAGGCAAATCGACAGAATCCGCGCTACACAGCGTGGTCTCTAAGATAGAAAGCGCAGTGGACCACAAATGCTCATCACTGGCCGCCTTCATTGACATCTAGGGCGCCTTTGACAAAACCATGTTCAACAGCATTAACATGGCTCTAGACAGACACAACATAGACCCGACCCTGAGCGGCTGGATCACCAATATGCTCAAAATGAGAGCTGTACAAGTCACCGTAAATGACACTACAAGGGCCATTGTGGCGAAGGGCTGCCCGCAAGGGGGCGTCCTCTCGCCGCTTCTATGGAACCTGGTTGTAGACAGCCTCATCAAAACACTCAACGACAAAGGTTAATTTACCGTAGGCTACGCCGACGACATAACCATAATAATAAACGGCACCCACGAGAACACCTTATGCAACCTAATGCGCCAAGCTTTGAAAATAGTAGAAGACTGGTGCAACAAACACCAACTTTCGGTGAATCCATCAAAAACCGAATTGATTCTCTTCACTAAAAAGAGGAAGCTGGTGACACTACAACTGCCACGACTCTTTGGAACTATCCTAAGCCTTTCAACTGAAACCAAATACCTGGGCATATATTTGGACAAACAGCTGAACTGGGCAAAACACACCAATTACATCACCACAAAAGCCAGCATATCCCTATGGCGATGTAAACGACTGCTTGGAAAAAATTGGGGCACCAGCCCCAAGGTCACCCACTGGTTATACACCACCGTCATCCGACCAATTATCACATATGGTTCACTGGTCTGGTGGCCCAGGACGGACCTGAGCACAGCCCAAAAAGACCTCGAAAAACTGCAGCGGTTTGCTTGTGTAGCAACAACTGGCAGTATGAGGACTGCACCCACTGCTGCACTACAAGTAATGCTAGGACTGCCACCACTACACCTTATTGTGCGAGAGGAGGCAGCCCTGGCTGCTTCTAGGCTCAGCATAACGGGAACCCTAAGCAAAGACTCTAGGGTCAAGCACACACGCATAAAGGAAGATGCAATCAGACGACAACCGATGATGGCATCACCCTGCGACAAGGCCCCGAAACTTTACTTCTTTCAGAAGCACTACAACGTTATACTCACAGAGGAACGGTGTGACTACTCAGGCCCGAGAGAGATGAGAGTTTACACCGACGGATCAAAGACCAACTCCGGAACCGGAGTCGGAGTCTTCTCACACGATTTTAACATAAATATATCCAGCCCTTATACAAGCGGCTTACGCCATAGAAGCCAGGGAAGTTACGGACACCCGCATACGTATACTGTCCGACAGTGCCTCAGTTCTGCAATCCCTAGAGAAAAAGTATATTACCTCCAGATTAACACTAGAATGTCACAATGCACTGGAGCGAGTGACGGTGTGCAACCGTAACACAGTGACACTGCAATGGATTAAAGGACACAGCGGATCACTAGGTAACGACGCAGCTGATGAACTAGCTAGGAGAGTATCCGGCGCGTCAGTCTGTGTACCCGAGCCCATCGTACCCATCCCCTTTAACCAACTACGTAGGTGGCTACAGGAGTTCACCCACACACAAGCGGAGAACTGGTGGACCTCGACACCGGGCTGCAGGCAATCTAGGGAAGCCATGCAATCCTTAGGTGGTATACTAACCAGGCGTTTGCTACGCCTGGACAGGAACGGCCTGCGCCTGGTGACGGGGACCTTAACGGGACACTGTTCACTAAACAAACACTTACACACAATAGGCATAACGGACAGCCCTCTGTGCAGGGCGTGCATGGAGGCTGAAGAAACCGTTGCGCATGTGCTCTTTGACTGCACAGGCGTCACCCAGATCAGAACGGAAACCCTCGGGTCATCCAGATCCTTCACAGATATCCTATGCAGACCAGAAGACCTAATCAGCTTCTGGAGGGAGGTGGGCTGGTTGGAATAAACCACTGACGGCCGCCATGGCCCACGCACAATGGTCCACATGAAGGATTAAGTGCGGAAACCATACCCTCTAACATAGAACATAGATCCTTGCGCAGTTTCCAATCAACGAAATGCTGAACAAAAATCCGACCTACATTCCCAAATGTGCAATCCATTCGGTAAAATAACCTCTTATTCAAAAGTCTGCCTAAAAACTCCTATCAAACGTATCGACAGATAGGATGACTTCAGAATTAAACACATCGGGCCGAGAGGATTTATTGCTCTTATCACTAGATCCCGTCGTCAAATGTTGAGAGATTTTGTCAAAAATAAACCAGCCCTGCAGTGTAACGACAATTTTGTGTAAAATAGTTCGCGCGGGAAATAAATCTTTAAGTAAACGGATAAGTATGTGTACTTATATCTTAGTAAGATGTTTCATTTATTTATTTATTTATCCTTCCACTGGAAGGCCATAAAGCAATTACACCAACGGAGCAAAACAAAAGTGTATCTTTTTCTTGACTTTGTTTTATTTTGCTTTGCTTTGCACCTATATCAATATTACCTACTATCTTTATATTTTATATCGATATATTAATTGTATGTAGGCACGTTATCACACGATGCGAAGCCGAGTATGTTAATAGTATCACATGAGTGTTTTAATAGCTAATTATGTACAGTTGCATAAAAAAACTTTATCTACACCCATGATATGAATCCTCTATAAAAGGTGCTGAAACCATAGGATGTTGTACAGTGTTGTAAGAACTCTATGTAAATTCATGGAAAGTTTAATTGTTGAGTATCTAATACAATAAACAATTATATAATTACATATCTACATATTATGTAATAATATAATTATTTATGGTATCACTCATTTTTGTAAACAACAAAGTAATAAATTTTTGCAATCGACTAATATCGAACGAAAATGGCGGGATACTACGTGAATTCGAATAACCTATAAGCTTTTTTATTGAAATTACGGCGCTGTGGTAGTGAACGCGCGTGCATGATAATGTTATTTTTTTGAAATTCATAAAAATACCGCCAACTGAGTAGTGAGAATGTGGCTGTTTTATGAGTAAGGAAGGGATCGAAAAAGCAAAGGAGTTGCAAAATTAAATTTAGTACAACATTATAACACTCTGTTGGGTGATATTATGGTTACTATGACACTGGTTGTTTTAATGTTGGCAATAAGCTAACTGTTTCAGAAACTTTTATAGTGAATTTATAGCATAGGTTTAGATAACGTACATAATTTAAATTACGTGATGTGTGTTTTATTCTTTTCTTTTTTAATCCAGAATACAAAATAAATCATGAAAGAAATATGTATTAAAATTTTGTATCGCAAAATATCAGTTCGTTTCATCATAATAATATGACCTACTAGAAAAACTGCTGTACAGCAGCAGTTTCCCTCGGACATTTAACTTCCGTGATTATCGCGATGCTGCCAGCCTTAAAAATAACACTAGAAAAAGTTAAAATATGAATATGGTGCAAACCTACGACTTGTTGGAAAAAAAAATCTGAACACTGCTGCAGAACGGAAGGCCAGATGTTCTATAAATTGTAAGTTTCTTTGTTCTTGGCGGAAAATTTCCGAACTATACTGCATAGTCGACGTTCATTATTGCTTGGAAATATTAACTAAACTTTACTATTCATTTCACATGGGAGACGGCGCGGTTAAGGGAGGTTCCCACTTTGGTATAGAGAATATGGATAATAATTTTCCAGGCGACTAATAACTTAAAGGGCGACTAACTATTTGCTACTAAAATAATAACTTGGCAGCGATTAAATATTATTTCTTAATCGCTGCAAAGTCATCTACTGTTATTGAATCATTTGGGTTAGGTTAGGTTAGAACAGTAACCATTAACAAGCGAAGGCGAGCGAGCGAAGCGAGCGTGCCGCGGCAGCGGCCGCCGAGCGCCAGATCCCCTCTATTGTTGGTAAATTCAGTTACCAAAACAAAAAATCGAAAAACTTGATGCTAGTTTAAATTAAAACGGAGCTTATTACTGATATATTAATATGCTACCTATTACTTATTACGATACTCCTTATTAGCTGCCAACCCATTATGGTACCCACTCTATTTTTTTTAAAACCTATATTCATTTTACTTAGTTGCCGCATTAAATACATGCCTTTTAATATTCCAACAATATGAATACCTACTAACTTTTCTCAGCGCTGGCATAAAGGCAAGAGCTGTTAGTTACCTAATTATTATTCTGGGAAATACTAGGTATTCCAACAGTCTAAAATCAGTGTCCTATCGGGAAACTTTTATTTACTAATGATTATAACTACATAAAGAAAAAAATATCCAATGATGCTGTTTCAACAGTATACACTAGTTTCCAGCTGTAAGTCTTGTATAGTTTGTGACTTTCGAAGTAACTAGAGATGGGTGGTATAAACCATACATAGTTTCAATAACTGTGTATTGTACCTTAAATATGGTATAGGTTTCCACAATAACTATGTATTGCGTGAAACTATTTAGTGACTTAATACGCCAGAACGAATTACCGAGTAGGTACTTCGCTAACAACAGTGACAACACCCGATTGATGCCCGATACGGCCCGCGGGCGGACCGAACCGAGAGCTGCCGAAATAATAAACTGGAACTAAAGGCTAAACTATATTATTTTGTAGCCAGTCCTAAAGCCTGGATGAAGTATGAAGAAAAGTTCATTTACTGAAAAATGTAAACTAAAATGTTTAGTTCAACTTATTTTTAATACCGACCAAACGTCAAATATTAAACCCAAGTTCAGTATCACCAATACATAGTTACAAAATAAAATAAATTGTTTCAAAGCCATTTCAATACCTAAAGCAAATTCGGTGCTTGGTATCACCGACACATATTATCAAAATAAATTTAAAAAAACATTCTAATACTTGGAACTCAGTATCACTAATGTCTACATAGTAATTAAAATAAATAGTTTCAAAACCTGGTATTGGTAATCATACCAATTAACAAATTCGGTATTACTAATTCGCGTACTGACCCATGTCTAAAGTAACTAACTGAATGATAATCTTGTTACTGATAACAGCAGTCTAATGAAAAGAATTTGTGAAGTTCAATGTCCCGTAGTTTTTTACAAAAACCTTCTCAGACACGGGATTAAATATTCCATTGAGATTTGTCTGCGGTTTACCGGGTTACCAAACAAACATGAGGTAAATACATACATGCGCATTCCAAATTAGGTGCGATGGTTACGGAGGTACCCTCAAAGCCTCAAAGGACTACCCCCATCAAATGTCACCGCTTTACGGTGTACATAATATATTCGACTGCTCACACTTGAAACTGAGAGCCTTGTTTTTTTAAGTTGATTAAAATCGACCGTTGAAAGTCTAGAGTCTAGACTATCAAAAGTACCTACTTTTGATAGTCAAAAACAGATGCTTAACGACGTACCTACGTTGTTATGCATCACTTACATAATTGGTGTTTTAAGAATGTCCAATTCTGTGCTTTAAAAGCCAAGCTAGTGTAAAAACCCTACAACAAGTTCTAGACTTTTGTAATAAAACTACAAAATTACTAACTTGATTTCGAATCCTGGTAGGATCCTGGTAAGCAAATCCTCTTAGACAATATTACCTCGCAGCCGCTGTATTTTAAGTAAAGCGAACTTATTTAAAGGAAATGAACACGAACATTGAGTATCGTATTGCAATGTAGGACAGCGCTTTAGCAGCTGGAACGCAAGAGGATTGCGTTAGACATGAACCCCGGCAGTATATTTATATCCCTTTGTGAAAACAGACGTATTCAAGCCATTAGCGCGTACGACTCGCGAACTATTCGTATTAATTAAATTAAATTGTGTAGAAACGGAGTACGAGATACTCTCGTAAATGTTGAAATAATAAAACAGGGACACTTTATTCCCATCGTAAATTATGCAGCAAAGCTGAAAATATTCATCTTCGTCTAATCGATGTGATTAAATATAAAAAAGTGTCTTGCGCGACGGAGATATTTTCGCCGGGAAAATTATGGCCATAATTCACCTGTTTGCATAGATATTGGAGACTTGGCTGTTCTCAGGATCTTATTATTTTGGAGTAAAAATATCTCCAAGTAGTATGCACAAAAGTAATTTTAGGCTCCGCAATTTGGTGAAATAAAAAAATAAAAAAATATGAACCACAAATTCTTATACGAAACTCGGTGCTTGTCCCAAATTTTTTCTTATTTTTTCCACCTAGGTTTTACTTTGTGCATTTTACACGCTTAAGTTGATGGTGCCAATGTCTTTAACCCTGGACTCATGAATAATACTATTGTGCTTTCAAACTTAGGTACCTTTAGGTACCTAATTATACAACTTGTCTCAGAAAGGTGTGGTAAAATTTCTGAGTTTGGTACATACCATGAAACTGAACCACTTTCTCCATGGGACCAACATCGTCATCGAGAAAAAAAAATCAGCCGTCCTATACCTACATTTGGGTCGAGCAGGTAGGTACTGAAATTTTGTATGGGACAGTTGATCATTTTCTCGCGAGAAAGTTCTTTAGTTAGATCGTCTGTATCACTTTTCTAATACATGCTGGATGTTTTTAAATAACACTTATAGATTGACAAAAAATTTAGTTTCACACATTGGCTTAATAAAAACATTTGTACCTACTGAACTGACAGTTTATTCTGGAGATATTTCACACACACGCTTGATTATCAACTAATAACATTGCAATAAATTATCACCTAATATCGCCGCATATAGTATATTTCATCCTAAGACTATAATCCACAGAATATTTTAAGTCACATTTAGGGGATCAAAACTCAATTAGTATTGTTAAGGGGAATCGGCATGCAACATCTGGCGAGGAACACTGATGACAAGTTACTGCCTTAGGGAATGGGTGAACGAGTCAAATATAACTTTGTTTTCAATAGAAAGGACATTAAGAAGGTTGTGTTTTGATTTGGGAAAGAGGAGCTGTGAATGAGACAGATTTAATGGAGATTCTGTGGGTGATTAGCTAACGTTTGTGTATAAATCGGTTGGCTGTTGAATATTTTTTGGCCTAGATCGTGGTGTAGCCTGTCAGAAAAGACAGTCAACCTGACTGTCTTTTCGTATTTTAGTAGTTTTAGTATTTTAAATTAAAATGCATTTAGGTGTTATTAAATGCACCTCTGCAACTTTGTTTCTACGGATCAAAATGAATACATATTAGCCATCAAATTTGAGTAGCAGACTTCAGAACAGACGTGACATTTAAGTTCTGAGATCATTTTGATCTTCTAAGTCAAATATACCTTGTGAATTAAAATGTTCTAACACACTTTTTATATGTAGACTACAGAAGCATTTCATACGCCAACATGATAATCGTTAATTAATTTAATTATATACAACGTTAAGGTACTTTCATCCAATAATTTTATAGGTTTTTCCTATCCGTTCAAAGCCACACACGAAGTCACGTGTATTTTTGATCTGAAATAAAAATAGCTGTATTTACTCTAGCCCAAATGGAAAATAAATACGAGTATCATGATACGCTTGTGAAAACAATTTGAAAAGTTTGTTTTTCTCAGTTCACTGCAAAGTGTAGTGTGACATCCTTTTGATTTTTGGTAAGAAGGAAAAGGTGCTGAAGATAACTTCCCAGAAACAAGTTTATAGGTATTATTATTATTATTTGTAAGACTATACTGTAATAAATAACTCTAAATTTTTAAATGTATATGCTCAGGATCGGTTGGTTGTGATTGACTATGTTAAAGTTCTGCATCGAATTCAAACACCGAGATTCGGTCATTTTTGTGATAATGCAAATCTCTATCTTTTATGATAATCTCTAAGTCTCTTTCAAACGCGGCTACATAATATACCCAAGGATATAAATGCATTATTTGGTCACGATACTTAGAAAGATTGCTAGCACTCGGGCCTATTACAACAAGAACCCCTATTTTTACGACTTGGGTAAGGCAAAAAGCACCTGCTACATCTCGTTAAATTAACATTGTAGCATATTGTTTACTTACCTCAGCTTGCCCATCGAGTTTTCTTCCAACTATGTTGGGTTCAGCTCCCAATAGGTAAGTCACACCCAACCTCTTTCAGAGTACTAGGAAAACCTCGGTCTTCCCCCGTAAGATATCTTAAGGCTAGATCTGATGACAAATGGTGGATTTCTAACTGCCTGTAAAAAAATTATAGCCTTTAAATTTAGTTCTCTCTAAGGCAAGGAGTGATCTGATCGTGGTGGATCTCTCCGAAAATACTATAGCGATCGATCTTTGGAGGTCATTCATAGATCGTCTGTCAATTCGTGCTTCAGATACATTTTCTGGATGCTCACCTCTTGGTAAGTGGGCATAACCCCTTTAGATATCATGAACATCAGAGGTTGCCTTTTATTTTCCTCGTTTCTTATAAAGGACGCTCTTTTATTTTTCTTTTTTTGAAGCTCGGTACTTATCTCTTTTGTAACTCCACCTGAAAACCACTGGCCATGACAAAACTACAAGCTCATTTACATTTATGTCATCCAAATTACTTTAATAACACATCCAGAATCATTCTCAGGATCGAATGTGCAGTCGGAAGATATTAGTCGTGCAGTGTAAACCGTCGGAAAATTGGACCTCGTGCGATATGCTTTATTCATGACATAGCCATGTAACCGTTGCGTTCTGCAATTGTATTTCGGTACATTTTGCGATACAAATTGGAATTTTGATGTGGAATTTACTTGACAGTTAGATATTGAAACACCAGCCTGAATAGTGGCGATAATGAGATAGTATTAGCGAAATTTGATAGCTGTGTTAATTTTTCGTTGGTTTAGACGTGTTGTTTTGCCAATTGGTCACAACAAGCATACATATACCTATGTGATTGTTAACTAGGAAAAGCGACCGTGCCATTCTACATAGCGCACATATCAAGCAATTTTAGATAGGTCGACAGTGGTAAGTAGAAATTTGAGCTTGAGCTGGCCCAGCGTAGTACAAATTTTCAATAGAATATGAGGCCAGCTTGTGCTGGTTTTGTTACCACTGATGTTCGGTCGACTATACCAAAAGTTTCTACATAAAATGGGTAACCTCTATCTTTTTTTGAGCCATAGAGAACCCATAATGCCTAATTCATCAACACACAGATTCTTGCTAACACGAAACATAAACTTACATATTAAATTAATGTTTCAATACTGTTAGGCTCTTATTCATAAACGTCTTATAAACCTATTTTAGTTAAAATTCTGCTAAATTTCGTTTGTCCTTTTTTGTCACTTTGACCTTTGTGTTCTTTAGAAAGTGACAAAACCTATTTTAACTAAAATAGGTTTTAGATGTTCGTAACTTTTTATGAATAAGACCTTGAATAACGTTTGAGTCATCATCAATCATTTAGTTGTGTTACATTTCCTGGTTCTTTAAAAGTAACACAAGTCATCATCTGCCTAGCCTTTTCCCAACTATATTGGGGTCGGCTTCCAGTCTAACTGGATGCAGCTGAATACCAGTATTTTACAAGCGACTGCCTATCTGACCTTCCTCTGACCCAGTTACTAGGTAACACGATACCCCATGGTAAGACTGGTTGGCAGACTTTCGTGCTTCTGAAGACCCGTAAAAACTGTCAAAGATCCACAAATAAAAGCCGGAACCAATGGCTATGGTATATAAAGATGGTCACCTATCCACGGACTAACCGCGGCAAGCGTAGTAAAAGTAACACAAGTATGGCCATAAACTAAAAATGCCATTAAACAAAAAAAAAAAAAACTACTGTTTTAAAGTAAACTGGATAAGTAGATATCAGCAGAGAAACCCAGAATTTACTGAACGTTAAAACTTTCAGTAAATTTTGGGTTTCTCGTATAAGCACATTTACTTAATAGAATTCCCAACAAGACAACTTAATGTATAAAACTGTACTGTAGTACCTAAGTGTAAAACTGATTAAGACATAATAACACACATTAGCATTGTAATAAAAATTGCATCAACGCATTACAAAGCTAAAACTATAACGTTGTATTCGGAATCATAAAGAACATTACAACAGAGTGCACACAAGAGACGAAAAACATAAAAATGTTACCACAAAAATTGTCAACGCCCTCTAAGGTTGGCCCCCATATATCACAAGGATTTATTTTCACCTTTGCTCTTTTCTCGATTTCTTCGTAACGCCTTAATTCAATATTAAATTTTGCTCCTTTCCCGGTTTTCATACACGAACAGATGTCTTTACGCGTTTCGTTATTCATATTTCTCTTGCACATTACATTATGGATGTAAAAAGGGGTGTTGAGCGTAGTATCTTTAGGATATTGAGCGTACGCAATGAAGTTGTTTTGAATTAGTAATTTTAATGTTTGAAAATATGAACGAGTGTCTCTTTATTGTTGTTTTATTATTGCGGAAAAGAAGGCAACGAAATTTGAAATGGTAGAAACAATAAATATAACGGCACCTAATGATGGTGATAATGGTTGACATGAATGGTAAAATGGAAGTCATTACGGATCATATTTGAATGACTTCTTATTCAGATGTGATCCGTAATTACTTCGATAATCTTCAATAGCAAATTGGGAATTAATATAATATAAAATATTTAAAAAGATAGTCTGTTTGTCAATCAGTTGATCAACGTGAAACTTACCTACTACTGAAGTAGAAATATCATAGGAGCAGCTATAAAAGAGGCATATAAATAAACATCAATTTTAATTAACATCGACTACTGTTCAAAGTTAGATGAGGTTCATCCGAGCGCTAATAAAAGCGAATGCTCGTAAAAATACTGCAGTGGTACTGACCTGCACAGTCGTGACACCTGGATAGCCCTGAAGCAACACGTAGCTGCAACTCGGTCACACGTAAATAAAGATATTACGTTGGATGAGTACCTACATGAAGTACTTGGTGAATGCGCTCAATGATATGAAACGGAAGAAATTTCAAAGAGATGAGTAGATTCCAGGATTGACGCTATGCGTATAAACATAAATGGAAATAGGTTATTCTAATGCTCCTAGAACTTAGACTGGTATCAATCTGTCCCAAACCCGAATATTGAAATGCAAATCATAACACAGTTAACGGCTTCACACAGTGCCAACGTTTATTGATTTACCTTCAATCCTGCTTAACTCATTAAAGTAAATAACCTGCAGGGAGTAGACGTTTCATACGATTACTGTTTATTTTAATAACATTTCGTGGCATATCCATTAAAATTTCATATCTTTACCCGTTTCCTTCAAAAACCCCGAGAGTTGATTACGCGTCGCTATCTTTTTGTATCATCTCTTACCAGTGTATACGATTCAGGACCTTTTATGTATCAGTATGAAGGTACAAATTCGGTTACCTGCAAACAAATTAGCGAGTTTTTGGAAGACGACGGTTTGGTCACAATGGTAGCCACCCAGAAGCGAGAATTAGGTCAAATCCTACCAATATCTTCTCACAGTATTACGATTCTGGGTACAACTGAATATCGTAGAATTATAAATGTAGCAACTTTATCTTTTTAAAGAAATTGAACACAAGTGGTAAACATGGGTGAAAGAATGAATATTTTAGTTAGGCTATTGAAACGAGTACCTGTAAAGGAAAAAATTATGTTCCACAATTATTCTATGCTAACCAATCTTTCTCACACAGCGTAACTAAATCTCGACTTAATTGCCGTACCCTCAAATCTGTCCGTAATTCAAACCGGCTTAATAAGAACCACTAGTATGTAAGCAACATGACATAAATCTATACGACATATCACTTACCTAATAATAGAAACAATTACATCGTTAAACAATCTACCGCTTCAGTAACTCACGGATCTAAATTTTAATCAAGGCCAATTTATATTGACCCCTGAATTTGTAGCAAGAAGTCCTAATATACGCTATATTGAGAGGTCTAGTTATGCTAGCAAGAGTGTGTGTGCTAAGGCGTGCCGTATTGTATCTCTCATTATATCGTTCCGGTTGACTGTGACACTATCGCACACCAGGCCTGTCAGTAAACAATCAATGTTAGGAAAAATCCATGATAAGGAACTGTTTGAAATGCCCTGATTGACGGAGTGATAACGTAATGTTTAGGGATTGTTTGTGGAGCCTATCTACGAAGTGTGTTCAAGCAGAATCGACTTTCGTATGGTATGGATTGATTTAGTTTATAGTGGAGAAGGAGTGCTTTATTTATAGCCCATATAGGGTCTCAAATAGCTTGAAAGAGTGTTTTCACACCCTTTAACTTTACATACTGTTTTTTTTTATTAAAAAGCTTTGCCTTCCACTTTGTTACCTTTTGTTAGGTGATCGTTTAAAAAAATAATAAAGCTTTCATAATAATTTACACCAAAGTACCTTAGAGTAACTTAATCCATTATATCCATACCTAATCGCTTACCATTAAGTTTATTGAATCGTTATTACTATTGAATCATTTGTTATGAGGAAATCCATTTGTTTCCCCCCATATCACAGGACTTTAAAACACGCAAAGCGTAAAATTCAATATTGAAAAAGGCCCTGCATTTTAATCAAAATGGCATTAGTATAATCTTATAGGAATGTGCGTGACGATTGAATGTACACATAGGCGTTTCGATTCGCGAACTTGCTATAACGTCCAGCCAGATAATTGCGTAACACATAAAATGACAATTGTGTTATTATAATGGCATTGTCGTATTGCCATTATTATAAAACCCATTAGTAGAAATGTCATTCATTTGTAATTATGTACGAGATTACCAATATATGCAATTTCTTTCAATGTAGTGTCAGTGGCCGACCATTGGAAAGTCATAATGACGCCATTATAATAGTAGATTACCAAACTTGTCAAAATCAACAATTATGAAATAAATGATCGACCATTCTGACACTATTACAATAGTGTCAGAATGGTCGATCATTGATTTAATAGAATAGCAGACTTAAGGCCCAGGCTGCGTGTAATGTTATTCTGTTGGCTTGCTGCACGCTTTGGTGTTTACTGCAAGTGTAGCAAGCAATTATCTAATAAATAAACTGTGTTACGTAATAACGGTGCTGAGTTGGTGCACTTGTTCTTTTGAACTACCTCGAGTTTTCGGCGTACCAGGTGAATCAGTATTATGTTTAATCACAGCATCAAAATTATATTTCCTTGTAAATATTATTAACATTAATTAATATGCCCTTACAATTGTACCAATAATAATTAACAGTTTACATTGACTCACAAAATAGTTTTGTGATATAAGTACTTACCTACCAATGAAGCAGCTACCTATACAATTGGTTGAATCAAACTTGTACCTTGATACAAGTTTGGTTTTTGGTTTGAGTTCGTTTTAGTTTCATTTGTTTTGTTTTTTTTTAGATGAAGCAAATTACGTAAACTGCAGAAAACGGATCGAAAAAAAACAAATAGTTTATCTTTAGGGAAATTATTACAATTAAAATTGGTAAAACCTATTCGATTGGACGGACGACATCGATGCAGTTTCTATCCGCTCGGCACGGCGTAAACTTAACGAATTGCAAGGTCAGCAATACCCATTAGGGATCCGTAGTTAACAAACAACTTCTAGTTGCTTCATAGATTATGAAAATTAAGGTTGAAAATCTACTAATTTTATCAGTATTTAGATACCTAGATAATCAACTTTCTTTTTCAGTTCTGGCGTAACAAGCTTACCGAAGGGCCCGCTCGTGTGTATCAAACATTACTAAAGGGTGCCACGTGACTGACCGTGCCTACACTATTACACAGGGACGTGAAATCCCTGGATTTTAACTAACAAATTTGAATATAAATATATTTGTTTGTTTGTACTGATTTGGCAGAATATTGAACAAGTTTGTAGAAGTCTAGACAATTACAAGTGCTTAATTTATTAGAATTTGAAAAATTGCTTGGTCAGTTTTTCTGTTTGCTTTTACGGGACGTTTTATTTTTAGGGTTCGTACTTCAAAAGGAAAGACGGAACCCTTATAACATCACTTCATCGTCCCTCTGTCTGTCTGTCAAGACCGTTTTTCTCAGGAACGAGTAGGTATCAAGTTGAAATTAATATCAAATACGAAGGTCTACGGTTCCTTGGAGCTCTAAAAAAAACAAGCTTTTTACGCAACGCAATAAAAAATACGGCTATTTAAGTGACATATTTTGATACTCGCAAACAAATTATAACCTATAGGGTACTTCCCGTTGACCTAGAATCATGAAATTTGCCAAGAAGCAAGGTCTCACAGCACAAGTAAAAGAAAAAGTCAAAAAATCGTTAATTTGTTTCTTATCACATTTTTTTTGTGCGATTGCAAACTTATATTTGCAGTTGGAGCATTTACAGTGACGTATTTAGATGTATAGGAAAACATTTTGTCAACTACAAAATTAAGTTTGTTCTTGGAATAAATTCATCCTAACTACGGAACCCTTCATTGTGCGTGGTCCGACACGCACTTGGCCGGTTTTTATTTTAGAAAGTATTTTTTTTTCTTTATTGGCCAAACAACAATAATATTGTTTATACTGTAAATAGTTCAAGTAATCATCACACTAATATTATAAAGGCGAAAGTTTGTGAGTGTGTGTGTGTATGTTTGTTACTTCTTCACGCTCAAACGGCTCAACCAATTTTGATAAAATTTTGTATGGAGGTAGCTGACACCCTGGATTAAGACATAGGTTACTTTATATCCCGATATTCCTACGGGATCGAGCCTTCGCGGGTGAAACCGCGTGGCGCAGCTATAGTATCTAATATAATCTCGGGTTAGTGGGTCCACTAACCCGAGATTCACAAAGCGCTCATTCACAAGCAATCAATTTACAGAAATGATTAGATTTTACGAATTGATCTGTATGTTCTGTACACAGCATGTATTAGAAAGGTGTGGTCATAGATAAGACGCTGACAACAGCTAAACCGCGGTCACTATCAGACTGCATACAAAAGAAAGAGAAGCGCGATGACACAACGCTTGTAATTTATTGCAATATATGAAGCAATTATCTATTTACTCAAAAATGAGTTGAGTAATCGAAAATAAAAAACAACCAAGTTCTGCATACAAATAAGACGTTCTTGTTATTAATTAAATACCAACCGTACGTTGATATTTAATACAGATATTTTGAATTGAAACTCAAAGTAAAGGGTTAGTTTACTGTTAATTTGTGTCAAGATATTTATTTTTCAAAACGTGTTTTGGTAACAACCAAGTTCTGAGAAATATGTTCATGAATAACATATATTTTTTCCGCTACCACAAACTACTTGTATAACATTATTTTTAGTATATGCGAAACCTGAATATAGTTTGTTCAGAATAAGGAACTGAATCGATTTCAATAATTTTTACACCATGTTATATTTTGTCCCAAAAATATTTAAGTGTGATGGAAAATGTTATCACCATTTTATTACTTACGTACGGTTAGGTACCTACTGCCAAATTATTATCAATGAGCGCAAGACGACCCTGGAGGCGCGGGGGCGATGTTAGCATGTTTTTGTACGGACAACCCGGTAACATAACTACCTTATAACTTTGTGAATTTTCATGATACAGTTTTGAAATTTTGTACATATTATAGATTAATTACATAAAAATACTAGACACATGTTTCGGGTTTCGCATATACTAAAACTAATATTGTATAGATTTGGTTTTTTTTTGTTGTTTAAGACAAGTCTACTTTTATCATTTGCCTCTTGTCAGCGCCTTAAGAGTGTGTGGTACAGCCCATCAAACTAAACAATTTTCTCCATGGGACCAACATCGTTATAGCGACAAAATAATCAGCCGGCCCATACATTTATATCGAGTAGGTAAGTATTGAAATTTTGTATGGACAGTTATTTCTTTTGCGATTACGATGTTGGTCCCATGGTTAAAGTTGTTCAGTTTGATGGTCTTTACCACGGCCTTAAATAATGATCAAACCTTCTTGATGCATGCTGTATATTGTGAGTATTAAATTTTAAAGTATGATATAAAGTACATAACATAACATAACATCACGCCTGTAATCCCCGAAGGGGTAGGCAGAGGTACACCTATAGTAGGTACGCCCACGTTTCGCCAGTTATGTTGAAGTCCCATGTAATAGGGGGCGAGCCTATTGCCATCAACCGGGCACAAATCCAGACTCCGGGCTGCTACTGAGAAATTCCTGGTGGAAAAACCCAATAACACTTTGCCCGACTTGGGAATCGAACCCAGGACCTCATGCTCAGCAGTAGCGCTTGCAACCACTAGACCAACGAGGCAGTCAGATATAAATTAGTGTTATAATTTATCGCAGCTCTAATGTAATTCAATTTAAATTTAACAAAAACTGTAGATATCTCCAACGATGCAATACACACTCGCATTTCGATTACACTTTAGCCACACCGCACAAAATTTAATTAAAAACAATTTCTAACAATACGTAATACAACGTAAGCTTTTATTCCACACCAAAAATGTTAATTTAAAAAAATATTCATTAAAAATCTTTGTCCCTACATATCGGCATTTCAAAGGGGGGTTTAATCAGAGTTACAAATTCAATTTAGCCCGTCGGAGGCCGATTGGGGACGATATCGGAATAATTTGCATAGTTATTATAAACATGGGTCAGTCCTGCATAAACTGTGCTCGATGACAGCTACCGCCTCTCGAATGCAAATAATGTACACGAATTAGGGTTGATGGATATGACAATTGGATTGGTTCATGTGGTCGTATGACACGTTCGACGGCGTTAGTGAGGTGAGTTAGGAGGTTTAATATGACAGGTGTGATATGTGTAGTTTATAATTTTATTTGATAATGTTAAGACCAGGCAGTCTAAATCAAACGAGGCGGGCGAACGTCCATAGGAAGTTGGGCCTGACGTTACAGTAACGATTACTGCATTATTTTATTTAGATATGAATACCACTTCAAAAAAACTAAAATGTTTTCGAGTACGCCATGGTAGAAAAAAAATATAGGGTGTTATTGGTTTGTACAAAAACAACGTTGTTGCTCCTTATTATGTTATTCTTACACTGAACTCTCACGTTATACTTATTATATTGTTATAAGATTAATAATGAAGTAAGCTTTAGCAAAATGTGAACTTGTAAAGAAATAAACAACTTGAGGTGCAACCCATTACTGTATAACTGAAACAACGCCTTCGTCTTCTATTTGATGTAATCCTATAGAATTACGCCGCCAAGTTGCTATGCCGCAGTTGATACAACGATGACGTTAATCACTCATTGTATTTTACTTCAAAAACCGGGGTAGATGAGGCTGAGGTAAGTCGAGATAACTAAGTCCGTTGTTAGAAATGCGTGGGTCGTTCGTCAAAGTAATATCTGTCAAAATCCTTTTTAAAAGTAGCCAAAGTCGCTAAAGAACACTAATCAAATAATCACACGAAAATAACAGAAAATATCCACTACCGCAAGCTCAGAGCAAACCGAACGAAGCAAAGAGAACGAAGCGAATGATTTGTTTGTTGACGTTTGATATGACATTGACATGAGTTTCACTTTATTGCCTGTTTATTGAAATAAAATGACCGATTGTGAAATCGATTTAATCTATTTATTTTACGAATTTTATATTACACTATTTAAAAAATGATTTTGTTAAACATATTTACAGAAGGAAACACTGAATCACTTTTTATTGTTTTTGTTTCTATTTATATTTAATGTCATAATGGTATAAAAATGATTAATATATTATTATGAATTCGATGAATCGAATAACTTATTTATCTGGCAACATTATTTAAAAATGAAGTATTTTATGATTTAATTTTTAATTTCTTATCCCATGATAAAACTGCGTAATATTTCGAGATAAACTATAAAAAAAATGAAAAAAATTATTGATAAATATTTCATTCCTGTAACGTCAGGCCCAAATTCGCCCGTCTCCTTTTCACGCAAACTCCGCCCCTTGCTCCCCGCCACTCCGTTATGTGCTAAACGCTAACACATCAGTAATAAAGTTGAATATCGTGTGCGCTCTTTGATCGTGTTTGAGCACGAAACTAAATAGCGTAAGTCTTCATTCTTATTTCGTTTATAACTAAAGTAATAATTGATCTAGAGAAAAAATATCTAGTGGCTGGATAATAAACTATATTTTCTTACTGTGAATATTTATTTTAGACATACAAGCCAAACAATCTTGTTTCTTTTTTATAATTATGCTTATAAAAAACATGATTTTCGAATAAAAAATGTATTGAGTGAAAATATTACAATTACGTAACTGTCTTCAACATGGAAAGAAAGATCCAATAAATCATATACTAAAGTTTCATTTTGCTTGTATGTGTGACTGTTTCAGAATATTCATGCAAATTAACATAAAAATAGAGAGCCTCCTCTTAACAGGAGTTTACAGGACGACGTCGATTATTTTTTTGGTTTTACCTAGCTAGTCAGACTGTTTGTTTTGGGATTCTTTCATTAGTTTATGTTCTCCGTTCAAATTGTATGCCGGAAACATCGTAGGAGTAAAACTGTCACCTTCGATACAGATGTTACAAACAGCTCTGGCGTTTTCTGAATAACCATTCTGGCTTTTCTAAAGCACTAAGTATAATTGTTTGGTAGGAATTTCACACAACAGCATGGCATTATGTTTAATGGCGTTACACTAGTAATTTTATAGGGGTTGAAAAAGTGTGCTTTTGTACACCCTCTGTCTAAAACCTAGTACATTTAGGTGCATTCAAAATTGTAAAGTATAAAAACTAACACTATGATTGCATATTATTTCTAAAATATTTAAAAATAAATTATTTATGAGTTTAATTGATATTGCCTAATTTTCAATTAGTTTGCATTTTATTTATTATGCGAAACAGTTAATTCAGCAGGATATTAATACTTGATAAAGGTTACTAAAAAAATAATGCTCCAACCGTGACACATCCATCGCAACTATGTTCTAAACATAAAGGGTGCTTATCAGTACTTCAGGTAATCACGACCAATTTACGAAGAGCCGCGAGGAAGCTTTCAATCACCCCTTAACCCTTTGTAATCCAAAGAGGTGAGAGGGGTGGCAGGGGTCATATAGTCTGGTTGCGGCTTACAGCAAAGGCGGGAATACAGGGAATAATCGGGGGGTGTGTCAGTCCTTGTATTTCATAATCAAATGCATCACTAATATTGAATGTGGAAAAACTATGCTGAACTACTACATAAATAGAAAGTAATATGATTTATAAGTTGGATGTTAGAGTAAAAACGATAATTATTTTATATTTACAGATTCCTAGTGGAGCTAGGTTGCGACGTGAACGCGTGTAGATTAAGCAGTTCATTATTATTCGTAATTCAAACATTACAATATTCGAGAATTCTAACAAATGCATTGTTTGAAAAGAGAAATTGGCAGTAGGCAGGCATCCAGTTGATCCCTAACTAAGCAAAAGTAATTTCTTAAGCCTTAATTAATATAGGTAATGGTTATTAAGTTTCAAAATAAGGAATATGTTAATGAAAAAGTAAAGAGACAAAAATATTCATTAAAATCTTCTGAAACAGTCCTCGAATCTATTTTTACCGCCTTTTGCCATGTATTATTTTCAAACGAACAGAATTATAATTTAACTTATCAGATCGAGCGAGGCTTACAAAGAACACGAATAAAATAAACACACATGTATATTCATTTTGATGAAATCAAATCAAATCGTTCGATCTGAACGAATTCGTTCACTACTTGTAAATAAAAACACACACAGTGAAAAGGCAACTCGAGCAATACGATTTTTTTTGGATTGGTTTTGCGGTTTAAGGCGCGGCGACACACTACAATTTGATTTGTGGTTACTTCAGACGGTGTGATTCAAAATAATATTAGTAGAGTAAATAATCCGGTTGGAATATCCTGGTTTTGTAGTACGCCTACGGGAACATCTATGGAGGTCCTGATGTGTAACTGTAATGGTGTATGTTAGAAAATAGATCTCCATCATCACCATTGATAGAGATCTAAGTCTGTCATTGCCTCTTTTTGCTTGTGTTAGTTGGTCGAGTACTTTGATGGCATAACCCTAGAGCCATTTTTGGTTTTTTTTATGAACACTTTATCATCTTTTTCATCCGACTACGGTGAAGCTAACAGGATGGTTATGATTTTGACCGGTATGTATGTGGGTATGTATGTTCATGTGTTCCCATCATAACTTCTAAACTGCTTATCATAAGTTTACAAATGAGGTATCGTTGGAAGCGTCTTGATCGTCCGCTTGTTATAGGCTTTGTGACGTCACATATATTTTTAAAATCTCAGATGTGAATATTATTTTGTTTCATACTTTTTAGACCGTGATTTTGCAGAAGTAATAGTTTTTGAACTTACCTTTCAGCATTAAAGCCGGCTCAAGTCGCCGTGAAAAATTCTAAATGTGCAAGCAACGTCAGCCATGCCTCCATAACAGGATGACTGGCAGGGTCTTTAATTAGTGACAGGAAGGAAAGTTTTTATAGTTCAAGTGTGAGAGATCTAATCTGTAAAAAAATCACCATGAAAATTAGGTGAAGTGCTTGAAGTCATTCTACGTGATGCTAGAGATTGACAATAGTGTCAACCCCTAGCATCACGTGAGCTGTCAACAGTGACAGCAAACATATAAATATGTCTAGATATGCAGTCAAAGCTGCGAACTCATCGAAAAAATTGCGACCAACTGTTGGGCACAAAATGCACAATGACGTGGCGGGAGAATAAGATGTAGAAGCTGTCACACACACCAGCATAACAAAGTTGGCCTGTTTGTTTTAGTTCTTTTGCAGCGCGACACTCTATCTAGACATATAAATAATCAAAGAGTGACACATCACTTTACCTAAGTTTTCACTGTGAGATTTTTACAGAGGGGCTCCTGGCTAAGTTATAACAGACCCCAGGGGTCGATCGATCCGGTTAAGCTTCGATTGCTGCGGTTGGTCCGTGCTTCGGAAAGCAAATGAAGCCGTTGGTCCCGCCAGTCATTCGTGGATCTTAGACAGTCGTTACGGGTCGTCAGAAGCCCGAAAGTCTGACAACCAGTTTTACCAAGGGGTATCGTGTTGTCCAGTAACTGGGTTCTGGATATCAGTTAGGCAGTCGCTCCATTTAAAATACTGGTATTCAGCTGCATCCGGTTAGACTGAAAGCCGACCCGAACATAGTTGGGAAAAGGCTAGGCAAATTTTGATTTTTACAGAATAAATCAGCTGATTAGCTTTAGATTGTGCAAAGAAGTGGTTATATTGCAATCGGTAAGTTTCGAATCTCATCCACTATATCTTGCTCGCCAGTCCGACGGATTTACCTTTTGTTTATTAAGGCTTGACCTATTTCAACCGTGGGCATTTCTCTACTGGGTCATTTCTCTACGACCTTAAACCTTTTGTGGGTTCACAACGAATGTATATTTTAACTGTATGTAAGAATGCGGTAAGCCCTAGCTAAGCCTTAACTACAACACAGACTGACCGATAAATATTATGCCAAAAGGTCTGAAATGAATAAAGAACATGTGACCAAAAGGTCTGAAGTGAATAAACAATTGTGACCACGAAGTCTTGCAGACGTCCTTTACGAGTAAATATTATGTAAGTACTTGGATTTATTTTTTCTAATTGTACGTACGGAAATTGTGTTTTTCGATATGTTTCTTTGATATGGTATTCGATATTGTGCCTTTATATTTTGGTCTTAGAATACAGTGAACAATGATTCTTACGTCATAACTCAGCGCTAATGTATTTTGTGTTTTTACAGACTACGCTCCATACAAGAACCTCCACGACAGACAAAACCTTAGCAACCGCCAAGGTCATCAAGGTCAACAAGGCTGATGTTCTGGTAAAGACACAGTCTACAGAAGAGGTTTCGGTAGAGAACCAGGATATACACGAGATGAGAAAGAACAGTATGATTATAACTAACCCAAATCTCGCACTGGCCAGTTTCGAGGTAATGACAATGACTTTGATCCATTTTTTTGAAACAGATCAAAATACGATGCAGATCATAAGCATTTGCATTAAGAGTGCCCTTCCCGGTTGGTCTATCGTCAACGCGAGCATGGTAGAAAAGTTTGTTGTCATCCAGCGCAAGTGAAAATTATTAACAAACGAGTGAGAACACGATAACATTGAACGAAAAATAATGTGCGGAATTTTCATAATACTTGTTCCAGGAAATACGTATTTATAAATGTTGGTCATTTAGAATCTCCATGACATTTGCAAGGTTTCTATCGTAATGTTTTCTTAACATTTACAATTTATGAGTACATTATGAATGGCCAAAGTTCAGGTAAAATTTGTGCAAAAAAGCAGATTATTCCAGGCTTAAACTGACTTTGTTATACAAAAAAACATTTTTTGCTTGCATAGAAACCTAGATATAGTGCACAAGATACCTATTGGTTCAAAAATTTCAAAAAAGATGTGTAACAACGCCATAATTACGTACGAGCGTTTGTATGATAATTATGTCGGGTTGGCCGCTCTTAAGCAGCATTTAAACAAGCTATAGGCGTTACTTGCGAAGCACGTGTGATAAGACTATAAATGATAGCCGAAAAATGATGTGACAAGGCAACGGTGTGGTTTAAAAGATGTAGTGACAAAAATTGAAAAGAGTATGGTTTGGTCATGTTGAGAGGATGAATGAAAGGCGAATAACAAAAGGTATTTACAAGGCAGATGTGAGTGGAAATGCCGGGAGAGGACGCCCTAGAAGGACTTGTAGTGACCTAATTGGTGATGTTCTTCAGAAAGGTCTGATGCGTAGCACTAGCAACCGGCGTGCGTGTATGATCAGATGTATTAACGTAAACGAAGCAATGCGAGTATGTACGGAGCGTAGCAGGTGGCGTTCTATAGTTTCTGCCTACCCCCATGGGAAGAAGGCGTGAGTTTATGTATGTAAGCAAGTGGTCTATGACCGAACTTTACTTCAACCCAATTACGCCAGTAAACTAACAAAGCTCGAGCGAAATGAAACTTAAAATTCAACAAACCATCCTTTGGACCGCTCAAACCAGGCAAAGCAAATTACGGCCAAATCCGAAAACGAGGATAAACCTGATTCTTATCGTCGATTAGATCGCTTGCCTACCTATACATAGACACATTGTCGTGTAAATTGGAGATTTACGCACGCAATAAATCAGTCAAGGGATCGTGTGTAAGCCCGCCAATACGTTACGCTCACCGTCCGCTGTCCCCCACTGCACTACCTTTGTAAAAATAACTATATCAAACGTGATCTGACGGTATGTGGGAATAAAAATGTTCGAAAGGTGATTTTGCGGGTTGTGAGTTATGGGTTTTTGTTTTACATTGTTAGGGTCGGGTTCCGTTTCAGATCTGTTACGTAACGCGACTATGGGGTTAGTTTCGAGATGGAGTTTTAGGCTTGTTAGAGCGTGGTCTCTGCGAATCATATCTACCATTCATAAGTGATGTGATTGACACAGACGATACTCTTAGAAAGAGCCTGTCGCACAAGCATGCCTGAATGAAAATGCCCGGGCATTTTAAGGCACATCATCATGACAGCAAAGCGTTGTCTTAAACTTTGTCTCTAATGATCATTAATTTAAGATCTTATCGCTAAGGTGATACCGAATATTGCTTATCCAATTAACGCCAGATAAGCTACACTTTCTCAGAAAGTCGCAAAAGGTGACTCAATTCAGAAGCCTACCTATGAGTCGCTTTCTCAAGAGTGTAACAATAATGATATTAAAACTGAAAACGTTATCCATGCTTTGGATTAGAAGATGACGGGCTCTGTGGCAGATTTCAATCTGAAAATATAACCGGAAAACGTCTGTGGCAAAATAAGATTCTAAACGTTCCATTGAAATAAAACTCTAATACATTTGTCTGAATATAGAAATACCTGAACATGAGATTTGATTCAAGTGTGATACAAAAATGTGCAATAATTCCTACAACATTAATTTTGATTTATAAGAAAGCTTTTCAAAATGTTTGTTTCTCTCACAGAGCTGAGATAAATATATTGAGAAAGTTCATCGCCCTGTCATATGTTATGGTCCACAAAATAAACGTAGGTACAGGAAAGAGCACTCTCGAACTCATTACGGTTTGAAAGCATATCGCTACATATTATTAAATTTGCCCCAACTTTGTGGGGAGAAGAAAATATTCTTCAAAGTTTTGTAGTGTGCATTTGTTTTACTTTTCTTGTGTGGGCAACTTATTTGTCCAATCCATATAATATATGAGTTGTTTTAGCAAGCTTCGGAAAAAATCTTTGGATGGTCTTGTATCATTTTGGAATCTAATCATGTCAGGTATGTCGGGTATAACTTTAGATTCCAGTATTTAGCTATCTTAGAATAGAATAGAACAGAAAACTCTTTGTACACCATAAAAATTACAGATATAAATGTTGAAATTTTACATAGGGCGGTCTTATTGCTGAAAGCGATCTTTTACAGACAACCTTTGGATGGATTAAAGGGAGAAGGTCTTATTGAAGTTCTTTCAAATTGAAGATCTGTAGGTACTGTTTGCCCAGCATGAACCCATTTCTGGAAGAGGCTCATGTCCAATACTAAGTTGCAATTGGTTAGGCAACTAATAATTAATTGGCCACATAAAAGCAGATAAGGATCTTAAGCTAGGGAATTAATCCTAAGCCAAACAAGTAGTTTTCCTGCAATAACACTAACTTTTAATTTCCCAAACCCGTATTTTACTGATAAATAATGCATCCAACGCATTTAATGGTAATTACTCCATAATGAGTACCAGAATAATTATTTATTATTCCATACTCGTGTTCATCGGTCGTGTAGTGCGTGACACGGAACGATATTTTAAATTCCATGATACACAGACGTATTAAAGACTTGTGGATGCATTAAAAGCGGATGATTGTTCGGCAAACATTTTTTATTACGTTTCGTTTCGCGGTTTAATTAAACTTTAAATTAAAGTATTCTGCAGAACTTTTCAACTGTGTGCGTAAGGTTTTTTGGTTGTGTTAAAAAGGGCCGTTTTGAGGTGAACGTCCACTGGTCTGGGGATAAGCACGGCACGCAACGAATTAAAAGTGAGCCTTCCATTTTACAATGTTTTTGGCAGTTCTCACCTCAATTATAAACAGAACAATGTGCGGCAGAGCGATGCACGTGGTGAACTAATCCAAGGGACGTGACCAGCACTCAACGCAGTTTTTGTTCATAATTATGCGCTCGGTGCTTGCAGTGCCGATAGTGAACGGAGTGCTATATGAATTCATACAAACCAAACCAAACTCCGTTGCGTGCCGTAGGTGCGTTGCGGCTGGTGCGGAACAGTGGACGTTCACCTTTAATGAAACAGTCGACGATTTTTAAACAAAAGCTGTTTCGGCGGACGCTATCGTTTGCGATAAAATGTTTAATTTAAACCGTCTACAGTCTTCCTCGTAACTCAACATTTGCTCTTTATTGTGATTTAAATTCGGTTATAAATTGTAATTGTTCACGGAAAACTTCAGTTTGTGAAAAAAATAAATGGAATATAAAATAGAAAGATTAACAAGATTATTTATTTATTAAAACTATAGGCACAAGTAAAAAAAACTACTGTACAAAGGCGGACTTAATGGCTGAGGCATTTTCTACCAGTCAACCTTATCATGTGTCCTAAGCGACCGTTAATATTATTAGATGACCCGACAGACAGAAAGAACGATCCCATAGAAAATACTTATACAGTTTTTTCGAAATTTTGCCAGCAACTTTAAAAAAAAATATTCCCGTAAGAACCTGATTATTACGAATATTTTAAAATAAAAATTAGCAAAAGCATTTCATTTTTAATATATATATAGATTAATAAAATAATCATTCACATAAATTTAGATATTTTAGACTGAAGTATTATAGTTTATCTGTTATTTACATAAAAACTCGGTATATCAGTTATTTAAAAAGTTTTGATTGTCCTACAAAAGCAATAACAACCATTCAAACACAATATCCCTGTGCCACATATTGAAAACGCCGTAAACATGGCTTGCGTGACCATTCTTCTGCCCTTTTGTCACGAGACACTTTCGAAAGTAGAAGCTGTTGCTTCAAAATATCACTATATGGTAAAATAATGACTGAACCGAAGAGTGAAATTTTACCATATTTGTGTTGTATTTTCCTGCCTTGTATATTGATTTGTTACCTTATTTGTTGAATGAATTTATGATGCGAGATACAAAATATTATATATAAAGAGGATACAAAATATTGCGTGCCACATCTGTTTGAAAATATGGGAGCTTCTTGGTTATATTGTCATTTGTAGGTAGATTGGTTCATGTCTTGAATATTCTTGAGAAAATTTTGCTTATCTTTGTTACGTATTTTACTACACATCATTCTCTAAGACTACACTTGATTCTACATTATCATCACCATCATGCACAGCTCGATTTCACCCACTGCTGGATATCGGCCTCCTTTTGCTTGTATGGTACCAATCATGCGTCACGTATCTACGCGGGGATCGTGCGGTCCATGGCCCTTTACGGGGCACCGGTGTGGGCGCGTTCTCTGAGGCTGCGACCAGCCCAGCGGTTGAACGCGTCCCAAAGGGTCATGGCCATCAGGCTGGTACGGGGTTACCGCACGGTCTCCCGCTCCCTTATTACAAAAATTACGCGGACAGAGGATTATGACATTTGGTACAGGTAAAAAAAAAGAAGTGCAGAAAGCTAATATTTTTATATAATCTGCATTAGAAATAAATTAAATTAATAAAAAAAAACATTACACACACTACCATGCGTTTGACACACAAAACACATAGTACTAGGGCCTCATGCCTTCGAGCACTTCCGACGTTTGGCTCCCAGACTGGAGCGGGCCGGGGCTGCCTTGAAGCGGCTCCTGCCCAATCTGGGGGGTCCAAACGCCTCCTGCCGGAGGCTCTACGCGGGGATCGTGCGGTCAATGGCCCTTTACGGGGCACTGGTGTGGGCGCGTTCTCTGAGGCTGCGACCAGCCCAGCGGTTGAACGCGTCCCAAAGGGTCATGGCCATCAGGCTGGTACGGGGTTACCGCACGGTCTCCCGTGAGGCAGAGAGCCTCCTTGCCGGACTACCGCCATGGGGTCTGGAGGCAAAAGTCCTCGCGCACATCTGGGAGTGTCGCGAGGAGGCGAAACGCCGGGGCGAAACTCCGCTGCCGCGAGAAATCACGGCACAGCGGACAGAGCTCCGGCGGGATCTCATGGTGACATGGAGAGTGCGATTGTCGCAACCCAGCGCTAGGACGCCACTATTGCGGCGATAAGTCCCCCTCTTTGAGGAGTGGCTAAAGAGGCGCCACGGCGTCCTCACCTTCCGCCTGACGCAGGTCCTCACCGGACACGGATGTTTCGGGAGGTTCCTGAACAGGATAAAGCGGGAGGAAACGCCCGGGTGTCACCACTGTGTGGATCGCCCGGAGGACACGGTGGAGTATACGGTGGAGGTCTGCCCTGCTTAGGCGGAGCACCACCGTGTCCTCACGGAGGCGATCGGTGGCGGCGATCTCTCGCGTCCGGCTCTGGTTCAGGCCATGGTTCGGAGTGAGAGTGCATGGGAGGCCGTCACCTCCTACTGCGAAGCAGTAAAGCTCGCGAAGGAAGAGGCGGAACGCGTGAGGGAGAGGCAGGGTTTGCGCCCTCACGCCCCTAGTCGCCGCAGGAGACGCCCCGGGCGTCGGGAGTCGCAAGCCGATTTCCGGCCACCGTAGGCGCGGGCCTGCGGACGGTGAGCGATGGGTAGCTCGCCGTCCGATAAGGACCAGGCCCGGGTCGACGGCGCGTTGTGTTCCACGCGCGCCTCAAAGAGATGTCAGCACCAACTGACGGGGGGTCCGGTAGGACCAATGCCTGCCAGGGTTGCGAGTTTGTCCGAAAGGGATATCGTGGCCCTGGCACACAGGCAACGGAAGGAACACGGGTGGGTTTTAGTCAGTAAAAGTCTGACACGCCCTCCCACTCCGCCCAGAGCGGGAGAAGTTATTTGATAATTTCCCACCCAAAAAAAAAAAAAAGGCCTCATGCCTTGAAGATTGATAGGTGACAACTTGAGCATGGAATAAGTAAGTACTTTATAATAGCATGGAATTAGTAGGTATTATATAGATTGTGAGTAGAGGGGTTGAATTTCGACCAGTGGGCGATCACTAGTTCTAAAAAAAGTTTCTCAGCCCATCCTTCGTTTATGTTATAACCTCTTATATCTTTAGGAGAAGATTCTTCGTAAACATTCCAAATGTAACCCTTAGAAACTTAACCAATTAGAGGGTTCAAGTTTGAACAGTTTTATCATATGCAACCCCCATAGAATTATTCATTTGGGAGACGATAATACGACTGTAAACGAAAACACTAACAATAAATGCGAAGGATAATTTTGAAACTATCAAATAAAACCAAATAAAAAAAAAAACGATATTAAATAAGTGATTTTTCAAGGGTTTTGCCAATCTTTGAATAACTATAGAGACTATACGAGTACTATGGGATAATACATTTGGTTGAATTTTTGTATGCTTTTTTATTTATTTATTTATTAATAACCAACTTATATTAACAGTTTGCACCACACATAAAATTTATCGGTCAATATTAGTAATTACACATAAAATCATAAAATAAGGTTTACATACAATTTGACAAAATTAGACAAAATCATATAAAATTGGATAACATCAGATAAAATTATATAAACAAAGATAAAATTAGAAAAACAATGATAAAATTAAAGAAACAAAGATAAAATTATAAAATTATTGCTGACTGGGAACGTCATAAGATAGACGAAGTTTAACTTATTGTCGATTGTCGTCTCGACCTTGTATACGGCTCGGCCAAAATATATAATAGTTATAACACTTATAACAGAAAACTCCATGAAAAGGCGCTTAAATTAGAGGCCGTAATCAAACCGTATGGAATATAATAAAAAAAAAAGGAAAACTATTTCAGACATGAACAGTCCATAGGTGGTTTAGTGATGAGTTAGTAACAGAAAGTACTTATAGTCTATATTAGTATTGTTAGTAAGGACAAAAACACAGCTAAATTACCTAAGCCCACCCTCGGGGCTCAGTGTGCACCATAGGTAACTCAACAACAATAATAATATCTACTGATATTTTAACTGGTATTATTTGAACTTCAGTTAAGCTAGCTGCTCCATAAAGCATGTATTTGCTAATATGCATGTCCCAGCTATGCTAATATTGCATTAGATTGAATTATCGACTCGTTAGCATAGATTCGTATCTAATAGCCTATGCAGGTGTTTTAGGAAAAACATTATTTAAATAGGTCACTTGCAAATTGTTGCTAATTTAATTAATTTATAGATTAAAATAAATAAGTAATTGTAAACGGTTGATGGCAATTTATTAGGCTCGTCGCCTATTAGATGAGACTTTGAACATAACCAGCGAAATATGGATGTACTATTAAGTACAGTGAACCGCACATCAATCAGTAAAAAAAAAACAATTATAACTCCATAGTAGGTCAGCCTAGGAGGTTGTCGCATGGGAGGCCATCACCTCCTTCTGCGAAGCAGTAATGCTAGCGAAAGAGGAGGCGGAACGCGTGAGGGTGAGGCAAGGTTCGCGCCCTCGCGCGCTTAGTCGCCGCAGGAGACGCCCCGGGCGTCGGGAGTCGCAAGCCGATTTCCGGCCACGGTAGGTGCGGGCCTGCGGATGGTGAGCGATGGGTAGCTCGCCGTCCGATAAGGACCAGGCCCGGGTCGACGGCGCGTTGTGTTCCACGCGCGCCTCAAAGAGATGTCAGCAACAACTGACCAACTGACGGGGTCCGTTAGGACTAATGCCTGCCAGGGTTGCGAGTTTGTCCGAAAGGGATATCGTGGCCCTGGCACACAGGCAACGGAAGAAACACGAGTGGGTTTTAGTCAGTAAAAGTCTGACACGCCTTCCCGCTCCGCCCAGAGCGGGAGAAGTTATTATTTATTATTACACCCAAAAAAAAATGGGATAGCGTTCGGTGGAGATAACGTTATTTCGGACTCACGTGATTCGGGATAGCGTTCATTCGGAATAGCGTGATTCGAGATAGCTTCCATTCCAGGGGGGGAGCCTCAGTCGCAGTAAGACTGGTGCCTCTAATGAGAGCGTGCCTGGCCTTTAGATACGTTCCTAAAGGGTGGAGGGAAGTGAAAGTAATATTCATCCCAAAGCCAGGTAAGGGTGACTACACAAACGCCAAATCACACCGACCAATTAGCCTGACCTCTTTTCTTTTAAAGACTATGGAAAGGCTATGTGATAGGGAACTAAGGGATGGCGCTCTGAAAACCATACCGCTACACGGTAACCAACATGCATACAGCTCAGGTAAGTCAACTGAATCTGCTCTTCATCTAGTGGTTGGCCAGATAGAGGAGGCGATCAATCAGAAAGGCACCTGCCTGGGCACTTTCATAGACATCGAAGGAGCCTTCGATAAAACTAATTTCTCTAGCATCAGCAGCGCTCTCTCCAGACACGGAGTAGAACAGGTACTGATGGACTGGATGACAAACATGCTGAGCAAGCGGGTGGTTCGCCTTGAAGGTGAGCAGCAACTGGCCATGATAGCCAGAGGCTGTCCCCAGGGTGGGGTGTTGTCCCCTCTTCTATGGAATCTGGTGATTAACGACCTCATCACCAAACTCAACGCCAACCGCTTTTACACAATAGGCTATGCAGACGACCTCGCCATCCTTGTTTCGGGGAAGGTGACGGGAACAATCTGTAACCTCACTCAGCAGGCACTACGTATTGTAGAAAGATGGTGCAGGGAATTTGACCTATCGGTGAACCCCACTAAAACGGAAGTAGTCATGTTCACCCAAAAACGAACATTAGGCCCTTTCCGCCTACCAAAATTGTTCGATACAGAACTTCAGTTGGCCAATGAGGTCAAGTACCTTGGGGTCATTCTAGACAGAAAGTTAAACTGGAGTAGTCACTTGGACAACAAGCTAAACAGGGCCTGCATTAGCTTCTGGCAGTGCAGGAGAATGATAGGTAAGAAGTGGGGCCTATCCCCCAAAATTATACTATGGCTGTACACCGCAGTGATCCGCCCTATGATCACCTACGGGGCTGTGGTCTGGTGGCCCCGTACCAAGCTGGTTACGGCCTTTAATAAACTACAACGCATGCAAAGACTAGCCTGCATGGCGACCACGGGCTGCATGAGGACTACTCCGACTGCAGCAATCGAAGCCATGCTGGGTCTACCACCGCTCCACCTGTTCATACAGCAGGAAGCGACGATGGCGGCGGTACGTCTAAATGCAATAAATCTCTGGGGTAAGAGGGATACACAACACACCGCTCTGCTTGAGGGACTATATAATGAGTTCCCTATTACGAAAGCTATTAATGACCGGGTACCCAAACAATTTATCTTTGATAAGAAATACAAAATCCAACTTCACGAGGATCGCCGATGCGAGGGTTTACGCCCCGCAGAGCTGCGCATCTTCACGGATGGATCGAAAACAGGTAGTGGCACAGGTGCTGGAATCTTCTCGGATGACTTCAATATACACATAGCCACACCATTGGGAGTCCATAACACAGTGTTCCAGGCCGAATGCATGGGCATTTCTCTTGCCGCTTCAGCGATCATGGCCAGGAAAGTTAAGGACCACTCGATACGCATACTCTCAGACAGCATGGCTGTTTTGCAAGCGCTAAAGAGTCATACAGTTGACTCTGGGCTGATATACGAGTGCCACCAGCGCCTCAACCAGGTGGGTTGCCTCAATAATATAACCATTCAATGGATCAAAGGACACAGTGGTTCGCTAGGTAACGATGCAGCCGACGAACTCGCAAGAAGGGGGTCTAGCATGGCGCCAGTGGGACCCGAACCCATCGCGCCACTCCCCTTCGGTTATCTACGCACTCTGGTAAGGAAACGAACCAGGGACCAACATCACAAACTATGGTTGGACCAAAGTGAGTGCAGGCAGGCGAAGGAGGCACTCCCTACTATCGACGGCCGCCTCACGAAACGGGTTCTACAACTAACTAAACAACAGCTGCGCACAGTTACAGCCGCTATAACTGGCCATGGGTCATTTAATAAACACCTCTTTGTCATAGGAGTCACAGACAGTCCGCTGTGCAGGGCCTGCATGGAGGACGACGAGACAGCGGCTCATGTGCTGTTAAACTGCCCTGTGATCGCTACATACAGGGCAAAGTACTTCGGTAACCCAGGTATCCTACGTGAGATTGTCAGTAACACCAAGGCGTTGCTGGCCTTCCTTGAGGAGCTGGGGTGGATCGAATAATCGATTTTCCCACCCGTACGCAAAATACGCGCATTGACGTGGAGTTGCGGACACCAGCCCGTATTACCTATTACCTATTACCTATTATCGGTCAATATTAGTAATTACACATAAAATCATAAAATAAGGTTTACATACAATTTGACAAAATTAGACAAAATCATATAAAATTGGATAACATCAGATAAAATTATATAAACAAAGATAAAATTAGAAAAACAATGATAAAATTAAAGAAACAAAGATAAAATTATAAAATTATTGCTGACTGGGAACGTCATAAGATAGACGAAGTTTAACTTATTGTCGATTGTCGTCTCGACCTTGTATACGGCTCGGCCAAAATATATAATAGTTATAACACTTATAACAGAAAACTCCATGAAAAGGCGCTTAAATTAGAGGCCGTAATCAAACCGTATGGAATATAATAAAAAAAAAAGGAAAACTATTTCAGACATGAACAGTCCATAGGTGGTTTAGTGATGAGTTAGTAACAGAAAGTACTTATAGTCTATATTAGTATTGTTAGTAAGGACAAAAACACAGCTAAATTACCTAAGCCCACCCTCGGGGCTCAGTGTGCACCATAGGTAACTCAACAACAATAATAATATCTACTGATATTTTAACTGGTATTATTTGAACTTCAGTTAAGCTAGCTGCTCCATAAAGCATGTATTTGCTAATATGCATGTCCCAGCTATGCTAATATTGCATTAGATTGAATTATCGACTCGTTAGCATAGATTCGTATCTAATAGCCTATGCAGGTGTTTTAGGAAAAACATTATTTAAATAGGTCACTTGCAAATTGTTGCTAATTTAATTAATTTATAGATTAAAATAAATAAGTAATTGTAACCGGTTGATGGCAATTTATTAGGCTCGTCGCCTATTAGATGAGACTTTGAACATAACCAGCGAAATATGGATGTACTATTAAGTACAGTGAACCGCACATCAATCAGTAAAAAAAAAACAATTATAACTCCATAGTAGGTCAGCCTAGGAGGTTGTCGCATGGGAGGCCATCACCTCCTTCTGCGAAGCAGTAATGCTAGCGAAAGAGGAGGCGGAACGCGTGAGGGTGAGGCAAGGTTCGCGCCCTCGCGCGCTTAGTCGCCGCAGGAGACGCCCCGGGCGTCGGGAGTCGCAAGCCGATTTCCGGCCACGGTAGGTGCGGGCCTGCGGATGGTGAGCGATGGGTAGCTCGCCGTCCGATAAGGACCAGGCCCGGGTCGACGGCGCGTTGTGTTCCACGCGCGCCTCAAAGAGATGTCAGCAACAACTGACCAACTGACGGGGTCCGTTAGGACTAATGCCTGCCAGGGTTGCGAGTTTGTCCGAAAGGGATATCGTGGCCCTGGCACACAGGCAACGGAAGAAACACGAGTGGGTTTTAGTCAGTAAAAGTCTGACACGCCTTCCCGCTCCGCCCAGAGCGGGAGAAGTTATTATTTATTATTACACCCAAAAAAAAATGGGATAGCGTTCGGTGGAGATAACGTTATTTCGGACTCACGTGATTCGGGATAGCGTTCATTCGGAATAGCGTGATTCGAGATAGCTTCCATTCGGGATAGAGTGATTCGGGATAGCGTGATTCGGGATAGCGTTCATTCCGGATAGCGTTAATTCGGGATAGAGTGATTCAGGATAGCGTTCATTCGGAATAGTGTGATTCGGGATAGTGTTCATTCGGAATAGCGTGATTCGGGATATCGTTTATTCGGGATAGAGTGATTCGGGATTTCAAATTTCGGTCTGACGTATAAGAGTCGGTTATTTAACATTACAAATTAAAATAACTATGCTATTGACAATTACCGATGAACAAAGCTTTATATTGTTATAATATTCATAATTATCTGGAGAAAAAGAATTTATACTCTACGCGGACGAAGTAAAATAAAATAGTAACGAAGTCAAAACCTTACATTCGCCGGGTGAGATGGAAGAGATCTCCCACTCCCTTTACGCAGCCTCCTTCTGCGACACGACTGTTTCGCAGAAGCATACCACCACGTCCCAGGACTCCACGCTACCGACCATCGTCTCGATCACGGCTGACAGCGACCGGTCACTGCCTACTCCTGAGATGAGGGCACGGCGTGGCTCCTCCCAAGCGGTATACTCTGCCAGCGTATGCCACGCCGTGTCCTCCCAGCAGTCGACGCTGTAGTGATACCGGGCGTCCGGCTCCCTGTTTATGCGATACAGGTACTTCCCGATGCAACCATGCCCTGAGAGCACCTGCGTCACCCGAAATACCGTACATATCTGCCCTAACCCTTTGGGGAAAACTATGTAATTGTAATTGTACGTCCAGGCTATTCTCTATTAGGTTTGGATCTACTACCAGTACCACAAGGTGCGACTTAAAGTGATCGGAATGATCTCATTGTGTAATCCATCAGTTGACAGCAAAGCGCAGTGTTTAACTACAGATTGATCGAGTTGTTATTTACTTAGGTACTAGCAATTTATATTTTTATTTTTGTGTTAGAAATATAGTAAAATGGATGAAAGGAAATAGGTCAATGAAAAATTATAAAACAAAAGAAAACGATCCATTTTAGAAAACAAAATAAACCGCCTAACAGCCTCATTATTTTTGTACTCGGTTAGATATTTTGATAGGCACCTACACAATCTCATTGGAATGGAAATGAATCGTAACAATTTTAACTGAAATAATTAGGCGTGGATATTCGTATAACGTTTCATAAATATATTTTTAATTACAAACATTTATCAAAAACACGAGACACATCATTCTGAACTTAAAGAGCCAAGTTTTAAGGTTGACATTTGGGAAGATTTCATTGTGGAATCTCGACATGGTCTTACGCATTTGCATAAAAATTATGTTCATCAAGGAGGCTTGACCAATTCAAGAATGGGGTCGCCAGAAGAAATTTCGCCCACACATGTTTTATTTTTTGTTTGTATGTAATCGGATATTTGTACAAGTTGTCCTGTCCGTTTGTCCGTTAAGAATTTATGTCATTCGCTTTCAAATTACATCTGAGAACGGGCTTGTTTCTTGATGATCGTGAGCTTAACAAAAATATATTTTGTATTGTAACAGCAATCGTATCGTAAACTGTTTTTTTTGTAGTTGAATGGACACATTCCGTATACGTTTTTTATAAATTAAGATATTCTTGTTTGTGTATACATTATTATATTGGAGGTATTTCTGTTTTACTGTAATTGCAGATTAGCGTCTTGTGGTCTTTAAAGAAATATTACCTATACTAAGACGCCAAGTAGGCCAAACGGTCAGTAACCCCGTTATAATAAAATTGTAACAATAATGGTTTTATTTGAGCTGTTCACAATTATTTAAAGATCATAATTTAACAAAATTTTCAAAAAAATAAAAAAGTCTATATAAAGGATACCCGTCCATTTCACTAAGTTTTCTTTTCAAATTGATTGAATGCATATTAATTATTTCTAGGAATCACTTATACAATGAAAAGCCGAACAATAACATAATAATGAAGCAGTATTTTCTTAGATTTCATTTCTCCCACAATTTATACGTTAGCGACTTGTGGATAACGACATAATGATTTCTTCGTTGAAAACAAAGGAATTATAGTTCCCGTAGTACCTACCCCACTTGTCATAACAGAAATCAATAAGAATTGCGTAGTAAACGATTCTTACTAATAAGGCCATTCACATGCATTCATACATTTATTCTACTTAGTGCTATCTACTAATTTGATGTTTATTGTATGAATTTGCCGGTTTCGTGAAAACTAATGTCTAATAATAACGATGAAATTCGCGTTATAATTGTGGTTTATATAGCTTAGTAATTAATAGTCGAAATTATGAGTCCACGTACCACTGGTCAGTTTCCCTCAGTCGTCAGTTTATTTAATTTGCCAGTTTCGTTGATTAGCCAGTTTCGCTGATTGGTCAGTTTTGGGGATTAGATAGTTGCGTCAACTCGACAGTTTCGAGTGTTCGCCAGTTTCATTGATTGACCAGTGTTACGCGGACTCGTAATTATCAGATTCATGATAAATAAATTGAACACCTTTTCTTTATCATTATTCTCATTTCGGCTTTAAAAAAAATTGTGCCGTCACGGGACCACTGGCAGATGTAAAACATCGCACTACACACATTTACACACTACTACATATAGACTATATAGGTGTATAGTGGCCGATCGCCATGCGTCGCCCCGCCAACAATCGGTTTTACGTATATATTATACATATACTAAAGATTTTTCACATCAATAATGCCAATTTGGTAATAACGTTAATTTGATGAAAAATCCTACCAGGTTATACCACTAACGACCATTACAGACCATCAAAGATGGATTCTATAATAAAGAAAGGAATTAGCATAGATGCATGGCAATCACATTGGAACGGTTTATGCTAAATGAAATTTAAATTCCAATTTTTCAGTCCATTTCTAAAGGCATTAAGTGGGCAGGCTTAATGGAATACTATCAGTTTTTTTATATAAGTATCCAGTTCCAATGAAAAATTATAAATGTTGTAATTGAGGTTTAGTATTGGAACCATAGAAATATTTCTTATATCTATGATTGGAACCCAAGTATTGTATTAATTATTCGCTTTCATTGTAATTATACATTTTATAATATACCTACTTAAAACAGCAAGTAAGAGAGGGCTTCCTGCACTCTCTTACTGGCTTTTTAAAAGTATATTCACACATAAGTATACAAGCATCTTCTTGTTTGGAAAATTAATAAAATAATATATATAAAAATAATAATATATATATATAAATCTGATAACCAATCTGGCGACCAAGCTTGGTGGTTTTGGTAATATCAATTATTATATGTTTGCAGAGTGATTTTAGTTAATAATACGATGATAATGTAAATATCAGATTATATTTATACCATAAATCTTATTTATTTTCATCGTTCATTAGGACCCGAACTTTAAGAACATAAAGTAAATAAAACAAAACGTAATTAAAACAATTAACAAATCACATAACCATATTAATTTACGTTATGATAATGATTCTATTGACAGACACCCTCATTCAGAGACATTTGAATTAAAACAATTTAATTAATGAGAAGCGAAAAGTAAACTTTACAACGCAAATAACAGTAGGTTTTTCTTAAAGAAGAGGCAGATTTTGATTAAATTAGAACTTGGAGACAAAACACAAAGCAGCAGCTGGGGCCAAAGATTAGTTACTTGTCTAGTTATTGAATATTATTGCCTACTTGTTCCTTTTCAAACGTAAACCTATCCTAAGCCGATATTAGACGCTTCACTTTTTGTTCATTTTTGCTTTTAACTCGAAGTGAAACATTTGATCACAAAATGAAACATTAATGCATACATCTTTCGGGAAAAAATAATGAAAAGAGCAGGTGAACGTTAATTTCTATATAATTTTTTCGGTGTCATGTGAAAGTAGAATGAAAAAACCGGCCAAGTGCGTGTCAGACCACGCACAATGAAGGGTTCCGTAGTTAGGATGAATTTATCCCTAAAACAAACTTAACATTGTAGTTGAAAAACATGGTCTCCGATACATCGATATACGCCACGGTCAATTTTCCAACTGAAAATTTAAGTTTGTAATCGTATTTTTTTTTTAATCTGATAAAACTACAAATTAACACTTTTCGAACTTTTTCCTTTACTTGTGCTGTGAGACCTCGCTTCTGCCCAAATTTCATGATTCCAGGTCAACGGGAAGTACCCTATAGGTTTTGATTTATTTGCGAGTATCGAAATATGTCGCAATAATATCGCTTATATCGCCGTATTTTTTTATTGCGTTGACTTGGAAGCTTGATTTTTTTAGAGCTTCAAGGGACCATAGACTTACGTATTTGATATTAATTTCAACTTGATACCTTTACGCGTTCCTGAGAAAAATGGTCTTAACAGACTGACAGACAGACAGACGGACAATGAAGTGATCCTATAAGAGTTCCGTTTTTTCCTTTTGAGGTACGGAACCCTAAAAATAAAATAACATTGTGAACTAACTCAAGTGAACTATTTACTCGAGTGAATGTATTTTTTTTTCATTCCAGTCTTATATCGGCTTTATGCAGCAGGTTCTAATAGTTAACACTGTGCACTAGCCTAAATTCTAACACCTACATAAGCAGAATTCCACTACTGTCGTTACCGGTACTATTGACACGATAAGAAGGGGTCAGAAGCCACTTGCACATTGGCTATTTGACCGCGTTCCTTGGATGTTTGCTAGGACCACACATAGTTTAATAAGAAATGAATAGCAGGACAGTCTTATGTAAAATAGTCTGTGACAATGAATAAAAAACTTTTTCCAAAAAAATAACAACCGACTACCAAAAATAACACTACAAAGTGAAAAATAACTTTAATTTCGGAAGTCGGTGTCTTTGGATCTGTATTTGAGTTTTTTGCCACCGACTTCCGAAATTAAAGTTATTTTTCACTTTGTAGTGTTAATTTTGGTAGTCGGTTGTTATTTTTTTTGTAAAATGTTTTTTATTTTTCACTTTTTAGTGGGTCAGTTTTGAATTTATCTAAGTTACAATAGCCTAATGTTAACTGCTCATCACCTTTTACAAAATATTGCTTTTCCCGATGCTAGGACGTTGATTGACGAGCAGTTCTCCTGGTAAGAACCAAGAGAACTGCCACTCACCATATGCATAGTGACGAGCATAAATTGCTTAATCGCAACCCGTTAAATAGGGGTACTCATTATTATATTGTTTCGGTGGCCATATATTATGTGGTCTCCATCATCAGTTCCACTTCACCAAATGGTGCTTTCCGAGAGCAAATGCATGAGTTACTATAAAAAATACCCAAATCGCTATAGGTTTGCCTATAAAATTTGAGGGTTTCCCTCGTATTCCATGGCATCCCCTCATCTGATTCTGATTTGGTGGCAATGGGACCACCTCGGGAGTATACCCTTTCAAACTAGAAAAATAATTTTTAAAATCGGTCCATAATTAACGGAGTAACCGCGTAACAAACATACAAAAAAAAAAACATACCGCCGAATTGAGAACCTCCTCCTTTTTGGAAGTCGGTTAAAAATGTTACCAATCATCTTCTTTTTTAACCGACTTCCAAAAAGGAGGAGGTAATAATTATATTCGTCTGGATGTTTTTTTTACGAAATGAATGATACATTAATTTCGGTAAAAAGAACTATAACATGGCAATTGTGGTCATCATCATGTTGCCCTCATACATAGTAATTTATTTGGGGTTCACGCAGCTTATTTCCTTCCTTTCATCTCTCAATAGTAATATTTTTTTGTTTTTCTTTTATTCTCAGTTAGTTTTAATCATGGTCTGGCAGTTTGAGGCATTTATGTAAGGCATTTGTGTAATCAAATTTCCTTTCTTTGAAAAGGCTTGTTGTAAGGATTTCAGATCTATTTTTGTATAATTTTAAAATAAATATTTTTAAAGTTATTTAAGAAAATTTATGAAAATTGACCCCCCTTATCTCCGAAACTACAAAGCCTCAAATTTTGAAAAAAGTACAGGAAATTGTCATTTACTCATAGATTACAGGAAAACCTATAAGAAGTATATCGTCTTAAAATAACATGGTAAATTATCTCTCAGTGCTGTGCGTACAAACTTACATTTGCAGAATGGTATGAGGGAACATGTTTTTAACTACAATGTTAAGTTTGTTTTTGGGATAAATTCATCCCAACTACGTAACCCTTCATTGTGCGTGGTCCGACACGCACTTGGCCAGTTTTTAAAACTTGGCAAACTATCGATATTTCTTTATTATACGTAATTATGCAGGGTCTAATTAAATTAGCTAGCGAAACTCCGCAGACGTGATGGGTATCGATATAATAGACAAAATAAAATAAAAAAGTTTTTTTTTTGGGTCCTCTACTGCTGTTGGTGTTGTTACTTGAAGTAAAGTTGAGATTTTTTTGTTTTTGTTTTATCGTGTTAAGATATCTATACCCATCACGTCTGTGAAGTTAACACAAAGAAAAACCTATATTTCAAGTGACTACACCACCTGCGGTCGATGACCACCAAAAAAAAATCAAATTTATAATTTGTTTTTTGGTTTGATTATGTTTAGGTATCGATACCAATCACGTCTGCGGAGTTTCGCTAGCTAATTTAATTTGGCCCTGTATAAGTTTAATATTAATGTATTGTTCGCATAAACCTTCCGGAATGAATGCTCTAAATCAGTCGTTCTCAAGCTTTTTTTTGCGACGGAGCCCTTTTGGAAAACGAAATATTTGAATTTTGACGGAGCCCTAAAATAATCTAAATGGTTTTATGTGTATTATTTATTAATAATCAGATTACTTGACATTAACATTTGCATATTTTTTACTTTATGTTATAATATTTATAATAGATTTAACTTTACTCAGGTTGCAAAGTAAAATAAAATATAGTTCAACTTTAGTTTTTTTTTTTTTTTTCAATATGATCACGGAGGTCTACCGGAGTACACTTTGAGTACGGCTGCTTTAAATGATAGTAATAACTGCATAAAAATCCATTGTGTAGTTTAGAAGGTCTAAGCAGTCACATAGACAGACACGAAAAGCGACTATTTATAATATGTATAGATATAAATTAATTACAATGCAAAAATGGTATAATTATTATTGTAGCAAATATTATGCCTAATCACCAGTCTGCGTCTCTAATCATTGCATTTAGTAGACAATCGTGTCGTAAAGTACGGAGACATCAATTATTCAACGACGATTCATTTCGAGATGCTCCTTTTGAGTTTACCTCGCTCGCATCCATTGAATCATAAGGTGTTCTGCAATTAGTACGATATCATTTGAAATTTAATAGCATTGAAATAATACTCATACAGTTGTTGCCTACGTTCTGTTATTGAATTTAACAGCAATTATGTAATTGTCGACCTATTTTGATGGTAGGTACCTTAATTTGTAATTTTTTCTGAGTAATACGTACGATGAGCTAGATGGACCAGGACCTTAAAAAGGTGGTTGGGACAGACTGGATGCGTAAGGCGGAGGACAGAGCGTTGTGGTGCAGCCTAGGAGATGCTTATTCCAGCAGTGGACTGCGATAGGCTTAGTTGATTGATTGAATACGTAAGACCTTATTGGATTTCAACGATACTTACTATTATATGCTTGTTTGGTTTGTATCTAAAATTATTTGAGACTTCGTAATCTCTTATCGTTCTTATCGTTTTTGTAACTATTGCCTGCACCTGTCACCCCTTCTTCCTTCCAGCTCAGTATCAAATAAAAACTCAAATAGTGACTATTCAATAATGACAATGAGATACATTTAATGAATAATTCAATGCATCGCTAATCACCCAGACATTTTTAATAAACTTGGTCCGATGACACCGATCACCAAGTTAACAAATTGTAAATCGAATCGTTCGCTAAACTTGTTTCTGGGCTTGTCCGTTGAATACTCCGTTGACAGTTGTTCGATAATTGAACTGGGGACAATTAGCCAACGAGTGGTTAATATCCGTGGCGCTGTCACTACACGATTGGGTCCCTAGGCAATGGACTCTCAACAATGTCGAGTGTTAATCGATTCCCCGTTCGAGATGTAAGTGACAAGAGATTTTGGACTGTCACTGGACTTTTAGATAGGTGAAGTGGGTTTTTTTTGGTATTATTTGGGAGGTACGTACAGTCAATGTTTTTAGGGTTCCGTACCTCAAAAGGAAAAAACTGATCCCTTATAGGATTACTCTGTCTGTCTGTCCATCTGTCCGCCTGTCACAGCCGATTTGCTCCGAATCTACTGGACCGATTAAGTTAAAATTTGGTACACATATGAACTTCTGTCACAGCCGATTTGCTCCGAATCTACTGGACCGATTAAGTTAAAATTTGGTACACTTATGAACTTCTGTGACCCAAACACGTGCGTGTTACGTAACGAAATGAATTTCTAATATGGGGGTCTCTTTTGGGGGGCAAATAAGAAAATTAAAAAAAACGTTTGCGGACTATACCGTGTGACATATCTTGTAAAGTATTGTAAGGATTTCATATATTTTTTTTTAATAATTTTAAAATATATTCTTTAATTTTATTTAAGAGAATAGATCTAAATTGACCATTGACCTCATCTCCGAAACTACTGAGCCTAAAATTTTGAAACAAATACAGAAAATAATAGTTTTACTTATAGATTACATGAATGTGTAGGGGATCATGTATTTCAACTACAGTGTTAAGTTTGTTCTTGGGATAAATTCATCAATTAGGGAACCCCCTCATTGTGCGTGGTCCGACACGCACTAGGCCGTTTTTTTTTTTTATGAGGATGAGAACCTTTTCGGTATTAGGCAGCAATTCTAAGTGTCGATGATAACCAACCGATCAAGGTCCTGCAGAGGAGTTGGTAAAATAGGTTACAGTTCAGACTTTTTCTACTCAGCCCACCTTATCTATTTTAGCTAAAAGAACGGACCGTTAAGCCGACTATTTCACAATCCAGGTCAAAATTTAAAAGTTTCCACTGAGAATCTTAAAACATTATTTCTGCACGAATTAAGACTTCTTCAACGTTAACAAAAAAGTAATAAGGACTTATCTAAAAGTTTTAACTTGAGCAATTTTTCATAACTTCAAGCCACTGGTCTACAGTGACCTACTAGAAAGTATCACGTAACAGACATTTGTAAAAACCCCTTTTTTTAGGGAATCTACGCTTTTTTGTTGAACCTCTTTATTTTATTGGCTTGCTGACGTTCTATTTTTTCACCCATTCAACGAGCGTTCCCTTTTACCCCGTTTGCTACGTTTTTATATATCTGTTAGTATATTTTTTGCTTCAACGTTTAAATACTTTTATTTAAACAGTTTCAGTCGTTCGGGATAAAATTCAGCGCGAATACGTGGCAAGTATTCTCATTTAAAAATACTTAATATTACTGCAAAATCATGGCTCATGATTAAATAATGTAACTAAAACTCTTTACATTAGACCCTGATTTGGTTCACGAATAGAATTGTTGAGTAATTAATATATTAATTTCTACTGTGGTAGAAATAATTATCATAAAATGCATTGATTTCAATTCATTGGTGGCTCCACCAATGAATTGAAATCAATGCATTTTTATAGTTACCTACATTAATACAGTGAGAATAACATTCCGAATGTTGTTTTCTTCACGATGACAGTACAAACAATGTACGATGTGCCTATGTAAGTTGGCTGTTCCTTTATAGGTAATTTAGTTACTAACTTTCACACAAGCTAAAGAAAACTAAAAGGATCACTAAACCTCATTACCAAACGCAACGTTAAAACCTAAAAAGTTAAAACTTCCCAGTTAAACATACGCTGGCATGTACGAAGCGTTACGTGAACAATGAATACTCCTCTTTTTCTGCGCGCCCGGTGAATGCCGTCGAGTTGCGAAAAAATACAAACAATAAAAGACCAGCGGAGGATACGAGAGACGAGTTTTCGCCGCCCTTGCCATAAAATTAAATGGGTAGAGGGCTTTTTGTGGAACGGTTCGCGAACGCGACTTCGGTCGTGAGTTCGGAAAAACGCGTCGGGTTAAAACTCCTTCGAGGGTTGGCTCGCGTTTCGTAGGTTTGGCCGAGTAAGGACTTAAGTGACGTCGGCGCTTGTTGTGGTTTGGCACGATTCTCCGTTACGTATGTGTGAACAAACTCGTGATGCTTTGCGTTTTTCTTACGTTGACAAACAGAAGAGCGGTGGTAAACTTATTATCAGAGCGAACGGGTCGATATAGGTTTCGATTCTGTGAATACGTAGAATGCGGACGCAGGATTTGTTTTTAAAATATTTACAAAAAAAAAAAAAAAAATTTTACATTGTCGTCGTTAGATCTCCATTAAGTTGGCGTCGGGAATCGCAGGCCGATTCCCGGCCACCGTAGGCGCGGGCTTGCGGACGGTGAGCGATGGGTAGCTCACCGTCCGATAAGGACCAAGCCCGGGTCGACGGCGCGTTGTGTTCCACGCGCGCCTCAAAGAGACGTCAGCACCAATTGACGGGGTCCGAAAGGGCCAATGCCTGCCAGGGTTACGAGCCTGTCCGAAAGGGATATCGTGGCCCTGGCACACAGGCATCTGAAGGAACACGGTGGGTTTTAGTCAGTAAAAGTCTGACACTCCCTCCCGCTCCACCCAGAGCGGGAGAAGTTATTTGATAATTTCCCACCCAAAAAAAAAAAAAAAAAAAAAAAAAAAAAAAAAAAAAAAAAAAAAAAGATCTCCATTAAGTTGATGCGGCCTCAGAGTCAGTTGACTACCTTGCAAGGCTACTAGATTTTACACAAATTAGATTCGAAATATTTACGACTTCAGTAGTAAAATACTAACCAGATTTAAGGACGCATTCGCAAATCTGACAAAAATTTGCAGTTTTTCGGTACATTTGGCGGCAAAATGAAACTAATAATTGTCACAGATAAATTACTCCTTCATCTCCAAATGATAGCAATTTTTTATTAGCAAATTTTGGTTTATAATATTGGTAAAAATAATTTCCGTTGCCCCGATTGACTCGACAAAATTGACGATATCGTGTTGAATTCAGGAACATTTTTCTTTAATATTATAACATAAATTTGGTTATTTAAAATATTTTATGTAAGCGGACATGTTAAACTCAAAAAGGTAGCAAAAAGAAATATCAAAAAAATAATAATGTTGAAAAAAACTTATATTTTCTTAAAAACCCAGTCGGTAACGTTTTTTTTCCTATTATTTAACAAACCATATCAAAAAATTTAAAAATCACACACTGGGCTTCAGCTATCCTTGTGATAACAACAAAATTTTATTTTATGATGATACAATATCTTCATTAAGTAAATCAATGGCGAAATAAACTATATTTTCGAGAGCGCAAAAGCGATGAAACTATTAACAGGTGCTGAGACTGACACGAGTGGTTTATCACCACGAAAACTGTACTTTTATAGTTACACAGACTTAATGTTTCAATTATTTCAAGCTTTCTCACAATTAGATAAGAAATTGACAAAAAAAAAAAACATTTTTTTGTAATAGCACCCTTAAGTTAATTTTAATACCGTCCAACAACCGATTCCTACTAATTTTAAACCCATTTTGCTTTCGAAAGTAGACAGACGGGAGGCCAAAATTATCGGTTGTTCCGTGACTTATCGAAGTGAACATCGATTAGCGAGATACCAGGCCGGCTAAGTAAATTACATGTTGTAGGACCACCTGCAAGGATGTCGGCAATAAACGCATGTAATCATATGTCTGGACTTGATTCCCTTGGCAAACATTCGGTGCGTGCGGTTCGGATCTCCCCTTTATTGTGATTTTGCCCTCTTTTATGTGTTCTTAACAAAATCGGGGTATTAAAGAGCCGGCAGCGGCCCAGATGTTCTAATCATGAATGTCTCTATGTCTACCTATATGTCTATCATCGAAGTCGTGACCGTTGAGGTCACCACAACAATCCATACTTTTAATATGTTAATATTTATTAATACTGCGTCGTTGGTCTAGTGGTTGCAAGCGCTACTGCAGAGCATGAGGTCCCGGGTTCGATTCCCAGGTCGGGCAAAGTGTTATTGGGTTTTTCCACCAGGAATTACTCATTAGCAGCCCGGAGATTTGTGCCCGGTTGATGGCAATAGGCTCGCCCCCTATTACATGGGACTTCAACATAACTGGCGAAACGTGGGTGTACCTACTATAGGTATACCTCTGCCTAACCCTTCGGGGATTACAGGCGTGATGTTATGTTATGTTATTTATTAATATTTAATATTAATATTAAAAATTCGAAAGTAACTCTGTCTATCTTTATGTTACCTTTGTACGCCTAAACCACTGAACGGATTTCGATAAAATTTGGCAAGGAGATAGATGGCATCATGGGGCATGACATAGGCTACCGTTTGTTTCAAAAATAATCCTAAAGGGGGTGATATAGGGGATGAAAGTTTATATGGGAAACCCAGCATTGCTATTTCAATTCTATGCTTTACGTAAGAAATAAAGATTTACGTGTTTCAACGTTTTAGTAAAATTATCCCCCTTGGGGTTGGCCTATTTAGATTTTTTGTGTACCTACTTCTTTTCAAGAGATTTAAGGTATTGGAAATATAGTCATAGTCCGTATCTTGAAGTAACATTTTGTTTTATTTTTCGTTCTAATCTGCCCACTCGGTCAAAGTTTATTTCAATGTAAAGTGATAAAATAACCTTTCTAACATGAAGGTAATTCAATGGTGGCACTAGAGTAGGTATTCCAAATAATTGGTGATAATTATTAAAATTAATTATTATTATTATTTAAGTAAGACATTTAGAATAAAAAAAAACTATTTCTTTTTCCGGACTTATTATGATTAGGACTCGCGCCTTGAGGGTTCCGTCTCAAAGCTTTGCTCGCTCGGCTGCCCGAATTTCCAATTCTGGATTGAAGGGCAAAACTTAACTTCTCAGTTGAAAAAGGAATTTTTAACAGAGTGGAGTGGACCGATTTGAATGAAATACAGACTAAATGTTACTTCAAGACGAATTGAAGAACAAACTTAACTTTGCAGTTGATATACCTACGTAGTAGGTAACTATAAATTACCAATTTTCGGATTTTTCTCTTTAGGTACTTTAACGGTCAAACCTTGCTTCTCGTCAAACTTCATGCTGCTAGGTCAACGGGAAGTACCATAGAGGTTTTATTTTATTTACGAGTGTCAATATAATATGCGGCATAAATGGCCGTTGTTTTTTATTGCGTTGATTTGGAAGCTAGATTTTCTTTACAGCCCAACGGACCGTAAATCTAAGTTTTTGATATAAACTTCAACTTGATACCGCCACGCGTTCCTGAGATAAAGGGTCTTGACGGGTGATGAAGGCATACTATAAGAGTTCCAATTTTTTATTTTGATGTACGGAACCCTAAAAAAAATATTTAAATTTGTTGTCTGTCTGTCTGTTACCTATTCATGCCGTAACGGCTGAACAGATTTAGATGAAAGGCATACGGATAGGCCATGACCTGGGTTGAATACATAAGATACTATGAATTACGTTAGTAAGGTCCTGTGGAATAATTTCCGACCTATACGAGGGCGAAGCCGCACGCAAAAGGTAGTCCTACATAAAGTTATTGAATTGGTTTTCGGTAAAACTGAAGTATGTACGTACTTACCCAAGTAAAATCATCCTTACATATTACAAAACAAAGTACCCCGCTCCGTCTGTCTGTCTGTCTGAACGTGATAAACTCAAAAACTACTGAATGGATTTTCAAGCAAATTCACCAATTAGACGGAGTAATTTATGAAAAAGATTTAAGTGTATAATTCATTACGGTTTTGTGTAAATCTGCTGAATTATGACGATTATTGTTGAAGATTTCGGAAAAAATCATGCCGTCTGGGAATTTTGTTGGCATGCGCCGCGTAGGTAAACCATATGGGATATATAAAGTACTACAGGATTGTACATCTTAAAAAATTCAACAAAAAATCGGTTGTCTGTAAAGTCGGTTTACTGACGATAGTTGAAAGTGACAACGTCATAAGCCTTAAATGGAACGCCTCAGAGCGAGGTAACGCCGCATGAGAGGTAACGCCGCATGCGTCATATTTTATCGTGCGTGCAGCCGGCTCCATCGAATTATAAGACGTTATCACGTCAAAAGTCCGCGATAGCATATTATGTCTATCTTCTAAGGATGACCCACAGCAACCATTTTTCAGAATTTGATAAAAAAATAATTGTTATTTCCGAAGCTATTTTGAACGGTATACTATTAATGCTTATTCAGAAAAATATGTCATTTAAATTTGGCATTAAGCGTTGACATCATACCATTTAAATGAATACTTTAAAAGATATCACAGATTCAAAATTACGCGTAACAAAATAATTATGATTGACGGCGGCGTGGGAGCCAACGGCCTTTTCCTCTGCTATTACTACGACAGTAAAAACGTCTGAACGGATTTGGATGAAATTTGGCACACAGATAGTTAATAACCTGCATTAACACATAGGGTTAAATAATCCCGGTAGTACGTTTCCGTGGTATAATTTCCTACCTCCACACGGGCGATGCCGCGGGCAAAAGCTAGTACATAATGTCTCCAGTATTTCAAATGTGGTATACCCTCTACAAACTAATAAAGCTTCAGATTAGATTTCCATATGTGATTAATTGTATATCTTACTAGTATGATAGCGACTCGAGACTTTGATAACATAATGAATTATTTGTAGAACTATTATCTGATGAAGTCTGTAAGATATTTACCTACATGAGAATTCTAAAACCAATTACTTACTAGGATAACTCTTCAAAGCAGGCTTCCACAAAGAGCAAGACGACAATAATTTATTTAGGTACTAGCTGCACCCCGTGGTTTCACCCGTGTAAGTCTCGATCTCGTGGGAATATCGAGATAAAAAGTAGGCTATATGTTAATCCAGGGTGTCAGCTACCTCCATACAAAATTTTATCAAAATTGGTTTAGCCGTTTGCGCGTGAAGAAGTAACAAACACACACACACACTCACAAACTTTCGCCTATATAATATTAGTGTGATTAAGTAGGAAATAAATCAATTAACAAACCTTTAGGGCCTTGCTAAAGGACTAGATAAAATTCATTTCAATGAGTCGACAGATAAATGCCAATTTCTGGTTATTTCCATGAAATAGTTTCTTACCAATTTCTATTTATGCCAAGTTCAACAACCCTTGAGAAAAATAATCCAACCTGTCTCATAAACTTAGTACTAGCAAATAAATTAAAGTACCAATAACGACCACAAACATAATTTTCTAGCTCATTTCACTTGTATGTGAGCTTAAGAAAACTGTATAATTGAATATTTAAATATTTATTATTGAAAGCGTAAGTTTACGCAGAAATTATGGCACTTTGAACGCATTAACATTCCGTTTAGACCACCTGTGAGGGCGCTCTGAGATCTGCAATTACCAAGACCTTGTCGATGACTTAGCTACGGACATACTGTTTATTTGTTTCGTGAACATTCTAAATTACTTGAAAAGCAAGCAATAACTGTGTGTAATCAAGTCTATGATCAGCAAATCTAGCTGTCAATTCTCATCTACTTAATAAGCTGCCTTGATTGGTTGACGAAAATTACGACTTCAAATAAATTATATGAATTAATACGGACGTCTGATCAAATTGAAATAGCTAAATTATAGGGTGTAAATACCTACATTATTAAGGTTTGAATTATAATAAGCTTTAAAGCTATTAGTACCTACGGTTATCATGATCTTTAAGCAAAACGCCTGAGTGAAAAATAATAAAAAAAAATGCATAACAAAAAATACCACAATCGCTATGGGTGTGACTATAAAATTTGAGGATTTCCCTCGATTTCCATGGCATCTCCTCATCAGATTCTGGCTTGGTGACAATGGAACTACATCGAGAGCATACCCTTACAAACAAAAAAATGTTTTGCAAATCCATGACAGAAAAATATACACATCTGAATTGAGAAGCCCTTGAGAAGTCCTTTTTTGAAGTCGGTTAAAATGACGTCCACTGCTCGACAATTTATGTCTGATAGGCCTCTCCCAAGCATCGTCACAACGATCGGATCAAGATATCGTATCAAAATCGCTAGCTTCAAATTCCATCTTACAAGTAGGTACCAATAGAAATACGTAGATTTTCTGAAATTTTCTCAATCTGAATTTCTCTGCGTTATAAGTTCAACTTTGGTGCTACGCGGCGCTATCGAGTCACGTTTAGTCCCCATCGCTCCGCATGCAGACAAACATTTGTTCCTAGTCTGGATGTCGGTGAATTTGATTTGTGTATGTAATGATGCTGTTTGGCGTTCTGTTCAGGTTAAAGCGTATGGAGAAATAGTGGATAGAAGTGTGTTTTATTCATATACTCTAGCGAGATGTTTTTGTTACTTGTTTGAGATTTTGTTGCTTGGTAGCCTTTTTCTGCATGGTAACGTAATAATATGGCATACTTACTCACTGCCATAATTAGTTCATACATCCATCTACTAAGAGCAGAAATAAAAGAAAAAGAAATAAATAAATTACATTTATTTAGCACAGACTAAAAGGCACAAAACACAAAATATTATACTACAGGTAATAAAAAAAAATAACGATGTTTTCAGGAAAGTGTGACTCGCGGCTGCGCCAAAATTGTATAACCTGTCCCAGCAAACTCTTTGTTATTTGATGTTTTGGTTTAGTTCCAACTACGCAATGTGCTTACTATCGAACATGTGTCGCTCCAAATTAAATGTAAAGTGAACTCATCTTGAACGAGATTAATAAATGTTACTTAGCACGTGCTTAGGCTTAGTTATGTTCTCGTCTCTATCTTACAATTTAAATTTCATAGTTGTGCGACGGCGACCGTAATACAAAGCCAAAGCACGTGCTAAGAAACGTTTATTAATCTTGGCCCTAGAGTTCAAGCTAGGGCTATAAGCTACCAGCCTGCAGCTACCAGGTGTCGACAACTTGGAAAGCTCAAAAAAAAAAAAGACATAATCCTACATGGGCACTTATGAAACGTCGGACGCTAGGTGTACGGCATCAATTGGTCGTTTCCTATGGAGAAGAGCTGGCAAAAAACTCCACGGTTACTCTTTTAAAAAATAATTGGCTTTTACAATGTTTTCAAATTACAGTATTAATAGGTATGGGAGGACAGTGTACCAAGTATTTTGTTAAGTAGCAGGTACTTAACAAAATAGAAAATGGTCTACAAATCTACAGTCTATTAAGCCTACAACTTTCTCATATTCACATAATATAAAAAAAAAAAAACTATATAAAATATTATTAAAATAATAAAAGTAAAAATCTTTTTGATGTTAAATTGTAGGTATACCTAATGTCTGCTGTCAGGTGAAATGACAACTCACTTCATCTTAGTTTTCCCGATGAGATTTTTACAGAATAGATCGACTGATGTTTTGTGTAATTTTTTGAGTTTTTATTCTTGTTATGCATATTGTTTAACTTTAACTCTTGCACGGTATCTCTATTAAAGCTAATTCTAGCCGTGGAGCCGTGGTAGCCTGGTGACCTGTAACACAGGTTTTTCCAAAAACCTATATCAGGCACCAGTCTCTCACAAAGGTGGAATACAGCTGAGACTTTTCTTGTATCATTCATTAATTTTAAGTCTTTGAGTCTAAGTCTAATTTACTTACCACCTTTACCATCCGTGTGTATCAAAAGTCCCAAGACGGACAGGTTTCTTCATGTTTCTTTTTACCAACTAATGCAATCCTAACTTAGACTTGGACACGCTTTTACAAGTAGAAGATCGTGCGTTTCGAGCAGGATTGGATCCTCATTTAAATTATAAGTAATAAGTAGTAATACCTGTGGGAAGTCATTTCATACTGAGCTGTATTGAGTTATTATGTTATTTACTTCTTATAATATCATGTTTCCCCTTGTCTTTAGCCTCTACGGCGTAATAGTTTTCATATACTTCCAGCGTTTACCGGGCAGCCCTTTCCGCAAGGTACCTTGCTGATTAACTAAAGTTTTTGCCATGATATATGCTATAATAATAATACTAAAAACCCGTGCTTTTGTTCAGAAGACCTACCGATAGACCATTGGCAGCAATATCTACTTCAAGCCATCAAACTACGAAATCCGATTTCCCTCGCGATTACTGTGACTAACGAAGTTTTGAGATTTCAGAGTGATAGAAGCGGGTTCGCCGCTGTTAAAAGAAAATTCTAAATACATTTTTGCCTGACTTGGAAATCGAACAACGCTGCTTCTATCATACTGGAATCTCTTGTTTTTTTTCTCTTTGCGTTATAAACGACTAGGGCGATATTTTTAGTCTTGAAACAAACCGTAAAGATCTTCTAAAAATTAAATGAAAAAAGATGAAATTAACAAAAATGTAAAAACACAGTCTTACAGTTAACACCGACCAACTCAGGGCTTCGAATTAATTTAAAGCACGAAAGCTAATTCTAATCTGTAACTAGGTACTTATTAGTCGAAGTAGATGTCGTAAAACACTGTGAATGTACCCACTACTTCGATAGTACAATACTAGGGAGTTAGGTTGTCTGTACAGCTGGGTATTCCGAAACTAGAGTATGAATTTTGAATGTAGTGTAAAGCTAGACCGATTACACCTTGATCAGTCTATCTTGGTTTGCTCTAGCTAACCCGTATACAGATATGTAAGTCTACGGTGTAGTTATAGACTACACGCCAAAAACCCCTTAATTAGAGAGAGAACACACTTGCAGCCGTAGACACAACACACAGTCAAAGAACGATCATACTTTGCCTAAATTTTGGCCTACCAAAATAGCCGCTAGCCGATGGTCAAGAATCTAAAATTATTTATTAGATGTCTTACTGAATCTTTCTTCATAAAAACTCCTTCGCATCGAGAATTGCCATGCCTCTAATAGTCTAATGCAACCTAGCTTTTCCTAAGCTTGTTACAATGTAGGTACTTAGTGTACTTACTCGTAAATGCATACATTTCTGGAAAATTCTACGAATGCAGCCATGTCACTTACTCGATATATTGTTTCTAGAAATTATGCAGAGGTACTTAAAAAGTGGAGGGCTTGACCGATTTCTATCTTTACGAGGTTTTAACTAGAAATGTTTTCAATTATAGGTACGTGATTTAATTCCAGAAAATTGTTTATTACAGCGTTTAATACTCATTAAGATCTGATGATTAGGAGATAAATGTATTTCTATTTTTTTCACATACTCGGTGTGCAACCAACCCAACGGCCGAGGCCCTGTAAGTATTTAAAACAACGACAATTGCGCTTAGTTTTGTAAATTGAGCGCCGACACTGTGACGAAGCACAATACATTTTGCTCGTAGTTGGAAAACCTACTTTACACTGTTTCTCCAGTATTACAGTCATTGGCATCGTAAACTAACTTAAGGGCGATGTTAAGCGGCAATCTCCGATCAGTTGAATGTGTTCTTAGCGTAAACTTAAAGATGTGCACACATTTGCTGAATAAACTCGTTTGAGGACTTGGATAAAGTTTTTAGGCTCAATAATTATGTTCAGTAGAGTTTGTTAAATACGAGAATTATAATTATTTGATGTTTGTAATTTGGTAAGTAAAAAAACAAAGCGCTCTTCATTGCCAAATATGCTATCATCGGGATTATATTTTTATTATCTGAATAGCTGATACTTTCTACAAATGAGTGTTAAATATAAAGTTTTCATTTTTGTTTAAGGTAGCAAAACACTTGTACAATGTAACTTAAGTTTAAATTTATTTAATCAACAAAGAGACGTATTTTTAAACGCATAAACCGATGCATATCAACAGCCATTTAACAAAGGAATCTATCAAAATGATACCCTATTCCCCCTAATATTTATAGCAGCTACAAATTGCCTATTCGCCATTCCTGTCCGGCTATTCAAACGAACTCGTACCGGTGGTCTGTCGGTGTGAAAATAAAAAGTTAATTACAGTGCACATACCTCACTCAGGTAAACATGTCTGAACACCCATGTTGCGCCGCAGAATGCCGCGGTACTGTAAGCTGATATGCAGTTAGCTAATACAACGCGTATGGGTGTTGATGCTACTTTTTTACACTGTGTGTGTTGGATCTTTCAATGATGTTTGAATCGACTAATGCGGTGCTAAGTGTTGAGTTTGGGGTTAGGAGATTTGTTTTACACATGGTATTGATGTTCGTAAAGAGCTAAATATATTATTCTCGATTAGGCCAACCAGTCTCCTCTTTATAACGTTGTATGAAAGGATTTCTGTAATATGAAACTGTGATCAAGACACATTCATTACCTATGTGAATACCTGTGTGATCTGACATAGGTAATGAATGTGTTGTCATTAGTGTATGAACTATTAGTCCGCTTGCTATCCAGCGTCAATTTTCTTAAAAAAACTTGATGTAATATTCTAAGAAATTTCTTGAAACTTCACTTGACTAGGCTTATATGATAGGATTTGACGTAGCTACCTTAAAGTTACCAGTTATCACCTCTTTTTATGCTCAACTCGCGGATGTAGAATAGCCCTCGCTCAGCGATATTCTGTCCAACCATTTATTTTATAAAATAAACTATGTATGTGCCCATAATTAATGTAAGACTGTGAAACTTTCTAGTTTATAACGATTTTTTGAATTTGATATTCGAACATGTGTTTTCTTATAAATGACTTGTGTCATTTGTTGCAATAAAAAAAACTATCTCTGAGCAAACAACGTTTTCATTTTCTTAACCTTGTTATCTAGTTTATTCGTTCAAAAAAGACCAAGGTCACAAAGTGGCTATTGACACTGAGTTACGATAAGACTGTGTTTGGACGACACGGTTGGTGCAGTGGTTAAGCGATTGATTGCTGCGCTGCGTGTCCCGGGTTCGATTCCCGCACCGATGAACAAATTTTTGTATGACTTATAAGTAGTTGTTCTGGGTCTGGCTGTTTGTGTATGTGAGTTTAAATGATGTTTGTGAACGCACCCACTATACGGAGAAATTCCTAGTGTGGGGCAACGTTTTTTAAAAAAAATGAAAATGAAGACTGAAGATTTACTGCATAAATCAATCGCTTAACCTAAATGTAGTTAATAAAGTCATATAATTATTTTATCTCTCTCTCAATACATACACATATCCATAGAGTACTAGTAAATAGTTACCTTAATAATAATACAGGGTGGAACGGACATCGACGCCAAACCTGGGGCCCAAGTCTGCTATTTTTATAAATTCAGTCATTCCAACACGATCCCATTGTCATGCCATTGTCATTTTGCTAAAAGTTCGTAATCTGGTAAATTCATAATGGTCGATCATTTTCTTTGCAATTTCTTTCAAATGTAGTGTCAGTGGCCGACCATTGGAAAGTCATAATGACGCCATTATAATAGTAGATTACCAAACCTGTCAAAATCAACAATTATGAAATCAATGATCGACCATTCTGACACTATTGTAATAGCAGACTTGAGGCCCTGTTACCATGTATTCAGTACATCATACTTGACCCTTTGGCCTTGAAATTTGTCGTCGGTAATTAAAAATAGAAGTGCAATACCTACTCGGTCAAACTGTATGGAACAGCGAATTTAAAAAAAAATAACTGACGAAATTTTTTAGCGCAGGGGAGTCAAGAATGAATTATGTTCCAATTATAGGCGAGGACCCTAAACTCAAGTTAAGTCTTACTTTGGGTGCCAGAGTTCATCGAAAACACTCATTATCTGTAACGCTGCATAGTGTTTATATAAGTGTTTTTGTACAATTTAAGGATATAATTTTTTTTTTGTTTACAAAAAATGGTTTCGAGTTGAGGAATTAATTCAGTGAGTAAATGTTGTTTGTTGTGTTTTTATTGTTTACTAGCTGCGCCCCACGGTTTCACCCGCGTAAGGTTCGATCCCGTGGGAATATCGGGATAACAAGTAGCCTATGTCTCAATCCAGTATGTCAGCTACCTCCATACAAGATTTTATCAAAATTGGTCCAGCCATTTGAGCGTGAAGAAGTAACAAACATACACACACACACACTCACAAACTTTCACCTTTATAATATTAGTGTTATTGAGTAGGAGAACATATTTATGTGAATTGTAAATATTCGTCATCTTAGTGGCGGATGTGTCCTAAACATACCACCTACGAAAAAATATCAAGGCAAATTAACTTAGAAAAGGGATTGTCTGCACTTTGAAATTATCTTTTTTGTAGTCTGTACATTATTAAATTGTATGCAAAAACGACGGAAATACATGTAAATTTATTGATAGCCAGTTATTGGTACGTCCATTAACGAATTCATCGTGTGTTAATGTCTAGATTAATCAACGTTCGTGGAATAGGTGAGGGCAGCTATTATTGTTATACATCGATTCATAATTAATATGAATCGATGTATAACAATAATAGCTCGGTATGTGTGAAATTAATAGGTACCCCATGAGTTGTGAAATATTTATTAGTGATACCTAAGTGTAAATGTTTGTGTATGAAAATGATATTACAATATATTATTTCATTCACTTATTGGCAAAAATGTTGCACCTAAAAGCCGGCAGCAGTGGCTTATTGAGAAGTTGCAATTTACACAACTATAGGTAGACACATATATACTTTGGGTAATAATGGCTCACATAAAAATGTGTCATGAAGCTATCAAAGCATGGTTCTGCAGACATTTCTGACATGTTAAAAAACAAAGTATTTTCATGGTGAATAGCTTCCGTGGGGTTAACGCCATGGAAGATTTATTATCTAAAATGGATACGAAGGACGAGGAACTTTACGTCTAGGAACCTTGTGTGAAAGGAAGTGCATTAAGCTATAAATAAAGCGGCATTTATCGACTTTCAAGACACTGAACTAAGAACTAAACAAAAAATAAAAAACAAAAAAAAAACTCGGTCGAAATGGTTTACAGCATAATCATCGAAAAAATCATTAAAATCTGTGGAGCTATGTACCAATTTCGGTATACATTTTTTTTTTCTGACAACGAATTTTCATGAATTTTAACGAGACCAATTCGAGGGCTTCCTCTTTCAAATAAAATTGAACGACGCCAGTATATCGTACCATTTTTTTGAGTACTCAATATAGGTAACTAAATAATTTAAATCACCAGGATCAAACGTTTAAAAAATTATTTACTTTTTGATGAAGTGTTAACAGAATATTATTCGTTTTTTGCATGGTTCACAAAGACCACAACATGCAGTGAAAGCTCGTTAAAAATTTAAACAAAATCTTGTTCTTTTTTACGTTTAAGCGGTAGAAGATTATTATTGCTTGAGTCATTTATTTAGTACATACTCGTACACCCACGCAAAATACTTTAATACACGAAAAGCTCAAAAGATGACAGCCATCGATTTTTACCTCGGTCTCGGACATATATGTCACCGTAAGATTGTGATTGTGTTTATAATCTATCTAGCAAAATTATTAATTATCGAAAAACTGTGAGCTGTTCTATTATAACGCATTTATTTTCAGTAGTTTATAATCTTTCAATGTCAAATCGTCAAATTGTGAACGAACCTGCACTTATCGACAGGGTTCATAATCTGTCCGATTATAGCACCCGTAAAATTGTGAACCGTTCTTGATTGGTAAGTCTTGGCAGTAACCGAATTGGTTGCAGTAACTAAGGCAGACACCCCGACAAAATGGGTTAGATTAGATTAGATCTGTGACGTTGCAACTGCGCGCGAGCCGAGCGAGCAAGCGAGCGGTGCCGCGGCAGCGGCCAGTGAGCGTTTCTTCTAAGTTGGTCGCATTTACTTGGCTATAGTAGCGCAAGATGCGTTCATCGCATGCAATATGTTACACAATTTGTCGATTCGCCATGGATAGATAAACTATCGAAAAATAATGTGTAAATGGTTTGTTGCAGTTCACAATTTTCCGATAGTTTATAATCTCGCTAGATAGATTACAAACTAACAATGTTCATAATCATACGGTGACATCTACAGTAACATACCCATCATTATGCACCTCTCTCAATAAAACGACTGCACTACCCAATTCTTAATCCCCATTAAAATATTTATCGATATTCTAGAAATAAAAAACAAATAAATAAAATAGCGCCATCCAAAATTTACGACAAAGTGAACGCCTTTAATTTTAAATTTTACTATTCGCGTTCGGAGTTCCCATCATACTGTTTGCATTCGGACATTTATGGACACCGTAAATTTACCTCCAGTCGTAACTTGGTTCCTGTGCCTTCAGAATTATAAATGTATGTGCTGTGTTTCGTACAGTTGGCGGAGTTAATGTGTGTGCGATATCGTGTCTTGAGTAAAGGTTAGAAGGTCGTTTGTGCAACGAGGTGGAAATCAACAAAGATTTTTGTAAAATACCTAACTGTGTTTTTAAGTTTGTAATTATATTTTCTATTGATAAGACAGGTAAGTGTCTAAAAAATTACGCCATTGTTTAATGAAGTATAATATATAAGTATCATGAATTTCTCTCAGAACAAATGACAAAATGTAGTATGGTGTATGATTCGATTTTCGTAAGTGCCTCTAATGGTTTGAGTTTTTTTATTTTTATTGTATACTTACCGACGTAAATTAACATCCATTTTATCATTCAATCAATCTGCCTATAGCCTTTTCCCAACTATGTTTTGGTCGGCTTTCAGTCTAACCGGATACAGCTGAATAGGAATACCAATATTTTACATGGAGCAACTGCCTATATCTGACCTCCACAACCCAGTTACTGAGTAACATGATACCGCTTGGTAAGACATCCAGTTCGCCTTTAAAAACAAAACACGAAGTCCTCATAAAAATATTGTAATAGACTTCCACAGTACAACATGACGCCATCCCCTGGGTTTTGTCGCAAGATTTATTCGCGTGCGAACTAAAAAATGTGCAAAGGAACGTGATTTAAGGTCCTCGGTGAGCGGTCATAAGTCATGGGTTGTATAATTATAGGCGCATTGAGATAGCACACTGGCTGCGAATCGCTGCGATTTGTCTACGTTTATGATTGCAAAAATGACTACTTGTATCTGTCAGTTGGAGTAGTACCTGAGTAGTTGAATAATTATGAAAATAATTACGTTTTCTCGATATAAAGATTCTTGTGATAGAGATATTAATGAGTTTATTTCACCATTTTTTTTTTTTTATTTCCCATTTTAATGGTTATGCGCCTACTTTTTGTGAAAAGAATAGTATATTATTTAATTGTTGTTATTAGTTTATGTGTTATGTTTGTATTTACTTTGATTTATGTACCTAATTGGTTTTTTAAGCCATGTAAATTAAATAAAAAATAAAAAAAAAACCATATTCACTTAAGCTTCGCTAAAGGTCAGCTCTAGGTTTCTATTTTGTATTACATTTGAAAGATAATAACGTTCTGTTAAGCCGTTACCCAGACTTCAAAATAAATATACAATGATTATTTTTTTAGACTTCGTTTAATTCATTTAATCGTCCTACATGCCTACGGCCACGATTACAATTTCAAAAATGAAGTCGTTTCTCAGAACAAGTGAGTACTCTCCTCAACATTGATGTACTGTCGATATTTATTCACTGCACCGTGAATCTGCTTGTTATCTCTAAATAAACACACGAATGCGCCAGCTAACTGTATTTAACCCTTATGTTCTGAAAGATAAAGTTTACACTGGTCTGCAGTTAAAAGACTGGAAGCAAAATCAATTTCGCCGACTCGAAATCGATAATGCATCGGCGCAACAGAAATATTGATTTGCAATCAATTGAAGTAATACTTTGACTCAGATAAAGTACTCCTCATTAATAACTTGGATAAGTTATGAATTCTTGGTGTAATAAACAAGTTTTGTTTCTATATGGTATTTGTAAATACTTAGATATGATCTATGAATGAGTAGTTTTACGGTAGCTCGGGGCTTGTAGATTGAGGGTGATTTATTGGGCATATAGTTGTTTAAAATGGGACAACTTGTCAATTTCTGTTTTGATAACTTGAAGTAAAATTCGACAATGGTAAGTATCTATTGGTGTTATTGTTACCTATGAAACTAAGTACCTAATTTACCGTTTTGCTTCGATTTTACAGGAGTTCAAGGAAAACTATCTGTCATCAAGTTGAAAATGCAGGCTGCAACGCGATAATAGCGAAGCTTTTAGGTAGAAACTACCTACTAGGTAGTTGCAAACCACGAATACTTCATCAATACATAAGCCGACAAATTGTTCAATTTTCATACTGTATGTACCTATTGTTGTGGAGTTTCTTACCCATTCTTCTCCATACGATAATACCTTTTGGAAGGGGTGACTAGAATCAATAAAAAAAATTGCACATTTTGACGTTCAAAAGTGCCTTTTATGTGTCTATTTGAAATAAATAATTTGACTTTGACTACAAATCTCTTTAATCAGGACTCTATAATTTACACATAATAACTCAAAATGTTCCAGGAAATAAACTGGTTGTTCTACTATGTCTTTAGTGCCTAAATTATTTCTAGGTATAACGTAAATAATGGAAATTATTATATAATAACTTTATTTTAATGTAAGTATTATATATGGTAGTACTAGCTGCTGTCCGTGGCTTCGCCCTCGTGGCTTTTTCTACAACAAAAGTACCCTAAGTTACTCCTTATAACATCAGCTATCTAGTGAAAGTCCCGTCAAAATCTGTCCAGCCATTTCGGAGATTAACCGGAACAAACAGACAGACAAAAGTTTATACATACTTTTATATTATGCATTTATTAGAAAACTTTCATTTTGGAATTACAAACAAACACTTCAATTTTATTTATTTGTATACGTAACCCCGAGCACCAATGTATTATTTTTAGTTTGTGTAATTTTTGACGTTTTGTGCGTGTCTCGGAAAGCATTTCCTTTGGTCCCGGCTGTCATTCGTGGTTCTTTGACACTCGTTACGGGTCGTCAGAAGCCCGAAAGTCTGACAACCACTCTTACCAAGGGGTATCGTATTACCTAGTTACTGGGTTGTGGAGGTCAGATAGGCAGTCGCTCCATGTAAAATACCGGTATTCAACTGTATTCGTTGAGACTGGAAGCCGGCCCCAACATAAGAAAAGGCTAGGCAGATTGGTTGTTAGTTTTTCACGTTTTCATTAGATTCCTTTGTCTCTTTGTGTAAAGATTTTGTAGGTTTTGAAAAACTTGTTATGTGAATGAAAAAAAAGTTTTTTTTTTGGATTTATTTATTTAGAATCCATGTTTGTAAACATATTTGTTAAATTACACATAAGGTCTGTTTAAAAAAAAAAACGGCTACAAAAAGTACGCACAATTATGATGTTATGGCTAAAAGAAATTAAAAAAAAAGTGAATCATACAGCTTAATTATTATAATCACAAGTCTTAAAAACAACGCTATAACCACAAAACCTATGGATAAGTTCAAATCTACCTGAGCATCGTTAACATAATTTTGATTATAAATAAATTATCTTTTTAACATTGAATTTTAATAAAGAATTAATTTTATTGAATATACAATTGTCAAAAGAAATATATTCTATCTACAATATACAAGTAACAAACATTTAACTATGTACATTCAATAGTTCGGACTAGTTCACGATAGTATTCGAAAAGTGTGTAAGATTTCTTTTTTACAAAATTTACAAGAGGAACACCACGGACAGTCGGGAGTGTCCAATTTTGACACGAATGGCTGAGCTTTTACAAAAAATGGGCAAAATTCTTCGAAAACATTAAACACAAACATTCAGGCATTTCACATTAAGTACTCTCTAAGGTAAAAACAAAATTGAATATTGGATAGGGAACTGACATAAGGAGATATTAAACATTTTATTGAAATAGAACACGGAGACTGCAACCATAAGATGAGAATACAAAATATTGTTCTACTACAGACATACATCGATACGTATAACGGCACACATTGAGAACAGTTCCACCATATCCAACAATATTAAAAAGAAAATCCTATTATGTAGTACAATATGAAAAACGTAATATTATTTCAACAGGAAAACGCGACACATTTCTCTGCCTGCGAAACGTAATATTGTTTTGTTCCCGTCTGTAGTTTGACAGTAGTTACAATTTTACGAGAGCCCAGTCACAAGTGTGAAGATCGTAAAGTAGGTATGTCAAATTGCTTTACCATGACATGGAAGATCGCGGAGTGAAATTCAAAATTTCACTGTTTCACTACATTATCTGTACACACGGCATACCGTATAAAGCTCTCTTAAAAAATTACAAAAACTTTTTTTATCAACATATAATAATTAACCTATCTACAATGTATTTACAATTATTGCTATTGAATGTTGCGCTTCCAACGCCCAAGAACTTACACAAACTGGCATATTGCCTCCTCTACTATTACCTAAATACAGTCATAAATGCTTTTTTAAATACTCTGTTCAAAATAAACGAGAAATGCATTGAAAATAAATGTATTTGTATTTTCATCACTTCAAAATATCATCCTCGTACTGGGAAATGTGGACATTACCCCGACATTTTATGTACTGTGTACGAATGGACAATATTAAAATGAAATCTAAAGGAAATAGACATAAGCGAATATTTAGCTAAACGGAATAATTGCAACATCCAAAACAGGGAGTAAGTAGATAAAGTAAAAATATTATTATAGTTTGTATTTTGAACAGAGTAACGAATCAAAAGCCAACTAAAATTACAATAAATTGCTGCCATCCATGATATGCTTTTCAATTTATAACGGAATGATAAAAAGCGATTTCAAAATCCGCATGTGAAATCGTAACAAGCAACTTATTTAAATATCTACAATCCATAATAATATTCCGTACTGAAATCTATTTTACGATTGAATCTATTAACATCGATTAATGTATCTTTTTCCACATTGTATTACTTGAATATATCAAAGAAGAAGAGTTATCATAATCTTTACATTATTGCATTTTAACTGTTAATCGTTTCATAAAAATTACAGCACGCACTAGTGCTTTGAAACTCAAGTCAGTCTTTAAGTAACAAGTTCTTACACAAAGAATGTTTGTGGGTTTGACATCGTAAATCATGATATTTTAAAGACAATCGTCTAATCAGACACTTAAGTGCGTCAGTAAAGTCAAATAGAAGTTTACCCACACAAATCTATGATCGCACCGCCCAAAACATTTACCGCATTCTTCTCATTCTTAATGCAGAAAGTAAGTTTCAGTCTTATTTTGAGTTGATTTAAATACTAAAATGTATCTGACAAAATGTGACATAATGAACCCATGTAATAGGAATACCTGGTGCGAAAGTTGAAAATATTGGCAATGCAAGACGCGTTTCTAGTTCGTTAAAAAAAGTGAAATATGGTATTTTAGAATTGGCCTAGTTTATTCGTTTTCAGGTTCGGGCGGCGCGGATGGTTCAGTGTCGGCAGGGGGAGCGGGCGGCTGCGCGGCTTGCGCACGCGCCCGCGCCAGCGCCTAGGCAAGCGCGGGCGCGGTAGGCCTCGCTCAGGGACGGTGGGGGTGAGCAGAACTTAGTGACGAACTACTCACCCCCGAGTCGCTACTTTTCTCCGATGCACATGGCTCCCCGCCGGCTACAAACTTGACTACATTGAGTCGGTGATCGGATTCACAAGTATCATCTCTGGCACCGCCGGGAAGACCGCCACTGCGCACGGTCGTTCGTTCAGTACCTGTGCCCGGATAGCGTTCGATTCTGTCGCATTCAGCGTCATCTGGCTGACGGCGACGAATGGACCGCTTAGCTTGAGGCGCTGGTTCTGGAGGCCTGTGTGTCGGCTCATCGGCTCTGTGGACTAGTGGTGAAGTCCGAACTCGGACACCTCCAACTCCGACACCGGCTTCATAACACCCCGAGTCTCGAGGAAATTGTCGTCTGCCGAAGGGAGAGTCACCACCTTCGGAGCTTGAACCGCCGCCATCAGCTTCTGCTTCGCCTTCGCCACCTACGAGAGTTGATAATTTTCTTAGAAGCTTCATAACATAGATTACTTTATTTGAGATAAGTGGTCAAAATTATTGTTCCAACTCACATTCAAGCTGGTGCAGAAGTTGAACAGCAGCGAGAATACGTGTACGGTGTTCAGGAGTCATTATACCCAAGTAGTCCAAATCTGATGGTTCGATCTCCTTGAATAGTTCTATGTCTTCATATCCATTCCTTGCGAAGGCCACAGCATACTCTAATAAATCTATACGCCTCAATAACTCTTCTACTGTACGTGGTCGAGTTTCCCAAAGCCTTTCGCGACTTTTGCACCATTTGGACGATCTTGAACGGACTGTGTCCCTTTCAGATAAAACTTCGACGTGGGCGAACTTGAAGTTACCAACTTGATTGTTCAATACGCCTCGCCATATGCCCGACGCGTTCATGTTTATCACTTCTATGATGTCTCCTTTCTGTTGACAAATAACACGTTATTAGAAATTCCTTCCTAGATGCAAGCAGCGAGTACGCTTTGGTATTAAGTCGTCTTACCTTGTATCTCAGGGCATCTTTCTCATAAATATTGGGTACGTAATCGACGAGGGCCCGAGCTCGACACAGCATTTGCGGCACGAGTAAACTCCGCCCGGCTGGACTTAATTCTATGTTTTCTTCTGCCGAGAGAGATGAGTGATTACTACCGGCGCGAACCAACGCTTGTGTGCCTGTACATAAATATTCTAGGCTCAGATAAAATAAATTTCAATGTCCACGACCGACACATTGAAAGTAGAATACCTGTGTACATCTTGTTGGACTGTGAATAGGTAGTAGTTTTAGTATTTCAATGCGATGCAGTTAGTACGGTTAGGTTACGATGCAGATAAATTAAGAATTACATAAATTACAAGAGGGTATCTGTAAGTAACACATGGGGTGTTATGGTACAAAGAAAGGAAACACCAACTTATTTACAAAACCATTTATATTAACACAAACAAAATAACTCAATAAATCCACTCACTACTGCCTGATCCGCTGGGAAGACTTTCGAAAGAACTATTAGAACATGGAAACGCTTGGTCACCACTCGTCCGTCTGTCACTGCCTTCGGGGCCCCGTTCTTGTCTTAACCTTGATATCTTTCTTTGGACGTCTTGTCTGAGACCTCTCACTTTTCCTGCCAAGTTTGACACACCTTCGCATTCTTCAGCTGACTGGAATTAGTGATAAAATGGTTATTTGGGCAAAGGAAATAAAAATCAAAAGCAACATTTGTATCAGCAAATTTATTAATTTACGCTAACTTGCTAATGTAAACAATTTTCGACTGCAAGGAAAAAACAATGAATGCCAGAATATTTTGTTGAATTACCTTATGAACGGTGGCTATGTGCTGTGAATCTGTTTCACTTTCTTGATCTTCGTAATCAGACGAAGCAGGTGATAAGGGATCGGCACCTATCCGGTAGCCGGACATTTGCCTGTAGCCCCTCCTGGAATCTCGCTCCGAACGGTTTGACTCTAAAGAGATGCCAGATAGTCTTGATCCTATAGATTGTATATCAGAAGCGGCGTAATCCCCACTCTCCCGATCTCTTGCCGTTCGCAGGGGGATTACGGTGGTTGGGTAGGGGCCACTCTGCGGAATAATTAATCCCCTTCGTGGGGTTCTCGCTAAACTTATATCGCCGGCGCTTCTTAGTGATATTACGCCTTCGCCTCTGGACTCATTTCGTAGGTTGAGAGTAAAGCAGACACGTCCATTCTGAAATGAAGCTGCTGGTGCTCCACCTCCCATCAAAAAGTCTTCAGGGTCACTTTCGTATGGTGGTTCGTCGTACCAGTGCCCTCTTCCTGAGAGCCCTCTTGCTTCGTCGTCGTACATATACGTGTCGTCTGTAAACGAGCCTTCTATTAGACCAATGCAGCTCAGATCCCAGTAATGCAAATAAAAAAATACGTGCTAACAAAATTGCCAAAAAAGTTTACCGTAAAAATGCCTTCCATATAGTGGCGATTCACTGACAACACTGCAGAAAAGCTGTGTACGAACATCGTTAAGCCGTGCGTGGTTGCAAAATATTGTTTATCCAAAACATGCAATCAGCATTTCTCGCAAAGAAAACATTGATTTGATGAATGATAATAATGGCTTTGATTTTATTAATTAACTTTTCTATCAAAGTCTACCGCGCTGATGGTTTCAAGCTGTTGCTTACGATAAAATCGAACAATAATGAAAAATAATCGTTTCAATTGAACTCTCGAGTGTGTTCATGTTTATGTAACAAGAAATAATAAAATGATGAATAACTGATGCACATCGAAAGCATACCGAATGATCATGATGTCGAACGTGTAATTACATCGTCAAAATAAGCATTCCGCACAATATTGATCAAATAATTATTCAAAAATCGTGCAAGCATCATGCGTAGTCACGGGAGCTCAACAATAAATAGCCAAATCTGTTTGTTTTAATACTTGAGAGATGTTAAAATAGCCAATTATTTCAATAACTTAATTTTTTGCTTATAACTTTTCAATCTTTCCCAAAATACCAAAAACAATCAGATTAAAAATGTAAAACTCAGGTCTAAAGCACATTTTAAATTGTTATTCAACCTTGTCCAAACATTAATCAAACGTGTTGTTGGACAAGGCTATGCCCGAAATTAATTACGACATACCTCCGAAAGGTCCTCGCACACCGTCTCTTCCCATGTTCATAAGACCATGTCTTATATCTCTAAGGATCTGTAACAACAAAGAATGCTTGCAAAAGAAAAATTACACATCAGACATGAATATTTTAAGGAACTTTTCCCCCCAAAGTAGATAACATTATTTTAATTTTGTAAGGAAAGTGAGCTAGCTATTTTGTAGGGGAGTGGAGAAACAAGATAGGAAAATTTTAATTTTAAAAATAATGAGCAATTTTCACGAGTCCATTGTGCCTAAACATTTTTGGATTTTGCAATTTTTCTCACCCGCCGAGTTCATCCCAGTTTTTTCGTGTAAAATAGCAATGCCCTAAAGTAAGACGTAAAATCTTTATGGTGTTTATAAGGAAATGAGATGCTTTTATTTGTCTGTGTTGTGTAACACGTAAGTACAATTGTACACACAGAGGTAGAAATATCAGTTATTAAGAATAACGTGAGGTAGTAAATGTCCAAAACAAAAATACAAAAAGTAAACATTATTGATAAGGCTCATTCTTCAGAAAACTAACTCAAGATATTTCCTTCAGTAGTGCGTTGATCTAGACCTTTTACGCGCTTATTTTTAAACATAAATCGTACGGCAAGCGGGTCGAGAAATCTTTTAAAATGCTTCCTCACGAAATATTTTCCTGAATGCGTGAACACGTTAATAAATATTCAAACGGGGCAATAAAAAGACCACTTTCTCGTAAGTAGAAAAGTATTGAACATTAACTTAATTTATGCACACTTAGTTACCAAGACGGCGCAGTTTATACACGAAAGGGATTTACTTGTCGCACTGTTCTAGAAAATGAGATTTTAGCAACATTTTACGGGAACTTGCCGTAAGAACATGTAACATGAAATACTTTTGTAATAGCGTTATAATTTTGCTGTTTGACGTTTATTATCATATCGTTTAACTAAATAAAAACGTAAAAAGTTGCTATGATAAAAAAAAAAATTGGGAAAAAAACGAGTGGCAGATGTGAAACATCTTACTACACACACATTTACACACTAATACATATAGACTGATAAGTGTATAGTGGCCGATCGCCACGCGGCATGCGTCGCTCCGCCAGCTATTGGTTTTACGTGCGCCTATAGATGTTTCACATCAAAAAGAATACCTAATTTACTTGTGCAATATTTTCAAGAAACAGCCAAAATTCTGTTTCACCGATTTCAGTATTACCGAAATTGAGGCAAACAGTTTATTGGAATAGTAAAATTTCAATGTTCAATATTCTGAAGTTCGACCCATAGTTTTACGAGCGAAATGTGCTGAGCAAGGGGCTTCCGAAGTTTCGTAGGGAAGCGATACAACTGCCTCTAATAGGCTTAGTCCGAGATTAGGGCACGATTAGCTTGCCTCGGTAGGTGCGTCGAATGGTTGAGCCAGTCAGGAGATTACACGTTGGTGCGAGGCTGGCATCAGATTATTTTCGGATGTAAGCTTTGCGAACGGAACTTTTCGATTGCATTAATGCATTGTTTTCGAGCGAAGTTGCGAATAAAAAATATCTGATGGAAGCATTTTTGGGAACGCTTTTTATTGTAAAGTTTCGGTATCGTTTTGGAATATTTAAATTTTGTCAAAAAAAAAAAACGTTTCTAACAATTCTAGTTTAAAATTCTGTGCATTGTTTTTTCGTTTTATGTTTAGGCAATTGTGAGTTGAATTTTATTTCTATTTTGCATTTACATATGCACAATAAAGGTGCAATAGACCCGAGTATCAAGGTCGCTGATAAACTTTAAAAAATATTACCTCTTCCTGTTCTCTTGCTAGTTTGTCTTTTTTCTTCATTGCTTCTTGAACTTTTAACTGCAACAAGAAATATACGAGTTTAATTTTCAATTTTAATTCGATATTTGTAGAATCCTTTTTACTTTGGTACGTTTATTTAAAAAAAAAACTTATAATTAACAATATTTTTTTTTTATTATTTCGTAAAAGGGTGTATCAAAATGTATAAGAAATAAGGGAATTTAATCGAGATTTGATGTTTTATGATGTCCTTAAATAAAAACATAAAGTCCGTCGTGCACAACATGCATTTCTGTGTAATTAATTAATTTACCATGCGTTTTTCTTTTCTTTTCGTGCAAATAATGCCAAACTACGGAGCTGTGCAAAAATAATAATGTGATGTATATTATGGAAAGAAAATAATAAATAAAAAATGGTGAAAATGTGAGAGTAGGTAATAAAATATAATTTTATATGCGATATTATACGATTCGTAGAGCCACCTCCAATTCTTTGAGCATGCCGATTAAAAGAAGCCAAAAGTGTTTGATGAGATTTTGAATTTTGAAACCTGTTAATACTCTGTTTGGCAAATAAATATGAAATATCTGAATACTTAATTACATTGTCGACAAAAACTGATTAATATTAATTAATTAATTTATGACAATTTCAATTTTGAAACAAATAAACTTATCAGTATTTTAAAAGTAGCATTAAAATTAATGAGATGATACAAAAACTTGGTAAATAAACTAAATAAGCAGTAATTATACAAATAAAACGTAGCTATATGTATTTTTAACATCATAAAAAAATGTAAAAAGCCAAACGTTACTATAATTGAAATAAAAAATACGTCTATACACTTAAAAATGGGCTAAATATTTTGCCATCCAGAGCATAACAGATTGTGGCATTTTCCTTCAGCACCTTTGAGTCAGAGCATTTTATTGTACAGTTAACCAGACACGTTAACGCTACAATATCTTTCAAATAATCTCTTTTTAAAATGCCATGTTGGAACTACTTATTTTTTTCAGCTTGAATTTCATTTTGAACGAAAACGTTTTCTTTGCTTGGAAATGTAAATCTCAGGTCAAACTGAGCTAATCCCACTTGGAATGCGGGATGAAATTCTCTCGCGCCGATTGAGTCAAATAACTTGTATGGAAGTATTCAAACTATCACGAATAGTCGCTGACTTTCTTATGATTAAAACGGTATGATTAAAGGTAGGTAGGTACTCAGTAATTAAAAATAATCAAAGGTAACTTTTACATGGCAATTTAAAACAGCTCTATCACCCATAGATGTAGAAGGAAAACGTGCTGAATGCTCACCCTATGTATAGTTTCTTCGAAGGTGTTTGGTTGGGCGGCACTCATTTGAAAGAAGCGGAGGCGGTCATAGTCTCTCGGGTCAACCATGGACCTTAGAGCCGTGTCGGGTCCAGGCCCTAGGCCAAGGCCACTTTGTAGCACGCTGTCCGGTGTGTCCACCTGTTGGAAAGTATCCCTTGTAATTTTGAGGCCAAAAGCTGGCTTCTCTATCAAGATTTTCAAGTTTTTGTCCCATTTTTGCAGCTTTATTTTTGTTCCGAAAAATGTTGCGATGATGTCGCGTAGGTAAATGAAGTCATAAATATTAATACGGTACGTAAACACATACATATGATTAAATGTAATAAATAAGTATACGTAGAATTACACATATTACATAGTACAACATTTTGATATTCGTGTCGCTAATCATACAATCATAATACGAACTCAGTGGGACCCGTCGTACGTTGTATTTGTGGTTGAACGGATACTAAATCTAAAGATCTACACAACTAAAATGAAATACAAATTAAGTACCTATTCAGAGTAAAATTTACATCATTTATCTTATGATCGGCCAGTCATTTTTCTCATAAAGATTTCGCGCAAATACACTAGCAAGCTACTTCGGAAAATCTAACTTTTTCCCGAATCACCGTTGCCTCGAGCGATATGATAAATTATCGCCTCAACTTGGCTGAAGTTTCCAACCATCATAATTTTAGTGCAAATAAAGTTTTGTAAGCGAAAAGTTTGTAGGTATATGAAATTAGTACCTTACAGAACTTCATTAAATATAATAAATAGCTACCTATTTCGATTAATGAACCTTTTGAGCGCCAAATGATTGAAAAAGTGTGTCTTCATCATGAATTCCTTTCCTACTTAAAACGTCAATATGTAGGTAATATTTTTCTACCTTTTAATAAATATTTACAATGAACGAGTACGCAGGTATATTTATGTTCTTCTCCAACGGAATGGGGATATTAGCCTTTTTATTAGAAACGTCGTGTGATTGAACATCAAAAAGACACCGATCAAATATAAGGCGACCTTTTTAAAGCCGAAAGCCAAATCATTTTATAGGGAGCTTAACAGACAGGTACCTACTTACTCCTATTAATATTATCATTCTGTATTCATTGTCCTTACAGATATTACTGCAGCAGTACCAAAAACAACATCCCACAGACGAACTACGAAAGTAAAATTCAATATTTACCAAAACCTCAACTTCATTCATAATGCACTATTGTCTGTGCCAACAACGACAAAACAAACGATGTAAACAAACAATCAAAATCACACCGTTCTAATTAGCATACGCTCATATCGTCACTACTACTACGACAACAATGGGTTTTCATTTATCATTTTCACTTAAGCAAGGAAAAAGCTAAGGATATCTGCATCACAATGAAAGCATGTACGTACGAATCAATTAATCATAGGACCAACAATGCTCGCCCATTAACTCCCACTTGATAAGGGAATAATGCGAATAGCCTACAATAGGCGCTTCTATAATGCGACAGCGCGGATGCCCCAAACTCGAACCTCGAACAATTTATTGGCCCCTTATCAAAGTCACACACGTTTTCTTTATGCGGAAATATAATTTTAAATTGTGTTTGAGCTATTGACGCCTTTAATGGGTTCGGTTTTAGGGATATTTTTGGGTACCATCGTTTTATTGGAATTACAGTCAATGTTAAAGGAAGAATTATTATGGTACCGGTTATGGAAACAAGACCTTTTCAATATTATTGGTTACTTTTAATATAATAAAATACATGGAATACTTTAATACAGTTCTCTACTGTATCGATGACACGTGATGTATGGAGTATGAACGTTATTAGGAGTTTCACTTTCAATTAAATTATTGAGATTTATACCGTCAAAGATAACAGTTGTAATGTAGCACTAAATAATTTACATCATAATAATAAATCATCTAGAGAAACAAATCAGTTTCGCAATTAACATTTAACTTGACACTAACATGGTTTTCGCTTAGAGATTGATCTATCTATGAGCGACGATGAATAAATAACCTATTTGCATCGCAATAAAATTTAATTTTGATTGGCAGGTCTACAGAGTAATTCAGGGCTGCAATTGACACAATAATTGGCGACAATCATTGAGAGATATTGGATTATTAATTCATTTTATCCATTGTCTATGTTTGATGGCTGAAAGTGATTGGCAGCTATGGATTGAACAAATGCAAGTGCGAACATTTAACGGTATTGAGTTTCTCATATACCAGTCTGGTAGCTAAATTGGTGGTAGATGAACGCATCTATAACCAATTTAGGCATGTCATGTCTGGTATATATCAAGTGGAAAAGTTGCCTACTTGTAAATTACTACCTTATTTAAGGCCGTGTGGTCCCGGACGTAAAGAATAACATCATCCTATTTCTTCCCATGGGTGTCGTAAATGGCGACTAAGGGACTTACAATAGGCAGCAGCGCAATTTATGCATTTTAACACCATACTTCGATCGCCAACCCACCTGCCAAGCGTGGCAATTATGGAAAACCCCTCCCTTTGGGGAGGCCTATGTCCAGCAGTGGACGTCTTTCGGCTGAAATGATGAATGATGACCTTATTTTAATTCTCTCAATCTGCCCGTGATACAATAAAATACAAAAATGTTCACGAAAAACGAAACAAGATCAAACTTTAACTATGAAATAATATTCCAGAAACAGAACAATAATAAAAACTTTTGTACAAAACCGCAAACTAGGCGCAACATTCAACTCATTTAGTAATGCAAAAATATTCAAAACTAAGTTGCATACAAGTTTCATAGCTAAACGTGCTAGGAAAGTAATCTGCGTCAAAAACAATGGTTCTGAATACATAACAGCGGTAAACTTGATAAATGTGGTGCGCTAGGGTTGCCCCGCGTACGGACTAATCTGGTTTATTGTTCTCTCACGGAGAAAATAAAAACATACGACAGCATAGGAAACAGAATGTGGTTTTGAAATTCGCATTTTCTCGTGTTTCAGGACTGTATTAAAAAATAATTATTGATACATACTACAGATTAGATAAATATCTCATCCATTTTAAAACCATCTTGTATAATAGGAATCGGTGGTCAAACAAGATTTTCCAAAATTTTCTCTGTTACCTACATCAAGATCGTTCATTTATGCACATAAAATGCAAAACAAATAAATAAAATTCAATCATTGTCTCAAAAATTTTAGTTTTTCAGCTGTTTTGGGATACTGCAAGACGTGTGAACTGAAATATAAAATATTATAAATATTTTTTGTTCGCAAGCCCTAGTAACAACGAATAACTTCGCTTACTTGTGAAACTTTAATATCGGCTACGTTTTAATCTATTCTACACGAAAATCTTTTTACGATTCATTTGCATACTTCGCGTTTCGTAGTTGGAATTAAATTTTATTTAGTGGTACACAATTTGAGACTAGCTTCGGGAATTTGTTGAAATCTTTAGAACTTTAGATCTTTTGTAACTGCTCTAATAAAATTTGGATTTCGATAGTAAAATGGATTGTCGTGTTTCGAATTTCTGATTTTGAACCAAACAAGTAGGTACCTATTATGTTTTACGATTTATTCGAATACCTTTTAGTTACCTTTTTGTAAGCATAATAAAATTGCCAATCGTAGGCAAGTCATTTATTCCATTTTAAATCGACGTCAGACAAAAATTTCAACGTTGTAGATAATTAAAGTAATGTTAGCTGCTACGCTGTTCCCAAGTACCCATCATACGCAAATCCTATTCTATCTCCATCTTTATTACCAGCGAAGGTGAAATGGCCACCTAAACACCAAATATACACTAAATTGTCCAACAATGCAACTTGCAATACTCGTTTATCGATACTCTTGTATCGATGCTCGTATTTATAGTCTTCGAAATGCTAAAAGCGCCCGTGAAGCAACTATAACGTTTTATTATCCTCTATAGAGCACCAACCATACACATAAACATGGACCAATAATACCTCCCACAAGAAGTATCGGAGGCAACGTGCCAATACCGTGTGAGGCAAATTGTATGATTACTTTGTTCTTACTTAAAATAAGCTGTGGTTAAGTTTATAGTTGTTTTTGTCGAAGAAATTTTGTTTTAATGCAAGTAATATTTTTTAGTGGGTCATTTTAACGACATAGCAAATAGCTTTACTATAGCAAAGCCGATAAATATCCTAGTGAATCCAGCAAGTTATTTTCCTTTCGGTCATTTTATGATCATCTTCAAGGATACAAAAAATATTCGTGCAAAAGTAGCCGCCTACAGAAACGCAGACTAATCCTATAAATAAATATTTTATCGGTACTAACCTACGTCTTCTTAGATATAAAAAACAAGTAGGTCAAAGATTAAAGGAAGTTGTGTCCCATCAGAATTTTTATTTTCTTCTAAACTGCTGATTCCGCAAAATAACAGCAAAGGCTAAAGAAGTTTATTCTTGGGTTTGCCGGCGTAATATCAAGCGACGGGGCATGAGACTAAGCAAAATTTAATTTACGCCAGTGAAAATTGGCTGGACTTACTACTCTAAAAAGGAAATGCTGGTTGACACTGCAAAAGTGATTTATGTTAGCGAGACATGCTAATTTTTGTGTTACGTTGGTAATTATTAAACAGCTCACTACTTCTTTAACGTACTTACAAGTGTGAGTAAGTATATGATTGAGTAATAAAAAATATTTTGTTAATAAATTGATTATATATAATAGAACCAACTTATCTCAACTCTATTTTAAGGCATTCTTAATATCAACAACGTTTTTTAACCCCCCCCGTAGGCTCGCCCCCTATTACATGGGACTTACACAAAACTGGCGAAATGTGGGTGTACTACAGGTATACCTCTGCCTAACCCTGCGGGGAAACAAGACGTGATGTTATGTTATGTGTTATGTTTTTCGTCCCCATCCATAATCTCAACAAACGTTCATATCGAACCCAACTTTAAAAGTAATGTCCTACTTACAAGCATTACAAATAACGCCATCCACTTCTGATCCCTTAATCACAGCTGGACACGGCTTGGTCAATAAACCGAAAAAGGCGACTTTTGACAAGACTAATCCTAAGTGCAACTTGGCCGATAAGGATTATACCGGAGCTCTAATGGCCTTTATCCCTTGGCCCAACAAACGTTCATAACTCACCGTCTTGGCTTGGCTCAACCGACTTAACTTTGGCAGGCGTCATTTCTCAAAAGGCATGCGGTGACGTACTACCCAAGGGGGGTGTTCTTCACCCCTCTCGTCTGGAGATTAATAAATATATAGGTGGACGTGGAAAAATGTAGCACTTAATTTGGCTGAGATGAGTTGCGTATTCGAAGCGTGTATTTCTTGTGTGAGGGTTATTGGTATGTTGAAGAATTCATATTTTTCTTGTCATTCCATTGTACTGAGTACTCTTTTTGTGTGTATCTGTACTTGTTGGAAACTTAACAAGTTTTTTTTAAGCAAACTCTGGCTGGTCTAAGAAACAAATGAGCTTTATTAAAGATCTTAGGACATTTTTTCCCAGATGTGTATTTCAACATCGTGTGATAGTCTGTCCCGATTTAAAAATTAATTCCTTAAAACCTCTGCCAAAACCTTTCGTAGTTACCTTCCCACCGAAAATAACCCAGACTCGAGCGCAAACATTCCAAAAAAATTAAGCGTCACAAGTACGTATTGTACATACGTTGGTACGTACATACGACGCGTCATACTAATTGCTCAGAGTGCATGTCAAAGGCGTACCGGCGTCGCGCCGGATCCACATAATGGTGCATGGGGGGTTGCAAAAAGGAATGTATGAAAAAACGCGAGAGACAGACGCCCTAAGCGTGTACTCAAACTAAGATTCGGTTACAAACAGTTGTTGTTGCTAACGAGGAATCGCGACGACAATAGCGGTAGATTCGTGTGTGGCGAACTTTATTGGAGATTCAATATTGTTTTCGATCTAATTGTGTTTGACCTAAAATCTGGAGTGGTCTGAGAACTGAGAGTAGTTCAAGTAGCATTTGACGATATATCTGTACGTGGTATTGGGACTCAGTCAATAAAAGATTTATTGATTTCATCGAGTCATTGTTATTAGATTCCTTTCCAAATAACTTATATTTACATTCATCCACGGTAGATCCTTTCCAGCAAATAACTTATGCTATGTATTATTTACATGCATCTAACGTAGATCGTTTATCAATGAGAATTCCATAATTATATATCTATGAATTGCACTGGTAACTTTCTCGAATACTTTAAGTAGAAAAGGTTTTAAAGGTCTGCAAGCCCGCGTCGAGTGCATTATGTTACACTTCTCCACGGAGTATCTACAGATGATAACAGGTAAATTATTATATAATTAAATTTTAAATCGCGTATTCAATTAAAATATTTAAAATTCTAAGTTTATTAATGCAGAAATTCTTCTAATTAAACTGAGGACAACAGCTGGTGAGTAAGTGTAAGGCGTCAAGTTATAGGCAGTACGTTTCACAGCATAATTGAAAGCCCACGCAACTGTTGTAAACTTTACAATTATTATAATAATGAACATCAGTTGTTAATAAAAAAATAAAATATTTCATCAATGATTTTAATATTAATGGACGATTATTAACTTCTTCCTTTAGTCATTCAAATAGACTAGTTAGATATTAAACAAAGTAATTCATGCCTACATCAATCTAGAATATTTGAATTAGGTATTCGCTCTAAGTTTATTGGTAAAACGTTATTTGAGTTAACACTCCTGGCATCACAATTAATTACCTTAGTTATTTACAGATCAAATATTTAGTGATGGCATTTTCATATAGTGTGTAGTTTACACCTAATCGCAAACAGATTCTAGTCGAGCTCTCAAAACCAGCAAAAAATGGCGTCAGTTAAATTCACCATCATAAAATATAAATGATCTGCCTGTTTTTATTTTATTGACTAATTCTTCAAACATAGCAATCCTGTTAGGAAAACACAAAACAACATTTTAGCAAAGGCATTCCATAGGTAAATGGAGACCTGATATTTTTACAAAACATAAATGCGTTTATGAGATAACAGGAAGGTAGACACTTTCTCTTTCTCTGACTCGAAACTAAAGGATCGAGTCTCGTCGCCAAGATGGCCGTGACAAATGGTCAAATCATTTCGAGACTTTCAACAGGATTTTTAATTTCTTTCTAAGTTTTTTTTTCCTTGAGCTTATGACAATGCAATACATTTTTGACTTTCCCAGCATCGTTATCGCTCATAGAATGTCACTTTGCCTTAGCCCTCAGGTTATATAGTAGCATGGTTTTTCTGTAGCAATAAGCTAATCAGACACTCGGTTGATTCGGTATAGTTTGTCAAAAATCATCAGGTCACCATTCCCAAAAAGCTTGGAAGATCGATTGAAATACTTACCCGTTGGGGTGGCAGTACTTGTCGAGGGCTATGCGTGTGCTTCGGCGAACAGGATCCGTGCTTCTCTTTCCTATGAGACTTCAAACCTCGCAGCAGCCTCGAGAACGTTGTCACTTTCTTCTTGGCAGTGCCCAGGCAGTTGTCTACGAAAAGAATGCCTGCTTAAAATTAAATTGTAACTAACTACAAAATAGAGAAAAAATAACTGAATATTCCTACCTAAAATAAATAGAATAAAACGAATTTATTTGTTCAAAAATGTATATACAGTAATTAAAATAATAATGTGATACACTCTAATACAGTTTATTCTATGATCCGGTATTGAACATCTGCTGTGTCTGAACTAGATATAAAATATCTGTATTCCAGACATCAGCACACTTCACCTGTTGTAGGCGACACTTAAAAATTAAATTTGTGTGACCTCTAAACACATCTATAATACATTCGATCACAGATATATAATAATAAAATAACGGACCAAAGTAGTAAGAGCTGTCGTGTTAATTTAAATTACATTGAATCATCATCTGCCTATCCTTTTCCCAACTATGTTGGGGTCGGCTTCCAGTCCAACCGGCTGCAGCTGAATACCAGTATTTTACATGGAGCGACTGCCTATCTGACCTCCACAACCCAGTTACTGGGTAACACGATATCCCTTGGTAAGACTGGTTGTCAGACTTTTGGGCTTCTGAGGACCCGTAACAACTGTCAAAGATCTACAAATGACAGCCGGGACCAACGGCTTAACGTACTTTCCGAGCCACGGAGGAATCTTGGTATGAACAGATGGTCACCCATCCACGGACCAACCGCGGCAGGCGTAGCTTAACCTGATCGTTCGACCCGTGCGGCAGTTATTATTTAGCCACAAGCTCCAACTGCTTATTAATTAAATTATAATTATCGATAAAACTGTCTAAAAGATAATTCAGATTTATAACAATTTAAAAGAGAAAACTTGTACCCATCTACTTGTCTCTAATAGACTTTTCTTAGAAAAACGACATACTATAAAATTCCTTTTAATTTTACTAGCAAAATTGCTTTTCAAGAATTAGGTCATAAATAGCAAGTCACGACTCGACACGTCTAGCCAACATTAGAAGGAAATAAATCAAGCTCTCAAGTGCTACGCATATTTTAGGTTTTTTCTTTGCATTTGTGGCGTGTTTTCAAAGGTCTTTTAATTTATCGTTTAATTGCTTATTAACATTGAGTGACGTGGTAAGTAATAGGAGAAAATATCAACAAAGACATTATAGCTGCATTTATTTTTGTTGCATGTGCATTTTCCTGTTTACTTTGAACATTTTCTAAGTCTACTTTGGATCTATCTTAATAAAATATGACTAGTAAAATGTGTGTGTCCCAATGTCAGCACTGTCAGTACTTATCTACAAAATGAGAGTCAGCTTAATCGCAAAAAGGATCTAAAATACTTGATTAAGTGAAATATGAGATAGTCCATCGAGTTCAATAAAATAAATCTGTCAAATTATATAATTATTGTTATTGAAGGTAAACGTAACCAGATCAACAGACTCGTACTAAAGTAAATAACAGATACTCACCGCTTGGTGGGAATTCGTAGAAATACGCTGATCTTGGACTTAGGCAACTGAAACAAAATACATTCAATATTAGCCTATAAAAAATATTACTATGGAGAAATATAATGTACACTTATCGCATTCACAAAATAATAAGCATTCGCATTTGGAACTTTCGACTTTTTATTGAGAAGCAATGTATGACAAGGTACTGCGTTTTATTTGCATAATCCTTATACAATGTTCTTAATAATCCCCAAGCCCCTAATAATTCTCACAAAGTCCATACATCAAACATAATAATTAAAAAACCAAATCCAACATCCCCCGTAAACAGAAATACACAACTCGGATATTGCAGAAAACGGAAAAATATCGGACTAAGCAAAACATTCGGAATTCGGAAAATGGGAAATTAATCGACTTCGGCATTAACAATGCTCTGCTAATGATAATTGTCCGTAAAATGAGTGGCGGTTAATGAAATCGTAAATTTTGTAAAGAGTTCGTTTTGATGTGTCCGCGCCCTTAATCAGCTCCGATAATTGGACGTTTAAACCGACGTTAATTTTACGAGTATAAAATTAATATGTCTGGTATTTTAAATGTTATTTCAATTTCGTGTTATTGAATCTGAAAATGTTACTATCAGCAGATAATTGAATATTGATTGGTTTTGACGGAAATGGAAGTCATTCTTTTCACGGTTTTATTATTATTGCGTATTGCCTGTGAAAATATTATCATCCGTAATGGATTCAATTGGATAATAATAAAGAAATCACTTTGATCCTTTTTTTCCTTGTTTTTTTTTTTTATCCTTAACTGTATTTTTAAGACAGATATTATCACATTGATAAATAACTTTAGACGAACTTATTCTACTAAAAAAATATACTAAAACAGTATAATAATTATCGTATTTCAAGACGCGTATTTCCAAACAATGGCTCAATATCGCCCATGTTTCAGTTCGCAAACCCAATATAAAGTTGGGATCGGGCAATAAATCAGAATGAGTATCATATCGGCACCATGCAATGCCGCGGATGCAATGAATATTGATTTTCTCAACAATTTAGTTCTACGTAGGCAATAAATTTATATTAATTTCGATTATGTTCGTATGTCCACGCGCTTTATCAGAAACTTGATGATCGTTTGAAAAACAGATGTTTGATTTATTCTCCCATCCTAATACATTTAAGTATATTAGTTTTCCGTGTAGCTTGAATGATTTAATGGGGTATCTGCTTATCAACATTTATGTAAAAGCTTTCTAACTTACTTGTTCGGGTATACCTACTGAAAGAAAACGATAATGATCATTTTATTTTTATCGCAGGAAAATATAAAGATAGGTACGTATGTTAATTAAGTAATTATTTCTAAACCTAACCATTAACCTTCTATAGGGACACGATAAATACTTCATTCCAGGAGCTATAACTATTTAATTATAGTTCAACACCACGATTTCCAAAGCGGTCTTCATTTGAAACCCATAAAGTTCAATTTAAAGACGCACGTTATAACTCTCACTCGGTCATGACAAAGCCAATAATTGTCAGGCGACTCATAAAAGCTATACGAAGCCGGACCTGTGTCGAAACGTAATCGAAACCAGCCAGCAAAGCAGATAGCGAATCAGAAATAACGACGCACCGCGCATTCTATAGCACTTAGATAAATTTCGTCTAGTTAGGCCGCGTATCACGGCGTTTCTCGCGTTTCCCGTATCTCGGCGCCCGTAATCGCGTACCTTGTTAGTAGGATTCTCGTCTATGCCTTGCGTTAATTGAGTAACGAGTACGTATATCGCCCTAAACACTATACAGGCTGTATCTTGGTATTTTATTGATTTAAGTTGGTAAACACAGCTTTTGATTGCTTGCTAGCTATGTTTGTTCAGTCGAGTAAATATTATAAGTACGCTGCACAAAGTCGTGTTCTCGAAGCGTAAGAGGACAGGTTGTATTGTGTGTCCACATTATTGCAATTCTTGGAAATTTGTTTCATGATAGTTCGATGCATCTACCTCCATCTTGAAATAATAATCATAATCAATGAGTAAAAAGACGTAGTTATGTTACCTACTCAACATTCGATCTTCAAAAACGGCACAATGTCCCGCTGACACGTGGAAGTAGGACGGCAAATCGTAATTATCGGGAGCGAAATAGAGACAAGACGAAGAACATGTGGCTAATTAGCAAAGTTTTCAATTTACCTATTTTTACTTAGAATATCATTGATCAGGGGGGGGGGGTCAGAGTGTTGTGGCGCAGCCTGGGAGAGGCCTATGTCCAGCAGTGGACTGCTATAGGCTGAGTTGATTTGATCACTGATCATAATAATAAATCTTTATTTATTTCAACATCATATTATTACAGGCACTGGTTAATAAAATGCACAACCTTAAAAATAGAGAAAGGTGTCTGACGTAGGTGGGTCCTGAGTTACAGATCACCCGGGTCCAGAGAGCCGGGTGATCTGTAACTCAGGACCCACCCCACCACACCACCTCAGGGCCCACTATCTTCTTAGATAGGACATGTTAATTTACAAAACAGTTACGAGTCAAGATATTATAGGTTTATTAAAAGTCTGAATTGCAATTAAGTATAAGCAGAACCTTAGATTGTGTAGGTACACAAACTAACACGAACTAACTTAGGAACAAGTTTCAATAAAAAAAGTTTTTTTTTTCAATTTCAATAATTTTACACCATGTTGTATTTTGTCCCAAAAATATTTAAGTGTGATGGAAAATGTTATCACTATTTAATTACTTGCAAATACAATGCAATCGCCATACGGTTAGGTACCTACTGCCAAATTATTATCAATGAGCGCAAGACGACCCTGGAGGCGCGGAGGCGGGCGCCGCGCCGCTGTTTTTGTACGGACAACCCGGTAACATAACAACCTTATAACTTTGTTAATTTTCATAATACAGTTTTGAAATTTTGTAAATAGATTCTTTACATAAAAGTACTAGACATGTGTTTCGGGTTTCGCATATACTAAAACTAATATTGTATATAAAAAAGTTCTGTGTTTTTTTTGTTTGTGGCATAGAGTATATTCTGTCTACGCTCCTACCGGACAGCGGCTCCCCTGACATCATCTTTGTCATCAGAAGACAGCCGCCACGCATCCATCGCTAAGACGCTCCGCTAGAGTGACTGACCTGACACCAGCCAGTGACACTCATATCCAACCTATTCGGTGATTCCAGTAACTTCGTAGCAAAACTAGATGGCGCCACTTGCTGCGCCATCAGACACAATATCATCATCTGAATATGAAGATGCAGCTGAATACCAGTATTTTACATGGAGCGACTGCTTATCTGACCTCCAGAACCCAGTTACTGGGTAACACGATATCCCTTGGTAAGACTGGTTGTCAGACTTTTGGGCTTCTGACGACCCGTAACAACTGTCAAAGATCTACAAATGACAGCCGGGACCAACGGCTTAACGTGCTTTCCGAGGCACGGAGGAATCTTGGTATGAACACCGCGGCAAGCGTAGCTTAACCTGATCGATCGACTCGTGCAGCAGTTATTATTTAGCCACAAGCTCCTCATCAGATACAATAACAAAGTGTAATACGATAATAATATTGTAATATTCAAACATTACATCATCATCTCTTTACTTATGTTAATACCATAGTGTTAAGATCGTTAGTCCCAGCGTTCATTCCCATCAATTTACACAAAATTATAAATGGTATGTATTGAATTTACATAACGTATCGTAAAGGTTCGTTAGTACGTCTGTTTTACTTGTCATATGTAGGCGTATGTTTATTGTTTTTAAACACTAAAATTGTTAGTCGTCAAAGTATATTGACAGATAAAGTGGTGTATTTTATTGAAGGGCACTAAAGGTGATGTTTGGTTTATATTCCCAGAAGATATTTTAGATTATTCAACCGTAAAAAATATAGTATTAATATTCATATGTGTGTTACTATTGTCTATGTGTTAAATAAATTGCTCTTCGACCAAAAGTCATTTTGCTTCTCATGTATATTCTAGTTGAATATCGTTTATTATTAATGTTCTACATTACTGACACTAAGATTGTTTCTATAACGTAGATGTTCATAATAATAGCCTGGTGACCTGCGTTTGTAAAGTCAGGAAAATTAATTGTGAAGCAAATTGACAACCAACTTAAATTGTTCATTTATTCAAATCACAACTCATCTTCTGTCACTTGGAAAACTGTCATTTTGACAGTTATAATATATGAAATGGCTATAGAACGGCAATTTCACGTAGTATGTTGTTGCCTACTCCTTAAATAATATCCAAAATCATGCTTAGTATCGATACATATTTATATAGATATACTTAGTTATGAATAATTTTATTGTCAATTTTGTTATTATATTATTAATAATTCCCTCCCTCTCAGAGACGAAGAATGTGTCCCAGCTGTGCATGGAGCACAACAACCAGAGCTGTGGGAACATTATAGGGAGATCATGTGTGTGTGTGTTATTATTAATTTGCAACATTTACATCAAAACAAAAAGGCAAAATTATTCAAAGTTAAGATAATTTTATATCGAGTTAAGAATTTTTCACCGTAACTTTGTTCACACAAGTGCAGAGGAGTATCCTTATATTTTAATACTTTAAGAAGTCGCAAGCTTTGATGCTTGGTCGGATGCAAAGAGCCCAAGGTTCTTGTAAAGGGATGTCGTTGTTTAGGAATTCGTTCATTTATATTTCAGGAAATGGGAGAAAATTTGCAGTTACCCCTAAAACTTTTTGTACATTAATCAGCGGGTAGCGAGAGATTTTTTGTGGAGGGGGCTGGTTTATTTGATTTATGATTCCTATTTCCCCTTTTTTACTGTTGATCTATGAAAAGTAAAAGCGTATAATTAATATTTTACTGCTATCTGCAGCAGCTGACATTTAAGGCTTCTACAAACTGGCGCGACTTGTCGCGCGACGCCACACCGGTAGAACAATTTCCTTGAATTTTTCATAAACATTGTTTTACCGGTGTCGCGTCGCGCGACAAGTCGCGCCAGTATGTAGGAGCCTTTATGATTTCATTAATTTTTAAGCTGTTTTGTCCCACTGCTTGACAAACTTAGCATAATCAGCCTATAATGATCCCACTTCTGGGACACAGGCCTCCTCTCTTCGAGAGGGAGTGAGCTGTAATCTGCCACGCGGGCCCAGTGCGGGTTGGTAGAAGTCACATGTCTTCGAATTTTTGGTTCTAGGACATGCCGGTTTCCTCACGATGTTTTGGTTTTTGTTTTGGGGCCGTTTACCACTGGGCCACCACTGTAGCACATAAAATGTAAAGTCTTTTACAAACTCACGGGATATCGCGGGCGCGACAAGCACCGACAAATAAATTGTGCTACTAGTGCCGCGTCGCGCTCGCGATATCGCACCAGTCTGTACGAGCTTTAAAGCTGCTTTGATGTACAAAAGCGTTTTCGGAATTGCTCCGAGAATTTATAATAACATTCCTAATTCCATAAGGGTATTGCCATTGTCAAAATTAAAAATCGTACTGCAGAAACTTCTTCTTGACAAATGCTACTATACAATAGACGATTATAATTATTTATTAATGCTGCATTAAAATTTTTACATCTGTAATTTTTAATGACTAATATAATGTTTTTTAAGGTTCCGTACCCAAAGGGGAAAACGGGAACCCTATTACTAAGGCTCCGCCGTCTGTCTGTCTGTCTGTCCGTCTGTCACCAGGCTGTATCTCATGAACCGTGATAGTTAGACACTTGAAATTTTCACAGATGGTGTATTTCTGTTGCCGCTATAACAACAAATACTAAAAAAACAGAATAAAATATATATTTAAGGGGGCTCCCATACAACAAACGTGATTTTTTTGTTCGTTTTTGCTCGATATTGATAACGGCAACAGGTAGACGCTTGAAATATTCACAGAATATTTAGTTATATATTCATTTTAAAAATAAATATTTAAATTAAAATAAAACAAATATTTAAGGGGGCCCACCTATACAACAAACGTGATTTGTTCACCGTTTTTATAGATAATGGTACGGAACCCTTCGTGCGCGAGTCCAACTCGCACTTGGCCGGTTTTTTATTATTATTAATGACATTATTTTTTTTAGCATATTTACTTTGTATTTTACCATATTTTTATGTCTTAAGACAAAACATAGCGTGCTGTTTTATATGTATGACCTATTGTATACAAATATTTCACAAATAAACTTTATAATTATGATTATGATTTCTGCATGACAAACTTGCCTCTCATGCTATTTTTTGTCTCTGTAAGTAGGAACTTTTCCGGCATAATTCATAGGAGCGTTTATACCTCTGCCAATCTCCGCTCAAATCATTCGCTCAAAGTTGCAACTTTTTTATTGTGTACATACATAAACACACATAATTATGTATCCATAAACTCACGGCTTGTCTCACGGGGGAAGGCACAAACTACAGAACGCCACCTGCTACAAAGGCAAAAGCTAATAAAGCTATTAAAGTTTATATAGCTTTAATCCAGCTTGACTCTTATTGCATGTCAAACGGTAGGCGTATACCGTTTAAAAAAATGACCCAAAAAACCTCTAATAAAAAAATAAGCAATAAAAGCTGTTAACGTACACCTTTGAACTAACTATATTATATAAATATAACTAGGATAACGATATAATAATTAAATTTAATTAACCAGACGTCTGGTTCCTATAATGGCAAGCTACTGCATATTATAAGTTTTATTGCATAAGTAATAAAAGATAAGGGTACTAGCTTAATGCTGAAGAATTCCACTTTAATTACTAGAACAGAAGCTATTTGTGGAAATACTACGACACCTTTACTATGCTAATATTTCTCTGCTGTATAATAACTATTAATAATTGTCAAATTATCAGCCCGTAAACACCCACTGCAGAATAAAGACCGAGCCTCTTTAATTCTTCTTAGCCTGGATGGGAGACTATTGCTTGTAATCACTGACTTGGAAAACTAATTAGTAATTACCATACCTCGTTACTTGATAATATAACTACATACGAGAACATCTGGACACTTTCTTGATACAAACTTTTAGTATTAAACGCTAGCGCGTGTAGCTGGTATATTTTTGCGGGAAACAATGAATAGAATCCCAGAAAATAAATATATCACAAAACACAATACTCCCGTACTGAAAAATAACTTGTGCTTTGTGTAGTTAGATTGATGACAAAGGCTTTAATATTATATTTTAATGATGCAATCGTACATTGTTTAAGTTTATAAGTTCTAAAAAATTGTCATTTATGGGGACTACCGACAGAAGAAAACTTTGGAATAACATATAAATATATATATTATGCGTATACAATGTATACCCATATATATACAGGGTGTCCGGTAAAGAATGGATAACCTTGAAATAGCATTATAATAGACCTTATGGCCTTTATAAAAAAAATACAAAAAAAATATATCCCAATATACCTACCTAAGATACAATTTGTTTTTAAAGAATACTGTGCAAGTTCTAGTCAAACTATTTACTGGCTCTCTGTCGGCACAGTCAAAGTACAATATTATAATAACAAATAACTGATGGAAATCGCTAATTTATGGTACCTGGAAAAAAATTGTTTTTTTTTTCAAAAAAATCTACTTGGGGTACCATTTTTGTATTTTTTTAACGACCATAAGGTCTATTATAATGCTATTTTAAGGTTTTCCATTCTTTACCGGACACTTTGTATATGTTATACGTACACAGGCGGCTGCGCGTTGTCAGTCTGGCGCAACACGTCACATTATCATGTCGGTGACGCAGCCCCTTAAGTTTTGCCCCTGCCAAAAATTACTCTTGAAGTTCAAAAGTGCCGTTAATGTGCCTATTAGAAATAAATAATTTGACTTTGACTTTGCTCAACGCGTCTAAAGAAGTTTGCACTTCAAAAATGTAGAAATACACAGTACCTACCTAACCTAACCTTTTTCAGTTGAATATAATCAAATATACAACTCCCGGACTACCGATTAACAGACGCCTACTGAGTCTATATTACCATAAATAATCTCTATTTGAATCGAATAACACTTTTACGAGTAATTCATTAGGCAAACTAGTGGTGCAAAGATCTAATTAGCATTGTAAGACATGCTAGATAGGATGCGTGGGCGCAGTGACGCGGTTTCCCTAGTACAAATTTATGAGAACACCCCCGCTTGGTCGAGAAAGCCACAGATTTTAATATTCCTGGCTGTGTTTGGAAAGGTGTTACATTTTATGTTATTTAGATGTGATTAGGGATAAAGTTTAGTTTATAGATAGATATCTGCATCTGACTATCTAGACCCAAGTAATAAACTGACGCAATAAGTTAGTTAAGTTTTTGCGTAGGTTCAATCCAAGAAATAATTGCGTTTGTGGGTGTCAAATTTGTCTAATTATAAGGCCACCTACGGTTTATGAGGTACCCTGGTGAAGAGCGTTTTATCAAACAATAGCTATATGTTTTTATATTCTGGGAAAAAACATTCCCTATCACTTTCAAACAGTCGTCACCATTATCAGCGGATAAGCGAAGAGAGTTGACATAGTCTTCTCACAAATTGTTTGTCTTTTTGCTAAGGTTCCTGTTGACAGGTGTCACGCGACAGTGCGACGCGATTTTGGTAGAACAATTGCCATAAAGTTATCATAGCAATTGTTCTACTAGTGTCACGTCGCGCCTGTCTGCGAAAGCCTTAATTGTTATATCGTAAAAATCTTACCAAATCAAAGACCACCCTTTCAGGTGCGAAACCACAATTAATACGCTTGACATCAGGTGTGCTGTGATCCGAGTATAACGTGGTCATTAAGCACATGCACGGATGAAGATACCGGCCCTGCGTCAGGCGTCCACCTGTTATAATTCCCTAATAGTTGACACCCACAGGCTACGGTGTGGGTGGCCTATTTTTCGCTGAAGGTCATCTCATTTGAGCACCAATTTAGGAGCTAAATATAGCCTAATGGTAGCAGCTATTTTGATGATTGACATTTTCTATGTGCGGATAATATTAGCAAAGCTATAATATCAAGCCTTTTTAGGGTGCTGTACCTCAAAAGGAAAAAACGGAACCCTTATAGGATCACTCCTGTGTCCGTCTGTCACAGCTAATTTGTTTAGGATAAACTTATCTTTTTTTCCGTTGCTTGTAGCAACTGATAGCAAGTACCTATTCAAGCAAAGCTTTAACACTCACCTATTTATAATCAAACACTGGAAAGGTAAATTAAGGTATATTAAAACCCAACTTTAGATAAAACACTGAAAATCAGTAATAAGACATATTTTTCGTACAACTACATACGAGAGAGAATTTACAAAACCCCACGCAATATCTTGTCAGTCAGACGCGACAGGCTAACAATAAATAAATAACTATTACTTGAACTATTTCCAAGTATAACAATACGCTTTTCAAGCATAATGTATTCATCACAGGCTTACATATGACTATTACGATGTAGCATTTGTATTCGTCGTGCCATACTCGAACCATTTTTAATCCGTCATCGGAGTTTTATTTTTCTCAAAAGTGTTACATGCAATGTGCGCTGCACATTATTCATGTTTCTGTTTAACCCTTCGACTACGCTGATGTTTGTATTAAGATCGGTTTTAATTGAAATAAAAATAATGCATAGAGTTTTAGAAAAACCACTTCATTTGTCAATGATGCATAAGGTATTTTGTTTTTTCTTCTGCCACATCATCATCATCTTTTTTAACTTTGTCTGCTGCACTTACATTAAACAACACTTAAATTACCCGGTCCTCATTATGTTTCCTGAACATATTGAAACAGAAAATAAAACATTTTTCATCCATAAATCGTCTACTACAGTTACCTTATTAGTTCTAGTTTAGTAGCCAATAAAGATTGTCCTTCATTTAAATACGGTCTTAACACAAATTTCTTCGTACGAGCGCCCGGCCCGGACATATCCATCAGTAGTTAATTTGAATTTATTTTACAGCAAGCACCGGTGTAATGAGAACTTACTTCAGCGGGACTCAGTGTTGAAACGATTGACGAATATTTATGTGTGTGCTCGGTTTTTGTTGGTTTAGGGTTAGAATTATGTTTGCGAAAATATTTTCTTTGTTGCCGGGAGCGATATAACGCATTTTTCGTAAAATATTTCAGATTTAGATTTAGATTTATTTATTTGCCAACAATGTAGGTACAGGTATAAGATGGTACATCACTAAATGCTTCCGCTACATTCTGCCTTACGGCATGCAAAATCGTAAAAACTAAAGAATAAAACATTTTCAAAATAACATGCAGTCGTAAAAACTAACGATACAATTTTAATCTAAATATACAATTAATAATTAAGACATTCTGTTAAAATATAAATTCTATGTCATTCATTTTAAATTGTTATAAATTTTTATCATTTAAAAAGTCTTTTATACAATAATAACATTTTTCTAATAATAATGCAGTCAGTTTAGATTTAAATATTCGTACAGGGTGTTCTTTAAAATTGTGCGGAATTTTATTGTACGAGGGCGGCACTGAAAATTTCGGGAATCAAGGAAGTGACACAACATTACTATTTAAAAATGTATTTATTGCTTTTCGAAGTATTCTCCGCGAAATTTGACACATTTTTCCATACGATGGAACCAATCATTGAAGCAACCATTCCATTCGGAAGTTGGGGTCTCCAAAATGGCCGTTTTGTAGGCGTCCACAGCTTTTTCAGGTGATGAAAATCTCTGTCCACGCAATTTATTCTTTATTTTAGGGAAAGTATAGAAATCATTAGGGCTTAGGTCGGGGCTGTACGGCGGATGGTCTAATAATTCTATGTTTTCTTGCTCTAAAAACTCTTTTGTTCTGTGCGCGGTGTGAGAACTCGCATTGTCGTGATGGAAGATGATGCGGCGGTTGCAGTTCTCTTTACGGAGTTCAGAAACGACCTGTGGCAAACAAATGCTAGCATACCATTCTGCATTAACCGTTCTTTGTCCCTCAAGAGGAATAGTCGTAACATGGCCGGTTTTGGAGACAAACGTGGCCACTTTTCTTTTGCAACACTCCGTGAACGAACAATTTTTGTTGGCTTTAACTCATTTTCGAACACCCAAACTCGTGACTGGTTTTTTGTTTCGGGTTCGTACGCGTATATCCAGGATTCGTCACCTGATACAATGTTGTATACAGCATTTGAGGATCCTGCGTGGAATCTTTCGAGAGTTCTGACGCACCAAGTAACGCGAGCCGCTTTTTGCTCTTCACAGAGCGAATGCGGTATCCATCGGGAAAACAACTTTTTTACACTTAATTGTTCATGCAAGATTATTTGTATTTGACTCATGCCAATGTCTAAAGTTGCCTGAATGTCGCGGTATGTCACATGTCGACCTTCCTCAATCAGCTTACGCACAGCATCAACGTTTTCTTGGGTGACTGCAGTTTTTGGACGACCTTGACGGGGATCATCACTGAGCTTGACACGTCCACTTTGAAATCAGCAAACCAGCGATAAATTGTGGTTTTGGATGGGGCTTCATCACCAAATGCAGAAACCATCCGGTCAACACACTGTTTTTGTGTTAAACCAGTTCGAAAGTCATAATAAATCATCGCTCTTGAATTTTCTCGAGTCAATTCCATTTTCTCAACGACTAAACAAGTTTGACAAAACCTTGTGACAAGACCGAGAATCTTTTTTTAAATAAATAAATGGTATTCGATTTTTAAAACCAAGGAGTTTTCAATTAAAAAGATTTTAATATGACAGGAACAGTGGAAATATTCCATTCCCGATACTTTTAGTGCAGCCCTCGTATATTATAGGCCCCATTGACATAATATTTTTCCTAAGTAGTGCTGTTTTGTAATTGCCTGTATGTAATAATTTTTTATATTGTGTTCTCATAGGACCTGAACGAGTCCTAATATCGGCTAGTGACGGAAATAAATTTAAGTTCATTTTAACAAAGATTGCCACTTCTAAAATATACAACGATGGGAAGGTCAGTATTTTCAGTGACTTAAACATAGGTTCACAGGTGTCTGTAGTTTTCAGATTTGACATAGATCTTATGCCACGTTTTTGGGCTTTAAAAATGTCTTCCCTGTCACTACAATTGCCCCAAACTATTACTCCGAACCTTAATATTGGCGCAACAAGTCCGTGGTAAGCTGTCAGAATTATATTATTGCTTACTTTATGCGATAGGTTATACAGCACATAAGCTGACTTGCTTAGTTTCTTACAAACGTCTTCAGCATGAGGTTTCCAAGTGAGATTGCTGTCAACTAAAATACCTAAGAATTTTGCAACATCTGTTGAGTCCACATTTTGTTCATTATAACTAACCACTACGTTAGGCAGGGATGTCCGTTGGTAAAAGTGCATTACTTTTACCAACTTAAGATTAATCACTAAGTCATTAATGCCAAGCCAGTTAATAATACCTTTTAATGTTATATTAATATCTTCTTCATAATCTATTATATCATCACATTTTATTATAACCGTACTATCATCCGCAAATAGCACCATAGGATGGTGCGTATGCCGTGGCAAATCGTTAATATATAGCAGAAACAATGGTGGCCCCAGAACGCTACCCTGTGGTACACCACATTTGACTTCTCTGCGGTCTGATGTATATCTAATCTCGTGTTTAGTCTTAGAACATATTCTAGATATTTCTGTGTACTGCTTTCGGCCACTAAGGTAAGAGGTGATAAGCTCCAGGACATTTCCCCTTATGCCGTAAGCGTAAAGTTTTTTTAAAAGGACGTCGTGACTTACGTAATCGAACGCCTTAGTCATATTCGTAAATATAGCACACACAGGAACTTTCTTGTCAACATTCGTCATAATATTGGATAGGAGATTGTATATTGCCATATTAATATTTCTGTTTTTTCTAAATCCCATTTGTTCATTGCTCAGTATATTATATTTAGTCAGATATTTATCCAGTGCTTCGTATATAATCTTTTCAAATACCTTGGAAAATATTGGAATCAATGCTACTGGCCTATAGTTGGATATGTCTTCTTTATTATTCTTTTTATGTAGGGGTTTGATTACAGCTGTTTTTAAGCTATTAGGGAATATACCAGAGGCAATACTAACGTTCACAATGTGACTCAAAGGACCGGCTATAACACCACTGACAAATTTAACTACACTGGTAAATACCGTCGTAACCATGACTTTGTGTATTTTTAAGGCTTTTGATTACTCTAATTATGTCGTCTGGGACGCTCGCTGACATAAATATTGAATTCGCGTTGTTATCAATGTCAATATTCCTACCATATGTTTTATTAGTTACATTTTGTACTTGGTCAATAAAAAAGTCATTAAATGATGTTGCTATTTCTATAGGATTCTCAATTGTCACATTTTGGTTGATAATTTTTAAAATAGGTTCTTTTTTATTTTTATTATTATAATTGATTATTTGCCACGCAGCCTTAGATTTATTTTGGGCATTATTAATAAAGTTATTATTTTGTGCCCTTTGTGTGAGTCTTATCACTTTTTTGAACCTTTGGGAGTATGTCTTTAATGTTTTTTTATTTTCGCCTGACGGATTGAACCTGTATTTCCATAGTAAGCTTCTTTGCTTCCTACTACAGTTTAATGCCTTTAGAAATCCATTTAATTTTATCTTCTGATTGACCCATTTAGTAGGAAAACATTGATCATATAGGAGTTTAAAGATTTCCATAAACATGTCATATGCATAATTGGGATTACTCTCACTGTATACATTTAAGAAAGATAAACTGTTCAAAAGATTATTAAATTTGACCAGATTTTCCTTTGAAAAGTCCCTTTTCCGCACCCGCCAATACTTTAGTTTGCAAGTTCGACTAACTCGAATTTTGAGAATTTGAGCTGAGTGATCAGATATTGCAAAATCTATAACATCACAAGTGCATTTTAGGTTCGGGTTAAGAGCAAAATTATCCAAACATGTAAGGCTTCTTGGTCTCGTCGGCTGCCTTATTTTCAACTTAAGGTTGTAATTTAGGAGCAAAAATTCAAAGTCCAAAGTGCATCTATTACGTTTTAAAATGTCTATGTTAAAGTCTCCGCACAATACCACCTTTACATTTGTTTTATTGCACAACTTTTTTAATAAAGCATCTAAGGAATCGTAAAAAATATTAATGTTAGACAAGGCGGTGGTGGGTGGCCTATAAATACATACTATTATTAACTTATGTTTGGCTAATTCTATTGCACAGCATTCGAAAACTCCTGTGATCGAAAAACACATTAGTTCCTTGAACTCGATATAAGTCTTAACCAAAATACACGAACCTCCTCGCCTTTGCTCCCGTCTAGAGTAACATGATGCCAGTTTAAAGTTTGGTATCTTTATAAATTTTTCTTGACTAGACATGACAAAATGCTCTGTTAGGCATATTATTTCAATGTTGATTTGACTTTGCGATAATTCTTGAATATGTAATGTTAGTTGATCTGATTTATTTAAAAAGCCAGCAATGTTTTGGTGCATAATATGCATATAATTATAGAAGAAAGAACTCCGAGTCATTACTAATCAAGTTTTCTTGATCCTTTTCCATACAGTTATTTATGACCGGTGTGGAATTAATCACACTCGCTCCAGAACACTGTCTTGAGTTTGCTCCTATGAACTTAATCAATTTGTGTATGTCCTGAAATATAGATTGGAGTCCAAAGGTTACCTTTCCGGTACGTCTTTCAAACATCGAGTCGTCATAACTCAAATGTCTATTGCTGTCGAAGAAGTATGCGTGTTCGTGAGTAAGTATGTCTAGGTATAGTAGATTGTTGAAGGTTTCCACTCTTGAATTGAATAGGTAGTTATTATAACAAAACTTGAACGTTGGGGTGCAGATAATAACGTTTGTGTTGGTTATGTCTTGTAAAACTTGTCTAATTTGAAATACGTCATCTAAGTATCTATTCGTAAATTTGAAGTCCTCCTCTCCTAGCAATATTATACAGTAATCTTTTAATGTGAAGTTTAAGAGTTTCCGTTTTATTCCATTCAGTTGACAACGCATATTTCCGTGTGGTGTGATATAATGGCAAATATCGGACTTAGCCAATGTGTTTTCTGCGATTTGTAGGATGTTTTTCTTATTGTCAGTACTTAAAATACAGATTTTATTGCGTTCCTCATCATAATTTTCTGGTAGCTTGATACTTTGAGCTGTTGGTGATTTCCCGTTTGCTTTTGCAGTATTTTTGTTATCTTGCTCGTCGGTTTGTGTCTGTTTGTTGAGTTTTATACTACTGTTTAAATTCTTATTTGTAGTAGATATCGATTTACGTTTAATTGGAGTACTCGTAACTTTTTTGTAAATATATTTGTTTCCATTAGAGTTTCGTTCACGCTCTTCAAGCTACGGTTTTCTAAAGAAAGGGCTTCAATTTCTGAATGAGCACTCTCCAATTCCATTTTAAGATTCATAATTTGTTCACGCAATTTACCAACAAGTTTATCATTTTCGTCATCCGACAATTCCGGTGCACTATTGCACGTTGCATTAGATATTTGTGTAGTATCGCTGACGTTACGGATTAAGTCTGACTTGGTCCGAGTCCGGCGAAACGTAATATTTTCTAGAAAATTCATTGTGCCCCTTTTTTATTTTACAGAGCTTTAGAGAATGTTTATATTCAAGACTTAACGTAGAATAGTGTATCTACGGTTCACTTTAAACAACTAGTTAATTTTCATAAGAATACTTCAAAAACAAAACAAAAAAAACATGGAAAACTAATGTCTGATGAATATCTAAGAAAGCAAAAAGCTCAGTCGGTCGCTGGGTTCGAACCCACGCTTCCACGCTTCCGTCGTTGTATGTTGAGTCGCTATGCCGCGACACTAGTCGAACATTAGTGTTGTTGATCGAAAATGGTATTTGGTTGCTACGAAGTCCAGTAAGTTTATTAGCAAATGACCGTTAATGACTCAGTTCTTTGTTTATGAAGGTCACTCACTTCGCACAATCGCACTGTTTACGGAAAGTTTTAAAATGTTTTTTGTTATTAACTCGAGTACTAGTTTGAGCACTGGTATAGTTTATGCACTGTTTTGCAGGTATTGAAGTTGATCACTTATTTAGATGACTTTGATAATGATATCTACACTTTTTACAAAAGTTTTACAATAAAATGCACTGAGAACTCAATTACATGACCGCTCGCGACAACGTTCGTATGCGTCTCTCTGCGATTTCAAATCTCTGACGTGTTTTTTTTTATATAAATTTAAATTGATACCGTGAAATAGTTATAAATTACCAAATATACACCTGAGGGCCTATACAAGTGGCAATCCATTCCAAGACATTTCGTATTTCCACAACGACTTGCAACAGGATTGACATAAGTTTTCGGCAGCTTATGTCATTCCCATACATTTTTGACTTTTCCATCATGGTTAACGCTGATGAATATCACTTTTTCTAGGTCCTCTGGACTTAGTTAAAATCACATGAGCACTGAGTTGAATAGTTAACAGATTCGGATACAGGTTTCAATTCTATCTATTTTCTATTCCCTCAAGAATAATGCAGTTTGCCTCTCCCACTAAACGTGCATCACTTCGAGTATTCTCAACACGGAGGCCGCTTCTGTCGCCAATCGAATGTCTGATTTCAATTTAGATTAGCATTTAAATATGCAGCGCAAAAGCTTATCTAACGAGTACACCTGTTAAAGTCCAAATAATTTATGACTACGTCCCGTGCTATTCTCGTTATCGTTAACATTTCGTGTAAGCCGACCGCGAATTTCCTTAGTCGAATAAGGATAAAGCTGTTTCGGCTTACCTTGGCATTCGCAGGGTTGATTGCAAGTTATTGTTGTAATGATCACTGTTCGAGTATTTTCAATACTACCGTTTTATTTTATTATTATTAGTTAAGAGTTAATTGGATTTTTAACAAGCGGACTTGAGTTGTAGCTGTTTTTATATGTTGTGTATTAGTATATTATTCCGAGTAATATAAATTGAAGCTCTTGAGAACCACTCCATATATAATGTTCCCGGTGCTGGGACACAGGCCTCCTCTCTGTGAGAAGAATTGGGCCGTAAGTAATCCACCACGCGGGCCCAGTGCGATTTGGTAGATGTAACAAGTATTCGAATTTTTAAAAATTTGAAGACATGTATACGTACAAAACTATTTATTTATTTTTTTGTTTAAGCATTTATGTACACACATAATAAAAACATACAAGGAGAAAGGAACAGAAAAATACGTAGGTACAAAGGTGATGCTTATTTCTAAAGAAATCTCTTCCAGCATACCTGCGATAGGAAAGTCGATAAAGAGATGTAGACTATGTATTTATGTAAGCCTAATAGTGTATTGATCTACGTTTATGTAATGTGGGCTGGTGTTCGCAACTCCATGTGAAACCGAGTATTTTGCGTACGGTAATAATTTATTGATTATAAACCGGTGTTTATTGAAAGCGTAAAATATGATATTCGTAGAGAGTTTTGACGTGCTTTGCATATGCAATTGAATTAAGCTTGATATACCCTGACGTGTACTGGCAGCTTAATGCAGTTGCCAATCCTAAATGATTAAGTTTATCTGGAGCTTCACTCGCTTAACGGTTTTATAAAATGACGATCATCGGCAGATAGTTTAGAAGATAATACGTTAAGGGTCTATTAATCTACCTCAGCACCACCTCACTCTTTATCTCGCTCGCACACTATTCCCGCGGTCACGCGAGCAAGCGAGTTAGGGTGGCAGGGAGTAGACTCCAAGGCACCGATATTTTAGTATATTTCTTTTTACGGTGAAAATATTGGTAATTAAAAAAAATATTATAAGACCTCCTTTAGTTAGTTCAGTTAATATGCAAAGTTTAATTATCTAATTTGAAGTATTTTTTTAATACCAGCGGTTTATTGTTCGGTTTGGAGGTAAACTTACCTACTTGATTGTGGTCATTATTCGCTTAGTTAAAGTTACGTCACAATCGTGACTCTATAAGAACACAGATAACCAGTCCGAAAAAGCTAGGATTCTGTACGCAGTCATATTTGGAATAGACAAAAAATTACAAGGACCAGAATTTATTCCGGTATGCATTATGTTGATATCCTTTTTTGTTTTTGGGTGGGAAATTTTCAAATAACTTCTCCCGCTCTGGGCAGAGACTGACTCTGACTTTTACTGACTAAAACCCATCCGTGTTCCTTCATTTGCCTGTGTGCCAAGGCCACGATATCCCTTTCGGACAAACTCGCAACACTGGCAGGCATTGGCCCTAATGAACCCCGTCAATGGGTGCTGACATCTCTTTGAGGCGCGCGTGGAACACCACACGCCATCGACCCGGGCCTGGTCCTTATCGGACGGCGAGCTACCCATCGCTCAAAGTCCGCAGGCCCGTGCCTACGGTGGCCGGAAATTGGCTGGCGACCAGACCGACGCCCAGGGCGTCTCCTGCGGCGACTAGGAGAACCCTGCCTCTCCCTCAAGCGTTCCACCTCCCCGTTCGCGAGCATTACGCGGCCTCCTATGCACTCTCGCTCCGAACCATGGCCTGAACTACGTAATTACACACTCACCTTTGATAGTTATGTTGCGTGTTGTGTATGAGGGGTTGCGTCGGTTGCGCCAACAACAGTTGTTTTTGTTGCTGTTGGCGTTGCAGCATCTGTTTGCCGAACACGCCGTACCCGAACCCGTATATTTCGTCCTCTTCTTTCTCTGTGAGGCAGCTTGAGGGCTGTTAAAAAGAAAGAAACTGTTAAAAAAATAACTTTTAATTCTTGTTAAACCGTAGAAAGGGTTATTAGATATCCTAGCTTAGCTATATTTGATTTTCTACTCTTCTTTCTTCAAAGGGTTAGACAGAGATATTCAGACACACATTTCGCCAGTTATGTAATAGGGGGCGAGCCTATTGCCATCAACCGGGCGCAAATCCGACTCCGGGCTGCTACTGACAATGACAAATTCCTGATGGAAAAACCTAATAACACTTTGCCCGAACTGGGAATCGGACCCAGGTACATTATTATTCCTACATATTACGAGATATTATTTCCTCCACTAAATACAATGTAGGTATCTTATTTAGGCATAGCAATAAAACTAAATCAAATAAAAGTATGTCAAGTATGTTATAAGTATTTACTGTAATACAAGTAACCTTTATCCATATCTTCAATAACTTTCAGCAAATTAGATTTTTATGAGACAGAGTAAAGAAAATACCTTTTAATAAAATATCTAATAAGATCTTCACAAAAAAACTGTATTAATATCAGACTCGATATAAATATGAAAGAAACCTTCTACAGGTAGGTAATCCGCTTTACGTACTTAGAGGTGTATTCACAAAAAAATGAAATCATATTCACTAAAACGGTTCAAATATCACTGGCAATGTTGAACGCCTAATATTCCTGGCTAATTTTACACAAAGCGACGACGATTTGGCCCGCTTAGTCTGATTACATGACATGATCCTATTATTTATTCAGGCCGTTTTATCTGTGGGCCTCCGCGGGACTCATCATTATGACCTTGGACTTTTGTCTGATGGCCGATAGAGGATTTACGTTCAAGTTCATCACGTGCTTTCCAGATTGTTCTTGCAAGGTCGTTTTTTCATTTAAGTGAGAATGTTTTATTAGTTATTTTTGCATTTAGGCTCCCGTAAACAGGCACGACGCGACACTAGTAGCTCAGTTTCTATGAACACTTCATAGAAAGTGTTGCGCTGCATGTCGAGCCCGCGATATCGCGCCAGTCTGGACGAGCCTTTTGTCAGGTACCTTCCCACGTATACAGTTTCAATGTACGATGAAATGAACGTGAGATGAGATTTCATAATAATTGCAAAGGTGCTGTGACCTTCAATGGTGTGCTATGTTATTACTTGGACATGTTTTGCAGTTTTTTTATTGCAGGAAATTACAGATTCCTATAGCCATGTAGTGAAAATATCCCAGGAAAACAAGAACGATAGTAGAACGATTGAATCTATGTTAAATAAAATTGGTACAGATAACAAATCTCGCATGGAGCCAAAAAAGTGTGCTGATAAGGTGCCAAATGCATGTTACACTCCAAAGTGTTTGTAACGGAAACTTTCCAATTTATAGCTATAAAAGTAGTTTAAAATCCCACTCATTCATGCAACAACAAACTACAGAAGCCAGCAAATTATATATTTTTTTAAAAACTGTAAATCTACAACTGAATATTTCGTGAAATTGATGACCATTCCCAAAGACAAATGAGAACCTCAGTCAACTCACCGAATACTTTCCAGGCACATAAATGGGCTGCGAATGCGACGTGGTCAAGTTATTCAAAGCTAGGGAACCAGGACTTGCCGAAGGTGGAGTTTGAGGTGTTCCAGGGCCTCCAAGCACCCTCATTCGAGGAGACATCTCGTCCCATTCGTGTCTTCGTAACTCTTCGAGGTGATCTAGAACGTCGCCATAGTGCGTAGAGAAGAGATCCGCGTATCGGGAGGCCAGACCTTCGAGGTAGCCCCGGTCTCCATCCTATGGAAGAAATAAGATAGTTAAGTAATCATTCAGTTATTAAGTTCCGTGTGATGCCGGATGTAAAGAATATAGCACCACCCTATTTCTTCCCGTGGGTATCGTAAAAGGCGACTCAGGGACTTACTAGAGAATGGGCAGCAGCGTTCTCTATGCATTTTAACACCATACTGCGATCGCCAACCTGCCTGCCAAGCGTGGCGTTTATGGCAACACCCCCGTCAAATGTTTGAGGAGGCCTATGTCCAGCAGTGGACGTCTTTCAGCTGAAATGATGATGATGAGGCAATCATTATCACAAAATCTTTATTTATCTCGACATATAGTTACAGACACTGGTTAATACACCGTGGCATTTTAATCGTCTTACAACGGCAGCCCACTTCATGTATCCAATGACTACTAATCATTAATGAAAGTAAAAATAATTTTGATTAACATTTGAATAATATATTTTAAAAAAATCATTATGACGCATGACTTAGTTCGAAACAACCTGATACGAGCGCGGTGCGAGCCTTGCGCTCCGTTCCGCGCCGCCCTTGGGACGCATGGCATGCACCGTGCTCGTAACATTCAAATGTTAATATTTTTTTTTTTACTTGTCTGTATGATTAGTAGTCATTGGATACATGACGTGGGCTGCCGTTGTAAGACGACTAAAATGCCACTGTGTATAATGCACAATCTTAAATAGAGACGGGTGTCAAAATAACAGATTTTTACTAAATGCATATGAAAGTATAATTATACGGTACATAATAATAACAACAAAAAAACAAATGTTAAAATTGTTGTCTTTTTTTTTATTCCGGCTAATCTCCGAAACAGCTCAACCGATTTTGACTGAACATTCACTGTCAGATAATTGATGTTATAAGGAGTAACTTGGCTACTTTTATTTTACAAAATGCCACTCGAGCTAGGCTGCGGGCAGCAGCTAGTAATAAATAATAATAATCGTTTATTGGGACATCACTCGATCAGAGTAATCATTCTGATAAAATATCTTAATGGGGGTGAGGTTATCAGTGTTGATGATAAAGTAGCAACCTTTTCTACTCTTAGTTTTTCTTAAAGGATAATATTAGGATGTGTAGCATCTTCTTAATAACAACACAGGTCATCATCTGCCTAGACTTTTTCCCAACTATGTTGGGGTCAGCTTCCAGTCTAACCGGCTGCAGCTGAGTTCCAGTATTTACTGGATAACACGATATCCCTTGGTAAGACTAGTTGTCAGACTTTCGGGCTTCAGACGACCCGTACCTAACAGCTGTCAAAGATCTACAAATGACAGCCGGGACCAACGACTTAACGTGCTTTTCGTGGTATGGAGGGGTCTTGGTATGTAAAGATTGTTGCCCATCCACGGACCAATCGCGGCAAGCGGAGCTTAACCTAATCGATTGACCCGAGCTGTTGTTATTACTTAGCCACAAGCCAATAACAACACAGGTACGTACTATAATCATCAATTTATTAAGGATCATGATTTGAGCTTTTTACTGTATGAGCGGGTAATGTTAAGCTACTCCGTTTTAAACTAACACTCCCAAGAGCTGCAAAACACTTGTCATTCAAGATTGTCGCATGATAACTTTATCTGATCACATAAAACTACACATCTTTTAATATTCCTGACACTCACGTTTTATATGTGATAATAAAACAGCTAAGACAATAAAGAACGAAACATTAATTGAATAAATTAAGTGCTAACGGTATATACCGCTCAATAATTATAATGTATCAATCAGGTAACATCTAAAGCACGAAGAATTTCCCACGTTATTATTAAATTCAACATATATTGGATCCTGAACTTTTAACAGGAACACGATTTATTAAGGCAAGTACTGAAGAACCAATACCGACGTTAAGTCATGATAAACACGGCGTTCGTTTACACAGTAATTACAACTGACACGGCAAAATTAACGAAATTGAGGAGAAAAAAAAGTCGTAATTATCCTACCTAGACCTATTCGCTTTAAGTGACTTTTCCGAGCAATTTCCGTTGAGTCACAAAAAAAGGGAGAATCGACGTAAAGTTAGGTAATTAAGAAGCAGAGAGAATTAAAGGCCGGTTCTTAAAATTTAAGGTGTTTGTTGATGCATAATTGGTTTGGCTTTAGTCTTGAAATGTGTCGGATGTACTGTATTTCTCCGATTTTTTACGACGGCAAAAAGGTCACAGATTATCCCGTAGTTTGTGGGATTGTTTTGACACTTGTGTAGTGTGGCTTTCCGGTAAAATGGAATTGCTGTGTCTCAATTAATACGTACGTTGCTTTGCTTGCCAGTGCAAGAATAAACTGTGTCCAAAACAGTTCTGGACAGAACATTCAGAAAACTGAATTTATAGCTTGTGTATTTACGAAGCTCCAAACTTTCCGCCATATCGACAAGCCTTTTTTTATCACTGTGTACATCATCAGCTGTAGCTAATTGAATGTACTGTAATGTAGATATTTTCCGGTGTATTCCGTATATTTTAGTAAAATAAGTTCCGATTAGGTATTGGATATTCATCCAATTATCCAGAAACTGAATTCAAAATTTTACGTGTGGTATTTAGATGATGGAACGCTAGGTGATGTAGACACCGTTTTGAAAGACTTACAATTCCTCAAACAGCAATTTAAATCTATTGGCCTTGACCTTAATCCATCAAAGTGTGAAATTTACCTTTCTGACATTGCTGACAGACAATTGACCCTAGAGAAATTTAATGCAATATCCCCACAAATTAAAATTTTAGAAAAGAGTTCACTGTACCTCCTAGGTTCCCCAATTTTAGAAGACAGTTTTTCTCCTTTTATGGACAAAAAAAAAAAAAACTTCAACGAAATTTCGGACATACTCTCCAAAATTAATTTGCATTCACCCCGATTAAATACTGTTCTTTTGGCCCAAATTTTATATAATTTCTACGTCCCCTTTATGGAAACAGTCACACCTCTTGGACAAAATTGACGTAATTATTCGCAGCACACTAACTTCCATTTTAAATGTGGCCTTGGACGACCGAGCGTGGTTGCAAGCCACACTACCCATCCGTTTTGGTGGTCTCGGCGTCCGTAAAATTTCCAATATTAGCTTACCCGTTTCTATCCTCTGTCCACAGCACTGAAAAGTTGACCAGGAAAAATTTTGCCTCCTCCCTGGTTGACTCTGAAGTGCCCTGCTTAAGCGACGCAGTGGACACCTGGAGATCAGCCCGTGAACCCATCTTCCCAGAGGCAGTGGGATGAGCCGCTCTGCAGGTTGGTACGGAATAATCTTATCAATACGTCTGCCAATACTTTAATGCTTTACTGCTTGCTGGCTGTAGGTGAGTGGGAGTCGGGCCTCTGGCTTCAGGCATTACCGCCACCCAACATAGCGACTATGCTGGGTGATACTACCTTCGGCTCGCTATTTGTCTGCATCTGGGTGCTCGTTGTTTGGCTCCGCATCGCTGCCATTGCGGTGAAGGTGTCGACTGCCTCAGACACCATGGCCTGTCCTGCAGTAAAAGCGCAGGCGGGATAGCACGGCATGCCAGCATCAATTACATCATCCGTCGTGCTCTTGTCACCTTGGGTGCCCGCTGTTTTAGAACCCAGCTTGGCCGGCACGCGACGATGGGACGAGACCATACGGAATGACTATAATGCCTTGGAAGGTAGGTAGGCCTTTGGTGTGGGATGCAACGTGTGTCGACATCCTTGAGCCATTCCATCTTCCTAGCACGGCGAGCTGTGCTGGGGCGGCTGCTGCAGATGCAGAAAACCTCCAACGGCGCTAATACTTCAATCTTATTGGGACTTATATGTTCGAGCCGTTTGGGGTTGAAACACTAGGACCATGGGGTCCAAGTGTCCACTTAGTTTTTCGAGACATCGCCAAGCGGCCCAACCGCTTGGCGATGTCTCGGAAAAACTAACTCCTGACGTGACCAGAGGGCTGGCCTATTTTTTTGCCAAAGAATCAGCATTGCCATACAACGTGGCAATGCTGCCAGCCTTTTGGGTTTTTTTCCTGTTGATAGCGATGCGGATGAATTATTTGATGCCCTATGATTATTTTTATGATTATTTATTAGACTTATGTAATGTAATTTATGTTTGTACTAGTAGACACAAATCACAGGATTGTTGGGATTTGTGTGTAAGGTTTGTTCTTATAAAGTATCATTAAACTTTTTTACTTTTACTTTACTATTTCCACTTCTTTTTATATATTTGTACATAATTATTATTTTAAGTCCGATAGTTTTAAATTGATGTAAATAAGTTGTAATCACACTAATATTATAAAGGCGAAAGTTTGTGTGATTGTTACTGTCAAACAGCTGGGCCAATTTTGATAAAATTTTGTATGGAGGTAGCTGACACCCTGGATTAAGACATAGGCTACTTTTTATATAGTAATACATAAAGTTACTGGAATTAATATATAATAAATTTGCATGCCCTAAACAGGCAAAATATGGACTGACGTACTTAAACTACTAACTCTTACAACTGGTAAGGTAACACCTGTATTTTCTGCAAATAAATCATTCTTATTCTTATTCATATTAAGGCGCGATAGAATTAAATACGAAAAGTTACGCCCTCAGACGGAGGATTGCGCGGAAGCACAATAAACAAGTCAAAATAATCTCGCCGCAGAACTCTTTCATTAAGATAGGAAAGCTAAAGACGAGGACTAAGGGCGGATAATTTCTGAAATTCATTCAGAGATGGGAAATAAATTATCCGTTAATCTATTTTTTGAAGATTGTTTTCGCTTAAATAAGTTTTGATATATTTAACTTACAGAATATTTTAATGTTGGAATATTGAGTGTCCAAAATAAGTAGATGATTACGAGGTGGTCCACGTTATTAGACGGCGAATAGCAAAGTTGTATTATTTTTAGGATAAAGAATTATTAATATTTTTTGAATTTTCTACTTATTTCATAAATCTGGTCTTACACGCACGCCGATTGCGAGTACTACGCACCTGACCTTTCTGAAGAACATCACCAATTTGGTCACTATATGTCCTTCTAGGGCGTCCCCTCCCGGCGTTTCCACTCACCTCTGCTTTATAAATACCTTTTGTTAGTCGCCGCGTGTTAGGTTATATACCTCTGAAAATAACACTGAAAGAACTTGTTACAGTTCATAACGGCTTTGCACGAGATCGGAACGAGACACCTTACATACTATTGTATAGAATCAAGTTATTACCAACTGAACAGACAGCTGTGCTGCTGGGGAGTTTGTTGCGCCACTTCTTCTTCCCAGCTAAAGCACTAGGAAGTTGTGAGGGCGGGCGTTTTTGGGGGACTGTCTTATATAATTTTAACGTTGGAACAGTTGATTTGATTGATTGAATAAATTAGTTTTGTTTTTTTATTTTTTTATAATTTTACAGTTTGTATCCATCGTTTTCTTAAATAAACATTTCATATTGAATGTTTATCTTGACGATTCATAAAGCCGGGTCTGCTGAGCCATATTTTCGTGTTTCAAACAGTTAGAAACATGTTTTAAACACGATTTGGGGGGATGGCATGGTGGTCTTTAGGCCACGGCCCCAAATCATGTTTGAAACATATTTCTAACTGTTTGAAACACGCAAATATGACGCAGCAGACCCCGCTTAAGAATTTGCCAAGACAAACACTAAATCAGTTAACACTTTCCCATAATCAACCGCTTCGGTGGTCTAGCTTCCATAACGCCAACATGTTGAAAGTTTATATCTCTTGCATGTGGAAATCACATATAGTCTACAGTTTCCTGTACGTGGTTCAATGTCTAGATATCCTGTATTACTACTTCCTTTATCATTCATTGAAACCGCGCAATAAATCAAGGGCAATCCATCAAATGGGTAAAAAATCGTAGCTGTATCATTGAAGACCGCACTTAGAATTCCACTAGCGGTCGCATTGAGTCAAAGATGGCCGAAGGTTTATTTCCATTTTTAAATGAGAGCGGCTGAGAGCTTTGTCGGCTCGGAGTTTGTGCTCTGCGTTTTAAGTGGATTAAATCGCTCCACGCTCGTAAAACCGACAAGTGCTCGAGCTAAGAATTAAAGTAACCGTTCGACTTTTGCATGAGAAAGTGCTCGCGGGACCTTGCCTCGTAGTCACTCCGCACAATTTGATGCGGCCGATTTTTATTTATTTTCCCCCTGAAGCCTGAAAGCTGTTCAAATGAACCCTTAGCGGGCTGCGACTGCTTTGTGAATACTCAACTAAAGAAATTCATTAACACTATCCGAATGGAGTGCTGCTGATTATCGATGCTTCTCACGCCCGCTTTGCTTCCGTCGAAATGGAATAGTCAATGGTAAAGCTTTTGCTGACTGAAACACTTAAAAATACAGCAGAGTGGGCGAACTAAGTCAAAGAACCGCCATAAAAGACAATAATAAATAGCTCATGATCCTTCAGTAGAAGGCATAGTAACTGCTCTTGAATTTAAATGGTATATTTAGACCACGACCAGTCGTTTAGAGCATAGAAACGGGTTCATTGAATGGTTTGCCAACGGCAGCTGGAATGTTTACGAAAAACAACCAAATGAAAAGTTAGGTAATAGAAACAGAACATGGCATTCGGGGAATTCTTTTATCGTTTTGTTTGAGATTATTCGTGGAATACCATTAGTTGTCTATACGACCACAAGTATCTCCGAGCTGTTGTTACTAAATAAATTAATGGGCTGCATGTAAATGTTAATTACCGTGTGTTAATTTTTCAAATTTATTAGTACGACTGGTTGTTTTCCGTGTTTTCATTAAATTAACATTGTAGACCTTTGTTAGCTAAATGAATAATAAATTATTATAATATGTTTATGAAATTAAATGTGTATTATTTTTGTATACTTTAATGTATTACTACTGGAGATAATAAAAGTACTAATTATTAATGTTAAAGGTACATAACACCTACTCTACGTATAAGGTCTTGCTAAATATTTGAATACTGGCTTTACAGTTTTTGAGCATTTCCCAGTGAAAAGCGGAAATCATAGAAATTAATTATAATAGGGATATTATTTTACGAAGCAAAATAACAAAGTGTCGCCTTAAAATACCAGATTACCCAACTCCGTGGCTTAAATTAAAATTGAACACAACAAGTAACAAGGACGACGAAATTATCAAGTTGAAAAGATCCGTAAAGCGTTAAAATAATCAATTCAGGTCGTGGGTTACAGGAGGAACGTCTGCGCCATCGAACCCAACTTTAAAATGAGTATAAATTGCAAAACTTAAGAATTATTTGCGTCGTCTCTTCGCAGAAATTTACTCAGTTTTTCCAGAGTTTCATTATAACAAGTTTAATTGAAGAGAGCGTCCAGTACATAAATTTAAACTTTTGGCATGCATTTTAATCTGCTTACCGGTGGTGGTAGGTAATGGCCACTAAATGAGTTTCTAGTTCACTTTAAATTGTCGGCTCGTTAATAAAATAGCTGTAGTGTAGAGCTTGGTTGTTGCCTTTTAGCAACTTGTGTTCCATAGGTGCTCGGTGCGCGGGCACTCTTGTTCGTAGGTCAGTTTACACGTGTCGGCTGCACCGCATGGGAAACGCTGCACTAGATATTATGTAAATTAAATAGGTATTCAAAAAGTTTTAGCTTTGCATAGTATACGTTTGAATATTCTGTTTCATTAAAAAATAAGCTTGCAGCTTACCTTCAACGTAGTATTTGTTTTAATATTTACTCATAAAAATACATGATTTTTATAGACACTTCGGTTTTATGTTTTTTTTAATAAGTTAACATGCTATCTGCATACTTATTAGTACATATTTTACTACAACATTATTATTTTCAATTTAAGTTAAACACAGAGCGCAGTAATCACTCAACATCGCATGAGTCCAATTTTAGCGCATAATAAGTCTACAAAAAATCTATAAACGTTGCACTCGCAGAGTATAAAAGTACAAAATGAATATAATAGGCAGTAAAATACTGGTTTAATCGGTAATTTATGCTCATCAAGGAACAGATGCGGACAAGCTAGGAGTCACCATTAAGGCTCTGTCATAAAACTGGTCCCGGACGCTGTGGTGTAAGTATACGGCGTGGCTGCACGCACGACCAATGTTTTGTCAAGATTTTTTCTTTAGATTGGTTTGATGGCGCAAATTAGAGTAGTATGTAATAATCCTAACTAATATTATAAATGCGAAAGTGAGTTTGTTTGTTTGATTGTTACGGTTTCACGCTAAACCGGCTGAACAGATTTGGATGAAATTTGGCACATGGGTAGGATGACCTGGATTAGGACATAGTGTACTTTTTATTGTGATAGTACGTTCTTGTGGGATAATTTTTGACCTACACGGGGGCGAAGCCTCGGGCAAAAGCTAGTGTTTTAATATTTTTTCATTCATCGAGACAACTTTACACAGTCAACGTCAAAGACTAGAAGATAAGTTTTCAATAATAACCCAAAATGTAAATATTTTAGGAAACCTTAGAGGAGGCCTCAAAGTGTCAAATTCTACTAGGTAAGCGCTTTTGACTAAGGTTTAGTGAAGAGCCATCAGAACCAAATTGGATTATTGCAATTCGGATCTGGATGAACACAGATTAGACTACGGATTATTTTACTATTTTATATTAACGCTTATTTATTTACTTTGACTTTTTTATATTAACAAAATATACTTATACTTGCATTAAAATAAAAATTCAAATGGGTATTAAAAACTTAAAAACACACAAGTCATGTAGAACATTTTTATCACCCACTCATTAGCTTTAGGCTTTTACAACTCTCCGACAGTAACGGAATACTTAAGGAAATCAAATAATTGCTTCAATATCAAATTAATTATTTTACCGCTTTTTAGTAAAAGCTAGACAAATAGAATTGTATTCTAAGTTACAAATTAATTTCATTTCTTTTTAATATGATTTAGCGAAATAAGAAAACTGGAAATCTAATACAACATTCAATCATAGTCCCTCAACAGTGCCAGCAACTTACTACCTAGCTTCTCTAGTTAGCTGCGGCGGTCTGTGACAGTCCAAGCCTTTGTGTGGCAGACGCCTGTCGGCTCATGTTGTGCCATTACATCCATTGTATGCTGGGTTCAACGGACCCCAAGGTATTCGATGCAGTATTAATTATCCGACCAAGAAGCAGGAGAGTTATATTTTTTGTCTTCATAAGCATTGAGTCAAATATTATTTTCATTGTGTTTTCTTTCTGAAATATTAAAGAGAGTTACTACTATATTACTTTTCCATTTGTTACCTTTGTAAAAGGGTCATCAGTACGATCATACTACAAAATAGACAAGACGTGAATACCTTTAAAACTACAATTATAAAATGGAAGGAAACTTTGTCTCTTAAAACAATTGCCAATAAAAAATCGGTGTGTGCAGTACAAATACAGGAAGAAGGTGCCACCCCATATAATCCCTAAGTCGTTTGATACACTAGCCGTGGGAAGAGAAAGGGTGGTATTTTCGCCTCGCTACAATAGGTATTAACAGTGTAACAAGATTAATTTATCCCAGAAACACGATAGCTAAGGAAGGTTTCCACATAAGATGTACCAGGTATGTAGTAGAGAGAAGAGACGTTTGTTTTAGTGATCGTGAAAACTTTATGCGACGGACTATCGATTTGTATTGTGCCTTTACGTTCCGTCTGAACGAAGCTGAAGCTTTAATACATTAATCTACTTGAGACTAAGAGTATTATTTTGTTTTCTTAAAATAATTTGCTTTTGTCTTTGTTTTTAGATTAGCTATTTTGTAAATATAGTGACACAAAAATTCATAAATCAGAAGTGCAACAGTAAATTAGATCTTAGAGCCTGAATTCTTCTACTCTTCTCTTAATGTGTACCCAAGAAATTTACCAAGCTTTCACCGATGATCAATTTTGCCTAATACCTATATTCAGCAACGTAACTGTACTATTAATCAATCAACTCAGCCTATAGCAGTTCACTGCTGGACATAGGCCTCTCCCAAGCTGCGCCACAACACCACCTATTTAAGGTCATCGGTCCATCTAGCTGGGGGGCGTCCCACACTACGCTTGCCGATACGCGGTCTCCACTACAGAACTCGTCTGCTCCACCGGCCATCGGTCCTTTGACAAACATGGCCAACCCACTGCCACTTCAGCTAACTTACACTGCAGGCTATGACGGTAACTCTGGTTCTCTTCCGTATTACCTACTTCATTTCTGATCTTATCTTATCGTACTATTAATATTCAATTAACAAGAAAATTGAGAAATTAAGACGCAATAGAACTCAATAAAAAACCGGCTAAGTACGAGTCAGACTCACGCACGAAGGGTTCCGTGCAATTATCTATAAAAAATCACGTTTGTTGTATGGGAGCCCCTTAGTTAAATATTTATTTTATTCTGTTTTTTAGTATTTGTTGTTATAGCGGCAACAGAAATACATCATCTGTGAAAATTTCAACTGTCTAACTGTCACGGTTCATGACATACAGCCTGGTGACAGACGGACAGACAGACAGACGGAGGGACAGTGGAGCCTTAGTAATAGGCCGTTTACCCTTTGGGTACGGAACCCTAAAAAGACGTCTATTCGTCGTAGCCTAGTATTTTAATGAAGATCGATTCAATACCGGTTTACAAGATTTAAAACGTCAAAGATTATGCTGTTACTTTAATTGCTCACATTAATGACATGTCATTAACATAATTATTAACTTCAAGTCTTCAAGTTTAGTAAAGAAATCGTTCTGTGGTTCACAGTTAAATTTACGATTGAATTTCGTATAGAAGGTTCTGTGCTGGCGACGCGTTTTTACTTGCCTTGATCATCATTACAGATGGTTCCTTGCTCTTGTTTTATATTTATTATTGTATATATATATAATTATGTATATATATGGGTATATAAAAGTGTATGCTTTATGTATGTATTTATTTATTGTACAAATGTATATGTAAATGGTACACGACTGACTACCTGCAGAGTTGTCTCTCCTTTTCCCTTTAATCCATCCAAAGGTTATCTGTAAAAGATCGCTTTTAGCGATGAGACCGTTCATGGTGTCACCCTATGTAAAATGTCAACAATTGTGTCTGTAATTTTGATGGTGTACATAATAAAGAGTATTCTATTCTTTTCTATTTTATTATTGTCTTTAACAAAGCAAATGAACTAAGGAAGAAGTTAACTTCTTTTTTAGGATATCATAGTTATGGACTATTAGCGTTGGTATATGTTATTATATTCAATTAAACAAGCTTCTACCCCAGCTAAGTCTTATCAAGTTATCACTTACAAGCATAACCTATTTTGACCGTTGTGTATGCGTTATCATACAATTAAATGAGTCAATAAAATTCTCAAAGTTGACCAGATGGTCATGCTTCAGTTATGAGAACAATAAAGAAAATTACACAATACAATATTTAGAACTAGCACCAAATCATTTGTACACTCAATTGCATCGAGCAATAATAACCAATTTATCAGTAAAAGCATGAGCAATAGAAACTGTCTAAAGCCATTTATTTTCAACAAAGATTTTCTAAGCTCTTCTATTCAGTAGCAAGTATTGGAATAGCAAATACTATTAAGAGATCACGAATCTAAAATAGCATTACACGCCAAGCGTGATGAGAACGAAATACAAAACACGAGACAATGGGCTATGTGGCGCTACTTAACTTGCATTAGGAATGAAAATTACTGAAATAGACTGAGCGAAAATAAATAAGGTGAAAAGATTCAAATTATCATTTGGCCTCTGACTACAAATTCTGTTCTATGTTTGAATTACTATTAGTCTATCCGGATACTAAAAAACTGGCCGCAAACAAATTACTATCAAGAATACTTTCTTAGAATAAACACAGAAAATATTCCTGACTGTAATTTGTTATTCTACAGAATAAAATAAAATCCTTCCTAGAAACAACCTTCGTATTATTTTTTCCCAACAACAGAAAGTATCTGAGTTGATAGCTGTCGTGTGAGTTTCCAATTACTTGCAAATACGTGTACATGTAGGTATGTGGGCGCGAGCTGTCGTCTCAAAACTCTCGAGATTCAAACTTCTCGTTTCGTTCAAGCAAGAGTTTGCGAGTGACGACTTTTATAAAAAACAGTCTTCTTTACTTTGAATAATCACAAAGGACAAATTTATTATCATGTGAATTATGTTAAAAAGTGAGAAAACCTTACTTAAACAACCTGAAGAAACTAATCGCAAACCTCATTTCTTCTCTTTTTCAAAAGATATCTCTGTATAGGAACAAAAAATACCAGTCGGTAAATTGAATAAGGAAATACAGAAATGAAAATGTCTATATAACTATGTATATATATACCTACCTAGCAGATAAAGGTAAGCAGCAGTAGGTAAATAAAAAAAAAGCTATTTATTCTACTAACCTCTTACACTTTTTCCAAAAAAGGAAAATGTTTATAGCATGCATATTCTTAATTAACAATAAACCATTACAATTTGTAACATGCAAAATTATATTTTTGATTCAGCACATTTTAAATTATTTAATATTTATTATTTAGATTGTATGATAGTGCATTGAATTTTAAAATTTATTTGATTGAATTTTATGTTGTAATAATGTATTTATAATATTTATAATAAATAGTATTAATTAATTAAATTAGTAGCCTCCGCCTCCTTGCCCCCCCCCCCCCAGTTTTTTCCAGTAGTGTCTGTCTCTGGCTTTGGTCATCCAGTTCGGCCCTAGTCTTTGTACAAATAGGTCTGCCCATCTTTTCCTTTGTCGTCCCCTAGACCTTGTTCCTTCTTAGCAGCAGTAGGTATACCCATGTTATCCTATTCTAATTGCAACACAAACCAAATCTGCAATTCCCAAACAGGCAGAGCTCGAACATCGAAGATGGCGAATCTAAAATAACGCGTCCCGTCTGCCGCTAAACAAAACAAATGGTAGTACAATAAGACGAAGTTCCGCGTGCCACAGAGCCGATGCGATGCTGATACGATTTATATACAGATTCACCTGCCCCCCTCACTTTGTGGCCAGAATAGGCTGAATTCATTCATGCTTTTCTTGTAGAAGCTTCTAGATGTACGTGAAGTGAATCACAGGTTATGATAAAAGGTGTGTCCGTTTGTTACCTCATCACGACTAGATCACAGAATCAAACTTTATGATTACTTATGATATTTGAGAAGAAGCTTAGGATCTGGAAAAGGACTATGCATACTATATATATTATTAATATATTAAAATAATTATAATAATATGCTACTTTTCATCATTAATAATTTTATGAGGAATTGTTTGATGAAGTTTGTATAGGAAAATTTTAATTCACAAGGATAAAGTCACGGGCAAAACGCTTAGTATAAAATATAGAGTGTTATAGATGGATGAGAAATAAACATAATTATATAGGACACAGAAAATTAAAGCTACACTTGTAAAAGTCAAGTGATGGATATTTTTCTGCTAGCAATTTCTGAGAACTTACTTATTTAATAATGATAAAAGTTCCAGGAAAGTGGTTAATTTTATCGTCGCTTATTTATAATAAAAATATTACGAACGACGAAGATTTGATCAGTTTACTTGTGAAGCGAATTTCGTTGAAATTCGAACCTTAGCGTGTTCAAATTTTACGTAGGTGCTAAAATGGAATCGTCAGACTGCTTCAATTCGTCAAACAATTTAGCTTTGTTAGGTAATGAAAATTTTGTCAATTTTGGCATTCTTCATTCGATAGGCATACGTATACGACCGACATCAGTTCTAAAATACTACAACATTTTAGGATTCCTAAATCAGAAATATAGCTTTGCAAAACGTATTCAAAATTCAAGCAGAACCATTTAGTAAATAAAGCATTTAATTTTATGTTGTTGCAAATATTTGGTTCTGTTAAACAGCCATTAGGAAAGTAATTGCTTTTGCAATGAGTGTATCGATAGTAAAACTGCAAACTAGAAATTCCCCAATCTCTAAACAGCGCGCAGAGTGTAGTATGCGCAAAACACGATATGCTATTACCAGAAGATTACCCAAACAATAACCCATGAAATAAGACTACCATACACTCGTAAAATTTAATGCCAACTAGTATTGGAAAGTCGACTTAAGAGTTGTATTTCAAAATATTTATCGTGGTAAATGGCACAGCGAAGCACTTTAGCCAAGACGGAAATGTGAAATCTATAACAAATGTACCGAACGGATATTGAGTTTTGATGTCATAGATGATGCGTGTCTGGAGTATTCTCGAGATAATAAAATACTACGCCAGTCCCATCTCGTATTATATTACGTTGAGCAAGATATTCTGCGAGATATTGATATTGCAAAAAGAAACAAAAACGACGACGAGTCTCCACTTATAAAGATAAAGTTTGGGAGTAAAGTTTGTTCTAGTTTAAATTGGATATTGGGAGTAAACTTTATTAAAGTAGAAAGGAGAATTTGAAGTGTCGAGCGACACTTTAAATTATCCTTCATTTTTGGCTGGAGATTACTTCAGTATATAAGTAGGTACCTTATGAGTAAAGAAGCTTTCAGAACTTAATCGTAATTTATATTCATGGCTCTACAAAAAAACCGGACAAGTGCGAGTCAGACTCGCACACGAAGGGTTCCGTACCATTATCTATAAAAACGGAAAAAATCACGTTTGTTGTATGGGAAATATTTATTATTAAAGTGAATGTATAACTTAATATTCTGTGAATATTTCAAGCGTCTACCTGTTGCCGTTATCAATATCGAGCAAAAACAAGCAGAAAAATCACGTTTGTTGTATGAGAGCCCCCTTAAATATTTATTTTATTCTGTTTTGTAGTATTTGCTGTTATAGCGGTAACAGAAATACATCATCTGTGAAAATTTCAACTGTCTAGCTATCACGGTTCATGAGGTACAGCCTAGTGACAGACGGACGGACAGACAGACAGACGGCGGAGCCTTAGTAATAGGGTTTCCGTTTTACCCTCTGGGTACGGAACCCTAAAAAAATGTAATTTTAACTTCAACAAATCTGATGAACATCAAATTAATTACAAAATAAACACAGATGAAGAAACCAGAATATTTATTAAAGTAAAAGAACGTGATGCATTTGAATTAAGAAGGCATTAATTCGATGTGACAGCTAAAGAAATTACAGACAAACCGGAGGTTATTTATTTAATTGGTCGACTGAAGATTGACAATGACGTATTGTTTCCTCAACAGTTGACTTGCATGGAACATGGATAAACATGGTCCACGCTAGCCCATGGTGATAATATCGGATAATAACACAGTTGTGAAATAACAAGGGATTACGTGCCATGAGTCATGGGGCTACAGGCGTGATATATATACGGCTGGTTAGATCAGATAGAGATGGATAAAAGAATTACGTACATAAATCGGAAGCGTCGCTAAGATTTTTCCAGTTTTTCTGATTAAATATTAGAATTATGTTGGTAGTTAAATAAGCATTCCTACGCGGTATCCTACCATAATTATCCTTCACTAGCTTTTGCCTGCGACTTCATCCGCGTGATCTTTCTTGTTCCCCCGACCCACTGCGTCGCATTGCATCGCCCGCCCGCGCTATTACTTCGTTTCCGCTTAGCGTTATTTCTGTTTTTTTTAGTGTGATGTTAAGTAGTATAATCTTTCTCAAGAATGGAGCTATCAAATGCAAAAATGTTTTTCAAATCCGACTGGGAGATTCAAAGATTGGGTTACGAGCCTGTCCGAAAGGGATATCGTGGCCCTGGCACACAGGCATTTGAAGGAACACGGGTGGGTTTTAGTCAGTAAAATTCTGACACGCCCTCAGCTCCGCCCAGAGCGGGAGAAGTTATTTGTTGATTTAAAAAAAAATCCCCTACATACAAACTTACAAATAAATTTTACCGCTTCATAATATTATTATAGATGTGTAGGTTTCAGATGTTCTATTAAAATCACATAAAGATACTAAATGGAATCAATAATATCTGAAATGACTTGCATTGGAAACTATTTCTGTCAGACACAAATCAAGTGTACGAGTACCTATACCGGATTTTAAGCGCCGATACAACTCAATTCAATCTATTGATACATTGACGGTTTAAGCCATGTTTTGCAATTTTGGTCACGTAATAATAATTTATGAGGTGTAATGTATTCGCTTGTAAGTACCCACTGTTAATTTCCACGCACATTCAACGTACACTGACAAGTCTACCCGGTAACTGGGTTGTGGAGGTCAGATACGTAGCCACTCCATGTGAAATACTGGTATTCAGCTGCATACGGTTAGCCGACCTTAGCATAGTTGGGAAAACGCTAGGCAGATAATGATGACACTAACAAGTCTATTTATTTAATATAAAAGGACATCGTTTTTAGGGTTCCGTACCCAAAGGGTAAAACGGTAACCCTATTACTAAGGCTCCACTGTCCGTCTATTTGGCTGTCCGTCTGTCACCAGTCTGTATCTCATGAACCGTGATATTTAGACAGTTGATATTTTCACAGATGATGTATTTCTGTTGCTGCTATAACAACAAATACTAAAAACAGAATAAAATAATTATTTAAGGGGGCTCCCATACAACAAACGTGAAGTTTTTGTTCCATATTGATAACGGCAACAGGGTAGACGCTTGAAATATTCACAGAATATTTATTTATATATTCACTTTAAACATAAATAACTAAATTAAAATATAACAAATATTTAAGAGTATACATACAACAGACATGATTTTTTTGCCGTTTTTATAGATAATGGTACGGAACCCTTCGTGCGCGAGTTCGACTCTCACTTGGCCGGTTTTTTCAATGACACAAGAACAATATACCTACCTGTCAGAAAACTAAAGAATTCAGCTTTACAAATTTTTGTTATAGATACGTTCTGCTGGTATCGATATCACAAATTCCGAGATTCCTTTAATATTTTGATATTTTGTGGCATCCAATAACACTAGTGTTCCAATATTACGAGTGGCACTACTACAATGCTGAGTCATAAAATATTATATGGGCGAAGGCAACGGATTCAATAGACATTATGAAATATTTTACAAAAGATAGGCTATTGTAGAATCGCGGGCGTATTCCGTTGTCCATAAACCACATAATGCATAAACAAAAGCATTTGAATAACACGTGGGTAGAAAGTGACAGCCGAATGGAAGCATGCTACACATTCAACAGAAACTCAATCGTTTGATCGTAAATATTCCCCATTCGTATATTTTACTGCAAACATCGAAACACTGTCAATGGAAAACACATATTGAAATTGATAGTATTGACATCGGAAGTCCAAACTCGTTTCTCGAAGTCACCTTTTATGAGGCTGATAAAATCATCAACCTATCTTTATTTGCATTAAGCTTTTTTAAATTGTGTAATTTGAATATTGGAAAAAAAAAAATATTGGCTTTTTGACAAATGTGGAGAAACAAATCATGACACAGCAGCTGAACAAACAAAAATAAACATTAAAATCGGCAGACTATATTTCATTAACGGTTCAAAATAAAGGATGGTTGTTCTAAATATAAAACGTCCAATCTGTCAACGGTCGAGCGCGCGTGTTGTGCGACGACGAATGGTTGCAAACGATACCTACATCTGTTGTCTATTTTCAGATACGTCACAACTGAGACGACTGTCTGCGCCGGAACTCAAGACACAACTCTTTCTTCACACAAAAACCCCTAATGACGAAAGGAAATCACGCAATTGACACTTCCCAAACTTCGATTCGATAGTCAATTCAGAAAAGTTCGACTCGATCCCAAATGTTTTGATAAAAATATCTGAGCGATCTGTCGGAACGAGCAGCTTCCCGGTTTCCACGCTTATCGCAAAGCTTTGTACTCAACGCATTAAGCTAATTTGAATGGTGAAGGGCTGCTCAAAAAGCCGTTGTTTGAATTCTTCTCTTTAGTCGGGCGGTTGCCGGCCTGATTGTGGGAGCCGACGCTGCATGGATTGCATTCTGTTCGTCGCACAAGAAGACAGGCGCATTGACGGCGGCTTTTTGATTTAACCAACTGTACGTGCGCTGGAAGCCATGTATTTGCGTTGTAAATTTAATGCGCTCATTACATTCCTATGTTTTATATAGTTAGACACTGCGGTGCAATTGCGGAATGTTCATGGTACGTTTATGGCTGGATTATAAAGCATTCTGTCGGCGTCTTTAAACTAACCAATGTTTGTTTAAGTTAAAAATAAGTATTTCAAGACGATGAAATCAGATAAGCTGGTAATCTCAGGTTGTCATCACAACAACTAATAAGCCGAGGTTTTCCAATAAAACCTCTTATGCAGAGTTGGCTAAGGTTCATAATGTATTTAAAAAGTAACTGTGTTGACGAATGCCCAAGATGTAGCGCCGTGGGTGAAACCATTGACAAACGACTTGCTCTGACACACCGGTGATAAATAACTGATTATGTTACACTGCATTTTGCTTTCATAATTAATTGACAACAGCTATCTAAGCGGCATTATCGTCTCAAACGACTTTGATTATATTAATCAGACCGCTTACAACCACATTTCATAATTTACCCTTCCATTACAAAATAACTGACAATTATCATCTAGAATGGAAGCAATTTAACCTCTACACGGTTGAAACATGCGCCCCGTTGAGTTGAATATATATTTTTATTGCATTATTATTTTATTGGCATTGCAAGTGCAAACTGCATCTCGTTTTTACGATTTACTTTTCGACTGGCTTATGGACCATAAATCTGTGTGCATACGCCTCGAGCTAGAGAAGCTACCGCATTAATATTGGCCAAGATCATTTGTTATTTCTTACAGACGTTCGCACACTCAGACATTAATAAGAAGCTAGAAATAAACATGCTTTGAATGGAGTCGTTTCGAATGAAGTAACGATCTAACATTGTCTACAAAGTATTTGTCTTTGAAGTTTTATAGAAGAAGTTAGTTATAATTTGTATATTCCCACCCTAAAACTATTTGTTGACAAAAAAACGTAAACAGTCTAAAATAACGAGCGAAATGATCGTTCACCCGAAATAGTGATAGTTATTCCGGTACCATGGTCTGGTAGTTAATTGCTGCATTTTTTACGCGGCCGACTGCCACGGATTCCGTAATTTGTCTTCTCAGAAATGAGTCGCGTCGTCGAATGCAAGCGACATGTAGATACGGCTCGCTTTTTTTCCCCTCGAATTTCGGCTGGCGTAAATTACGTTTTAGTAGAATACCCCGGGGAAACGTTAGACGGGTTCTTTCGTAATTACTGTTTTAACTGCTGGGACAGAAACGTCAAACGTAACTTATTTTTGTGGGTAAAATGTCCGCTGATATTCTATCTTTGCTTTTTATTTCATGACAGCTCAGCCATGTTCTGTACACGTGAAATTCACGAACATGGGGTGTGATTAAAAATGGATGTGGCAAGTGAATAATTAAAATTGGGGGCCACAGCATTGCGGCCGCAGTGTAGGGCGATGTAATGCAATCGATAAATTGACGTCCACAGCGCGGTTGTGCTTAACGATCGCTCAAAAGATTTACGCGTACCGCTCGCGCTATTTACGCGCACCGCTTTTCATGTTTACGATTACGCTCACGCATATTACGAACCCTGTCCGTGACCTCGCGATGGAACCTCAAAATACGATAGTACAAATCCGCAACCATGTACCCCATATTTCTCGAAAGCTTTGTTATGCTAGCTTTCAAACACTGTAAAGACAATCAAACACTGTAAATGAGTCAGTACATTCTAGTCCTCTTTGTTTAGTACAGTGGGTACTACTGTGTATTCTAATAAATTTTGTTGTTATGATTCACGTGGCAGAACAAATCTGAATTACAAATGTCACCAGAATAGCTCAAGTGTTTTGCAATTAAAATATTTATGACTTTTGTCTTTGATGTATTATGCGGTTTGTTTAAATGGAGTACTTGAAAACGATGAGTTATTGCCGCTATTTGTAGTGTATGGTTATCTAGAAATGCATTAAGTCAAAATAAAAAGCCATTAAGATTAGAAAGATGAGTGCAGTTTAGTGAATGGGAAGGTACGAGTGTTTATTTTAGTCCAAATAATAATTATGGTTACCACATCGTATTAGATGATCACAGAATGATTGCTATTAACACAACGCAGACCGCGGATAAACATTTCTCATATTTATCCAATTTGTCAATAAAATTAATTTACTTAATCAAATTAATGATTGTTTGCTCAACCTCCTATAGGTAAAGGTACATAGGTTTAAAAATATTTATTTCTCATAAGAACTTATGAATAGTTCACTTATAATGAGATACAAAGTTATTTCTTAATAATAATTACAATATTTGCATAGATTCTACACCTATTAAAAGCCTCTTACACGACATCTAATAGACTGTTAACACTTCGTTTAATAAAGTAACAAAATACTTTTGAATATCTAATTGGCAACATGTAACTAATAAGAGATTTAAAAAAACTAAATGTATTTACTAGACAGACACCTAGTCATTTTATCGTCTGCACTATAGTGAAAAAGTAAATAGAACATAGAATATAAAATAACCAATTTACAACGGGCAAATAAACCGACAGACAGACCGACACATTAAACCTATTAGAGTAATACAGCTCTGTAAATTACAATACGTATTGTACGACTAATAATTACAGCCCGCTATCAACTGTAATAATCTAGACAGTGACGGGTTAAAATTGTTGTACGTACCATTTTCTATGATGGATGCCTTTAGACTTCGTGTTGATAGAAGTTATGTGGCAGAAAATTAAGTGAAGGAGTCATTAAATGTCGATTCAAAAGGTATTGGGCTGTAATCAGTCCAATAACTTTGACTACTAATGCCAACTAATGTTGATAAGTTGAAATAATGTGATCAAAAGAAGGAAAGTTGTTCCATAAAACACCCGGCCAAGTGCGAGTCGGGCTCGCGCACGAAGGGTTCCGTACCATTATCTATAAAACGGCAAAAAAATCACGTTTGTTGTATGGGAGCCCTCTTAAATATTTATTTTATTCTGTTTTTTAGTATTTGTTGTTATAGCGGCAACAGAAATACATCATCTGTGAAAATTTCAACTGTCTACCTATCACGGTTCATGAGATACAGCCTGGTGACAGACGGACGGACAGACAGACAGACGGCGGAGCCTCAGTAATAGGGTTCCCGTTTTACCCTTTGGGTATGGAACCCTAAAAATTGATTTAATTATACTTAGTCAAAGAATATAATAACTTCCTTTAAATTAGCTTCAGTTAGATTGAAAATCTCAAAGAATGTCATAAACATAAAGCTGCAGAAAAAAATTGGTAGGTACCTACTTGTACTCCTTGAATAATTTCCTAATCTACATAATATCTTGAAAGTTTCAAATGTACTCGTATCTCAATAATGGTATCGATTATCGATTCCAATCTGAAAATGACATGAATCGATTCATATCTCTTACTACAACAATAATGTAACATCAATAAATTCGTAAATGTATGTGTTTTAATTTAAATAATCCACCTGTCATACAACAGCGGTCTATATAACGATAGTTCTCATTTTTATCGCATCTACATGTTCAAAATCCCAATGTTTTTAAGATTGTAACGTCGATTATTATGTAATCTATTTTAATAAAATAGTTTTTATTTAATGATGTGATTATTGAAATTGAAAATATTGTGCTAGACGAAGTTCTTTATCATTTAAATATTCTTTAAAATGTCGTAAGTACCAAATAAATTATTTAAGGCTCGTGCAAACCGGCGCGACATCAATATCTATGAAAATTTAATGGAAATTGTTCTACCGGCGTCCCGTCGCGTGACAAATTACGCCGGTCTGCACGAGGCTTTAAGATGAGTCAGTTTGACAAAATAACTAACAAGCAATCATTGAGACGGTACTAGTTAAGGCTCGTGCAGACTGACGCGATATCACGGGCGCGACAGTTTCCATGAAGTTTTCATAGAATGTCTGCGAACATTCCATTTTGTTTCTGCATTGTTTACAGCAAGTTATATTTTTTAGCCTTATTTTAAGTTGTCCTAAATTCATGCTTCCCTATGTATAGGAGATAGATATTAAGTTCATCCAACAGGGTAATAAACGTACATCTTTAAAATCTAAGAAGCCCTATAATTTAAAAAAGCCTCTAAAACAACTTCTAGAAAGAAACAGCAAAACGCTTCTAAAGGAAGTGAAACCACGAGGCGGCTAGACACATAAAATATTGAAATATATCCATTGGTCGTGCGAAAGAGATAGCACTACCTGCCTACAATATTCAGGACCTTAGCAAGTCTTGGCAGACACCTCAGTTTGTTCTGTACTTTATTTAAGCTGAGGTTCCTCTGAAATAGTTTCGTGACTACGACGAGGTACGTCTGGGGTTAGGAATGGAAGTAAATGGTATGTCTACTGAATTATGGGTCTGGAAAATTGTGAGGGCCTTCAGGCTATAAAATTTAATAAAATATATTTTTAGTGCAAAAAGTTATCGAACTAAATATAAACTCATAAATTATGTTTCAACGACTACAGTGTAAGCTGCTGTTATCTCAAAAACTAAAAAGACTTTAACGTAAAAAATGCATTAAGTTAAATCAAGAAAGTGCGTAACATATTGTGCAGATGTAATCTTACTTTCGCGCTCCGTTTCCCTCAAAGGATAAATTGGAACCCAAGCGATATCACAAGTCAACAGAAAGTAACCACATTGAATCCCTTCAAAAGGACGAGTATAAAATAGCAGTCACATATTTAAGGACTTCAGTAACATAAACTGCCTACTTCTTCAGACAAACTATTTTATAACACAAATAGGTGGCCATTTTGCCAAGTTTATTTTGCCCAAATAGGCAAAAATACATTATACGACATACGTTTTATTTATTTCAAAATTTCTTCAGTTAGGAACGTCGATCGATTCAAAGAAACATAGGCTACTTAAAAATGTTAGTCTATCTTCTGCGTTGGACCACCATTCGAGACGACACCATTGACATTTTTCTTCATAACTTCAATTCCCATTTCAATACAACGATAGTCCATTCCCCCATTCCCTATATACTTATACTGATGATTACACAATTGTTGGCACGGTTCATTATTGCTATTTCTCAGGAGCTAGAGTTAACCAAACTCAGCGAAACCTTTGCCAAATATCTTTAAGTTGTTTTGTAAGAGTAACTACGTAATAATAGTCAGTGAAGCTACAATATTATATTATGAAAACAATAGTAAGATTTGTGTTAGAAGTTTACGCGCTAAAGTTTGGCAATTGAAAATAAAATGGATGAAGAAGGGACTTTGGACTAAAAGTTTGCTTGTGGATTATGTTTTGTTTATTTTGAAAGTGTTTTACGATAAACGGGAAGATATATTTTGATGTTATCATGGCTATTATCGTCAATGTTGTCAGCCGTTAACGAAAAACAAACTGTTTTTCATTGATTACATTTTTCAGCATTATGTTACTGTTATTTAAGTCCAGTAAATCATTGATTTATTTTTCTCTATGTTCAATTTTCTTACAGAAAAATCTCTGTTCTGTATCATCATCATTTTTTGTAGGACGTAGTTTTAAATATCAGCTACCACTTATCGGCAGCCTAAAATAACCGCCTGTGCACTCAATATTAACGTACAATTACGTTCAGTAGCCAACCTAATTCTAAAATCACATTAGCTAATTTCCCCATGCTAATGGTTCAGGGACTGCAATAAAAATAGAATGTACAATGAACAGGCATTGTGTAACTGATTGTCCCAAGGGGTTCTACGGACTCGGTCGAGGGAAATGGTTACTTAATAGTGCTTCGAGTTACGGTCTAGTGATCTGTCACTTACAGGACAGTACAGGAATACAGTGATCAATATCCATTTAATCGTCTTGTTACGAGTTTCTGTACCAAGTCAAATGTCCTTTCTTTGGTATTGTTCGACGAGTCGTTGAGCTCTTTAAGTTCTGAGTTGAGCTACACGATTGCTGACAAATGCGGGCACTGTCTGGACAGGTCCTTCCTTCAGGTTCTTTCCTCAAAAGACCATTTCAGACACCAATCTTCATGGTCCTCAAATGATCTGACCAAGATAATTTCCGGATTTATATACACTTTGACATAATTATATGAATTTTATATATACAATGGCATTAATATTTACTTGTAAAGTATTATATTATTGTTTTAATTTTTGTGAATGTGAAGACTATGTGGGGTATTGTCTTTTTTTTTTCTTTTTTGTCAGTTAGTTTTAATCATAGTCTGGCAGTTTGAGTCATTTATGCGGCCTACCCAAATGTCCTTTCTTTGGTATTGTTCGTCGCATCGTTGAGCTCCTTAAGTTTGAGTTGAGCTGCACGATTACTGAAAAATGCGTGAACTGACTGGACAAGTCCACTCAATCTATGTCGTTCTTTCCTCAAAAGACAATTTAAGACACCAATCTACATGGCCTTCACATGATTTGACCAAGATATGTCTGGACTTTAAAATATGACTGACACGTATAATATGTGTGTGTAAGTAGGTTTTACTTATAGAAATAAAAATCATTTATCATCATCATAAGAGGGGTCGTGGCTAAATGATAACAGCCGCACGGGTCGATCGAAGGTTAAGCTAGGCTTGCCGCGATCAGTTCGTGGATGGGTGACCATCCATTACATTTCGAGACCCCTCCGTGCCTCAGAAAACACGTTAAACCGTTTGTCACGGCTGTCATTCGTAAATCTTTTACAGTCGTTACGGCTAGTCAGAAGCCCAAAAGTCTGTCAACCAGTCTTACGATATCGTGTTACCCAGTAAATGGGTTGTGTAGGTCAGATAGGGAGTCACTTCATGCAAAATACTGGTATTCAGCTGCATCCGGTTAAACTAGAAGCCGATCTCAACAGCTACTAGTCTAACCGGATGCAGCTGAATACCAGTATTTTACATGAAGTGACTCCCTATCTGACTTCCTCTCGGAAAAAGGCTAGGCAGATTGATAGATTGACTCTGCTTACGATGAACACTGTTAAATTATAGCGTCTAATTCATATTTCTTTGGAGATAATATCAGTACTGACCTATAAAAGTCTTTGAAGTTTCATCAATTAATAAAAGAATACCTACCCTGTTTATCAAGCTAACGTATTTTAAGGATTGTTTGTTGATATTGTTTGTAAAAAGTGTCTAAGCAGCATAAAATACTTCCTAGAATAAGATTAGTAAACAAACGAAAATATCTAGATCATTACAAGAGATCTATTTGAGGGTCAATGTTCCTGCTCAAATATTATTTTCCGTGAAAATAGTGAAGTCTTATTGCACTAAGCCGGCCCAGGAATTGCTGCCAAATTGCTTCGGGTTGCCTTACACGCGTCATTTAGCCGCCGCTTGTACCCGCCTGAAGGAGACTAAGCGAAAAGATTAAGCGTTTAGAAGCGTTTCGACGAACATTGCTTGTAGGATGCCGTGATTGTCACTCTGAGAATAGGCATATTTATATTTGAATAGACTGTTCGGAAAATTAGGACATATTTTGTCTTGGAGGTGTCTAAGGCCCGTATTATAGAATCTCACTCAAAACTCAAGCATTACATTTCTTCAGGACCGCTCAGCACCCATAGGCGTCATAACAATAAGACTTTCTATTGTGTCTCGTTCAGTGTCCTCGAGCTGCTAGTTGAACTACTTTAAATCTATTTGATTGGTTGAAACTAGTTTTAAGTAATCCTTGAGTCTTGAGTGAGGTTCTGTAATGGTTAATATGTTCACAGGAAATCCAGCCCTGTAGGTACTTACGCCATTAAGATAGAGCTCATAACATTATCCGACGATACCATACATAACACAAAATAATATATATATAATGTTCCCACTGCTGGGACACAGGCCTCCTCTTTCTGTGAGAGCGAGAGGGCCGTAATCCACCACGTGGGCGGGTTGGTGGATGGCACGTTTCCTCACGATGTTTACCTTCACCAGTTTGAGAGCAGTGGTGATGAAATAATTTACACAAAGTAAACCGCCTGACTGGGTTCGAAACCACAGCCTACTAGTCGTAAAGTCGTAAGCCGGTACCACTGCGAATACCATAACTTTGGCATAATTATTACGTTTAACAACAATGCGGGGTGACAAAGCAGTCACAACTCCACGATATGACGTAATTATCGTCACACAGCCGCTTACGCTTCTGACTAATTAGTAAAGACGTTCAAGGACTGTACTCCCAACAATGGGCCGGATATGCGCCTCGACGCCGCTTCCTACCGCTACGATGAATTTATCGAACCTCTCACCTCTCCCTCATTACTCAAGTGTCAAAAAGAGAAGGATTACTTGTCAGGTAGATGGCTAATTAAATTTTTATGCCTTGAAACGACTAATGTAAAGTGAATCGATTCAATACGGACATCGGATGTTAAATTCCCTAATGTCTGACGTTTAATTAAAGGGCTTGTTTTCATCCGTTTGACGTATCAACTGTGAACCGTAGTTACCTATTCATAGCCCTGTATACGAGAACCGTGTTTTTTATAATGGCTTTGAGTTTTTTTTTGCACAAAATTGCATAGTGTGGCAAATTAATACGTCTTTGTCGGCACTGTGTGTTTTTCATGCATAATTTCTGTTCAGTTTTTCTTTTGTTGGACGTTTTTTTACTTTACTTTTTTTTCTTTTTGTCGGTTTATGTAGGGTTAAAATATGTGTTTGCTAAAGTAGCTTGGTATTTTATATGAAACAGACTTTGTTGAGCTGTAGTTATTAATTTTGAATGTATTTTTTCAGGTGAATGTGTAATTACGAATCCAACGAACTAACCAAGTAACAATTATTTATCCAGATCGCTCGTAAATAAACAAACGTTTTCTTTTTATTAACACATCATTATCCTGTTGTAGTTAATAATTTGCCCAATTCCCATGTAATTTCACCCACTGTCCAAACCCTGATCCCCCACATCGCCCCAGACAGCTTCATTAGCTCTCGTGTGACGCAAATTGCGTGAACAAAAGATACAAAGGAAGTTGTTGTGATAAACTAACGATTGCTAAATTGACAGCGTCCAGGAGGGTCGATGAGTACCAAGCTGCGGCTTGGAAAAATATTGTGGGTAGGTATGTATTATGACGAACTTACAAAGAAGCTTCCGAGGTGTAGACTACAAAATATGGACGTAAGTATTTACGAGTTAATTGCAGAAATATGTCAAATTATCAAACTAAACATATATTATGACAGTTATTGCTTACTTTGTAATGTTACATCAATTAACTAATTGATGGTTTCATTAATGAACTGAAAAGTTTTGGAAAATATGTTTATGATGTGCTTTGAACGCCAGCTAGAGACCACATATACGCCTTTTCTTTATCGCAGACAACAACTGAGAACTTGTGTCATTACACCAAGGCTCATTTCACCCTTACTTTTAAAATACTACTCATTTAAAAAATCCTTCACGTTTCTCTGTCTGTCGATACATAGTCCTCATCAAACGACTACGCTCCACAAGTTAGCTGTAGAACGCATAAGCTCAATCATTCACTGAAACCCACGGCAACAGCCACGAAAGCCTTCATTAAACTTAGAGATTCTGAACAACTGACGCAGGCGTGGGTGAAGGCACGCTTTGCATGCGAAATGCATTTGAGTCGAGGAACGCGTGCCGGTGGTGTTATGCGGACACCGCCTGCAGCATGTGCGTGAGTGGCTATACTGGCTATAGGTGTCTTGTTAGAGGAGATACGTAATTGGGTCGTACACGTGTGTGCTGTAGTGAGTAGCAACCCTTATACGGAGTTTTGGGATAGCAATGACGTAACGACTAATTCTTGGTATTATAATTAAAACGAATCGTTTTAATTACCAATGGTAGTATTTTTTATTGCCAAACTGCCCCATATAAATATATTCGTAAGTTAATTTTACCTGTGATAGCTACTTCCTTAAGGGAGGCTCTACTATGCGAAGCTATGAGGTCTTTGCTTCATTATTGGTAAAGATACAAGAGTCTTCATTTTAACCAATGTCGGTTTATAAATTATAGGAATTGCCATAAGAGATTTTGCAAGTTGTGGCGCTCAAGTATATGACTGGATTCACAACTAAAAAACCTGGCTTAATTCAGGCATCTATTCTGATTTTGATAGTACAAACATACTGATTATTTACCTTGCTTACGGTCTAAGTGATTATAGCTTTAACTGTATATTAAAAGTCTAGTCTTCAAATACAAGCATGTGTGAATGTGAATATTTTTCTTGAAATATTATAAAAATTCAACGACATTTTCCTGTCGTTTTTCATTATGTTGTAAAACGCTATCAGATTATCCATTAAGCATAGTAATTACTCCATGCTTAATGAAAGACCTGATTAATAGTTTAATTCCAGTTACATAACACGCTAGAGGACCTACTGTGTTATTAGCCTGGACTGTAATGATATCATTCTCGTGATTCTCATGTTACATTTTTTGTGGGTGTTTGCTGGAAAATTAGGTAATCAAGTCAGCAGGTGGCTTTCACGCTGCTTAGCGCAGTGAACGTAAAAACTTTGACTATTAGCTGTCACGCCTGTGGATTCAGAAGGGTTGATACTGTTATGAACTTATTTTTTATGACCATAGTTCACCGAGCACGGAACTAAATCGGATTCATTTTGTTTCCAAGAGTAGATCTTAACTAATATTATAAATGCGAAAATGATTTCGTTTCTTTGTTACGCTTTCACGCTAAAACGGCTGAACGGATTTCAATGAAATTTGGCACACGCATGTGTAGACCATCCCTATCACAGAAAGAGGAGGCCTGTGTCCGAGCAGTGGGAATATTCTAGGCAGATTATGTTATGGGTAGACCATGACCTGAAACAGGACATAGGATACTTTATAATTATCCCGATATTCCCACGGGATCGAGACTTATGTGGGTGAAACCGTGGGGCGCAGCTAGTAAATAAATAAAGCAAAGGACGTGTAAGCAAGTGCAAATATAATGAATGAACTTTGTTTAAGTTCAACAAAGCAAAGAAAGTTGAAGTTACAGACGACTTCTTCCCTGATTCAAAACAAATGACTGAGAGGCAGAGACAATAAACACAACATCATATTTTATTCATAACATACCAAAATAGACCAGCGAAGTACATCGACTAATGAGTTATCACACGTAATACTACTATTAAATAAGGTACGGTTACTTAATAATGCACAAAAGACATCATCAATTACGTCGCTTCCCTGCGTACCAAGTGTGTCTTTGATCTTATAACAAAAGGGATAGTTCTATGTGTTCGGGAGTCTATGCATGTTATGGTCCAAGATTGGGGACCAAGGCGATTACATGTCATTTTGGGTACGAGGGTGGGTCCCTGTCAAAATGCAATGTAATCACAAATTAGACGATCACTAAGCCGTGTGAATTAGCAAGCGGTAATACCTATGATCGGATGCCATGAGTCCAGGGTATTGCAAGTCAAACAACTTGCTCCCATGTCATCAACGAATGAAAATACTGTGAAGGTAAATTTAAAACTAATAAATAGAGGAAACAGCTGACACGCATGATCCCAGCGAATGATTTATGTTAGTAAGTAAAAAACAAAGCTTCAATTTTACATATCAAAGTAAAACCCCATCCTTTGTATAAGTCCCCTAAATAGTTAGAATTAGGTACGAATTTACGACACAGAAATACGAATTTTCTGGCAAAGCTAGTTATTTCAGAAGCGGGTACCCATCGAAAACATATTCGCTAAGTCGGGTCCACATTTGTACAATTTCAGCTATCAAATCTCCGTCGCGTGTCACCAACATGTATCTAGAGCGGAGGCTGATTCACAGAAATATGGACCTAGCATTAGTTAGTTCCCAGTTAACTGTCTCATCTACCTTATTTAGAGGAGTTTACATCATGTACAATTTGCTTTAACCACAGCTAACGTCAGCCGGCTGTAAACGGGGTTTACAACCATGTTATCACTCTATGCATTTTCCCAAGGAAATGCGCTGAATATTCGTGCCAGAAGTTTATGGCTTGTAGTATATTAATAAGCCAGCGTGCCTACCAGGATCAATAGAGCATCAAAGTAAATGACAATGAATGGGCAGCTGGTGGCACGCCGTGACGTCACAGTACCTAACGAGCTATTTGTTTGATGAAATTTATGTTGCTTATGTGCACCTAAATGCGCACTTTAGGAAATTATGGGTTTGCATTTCTGTTGGACAGTTGACGATAGATGGGCGTAATAACAGTAACTGCTGTAGGTGTATGTTATCGCAGGTTTTTTAGAGCTTTTTAAAGATTTTTGCTTTATTTAGTGGGTATCCAAGCTATTTACAATATTATTTGTAACTATAGCTGCGCTCCGAAGCATAAGTCTCGATTCCGTGGGAATATCGGGATTAAAAACTATCCTATATTCTAATCTAGGTCATGGTCTACTCATGACTATGTCAAATTTCATCCAAATCCATTCATCCGTTTTAAACCAACAAACAAACTCACTCTCACATTTATAATATTAAAGAATCAATCAACCTGCCTAGCCTTTTCCTAACTATGATGGGGTCGGCTTCCAGTCTAACCGGATGCAGCTGAATACCAGTATTTTACATGGAGCGTCTGCCTATCTGACCTTCACAACCCAGTATCTGGGTAATACGATAACCCTTGGTAAGACTGGTTGTCAGACTTTCGGGCTTCTGACCCGTAACGACTGTCATAGATCTACAAATAACAGCCGGGACCAACGGCTTAACAGCATTCTGAGGCATGGAGGAGTCTCGGTATGTAAAGATGGTCACCCATCCACGGACCAACCCCGGCAAGCGTAACTTAACCTGATGGATCGACCCGTGCGGCTGTTATAATTTTGGCACGAGCATTTATAATATAAGAGATATAATATTAGTTAGAATTTAAGTCTCGACGATAATAGTATAGGGTGTTAATTGACTACCTATTCTAATCGACTAGCTCAACACATTGATAAATATTACCTTTAAACCTTAATAATTTCGACCCAGCTAGGCGGCTAGGATAAAAACGTCAGCTACATGTCATGCATTTTTATTCTGAATCAAACATTTAAAAAAATCCAGCTTCGTTTAATCCAGAAATTAGCTTCACGCACTCTCTAAAATTAATTCAAAATAGGGTTCAATCAGAGCATACGCTACGCAGGAAACAACCCGTATGTTCCCTCGATGTTCGCATATAACGACGGTAATATTGGCAAAATTAACACGCTCCACCGTGAAATCACATAGTGCGGTAACATCGATACGCAATTTACTGTCGGAAATGCTACGTAATGGCGTACTTAGTGGTACGTGTCGTACTACGAATACGTAAACTTGTTATTCGACATCTGCGTGGTAGTGGTTTTGATATTAACTTTTGAAATTATAATGTAGATTGCTTATGATATTATTATTAGAGTTGTGAGATTACGGCGTTGGCTTATTACAGTCTTGTAATGATATTAGCAACGCATTAAATTGGCATAAGATAATTCTAAACTATACAAAAACAATAATTAAAATGAAAATATTTTTGAAGTTCGCTAAGTCAAACGTCACATCAGTAAGCCAAATGCTATTACTATAATATCCATCAAAAGGGCACAAGAAGTTCAAGTAAGTCTCGACGAAATCGACAAAGAAGTAATTTAAAATAACTAACTCAAGTATAAATACTGGCCATAAAATTTCAACTGAATAACTCCTCAACTATTTAAATCTCCCCAAGTTTATTCAAAAACTTTGTAGTTCACATTAAATTAAAAAGCAATTTTCATATTTCGTTGGAAACACAATTAAAGTAAAAATAAAAGGTCATTTTGAAAGTCCCCAGTCACCTTTACAAAAGGTGTTTCAGAATTAAAACCTCATTACGTAAAAGCAACAAGATGACGTCCAATTTGGGTAAATTTCGGATGAAACAATGGCAGCTGTCACCCTCGTGTTGGTCATCAAATGTTTTTTTTTATCTACAGGTTGTCAACCTTTTGGCTTGTGGCTAAATGATAACAGCTTCACGGGTCAATCGAAGGGACAGGTTGTCAAACACTTTAGTGCTCCTAAGAGTATGCATAAATGAAAAAACCGGTCAAGTGCGTGTCGGACTCGCGCACGAAGGGTTCCGTACCATTATCTATAAAAATGGCAAAAAAATCACGTTTGTTGTATGGGACCCCTTAAATATTTGATTTATTTTAATTTAATTATTTATTTATTTTGAATGTGAATATATAACTAAATATTCTGTGATTATTTCAAGCGTCTACATATTGCCGTTATCAATATCGAGCAAAAACGAGCAAAAAAAATACGTTTGTTGTATGGGAGCCCCCTTAAATATTTATTTTATTCTATTGTTTAATATTTGTTGTTATAGCGGCAACAGAAATACACCATCTGTAAAAATGTCAACTGTCTAACTATCACGGTTCATGAGATACAGCCTGGTGACAGACGGTCAGACATACAGACAGACAGACGGCGGAGCCTTAGTAATAGGGTTCCCGTTTTACCCTTTGGGTACGGAACCCTAAAAAAGTGTTTGCTTTAACAAAAATCTTATTTAATGTGATCACGCATTTTGACTCCATACGAGGCAAACAAGATCGTGACTTCTGAAGCTAGGAGAACATTGTTAATTTATCATAGGTCCGTCTACTAAGTAATTAATTAGTTTAATTACGGGTAGTTATTTAATTTAGCTCAAATGTTGGCCAGTTTAAGAATGATATAATGAAAGAAAGAAAGAAACAAAAAGAAAAATCATTTATTGGGACTCGCACAGACCACAAATTAAACTAAAACACACTCATAGAAACATAAAGAACAAAAATAAAACAAAGTAAAAAATAAAAATAAAAACAGAAAGCTGAATGCTAACAAGTTGCTTGATACCATGAACTTAATTATGTATTATTGAATATACAAAAGTGAACAAGTAAAATCAAACAAAGCATGTACCTATGATGTATATTTGTCGATATAAATAAAATGAATTTGTTCTGGCAAATATGCTATCTTGTTTATAGTAAATAGATAAATAATGATTCCAAACATTTTAATGCCAACTAAGAGAAAATTTATCTTAGTTAGTCTGCATTTTTTTCAGTGCATGACAAAATGTTAAGAAAATGAAAGTGAGCACAATTTCAAAGAAATAATATGTTTTGTATCTAGATAAGCTAAGTAATAACAGATGCACTGGTCGATCGTCAAGGTTAGGGAATGTTGTGGACATCGTTCCGTGGATGGACGACCATACATTACATACCGAGACCTTTCGTGCCTCGGAAAGCACGTTAAGCTGTTTGTCCCGGATGTCATTTGTAGATCTTTGACAATCGTTACGGGTAGTCAGAAGCCCAATAATCTGACAACCAGTCTCTCTAGGGGTACCGTGTTACCCAGTAACTGGGTTGTGCAGGTCAGATAGGCAGTCGCGCCATGTACAATACTGATACTCAGCAAATGCTAGGTAGATTGAGGTTGTCAAACTTTATTGCTTCACGGAGTCACGTTTGATCATTGAGTCGTTTTTTTCACTCTTCTAACGAAAGCAACGCTTATAACAAGAAAAAAAACGTTACATAAAGTCTACTTAAGAAAATAATTAATATATGTTTGCTGTGTTCAATATTCAACATAAGCAGCTCAAAAGTAACGATACCAACTCTATTCTGCAGTATCTTAATTTATAACAGCAGACACCATTAATACCCGTCCGGTAGTAACATTTGATGTTCAAGTAAAAAAGTGGCCAAGTTTGAGTCGAACTCGCATATGAAGGGTTCCGTACAATATTTAACAATATATTCATTTTTAGGGTTCCGTACCCAAAGGGTAAAACGGGAACCATCTTAATAAGGCTCCGCCGTCTGTCTGTCTGTCAGTCTGTCACCAGGTTGTATCTCATGAACCGTGATAGTTAGATAGACAGTTGAAATTTTCACAGATGATGTATTTCTGTTGCTGCTATAACAACAAATACTAAAAAACATAATAAAATAAGTATTTAAGGGGGCCTACATATGATTTTTTTGCTCGTTTTTGATTATGATGTTGATATTGATAACGGCAACAGGTAGACGCTTGATATATTCACAGAATATTTAGTTATATATTCACTAAAAATAAATAATTAAATAAAAATTTTTAAAAAATATTTAATATTTAAATATTTTCCCATACAACAAACGTGATTTTTTTGCCGTTTTTATAGTTAATGGTACGGAACCCTTCATGCGCGAGTCCGACTCGCATTAGGCCGGTTTTTTTATATAGATACTTTAGTAAAAAAAACACGTTTCTTGTATGGGCCTCCCTCAATTTTTAACTTTATTACTGGTTGTTGTAGCGGCCATAGTTAGCACACACTCAAAATTTCAAGTGTCTACCTATTACGGTTCAAAAGATACAGCCCTGTGACAGACGGACGGACGGACGGTCAGCGGAGCCTTAGTAATAGGGTCCCGTTGGCAGCCTTTGGTTGGGTACGGAACCCTAAAAAGAAACCCTATCATATCTATAAGCTTTTCGTCACGAAATATGTAAAGTACAAGGAAAAAAGTACTTATGTTCTGGAATGAATTTCTAACAGGCTCAGCATGAAAATAGAAAAAGCGTTACCTACATTACGAGCATTACTTTCTTTGCGTGTTGAGAGGCTTAAAAACGCTGCTCAACATTTTTACGTCCAACTGAATAGGCGAGGTTACTTTGCGAAAGAAGGCAATGGTTATGACTGAAATCCCTATGCTTTATTCATAAGTTTTTAGGCGTATCAAAAACGAAACCGCTATCATAGATTTTTATTTATTTATTTAATACTTTAAGCACACAAATTTACAGAGGCGAACTTAATGCCATAGGCATTTTCTACCAGTCAATCTTTAAATGTCCGCAATATCTGTGATATATGACCTATTTTTGTAAGCATTGAAAAGTAGCTTTATGAAGCTTTTCCACGAGTAGGTAATTTATTATTGGCTGAAGTTCTAAAGTCAGTGAGCGAAAATTTCAAGAATGTGTTTTAAGTTTACAATGTTTTACTAAAATACCTATATTTTCCATCATAAATATTCTCTTTCATCCCCATGCGAAGACGACGCTTCATATACGGTGAAGCAGCCATCATAACATTGTTATATCAAACAAAAAACCGCGCTAAGTAAGGGATCACACTCAAGGACAACGGCCCTCACCTTTAAATGGAAACCGTCTCCTTATAAAGCCGGAGTCACAATCCTCAGGACGAGTTTCCCACACTACTAAACAATCATAATAATTGCTCCTACAGTTTTTTGTCCGGTCACTAATCGCGGCACATAAAATATTTTGACGTGACGGTGACGATAAGGGCTAAAGGGGCCGAACTTGGCTTATCTTATCGGTCCTGAGTGTTGGGTCGCTAATGACCGGCTGCCCTAACGCCCTGTACTTATATACTTCCGAACGCTATGACAACTTCATTACTGAAGGTGAAAACTGGTTATTTAGATGTGGTACCTTTTCCTTGAGTAACGCTAACTGGAGTTAAGGAGCAGACTCAACTGGGTAGGAAAATGTAACAAGAAAATCTCTAATATCATGTAAATCAACACATAAATCGGCTGTAAGATTAATTTAGTACCTACATCAAACAGGTAACGAAAATAGAAAATCTCACATCAAAACAACCAACCAAAACTTACAGTGGTCCAATAAGGAACAATAAATTGATAGTAATACAGAACCAAATAAAGTTGTAGATAATCTTCAAGGGAGAAGGTATTTCCCGGGAAGATTCAGGATTCGTGCAGCGTAAGTCGGTCGGCTGACATGTGATTTATTCCTTTTATCTTAGAGAAGTCGGCTTTTCATCTGAGATAAGATGGTACCTACGTAAATCAAAGCCGTGTGTGATTGTTCGAGCGATGAAAATTGTAATGTAGCTTAGTATTTCGCTGTCGGAATGTTCAGTAGACTATTCTAATTTGGTTTCCGACTTATTTGTAGTGGCAGTATGGCAGTTGTGCTTGTCTTTAGAATTGCAATAATGGCTATTATATTTGCGTTGCTGCTGCGTACACTGTGGCATTAATTCAAAATTAATTGTGACAATGATACAACAGCTGTTATGTAGGACTCGATATAATTTATTAATAACGAAGACACCACATATTATGGGCATTGTTTTAAGACGATGTCTCTACGTTGAAATAATAAAGTTGAGGCTGTGATCATGTTCTTTAGAAATAAGCTGTATGTTAATACTTTTGTAAATATTTAGAAACAGTTTTCGAGATAGGTACTTCATTGCCCAAGAACCCTCCTAAAAACCACACAAATATTTGGTTTACATAATACAATTCAACAAAGGAGTCGAGGACCTCTTAGTTTATCTAATCGCGAGGGAAACTTGTCATACTTGACTTAATTTAAAGCCAGCACTTACCGACAGTTTCATAAAATAACTAAACTTAAAACAAAAGACACTTTAGTGGTCGAGTAAGTACTTTGGATAGTGTAGGTAAACTCCCACGGGAATGTTTGGTGACTAATATTCGTGTCAAAGTCGGTGAAAACATTTTGTGTGATAAAAATAAGGAATTTTGGTAGTGGCAAGTGTTAATTTGAATGAAGTGATTGCTTACCTCACTCTAGCCAAAGGTAAAGAGAGATAATTTTAAAGTTTATATGAGGAAGAGTAAGAGATTACTATATTATGTAGGTACTGCTACTCTAGATCCTCCAAAACTTCTTCGTCAAAATTATAAGATAACATTGATTTGCTTAATAAATTAAACCAATCTTACCACATAAGACTTTACAACAACCAAAAATTTACAGCATTTCAAAACACAATGCAACCAAGCTACATTTCAAACATATCCGTATCCATCGGTATGTTCCAAAGAAACGGAGTAAACCTTCTAATAACTATAACGAATTGTAAACAAAAGACAATCACGTCCATGCCCTCATAAAACGCCAATTAGTACACAGTTTCCGTGTTCTAATAAATCTCATAATCTTAACACGTTATCACAAAAGAGCCGAAAGACTTGACTGAGCCATTTAATTTATTATATCAATTAAGAAATTCTTCACACGCGCTATTACAATTATACGAACGAACAACTCTCTGAACGCTTGGTTTGAGTCCTGTATATCCGTAATTTAAAACGCATTAGGTTGTAAAATGATCTTGCAAGGTTGTTGGTTTAATCACCAGGGCCATGAAGAATTGCCACTGCAATTCGGAGTGTTCAATTTAAAGATGATAGTGCCTGACTGACTAGTAATATCTACCAACACTTAAAGTTATACAGTTATTTAATACATTACAGTCATGATACATGTAATAATCCCTTGATTGCCTCACGTGACACCCACGACTAGAGGGATCCCGCAAGGCAGACATTTTTATTAACACTAAATCGAGTTTTATCTCCTCTAAAACTGAAGAAAATATGACTCTAAACTGTTATAATACAAATAAAACCTACTTAATAAACCACTTTACGGATTATTGCGTATTTAGTTTTGTTCTAAGAAAATATAAAGGGGTTTATAATATTTTAAGGTCCAATAAACTTTAATTAGTATCAAATATCAAGCCATCAGGTTGGTGATTTAAACAATCACTTTGCTGATAAAGTGTCCTTTTCTGCCATCCATTACCTTCGTTAGCCATTAAATAATATTAACACAACGGGGTTATAAATAACACAATATTAATTGAGTAATATGATAAAATTTATAAATTATGACAGGTTTCTACTGAACACCGGCCGTTGTGAAGGCACAATAATGGCTATTATTTATAACTCCTTTCGTTAGTGCACTTACTGAAATTAATTTGAGAAAACAAAATTTATGATCAAAGAGTGGAGAAAATTCTGGGATCTACTACTTTATGTCATCATATCTCGGTTAGTGGCGAAAATTAACGAAAATAGCTCAACAACGTCCAACTAATAATGAAGACAGAAATAGATTATTTAAAGTAATCACAATTAGAACAGATTTGGAATGAAATAGAAAACAATAAAGAAGTTTAAACTAAGAAAAAGATTAAAGTTAGTCTCCAGCACATCAGGTTAAACCAAACTGTCAAATTTCACCAAATTATTTTAAAACTTAAAGTATTGATAGTTAAGTTCAAAATCGAATGAGAAAATTTGACAGTTTGTGGTAATTTGATGTGCTGGAGACTTTTTAACTACCTCCGTAGATATGTTTTAGAAGGTTTCTTCAATTTTCTTGCTTGCTTCGCGATGCGTTTAAAACTTTGATAACTTAGGCCAAAGAGTAACTTTAAATCTAGGAATACCCATTAAGATGACATTTTCACCAATATATATTAGCCTGTCGAATAGTGTTGAGTCTAACTCATCACAATAATTACATTAAATCTCATCTCCCTTCACATCAACTAGTTGACCAAATTAACCCATTAACAGCCACATGTAGGTACCCGGATAGTAAAAATTTTAAGAGGTATAAACATTTTATTATAAGAAATGCATCAAAAGTTTTATAGTTCAGTCTCATAGTGCCACTTTAATACTAATCATGCGCACTATGGTCTCATCACTATTATGTCATTTCAGTTTGTTTATTAGAAAGTTAAGAGGAACTAATTCAACGTCACATTACGTCGACTGGCGCTGACGTCTAAATACAATACACTTTTTACGAGTTCCCAGTACGGAATTTATTACATTTGTCACTAGAGAGCAGTTAAATCAAGCATGTTTTTATTTTATTCAACGACGATAGGAATTGTACACGTTTACGATTTCTTTGAAGATAATTTATTGGGAAGTCATTCGACAATCGCCGACAGCTTGACACTATAATTTGAATTAAGTGTCATACGCAACTGTCTTTTTCGAACTAATAATAACAATATTTGTAACGAAGTTATTGGCGTTCTGTCAAAACGGTGAAATTAAATATGATTGTAGCAAATCGAATAATGTTAGTCGATATAAAAATAAGTATCAATGTTTCATGAACAACGTAATCCGCTCTTCGTAAGTGGATACACTAAAAGATGAAAAAGAATTCATCAATACAAATACACTTCGTGAGGAGAAGTTCCGTAAGTGATATCATGTTGACTCGCAATAGAGAGGGCCTACAGCTTGTTTGCTTCTGCCACAATCTCAGTTTGGTAATAAGATGCGACACATGTATTATCCCGATTAAATCCCCCTGGAAAGGGGCTTAGATGTAGTGATGTCTCTAGGTGACATCCCTTCCCGATCGGTGGCGGCGCATCACCCATTCTTAATAACATCAGAATGCTTCCTCTTCAATTTTTTTTAAGAATTTCGGTTGTTTTTGATGCTTCTTTTAATTTGTTTGTTAATTCATGTTGAACTTTTTTATACCTGTACTATTTAGATATAACTATAAATAATATATACACACACTTCCAATATTTATTTATCCATAGCATCTTCCTATATCATAATTACCAACAAAATGCCAACAACACGAACATCAGTTCCGATTCCTATCGATATCGGCGTCCGGATCGACGAATCGACAGTTGGCACGTCGCCCGAACGTACCGCACTATATTCGATGATTGATCGGTCGGCTTGCCGCCTGAGCTTGTCAAGGCGAAGAATAACATTGTTACGGCTCTTGTAAACGTCTTACTGCCGCGAAATCCTCTTAAAGCAGTGAGTGACTACGAAAATAGAACCGGAATTGTATTATTAATATTTTACAGGAGCAAACCCGTACGTGGGTAGCAATGCAAAGAGAATACAGAAAGGATTGGATTTGAAATTTAAAAATGTATACGTTTTTTCATTGTTGCGTGTTTTAGTCCGCGTTTGGATTAGCAATTGTAATTGATGTGCTACTGGCACACGTCATGTGAGTCTAGTCACGGATAAACATTTATTTTTCCATTTTGGAATCAAAACAAACGATTGAAAAGCTTTCTATAAAATTATATTACTGTTATGTTTACGTTTTTTCCTCCAGGTTTTTATCACACTAATATTATAAAGGCGAAAGTTTGTGAGTGTGTGTGTGTATGTTTGTTACTTCTTCACGCTCAAACGGCTAGACCAATTTTGATAAAATTTTGTATGGAGGTAGCTGACACCCTGGATTAAGACGCGGATTACTTTCATCTCGATATTCCCACGGGATCGAGACTTACGCGGGTGAAACCTCGGAGCGCAGCTAGTTGAATATAAATCACACAGAATTCTATGAATCTTGTTTACGTAACTAAATGTAGAGCCTCGCCTTTACTTGTTATCAAATATTTGATATGCTAACATCAACCGTAATCAAACATAATCTATGTTGACACCAAACATCACTCCCCAGAATCAACTTCATCCGTTTTTATACCGTCTAATAAAAATAAGGTCGCAAACAAAATAATGGATGTAATAAAGTAATATGGAGTTCGACAAACTGCTTAGCATAATGGCCTATGATCCTTTAATGGACAATGCGAATGGACGGAAGCTGAGATGTGAGAACAAAAAGAAACTGTAAATGTGGACCACCGACCTAGCGGTGGACTTCAAAGGACATTCCCTCCGGTGTATAATCAAAGGCCGTGGATTTACAAACACTGGAAACGTTTTACGGTTTTCGGATGACGTTTTTGGTTTTACTGACTTGATATTTGATAAAGTAAAATGTTAACACATTTTAAAATGTTAAACATTGAGCGTAGATATAGTTAACGTTTGTTTTTATTAAAAATATATTTATATTGGTTTTCATGAAATTCTAATTTAGGCTTTGTCTTGAATTTTTTAAGGACGCTATCACAAAATCTGACAAAAATTTGCAGTTTGTCGGTACATTTTGCGGCAAAGTGTAACTAAACCAAATCTAACTAATAATTGCCACAGATAAATTATTCCTTCATCTCCATTGGTAATTATTTTTTATTAGAAAATGTTGGTATATAATATTGTAAAAAATAATTTCCGTTGCCTCTTCACACAAAATTGACGATATCGTGTTGAGTTTAGGAACATTTTTGTTCCAATATAATAACATAAAAGTTATTAAAAATATTTTATGTAAAAAATAATATAAATATTTATATATAAATATTTTGTGTTTTGTGTATTTTATATTCAACTCAAAAAGGTAGCAAAGAGAACTATCAAAATATTACAAATAGTATCAGAAAATAATGTTGAAAAAACCTATATTCTTTTAAAAAAACACTGTCGGTAATGTTTTTTTTTCTATCATTTAACAATCTATAATCTGAAATTTTAAAATCACACACTGGGCTTCAGTTATCCGTGTGATAAAATCAAAATTTTATTTTATGATTATACAATATCTTCATTAAGGAAATGAACGGCAAAATAAGCTATATTTTCGAGAGCGCAAAAGTGATGAAACTTAACACGTGCTGAGACTGACACGAATGGTTTATCACCACGAAAATTGTACTTTTATAGTTACACGGACTTAATATTTCAATTATTTCAAGCTTTCTCACAATTAGATAAGAGATTGACGAAAAACTTTTTTTTTTTGTGATAGCACCCATATGTTAGAATAGTAAAACAAATATTTTAGTTTACAATGTTATTGCTAATGATTCACAATTTTTCATTAAATTTTCATCAACTAGAGGACACATTATGCCAACATAATTTGTGGCCACGCAATAAAATGTCGATTTGTGGAAAGTGCATTTTCCATCCGCTGCATCCTTTAAGCACACTTCGTCACCATTTCACTTTACTAAATGTACGCGGCAATTATTTCTCCTAACACATCTAGGGAGCACGCATCATTGTATACTTACACGCGTATTAGAATGACGCATCAAAGGGAGTATGAGTTGAGCTTGAACTCGTATGCCTTTCCATATTCATTGAGAGTTCGAGACTTTTGGCTTTTGTGGAATGCTTACCTGAAACAAGAATATTAATGGTCAGATTTTTTTATAGAAAAAGAATCATAGATACTGCACAATTTATTCTAACAGAAACGGGGTATAATAATAAATGAGAAAATGTATTTCGTCGAAACATAAATGTAACAAAAATAATCACAAGACTCAACGTCCCGCGGCACTTTCCTTTCTAAGAACTTTCAGAGAAAATCAAACGTCACATTTGATTTGTGTTGACATAGTCGAAGTTAAAAGAAAATCCAGGTAGTCCTATAAACACTTATATTAGAAAAACATTTTCTTCCAAAGCTTTTTCATCTACATAATTTTTTCGTTACTAGTGTAACGACAAAAACCATTTAACTGTGTGTGTTGATGTATCTACTTCAGTAAGTAGATACTTCAACTGAAATCCTACAATAAAAGTACTTAAACCTAACACTCAAACTCAGTAAAGACCAGTAAAAACGCGCTTTACAAAATAAAGACACGCACACAACGTACGAACGTGATCCATTGCGTGATAAGTAACAGGTTTTCACCTTTACCAAAGGGTCGAATGCAGGGAAAGTAAGTAAGTCGTTTATTTTGCAAATATGGGTACAGTACATGCACAGCAAAAGTTATAGTTTGACGCTAAAACTATTAAAGCAATTATAAAAAAATAAAATAATAAAGTGTATATTCAGATAAATATTTGAAACACATATTTATTACCTCTGCCAAACTGCACAGCTGTTGGTTGGCAGACGCAGCTCCTTTTCTTTATAAGATACATTGAAGAGTTTTAAATCTCAACCTATCACTGCCACCCAATTTATAAATATACAAAATTCGTAACAAAATGGGTGTAATGTACACCCAATGTGGTGGGACATAGACGCATAAACTGTTACTATAAATTCAGTACAAATGTTTCCAGACCGAAATATTTCGCCAGTTATTAAAAACAGTGGAGGAGCAGTGGTATCCCAGTAGTAAAAAAAAAATTTCATCACCACTGCTCTCAAAAATGTAAAGGAAAACATCGTGAGGAAACCGGCATGTCCTAGAATCAAATATTCGAAGACATGTGACATCTAGGACATCTACCAACCCGCACTAGGCCCGCGTGGTTGATTACGACCCACTACCTCTCACCGAGAAAAGGCCTGTGTCCTAGCAATGGAACATTTTATGCTTATTAAAAAAAATATGCAATTTCATACGTTTTGACCATGTGGTTATTGTACTTTTGTATGAAACAGCTGCCTTTTTTTTAAATATCCTAATTTCAACGTTAGTGGGTCTAGAATCATGTACTGAATTCATGGTAACAGTTTAGGCGTCGATACATCCTGTATACCAAAGTAGGAGGTTTCGCTAAAGCTATGGGGCATGCGATCGAGTCGCACCTCTACGACGTGTTATCTTACAGCTCTAGCGCCTTTAGTGAAATAGTGAGCTGCAATGGCATGCAGTCGGTGCAGTCAGTAATCGAGAATCATAGGCCACGCATTATCTTATCTAGTTGAATACTCGAAAAATCTCTCCCCGGCTGTATTCTGACGAGTTCCACATTTTTCATTAAGGCCGTATTCTTTAACAATGCTCAAGGTATGACTTGAATGAAACTGACAGTGTTATTCTGTACTTGAGTCAAGAATTCGCAAACTTTGAAAGTGAGCAACGTTCTAGAATACGTTCGCCTTAGTTTCATTAAGATAAGATAATGTTTATTTGCATAAACATTGTGTCATACAGACAATTAAAGACATGCAAGCAAGATGGTAACAATAACAAGTACAGACATGTTTGCCACATGTTGTGACGTGCAAATGTCACAAATATTTTTAATTACAGCGTTCTCTTAAAATAACAATAAATTTAGTATTAAAGAATAATAGTAATATTTTAATAAATTTAAAATAATAAAAAAGTCAAACAGAACATCAAAACAAAAACAAATGATTAATACTAACCTAATCAAAATACAAATCTCCAACTAATAGACAACTTATTGTAGACAATTGGAGCCATAATTATGAAAAACACTTTTGCGCATAAGTGCAGTCCTACAGGGAAGTCCACATAGTTGGGTTTGGTCACGCCTGTTCCTGGGAAATTGATCTGCTCTGCACGGAAATAATTTAGGATTGTTCCTGACAAACATGACGGTTTCAAGAATATTTATGGATGTCAATGTTAAAATTGCATGCATTATAAAATAGGGTTTGCAGCTGTCCGTGGTTTTCAAATGAAACATTGGAACATTAAAAGATTAGTGAAGAATATTATATCTATACCCCATTGGTTTAGGTAATTAAATAAAGGTAAACAAATCGTAAAAAGGGATTTTATACATGACACTTTATTGTTTAAATACGTTAAACTTTATCATTTATTCTTAAACTACTCGTCGTATTATGTAACTGCTTGAGCTCAATTTTTTTGTTCGATTTATAATAATACTATAATATTTTGTAATCTGTCTATTGTAAAGAGCCCAAAAAGACACGTTCTCTAAACGTCAACGAATTATAACGTTGCTAAATTGAAGAGTACAACTGTGACATAGCATGACAACTGAAGTGACTGGTATTACGTTTAGTCGGTTACTTGACAGCTCTCTCGTCCCGTGGTTTTTTTGTTTACCTTTATTTAACTACCTAAACCAACGGAATATAGTTATCTGTTTTAATACTCTTGTATAAGAACTTATACACTTTGTTAGCTGACTTTATAGTTTAAACGCATTAAAACTAGTTAAGAAAATTCCTATGGATAGTTTTTTTAATTAAAACTGCTGAAGACGACATCATGCTTCCCAGCTATTTCCTTCAATTATGTGCATGTCCATTATCTTGAACGATAGACATTCTAGTTAATAATTTTATGACACGAACTGAAGTAATGCATTTAATAGTAGTCGATGTAGATGTCATTCTAGTGTCAATTATTCACATTTTTTATCGTTGAAATAAAAACTTAATTTACGTAAATTACCTAAAAATAAACAAAGTAATGTTTCGTATTTTCAAATTACATTACATAGAATTCGAGTAACATAGATTGCTCAAAATCACTAAGCTTTTCAATTTTAATCAATTAAATGTGAATGCTGGGTATGTTAGCTCGCCAAACATTGTTGCTAATGTTCACTAGGCAGCGGACTTAATTTACGTAAATTACCTAAAAAGAAACAAAAGAATGTTTCGTAATTTTCACCCATGGCTTTTTCTTTGTTTAAATATACACAAATTTCATTACCTAGAATTAGAGTAACATAGATTGCTCAAAATACAGACTAGCTTTTCAATTTCATTCAATTAAATGTGAATACTGGATATGTTTGCTCGGCAAACATTGTTGCTAACGTACACAAGGCAACGGAGTTACATTGCTTGTTTCCTAACGAATATAGAACAGCTCTGTATGACCTTCTAAAGCTCGACGTCACTTTGATATACCATCTTCCCCATCCATTCGGACCCCCACAAAGATTTTATGTGCACTGTCGTTCAAAAAGTCATGTGATATTTTGTAATAAGCCTTATCTTTAATGCAAGGTATTGAATTGTCAACGTATCAAGTTGACTACGAACGGTCGGGCACTCCCAGACTCCAATGGCTAGCGGTGACCGCTACTCGCGATTAGACTTGAAACGATACCGCTTGCGATTGAAAGTCGGAGTTATTAAAATTCTATTACCGTGTAGTGTGGCCACTTAAAATGATAGAAATCGTGTTTTGACAATTTGTTTTTAAAAAGTGTAGGTACACTTTTAATATTACGTAAACAAACTTTGTATCATGGGTATGATACAAAGTTTGTTTACGTAATATTATATTTTATGTGCATTAAAGAATATTTTTAATTGAATGTAATATTTCCATCATAAGTTTTATAGTCGACGTCCTTTTCATAACAGTAATTTAAAAATAAAACCACTCAATAAAAATCTAGTTTTCCTTCGATTCGAGATCAGTCAGTAGTTAATTCTCGAAACTAAAAAGAATATAATAAATAAAGATAATATATTAAGGCTCTTACAAACACACGCGATATCGCGAGCGCGACATGCACCGACAAAGGAATTGTCTTTGTCGGTGCCTGTCGCGCCCGCGATATCGCGTGAGTGTGTAAGAGCCTTTAAGAAACTATTCATTCTTTTATACACAGAAAACTCATTAAATAACTAGATCCTATTAACTAGCTGAGCTAAAACGAGGATGAAAATATAAAATATCAGTCACATGGGTAATAAGAAAACATGAAAATATTAGTCACAGCCTAGGAAGTGACAGTTTACTTTAAATTCATAATCCGGTTAGTAAATTTCGTGACTGAACTCAACCTAAAATAACGAAAAATAAAAATTTTATTGCACCTTATTCTGGATAATTCGGGCCGGAGCCAGGTAGTTACGGCTTGATGTTACGCATGCAAATTGCTGATTCAGTGAATGGAGCACGCACTTTTTGCAACCTTAATTTTGTTATTGGAAGCATATTGCGTACCGTTACCTTTTGTCAAAAACGGTTTATCGATTCATTGGATGTAATTTTAGATTATGCTACACTGAAGTTTGCACACGTAATCGAAAAAATTATAACTTAAAAGATTGTGACACTGGACTGATTTAAATTCACAAAAACAGACCAATCAACTGCATTTAACAACAATTAAAGTAGTCGGAAATAAATAAATATAACAAAGCTAATGATAGTGAACTTTCCTCTCAATTTACAGTTAAAGCTCAAATCGACAGTTTTGCACGGGGCGATATGAAAATGGTAGCTCGACGCTGCGACTACGGCAAACGCGAAGTCAAACAATCCAATGCAAAACAAAGAAATAATAAAGGTGCGTTTTATACACCGCGATAGTCTTGCCCTTTATTGCTGGCTGGAGAGGCGACAAGGCCAATAAAACATTTTCTCTGTGGAACGCTATTATGGAACCCGATATTCGTGTGGGTACCGAACGTACACGAAGTCGGTTCGGTTTATTCGATTTTTGAAATTAAATCTTCATAGACGTGGGTTCGGGAATTGAATGTTTCGTAAAAGATTTAAAACGTGCTTTGTAATCTCCGGAGGTTCACGGGTTGAATCAAATAGGTATTTCTTACTAAAATGGTAAATTGTAAAACTGTTTTCCCTACCCTAAAATATGTTCTACATGTTCCTTAATCCTTCCAGTAGGTAGGCTACTAACTAAATTAAAATACGAAACTTGGTCATGCGTGCTCATTATTTAAGTAGTTCGTTCACCTCTTTTGACCATTTACAGTAAGTATTAAAAATAAAAACGCCAAAACGGACTTTTATAATTAAGCCTTTCGAATACCAAAACTCGAATCCCCATTTTATTGTAATACTGATATCATCCCACAGCTCTAAGTAGCTTTAAATGTTAATCTTACATTAAAGGAATTCTTTAAAAATACCTATCAGACGGCGTAAGTTAGTGCGCCGACTCAATCCGCGTATCGTGTGTGCAATAAAAACAAAACGAGGGTAGAACGTGGTTTAATTGGCGGCAGTTCGAGGTAACACGATCATGAATTCTGAGAAACGACGCTTTGCCTCTTATTGTGAATACTTTAGTTCTGCAATAGTGTTAGCGTAATACCGAGGCGCTAAATAAACGGTTCATTAAATTCTTAATAGAAAACATAATTATTTCAGCCAAAAGACGTCCACTGCTGGACATAGGCCTCCCCCTAAGGGGGGGTGTTTGCCATAATTGCCACGCTTGGCAGGCGGGTTGGCGATCGCAGTATGGTGTTAAAATGCATAGAGAACGCTGCTGCCCATTCTCTAGTAAGTCCCTTAGTCGCCTTTTACGACACCCACGGGAAGAAATGGGGGTATTAGAAAACATATATATATATATGTAACATGTGTATATATAGATATAAAGTATATAAGTAATATATAAATAAGAAAGAAAGGATTGTATCGCAGATTGAAAACGTAATAAATGAGCTTCCAAAGAGTATTAATCAAAGGCCACTTTGATTCTACATACAATACAAAGACATTTCATTATTCTTTCATTAGCAATAAGATTTTATCCTCAAACTTTAACCTCGGAAACGTACGAAAAAGAGACAAACAGTCCGAAAAAAAAAACATACGGAGAAAATGTGGCGAACAAAAGGCGAATGGGACGCGGTTTAATCCTGTCCGGCCGTCATTTCGCAAGGCTAGGGTGAGAGAAAATTGAATTTATTATCGTTTGTATTTGAGTGACGTGTTATTTTCACACGAAGAAGAGCGCGCGGCGGAATCGAATCAGTCAGTCGACGGATACGATAGCAACTCGATAGTAGATTACGGATGCGCTGCGAATGGCGTTTTCTATTCCATGTGCCGTGTTTTTACATGGCGGTAAAAGGATGATGTTTTCACGCGTATGTTTGTAGATTGATGGAAATGGAAGTAAAACTCTTTTATGTTGGGGTTTATTATGATTTTCTTTCTATTGAGCTGCTGTCTAGTTCTTCGTGATGCTTTTGCTTCGACAGCATTGGTTTTTAGGGTTCCGTACCCAAAGGGTAAAACGGGAACCCTATTACTAAGGCTTCGCCGTCTGTCTGTCCGTCTGTCACCAGGCTGTATCTCTTTTCGTTACACAGTTGAAATTTTCACAGATGATGTATTTCTGTTGCCGCTATAAGAAAAAATAACTAAAAAACAGAATAAAATAAATATTTAAGGGGGCTCCCATACAACCAACGTGACTTTTTTGCTCGTTTTTGCTCGATATTGATAAGGGCACCAGGTAGGCGCTTGAAATATTCACAGAATATTTAGTTATATATTCACTTTAAAAATAAATAATTAAATTAAAATAAATATTTATGGGGGGCTACCATACAACAAACGTGATTTTTTTGCCGTTTTATAGATAAAGGTACGGAACCCTTTGTGCGCGAGTCCGACTCGCACTTGGCCGGTTTTTATCACATCACACTAATATTATAAATGCGAAAGTTTGTGAGTGTGTGTGTGTATGTTTGTTACTACTACACGCTCAAACGGCTGGACCTATTTTGATAAAATTTTGTATGGAGGTAGCTGGATTGAGACATAGGCTACTTTTTATCCCGATATTCCCTCGGGATCGCGACTTACGCGGGTGAAACCGCGGGGCGCAGCTAGTTGTATCATAATAAAACATTACCCACCGCATATTTAGAATTGATACGTACCTTGTTTTTAGGGTTCCGTAGTCAACTAGGAACCCTTATAGTTTCGCCATGTCCGACTTTCTGTCAGTCTATCCCCGGCTTAGCTCAGAGACTCTTAGTACTAGAAAGCTGTAATTTGGCATGGGAATACATATCATTTTTTAGGGTACCTCGCAAGCACGTAGAGTGGGTAAGTTTTTTTTTTCTCGTCTATCCCATGGTGTGCGTGTGGGATATATTTGGATAGACTGTTTAAAAATATTGCGGGTCTGTCAAAACCATTTTTCGATTCAGGGATCCGTTTGCGTAACAGCTTTAAAGTGCTAATTTTTGTTAGAGTCAAGTGCCAGCTTAATGGATGTTTTTGGCTATGCGAAAAAAATCCAGGCAGTACTATATATAACGAAATTAAAAGGAAAACTATAACAGCTACGTAGGCTTTACAAGTTAACGAGTAATAGTCGACCAACTTACGTTTTCAGTTGGAGAATTGACCGTGCCGTATATCGATGTATGGGAGAAAATGTTATACAACTACAATTGTGCAAGTCTGCGCCAAGTTCTATATGATATTTTACCTTTTTATACCTTTTGTTTATGTTTTTGCTACCTGTTGGTTTTTATTTAGATTGACTAAAATATACTTTTGTTTTACTATCAAGAACAGCGCCTTTTGATTTCGGTAGTAAATAAAAATGTTAAGTTTGTTTTTAAGATAAATTCATCCCAATTACGGAACCCTTCATAGTGCATGGTCCGACACGCGTTTGGCCGGTTTTTTTTGGTGTCGGTAAAGAAGATCTGATTGTCTAATGTTGGTTAGGAAGATAAATAAAAAAAATATTTATCAACATAATGTTACCCACATAATGTACATAAAAAACAATAGCAGTACCTACTGTTTATGTATTCGTATCAGTTACCACAATGGTTTTATGCCGCCATGATTTTTTGATCAAGGGTCATAATATAACTAAAGGGTAAAAACAATAGTAATTGTACTCCATTATTTAGTTCTCGAACTGAACAAAGAATAAGGCGGGGTTATATCGAGGGGGTGGTAACTGCATAGCTCGCTAATTGGTTCAAATACCTTCAATATTGGTGCCGTAAAACTTATGGGGTGCTATAAGACTAGGCTATTTCATTAGAACATTCCGAAGAAAGTAATTTGAAAGTAAATGACCGCAGCTTTGATGATTGGCTTTCGGGTTATGTGAGATTTTTATTAGATTACTTAATTAGGACGTAATAATATGTTTTATTTCTAAGGCTGTTTGGCGTTATCAATAACTTGAATTTGACTTTAGTTTTAACCAGGGACCGCACAACCCCGGTTAAGAGTTAAGCCGTATAAGAGGTCACTTTATCTCTTTGAATGGGCTTTTGCTTGAAACCCAGTAAAAGGGTAACCCAGTAAAAACCCATAAGTATCGTATGGGTTTTTGATTAACCGCTTAGAAAAACCCTGTCAAAAACCCTTTCAGTGGGTAACCAAAATGGTCCCTGGTTTTTACCAGAGCAATCTGTTCTGTATATAATCCATGATTGGACGTATTTAGCAGTGAATGTCTGTATACGCTCGCTAAGTCGGCACGCGATTGGCTGTTCCGTACCTACGAGATGCTGGACATCATTGCGAATAAGCGTCGCGCGCACCATCTGAAGGAAGCTTGGCGTGCGCATGGAGCCCCCATTGACCCAATGAACTGTCTAATTTTGACTCCGTGAGTATAAAATAGATAAAACAGGAACAAAGTGTGCATTACCGTGTGTTGTCACTCGTGCCAATCTCTGTGAACAACGATCCACTCAAAAGACCGTTTCAGATCACTTGGGAGCTAGCCGCAGCGGGAGAAAAGGTGAGTCGTACCCAGTCATCTCTCTGTTGAAGTGTTTCTGGATTGGGTGAACGGCTACCTCCGTTTATACAGAACAACCTTATATTCAATCTACAACCAGGCGTCACCGTCCACACCGTACAGTCCACTCCTCTAGTCCACATCAATTTAACGTGGATTGTAATTATTTAGGAATTTTAAATTGAAATTATTAAGTAAGTCGAACCGCGGAGACGCCCTAGGCGGACATAATATAGTAACCTTGTTGGTGATGTTCTTCGGAAAGATCAGGTGCGTAGTACTCGCAATTGGCGTGCGTGTATGACTAGATGTATGAATTAAACGAAGCAAAATGAGTATGTGGCGTTCTAGAGTTTCTGCCTACCCACATGGTAGGAAGGCGTGAGTTTATGTGTGTACGTATATTTAAATTGAAACAAAATCTTTGGACTTCAAAAATATTCCAGTCCTAACAGTGAAAAAGCATTTTTATATTTCTCTCTCGACATTATTAAATTTTTTCCATCAAAATTGAAACACGCAACTACGTAATGTTTGTGCCACACTAACTATCGTATTTTACTACTCAACTAAGGCTTAACCCTTCAATGAAAATCTACACGTCACTGGGACCGAGGCTAGCCTCTAATTTATTAGCCGATAAGGCATTTTCGGGGGCGGTTCAAGGTCGCTTAATGGTATTCAAAGTAAATGTAGGTATTCCAATGCTAAGCCTCTTATGATTGCCACTGCTTTTTGCGTCTTCATCTGATTGGTTGATAGTTTAACTGTCATTTTAATACGCTGTGATTGGCTGCTTTTTAAATCAATTCGAATCACGTTTTCCGTCAAGTCAAATGACGCCTCTTTTTATGAATCATTGTTATTGTTTTGTATCTCATAATAGGAAGCCAACTGTTTTATAAAAATATTGCTTCTTTTATCCAAAGAGTTAAACATATTTAATGATTAAACGAACTTACCTGTACGTGAAGTTCTATCATAATTATACGAGCGACGAGTCCGAAGAGATTAGTAATTTACACATGTAGTTACGCTAGTTGTCACCACTCATGCACTTAGTTGAGAAAAAAAAAATATATTCAATTTTTCTTTATCTATGGCAATTCAATTTGACATACCCACAAAACATTTTTTATTTTTTATTCATGTGGGTACTTCGTCCAGTTCCGCTCTCAGACGATGCCGCCAATCATTTAGTTTAGAGTAAAAGATCCTGTGATTCATTGATGTATTTCCGAGACACTTAAGATAATCTAGGGTTTTTTTTATACAGCACTGGGAGGGTGGGATTACTAATCTCTTCGGACTCGTCGCTCGTATAATTATGATAGAACTTCACGTACAGGTAAGTTCGTTTAATCATTAATTATACTCGCTCCTCGTCCTCGAGATTAGTAATTTACACATGTAGACTTTGAGAGTATTTTGGGAATATCATCGATGAATGAATGTTTGTAAATTAATATTACAATTATTTTATTATTGTTTATTTAGATACAAATAATAAACAGAAATAACAACTTCTACTTCTAGGATTAACAATAATTAGGCGGTTTCCTTGAGTATTTACTCAAAGGGTAAAATGAATCAGAGACAAATGAATATAATTAACTAACTAAGGGATAATTATTCTTATAATAGCTATCATAGTTAGTTGTAGACAAATATGTATAATTACAACAAACTAATTATGAATGTATGAAGATCTGCTCTGTGCGAGATTTTAACTGGTCGTAATTGTATAATTATAATGAATGTTGGTTAATTATTGATTCTGCTAAGGTTGTACTATCATCTTCAATAATAACTCTCTGATAGAATTTTGCAAAAGTAGTGGAATTCCTACTCCAGCCTGCAGTTTTACGGATGGTATCTAGGCTAACGCCCAGTGAGTGCGCGCGCGATGATGCTGCATGTCTGGTGCTGTGTGCACTGAACACGCTCGTGTCGACCCCACACTCCCTGAGTGTTTGCTTTATCCAGCGGCTAAGCGTTTGCGTTCCTACTGGTTTATGAGGTTTCCTAATTCCAAGAAATAAATCGTCAGATGTTCTTATTAATGAGGTGCGTTCCATGTAACACAGTAATGTAGTGGCTGGGCATATGGCTGATTTTTCAATAAAGAAGGGTAAATGAATAATAGGTTGTTGAAATCCCGGTCTAGAAGTCTTTATAATATCTGAGATTTTAATTGTGATACGCTGAGAAAGGTTATGAATGTTGCTAACTTTTATCTTCGAGAGAGTTTGAACTCTGTGTGCGGTCGACAGAGCAAGTAAAGTAATGGCTTTATTTGTAAGCTTGTCTAAGGTTAATTCCTCATTAGGAGGCCATGAAGTAAATTTATCCAATACTAAGTTGGTATCCCAGGTAACTTCATATTTAGGTCTTGGTGGCTTTAGTCTAAAAACCCCTTTGAGGAATCTTTTTATTCTATCATCACTAATTAGTACCGGGCTCAGCACCAGGGAAAGAGCAGATCTACAAGAGTTGAGTGTACCATATTGGCAACCGTCATTAAAGAGTTGGGTCAAAAAGGAAATGACTGTGGGTACAGAAGCGTCATAAACATTTAACGAATTAATTTTACAGAAGCTCCACCACTTCTTCAAGTAAACGTCGTATTGTTTCATGGAATTAGGTGCTAATGATGCTAACATTATATCAAGTGATGATTCTGGTATGTTTCTCCTTGAAAATGCGTCCTGGATAATATGCCTGCCACCAGGGTAATCGACTCGTGTATCCGACGAGAGCTGGAATGAGATAATAAGGCGTGGCTTTTAGGTGGAAATGTAACAGTTTCCGAAATAAGGAGGGATCTAAACACGGGGTACCATGGCTGTGTTGGCCATAAAGGTACGACCACAATACCCCGTGCCTTGTCTGTTATTATTTTTCTAAGAGCTTTAAGTATTACTGAAAATGGCGGGAATGCATAGAAATCATAATTTTCCCATGAAACTGTAAACGAGTCTATCGCGAATGCGTCTGGGTCTCGGTGCCAGGATATGTATGTGGCACATTTGTTATTTATGCGACTAGCAAACAAATCAATTTTTGGGTGACCGAATGCGCGGGTAAGACTGTCAAAGGCCCAATCGGACAGTTCCCATTTTATGTCCGGATGAGTTCTTCGTGATTCGTAATCTGCAATAATATTATCACTAGATTTTATGTACGAGGCAAAGACGAAAAGCTTTTTGCTTTCGCACCAGTTCCAAATATCACGAGTAATTTTTGTGAGATGAGGGTATTGTATACCCCCCATTTTATTTATATATGCTACTGCTGTTGAATTTTCAACGCGTAGTAATATTTGGCAATTAAAAAGGTTTTTAGCAAAAACTTTTAAGGCAATAAATGCAGCAAGCAGTTCTAAATAATTTATGTGTCGTTCACGTTCGGTGTTTGACCACTGCCCGCTCGCAGACTTTCCTTCACAGGCGGCCCCCCACCCCGTCGTTGAGGCGTCAGAGAATATTTCAACTTGGTAAACATCAATTTTTATTCGATGGACAGAATTTTCTATTTTATTTAGCCACCAGTCAAAATCAGGTTGTAGTGATTCAGGTAAATTCATAGATGAGTTATAATCATCATGACCTTTCAAGTTGAGATATTTACATCTTTCCATTTCTTTAGTGTGCAGCCATCCGTATTCGATCGCTGGACAAGAGGAAACTAATAAGCCTAATAACTGAGCAAAACTCCTAATTTTACAACGCTTTAATTTTGAAAACATCACAAGTTGCGCTTTTATGCGTAACCTTTTATCTATTGGTAAACTAATCTGGAACTCGTGTGAATCTATAATCATACCTAAGAATCTGCATTTGGTCGAAGGAAAAAGTGTGCTTTTTTCTACATTAATAATGAAACCAAGTGAAGTTAATAATTTTTTAGTTGTATCTATGTTAGTTAGGCATTCCAGACGGGAATATCCAAACAATAACCAATCGTCTAGATAAACAGTGGACAGAAGGCCTGCGGAGCGCAATAATTTAGCTATAGGTTTACATATTTTTGTGAAAACGTATGGGGATGTACTTAACCCAAATGGTAAAACATTAAATTCAAATAATTTACCCTCAAAACAGAATCTTAAATATTTTCGAGATTCTTTATGCATTAATATACGCATAAGAAATATGCGTCTTTGAGGTCAATTGACGCCATTTGACAATTATAAGTAACAATTTTTAATGCCGTTCTTAAATCCTCTAACTTAAAATGATCTGTTTTAACGAATTTATTAAGGTTTTTTAAGTTTAATATAAAGCGCATCTTGCCATTTGGTTTGGGTACCAAGAAAATACTTGAGACAAATTGATTTTCACATGGAGAACATTCTGATATTGCGCCTATTTTGAGTAGGTTATTAATCGCTCCTAAATAATGCGGTCTTTCATTAACCGAGTAAGTTAGTCTAGCAGGGAGTGTATGTTGTACAACGGGTGATGTAAATGGTATTTTATAACCTTTTATCCATGATAGTATAGTCTGATCGTTCGTAATTGCAGCCCATTGTTGATAGAATTGAGATAAGCGGCCTGCGTACTTAACTGCATCTAGAAGCGGCGACGGGGGTACGTCGACTGATGGCCCCGCGATGACGTCTTCGATGAGTGCGCGTGCGGTGGCATGTACTGCGTCTGCGGCGGGGGAAACAGCGCGCGCGACGCGGCAGGCTCGCGGCTCCTCGGCGCAGGCGCCGACCCCGCGGGCGGCCTGCGCGCCTGGGGGGGAGCTCTGCGGTTTAAAGCTCTCGATGCTGGGCCTTTATAATTGGTATGCGCAGTCTTGCTGCTAGATTCGGCTTTCAGTTCGATCCCTGATTTATTCACAGCCTTTGCTGATTTTAATGTCTCTGCTAAATTTTCACCGAACAGGCACGTGTCTATTTTGGTGTTTTTAAGGTGTTCCTTCATGTCATTTTTGAGGGCAAATAAAATGAAATTTCTACGTGTAATGGAATCTGCATGTTGTAAATCGCATAAAATTCTGCATACATCCATTAATTTTTGCAGCACGTCTTTGGTTATTGTTTTTGTATTTAATTGGGAATTTATTATGTCGGCCAAACAAGCAATTGCGCTACACATTTGTTTCTGTTTGTTTTCTATACCTTTATCGCGTTTAACTGCGGTATCAGCAATTGCCGCCTTAATTTCCAGATTTATTTTAGGGGCATCTAGTTGGATACAATTTTTAGGTAATAGATATTTTGAGGTCAATTTTGTACGGTTTTCCTTATTCAGACCGTTTTTAACAACGTGTAATAAACGATTTGCAAGTTCGTTGCGTATTTCAGGCCCATATTTGTCAGTGTTAGTGGGATCATCGCCTAAAATTTCTAGAATTTCCGTATCCAGATCAGAAATATTTACAATAGGCTCTTCAGGCGGTACATCCGTGGAAGTACTAGGGCCTGGCAGAGGTTCACACGGTTCATTCGAATCCTGAACTGTTTTATCTTCAGGTGGCCATTCTAATAACCAATCATCTGGTCGCAGTGCGGGGGTGTCTGAAAATTATCATAGATATGATAATTTTAAAACGTAAGCTGAATAACTTACTTAAGAATATAAAAAGTGGACTTAAATAAGTCCATGACTAATTTTTATTAAGATCATAACCTTTTATCTTTATACAAAGTCAGCTTATAATTATCGTTTGTAGATTAGTCAATCATAATAATTATTAGGTTAGGTTACAATCCCCAGCGGAAGGAACGCCAACCGTATTTTAAATGCGTTGAAACAGCCCCAGTGACTGTTCAGGTTGCATTAAAGTAACTGAAATACGTAGATACGTAAACAGGGCGGTAAGAAAATAGTTATCACTTTAAAATAAGTAAGTAGGTAAATACCTCCTCTAATATCCTCATCGTGTAGAACAACAGCTTCCTCCAAGTCTGATACACTTTCCGAAGCACTAATTCGTCTATCACGAATTTTGCGTTCTAACTTTCTTATTTTATTTTTGTAATGGTTAATGTCTTCTTCACGAGACCTAGAATTCTTACGCTTCGGCATTTTTATAACAAACTGTGCGAAGACGCGAAATAGATGTTGAGTGGTTGAGCACTAGAATGCGAATGATTGGCGGCATCGTCTGAGAGCGGAACTGGACGAAGTACCCACATGAATAAAAAATAAAAAATGTTTTGTGGGTATGTCAAATTGAATTGCCATAGATAAAGAAAAATTGAATATATTTTTTTTTTCTCAACTAAGTGCATGAGTGGTGACAACTAGCGTAACTACATGTGTAAATTACTAATCTCGAGGACGAGGAGCGAGTATAATTAATTATTTTCATATTAGACGAGCAATTCCATTATCTGGATTTAATTTACATATCAAACTAGAACTTCACTCAAATATTACACGAAATTAAGAAACCTTCAGTAAAAAACTAATCTAAAGAATGATGCAATTTCAAAGAAAGCAAGCATTTCCAAGCGAGCGATCACAAAAATGAAACTGGTTTTATCCAGTATGATTTACATAAAACTTGTTTAAATGTTAATCTTTGTGCTTGGGTGGATTATGACGTGCCCTCTGACATACACTGATGTATGTATGTACATGTTCGTACATGTGCGCACTTTAATCATTCATGCCCTTTGTAGGATGGTGTTTCGGAATAGTTGGATGAGAAAAGCTATTTTGTAGTTTATACTCATAATGCTAGCGCCCACTTTTTTTAATTGGTGATGGTTTTCTCATAAGTTTTGTTTTATAAGATCTTCCGTTGGCAATACTCCACGCATATATTATATTATTCTGAAATATCTGTTTATGTATGATCTCCGAAATGACCTTTTAATGGACAAACAGAATAACAAGCAGCTTGAGATTATCCTTGCACTTTTTGTTAGGAATCTAAAAAACTGGCCAAATGCGAGTCGGACTCGCGCACGAAAGGTTCCGTACCATTATCTAGCCAAAATATTAAGGCAAATATTTAAGGGAGCCTCCCTTAAATATTTGTTTTATTTAAATTATTTATTTTTAAAGTGAATATTAACTAAATATTCTGTGAATATTTCAAGTATCTCGTCTATATTAATAACGGCAACCCCTGTTGCCGTTATTAATAAAAAAAAAAATATCGAGCAAAAGCGAGCAAAAAATCACGTTTGTTGTATTTGTTGTTATAGCGGCAACAGTAATACATCATGAAAATTTCAACTGTCTAGCTATCACGGTTCATGAGATACAGCCTGGTGACAGACGGACAGACGGCGCGGTGGCGGAGCCTTAGTAATAGGGTTCCCGTTTTACCCTTTGGGTACGGAACCCTAAAAACGATTGATTTTTAGCTCGTCTTGGCGGGGGCACTACCATGGCCCTAGATCTCCTACCTACTACTTAGTTTAATCATTAATTAGTATGCTACCGCATGCAATTCACACGACTTAATCACTCTTCACCGTATTCATTACAAAATCGGTTCCCATGCATCTAAATTAACCGAATACCTTCCAAGACTGCAGTTTTTGTCCGTCATCAATTTGGCTGTCTACAATTTATACGTCATCCGGATGCTACATATAATGGAATATTACAAAATGCTAAATTACTGTGATCTTCGGACAAATTATGGTCGGGAACAACGCGTTTCGATGTAATTGGGCGCAGACGCACTTCTGTTTCGGTGCAAGGGAGAGGTAACCGCGAGAACGGATGTAGACACATTAGAATTGATAATGTTTGGGTGTATAACGGTGTGTAACTGTGTGCCGCCATATTGGTATCTTTGAGGTAGTTTTTTGTTTAATGCTATATGAGTTTGGGGAAAAAAATACGTATGCCATTATATTCCAAAAACTGCGCTTATTCTGAAACTGACAGATTTCTGATGACTTTTGGATCGCTATTAGGTTGTGCAGACATTTAATACATAGCCAATAAAATAAGAGACAAGATCACAGTACATTTACCTGATTATTAATTATTGTGCCTTTCGATGTGTGTCTGTTTCGGTGAGAGGGAGAGGTAACCGCGAGTAACGGATGTGGACACATCATTAGAATTGGTAATATTTGGGCGTTGTTATTACCGTGTGCCGCTTTAACGGTATCTTTGGGGATGTTTTTTTCTTTAACGCCATATGGGTTACCTACTGATGTTGGGGGATGAATCATTTTATAAAAAACTGCTATTGACACTGACAGTATTTCAAAAAAATGTTTAATCCCGATTACGCTGTGCTGATTACCTTAAAAAAAATATCCAATTTAGAGACTAGGGGTCAGTTTCTCGAACGAAAATGTTCGCAAAACTAATGTGACGAACTGACCCTGTTCGGTAAACTGGCCCTTAAACACAGTTTGTTTGTATTGTGTAGGCTACACAACCTAACCAACTATGTTGGAGTTGGCTTCCAGACTAACTGGATGCAGTTGAATACCAGTATTTGCCAGTTTGCTTACCTAAAAGGTAATTTACTTTTAATAGCAAGTTTCATCTAAGGTGAAGATGGCGAAATAAGTTTCCTTATAAGATTTAAGACAGTACCAAACAACCGAGAGAAGTAGAAAGGATAAATTGAAGGTTTTTGTCTAACAGAGACAGCATGGGCTGATAATTATAAGACGTCATTGTTTACTTGTTAATCTAGTGGTCGCCAGCGCTGCTGCTGAGCATGAGGTCCAGGGGGTCTACTATGAAGATAAATCGGAAGAACAATTCCGTATATATCATACAGTTCTTTAAGAAAACTTACGGATTTTATTTTTTGAGCTCCTTAAGTTTATTAGTTGAGCTGCACGACTACTGACAAATGTGTGCACTGACTGGACAGGTCCCCTCAATCTGTGTGATTCTTTCATAAAAAGTGTGTGGTTCTTTCAGGCACCAATTTACATGGTCTTCACATGATCTGACCAAGATTATGTCTGGACTTTAAAAGAGACTGTGACCTCTGAGTTTGTTTCGGCCTTTCCTCTCAGAGTAGTCGGATACGGAGCGCCGACCTCATCTAGTTTGTTTTTTTTAATATGATTGACTTGTAAAAGTGTGTACAAACCTACTTACAGAAATAAATCATTTATCATTTATATCTTGTTATAATTATGCCTGGCATCGGCCATTTCATCTAAACTTAATAACAAATCGGATTAAAACATAGTAATTGCCAACAAAAATACCATAAAATTACTTTACATAATTAAACGCTTAACTAAACACCTTCCAGCGTATAATTATCAAACTTTCTCATTAACACAACAAACGAATAACAAAACTCCGGCAACCCTAAAAATCATTAGCAAACTAGTTTAATAACAAAAGCAACAGTCCGGAGCCGAGACCTCTAACTTGGCAAAGTAAATAAATCAGAACTTGGCTCACACCACTACCGAGTATTGTCAAAACTTCGTGCACGTAGATGAGCCGAGGTGGTCATTATTGTGGATAAATAACTTTCCTACTGACAAATTACCGGTAGTGCGGAACTAGGAAAAAATCGCACTGGCTGTTATTATGGCAGGAATTGTTCTGGAATTGTTCTTTAAATTGAACTACTAAAACGTTTTAAGGTAAATCCGCAGTAGTAGCCCGCGAAATTCAAATTTTCTCAAGTTTTCTGCAATTTGCAGGTCAGTGTCAGGTTTTATCTTAATGAAAATATGATTCGCGACTATAACTGACATGTATTTATAGAATTATTATTATTAGAATCATTAATACATCTCTCTAAGTTAGATTTGTCCCATTTAATGACTTTTTCATGAACTCATGACATTGGGGAACAAATCTAACTTAGAGAGATGTCTTAATGATCCTAATGATTTTAATTCCGTAAATACATATTATCTGCTGCAGTCCAAAATATAGAAATACATATTATCTGCCCCCCTGGGTTCGATTACCGGGTCGGGCAAAGTAGGGCTATAGGGGCCAAGGTGGAGCAAAGGTTCGTCCACTGTCACATGGACGTTAAACATTACTGGCGAAATGTGGGTATACTATAGGTAGGTACATCTCTGCCTAAGCCTTCAGGAATTACAGAAGATGTTATTTTATGAAGTTACTTATTACAAACTCGCTTGTCGCCTTTACCTTTCATATCTTCCAAGGTTTCCGTACATAATGATGATGACCGTTGCCAAATAAATAATGGACGATCGTCAACGTTGCACAGATGATTTGCTGTGATGGATGATTATTTGACGACGGCTTTATTACTCCATATTAAATGACAGGAAAAAGTAATTTGATTTCATGTCCGAATAACATTATTGCTTGTTTTTGTGTGTGTAATTTAATAATTTGAAAGGAACTAACGTTTTAGTACTGCGATAGTTTCAGAGAAGCTGAACAGCTTTTGTTTAGAAATATATGGAGAATCTGCCTGCCGAGCCTTTTCCCAACTATGTTGGGGTCGGCTTCCAGTCTAACCAGATGCAGCTGAATACCAGTATTTTACATGGAGCGGCTGTAAATGTTAAATGTTATTATGAACAGAGATAAGGTCAGGAATATGATGATGAATCGATTTCATAATAAATCATTCTTCATTGAGGCCTATCAATTCTAATAAGTTAATGCTACTTTTTACCCCATTTTTACACAAGAAATAAAAATGGCCACATAGCAGACCTCAGTAGCAGACTATCTTTTATTTACGCTTGACCCGATGACCTGAGGTAGCCAGCATTGATAGCTCCACTCACAAGCCCCGAGCGATCGGAATCATTTAATAGTTTACGTGGACGCAAATGCATGCGTTACTGGAAGAGATAGACATATTCAGTGATATGTAGATAGATAGATAGATAAAACATTTATTCAGTGCACACAAAAGACATCGCACAGGACACAATAAAATAATAGATATCAATTTAAAAGAATTTATATAAAAAACAATAGGCAAAAAAAGAAGAACAACTAGAATGGCTAAAGCTTTTACAAAATAGGTGGAAAAGTCCGAAACAAATTAAATCCGTTATTATATTGGCATTGACTAGGTATTAGAAATTCATTGATTATAAAATATATATTTTCTAAAATAAGTAAATCTTTTTATTTTTTTAAATTCGAAATAAATAAATATTTGTTTATTTTGTAATCTTATATTTTATAATCAATGAATTTCTAATACCTAGTCAATGCCAATATATTTAATTGAGTAGGTACTCAATTAAATTTATCCGAACAAATCAATCAAATATTCTGGATTCTTTCGAAAGATTAATTTGATTTGAACGTTTGGATGTACAAATACGCAGCCAGTTATAAAACTGATTAATTGTGTAGACAAAAAAGAAACCTGCTTGAAGTGCCAAACCGAATGTTTTTGTACCTGTCTCGACTTGGATATATTGGTAGCCGTCTCACGCAATGAAATGATAAAGAGTGTCCATTTTTTTATATTTATTTTATATCAAGTTAATCAATTGCTTGAACTTACGTCATAATTCATAAAACTTTCAATGTTATATTCTTTTGACTTTGCGTAAAGCTCAAGTTTGTAAGCAATTTCGTAATTTAAATTCGGTTTGTTATTTTTAGAGCTTATTTTTATTAGCCGTTAGTGTCCCACAGCTGGGCAAGAGCCTTCCCTTCTTTCCTTCCACCCCTCTCTGTCCAAAGCTGCCAAGGATCTATTTACAGCTACTTGTATAAAACACCTAAGCCTGAGAAAATAAATGCATATTTGCTTCAAATGGTAATCAAAACTTCTAAGTAATTGAAAAACAAACACAAATCAAAAAATAAAGTAAAAGTATTTGCATTTCAAATTTCAAGTGTCACTTCTTGCTACTTTAGATCCGAACATTATTTACCGGCGACCGCAAACAATAAATCGAATTGGAAAGCAAGCATCTCGACCGTTGTAAATCAATCAAGTGATCATGAAATATGATCGTCCGTAATATTATCAAAATCGGACTGTGTGTCGATTTTTGTTGATTAATTTTCGATTGGAGTCTTGTATTGGTGACTGTTTGAGAGAAATGGTGAGAGAATTTTGTGGTATGTGTTGTTGTTTTATAGGTACTACTAATGAAATTAAATTAAATCGTTTATTGTGTAAATATGATATCGGTATCACCTTTACACGTCATTTACTCGTAGAACTAAGTATTATTTTCACAAATATAATTATTGATACCGGCTGGGTAAGTTTTCACAGCTGGGTAAGACTCCACTTGATTCACATAAAAAATCTTCATTATCGGACTTCTCCAAAATCACGCAAATGTAGGTAGCTACTTAAGGTGAATCCGCAGCTGTAGCCGGCGAATTTCAAATTTTCTTACGTTTTTTTTGCAATTTGCAGGTCAGTGTCAGGTTGTATCTAGATAAAAATATGATTCGCGACTATAACAGATATTTATTTACGGAATTATAATTATTAGAATCAATAAGACATCTCTCTAAGTTAGATTTGTTCTCCAATGTCACGATTTCATGAAAAAGTAATTTAAAGACATGATACTGACCTGCGAATCGCAAAAATACTTCAGAAAATTTAAATTTTGCGGGCTACCACTGCGTATTCACCTTAAAACGTTCAGTAGTAAAATTTAAAAAGAATACCATTCTTTCAAAAAATTGAGTTCAAACCATTCCTGCCATAATAACAGCCAGTGCGATTTTTTCCTAGTTCCGCACTACCGGTAATTTGTCAGTAGGAAAGTTATTTATCCACAATAATGACCACCTCGGCTTATCTACGTGCACGAAGTTCTGACAATACTCGGTAGTGGTGTGAGCCAAGTTCTGATTTATTTACTTTGCCAAGTTAGAGGTCTCGGCTCCGGACTGTTGCTTTTGTTATTAAACTAGTTTGCTAATGATTTTTAGGGTTGCCGAAGTTTTGTTATTCGTTTGTTGTGTTAATGAGAAAGTTTGATTATCATACGCTGGAAGGTGTTTAGTTAAGCGTTTAATTATGTAAAGTAATTTTATGGTATTTTTGTTAGCAATTACTATGTTTTAATCCGATTTGCATTTTTATAACAAGATATAAAAAATCCGTAAATTTTCTAAAGCTGTATGATATACGGAATTGTTGATATATTCAACGTATAGGTACTGATTTGATGAGAGACTTTTACGAGTTAACGACAGAGATATTTCAGTAGCACTGTATAAGAATCCTCCACCTTCTCAATCGCTTCCTCCGTGGTAAGCATCGTGACGCGTGACCCTTTTTGTGTTTCACTCATTTTATAATTACGGTACTTATGATTCAAACTTGTTAATAATAACAATGTGAAGGTTTTCAGACACATAATTAAACAACTAAGTAAAACAAAGTGGGAACTCGTTTTCCTTTTACTTAAACCTCACGCTTAACTAACCACCATCCTACGGACAGGGAACGTAAAAACTCACAAACCTGCCAAAACTTCACATACCGTAATTAACTGACTCGAAGTTTTTCCAACAAAGGGGTTCCGCCCGCAAAAACTATATGCTGTTACCATGACGACGCACAAATAAAAATGGCTGACCACAAGCATTATTAACAAGAAATTGCCCGTCATACATTAATTGAACCGCAATAAATGGTCATAATATTGGTTTAATTTTTTACAATTGCATTATTTTAATTGGGTCGCGGACTTGGCTGGTCAAAACGTGGTAATTGCTTGAGGTGGGTATTGTATGAGTTATTTAATTGCAGTAATAAACTGTATGAGGACCACTTATTAAAATTTTTGCTGAAACTTTAAATTATCCATCTTATTAAATTCTTTGATGCATTGTCTGTAAAGAAAATAATGTTTTAATTTAGCAGTCAAAATAGTTTATTAATTGTTAATAATTTATGAATTTGCATATATAACTTGATTTATTTGAAACATGATTTTATGAGAAAATGCTGTCATGTTTGATATAACAATGTATGCATAAAATATGATAATTTTACATTTAATAACAAATCACTTGTTTATGAGGCAGACTATTTATGGACTAGATAATTACAGGACTCAATTTATTAGCAAAATCTATTCTACTAACGCAATTTGCCAGTTGAATTCAAAATAATTTCACGCCATACTAAGTGGGTGTTTAAATCAATTGGACGGTAAGAAGTCGAGAATGTACTTGGATTATTGATAACGACGGCCAGACACGAAAGCTTTGACTATTCGATTTATTTTTCCAATAAGGTGCACTGAACGATGTCGCCGCAGAACGAAACACCGCCCCTACAACTCAGACAATACGATGAGATAGTCTGGGCGCATTACTAAAATTACTTTGCGGCTAAGACAATCCTTATTACAAAGGCTGAAAGTTCAATATAAAGGATTGAATGTAATTTAATGTTGGTGAAGTATACGTGCTTCGCAAATCAAGTGTGTTGAAGAGGATGGGAGAACCACGTCTATGAAAAATCGTGACGAGGGTGACACAATAAGTGAGGAAGGTGAGGGGGAAGCTAGGTGCTTTAATCGGAAATACGTACCCTTCGGAACTGCAAGGCTAAGGGCGCGCCGAAGACACGAATCAGGAATGTAAAGCGCCTAGCAAGACATCGACGGCGAACGTGTTCATGAATGTTAGGGAGAAGTTTATTTAGAAGTTGTCAATAATGCAGCTCTTATAAGTTAATCAAATAAACATAACAAGTGAACTGGAACCCAAATTAACAGGAAATCGCAGCACGCAAAGCTTTGGAAAATCCATGATTTTTTGATGAAGGAAAGTTTCAGCCAACCCAGTTGACTAAGCTCCTTATCCGTTAGTCACAATGCAGCCAAGGGTGAATTTTCCTCAACGGGAAACTACAACATAACAACACTAAAACCTCATATACTCATGTGTTAATGGCAAAATCAAATTTACGTATACTGTTAGCAAGTTAATATAGCTAGAATAGCTAGAGTGCAAAGTTTGTTAGACCGGGTAGAGAAGCGAAAAGCAATGGACCAATTACAGGCTTCGACGGTGGGCAATTGCGAAACCAATAAAGGCAAGGGAAGCGCCTGTGTTGTCTCTTTATTCATACGATTAGGACACAGTGAAGCTTTGTTCCCCTTTGCTTTATGCATACAGCCACGCTAAGAGCTTTTTGTGACGAATGCGTTTGCAGAGAATGTCATAAGTAAGACTCCAAATTCAGCCCAAAGGACAAAAAGTCATCATAAATGTTACTAATGTATAACGGCCTGGAGTTTCCAACGTACACACATGTTATTACCTAATACCCTACCTGAAAAGTTTTTCATTTTAAATGGAGCTGGACTTTATTTTGTTATTAAGAGCTTATACTACCTCAAATGGCTTAGCATGATCCTCCGTTAAGTCGAAAATACTGCAGCATTAATTTTGAAATAAATATATGGTAAAGTTGAGGAAAACACGATACCATAAAATTTTCTCTAGAAAAAAAAAATCCAAAGTTACTTCCAAACCGAACAATAAACCGCTCGTATTAAAAAAAATACTTCAAATTAGATAATTAAACTTTGCATATTAACTGAACATAAAGCAGGTCTTATGTTATTTTTTTTTAATTACTATTATTCACCGTAAAAAGAAATAAACTAAATTATCGGTGATTTGGAGTTTTCTCCCTGCCACCCTGTCACGCTTGCTCGCGTGACCGCCAGCAATAGGTGCGAGTGAGATAATGACTGAGGTGGCGCTGAGGTAGTATATACTCTTAATCTATCTAAACTAATATTATAATATTTTTTTTTGCATGTTTGTTTGTTACGCTTTCACGCTAAAACGGCTGAACGTATTTAGATGAGGGTAGGACAGGATTTTTTTTTATCGTCGTAGTACATTGCATGCATACAAGACGGTATTCTGTTCACGACACGTTGTGTTGGCTACTAGGGTTGCATGAATTCACGATAGTATTTCAATCATTAGTACTAATACTATGTATTTGGATGAAATTTGGCACACGGATCGTTTATAACTTCAATTTAACACATAATTATGACACTTATTATCCCAGTAGTTTTTTTTTGTATTTTTATTTGATTCGCTTACTGTGTTGTTTCTTTTGGTTTACGATTGTATTATTTTTATAAATGTTATCATTTTCGACAGTATCTGCGATTTGATACAGAATAGAATACTCTTTATTATGTACACCGTGTGCATGTCTTCTTGTTACATTTTTTTTTTGTTTCTCGCGATGGCGTTATTATATATATTGTGTTATAAATATTAACTATATGTAGTTGGATGCATAGGTACAAAACAGTGTACTGTTCACGACACATTGTGCACAATTTCCGAGCAGTAAGGCCAGTAAGTAGGCAAGTAGTAAGGCTTGCAATGAATTCACGATAGTATTTCAGTCATTGACGTGCAAGTGTATCATTAGTATTATGCTACTAATAGGATTTGGATGAAAGGCACACAGATAGTTTAAATACCTGGATTACCTGGATATAGGATACTTTTAATCCTGGTAGTTCGTTTCCGTGGGATAATTTCCAACCTCCACGAGGGCGAAGCCTAGAAAGCTAGTATATTACACCTTCTGAGTTACACGATGAGGTCAATAAAACTTCTAAAGTCTCGTATGTATGTTAGACATTTAAAATCCATTTAAAAATTCATGGTCGTTAGCGTTAATTATTTATTTATTTATTTAAACTTCTCACACAGAATAACGTACAAAGGCGGACTTAATGCCTTAGGCATTCTCTACCAGTCAACCAAAGGCGGTGAAGAGATAAGATGGCGGGTGCTCTGATTGAGAGAAAATAATAATATTATAAAATATTAAAATTTATCATAATAAATTATAAATATAATAGGTACAAAAGTACATAAATAGGTTATAAACTTAGTTATAATACATGGTTGTTACATATATTTACTATAATATATCCCTACATTATATATATACAAATTCAATGAAAATACTTTAAATTGAGATGACTCTACGCTAGTTGTTTTGAAAAAAAACTCTGCAATTTTCGCTTAAATACATACCGACTGGTATGTATGGTCCTGATATCGAGAGGAAGCGCATTCCAGAGGAATGGACTGAATATGAAAGGAAGAATTAACGAAGTCAGAAGTATGAGAAGGACAGAGTAGAAGAAGGTTGTTGGATAAACGCAGGTTCTTAGCGTGTGAAATGGACTGAATATGAAAGGAAGAATTAACGAAGTCAGAAGTATGAGAAGCACAGAGTAGAAGAAGGTTGTTGGAAAAACGCAGGTTCTTAGCGTGTGAAGAACACAATATTGGAAGTGAGACATAAGATAAGAAGGAGGGCTGGGAGAGTTGAGAAGTGAGAAAAGTATGGTCAAAGCGCGCAAACTTCTTCTCTGGCGAATGGACATCCATTTGAGCTCAGACCTATAAACTCTCGACAAATGGTCATATTTTCTTAAATTAAATATGAACCGGATACCATTGTTGAGTAGTCTGTCGAGCTTGATATCTAGAAAAACCACATTTAAATCAAAGTAGCACACGTCAGCATAGTCGATGATAGGGTTATTATTCAATCGTTTCTAAAGCAACAAGCTAGTAGTGGTATCTCACAAAACTTCAACGCTTATTAGCATTGTAGTAACCGATTTTCCCTTCAGCTACTTTCAAACCCTTACAACGCGCATGAGTAAATAATTGACTGGCACGCTACATTATTCTCCATTCTAAGACTGGTAGGAAAAGAAAAATGGTTGGCAGATCTCTTACTCTTACATTTAAGTAAAAATAGTTGTTCTGAATACTAGAATGGATTCAATTTGTCTTATAATTCAATGTCACGCGATACTGAGTAAGGGTTTAGATTTTTTGTAGAAACGAACAAGGCTGTTCGAGTTCTACAGTTTGCGTTTAGGAAAATGGGTTTGGAGTAATGAGGTCACTTTTAGTCTCGACACTGAGTTCAAGGAAAATTGGAACATAAATTATGTTGTTAGGCAAAATTACAGAGGACGTTATTCTTGTGTTATTTAACTTACCTATGAGCTTTTATTTCGTTGACTTTTGAAATGATTTTGGAGACAACGTTTGTTTTTCTTATATTTTGAACCAGTTACAAATAATAAAATTTCGTTATTTGAATACCAATATTGAAAAAACCTGTCAAAATTATAAAGCATTTCCAAAGACAATATTATTCAAAATTCAACCCTATATCAAAAACCACACGGTCCTAACTAGAATAACAATAACTTATGCATGCCCGCACTACCGTTTGCCCCCAGAGTGAAGACTAATGAATTAGCCCGTCAATAATATCAAAGCAAATGCCAGATGTCAATTTCGAGTGACAAGCGTTTCAAGGGTTGATTTCCTATTTTGCAACTTAACACTTTATGCCTCAGAAGTTAGGGTAGTAACTTCTTTGTTTATTCATATTTATTATCCCCTTTAAAATAGGTGTAGAAATTTTATTTGATTGATTACGTTTATAATGTGACAATTGCGTGTTAAAATATTTTAGATTTAGAACGAAATATAAGTAAATACATTTTGGAACTAAATTATTAGGAATAAATGATTTATTACGGAGAATCGTAATACATGATTTTGAACTTTTTTTTGTGAACTTTTTTATTAACCAAAATATTAAAATGTTTATATGAAACCATACAATGACAATTCTTTACTTGATGCTCATTCACAACACCCAGTAAATTATTAATATCGTTATGCCTGGTGACGATAGAAAATGGAGCACGATTTGCTGTCTATGGCTCCATTTGATACACCTGATTGGTCAGCTGAATACTCTGAACGCTGAGATTCTCACACGAAGGCCGTATCGTAACCAAAAGTGTTCGTCTGGTTCATAATGTCACTTTTTGTTCGGAAAACTATCTGTGCCAACCACGCGTCCACGCGGATGAACCGCGAGGCCTTCATGTCTTAACAAAAGACGATCGCTTAGACATGGGAATTGGGCAATCATATCCATCATCCATCGTTATCAAACCATAATTTATCAAAGATAAAGGTAAGGTTCTAGCAATAATATATATATATTTTTTTAGAGCAACAATTAATTGACATAATTACAATAGAAACGATGATAACTAAAAAAGCTAAAAACTGTGTCGCAGCTAGCGACGTCCGTTTAAACATAAGAAATACATTGTTCCAGACATTAGCTGTGACATGGGTACAGATAAGCTAACCCTGAACGTCTACTCCGATGCGTTAAACCGAAGTATCGGCCAAATGTTCGGTCGGTGCTTGACTACGGCTAACTACAGCAGACTACGGCGAAAGAAAAAAAAACAACAGTCACTCTTTGACTGTTGTTTTTTTTTTCTTTCGACGTCAAGTAAGCAAAGCAAATAAGCCTATAGTAAAAAATGTGACTTTAAGTCGGGTTCAAAGTCAAAAAAGCTTTAAATACAAAATTATTTAAAATTAAATTTCATAAGTGGTTACTCGAGTGTAGTTTTTATAATCTAAAAGAATTTATAGATAAAAAATGTTGATGTTTATAAAAAAAAACGATTTTTGTTGCTTAACTTGTCTTTAAAATGTTGCATGCTATGTTTTATCCTAGCTAAACATGCTTGTGCCTCAATTTGTATTTAACACCCCTGTATACCATTTTTTACGCAAATAAATATTATATTCTATTCTATTCTAAAGAAAACTATGGAAGTTATAAAACTGCCGAACATTCGGCCGATACTTCGGTTATACGCTTCGGAGTAGACCCCCAGGTGTTTAAATAAAAATCTTATACATACAAATTTAAAAGACATTTATGTTGGTAGGTGGTGCAGTGTGGAGTGTTAGTGTAAGTGAGGGTGTGTGTTTGAGTGAGGGTGTGTGTTTGAGTGAGGATGTGTGTGAGTCCTTGGACTAGTTAAGTTTTGAGTTTCCACAATTTTGTAACTTACACCGTATGATAGAGTTTTCAACTAGTCGGTCAACTTTGTTCCTTCCTTTGTCCTCGTAATGTCTTTTTCCAACTCCATTATTCTAAAGAAACACATAGAGTAGTACTCGTATTACATAAAAACGTCGCAATTTCGGAAGTGACCAACCAAGTCAATTTCTCGGTCAAAGTGGCGTGGCGTGTGTCGCTGGCCACATGTTGCTTGGCCACCACATTAGCATGTCAAAGCTTAGACTAAGTCTCAATTACAGTCTAGGTTAGGTACTGTAGTTAGCTAAGTTACTCTATTATGTAGTGTTGTTGGTTAAAGCTTGTTAGTTTTGGTACTTAATAACTTGCATAGTTAGTTTCAGTACCCTAAAATTACTGAAGAGAAAGATGAACAATATTATGATGATGAATGATGAGGATAAGAATGATATCAAAGAATGAAAATCGCAATAATACTTGTTTTAGCACAATTGCAGTCAATTAAAAAAAAAAAACCGACTTTAAAAAAAAAACACTACTAAGTGAACGATAACTTTAATTTCGGAGGTCGCTGTACCGTGTGGTGCCGAACGTAAATAATAGCACCATCCTATTTCTTCTCATGGGTATCGTAAAAGTCGACTAAGGGACTTACTAGAGAATGGGCAGCAGCGTTCTCTATGCATTTTAACACCATACTGCGATCGCCAACCCGCCTGCAAAGCGTGGCGATTATGGCAACCCCCCGTCTTTGGGGGAGGCATATGTCCAAAAGTGGGCGTCTTTCGGCTGAAATTATGTGCCTATAAAATTTAAAGATTTCCCGCAATTTCCATGGGATCCCTGATTAGATTCTGACTTGGTGACAATGGGACCACCTCGAGAGTATACCCTTTTAAATAATGAAAAGAATGATCAAAATCGGTCCACAATTGACGGAAAAATTGGTGAACATACAGACAGACGAACACATAACCTTGTCATTTCTCATACTCTGAAAGTAGTGTTTGTTTGATCCGAGTAGTGGGTGGAAGACGCTGATCCCGACCCTTGGGGGGCAAAAAAACTCATAGTAATTGCTTCCCTCTCTAGGGCGGGAATGAATTTTAAAAATAGAACTAAATTTGGTTAGGTAGTCGACTACGAAAATATTTAAATAATTAAAAAATAAAACGATTCAATAAAAAAAATGCTGTGGTCTTGTGAGTGTATAAACAGCCAGTGTGAATAAAAAAAAAAACCTATTAAAATTTAAAAACGACTATAATTTGGCGGGATACTAACTCTTTAAGCTGCATCGAAATTCAAAATCTCGGTTTTATAGACTAATATTTGATTAATGTAATGTTGACCCCAGATTTGGTTAAAGACGAAGCAACTACAGTAATCGAAAATCTTTTGCCAGAAATTTCAAAGGAATGTTATTTAAATACATACAATGATTTTATGAAGTGAACAACAACATACAAGAAAATAAAATATTTTAGGAAACTAGATTTTTTTTTTTTTTTTTTTTTAAAAACGTTGCCCCACACTAGGAATTTCTCCTGTATCGTGGGTGCGTTTACAAACATTTAAGCTCACATACACAAACAGCCAGACCCGGAACAACTACTTGTAGGTCATACAAATATTTGTTCCGTGCGGGAATCGAACCCGCGACACGCAGCGCAGCAGTCAATCGCTTAACCACTGCGCCAACCGTGCCGTTTCCATATAAATCAATCAATTTTTGTTTCCATATATTCGAAATGTAAAGTAGAGTGTTTAACACGGGTGAAAGTTACCGATTCCTTTCGACCCTTGTATAACAATCTACTATTTCCTCTTTGGAAGTCGGATTGAAATAATAAGCATGTGTCGTAAATAGCTCGATGAACAACTTGATTCCCATAACTGATCACAACGGAACTTCTATAACAGTCATATAACCTTGATTACGCGAACAGAATGCAATCTCTTCATTCCACAAAACGTAACAACATACCAAACAAGTTTCAAAACCATTCCAAAGTAATCACAAAACCCTTTCCAACTTTGCGTCCCTTCTGTCCTTATTATAATCATACACAAACTGCTTAGCACTGGTAAAGTTGGTCTCATAAATCAGAATACACGTACTAACATGCATGCAGTCGGATTCAGAGGCACCTTCGCAGGCCTCGGCTTGGCACGAAGCCACACACCCTCTAGGTCAAGGGTTTCCAACCTTTTAACATACGGGCCCCCTAACTTTATTTTAACAGCACTACGCCCCCGGGTTAGCCAAAAATGTTTGCACCCTCTTGGATAGGTTAGATTTTCTAAGAAAGAAACATTTGGATTTGGAATTTAGCCTTAACCTATGGACCGCTTCGCTTGGTTTTTTATCAATTTCCGTGCCCCAGCGCTCCGCTCATAATTTGACAAATAAATACCAACGATCAGTGGGGTCGTGCAATGAAATAAAAAACAAAAAACGAACATAGGTCCTTAGTCGTATAAATAGGACTGAGGAAAACATTTGTCGTATTAATCCGACTGGGGCGGTCAATATGATAACCTTTTCTAATACCAAGAACATAAAATTATATAAATATACAGTCAATTTTTTCTCCAAGCGCGCCCCACTGGTTGGGAACCCATGCTCTAGCTAGGTCGGTTCACACATCGCCGGCCGAACCCTGCCACTGCCTCTGACGGGAATAAGTTACTATTCACATTTACCGCGGGGTTAAACGCCTGGAGGCAGGTTGGTAAAACGGTTTCTCGTGTACGACATCCAAATCACTGCTACTTGGAGTTATCTGTGTGATTTGTATGTTAATATCGAAATGGCGTGATAGTGGTAACAAGTGGAATATAGCAAACATTATTATAACCATTTTTACTTCTTTTTGCACATAATTGCATAGTGCTGGTTTACTTCAGCTTCCATATTGTTGGTTTACAGCTCGTAATTCTAGTATAATTTTAATATTTCTGAATAAGTGTAAATCGTCCTTTACTCGTGTGGATTTAAAGTATGCCGCAAATGCAGGCAGACCAAAGCAATGGAGTCAAGATTGAAATTGTAAATTATATTTGAAAATAAACGAGCCTGTTTATTTTATTCAACTTTAAAAGCAGTTTATTTTATTCAGTTGCAGATTTAAGTCAGTGGATGCATACGGATAAAATCTAACTGATCTGCAAGCAATTAACGATTAACTATTGATAAAAAGCGGCCAAGTGCGAGTGACTCGCACACAAAGGGATCCGTACCACGTTTTTTTTAAATACTTTAATAAAATATTGCCGAAAAAAACGCGTTTCTTGTATATCTTTAATTTTAAACTTTGTTTTATTTTTATTATTTGTTGTTATAGCGGCCATTTATTAGTATACACTTTGTGCACATTTTAAGTGTCTACCCATTACGGTTCAAAGATACAGCCCTGTGACAGAAAGACGGACGGACGGACAGCGGAGCCTTAGTAAAAGGGTCCCGTTGGCACCCTTTGGTTACGGAACCCTAAAAATGACAGGCAAGTGCAATTGCACTTGCCTTCAAGTGTATTTCAAGAGACGTCAAAATAAATAATACAAAACGTGTGCAGTGAAGGCTTACACAGACGATACGTCTGGTGTCGTCGGGTGTTGCCACGTATCAATTCAATTTATTCCGACTGCGAGTTTTGCATGCAAAAACGGTGTAACAAAAAGTTACACGACAGTTGAAGCGAAGCCCCACCCGGCTACGGTGAAGTCGACTTGGCGAAAGTAATTAATCGCAAGCTCGCGAGCTGTCGCCGCGTCACAACGCATCAATTGCTGGAAACTCACTCTGTCGGAAAATTGGAGCCACGACGCCGACTCCAGTGAGAAACACAATCGTCCTACCCTATCGTGCCCGAATCAAAAATAGATCAAAGCAACCTCTTCGACACTATAAAATACGTTTAATAATGTTTATTGATTCAGTAGTGCCACATAACAGCCCATGATTCACGGCAATAGAATTACTTATTTAACTTAAATAATTTATTTGACCATTGTTGGTCGTAAGTAATAAGAATTAAATAGGAATATATCTCTGTCGTTTTGTTATTCATATTACATTACCGTATCTTCCTTTTCCAGACGTTTTAAGCGTTGATTATTCAGCGCTATCGCGGCGTACCATCTGGTGCGACGATGCGCGCGAATAGCAGTTGTGTAGTTCTAAGAATAAGGCGTTTTTTCGGGTGCAACGGTGGGTGGAAGAAGGTTATAGTGAGGAGACATTATATTGTCACAATGGTGGGTGCCGCCCACGCTACGGGCAGCAGCAGCGCAGTCTTCGGTGATGCACTGCTTTAGAGAACGAATAAATTATCCGGACCGTTCACAAGACTTACACCGCATACAGTTCCACAGTATCTTTAGAATACCCCGTAGAATAATATTCTTACGAGCGGACAAATGTCTCGGAGCTACTGTGAATATAAAACGTTTTTTTAAATAAAATAAATGACGTATCTTCTACACGGACGTATCTGAAGTAACTTTAGACCAACGAGTGCTGTTAGAGGTGTCGAAAAAACTTGTTAATAACACCTTCCGCTTGAAACAATAGTAGGAATTCGGATTAGACATGTACGAGCTAGGAGCAGTGCGCACCGTGAGAAGCTTTGTAACCACAATGCTCATGGCGTCTACACTAACCGCAAAGTAGGTAATCTAATACACGAAGCTCAGCGACATTGCCTTTCATGGCCGCAAATCTCGTATTACACGACCGAGCTGTTTATTAAATTCAAATTTTAAAATTGCGCGATTATCGACCGAATTCCGAAGTAGTAAGTCATGTTATGAAGTTTTGCGCGTGCAAAGCCGTTGTGGGCAAGCGGCCGATTCATAGATTGCTTTTTTGTCGGAACTCGGGCGAATAAAAAAGTAGCAACAAACCGCTCCACTCCGCAACGTAGGTGGCTATCGTGTGTCGTGTACGTTTTTGCGTGAAACATTCACAAGAATCGGTATTGGCAAATTGAAAAATGATTCTTTTATGTCCACTATATGGGGGAGTCAAAAATTCTACTACGGTTTATGGCTTTGATACAGTTTCTGAACTTTTGTGTTGATGATGAAAATTGACTTTTCAGGAATCAAGTTAGGCGAAATTCGTATATCTAGAGAGACTGTGCCGTAGGAACACATGGCTACCAGGCTTTTATGATTTATTAGGATAGAATTGGACATTCCTAGCCGAATTTTCACTACTTTTCAGATATTATAATCCCTTAATAAAAAACCTCTTACGTTTTAAGTCACAACATCTCAAAGAATTATTTACTTTAGATTTTCTTCAAAAAACAATCCTTATTGCTAAACAGTGTAAAGTTAAAATACATTTGTTTCATGACAATAGGATTGACGCCCGCACAATACTCAGAGCTTAGCTTTGAAATTACAAAAATCTTATTTCACCATCAGTCGAACATAAGTAGCGGCGACGAACAGTTTCTGTCTCGCGGTTTAATCTCAAGAGACGTACAAAACGTTTATTCTTCGTGTCTACTCAACAGAGTACGGAATACTTCATATTATTTTATTTAACAGTTAATCTGTGTTCATAGAGGCATACGTGAGAGAAATCTTTGCAGTGCGCGTTGTGAGAGTTGTTGTTTTGTTTTAAAATTAGTTGAAGCTTTGAAAATGTGTAGTGGCAAGTTTGGAACAAAAAAATAGTAGATATTGTAATTACCTGTTTAATATCTTCCTTATTCGGTAACAAATACTAGCTGCATCCCGTTAGACTGGAAGCCGACCCCCAACATAGTTGGGAAAAGGGTAAGCAGATGATGATGATTGAGTAACAAAAAATAATGTCATTATCAGTGTCATAAAATTCCCATAAAATAATATCGACCATAATATGTAAGGCAATATGAAAAATCCGAGAAAACATAAGCATTGCCTTTATTTTTATTTTTCCAATAAAAGTTTCCCGCTGTCTTTATTTATGAACTCATTAAATATAATCACTAGTTCGGTTTAACTTAACGTTCCTAGCTATTTTGTAGTTATAACATTTTAGTGGTGCATATAATCGGTTGCATCTAAAGAATCACATTAAAATTTACCATATAGTTAATCTTAGGCACACGTTCTAAAGACATGACAAATTTAATGTTTGTTTTATTCTAATTACTATAATAAGCGTCGTTGTTAACATTTTAGCAATAATATATTCTGAATATGTAAAAATAATTACGCTTGTAATAAAATGGAGCTATATATCATAGACATTTACGTAATTAAGGTTTGTGTAGAAGTAGCTTTGGATGTTCGTTATATTAACGGCTCCATGTTATACGCATGAATATTCGATTGCCCATTCAGCAGCCGAGTTGATTTATCGCATAAGGCTAGTCTAGTTTTTATATCGCTTGTTACACTATATTTTGCGATTATAAAAATATTTTTATTTCCAGCAATAATCGTAAAACACGTTGATAAAGAGATCAAGTTTTAAATGAAGATGTGACTACAACAGAAATAAAAGTCGCTGTTGAAGCCATAGAATGGTCAGTAGTCATACTACTTTTGATATTAAATGAAGCAACAGTAAAACTTAACTCTCAAAGGTAAATAGTGGACTCTACATACCTACACATAAATTATCGCTTATTAATAAAACACGAATAAGAATTAGCAAAGTAAACAAACAAACAAAAAAATTAGAGATGCCAATCTCTTTGCCACAAATCGAAAAGCTTATAAACCACCCGACGCTAATTCCAAGTAAATAAACCCTTTCGGAATAACAAAGCCAAGAATTAGTCGAAATTATTTAACCCGTGAATTGGCTTTCGACGACTGTAAACTTCAAATCAAGGAGCCAATTCACAAGAAAGCCGCGCCCGCTTTAATATGCACTCCACAATAGTAAGGGGTTCGAGTTTTGAAGAGGTAAATCCTTTATCTTCCCACAGGCGCGGTTCCATCGCGAGGGACGGATACGATTAGAAGTCTTAATCTTTAAAGGAGTTCAAGATAGCCAGTGGCGAAGTTTTTTCGAATATTCCCGGTATTAAGGGTAAAGGTATTTTCAGCTATCTTTGACATTTTGTCCGGTTTTCGTCAAAATGAAGCATTAAACGTTTGGAAGTACGCCACACAAGTTGCCTCTTTTTTGCACACACTTTAAACTGAGCTCTGAGATAGCAAACATATGATAAGCAATGACAGATTGCAAACGCTTTTATCTACGAAGCTTCTTACAAGCAATTTGTTTTCTGTCTGACTTTCTTTTAAGTAAAATTTACTATATTGTTCTCTATCTTTGTATCGATGAATAAAGGCTCCCGCAGACAAGGGCGACGTGATTCTGGTAGTACAATTTCCATGAAGTTTTCATAGAAATTTTTCTACTACAGTCGCGTCACGCCTGTCTGCATAATCAGCCTAAAATCTTCCCACTGCTGGTAGAAAGGCGTCCTCTCTTCGAGAGGGAGTGGGCCGTAATCTACCACGCGAGCCCAGTGCGGGTTGCTAGATGTCACATGTCTTCGAATTTTTTAGTTCCCTTGAACTGAAAAAATCTCTAAAATTCCTCACGATGTTTTCCTTCACGCCTGTCTGCGGGAATCCTAATAATTCTTGTTCACTTCCTATCAGCCTATCACAATTATTTTCCTATAAATTTAATTTGTCCGCAACAGCTAATACCGAACATTCTTGTACTAAAGTTTGTACATTACGTACGAACAAAACTATTCTTAACACAATTCTCAAAATAACATATAAACATAAGAGTTTATATCCTGTAGATGTTATACTTTGAATAAAATACGTTACCCAGGGGTGTGTTCAAAATAAATTTCCGTGAGCCGGTCAAAACAATGTGAAGATCAAAGGATGTTTTGGCAACTTTATAAGGGGTTGATCTCAGGATGCGGTAACAAGATGCTAATGTAATCTTTCTTTTAAATTACGCGGGGTTTCGTAATAGTCATGAATTGTTAGAGTAATGTTATTAGTATTTATCAGCTCGTAAATTGGGATTGTTTATTTCCTGACACGTTTCCTGAATAGAAATGAAGTGTTTTTGGTTCTGTCAGTAGTTCTACCAGCCTGTTAGTGTATTGAAGGCACAAATATTGATATTTGTCTTCTTGTGTTGACATAAATGATTTACAAACATTCTTTTGTCTGACTTTGCACCATAGTTTTGCACCGATTTTTTATCCTTTTGTTGGTTGTTCAGGGTGCTTAAATTTTGCTATCAAATCATGTAGTTTCGGAAGCAATGTCTTGAGTGACTATAAGATTATTTTTCTGTTTAGAATGCCGTTGCTTGTACTGCATGACTTTTAACATTCACTAGATAAAATTATTTCCTGATACAACTGCCATTGTCCAATTACAAATTGCTTAAGCTAAACTAAGTTCAATAATTAGTCCACTAAACAAATCGTAAATCAACAGCTTGAATAGTATTTAGTTCACCAGTAGACAACACGTCATGTAGTACTGAACAATGTTGACGTATTTCAACTATTACCTGACGGAAATCAACCAGGTTTCGTTCAGTACCTCTACTAACCAGATGCCAGACTGCATTGCAATTATTGTTGGTAACGTTATAAATTCTTCGAAATATGCTACTTAGTTACTCGGAATTATTAATTGGTAAGCCTATTTCTTTGGAACATTAACAATTAGAGTAATTTAATAGTACTTGTGGGTTATTGTAGTAGAAACATGAATGTATTGTCGTAGATACTGTACTTCAGAATTTGAGTGGATTTAATAATGACTCTCAGTATAAAATGAAATATGGATAGAATAGACACGATTAAAAAGATGAATATGGCTAATTCATCTTTTTAATCGTATCTATTCTGGTATTATAATACAAATATTATTATGGGGTTCTGACATTTTAAAAGTTTAATATATTTTTATTCTGACACGCGTTGTATTAAAGAGTACCTACGCCAGAGTTACTCATAGAACATCTTCAAGATATTATGAAAAGAGCTAAGTCACTGAAAAATAATATAAGCAACGTATTACGTACGACGTTATTAAGTAGGTAGGTATTGTACCTTAAAAGATTGAATATTCTCTCTTATTTAATAACAAGAGTTTCTAGTATATTTTTCTTTTGTAAATAATAGTCTCTACTATAATTTATATGTAATGTAATAAAACAATTTAGGTACAAAGTTATAAAGACTAGTTTATTATAAGATGCGTAAGAATGACTTGACAAAAGGGTTGACCGCAGACAGAAAAGCGTTCGTTGAGAAACACACCACTTTAGGGGCGCGCGAATCGTTCAGAAACAACGACGTTTTCCTGTGTTTATGTTCACATTCCAATATCCTCCCTCGGACATAAACCCATTTTTGCCGAGCTGTAGTCCAGCTTCATTTGCGGAGTCCCTTTAGTCAGCGAGTCCGCCACCATCTCACTTGATTGAATGTACTTGATGACAATCTTCTTCAATTGCACCTTATCGCGTACAAAGTGGTGTCGTATGTCTATGTGCTTGGATCTGGCATGATAGTTTTCAGTACCTGCAAGTTTAATAGCACTTTGATTATCACATAAAATGGTAACAGGTATGGTGGCCAAGTGGGGCCAAAACTCTTCTTGCAATTGTCTAAGCCACATAGCCTCTTGAGTGCAGCTGGATAGTGACATGTATTCAGCTTCAATAGTGGATAGCGCAACGGTTTGTTGTCGGTGTGAGTTCCAAGTGATTGCGCCACCTTGAAATCGAAATACATAGCCGGTACATGATCTTCGGTCATCTTCATTACCAGCCCAATCTGCATCACAATAACCATGTATTAATTTTTCTTCAATATTTTGTTTATAAGTTAAAGTATAATTTTCAGTATGTTTCAGGTATCTTAAGACTCGCTTCAGCGCCATCAAATGCTGCATTTCCGGTCTTGAATTAAATTTACTTAAAGTGTTCACAGCATAGGATATATCTGGGCGTGTTTCTTGCGATAAATACATCCATCCCAGACAATATTTTAGTTCTCCTAAATCCTTCATTTCATAATTACAAAATAACTTTTCCTTTATGTAGTTTTTACTTTTCACAGAGCTTGTAAATAATATTAAGTCATCTACATACACAGCTAAGAAAGTCATGTCTTCATTTTTTATGTTATAATAAATACAGGGATCAAGTGATGACTGTGTCGAACCAATTTCTTTCAGTGTATTATCCAATTTCTTGTTCCATTGTCTACTGGCTTGCTTTAATTCGTAAAGTGATTTTTTCAATAGACACACTTGTGTATTATTTTCTTTGGAGGTTGCGACATATAAATACTTTCTTCTACATCACCCTGCAGAAAGGCAGACACAGCATCCATTTGGTCAATATCCAAATTATATTTCACAGCTAATGCAAACAAATACCGCAGATATGAATATCTAATTACCGATGAATATACTTCATTGTAATCCAATCCTTTCTTTTGAGCGCATCCTTTAATTACTAATCTCGCCTTATATTTTGCTATGTTTCCTTTCTCATCACTTTTGGTCTTAAAAACCCATTTACAGGATATGGCTTTCTTGCCAGTGGGTAAGTCACATAAAACCCAAGTATTATTTTTCATTAATGAGTTATACTCCTCCTTCATAGCTTTCTTCCATTGGCTGGATTCTGAACTAGACATGGCTTCTTCTACTGTTATGGGATCCTGACTTAGAGTATAACATGCATGATTTAATTCTCCTTCATCAATGGGTTGCCTTCTGCAAGGCCTCAAAGTTATGAATGAGTTTGGAGAGTCATATGAGCTAGTAGTGCTAGGTTCATAAGTTGCATCCTGCAGAGTCGAAACTCTCGTCTGGAGTTAGATGTAGAGCCAATCTCAACAATTTGATCACTTTGGACAGGTGTGGAGTTTTCTTCACTGATTGGAATCGGTATGGTTTCCGTTAAAGGTACAAGTATCTGTAATGTATTATTATTGTTTATAGTTGAGGTTAAACTTTCATTCTTATCACATGGGCAGTCTTCAATAAATGTGACATTTCTACTTTTAGTAATCTTGTTTGTAATTGGGTTCAATAAACTATATCCCTTGGTATTTTCACAGTATCCAAGAAAAATCATTTCTGTGGATTTTGAATCCCACTTTGATCGTTTTTCTTTCGGCACGTGAACCATAGCTTTACAGCCAAATATTCTTAAATGAGAAATGTTTGGTTTAATACCTGTCAATTTCTCCAGTGGTGTCACGTAGTCAAGAACTCGAGTCGGAGAACGATTAATAATATGAGCAGCTGTCTCCACTGCCTCTGCCCAATACTGTTTTGAAAGTCCAGCATCAAATAACATGCACCTGGCACGCTCCACGAGAGTGCGATTCATCCGTTCAGCAAGGCCATTTTGCTCCGGTGTGTATAGTGCAGTTGTCTGATGCTTGATACCTGTACTTGCCAAATATTTAGACATTTGGTTATTAATATATTCTAAGCCATTGTCGGTGCGTAGAATTTTTATTTTACAGTCCAATTGATTTTCCATCTCTTCCTTGTAGATTTCAAAAACTTCTTTAATATTCATTTTATTTTTCTTGAATAATCATCAATGAAAGTAATGAAATACCTGACTCCACCCATAGTTGTTGTCTCCATGGGGCCACACAAGTCTGAGTGTATCAGTTCTAATAATGCAGTAGCCCGTGAGCCTATATTCTTAAAAGGAAGTCTAGTCTGTTTACCTTTCAAACATGGAATGCAATTATTATTAATGTCATTAGTATTTAATAATTTTACACCTTCTGTACATGATGACAATTTATTAACATCATTGTAATTTAGGTGTCCCATTCTACGGTGCCATACATCTATGCTCTGGCCATCTGAAGTTGACATAAATGCATTTCTTTTGACGGTGTTTAATTTGTACATATTATTAGCCTGCCTTGCCGTTGCTACTAATTGTTTGTCTCTATTATATATCTCACAGCCAGTTTCATTAAAAATTACTTGACAGCCATTCTTTGCCAACTGACTGACAGACAGCAAGTTGATGCTTAATTGTGGAATATACAAAATATCTCTCACCTGTATGTGATTTATTTTACCATCTTTACCAATTAAATCCAGATTAACATTACCCATTTTCTCCACGGTAACTGATGTATTGTTGGCAACCTTTATATCTTGTATTATAGGTTAGTCATATGTAATGATGCCCCTGAATCTACATACCATTCCACACTGTTGATATTTTCCTGTGCTGCTGAAAAAACTGCTGCAAAGCCTTTACTATTATTCTTCTTTTTGTTTTTACAGGACTTACTCATGTGTCCATACTTATTGCAATTGTAGCAACGGGGCCCTGCTGGCTTATCTTGCTGATCACTATTACAATTCTGTCGGGGGGTAGATTTGTGCTTTGTATAAAGAACAGAGACATTTGACTCTTTAACCTCTTGCAAAAGTTTAGTTTTTATTGAGTCTGTGCTTATCTTCACACCGGAGCTTTCCAGTCCCATTATCATTGGTTTGTATTGTTCAACCATTCATCATCAACCTTGAATCCTACATTAACCCTAACCTCCTAGATAACTTTATACTAACGGAGTTTCACTATTTATGACCATTAGCGGGTCATAACCTAATGTAATAAAACAATTTAGGTACAAAGTTAAAAGACTAGTTTATTATAAGATGCGTAAGAATGACTTGACAAAAGGGTTGACCGCAGACAGAAAAGTGTTCGTTGAGAAACACACCACTTTAGGGGCGCGCGAATCGTTCAGAAACAACGACGTTTTCCTGTGTTTATGTTCACATTCCAATAATATGTTTACTTTTTGCAGAACTGACTAATTGTATCTATTGCATAAGTAACTAACTATACTTTTAGTAACGCTGATACCTTGTTTGAGTAAATTATGAATCGAAAAACCTCAACAACAAAAATGAATATTGCTATGCAGGGTCTCATTAAATTAGCTAGCGAAACTCCGCAGTATCTATATTTAAAAATTATAAAACAAAACATAAATTGATTTGTTGAGTTTTTCTTGGGGTCTATAATCGCCGCCGGTAGGTTTAAAAAAAAGTTCGATCGATAACTTAATACGATAAAATAAAAATAAACTGATTTTCTCAACTTATACTTTGTATTAACACTACCAGCGGTCGTTGACCCCAAAAAGAAACATCAAATGTTTAAATTTTTATTTTGTCGTGTTTAGATATCGATAGGTACCTATCACAATCATCTGCAGAGTTTCTCTAGTTAATTTAATTTAGTCCTGTATAACTAAAATGTATAAACTATAAAGGCTCGTGCATACTGGCGTGATATCGCGGGTGCGACAGGCAGCGACATATAAATTGTGCTAATAGTGTCGCGTCGCGCCCGCGATATCGCGCCAGTCGGTACGAGCCTTTTTAAAGAGTTCAAAGGTATAATAGATGAAAGAATTATTTAGCAGGTTACCAAAGACTTGCGAAATTCATTGGAGTCTTTAAGATCTACAAAACTGAAAAGCTACCTATTATTTAGTTATTTTTTTTTTATTTCAGTAACTAGCTATGCTTCAAAATGTATCTACTCAGTGAGGATAAAGAGTACATTTTATCACTTACTACTTCGTTGTTGCCAACTGTTTGACTCAATCGTTTCTTAAACTACTGCGAGAAGATTCGCAGCTGATACAAGCTCTCAAATCGCCCCTAGTTTATCTCAAGTACTGTCCCCAACTCCCTAGTGTCAGAATCTCTCCATAACCCACTTGATTAAACGTATTAAATCAAAACATATTCCAATAATTCAACAATCAAAGCGTCAAACCATTCTCGTAAACAAAAACATAAAGAACTCAATTACAATAAGCCGTATTGGTCCCGTTCAAGCGCAATATTGAAATGTTCCAATTTGCATAGTGATTATAAACATGAGATTGGGGATTTACACCATAAGAGGGACAGAGACAGATGATAATGAAATTAAAGAAACGAAAAAGGATAGCAATAATAGCAAACTGATGTCTGACAACGTGAAAGCGACCAATATACAAAGAACTGTACATCCTATTTTTTTTTATGGATAAACTTGTAGTTATGGAGGTCTCAAAGTTTTGTTGCCTCATGATTTATTACCATGAATGTTTACAAAAATAATTGTGTTAATTCACTTCAATTAGCGATGTAACTAATATTTTTAATTGGCGTACTAAACTAATAACGTATGATCTGTTTAAATACAAATCGAAATTAACACAGTGGTTATATTTGTTTACCTATATAAAATAATATTGCCGTTATTGGTATCCTCATAACGCGAATTATTAAACGAATGCTGAATAATAATAATTAATTTTGAGAATACAATTTAATTAGCGTATATATTTCACACAATAATAATCATTGTTCATAACTAACAACACGCTTGTCCTAAAATATCTAATCGTAATACTTGGCATTATGGTTAATTAGTGGCTCAAAATTGATTGGTATTTCTAGATATTGTTACTCTGCGAAATAGTTTCCTATTCCATAAATAGATCATGTTATTATTTCAGAATCATCTGAATTCTAATACAAACAGAACAAAAGAAGACCGTTCCAAAAACAAAATAACACAAACAAAATATTGACATTACATTACATTCTTGTTCAAGATACATAGTACACGGAAACCTTGCAAGCACCCTAAAAACTTGTAAATACTGCAGACGTGACAAGCAACGCTGCTCAAAGGCCGGCTCGAACATTCCGGCGGACGATCGATCCGGATTAGGCTTGCCCGACCGACGAGCGGACTAAATAAACAATGTGTCGAGGCTGCTTCACCCTTTTAACGAATCCCTCTGCACTCGCGTAAAGCTAGTAAGTATTATTCGTTACTTTACACTGTTCGATTGACTAGACCTGATTTGGGTGCCCGAAAATTCTGTCAGTAAGTTCCGATTGCGGTTAGATTTTTATGGCTGTCTAATTGGTTCAATGCTGTAGGTGTGGTGAACTTACAAATTCTCCGCGATCTATATTTATGGTGTATGAACTCTGGTGTTTTACCTGTAACAAAGAAAATGTATTCTATTAGTAAGCATAGAGGAGCTTGTGGCTAAATAATAACTGCTGCACGGGTCGATTGATCTAACCTGATCAATCGACCCGTGCTACGCTATGCTAGCTACTCTTGCCGTGGTTGGTCCGTGGATGGGTGACCATCTTTTCATACCAAGATTCCTCCGTGCCTCGGAAAGCACGTTTAGCCGTTGGTTCCGGCTGTCATTTGTAGATCTTTGACAGTTGTTACGGGTCGTCAGAAGCCCAAAAGTCTGATAACCAGTCTTACCAAGGAATATCGTGTTACCCAGTAACTGGGTTGTGGAGGTCAGATAGGCAGTCGCTCCGTGTAAAATACTGGTATTCAGCTGCATCCGGTTAGACTGGAAGCCGACCCCAACATAGTTGGGAAAAGGCTAGGCAGATGATGATGATGAGTAAGCGTAGTGGAACAAAAAATACAAGAGGCCAATTTTGGTATCGACAAAATGACAAGAAGAGATTCAAACAAAAATCAACAGAACAAAATAAAATAAAATAATACAGTAGGCGCAAGTAGGCGACAAGATCTCCGTACCGTACTGTAGAACTATTCAAATGTGTGAGATATCCTAATGGCAGTATTAACTTCATCTTACCAACCGATCCGGGAATAGGGTCGGCCGTGCATTATCGTACCAAGACGAACGTAGAACTAAATACGCACGTTATGCTGGATGTGGACTATCTTAAAGTCAGTATCGCAATATATATTCTTGCTTCTCCTTCTGCTTCTCTTTTTTCGTTTACTGACAGAAGGAGATGCTAGTGAGACCGAATTATCTATGTTTTCTATTTCAAAAGCAAATCCATCAACTTGTTATAAAGCTAGAAACTGTTTTTGCAAAATATCCCAAACACCTGGTGATATATCCTCGTTAAGGCACTTTAAGTCACCGTAAAATATTTTGTCCAAAATTTCGCCTACAAAATGTAGGATGTAATTAACCGGTGTCATAGAAAAGGGTGGCATAACCACTATCAACCGGGCCGGGGTTAATTTACCTTTAAATTATGGAGGCATCTACTACACGTTGGCCGTAAATAAACAGCCAAGCTGGCCATTGAATAACAGAACTGCCTCAGGATGTAATTCAGTGATACAAGTACCGAAGGGTACAAATTTAATTATATTTACGACTTCATTTTATAGTTCTTCTTGTAAACGAGTTGTATTGTTTTAAATTACTTGTGCCTAGGAACGTTCATTAACTCTAGCTGGACTGATGATGGACTACGCTCTCACGTATATGAAGCAATACTGGTTTACCAAAGAATTCCTAAGATAATAATAAAGTAACCAGTGCTATTAATCAACACTAGCATGCCGTCTCCGTATGATAGAAAAACGAAAAGCTATGTTATTAAATCTAGGCATTACATAAAAGAAGTCGTTTCCATTCAACGTATAGAGTAGAGGGTCGGTTTTTATACAATTTCTTGTAATGGCCATAGCATTTTGCAATTCAAAGGCCCCTGGGCGACTTCGAATAGGCTTTGCTACAGTTTGTCGGAATACGGATGAGTGGTCGCCTTGTTTAATGCATAGTTTTTGTTCGAATTTCGATGTCGTCTCAAAGGAATATTTAGCAGTCAAATATGGGACACGAAAAGTGAATAATTTAGAAGCACATTAGATATGACGACGTTTGATACAGATATAAAAAGGACAGTATTGTTATTTATGTCTTTGTTTTTCATATAAAAAGGGGTTACACATGTGCGTTGTTTTGATGATGTGAACGTACGTATTATGTTTTTTTCACAACGGGTATAAAATTATTTAAGAGCAGGCTTTTTGTACTTCTCTGATTTATAATTCCAGCGTTACAAACAACTTATCACAAGACATAAAGCAAATACAACAAACATGAAAAATGTCTGTTCTTTCAAAAGAGTTCAGAATGAAGCTTTATTATTTAAAAGTAACAAGAAACTCTGAACACCTGAAGCCATAAAGCCTGACGTAATGATGTTACAATACCGCCAACATTTTAGCACAGGTTTAAAACACAACAAATGGCCCAAAACTTTGCTGACGCCCATCGCCAAAGTTGGACCATTACAAGAAAATATGCGTTCATCTATTAGAAAATATACCACGAGCAGCGAGACCTTCAGTGGCATGTTTATATTCGTATCGCGTGAGTATGATGCTCCCAGGCCTTAACACAACAATAAGAATACAAACAAAAGCAAACCTTAATGAAATGTAAACAGATGTCAGTTTTCCACGTTGATCACTCGACAGAGCCGCGAAGTTCCGGTACACCGTTATACCTGTCATAGATTTGAAATACTGGTATTGCTTTTTTATACACTTTTGTGTATGTATTTAAAAGGGTAATCAAGTGAGCATTAGTTAGCTAACACACGTAATCGATATATTTATTATGGGCGTGGAAAAGTAACTGTACTAGTGCCTCATTAGAGAGATAAGTAAACGGAAATTCAAAAGACATGGGACTGACTATAGTTAATTCAAGTTTTAATGAATAAAGTCCGCCCATAGAGTTGCCAGGTCAGGGTGAAATTTGAATATACCACAGCATAATCAGCCTATAATGTTCCCACGGCTGGGACTCAGGCCTCCTTTCGGTGAGAGAGAGTGGGCCGTGATTCACCAGGCGGGCCCAGTGCGGTTTGGTGGATGTCACATATCTTCGAATTTTTGGTTCTAGGACATGCCGGTTTGCACTAAGCCACAGACAGTCAATAAAATTGAAAATCTTCTTCTATAAAACCGGACATGCACAGTGCATGTCGGACCACGCACAATGAAGGGTTCCGTAGTTGGGATTAATTTATCCCAAGAATAAACTTAACATTGTAGTTGAAAAACATGTTTTTCCATACATTCCAACTGCAAATGTAACTTCGTACCCACAATATTGGGAGATTTGCCATGTTATTTGAATATCATGTAATTTATAAGTGAATAACTATATTCTGTATTTTTTATTTTAGGCTCTGTAGTTTCGGAGATAAGGGGTAAATTTTCAGCTGTTTTTATAAATAACTTTAAAACTGATTATTCTAAAATCATAAATAAAATATTTGAGACCCTCTAAATAAGCCTCTGACCCTCTCATTTGATATATCACACGATAAATTAAAATTTTCCAATTTACCCCCCAAAAGTGACCCCCATATTCAAAATTCATTTATTTACGTTACACGTCCGTGTTTGGGTCACAGAAATTCCACCAAGAACCAAGTAACAACCAACCAAGTACCAAGTAGTAGTACCAAGTTTCAACTTAATCGGTCCCGTAGATTCGGAGCAAATCAGCTGTGACAGACGGACAGAAAGACGAGTGATTATAAGGGTTCCGTTTTTTCCTTTTGAGATACGGAACCCTAAAAATCAATCTATCACCAGGAATCAATAAAAAACAAATCAATTTTTAAAATGAAAACTTTATGAAACTATCAATCAAACGTAACCGAGGTTTTGTAGGATGTTAGAATACACAAGCCGTACCGCGGAATTATATAGGTTGCGGCCATATGAAAAAATAGAAAACGTGGAAAGCGTGGCAGAGTAGTTTTGTTCATATTTTTCCTATTGTACTGCTTGCGTTGGTTTATTCAAATGAATTTGTGTTAAATATTTAACGAAACTGATAATAGATTATGCTGGTTTTATCGGTATTGTCAATAAAGTACTGTTGACCTTTCAATGTAAAAAATATATAAAGTAGCACTTAAATTAATTGTCGTTTCACACGATAAGACCGTATTATAATTTGTGGCGAAACCACCAACGAAATTTAAATGGTTTCTTTGCGACAGTATAGCCCAATTATTCTTGATCGAAAACAAGCGACGTGACTGGTATATACGTTTATTTATAGATCTTTCATGTATATTAATTCTGATTGATATCATTTTTTGCCAGTATTTTCCACTACTATGGCAATCAATAATCGATCAACTCGGGGCATGACTTCACAAACCCATTGTCAAAAGTACCTAGCATAACTGACTGAATGATTTGTGTACCTAAATTGCCTATTTGTGTAGGCTAATCCCGAGAATCGTTTATTCAACCAATCAGCATATTTGTGATTAGATGCGTCACTGAATTGAAACTTATTATGTAAATTGGTACTATACACAAATCAAATATACCAAATCATATTAATCATTTAAGTAAGTAAACGTTGCGGAAAGGATCTCATTTACGGTGCGGGTTTTACCGCGAGAGGCAGCAGGCCCGCAACTGTGGAAGAAAGTAAAATTGAAGGTAGGTAAACGTTGCCTGCAGAAGGGATCAAAATGGTGCGGCTTTCTCCCGCATGTGGTTGCAGGCCCGCAACTGCCGCAGAAAATAAAATTAAAGTTTGATTTTTTCAGCACGGGATAGTTAACCAAAATAAAGAAGAGTATGCGTAAGAAACATAAGCCAGTTATCCACATAGAATCATTTACAATCTGTTAGATTGACCACAATTTGAACACATCACCCATTTCCGTGTTTAAAAATAATTACAGTGTCTCGAAGTAGCGGGAAATCCATTTATAGAATCGATATATGCAGCACCTTTATATGTACATACATATTTATACCTGCGATCCTCATTACACCTGTGAGCTAAGTGATATGGGGTCGTTGCACTCAAGTTCAAAGCACGCCGGCAAACGATGCAACTATGGTTGCTGAACATTATAGTTTCCATGTGTGTGTTTTGATTGATACGTAGTCTATGGACAGAATTAATGAAGATTCGGACAGTTAGCAAGTATTGTAATTATTTAGATTCATCTCTAAGTTGTGGATTGACCTCGAAGATTCAAATGCTAGCTAATGTGGTGGGCATTGTTGTTATTTCTAACTTCATTAGAATAACCTAGGTTGCTTCCCTTGCCCGGATCTTCGACCGCCTGAAAGCGGTTTAGATTTGTGAATGAAAACTACCCTGTTTACAAAACCAGATTTCAATTTCCTCCTCTACCAAATCAATTATCAAAATCAAATTAATCCGAATCCGGGTCGCAATTACGGCTTGATTTGAATCAAACATCTAAATCTAAAGTTTCGATAACTTCAACTTCGAAATTATGCTGTACGTACATTTGAATTTGCCTAAAGCCATTATCGCAATAAATTTCTGGCGTAATTTTGTTATAAAAATAACTCTAGTGGAAAATGATACGAATTTTTTGTAGGCAAATTAATTGAAGTCGCATAAGATTAATATATTTTTTTAGCATTATCATCAAATGAAAAGAGTAAACTGCCTCTTTGTTCTAATGGCCACAAGCGCTACTTTGAGCATGAGGTCCTAGGTTCAATTCCCAGGTCGGGCAAAGTGTAATTGGGTTTTTCTTGTGATGGCAATAGGCTCGCCCCCTATTCCATGGGACTTAAATATGACTAGCAAAATATGGGTGTACTATAGGTACACCTCTGCCTATCCCTTCAGGGATTACAGGCGGGATGTTATATTATGTTATCATCTAATTTTATACTACAGAGAATGCGTTATCGACTGACTGACTCAAATCAATTTTTTATTTAAAAGCAGCGGACAAGCGGTGTCTTATAAAGTTAACTATTAGCTTATCAACATCATAGCTTACCGCAACGATACTTTTAATAATGTATGAAGCTTGAACACACAATATTATTGGTAGCCTTATCATCACGCAGAAGTAGTTAGTCACCTAAAAGGAAATACGGTTCCGTGAACTTGCTACTTAGGTAAGTAAGCACGTTTTGAAGGTTTGTGGGGTTAGCTTTAACAAGAATGGGGGTAATACAACTTCAAAATTACGCTACCTAGATTTAAATTGAAATAGTTTATTGAAATAATTGATTTACATAAATATTTACAAAATATGGCCCTAAACTAGAGGTCTGTAATAATTGATGGTTTGGTTGGTTGGTGTATATTTATTTGGATTCTACCTGAACTAGGAATATATCTGTATCTCAGGTATCTCACTCAAGTGCTTATATATAAGTGTTATCTAAGATTGCAACAAATAGTAAATGATTTATCTACTATAAATTAAGAAATATTATAATTATGCTATTTTAACTCTTTTTATTATTTAGTTCCAAGATTTTTTTGTGAAATTACATATAGGAATAGTCGAGCACGTAATGAATGTATTACTTTTGACAACAATTCCCACTAAATTGAAACTTCACTAAGGTTCAAACTATTTAACTATCACATAGACAAATAGATCTTCTCGTTTTATGAGGTGCAACGGACATTCAACCTTAAGGGGATGAAACAGTTACGAGATCGACATAATACAACGTAGGACTTAATTTTTATTTTTATTTTGAGTTTTTCCTTTTAGTTTTTGAACGCTACTTATTTATAACAGTAGTAGATTCATTACGTAGTTTATTGACTACCGAGTCACATTCGTGAACTCGTGATATTTTCATATAAGTAAGCTAATCAAATGCCTTTGACTGTATAAACTGTTGCACACGATTTTTGTGTTTTGAAGTTCATTGAACTCGTATTATGTTTTTGAGGACTTCCTTATTAAGTAGCCCGTTTAAAGCGAAGAACTTAATAGAAAAAGAAAAAATGTGTATTATTCCATAGACACAGGTTGAGCACAAAATAAGTTTAACATTTGCTGAATAATTTCAGTAGATTTTCCTATCTATATTGTAGTAGGTACCTAAAGCAAAAATAGGCATTTCGATGTTTTGAATACAGGAAACTAATTTCATTTCGCTCGACTGGGTCAGTACCTCAGCACATGTAGGCTTAAAACTGAAATCAGATTGACTGGCATGCCTTTGTGAGGTGAGGTCTGTTTCCGACTTTACTGCCTACTGTACTGACTGAGAGATGTTATTTAATGAAATTGTATTCGGACCTTTATCATTTCGACTGATTGCTGTTGGAACGGAATTGCGGAAATAAATATAAATATATATAAAATAAAAGGCTAGCAGAGTCACGACGCATTACTTTGAATATTTGATAAATCAGCTAGATTAATTAGTATTATTATTTTTGTTAATAGTTGGTGGTGGTTGGTTTGCTAGTAGTTTTTGATAGTAAATTAAATTGCTTTATGTGTTGTGTTACTAATACAGGTAATGCATAAACCAATTTAATTTGCAATGACAGTTCAAACTTCAAACCTTCCTCAAAAAAATCTACTGCTGTCGGAGTTTCAAAACACTTCCCGAATATCAAAGCATTTATTTTCATAAAATCCTAATTTCATTAGTAAAAGTAACAAAACTGAAAATGGCTATTATCTTAGTCGGGCTGGTTGCTCGTTACAAGTTCATCAAAGAACCCGGCGGTTGCTCGCGAACCTTGAGATAAGAAAACACATTCCTCATCGAGTATTCGAATTATCTCCACTGTGTTGACACAGTTGTGTTTCGGAAGGGTGGCGCGAGAGATGGGACGAAGCGAGTGGCGGAGCTGAAGCGGGAGGGTGGCGTTCGCGATTGGGTTCGTGGAGGGTTATAGTTCGGTAGTTCCGTGTGGTGCTGGACGTAAAGAATAGCACCATCCTATTTTTTCCCGTTGGTGTCGTAAAAGACGACTAAGAGACTTACTAGAGTAGCAGCAGCAGCAGTGTTCTCTATGCATTTTAACACCATACTGCAATCGCCAACCCGCCTGCCAAGCGTGGCGAATACGGCAACCTCGCCCTTTGGGGAGGCCTATATTTAACAGTGGATGAATTTCGGCTGAAATGATGATGATGATTAAATATAGTTAAATAAATAAAGAAAGAAAAAAAATATTTATTGGGACCCACGCGGGAGATCACAAATTACACTAAAACACACTCTTAGAAACGTAAAAAGAAAAACTAACATGAAATAGGTAAGTAGTTATTTATTACCTACAGAAGGTTTAGATTAGTAGTCAGTAGGCAAAATTTTATGCTTCTTAGAAAATCAAAAATGAAATTTTACAAAAATTCATTCTCTAAATGGGTTAAATATTATGGGATAAATAAAACCCTATATATATGGCATTAAGTCCGCCTCTGTATATTGTTATGTGCTTGAAGTACTTCGATCATGAAGTATTAAATAAATAAATAAAAGTTTGTATGGAAGTTCAAAGAAATCAAAAATAATAAATTCATTAACTTTTAACTTTTGTTTAATAACTTTGGTTTAATAACATGTTACACTAATAGTAGGATATAAAGGAGCGGCGCCTCCTGACACAGGCATCTATATGCTTAAAAGGGGATGCCAGCAACTGTATAACTGTACAACGTGTAATATTGAAATAAACATTTTTGTATTTTGTATTTTTTGTATTTTTGTAAGTTCGTTATTTATAACAATGGGACATCCCATCGAAAACATGGCTTGTAAACTGTAACGTCAAAATAATAGTAGTTCATCATCATTCTCCTGCCCTTATCCCAATTTATTTGGGGTCGGCGCAACATGTCCCTTTCTTCCAGACTTCTCTATTAGTCGTCATCTCGGTAGACACTCCCTTTCTAGCCATATCATCCTTCACACAGTGCATTCTTTGGACGCCCCCTACTATTATAGCCATCGACATCATAGCCATCGACTCATAACTTTCCTCACGACATTTTCCTCATTTTTCTGCATTACATGCTCATACCATGACAACCGATTTCCGCACAACTTTTCAGTCACCGGTGCCACTTTCAGACTTAGTACTCATTGGTTATTCTATCCATTCGTGTCACACCACACATCCCTCTTAGCATTCTCATCTCAGCTACATGCAATTGCCTTTTATTCATCCCTTTTGTGGCCCAACATTCTGCTCCATACAAGACAGCAGGTTTGGCCATTGTTCTATATATCTTCCCCTTAAGTTTAAGGGGAATGCGGGAGTCGCATATTGTTCCCGTAACCTGCCGCCATTTCATTCATCCAGTGTTAATTCTGTGCTTAACCGTCCTATTTACTTTGCCATCGTTCAAAATAATAGTAGGTATCAAACAAAAATTGATTAGCTATAATCCTCCCAATTATGACATAGTGAAATTATTACTTTCAATACTACTAAATACGGAAGAATAATGATTAAATACGGAAAATGCTTATGAAAATCAACAAATCAAAAAGACAAATTAAAAAGAACACTCTAATTTACGAAAATCGCTGACAGCTCAGAACTTGAACATAACAATCAAATGGAACCAGTAAGCCAGCATATCTGAGCTGCTGTAGTATTTATATAGCGCTGATTTGGACCCGACAATGCTGTGTAAACTGAGGGACCGATAACCTACGACCGTCACGCCACCTATTTGTTAACTAATTATTGTCGGACATGTATTGTTTGCAATACTTTATCTTTTATTTTATTTGACTTTATTTTTTTATATTCTTTGTTTGCTTTTGCAGTATTGTTGTTTGCCGATAACTTTTTAACAATGTTGTAATATTTTTGTTCCATAATTTCCTGTCTCCAGTTTTTTTTAAAGTAAGTTCTCGTCACTTCCAATTAGTACAAAATCAGATGAAATAATCATAACTTTATGACTGTACAATTTTCCTGTTCCAAATAAGATGATTTATATTTCAATTTTTTTTTGTTTCCGTTTACGCAATAATGGAAATCAAGAAATACGCCCCTCGTTATAATTAATAACAATAAAAACCGACTCAAGAATAATCAATCACATAAATTATTAAAGATTTCATTTACTACGTTTGGCAATGGGAATAAGTTAAATAAAATATGCATAATAAAGTGTAGTGCCACTATTAATCGCATTAGGGGTCTAAATACTTAATCTTGTGTATAAATCTAAATAATGAGTCCCTGAAGCATGCAACACCTGAAAACATTTCATACGTAACACGGTTTAACTACTATAAGCTGTTTATATTAAGAGGCACGCGATCGCGAGAAGCTTTCATAGCTATGCTCAGTTTCACGTCCGATGCGTTCTGGGATTTCATTCGTAAAACGATAAATCAAATAATATAAAAGAAATACTTTAATTTGGGACACCACCACTGTACACCTACCCACCTCATAGAAAATTAACGAAAATGCCGAAGGTAAAATATTTTTTAACAAACTGCTTAAATGTTGGTAAACTGACCTATCCCAATTATAAGTGAATTAATGAATTAATGAAATGCAGCGTACCCAGCGTGGTTAGACCAGATTCGATTGCTCGAATGAACCCAAAGATTCACACTAGCCTCTGGAGCGTCATTTTTCATGGGACTACAAAGACCATTTGTATATCAAAGAGTAGCTTACATCAATTTATTAAAATAATGAATTTAGGTTTACGTTGCTATTTTTTTTTTATGAAAGAAGAATATCGCAAGTATCATCGAACGTGTAACAGAGTACGAAGTTGTGTTCTCAAAATAACAGAAACAGAATCGACTGCGTACTGCTTATCATCTCGCACAAGTCGTTAAAATCCTTCAAGGGGAAGGGTTACTGTTCTCGAAGATAAACGATAGACTGGCAATGTGTGTATCGTGCAATTTAATAAACTTTAAACACTTCTAACAAACTAAATGGCCCCATGTTGTTTTGGCGACAGTTTTAGCACTAATTAAAACTTTGTCTGTACCATTACAGAGTATAATAGTGGTGTTTGAAATTGTGTCGTAAATTTTCAGACCGCCCTGGGATTGATAGTAGTAAAACGTTTACACTTCGAGTAGGCAGTTAGAAAGAAAGAAAGAAAAATGCGTTTATTGGTATTACAACAAAAAATACACCTTCAAACTATAAAAACAGAAAACAATATTATTATAATACCAAAAGGGCCTCAGTTAAGAACTGTTCCATCATCATCAGTCTACAGCAGTCCACTGCTGGACATAGACCTTTCCAATCGTACGCCATTCAACTCGAATTGAGCTGCTACCAGACTTTCCATAAGAAAAGAAAAAAGAAAATTTGTTTATTCTGCAACAAACAAAACGGGTATTAAGAAAAAAAATACAAAAATAAAATACACACATACAAAGAAGCCAAAAGCCTCGTATTCAAACAATGCAAGTTTGACAATCTTGTCCATTATGAGTGCCAAAATGTACGTAGGCAGGAAAAAGTACAAAACAACGTATTTAAAAGAAGAAAAAAACAACAAAGCAGTCACCAACTAGAATCCACGAGAACAAGAAGGAAAATAGTGGATAATTTTTACCAAATATTGTTGATGTCATTACGTTGTTTGTTTTGGGAAATTCTGATTAATGGTTTATACGAGGGGAACTTAACACCGAATTGATAGTTATTAATGACACTTCATTTGTTAAACTAGTTTCAGCCATCGTTCTAAAAATCGTAAGGTCAAATCACACCTTTTTCTATAAAAGGTATTTTTTTTGTGCTTTATTAAAAAGAACCTGGTTTTTAATTACAATCTAACCTTTAAGACTAACAAGCAATTTTAATCTACCCTAATTTTTTATGTGATAATTATTTTAAACTAAGAATATTGTTTATTGCACTTTACACAAGTCCGTATAAAAAAGGTAACAACTTAACCAGTGTAGTGGTATAAACCTTTTTTCTAATTAAGTTTTTATTACTATTTTTAAACCGGAGGTATGAGATAACCGCAATTGTAATTGATAGTGTGATCTGAGGTTTATCACTTCGCTTGTTTTTCAACGCAATAGTTGAGTTTCATGTTACATAGGGAGATACGAAACCGGATTACATTCTATGCGTGTGAATTTATGTAAAGAAGTCGACAGCTTAATCTTTCTCTCAAACTAAAATATATCTAATATGTTACTATTTTATTTTATTCTAAAGGTCTACTCTTCTTTTGTTTCCGTAACTGATCCCTCAGTAATATAAGTTTTCGTAACAAAACAATATCATACAAATACCTACATTACTCGTGTGTCCAAAATGAAATACCAGCCGGCTCTCCTTACATATTACGAACCCGAATCTCAACGAATCCGTTTTTGTTTTCCCATGAAAACAATTCGTCAAGAACGGGCCCCACTTTCAGCATTCAAAAGGAAAAATGGAAGGCCAAACAGGCGAGCAACGAGTTAGGCCGTAACAAAATTCCAACAAAGGGATGATTAACGATTTTTCCACCCCCAAAACTCATTCAAGCCGCGTCGATATTGAATCCGTTAGACGGCGTAAAAATGAAAGTTTTCCTCTTTTCGTTTCCAAACATGTGTGTTACACGGACGGTGAAATTGACGTGCACGTTACAGTGACACTCGTAGAAATATGGGTTAGAATTTTTAAAGTATGCTAGAATGGAATGAATGAAATGCACCGACCCCAGCGTGGTTAAACTAGACTCTATTACACGAATGAACCCAAAGATTCACAATTTCACACTAGCCCCTGCAGCATCATGTTTCACGGGACTACAGAGACCATTCCCTAACAAAGTGTAGTGAACAAAACTATTAATTAAACAGACACATCATCATCATTCGGTTTCCCTTATCCTAAGACAATGATTAACAGACACAGTACCAGATAAATGTGATAAAAAAATGAATAAGCCAATGCAAAAGCTTCATTCATATAACACTGCCTGGAGTAGCTTGTGGCTAAGTAATAACAGGCGCACGGGTCGATCGATCAGGTTAAGCTACGCATGCCACAGTTGGTCCGTGGATGGGTGACCGTCTTTACATAGCAAAACCCTCCGTGCCTTGAAAAGCACGTTAAGCCGTTGGTTCCGGCTGTAATTTGTAGATCTTCGACAGTTGTTACGGGTCGTCAGAAACCCGAAAATCGGACAACCAGTCTGACTAAGGGGTATCGTATTACCCAGTAACTGAGTTGTGGAGGTCAGCTGCATCTGGTTAGACTGGAAGCCGACCCCAACATAGTTGGCAAAAAGGCTAATTAGATGATGATATTACACTGTCTAGGTATCGTTACTAATTTAATTGGTCAATATGGTCAAACAAACTAACCATAACGGTTCCAATTTTAAATTAAATTTGCCATAATATTCCATGCATTTCATGTTCGGGATTTCTATGAAACAGTAAATTGGTGTAAACTTCGTCATTAACAGCAATTAACAGCCCCGGGACACATTAGCACTCTATTCTAGTTCCCCGTGTGTCCCTCACACAACTCCTCGCCGAATCGTTATGTAACTACTGTAGCAGTTTTTCCTTTAGTTAGTTTTGAACTTGTTCAAAATAAATGACTGCTATTTGAGCGAAGTGACAAGTAACTCAAAGTTGATGTCGTTAGAAATTTTGTGAAAATATCCTTCTTATAACGAGCAGAAGCTTTGGGCATTGTTTTAATAGCTCTTTGTTGTCAGTTTTCTACGAAAAAATTGTCTTTTTTTATGATATCTAATTGACTAATGCACGTTCAAAGCTTGACAGTTTTCGTAGGTACCTTATGAACTTCACCAATAAACAAGCCGGGTAACCAAAAATAATGCTTAAAGTTTATACAATAATAAAGATCAATAGGAAGGTATAAGATTTAATACGGCTTTGTCAACGTTTTCAGTGAAAAACATCCATCAGGTTTGATTCTAACATAACATACACATTCACCCATTTTCCGTCTGTTAAAGAAATCTTTTTAGGTCCTAAAATACATTTCTGTGCCCGAACTTTATTTCAGTAGGTACCTGTGTGATTGATTAATGTACGCACGAAACTTGCTTATAAAAACTAAAGAGGTCCTTCTTTGTTATTCCTTTGATTACATTGAGGGTCTGATCCGGCAGAAATTCAATAGACCGTGAGTCAAGTGGCTCATCTGTCCTCCTTGGTCACATGAGTTATCGGGTTGCAAATTAAAAGGAATATAAAAACAAAAAAAAAATTGCTCTCCATATTAAGTTTCGCGTAGGAATAATACAGCAGGTGTTCTTAATTCACCTGGCCAGCATGTGTTTTGAACACGTTAAGTTAATTAAGTGTATTTATAAATTGCTGAAATTTAAATTAGTAGTGTAAGCGCGCGCTCTGCTGCTAAATAACACTGATGTGGCCAGATTAAAAAAGTAGGTACAAACTTGATTAAAGTTTTAATAAGACTGTGAATACCAGCTTACTAACAAGTGTTAGATATACGTTTTCTCCCTTTTAATTAAACAGTATAAAGCTCAATGTTGACATACCAGGAGCAATTTTACGAAAACCTCGTGAAAAAGTGGAAACTCAATTTTTTTTTAATACAAAATTCAAAATTAATTATTCAAGTTGAAGGAGTTTCGTAATAGAAAAGGGGAGATTAGTACTTAAGGCGATTATAGCGAACTGAGATTCATAATCTGATCGACGGATAAATAAGACGGTGCTTAATATTTGTAAACTGTTTTCTAACAGGTACCCTTCATCGATTTCAAATGAATAGGATGAGATAAAATTTGGTAATGAAAATTTCTTATTGATTTTGAAATACTCAAACGGGAAATGTTTCCCGACGTTTTATTTTCTAATTGCTATGCGTCTCATTTCGTTTGGGGACTATCTGAGGGTCGTGATTAATTACGAAGTAAAGAATGCAAGGGGTTAAGGATCTCTCGTCAGTTATACCTTCATTTTACACCACTGATTAGGTAAAATTAGTTGAACTTACCCATTACATTTGTTACTCGTGTTACCAAACCATATCACACGGTGGAGAAATTTTAAAATTATATTCACTTTAAAAAGCGTTACAGCCTCGTATACCCAACAAAACATATTAACGGAACCAAATTACTTCATGTAAGCCAACTTTCCACACTGTAACCCATAAATAAGGGCCAAGCGCGGCTTCATAGCTATAAAACTGCTAATCGGCACGCGCGTGCGTTGGTCCAGTTAATGATATAATTAAAAATCCCATGCCAAGGTAGCGAGGTAGCGGTAAGTTCTCCGGGTTTAGTGGTGTGGCTTAGGCTTCGTAAACCGAACAAGTTGCCCCCATTTGCTAATCTCCTAAGCCAAATAATGACGCGGCACAAGTGATAAACTTTCATAGTAAAAGTAAGCCGCGGACGACGGGTGCGGTCGTATTTTAGATGTCACCTTTGTCTATACCCGGTTGTGAGAGATTTAATGCGGGTGATGTCGTAAGTTACAGGCAATATATTAATTTATGTTCCAGTAAGTTACGGTGTTCCTGAACTTTTGTTATGAACGGACTGACTTAGTATGTTGTAAGTGTAACGCTGTTGTTTGGTTTGACATTATTGCTTCGAATGAAAACTTAACTATAAGATTTTATCTAGGTATATACTTTTGAACAATTACTACCCCCATACGAAGTCATTTTAATCATAACTGTCACTCTTAAACATTAAACGTTCGCTTTTATCACGAGAAAAATATCGGATAAGTAATTACCACATTACATCATTTCAGCCGAAAGACGTCCACTGCTGGACATAGGCCTCCCCCAAGGGAGATTTGCCATAATTGCCACGCTTGGCAGGCGGGTTGGCGATCGCAGTATGGTGTTAAAATGCATAGAGAACGCTACTGCCCATTCTCTATTAAGTCCCTTAGCCGCCTTTTACGGCACTTACGGGAAGAAATGGGATGGTGCTATTCTTTACGTCCGTCACCGCACACATTACATGACAGCTCTAAATTCCCTAACTTTCGCCCGCTGTTCTGTACATCGCGCTAAGTACTCAACCACAACCCTCACAAAAACCGCTGTCGCTTGCACCTCACACCACACACCCAACACGAGCTTGCCAGTACTCGCAGGTACGGCCACGAATAGCGCCGAGTAATGAGTTTTGTTGTTCCACAGTTACCGCTAGATTAAGGGACACTGGTAACGATATACGACCTCGCAAAGTAGCAGCACTGATGGTAAATGATGGCGTTAGAGGATGTTGGGCATATATATTATATGTATGAGATTATGGCGGAGGTCCATAACGGGTTAAGAATGGTCGCGGTTACCGCGGAACCGATAATGATGCTAGTTTTTGTGCGGATGTGGGGTGTTAAATGGTTTTATATATAGTGGCGGTCTTGAGAGTTTATTGCCTATGGCTTTGCTATAACAGTAATATAATTTGTGGTTTTAGTCCTGTTTTCAAGTAATAAAAAAATTATAAAAAAATAAATAATAATCATATAATAAATAAAATAATTAATATAATATACTTAATATTTAATATTCCCTTTTAGGTATAACAGTTATCTTTTAATTCAAATAAACCCAGATATCAATACCCAATTTCCCTGTATCATCGCTCCCAATTTGTTTTCGAAACTCTTGAGGGCAGCAATAATTTCTAGATGGATGGCATGAAACGAACAACCGCTGTCCCGAAGCCTCGAACCGTTGTAGTTTTCCGATAAAATCATGTCCGCAAACAATTATGTGAACACCGGCCTGATTGGATCCCGAAGCGATCATACGGAGAGAGGAATGTTAATCGAACCCTTGCTCGGGTCAACACTGGAAACACAACACGTTTAGGCAATGTTATACATACACGAAGAGAGTTCCTTAATGCATAAAACATAAAGACTACAACAAATTGAATTAACCTCAACGTATCTCTGAGAAAAATACATGGCTTTAGTTTTGTTAAGGATTGTTGTGGCGTGTGAAGGAATCGCTGATTAATTCTGGTTCTGTCTGTCATCAACGGTATAGAATATAGATAGTTAAATCCATTCGCTCGAAGGACGCTTATTCACTGACCAAATCATGTATGTATACAGCGTGATGCTAAAAATAACACTTTTTCCATTTTGCTGTTGTATTTACTATTATTTTTTGAAGGGTTACGTTCTACATAAAATAACGTTTAATAATTGACAACGATTACGTCATTGAAATCCTTACTTTAAATAATGCATTGATTTGAATACAACACTGTATACTCTTTCAGGGCTGTAGTCGTAAAATTAATCGTAAATGTTTAATTGCGTCTGCCTACCAAATTTATACTGCACGCGACATAATATTTAGTCAAGTTACAGCCGATTGTGAGCATGCAAAACAACGTTAAGTCGCATTTCTTAGTTATTTATTGTGTATATAGCTTTTACTTTGTACCTAAATAAAATCTTAACGGGTGTAATCGTTAAATCGAAACTGTGCATTTTTTTTCTTTCCGTATTCGGTCAGGCTCAGGGATATTTTTGGATTTAATTGCGGTAGTAACTTTCGTTGTGTAGTTTGTTCGAGTTAACGGGAATCCGCATTCTGGCGCATTGTACTTAAGAACATCACAGTAAGGTAAACTATCGTAGAAAAAAATTGCAAGCCGGTTAAGTACTTTTTTTTTTTTTACATTACATTGTTTAAAAAACTATAAAGAACAGTACCCAAACAAATACTTCATGTAATAGAGCCCAAAAATCAACACGTCTAAATCTAAACAAAATAAAAACACCACGCGAAAGATTTTTTGCCATTACACAAATAATAAAGGTCATTACTGTTTCGGCTTTCACGTTCACCGTAAAGCAAAATTGCTCCGAAAAAAAATAAAAACAAAATCAGCTTCCCTGTTTAATTTAGCGGGGTTGGCGACAAAAACATTTGCTCTTGTTGCCTTTTTGTTGACCGAACGTAACAACAGGAATGCATTGTTCCCGTTACACTGTCCGGGCGAGCTAGTTGTATAAAAAGATATATTCTACCCCGAGTCCCTGACTCAGTTTATTGGTAGATGCGTCACTTTGGGGAAAGAGTGAAAGAATTTGGGACAGTGATTCATCTTCGGCTTTTTAATATTTGAGAGACTTTCCATGTTTCGGTATTTCTTAGATATAGCCTGTTTTTTATTCGGTTAGTACCTACGTCCTCATAGCAATATTTTCATTAAGACGCTGACAACGGCTAAACCGCGGTCACTGTCAGACTGCATGCAAAAGAAAAAGAAGCGCGATGACACAACGCGTGTAATTTATTGCAAAAGATGAAGCAATTATCTATTTACGTAAAATTTGTTGAGTAATCGAAAATAAAAATCAACCAAGTTCTGCAAATAAAACGTTCTTGTTGTTAATTAAATACCAACCGTACGTTGATATTTAATACAGATATTTTGGATTGAAACTCAAAGTAAAGGGTTAGTTTACCGTTAATTTGTATTGAGTTTTTTTTTCTAAACGTGTTTTGGTAACAAGAAAGTTCTGAAAAATATGCTTAAGAATAATATTTTTTTTTTTTGCTACTACAAAATATATAGATTTGGCAATTTTTGTGTTTAAGACAAGCCTACTTTTGTTTGCCTCTTGTCAGCGCCTTAATTAGGGACTGCAATCTCGGTATTCCGAGATCTCGAAATACCGAGATCTTGCACCAATTTTGCAAGATTAATCTTGCACCCAAAATCACGCGCGATCTCGCAAGATTGCACAAGTACGCGCAAACTGAAAAATAAATAAGTGGCGCCATCTTGAATTTTAATTTTGACCCCATAATCATTATTAGCGCCCTTAAAAACCACGAAAACGATACCCATGACGAAAAAATTGCAAATTTTCGGTGGCGCTATCTTGAATTTTGATTTTCACCTCAGTTTTGTTATCAGCTACCTCGAAACCCATGGAAATGACACCCGTGTCGAAAAAAAATAAAAAAAATAAGTGGCGCCACCTTGAATTTTAATTTTGTCCCTATAACCGTTATTACCACCCTGAAAACCCATGAAAACGATACCCATGACGAAAAATTTGCAAATTTTCGGTGGCGCCATCATGAATTTTGATTTTAACCCCAGTTTTATTATCAACTACCTGAAAACCATGGAAATGCCTCCATATTCTATTATAAACGAGTGTGTGTGTGTGTGTGCACACTCGTATCTGTGAATTTATTGAACGCTGTGTCTGTTAATTCTAAGGTTACATGTATTCGTAAGTTGTCCGCCAGTTGGTGCTAGTAAAGTTTTACGAAGGATTGTTGAGGTGGGGTGCGGCAAACAGGGAACGAATCCTCAAGGTTATTTGGTCAGGGTAGGGCCTTAACCAAGTTTCAATAGAATACTTATAATAATTAAAAATAATTCGTAAATTTGCGAGATCTTGCAAAATACCGAGATCTTGCGAGATTAGACCTCTTAAATCTTGCAAATACCGAGATTGAAATTTTGCTGCAAGATTGCACTCCCTAGCCTTAATGTACCTGTCATAACTGTGATATAATCATCAGCCCATGCCAGTCCACTGCTGGACATAGGCCTCTCCAAATGTACGCCATTCAGCTCGATTCTCGGGAACTCTCATCCAGCTGCCACCAGCCACCCTGTGAAGATCGTCGCTCCACCTAGCCCGAGGGCGTCCTACCTTACGTTTGCCGATTCGCGGTCTCAACTCAAGAACACCTCTTCCCCAATGGTCATCGGTTCTATAGCTAATATGTCCGGCCCCTTGCCACTTCACCTTGCTTATTCTGTGAGCTATGTCGACAACTTTGGTTCTCTGCCGGATCACCTCGTTTCGGATTCGATCCCTCAGAGAGACTACGTATAGCCCGGTCCATAGCTCGCTGAGTGACCTTGAATTAAAAGACCAGCCGTACCGTGAGTGTCCATGTTTCGGCTCCATAGTTTTTTTTTTTTACGTTGCCCCACAGTAGGAATTTCTCCTGTATTGTGGGTGCATTTACAATCATTTAATTCACATACACGAACAGCCAGACCCGGAACAACTACTTGTAAGACATACAAATATTTGTTCCGTGCGAAAATCGAACCCGCGACTCGCAGCGCAGCAGTCTATCGCTTAACCACTGCACCAACCGTGTCGTCATATTACAGGCAGGATGCACTGATTGAAGACCTTTGTGTTTAGGCTCTGTGCAATACGTGACGAGAAGACTTGACGAAGCTTCCCAAACGCTGTCCAGCCCAGCTGAATTCTTTTGTTAATTGTTCCCTCTCAAAGTTATACTTACCAAACTGCAGAGTTTGCCCGAATTATACGTATTCTCGAACAATCCCGAGAAATTGACAGCAATCGGTCCCGAAGTTATGTGTTTGTTGAACATAACCTGGGTTTTGTCCAAGTTCATCCGGATACCAATGCGTACAGAAGAATCAACTAGGCCGTTCAGCATCAGCTGCAAGTCATGCAGCGAATTAGCCAGTATGACGATGTCATCTGCTAATCTCAAGTGTGGATTTACTCGCCGTTGATGCTGATGCTACGTCCTACCCAGTTCGGCATCTCACATGCGTTACAGAAAATTTTCGGCGAAATTACGTTCCCTTTAAATCTCACCCTTCGAACGCAGTGGGATATATTCAGTTCGTCAGTCCTGAGTTTGGACGGTCATTGTCGTGTTTTCATAAAGTCATCTCAGAACTTGGATGTATGCCAGTCGACTTGGCATCGCTGCAGAAACTCCAAAACAGACCAGGTATCGATAGTCAAAAGCGTTCGCATAGTCCAAAAATGCAAGACATAAGGGCCGATTATATTCTTCGGACTTCTGTATAATTTGTCACACTGTGTGGATGTGCTGTATCTTCCTCGGCACGACTCTTGAAAACAATTTATATGGCTAAGGAGCGAAATGAGTCTCTAATTCTTTAAAAGAGTCTTATCACCCTTTAAAAAGAAGAGAACGACCACACACACCTTTTGGAGTAAGATAGAAGATATGTATTTTTTAGGGTTCCGTACCCAAAGGGTAAAACAGGAACCCTATTACTAAGGCTCCACGCGCCATCTGTCTGTGTGTCTGTCTGTCTGTCCATCTGTCACCAGGCTCTATCTCATGCACCGTGACAGTTAGACAGTTGAAATTTTCACAGATGATATATAATATTTGTGTTGCCGCTATAACAACAAATACTAAAAAACAGAATAAAATAAATATTTAAGGGGGCTCCCATACAACAAACGTGATTTATTTGCCGTTTTTATAGATAATGGTACGGAACCCTTCGTGCGCGAGTCCGACTCGCACTTGTCCGGTTTTTTTTTTAAATCAGGTCAATTTTGCTAAATTAAACTAGTAATGTCTTAACAAAACTCCCTACTGAACAATTACACAGTTTACAAGTAATCTCCTTTAACAATAAAAGTTGGGTTAAATAACAAAATTTCCTATTCCAATTTGGCCTTAATCAATTTCAAGCAAACTAAGTGAAAGTTTCAATTCGGATGCCATTACGAGCCCTTCCCTTACAATTGGTAGCGTTGTTGATAGCTTGCAAAATGGTCGTTTTATTTTAGATACTTAAAATATATTTTAATTATATAAATATATACACGAGGTACGGTATGTTTCACAATTTCCATGTTTAGAGAATTAAGGAGAACTATGTATGTTTTTGTCAGTTCTTGTCTATGACAATTTGAATTGGACATATGCAAACAATGCATAATAACGCTGTATACTATAATAAAAAAATATTGTCACGTAACTAATTCGCATGCATTTGTAATTTAATCATAATTTTCAGACCTAACAACGGATTTTCGTCACTCTTAGGTTTATTTCAAATTAATATAAATGCTTATGCGTCAATTGTAGATAATACTCGTAATGCCTGTGGGTTTACAAGTGTTAAGTTGACTGCAGTGGCAAATTGCTGTATTTAACTCAATATATCATTATTGTACATTCAAGGGGCACCCACGTAGCTATATAAGGGCTACTTAGCCGTCCTTAGTAGAAACTTATGCTAATTGAATACATAGAGTTTGTGGCACGCAGCCTTAACTATCGTACTTACCTACCACTAAGAAAACTGGCGTGCGTGCGTGGCACTGTAGCCAACTAGGGCATACCGCCCGCCTGTTTGGAAGATGGTACCTTTTAGTTAAAGGAAACATACATCCTTTGTTCTTAAGTCCATACATCCTTATTGCTTTGAGAACGGACTCGTAAGTCATAAATCATAAACAACAGTAAGATTAGTTCCTGAATAACATGAAGCTAATTTTGGTTGGACGCGAAACGACTGCCGGCAGTCAACTGAAACTGACTAGCGAAACATTCAAGAGTATCTAATGAATGCCTACTAAAAATAGTTTGCAGCTTCTGAGTACGAAATATTCAGAAAATGGGATTGTTTTGCGTAAAACAACAAACTATCGCTAATTTATGAAAACTAGCGATTCTGCTACAACTTGCACAAGTCTGCTGCCATTAGAACTTCATTTTGGTGACATATGGTTATGGCATAGGTACCTCAGCTACCTCTTACGGCACACTTGCAACCTAACTTTATTTTAGAATAACTAAGCACCAACGTTTCACAATTTGAAGCACCTCAGTGTGTAGACGTGTGTAGTCAGAGCCGATGAGTACGTACCTATGTTCGCCTAACTCATTATTACAGGATATAAGAGCTTTTGACGATCGTCTAGACCTTTGGTCGACTGATTTTTGAGAGCCTAGTAGGCATTACCACGGGATTATCGCTCAAGAGTCGTAAAAAACGAAGCAAGAGTCTCGCTCGAGAGCACGTACGGATCAGCCATAAGGCTTTTTTATAAGAATAATATAAATTATTGAATTTCTTTTGTGATAGGTAGCTAAGACCTTGTTTCTACCTATTGTTTTCTAGAAAGAGACAGCTAAGTAGGACGAAATAGTAAGGATTACCAAAATACGAGTATCAGTAGCATAATCTTATCGAATACTTCATTTATTATTCCTCAACTTCTTAGTATCAAATGTCAGTGTTTTTGATTCAGAATAAATAAATATTCCTTCTCTACGTCTTCATTTAATTCTTCATCGTGCATGACCTTAACCTTCCATCATTAATAAAGATCGTTATCTCCCGTTAATAAAATACACCCAACAAAAGAGGTGTCCAGCAAAAAAGGATGTTTCACAGTAGTGTAATAAATTAACTGAATCACAAACACCTATAGTAGGTCCCGCTGTGCCAGTGGTACTCAGGCGCCTTGCCTGACGGACATAAAAGTGAGAGAAAAAAACTTGCGTATACGCACATGCATGGTCAACCCACGCCGAGCTATTAAATAAGACGGTTTATCGTCCCATTCACGGACCAAACACGAAACCTGATCACTTTAACCTTGTGAAGTAAATCTAATAGTTCATGGTGTACTATTAGGTGTATTAAGTTACCTACGTGAGCGAAAGTAGATTTGATGTTCACATATTGCCTAGATTGAGGTTCTGTGTAATTAGATATAGCGCCAGATTAGATTACCGTCATATAGATTTTAATGTCAAAGGGTCTACTTCAAAGGAAAATCCGAAGTATCGGCCGAACGTTCGGCCGTTTCTTGACTATGGCGAAAGGAAAACGACGGTAAAAGAGATAAGTCAAAGTCAAAAACGTGACTTGAAGTCCGGTAAGGACTCAAAGTCAAAAAAAGAAACTTTGGAAGTCAAGAAACAGTCGAACATTCGGCCGATACTTCGGATTATCGCTTCGGAGTAGACACCAGGAATTTTATTCATGTTTAATATTTTTATTAGTTACTAGCTTTTACCAGCGGCTTCGCCCGCTTGGATGTCAGTAATTATCCTAATGAGACATACTACTGGGATAAAAAGTATTATATGTCTTAATCCAGGTTATAAACTATTTGTGTGCTAAATTTCATCCAAATCTATTCAGCCGTGTTTGCGTGATTGAGTAACAAACATCCAAACATACAAAGTTTCACATTAATTCATACTATTAGTAGATTGAAATGTAATCAAATATGTTGTGTTACAGGATAATACCAAAAATAATAATGTTTATGGACAAATTACATACCATTCTAAAAACTACGATAATCTTATTAAATTAAACGTTAGAATTTAAGATTTTAAACCTAAAATTTAATAATAAAACAGGGAAGCTGCATTGTTTTGGACAGCCTATCATTATTAACCAATTTCGTTCGGGCACCAAATTTGTGTCCAGTGGTCTGGACCGATCACGAGTTAATACGAAAATAATAGCATTCGAATGTCGCTCATTATAGACGGGAACGTAATTGGTATCCTTATTTTATATTTAACGAAATCGGGGCAGGTAGCAGATTTCTTTAATCTCGGTATACTTACATATCAAAATATTTTGCTGCTGATTTTAAGCCCAGTCACTCATAAAAGGAATCTACACTGAATAAAGCACTAGATCAGGCTGGTGTGAAATGCGAAACCCTTGAATTTAGCCCAAAACATCAAAATTTTCCTGATTTAAAATGAATTCGCAGCAGACACAAATCTTACTTAGGGCTAATTTCATCAATGAAACTGAACGCGATCAGCACATCTAAACCGAGTTCAAGAGCTGTCAGTGTCAATATTCCAAAGAAAATAATGACACTGACAGCTTTTAAACGTGGTTTATGTGCTGATCGCGTTCAGTTTCATTGGTGGAATTGGCACTTAGTCATAAGAAAGTCTCATATATATAATACAATATACAATCATGTGGGATCCTCTACATAAGATCGTGATTAGACATAGTGTGGGCGCTGAAATGGGATACGGGTAAACTAAAGACGTAACTCCTTATTACTACTAATTTCTTACACCGCATTTTATACTTCTTTTTTTTATTTATCAGCTGTATAATAAATTGTGTGCCTTTTAGTCTGTGCTGACTGTGCTAAATAAATGTATTTTCTTTCTTTCTTATTATAACGTCCACACTGTTTATTATTATAAAGTCAATTACAGGTACAGTACCTACAGAACTAATACTCTGAACTTAAAAAGGCAACACTGAGCAGTTCCTAGGCCAGTATTTGTCGCGACCATGTCTCAACGATCTCTGTCACACCATGGTCCATATCGACACCATACCCCTACACTCTGCACAACGCCAAAGGCGTTTGTGTCTCGTTTATAAGTACATACTCATACATACCGACATACATATACCTATAGTATATAATTAATATATATATATTTATAGTAATCCTGATTCCCAACGTAGAAGATTACAATCAAGGAGACAGTAGAAAGCCTTAGAAAAGCAGAAGGTCATTTGACAAGCCGCTGGAAACACAAAAATAATCTTACCACAAAAAAAAATGTACAACCAAAAACCACTGGAATAGAAGTTTTTTGCTAGTTCCGATGTTTGTTTGTTGTTATACCTACACTTTACACTCCACAGCCTAGCAGAATACATTGCACAGCTTGTAAATGTTTGGCAGAGCGGACACTAAAGCTGGTGGTATTAAGCACAGACTTTGGTAGGGTACACGATATAGGATGTTCAATGTATGAGTATGTTTGTTCCAGAAACTGTATAGCAATATTGATAGGCATTTAGGGAATTTTCATCTATTTTTTTTGGGTAAAAGGGGACACCAAAGGAAATGCCGTTCTAAGGATTTCAATAATACGAGTACGTTTATTATCTTTTTAGGCTTCCGTAGTCAAGAAGGAACCCTTATAGTTTCGCCATGTCCGTTTGTCTGTTTGTTCCCAGCTTAGCTCAGAGACTTTTAGAACTAGAAAGCTGTAATTTGGCATGGGTATACATTTTAATCACGCCGACAAAGTGATGAAATAAAATCTTCTTTTTTTTTAAGTACTTCCCTTAGACGTAAAGTAGGGATGATAGTTTTTTCGGTATATCGGGTATCGTTGGATACACTGTCTGTGAAGACCATTTTTTGATTCAGGGATCCAGTGCTAATTTTTGTTAGAGTCAAGTGTCCCCCCCCTTATCATTTAGCGTGCAAGGGGGGGGGGCCTTGCACGCTAAATGATTGATTTTGGATATGTGAAAAAAATCATGGCAGACCATGATTTTTTTACCTACTAAGGTACATATAACGAAATTAAAAGGAAAACTATCACAGCTAAGTAGGTTTTACAAGTTAACAAGTAATAGTCGACCACCTTACATTTGCAGTTGGAGAATTGACCGTGACGTATACCGATGTATGGGAGAACATATTATTTTTCAACTACAATTTTATAATATATTGGAAGGTGTATTTCTAATATTCCGTCAGACGTATGATCCCACACAAGGCTAAAAGAATAGTACAGTCACTATGAGAAAGAAAGGATTTCAGTTAAGTGGTAAGGGCAGTCTCGGACAGTAAAAAAATAATAATTATGAGTTAGAATGAGAAAAACAAATCGATCCTGCTTCAACACTATATCTTTCTATATTGTTGAAGTAGGATCGATTTGTTTTTGCTACAGTCCAAAATATTTTTCCTGCGGTTCTCTGGTCCATAGACCAATTTTGCATAAAAAACTAGCATATTGAGTTCTCCAAATTAATTTTGGGCAGAAAACTTCAAGACCACAAGCTTGGGCTAAAGCCATGGGAGGTTATGCTTATTTCAGAGACCCCTTTTCGAAGGCTCTTTTTTGGAAGAGAGGTTATTTTATTTTAATTTTAATGTTAGGTTTTAATAAATTATCATGTTTGTGAGACCACTTACTAAGGAACATTAACGTAACGCAGTCCAAAATTGTAAGCGACACACTAATAATGCGATTAAGGTTGTAAGCACTAAATCATACATGTAATTTTGTACGCTTTAATCTTTCTTCGCTATTGAACCGTGTTACTATTTCGTATAACGCTTATTACCTAGAAATCAACTAGAAGAAAAATAAACCACATGTTACCTGAGAGAGAAACTGTCACCACACCTGAAATTACCAAAAAAAAAAAGACCTGTGGTAGCCCAGTGGTAACAGCCCCGACTTACGAGTAGTAGGTTGTGGGTTCGAACCTAGGCAGGTACTTTAATTTGTGTAAATAATTTCATCACTACTGCTCTCAAAACGGTGAAGGAAAACATCGTAAGGAAATCAACAACTCTAGTTCTAGAACCAAAAATTCGAAGCCATGTGACATCTACCAACCCGCATTGGGCCCACGTGGTAGATTACGACCCACTCCCTCTCGAAGAGAGAAGGCCTGTGTCTCAGCAGTGAAAGTGGGAACATTATAGGCAACATTAACATTATACTACAAAAAAAATCTTTGAGATTTTTCATCGTTACAGTCAATTGTAATTAACAACAAATAAACTTAGTTTTTTCAGCGTGATAATTGAGTAACACACAGTAGCAATGGGTTTCAATTCGACAATTCAACAACATTCCTTGCGTTATTTACGTTGTTGAGCAGACAATTTTCTCGAACATATGAAGCAATGGATTAGCAATATCCTTCAAAATCATTCAGATTCTGATTGACAGTGTGTTTCGCAAAGACTTTAAATTATTTACTTAACAATAGACGGGGCATAGCAAACAAAATCGTAACCCGATACATTTGTCCTAGTGGGCAAAAGTCGCTCAGTCTAGTGTGGTACGCCTGCATGTCAAGTCGCAATTCGCATTCATATCCATCGAAAGAAAATTATTTTCGGAGTATAATGCCTAAATGTGCAATATGGTATTGCAAATCTCGTAGTGATAAGTCGACTAGACGGTTTACGGTTTACTTTCGCTGATACACGGATCACAATTTTTCTATGACATTACTTCTAATAGCCTGCCTCTCTATCTTAAATCTTTTTGGTGTTACGAAATTATTGTGCTGGCCCCAAAAGTAAGTATATGTCGAATCCGGTCATTAGTACGGACAAGAAACGAATCGCGAGCGCACTACTGGCAACATTACGTGATCTACCCACACCTCTAGCGCGCTTCTACCGAGTCGTGATGTTTTGAGCCGATGGGCGAGGAGGATATTCAAGATTCAGTGTCTGATCGCATCGGAGTTAAGACGTCGGGGAACCGTCCTACGTTTTGTTGTGCTCAGTTATTGTGGTAATTGTAATTTGTTGATTGTGTCAATTTTTGATTTTAATAAACGCTGTGTTCGTACATTCGTACCCAGTGTGTTTTCATTGCATGAAACCCACCTTATGCCCACATAATGTCTGAATCTAACAGAGTAAATCCTGACTATCCGACATTTATAACAAATACGTAGGTACGTATTTCAAAGTTATAAAAGAAAGTATGTAGCTGTAACACCCATGAATACCTTAGTTTTATTACGTAACTAAAAACCTACTTACGACAAAATCCTTGGATTTGTAATAAAAGCAAAGTTCTTGGAAAGCAAGCCTATATTAGTTTACTGTTTAACGCGAAGTTAACAATAACACAGTACTGATAATATTGTTTCTTTCTCAGTAAAACTATCAGCAGTAAGATAACTATCAGCAATTTGAAACATTGTTTCTTTTATCGTTGAGCAATTTTTTTTTAAATTGTTAGTGATTGTAAATTTTTTAAGGATTTTTGGTCGGAAATTGTAACAGTTATGTTTGTATGCATGAAACCATTTTCTTCCGTAACAGCCGAACAGCACTAATTGCGTACGTAATACACTATCTATCAATTAAAGTCTGAAGGATTTTAAAGTATATTGCTAACTAGCTGCGCCCCGCGGTTTCAGTCTCGATCCCATGGGAATATCGGGATAAAAAGTAGCCTATATGCTATTTGCGTCTCAGCTACCTCGTGAAGAAGTAACAAACACACACACTTACAAACTTTCGCCTTTATAATATTATTGTTATCCATTGCTTCATATGTTCGGAAAATGTATCCAACGTAATTAACGCAATTAATGTTGTGGAACTGTCAAAATGAAATGCATGATCGCTATTAATAGTGTGTTACGCGATTACTCCACTGTTTTTTAACCTGGAATATATTTTAATAACCTGGGTGAACATGGACTAGTAAATAAATAAATCAATTATGTCACACAAAATTTAAAACGGCTCTAATGTGTAAAAGCTTCTTTGGCATCGCTCCAAGAATTTATAATAAAATACCAGATCAGATAAAAAAATTACCTGTTCACAAGTTCAAGAAAACTTTGCATAAAAATTTAATTGACAAATGTTATTACACGGTTGACGAGTTCCTGGATGATTACGTTTGTAACAAAAACATTTTCTAATTTTTTTTTCTCTTTCTTTGACATTTACCTACTGAACTTTTGACATTTTTTGAATACTTATATATTTTTTTTTTTACTGTAAACTTTAAAACTACCCATATTTGTATGTCTTACCATAGACAACACATAGCGCACTGTATTTACTTTTAAGATCTGTTTTTTTTTGTTACCTATGTTTTACAAATTATAAATGATTGATTGATTGATTGATTAAATACAAAGTTCTTTTTACTGTCTTTAAAATACTCTACTTTTGCTATAGGTACTCCATTTGAAATAAGATTAGACATTTACAAACCTTTTTTACAGTCCATTCAACCGATTTTGACTTCTATAGCGTTGGTGGCATAACAAATGGCAGCTGTAATAAACATTTGGTATTGTAACCACGTTTTTGCTTTTAATGCCATCTTTATGCCTACGGAATAGCAGTCAAAATCGGTTGAACGGACTTTAAAAAAGTTTATTTAAATTTCTAATCTTATTTCAAATGGAGTATAGGTACCTACCCACTCTAACAAAAGTTAAGAAAACATATGGAACTCGAAAGTTTGCATCTTCATTTTGTATATAATTTTTTTTTATTAGCTTCATGTAAGAAAAAAAGCAGATTACATTTATTAATAGACATAATTAGGTAAAGCATAATAAAAGTAGGTATGTTATGTAGTTATTTATATTATCTATATTATTTATATTATTTGTCTTGGATAGGCGAGCTACCAATTAATTTAGTATTACTAAGGTATCCGGGTTTGTCCTGCATTAGGAATTTGGGACAGCGTGTGTTAGAAAAAAAAAAGTTTGATTAGTTTATTTTAAAATTTGTCAAAACATACATTCCAAGTTTGGTGTTTCTCCTTCGATTTACTTGAATTACCGTTGCAACATAATGGATAAACTAATTTGAGAGCTGTTGGATTCCTATTTGCAATTCAACTGAATACGTAAGTAATCTTCTACATCTTAAGATATTCTAGGATTAATGGAAGTATTAAGGAATCTATTGGTAGGATTTGAGGATTGGCCTATATCCGCTACCACTGTTTATTTGATCTGAAGGCAGATGGACTGATAGATTGACTGACAGACAATGCAGTACAGCCGAAACTACAAACATAGGAAATATGTTCCTTAGAGGCTGAATACGTATAGAAGAGTTTTTAGAAACTCTAGACATTTTGAATGAAAAGTTTGTTTGGATCTGAATGAAGTTGCGGGAAATAATATCCATCCAAATAACCTTACATAATGTTTGTGAACTTCGAACAATCGACAAATATCAAAGGATATAACTATGAATATTCTTGTTTGCGACAAGCCAATGTTTGATCGATGCCCGCACGAACCGTTAAAATTTAAAGCTAACACCAAAGTGTGAAACGGTGTGCAAATGAAATATTCCGCAACGTTTATTTCGCTATTGTAACCAATTTGTAACGCTTCCCGAAGCGCGTCATTTGGTTTTTTTTTCAAAAATTTTGTAGTTATACGAACCTTTTTGAGTTGCGATTTACATCAGTTCATCAAGCCATATGATTTGACGAAACATTCGAGCGGGTTGCCTTGTATTTTTTTTAGGATACCTACTAAAATGTTTGGTGTAACGTATAATATACAAATATCTGTAAGCAATCCATAATAATTTTAAAGATCTTTGGCATCAAATTCATAAACATCGATCTTAATCATTTCAGCAGAAAGACGTCCACTGCTGGACATAGGCCTTCTCCAACATTTGGGGGGGTTTGCCATAATCACCACGCTTGGCAGGCGGGTTGGCGATCGCAGTATGGTGTTAAAATGTATCGAGAATGCTGCGGCCCATTCTCTAGTAAGTCCCATAGTCGCCTTTTACGACACCCACGGGAAGAAATAGGAACATCGATCTTGAGGCCAACAAAATTATTCTTTACAATAAAAAAAAAAATTAAACACACCCAATGAACTCGACGTCTACCTATTTATATTGTACAAACTAACAAACTTAATACAAGAAAGCCACCTAAGAAGCCAAAACAAAGAGTCAAACGGTTTATTTTGAGGCTCACCTTCTCGGAAGGCCCTTGTGTATTTGATTAAGAACTCTTATATATAAATCTTCCGCTGGACAAGTTATAGCTGAAGATCTATCACGATTCGACTTCGAATGTTTTTGAACCCGATTTCTTTTAACGGTTCTTTGAAAAGTCAGAATTACTTTTTACTAGTTTCTAATAAAATTAGACCCTGTATAAATAACTAGATAACTCGTCGGTTCATGATCAAGTGTACACCTACTTGAACATGAACCGACGAGTTCTCTACTAGTATTTATTAAGCTGATTGCCAAGTCCAACAAAAAAATCCTGTGTTAGAAGAATTTTGAAATCGCGAATCATCATCAGCATTTCAGCCAAAAGACGTCCACTGCTGGATATAGGCCTCCCCCAAAGAAGGGGGGGGGGGGGTGCCATATCATCACGCTTGCCAAGCGGGTTGGCGTTAAAAAGCATAGAGAACGTTGCTGCCCATTCTCTAGTAAGTCCCGTAGTCGCCTTTTGCGACACCCACGGGAAGAAATGGGTTGGTGCTATTCTTTACGTCCGGCACCACACGGAGCCGTCTGTCCAACAGCAAACTTTTTGTTCATAGTCAGCACTGAAAACTTCACTCTCTTTTCTACTTACTGGTTGATTATTTTTCATTACTCATAACATATTACACTAGTCTATTACAGTAGACAGACATGTTTCGGTACACATTTTTCATGACTGATATAATATAAATTATCATTTTCATGTACTGATAACTTCGTAAGTAGAACAGTCAAGTGACTAATATGACAGGATCACGTAAAGAGTCAACATAACTGTATAGCCATATGTAGTACCTACAACATATTCCTATAACCGGATTAAGTATAAGATTATATCGAATACTAACCTTTCCCTGTGTGCCGACGACCTTCGGAAGTCTTTTATTACATATGATGAATTGGAGATACTCACGGCAGTTGTATTGAGAACGATGTACTCGATCACAGTTAAAATAGACGTAACAAATTGGTACAAGTTTTCACCCGGCACAAAATCTTATATGTGTGTAATCAGAAACTATAATACGACAATATGTATAGTAAGAACCTACAAGAGTTACAACTACATAACATATAAAAAAGTTAGCTGAAATCGATGAATAATTGCATTACATTATTATTATTATTATAGCATAATTTTTTCATTCGGGTTATTAACCCAAGTTTGTACGTATACTTTTATGACCTACAAGTAGTTGTTCCGGGTCTGGCTGTTTGTGTATGTGAGTTTAAATGTTTGTAAACGCACCCACGATACAGGAGAAATTCCTAGTGTGGGGCAACGTTTTTTTAAAAATAAAATAAAATAAATAAATAAAAAATAAGTCAATCGGGTGAATTGGGATGATACAGTCTCTGAGCCGTATGGGTTGGAGTGCGGGGTGAGACAGGGTGGTCTGACGTCTCCCAGGCTCTTCAACCTCTACGTGGATGACCTGATACTCGTAGTCGCACTCAGCAGCATGCGTGTCGGGTGCAGTGTTAATGGGGTTAGAATTAACAACATCAGCTATGCAGATGACATGGTGCTGCTGGGTCCGTCAGCGGGAGCAATCAGGGAGATGCTTAGAACGTGTGAGACCTACGCTGCCGCACATGGATTAAAATATAACGAAAAGAAATGTGAATACATGGTCTTTGAGGTCAGCAGCAAACGCCGTGGAGAGGGACCCGAGTTGCTTATTAAAGGGTCACCAATTAATAGGGTGTCAACTTTTAAATACCTAGGGCATTGTCTTGCCGCTGACCTCAGGGACGATGTAGACATTGAGAGGGAGCGCAGGGCTCTAGCGGTCCGGAGTAATATGTTGTCCCGTAGATTTGCGCGGTGTACAGACCAAGTTAAAGTGACACTTTTTAAGGCTTACTGCCAAAGTTAGTACACGGGCAATCTATGGGTCAATTATACTAAGAGATCGCTAGATGCTCTGCGCGTCCAATATAACAATGCTTTCAGGATGATGCTGAGGCTGCCTCGATACTGTAGCGCGTCGAATATGTTTGCGCAAGCCCGCACCGACGGCTTCTATGCTATTGTACGCAAAAAAACTGCGTCGCTTTTGAGGAGAGTGAGGGGCAGTCAAAACAGCATCCTGAAAACTGTAGCCGAGACCTTCGGCTCTCCGATTATACAGCAGTTTGTGCGGAGGTTGATTGTTACTAACACTAGGCAATAAGTTATTTTTTGTATGTTACTAACACCATATGGATAATTGTGTCCGAAATAAAGCGATTCTATTCTATTCTATTCTATTAACGATCTTCACGTGAAGATCCATGTATTTTTCATACATGCGATTATATTATAATAATTTTCATTACATGCGATTTCAATGAATTCGCAAAACTACTATTGTTTATTTTATGTTATAGTGTAGATTAGAATAGGCTATAATATGTTGTTGTTTTTTTATGTTTTGAATATTGTGTTTTTTTATATTTAGGGAACCTTAGTAAAGCAGTTATTATTTATAGATGTTATTATAAGTACTACAAGTGTTTTACTTTTTTCATAGTTTTTTTTTTTAGTAAGTCGAAGTTAATTTTGAAGACCGCGCTATCGCATTAGGTATACACCTGTAATGGTTGTTGTAAGGGAGATTTTAATAAATTACTTTTTGGATGAAGCAGTTCAACGATAAGATAAAAATAAACTGGTAATTGTTGAGTTTGAATTCTACGATTTTACGATTCTTACGATTTTATGATGTCACTAACAAACTGACCTAACAAAAGTTACGTCAGACTGGTTACCCGAACCATAATTGCGTTACACAACAATCACAATCTGAACGATTTTGAAGGATACTGCTAGTCCATTCCTTCATATGTTCGAAAAATTTGTCAGCTCACCAACGTAATTATCGCAATGAATGTTGTTGTGTCAAAATTAAACCCATTGCTACTGTAAGTGTGTTACGTAGTTACCCCGCAGAATATACAGGGTCAAATTAAATTAGCTAGCGAAACGCCGCAGACGTGATGGTATCGATGTAAGTACTTACACGACAAAATAAAATAAAAAAGGGGTATGATGATTTTTTTAAGGTCGACGACCAGTAGGCTTACTCTCGACGCTCGATCTCAATCGTAATTGGAAATTGGGATCGAAATCTTGTCATTTGGCACTCTTGAATGACACACTAGCGCACGATTGGAATCGTATTAGGTGGATTTTTTTGGTACTAAATGAAATCGACTTTACTCGAACGAATGCACTTTTTCGGTACTCTTGACGAAATTTTGACGTTGACATATCGAGTTTGGAGTCGTGTTTTTGTCAAAGTTGGACGATTACAAGAAGGCTACTTTTTCGGGATCGAGTTTGATATTGTGGGTGATTTGTGAAGTTTTTATTGTGAATAATGGCACGTTTAGAACTTATTTGTGATATTTTGGACAATGCTCATAAGTTAGATTTGAGACAAAGGCGGAATTTGAGACGAATGGCGCGTTATGCAGAGAACGCATTTGCCATGACTGACGAGGAATTTAGAAGAAATTACCGAGTAAATAAGGAGCTTTTCGAAGTGATTTTTAGGGATTTGGAACCTTTGATGCCCCAGCTTACTCGCCGTAGCGACATACCAAGAAAATACAAGGTTTGTAAACTAGCAATTCCATTTTCACATCGTAGGTATTTTTTGTATTATAAGTTAACTATAATATTATTTTTTAGGTACTTGTGGCTCTTTCGTTCTACGCCACAGGCAGCTATCAAAGATTAGTAGGTGGGACACAAGGTACAATGATGTCTATTTTAATTTTAATAGTTTGTTATTTAATTTAGTATTTATGTTGTTGTTTCGGGAAGAAGGCGTCAGTTTATGTATGAAAGAAAGAAAGAAAGAAAAATAAATTTATTTGTCACAGAAACACGTGCAAGATATATGAAAGCATAAACTGGTAAAACAAATAGTCGGCAGCTGCACGTCATGACTGTGACAAGAAGGCTTGCACTCAGCATGATGCTGTGTGTGTGTATGTATGTATGTTGTTTATCCAGTGTTTATATTTTTATCCTCTTTAATAAATGGAAGTACTTCTGAATCCAATTGCGTGAAACAAGAACATCTTGAAAGTTTGAAATCATGACGCTGAGATATCAAAAGTTTTCACAACCTAACCTTGACCTTTTGGGGAAGGCCTATGTCCAGCAGTGGACGTCTTTCGGCCGAAATATTTGAGGATGATGATAATAATAAGTCTGTTTATGACCAGTATTTATTTAACTCATCACTATCATTACAGGAATTTCCTAATTCAATAGTGTGGCTATAATTACAGTTTTATTATTTACCATAACATATTAAGTATGTAGTACATCGTAATTTTTGTGGAGCTCGTGGCTAAGTAATAACAGCCGCATTGATCCATCAGGTTAAGCTACGCTTGCCGGGATTGGTCCGTGGATGGGTGACCATCTTTACATACAGAGACTCCTCCGTACATCGGAAAGCATGTTAAGCCGTTGGTCCGGGTTGTCATTCATGGATCTTTGACAGTCGTTACGGGTCGTCAGAAACCCGAAAGTCTGACAACCAGTCTTACCAAGGGGTATCGTATAACCCAGTTACTGGGTTGTGGAGGCCAGATAGACAGTCGCTCCATATAAAATACTGGTATTCAGCTGCATCTGGTTAGACTGGAAGCCGACCCCAACATAGTTGGAAAAAGGCTAGGCAGATAGATCGTAATTTTTGTGAACTCACTCAGAGAACAAGTAAAAAGATCTATGCTGTTTGCCACGTCATTAAGTACACGCACGGTACGGGATAAAGGGGCTTTACTCAGTAGATTGGTCCTACGACTGGGCACCACCAATAAACGTGGCCGTCGCCTTCGCAATACATAATTGTCGGGCACACACAGGTTTATTTCTTTCACCTGGGTTTGAAGTCTTGCCACGCAATAATTTAAAAATATAGGTAGCAATTTATTATAATTATTATTTTATTATTGAAATAAGTACCTATAGTACATTTTCATCATCACCATCATCATTTAATCATCATCTTTTTACTTACCTTTGAAATAAAGCTACATTATCTTCGCTTTCTACTGTCATACATACAACTTCATAACCCTTACATAGAAATGGTTTGTATTTCTCTTCAAAGGTACATGGTCAAGTATCACGTATTTATTATTGTTAAACGATAGCGTAGGCAGTAGCTGTTACTCTGTCAACTTGACATCATAATGTTTAGTAGCATTATTTACATTCATTTTGTAAGTGCTTGTGCTTTGTTGTAGATTCTATGCATTCCAAAGAACGGGTTTTACCAATACTCCTTTTGAAATGTTCTTTATGATACGTTGCCAAAATATTGGATCCTATACAACGTAAAAATTAAGATGGGTTAAAAAAAATAATTTTAGAGTAAATCTGAAGAATTTCTGAATGATTGTGTATTCCGAAATACTTTGACATTCAATTGACTAATTATCTATGATGAGTTGATGATACCATTCCGTAGTACATTTTAATTTTTAAATCCTTATTTGAATACTGGATTTGATGTTTATGTAATAACCTAACTATTTATATTTGTACGCCGTTAAGGAAAAACATGACTGTGATACAATTTTATTGTAACATCTTGCATGCCATTTGTTGCATACTCATGTCTTGGACCTTATTATTAATAAGGTCCAAACCCAGGTGAAAGAAATAAACCTGTGTGTGCCCGACAATTATGTATTGCGAAGGCGACGGCCACGTTTATTGGTGGTGCCCAGTCGTAGGACCAATCTACTGAGTAAAGCCCCTTTATCCCGTACCGTGCGTGTACTTAATGACGTGGCAAACAGCATAGATCTTTTTACTTGTTCTCTGAGTGAGTTCACAAAAATTACGATCTATCTGCCTAGCCTTTTTCCAACTATGTTGGGGTCGGCTTCCAGTCTAACCAGATGCAGCTGAATACCAGTATTTTACATGGAGCGACTGTCTATCTGGCCTCCACAACCCAGTAACTGGGTTATACGATACCCCTTGGTAAGACTGGTTGTCAGACTTTCGGGTTTCTGACGACCCGTAACGACTGTCAAAGATCCATGAATGACAACCCGGACCAACGGCTTAACATGCTTTCCGATGTACGGAGGAGTCTCTGTATGTAAAGATGGTCACCCATCCACGGACCAATCCCGGCAAGCGTAGCTTAACCTGATGGATCAATGCGGCTGTTATTACTTAGCCACGAGCTCCACAAAAATTACGATGTACTACATACATAATATGTTATGGTAAATAATAAAACTGTAATTATAGCCACACTATTGAATTAGGAAATTCCTGTAATGATAGTGATGAGTTAAATAAATACTGGTCATAAACAGACTTATTATTATCATCATCCTCAAATATTTCGGCCGAAAGACGTCCACTGCTGGACATAGGCCTTCCCCAAAAGGTCAAGGTTAGGTTATTATATTTTAATTTTAATAGTTTGTTATTTAATTTAGTATTTATGTTGTTGTTTCGGGAAGAAGGCGTCAGTTTATGTATGAAAGAAAGAAAGAAAGAAAAATAAATTTATTTGTCACAGAAACACGTGCAAGATATATGAAAGCATAAACTGGTAAAACAAATAGTCGGCAGCTGCACGTCATGACTGTGACAAGAAGGCTTGCACTCAGCATGATGCTGTGTGTGTGTATGTATGTATGTTGTTTATCCAGTGTTTATATTTTTATCCTCTTTAATAAATGGAAGTACTTCTGAATCCAATTGCGTGAAACAAGAACATCTTGAAAGTTTGAAATCATGACGCTGAGATATCAAAAGTTTTCACAATATTTCATGAACACTTGAAATTGCATGAAATATGTTTTAATAGTTTATGGCTTATTTCTTCATTTACCAAGCACATCATCCTTCCCATAAACTACATTCTTGCCGCTTTGAGCTCCGTACGTAAGTACGCAAACCTCGTAAATATATAATGTACGATATATGTACTGTGATAACGAAAACATGGAAGGCGAGAGCCTAGATGTAAACCCAAAATAAATTCTACGAACATTGGCACACAGAAAGGCAGACAATACCCCACATAAACTTAATCAAGATAGAACAACTCCTCAGCTCCTTAGTTATCAAACTGAGCATAATGAACAGCTAACAAAGCCAGACTTGACAAAATACAAATCTAATTGCGACAACTATAGATTCAGACAACTTCCTTGGCCTTACAATTACCGATGCTAATCTCCCTGGTGAGCTGAAGAGCAAATCTCTAAGTTTGCCGACTTTGGTCTTGCAGTCTGTGGGCATAGCAAACATCTGGAAGCGTCAAGCAAACTCACTCAGATCGCCTTTCACCTGCCGAACTTCAATTGTTGATATTTCCAACCCTGGGAATTTGTATTCGGTTTCATTGATGAAAATGTTAGAAGTTTTGGAGAAAAATGTTGTTTGTATTAGGTAGCCCAAAATTGACTTTTGTTTTCATGGTACACACACCTATCAAGCTATACATTTCCAGAATAAGCTGATCTCGCATTGTATAGGACTTCTGTACAATAAAAGGTCCGCAGGTAATACTGTATAGCTTGACACGTAGCCGTGTGTACAACTTCATAACTTTACTTATAAGCTACCAACAGTCTACTGGATTTTCTTGTACCACTTCTTAACGCAGAAAAAAAAACAAAGAAATTAAAAGACGCATTTAACTTAAACATATACAAATATGTTACAAGCAAAGAGCTGTAATAAATTACACGAGGTCTTTTTAATAAATAGATCTACACAGTAATTTCTCTGCATATGATTAAAATTACGAAGGCATACATAAGCACAAAGCGGTGGAGGAATATCAAGGAGCCGGGACACCGCGTGACTTCGCACACATTCATTCTTACAAAGCGGCGACACAGGTAGAAAAACCCGCTCCAGCTAATTTTAAACCTCGTCGCAAAAGCAACTCTTTGTACAGGAACACAATTTTAATTAAACCAAATATTAGTTATACAAAAAACAAAACAACGTGCGTACAAATGAATACAAATTAACCAACACGATAAATAACGGAAATCATATGTGGAAACCGAAAGACATCTAATTATTTGGACCAACAATGACTTACAAATCTCGAATGATCAACAATAGCTTTACAAATAAAAGTTTGAAGATGGGAAACGAATGCTTTAATTTACTGCCTTGTGTAAACATTATGAACTTGCCCACACACTTTTAAATGGGCAGATAGAAATGTGACCAACGTTGTGTCCGATCTAATTCGTTTATAAACATCTATTGACCTTTATGGCCCTCTTTCCATTAACATACATAAACTAATTCTTATGAGAACCACCCATCCGTTCATTAATTTACTTTTTTCTATCTGCTCTACCTGTTTATTGAACCATTTTAGCGTATTGAATAGATAGTAGCTTTTTCTCTTCGTATTAAAGTGAATTCTAATCTTGAGACATTATTTTTTACGACCATTAAAATTCGTGTGGTATTTTAAACCGTTTTGTATCAGTGACTTAGAAGTGGACAGACATTAAAGGGACCGATTTTAATGTTGACGCTATCAGAAATAAAGCTGTCAATTTAGACATTTCAATTGTTGAATAATATTTACTTCTTTAATTACTTTTTAGTCACATAGAATGTAGCTTCAACGATTTTTTCAATGATTTTATCATGTTAAACTATTTAAATATAATCATTAATTTTATGTGATCACAAATTGGGAAATATGAGCACTTTTGTGGTAAACTCGCTAATAAAATATTTGAATGGTAATTACCGCGATTCGTTTGAATTTCAGACTAATAAAATACCGCCATGTATCATTTGAGGATGGAATCGAATCCATTAAGAAGCGTTAATGTCGATATAATCCGTTACATCCGCACCTCGGCTCCCCTCGATTAAAATTAGCAACCTAAAGGAAGATGTGGATCATAATGGGCTCACAAAGATACTACAAAAGATCGGTATTTGTAATAGATACGGTTAGGAGAGGATTAACTCTGGCACAGGATCGGTAACGATTAGTGGAAACAAATAGCCAGTTTATTAGATTCTTAGTCTGCCTTTATATTTCCTAGATAAGGTAAAAGAAAATCGATTTCAACAACTGGTTAGACATAAGTAAGTTGCCCGTTTGAATTTGATCGAAATGATAATAATGATCTCTTAACGTTCATTTTCTTCTCATTTTAAACGATTGGTGTTAACGTTTACTCTCACAGTTGTAATTGAGCCTATCAATTACAGAACACAATCCACTGCAAGCTGTTACATGGAACAACCCTAACTTTAACAATAACGGTGATCTCACAGCGGATGTAGCAGACACAATGCAGGACAACAGCATACGAATATTAGCCATTAAATCGGAACTACGATATTGATACCCACCAAATTTCGTCAGAGCTTTTGTGCACAGTTCCGGCGGTAATCGCTTTACAAAGCAGCTGTAGACAAAAAATCCTAGCCAATGCTATTGTTACCAGGTAAAGTTGAAAAGGAATGCTCCCAGGTAGATATGGGGGTGGATCGATCACAATGCATCACGGCGATAATTAATCCAAAGCGTGTTACTTTGACAGCACGTTTCGTTAATAGCGACATTGCTACAAATTACGCTATTAATGACATTACCGTCACCGCTTTTGAAATTCACGATGGGGAGAAAATTGTTTAGTTTTGTATACCAGACTTCAAAAAATTGTGTCACCGCAGAATAACTTCTTAAAGTAAATATTGAATCCACTGTTGCTACTTCAGAATTATATATTACATAGCTTCGGCTCCAAGATTGTAATGCCAGTGGCATTCCTAGATTATTTTTTTGCCGACGATCCAATGCGCGCCTGTTCGATGTGGGTTGTTGGCGCACTTGAGACCGAACAGGTTTCAACATGGAGACCGAAAACCGGTAAAAAAATCATCACAGGTAATTACGGTAGGCTCGTCGCTTCACATTTTGATAAAGAAATTATCGAATAATATTTGAAATATATAAATATCAAAGTTTGTAAAATTCTGTCTGGAATTTGGCCGGAACTTGAAAAAATTCATGCTTAAACATTTTCTAAACAATTTAACATTCCTCTTGCAAGAAAGGAATTTATTTTGTTTTCAAATGGTTTTGCTATTGTAGGCACTGTCCATTGTAGCGTGCTATTTTCCAACCACTTGTTAGCGAAATTATTAGAAACAATGCATTGTGAGCCAGGTTGGAAACAAAGAAATTCTGCAAGTAGTAAAAAGTAAGGAATACGCGGAAAGCTTTATGGATTTTGTGTTGGGTTTTATACAGGGAAGTAATATTGAAAATTGGTTTTAGTGGGGGGGGTAATATATTATAATGTTATACGTAGTACGTATGTGCACATTTTGTGGCATAATCTTCGCATTGATACAAAACGTTGTCTTTTATATTTGCTCCTGTATTAACTGAACTATGAAAATAAGCCCAAAGTAATCAGTGTTATCAAATTGGAGCATATTTACGTTGATACAGAAAAAAATATGAACGATAAGAACGCGATATGCATGTCAAGTTGCTGACAAACGTTGGGTATAATTTACACTACTAAGAAAGGCGTACCCTCCAAGCAATATTCCACCCTTTTAATCACTACCCACTGGTATAATTAATAACACCTCAATTAAAATATCAACTAAGCGCTTCCGCCCATGTGATAACGCTTACTCGTGAAATGTATAAACTTCTGTACAATAACATGTTATTAGGTTCTAATAATGACCCATTAAACTTTAGTTTATTTTAGACGTTAGCTTTTTATGATTCCCTCTTGTTTGTCGTTGTTTTATTATAGTCCCTGGAGTTCTCATGTTTATTAGTTTCTAAATGTCTTTTGTTTGTTTTAAGATATTTTATTGCTTCATTATGAAAATGGATTAAAATATAAGATTTGTATATGTCATGAACTTATGATTTACATCTATTTCTTTATGAAAATTGTCGCCCGAATTCACCAAAATTTCTTCTGCATACAACCCAGTAATTTATGAATAACGTTATCAAGTCACGAAATGCAATACACCGTCTTAACGTTCCATCAGATATTCATATGGGAAAAAGATCTTTGTTTCATGTCAGAACAAGCCGTATTACTAATTAACGCCTTAGGGAGCTAAAACAGGTTTCGCGATTTATCGTAAAACCCAATTTAGAGCCGGCAGGCACGCGATTACAATCTTCTCACGACAGGAAGGCGCGCAAACTCCTCATCTCGAGGGAAATCACGCACGCAACAAACTTTATGGCAACACGTCCCGAGGAGCGATTCGCTCGGGGCGGTCGAAGACGGGTCGCACCACACACAGACTTATTCAAAATAAATAACAAGACGCAGGCAGTGTCTCTACGCGGTCGTATACGGAATGCCAACTCTATATTCACGTCTCACTCCAGACACATTAAATATACATTCAGAGATATATCCTCTCACTTTCACAAATCACGGGTCATAACCGCGAGAAGCACTGCCCACGTTTAGGGCTAATGATCACTGACCGTGGTGGAATATGGCTGCAGGCTCAAACGGATCCCGTCCTGAGCGAGGCGTTCGCGAAGCAAACGCTTCAGTTGCATCCGAGGTATCTTCACTAACTCTGCTTTCCCTTCCTCATACTCGTCAACATATTTTGCCGGTTCCACTGCTGCTGTCGCCTGCTCTTTCCTTGCTTCTTCTTCACATCTACAAGAGTCCCGAGCGGCGGCTGCCTCTTCCAATGTAAAATAAACAGCCGCCGCTCCTTCCTCTCTCAAAGATCTGACTGAATGAAGCAATCGCTGACGATGAGCAGGGTTCAGGACACCAATAGCATCCAAGTCTGGTTCTCCTACTTGTTTGCATATTTCTAAGTCATCATATCCGTTATCAATAAAACTTTCCGCGTATTGGCCCAAGTGGAGCGATCGCAACCACTCGACGACGATGTTGCCGCTCGCAGACGAGGCCATGTCGCGTCAAAATACTGTGAGCATTACAAGGCGTGCTCGCGGCGCGGTGGTCGGCGAGAAACTGGCGGCCACGCTCCCCTTTGCCCCCCTCACCCCTCTATAAGCCGCGGTCGCCGCCCCTAGTGCTTGGTGCTTTTGCTTTTTGACATTTTGTAGCTTAATCGTTTCGTTTCATAGAGAGGTGCGCGTCGCACCATGTGATATTCAGAATTAATTTTTCAAATGCCATTAAGATATCTGATATGACATTTGTCGTGAGTTACTCATAAACTCGTAGCATGTTTTAAAGATATCTAATATTTGTTTACGTTACTAAACGTCGGATTAATGGGAAAAAATAGGGTCACAAAGTCAATATAATATGGAACAGCGGGTGGTCGCTGTGTCGAATGATATATGCGTAGTTTTATTTATTAATCTCTGAGGCGCCTCTATTTTGTGAATCGGACTACATTTAATTTGATTCTGCCCTCATTTTGTATTCAAATAGGCCTATGGCTATTTATAACATTTTACGATATTGCGTCAACTTACCTGTTATTTTAATTTCTTATATCTATAAAAAGTAAGTTATAAAACTAAAACCCGACTAATGAATATCACGATCTAAAAAGCATAAAACAAGAAAATATTTCATCTGAAATTGTTACTCAATATTTATCGTCTAAAATTCAAAAAATTCAAATTCATTTATTGGTGTGATTCTTGGTACATTTAACATGAGTTCTTAATAATAAAATAATTCGTTCCTCAAAAATCTATCTTAAAGGTGTACACTCTTTCACAGAATTAGTAATTATTATAAAAAACAATAGCCAACATATTAAAATAAATTAATTACAACGAAATACAACATAACTTAAGACAAAAAACATTAACAATTGAGTATGGAAATAATTTTGATAATACATTGTCAAAAAATTAAATAAATATCAATGTCAAATAACTTACAATTTATCATTAAGGAATTCGTCAATAGTGTAAAAACTATTTTCCAATAACTGATACCTTAATTTGTTTTTAAATTGAATAATATTTAAGTCCTTAATTCCATTTGGTAATATAATAAATATTTTTGGGGCCATGCAAAGTATGCTTTTGTGCATCAAGGCGGTCTTTGATGATCGAACGCATAATTCATGTCTACATGTCTAATCATTTTATAGCGATGTTCAGACGCTTTTTTGAATAGATGCATGTTCTTTTTAACAAATAAAGCAGTCTCAAACATGGACAAGCAATCTTTTCAATGAAGAACTTACAAGTAATATATTTTAATGTATTTAATACATATTCATGCAGAGGATGTTCAGAGGATAGCCGTGGTCGTATGCCACCTAACAAAACAATACATACAACCACGGCTATATATTAAGTGTTTTTTTTTTACTTCATTTACTTCATCACTATACGTACTCTAGAGGGCACCATATACTATTTAATCTGACATCACATAGCCACCAGCCAACATCGGCCGATCAAGACATTTCCAACGCTATCTCATTTGTTAAATTATAATAAGGCGTTTAAAAGTTATGATGTAACAGATACATATACATACATACCGGTCAAAATCACAACCCTCCTTTTTGCTTCGCCGTAGTCGGGTAAAAACAACCTTTTGCTTAGATATGCAAAAGATAGTAGTAGAAAAAATAAAAAATACTGTACTTTACTTTACTAGTGTAACCTTATCAAATCCTTACCAATAAGGTAGCTTATATAATTGTTTTTACTATTCAGGCTTAAGAAATAAAATCCTGATGCACACTGTTTAGTGAACAATTTTTATTTTTATTAACAACCAGCCAACGGCAAGAGCAGTGGTGGTCCAGTGGTAACGGTCCCAACTTACGAGTTGTTTCGTGGGTTCGAACCCAGGCAGGCGCTTTACTTGTGTAAATAATTTCATCACCAGTGTTCTCAAAATGGTGAAGGAAAACATCGTGAGGAAACTGGCATGGCCTAGAACCAAAAAAAATAAGAAATGTGATATCTACTTACCCGCACTGGGCCCGCGTGGTGGATTATTACTCACTCCCTCTCACTGAGGAGCATGCATGAGGGCTGATTATGCAGCAGCAAAAACTTTTTGGTAAGTAACAGCTTCTTAAATCAAACCCAAAGATTAAACACATATCTACCTCATACATAAATCTTATAAGAACGTGGCCTACTTATCTGTTTACTTAATAAAGCTAATTAACCACAAACGGGGACGAAGGACCAAGTTTACTTTTGCCAAAGCTGTTATTCATTAAACTACTTGACCTGTTTTATCTCATTTCGGAAGCTGCAACTAAATGAACGAACTTGCTTTGTATAAGTTTGCCTAAAGCCAGCGATGCGGGCTGAAGATTGTTCCCTATTTTGTTTATTGTCTACAGTGTATAAATATTTCGTCACCGTTTATGTTAAGTTTAGTATTATACGGGGTGATGAAGTGTATAGAAAACCGAAACTACTAAAGGTAAAAATGTGTTCCTCGAAATAACGTTGTCGATTTCAGAATTTCGAAATCTATATTATTTTTATCCATTGTGTCCATATTGTTCTTGGTTCGGAAAATCTTCATGGACGTCCTCCGCCCTGGGGCAGGTGAAAAACCACCCCGGTGTTTCCTTCCCACACTTGAACCGGGGACCATGGCATCATGTGCGATTCAGGTGCGGCCTTTGCGGGCCACCTCAGGTCAATACTGACCTATCTCAACGGATTACCGATAGCTTGGATATAACATTATTAAGTAGAAGCTTTATACAACAATAAAAATAACTAAAGCTGGGGCCCTAGTCTGCTATTTTTATAAATTCAGTCATTCCAACACGATCCCATTGTCATGCCATTGTCATTTTGCTAAAAGTTCGTAATCTGGTACAAATTCATAATGGTCGATCATTTTCTTTGCAATTTCTTTCAATTTAGTGTCAGTTGCCGACCATTGGAAAGTCATAATGACGCCATTATAATAGTAGATTACCAAACTTGTCAAAATCAACAATTATGAAATCAATGATCGACCATTCTGACACTATTGTACGAGTAATAGCAAACTTGAGGCCCTGATTGTACAACAATACACTTAAAGAAAAAACAGGTTTTTTTAAAAAAAACAGGTATCTTGGAAGAAATTTAGAAATAAGCATCACCTTTGTACTTAATTTTCTTTTCCTTTCTTCTTGTATGTTTATATGATATATATGTGTGTGTAAATAAATAGTTAAATAAATAAAAATAACTAAATCTAAGGAAGAGAAAGTCAATGAACCTAGAAAGGTTAGGTGGTAGGTCAGTCTGGTAGCTGTGGTCAGTAGATAGATGTCAGTCCCACACAAATATTCAATGAAAGATTCTAAACTAGTATATAACATTCTTATTGGAATACTTTATTTCGAAGAGACCTTGACACTGAGAATCACTGGTGACATATGGCTCGTTTTCACTGACACTAGGCGCCACCTTAATGTAATGCCTAAATATTATTGCACGTTGTATTTTGAACTCTCGCGCTGAGACTAGCGTTAAATACCCAACTGTTTAGGTACTTTTGTTTTCTGCATTACATTAAGGTGTTGCTTGTGTTCGCAGCTCACACAAATGCTCTTATTTATTTGTGTATGTCTTACCTATTTCTGTCGTCAAGTAGCATTGCTGTCTTGGGCGTTGAAAAGTATAGGTGCTAAAACAATTTCAGTTTTTTCTCCGGAATGGTCATGCACCTGCGATACCTCTGGTATTGCAGACATTCTCATGACCCTCTTTAATATAACACTAACATTACGAAAATTGAGTCATTTTAATACAGCAAAAAAGTTGAAAATAAATTGACAAATTGGCTGTAACCTGTCACCTTTCGGTTTTATTATATAGGCCCCGCTCCGCTCCGTGTGGTGCCGGAAGTAAAGAATAGCACCACCCCATTTCTTCCCGTGGGTGTCGTGAAAGGCAACTAAGGGACTTACTAGAGAATGGGCAGCAGCGTTCTCTATGCATTTTAACACCATACTGCGATTGCCAACCCACCTGCCAAGCGTGGCGATTATGGTAACCCCCCTTCTTGGGGGAGGCCTATGTCCAGCAGTGGACGTCTTTCGGCTGAAATAATGAGGCAATAAAATGTTTTTGCAAAATACAAAAACCAACTTGGCCTATACGTATTTAGACGACCCCAGTAGACGTATTTTGGCTGAAATGATGATGAATGATATAGGCCCCAGTGATGATCCTCATACTTTTTTGTCATTTGCTAGGCATAATCATCATTTTGTCATTTGATTTGTCCAGTCTAAGTGAGCTGAAGCTCATTAGCAGCTTGAATTTTAAACCTGCATTTTAACCCACAATACTCTGGTTATATTGCATACATAGCCGTTTAATTATAGATACAGGAAGTAGATATGTAGCCTGATATCCGCAGTAATTAATAGGGATGCGATATTTACGCACTTTGATGTTGTTAACGTGCAGGATGCTGCTAGCATTCCGATATAATTGATTCTTAGTCACCTCGTAAGCCAAGAATGCTGGTGATCGGCTAATAGCAAGTTTTTCGAAGCTTTGAATTTGTAAACATGCAAAAATCTTCTTTTGATCGTCTATTCTCAACAGTTCTCCTGTTTGTGCTCGGTGGATAGGTGAATGACTACCGTAACACGTTATGTTATGTTTTTTAGGGTTCCGTAACCAAAGAGTAAAACGGGAACCCTATTACTAAGGCTCCGCCGTCTGTCTGTCTGTCCGTCTGTCGCCAGGCTGTATCTCATGAACCGTGATAGTTAGACAGTTGAAATTTTCACAAATGATGTATTTCTGATGCCGCTATAACAAAAAATACTAACAAACAGAATAAAATAAATATTTAAGGGGGCTCCCATACAACAAACGTGATTTTTTTGCTCGTTTTTGCTCGATATTGATAACGGCAACAGGTAGACGTTTGAGATATTCACAAAATATTTAGTTACATATTCAATTTAAAAATAAATAATTAAATTAAAATAAAACAAATATTTAAGGGGGGCTCCCATACAACAAACTTGTTTTTTTTGCCATTTTTATAGATAACGGTACGGAACTCTTCGTGCGCGAGTCCGACTCGCACTTGGCCGGTTTTTATAGATAATGGTACGGAACCCTTCGTGCGCGAGTCCGACTCGCACTTGGCCGGTTTTTTTGGTATAGTGGTGTGTGCTAGCTAACATAAGACAAATAATTTAATTTAATGTTGTGTTGCGTAATGCAATTTCTTTTACATTTTATTGTATAGATTCAAGTTTTATATCTGAACAGACAGCTGTGCTGCTGGAGAGTTTGTTGCGCCACTTCTTCTTCTCAGCTAAAGCACTAGGAAGTGGTGGCTAGGGTGGGCGTTTTTGGGGGACTGTATTATATAATTTTTGACGTTCGAAAAATGCTGATTCTCAGCATAGTTTGAATAAATGACTTTTGATTTTGATTTTGTAACGCTTATATTCGTCCGTCCGTATGCTTACATTTCGGGGTTACGTGAAAAGTATATTGTATATTGTATTAAGATATTTGTACCTGGAATTTTTTCAATCGTGTACATACTTCTTTTTTTTTTAGCTTAAGTAAAGAAAGCCAGGTATTCAATTGTATTACATATTGTATTTATCATACCTACGGAAATATAAAACAATATTAGTTTTGACTACCATGTTCTCGATCGTAAAAAGTTCCATAGCAAGCTTTTCTGAACCTAGAGAAATTTAATCAAAACTATCCCAAACAATCTTCGCCATAACTTGGATTTAATAATAAATTAAAGTTCACTTGTAGTTTGTTGAAAACAATAATACTTGTCACAGTTTCATGGCCTGAACTAACTCAACAGTGTGGTTTCGCAGTACGTCGAGATTTACCACGACTGAGGCGACAAGACCGTATATAGTAAGTTGGAGTACCAAATATAGTATTCGTTCACGCGAAATAATATGAACCTCGCAACTCAGACGGTGCTGCTTTTCAAAATTATGTGAAGGTTCACAAGCATGACTCCAGAGCCCACAGCCCATTATTATCCTATTAGATGTCGGCACACCCTCTGCTTTATGGCACTTTCCAATTCTATACCAACTTGTAAAAAATGAGCTCATCAAAGTTAGATACAGTTTGCCAACATTCTACATGATTAAGGTGGATCCGCAGTGGTGGCCCGCGAAATTAAAATTATTCTTACGTTTTTTTTCAATTTACAGGTCAGTGTCAGGTTGAATCTTGATCAAAATAATATTATTCGCGACCATAACAAATATGCATTTACAGAATTAAAATCATTATACATATCTCTAAGTTAGATTAATTCCATAAGAACTTTTCCATAAGAGAGTTGTTCACTGACCTGCAAAATGCAAAAAACGTAAAAGAAAATTTGAATTTCAAGGAAATACTAATACGACAACATAAGAATGGAAAGATTCTTTATTCAGATAAAATGAAAATTAATAACTTACCTGGCTTATCGTGATATTCGCTAACTCGGCAGATAAACTAGATTATTCCAACCTAGTTTTCCGAGCGCGCACCCTAACAGATACTGAAATTATAGAAGAGCCTTTGATACGCTGATTTACCGGTGATTGCTTGCAAAGAATAAAATACTGCTTTATAATAACACACAACATAACATAATATCACCACATACAGTAGGTATACCTACATTTCGCCCGTTATGTTTAAGAGTCAACAATACCTCTTGCTTACACTGATCCTCCGTTATATCGAAAATACTGCAGCAATAATTTTAAATATATATGTTAAAGTTGAGGATTAATTTTAAATACTATGTTTGACGAAAACACTATTTCATAAAAATTTCTGGACAGAAAAAAAATCATATTCCATTATTTTCACCTTCGATCAATAATAGCATTTCACCGTCAAACCGTGTTGCCCTGTCTCGCTTGCACGCGTTACCGTGAGCAGCTGTGTGCGAGCGAGATAAAGAGTGAGGTGGCGCTGAGGTATGATGTACTCTTAAACCCCACATACATATTAAGACTAAAAAAATACCTAGGTATGTTAAGATTATATCCTTATAACTTCCCTATGAATGATAAAATAATTGGTACCTACTTCTAACGCCATCTAGCTCATACAGTCAAAATTAGTGCCCGAAACCTCGAAGCTTGTTGAATAAATTAGTTACCTATTACACAATCAGTAATCAAAATTCAACAGCTGCAAAGGTTTCTTCCTAATTCATACATAGGTAGGTATTACGTATCAATGAGCCATTACTTAAACTTGTGGACCGCGTTAAAGCAATGATCGTGCGTCTGAGTTGATTAAATAAATGCGTCAGCAGTATCGCTACACAAGTTACACTTAGGAATGTTTATTGGTTTATTTACTGAAGAATAAGATTAATCATGAATACAGAATAGAATAAAATACTTTTATTTTAGACAAAGTCCATAAGGTTAGTAATAATTTTACTTATCATCTAGTATTAGTACAGACACAGATTGACCAACATTATAAAATTAAAATTCAGCCTGGAGCTGCATCCATCTCCGCAACATCGGAGAATCTAACCGATCTGCAAACATACTAAGAATACTGTTGGTGCTGCCGTGAACACGCGATATCAGAGATGCACTACTTTTTCTGATAATGGCGGCAAAACCATCAATGTTATCCGCAAACATCCCTGACGCAGTACAACGCCACGGAATCCGCGGCAGTACTCTCAGTGCATTATTATATTGATCGCGTAGGCATAGGCTGCACGTGTAGAAGAACTGACAGTAAGCGTTGAAAAGCGTTCGTATTACTTTCGTATATCGTGCCAACCCGCAGGCCAGCATTTTACAACGGACAGCCAGTGAGCTAAGTTCCCTTTCAATATGTGTACATTCCTGGAATGTCATCAAAAATACAACCATGATAAGTTACCTAACCATGGCAGCTTTGGTAGATAACTTTTATGATTAATGTGTAACATGACTGAAATAAAATTCAAAATTAATAGTTTTCATCGGGGTCAAAGAACAATTTATCCATTTGTCTCACTATCCGAATGTGAAAATATTTCTCAGTTTTTCGCAGTAAAACTGAATTCCTGTTATAGGTGACTCATGCTTAGTCGATTTACAAACAAGAGGTAATTGGTCACTTCCAGAAGTTTTACAACTGTTATGATTTAACAGGAATGAAGTGGTCCATGAAATTATGTTAGAATTTGCACTTCGATATTGCATTGTAGGTCCATTCGTTTCGTTCATAATTGCTAAATACCACCAGCAATAATTGTATTTTGTGTTCACGAAGTACTAACAATTATTATTGGTACATTTCATTAAATTAACTGTTTGTGAAACGTGGAAATTGGCTAGAATTATATTTCGGCTAGTCCATAAATTCAAAATCGCTCAGAAAGCTATGGAACGAGGTATGGTTGGAATCTCTGATGAATAGAATCCAGCATGAGGCGATCCGGTAGAGAACCAAAGTTGTCGACATAGCTCACAGAATAAGCAAGCTGAAGCTGAGCACCTAGATTCTGACGTTTCATAAGTGCCCATGTAGGTTTATGTGAAATAAAAAATTTTGATTTTGATTTTTGATTTTGAAGTGGCAATGGGCCGGCCATATTAGCCGTAGAAACAATGACCGTTGGGGTAGACGTGTTCTTGGGTGGAGACCGCGAATCGGCAAACGTAAGGGAGGACGCTCTCGGGCTAGGTAGAACGACGATCTTTGTAGGACGACAAGATTTTATTTCGACAATATGGAAGTCCGATATATCTTCATTTCGACAAGACTTAAGAGCGGCCAACCCGACATACTTTTCATACAAACGCTCGTACCTGATTATGGCGTTGTAACACATCTTTCTTTGAAATTTTTGAACCAATAGGTACATTTTGCACTATATCTAGGCTTCGATGCAAGCAAAAAATTTTTTTTTGAAAAACAAAGTCAGTATAAGCCTGCAAAAATCTGCTTTTTTGCACAAATTTTACCTGAACTTTGGCCATTCATAATGTACTCTTATATTGTAAATGTTAAGAAACCTTGCAAATGTAATGGAGATTCTAAATGACCAACATTTATTTCACAAACGGGTAAGGCTTACTCAAAAACACGTATTTCCTGGAACAAGTTTTATGAAAATTCCGCTTATTATTTTTCAATAATAAGCGTTCAATGTTATCGTGTTCTCACTCGTTTGTTAATAGTTTTCACTTGCGCTGGATGAAACAACAAACTTTTCGACCATGCTCGCGTTGACGATAGACGGACCGGGAAGGGTCCTCTTAAGTTTGAAATACCTTTAATTAAGTCCGATAGTACTACAAAAAAACAAACAAATTCATCAGCTTTATTATATTAGTATAGATATAGAAGGATTTAATAATTATTGAAATTGTATCTTAGTTAAACAAGTGAGCAGTACTGAATAATTTATTAATTAACTAATTCTGAACTCCCCTTTCCAAAACGTAAGTTTGTAATGATTGCTTATTGATAACAGCTCAACGCTGTATAATAAGCGTTGAGCTGTTTTCAATAAATTAATAACCGCACGAATTAACATAACATAACATCACGCCTGTAATCACCGAAGGGTTAGGCAGAGGTGTACCTATAGTACACCCACATTTCGCCAGTTATGTTTAAGACCCATGTAATAGGGGGCGAGCCTATTGCCATCAACCGGGCACAAATCCAGACCCCGGGCTGCCACTGAGAAGTTCCTAATACCCCATTCCTATTTCCTGCACGTATTAATAACTTCTATATCTATCTGTGGGCAGAATTTATATTATTACCAAAACTCGATTTTGTTAAACTAGTTGTAAGTTCTTATAATGTAAATGTTCGTTTAAAAAAAAAATTGTAGTACGTGTAATACAAAATTGCCCTTCTCCACTGCTCTGTAATAGATTTAGTGTTTGTTTTCAGTGATAAATAAGCACTGAAAACAAACACTAAATCTATTACTTATAATAAAACGTAACACAAACAACATATATTATAAGCTAAACGCAGATGTCCCAACTAGTTATCTAACGACGCTACAAATCTCAGTGAACTATTTCCTTACTGTACATTATTTCGTTTTACGTCCAATTTCCATAGTCGGTGAGCGTGAACAATTTAATGGACCAAAAGATTGCTCCTGCTCGGCCTACGAAAAGGTTTTTTAAAGTATAACTAGTTTCTTTTGGAGCATCGCTTCTCTTGCTCTAATAGAATATTTTTCTGTGAATGGGTGGGACTGAATGACTGTAATTATTTTGTTGTTTATTAAAGTGTTCTAGGCTTGGCAGTTATTACGATTTAGTGGTGGGTAAGAAGTTAAAAGACAGATAAATAAAGCAAATTATCAATGTACTTAACTTAATTAATTGTGCTCCGTGCTTGATATGAAGATTTTCCCATAATTTACGTTTAAAATGCCTATGTATACTTAATGAAGAAAGGGCAGCTCTTATTTTACCAGGGTTTTTCAGTAATTGACCTTGCCTATTCCCATATATTATATTAGGGTCAGCTTCTTCCAGAAACCAGATGCGGCTCAATATCAGTTTTTACAGTGACTGCCATGTGACCTACACAATCCAATAAATAGGCAATATCATCGTTGGACCAGCTGTCATATTTTCAGGCGTCTAGGCGTCTGTGCTATCGGCAGTCTGACACAGATATAAGCGTCGACTATCCACGTTTTAACTTTCTATCCTAAAAAGTACGGGTCTCAATGTGGACTGCTGCTCCTAAACTGACTCGTGATCGTGACTGAATCTATCAGATAACTTAATGCTGTACCAAATACCAGGATACACCAAACGTAACACATAATAAAGACTTTTACCAAAGAAACTCCATTTCTTTTCAGAACCTCAACCAATATAACAGCTAAATAATTCAAAGCCGCGTTGATTTCACGAAAAACCCTATTACGCACTAATACATCCTTCCCAAAATCACTGGTGCCCTTAGGATGTAGATAAATGTCCGTCTTCCCTCGACCTGACACTTTTGCTGGACTTCGGAGCGAATAATGACCTCGTACGGGCCTTTCCCTTTACTATTTGTGTGTCCATTTAGGTCAATTGGGCTTCGACGGCTTTGTGCATATTTCTCGGCTCCAGCACACGCTTGAAAGCTTTTCTGCTTTGAGTCAGGACGTATTACGTCAGTTTATTGAGGTTTGTAGTGTATGGCTGGCCTATTTAACGCACTCATAATGAGTTTGTTTCGTGAATAAATTAGTCTTTTAAATTTTATTTTAAATTGAACATTATTGAATTCCATTAATGAGTAAATGATTTAATATACCTACAAAGTAAAAACTCAGGTGAAAATGAAGATATAAAACACGAAGAGAACGATCGATGTGATTAATGTTCCCACTACGGATGGAGAGGATCTACCAAGCAAGCCAACAGTTGAAAGATCTACACGGCTTTCTTATTTCATACAGATAAATTTGTTTAACATTACTAAAATAACAAACAGAATTCGTGATGACTTGATACAAGTAAACACAACTGATTGATGTTATTGATCAAACATCAATGGCGCAATGTTGACCAATCAGACCACAGTCAAACCAATATTCGATTATTTGTTATTAAATTACACCAAACAACTGTTTTCATCATTGTTTGGTATTGACTAACATATCAAACCTTTTCTAGATCTTTCTAGAAAAAAAAAGCAGTTTTCTATGTATTTTACTTAAAGCTTTGGTCTCCCAAAGAGACAGTCACACAATTACGGCTATCTAAATACAAAACTTTTTTTTAACACCTTAATTTCAAATACCAGTGGAAATTACAGGTTTTCATGACGGCCGTCATACAGAACCGCTCTTCTAGAAAACCGTAGAATTACTGCCAAATGACGCAAGTCTTATATAACACCAACTAGCTAGTCCAAACCAGCATAGCAACATGTTAAAGACAAAACAAACTAAGTGGAATTTAGGACACCTAAACTCTACTAAAGTGACTCCATTGAGAGGAAATCTGAGAACTAACAACACGAAATTATCCGTATGAAAAAGACAATTTCCCTGCTGAAGGAAATAAATACAAGCTTCTTTAACAAAATTAAGTTACTGAGACGTTCACCCTGAGTGCTCTTAGGTCCACTTACTGCCAAAGTCCCTAGCTACTCTGCTTTGATACTGACCACAAAAAGTGACAAGAATAAATGAGTGATTCAGTCATGAAATACAAAGCACTCGTATCTTCTCACCTAACTTAAAAAACACTGAAATATCAACACAAAACCCGGCAAAAAGTCTCAATGTCTTCCGGGACTAAAATCTTCAAGTAGAAGAGGTTGGATCAAAATAATATCCAAGCTACGTGGGAGCATAAGTAGCCGTTACCTTAAAGCCTGCACATTTAATTTAATGGGCAAGGCAGCGTAGTCCGAGGGGTTTAGTTTTACACCGGATATTATGAGGAATCTTGAAACTTAGGGTATTTAGGTAGGAGGATAGAAGCTGCTTAGTTGCCTCTGTTTTTTAATAGATTTTTTTTTAAGCTATGTTTTTGACTTGCCCAGCAGTGGGGCAAAAAGGTAGGAAGGTACCATAATGCTCTTGGTTGCATGAGCGACTAATGAGGTCCTGGTTTGAACCTTCAAGTTGGCCTTGAGACGGTTTTATTAGGTTTTTCGATATTCCTCAGTAACAATACGAGTGATATCCGACTGATGGCAGTAGAGCCTATCTTCTGAGACTTACGTCAATGTGGGTTTAGGTTCGCGTCTGCCTATCCCTTCCAAGGCATACATGCGCTATGATCTTGTAATATATTCTTTTGTATGCAGCCAGTACCTACTTTGTTATAATTAACTTGAAACCTTCATTAGCTTTGAGTGGCAATTTACAGTTAAAATTATCTGTGGGATAGCATCATAATCAGAGACGCTTGGCAATTAGTGAATCAGTGATCAATGTTCCATTAATTGCCCAACATACTCTCTATTATAAATGCTATTATACTATAGTTACTTTTGACACCGCGGAAGTATTTCATTCATAACCTACAAGTGCAGTTTATAAAAATAAGTACAGTCAACAAGACGGATACGTATCTTAATAAAAATAAATTTCGCTTGCTTTCGTAGTGCAAAAATGTTAATTTCTTACTTTTCATCTAGTTGTTCGATTGTATGTATACATGCATTTATAATCATGTTCACATTAAATAAAAATATCTAATTTAGCAGCAAATATTGCAAAGTTATTCTTAAAAATAAATTGTTTTAAAGGTAACATTGACTCACTTTAACGGAAATCGTAGTCGACTAAGTTCTTAGCGCCATTTGGAGTTTCTTTGAAAAGTTATTCGTTACAAAATTACTGTAACAGTACAAAATTAGAATGCTCCGCGTCAGTTAACTTTCGCCAACTCAAATTATTGCTACTTTGTAGATCTGAAATAACTCTTTAATTGTTTGAAACTGTATAATAGACTTTCAAGCCACAAATTCATACAATCCTGTCTAAGAAGGTATGATAAGATTACGACGTAAATATTCGCGTTACAAAAATTGGATAGGTTTCTTTAAATTAAAAGTACATAATACCTCAGCGCCCCACCACACTTTCTCTCGCTCGCACACTACTGCTCGTGGTCGCGCATGGTGGCAGAGAGAAGGCTCCAAGGCGCCGATAGTTTAGATAAATGACTTTTGATTTTGATAATTTCTTTTTACGGTGAAAAAATAATAATAAATAGTAATGGTCTTACTCTTATTTACACATACTCACAGTAAAAATCTACTGAACCATAAAATTACTCATTTGGACCCTCCATAGGAATCAAACCCCAAACCTTTCACTCACAGACATAGACTAATGAAGCGATCACAGTATTTTGTCATTCATTACTATGCAAGCTATTTTTGCATGCGGATAAATGACAGCGCGTTGTGTCATAGACACGGGAGGCGGATCGCTCCCTGTGATGACCCGACGTCCGACCCCTAGGGCAGCTTGTGTCAACTAGGGATGTGCCAGTCGCTGAAAAAGGTATCGATACGGTTGGAAATTGATCTGCATCTTTTGGTAGCCTCACTTTTTCAGACAATATTCTAAACTTTTGCTTTGGTAACTTAACAAAACCTGTATAATCAAATGGAAATAAGAGTTTAAACAATAAGATGAAGACCGGCAGCAGGTACTAAGCTATTTTAATTTCCAATGTTTTTCCATAATCACAAAACTTAATAGATTCACCACAAATAAGATATCAATAAAACATAAAATACTTGTCACTGAACTGAAATCTAGATTAATCTTACTAAGGGAATAAAAAGCAATATTTGCAAAACCTTTTCAATTTTAGAAATTAGAAAAAATGCCAAACTATAATTTTCTTAATTTTCAGCTACCATCTCATTTATCGACACCCGCCACCTCTAGCCTACGGCAATGCAGACAATTCGGGACGTGAACAAATGTGCCCGGCGACTCGCCGTGACACGTTCATTGAGCTTTCATTTGGGCAATTTTCGACTAAATCCCGGCCAATCGGACACAAGGCCCGCCCGACCCAACTGGAACAGTTGCCAGAATAAATACAGACCTTTGAAATACTTGAAACTAAGGTTTTAATTACAGAAATGTCAATGTTGAACCTAAAAGTAGAAACAAAAAATATGGTGCTGTTTATTTTTACCCGGTGCTTTTATTTTGAAGTATTTAATTTCTTTATTGGACAATTATTATCTGTTATTATGATTAATGTATGATGTGTATTATTTTTATGAAGCAGCTCATTGTGGTTTCTGACGAATAAATATTTCCTCGCTGTTCGTTATAGTCACCAGGGTTAATCTTTAAATAAATTCAGTTGCATTACCTTTAATACAGTCTTTGACACTCAGTCAGTGACCTGCATTACTCTTACCAAAAAGAAGAATGGAAGAGTAGTCAGGTTATGCAGGTCATTGACTGTACTTACATTATAATACTTACATAATAAAAGATATCAAAAAAAAAACTGGCCAAGTGCGTGTTGGACCACGCACAATGAAGGGTTCCGTAGTTGTGATGAATTTTATTTATCCCATGAAAAAACTTACTACAAATATTTAAAAAAATTATATCTTTTTTTTCTTTAAATATAAGTTGGTCGACTATTACTCGTTAACTTGTAAAGCCTACTTAGCTGTAATAGTTCCTTTTAACTTAATTATAATATATTGTGCTATTGCCGTGAATTTTTCAACATATCCAAAAACAACCATTTAGCTAGCAGAGGGGCACGACACTTGACTATAACAAAAATTTGCAATTAGAGCTTAATATTTCGCAAAGGGATCCCTGAATTGAAAAATTGTTATCACACGCTCGCAATATTTTGAACGACCTTTTCAACTATACCCCCCACACAATGGGATAGATAATAAATAAAAATCATCCCCACTTTACGTCTAGCAGAAGTACACACAGCTGCAATGAGTCGTTACCAAAAGACATGTGCGTTCAAATCCGTGATAGGCCAAGTTGGTTTTTGTATTTTGCAAAAACATTTTATTACCTCATTATTTCAGCCGAAAGACGTCCACTGCTGGACATAGGCCTCCCCCAAGAAGGGGGGTTACCACAATCGCCACGCTTAGCAGGCAGGTTGGCGATCGCAGTATGGTGTTAAAATGCATAGAGAACGCTGCTGCCCATTCTCTAGTAAGTCCCTTTGTCGCCTTTTACGACACCCACGTGAAGAAATAGGGTGGTGCTATTCTTTACATCCGGCACCAAACGGCACTTAATGGATACCCTCATATCAATCGATTAGACAGAGACCTAAAGATGAAGTGACTCGAACGATAGTAGATTCAACAATTTCGTCAGCTAGTTCGTCAAACTACCGAAATATAAATATTTTATTTTACCGCATTGTCGGCGTGATTAATACGAGTATGTATAACCATGCCAAATTACAGTTTTCTAGTACTGAGTCTCTGAGCTAAGCCGTGGACGCAGACAGACAGACAGACGGACATGGCGAAACTCCACAACACTCTCGAAGGGTTCCTTGTTAACTACGGAGCCCTAAAACGAAAAAAAATTACGTGGCTCATTGAAAATCAAACTTTGCTATATGTTAAGCTCACAAATTGCACGCCATTTCTCGTACACACGAGACTTTATCAAACATTGGAGGACTCCAACATGATTATAACTTTACGTGCTCCGAATTCGATTCCCAGTTGAAAAGGAATTGTGGTACATCAAAGGAACTCGAACAACGCTTTGATTTTGATATAAAAAAGTGTTCTTGTTATCGCTACAGAATAAATTCCCCCTTTGTCAGTATCATTATGCCACTTTCTTAAGAGATAGGCGGGAACGTTAGATAAATTTTTACATCATTAAGTTATCAGAGAATTTAGAGCTTCACTTTCTCTGCGTAGTTCTTCCTCTCTTGTTTTTCCTTCCAATTACTTGAGACGGTGTTTTGAATAGATTTTATTAGACTAGCACTTGGCCCGCGACTTCGTCCGCGTGGATTTCGTATTTTCGCCTACAAAGTTCAACACTCTCTCCGTCCCGTTTAAAAGATAGTTTCCGAAAACTAATGGTTGCGATCTATTTATTTATTATATTACGACAAACTTTATTGTATAGTACAAACTACTAATCAATTGTTTCTAGTTTACAAAAAATAAAATGTAAGTAAACAGTAGGTAACGAATAGACTTAAGGCTCTTACAAACACACGCGATATCGCGAGCGCGACATGCACCGACAAAGGAATTGTCTTTGTCGGTGCCTGTCGCGCCCGCGATATCGCGTGAGTGTGTAAGAGCCTTTAAGCGTAGGGCTGTTCACTCACACCGCGGAATTTTCTTACTTTTCGCATTTTTGTAACCTAGCGTCGTAACTTAAACTAAAGGTCAAATTCGAATAATTTAAATAGAAATTTACATATACATAATCTACCTTGATTATGAAACTAGTTAGTTGGATAAGGAATCATATCAGGATACGAATGTCATCATCTCTCGATTCTACCCGTGTTTTGACTAACTAATATAAAAAAAATTGGTTATTATGAGTTTACTATAATAGTTAGACATATAACCTTGCAGCCTTTTTGTGGGTAATAATGAGTACTTTAAACATGTATTACATTATTTTTATCTATTATCAATAATTTTCACAACGCACGCAAAAATAATGACTTTTATAGGCAAATTTTTGATACTTTGGGTTACATTATTGTAATTTTCGTACGGATCTCTATTTTTTATGAAATTAAAATACAGCTCATGTTTATCACTGTTATTGTAGCTTTCTATAGGTGAAAAAAAAATCAGTTAAGTAGTTTTTGAGTTTATCCATTACAAACACACAAACAAAAAATAAATTATTTTCTCTATATTATAATATTAGTTTAGATACATAACATTACCCACTAAACTAACATGTAGGTCGAATAATTATGTTTTGATCTTCTTTAATCTTCCGTCAAAGCGGTTATGCATTGTCACGCTATTTCCCTATTATCTCAAAAGGGGTTTTAGAATTTTTGGAGTCCATTTTGTTGGACATTTTATATTGTAATCTTCGAATGATTTTACAAGATCTTGATCCATACCATTTTAAGCCATAATATACGCAACTTGAAATGTATTGATTGTAATAACACACCCGAGGTTTACTGCTCGATACTTGGAAGATGGAATAAAAGACACGATCAATGGCGTGGGTATTCCATTGAACTTACATCCACCTCAATCCAATGGTGCAAAGTTTGTAAACATTGCTGTCAACCGCTATTAGTTCCGAAGGCGACTTGGTAAAGGCTTGTTTTATACAGCCAATAGTGAAAAACGACTGATTATTACAAGCAGGATTATTATATTTCTATATTGGCAAAAAATATATCGCAAGTGGTTCTTCTCATCAACACACATGAGATTTTTATTTTACGGGATATTATATACTAGCTGCACCCCGCGATTTTACCCGCGTAAGTCTCGATCCCGTGGGAATATCGGAATAAAAAGCCTTTTTTTTTTTTTTTTTTGGATGGGAAATTATTAAATAACTTCTCCCGCTCTGGGTGGAGCGAGAGGGAGTGTCAGACTTTTACTGACTAAAACCCACCGTGTTCCTTCAGATGCCTGTGTGCCAGGGCCACGATATCCCTTTCGGACAGGCTCGTAACCCAGGCAGGCATTGGCCCTTTCGGACCCCGTCAATTGGTGCTGACGTCTCTTTGAGGCGCGCGTGGTACACCACGCGCCGTCGACCCGGGCTTGGTCCTTATCGGACGGCGAGCTACCTATCGCTCACCGTCCGCAAGCCCGCGCCTACGGTGGCCGGGAATTGGCCTGCGATTCCCGACGCCCGGGGCGTCTCCTGCGGCGACTAGGGGTGCGAGGGCGTTGAATAAAAAGCCTGTATGTTAATTCACGGTGTCAGCTACATCCATACAAAATTTTATCAAAATTGGTCCAGCCGTTTGAGCGTGAAGAAGTAACAAAACACACAGACTTCCAAACTTTCGCCTTTATAATATAATATTAGTGTGACAGTGTGATGTGATTTTACACAGTAAAACATAAGATTTTTCTTAAAATATAATAGATTGAATATTTGTACAGTCGCTAACGAAACTTTTATGTATTAACTATATTACAGACTGATCTGGGGAATTCGTAAGGGGTATAATCCTATCCTATCGTTGAACTAATTTCTGTAACGTTATTGAAAATAACAAATGTAACACTTGGTTTGCACCACAGCAGGACTCTACACCTTCAGAACACGCAATGCGTGTTGGCAAGTTTTTAACGGCAACATACCTTAGATTAAGTCAATGTATGGAATAGGCAGAAATCCAAAATTAATGGTTAAGTAATTATTAATTTATAATCTTAACCAATTAAAAAAAACAATTGTATGACTGATCTACTTTGATAAACAGGCACTTTACCGCACAGGTAGTTTCTTGATCGTTTGATCAACATTTAGTAATTCTGACATGTTTTCACGCATCTATTGTATAATCAAAATAGTCTTAGCAATTTTATCCACTTGCTAGATTAAAAGTCCACCGCAAAATTTTCTTTTAGAAGTAACACTTACCTTAATATCCTGTATTTCATCACACGGATTACCTTTCTATTTTCTAGAGTTCTCTGTATTACTTACTCGTATATATTAAGTATTCGAATTTCATTCTGATAATACACAATCATGCAGTTTTATACCTCGAACTACATCCGCATTCTAGTAACAGTTAGGACTCTACTAGTATTCTAGTATTTTACCTATTCTAAGTTATCAAACGCATTCAGCTTCTTGCTCCATTGACCTCGTTTCTGTTCCTGCAATTTCCTGAATTCTGGGGAAACTCAACCTTATTTCTGTAGACACAAAGTCAGGTTCAGCTGCAATTCTAGCTTTGGAACACAAAAGCCTTTATTGCGTAGTGTCACGTAAGGATCCCAGGTGTGGAATGCTTTTACATGGAAAGCAGAGGATTACTTGACGCTAACTTTAATACCTACAAAAAAGGAAACATTACTAAACGGCCATAACCGTTTTGCGCGTTTTTGGAAGAGACACATGGAACTTTAACACTTATGGTGTATTCCAATAAGGATGTTGGAAAATGTATGCAAGAGTTGTTGTGTTTTTTTGTGGCAACAACGCTACCTCTATTTTTATTAACGCAGTCAGTGAAACGGCGGTTCTACATGCGATTACCACGTTTCTGGGGTTAATTACTTAATTAAATTACTTCCTTACTTACTGGCCGTTGGGTAAGTAAGTCCAAGGCATGCAAAATTCGGGAGCAGGTGTCTTTTCATGTTTGAACTAATAAATTGAATTACTTATGGTTGGGAAATTGATAACTTTGTTGTCGATGTTATAATTTACAGATTGTTTAATGATTGCTTTGTGGGTAGTTTGTATCTCGATACTTCGACAACTAACAAAGATTACAAGTCTTGTATGGATTATTTTTAATGAAAGCAGTTAACAAGCTTACTAGACTTCTACTGTGTTAGCCTGTTTTAAGGTGACCTGTTACAATTTATGACGCCACAATTTGCCGACCCCAATTGACCTTGACCTACACAGGGTCAAATTAAATTAGCTAGCGAAACTTCGCATATGAGATGCCTATCGATGTCTAAACACAACAAAACGAAAGAAAAAAAAAAAATGATGTTTTTTTTGGGATCGACGGACCGCCTTATAGTGTTGTTAATTGAGTTGAGAAAGTTTTGTTTCATCATGTTTCGGTATCGAGAACCATCACGTCAGTGAAGTATTTACAAAAAAAATACAGATTTTTCAAGTGTCTACACTAACTGCGGTTGATGACCCCATAAAAAAACTCATCAAATTAATTTATTTTTTGTTTGATCGATACCCATCACGACTTCGGAGTTTCACTAGCTAATTTAATTTGCCTTGTATTTTTTAACTAACAAATTTATATTTTTATGTGACATTTGATTCCTGATAAACCAATTAGTATAGTAAAAGGTGACCTCAGAACGTCATTAAAGCAATAAGCAGCAAAGTCCTATTGCCAGCGAATATGCGATCACCAATCCGTCCACCGAGATTACCAAGATAATTTTTGGTATGGCCATCAACGTAGTGATTATTAAAAGGTCTATTTTTATCACTGAAAGTAAACGACATAATTATAGAGGTATGAGGAACAGTGTGTAAAGCAAAGTTCACTCATCCTCCCTTCTATAAAGGGGATGAGTGAACTGAATGTTGCCATTCTAGATATTATATTTATATAAACATAGATAACGAAGTATTGTACGGAAAATTTCGGGAATCAAGGAAGTGACACAACATTACTATTTAAAAATGTATTTATTGCTTTTCGAAGTATTCTCCGCGAAATTTGACACGTTTTTCCATACGATGGAACCAATCATTGAAGCAACCATTCCATTCGGAAGTTGGGGTCTCCAAAATGGCCGTTTTGTAGGCGTCCACAGCTTCTTCAGGTGATGAAAATCTCTGTCCACGCAATTTATTCTTTATTTTAGGGAAAGTATAGAAATCATTAGGGCTTAGGTCGGGGCTGTACGGCGGATGGTCTAATAATTCTATGTTTTCTTGCTCTAAAAACTCTTTTGTTCTGTGCGCGGTATGAGAACTCGCATTGTCGTGATGGAGGATGATGCGGCGGTTGCAGTTCTCTTTACGGAGTTCAGAAACGACCTGTGGCAAACAAATGCTAGCATACCATTCTGCATTAACCGTTCTTTGTCCCTCAAGAGGAATAGTCGTAACATGGCCGGTTTTGGAGACAAACGTGGCCACCATTTTTTTTGCAACACTCCGTGAACGAACAATTTTTGTTGGCTTTAACTCATTTTCGAACACCCAAACTCGTGACTGGTTTTTTGTTTCGGGTTCGTACGCGTATATCCAGGATTCGTCACCTGATACAATGTTGTATACAGCATTTGAGGATCCTGCGTGGAATCTTTCGAGAGTTCTGACGCACCAAGTAACGCGAGCCGCTTTTTGCTCTTCACAGAGCGAATGCGGTATCCATCGGGAAACAACTTTTTTACACCTAATTGTTCATGCACGATTATTTGTATTTGACTCATGCCAATGTCTAAAGTTGCTTGAATTTCGCGGTATGTCACATGTCGATCTTCCTCAATCAGCTTACGCACAGCATCAACGTTTTCTTGGGTGACTGCAGTTTTTGGACGACCTTGACGGGGATCATCACTGAGCTTGACACGTCCACGTTGAAATTCAGCAAACCAGCGATAAATTGTGGTTTTGGATGGGGCTTCATCAACAAATGCAGAAATCATCCGGTCAACACACTGTTTTTGTGTTAAACCAGTTCGAAAGTCATAATAAATCATCGCTCTTGAATTTTCTCGAGTCAATTCCATTTTCTCAACGACTAAACAAGTTTGACAAAACCTTGTGACAAGACGGAGAATCTTAAATAAATAAATGGTATTCGATTTTTAAAACCAAGGATTTTTCAATTAAAAAGATTTTAATATTACAGGAACAGTGGAAATATTCCATTCCCGATACTTTTAGTGCAGCCCTCGTATTTATTTTATTTCGTATTTAATTTATTTTTATCACATTTAATGCTGCACCGGTTGATGTCATCACATCGACGCTGGCTGTCGCTGAAAACCAGCGCTGGGGCTCTGTCTCGCATAGGGTCGCAGCATTATGCTGAGCAATGGCCGTTTTGCGTGAATGTGACGCATATTTTCCGTCAACTTGTTCTTTCTTGTTTATGTTTTTATTTCTTTGCGTTATGTTTACCGCAAACGTATTTTCTTTCTTTCTTTCTTCTTTTCCCCATTCCTTTCCATTTCTTTGTTCCTCATTCCTCTATACTAGTCTACCCTTCGCAAGCAAAGTATTCTGCTTATGACAGGGAACTGCTGGCCATTTTATATTGTTCTAACTAACTGTCATTCTTTTTGCTGTGACTATTGTGATTGTGTGTGCTTATTCTCCTTCTGATTGGTATTCTGTGTTGAGTGTGTGTTGTTGTTCAATGCAATCGTTAGTGCCTATAATAGCAGATTGACTAGTATTTACTACCTACTCTGCCTAAACAACTATAGATATACTAGGATGAACATATATCTTACTTCCTGAATTTACAAAACGAAGATTTATGGTATAAGTTCCACTTTGTCACCGATGATCCACTATCACATTTCGGCGAGTACTGGACCATAGTATCCGGTGAGTAGGTAAAGAATATATTATCTTAGCAAAAGTATATATCATAGTAACATAAGCCCTGGTTAGCGTGTGTTTGTCGACTAATTTAATGCACAGTCATGCACCGGTGGTCTAGTCGCAAAGCTTCGTTAGTTCACAGCCTGCCGCAACGTACATTTGTAGGTACTTTTATTCTTTGCTCATTGTTAGGTATGTTATTTTTGTTCTGAATACGACTTGGGTGATTGAGTGAGAATAAATCTTCACATTCATTCTTGCAGTTTTTTTTTTATACAATGAAGTGTCACTTTTCATCGGTATTTCATTTTTATTTTTGGTAAATTTTTCAGCAATAGGACGTTTTATTTGCACATCACACTAATCACCTGCCTTGCCTTTTCTCAACTATGTTGAGGTCGGCTTCCAGTCTAACCGAATATAGCTGAATAACTGTATTTTACATGGAGCGACTACCTATCTGACCTCCACAACCGAGTTATTGGCTATATCCTTTGGTAAAATAGAATAGAATACTCTTTATTATGTACACCGTAAAAATTACAGATATAAATGTTGAAATTTTACATAGGGTGACACAATGGGCGGTCTTATCGCTAAAAGCGATCTTTTTTTTTCTTGGTAAGACTGGTTGTCAGACTTTCGGGGCTTCTGACGATCCGTAACGACTGTCAAAGATCCACGAATGACAACCGGGACCAACGGCTTAACGTGCTTTCCGAGGCACGGAGGGGTCTTGGTATGTAAATGTGGTTGATTTGGACATCACACTATCACAGCACAACACTATCACACTTTCGGGTAAAAGCGTATGCCCGAAAACCTGATATAAAGTCAAAGGGGTGGCCCATTTAATGAAAGTCAGCCGCAGAAAAATCATTAAGAAACTTATTTATTTAAAGATAAAATTGAACAATGAAGTACGAAAACAAAAGGAGCATAATTAATTTTTTCCTACAACGACTTAGTTCAACGACATAATGGAGACTTTTATAATATGAAGCCCTCCTTTTTCTTCCGCTGACACTTTTTAATAAGATTCTAATAAATTATGCAAGAGCGCCGCTCGGTGATGTTGCTTCAAGAAAATATTAATAAATATCCGATTTTTAAGATGAAAGGTTGCATTTTAGTGGATAAAGAAGTTAGCTTTGAATTTGCATTTCGATTTTGACAGGCATGTATCGAAAAAGGATTGATTTATTAGTTCTTTGGATTTATTGGTTTCAAATGATAAAACGTACCATTTTATTCGGACAGTAATACTTTGAAACAAATCTTTTAATTATATTTAATTTTATTAAATGTGTGAAATTATGTTCTTATTATCTAAGTTACTGTTAAAAATATAGTTGATTATATCAATATAAAAAAACTAATATTAGGTATATCTAAAAAAACTTTACATTAAGAGATCAAACTAACAATCTAATGAAGAACCAAATATACAATTAATTCGTATCCCCACTAAAGAATACGTAAGAAATTCCTTGTGACAGTCTACACACGTCCCTTATATAACCTGAATTGAGCACAATTTTCATCAGTCTAAAAACAAATGAGCATCATCATCATATTTAGGAAACCATGACATTATTCCTAAACTCCAACCCAGAATGGTGATAAATCCATCCATAGTGCGGTGCTACATCAGTGTACACCACATAGTACTTCGGATCACATTCCTTCTGCCCCGGTGAAACTCCACATTTTGAAAGAACTCCTCGGAGAAACCAGCTGATCATGTGATCTGGTTGAATAGTACTCATTACCAGACCTCCTCCGCTATCGCCGTTGCGTGGGTTGATGCCTGAATAGGAAGAATATATAGTGTAAGTGAAACGTGCCAAAAAAATAAAGATAAGGAAAAATACATTTTATACTATCGAAGATTCGATCTACTGTATGTACTGGTATCGGTCAATCGCTATTTTATCAAATAAATAAGATATTTATTTGAAAAGTGCAGACTGATTTTGATTTAAAAATCGGTTTCGTCGTGTTTTTGTAATCAATACCTAACATTTTTAGGTATAAGTGGAGTAGTACATACCTACCTATGTGCGGTGAAAAATTAAGGCCCTTGGAATACTACCAAACGACTTTTCTACAAAGCAACACTATCCACATAGCCAACACATATTGAATTGGCCCATACCATATACGTACAGTAATAATCTATTCAGTATAGTGAGACCGTAACCTAACAGGTAGCCACACCATCGGTTACGGGCCAGTGATCAATTTAATCTTCGTTAGTATTGTACTGTAAGACACAGTATGGAGGAAATTCATGTAGGTACTCGTCTATCTTCTGTGTATTGTTCTAAGGATATTTAGACTTAGAATTTAGTTAGTGTATTAGTACGTTCGTAGGAGTTTATGAATCCTGGGGTCTACTCCGAAGCACTCAACCAAAGTATCGGCTGAATGTTCGGCCGGTCTATAACTTTCAAAGTCTCCTTTTTTGACTTTGAGTAAGGACTCAAGTCGGAGAAGTTGGGTAAGTACCCGACTTCAAGTCACAGTTTTGACTTTGGCTTATCTCTTCGACTGTCTTTTTTTTTTTGCCTTGGTCTGCTATAGTTTGCCATAGTAAAGAAACGACCGAACATCCGGCCGATACTTCGGATTTATGTTCGGAGTAGACCCCCAGTATTGGTATTTTCTTAACTATTCTTCGGAACCATAACATAACATCACGTTTTCCCAGAAGGATTTGGCAGAGGTGTAGGTACTCATATTTCGCCACTTTTTCGGAAACGGAAAAGGGAATCCGCGAAGACTTGCTTAATGTCAGAATCGCAGTTAATTTTACAGAAAAGCACCGCGAATCAACAAAATCATCATGAATCGATCAAACATAAAACGCCTCCCAACATAATGAATTAACGGACTGACGAAGGCCGACGTTGAAATATTCAAAAAAGCCCATTGATAGATTGATTAAATAGGTACTTATCTGTTATCCTTAAAATATAGCAAACATTAGGCAAAATTAAAAGAAGTTCTTACTTGAAGAAGGTCCATAACCAGCGCAGAAAGTGAACTCATTCAGTAAACTTGAGTAGAGCTTGCTGGAAAAGTTAATGCACGTCGTATCGTTCTGTATCATAGTGTATGTTGACCTTAAAACATCGGATGCTTTGTTGTGTTCCGTTGTACCAAACCCTACGACCTAGAAATAAGAATGAACTATATTGTAGTCATGAATATCCTTATAGAATTATAAGGTAATCAGTAGTAAGTATTCTGTCTTATTTTTGGTAAGACTAGATAGATTTTCACATAACTCAAGAGGTTGTATTGCAAAAGTAGGGTGATTTTTGTCCAGGTCTAAATAAAATTCAGCTGCTTTTGGGTAATAGGCTGGAAAAAGCCAAAAATAAATTAACTACGGAAAATATTTGCTTCTCTAAAAACTTATTGACCTTCTAACAATGTAGTATTTTTTTTAAATTAAGGGACCTAAAAAAACTTTTTGGTCTTCTAATGATGCACACTTTTTAAAATATTTGAGCCTCTTTTCAACTTTCTGGCCTTTGCCCACAGTTGGTCGCAGTAACTAAGCTAGGGTACCACAACCAAACGGGTTGGAATTGTGACCAACCGGGGATCACGGAAATCGCACATGATCACATGATTCCCGGTGCAAGTGTGGGAAGGGAACACTGGGGTGGTTTTTAGTCAGTAAAAGTCTGACTGACCCCTCCGCCCGCCCCAGGGCGGAGGATGTCCGTGAGGATTTTCCACCATGGGAACAAAAAAAGATCTGTAACCAAACGCACGCGGGCTGTGCGGGCGAAACGACCGGTGCTGCGGCAGCGATCAGCCAGCAGTGCTACTTCCAAGTGGCGGGGTTTACGTAACACACCTACATTAGCAATAGCTTTCAGTTTGGCAGTTCAACAAAATTCATTGCGTTATTTAGTTTGTTGAGCAGACAAATTTTTCGAACATAGGAAGCAATGGATTAGCAATATCCTTCAAAATCATTCAGATTGTGATTGATAGTGTGTTACGTAATTAGGCTTGGCTATTTAGTATTTTGAGGTTCACAAAAGAAGCACATTCATTATACACCGTGGCATTCAAAGTTATTTTTTAAAATTAGCATTTAAATAATTAACAAAAAAAATATTATTCATTATGCCGCACGACGTAGTTTGAAAGACCCTGTTACGAGCGCGGTGCAAGCCTTGCGTTCCAAGGGCGTTCAAAAGTCTCGCACTGCGCTCATAACAGGGTGTTTCAAACTATATCATGCGTTTTAATAAATAATATAAAAAAAAACAACATTTTAATTTAAAAAAAATTACTTTCATGAATGATTAGTCTGTAGTCATTGGATACATGAAGTGGGCTGCCTTTGTAAGAGGATTAAAATGCCTCGGTGTATTAGAGTGCTCAAACATACTTTTAAGACAGTAAAATGTGAATTATATGAGGTTCGATTAAATGCATGACATTAATGAATTAGCTTACCGTAGCTTCCTTCCCTAAAAGATTAGCTTTGTCGTACACGGGACCCCAAATACAGATAGGCTGTACGTATTCTGTAAATTCAAGGCTATTGACCCTGATTATAGCCAGGTCTGATGTCGAAAGATCATCATTGTATGCTGGATGGAGTATTATTTCTTGAGCCTGAAAATACAAGCAAATTTTTGACACATTATACCTATAGAATAGATAGCGGTAGGAGTACCTATTATTATCTTGAAAAACATGACGCTCGTTTTTTGGGCAGTGCGAAAACAATAAACATGATATTTAATATTATATTTATGTATTTTTTTTTTTTAAGTATAGTATGTAAGTTTATTATAAGTTTATATTTACATTAGAAAATAGTTTTTTTTTAATGTGTTTTGTTTTCTCTTCTACACGTTCTGACACGTTGACATTTCTTTGTCTACTTTCCTATCGCAGGTATGCTGCAAGAGGTTTTTTTTTGTAAATAAGCATTACCTATAAGAAAATAAAAGAATAAGAATAATTTGTTTAACAATTTGTGAAACATAGGTAATTACATACAAAGATCTTAAAAAATAGGGAGTGCGCTATGTTTTGCCAATATAACACATACAAATGATTAATATGATTAATAAAAACAATTAAATGAACTACGTATGTTGTACGTATTTTTCAGTTCCTTTCTTCTTGTCTGTTTATATGTGTGTACATTAATCGTTAAATAAATAAACAGCGATTAATATAATATTATAATCAATGGTGGAATTTCAACCTTTCATTAACTTACTTCAAGTGGCTTAAAAAATGTTTATCAGTAGACCTATACAACCTCCTATTATGTCGAATTTATCAGGTTTTTACAAAGTACGTAACCATAATTATAATAATTTAGAAAATAAAGTAACCAAGCAAATGTTAGAAGGTCAAGTTATCTTAAGCGGTAAATGAAGTTAAAGTAATTAAAACGGATTATATTAAACTCACAATGAAACTTTCAAACATCGATTAGGCTTACTAAACTCAAACTTTACCCTAACACCAATTTTCAGGTATTAGATTGCTTTCTAGAAGAGATTATAGTGTTTGATAATATCTATAGTTAATACAAGGGTAAACCGGTGAACATAATTATTACCTATAGGTAAAGAACAAAACGTCCTGCAGACCGAATTTCAGCCATGGTAACAAATGACAGCGGAGACTAGCTCTCGGCGCGGGACATATTATAAGGCATAAGTGTATGCGCAAACAGAGGTGTACTCTCTCTTCCCTCACTCTCATAGTCCGATAGGACGGCAATCCAACACGACCGGAGAGAGATCAGGCGCAGAGTCAACAGCTTAACGTGCTTTCCGAGGTACGGGGGTATCACACCGCTACCTTCCAAACTCCGGGCTGTTACCAAGAAATGCCTATTGGAAAAACCCAATAAAACTTTGCCCGACCCGGGAATCGAACCCAGGACCAGCAGTCGTGCTTGCGACCACGAGACCAACGGGGCAGCCCAGAAAGTAGGTATACCTACATACATGTAATACAGGGGTAAACCGGTGAACAAAGTCCTTCTACTACGAAAAATTCTAATACACCATGGTCATAGTTATAGCCATTTACTGGTAAGGGATTCTTACAAGTCATTACAATAAACATAATTACGTTGAGATATTATTATAAAACACAAAAAAAAATGTCGAAATAGTTAAAAGAAAACAATGTCAAAATAGTATCTAAAAATAAAAAAAAGCTCCCCAAAAGCTTATTTAAAGCTAGCTACAATTTGATTAGTGCAGCTAATGCAGATCATAAATACGACATTATACTTTAGCCTCGTCCTCGAGATTAGAATTGAACACTTGCAGTACCTACACATTACAATCCATGCACTTTAGTTTAAAACCTCTTTTAGATTTTTTTCAATTCGGATGCCTTAAGGCTCTTACAGACTCACGTGATATCGCGGGCACGACAGGCACCGACAAAGAAATTTCCCTACTAGTGTCGCGTCATGCCCGCAATATCGCGTGAGTCTGTAAGAGCCTTTATTCTCGCCGTCAGTTTGACAAAATTTATTTATCTTGTTTTTCGTTAGAAAACTATAAAATAATAATATTTTTTTGCTGAAAAGGATGCAGTCGCATATAATGAACCGCAGGAAGCAACTATAAGGAAGTTGGGAACGAAATTAGCGTCACAGGTCATCGTTTTGGTCCGATGGCTCTGCAGGGTTACGACACCCATTTTTGAAGGTTCACGTTTCAACGACTTGGGTTGTTACTTACCTAACAACTAAACGAGATTCACGCCACAACGATTCGAGTTTGAGGCGGACGAGGCTATCATATAACTATGATTGAACTTCACTTACAGGTAAGTTCGTTTGACCATTAATTATAACTAAATTCGCTAATAATTATTCTAATGGATTCAGTACAGTCACCAAATTATTAATGGACGTCTAATAAATGCAACCTGTCACTGCGTCTGAATTTTCTATTGAAATTTCATGTGAACAGTTGTTGCTTTGGCCATTATTTGGTCTGGATTAAGTGAGTAAGAAGGGTTCTGACTGATTCAATACACTAATAGTAGAATACGGATTAAATGTTGAATATTGAAGTTGGTGAATTAGGGGTTATCCGAAAAGTTGACCCTTTGATACCGACATTACCAACAGAAGAGTATATTATACATTACAGAGGTGTAATGTGTCGTCATATTTTCCTTCCACAGTAATGTTATAACTGGATGGATGAAATGGCGGCAGGTTACGGGAACAATATGCGACTCCCGCATTCCCCTTAAACTTAAAGGGAAGATATATAGAACAATGGTTAGACCTGCTATTTTGTATGAAGCAGAATGTTGGGCCACAAAAGGGATTAATGAAAGGCAATTGCATGTAGCCGAGATGAGAATGCTAAGAGGGATGTGTGGTGTGACACGAAGGGATAGAATAAGAAATGAGTACTTAAGAGGAAGTCTGAAAGTGGCACCGGTGACTGAAAAGTTGTGCGGAAATCGGTTGTCATGGTATGGGCATGTGATGCGGAGGAATGAGGAAAATTTCGTGAGAAAAGTTATGAGTATGGATGTGGATGGCTATAAAAGTAGGGAACGACCAAAGAAAAGAAAGAAAAATTGTTTGTAAAGAAACGATGGCTGGACTGTGTCAAAGATGATAGATGCTAGAAAGTGAGTACCGAGATGACGACTAATAGAGAAGTATGGAAGAAAGGGACATGTTGCGCCGACCCCAAATAAATTGGGATAAAGGCAGGAGAATGATGACTAATGTTATAAATGCGAAAGTAATTATTTCTCCATCTCTTGTAACCTTGTCATGCCTAAACCACCGAAACGATCGTTATGAAATTAATCAGATAGATAACCTGGCACTTGGAGAAGAATATAACAGTAACTAGTAAACAATAAATAAATTAAAATACCTACAAAAATATAGTCCTTTACTTTATAACTACTAGGTACAGTTCGATTAAAACTTTATGGCGCTTAGAACATGAGGCGAGTCGCTGCGCAGGTGTCAGGGACGGTGAGGGGTGTGGTGGTACTGCGCAGTGAGAAGCGCATTTCAGAGCCGCCATCAAGTTTGAATCGAGTTGTACTTGTGTACAAAAATATGGATGGTATCGTGAACAACATTTTTTCAATTACTTACAGTGAGTGTTTGTCTTCCAGGCTGATTGACATCTTTATGGTTATTAGTACCAGCGATAATGACGACTCTGTTTGCTTCTGTAGTAACGCCATTTTTGAAAACGCAGTGGCCGGCTGAAAATAAATGTATTGTGAATTTTTATTTGTCCTTGGAATTACAGTTTGAATATAGAGCCACGCCGTGAATGAGCAGTAGACGTAAATAACTTTATGAATTGTCTGCATTGATTGGTCTGCATAATAAGTTCACTTCTGTCAACATTAATTTCACATAGATAAAAGAGGTTCACCTATTATATTTCAGTTATCAGTCGAATAGAATAGGAAGGAAAACTTTAAAAAAAGTTAAAACCTATCCGCAGGGCTAAGGGCGCTTGCATAAACTCCCGTTAAAGGCAAGTCGGTAACGATCGGTGCGGTAAAATAGCCCCGCATTGACATAAGCGCTCACTCATAAAGAAACATGTATAACATTTCTTTTCGTCGATCAACCTGCAGCGATCTTTAATGGAAAGCACCGCAGCTTTTAAATGCAACTTAACTGTCCAGGTTGCGGATACTTTTATCCAATTTTTGCGAAAACAAGTGATCAAATAAGTTTCCTCACCAGTTAAAATCGCAGTCCTCGACACAATATTACCGCCACATTTATACTTCAGTACATTATGCCTATCCTTGACCAGGATCGCAACGTGCCAGGGCCAGTCACCAGCTCTTGCTTCAGTCCGGACTGACACTAATTCTGTATGGTTGATGGACCTCCTACCACAAACGTGAGCATATTGGGTGCTTGGGTATCTCTGGGTTACGTTCAGCCTTGTAATTGTTTGTGCGGCCTGAAACGTCAAAATTTGATAATTGGTAAAGCGCCTGATACCTACTGATTCCGTGGCTAAATAAAAATATGGAATGTTTGATGTAGTCACTGACAAATCAAGATAAGATAATAATATCACAAGGTTCCTCTCTCTTGAGCTCTAATAACCAGAAGCTTGGACCCTGTTCCCAATATTAGTGAGCTGCAATTTTCTTTGTTGATAGTTTCATATTTATTTTTGAAATATTTTAATATTTATACAATCAATCAACTCAGCCTATCGCAGTCCACTGCTGGACATAGGCCTCTCCCAGGCTGCGCCACAACACCCTGTCTTCCGCCTTCCGCATCCAGTCTGACCCAGTCTGATTTATACTATATTTAATTAGACCCCATTTCTTGCCGTGGTTTTCGTAAAGGGAATAAGGAGAATGGGCAGCAGCGTTCTCTATGCATTTTAACACCATACTGCTGTGGACGTCTTTTGGCTGAAATGATGATGATGAATAAACGAATTAAATTATTCAAACTCAAAGCATTTATTTCATTTAAACCATTTACAGGCACTTTTGAATTGTCAATGACGCGGTCATTTTGAAAATATGAAGCTAGTTGCCCATTCCAAAGCGTAGTACTTAGATGAGAAGAACGGGCAAGAAACTCCATGGACACTCTTTTAAATTATAATGTTACAAAAATATTGTTACATATTTAATGTTGAATTTATAACTAAATGTGTTCTCAAATAAAAAACGCGTCCATAGTACAGCAAATAGAAACAAACAAAAAAAAAATATGAGCCGTGGCAGCTAAGAGATAAACCGTCCCAACTGACAGCGTATAGGCCATAGGTTTGAACCCTGGCAGGCGCTTTACTTTGTGTAAATAATTTCATCACCACTGCTCTCAAAACGGTGAAGGAATACATCGTGGCCGGTCCTAGAAAAAAATCAAAGACGTTGTGATACCATCCCGCACTGGGTCCGGGTGGTGGATTACGGCCCACTCCCTCTCACAGAGAGGATGACTGTGTCCCAGCAGTGGGATCATTATAAGCTGATTATGTAACTGACAGCGCCCGAACGAATTTCGAATTCGAAATTCTGCTGCGCGGCTGTCGTAACAGGCGGTAGAATAAATGTCATTCTGCGGCTTTTTTGCCAACTTAATCACGCCAGGCGCTTCACCTTTTAACTTCACGAAAGTGAGTAATATCTATCATTAACCATAATAGCACTTTCTATACTTAAGGTCGCGGTTACGGTCACTACACTCTGTACGGCCTGTCGATTTTTCTTATTCTGGGTCCTGGTTATTCCTGATTTTACTCGAGGAAATACTAAACTATGAAGGTAAAGAAAAATAATTAAATAACGTACCTTAATCGTAGCATCGCAAAGTGTAACATGGTTCAATGTTAAAATGTTAACAATTGGCACATCACTTTCATTTGCTTTCAAATAGTCCGTAGACACGTAGAATATGTAGCGCTCTGGTATCGGCTTCACTCCGTGGACTACTAGGTCATGTTTGTTCGTTCTTCGTACTGTGAAATTGTAGATATTCGGATGCTGGAAAAATAATAATTTAGTTACTACCATGCGAGTTAACGGAGTCTATCAAAGCCTTAAGAAGTTCACAGCATGATCACTATGCATTTCTATTACTTAGATGGACCCTAATCGGGGTAACAAAACAGTTTACAACAATGCCAGTACCCTATATATCCTAGTGGTAATGAAAACACGTTTATGCTAAATTATAACGTTTTACATAAAATACCTACCACTGTTTGGCAACGGTTTTCTTACACAATGATTCAATAATGCACTGTTCAGACACATCAGACTTCAGAGAATTCCAGATACACTAAACATTAATCATACAATTGAGATAAAATATGCCACTGACTTTGACTTACTTTTGCAACAGCACCAGTTTCTGTATGAAAAAATCAAAAAAAAAAATATACTCACAGCAGCTACAGTAACATTGTTCTTAAACACAATCACCATTTCAGCTTCAACCATGTCCGTATAAAGTCCAAAATGCACAATGCCCCTCCAGTAATTGTTACTGAATCTATCGAAATGTATCAAACCTAACCCACAGGGATCATATCTCGTTAAGACAGGGCCTTTTAAAGACACAGAACTAGCTTCCCATAAACTTGTCAGAACACAAACTAGAAATAATATTCTACCCCCCATATTTTATTTGTTTTGTACAAATAACTCGAAACACGTACTACTGTGACTTATATAGCAATGTAATTAAAAAAACCTAATAAAATTATTCGTACAAAATAATTATCACAAGTTTATATACAGTATGTTTAAAAATGTCTGTATACGCAAGGAATGGTTTCGGGCACTCAGCGAGTTGCCTTTTAAATGAAAGTCTCAGTGAGTCATAAAGAGACACTTACACAAATACCTTTGTTCTATCAGTTTGAAAATGCATTTTTTATATTTAATTGGGTTAGTATTACTACAGTTAGTCACAATGTACGTAAGGTATTTAAAAGGTAATCGATGCCTATAACCATTAAAGACATGAATATTGTCCGTGCGTCAAAACTTTTGGTCAAAGTAAAAACCAGAGGCATCATAAAATTGAATAGGAAACCCTATTCGATTTAATCAAAAGTGTCGACATTTACTTCAAAAATAATATGTATCATAATGAAATTATTTTCTGCATTTAGTACATTCGTATTAATTATGCTAAACTTTATGTAGAACATTGCGTGTTTACATTTTTTAATGGATGTAAAATATCCCGAAATATATGAGGTAGTTAAATTTTTAGGACAATCATAGGGAAAATTATAATTTTCAAAGCAAACCCATGGTATAAAGTAGAATTTAATATTATTATTATAAACAAAAGAATAAGCAGCTGTTTTGACTAACCCACTGACCCGGACAGTAACCCTATAGATAGTTACAGGTGTATCGAAATACACAATAGATTACTCAATATTACACAAAAGCAGTCATTATACAATAATTATTATGAATATAGCATTGTGCGAACTTTGTAGAATATTTTGGCCATTTTAGGCCCTATTCATCTGCCTAGCCTTTTCTTAACTATGTTGAGGTCGGCTTCCAGTCTAATCGGATGCAGTTAAATAACAGTATTTTACATGGAGCAACTGCCTATCTGACCTCCACAACCCAGTTACTGGGTAACACGATATCCCTTGGTAAGCCTGGTTGTCAGACTTTTGGGCTTCTGACAACCCGTAACAACTGTCAAAGATCTACAAATGACAGCCGGGACCAACGACTTAACGTCCGCGGACCAACCGCGGCAAGTGTAGCTCAACCTGATCGACCGACCCGTGCAGCAGTCATTATTCCCTATTATTTATTTTAAATACAATACAAGTTTAAGTTCACCTTCAAATCTATCACAGTCTACGTTTTAATTGGTAGTGAACAATTATCAACATTCGTTTTTTTTCTGTAACTTATAAACTATTGTCAATTTTGTTCCGCTCTTAAAGAAAAATCAGAAATTCTATTAAGGAGGACGACTAATGATGTCGACTAATAGAGAAGTATAGAAGAAAAGGACACGTTGCACCGAGACCAAATAAATTGGGATAAGGAGATTAATGAATTTAATTATCTTGAAATAATAAGCATCAAACATGACACAACCTGTATTCAAGAATGAACTGACAAGTGGGGTCAACTGACTACCGACTTAAGTGACCTCATACTTCTTTGAATAATGATTACGATAATACTAAATACCTAGCTATTTAAAACACATTTAAATTTTATAACTTATAGTTTTCCTTCAGTGTTATTTCCTCCATATTCTGACAATTAATTAATTTTATTACAAGCGTGTTTTACTCACATCCCGTACGGTAGATGCAACTATCTAATTTAATATGTTCGCCTCGCAAATAACGTATTTTAGCTTGGTAAACCTAAAGGCGATAGGGTGCTAGGATTGTGAAGAATTTTCACAATTTCATAAAATTATTTTCTGCATCAGATAGGACTGAAAGCAACACCGACAGTTGTAAACAAATCTATTATTCTAGTAAGTAAGTGTATGCGTGTGTAATGCTTATAATATATCCACAGTTAGATAGAAAGAAAAAACAAGACGCCCGTAACAAAAAAATACACACACTTATATACAAAGTTGGCAAAAGCCTCGTATTCAACAAATAAATGTTAAAAGTTTGACAATTTTATCAATGTGGTTACTTCAAATAGTAATCATACAACACAACAACAAAAATAACGATTGTTTGATGTAATAAAATAATGCAAGGTATCTACATCTGCAACTTATGGGGGGTCGTCATCGTCAAAGCATACCAAACGCCCCAGTTTGGGGGCGAAATTAACACAATACTTTTAAGGGTAGCAAATATGCGTGAAATTCGCTTTCATAAAGCTTTTGACAAACCTATGTGTGCAGTCGTCACATACTTTGGAAGTATGATAATCAAAGTTTTGGCAGCCCCGTTAAAATGAATTATTTCGCTAAATCCAATCCAGCATGATATTGTTGTAGTACCAATTGTATAACAAACAACGTATTTGTGAAAATGATGTTTCTTCTTAAGCTTTTGATGTAGGTTTTCTTAAAGACCTAGGCTATGTAGCATGCACTTGACGTTTTAAAATTCAACCAAATAACGTGCATTTTGCGTATACATTGATGACGTGTTTCAAGTGACTAGTATTAATGATAAAGATATTATAAGAATACCACCTCGACCTAGGACTTCACCTCGGTGGGACTGCCTCGTTGGTCTAGTGGTCCCACGCGCTACTGCTGAGCATGAGGTCCTGGGTTCAATTCCCAGGTCGGGCAAAGTGTTACTGGGTTTTTCCATTTAGAATTTCTCAATAGCAGCCTGGAGTCTGGATTTGTGCCCGGTTGATGGCAATATGCTCGCCCCTATTACATGGGACTTAAACATAACTGGCGAAATGTGGAAACCTTATAGTAATAAGGTACACCTCTGCCCAACCCTTCGGGGAAACAAGGCGTGATGTTATGTTTTATTATAAGAATCATCCGTAATTCACCATTATCCCTAAACTAATATGACACTCTCCTGACTATAACTATGTCGTCAAGCACTAATTTACCTGCATACATTACACATCCACGACGCTAGTAGATACTAATTATTCCGAGCAATTTAGCGTTCACTTGCACATAATAGACATGATTATCATACGGGTAAAAGGCTATGTCAAACTAAACATGGCATGCATATTGTGCATGTATGTGTGTATGCATGGCATGCTGGCATGGGAATTTTTTCACTTAGTAACCGACCCGAACCAAATCGGAATCACTTATACTTGACCGGCTTTTGTTTTCTTTTAGAACGTTAATAATATTATTTAAATGTTTGCTATATGGATAATATTTAAAGCAAAAATCAATTAGGTATAACGGCCAGTTACAAATTGATTTCAAATGATGGCTGTTTTATTCCCGATGAATAAAAAAAAACACTTCAAGATGTTGAAATGAAAGAAAATTTAAGTTTCTTTTATTTATTGGAACGACGGTCTTTCACGCGGCTTGCGGTAGAAGTAAACTGGCAGAAATCGTCACGTAACGAAAAAACGGTATGCCCGAAAAAGTCTGTTTCAAGTGTCAAAAGTTGTTGTTTATACATATATACAGGCACAGCGAGAGGAACTTCGTTCCAACCGGGTGTCCCACGACACCGACGACTTTTTTCTTCGGGAGCCTGCTTAAGATTTGTTTTTTTTTTTATACGGGTCATGTTCAGATAATAGCATAAAGAGCACATTTCACTATTATCTCCATGAAACGGTTAACAAACAACTGAAGGCCAATTCCCGTATTCAACAACGTTCAAAATCAAGTTGCAATCTCATCTCAGCGACAATCAATGTCAAACTTCTATCCTATTTTTGTTATATGGCAAGCAAAGCCGGTGTCTACTATTCTGCCAATGTCTAAAGTGACAAATGCATATGGTAAAAAAAAACGAATACAACTCTACAAATACATGTCAAAAACTTGTCGAAAATGTAGGTAAATTAGAGGTATTTTTGACAAATTTAGACTGACATTAGAATGTCAAAGTCCTTGAAAATACAGGAATTGCCCCCTCTGATCAAATCATACATACAAACTCAGAACTCTAAAACAGCTGGAACATTTTCCTCATACCCAACACTAACTAAGCCTATAAACCTACAACCTTTATTACTATCAAGCACATTTCTATTCTGGCTAGTACGTCATCACCTTTAAGCCGAGTAGCTCCGATGCGAACCGAAGAGCTCTTCTGACGCCTTAGTTAAGACCTAGAGCCACTACACGATAAATTGTTGTGTGATTATTATGTCAAGACCTTATTAGGATCCTATGTAAGTAATATTTCAGTAGGTACGTAAAAGCTCTAATAAACTTGTATCGACGAACAATTAAAAATATGTTTTAAATATATACGAGTACACGGGCTGATTTGGCTTTGAAATTCACATGTTTATTTTCACAAGCATCATTAAGAATTTTCCGAATAAAATTATAGGTAACTTTCTACCTATTTGTTAATATTTGCAATACTAAATGTAAGCCAAGTGTTGGTTTCTAGATGATCATTAAAGCTTTCTAAATCTCATAAATAAATACTATTTTCCTACTTTTTGTTTTTATTATTCGTGACGGACAAAAATATCTAGTTTGAATCTGTCACTATCCGATATGTGTCTCAAAAATAGGAAAAAAATTCATCACTAGGCAAGAGACAATGAATGCCGCCATTTTAGATCAGTTAAATGATACTTATAACCTACTTACCTAAAAAATCCTTTAATACGGCTTGAAACTCGTTTTTTTTTTAGAAATTATTATTATATAATAATAACTAAAATTTTAGAATATCGCCTATTGAAAACTGGTGGGTCTTTCCTATCCGTAGAATAGTGAAAAACAACGTAGATAAGCACATAGAATTTTTATTTGGTTTTTCTTGACCTCTTCTTAACAAAAACTAAGAATAACTTAGGGCTATTTGCGATTAAATGAATATGAGTAGATATAATGAAAATTACATCAAGATTTCCCCGAAAACAACATGAATACACAATCTAATATTTGTATGTTCTTTCTTATTATACCTACGTTTGAATTGCTGTTGTTTATTAACCTTTGAGACAAGTCACTTCTTTGCTTAACAAGTCTAAAGAAACGACCTTCACAGATCCGTGATATAATGAAATTTCCCTTTTACGGATTAGCAAAAAAATAAATTAGGTACCTAATTCATAAAGAACTAGTTTTTTTTTAATCCTGCTTACGTCCAGAGTACATCTTATCGATATTGATTAAAAACATTAAAAGTGTAGGAGCACACTTCCAACACTTGTAATAGTAACCATTACCAAAAGCCACGTTGGTTTAACAAAATTATTGTTTTCTACAGATAGAAAAAATGCAAATGCATAACATACTCGTAGTAAAAAAAAAAATAAAAAAAAACAGAAGCTGATGATAATGATGATGAACAGCTGTTATAATAATGAAATATTCTTAATAGTAGACTGGCAAAGTTGTACAACATACGGAATATACCTACATGTCTGCTGATGATGATGGTGATCTATTTTAACCAATTTTTTTAACTCCGCTCAAGACGAATGACACGGCTTTTCATAAGTCATTTATTCATATGTGTTAAACATATGAATAAATGACTTATGAAAAGCCGTGTATATGTAAAATATATTGTTTATGTAAAATACCAATAATGGTATAGATAACAATGAGTGGGATATATTATGCGTACAAATGTTTGTAATTAAGTAATCAAGCCCGCCAATCCTCAATAATTAAATTAAATATAGCTGGATAAAAAAGCTGTTATAAAAATCACATATTTCATAATACAAATAAATTAATAATAAATAGCAATAGAAAGCAATGTCAATAAAAAGAAAAAAAAGCTCACGTTCAATTCATTGATTGACCGTGGCATGTAGTTAAATATGACAGGCGTCAGGCAAAATACTGTGTAGGACCGTCTTACGCATAAGCTATTGTTATCCCGTCGACTTCGGTTATTCTTATTAATGTCTGACATTTTTTTAAACCACTTCTACTGGTCTTAATAAATACAGCAACCTCCATGTAAACCATGTTACAACAATGAACAAGGTTTAGAAAAAAAAAAATTGTCCTGATACAAATTTTCTGTGCTTTAAAGGTTGAATTCCCAGAAACCCTAATGGTTGAATTCCCCAAAAAAAAAAAACTCCATTTCTCAAAACTGAACCCGGTGGAGGTCTGCTCTGCTTGGGCGGAGCACCGCCGTGGCCTCACGGCAGCGATCGGCGGCGGCGATCTCTCGCGTCCGGCCCTGGTTCAGGCCATGGTTCGGAGCGAGAGTGCATGGGAGGCCGTCACCTCCTTCTGCGAAACAGTGATGCTTGCGAAGGAGGAGGCGGAACGCGTGAGGGTAAGGCAAAATCAACGCCCTCGCGCCCCTAGTCGCCGCAGGAGACGCCCCGGGCGTCGGGAATCGCAGGCCGATTCCCGGCCACCGTAGGCGCGGGCTTGCGGACGATGAGCGATGGGTAGCTCGCCGTCCGATAAGGACCAAGCCCGGGTCGACGGCGCGTTGTGTTCCACGCGCGCCTCAAAGAGACGTCAGCACCAATTGACGGGGTCCGAAAGGGCCAATGCCTGCCAGGGTTACGAGCCTGTCCGAAAGGGATATCGTGGCCCTGGCACACAGGCATCTGAAGGAACACGGTGGGTTTTAGTCAGTAAAAGTCTGACACTCCCTCCCGCTCCACCCAGAGCGGGAGAAGTTATTTGATAATTTCCCACCCAAAAAAAAAAAAAGCTTTGCAGTATCAATTCCAATAAAAAGACTTTCCCGATTACCTGGTAACATTTTTTAGGATAAAAACACTAACAATAGTACCACTTACAATAATTACTGAACAAAGTTGGAAGTATAAACTGTTTTGGATGAAACATTTCATTTGGCCATCTCTGAAAAGATAGTATTTTTCACAATATAAGCCTGTTGCGCTCCGCATAATATCCTTAACGCTATTCAGACTCAAAGCGAATACACGGCCCGTGAAATCGTGCAGCAATTACTATTGTTTGCTTATACAGACATCAAAAAAGTCACAACACGCATCATTTACAGAAACTGCATGTTTTAATAATTGATACTTTATTTTTTTCTTAACAGAGTAGATTGGTATACAATCTTTTTGTTCTCGGAAACATAGCAGATTTTAAAAATATAAACTTTTCGATTGTTTAGTTTTGATTAAAATAAAAGATAATTATTTTTTCCCGATTTTATGTGTTTTCGTTGCTTGATAAAGGACATGGATAAAGTCTGGCCTTTTTTTTTTTTTTTTTTTTTTTTTTTGGGTGGGAAATTATCAAATAACTTCTCCCGCTCTGGGTGGAGCGGGAGGGAGTGTCAGACTTTTACTGACTAAAACCCACCGTGTTCCTTCAGATGCCTGTGTGCCAGGGCCACGATATCCCTTTCGGACAGGCTCGTAACCCTGGCAGGCATTGGCCCTTTCGGACCCCGTCAATTGGTGCTGACGTCTCTTTGAGGCGCGCGTGGAACACAACGCGCCGTCGACCCGGGCTTGGTCCTTATCGGACGGTGAGCTACCCATCGCTCACCGTCCGCAAGCCCGCGCCTACGGTGGCCGGGAATCGGCCTGCGATTCCCGACGCCCGGGGCGTCTCCTGCGGCGACTAAGGGCGCGAGAGCACAGACAAAGAGATAATTATATTCAAAAAATAATCTTCTTCTATTATACATATAATAGATCTGTAGACGAGGCGTTCCTGTACATTGAAAATATTAAAAAAAAAAAAAAAAAAAAAAAAAAAAAAATTTAAATACATTGAAAATATTTTAATAAAATCGTGTGTTGTTTAAGTGTGGTTATTTCGCATAATCGATACATTGTGAATAGAATATAACTCAATCAATGACGCAATCAAAAGTTAGGCTAATTAAAGTTTTCCATATGCGTTGTTTATTAGTTTAGTAGTGATTCAAATCATGAAACAGCTTAATTATTTAACATGAAACAATAATGATAAATGCTCATTTCTTTTTAACCGACTTCCAAAAAGGAGGAGGTTCTCAATTCGGCGGTATGGTTTTTTTTTTGTATGTTTGATATGCGATTACTACGTTAATTATGGACTGATCTTGAAAATTCTTTTTTTGTTTGAAAGGGTATACTCCCGACGTGGTCCTATTGCCAGAATCCAAATCAGAATCAGATGAGGGGATCTCATGGAAATCGAGGGAAACCTTCAAATTTTATAGGCAAACCTATAGCGATTTGGGTATTTTTTATAGTAACTCGTGCACTTGCTCTCGGAAAGCACTATTTGGTGAAGTGGAACTGATGATGGAGACCACATATGGCCACCGGAACAATATAATATTGAGTACCCCTATTTAACGGGTTGCGATTAAGCAATTTATGCTCGACACTATGCATATGGTGAATGGCAGTTCTCCTGGTTCTTACCAGGAGAACTCCTCAACAATCAACGTCCCACCATCGGGAAAAGGAATATTTTGTAAAAGGTGATGAGCAGTTAACATTAGGCTATTGTAACTAAGATAAATTCAAAACTGACCCACTAAAAAGTAAAACAAAAAAAAAAGAACCGACTACCAAAAATAACACTACAAAGTGAAAAATAACTTTAATTTTGGAAGTCGGTGGCAAAAACTGAAATACAGATCCAAAGACACCGACTTCCGAAATTAAAGTAATTTTTTACTTTGTAGTGTTATTTTTGGTAGTCGGTTCTTTTTTTTTTGTAAAAAGTTTTTTTTTTAATATTTATTCTTTAATTTAATACTTTTGGAAGTCTACATAGCTTACAGTGTTTGATCGAACGTTTTCCCATGCGTAATATTTTGACTGTATCACTTCGTGATCGACGCCCTGCAATATCCATTATTAAATTGTAATTGGGTAGCTAATTTTAATAAAAAAATATCGGCTCAGCAATATTATGCATACCTATTACAAATAAGGCGCAATCGTTTCGTCTATTAGCAACGATTTCATGGTTTGTTCTGCCAATGTATTGTGGACATGTGTCCACAATAAATTGGCTGGAAACGAAAAATAGAAACGGAACGTTTAGTTTACATTCGCACTAACCAACGTCTTTTACGCGCTGAAGAATACGTGCATTTGCGGGACGCGATGCACACTGATAATAACTTCAAAAACTTGGAGCGATTGGTCAGGTGGTCCACGTTTTAAGAAAGAAATAAATTTTATTTGCTCGATCATGATTGTGTATACATACAGAATTAAAATAAAATAATACATGCATGCAAGATCCTAAAAAAGAGTGGCTCACGACATGTCTGCCATTTTTCATAGCGTGCAAATATCATATGTACAAAATTATTATTATCATGGAATCAATGATTTTTAACTTTTACTCTTATACATTAAATATCAGTCATAGTTACTTAAAACAAATTTATTATGTTAAATCATTTACATTATCCAATTATTCATTATTTATTTTCCTTGTTCAATATTACAGACTACAATTATAATTATCACAATAACGATTTACGTCACTTTTAATAGGATGCAATTATTTATAATATAGGCATACAATTATTTATAATATAGGCTTTCAATTATTTATAATATTTAAGTTCTCCAATATTACATGATCATAATTTAATTACTACAATCTTAGATAATCAGCATGAGTCGTTTAAAAATTCTGTAATACTATAATATGCTTTATGTGCCAAACACAATTTCATTGTTTGTTTAAGTTTAGGTATCGTTTGCTCTTTCCAACTTTTGGGCAATATATTGTAGATAATTGGTGCCATGCAAAATACACTCTTGCGAGCTTTTATCCGACTTCCAAAAATGGATGAGGTTCTCAATTCGGCGGTGTTTTTTTTTTTTTTTGTATTTTGCTTACGCGACTACTCCGTTAATTATGGACCGATTTTAAAAATATTTTTTTTGTTTGAAAGGGTATACTCCCGAGGTGGTCCTATTGCCAGAATCCAAATCAGAATCAGATGAGGCGATCCCATGGAAATCGAGGGAAACCCTCAATTTTTTTTTTCTTAGCGATTTGGGTATTTTTTATAGTAGCTCGTGCATTTGCTCTCGGAAAGCACCATTTGGTGAAGTGGAACTGATGATGAAGACCACATATGGCCACCGGAACAATATAATAATGAGTACCCCTATTTAACGGGTTGCGATTAAGCAATTTATGCTCGCCACTATGCATATGGTGAGTGGCAGTCCTCCTGGTACTTACCAGGAGAACTCCTCAACAATCAACGTCCCAGCATCGGGAAAAGCAATATTTTGTAAAAGGTGATGAGCAGTTAACATTAGGCTATTGTAACTTAGATAAATTCAAAAGTGACCCACTAAAAACTGAAAAATAAAAAACTTTTTACAAAAAAAGAACAACCGACTACCAAAAATAACACTACAAAGTGAAAAATAATTTTAATTTCGGAAGTCGGTGGCAAAAAACTCAAATAAAGATCCAAAGACACCGACTTCCGAAATTAAAATTATTTTTCACTTTGTAGTGTTATTTTTGGTAGTCGGTTGTACTTTTTTGTAAAAAGTTTTTTGATGTATGTACACATAGTATGCTATAATCACGTCTATTTCTTGGAAATTTGTCTGCCATACGAGGAAACAAATGTGAATTTGTTTTTACGAACATTGCTATTTCTATTATATATAGTGAAGGTTGTTAATATATGATATTTAATGAAATAATTTTTAAGCACGAAAGAACACAAGATGATTTTTGCTACGTCCGTAAGTACGGCCGACCGGACCTTCTCATAACGTTCACAACGAATCCAAAGTGGACCGAAATTTGTTAGGAATTTCTCACAGGACAGGCGTCATATGATAGGCATGACATTGACAAGGATTTTTCATTTGAAGCTGAAAGTTACGATTAATCTCCTTACAACAGAGAAAGTATTCGGTTCAGCTCTATGTTTCATGTACAGCGTCGAGTGGCAAAAGCGTGGCTTACCACACGCCCATATTCTCCTGTGGCTAGAAGAGAAAATTCGTCCTGACGCTGTTGACAGTGTCATAAGTGCTGAATTTCCAGACCAAAATGGTGATCCCATTTTGCATGACATCATTAAGACACACATGGTTCATGGACCATGTGATGTTTTTAATAGGGAATCATCATGCATGCAAGATGGTCAGTGTTCAAAAATACCCTAGAGCTCTTTTAGCACAGACTATATCGGGAGAAAATGGGTATCCGTTGTTTCGGCGCAGATCACCCTTGCATGGTGGTTTTACAGCTTCTACCAGGTTCCGCGGGCAAGAAATTGTTTTGGTGGTGCCGTATTCACTAGTATTATCTAAAACATTTAAAGCTCACATAAATGTTGAAATGTGCAATAGCGTAGAGTCCATCAAATATATTTGCAATTTTAAAGGCAAAGGTAATGGCTATGATCGCGCTGAGAAATCGCAATGAATATGATGAAGTCACGAGATATCAATGTGGCCGATACATAAGCTCCTCGGAGGCAGTTCGGCATATTATAAGTTTCCCAATTCATGTGAGACATCCGCCGGTCGTCCATCTCGAAAGACACCTTGAGGGCGGGCAACGAGTGTATTTTCAGGCTGAAAATGTCACAGAAAGACAATCCGAGACAAACCACCTTGATGGCATTCTTTCGCCTCTGCCAAACAGATAATTCCTTCTATATAACGAATTCCCATCTTATTACACGTACAACAAGCAGCAAGGTGTTTTCCGGTCTTTCAGAACACAATTTTTTTTTTAAAAGTCGGTGTGCCAATAATTTTTCTCAGAAATTGAAGTCCTCCCAAACTTTGCAACGGCACTCGGCTCATAGTCACCAATCTCCAACAAAATGTTATTACAGCCGAAATCTTAACAAGTTGCGGCGCCGGTGATGTTTTTTTCATTCCTAGAACTCCCCTCATTCCCAATCATTTCCCGTTTACTTTTAAACGTATGTTACGCCATGACCATTAAAAAAGCTCAGGGCCAGACATTGTCCGTTGCGGGGCTGGATCTTAGTATTGGTTGCTTTTCCCACGGCCAACTTTACGTAGCTCTTTCCCGTATGAGCAACCCTAGCAACCTATTTGTGTACGCTGCAGGTGGTTGCACCGCTAACATTGTATATAGAGAAGCATTTTCCTAAACAATAAAAGTTTTTTGGCAGCTTATACTAGGAAAAATCACCAGGCCTGGTTGTAAGATTCTACCTTTTTAAATGGACGTTCACTTTCTCTAAGCATCACATTATTGTTTTCCGACATCTACGCGAACGAAGTCGCGGGCACAGCTAGTTAATAATAAATTTGTAATCCCACCATTGCTTTCGTTACTTGGCAGCACTGTGCAGGAAATATTTCAATTTAAAAGATTATTATATTGATCCAAGTATTCGGGGAGATGTTTATGTTGCCAGTTTTGGAAATATGATGGTAATTGGAACATAATTATTGTAAGAATTGATATACGAGTATTTTTAGAATATAATATATTAAAACTGTATTTAAAGCTTATTGAATAATAACTAGACTGTCATGAACTTGATATTTAATAATATTGATTCATGTATCAATTTATTTTTAATCAATAGATTAGTCCAGTCTTAAAATAATGTAATGGCAGCACTTTCTTTATGTTTCATAATCATTGTCACTGCCCGTCATTGTAATTTATTTGTCGTCATTATGCTTTGTACAGACCTATTTTTTTTTTTTTTTGGGTGAGAAATTATCAAATAACTTCTCCCGCTCTGGGCGGAGCGGGAGGGTGTGTCAGACTTTTACTGACTAAAACCCACCCGTGTTCCTTCATTTGCCTGTGTGCCAGGGGCACGATATCTCTTTCGGACAAACTCGCAACCCTGGCAGGACAGACCTATAGCTAACATTGAGGGAGGCAATAAAAGATAAACAATGCAACGTAATATTTTATTTTTCCATTTTCTATACGAAACAATATGGATGTTAGAAAGAGTACGTTTTAGTACCTACTGATTTATAATTATGCAATTAGTTATTTTATGACGTGGACATTAGACGATTCCTAAAATATGACTTATGACTGTAAATTATTGTTACATTTATCATAAAACCAGTGTAAACAGTTGTTGGTGAACCAATATCATCTGCCTAGCCTTTTCCCAACCTTGTTGGGGTTGGCTTCCAGTCTAACCGGATGCAGCTGAATACCAGTATTTTACATGGAGCGACTGCCTATCTGACCTCCATAACCCAGTTACTGGGTAACACGATATCCCTTGGTAAGACTGGTTGTCAGACTTTTGAGTTTCTGACGACCCATAACAACTGTCAAAGATCTACAAATGACAGCCGAGACCAACGGCATAACGTGCTTTCCGAGGCACGGAGGAATCTTGGTATGAACAGATGTCACATGTCACCCATCCACGGACCAACCGCGGCAAGCGTAGCTTAACCTGATCGATCGACCCGTGCGGCAGTATAAAAATAAATAAATGACCCTTGTGACTGCAGGGTCATAAGTCATATTTTTGGAGTCATCTTTTCAAGTCTTATATTTTGACGTACTAAAAACTTTTTTCACGACTTTACCTAATGGGTTCTAAAGGTCCACCATGTTGATTTTTGTGAAACGTCACCTTTCACATAATGGATTGGGAATATCCTTCAAAATCCTTCGGATTGCGATAGAAAATGAAATGCGTTACTATAAACCTAATGACATGTATATTATTAAAATGCATCCAGAAGTCTACGAGAGAATAAATAATCCTACATGCATAGGGCATAATTATGTACCATGCAAATACATGCGCCAAAAACATAAACCTTTTTGTCAGTTTGGTCTGTCTTTGACGATTTCTGTTTTATTTATAACTCTCTGTGGTGCTGCGGGTGACAGCATCATGAATTTTTGTTGTGATTTCTTGTGATTTGTTCAAAAATATCATTGGCTGTGTTTCTGGGTTATCTTTTTTGCATTTCTTAGTAACTTAGCCTTTCTTGGACTATGAACCTTCGCATTACAGTTTACTTGAGCTACAATAATACCTGAGGTAATAACTCACATCTCGGACCATTCTGATTTTGCCTGGTTTCCAACGGAGCTCCAACGTTCTGATAACTGGGGCATAGCAAATGATTGTTTTGGGATACAGTCGTTAGATTTGACTAAAATTCAATCTGCTGGAAGACAGTGGCTTACTCCGCGATCGACAGGTATAAATATTTTTTTTTAGTCATCAGATTTGAGAAGAATCTTATGTCCCTTCACAAAGTTTAACGACGAACAAAAATATACAGGGCTATGAAACACTAATATAGCTTCATAATACATTTCGATGCCTTACGGGCGAAAAGGGATAAGCGACATTTTTTGAGAAATTCAGTTATATACATACTTAGAATCGCCTTTTTTTTCTGCGTAGATTGGTCTAGGTAACGTTTGCCTACGTGAAACTTTTTGTCGGTTACGCGGTAGGAAAACTATAGACTTCTGTCAATTTATTTCGTTGTAAACGACTTCAATTTTTGTAAAATTATTTTTTTGGTGTTTGATCTACGAATTATTTAAGAATAAAGAAGTTACACCTTTTGGACTTTTTGTAATATTTTAATGATTGTACGTTAAACTATTTTGGCTGGAAGTAAAAATTCAGAAATATGTATTTAGTTTGTTATCCCTGTTCGTGTTTAAAACATAATTAGTCGTTTATTCCGTTTTGGCCGCATTTTGCAGACTCTGTTTGGTCTGTAGTCTTTTTTTCCTCGTTAAAAATAAATGAAAAAGAATATAATATAAGAATATTTGTTACTTTATTAAAGTTGAACTTTTTTATAGTTTTTAGATTAGGTACCTATATTGCAATTATTTGAATTGTTCTAAGTAAAAAATATATTGAGACAAGTGATTATGATGTTGAAAGGGCCACTAATTTTAAGAATTTGTTTTCATTATTTTGATAAATTTGATTTTAAACATTGATCTCAATGTGATACAAGTAGCTGTTGCTTTAATTGCAATAGTTCTAAGTCTATTTGATCACGGTGATTTCTTAATACGAGGGTTTATTACAAACAATTGTTATTTAGTATGTTTTTAATTTGATAAGTGCGAGGTGCCATTTTTATGTTAATTAAAGACTGAGCTGATTACCTAATTAAATGGTTTTTTATTGTATACCTATACCTCTTGGGTGAACTTGAAATGTTAAATGCAGAGATAACAGTTTTTTAAAGTAAAATAATCAAAATACATCCACTAAATAATTGACATCTTTTCAAAAAATGTGCTTGATACAATTTTCCTTTCAGTCAACTATTGTTACATTGTTGGTTAGATTATATTATCACATTTTTTTCTCTAAAAACCAAGACTTGACCTTTTTTTCCTTAATTTAAATAAAACATGGGTTGAATTTAGGTCATTTTTACTCGCATCAGATAATTTGATAATTCAATTTACGACATTTTGGGTGATTTTAAAATAAAGACCATTTGGGGATAACCGACAGTAACTGCTTCTTGCAGGCTGAATTACGTAAAAATAAAAACGCCATCTTATAGATAGCATGCTAAATATTATAAAAACTCATTTCCAGGCTTTCGGGAGCTATACTTAATTTTTTCTGATTTTTTTTCGTTTATTTTGAACTTTAAATCACTCCCCTGTAAAATTTGAAAAGAGCCGGTTATCCTTTTTCGCCCGTAAGGCATCGATTTTGTTTTATTTGTGTTCATTTCTGGGTCAAACTTGTATGGGACCGTTATCCATATCCTTTGGTATTTATCTCACTTTTATCATTTTGTGATATAACGTTTTTGAAAAATTGAGTGGTGAGTCATTTTTTAATCACTAAGCGACGCTATTTAACTGCTGATGAAATGCAGAGAGCTGCAGAAATGCTACGAGTGGGAAGAAATCAGTCCCAGGTATCTCGGCATTTTGGTGTCAATAGGAGCGCGATTTGTCGTCTTTGGCAGCGTTACGCTCTACAGGACCGATACATACAACTGACTGCAAGACATCAGCCGATGTTAATCGCCCAGGAGATAGGTTTAAAGCTACAATTCTCAAGCGGTATTGTTGTTAGACACCAAACCGTCAGAAACAGGCTGCATGAATACGGCCTACAAGCACGACGCCCAATTAGGTGCCCATCTATACGCAATGGGAATCGCGCCCATTAAAACGAGTGATGTAGGGAACACTTGACATGGACCTAGGAGCAATGGGATCAATTTTTATTTTGCGATGAGTCGCCAACCCCAGTCCCAGTTGGTTGGTTTGGATTTAGGCCTGCCACGAGAAGGATAACAGTGTATCGTCGTCCCGGAAATGCTGAACGGCTTAGATACGTCCTGAGCTCGTTTTTGTAGATGGCATTATTAACGCTGAAAGTTACGTTGAAAATGTCCTCGGGCCATAAGTTCACCTATTTGCACAAAATCTTGGCTCAGGCTTTACGCTGATGCATGACAATACGCGTTCGCACACTGCTCGGAGGACCAGAGAATACTTGGAAATGGAAAACATCCGGGTATTGCCGTGGCCTGCACAATCGCCAGACCTCCATCCTATAGAGCACGTATCGGACTGTATGCTCCAGAGACGTGTTCTAGAGAACCTGTCGATAACTCAACAACTGAAAGACTTGTTAAAATTCCTTTGGGAGCAATTGCCGCAGGACCAGATAAACAATCTTATAAATTCAATGAAAAATCGTTGCCGACAAGTTTTAAACAACTGAGACGGTCACACTTTGTATTGAATTACCAAATAATTAAAAAAACGTGAGATGTGATGAGTAAGTTTTAGTATTTGTTGCTATAGCAGCAACAGAAATACATCATCTGTGAACATTTCAATGGTCCAACTATCACGGTTCATGAGGTACAGCCTGGTGACAGACGGACAGACAGACAGACAGATGGCGGAGCCTTAGTAATAGGGTTTCCGTTTTACCCTTTGGGTACGGAACCCTAAAAACGACCTTATTTAATTGGGTCAGTCCATCTAGTTATACTACATTTAATGCTCAATATAACTTATTGGATTCGCAAAAAATAATAGAGGTCTGTCCATTTATACCTACCTACATTGAATATTATTAAGATAAACAAAAGTAAGTCATGAACCTTTGGCAATGAGCATGGACTTGAGTGCTTGGTCCTTATCGCAGTGTTTCTAGGAAAGTGGCAATTGATATTTTACCGGTTACTAACTGCATTTGAGCATCCATGATCATTGCATCGTTGATAATGCTATTTTCTTTTCAGTTATATTTATTTTCCGCAATGTCCATAATGGCATCTTCTGCATCCTCGTTTATTGCTTTCAAAAATTGCATAACGCTTACGTGTTTTCGGGTTTTGCAGGCTTGGTTAAGTGTCATATGCCATGCTTTTACGTTGTTGGTACTCCGATGACGCTCACCATAGACGCACCACGTGTTTATGAATTGATCATTCCTGAGCCAGTACCTTTGAAAATTATTTATAAAAGTACTTATTTTTTTATTTTTCGTAAGTTCTTGTATTTTTGCAGCCTTGTCCTTAATGTATTCCCATCCCTCATGAACCATTGGTAAGCCAACTTTGGTAAACCACCGTGGTAAGCATTTGGCAGAAGCGGTAATGCACCGCAAAGGCCTAAAAAATTTTTTGCCCATTTGTCCTTCTTTTTAATTAAATCCAATTTTTTGGCTCTTTTCCAAAGGCTATCGGAAAAATGAGTATGACACCCTTTAACCTGAAAAACCGGGAAAACTTTCAATACCGCTTTTCTTGACGCTTCCTCAAAGTCAAACATAAACTTTTGTGGATTCCATTTTGGAACGAGATTATGTTTTAAGACTCGGTTGTCATATCCGACATTAAGGCGTATACCAATGGTGAAATACGTGAACTTGTCGGAGTACTGGATAAGTCACCATATATAGAAAATATTTGGGAGAGATAGTTTCGGACAACTTTTGTATGTGCCGTCGCAGTAATACTATTTTACTACTATTAAATGTTGTCTTATTTCTGACGAACAGAAGACTAAAATACTTCTCCCTTCACAAATATAATCACCTATAAGCATTGACGAATATTGTTTGGGCAAGGTTACTTCTTCTGGTATTTCACAATGTAACTTAGGAACACTTGCTGCTGAATTTCTTGCGTTATACAATGCACTTTTTACGTTTTTATATTGTAGCACCTTTATGCCAGTTAAATGATACCTTAAGGACTTTATTTCCCTTCTCGTCTCCTTGTAAATCTTCGGTATCGAAGTTATGAAGTCGGTTAATGCTTTCTTTCGGCATTCAACAAATAATAAATCCATATCATTTTTAGCATAATTAGGTTCACAATCTCCGCTATGCCTTACTGCTTTTATAATTGCTTCATCCTGAATTAAAAAAAAAAAAACGACAATTATATTAAGTGGTAGAACCTGAATTTAGAGAATCAAGATCACTTACCTTAACGGTCAACGAACCAGTGCAGTATTGTTTCTCAGATATATCTTTAGACGAGCATCTCCAAATAGACGAATCTTTATATTACCGATTTTTAGGGTTCCGTACCCAAAGGGTAAAACGGGAACCCTATTACTAAGGCTCCACCGTCTGTCTGTCTGTTTGTCTGTCTGTCCGTCTGCCTGTCTGTCTGTCTGTCCGTCTGTCTGTCTGTCTGTCTGTCTGTCTGTCTGTCTGTATGTCTGTCTGTCTGTCCGTCTGTCACCAGGCTGTATCTCATGAACCGTGATAGTTAGTCAGTTGAAATTTTCACAGATGATGTATTTCTATTGCCGCTATAACAACAAATACTAAAAAACAGAATAAAATAAATATTTAAGGGGGCTCCGATACAACAAACGTGATAGTTTTGCTCATTTTTGCTCGATATTGATAACGGCAACAGGTAGACGCTTGAAATATTCACAGAATATTTAGTTATATATTCATTTTAAAAATAAATAATTAAATTAAAATAAAACATATAAAGCTCCCATACAACAAACGTGTTTTTTTTGCCGTTTTTATAGATAATGGTACGGAGCCTTTCATGCGTGAGTCCGACTCGCCCTTGGCCGGTTTTTTATAATATTGATGCCCGTTATAAAACAAAACCAGACCTCGTCCTCTTTTAATAAAGCGGAGTTTTTCATCCAGGATATGGGAAAGTCCAGGAACACCTTCCATTTTAATCACGGATTTTACTTAAAATACAGGACAGTGAATAAAAAAATTAGCTAGTTATTATTCCGAGAAAATTACATTTATTGAAACTGACATTAATTGAATCGGAATGTTAAATCGTCATTATATAATAATTGCTTATCATTGATATTAGAACTAATATAAACATATTATTTTGTTGTTTAATTTATAGCTGTTTATTTGTAGTTAGGTGTAACTACATGGACAAACCTCTAATATTTTTTGTGTAGTAGACTGACCCATTTAATTTTGTAAAACATGAAAAGTTTAATTTCGTTTTAGCTTTGTTTAATACTACACATACACATAATTATTGTGATTAAATGAATAATTGAATGAAATATTTTGTTGCTTTAGTCACTAATGCATCAAAAATGCTCAGTTATTAAGATATATAAATATATTACAATAGTAAAAATCGTTCAAAACCGTACGTACATGTTGCTTACACTTTTTTGATGTGTGTATTTGTTCTACGAGTTTATTTTCATGCAAATTTGATAAACAGGACAATGTTTAGGTGTCCACAATGTGATAACTGCTGAAAAAAAAAAGAGATTACTTGGGTTAGGGCATAAACTAGGAGAAGTGATACCCTTTGGACTTTTATTTTATGCATTAATGCTGCTCCTGGGTGGCGATACAAAAATGAACATTATGAAGGACTTGACAATTCGTATTCTTTGTACATACCGTGCCTACCGTGGCATTTTACCGTACCGTACCGTTTATTACCGTGGTATTTTGGAACAAGCACCACCGCTAGGCTAACATATTTTATTTTAGGTAAGGATTACGTTGTTGCAATTAGTACTAAAAAAAACAACCGACATCCAAAAAAACATTACAAAGTTAAAAATAACATTAATTTCGAAAGTCGGTGTCTTTGGGTCTGTATTTAAGTTTTTGCCACCGACTTCCGAAATTAAATTTATTTTTTACTTTTTAAGGTTTTTTTGAAAGGCAGTTGTTTTTTTTTTGTAAAAGTTTTTTGTTTTTCTCTTTTTAGTAGGTCAGATTGTAATTTATCTAAGTTACAATAACCTAATGACAACTGCGTCATAGTCAACGCGTTTTACTTAGTATTGCTTTTGTCGATGCAGTGACGATAATAATTGTTGAGCCACTCACCATATGCATTATAACGAGAACAAATTGCTTAGCAACTACTTATATGAAAGTACCTAATCGAATCGCAACCCATTATATACTTGACGGTGCAGCAAGTGGCGCCGTCTATTTTAGTTATGAAGTTACTGGAATCACCGAAAAGGTCGGTTAAGAGTGACGTTGGCTAAAAATCAAAAATCAAAATCGAAATTTTATTATTTCACATAAACCTACATGGGCACTTATGAAACGTCAGAAGCTAGGTGCACGGTTCCAATTGGTCGTTTCCTATGGAGAAGAGCCGGCAAGAAACTCCACGGTTACTCTTTTAAAAAAAGTGGGCTTTAACAATGTTATAAGTTACAGTGTTAATAGGTATGGGAGGACAGTGTAGGCCCGTCAACAAGTACCAAGTACTTAACAAAATAAAAGATAGTTTACAAAGCTACAGTCTATTAAGCCTACAACGTTCTCACATTCACAAATTAAAAAATAATCTATATAAAATATTACTAAAGTAATAAAAATAAAAACCTACATATTTAAACCAAATGGCAACATTGTCATTACAACTGTAAAAAAAAACTGAATAAATATTCTGTCCACATGTCACTAATAAATATTTTAAATTAAAATTGTAGGTTATGTCAAAGTATGTAAAAAAAAGAAATAAACATCGTAATTTAGGAGCAGTTAATAGACGTTCACATACTTATGCCGTTAATGAGGTACTAGGGAAGCCACATGTGCAGAAGAAATTATTGCCAAACTTCCTTGTCTTCAACGTAGTCCTTAATCTTATAGTATGCTTTTTTGATTAGGACACGTTTGATGTGGGTTTTGAACTTTCCATCGCTAAGTTCTATAACCGACTTTGAAAAGCGGATACTGTTTATAAGAAGGAGGCTGGTGACAGTCACTCTATCAGAGCGTCGCATCGATGGTGACGTGGCGGCTGTCTTTTGATGACAGAAGATGTGAAGGGAGCCGCTGTAGTAACACGTCCACGCTATATTGAACTGCTATATTCCGGCACAATCCTGATAATATTGAAACTGCTGAACCACTAATACGATGATCACTTCTGGTGTAGGCTATCCTGCGCCGTTATACTTATTATTAAGTAGTTTCGGAGGTCATCTGTGGTCTTCATCATCAGTTCCACTTCCAGTTGCACACCTATGCTCTCGGAAGTCACCATTTGGTGACTTCCTAGAGCATAGGTCTGCCTATTAAATTTAAGAATCCCCTCATCAGATTCTGACTTAGATAATGAGGCTACCTTGGGAGCATACCCTTTCAAACAAAAATAGAATTTTCGAAAAGAATTTACGGAAAAATCATACATTAAAAATAACAAGCGGACAAAAAAAAAACAAAAAAAAATCTTAAGCCTCCTTTTTAGAAGTCGATTAACAAGAAATATCTCACTAACCTCCTCAGGTCAGTCGTCTGTTATGACTACTGGAGAAAGTTGTTTTTTTGACAGATTTCTTTGTATCAACACCGATTAAAGAAAATATATAGTAGATATCATGGACCTATAAAAAAAAGTCGGACGGAACTCCCGCTAAGACAAAACTGTATCCCGTAATGGCGGCGACAGTCTTAAGTGTGAGTGAATTTAGGGTTGTCATGTTAGCCAAATTTACCCATATATTATTGTTTTATTTTAAGACAAATACAGGCCGAGAGACAAGTTTCTTGGAAATGTCGGCAGAATTATACCGTGCTATTTTAACAAGTTAATGGTAAGAACCAAATCTCCCTATGAAAATATGTGCAATTAACAACATAGTTAATAATTGAAAATATTTTAATTGTAAAAAATATTTACTGTATCTATTGTATAACATCCCAAATGCTGAGTTTTAAAGGTCCATGGTAGATATACATATATTTAAGTATGTCGTCCTGCTCCCGTATCGTTTTTAAATACATTTTGCAAACCAAACACAAGCAAGATACTACAGAAAAGATTTACAACGCGAGACCCAAGAAGAAGTGACTTATCGTGTCTCCATCTGCCTCCTGCAAAGTAATTGCAACCGTTTCTTTACATGTTAAGGCTAAAGAAATTTGGATGAACAAAAAATAAGTCATAACACTAACTTTTTTAACAGTCGTCTGGAGCCGAAAGCTATTTATTTATTCATTGAATCGTGATCGCGTTCAAAGTGGAAACGTATGTCATCAACTGCATTGTGAAGCATTCAATTAGTGATTGAATCAATTTGACTAATTGCTGCAAATTACTGTGCTATTTTTATTTATAGGCATGATGTCTGGCTAGTCCAGACAGACATAGTGTGAGCACTATGTGGGTCATTTTTTTTTTCTTTAAATATTTTCCTATTATTTTTTCTTCTCAGTTTTAATGGTGGTCTAGCATTTTGAGCACTTTATGCCGCCTACCCAAATGTCTTTTCTTTGGTGCTGTTCGTCGAGTCGTCGAGCTCCTTAAGTCTTGAGTCGAGCAGCACGATTACTGACAAATGCTTGCACTGATTGGCCAGGTCCACTCAAAGGTGAACGGCAGGCTTGTATGGGAACTTCGTACCGCTAATAAAATTTCGTGTTTCGGGATATTTTTTGTTTTAATTGGTAGTTAATAAGATAGACAAGCCCTTTTTAAATTCTTAGAAGTTGGGACGTAAAAGTTATAACGAGTTTTATTTTTTAAGGTTATGTACTAGTATATCAATGAAGATTGTTACTTAAAGGTACATAAACATTGTTTTGGTGATAAAGTAAATGTTATATATTGCTTGTCGCTATCTTTGTAGTGTTCTACTTACTATTAAGTAGGTAGATTGAGATGAGAATCGTACCTACTCAGTGAGGGGTGTATTAAGAGATATCTATGTCCAGCTGCATACTGCAACAGTTTGATAATGATAAAGTTAATTCACTAAATTGCTCAGATGCAGTCATGGATGGTGGTTTGCATCCAAAACAACAGCAAAGAACTGAACCACCGAAATGAACTGAAAGACAGTAACAGTAATACAGATTTTCTTTACCTGTCAATAAATAATTGCCATATGAACAAAAATAATATTTATGACGAAAATCATTCCTATCATTAAATTGTTAAGGATTATGATTTTAGGTAACAATCACGTATTCTTAGGTATAATATATTAGTGTTTAATTATATTTAATGTTATTTCTATTTCTAAATAATTAATCTATCATTTCGTTATTAGTGTTATTTTACATATGGCAACTTTAAAAAACATAACTGCGTTTAGTTTACGATTTTATTACGTTTAATTATTAAAATCTTTTTATTGATATTATTCATTAATCCGAACTTCTAAAAATAGTACACTTACATAAAAATATATGTATTAGTTGCCTTAATAAGTGGTATAAATTCTATAACAAAACAACAACAAAAATATGCGGTACGAAATCTGCCGTTGGCCTTTATGTGGTTCTTTCCTCAAAAGACCATTTCAGACACAGATCTACATGGTCCTCACATAATCTGACCAAGATTATGTCTGGACTATAAAATAGACTTTAACCCCTGAGTTTGTTCCGCCATTTCTTCTCAGGGGTAGTCAGATGGGAAATGTCGACTACATCTAGCAATTTTTTTATTTTTTAATATGATGTGTAAAAGTGATTCCGATATCCTATTTACAGAATAAACGATTTCATTTAATTTCAGACTTCAGTTGAAAAGATCTATGTTGTTTAAAGCCTGTTTCAAAACATTAATTTACCTACTTATGGGTGTTTTCACATCTGATGGAAGATGCGTCGCATAACGCCATAACAGACTAGTAGATCACAAAACCTTAAACAAAACAAACAAACTCAACCGATGGTGCGTTAGTGTGTTGGATAACTACCGAAGGGCTCGACGCATCTTCCGTCAGATGTGCAACCACCCTAACACTGCGAAAAATAAAAAAATAACATTCAAACATCTTGCTAAAGAATATCATCTGTAATCAGTTTTAGAATCTTGTTATTTTCGAAAACCAATTTCCAAAATTAAAAGCTATCAAGGATATTTGATAGCAGTTTTTTTTTTCGATCTTCTTGGAATCCGAAACATTCGGCATTAATGTAGGTGTATCGCGGCACAGCGGACGGAGCTCCGGTGCGATCTCATGGCGACATGGAGAGTGCGATTGTCGCAACCCAGCGCTGGGCACGCCACAATTGTGGCGATAAGTCCCCTCTTTGAGGAGTGGCTAGAGAGGCGCCACGGCGTCCTCACCTTCCGCCTGACGCAGGTCCTCACCGGACATGGATGTTTCGGGAGGTTCCTGTTTAGGATTAAGCGGGAGGAAACGCCCGGGTGTCACCACTGTGTGGATCGCCCGGAGGACACGGTGGAGCATACGGTGGAGGTCTGCCCTGCTTGGGCGGAGCACCGCCGTGTCCTCACGGCAGCGATCGGCGGCGGCGATCTCTCGCGTCCGGCCCTGGTTCAGGCCATGGTTCGGAGCGAGAGTGCATGGGAGGCCGTCACCTCCTTCTGCGAAACAGTGATGCTTGCGAAGGAGGAGGCGGAACGCGTGAGGGTAAGGCAAAGTCAACGCCCTCGCGCCCTTAGTCGCCGCAGGAGACGCCCCGGGCGTCGGGAATCGCAGGCCGATTCCCGGCCACCGTAGGCGCGGGCTTGCGGACGGTGAGCGATGGGTAGCTCACCGTCCGATAAGGACCAAGCCCGGGTCGATGGCGCGTTGTGTTCCACGCGCGCCTCAAAGAGACGTCAGCACCAATTGACGGGGTCCGAAAGGGCCAATGCCTGCCAGGGTTACGAGCCTGTCCGAAAGGGATATCGTGGCCCTGGCACACAGGCATCTGAAGGAACACGGTGGGTTTTAGTCAGTAAAAGTCTGACACTCCCTCCCGCTCCACCCAGAGCGGGAGAAGTTATTTGATAATTTCCCACCAAAAAAAAAAAAAAAAAAAAAAAAAAAAAGGTGTAGGGACAGACGCCAGCATATCAATCTACTACAATCTGTCAAATTTCTTTAACAGATTTTCAACTTTATCCCTACAGCATAAGGATCAAGGTTGATTGGAAAATTTTTACATTAAAATGTTATATACTTCAGTGCTGTATTTGTCCCAATATAAATATAAACATTTTAAAAAAGCCATTTTTCAGAAGTCATAATGTCACAAAACATTTACTGAAACATCCATCAAATGAAAAAGCCGTGGTGCAAATCTAGATCCATCGTTTTAATTCCTCTGCGTATCTGCTTTTACATTCTCACGAATATTTATTGCTGAGGATGCAAAACTCTTGAGTTTAGTGCTTCACTCGCCGAAGACAAACGATCCGACTACTTCGTATTTTCTTACATGACAAAGACGAAACTTTTCCAAGTCGACGTTTCAGAAATATTTCTGTTGTGTAAACTTTAATCTTAAGGCGTCGCGATGTCTCGCAGGATGCTCTTTTAATTACAACTGTGGTTACTATAAGTGATTGCGATTCATTCTGAGTATTGCTTAGAAATCGGAATTAAAGAAATTATGAGTTTTGTACCTAAGTCGAAAAAAAAGCACTCTCATTATTGATTTCAAAGCTAAGTTATCTAATTCGATATCAATCGAAAAATATAGAGTTAATTCTCCGAAAGCAATTACAAGAAAATAATGAGAAACTTGACCTTGGTTTTTAACAAAAAATCATTTGCAAAATACTCAAGATCCGTTCAATAATAAGGCAAACAGGAAAATTAATTCACTAAGTATAAGCGATAATTTCATTAACCGTTAGCACTTAATTCTACATTAACAGCACAACAAAAATTTCTCAAACATCTTTACCTTTCTTAATAACGCTTCAAAGCTAATATTTGTTATTAAGACTTAGAAAACAAACGCAAGCCAATTAAAAAGCTGTTGTTCTAATGAAATAATAATCCGGTAATCGAAAGACGAGTACCCTTTCTTGAAGATATAAGTCTTATTAAGTACAACCGAAAGATACAGTTACAGTCCTTTTATTGCGCGCTAGAAGTGCCATTAACCTTACTTTGATTGTTCAGGCTATAGGGTTTTAGAAAATGGTGTAATGGGAGCGCAGTAAAATGTAATCTAGATAGCATTTGGCATTGGAGTAAGTAATACAATAAACTGATATTTATGGGACTTTTTTTTTTGGGTGGGTTATTATCAAATAACTTCTCGGGAGGGCGTGTCAGACTTTTACTGACTAAAACCCACCCGTGTTCCTTCCGTTGCCTGTGTGCTAGGGCCACGATATCCTATCTCTGGCAGGATGTTTATGGTACCTATGTTTTTCTTATACATGACGAAAATAATAAATCCGCTCACTTCTAACGTGTCTGGTGACTAAATCGTGATGTTTTGCCACCAGATAGCTACAAAATTGGCCACACAGAGACCAGATATTTGAGTGACATCGTATATTCTAGCCAAGTTTTTAGTCTTACGCTAAGGTAATCTGTTACCCATAGTAACTGGATTAAGGAGATGAAAAATGGTAATCACTCTATGTAAAATACTACATAACATCACGCCAGGAATCCTCGAAGGGTTAGGCAGAGGTGTAAATATATAACACCCATATTTCACCAGTCATGTTTAAGTTCCATGTAATAGGGGGCGAGCTTATTGCCATCAACTGGCCACAAATCCAGACTTAGGGCTGAAAACGAACTGTCCTGGGTTCGACCCGGGAATCGAACCCAGGACCTCACGCTCATTAGTAGCGCTTGTGGCCTCTAGACCAACGAGGCAGTCAGCAAAATACTAATGTCAACATACGTAAAACCGAAGTTGCATTGTGAAACATACCCGTATTAAAATATAAGTCATATCCAGACATTCACTACATTCTTGTTCCTTGATTAACTCGAGGCGTCGAGAAAGTCCTTAACAAATGCTTTATGTGTACTGCTACGGCCCAGCGAGTGAGGAACAAATGATATAATGTTTAATAGATCTTAATTGGCAGTTGACACACGGTACGGTTATCATGATGGTTTTTAATTAATTCGTGTGGGATCCGTGTTCAGTTACTGGTTTAAATGGGGAGTGGATTGTAGTCAATTTGTTGACTTTGGTCTACTTGTAAATAGCTGTTATTTTTATTGATTAACTTATATAGTCTGACGATGTATTTTGGGGCTCGTGGCTAAATAAAAGCGGTGGTTAAGGTGCGAAGGTCGGTTCGTGGGTGGTTGACCATCCAATACATATCGAGATTCAAGACGCCTGCGTGTCTGGAAAAACAAGTTAAACCCTTGCGACCGATCGTCATTCGTAGATCTTTGACAGTCGTTACTGGTAGGCAGAAGCCCAAAAATCTGACAACCAGTCTTACCATGGGGTATCGTGTTACCCAGTAACTGTTTTGTGTTGGTCAGATAGGCAGTCGCTCAATGTAAGATACTTGTATTCAGCTGCATCCGGTTAGACTGGAAGCAGACCCCAACGTAGTTCGGAAAAGGCTAGGCAGATTGATGATGACGTATTTTGGCATTTATTTTGATATGTTTTAGTAGACAAAAATTAAATTATCTTTAACGAAAGATGTTTACTTAGAAACTGATTTTATGGTGACTTGCCGGCCGGCTTGGGTGCGCGTTGTAGCGAAACGCGGGAAGGTACCTAAACAGCTGTGCGCTCGCTTGATTTGTGATTTGTAGTTTTTTTATTAAGATTTCAAGTCGGGAAAAAAAAGTATTTAACAAATAATGGAAATGTATTCTATTACTGATACTGAACCAACAACGCACTGGTTAAAAAAAATACCTGAATAGAAATCAATGTAAAAGTATCAGGCTAAATACTCAAAGGGCTTTATCAATATTACACAGGTCAACGCAGGTAGGTATTATCAGCAAAATAAAAAACAAATTAGTTATTTTCTCAGAAAGAAGAACATAAAATACCAACCTATGATATTATTACAAACTGTGTTCTAAATGACTGTCGATGTCAATAGATCAACTAGTCGACGTAATAACATGGATATAGGTATATTTTAATTGATTTTTTGGCTTTGTGGTTATTTTATACTCCATGAATGATAAATTTGAATTTGTGGCCATTGTTATTCCGTTTATAATAACATCGTGCTTTGGATAGTAAAGTGGCGCAACTTATAAAATAGGACATTTGGGAATTGTCAAAAGTGTCTTCTAGAATTTGGTTTCTGTTCTTTTGTAGACTCTTCGACTGCCTCGTTGGTCTAGTGGTTACAAGCGCTACTGCTGAGCGTGAGGTCCTGGGTTCAATTACAGGGTCAGACAAAGTTTTATTGGAATTTTCCATCTAGAAATTCTCAGTAGTAGCCTGGACACCCTAAATTACACATAACTGGCGAAATGTGGGTGTAGGTACTATAGGTGCACCTCTGCCTTACCCTTAGGAGAATACAGGCGTAATGTTAGGTATGAAAAGAAGACTAAAAAAAATTTTGATTGATAATAGAAGTCCAGATTTAAGGAACTAAAAATAAAACATAAAATTAAAAACTCTTTAGAACACGTTTTCGGTTGGCTTTTTTACCTTCTTGTTTCTTAATGAATCTATTTGATATTTGGTGTACATCTTTACATTCCATAGTCTTTCAACATAAATTAATAATTGGACGATATCAGACGTAGTTTATATCAGTTTGAAACAAATATTCAGAAACTCAAAATGTTGACTTAGGTAATTTACATTGGAAGTGGCGAAGTAAAATATTTGTTTTGGATTTATTTGCATTAAACTTTGGTAAATACTGACCACAAATCCCAAAATGAAACAGTGGGCTGTAATTATTTTAGATATTCAATAAAAAATAAATCTGCTGGTTGTTGTACGTTGCGATCTCGTCCACGCTGTTTCTATGTTGTGAAACGAAACGAAACGAAATTTATTTGCAACAATTGTAGTACACATGGCTACACATCAAGCTATACATTTCCAGTATATGCTGATCTCTCATTTTACGGAAATCCTACACAATGCGAGATACATGAACGGGTTTTTTAACAATTTTTAAAACAATAAAAAAAAACTTTTATGCTCACTACACAAGTTATGAACTTAATGCTAAACTTTGACAGTAGTGCACGAGCAAGGCGCTAACTTTATGAGAGACTGGAGCCTGAGATAGGATTATATAAAAACCTGTATTACGGGTCACCAAGGCTCTCCCGCGGCTTGATGCCTGTTGTTTGGATACACGAAATATTAACAATGCAGGATACTTAACGAAAAATTATTTAAGAAACATAATATAAAATTTTGTAACAAATACATCCCACCAAAAACATTTCATGTAAAATGTTGCCAAGACGACCACATAAGGTTTGCCCTGTGAAAAAGATATCAGATCTCATGTAGAGCCAAGCTTCTGAATCTACACGGCCTAACTCTACCGACCCTAACTTAACAAATTCTACATAGCAGTAAAAATATATGGCTTCGCCGTGGAGGTGATGCGAATATTTAGTTTCTGAAGTAAGTAATGGGGGGCGAAAGTTATAAGTTTATGATTTTTTTTGTTGGTTGTATACTAAACTTAGATTACATACCAAATTTCAGCTTTCTAGCACTTCAGGAAGTAGCCAAACATTTTGATGATCATAAGTGTGTCAGTGTATCAGTGAGTGTGTCAGTGACGAAATCGGTGTATCAATAAAATCTAAAGTATTAGAGCTATTTAATTGAGACTTTTTATGTTTAATAGTCTATTATTGACATCATATCCTGAGAGTATGAACTATATCTGGTACATCGGAAACCAACTCTATGAGGGTTCAAAAAAACGACGAAACACTTCGAGAAAAGGTAGGTAGGTAGGCTCGTCTTGGCGGGGGCACCACCGTGCCCCCAGATATAAAAAAAAATGTTTCCGGAAATACCAGAGTGAGTCTGAGTAACCAGAAAAAGTGTATGTGAGAGGTTGCTTGAGTGAGTGTGTTTGATGGTATGTAGAAGCAGCAGAAAAAAAAAGAGGTGATGAGTAATTTGTATAAAGATATGTCTATCTGAGGGATCAACAAGTTCTCGGTTCCCTGATAGTCTAGGGTTTTTAAATAGGTAGTGACAGACATTTTACATTTGAATTTAGTTATGAGGATAACTATTAAGGTTGTTTTTTTTTACTTATTATAAAGATATGGTCCGAAATATAAGAATAAATTACGCGAGTGTGCAGAGCTGGAAGGTTGTGTTTGGCATATTCTGCCTTTTCGTCGCTAACATTCGGATCGTAATGCAACAAAGAGTGTTGTTTAAGCACCGTACGCTGTATGAAGGTTTGCTTAACAGTAATAAATCCCAGTCTTTAAGAAGATCTACCGAATTCGACATAATTATGCTACATCTCTCAACCTCTCGTCAAGCCGAACTCTTTGCCTTCTTCCTGTAAGGTAGTCTTTCATTAATTTTAAAGGAATACCTCTTACACCAAATCCTTGCAACTTTATGAGCAGGTCCGGGATAGAGGCTGTGCCGAAGGCTTTTGCCAGATCAAGGAACACTGTCAAAATTGTTTTCCTTTAGAAAGAATGGAAAAATATTTATTGGGGCTCACATAGGAGATGGCAAATTAAACTAAAACACACTCGTGAAACATAAAAAACAATAAAAAAAACAAAGTAAAATGAACATAAATTTGATTTAGGGTGGTAATGATGGAGTGTAAGAGATAGTGTACCGATTTGTTGTCATAAGTCATTAGTTGACCTTTTACTACGAAAATCATATTAATTGGGTGAAAGAAGATTGTTTGATTCTAGGTAATTTGTTAGTCTACGGTATATAAGCCGTTCCAGGATCGTGGACAGAGTTGGTAGGATAGAGATAGGGCGGCAGTTATCGATACAGTCTCTCGCCCCCCCCCCCCCCCTACCCCCTTTTATGTATTGGTTTGATAAGAGCCATTTTAAATGTTCCACCAACACACTTGTCGTCAAAGCCAGTTTGCAAATGTGTGTAAGTTCGTGGTCAGGAAGTTTATGTACCTCTTTAAGATCTTGCCAGATCAATTCGCTAAAACTAGCATGCAAAATAATTGATTAGTACATTAATTAAAGAAGATAATAATTATGTCTATGTATGAATTATGTCTATGTATGAATTATGTCTATGTATGAATTATGGTGAGCGAACATTAGTTAATTATACTTTTCGTATAGTTATAATTCATACGAGGTTTGCGATGAGTCTTCATTTGATATACCTGATGTACCTTTATTATAATATTTTTTTTTTTTATCGTGTGGAAATCCTCATGAATGTCTTTCACACTGGGGTGGATGAAGGGGTCTGTCAGACTCTTACTGACTAAAACCACACGGTGTTCTGCTGCTACCTTTAGTTAGCTGGGATGCTGAAGTGCTTGCGCATTTCATCACGCTCCCCCGGCCAGGTGTTAGCCCGCATGAATTCATGCGGACCCCGTCACCCTTAGCGGCCGCATACAGCCGCAATTCCTCTAGAGAGCGGCGCGCGTGGAACAAGGCCGTCTCGGGCCTTTCACTGTTCAGACAACAAACTCCCCAACTTCGTTGCCTGCAGGCCTCACCCTAAGGCAGCCGGCGATCGTTCCGCGCCCTCTGGCGCGCGATAACTCTGCTGCGGATTGGAAGGGAGGTTGTATCCTCCTTGTCCCTTTCCGCCTTTTCCTTCACTTCCTCGCAGAAGGAGGCAATGGCGTCCAACGCGCTCTCACTTCCGACCATGGACTGGACCATGTTCGGAAGCGAGAGAGTATGCGCAGCAGCAACCACCGCGATGAGGTCACGGCGCTACACTGCCCAAGCAAGGCGTTCCTTATAACTGATGTACCTACCTTATGTTTCCTATACGAAGGACAAAAAACCAATATAAAATAGCTTCCATTAAACTAATCGGAAACTGTTAACTTCTTCATCTAAGCTGAGTCTACGTGAAATGGGTTACGAGGATTAAAACTCATGATCCCTCGCATGGATCGACACCTTATTTGTTGCTGCTTCAAAATGACTATTTTAATAAAAATAATAGTCATCCAGACCGAATTTTGGCCATGGCGATCAATCTCAGCGAAGACCAGCCCTCGGCGCAGGAGATATGATAGTGCACAAGTGTGTGCGCAGACACAGGTGCACTTACTCTTCCCTCACTCTCATAGTCCGATGGGACGGCAATCCGACACGACTGGAGAGTGATCAGGCGCAGAGCCAACTGCTTAACGTGCTTTCCGAGGCACGGGGGTATCACACCGCCAACTTCCAAACTCCGGGCTGTTACTAAGAAATTCCTAATGGAAAAACCCACTAACACTTTGCCCGACTTGGGAATCGAACACAGGACCCCACGCTCAGCAGTCACGCTTGCGACCACAAGACCAATGGGGCAGTCAAAGTGACTATTTTATACTAATGATGACTGTCCAACGACGTAGACCAACAGACATCAACCACAATAACAAGAATTAACAATATAGCTTGTAAAATAATTTATTAAGTTGTTCTCGTAACCTTAAGAATAAAACACCGAATTAAGTAATATTTTCTTTCATCTTTGCATTGATTGATACTGAAAATTTTAATTGGTACGGTGCTGTAAAATATGAACACCCACAAAGATATAGAGAGTAAATTTACAGACAAAGGGTAGCTTCACCTAGCCATTTGTTATTTATTGTCAATTTGTGTCCCGGCCTGCGACCGTTCGTTAGTGGCCGTCCGGTAATAAACTTATTAAAAATGCTGGCGCTCACACCGTTGTGTAACATCAAAATTGCAGAATGTGTTGTGGTTAAAGTCAAGCAGAATACGTATATCACCTACTAGTGTCACCAATGGCAAGTACTCCAATATAATGTTTATTTTTGAGAGGAAAAATCAAAAAGAAAAAGTCAAAATTAAAAAGTTATTTAATTTTATTCAAACTCTTTTTGAAGTTGACACTTCCCGTGACCCAAGGGCTGGCTTTAACCTTGGCCAGAGGCTAAGCATTGCCATACAACGTGGCAATGCCGCCAGCCTCTTGGGTACATTACCCAGTGATGTGGATGAATTTTTCGACGCCATATTTTAATTTGTGAATAGTTTTAGATAGGATATTTTTATTACTTTATTATTGAATTAAGTAGTTTATTTATGTACTTACATATTATTTTATAACCCTTATACAAATAAATACTTTTTAAATATCAAAATTACATAAGATAGTCCCCAAAAACGCCCGCCCTTCACTGCTTTAGCTGGGAAGAAAAAGTGACGCAACAAACTCCCTAGCAGCACAGTTGTCTGTTAAGTTAGAAGAATTTAATTCTACAACCATCTCAATCTAACATAGTATAAAAGCTAACAAAGAATTCTTCTTTGTATTTAAGATTTGTCAAGTGTACTACAAAATATGACAAAATCATCATAGACTACGTTGATGTATATTTGAATGCCACCGAGGTTATCTTAAATAAACTTGAGCGTTTGCAAAATATCTGTATTCATTTCGTTTTTGACCTTAAAAAGTATGATTACGTTTCTAACTTTCGGACGATACTAAAGTGGCTCCCTATTCGACTTCGCAGGAATTCCCGGATGTTGTGTCTTCTAATTTACATCCTTCACAACCCTAAAACGCTATCCTATCTGCGGGACCGTTTTTCCTACGCCCGTCCTTTTGATGCACCTTGCTCCTACACCTTCACTGTGCACGCGGTTCAGTTGTGGAATTCACTTCCGCCTGACATTATGGACTTCCAAACTGTTGCAGTATTTTAAAGAAGAGTGAAAGAACACAATCTTTCCTCTTCGTCATAGTTGGATAGTGTATTTATTATTTGAAATTACATTATAATTTTAAATATTGTAGTGATATTTATTTTAGAAGTTTGTATGTAGCTATGTAAGTATAGTCTCATTTATTGTATGTTTGTATTTAAATTAGTGTTTTTTTTTTATTTATGTATTTTGTTTTCTCTTCTACTCTTACCCACGTTGCCTACATCTCTTTTTATCTACATTCCTATCGCAGGTATGCTGGAAGATATTTCTTTAGAAATAAGCATCATCTTTTATACGTAGTTTTCTGTTCCTTTCTTCTTGACTGTTTATATGGTGTGTTAATACATGGTAAAATTAATAAATTAAATGATATCCCAATCTTGAAGAAATTAATTCTGTTGTCCCAGGCTGATATTCAGAGAACATCTATAGTAGTTTAAATTTTTCGTGCAGCCGACTCTATCATGAGACAGCTGCTAACTGTAGTTTAACGTAAAACGCCTATCTTTCTAAAGCGTAAGATGAACAACAGGCAATATTTACATTAACAACTGATAGCAAAACCACAATATTACGTCAATTAATACTTGGAACAGCAATCTGAACCAAAACATATATTTATGACGATAGGTGACAAACTAGGTCATTATCGCAACAGTTTCAACTGTACTCGTCCAGATTATTGTGCCGTTACACCAAGAACTAATAACTAGTAGATATGTACTTTTGACTAGTTCTCGGTGTGAAAACCTTCTTGAAAAAGTTTTAGGGTGGCAAACTGACAGCAATTTGTGAAAGTGATGGCTGTGTACTTTGTAAAAAGATTTGAACAAAAGGATGTCAGAGTTTTACTGTCTGCTTTTATTACAGTGAATAAGTTGTTAGGTCGGTATGTAAGATACGTTATTACAGAGAATAATGATGTAGGTATGTGAGATAGGGCCCAAAGTATCTACAGACTAAAAAATGTGGTTACTGCGAAATTCGCTTTTTTGACTTTTTTGCCTTAAGATCTGACCAATATTTTGTTAACAGAAGATCAGCTGATAGCAGTCATTCCATGTGTTTTCAGCTGCGTCTTACACCGATAGTTTGAACAAAGAATACTCGTTGCAGTGTGACCTCTGCGGTTTCAACCTACCAATATTTTTTTATTCATAATGTTTCTACGAGTATTTTCAAATTTGATTAAGACGTAAACAAGGCTGTAATTTTTTTATACAAAAACTTCAGTTGCAGAAAAATGGGACCTTGTCCAGTCGATTTTATAAATTTTGGACTTTTAATTTTAAATTGAGTCAAGTAAATTTCATAGTCAATTTAAGATTGATCAGATGTTCTGATACCTGCAGTCACCCAAGTTATATTGTTGAATTTTGAACAAATGTTGTAAGATATTCTTCGAATCACTTATTTGCTCTCTCAGCGGAAATTTTAACTTTTTCTCTGGTGTGATACCCTATTTTATTTGTCATAGGTGTAACCAGTTGAAAAGGGCCGCTTTCGGTATTTTCCGGGTACCGGACTATTTACCAGGTTTGCGTGCTTCTGGGTGGCTTTCACCAGCTGCATAGAATCCTTGAAGTTCGAGATCGGCAAGTCCGTTTTAGTGCGCGACACATTAATTATGATCATCGTATCACCTGCGATTCTGTCGAGGCGGGCTACGCTTTGAGGTTGCAGTTCGTCAGAATCGACTTTTTATATAAACCCGCTTGACTAAAGTTATTAGTCATTTCAGGATTAACATTGTAATACCAGTTGATCTTTAAACAAGACTGTTTCTATCGGGATAGCGTAGGTTCATCTTCATAAGATAATATTCATTTGAAAGTTTACCTAATTTAGTGTTCACGAACATATAACCGATTGCAATCGATTCCTTGGTTCGGAAACCATATGCGTAACAAAGATTTACCATCCAATGTACCTTAAGTTTTCTCGTAATCTCCATATATTTAGAAATATGGAGAAAACTTACACGTATAATAATTTATTATTATTTAAAAACGAAGCGCATCAATATAAAAAGCTAAGATATGATATCCTTCAAGAATTTGCGGAACAGGTAATTTTACCTTGGTTCGGAAACCAAATGCGTAACAAAGATTTACCATCCAATGTACCTTTCGTTTTCTCGTAATCTCCAAATATTTAGGCCATTTGGCCTAAAAGCTAAGATATGATATCCTTCAAGAATTTGCGGAACAGGTAATTTTACCTTGGTTCGGAAACAAAATGCGTAACAAAGATTTACCATCCAATGTACCTTAAGTTTTCTCGTAGTCTCCATATATTTAGGCCAAATGGCCTAAATATATATGTTTATATGTTTTCTCGTAATCTCCATATATTTAGGCCATTTGGCCTAAAAGCTAAGATATGATATCCTTCAAGAATTTGCGGAACAGGTAATTTTACCTTGGTTCGGAAACCAAATGCGTAACAAAGATTTACCATCCAATGTACCTTAAGTTTTCTCGTAGTCTCCATATATTTAGGCCAAATGGCCTAAATATATATGTTTATATGTTTTCTCGTAATCTCCATATATTTAGGCCAAATGGCCTAAATATATGGAGATTACGAGAAAACGAAAGGTACATTGGATGGTAAATCTTTGTTACGCATTTGGTTTCCGAACCAAGGTAAAATTACCTGTTCCGCAATAGCTTGAAGGATATCATATCTTAGCTTTTAGGCCAAATGGCCTAAATATTTGGAGATTACGAGAAAACGAAAGATTGGATGGTAAATCTTTGTTACGCATTTGGTTTCCGAACCAAGGTAAAATTACCTGTTCCGCAAATTCTTGAAGGATATCATATCTTAGCTTTTTATATTGATGCGCTTCGTTTTAATATAAATTATTATACGTGTTAAAGAGGTGAATTTACATTTTTATTTTGCTACATCGTGCACTAATTGCAAAATTAGCCGCTACTATTTATTCTGCACAAATATTTTGTATTTTGCCACACACATCTGTGTAAATGTATACTACCCATTTTGTGTACACCTACGCCACGGTGTGTTTATGAATTATTTGTTTTTCCCAACTTGCCTGGAAAATTATAACGTCTACGTCCAATAAACGGGGCTATCTGACTGTCGGAGCAATTTATTCGTAACTACGGTTATAACAATAAAAAGTTTTCCGTGGTTTATTTTCATATTATTTTTGCGCTAGTTCTGTCTGAGTTGGGTGGTTTGTTTATAAAATAGTTAACATAATTTAAAGCGTATTTGCTTAGTTCTGAACACAAGATCTATCTGTATGTACAAATATCAGAAATGTATAAGGTCTGAAGAAATTATACTTTTTGTTTGAAAACAAATAAACTTGACGTAACGTAAAGAGGTGTGCTAGTTTTATTTTAGTTAATTTTGCTCTGTGGCCAAATAAGTAACGATAATAACGAAGCTAGAAACTAGGTATGTATGGATCGTAGTAGGTGGCGTTCTATAGTTTCTGCCTACCCCCATGAAAAGTAGGCGTTTGGTTATGTGTATGTATGTAAGCTAACTGTTGGACAATTTAGTAAGAAAAACGCTTATTCATCTATTTATTTAGAACAACATACAACGTTGAGGTGTGAACGTCCGTCTTACTCTAACTGAAAGACAAAGCTTTTAAGAAATTATTAAAGTCCTCATTAACGTAAGGTTTATTTAGTACTTTTAAGGGTTCCGTATCCAAAGGGTAAAATGGGAACCCTATTACTAAGGCTCCGACGTCTGTCTGTTTGTCTGTCTGGCTGTCCGTCTGTCTGTCTGTCCGTCTATCACCAGGCTGTATCTCATGAACCGTGATAGTTAGACAGTTGAAATTTTTATAGATGATGTATTTCTGTTGCCGCTATAACAACAAATACAAAAAAAAAAACAGAATAAAATAAATATTTAAGGGGGCTCCCATACAACAAACGTGATTTTTTTGCCGTTTTCATAGATAATGGTACGGAGCCCTTCGTGCGCGAGTTCGACTCGCACTTGGCCGGTTTTAGTTAATTAAAAAGTTGTTGGTAAATATATAATTTTTTATTAACAATATTTTTTCTTTTTCACAATAATATGGTGTCTGGTTGTCGCCATATTGTTTTTTTTTATTACAGTCATGTCTAACACTCGCAAGATTAAGACAAATCGATTGACGTAAGATTCATTAAAATCGGCCCACGCGTTTGCTCTCTAAAGCGCCACAAAGAAACAAACATACATACATTAAACACATAACCCTCCTTTGCGTCGCGCAGTCGCACAAATACTGCACCCAAACATGCTCAACAGAGCGCCCTATAAAATAATGTATTTGACAATATTTTCATTCGTGTCGGTACAACTCCATACCGTCTCGACAAACATCCTCGTTGTTTAAACGAAGAGTTCCTATTTACAATTGTTTCCTAGAGCGTTTTCAAGAGATTAAACTTAAGTTGGGTAATATTTTTCAGACGCTTGAACTGAAAACTTTTCCTTTGTCGAAGAGGGTTACGTTCCTATATGTACCTACTTTTATTATGTAGATATTGTTAAGTCGCCTTGCTTTTTGCACATTCTCGTGTATAAATATTTTCATAGGGGTCATAAAATATTTATGATCCTCGGCTCTGCTCTGTTTTGATAAAAATCTAGGAAGAATGTGTTATGAAATACTTACATAATATTGGTTACCTTGTAGTAGACACAGAAATCTATCATCACGTGTGTCTAGCCTTTTTTTCAACTATTTTGGGGTCGGCTTCCAGTCTAACCGGACGCATCTGAATACCCGTATTTTACATGGAGCGACTGCCTATCTGACCTCCACAACCCAGTTACTGGTTAACACGTACCCCTTGAAAAAAGAAAGAGATAAAGAGTATTCTATTCTATTCCCTTGGTAAGACTGGTTGTCAGACTTTAGGGGTTCTGCCGACCCGTAACAACTGTCAAAAATCTACAAATAACAGCCGGGACCAACGGCTTAACGTGCTTTCCGAGGCAAGGAGGGGTTTTGGTATGTAAAGATGGTCACCAAAAAATCTATGTAGGTATAATGCTTAAATTGCTCATACCTTCACAGCCATCGCTCTGCGCCGTCATTTGCTAATTATTTATTTTAAACCTTAAGCCTCTTCTCATACAGAGAAGCCACGGGCATTGATAAAGACGGGTTGGCGATTTCAAGCTTATACTTACTATAAGAACAGATTCCCAGATAAATCACTTCATTTACTTACACGCGCTAACTACCTACCGGCCGCCAGGTCGCCCGCGACCCATTTCTCAGTGAGTTGCTAACAGGCACGAGGGCCGCGCGATGAGGCGGCGGCGCGCACTTACAAAGCAAAACTCACTTTACGCTTGTAAGGTTAGGTACATTTTCGTTCGCAGCGTCTAGCGACTTGAAGGTGTAGGCTATTATAACAGTAGATATTTAAAATTTTGTATGGAGTGATTTATCTGGTAATCTGTGCTATAAGTCTAATTTTCCTGACGAACTTTTTCTTCGACGATGTCAGTAATGCCCAAGATAAATTGAAAAACTGTATATGAATTGAAAAAGTCACTTTGGTTCGTGCCCGGGTTCGAACCCACAACCCGTTTAGCCCCACAACAACACACTCACACGAACTCTATTTACAATTAACCTTTTCAATAAATATGTTAACATCAGAATTACTACGCAGTTATAAATACTTTGTAAAACGTGTCAATACCACAAAATAAAACTGTCCTTCAAGATACAGGATTTTCCTAGTTTGTAGGGCAGTTGTCTTACTCATTAGTAATAGCCATACCCATCCCTTATTCAAACAAAACTTATGTTAACTATGCTAAGTTTTTGGTGAATAAATGACTAGTTACTTACTTCGTGCATGAGAGGCGAGGCCTTGACCTCTTTTCTAAACTGTACATGCAACATAAAATATTATATACAAAAGCGGACTATTAGCTATCTTATTATCATTTACCTCTTGTGTTTATCCGACCAGCAAAACTATCTAACTGGCTTTCCGCAAAGCACATCCAAACCCACCCAAAAATACATATAAACAATATATTTTTTCTATAAATCCGGGTAGCGGTCAAATCAGGCACATTAATCAGGAGTTGCCCGGCGTATCGGAGCATCCTGGGCAATACCAAGTAACTCAGTGATTTATTGGCTTGGCAGTAAGCGTCTGCCACCTGTCTGCCCAATCCTTGGCAACGAAACTTTCTGCTATAGTTTTGGGATGCGTTTATAGTATGGAAGTTTAGATTTATGTTTATACCTGTGTTGGTTAATGTTTTTTATAAAGAATTATTTGTATTTGGGGTGCTTATGGAACCCAAATAAAAATGGATTATGGGTTGGAACCAAGGTTACCGACATACCTCGAAGAATACCAAACTTAAGTGGCAGTGGGCAGGGCACATTGCTAGCAGAACAGATGGCCAATGGGGCCAAAAGGTTCTGGAGTGGTGACCGCGTACCGGAAGACGTAGCGTTAGAAGGCCGCCTACAAAGTGTACCGATGACCTTGTGAAGGCCGCAGGAATCCACTGGATGCGGGAAGCACAGAACCGGTTGCTTGGGGGAGGCCTATGTCCAGCAGTGGACGTCTTTCAGCTGAAATGGTGATGAATGATAGGGTGTTTATGTGAAATAATATGTTAATGTTAAATAATTTTGACATGTGATACGCGTAACAAGGAAAATTCATATAAGAATGAGTCTTTACAAACTACTAATAAACTTAGGTTTTGAACCAAGGTAATTTAGAAGTTTATTAATACATCAGACGTAAAACGATTTTGTGCAAAAGAAAAGACTGTTAAGTACTACACAAAAAGAAAACGTAAGATTAACTTTTTTTTAATCCTATTTATCTTGAATATAGTTTTTAACTTCACCCCTTTTGTTTTGTGATAATGAAGATTTATTTTCTCTCAAGAAACTCATTGATTTTCTAGCTTGACTCATCAGTATGTGAGCACACACTGAATAGTGAGATAAAACAAAATGAAGGAGAAAAGGCATCAAGAAATTCGGGGAATTTACTACGTGTGAGGTAATGAACGGATTTTCTTTGAGAAAACTACCAGCAGTAAAACTTTGATATTAGTTTTTGTTATTTCACACTTGAACGGTTGCTGAAAGAAGGGGAGTACTCAAATGTTTGAAGGGGAAACTTTAAAATAACTATTTTAAAGTCACTCTGCCTGATTGATACAAGTTGAAAACTGAGGGCTAAGTTGCAGAGTAAATATACTCTGGTTTAACTACGCAAATTCTTAGAAAAAAGACCGTAGTCAAAGAAATCTGACTTCGTTTTTCACAGAACTAGAATGTTTTTTCTGCTGAAGGAGGAGTTAAATGTTAAGTCAGGCAAATTATTTGTCAAGCAAATAAAATTGTTCGCATATTCAAATCACAACTGTCATTATTTGAATATTGTATGAAATGGCTATAACACGGCAAATTGACGTAGGGTATCAATTTGCCTAACATTTAATTTACATAATCCGCCTATAATATTCCCACTGCTGGGACACAGGTCTCCTCTCTGTGAGAGGGAGTGGGCCATAATCCACCACGCTGGCCCAGTCTTCGAATTTTTATTTCTAGGACATGCCGGTTTCCTCACGATGTTTTCCTTTACCGTTTTGAGAGCTGTGGTGATGAAATAATTTACACAAAGTAAGGCGCCTGTCTGGGTTCGAACCCACGACCCACTCGTAAGTCGGGGCCGTTACACTGCACAGTTCTCTCATTTAATGGCTGTAACACGGCAAATTGAAGTAGGGTGTCAATTTACGTAACAATATAAATTACCCTGGTTGTATTTTTGTAGGTGTACCTAGTACGAGGCTATTGATAACGCACATGAAGGTTTTGACACAGACAGTGAAACATTTATGAGTGACAGAGAGGACGCCCTACAGTATTTTCACAATAATCTGTTGTTGCTATAAGGGTCAGAGGTAATCTGCCCCTTATAGCAACAAGAATAAAGATCAATGTGATGCAAAATCAGAGGTAAAAAGTAACCGTGAAAGACTGTTTACAAAGCTGAACTTTTTCAAAAACATTATGTGGCTTATAAACAGGCGGGTATTGTACCGCATACCGGTACACATACCCAATACCCGGGTACCCGGACATTATTTGCTAACAACAAGAACGCGTTAATTCCAGACAGTCGTGCTATTAATTAAATCTGTTTGCCGTTTGATTGACTCAATTTGCTTCAGACTTAATTAACATTCTCGTACTTACCATCATATGTCGGAGTTTAGTTCCGAGCCGTTTGTCTCCACTGAGATGCTTCGTATATTATACCTTATTCAATACTATCTTATTGTTTTCTAGGAAAAGTACGCAATTGAGGAGATGTAAGAGGTAAGCCAACAAGCCAGCTATAGTCATTTTTATGTAATTTACAAATTTATTTACCATTAGACCCATTCACAAAATGCACCTTATCTTAAGGCGCTGACAAGAGGCAAATGATAAAAGTAGGCTTGTCTTAAACAAAAAAATTGTCAAATCTATATAGTTTGTGGTAGCGGAAAAAATACATGTTATTCTTTAATATATTTCTCAGAACTTGGTTGTCACCAAAACAAGTTTAGAAAAAAAATCTCGATACAAATTAACGGTAAACTAACCCTTTACTTTGAGTTTCAATCCAAAATATATGTTTTAAATATCAACGTACGGTTGGTATTTGATTAATAACAAGACTTATTGAAGTCTTATTTGTACGCAGAACTTGATAGTTTTTTATTTTCGATTACTCAACTCATTTTTGAGTAAATAAATAATTGCTTTATATTTTGCAATAAATTACAAGCGTTGTGTCATCGCGCTTCTCTTTCTTTTGTAAGCAGTCTGACAGTGACAGCGGTTTACCTGTTTTCAGCATCTTAAGCTAGATTAACACTTAAAAATTACAATTGAGGCATTTTATGAGGCTAGCGACTTGCCTTTCAAAGCTTAAGGTATAAACTCAACGCATAATAATTATGGATACATGATGACAATAACGCAAATTATTTAGTAAGTTATAATTTTACTGTATAATCAGCCTATAGTGTCCACTGCTGCGACACAGGCCTCCTCTCTGTCAGAGAGAGTGGGCTGTAATCCACCACGCGGGTCCAGTGCGGGTTGGTAAATATCACACATGTCTTCGAATTTTTAGTTCTACGACATTTCAGCCAGTTTCCTCACGATGATTTTCTTCACCGTTTTGAGAGCAGTGGTGATGAAATAATTTACACAATGTAAAGTGCCTGCCTGGGTTCAAACCTACGACTTACAACTTACGACCTATAACTCGTAAGTCACGGCTGTTTCTACTGGGCCACCACTGCTTCCCAATTTACAAAAATATTATTTTTTAATTTTTTATTAGGGGATAAAGATCCCCATGGATTGTTTGACAAGCGTGGCTAAGTTATACTTGCCGGAGTCAAGGCAAATGGAAGGTGACCATTCCTTAAATATCGAGACCTCTGCATTACTTTGTACTAGGTAGACGGTTTTGTTGTCTTACAAAATCGGTATGAGATTCTGAGAAGAGAGATAAGGTTAAGACTTGAATACATGAGAAAGGATGCCAAACTAATTTGGAAAAGGTTTAAAAAAAAAATCTCTTCAAAGTGAGAGTGAACAGGCTTTTTCTGGGTAAGCTCAATCCATCGTCGACTTTGTCTCTGTCACCTCTGACCTAGACTAAGTTCAACAGCAAACCCATCCCAACAAAAATAAAATAAAAAAAGACCTTTAACATTGAGACTAGATATACCACTTTACCGAATAAAAAGATGGAGGTTCCCAAGTCGACCAGTTAACTTTTTAATGTATTAGCAATTTGTAGTTATTATAGTGCACTGTTCGGTTCACAAAATATTACAAGACTTAAACTCTCCGATATACTTGCGACGAGAAAATATCAAAGACCAATAAGCAAGATCATAAAATAAATAAACATTATACTCAGACCTCGAAGGCTTAAGTTTCCCAAGCGAGTCATGCGTTTACTAGCGTCGTTACAGACACTTTTCTAACAAACAGATAAAGCTACTTCTAGCAAATCAAGCGCTTTAACTTTGTTTTAACCTAGTTTGCTGAAGGAAAGTAATAAAATAAATGAAGCGAGCGAGTTACAGCGTCTAAAGCGCATCGAGTAATGACTTTAGAAGCAATCATAGGGAATTAATTTTAACAACTCGTATCCGAGCAAGGACCAATGTGGCTTTTTCAATTGATATCTATTTTCTGAGTTTATCTTGAACATTAGGTACTGAAATCGGTGATGGAAAAACGTGAGGAAACCTGCCCTTACTCGTATAGTTAATATACCTAAATCTGAAATAGCCAACCAAATGAGCAAAGATAGTGCCTTCTCTGTGTGAGAACAGACCGTTGCCCTGCAATAATAGGCTGGTATTTTATGCTGTATACCTACCTATGTGTATTTTTTTTTCTTTTCTGCTCTTACACACGTTGTTTACATCTCTTTGTCTACTTTCCTATCGCAGGTATGCTGGAAGAGATATTGTACTGTTTAGTACGGACGCTTTTGACAAAATCTTTTAAAGAATCTATGTACAAAATTTCAAAACTGTATCTTGAAAAACCACAAAGTTATAAGGTTGTTATGTTACCGGGTTGTCCGTACAAAAACATGCTAATGGTGCCCCCGCGGCGCCAGGGTCGTCTTGCGCTCATTGATAATAATTTGGAGTTGGTACTTAACCGTACGGCGATTGTATTGTAAGTAATTAAATGGTGATTACATTATCCATCACACTTAAATATTTTGGAGACAAAATATAACATGGTGTAAAAATGATTGAAATCGATTCAGTTCCTTATTCTGAACAAACTATATTAAGGTTTCGCATATACTAAAAATAATGTTGTATATTTTTCTGTACCTTTGTTCCTGTCTGTTTTATGTGTGTGCATAAACTGTTAAATAAATAATGTTTTTCTTTTACTTTCTTGCTTAATGATAATTCTAATACTTCTAGTAAATATTAGGTAAACTTCCCATGCTATTCGTAAATCAATAGAATCCTCTCTGACCGAACGTGAAAATTTAAAGTAATGATAGTAGTAGAGTTTTATTTAAAAATACTAGCAAAACTTCACTGTTTTTACTTATATCTCACTAAACAATCTTGTCATCTATCAATCATTTCTATATCACTATACTTGGCAAAAGAAGTCAATCAATCTGCCTATCCTTTTACCAACTATGTTGAGGTCGGCTTCCAGTCTAACCGATGCAGTTAAATACCAGTATTTTACATGGAGCGACGGCCTATTTGACCTCCACAACCCAGTAAATGAGTAATACGATACCCCTTGGTAAGGCTGGTTGTCAGACTTTCGGGGTTCTGACAACCCGTGACGACTGTCAAGGATTCACGAATGACAGCCGGGACCAACGGCTTAACGTGTTTTCCGAGACACGGATGAGTCTCGGTATATCAAGATGGTCACCCGTCCACCCTGATGGATCGACTCGTGCGGCTGTTATTACTTAGCCACGAGCACTTGGCAAAAAAAAAACATTTATAATGGACCAAACAAAAAAAGAAAACATAACAAGTGATGACCGTAATATATTTGTCGTAGAACATACTAAGTAGGACTTCTTTCCAAGATCCAATTGCGCATCAACGTGGAATGCCGAAAGTTGTTTTAACCCCCGCCAATATTGATCGAAGTTTAAAAGTAATCGAGGTTAACACGGTCCAAAAATATTTACCTACCATTAATATTTTAGATTGTCAAAGTTCTTACTAACTAAACGTAAGGCTAACTCGAAGGTGGTAGGAGTTCAGAGTTTTCTTTGAATAGATTAATCTAAAATTCTACTTAGAATATAAATGTTAATGGAGTCTTAACATACTTGTATTTTAACAATATATGAGGCATTTTCTTATTTGATATGTACTGTAGGCCGCAAGTCATTGAAAGAAAACCAGTGCTGGCTTTAGGGTTCCGTACCCGAAGTGTGCCAAACGGAACCTTATTACTAAGCGTCAGCTGTCCGTCCGTCTGTCTGTCAGTAGGCTGTATCTCATGAACCGTAATAGGTAGACAGTTGAAATTTTCGCAGATTTCTATTGCCGCTATAACAACAAATAATAAAAATTAATAAAGTACAAAATTGAAGGGTCCCATATCATAAACTTTTGATTTTTTTTTTCTTATTCTGGCATGTGGTGTCTAGAACTCATCGAGTAGATAAGAGTAAAAATATATTTATTATTACGAAATACATAGGACATGGCTAAAGTTTGGCCTGGCACAGACAAAGAGATAACTATACAAAAAAAAAAATAACTGATAATATTTCAAATCCTACCACAGTTTTCATTACTTGGCAAAACGTTGCAGTAAATATTTCAATTTAAAAGATTATTATTTTGATTCAAGTATTCGGGGAGATATTTATGTTGCCAGTTTTGGAAATATGATGGTAATTGGGACATGCTTATTGTAAGAATTGATATGAATCCGCGAGTATTTTTAGAATATAAAATATTAAAACTGTGTTTAAAGCGTATTCAATAATAACTAGACTGTAATAAACATGAAAAAAAATTGATTAATGTATCAATTATTTTTATAGTTCCTTACCCAAACAGGACCCTATTACTAAGACTCCGCTGTCCGTCCGTCTGTCTGTCCGTCTGTCACCAGGCTATATCTCATGAACCGTGATAGTTGAAATTTTCACAGATGATGTATTTCTGTTGCCGCTATAACAACAAAAACAGAATAAAATAAATATTTAAGGGGGGCTGGGCGTTTTTGGTCGACATTGATAATGGCAACAGGTAGACGCTTGAAATATTCACAAAATATTTAGTTATATATTCACTTTAAAAATAAATATTTCAATTAAAATAAAACAAATATTTAAGGGGAGCTTCCATACAACAGACGTGTTTTTTTTTGTTTTTTATAGATATGGGTACGGAACCCTTCGTGCGCGAGTCCGACTCGCACTTAGCTGGTTTTTTTATAATACTTAGATCAGTTCAGTCTTAAAAGTATGTAATGGCAGCACATTCTTTATCTTTCATACTTAATCATTGTCACTGCCCATCATTGTCATGCATATGGTATATAATATTATAATGTCATATTATATGCTTTGCTTAAATCTATGTCTAGCATAGAGGTAGGCTTTAAAAGGTAAAAAATGCAACGCAATTTTTTATTTTTCTTTTTTCTATACGAAACATCCTGTATGTTAGAAAGAGTACGCTTTAGTACTTATATAATTATGCCAATAAGAAATTTTTTGACGTAGACACTAGACGATTCCTAAAATATGAATTATGACTGTAAGTAAATGATTAAAAAAAAATAGCATAAAACAGTGTAAACAATTGTTGGTGATCCAATAAAAATAAATAAATTACCCTGGTGACCTCAGGTTCTTATGTCATATTTTTGGAATTGTCTCCTAAAGCCCTTTATTTTAAAGTACTAATAACTTTTTCACGACTTTACTTATGGGGTTCTAAAGTCCGCCATGTTGATTTTTGTGAAACGTCACCTATTGGATTAGGAATTTCCTTCAAATCCATCGGATTTCGATTGAAAGTGAAGTGCGTTACGCTGGGCGGTCACCACAACACTAACGACATGTAAATCATTCAAATGTATCCAGATGTCTCATTGAAGATCTCATTTTATCGTGAAACCATAATAATATTATTATCCCTAAAAATGAGGTGGTTGCTACTAAGATCTATATCTTTTAGTATGCTATAAACAATATTTTGGATAAAATGGCGGAGACTGGTACCGTACTGAAAACCAAACAGTAGGTATCAAATTTAGTAGTATAAATAAGGCATCATCATAATGCTCCTGCCCTTATCATGACTTATTTGGAGTCGGCGGTACATAATGTTTCTTCCATACTTCTCTATTAGTCGTCATCTCGGTAGTCACTCCCTTTCTAGCCATATCATCTTTCACACAGTCCATCCATCGTTTCTTTGGTCTTGCTCTACTCGTATCATCATCATCATTTCAGGCAAAAGACGTCCACTGCTGGACATAGGCCTCCCCAAATAGGGTGGGTTGACGATCGCAGTATGGTGTTAAAATGCATAGAGAACGCTGCTGCCCATTGTCTAGTAAGTCCCTTAGTCGCCTTTTGCGACACCCTCGAGAAGAAATAGGATGGTGCTGTTCTTTACGTCCGGAACCACACGGACTACTCGTATAGCCATCCTAAACTCCAAACCTTTCCTGAAGACATTTTCCTCAATCCTCCAAACTATGCTGATCAAAGACCTTTTCACTATCGCCAATTTCTATGCACCCCACACTTATTTATACGTACAAGTAAACTACTCATTCACACCATAAAAGAAGTACATACAACGGTGTCTGGAACGCTATAATTAATTACTCCTAGCCTGTTACTAATTGAGTGGATTCAGTGAGGAGACGCGACGGCGACGATTTAAAAATACATTTTCTTAGCAAGTCTGTTCTGAGTCGCCGGTCGCTGATATCGGTCTACTAGTTGCTACAATGTTATATCTCTATGATTGTTTTTAACTTTGGGGACATTGACTTGAGTTTTTAGCCGACTACGGCGAAGGTTATGCAGGTTAGGTTATGAAGGCGAGGGTTATGATTTTGATTGGTATGTATGTATGTATGTTCATCTGTTCCCTCATAATTTCTTACCTTACATTCATATTCATATATTTATTTGCATTCCTTAATGTTTAAAGATGTTGCAATAGCTTAAAGCTGAAGCGATGTAACATTAAATGAATATGGCGCCCTCTAGAGGACATACGCTAAAACAACAAACAATTAATGATGTCGTTTTGAGTATGAATTATTGAAAGGGCTTACTTAGCACGTACAAGAATACAACCACGGCTATCCACTGAATATGTAATAAAAACATTAAAATATATTACGTGTAAGTTGTTTATTTAATAGACGATAAAATTTTTGAATAGTTTTTACTTAACAATTTCAGATGAGAATATATTCTTGTTTCATACTTTTTAGAGTGTGATTTTTAAGTAGTCGGGTTTTAGTTTTTAAATTTACTTTTTTTCTTGATATTGATTGAGTCACCCTAAAAGTCTCATCTCTGCTGCATCCAGTTAGACTGGGAGCCTAACCGGATAGGAAATTACGTAATTGAGTAACGTCTAGGCGGATAATGCAGAGCCTAAAAGACTACATAACATGTTTAAAAGTGCTCCTTAATAACCAGTACTTTAAGCGGTAAGGTTGTGAGGGATGAGTTGGCATTGTAATCCTTCTTTATGCATTATGATCCCCACATAAAAATACTACTTTCAATTTATGAGATATATTCACTCTACTACCTCTTACTTACCACAAATTTGAGATACTATTTAACAATGCTAAGAGGTTTCTAAGCTGCTTATTACGTAGCACGTTGTATTTCCTTTTCAATCTCAGTGTGTACGCAATGCAGGTATCAATGCAGGTTTTCTTAACGATACTTAGCATCGATATATTCCCGCCTCAATATAGGACCGAAAACAAAAGCGCATCGTTATCTCGATTGCCTGTTTCCGCGTTAGTATTAGTAGCACACCTCCGCCGCGAAACCATCACAATGAAACCGCAGCCCAATTCAACTGGCTCGCGTCATGTTTCGCTACTCGAATCGGATGCGACTAGCAGAACATGACGCGAACCAGTTGAATTGAACTACCGCGGTTACGCTGCTATGGTTTCGCGGCGGAGATATGCTACCGGCGTAAAAGCTGTTTTCTTAACCAATACCTAATAAAGCTATAAAAGTCGAATAGTGGCATTCAGTAGTGTAGAATACTGCACTAATGAATGCCACTATTCGACTTTGGTCTATTTTGTCCACTAAAACAAAAGTAAAGTATACACTTTGGAACATTATATACTTTAAAAATAACCATTTGAATGAAGGCCTAAGTGCGGAAACCAAACCCTCTGACATAGAATAACCATTTTATATTTCATCAAAGCTTTCTGGTATGGCATGCATATACATATAATGATGATCAACAAAGTACTAAACCTATTACGAACCAGATTAGCGGTTATTTCATTATTCATCCCAGCAGAAAACTATTACGGCTTTCTACAAGAAAATCTTTCACGTGTGCGTTGCATTCATAAGCCGAGCTCCACAATGATCATATAACAATAAGGTGTCCTCAGTTTTCACAACATTACAATGGGGACTGGAAGCATATAAAGTCGCCTTGTTCCCACTAATTAATCTGCTTATTCAGACCCCGTTGAGGGAAAAATTAACTTCCCTTGAAAGGGACAATTGTGTTCTGTAGTGTATTTTTTTATAATTAAATAGCGTGTCAAAAGGAATGTGGGGTCTGTTAGTGAAAATACTTTCGTGGTGCTCATAATAATTAACAATTCCTTTATTTTTTTGTCCATATTTTTTTGCTTTCGGTTTCATTTCTGGTAGTCCTTTGCTTTTATTACAAAATCTACTTTATGATTCTTTCTTTTTTTCGTGTTAGTAACTAACCTGGTGAAAGAGTTTTTATACCGCCCATGGGCCTTGGACTTGGCTTCACATGCCGTCGAAAATATCTCTCAGGAATGGTATACTTTATGATTGATTCATATGACCATTGGCCTAGTTGAGGTACTGTATCTATAAGTTCTGCAGAAGATTATAAAAATACAAGAACTCAAGGAAACGATTAAAAGCAGCACAAAAAAAGCATTATTCGATTAAGTATTACTCAACATTTCGTGGCCGCTCTTGGACCACATTTGCTCACTGTCTTTTTAGACCTTTTGACATTCTACATTATAGAAAGGTATCACATTTCTACTCAAAACCATAACATAAAAACTAAAATAATTTATAAGAAGCGATAACACCAGTTAAGTAGAAAAATATTTAAAAACTCTTTAGAAAATATTTTTATTCTTGCACAAGGTAAAACGCAATTTGCATGCATAGATAGCGTCCGTTGCAGTTATGAAATATATCCCTACATCTACAAGTTGGTTGGCTAACACGAACGAATCCCGTCCATTGCTGGATTAGTAAATGCTATGATAGAATTTCACCGTACTAAAGAAGTAATGGATGTAATTCTCTAGACGATGACCCGATACGGCCAGAGGGAGTGTATCAAGTTGCTACTTATAATTCATTTCGTAGCGACATGGATGAAATGAAACTGGGTCCCTTGTGGCTATATTTTGTGAGATTTTTCCTTTTGACTAGATAGCTTTATAAATATATATGAGATTGATTGATTTTAGTTCGATCTGAGTAAAGGCTCAATGATTAAGGCTTGCTTCTAGCGGATTTGTCTTAGATGAGCCACCATTTACTTTGTGACATGTCTTGTGGAAAGCTTTTGTAGTTTTCCTACAAATACACTTCTTCTTCTTTTCGTGTCGATGGTATTCTTCTTAGTTATTTTCTTAATCTGAGAGCCCAGTCGTTGGTCACGTAGATAGCAGCATCAGTGTCATTCTTTAGGTCATCCGAGGTGCAGGTGATCGGGCACTTAGGACGCCTCCCTTACTTACTTTGACATAACCTACAAATTTTAATTTAAAATATTTATTAGTGACTTGTGGACAGAATATCTATTCAGTTTTTTTTATACAGTTGTAATTACAATGTTGTCATTTGGTTTAAATATGTAGGTTTTTATTTTTATTACTTTAGTAATATTTTATATAGATTCTTTTTTAATTTGTGAATGTGAGAACGTTGTAGGCTTAATAGACTGTAGTTTTGTAAACTATCTTTTATTTTGTTAAGTACTTGGTACTTGTTGACGGGCCTACACTGCCCCCCCATACCTATTAACACTGTAACTTATAACATTGTTAAAGCCCACTTTTTTTTAAAAGAGTAACCATGGAGTTTCTTGCCGGCTCTTCTCCATAGGAAACGACCAATTGGAACCGTGCACCTAGCTTCTGACGTTTCATAAGTGCCCATGTAGGTTTATGTGAAATAAAAAATTTTGATTTTGATTTTCCCACTCCAGCAAGTAGGGCATGGTCTGATAAGGAGCACCGCACTCGCCCTGAATAACAAAGACACTTACAGGAGTTTTATTGAAAGCCACAAATCCCCCTTAGGTGATGAGAATAACGACAGAATGGTATTACTCCTAGCCTTTCGCTCTCACCGAATTTGACGATATTTATAAGACAATGAACAGAAAAAGATTGAAAAAAAAAAAACAATGTACTAAGTTAACAAACCGTTATGACTGCAAGCGAGGACGTGTCGTGTTGCCCTCGTTCTTACACTTCTTTGCCTGTGTTACTAAGATAATGCCTCGCATACAAGTTAGTGCAAACTGAAGCAGCCAAGTAACGCGTGCACGGCCTGAACACTGTTCGAGGAAAGTTTAATTTTTGAGCGTACGAGAATATTGTTTTAATAAGAATAGGATGTTTGTAATGGGAGCGTTTTAGTTGAAATAGAAGGAATGTCTTTGCATGCAACTACTGTTTTGTATTGCATCTGTGGTAATTGTTAAAGTTATTTCTACAACAACTATTACGCGTGACTGCTATATGTATGACGAATAGTGTATAAAGTTTACCATCCTCTATAGAGGATGGGTGAACTTTACAAACAGCGTCTGGTCGGAAGATCCTCCCTTTTCTACAGAAAATGTTGTTTATATAAGACGTTGTTTATATGCTAGTCGCGCGGTAAACTCTGCTTGCGTGATGCAGGATTTTGCGTGACGTCAATGCGATGCGTAGTTCACTTGTGGGGATGTAGATGCAGCCACACTGCCATGAGTGTGGAACACAAAGAAAAAATTTAATTACTATGTAACTGTTTGGAATAGGTTTGTTCGATGCCCATCCACATTCATACGAACAAATTGCGTTACTCAAAAGGGTTAATGAACCATTAAATAACGCTTGGCCAAAGAAAGCTTTGACGAATTTAGTACTTTTGAAATCAGAAATCAATTTGTCACTTACAAAAAGTAACCATTAGTTAATGGTTCATTAACTGCTTGGGTACAAGCAAGAGATTCGTAAAGAGCTATTTCTCAAAACCTCTCAAACCTGAACTAAATTCAATTTTCTACTAAAATCTTTGCGAAGTCAAAAATAAAATTGTGAAAAAACAATCTCCACGTCTGATTGGCAATTACACAACACAAATCAATGGAGTACTGTAAACAACTCTATTAGCCAGTGAAGTGTTAACATCGAGTAATAACAGTCTGTGATGTTTTCTTAGCCAGACTGTATTTATTGAAAAATATTGAGACTAGAGCTAAGATGTAATAAAATAATTTCTTCTGTTTGAAAATATTTTTGTTCAGAAGTTTGGTACTTGCAACAAAGTATCTAGTAGGCAGAAACTACAGAATGCTACCTGCTACGCTCCTTACAAACTCCTTTCGCTTCGTTTACGTTCATACATCTGTACCCCAAGTGTAAGTTTGCAAGAGAGTAAACGTAACTATTTCGTTTGCGTTAAAATTTCACAGATAGGTCATAATGCTAAGACTATAAGGGTGAGAATAAAAATCTTAACGCAAACGCGCTAGTTACGTTTACTCTCTTGCAAACTTACACATGGGGTACGGGTCATACACGCACGCCGGTTGCGAGTACTACGCACTTGACCTTTCTGAAGAACATCACCGTGTTATAGTTTATTGCCTTCAAAATTATTTGATACAATTTTATTTCCAAGATAAGGATTTTCGAGCGTTTAAAAAAAGTCAAGTTTATAAAATGGCCTACGTAACGTGCCCTAGGAATCATATTCATATCAATCATCTTTTGACGTTCAAAAGTGCCTTTTATGCGCTTCTATTCTATTCTATTTTTGTTGTATGGCAAGCAAAGCCGGTGTCGACTATTCTGCCAATGTCTAAAGTGAGTTGAGAAACCAAGTGTGCATGAAAATAAAAATAAAACAATTATATGAAGAAAATAAAATAAAAACTAATAAAATTCTTCGATTGATTGATACTGTTGAACACAATGTAGATCTTGTTGGATTAGTACGGGACTGAAACCTTTTATGCGCTTAATTGAAATAAATAATTTTTTTGACTTTGACTTTGACCAAAGACATTACATTATTTACTTATCAATAGACGGGACATAGCAAACAAAATCGTAATCCGATACATTTGTCCTAGTGGGCAAAAGTCACTCAGTCTAGTGTGGTACGCCTGCATGTCAAGTCGCATTCGTGTCCACCAAAAGAAAATTATTTTCGAAGTATATGCCTAATTATGCAATATGGTATTGTAAATCTCGTAGTGATAGGACTAGACTTATCCGCGGTTTATTTTCATTAATATTTTGTAATTTACCCAGAATTTAGATAAAATAAATAATTTTCTTAGATGTTTCAAAGTATTTGACGGTTCGTAAACAAAGGTTGATGTCGGTAAAAGTGTAACGTATCAAACTTAGCATTTATTTAATTTTGCTATACTACGCTAGATGGCGTCACTGAGACATGGGATCACAATTTTTCTATGACATTACTTCTGATGGCCTCTCTATAGTATCTATTTTAAATCTCTTTGACTTTGACATAAGACGTTCTTGTTTGAAAAATCGGTGTACTTTGGTACGTACAATAATAATATTGCAAACAAGTCAAGTATCACCGTCAACGATACTTCCACTATCGGTAGGTAAGTTTCTAGTAGATTTACTACATGAGTCAGTATCCCTTTCCCTCAGTAAGTTTTTACGATCTACATGGGATATTAACTGGCCCATACACTTTACTGTTGTATTGTTAATGTTACATAGAATATATTAAAAGCCCCCCAGCGACATATACCTGGCGAAGAATTGATTACCCGAAATATTTCTTAGGGTGTCGTATAAGTGACTGAAATGAGGCTTGTTTTAATCAATAGTTTTATTTGCTCAGAAAAATGTTGCGACTGTGAAAAATAAAAATATCTCATCCCTTCGTTTCTGACAATCTTTAATTTCCGTCAAGCCAATAATAATTTAATAATACATATAATTTATATTGATCTGAACGTACATTTTATGTTCCATGTTTTCAAGACGACATCAAGTAAAATAAAATTTTAAATACCTTCCGTAGGTGGAATACGCTGTCATTTCTGAAAAAAATAATCTTACCTGAATAATCTTATCAGACGCTCCGCAATCATGAAAATCGAAACGAAAACTAAAATACAGAGTCGAACGCATGAAATAAATTGTCGATAATCATACCGTACGCAATATGCAATCGAATGCAATCGCACGAAAAATATTGGAATCCATCCAATAAGTTGATGTAATGAAAGCGACTTTACTGCCATGGTTCAGGGGGAGGGTATCTAAGACGTTTGCAATTTCCGAACAAAATCTTTGTACGTTTTACGAGCAAGACAATAGATGTTTACTGGCGAACGGTGTTGGCAGACGGCCGAAGCGCCGATGCGAACAACTCATTTTACGCTCCGTGTCGTCTTCTCGATCAGCATCCCTATTCTCGATCAATCGACGTGAAACACCGAGGTGTGCACCTCTGCACTATAAGTTAAATGTATTGTAACAGTTACAATTCCAATGGATTTTCCTTAAAACAGAATACGGATAGAAATGTTTCGTACAAAACACTGATTCTTTAGGACTGACTTTAAATGTGATTCTGTTGTGATAAATGACGATCGTTAGTTGCATTTCTTTGTTCCTTTGTTGTTGGTGTGTTGTTTTTTGTTATTCTTTGGAATGTGACGAAATGACAAACATTTCTTAGTTTTTGCTGAAATAGATACAGATTTTTAATTCTTGAGAGCGTTCTTCCATAAAGTTATTTTAAGAAATTACAAGTATTTTATACTTATTTGAGTATTTTAGAAGATATTTTGCTATGAATAACAGTTGGTACTTATTATATTGGGTCACATTTACACAAAATCTGAAAAATTCGTCCAGTTTATCTAGCCCTACATTAAAAAAGAATAACAACTAAACATGCAAAAAAAACCGTGAACCAACAAAAGATTTCTTAAGAAACTGCTGTAAAGAACGCCAAAAGACATTGAAGGCGTTGCAGACGACGGCAAAATCAGATACGATTCATTAGTGTAACGAGCTTTTAATATTTAAGGGCCGGCTTTGATTGGAATAGCTTGAAAGTGTCAGACGTTGCTCGAGGGCCGTGGCTTTGAATCCACGACACGTACTTACCTTTTCAACGTATGAAAAGTACTACTTGAGTTTTTGACACTTTCTTAAACTTTGATGTGGGATTTTGGTGCAGTTATTGAGCTTTGACATGGTTAAATGACATGAGGATACTTAAAGAGAAAGTAATTATATAACGTGACTTTAGATATCAATCATCATCTGCCCAGCCTTTTCCCAACTATGTTGGGGTCGGCTTCCAGTCTAACCGGATGCAGCTGAATACCAGTATTTTACATGGAGCGACTGCCTATCTGACTTCCACAACCCAGTTACTGGGTAACAAGATATCCCTTGGTAAGACTGGTTGTCATACTTTTGGGCTTCTGACGACCAGTAACAACTGTCAAAGATCTACAAATGACAGCCGGGACCAACGGCTTAACGTGCTTTCCGAGGCACGGAGGAATCTTGGTATGAACAGATGGTCACCCATCCACGGACCAACCGCGGCAAGCGTAGCTTAACCTGATCGATTGACCCGTGCGGCAGTTATTATTTAGCCACAAGCTAAATATCAATCATACCTACGTAACTAATAGCTAAGCATTTGCGTTCGCAAGGCTTTTCTGTAATGCACTACGAAAAAGTAGCCCTTGGAAATTATGACAGAATTATGAGCCAAATAGTATGAATAATCAGTGAAAGTTAGATGTAGTTTATAATATAATAAAAAAAAACTTTAGTTAGTTTTACTGTTTATCGTTACTAAAGTAATCACTCTTTACTAGGTACTAAAACACGTTTGAGTTTAAAACAAATTGATCTATCAAAGGATGGCTTCCAAAAAGATCTTTCTTTTGTCCCATTACGTAAAAAATTGCTTATTATTATGTAAAATAAAATTGCACCCCTGAGTTGTTGAAAGGGTTGATACTCTAGGGAGGTGTCGAATCATTCAAATGAACTCACTAACACTCTCCCCTGGGTTTCCTGCACCCCGGTGATGTGTGGTGCAAATTATACACTTTAGTAAAATTTTACGATCAAACCATTAGTGGCACTGTATTATGGAGCCAGTTTTAGCTTAAATTGATAAAATGCAGCATATCGATTTGACAAATTATAGTTCAGTGGTACACCTTTATTGCGACGATGTATTATGACATGTTTCCTCATATCCAGCAGTCAATATTAACGGAATTTCATGAAAACTTTCAAACGTCACAAATAAGCCATCATACAGTGCCACTATGGTAAATTCAGCATCATTTCGAAGCATCCGTATTACAGAAATAATTCAATAAATTGGGTTATATAACGTTTTATTTTTGTCAATAAAAACTAAAATAAATAGGTAACGGTTTTTTTTTAAAGAGACGAATAATATAAATTATTAGTTTCTTTCAGATAATTATTATACGAGGTTGTCATAATTTATGTACCTACTTATGTTTTAACCATGATATAGTTGTGCTAACGTAGGTAGGTACTGTTTTTTTTTTTTATATATACAAAACGTTGTTGATCTGAACAAACCGTGAGTTTTAATTTAAGGCTCATAGATTTAAATTTAGGTTAGCTAGCGTAATTAATGCTTGATTTGAGTTCGTGCTGTAGGTAACGATTTGTATGCCAAGCGATAAAATCTTTAATTTTAGGTTTTTAATTACTAAGTAAGCTAATAAAATTGTATGTAGGTGTCATCGTATTTAGAAGTCGATTTATTTTGCACGAGTCCATTAAGAATCAGGAAAATATTGAGTAATGTATGGCACTTACCTGCCTATTTTCTTTGATTTTCTTTGTTTGCAACATTGCCATATAAATGTGGAAGCTTGTAATTAGCAATTGTCAGTTGTTACTATTTATTTACCATTTACGTGTATTAGTCTGTAAGCTTTCTTTAAAATTGTAAAAATAAAATAAATAAATAAACTGATAAAAAGATTAGTTCCCTGAATATAGTGCTATAAAATATATATCAGCTTCTAGCATCATTAACACCTACCGATACAAGACTGGCCAAGAGTTTATTTTTCCACTCCTTAATAAAATTACCAAAATTAGTGCTTAGTCCATTAGAATTTGGGTTATTCGTTTCAGAAAACCACATGGTAATTATATTACACACAAAAATACTAAACCCTTTACCGCATTACGCTGTACGCTTTTAAATTATAACTTAGAATTTAATCCAGCGCCGTTTCTCGTGAATATTACAAAACTGCAATTTCCGTATCAACGAGGCATAAATAAATAATACATCAGTCCGTGTATACGTGCATAGTATAAGTGCATACTTGTATGTTGCTATGCGTTTAGATAAATAATAAATTGGGCCAGTAATGAAACAGTAGAAAATAATTTATTTGTGTCTGACAGTAGGTATTAGTGACATTTTTTTTTAATTCTTGTCTCGTTGACTTTGTTTTATATTTTGAACTTATATGAATATAAATAATATCAATGTAGGTAGGAAATGAGATTGTGTGGAACTCATTTAATTCTGTGTTTAACTTGTTATTATTTTAATAATAAAACATTGAGACACAATGTAAATCGTTATTGAATAAATTAAATGAAATGAAATGAAAATGCCATTGTGTTTTCAGCATGAACATTATCTAAATCGTGATATACAATTATACACGAAAAATTTACTTTAATATTCTTTTTTACTCTAGATATTATCATACATTACCGAAGCTGATAAAATCGCAAAGAAACCATTTTCTTCGCACGTTAACGTTTAAAGGAAAAGCTTCCTCTGAATTATCAATAAAACAGATCCGAAATACATAATTCAAGTTCCATTCCAGTTTAGCAGTCGAAGACTCGCTTTTCCATTCAAAACCTTGCACGGCTACAGTATCAGTAAAAGCATAATTTCCTGTACTGAAATATTTATACCGAGACCGTACGTAGCAACAGCTACGGTGCTACGGTGCTACGCTCGTAGCGTGTTCTACGACATTGGTTCTACGATTATGCGACCTAAGAGAACTATTTTGTAGTAAGTACTGAAAATCCACTAGCTAACGTTTTACTTAATAGCATATTTAGTTTTTATGAAAATCTATGAACATCTTTATGATAAAAACCGGCCAAGTGCGAGTCGGACTCGCGCACGAAGGGTTCCGTACCATTATCTATAAAAATGGCAAAAAAATCACGTTTGTTGTATGAGAGCCCCCCTTAAATATTTGTTTTAATTTAATTTAATTATTTATTTTTAAAGTGAATACATAACTAAATATTCAGTGAATATTTCAAGCGTCTACTTGTTGCCGTTATGAATATCGAGCAAAAACGACCAAAAAAATCACGTTTGTTGTATGGGAGCCCCCTTAAATATTTATTTTATTCTGTTTTTTAGTATTTGTTGTTATAGCAGCAACAGAAATAAATCATCTGTGAAAATTTCAACTGTTTAACTATCACGGTTCATGAGATACAACCTGGTGAGAGACGGACAGACAGACAGACACACAAACGGCGAAGCCTTAGTAATAGGGCTCCCGTTTTACCCTTTGGGTACGGAACCCTAAAAATGGTACTGTGAAACTTTAGTTACCTTTAAACTTGTGGTAGTATTTATTTACGTAGTACCAGTTTGTTTGGTATGCTATTCGATACTTTATCAAAAGTCGTGTCTTGTTTTTGGGCAATAAAGTGTGTTTTATGACTACTACAAAGTTCATCATAACGACTATAAGATACTTCCAGTATCTCGCTAACTAACAAAAATATGAGCATTTTTTTCTGAACACTGTCTTATGTTTTTGTAAGTCTGAGGTCTTTGGCGACTGATGTGATCCAATTCAATAACATTATAATAGGGAACCTAATTCTGAGTTTCCAAACGCCCACTGAAAACGGTAATCGTGCTTACTTAGTCTATAGTTAGGTTCCATAATAAGTTTTCTTAGGAATAATTTATAAATTGTTGAAGGTACTCGATAAATATTGTTCAAGGGCAATTTCATAGAAAGGTGGGTTTGGAGCTTGATTTCAAGAATACAGACTAATTTTAGACCGATTTTTATTGTTTTAAGAGGTTGAATCATCAGATTAAATCTACACCTAAGGATACCGCATAAGACATGCGACAAGCTATAATATTACCGATTTTCTCGCTCAAGAAACTTACAATTGATTGTAGATTCCGTGTGAAGATTTAATTATAATATATTATACACCGTGGCATTTTATTCGTCTTCCAACGGCAGCTCACTTCATGTATCCAATGACTAATAACAATGAAAGCCATGAAAGTAAAAAAAATATTTATTAACATTTTTTTTTTATATTATTCGTTATGACACATGATGTAGTTCGAAACACACTGTTATGAGCGCGGTGCGAGCCTTGCACTCCATTCTGCACCGCCCTTGGAATGCAAGGCTCGCACCGCGCTCGTAACAGGCTGTTTCTAACTTTGTTTTTTTATTATTATTCATATGTTATTTAAAAAAAAATACTTTCATGAATGTTTAGTAGTCATACGATACATGAAGTGGGCTGCCGTTGTAAGACTGTTAAAATACCACGGTGTATATATATTTATATAATACTAAAAGTTGATCGCTGACTATTCATACCGCCGCCGCCGCGCCGGCGAGTACTCGTTTGTCGCAGCGACAAAAACTATCAAAGAGGGTACTCGCTTGGTGGTCAGAACACTCGCTGAGTGACTTACGCTTGGTACACACGGCTCCATATCAAGCTATACATTTCCAGTATAAGATGACCTCTTGATCGTACGGAAATCCTATACTATGCGAGATCAGCATATACTGGAAATTTATAGATTGATATGTAGCCATGTGTACATACGCATATCAGCGAGTAATAACTCGTCGCCGTCGCGTACTCGCTGCTCGTTAACTCGCCAACTCGTTTATAGCTGCTAGCTCTACTCGCTTCTCGTTATTTGCAGGCGTTGCGCGTTGGCTTAAGAGGAGGCTCCCTATTTTTATGTTAATTTGCATAAATATTCTGAAACAGTCACACATACAAGCAAAATGAAAATTTAGTATATGATTTATTGGATCTTTTTCTTTCCATGTTGAAGACAGTTACGTAATTGTAATATTTTCTCTCAATACATTTTTATTCAAAATCATGTCTTTTCTAAGGATTATTATAAAAAAAACAAACAAGATTGTTTGGCTTTTATGTCTAAAATAAATATTCACACCAAGAATATAGTTTATTACTTTAGAAGAATTGAGACTTACGCTATTTAGTTTCGTGCTTGAACACCATATCTATTACGATATTCAACTTTATTACTGATGTATTAGCATTTAGCACATAACGGAGTGGCGGGGGCAAGGGGCGGAACTTGTGTTCGAAATTTGATTTAGACTGCCTGCTCTGACTGTATACAGTCTCATCTTTCCTGGAAATAGAACGGTAAAAATACAATAACTACTCCTACCCAATCTAAATTTTTTTATTCCATGCACTCTAAATATAATAAGTATGAGTAACATATATTTAAGGAGCTCGTGGCTAGGTAATAACAGCCGCACGGGTCGATCCATCAGATAAAGCCACACTTGCCGGTGTCGGTCCGTGGATGGGACCATCTTTACATATCGAGACTCCTCCGTGCCTCGGAAAGCTCGATAAGCCGTTGGTGCCGGCTGTCATTCGTAGATCTTTGACAGCAGAAGCTCGAAAGTCTGACAACCAGTCTTACCAAGGGGTATCGTATTGCCCAGTTACTGGGTAGTGGAGGTCAGTTATGCAGTCGCTCCATGTAAAATACTGGTATTTACCTGCATCCGGTTAGACTGGAAGCCGACCCCAACACAGTTGGGAAAAGGCTAGGCAGATTGATTGAGTAACATATTATTATACTTATTTAATTTTTAATAAAACATAAAAAGTAACCAAATTAAAAAATGGCTTATTTTGAGGTTTCTCATGTCCTGTAACGTCTCTCATAGATTTGTAGGACAACCGACGACAATATTAACGTGTTTTTCTAAGCAAGAAACAGTCTCTTCGCATTTTAGTATGCTACAAGAGCAGCCCACAAATCAGTTATTTTAGCCCCAAGAATTATTTTCAGCTTGTATACATTTAGGTAAACAAACATTATATTCTTACTAGAGAATTGGCAGCACCGTTCTCTATGCATTTAAACACCATACTGCGATCGCCAACCCGCCTGCCAAGCGTGGTGATTATGGCAAACCCCCCCTTTGGGGTACGCCTATGTCCAGCAGTGGACGTCTTACGGCTGAAATGATGAATGATTATGATGATGAAACAAATATTATACTATCAGCCATGAGGCGTTTGATCCTGTAACTTTCTTGTTGTGAAACTTTCCAAATCCAGCCTGAAACTAAACCGGGACGTTTAAATATGAACTACCGATATGTTATTTCGTTTGTGGACATGGAGTAAAAAGAAATGGAGACCGAATTTATTTTATCAGTTAGGTGCCTACTGTATCGATCGTTGCTTGGTGTTTTCCATCATTTTATATTTGGTGTGAACGACGAATACTGTAACTTATAGTACTCGTAGAAATAAAAAAGGAAAGTCAATATGCAAGGACAATAGTTTGCTACAAGTTTTGTCTCATTTTGTGTATGTAAGATATTTAAGCTTCACTATTTTAATTGTGTTTTTAGGGTTCCGTACCCAAAGGGTAAAACGGGAACCCTATTACTAAGGCTCCGCCGTCTGTCTGTCTGTCTATCTGTCTGTCCGTCTGTCACCAGGCTGTATCTCATAAACCGTGATAGTTAGACAGTTGAAATTTTCACAGATTATGTATTTCTGTTGCCGCTATAACAACAAATACTAAAAAATAGAATAAAATAAATATTTAAGGGGGCTCCCATACAACTAACGTGATTTTTTTTACTCCTTTTTGCTTTATATTCATAAAACGGCAACAGGTAGACGCTTGAAATATTCACAGAATATTTAGTTATATATTCACTTTTAAAATAAAAAATTAAATTAAAATAAAACAAATATTTAAGCGGGGCTCCCATACAAAAAACGTGATTTTTTTGCCGTCTTTATAGATAATGGTACGGAACCCTTGCGCGAGTCCGACTCGCACTTTGCCAGGTTTTTTTACTTAGTTAAACTACATTCTTCCTTTGTTTCTTTCTTTTCTTTTAGTCCTGGAGTGGAGACCGCGTATCGGCAAGCGTAGTGTGGGACGCCCCCCAGCTAGATGGACCGACGACCTTAACAAGGTGGCTGGGTCAGAGTGAATGCGGAAGGCGGAGGACAAGGTGTTGTGGCGCAGCCTGGGAGAGGCCTATGTCCAGCAGTGGACTGCGTTGAGCAGCGTAGGCTGAGTTTATTGACTACATTCTTATTACTTCATGTTACCAGTAAATTCAAAACGCTCAGTCGATTTAACCCGCGCCCCGTACTCGGTACTAGAGCAAAATCTATACTTTGCGTAATAAACTCAACATTTACATAAATACCTAATGAATCGTTTCGAAGCGGCTTACTATTGACGACAACATAAAACTTGGCCTGTCAATTTTATATATTTCTACCTTGTTTTTTTGTAACAAAACGCTGCCATAACCTTTTTATAGTACGAAACAACCTATAAAACGGGTTTTAGTGCACTGACATTCGTGTAAATCTTCGTTTAAGTATCTTATTATATAATACAATTATTTATATGTTTTTGGCACTTATTTCGATGGGTTACGACTGAAAATTGTGAAGCAGGACAGGTTATGGGCTTAAAAGTTGTTATTTTATTTTCATGTGCGTAGTTAACCAATTTACAGTTTTGTAAGAGGTGAAACACCATGGCTCTTATTCATAAACGTCTTATAAACCTATGTTAGTTAAGATGCTGCTAAAGTTCGTTTGTCCTTATTTGTCACTTTGACCTTTGTGTTTGTTAGAAAGTGACAAAACCTATTTTTACTAAAATAGGGTTTAGATGTTCGATAACTTTTTATGAATAAAACCATTTGTAGTTAAAAGGCGATGCATTACGTAACTTGCCTTACTTACATAATATCGAATTTTTACAAAATATATTAAAGTAATGAATGAACTAGACTTTTTTTACTTTTCTTTTTAAGTAAAAAATACTCTACAGCCTCAAACCTAGAGAAAAACACAAAAAAACCCAACTCCTTTACGCTCTCGCCTCACGTCGATAAACCAAACGGTTGTAATGGATTCCATTTGGCAAGTTGCTAAGCAGTCTGACTTAGCGTTGGATTGCGCCTTCAACGCTTTTTTTCCGAGACGTTCAGCCTTAATGTGTCTACCGCTAGATATCTGTGTGCTACTTACTAATCTTGTGAAGTTTCCTCTAGTTCCATTTCCATGCCAATTTTGTGATCTACAAATAAACCAATTTGCTCGAAATACCACATTTTGAACATATTTTAACCATCGTACGAGTAGTAGTAGCAGGTAATTGGAAATTTAATTCAGCACCGTTCTGTTATTATAATGGGTTGTATTACTTAATCTTGTAACACTAGTAAAGAAAGCAATAGTGAAATAATCTTTACATTTCTCTTACTCGGAGAGTAGTATTTTTTTATCCCAGTAGCGGGTGGAAGTTGCTGCTCCCCACCCTTGGGCGGGAAAGACTCATAGTAATTGCTTCCCTCTCTAGGCGGGACTGAATTTTAAAAATAGAACTAAGTTTGGTTAGGTAGTCGGCTACGAAAAATATTTACATAACTTAAAAATATATCAATTAAAATAAAAAACAAATGCTGCGGTCTAGTGAGTGTTTAAACAGCCAGTGTGAATTTAAAAAAATACCTACCAAGCGGGACGGCGCGCGGCGGTGACGCATTGTGTTCCTCCATGTTTAAAATTTAAAAAACACTATAATTTGGCGGGATACTAACTCTGTAAGCTGCATTGAAATTCAAAATCTTAGTTTTATAGACTAATATATGATTAAATTAATAAAAATGAGTTCAACTCGCTTGAACTCATTTTTAAAGACGAGTTATTCGGTTCGTCGATCATTCGGTTAAAGACGAGGCAAATACGGTAAACGAAAATCTTTTGCCAGAAATTTCAAAGGAAAGATATTTAAATACATGCAATGATTTTATGAAGTGGCGAACAAACAAGAAAATATAATATTTTAGAAAAACTTAAATTTTTTACTTTCCATAAATTCGAAATGAACAGTAGAGTGTTTAATTATGGGTTAAAGTCACCAATTTCTTCTCGGGCTATAGCCGTAATACCTCGTATGGGAATTAATTCCTTTCGACCCTTGTATAACAATCTACTATTTAATAATCCTTACTACGAGTATAATATCCATAACCTTACTATCACACTTCACACTAATATTATAAAGGCGAAAGTTTGTCAGTGTGTTTGTTACTTCTTCACGCTCAAACGGCTACACCAATTTTGATAAAATTATGTATGGAGGTAGATAATACCCTGGATTAACATATAAGCTACTTTTTATCCCGATATTCTTACGAGGATCCAGACTTACGCGGGTGTAACCGCGGGGCGCAGCTAGTAATATTATAAATGCGAAAGTCTGTTTGATACGCTTTCACGCTAAAAGAGCAGAACGGATTTGGATAAAATTTAGCACATAGGTAGACCATGACCTGGATTAGAACTTAGGATGCTGTTTCTCTCGATAATCTCAGGAGATCGAGACTTATGTGGGTGAAACCGCAGGGCGCAGCTAGTAGTGAAATACTCTTTTATTTTTTAAAGTTTGATCACCGAATGGTACTCGCATATTACCTTCCTACTACTTAGGTACGTAGTTCGTAACGAAACAAGACATATGCGCATTTATTTAGTCTCGAAAATCATTAACAGTTTCAAATAGGTAGGTATTAAAACTCAGATACATAAAACAAAACAAAACAAAAGCCAATCGTGGATTACGCCGACCGACGCCGTGATGCATTACGAGCCCAATCACCTTAAAACCAACTGCAGACGATTTTTAACCTTGCAGGATTAAAAAAAACAAAAAACAGCATTAACAAAAATCACTCAAACACTTAACAGTCGTCTGGAACCAAAAGCTATTTATTTATTCATTGGATCGTGAACGATGCGCGTCCAAGTGGAACCGTGCTATTTCATCGGCTGCATTGTGATGCGCTCAATTAGCAACTGCGAAATGTTAAGGACTCCGACTTGACTAATTGCTAGGAATCACTGAGTGTAGTGTAGTGTAAAATATTATGACGTGTTTTTTTAACTGTCTCGTTCGATGTGCGCCTGTTACCTGAAGGTATAATCTAGAGACAAAAAAACTGGGCAAGTGTGATTAATTTTTTGAGGTTTTCAGGACATATTTATCCAACAAGGTATCAAATATTTTCATAGTATAATTTTAGCGAAATAGAAAAATATACAAAATACACACACAGCTGTAATTATTCTATCACGCAAATGCCAATTTACTGCCAAAAATACATATATTTTACAAAGAAAATAAGGAAATCAGTTTCCCTTTGAAGCGATCGCTCCTTCATTGCACACCCTACATTGCGTTAATTTCGAGCCCTCCGCCCTTTTGAACTGCTCAAGTCAATCGAAAAGTCAATCCGTTGGTTAAACATCAGAAATGAAAAGTCTCCAATAGGGAATGTTTTAAGTAATGGAAGAAATTAAAAGTGTTTTCAAGATTTTCAATGAACGATGAACGTGTAAAGGGAGAAATTTGTATTCGGGGTTACAATTTATGCTGTCTGGGGTTTACTTACAATCTTATAAATTAATTGATTGGTTGTTTCGATTTGCTTTTTTACTGTTTCAATTTAAATTGTTTTGCAAGGGTTAAATTGACTTATGAATACGGAATCTACAGTAGATCCGTAGAAATAGAATACCTACATGATTTAAAAATACTAAGTTAAACCAACTATTATAATTATTATAATTTCACGTAAATCACTCCAAAATAATGTAAAATTTGTTATCTTAAAAAGTTTGTTAAATCTTTTAAAATAGTATGGTATAAAAAACAAACAAACATGGACGGAAGCGAAAAATTACGCTCGATCATTTTCTGTATAAATCATTACACTTGTTAAGAATTTAAATGATGACGGATTTATTTTAACAGGACTTAATTAAACTTATTTTTTATAATAATGTTCAATGGGTCAAGTGCTACTACTAATTACAATCATAGAACTGTATACCTATACATTCTTCATAAAACAATTAGTGAAAGAAAATCTTCGACACCGGGAATTGTCGATCAAAATACGACAATCCGCATTCCACTACGAGTACATTCTCCTATAAAAATATTTCTGTATACTTTGTTCTGCCTGCATTTGTACCCCTACGTATAAATACAGCAAGCCCTCATTGCGTTAATGCTTTGCCCTTTGATATTGTCTAGTCAATCGGAAACTTATGCTTTTGTAATACGCAGATAACTCCATGTGCGGAATATTATTTTTCGCTTGGTTTGTTAAGAAAATTGAGAGGCATCTGCTTTGCAAGTACAATGTTTTAGAGTTGGTACATTATTAATTGGATTCTTCGTATGATGTACGTTACTGGGGACGGAAATTGTTATTTTAATGAAAGAAAGTTAGCATATATCTTGCGGAGTGCGGGGATTTCGAGATCGAGATATAAATGAATAAATGATATGCGACATTTATGACGTTCTGGGTACGTATTGAAATCATAATACATTATTGTACGATTTTAATAGGTATGTACGTCTTAAAAATAAAGTCATGTTGGTTACTATGCACTCTTTTAACTTGCACGTCTTTCCATAATTATATCGTTCTCACATGTATAATTTCAACTTGAATGATGTCACCAATATTTTGTAACAATGTTTTGATTAAACAGTCGTGTAAAAAGAGTATATAATATGGAGTTTCCTACCTGTTCTTTTTTCATAGATAGGAGGATAGGTACCTACCTAGAAAAAGTGCATACATTTTATGGACATGAACGTGGCCGTTCACGATAATATTGCCTCATTAGAAATTAGCCATTTTGAAATTTTGAATTTTATTGTTGATTTAATTTGATTAAATATTGACATATTTTGTCTGTAATTAATATTGACTACATTTTGTACTGAATCTGATTGTATATTGAATTATTGACTATACAGGGTGGAATCTTTCAGCGGGGCAGTAAGGGGAAGTACCATATCCGTTGCAGCTACGCGAAAATGGTCTTAAGAGACTATCCATATTCTTTTATGGAATTTTGATCCCCATTCACAGATTTTGAAAAAAATGTACTGTCAGCAGGAAAATGGGCAATTTTCACAAAAACTTTTTTTTATGCCAATCGATCCTCTTTCTTATAAGGATCAAAAACTTTGAGTACTAGAAAAGCCATAAAAAGCAAAAATCTTTTCCCATACATTTCGTAAGAAATGATACTCCAACTTGGGGATCGGGCTTGCGGATCCGCAAGCCCGCGCCTACGGTGGCCGGAAATCGGCTTGCGACTCCCGACGCCCAGGGCGTCTCCTGCGGCGGTTGTGAGGGCGCGAACCCTGCCTCTCCCTCACGCGCTCCGCCTCCTCCTTCGCGAGCATTACTGCTTCGCAGAAGGAGGTGACGGCCTCCCATGCACTCTCGCTCCGAACCATGGCCTGAACCAGGGCCGGACGCGAGAGATCGCCACCGCCGATCGCCTTCGTGAGGACACGGCGGTGCTCCGCCCAAGCCGGGCAGTCCTCTACCGTATGCTCCACCGTGTCCTCCGAGCGATCCACACAGTGGTGACACCCGGGCGTTTCCTACCGCTTTATCCTGAACAGGAACCTCCCGAAACATCCATGTCCGGTGAGGACCAGCGTCAGCCGGAAGGAGAGGACGCCGTGGTGCCTCTCTAGCCACTCCTCAAAGAAGGGACTTATCGCCGCAATAGTGGCGTGCCCAGCGCTGGGTTGCGACAATCGCACTCTCCATGTCGCCATGAGATCTCGCCGAAGCTCTGTCCGCTGTGCCGTGATTTCTCGCGGCAGCGGAGTTTCGCCCCGGCGTTTCGCCTCCACGCGACACTCCCAGATGTGCGCAAGGACTTTTGCCTCCAGATCCCTGCTGATGATGCTGCTGCTGATGCTGGAACCACTATTGTAACATCTATTGTACCATATCCTAACAAATAAACATTGTTGTTTATTTTATTTTATATGAAACTGTCATTATTAATGAATTTATAAAATCATCAACCAACCACCAACTTAATTAATAAAATGTAAACATTTTGTACGCCTAGTGAAGCAAAACATGTTGGTCCTGTAAAATTATGTTTCCATGTACATGTGCATAATCATTTATCATGTTACACATGTTTGAAAAAATAAATTTAACTTTATCTTTATAAAAGCGCACATTAGGTACCTACTTTTAGTGACACTATTTTCTAATGCGTCATAATTATGCTTTGTTTCAGGGACTGCGAATTGTAAATATCACACAGGTCTTAGACAATGTAAGTGTATGTGATGCCTGTGATGATATCACAATCACTTAATCGGATCCAGCATCACCCACGAGATGAGATGCTGTGACCTATTTGGTACGGAACCGCACCGCTTAATTATATTGTAATTAATTTGCATACGAAATGCCTGCACTATCTACAGGCATAAAATTAAACATATCAATACCTACCACTCTTACTACCTCCCTTACCCGTGTTTTTTGGAAGGTTATTTGAATCCTAAATGTTAAAACTAATGAAAAGTAGTCTGACGAAAGCTTCATGTAGAAAAAAAATCGGACACCTGAATTGAGCCACTACATTTTTTTTGTTCGTAGGGTTGTAACTTTTCTGATGGTCGGGGATTCAAATTTTGAACAATGATGACCAGTATATCGACTTCAAAACTGCATAAAACGCAATCTTACTCCTAACTATTTTGAGACTGGAGTGTTACAACTAAATACGTGTAATATGCGTGGTGGCTCGATTTAGGAGTGGGGGGGGGAGCGGGAGTGTATATGAACAATAATTAGAGAATTTTCGACATTAACCACTGCCTTGATATCGTGAGAAGAATGCCACTACTCACCAGTAGAGCTTTGGTAGGTACATAACGTAGACTAGAGCTCTAAATTGTAATCTAATCTCCAAATCGGCATCTAAGCTTTTGGCAAACCGGCGACTGTATTTAATACACTTACTTGTTGTTAACAACGGCAAATTTGTAAATCCAAATTCTATATTCAAAGGTATAAGATCCGTTACAGAAGTCTTATGACATCAAAGCGTTACTAAAATAGAATTTAATAACACAGTTAACTACCGAAACGTCTACCCACTAGTATAATTATCTCGACGTCAAAAGATACAAAGTTTAGTACAGATTACAACGCAGCCAATTTCCCAAGTACATTGGCATACTTAGAGACGTCCTCTATGTATACGTATACTTATTGTGACAGTAAAATGTTATGACGAGATATGAGACGAACTTCCACTCACTTCTACGTTTTACCGTTCATAAAAATCTGCTAAAGGAATTTAAATCTTATCACACCAAACTTAGGGTTGGATAAAAAGTTTTGACATGTATTGATAATGTGGTTATACAAGCAAATGTTACATGAAAAGGGGCTAAACTTTTTACAACTTCAATACTGTACGAAAGCCGATAAGATCCGATAAAACGCGTATTGAGAATATGTACTCTTGAAAAATGTTTGTCAAAATTTCAATATTCCAACAAAGTTCAGGGCTGCGGTAACTGGTATCAGAAATCTTGTCTATATTATATTTTTTCTAGAATAAATATAAAAGGCAAGTCTTACTTTCGTGAGTTTAATAAAAATACAAGGTGAACTTAAATCTATCTTGTGAGGGAAATTGATCTACTTAGTAAAAGTGGAAATGAAAACAGTTTATATTGTTGTTACAGGCGAAGTTTGTAAACTACACGGTGACCTGGGTGGTACAAACGAAGCTGTATTGACTACAAATGAGCTTAAACGCTAGACTTTTAAAGTTGTATTTTCAAATATCAGTAGCAAGTTTTTATTATATGGGTTCCGGAAAAGGAAAACCACCTCCGTTTGTTCAGGGGTACCAAAATGATAACCAGATTTGCCAAACCAATTGAAACCACCAACCAGTGGAGACCGGTAACAGTTATGGTCCCTAAGACCTTAAGGGTGCTATCACAAAAGAAAACGTTTTTCGTCAATTTCTTTTCTAATTGTGGGAAAGCTTTAAATAATTGAAACATTAAGTCTGTCTAACTATAAAAGTACAGTTTTCGTGGTGATAAACCATTCGTGTCAGTCTCAGCACCTGTTAATAGTTTCGTCACTTTTGCGCTCTCGAAAATATAGCTTATTTTGCTGTTCATTTACTTAATGAAGATATTGTATAATCATAAAATAAAATTTTGATTTTATCAGACGGATAGCTGAAGCCCAGTGTGTGCTTTTTAAATTTCTTGATATAGTTTGTTAAATAATAGGGAAAAAAAACATTACCGACAGTGTTTTATTAAAAAAAAAGGTTTTTTCAACATTATTTTCTGAGACTATTTGTAGCACGACACCACGATATCGTCAATTTTATGTGAAGAGGCAACGGAAATTATTTTTTACAATATTATAAATCACATTTTCGAATAAAAAATTGCTACCAATGGAGACGAAGGAGTAATCTATCTGTGACAATTATTAGTTACATTTGGTTTAGTTAAATTTTGCCGCAAAATGTACCGACAAACTGCAAATTTTTGTTAGATCTTGTGAAAGCGTCCTTAAACGAATTACATAATTTACTAACAATCTTATTTCTATTTACAAATATTTACCAAATGATTATGATTATGTTACCAAATGATTTAGTATCTTACTAAATCATAAAGTGTTTATTCGTAGTAAGAATTCTACAATACAACCTCACATTAATCTCTGGAGCAGTCGCCTACTTTATTACACACCTTAACCTACTCCAAATCTCCCACACAATAAACATAAAACCGAGCTTAAACTAACAAAGCTTTACCTGCAAACCACATAAGCAAAGTAACATTAACTAGATATAAAATATAAGTGAAAATACCTTCCGTCGTCCTGTAGTCACGTTCAATTTGCACTATCCTCTACACTTAAACCTACTTAATTCGTACTAAAGAGGCTTCTGAAATTCCCCTGTTCATTTATACGACAATTGTTAGCCATGGGCAGTTTTGGACATAGACTCTGTTTGAGGAAGTATACTGAATATGACATGTTGTCAATTTTTGTTTTAGGTAAACCGAGAATTAAAAAATGATCATATCTCCTTTCTGTTCTTCTTCTGTGTCCCTGACAACTAAGAGTAGGAAGGCATCCCCCTTTTTAGAGTTCCCTAATCAACAAGGAACTCTTATAGTTCTCCATGTCCGTCTATCTGTCTGTCTCCGGCTTAGCTCAGAGACTCTTGGTACAAGAAAACTGTAATTTGGCATATTATATATTACTAGCTTCTGCCCGCGGCTTCGCCCACGTGGATGTCGGAAAAAATGTCACGAGAACGTACTAACGGAATTAAAAGTACGTGTAGAGTATGTGTTAATGCAGATTACAAACTATATGTATGTTACCTAATTTCATCTAAATCCATTCAGCCATTTTTGTGCCAATCCGAAACATAACATCATCCCCTCTAAAATTGACTACCTCTTTTAGATTTTTTGACAACCCTGTTAAGGCGATACCAAAAAAAAATTTGGGCTTTTTCGTATCCATTTATTTCACTATTACAGCATGTATGGATTTAATTTTTGGATATATGGTAATTGACTATTTGATTAATACTCTGACTGAAGGAAAATGCAATTGGGTTAAATTTCCTCGATATAATTTATTTCCGAAAAGACCTCTATTTTTTCATATTTTTTCCTGTAATTCTAGAATCCTCAGTAATTTCATTGCAAAATTGCATTCAAAATGTGCGTATTAGATAACTGAAAACTCTGGCTGAAAATATTTTTGATAGATAGCTTAATTTATTATTAAACAATTTTTATTTGGTTTGGCGCCATAACGTTGTTGTATTTTGGTACCAGCGCATTATTGCGCTCTCTTTTTTCGCATGTGGAAGTAATTGACTCTGTCACTTTCTCATGGCCGATGATTTATTTTTTACGTATCACCTTAAACCTTTTCGTTTATTTCCGATCGTAAATATAAATACCGAGTTTCAAGTAAATCGAACCGCGCGTTAAAATCTTTCCATACAATAATTTTCCCCCACAAAATTCAACACCCCGTTTAAAAGGCTGTTTTCGAAAATTTATGTTTATGGTCGTCTTATTTATTAAGAAAATATGCGGTTCAATTTTCAAGTTTATTGATTAAAAGAAACATAATTTTGATATAAACTGTGTCCCCCTTTTCACCCCGAAAGGATTTTATTTTTGAAAAATATTAAATCATGTTTTATTCAATTACTTTGCAGTTTAACAAGACGCGCAGTAAAATCCTCCCCTAAAAACTTAATTACCCCCTTTTGCCCCGTAAGGGTTACATTTAAATATACCCAAACACATGTCAGGCTTTATATTTTGTGAGCATTAGGTACCTTTATATAAAATACCGAGTTTCGAGTTAATCGGAGCTTGCGTTAAAATTCTTCTATACAAACTTTGACATCCCCAAAACCCGTTTTAGGGGGTAGTTTAAAAAAACAGAAAATTATAAATTTTATAATTTACTAAGGTTAGTATTCGTGCCTAGTTTTAGGTTTATTCACTCAAGGAATAAGATTTTTCATACAAACAAAATCCCCCCTTTTCACCCCTTAAAAGTCGAATTCCCAAAACCCCTTCGTATCAGATGCTTACGTCATAATTTAGAGTTAATCAAGCCACGCAGTTAAATTCTCCCTTGTCAAATTGACTACCCCTTTTCACCCCGTTAGGGGTCAATTTCTCGGCATGCTACAATTGTGGTGATAGGTCCCCTCTTTGAGAAGTGGCTAGAGAGGCGCCACGGCATTCTGTTATATCCACGGGTTTCTGTTCAGGATAAAGCGGGAGGAAACGCCCGGGTGTCACCACTGTGTGGATCGCCCGGAGAACATGGTGGAGCATACAATAGAGGTCTGCCCGGCTTGGGCGGAGCACCGCTATGGCCTCATGGAAGCGATCGGTGGCGGCGATCTCTCGTCGGTCCAGGCCTGGTTCAAGCCATGGTTTGGAGCGAGAGTTCACGGGAGTCCGTCACCTCCTTCTGTAAAGCAGTAATGCTCATGAAGGAGGAGGCGGAACGCGTAAGGGAGAGACAAAATACGTGCCCTCACGCCCTTAGTCGCCGCGGGAGACGCCCCGGGCGTCGAAAGTCGCAGGCCGATTCTCGGCCACAGTAGGCGCGGGCTTGCGGATGGTGAGCGATGGGTAGCTCGCCGTCCGATAAGGACCAGGCCCAGGTCGACGGCTCGTTATGTTCCATGCGCGCCTCAAAGAGATGTTAGCACCAACTGATGGAGTCTGTTAAGGCCAATGGCTGCCAGGGTTGCGAGTTTGTCCGAAAGGATATCATGGCACACAAGCTAATGAAGGAACATGGGTGGGCTTAAGTCAGTAAAAGTCTGACACGGCTGGAGGGTTGCTCCACCCAGAGCGGGAGAAGTTATTTGATAATTACCCGCCAAAAAAAGGGTTCAATTTTCGAAAAACTTTGATACATTTTATTCTTAATTTTTGTTTCTTAGTATAAATACTGAGTTTCGGGTTAATCGGACCGCACGTTAAAATTCTTCTATACAAACTTTGACATCCCCATATTACTTTTAATTGAATACAAAATTTTGCGAATGAACAACTTCAATACAAAACGTCATCCCCCTTGTGGGTTGAAATAAAACAAAAAACAATGGTTTACGTTCTGTTAGTTTCCAACCATAAGCCAAAATATTAGTTATTTTCACTTGAAAAATAATTAATTTCATCCCCCTTTTCACCCCTTAAGGGTTGAAATTCTAACAACACCGTTGCGTTAGCTTCTAACCATAAGCCTAGATAATAAATTTATTGATTTTTACTTCAAAAATTAAGGACTTTCCATACACAACTTCATCCCTCTTTTTAACCCTTTGGGGGTGGAATTATCAAAAACGCTGAGATACATATAAATTAATTTTCAATTTTCAGTCTAAATACAAAATTTGAATATTCTAACTTCAAAACTGACGGACTTTCACATAAACTTCCATACCCTATTTCACCCTCTTAGGGGTGGAATTTCACACACCCTCCAAATTTCATGTCTCTAGGACCAGCGGTTTAGGCTGTGCGTTGATTTATCAGTCAGTGAGTCAGTCAGGACTTTGAATTTTATATATATAGAAGATTTATACAAACTTTCGAGTTAATCAAGCCGCCCAGTAAAATTCTCCCTTATGAAATTGACTAAACCTTTTCACCCTGTTATGGGTACATTTTCGAAAAACCCTGATGCAAGTTATTCTTTATTTTTGGTTTTAAGTATAAATACTGAGTTTCAAGTTAATCGGATCGCACGTTATAATTCTTCTGTACAAAATCTGGCGGATGCCAAATTTCCCCCAATCCTTCCTTTAGAGGGAAGTTTAGAAAAACAAAAAAATGAGAAACTTTATAATTTACATAGGTTAGTATTCGTGCCAAGTTTCAAGTTTATTAACTCAAGCAAAATGATTTTTCATATAAAAAAATCTCCGCTTTTCACCCCCTTAAGGGTCAAAGTTCCAGAAAACCCCTGCTTGTGCCAAACTTCAGCCCAATCCGTTTAGTGGTTTAAGCTGTGTGTTAATAGACCAGTCAGTTACAGTTTCCTTTTTTCACCCCGTTAGGGGTAGATTTTCGAAAAACCCTGGTAAGATCTATTCTTTATTTTTGGTTGTAAAGTATAAATACTGAGTTTCGAGTTAATCGGACCGCGCGTTAAAATTCTGCTATACAAACTTTAACATCCCTCAATCCCCTTTTAGGGGGAAGTTTAGAAAAACAAAAAATGGAAATTTTTATAATTTACTTAAGTGAGTATTCTTACCAAGTTTCAAGTTTATTAACACAAGGCACACAAAACACAAACAAAATCCACCCTTTTCATCCCAATAAAGGTCGAATTTCCAAAAACCCCTTCTTAGCGGATGCCTTCGTCATAATAACTATCTGTGCATTTATACTTGAATACAAAATTTTGCGAATGAACAACTACATCCCCCTTTTCGACAACGATTTGCGTGGTGTTAGTTTCCAACCATAAGCCGAAGTATTAGTGATTTTAACTTAAAAAGAAATTTCATTAAAAATAAAATTTTATCCCCTTTTTCACCCCTTAAGGGTTGAAATTCTAACAACACCATTGCATTAGCTTCCAACCATAACCCTAGATAATATATTTTGTGTTTTTTACTTCGAAAATTAAGGACTTTGATACACAACTTCATCCCCCTTTTTAACCCTTCAGGGGTGGAATTATCAAAAACGCTGAGACACGTGTAAATTAATTTTCAATCGTCAGCCTATAAACCAAATTTGAAGATCCTAACTTCAAAACTGACGAACTTTCATATAAACTTCCATTCCCTATTTCACCCTCTTAGGGGAGGAATTTCGAAAAACCCTTTCTTAGTGGATACCTACTCTTCACAAAGAACACACCCTCCAAATTTTATGTTTCTAGGATCAGCGGTTTAGGCTGTGCGTTGATATATCAGTCAGTCAGTCAGGACTTTGAATTTTATATATATGTTTAGATACATATTAATCACGCCGACAAAGTAGTAAAATAAAATCTTGAAATTTGTTCACAATATTGCAGGTTTGTTAAAACCATTTTTCGATTCAGGGATACGTTTGCGTTTTATTAAGCTTTAAAGTGCTAATTTTCGTTAGAGTCAAGTAACCCCCCTGCCAGCTAAATGGTTGTTTTTGGATATGTGAAAAAAATCATGGCAATAGTATATACAACGAAATTAAAAGGAAAACTAACATAGCCAAGTAGGCGTTAAAAATTAACGAGTAATAGTCGACCAACTTAAATTTGCAGTTGGAGAATTGACCGTGACGTATATCAATGTATGGGAGAACAAGTTTTTCAACTACAATGTTAAGTTTGTTGTTGTTTTTGGGATAAATTCATCCCAACTACGGAAGCCTTCATTGTGAGTGGTCCGAGACGTATAAGCTAGAATCGGTCTAGTAGTAGTAGTGATAGTATTGTCTTCATCCCTAACCTCACACGGTTACACAACCAAGACACTATCGTCTGCCTTCTCTTCTATCACTAATACTGCAAAATCCGTCACAATCACTTATTCAGTATTACTTTTTAAATAACTTCTAAGGTCCTTGACACATCCAGCATCACTTACATCAACATAACATGTTACCGCATACTTGTACTCATTGTGCGGTGGAGAGGACTCACGTAATGGCTCACGAGGCCAGCCTGCCCATGAATTACAAATAGCTACTGTAATTATACTGTACTTCAACGTTTCACGTGGATTTATGGTTTTAATTTTAACACCTAAATAGCATCCGCCGCTGCTTTTAGATTACGCGGATGACGATTACGTGAGTCCGTTGTGGCCTTATGGGTAGTGTGAACATTTGTGTTACTTTAATTGAGTCGGAACGGAAGGTAGGTAGCGTTATGAGAAGGACAGTCAAATAAGCAACAAAGTGGATTCTCACTGCCATGTTTTGAATAAGATGTTCCGTAAAGGCTAGCGAAAATTAGGGCGGGCCTCACCGCAACGCAACGCATTGCAAAAATCCTCCTTCATCACTTTCGTACAGTTTCTATGAACCGACGCACGTTGCACACTACAGGCGGACAGCAACGCAAGGTTTTGTATGAAAATGCGTTGCTCCGCTGCACGTTGCAGCTGTAATTTGCGCTTGCCATAATAATCGTGTATGTCGGTTCAGGCCTTCAAATTGGACTTATTTCCTTTGGCTGACAGTGTTTCCTAGAATTCTAAAGGCAAACAAAAGTCCTGCCTAGCGTTTTCTGAACTATGTTGGGGTCGGCTTCCAGTTTAATCCGATGCAGATGAATATCAGCATTTTACATGGAGCAACTGCCTATCTGACCTCCACAACCCAATTACCGGGTAACACGATACCCCTTGGTAAGACTGGTTGTCAGTGTTTTGGGCTTCTGACTAACAGTAACAACTGTCAAATATCTACAAAAGACAGCCGTGACCGAAGCTTGACTTACTTTTCGAGGTATGAAGGGGCCTCGATATGTAATAGATGGTGACCTATCCATAGATTGACCTAGGCAAGCATAACTAAACCTGTGATCAACTCGTGCAGCTGTTACTATATGTATAGCCACGAGCACCTCAAAGGTAATCAAAAGTATTTTCTATTAAAAAGCCTTGACTGTCGACAAAATCAATAAGCATTCATCACTTACACCAAATCAATTTGACTTCGGCAAACCATACATTAGTCAGCTTTTACCTACGATTGTCCCCACAATTTAGTACTCTAGTAAATGGATTAAAACAAACTTGTTAAGAGAAATTAGGTCGCCTCGTTTTAGTAGCGGCTCTCAAAGAAATTCGTTTTTGTTAAGGCTTCCGGCCGAACCGTTGTTTACTTGTGATAACGGTCGTTCATATTTATTCATGAATCCACGGTTTTTGCTCGGGCGGGAACTAATCAAATCAGAATTAAATGCTGGACTTCAAGTCAATGATTTTATTGATTTGAGGGGAAAAAAGGGGGTTTCCTGTTTTCGTGTGGTGGAATTATGCATTGATGCTATATAAGTAGTTTATTGTTGTATTCAAGCTAAATGAAAGTCCATTCCAAAATATTTCATTTCATCGAAAGTACCCGTGTTGATTTTGACAAGGATATTCTTTATGGTTTTATAAACGATGTCTTAAATAGTAAAAAACCACTACAAACGAACAATCACTGTCAAACTCCACAAAAAGCGCTCATAGCGAAAGTTGGCGTAAGGATAGACAATTTTTTTCTTCTTTAGATACAGTGAGGCACAAGTAGGGACCGAGTAAGAAGCATAGTAATAGAATGGGGAAAGTGTGAACCCAATGCGATTTCACGCATCATTTTCAGCGATAGTATCGACTGGCATATTTCACAGAAGACCGGTTCAGATTGTGGCTGTAAAAATGCAATGAAACCGACTACCATTCAGCAATACTTTTATGAGTTCTTGGATAATATTTGTCACAAAGTATTGTAACTGTGTTATGACATTGTCGTATGCAAAATACTAAGAAAATGACGGTTATGGTAGACGAAGCAAAGTTCTGACTGGTGTTGTAGTGGAATAACAAAAATTACTTTAAAAAAATGCAAAAGTAGCCATTGTAGCGTTTGAGAATTGGTGCAAAACAAAAGAAATGGAGCTTATAGAACCAACTGAACCAAATAACAAAATTACAAACACTGACAAAAAAGAGCCCCCGTAAGTACCAACTTCCGTTCAACCACAGATACCGTCAAATCACGCTCAAGCTTTCAAAATCTAGTCCGATAGATTGGCACGTCTCTCTCTCGTTATAATGAGGGCGTGCGGCCCTTACACACAATGAGGCTTATTTATGTAACAACAAAGGACGCCGTCACGTGACGCCCTCCGGCAACCAACCACCGCCGTCGTCGAGAGCTCCGCTAGACGTCCGTAATCGCATCTACTGCTGATAGATCGTTAGTAATGGAGTTTTAAGATTTCGTTTTTCGAGGATGCGGAATTTAATTTCGGATGAAGAGGGTCAGTCTTATAGATAGAAATTCTTTTTATCTTAGCGTTTTATTCCGGTCTATTACGTACGCAACTGCGTATATTGGCGTCGGCTTTGTTAGAATGTTTGATGATCACTTGTTCAGCCGCTCAGCAGGATCAGATTCAGTTTAATACAACTATGGAACACACACATGATTGTGTTTTTTTTATTCTTCGTACGTTTGGTGAAAAACATCGTTTGGTACTCGTGTGTATTGCAACTATTGTACCATAACAAGATGTTATCACGAACAATTATTGTTTTCTTCTCAATGTCTCATATTTGTTGACAAACGAGTTGAGTGTATATTTTAACTTTTTAACCTTTGACCACCTACTTGACCGACATTGGTTCCTGTCGATCGCGAAGATTTATTGATGCATTATTTTTTATGACCTTGAGAGGACTTCATGTATTTATATAATATTTTGCCTTTTTTATAGCCGATTATGACGCACAAAGCACTTTAAGCCCTGTTGGCCTTTCGCAGCAGAAGGGTCAAAACTTTTAAGGAACTAGTTTTATGTTCATTTGAGTTGCTAATATTGACAAAAAATTGCGTTGAAAACATTTCCAAATAATTATTTTAATACTATTTACACAGATTGTTAAAATTTTAATTTTTTAACGTTTTGGTCTCAATCTTTTTAGGTTCATTTAGTTCCATTATAGGTACACCCACTGTCCACGTAGCTTTAAGTAACACCTATTTTGTCGGACTAGTTAACAACAGGCACAAAAGGGAACATTTAATTAAATAACAACAACAGAACAATCTCAAGACACATACCCATGTTATCAACAATTAGTGCTATAATAGTTGAAACATTCGCAGCGAATGTCATCTCCCCATAATGACACAAAGAAGATAATTTCCTAATACAAACTAATCTCTCAAAGGTTAGTGGCTTAGGGTCGAGACCGACATCATGCGGGCGTTGGTCTCGGCTCCATTTTAACCAAACGGGTTAATTATTTACAAAGCCTTTTAGTGTCGAAAAGGGAAGGTGCACTACACACTCATTCATGTTAGGCCACATTTGGCTGTTCCAAAATTGTAATTAAGTGTAGGCGTATTAAATCGTACAGTGCACTCTTACACCTAGTAAAACAAAGTATTTTTTTTTTTTTAACATTTGGGGATATAAGTTGAATGGAACTTTTCTTTTGAAGATTGATTAAATCGAATCTTCTTTGTTTTTATAAGCGACATCTGCCGCAACAGGCGCGAACTAGTCAGTTTCAAAATACGGTTACAGAATTGATTAAATTAGAGAAAACCTCCATCGTCAGGTAGCTATGTAGTTTCACAACATCTAAATAGATGGCGCTTTTTAATTCGTGACGCGATCATGCAGTGAATAGATGGCGCTTTTTAATTCGTGACGCGATCATGCAGTGAATAGATGGCGCTCTTGTAAGAATTTATTACTTCATTCAGTCATTCTTAGATGGCGCTGTAAACGTAACCTCAAAATTAACGTTTCTCGTGTACCATACACATACCTACTAAACTGATTTCAAGTTCAGTCGCACCACATTCTTCATAATAACGAAAGTTGAATAATAATTAAGTCCAAATTATTCGTTTTATTGCTTAATCTTGTTTGTTTTCATTTAGTAACCATGGAAAACGACAATATTTTGAATTAACATAACCTCAAATTGGTGCCGAGGCATGTTATGAAATCAAACAAAAACAATGTGGTTTTTATAGCCGTCATTGTAAACGAACAAGGTATAAGGTAATAAGGAAACAAAACTTCAGTATAATGATGGAATTTATTTTCCAATATTTCAACGAAAGATTACATTTTTTTCAAAACAAAAACCTTCTCACGATGTTAAAATTATAGTGATAACATGGTTTCTTCTACAGCAACAGTTAATTTAATGAAAGAAAATATATTCATGGCTCAATTTATACCTATTTATCTATCAGCTTACTTCATCAAAATATCAGGCTCAATATGAGCTATCAAAATTCTCGACCGTCGGCCCTTGCTAGACTTTAATTGACAAGGTATTAAGGCAATCAAGTTAAAACTACATCTTTCTGTCAAATAATGATTTATTCCTTCATTTCATTTTAATTATATCACAGTAAGGACCGGGCGAAAATCTGAATAATTATACTACAAAAGCAATTCGAGCAACTCAACATTCAACAACTAGGTCATTTGATATTCCATCGTGATATTGTTTGATATTTGATACTTATATTCAATAATATCAGAAAATATTTGTATTTATTCGAAATTTTCAATGTCACGTTACACTTAAAATTGTACCATTGTTCAGTCTCACTCGCAACACAAAATGGATGATCTAAAAATACTGCATCAAACAATAAGATGTTTCAAACCTCAGCTCTCACACAATATACATACAGTATGTATAAGTTCATAAACTATTTTGATCGGAGTTCACTTACGAATACGATCATGTCTACAATAAGTTAATGAACTACGAAATGCCCTAATTAGTCAAAAATTATATTTAACAAGGCATCATAATTGTTTATTCATAATTATTGGATTTTCGTCACTATTATGCGCGACCGCATCTTCCTAATTCACATTCATAGCTTTAAATTAATTAAACTAAATTCATTTGACTATCACTCTCATACGATCTGCAACGGAACAACACTCACAAGTCACAAACATCAAATTCTAATACTTAATAATACAATTTCTAGGCTTTAAAATCACAATGAAGTGGTGAATGAAAAGAAAAATATTTTAGTAACATTGGTCATTAGAATTAATTGGTCGAAAGGGATATGTTCAGAAATAGTGGCTGTCGAGCCGTGCAGGTTTACAATTTTGATATTCGAGTAATGATATAAGTTGATGTTTTACAACCGTCGAGTTGAGGTTGATGTCATCGCCTTTAGATCAACGCAGCGAAGTATCCTGCTTCAGCTATAATTACTAGTTCGTGTATTTAGTACACGTAAATTTGTTTGAGCTGCGGCTTGAGCTCAGGCGGGATCGTGTAAACTTCCTGTTCAGGCTTCTTTTTCACTAGTCGCTTCCAACGACCACCGATGTTCTTGCGAAGACTGCGGAAACTCGCACGCTCGTTGCCGTGCGGCTGCATTAGGTTGTCCTATAAACAATAGAAAAATAACAATCAGTCTCAATACGCTAACTTCAAGACATGTTAGCGAGTTCACAAAGGTTTATGACCCTAAAAGAAGGTTGCCAGATTTCGGTTCCGTTATCAACCCAACACAACTTCAGACGTTACACAATACTTCTCTGCCGCTATTTTTAAACTGTTGTCAGGCGGGAAAATAAAAGAAGCTAGAGCTATTATGTTTTGGAGGAAACGTTTTTTGTCCAGATTAATATAAAGACCGTTTCTTGCTTAATTTGGAAGTAGAAACCAACTACGTTAAGTTCAAGTTTGTTTAAGTTGGAAATAAGCTCTGCTACAATACTAGGAAGCTAATATTGCAAAGTAGAGGTAATGTTGAGGCCAAACAAGAATGAGGCAAGCCTTGAATACGCTATTCAAAGACACATTAGCATTATCTACTTCCTGGTGAGCCGTCTTGATATGTGCTCATGCAGCCGTTATACAAACATAGTGTACGATTCGATATAACAGATCAATGGGCCGTTTCTCAGGTAAGCCTCGCCTCGGGAAGTGGTTATCAGAGCGTGATATTGGGGTCAGTGTTTTAACAAGTTTAAATTTTATACAGACATTTGCATTTGCCTCTTTTGTTCGTCAGACAGCAAGAAAGAAGGTCGGAGCGTTACGACATGTTCGCCTTGTGCAGCTTTCTATTCAACGAGCGTGTCCCGACATTTAAATTTATTTCGCACTTGGATATCGTGTCTACGTGTTCCACCAACTCTCTCTCTCAGTGGCGGGGAGGGTCGAGCCAGTCACGATTTCTTTCATATTATAATGTAACGTTTCTTTCCCAACGTGCAACATTCAATACTATTTGTTTGTTTGTTATCAAGGCGAGCGGAGATTTGCGAATAAATTGGAATGCATTGCAGCTGGACATTGAAGCTCGTTAAACAGTATTGGGGTCAAGTATAACGGCTGGAACTGGTTTCGATTCTTGAAATAGTTAGTTGGCATTAATGTTTTCAATTATTATTGTTTGTGATGAATTTGTGTACACACCTGATCGTGAGGATAGACGTAAGGCGGGGGCAGCGGCGGCGGGAACTGCCACAGCGGCTGCTGGCGGAAGGCGAGCGGCTCCGGCTGCGATGCAGGTGCAGCCTGAAGTACTTCAGCTGGGTGCACCGAAGCCGAATGCTCCTCCCGCTTGCGCAGCTTGCTGTGGACGATGCGAATCGCCATCATAGTACCGTTGTTTCCAACCATTGTTGCGAACGGTCCTTCGACGCAAGAATAACTGATCACACTGGGCTGGATCACAGGTAACAAGTTCCAGTCTGGCAGTCACAACATTTCAATTTCACAGTTTTCACTCAACTCACAGCCGTATCGCGGTCTAATTGACGCGTGTAACTAAAAACTAATTTAAATAAATTATCACAATTATTTTGTTGTAATTAGGCTATTGCACTATATCACTGTTCGTAGGAACGCGCGGCAGACCGCGTTACGCGAGCTTCAGCTGCGCGGTTGGTGACTAGAATTATTTCGTAAAGAGTGGCCGGCAGGTGCCTAGCAAAGCGCTCGCTCGTGCCAAACGACCTCTACGGAGTACTCCATGCGTCTGAGTTGAAGTGGAGGGGCGCGCATGGCTTTTATAGATGCGCATATGACGCGGCGCAAGCGCGGGCTGCGGGGGGGCTGTGGGGGAACGGTTGACGATATGACCGTTTTCCGCGAAAATCTACAAACGTTGGCGTGGCGGCGGCGCCCGACGCTATCGTATCGTAGTGGTTATGACGCACCAGAAGGCCCGACCGTTGGTTTGTCCCGATGAAACCAAATTATATTATTATTGTATATTTCAAAATTTATGGTAAAACCATATTAAAATTTACGACGGCTGTGAGTGAAAAACTGGTTGATTTAATATATTCCGTGGCGATTAGTTATTCTTGCGTCTTTCTGGACCTGTTTCAAAATACATAAAAGCATCATTTTACATAATGAAGCTGTTTCATACAGACGTTACAGCCATAGTTTATAAAGTTAATAGTACGACATAAAACAAGAGTAAGCACTAAACAGTATATACAATACAGTGCTAGTACTGTTAGGTTCTAGCTAGTTACTGATTATAAACTAGAAGTGAGTAAACATTGAGCACGCCCTCATTAAAACTGCTTTAGATAAAAAAGTAATCAAACGTGCTCGTATCGATCCCAGTGATAATAATAAATCAGAGGGAGTTCTGCATTTCACCATTAAACGAGTTCAAAGTCCACAACATAAATATGCATAGTAAAGTATAGCTAATACTTAACGCACAGCTGGGTTTATGGATAAAGTAGACGCACTAAACGATGACGTTGCATCTCTTTCCAACCAATACTTGCATTCACACGAGGGTAAGGGAGGCTCACATTGAGAGCTTTCGACTCCAAAAGTTAAAGTAGGGCTGCAGGGCAAGGGAGAGCGCAAAGGTGCAATGCCCTTAGCAACGACTAACTTAAGCAAAGCTCCGGGCCTTTGACTCGAATAGTGCCTGGCAGGGTAAAAAACACAGGTAGTGAGCCATTATGAGTCGTTACCCTTGAGATACGTCTAGAGGATATTGTTATAAAACAGAAAAAAAATCGTGAAGTTTCTTCAAAGAACAAAAGAAGACAATTATTTTGCGATACAATCAAATAATTTTGATAGACGACTCAGATTGTATTGAAATACAAATTCAAAAACATCTGTTGCTAGCCACCCAGGCGAAATATCGTTACGATACAAGGGGTATCTAGGACGATACAAATATCGATTAGAATGTCGTGCAAAAGTACAATTTGGTTTGAAATCTGTGTATGGAAGGAATACCTATTTTGAGCTTTACAAAGGATGAAAAAACATCGCTATACCGTTAATACAATACTGGCACCCATCCATCAACTCGAGTTTGTTTCTCTTTTATCAAGTGTAATAAATATTATGAATATCAATTATAATCAGTCCGAACATAATCACTGGGATGAATGGACCAAATTTTTCTGTTTATCGCACTGACAAAGACTAACATTGTATGACTTATATACTCGTGCGTACGGTGCATAAGTGTTTGACATTGTATCGTAAATAATACATATTCGATGTAGAAACCTCTGTTTCGTCCACTCATTATGCCATATCATTTGTTTCATTATCAGTTAGTACTCGTACTAACAGAACTTATGTGGTTGCTTATTCAAGTGTTTCTTTAAAATTACTGCTTGAAAAATAACCAGCGGATGTTAACATCGCAGTGAGAATATAAGCAGACCGTCATCTTACATTTAAGAAATGTTTTCGTATTCACATGACCGATACATGATTCAAAACATTGGTGCAATGACAGTAACTACTTCGACATGAGAAGACATTTATATTTATCAATCAATACAATCAAGTACTCAGTTTGACTGGAATCTTCCAGTTGACGACAGTTTTATTTATATGTGGCTAATTATGGAGTCATAGTGACAATTACTAATTAACCAAATATTTGTTCAGACCTTTGTTGCGTCATTCAGAGGCTATCTATTATATTTGTGCCATTATTTAATTTGAGAGTAAACAATAACAACACTGGTAATATTGTGTATTGGGTATTTTCCTGTTTTTTTTTTTAATTAGGTAGTATCTTGACGCTGATGTTATTTTTCAACCCATCTTATTCATAATTCCCATCGAAGATACTTGATTGCCAAACAATGAAAGCCATTCAATATGTACCATATTGATAAAATGGTTATTATGAGTAGTAGTGTACGATTGTTGGCATTGACGTCAAACAAAAAGACATTTTAATAAGACTAGAACAGACTAACAAACAACGGAATAATTTAAGGATTAATTGCATTGTCTTCATCGAGTTAAAGAAGAATATAATCGAAAGTTATTGTTCAATGTTACTGCATTCAAACTTTATTGAGGTTACAAACAACAAAATCCGTATCTTCTTGGCTGTCACTTAACGTTCGTTTTCAACTTTCAAAACTTTCTAGTCGTAACTTTTGCGAAAATTAAAATTATTTCACAATTTTTTAACTTTTTATCCAACCTTGGCACAGCTCTTATATTATTTTCTCTGATCTATGAATTCAAACCATAGCTGGGTTTTGTTTACGGCTTGCATGTCCATGTTTACGGATCGGTCCACACCTAGGTTATTTTGATGTATGAAGAAAGTCGTAACACCTCCTCACTCACACCTGCCCAGGCAGTGTAGGTTAACATGTTACCGATATAGATACGAGTAGAAGGCTATCGCGCTCAAGCTCCGCTCTGTATAACCTTTTTTGTTACGACGTACTTTGTATACTAATTAGTTTTCTACGTACACTATTTATGTGTTCCGTTTTATCTACTTGTCATTCACTTCCGCATGCCCTGACAACTACTTCCCCTCACTCGGACAGTCGTAAATCAATAAAACATCTAGTGATCTAAAAATGGACTCCATAATTATAATCATATAATTATGTATATTTTTTAACGTGAACTGCTGAACAATTTAATTATTTTGCATAAATATTAACGAGCAATAAGTTATTTGGTTCTTTCGAATAGTATTCAACAGAAGCCATTGTACGGCTGACCACGACCTTGTATGATTCTCTCGGTCATCATACTATTCTTACCAAACATAGCATTACATAGCCAGTAGGTATAGCTCCACTATCAGGTTTTTGTCAGACACCGGTAACAATATTGTGACTCATTCAATATAATTCTTGGTGTCTAAATAGAACGGTGTACGTTGAATAAAATAGCCAATCACTGAACACGGAAACCTCGGAACGGCACAAAATTAAAAAGACCAGTTATTTTAGTGTCCGTTCTTTTATAACATGTAAGTACAATGTACATTCAGATATAGACTGGAGTACAGCCAATTGCAAGGAATTTGCCTTGACCATATCGAAAACAACCTTCGAGTATATTGAAATGATAGCAAACAGGTTTCTCATTTGAGAAAACAGCGATTTTTGTTGCAAAATGTAAAATTATAACCTTATATTATGTGAATGTCAGTATTGTCGAGGTATGACAAGAAGTTTTCCCGGTGCTGTGATACCTACGTAACCACTGCAGTTGGGCAATCATTGTATGCTATTCCCGGTTGTTAATATACTGGCGATAAGTCGAGGTAGCCAGTTAGCGTCGTACCAGAATGCAGAACAATGAGAATTACCCGCGCTCGAAGGGATTGTTCCTATCCCTTCCGCATAGGCAGACGATGGTCTTGTCAACAGACAACACGATCAGGGAGTTGTATTCTAGCACCACGCCGACTTCGCAGTTTTCCTCTTTGCACTTCATCGCCTCGACGGCGATAGGAGAGAAGAGCATCGAAACGCGTGCACAGACACTTTACAGACACAGGTGAAAAGAAGACTTGTGATTAAGGACAGCTGAGGCAAATTGCCAACGTGAGCCGCGCGAACGAACGTTTTGGCGCACACTGGCCGCCAGCGCCAGTGCGAGTTTTCAAAACACACAGCCGAGCCGACGGTGACTATTTGACTGGCTGAGCGCGGTCGTGGCGCCGGCCACCACGCCTCGAGCAGCGGTGGGTGGCGACTAAACACGCACCTCTCCCGTTACCTTATTACGATGTTATGGGGACCGAACCCGCACTGCGAAAGCCCTTCGTAATAGTCCATCGCGTTACTGTAATTTGCATCCATTTCCACCTATTTCCATATTCAGGAAACTCCACATTTACAATACGAACGACGGCTGAGTCTCAGACGTGAGCGATCCATTATCCTGTCATTTGCAGACACCAATAACATTGGAGACACACTTGAACACAACATTGATATATAAGAACTGGATAAGTATATGAAGTTAACACATTGTTTTCTTCAGCCGAACACGTCTTTCAAATTCAAATGATCTCTTCGAAGACGGCTTTGTTATATGCTCGTCGTGGCTTAACTGAAAACAGTTGGACGTCAACGGATGTCGGCCCCCGTGTGCCGCATTCATACATAACAAATATCGTGGCCTGTAGGAGACAAGACAATTGAACAAGAATTGTATATGTAACATGGCAGAATATTTTACATTGATTTTGCATCTCAGGCATTTTCACCATTTGGTATTATTTGTGTGGTTTCAATAAACTATTTGAAGTAACCAATTTGAATAAAATAAACCCAACAAATATAGATGCTGTACCTACAAGGGTTGTTGTGTTTCATAGATTTGTTACAAACAGAAAGATCAAGAAGAAATGAAGATAATTATGAACAAACCCGTCGAAGCATTAGAGAGCGTTCGATCAAACCTTGACGTCAGAGCTTACACAGCTTTCTGTTATGCAAAGCAAGTAGATAATATTATTGCTACATTAATAGTATTGTTATATCGATTAGATAAGTCAACACTTTTAACGTAATCTACTAAAACTGTAGTATCTGCTTAAAATTGTCATGGGGCCAAAATAAACAAAGTTATCAAACATAAACTGACATGATTGTGATGTTTCGAAAGCTAAAAATGACCTGTATCCGTGTCTGAAGTTCTCAACTAGGACAAAGAAAATGTATTAGAAGGAGAAACTTGCTGTGAAAATATTGGTATATTCAATCAACATAAAAATTGTAACGAAACAATTTATTTTCGATCATTACAACGTTGACCAACGCTCAATAATGGTAATTTGAGGTAACGTAAGGTCACAATACATCACATTAGTCGGTAGGGCAGTATGTATACTTCAAATGCTAATCATCAATCCATGAATTCATGTCCTCGTCGTGGGAACGCCATGCCCTGACAAGTTAGCCATGGTAGATGGTCACAATAGCTGACCTCGTTCTGACTGGCGTGGTTAACATCAGAATTGTTGTATTCAATGGGGCTGTTGAGGTTACAACATATGGTAATCCTGCATTCATGTTGGATGCAATTGAAGAGAAGACCAAAAATTTTTAAATGTGAGCACCTACTTCTGTAAATTTTTGCCAGCATTGACTTTTTTGTGGAAATATATAAATTGGACTTACTTTTTATAGATTTTATTATGAAGTTGATTCCATCTAGAAGTAAATGTTTAAAGTTTACTCTGCCAGCTAAAGCCACTGTTGTTCGAAGAATTTTAAATTAATACAGAAAAACTGCAGAGGTTTAGTAATAGCATCGAATTGTTGAAGAGGTTATGCACTCTACACTAAAAAAATCTCGTGAATTTAGTAACGTTACAAACTTAAATTATGATCTTCATTCTATTTTAATATTGTAAGCAAAACTGTTGGATATTGTGTAGTGATTTGCAGAAAAAGATGGGCTCCAAACTATTTGGAGAAATAAACTTTGTGGATATAATATGACTGACATAAAAGTGAATCTTCTATCTCGAAAGATGTGACGTCTCTAGTGATGGTGCAAGAATTTTCTTTTAACTGTAATCGCGATTTGACCGCCGTGATTTCAGACTTTAAACCAGCACGGTTTACAAAAATAAACAGAAATTATGTCCAGACGGGTTGGTGAAATTTGGCAAGCGTCCAGTCTAATGTTGATACCAAACCTTGGGGTTCTTTATTCGTTAAATTGCAAATTTTCTAATAATAACCGCCATTATGTACGCGTGATAAACAAATATTATCATAATTCAGTTGAGTAACGCCTTGAAATATTTCTGTTACGCTTTTTATATTATTTGAACTATCCAATGAAACGACTAGTTCCATGTCTGTGGGATTTCTGTCAATGTTTATTTTGCCTTCATAATATTTTTACTATTATGAATATTTTTAATATACACTTCAAAAGGTAGACACATTATTTTTATGATCATGCAGACATTACGACGCCGACGTCTGAAATGTTTTGGAGATTTACTGATCGTATCATAATAAGTAAATCAAATTCAATAGGAAAAGATATGGCCTATACCTTGGTCTTTCTTCTTGAATCTTTCTTATATCACTGGGAATAGATACTGCTATCATTTTATAATTTTGCAGAAAGAAAATAATAAATTCTTGGAGCTTTCAGCAGTGGACGTTATTTTTACACGATGATAGAATAACAAAATAACTAAAATGGTCCCAGTTTTCAACGAACACAACGTGAGCTAAAGTGGTATAATCAAAAACATGTGCAAAACAATTAATAAAGTCCGCAATTATCCAGCTATGGGATTAATTAGTGGTATAGAGATCCCAATGCGGAAATATCAATTAGCAAAGGACGTGGCTTATTAAAAATTAACTTTTACTAGGAACATCTGGTATGAACTAAACCCGCTGGATCTACAATTAAAAGGGCTTAGTGGCACTACACACATCAATAATTACCTATAAGCTTTGAGTATAAGCTATATATATTCTTATGAACGAAAACCAAAGTAATAATGCATGTTTCTTTAAATTCCGTCTACAATTATTTAATACTTAATTACCTTAGGTATATGGATAATAATCCCTGTCCCTAATAATCATATTGGAGGTTAAAAGAATGAAGTAGCCATTATTTTACTGCAATTATATATTATCTTGTCAAGGCTTTCAAAAGGCCGCCACTGGTCGATATGTTCACTGACGTCCACTATTGATCCCGGTTCACTCGTCGAGTGTGAAGTGGGCAAAATGTGAAGAGCCGTAACTGGATAAAACCAGATTCACAATATTCTGGTTTTATTCAGTTCGCCCTATTAGTACACGCAGTACACGATGATATACATACTCGTAAAACGTGACATTGACTTTGCGGACAGTCTAATAAATGATAATTATTACCTTATTCAGTTTATTAGCTAAGTTAACAACTCGATGGTATCCTTATCTAGGAAAATTTTGGAAAATTCTTCGAGGTATGAGATAATTAAGGGACTCATCACGACGTCGGATATCCTTTCATGGAAAATGGAGTGCAAATTTTTTAGGTAAAAAATTATCACCTTCTTATTGGCTAGCTTAACATATAAGTGTTACTTGAAATACTAAGATGTAAAGTTACTTTGTAGTTCCAAAGCAATTATTTGGCCATGGCTATTGAAAGCTATTCGTAGGGGTTACAGAGAGAGATAACGTGATATGACAGGTAAGTACTAAAGTGAGACAGAGAAGAAAGACTATGAGGCCGCCTGTCATTACTGGCATCGATTTACTTGTATCCAGTTTATTTAATTATATGTACCTATATTTCAAATAGCTTCATATCCTCTTTCCAAGGGCCTAATGTAGCTCAAGCAACTGACCGTGTACTTAATAATTACAAGCAAGGGCATGAATATTACCTTCATTAATGATACTACGTTCTTCCGGTTTAAAAGGGAACAGGTCCTTATTGTCTTTATAATTCTAGATAACTAGTGGTTAAACTGTCCATGACTATTTCTATGAGAACCCTGCTTGGTTGACGCTGGTCAGAAGGTAGCATATAAGTATAAGTCTAAAGTAACAAAGCGCAGACAACTCAATCACAATGCAAGGCACAAGGTACGCTTGCAAGGCAGGTTATATAAAATTTTGAAATGACTTACAATTTTCTCAGTATTTTTTTGAACGCACGTTTTATCACACATAAAATCATGTTTAATTTCATAATAGAGGAAAGGTTAGAAGAATTATAAAGAACACTTTATATTGAGAGAAAATAAGTCAGGCAAGTTGAATGCCAGTCGAATAAAATAATAAGTCAAAATTATACGGAATTTTACCGTTTACAACCTGTGAGTTCGAACAGCTAATTCACAAAGAACATAAAATTAAACGTCTTGGAATGTCATCGAGTGAAGAGGGTAGTTACTAAAAGTATTTTGAATGAATACCTTCACAATTTTATAAAAGGTTTAGAAGCGTTCAGAAATAATAATAACTTTAGACACTCAGTTTCGCAGTAACCAGTTTTTTTTTTAACTTACAAATTAAGTAGTATAAACTGTAAGTCTTTAATTGTATCTCTTTACTAAACAGAAAACGGTTTTTAGTATTATAAAAAGATAATTAATCATGATGTCAGTGCTATTATATTGCGTTCCAGGTACGCATAATTACCTACTGCATCCGCACTTGGTTTGCAAGTGTGTCTCCACTGTGTAGGTACAACATAATATTTTTGTATGACTACTATATAGCTAATGTATTACGAGAGTAGCAGCACGGATTTCATTGTAAATTAAGGGCCTTATAATGTAAAAACGGTGCCAAATCATCATAAGAAACTTAGATCGTAAGTTTTTTTTTATATTCTTTTTCGTTTCGTTGGCACGACAGTATTTCAAAATTTGGTTGTCCTAAAACTTCCCCACTTCCACGGCGCCGGCGCGGTCGTCGTCCGTCGTTGGCAGTACAGAGGTATGTTTTGGAACACTGGGGTCAGGATTGTAGGTGGTATTAACCTATGTTGGTCCAACAATGGAAGTTATATATGATCGGTAGTTCATACAATGAAAATAAGACCTGGATTTCGATACCCACGGACATTCTGTCTATTGTATTACTCACTGGACAATATTATATAGGGCAGTATGATGGTATTAATTCTAAGTTCTATACGGCAACTCTGCCAAACTGGTCGTACATAAATTATCTAGGTAAGATCGTAAAGTTTGCTGGTAAAACCTACGCTTTTCCCCCAAGGAAAATAATTTTAGGACGTAAGAAATATGCCTACCTAATTATTATGCATAGCTTTTTAAAATTCTGGTTTTCCTTTGAGGATAAGAATGTATTTACTTCTTAAAACATAAAATTATGAGGGATTATACCGTGTGTTGGTCATATAGATGTAAACTAAAAGTCTAGTTTTGGACTTATATACGTAATTTTAATTATTATGAATTTGTTAAGAGAAAGGAAAAAAAATGTTACGAGCAGTTTTGTGTTAAATTGTGTTAGAAAACTACTAAAACCTGACTTGAATTTAATTTAATAGTAAAATAAACCAACCCACCTGGACCTATAATTAATTAGTTTTTTACTAAAACCAGCTGAAAGCAGATTTTGTATACAAAGCGAAAGATTTAAAGACAGTCTAAACACAGCACAGAATGATTCATACAAACAAGTCATGATAAAAGTAGATGCAAGTAGTCGAATAAACGAGGTTCATTTCGCAAAATCCTTGAAGTAACCCGGTACAGATGTTCTGCCATTCTATTGCCTTGACGATATGATTAGTCTTGAATTGTGAACGCTGCAAGCCGTTTGTATTATAATTCATACGTCAATCACGTCATCGCAGTATTGTGTAATGTTCTACAGAAACATTTCAATATGGGCATAACAGTTCATGATTATAATTATTTCATGGTATTTGAAGCGAATAGTGGGAAATGTGACGTCACTGCTGATAAAGAACACCGACTTAAATAAGTGTATATATTATTATATTCGTAAATTTTTGCTAATATTTTTTTAAGCGTCGTCATCGTCTTTTGACAGTTTATTGCTGAATATCGGCGATTTCGTGCTTAATGTGTCTGCAAATACAAGGTATTGACTCCAATCATTACATTTCCTGCAGTCTTCTTGAAAATATGACCCTCAATTATTAAAATTAACTAAAGTGCCAACCGGTGTTATGTGCCGGATGAAATTATTTTCTTAAATTCACAAAACACAAGTAGTACGAATGTCATCTTTATTGAAATAAATAATTCTAGAATTACAGTCTAATCGTTTAACGTCAGTACGAAATGACACTACTGACTGGGAATCCAAGAATCACAAGACTCTGTCAATTTGCCAAAGATGCAGTAAGACGTATGAATTGCATAGGTACCTATAGGTACTCTACATCTTCTTATATAAAATATTGCGTACTTCCTATAAACAATCACACGTGTCTACATATTTAAGTTAGTCAACCCATTTGTTATTATGCAGAAGATGTAAGTGTTACATCAACTGATCAAGTTCGCAAGTGTTATTAAAAAAGCTAGTATACGCATAACCTTTGCTAGTGTTGCGTTTTTTAATATCAATCGATTCTAATACTTCAGTTATATGTATTCCACCTACTTTTACTAATTGTGTAATCATCAAAATCTGTGTTACGACGGCAAAGAAGATTTTAATGGTTCTCATTAAAGTATCTTCAACCAACATTCACGACAAGACTGACCTTACTTACTTTTAACACAGCCATCTGATCCAGAAAAGTTTGATTATTCATACAGGATGTTACATCTGGGACACTTCCCTTGTGGAGAAAATAGCGGCCATGTGGCCATATTATAAATTATTTGCATCGTGCTGGCCATGCCCACTTTTACTGTTGCTAACATAAACTTTGGTTTGTTTGCATGAATTTGTTCATGTGTGGCCTGTTCATTTTGTGCTCTACCAGAAGTGACATTTTTATAAAATGTCGTCTCAACTTGGAGACATTTATCACTTTAGAAAATTCTTTTAACGTTATTATCACCCACGATAGTGCCCTCGTTTGACAATAAAGAAGAGATTAAGATCCAGTCTACAACGGGGTCAATATTAACTTTACATGAAGGTGTTAATAATAAAATCCGACTTACCGTGTTTTACACCTAATATCTTTGCTTCCGTATTTTAAATTACAAGGAGCCACTAACCTCAGTTTTGTGAACAATTTCGGTCAAAATCTAGTTTAGTCTTTTGTCATTATTCTGACATGAATTCTTTATTATAGAAGCTCCAATAGCCGTCTAAGGCATTGACTTTCAATTGAAAGGTCATGGGTAACCCAACCCCGTTAACCATTGTCATGAACGTAGTCCATAAGTTTATTCGAGAGGAAATTGTTGTTGTCTTGTTGAACTTTTATTAGCTCTAAGCTCGAACTACTAAATAATTATTTATGTAGAACAATTTTGAATTTATTATCAAAACAATGTTTAAAAAAATGGTGGTGCTATAGGTAATTCAGTATGATACTGGCAAAGATAAAATTAACTGAATTATTTGATAGTAAGATTTAATTCATGTATCTTTCCTCAGAGATGTGTCCGGTAGTTCAATAAAATCATAAGATTATTGGACTGACGTCAGTCTTGACTGAAGACACTCCCATAAACAACTGATACACATATTTTAAGACAAACAGACATTATTGAAACTTTATTTACCCACGCATTTGTCGGCTATGTTTTTAAATAATATGGCGAAACAAAACATATTCTAGAACTATCTTTCTAGAAAATATAAAACGGTAAAAATATCGGCCAAGTTCATAAGCCTTTGGCTTTTTTTAATAGAGGTATAGAGATCTTATTGGATTAATATTATTCAATAATAACGCAAAATTTGGCTACCATATTGATTTTAGAGTCAATACGTTTTGATTTACTGCCTGAATCAATCAACAGGAACCAAAGAAAATAAATAAATTTTCATACGATATTATATCTTTAATTTAACGACTAAGAAGTTATCGTAAACGTGAGTGCTTTGAGAATGCTTCTTTTTATGAGTTTTTGATATTCGTTGATAAGGAGATCGATCGCCTTTTTTGCTTTTAATTCAGTGTATTAGCGAAAAAGCCGGAAATTGCGTTTTATAGTGTTGTGGGGACAAAATACGAGTGTCCTTACTTCTTATCCATAACATAGAGGAAAGAGTTTTACGAAATTAGTTTTAAAGAGGAAATTACCTAGTTCCCTATTATTAACCTCTCCAATTCTTATTCAAACATGGAAAGTATAATTAACTTTTGAACGTGGTTATTTTGCGTACTTTAAACATTTACCGTATTGTGAACTTTGATCGTTTATTTACACCAGAACTTAAAAGGAACTCTTTGTAATCCTTACTAAAAGCAGTTTGTAAGTTATAAGTTCCATATCTTGCTGTTAATATTCTATTACCATCACTACGCAACACTTCTTTTTTTTTGGGTGGGAAATTATCAAATAACTTCTCCCGCTCTGGGCGGAGCGGGAGGGCATGACAGACTTTTACTGACGTGTTCCTTAATTTGCCTGTGTGCCAGGGCCACGATACTTTTGGACAAACTCGCAACCCTGGCAGGCATTGGCCCTAACGGACCCCGTCAGTTGGTGCTGACATCTCTTTGAGGCGCGCGTGGAACACAACGTGCCGTCGACCCGGGCCTGGTCCTTATCGGACGGTGAGCTATCACTACGCAACCCTACCATCTTCATACAAATGCAGTTTTTCTACTTACTTTATTGTGAGCGCCAGCAGCACTATAATGAGCCCAACGAGGGCCATCGCGATCACGACGCCACATATCATGTAATTCGCATCATTCGGGGCATCTGAAACAAAGAAAAGAAAACTTTATCACTAAATACACAAGCTCCATATTCAATTTACATTATTTGTAAGTAATGATCGTAATGATTACGTGATAATGGTATGCAAAAAGGTATTTTTTGCGAGTTATTGCTCAATGGTGATCTAACAGAGACCTCTCTCTTGGAACTCTGACGTCATTATATTGATAATTAAGAAGAAAAACGTTAAACGTGATCAGTTACCTGTAGGTAATCAATTTTAAATCGCAAGACTCAATTTTCCATTTAAAGCAATGTATTTTCTTTTCAATGATTCTCCTACTATCTATGTTTGTTGACAACAATTTTATTATTATTGGTTTGTTACACTATGTGTTTCAGTTACAAAAAGTTTTCGGTAGATATATGTGATTATGGGAATATAATAACAGATATGGCTAGTTGACCACAAGAACAAAAACCATGGAAATCAATCATCATACTTAATTCTACATTAGACCCGTCTATAATTTCGTAGAGGTGCCCAACGTTTTACTACTCAAGTACTCACGGCTACTTATCAAGCTATACATTTCCACTATATACTGACATCTCATTAAACGGAAATCCTATACAATGCGAGATCAGCTTATACTGGCAATTTATAGCTTGATTTGTAGCCGTGAGTACCTACATATCATTAAGAACGCGTAGCCTTCACAATATTACCCGTGATTAATAATAATATTATATACCCATACCTAGCAACATAAAAACTACTTAGCAGCTAAATGGTAACCTAGCAAAAACCACAAAAAAAAACAAATTGCACGCATCGCGAACGTGACTCAAAACCACACGCAAATGTTCTTAAAAAAGTAATATGGCTCTAAAATGCAGATCGAATAGCGTTATGTCACCAGTAAATGGAACCAGTTGCGAGATAGTCGAAGTTGATTGAATGGTTTGTTCAAATGAGTGTAGTGAAGTGAGAAGCAAATATCGGTAGCCTGAGAATCTAGCAGAGCGTCGGAGAAATTGGGGATATTTTTTTTGCAAATTTATAAAGAAAGAAATAATTATAATTTTATTTGGAACACGCACAGGAATTACAAACAAACCCCTAAAAAGGAACATTAAAAACTAACAAATTGAAAAAAGACCCAAAGGTAATTTCGGAAAGGCGTTTGGACAAAGTCATAGAATGCTAAATAAACAAGAGACGTGTTTGAAAATCGGCGTTCAATTGTTTGTGAAAGACACGAGTTATTATGTAAATCTTCTTTGCTGCCCATGCCATCTGTCTCAAACGTATGCGATAAACAGAACACCATTTTGTAAATATTATGGCATTTCTTTGTCTTATAATTTATGTTACAGACTAACGTCAGTACCTATCTACAAGTCATTTGTATTTCATTAAGCTCACACGAATACTCGACGAATGTCTGGCGAGTAGCTTGATTAGGAACGTTGCATTTGTCTAAACGCAGTTAGTAAAACCGTCGTAAGTTCGTAACTACATCGTACCGGATAACGGGTGCGCGTACCACTTCGCCAATTGAACGGTGCCGCATCCTTAACACTTTAACTGTACACAAATCGATATCGTGCGTATCGATTCGAAGCAATTATCGGATCGAGACGACAGGGTATCTAATTTATTTATTTTATCATTTAAATGATTTTAATTGTCTTGTCCTTTGTGATTAACAGCATTTTTGTATGATTCGTTTGTTAACCTTTCGGTAGTAAATCTAAATACACATAACATACATATAACATCACGCCTGTAATCCCCGAAGGGTTAGGCAGAGGTGTACTTATAGTACACCCACGTTTCGCCAGTTATGTTTAAGTCCCATGTAATTGGGGGCGAGCCTATTGCCATCAACCGGGCACAAATCCAGACTCCGGGCTGCTACTGAGAAATTCCTGGTGGAAAAGCCCAATAACACTTTGCCCGACCTGGGAATCGAACCCAGGACCTCGTGCTCGGCAGTAGCGCTCCTGACCACTAGACCAACGAGGCAGACAAAAAAAAATCTAAATACATACGACAATAAAATACATTGCAATGACTCTAAACCTTTATTTGCAAGAAGTTAAACCCGAAACAAAGTGACAAATTGAATTATTCGAATACCTACCTACTTCAAATTGGTCGCAGTCATTGTTACCTTGGGTTCACAGACAACAATCAACTAATAAGGTAATATTTTTATATACAGTGCAGTGACTCGAAATCTTAATGTAGGTACCTACTTAGGTATCCAAGTGGGACAGTGTCTCGTTACATAGGTAAGTACTAGGTAAGTACTACGTAAGTACACATTAATATACCTGGACGGTGCATTTAATGTGCGGTAGCAACAGAGCAAAATGTTGCGAGTACCCAGTTTCAAACCTCTAATGGATACCTACATAATACAAACCGACTAATTTTATGGGACGTTAAATAAAATACGGGACGGCCGATATGATCGCTGTGGGTTTTTTGACGCAAACCCGTTAGAGGAAAACGGAGTTTCTCTTTATATCTTTGCCATATTCCGTAATACCAGGAAAACTATTCGCTATATAAAACAGAAGCTGTCGGTTTATTATTCAATCAAATACCTAGGAAGATAGATAAAGTGTTTTACTAGCCTATGGAGACAGGCATGTATTTTCTTGAACTTGTAGTTCAAAAGAGGAAAAAGGAATTTTATCTAAATTGCTCTGAAATCCGTGAATTCATCAATCTGTTCACCAAGCTCGGTGACGATGACAGATTCCTTTCATGTCCATTGACTGTTTCTCTAGTCTCAAATGATGATGCAAGTAAATAATATTGTAGGCACATAGCCAAAGCTCCAGGTAAATATTGCTCGAATAGGTACAACATTAACTATAAATATAGTTTCCTCTTACGTAGATAAACTGCAGGGCTAGGCTGAGCTATTCAGTTACTAATGGCTGTGTATTTTACATATCCATTACACCTAAGACACCGTTTGAAGCGGCACTTATGCTTCCATTAAAAAACCGTTAAGGGTGAACATACTTTAAGTCCCATGAAACCAGCAAAGTTTCACTGCTAAGCATCAACTTCAATATTCAAAATGACAAATTTTTGCTTTATCATTCATGCCATCTATACTCCATTTGAAATAAGATTAGAAATTTTAATCATTTTTGTGACAGTCCGTTCAACCGATTTTGACTTCTATTCCGTAGGCATGGATGGCATTAAAAGCAAAAACGTGGTTACAATAGCAACTGTTTATTACAGCTGCCATTTGCCATGCCACCAACGCAATAGAAGTCAAAATCGGTTGAACGGACTGTAAAAAAGATTTATTTACATTTCTAATCTTATTTCAAATGGAGTATAGATACACCTACATCCGAATTGCGTAACACACTATCAATCTCAATCACAATGATTTGAAGGATTGCTAATCCATTGCTTCATATGTTCGAAACATTTGTCTGCTCAACAACGTAAATAATGCAATGAATGTTGTTAAACTGTCAAAATGAAACCCATTGGTACTGTAAGTGTGTCAATTACCCTGCTGTTTGTGGTACACAGTACATTTGGCTGCAGTCAATTTCACTGACTTGATTCATTAGGTGCTTTATAACTTGAATAATGTAAGGGACTGGTTAACATAATTATTATTTGGAGGCACAGGGAACTATGGACTTAATGTATGTTGCCATGCTGGACCACTGTACACAGGAGCCATTAGGTTTGAATGTCAACAGCCTACCTTGAATAGTAACTAACTGGGCTAGCCTTGCCTTGAGCAGAGGCTAATAAGTCTATATACATTAATTTACCGGCAGTAATTTAATTAATACTTAGGCTTATGCTAAAAACGAATTGCCTGTCGAGTGACAAATTACGATGGTAAATGTCTAACATAAAATACCAGCAACCGCAAAAGATGGCAAACATCACTTCAAAATCTGTCAAGTATTTTTCCCAAACAAGGCCAAAAATAGGTACTAAGTTTGTTTTTAAAGTGTCGGTAAATAAAAAAGTTAATAATAGATATACTTAGATGAACGTAAAACAGATACATCCCAGTCCCTTTTTTTTTGGGTGGGAAATTATCAAATAACTTCTCCCGCTCTGGGTGGAGCGGGAGGGAGTGCCAGACTTTTACTGACTAAAACCCACCCGTGTTCCACAACGCGCCGTCGACCCGGGCTTGGTCTTATCGGACGGCGAGCTACCCATCGCTCACCATCCGCAAGCCCGCGCCTACGGTGGCCGGGAATCGGCCTGCGATTCCCGACATCCGGGGCGTCTCCAGCGGCGACTAGGGGCGCGAGGGCGTGGTGTTTGCCTTTCCCTCACGCGTTCCGCCTCCTCCTTCGCGAGCATTACTGTTTCGCAGAAGGAGGTGACGGCCTCCCATGCACTCTCGCTCCGAACCATGGCCTCAACCAGGGCCGGACGCGAGAGATCACCGCCGCCGATCGCCTCCGTGAGGACACGGCGGTGCTCCGCCCAAGCAGGGCAGACCTCCACCGTATGCTCCACCGTGTCCTCCGGGCGATCCACACAGTGGTGACACCCGGGCGTTTCCTCCCGCTTTATCCTAAACCGGAACCTCCCGAAACAACCGTGTCCGGTGAGGACCTGCGTCAGGCGGAAGGTGAGGACGCCGTGGCGCCTCTCCAGCCACTCCTCAAAGAGGGGACTTATCACCACAATTGTGGCGTGCCCAATACATCCCAGTCCCAAGAAAGCATTTACACTTTTACTACGCAGAAATTCCCATTGCGGTCAATTAAACCGAGTGTCGGGTCGAGATGACGCAATTATCCTTTATATAAAATATTTTCCTCTTATTATTAATTATAAAACATAAATAACAATTTTGCGGCACCAATACCAACCAAGATTGAATCAACAGATGAAGGAATCAACGTTTCTGGTAACGGTTTAGTCTTGTGAAACTCGAAATACGGTGTCAAGATTAACATTATAATAAAAGACACAGAAAGACACCGTGTTGGAACTAAAGGAACGCGTATCAGTTATACCTTGCAACGTCCTGTAGTTGAAAATCGAAAAGATGTTTTGCGAATTAATAATTCTGAGAAACGGAAACGCGGCGATAATAAACGTTGCGTAATTTCTTCGATTGAATACATCTGTCTGTCTGTTTGTTACTACATCGGATCAATGGTATCAACTAACCATGAAACCATAACAATAATTGAGAACAATTAATTGTTGCATTACTGCAGATATCTATTTATATAATCATCCCTTCTTAAGGCCCTCGGCTGCATGTATCTCGACATGCGTAAAGGAATGATTTATTGATCGGATTATTTAACTCAATATTATTTTCTAATGGTAAATTAAACTGATCATTTTCTTGGTTTCAAGTTTGTCAAATAAGCTGCAAAAAGATGTCACAATCGTTTTGCATACATACGTAAAGTGTGTGTGTTGAAATAAGATTTAACGCAACTTCAAGCTGTTTTTCCCCGGTTTGGGGGGTATATCGGACATTGTAATTAATGGGTTTAAGGTTCTCATAATCAGAGACTTCCCCGACCAAAGAAATTGTGTTCGTGTTAGTTATGTTAATTTAAATAAGTGATTTATATTCGAAATCCCCTTAAATATACAAAAAGAAAACACTGTAAAGTTGCAAATGAAGTCCGTAACCATGGCACCGTCTCCGTTATCTTCGTCAAATCAAAATTTGAACTTCTTTCCATTCTCTATTAAGAAGAAAATATGTTCTCACATAAAAACGAAAGCAACTTAGCAACGGAGTCGTTAACCCTTTTTATGCCTCACAGCTGACATTACTGTACATAGTATAGGAAGGTTTAATGTTCCACAAGTAGACCTAACGATGGAGTCAGGTGTAACAAGTGCATCGCACCCGCCGGGTTAATGCACTCGAGACTGGTATTTTCCTATAGCGTTTCGGGTGTCCAGTGATGGTGTTATTTGATCTTGATTGCTGCCACATTTTTATGTGACAAGTTTATGATTCTTTATGTGTAAGGATGAGAGGAGTTTAGAATCATTGCTGATGCTGGTCTAGTTTAGCTATAGTTTCCTCGGTATCAACAAAAAACTATTTATTTTGGAAGCTCCACAATGTGTTTGCGCAAAAACTAGAAACCAGCTGTTTGTCTAGACACAAATGAAAGAGAGAATAAAAAAATTTCATCGAGGAAAATTTTATTTCACTCTAAGATTAAAAATGTCTTGTTCCAATTACTAGTCGGTTTTCATGAAGCATAGGACCAGTATGACGTTAGTGAACTATGATTTTATAAGGATTCCGTTTAGTAAGCCTTTGTGACGAAACCCTAAAACTTACGTAATGTATCTGGCGCCTTTGACGCAAATTTCAGTTCCTCGATGACAAATAGATTACCACAGGTAAGACTTCTCTACGTACCTCAGTTCTAGCTTGCAAAAATATACAAAAGAACAATATTTCATAATCAATCAGCAATCAGTAATGATTTATTTGCAAGAACTAATGGTTGAACAATGATATGTTTTTTTTATTTGATTAGAAGATTGCCAGGAAACCAATGTCTTGACACTTAGATCTAAAAATAAAAATAATTGTGTAATTATTAATTAAAAAACGTTTCCTGCTATGTACAGCTGTTATGACATGGCAATCATTTCGTAATTATTATTGTGCATTTTATGCCTAATTCACATTCTACTGATGGACCTAAACTTCGCACGAGCCGTGTACTGGAACTGCTGAGTGGATTCTTCTCGGGAAGACCGAAGTCCGAAAACACTTAGCAATGAGAATTGTAGTGATAAGGCAGAACTTTCGAGGGTAGGTACTTTTGTTCCAATCATTATATCTCTCCCAGATTTCAATTTTTTTTTGACCCGTATGCTAGGTGCTTGGCATCAAAAGGGTTAAAATGGTAAAAATCAAGCAAAATTCATAATCAAGTAGATAGGTAGGTAATTAAATTCTAAGCAATACCAATTACTCCCTAAATACGTCACTGTCCTCGCAATCAACGCTGTAGCCTCCAAACATGCAAACCCATCATTTTTGCCGTGACACGTGTGACCTTGTTCCTCATACGGCTTGATCGATATTGTACCAAGAACGCTTATGCGACGTAACTGCACTTTTGCACTTATTGCTCTTTTCATTGCACTTAGTTATTATTTTGCACAGCAACCTGTTTGGGTCTCTCGAAATTCGGATCAGCTGTTTTTTTTATTAATGGGTTGGTAACAGAGTCCAATGTCTCAGATTTTAAATGCCCGTGTAAGGTACAGTCGTAAATGTCAAAGTTCAGCGTTTAGTAAAAGGAGTTGTATTTATTTATTTTATTATTTATGCATATACAGTAAAATACAGACATAATTATAATAGTACAAAGGTACTGCTTATTTTTTAAGAGTCTATACTACCTCATCGCCACCTCACTCTTTATCTCGCTCGCACCTACTGCTGGCGGTCACGCGAGCAAGCGAGACAGGGTGGCAGGGAGGAGACTCCAATGCACCGATATTTTATATCATTTACGGTGAAAATAATGGTAATTAAAAAAATAACATAAGCCCTGCTTTATAGTTAGTTCAGTTAATATGCAAAGTTTAATTATCTAATTTGAAGTATTTTTGAATACGAGCGGTTTATTATTCGGTTTGGAGGTAACTTTGGATTCTTTTTCTTAAGAGACAATTTTATGGAATCGTGTTTTCGTCAAACATAGTAACATTAATCCTCAACTTTACCATATATTTACTTCAAAATTAAAGCTACAGTATTTTTGATATAACGGAGGATCATGCTAAGCCATTTGAGGTAGTATAGGCTCTTAACAAATTTCTTCCAGCAGACCTGCGAAAAGAAAATGAAAAAGAAATGTACAACAAGAGAAATATATCGCAGGTAATCACAGATGTGGTAAAGATTTGCGCCCCTAGTCGCCGCAGGAGACGCCCCGGGCGTCGGGAGTCGCAGGCCGATTCCCGGCCACCGTAGGCGCGGGTTTGCGGTTGGTAAACGATGGGTAGCTCATCGTCCGATAAGGACCAGGTCGACGGCGCATTGTGTTCCACGCGCGCCTCAAAGAGATGTCAGCACCAACTGACGGGGTCCGTTAGGGCCCATGCCTACCAGGGTTGTGAGTTTGTCCGAAAGGGATATCATGGCCCTGGCACATAGGCAACGGAAGGAACACGGGTGGGTATTAGTCAGTAAAAGTCGATAATGACGGTATAATTAAAAGGTATGACGAAAGCATAGTTCAAAGTACCTAAAAATAATATGGTTTCTCGATACCTTTACCCAATTTACATTGACCTGTAGCTGTTGTTCTTTAAGTAACCTAAAGGTCACTAAGCGATGTCAGTAAGCCAATAAATGAATAAAATATTGATGTCCTTTAAAAGTCACGACGGAAGACCTTGTCAGGGTAAGGGGGAAGGGAAATCCGTAAGGACTTTGATAGCGATCGATTTATGTACTTCCATACGGGCGAGGAATAATATTGCTAGATTTATAAAATCTATTTTCCTGTATACTAAAGTGCATAATTATACTATTTTTGAGGTTGAAATAACTTTTGCTTGAAGAATCATAATGAAGATTGGGTTTATTCAACGATCGATGCGTCTACACATCTGTCTCCACCATTCAAGCTCCACGTGCATGAAACGATGCGACGTGTCCGCTTCAAGCACATTTTTACAAGATGGCCTTTTCAAAATATTGTCTTCTTCTTTAAGTTCTTTATTAAAATCTTCAAGACAGATAGCTCACTCAATACAGCGTTACGGTTATTACATCCACATTGTATGAATACAACATCATAGTGTGTATTGAGAAACAATCCAGAGCAATGTTACCAAACAATGGCAATTGTTAAAAGAATCAACTATTTAGGACACGTGACTTTGTGCTCCATAAAGTTTAATATACAATGATTTGAAGATCACGACGATCGAATGTGACTGAAAGAAACTGTTTGTAGGAACCACACGTGATTTTTAACGGCACGTTTGTATAACATTAATCAAAAAACATCTTTAAACCACGTACAGCACAACGTTGTACAGAAATCGTTTCTAAATATTGCGTCAATGCTGACGAACTTTGTAATATATGACCTATCGTGAAGAGATAGAACATATTGCGATCACTCATAACCGAGAATGTGACATTTTTATGATAGACCATCAGTGTGATACAACACAAACAAAATTAATCTGTGACGTATTTCGAAATATTGTCAGTTGTAGTGTTTTGGCTTGAGTAAGTCACTGTAATAGTTTCACGCTGTTTTGTCATGGCAGTCTGGTTACATGTAGACAAAGAAATATTTGTATTGCAACAGCCAGCTACTTTGGCATTTAGCACGTAGGTACCTTATACAATATTATCCACTTACAGGTATCGGTATCTTTATTTAATTTAATATATTTTATAAAATTTATTTTACATACATATATAGAATACATTTTATAAACGCACCTCGACTATTCTACCTGCGCACCTCAACTATTCTGAGGGATGTAGAACGAATGCTGGGGTGCGAGCCCCTCTCCGCCGACCTATCGCAATCTAAATTCAAAAGAATGGTTTCACAATCTCTTGCAAGTCGCCTATATGACGGATGCTCTTGTCATTCGCTTCCTTCGATTCGTCGGTATATATTGTTTTTCTACTAATTATGTATTTTTTTTTAATTTGCGTTCCTTTTCATAATTCCGATGTCACTCCGTGGACAATAGTGGTTATACGTTTTTTCGACTGTAATAAAACAATTTTTTGTAAATGCTGTAATGTATAACTGTTTTTTGTCCCAAATAAAATAAATAAAGCTTTGTATTTTTTGCAGACCCCCCAAAATGCTGTGTTAGTAACTAAATTAGGCAAAAAGAAAAACAGAATGTTACACAGTTGTGAGAGCGGAGATTTCTAAAAAACAGTGAAGAAGACTTACCAATAGGTCATACTTTTACGAAACAGTGAAATCAGTCGTGTTTAGAGTGGAGAGAAAATACTAGACTAATCTTCAATCATGCGAAACTAACTGCTCACTTTGATCTAGTGATTGCAAGCACGCCTGCAGAATGTGAGCTGATTTTATTCGCCAAATTGTGTAGAAACCCAAGCCGCACGGGTCGATCCATCAGGTTAACCTACGCTTGCCGGGGTTGGTCCGTTGACGGGTGACCATCTTTACATACCGAGACTCCTTCGTGCCTCGGAAAGCAGGTTAAACGGTTGGTACCGGCTGTCATTCGTCGATCTTTGACAGTCGTTACGGATCGTCAGAAGCCTGAAAGTCTGGCAGTCAGTCTTACCGGAGGTCAGATAGGCAGTCGCTCCATGTAAAATACTGGTATTCAGCTGCATCCGGTTAGACTGGAAGCCGACCATAACATAGTTGGAAAAAGGCTAAGCAGATTGATTGATTGAATTTGTGTAGAAGCCCAATACCCCTAATGGATTTATCAGTAAGCAAATTGTTTGGAATCAAAAACTGTCAGTAACAAAACTAAATAGCAAAAGGGCCCTTTGCTTTTAAAGCCCTTTAGGAATCACAGACTTCTCTTTATGATAAATCCGAGAAAGCTTTCTCGTGTTACTTGAGGAACTTCCTTGACAAGAACATTTGTTATTCACACTAATCTTCATAATTATGACAAGTTTGTGAGACCAAATCAATAACAGTAAACTGTGACAATTCCGTCCGGTTCGGTAACTACAGTTGAGCAATACGTTCGAGACCAACTTTCACTGGTAAAGACCAAAGTTATTATGGTCGTGTTCTGCGGAAGTTCGATCCAGTTATAGAGAAAGCCAGCCCCAGGAACCAGTGTAATACGTTTATTGAACGGTTAAAAATATCTAGGAATTGTCCCCAATCTTAGGTAATATAGCAGTGCTATGATTTATCGCGATTATATTTAAAAGACTATAATTCCAAGAGTTACGTATTACCTGGCTGGTTTAAATTCTTGACATTACATTTTGTCTCTGATCTTTTCTTATTAGTTTTCTATTAACACCTCAATTATAATATTACCAAAGTTCTGGGCTTCTTTTACGACTGGTTTTTGATAAAATTGATGGTAATACACACGATGAAAATAAGCAATTTAAAAAATTGTTCAGGCTCACAAAGGACTAACTCTCAATAATTTTTTGTAGCAAGACCATGGAATTCCGATAATATGATTTTACGGCAAACCCGCCACCATAACCAACCAAGCGTAAAGTGTGGACGTAAAAAACTATGTGAGAACATCGACGATGCAATATCCATTTCGAGATTCCTGTTCTTCTATTTAGGTTAAAGGAGAAACACAATAAAAACAAGTGAGCCTGGATCCACGGCGGGGAATGTGAGCCCTTTCCGCTTGAAATAGAATCGTTTCTTACTCATGGATCTTTGTCATCGACTTGGAGAATTGGTAGTTGGTTGGAGTATTTTAGGGTAGTGAAATTAATAAAAGAAAGAAAAACTATATATACTATATAGTATACTATGTACACTTAATTACATCCTTATCTCATCAAAACATAACACAAAAACGTTATTAGTTAATCATGAAAAAGTTTCTCATGACCTTGAATAAAACCTACATTATAGCGATGCAATGACCGGTATCGTCTAAGGCAAATAAATCAAGACTGCAGACTGTACCGGAGGTGGAGGCGCCTTTGAGTCACCCAGTAGTCAGGCTTGACTAAGTCTTTCTATTAATAAGATATTATAATAGTGTATCAGCTTAACACACATTGATTCATTTCAGAAAGTTTACCTTACTCATTTCTCTTTGAAAATAGTCTAAAGGCCCATCGCCCACGACCCGACTCACTAATTTGTTATTAACTTGTTTGTGATTGAGTGCGTCACGTGTGTGCGGACCGCCATGTTGAAATACTAGTGCTGTGACATTTTGGCTACTCATTGGGGAATTTGTAAGTTGTGGTGCCGCATGTAAAGATTAACACCATCCTATTTCTTCCCGTGGGTGTCGTAAAAGGCGACTAAGGGACTTACTAGAGAATGGGCCGCAACGTTCGAATGCCAGACATGGCGACTACGGCAACCCCCCCCCCCCCCTCTCCCTATTGATTGAAGGAGGCCTATGTCCAGCAGTGGACGTGTTTAGGCTGGATTGATTATGATGATGATTGGGGATTTTTTAACACGTTAGGAACTTTTGAGTAGTGTCGTGGACGAACTAGTTTAAAGTTACAATATTTGAAGATGTTACACGTAGAATTGCACGCTGCTTAGTCAAAGAAAGTTAATTGCGAACCAAGCCATTAGTTTTGTCTTTCCATGTTAGGTTAGCATAAAACATTTGCACTAAAGTTTCCAATTGAGTCAATTCTCCGAATAGGAAAAACAGTGAGGGAAGATGCATCTAAACGCAAGCAACTTTACGCTTTGTAGGTAAAGTCGAAATCACATCAAGTTACCACAAACTGTCAAATTTTCTCTTTCGATTCTAAACTTAACCATCAACATTTTAATGTTTAAAATCATTTGGAGAAACTTGACAGTTTGGTATAAACCTGATGTGCTGGCGACTCTACCTAATATTAGAAATGTAAACAAGTATGTCATTTAGAATGATTTAATTCATATTTTCCTTTACCCTGTTGACTGGTGTGATTCACTATGGTATACCTATTCATTGTTCAAGGAAACATCAGTTTCAGTGAAATATGTATGTAGGTACCTACAAAAGGTCGTATATAAGGCAAAACTGTTTAGTTAGGTTCAGGTAAATAACGAACACTAATTTAATTCTGCAGTCAAACAAAAATAATTATATTTGGTTGTTCCCCTGGATGCTGATTACAACAAAATTCAGACAAGGTCTTCATTATTTATTAAGTCCACTGTCAAATGACAACTTGGTCCGGTACCAAGGAATCACAGACCGACTTTACTAATTAAATTAAGCGATCCATACGAATATGAACCTTATGTCTATGTGCATAATGTTCATATTCGTTTTTGTGAATGTGAGCAACCGTTTGATTCAAACATGAACATTCGTATGCGACGGCAACATAGTAAAGTACAGTCAAAGTGCGATCGGTGAATTTTACCCAAAGTTGACAGTGTTTAATAAAGAACTGTATTGCGATCAGTTTTACGTTGTTATTACAAAACCGCGATGGTTTTAACCACGTCGAAAAAAAACATTGTCTCGTAATAAAACCGTTACGGTTTCAAAGTGGGTGATGTTCATAACAAACAAATCTAAAAGTTGATTTACACCACTATTTTGTTGCACTCAGGGCCTCCAGTTCCAAACCAAACAAAGGAAAAATATTTGAAAGCGCAGTCAGAAATGACGTACCTACATACTATGTACTCTGCATTTACGTTGTAACGGCATTGCGCTGTCGCTGTTGTTCCTTTGTGGCATAATGCAGTAATAATATTTTTATTTATTTCTGTCATAATTAATATATATGTTACGGCTAATACCCGAAGTGCGGCTACACCTAGTTTTAGCCGGTTAGAGTCCAGACAATCCCTGTTGGATAAAACCAATTTACCAACAATAGAGGGGATCTGGCGCTCGGCGGCCGCTGCCGCGGCACGCTCGCTTCGCTCGCTCGCCTTCGCTTGTTAATGGTTACTGTTCTAACCTAACCTAACCCAAATGATTTTACCCGAAAACAATCGGCTCGTACTAGGTTTAACCAAGAGTAAGTGGCTACACCTAGTTCTAACCGGCTAAAACTAGGTGTAGCCGCACTTCGGGTATTAGCCGTAACATATACATGAGTACTCGTAACAACTTATATCTAATCACACGAATATTATAAAGGCGATATTTTGTGAGTGTGTGTGTATGTTTGTTACTTCTTCACGCTCAAACGGCAGGACCAATTTTTATAAAATTTTGTATGGAGGTAGCTGATACCCTGGATTAAGACATAGGCTACTTTTTATCCCGATATTCTCACGGGATCGAGACTTACGTGGGTGAAACCACGGGGCGCAGCTAGTTAATTTATAAAAATAACAAAATTATATCCTATAAAAACTAAAACTATTAATAAACTAAAATATGGCGTCAAAAAATTTCTCCGCATCGCTGTCGACTGGTAATGTACCCAAGAGACTGGCGGCATTGCCACATTGTATGGCAATGCTTAGCCTCTGGCCAAGGTAATAGCCAGCCCTTGGGTCACGGGAAGTGTCAGCCAGCCGTTTGGAGATTTCTTTGAATAAAACATTATCTACATAAGAAAACCTTCCATTACTAGTAAATCCTACCAGCTGATATACACGCCATTTCAAGTACCATTTGCATTATGTGCACTTCTTACAGAAGTCAATCTATCACGGTCTATTTATACCGAGAATTTACAAAGAATGTGAAAAAACAAATGCTTTTTTAATACCAGCTACATTCTAAGAGAATAGGTAGACTAATTTGAGAAATAAAGCACAAATGTAGGTAGTGGCTATACTTAGAACTGAAAAATTAATGATACCATAGGATGGATGATTTTAATGTAAATTAGGCACAAGGATAACTATTTATTTACTACATTATTTTTATTTATCCTCAATAATAATATTCAATATGGCGGTAAAGAGGAAAATAAACCAACTAGCTATCGTGAATTCGTGATACGTTATAATAAATAGATATAATCATTATACATTAGCACAACGTTGAATAATTGCTACATGAGGATACGAAGAAGATTTCTGAGGTGTAAGAAGCACCATTATTAAAGTAAATTGTTTAGTCATAAAGTCATGAGTTTATTATCAAAACAATGACTAGTCAAGTATTTTCATTAGAACTACTATTGTATACTATAGTCAGTCACGTGAGATGACCGTTCGATTCACGCGACTGACGTCTGACTGCTGTAGTCGGGTACCGGTATGCAGAAGCTTATCTCTGATTCACTAATGTTTTCCTAGTACAATTACATCAGCGTATTTCTTCTGTTATGTGGAAATCGGTTGCCATGGTACCAGGCGGGCATGTGATACGAGTACATATTATGAGGAAAGTTTTGAGTTTAAAACTCGATGGCAATAAGACGAGGGGAAGACCAAAGGAACAACCGATGATGGAGATACGTAAGGAAAAAGATAACATGGTACACCGATCCCAAATAAATTTGAATTAGGGCAAGAGGACGATGATGTCTCCTACGGTTTAAACTAGCACATTCTTGAAAACCCATAGGAAGCGAGCTATAAATTCTGAGTCGTAAAATGGCATAACACAATAATAATATGCAAGTTACATATATGATCAATAAATTATACCGACGTAAACGTTTGGCTCTGATTCACCAATACTACCGGTGGTTCTGTTTATTAACGATTCCGATATGCATAATGTTTTGGTCTTAAGAACTTAGGAGAATTATCGCGGTTCGTGTTAGTAGATTTTCTTGTAAATCCTTCGAAAGATTTTCTCTATATATTTGAATAATTTACACATTTTAATATAAAGGTTCATATTAAGCTGTTTGAAAAGGGAGTAAATTAATTAAGTATGACTTAGTTTCCAAAAAAAGCAAAGTTTAAAGTTAAGAAAAGAGTTGAGTTGAGTTAAGTTATATGTTAGAATTACATACAGACTATAAACATTACAATGCGTGATGTAAAAATAAATTACAATCAATCATTTTACGTTTAATTAGTCGCAGTGTGACTTAACAACACGTGACGATCAAAGTGACCGCAATGGAAAATCCACTGTATAAATTTTCATAACCAAAGCAAAACTTCACACTGTAGCATTTATTAATGTATTTATTCATTTTTTATTCCCAACGCATCTAGCATTACAGGATACCCCAAATCGGTAGCGTGGTCTTAAAAAATATTTTTTACATTACAGCATCACACGTAAAGTAATTTTTGTGAACTCATTCAGAGAACAGGTAAATAAATCCACCCTTTCCACGATTTCGTTAAGTGTAGGCGCGCGTCAATGGTGCTTTGCCCAGCAGGTTGGTCTGGCCGCGAGGCATCGCCAGTAACCGCGGTATCCGTCACCGCGACACGTGATTATCTGGCACGTTCGACACACATCCTTTAGCACACCCGCTTACCAACATGCAAGCTTTCACCTCGCTTTGTAATTTATGAAACCCTAAAAATACCAAAACATAGACGTCCGTTTTTGTCACATAAATATTCTATGAGAACTAATGTCCGTTTTGCGTGACAACATCAATTGAAGTTCGGCCATTTTATGTCATAAATGTAATATGATATGTTTCCCCCAAAGGTCGAGGTCAAAAGTTGAATGTCACTGTAACATTCAATCAGAAATTTTCTAGTCACATAATATTGTTTACGTTCTCACTGACACTTACGAGAAAGCGAATTATAAACTTGGGACAAACACCTAGCCAGTTGAAAACCACCTTTAACACTTTTAGATAAAGTTGTTAATAAGTTGTTAGATTTGAAGGTAAACGTATTGGCTGTCGAAGAGTTTTAAATAATGAAAGTACTAGGTGTCAAATCAAGCGAAAGTGATTTGTTTAAAGTAGGTTAAGGCACTTACTTATTCAGGGTGTAAGTACAGAACCCACATAAGCCTGATTGTGTTGATTGCATGAATACGACTCTGAACTCAAAACATTAACTCATACTGGTGGATGCATCATCATCAGTCCAACCAAAGGTTTTGGCTGGTACTGTTGAACGTCAATATTTACTAAGGAGTTATAATTATTATCATTCGATATGATTCGCCCATCATGTAGTACAGTTACCATATATCTTCGATCAGGCTTTACTATAAGAATCTTTAGATAAATGTCAAAAAGGGTCTACTCCTTCAAATAGTTAAATGGTTCGATTCAGACCTTAGAAACGGCTTTAAATTTAGGTACTTGCTTATACATGGTTTCAATAAGTAGGTAGGTGCATATACTTTATACACAGTCTTTATTATGACATGTGTGTGTTGAAAGTCATAATGTAGATTTCAAGTTCAAGGAGATACGGTAACGCTTTATGCGACCCCGTTAGGCGCGGTTTCGGTTTTACGCGAATTTCAAATTTTGCGTTAAAATGCCTCGCTTTACGAGGATTATTTACATGTGTGGGTAGACCATGACCTGGTTTAGGACTTAAAATATTAATAATAAAAAATATTAATAAATTTAATATTTTTATTCCGATATCCCCGCAGGATCGAGACTTATGTGGGTGAAACCGTGGAGCGCAGCTAGTCATTAATAATTATTGAAAGATGCAATCGGCACTTAATTAAGATACTTAGATCATGGACGTGTATAAAATATATAATATTTAATATCAGTAAGCTGCAAACGTGACTTCCTCAAAATTAAAATAGATATAAAATAAAATGTTGCTCATATCATAACATATACTAGGAACGAACTAGAAATATCCAATTAATCCAAGATTTTTATCGTTCACCTTCGGGGTTAAAAGTAATAAGTGTTAATGAGATTCTTTCAATGTAAATTATCTGAAAATTGTATGCCAATTTATTTGATATGTTTGCAAAGCGTGGTGATTTTGACCACTTTATCCGACTATTGTTAATTCTGGTAATTAGAAATTAGTAATGTGGACCACGTCACTGACTAGACTAAAGACAACAAAAAGTCAAAATCCATACTAATCCACGTGAATGTGGATATTATATTACTATATAATATATCCTAACTAATATTATAAATGCGAAAGTGAGCCTTATTTTTGGGGGGGGGGGGGGATTTTCAAATAACTTCTCCCGCTCTGAGCGGAGCGGGAGGGTGTGTCAGACTTTTACTGACTAAACCACCCCACCCGTGTTGCTTCCGTTGCCTGTGTGCCAGGGTCACGATATCTCTTTCGGACAAACTCACAACCCCGGCAGGGCGAAAGTGAGCTTGTTTGTTTTGTCATCTACAACGTCACATGCGATGCTAACTACGTCACACAAGTCCTGCATCGCGCAAGCAGAGTTTACTGCGCATTTATACAACATCCCGACATCAACCGTCGGGGACTAGTCCACCAGACACAAAACCCGTCTGGTCGGGGGATCCTCTCTGTTCTGTGGAGGATGTCTGAACTTGAACTTTACATGCTGTTCCTCATGCCTCTATAGTTTGTTTGTTTGTTACGCTAAAACGTCTGAACGGATTTGTATTTTATTTATTTAGTCAAACAGATAGGCCATGACTTGGGTAATGACATATGCTACTTTTTAGCCTGGATCGCAGCCGAAGTCGCGGACATTAGCTAGTAAAATTATAAATGTGAAACTAACTCTCTATCTCTCTCTGTTTGTTACCTTCTCGGCTTTACGGCTGATCGGAATTCAATATATTTGCACATTTGTGAGCACTATTTACCTACAATTTACTGAGTACAGATTTCCTCCAACCATAAATTTATTATAAATTTATTTTACTACGAACATAGTATTTTAGAACCCAAACTATTATGTAAATAAGATCTTTTCTCAAAGTTGCAATCGTTTTTCCACGAAAAAATCGGTTCTAAATAAACGTCTTTCATTGACTTGAATGTGCCCTGGTACCTGAGAGTGTGTCATGCTCACTCAAATGTCTCGCTGAAGGTGGCGTGTGTGTTGGATCATTAAGTTCCCTTCAAAATGGTTGAGCTAAATGGTGCGGATCCATGCGTCATGTTAGTGAACGGGCGCCGTCAATAGGGACTGATCATTTCTTAGCTGCCACGGCTTATTTTAATTATTTTTTTTATCTTTTTATTGCGGACGCTTATAACGTGCACGTCTTTCTACATTGTTCTCACATGTATAATTTCAACATGAATGATGTAAACAATACTTTGTAACAATATTTTGATTTAAAAGAGTGTCCGTGGAGTTTCTTGCCCGTTCTTCTCCATAGGAACCTACGCTTTGGAATGAGCAACTGAGGAGCATCTGTTCAAAAGGTCGTATTTCTATGATAAACAAACTTTACAAAAACAGAAAAAAACATCTAATTCCTATTATAAAAATTCTAAAATTAAATTAAATTTAGATCATTGTGAAGATTAAGACTACAATAGTCGGTCAGTCAGAGAGATGAAGCTAGTTACTAGCTTCATCTCTCTGACTGACCGACCCCTTGATAATTCAAAAGTGCCTGTAATTGGTTTATTTGAAATAAATGCTTTGAGTTTTAGTTCTGGCATACAGGTAGACCATGGCCTGGGTTAGAACACAATATACTTTTTTTATCTCGGTATTACATTCCCGTGGGACATTTCGCGGGCAAAAGCTAGTGTGTCTTATACTGTTAAAACATACCTAAACTTACTTGAAATATTCCTTTGTTTATACTGAAACGTTTTCCGTACCTTTTACCATATAAATGTTACTATGCACGTAGAGCATAAAAGATTTCCATGCCACCATCAATCATAATGGGATATTGACCCAGGAGTCAACCGAAGAAAGTTTGATGATACTATCAAACTCAGTCAATCAATAAGATTAATTTAGTGTTGACATCAACTCATAAACAAACCCGTTATCAATGATTGACAAATAGAAATTAATTGACGATTTAAAAAAAGAAAAGACTATTGTCACAATAAAACTTTAATAACACTAGGCAACACCTAAATGTCTAAATAAAAGGACGCTGCTGAATTTTCGACGCCCGGCTTCGAGCAGAGAGTTGCTATTCCAACAGTACAATCATATTTAGGCGTTACTTTTTATGTGTCGCTTAGTGAAAACTAGCATTATCTAAACAGAAAACTAGTTTTTGTATCAAGTCCTCCACTTTGCTTGTATGGAGTGTTTTACTTTCTATTGTTTTTTTTTCACCAAACTGTTTTGTGTAAGGGCAATTTAAGTTGCGCAACTGTTGCGGCACTCTCGAGCAATTAAGGTTACGTAAGAACACAAAGGAAACTACATAGTTCAGTCACGAAATTGTTGCGTAATTTTAATTTTCATTGTATTTTACATTTACTCAAATAATTTGTTTTTGATTTTATTTTTAACGTTACTAATTGTGAAATACGTCTGAATATTTAAAATTATTTTGACTTAAAACGGCTAGCAGGCTCTGATGTCGTGACTCGTGTCCAAAGTTTACTTCAACTTTTCCTGTACTTTGTTTAAATTGATTAGCAACTTCCGTCTGTAACTTGATCGCTATAAAGTTCATAATTCACTATCCCCTATGTATCATTGTATGAAGCTTCCGCCTTCAACTGTGAAGATGTTCTCAAGAAATGAGGTCACTGAATTTGTTCAAGAAACTTCTGTTAAAAGAATATTTAAAGACTTTTAGAGAGCTGGCTTAAGTATGGCGTGAAGCAGTAGTTTCACACTGATTTAGATAAGATCTGACCCAAAAATGGTAAAAGTTTAATTATTCTGACATGCTAAGTTAATTCGCCCCAGAAAAGAATTACCTAAAAATCTAAAAAAAAAGGGACCAATACAAATGAAACCAAATTCTCTTTCATCCGTAGACCGATTGAACTCTGCGAACAATTAGAAAGAGGATCGGGTACATCACACTTGTGTTGTGTTGTATCTAACTACCGCAAATTCTTTTCAAGTAATCCGTTAATGTAAACAAGACTGGTTAGCTTTACACAGTGATTCACCTCAGACGACCCAGTTAGCCACATGGGGTAATGAGTTGCTCTACTAAAAATATACGCTGATTTTTCAGTAAAGAGTATCCAATTATGTTTCAGTTTTTCATCATTTTGGTGACGCATTCCAAGGTAATGGTTGATTTCGATGCTTTACATCATAATATTCAGCTTCTAGAAAACTTTACAGCTAAATTATATTTGGTTTTGAGAAAACCCCTGTTTCATGGATACGTTTGGGTTCACACTGAGACACTAATTAGGCAATGATGTAGTAAAAGTTTCTTATTTTCATGAATCAGCATTTTATTACTTTCGAAGAGTTCTTAATATTGAGTGTTTATTGTATCGGCACTTTTAATGATAATTGGGGCTCATTTATTTGTATTGTTACGCACGTTTCGTTATTGAAAGTTGAACGTTTCAACTTTCGATTGAGCTCAAAACCAACTTAAAATCAAAATTTTGTAGCCGAGTTTTATAATTATTTCTTTCATTATTTCTATATTATTTTAATGCATGCGCAGTCGGAGTCAGATTACAATTGTTCTTAACGATGTCACGTTGCAATTAACGCTTTTTGTTCTTTGTAATCAGCGCGTGACTTATCCTGACAATTCTGTATATTCTTTTGCCTTTTCATTTTATGGATGTTGCTTTTTATGCGTTATTTCTTTGAAATATTATATTGGTACAAAGAGTATTTGAATCTTTGAGTGCTTATTTCTTTGAATTTAAATGTCCTGAGTGCCTGTTTACTGGTACTCGTATATCATGTCCAAAGTCCATGTAGTCTGGCAATTCATGTTTCAAATACTTTTAAAGTTCTCTTCTCCCTCTTTTTCTCTCTCTTTCTCGCTCTCTATATATTGATTGTTTGAATTTGAGGGGGACATAAATTGGGGCAGAGTTTCCATAATTCTATATAAGTTTTGATGCGTAGTATATACTTACTAAGTCTCCAGAGGGGCTTGTGGCTAAGTAATGATAGCCACACGGGTCGATCGATCAGGTTAAGCTACGCTTGCCGCGGTTGGTTCTTGGATGGTGACCATCTTTACATACATGACCCCTCCGTGGCTCGGAAAGCACGTTAAGCCGTTGGTACCGGCTGTCATAGGTGGATCTGTGACAGTCGTTACGGGTCGTCAGAAGCTCGAAAGTCTGACATCCAGTCTTACCAAGGGGTATCGTATCACCCAGTAACAGGGTTGTGGAGGTCAGATAGGCAGTCGCTCCATGTAAAATACTGGTATTCAGCTGCATCCGGTTAGACTGGAAGCCGACCCTAACATGGTTGGGATAAGGCTAGGCAGATGATATACCTTCTCAGTCTTATGAAAGCATCTTTTTATAGACGAAATGATTTCAACCCATCACTCTTCATCAGCCTATAAACTAGATTTTGCTTGCCTATCAAGATAAGCGTTTGGCACAAATTTTGAAATATTTAGTCATACAATAAACATGCTGCTTGTTTATGTGTTCTATGATGTTACTAGACTAACCGAAGACGTTTGTAAATGTAGTCCTCAGCAAGCTTTACCTAATTACCAAACACCTACCTAGCTTAACAAAAGTTTACTTCGTGCAGATGCAGACTCAGCAAAGCAGACAGTAGGATTGGATTGACATATTTTTCTAGTACTAAAACACAAGAGCAAAGAATATAGAATATAATATCAAACCCAAAAGTATTTATCATTAGCTCTCAGAGCTAGTATCAGTTTGACAGTAGATCCATGATGTGAAGGATGTCGGTTTGATGTCACCATGAGATTGTGAACTAAGTTTACTTCTACGTCATGCCCTATCAATCTTCTGACTTCATCGGTCGGTTCCTTTATCTTTTCATTTACCTTCGAAGGTGACAACTATACGAGTTAAACCTAGACAGATTATACAGGGTGTAAATCAAGAGTAATTTATTATGTATGTTATTTTAAAGACCTGTCTGGATGACATCATAATGAAGTTTGTTTGATATCCAGTTTTGAGGTTGAATTCCCACTCGTATTCTTTTTTATAGCATTTTAAGACATCGAACCTGCAGGTTATATAGTAACAATGAGCCTTATGAATCGTGAGGCGAATTTTATGGATTTTTTCGCAATTCTACATTGTGTACTCAGAAAGTAACGACAGCATAATTAATAACTTCATTTAACACATAAAGTAAGGCCATTCATGATTAAGGCCACATTATAAACTTTGCCATAAAAAACCTATAAATACTCTTTATCATAATCGTGATAGCTGCTTACTTTATTCACAGCATATTTTAAAATTTAGATCTCGCTTCACTAAACCCAATTCAGGAGTAATTTCAGTCTAAACGCCCACATCACCTCCTGGTAGGATTATCCTAGCTTTTTTTCTGGAAATGTAGATCAAAGGGTCAAGTCAGGGGGGGGGGAGTCGTTCGGCAGATGGAGACAATACCACGTCAAATATATAATAATATATTATACGTAACCTCCACTTTAGACTCGGTTACAAATGTGGGACATTGGAACTTTTATCGGAATTCATGTTGAAATACTGGAAGTTGGTAACGTTGTGTCTATTCATTAATATGCTCTTTCTATAAAGCATTTAAGGGCCAAATTTAACCTACTTGATGGATGTCAAGTTCAGCGAAGTATTGGGGTCACACGGTTCTGCAATCACGCGAGTTAGTCATTCCGGCTGTTATGAGAGGCCGCGTTGAGTTGCTCCCACACAAACTGTTTTGGAATGTAATTCGTGTAGCAACAAACTGTTTGTTTGCGGAAATAATTTTAGATTTTTTAAATTGTTTTATTCTGCTTTGATTGAAAAACATCGATTCAAAACACAGTCTTTTACTTTAACATGTTTTGGGGACGAAATTATGATTTACATTTTATAAACTCAGTCTTAAAAAACGCTGTATGTATGTTCGAAATCTTTTTATTAAATATATTATGTTTTATAAGCAAATCAGTTAACAACCATTGTGAGTAACAAATTAATAAAAGACAATGGACAAGCACATCGAATTGGTCACGAACAAATCACATGGCTTAACAGCCAGCCTTTGATAAAAACTTGAATATACAGCCTGTTTAACCTCTAAACATACCTTTAAAAAATGTCGGTGACATTAAAAAAAATTAAGACCGTTCTTGAACCATTGGATAATATTAGAACTAGTAGCATTGTTCAGTAACCGAACCATTCTTTAGCCGGACTTCCTGATTGCCAAAAATATGTCTATTATTATACATTATAATACATTATGCGAGTTATACTTCCTTGTCGATCGATAAATCATTTATTGTAATGTAGGTGTGTCTTCTCAAGTAATTTGCAATAGCCAAACACGTTTCTTCTTCGTAGGCGTTTACTTAGTAAATTATACTGAAACTATTGCATTATGTCTATATTTAACTGACTTGCAGAATATAACTTGGTATATCTCGGAAAACTTAACCCGGTTCTGATCTTAATCACAATATGCGATGATTCCATACCAACAACCTCGGTACAACCATCAGTTCTTGCTTATTAGCAATTCTTAACCCATCATTATGAATGTTACCTAGAACGGGAAGGCACAGCTGTGAAATAGCTAGCTTAACTGTGCCAAGGCGAAAACGCACTGTCGCCTACTCGACAGCACTAACTTATATGCATGTACGACACGACAACTTTACTTGGAAACTGATAGTTTGCAGAATTTTAGGTTCTTACCTGTTTTAAAGCCATCATCATTTCAGCCGAAAGACGTCCACTACTGGACATAGGCCTCCCCCAAAAAGGGGTGAGGGGTTGCCATAATCGCTACGCTTGGCAGGGGGGTTGGCGATCGCATTATGGTGTTAAAATGCTTAAAGAACGCTGCTGCCCATTCCCTGGTAAGTCCCTTAGTCGCCTTTTACGACACCCACGGGTATTTTAAAGTACCTACTCTCAATAGATAGTATTTTGTTTCGAGATGGTATGACTGATAGAAATATGTGATCGATCATTTGATTTCAAAGCTTCATAAAATCTGGGTATGCGGTAAAAGGTATACAGCTTAACCTTTGATTCAATAGTATTATAATAAAGAATACATGGAACTCATATTATAACATTCAGCAATAATACGTCACTAAAGTACCGTTAAATATAGGTTAGTACAATTAACAGAACATCGCAATTAATGTGACCTTTATTTTAATAAATTCAATTAAATGCATGTAAATTCTAATGAAAGATTAATTAAATAATTGATAGCAATGATGTACCAAATAGTAACATTTTCCTGCGTAGTTCCACAGAATTTCAGGCAGTAGGTAATTCTGAAATTCAGTCATATATTTACTGCACATGATATTGAAAACATTTTGCGTCGTCCTTACGATGACGATACGATGATCGCATCACATGAATTCCCAGACCGCTTTTGCGGAACTGATTGCACTGTTATTTTATTAATTTCGACGATAATATCTGCGCAACTATATCGCGATTTGATAAAAAAAACACGAAGGTTTGTTTTGAATTGTTTCAAAGAACTGGGTTTTTTTGACAAACAAGAAAAAAATATGTCGTAATCGGTAGTTTACCGAAATGATTGTAAATATCTTTAGAAAACCGGCCAAGTGCGTGTCGGACCACGCACAAAAACAAACTTAACATTGTAGTTGAAAAATATGTTCTCCCATACATACGTCATACGTCACGGTCAATTCTCCAACTATTACTCGTTACACAGAGCAGTGGGCACGTTTACTGAAATGTTCATAAATATCTTTAGAATAAAAAAGTATTTTTCTTGACTCAAAAAAGTCACCTTAGGTCGTTTTAAATAATAAATCAGGAGACTTCGATATCGCAGAGTTGATTCATCATTAATCTAATATTGCAAAGCCCTTTATTTATCACGAGGCTTACACGAGTAGCCAAGTGGAAAGTGTCCCTTACTAATTGTTATTTTGCCGAACTGTTTATAAATATTTTAAAATTTTAAAAAATGCTTTTCATGACTCATAAAAGTCACCTTAGGTCGTTATAAATCTATCAGGAGACTTCGATAATGCAGAGATGTTTTCTCATTTATCTAATATTTGCAAAGCTTTTTATGTATCAAGAGGCTTACACGAGTAGCCAAGTGGAAAGTGTCCCTTACTAATTGTTATTTTGCTAACTGTTTATAAATGTCTTTAGAATAAAAAAATAGCTTTTCATAACTCATAATATAAGTTCCTTTAGGTCGTTTTAAATCTATCAGGAGACTTCGACAATGCAGAGTTGATTCATCATTCATCTAATATTGCAAAGCCTTTTATTTATAAAGAGGCTTAAGGCTCGTACAGACTCACGCGATATCGCGGACGCGATAGGCACCGACAAAGAAATTGTGCTACGAGTGTCGAGTCGCGCCCGCGATATCGCACTAGTCTGTACGGGCTTTTACACGAGTAGCCAAGTGGAAAGTGGTCTTTATCTAGCAATATGACAAGGCGAAGCTGATTATAGCAATGAATGCAGCTGTTATCAACAAACTCAATGATATAAGACTAGGTACCTGAATCATCTCTCCAGGTTATTCCGTGAATCAGAAATTATATAATAAGTCACGGGCCATAATGTATGACACAAGTACAATAACATTACTTGAAATGCAGTAATACTTTTAAAGCCGCGTGACAAATGGTGACTTCATATGTTATTACTAGCTACGCCCCGCGGTTTCACTGGCATACGTCTCGATTCCGTGGGAATATCGGGATAAAAATAATCGTATGCCCTAATCCAAGCCATGGTCTATCCATTTGCCAAATTTCATCTAAATCCGTTCATCTGTTTTAGCGTGAAAGCGTAACAAACTCACTTTCGCATTTAGAATATTAGTTAGAATTTAACTCAATCTTATCTGAATTCATTATACATAATGCAATAAATATCGAGTGTCCTCAAAACCTTTTGAAATACAATTTCCAGTAATATCTACTCAATCTATTATCTCGTCTATTTATACATTATTTCTCGTAATTATTTTTAATAGCACTATCTTTATAGATAGGGAGCCAGACAATGATTACAACATGGATAGTACGGGGATGTTTGTAAACAAATGTATAGTAGTCTCATTAGGGTTTTAGCAAAGTTTTGTTATAATAGCAACTTCTTGCTATTATAGGTAGCATTATTTAACTGATGTGCTGGGTGATATGTGGTTTTGTTAAGGAAATAAGAAATAATAAATAAATAAGTGAATATATAACTAAATATTCTGTGAATATTTCAAGCGTCTACCTGTTGCCGTTATCAATATCGAGCAAAAACGAGCAAAAAAATCACGTTTGTTGTAAGCCCCCTTAAATATTTATTTTATTCTGTTTTTTTATATTTGTTGTTATAGCGGCAACAGAAATACATAATCTGTGAAAATGTCAACTGTCTGACTATCACGGTTCATCAGATACAGCCTGGAGACAGACGGACAGACAGCTCGACAGACAGACGGTAAAGCCTTAGTAATAAGGTTCCCGTTTTACCCTTTGGGTACGGAACCCTAAAAAGAGCGTATTCTCGCTTTCGCAGAGAAGAGGCTAGTGTCCCAGTAGTAGGAACAAATAGGCTGATAATGCTATTCTAGCAAGCTCTCTTACAAGCCAGAATTTGGGACAGAGCTCAGCCATACATATTTATGGTGAATCGGGACCATCTCTTTTGATCTCTGAACTACCTTATTGACACTTCCTTTGCTTTTATTTAGATCATATAGTCGTTCTACATGTGAGTTCCCGCACGTTTTACTACAAAATGTTCCAGTTCTTTCATTTATTTTGATTCCTAAATCACGAATCAATGTTTACGTGCAATATAAACATGCATAAATTTAAGGATGTCTAGATGGCCTGTCGATGGATGAATTACTTGCGTTTAAATCAAGGTGAAGAACGGGTTGCCTACATTTATAATTTAATAATTTAATTAATTTTTATAATTTTTTAATTTTCTTTTCCGAACTGTTCCTCATTTTGCTTGTAATCTGAAATCTCGGTTTTGGTGATGTAGTAAGTAATCATTATATTTTTGTTAAGATATCGCTATTATTAACTTTAGTAAGTGTTTGATGATTGATGATGAATACAACATGGGGGAAGCTGAGGCTAGAGAGAGAATATTTAAAAGCAAATTGTGACCATTGTGACGATACATTTTTCGGAATATGTTAAGAAAACAGACTGATTGCTACCAAGTGAAGTTTCTTTCTAGAGGAATTTCATTAAAAGAATGAGATAAACACTTGGAATACAAATACAATACAAACTCGATGCACCCACCATGTTTTCGTTCATAATATAAACCAGGTTTTATTTAGGTATTTTTCTCTAAGAATTACTCAGAATACCCAGCCTTTGTATCAAGAATTATGTATGTGCATACTTTGGCGGTTAAACTCAGCTGAAATCAAGAATATTTTCCTCAATTTGCTTGAGTTTTCTTGGCTCCACAAAAGCATGTACTAATAATTACGCGTTAACTTGTATTTTAATTCTCGTGAATACTGATTTCCGTGAGTCACTGAAATTGGTATTGTAGTGTATAATAATGTACCTATTTGTATGGAGATATAATGACGCTCGTGCGAAGAAAAACTAGTAACAATAACGAATATAATCAAAATCAAATGTCATTTATTCAAACAAGGCTGAGAATCAGCACTTTTCCGAACGTAAAAATTACATAAGACAGTCCCCCAAAAACACCCGCCCTTCACCACTTCCTTGTGCTTTAGCTGGGAAGAACAAGTAGACAAACTCCCCAGCAGCACAGTTGTCTGCTCAGGTGGAAAAAACTAGATGCTATAAAATAATTTACATTACGCAATTTACAAATTTTCGCAAGTATATTACCTATGTTCATGAGATACGACTGTACCTACGTAATGAAAGGACTACTTAACTATACATTATGTACTTTTGTCTACTGTATTGTTTTATTTATGTATTGTGATATCGTATCTGTACTTACCTGGAAAATACGTGTATGAGTCACGACGTTCAGCGTCCCCATTCACCGATTTACATGCAGACATATAAGTCATATTATGTAGGTACCTTATATAGATAGATATTACGAATGACGATGTATACAATTTCAACATTTTCCATTGCAATTTTCTAAGGGCACTTTCCATGACGGCCATAAACGTCTTTTCAGGAAGTATTTTCCGTTTGACAGAACTGTATAATGTATGGGAAAGATATAATCCAAGGTCGATCAATTTGCCTAGCTATGCTGCTTTTCCCAACTATGTCGGAGTCGGCTTCCAGTCTAACCGGATGCAGCTGAATACCAGTATTTTACATGGAGCGACTGCCTATCTGACCTTCACAACCCAGTAACTGGGTAATACGATACCCCGTGGTAAGACTGGTTATCAGAATTTCAGGCTTCTGAAGACCCATAACGACTGTCAAAGATCCACGAATGACAGCCGGGACCGTTACGGTTTAACGTTCTTTCCGAGGCACGGAGAAGTCTCAGCATGTAAAGAAGTCACGCATCCACGGACCAACCCCGGCAAGCGTAGCTTAACCTGATGAATACACTGCTGTGGCTTTATTACTTAGCCACGAGCTCCTCTTCGAAAGATATATTCTAACGTTATTGACAGGAATCAATGCCATGTGTATGTGTATCACAACACGGGACATCTGCCTAATACCGCGATCCCACGGTCTGGCGAGGCCTGTCGCGGCCAATGTCGAGCATTCCCATCACAGGCCTCATCGCATCGACGGGTCCCATGGCCTGTCGGTCTGGCCTGGCGCGATCTGGCCTGTGATAAAGCGGGCCGTGGACTGCAGAATTATGAGTTTACTATTTGTAAAGAAAATAGATTTTCATCGTTTTATTTTTAGTTGAGTTTAGATACTCCCACAAGAAGGAATAAGGTCAACTATTCATAGATTTAGCACTACTTGGGAGATTATAACGAGATACGTCTATTAGAGGAGCAGTGGAAGCCCAGTGGTAACTGCTGCGACTTACGAATTGTAGATTGCAGGTTCGAACTTGACAAGCGTTTTACTCTGTGAACATTATTTCATCACCACTGCTCTCAAAACGCTGACGGAAAACATCGTGAGGAAACCGGCCAGGTCTAGAACCAAACATTAGAAGACATGTGACATATGCCAACCCGCACTGGGCTTGCGTGGTGGATTCTGACCCATTCCCTCTCACAGAGAGGATGCTTGTGTCCCGGCAAAAAGAAAAACATATTCTTTTACGATGTTTGTAAATATGTGAGCACCATGCATCTATCTCATTAATAAATTATCTGTCATTGTTTCATTTTTGTTTTTCCTTTTGTGGTATAGTAATTTTATTCTAAATGCATCGTCGTCACATTTATCTTAAACAAAATATTGTATTTTTTTTTTAAAGACTAACGGTGAAGTTTTTTGCTCATTCTTCTCCATACGAAACTACCTTTTAAGCAGCTAGAATCTATTCTATTTTTTTGGAATTTTTGTGCCTATTTTAAATATATAATTTGACTTTGACTTTGACCAGCAGTGGGAACATTATAGGCTGATTATGCTACTTCTATTAGATGTGTAAATAAAACCCTATGGTTAAAAAGTGGGTACTTGCTGTTCGGAAAACCCACTGTTTACCATCCTACGTAGATTTTACCGGGTAAAACGTAACGCTGGTACCTACTTAGAATCAGTTACTGCTTATGTTAGGTGCGTATCGCGTGATCTATAACCTTAATTTGCTCCTTTGCTATTTTTTTTTAATTTGTTTTTACTGCCAACAGAAGTGAAAAATTAAAACTTACGCAACACATCCCATTAGCACATCGCGGTTAGCATTTCGGTGACGCGAACCCATAGGTTTTTCCTCTACCAAAAATCGCTCAAAGCGCTTAAAGAAGCTTTTACTTCAAAAAATTACAACACTTTTATGAATTCCTCTCACAGTACTGACATGCCAATAAAATCTTCTTCCATTCATCCTTAAACAGAGGTACCTTATACCACATGGATATGTTTACATAGGATCCCAGGCATTTTCTCATTTCCTTGCAGCTTACATAAACCGATAATCGAAGGTTTGTTAGTACTATTTTCAAAACACGTGCCGCTATACGTGTATCATAGTTATTTGCTGTTGTAACTGTCACGCCTTTGAATCAATAAGGTGTAAGAAGAAGTGTACTATTAGAGTACTTATCTACGCGAACGTTTTGTTTTTATGAGCATTATGACGCCAAATAATTAAGTGTGTAGGTAAAACTACTGAAGTAATCCCGTAAGGGATATTTATTATCCTTTTTTCCGTGGGGAAATCTTCATGGATACCCTCCATCTGGGAAAAATGTAGAGTAACGTCGGACTCCCACCAACTAAAACCCCACAGTTCCTTCTAGTACCATGAGTCGGGGCCCGGGAGATACTTGTACATTCGCCGCATCGCCGACTGGATATAACAAACTTTGATCCCGAGGTTTTTTTTTATAGCTAATAAGAAGTATCGTTTCACAGAATGTCTGTTACCAAGAAGCCAAAGGTCCGACCTACACCAACGTTGCATTGCAATAAAAACTTAAACAATCACCCAGTAATCCCAGACCCTGGACTCATATACATTTGCCTATACCGTTAAGATATGAGTTAATTACTGAAACCCAACTCACACGGAACACTGTGAAGCAATCAAACCGACACACATTGGTACAGCTACCCACACGTACATGGTATCTTTTGACTTTGACAGCGCCTTTATTTCGTAGCAGTAGCAGGTTTTTTCAGCACAAGTGTATGTGGTTGACCGTACGTAGCAGCACGCGTCTCAAGTGTGATATGACCCGACACGTGATGCCTATATGTGGCCATAGAGTAATTGTGCAGACGGCTCGCAGTATACAAGTCATGAAATTAATTTGTCTCGTAAATTATGTACTTACATCAAATTGTTTAATTGCCTGATTAATATATTGCAGTTATTTACAGAAGCAATGGGTTTCATTTTGACAGTTCAACAATATTCATTGCGTTATTTACGTCGTTGAGCAGACAATTTTTTCGAACTTAAGAAGCAATGGATTAGGAATATCTTTCAAAATCATTCAGATTGTGCTTTCAAATAAACATGATTACTTAATTCCACGTTACTTGTAACTGGCCATAAACTCACTAACATTCAGCACAAGTAAAAGTAAATGACATAACGATTACTTTGGTAGTAGTCAAGTAATGGGTACTTATTTTCAATCTTAGTGATCGAGTTTTGCAACCGACACAAAGGTATTCAAGTACTCAGAATTGCGTTAAACCAATTCGCAGTGCATTGTTTTCGAACTAGGTCAATCTGACCCCGACGAAACGGATATAAAGGGGTAGTACTTGATAATTATTGCTATCGTGAACATAGTTTAATAGTAAAGCGCATTTGTCAGGTCGATAAGGCCTTATCGGCCACTGAATTACGAAACAATAAAGGTAAATCACGAGGGATTAGATTCATATATCTTGAAATAGCTGGGAATTCCATTATTTGGATACCCAGTGTAAATACTAAGCCAAGATAATGTTTATGAATCATTTGAATTCCCATTTTTAAACGACTTCCAAAAAGGAGGAGGTTATAATTTAAGGTCGTCTGTATGTTTTTTTTTTAATGTATTTGTACCGATTTCTCCGTCAATCGACTGATTCCGTTTTTTGTACTTCTATGGTGTACATAATAAAGAGTATTATATTATATTGTGGACCGATTTAAAAAAAAAAATTGTTTGTAGGGTATTCTCTCAAGGTGGTCCCATTGTTACCAAGTCAGAATCTTATGAGGGGATCCCATGGAAATCGAGGGAAATCCTCATAATTTTTAGGCACACTTATAGCGATTTTGGTATTGTTTATACCTAGTACTAACTCATGCTCATTTGGTGAAGTGAAACGTAGGCATTAATAGTGCATAAAGAATCCTGTTCATTGAAATATTTTTATTGCTCTGTGATTTATACGTAGGTGGTCGAAGCTACATACACATGCACGGATTTTATATTAACTAACAAAGTGTGTGCCTTACGCGTGTATATTTCAACTGAAACTAAACGTGAAATTTTACTATTACCTTAGTGTATAAATGTAGTCTGTTTTTAAAACAGCGGAAATTAAATCGAAGGAATGGATTCTACTATAGTTTAGGAGATCGATGGCTTGACAAATAATCGTGTAATCTCTTGGTTTGCAACACAATACCAGTTGATCAACTTCCGATAAGAAACTCATATTCCCATTCAGTTTTTATTAATACTGTATATTTGTATAACAATACCCACAGAAAATTTACTCTTATATATAAGATCAGAAATTAGAAAAAAAAAACGAGTGTGCTTTAGACCAAACGACTGAAGAAAAACTTAAACGTAGCTTTCTCTCTTTCTATCGTCACTAACTTATATCTCCCTCTCAACTTCCGTTCGCTCGCTTCCGTAACGCTCTCGTCACGCATTCACCAGCTTAGATACTCCTCAAGTCAAACGTGAGTAAAGAAGTTTTACTTCAATAAAAAAAAAAACAAATCAACTTCAGGTTGTAAAACATTTTTTTCTCCTATGTATAATTATTCATGTGTACAAGGTAATATGTTACTTTATAAAAACAATTCACACCGTTTATGAGTTCATAAATCACATGCGCATATTATTATTCACTCAACAGAATTAACACTTTACGAGTAAATTACAAATAAGCTGTTGTTTGTTTGTGACATAAATATTGGTATCCACCGACTGTTGCTAAGCCATTATTTAGACTGTCAAACTTTGCAGAACATCCTTCTTACCGGATGAGAAGATAGATAACCAGATAAGATTACAAGCAGCTAACAACATTTTTCAGTAACATCAGCAAATAGAATGAAGAAAACAATTCGGTTTATGGTAGATCAAATATTGAATGGAAAAATCTGAAAGACAACTAATCTTGCTTTTTTCCGTTGAAAAAGAATGACATACGATGAGGCGTATTTTACAGCAGCTTAATTTCATGTAACATCAGCAAATAGAATGAGGAAAACAACTCGTTTTTCGTGAAAGAATCATAAGGCATCAACAAATTCTCCCGCATCGCTGTCAATAGGAAAAGTCCAAAAGGCTGGCAGCATTGCCACGTTGTATTAATATTCATTGGCCAAAAAATAGGCCAGCCGTCTGGTCACCTGAAGTTGACAGCGATGCGGATGAATTTTTTGATGCCCTATGATTATTTCTCTCCTTTTTATTAAATTTACATACTTGTACATATTATTATTGTTTTAAGTGTTATATATGGGTGTGGAATTAATAAACATCAAATAGGAATATAATATTATTAGTACGGACCATGTTGCACATAGGACATTTTAAAAGATAGAAAAGTCTTCTTGAAACTTTGATCATAGAGATATCCTAAAATGAGGTTTCGTTCACAAAGTTCAACATTAAGACTGTTAGCTTTTAAATTATATAAATATTATCTTGGAAATTGAATTAAAAACTGTATTCTGAAAAAATATAAAAGTTTTTCGTGAATGGATTTTTTTTAATGAAACTTAATCTTGTTTTCTATCATTGGCATAGAATGACATGAATGAAAACTTTTCATGAAATGAGTAAAAGATAAAAAAAAACATTACTCTTTATAGTAAAGGCTTCTGCAGACTGTCGCGATATCGCGGGCGCGAAAATACTTTAGAAGCACAATTTCTTTGTCGCTGAATGTCGTGCCCGCGATATCGCACCAGTCTGTACAAGCCTTTAATTGGAAGAATTTTCAGACTATTCAGAAGTTTACAATCACCAAAACAAGTGATAAAATGTAATTAGAGTATTGCAAATGAGGCACTAATGATGTAAGAGATTATAGCTACCTTACTGTTGTAATATTATTACAAAATTACTTACAACAAAGTAATACGTAACGAAATTCATATTCATTTATCGTTCGAAGTAATTATTTGTTTTTATGCCGCGTCTCACTCAGAATCATAATATTTCTAAAGAAATACATTTTTGTGTCGGCAGATAATTTTGTACCTATAGCTAGAAGTTAATTAAAATATCGTCACGCTGTGTGAATGACGCAAAAAACCTATCGGTGCAATCTTCTTCTTATTTATTTTAGTTTAATCACGAATCATTGAATTAAAAAAAAAAATGAATATGAACAATAGAAACGAATCAAGAATTGGCTATAAAAGAATATGCCAAAATTTTAAGCTAAACTACAGGAATATTTTATGAATACATAACATAAAAATATACTAAATAATTTGCCAATAAAGCTATGAATTTTAATCAAATTATTTTATTAGATTATCAAATTATTACGTTACCAGATACGGGATTGATTCATATTAGAAACACTGGATATTGCTGTATATATCTATAAAAATAACTACTCTAATTACTCATAAAAGATAATTAAAACTTTATACATGAAGTGCAAAAAAAAAAACAAAAAAACATCATGTATAAAAGAAGAAAATCGAACCGACATCCCGACATCCGACATCTTGCCTGTAACTCATGCATTTTGGTTTGCAGGCAAGATGTCTTTTAGACACGGATTTAAGATAAATCAAATACCAAGACAGTTCAAGCATCTGAGATAAGCTTAATCACACGCAGACATTTGTTTTTATCAAGACATTGACATTACAGTTTGCTTGTTATCTCTAAAGTAATTAATTGACATTTGCTGACTTAATGGCACAAGACAAGTGTGGAGAAAAGTGAAAGTAATGGACTTTGATGGCTGGAGAAATTGTTCCTACTGCTTTGAAGATTTCGTAATGCTAATGAGTTTAATGATGCTGTCCGTTTACAGTAACGATTTCAGTTCTGACTCTTAAAATGTAGCCATATAAAGTTCCACGCTACTTGGTGAGGCCTATGCCACAGTATGAGCCCAACTACCAAATTAACATGAGATTTTTAAGGTGGGATTTCAAAGTAACATCTCTTAAAACTGGTTACGGACCCGTGAATAAATACAAACTTTCCACAACAACTCCCTCCTTACAAGAAACACGGAAAGAAACAATACATATTAAATTCCTGCGCTATTATTGAATGGGAAAAACATAAGGATAAGATGTAATCAAATTATCATAAGGGAAAACCGCCCATTGTTCCAAATACGTTTCAAATTATCATGTAACGGTTCTCACACACTTTCTTATATGCATGTCCACAGTAAACAATACATTAGTTGCCTGTTCAAAAGTAGGCCGGATTAGAAACTGTTCGGTTGACATTGATAACAGATACTGGTTTGGTAGCAATTACTAGTATCAACAAGATGGCATAATGTCTACGTAGTTTTTTTTTTAATTCCAAATATTATAATTGGACAGTATTTAATTGATCAATGTCAAATAGAACGAGCTTTCAAAAACAGAAGAGGAGAGAACCATCGTGAAGCGGATCTCAAACATAGAAACTTTTTGACATGTTACATCATAGTTTGTGACAGACAGATCGCTTGCAGATTATTACGTATCATAACCAGCCTATGATGTTGCCACTGTTGGGACACAGGCCTCCACTCTGTGAGAGGGAGTGGGCCATAATACACCACGCGGGCCCGGTGCGGGTTGGTAGATGTCACATGTCTTCGAATTTTTAGTTCTTGGTTCTCGGTTTCCTCACGTTGTTTTCCTTCACCGTTTTGATTCGATTCTGATTCTACATTATCTAATCAATATTACCAAGGTTTTTATAACACCTCGAAAATTACATATTCTACTAATAAATGTTTGCCAATAAATATATTTTCTATTAATCTTCTGAATAAACGTTCACAGTTTTTTTTTGAAGATTCATCATGTAATTTTCCATAAACATAATTAAGATGCTATGGTCCATGGGGTGGTGGTATATAAGGTAAGTGAGACAATTTATCTTAGATATATGGCAATATAAGTAGCAGTTTTTAGTAGCTCACGATACCATTGCATGTTGTACCTCGTGATGAACGAACCGTGTATTATATCTGTAGGTGCTTATCGTATATTATTGATCTGAATATCAGTATATTATTATATATAATAACGTTTACCGTTTAGTTACCAAACGGAATCATAAAAAAGTATCAGTTACATTAGTTATCTGCCTAGCCTTACCCCAACTTCTGTTGGGGTCGGCTTGCAGTCTAACCGGATCCAGCTAAATTCCAGTATTTTACATGGATCGACTTCATATCTGACCTCCACAATCTAGTAACTGGGTAATACGACACTTCTTGGTAAGACTGGTTGCCAGATTTTCGGGCCTTTGACTTCCCGCAACGACTGCGAAAGATCTACAAATGACAGCCGACCAACGGCTTAACGTGCTTTCCGAGTCACGGAGGAGTTAGGTAATGGATGGTCACCCATACACGAACCTCGGTAAGCGTAGCTGAACTTTCCTCATCAGTTACAGGAAAAATCAGGCAAAATAATTTGTACTTATAATATTGAAAAGGAAATTACTATAATGACGAGACATGATCACTGAAGTCAAAATATCATTCTTAAATAATTGGTTTTCTTCCACTGAAAAACTGCGAAAAATAAATTTATATTTTTACAAAGTGAACAATTGCCATTGCGAATGACTCTTTCTGGAAGTTTTCGAGTAAGACGTCTTTTGTTAAAGGTCCAACCAGCTGTTTCGAATCTTTGAAAGCGTTTATAATTTTGAATAATATTTTTGTCTATAAGAAAGACGTCATAAAGTTGGTACTTATAGCAACAGGTGCTACTGTATTGTTCCCCTGTCTTCTTTTGTTAATTACTGTCAAACAAAGTCAATTTATTTGCTACCGGTCGCTATGCTGTCTGATGAAATGTTCTCAAATTATTTTATAATTTCATGAGATATTTTATTACCAAAAGATACTTTGTTATAGTTTGTGTATTCAATAATTGAATAAGGCATAACTATTGAAAACGAATGCCATCTGGCTATTTTCTAAGCCGTACTCCACAATCCAAGTCAACATAGACGCGTACAAGATTCTGATAAAACCAATTGATTGAAAATAAGAAACCTTAGGAAGAATCCATCATTGCCAAACCCGGAAAAATCCATCCTTATGGTATCTTTCCTTTTAAAAGATAAACTATAGATAAAATTCCCTGGACCCAAAGAGACGAGATTACGATAAAAACGAATGAGAATCACGAATCTGCTATGTGGCTGCAAAATACGATTGTATTAAAAGCTTACTTAAATACTTTAGATAAGCTAATACTTTTATCATTTTGAATGATACAATTCCGTTGAGTAAAATTTAACGGTGATAGAGTAAACATTGTTTTATGATATTTCCGTGAAAATTCGGCTGTTAAAAATTATGCTTTTTACATTTGTTTTCTCTGAGCAGCCAAAAAAAAGCGATAGCCAGCCGGATACGTCTGATTTGAGAACAGTAAGGCACTTTACTGTAAGTGTTAAATTAGACAAAAGGTAATAAAAATATTCACACCAAACATTACGCTTTATTAGCATTAGCTACGTACTAGACAAAATGTGTTAAGTTATTTACAAACATGTACACCGGACAGTATTAAACGTTAGTAAAGTGACGTAAAAACGTCTGATTTACTTTTGATTTATACTAAAAAATGACTAGAATAGCATTGTTGCTAAGATTGGCAGGGCTGTCGAAAAAGTAAAGAATTTTTAGGTTAACTTAATATTGAAGAGTGCTTATGTGCCCCCGTCGCCTCCACAAGTGTGCGAACACAGGGTGGTTTTATTCAGTAGAAGTCTGACAGACCCATCCATCCGCCCCAAGGCGGAGAACAACCACGAAGATTTCCACCCCGTTACAAAAAAAAAACCGCTATAGTTTCACCTCTCAACGGCGCCGGCGTATTGTGTCGAAGTTATGGATAGAAGGTGTATATTTCCATTTCCCACTAACATTTATAACAAATAGTAACAGATTCCCACAGCAACTTAGTTGACATAATACCTATCTTTCAAGCTAAATTGAGAACTCATTGGAGATATCTTCACGGTTACTCAGAAAGTCATTTGTTGCTCACAAAAAATTATATTTAGTGCATTGCTCGCAGAACAGATGGCCGATGGGGCCGAAAGGTTCTGGAGTGGTGACCGCGTACTGGAAGACGTAGCGTTGGAAGGGCTTCTACAAGGTGGACCGATGACCTTGTGAAGGCCGCAGGAAGCACAGAACCGGTCGAAGTGGCGGTGCTTAGGGGTAGGCATATGTGCAGCAGTGGACGGACGTCTTTCGGCTGAAATGAATGGATTCAATTAAAGCATCATGCATCTAAAACGTGATGATTATCATCTGCCACACGTACCCACGCCTTTGGGGGGCTGCTGATTACGGGGAAACATGGGTCAGACACGCAGACGGAGCATTTCAATCAAGCAAGTAATGGGATCAAATTAACATAACAAAAACTTACGTAAAATGGCGTCATTTTACGTGTATTTTCTCACACCATTTTCCCTTCGAAGATAAGAAGGTCAATATAATCTTAGTTCGTTAGTCTGTGGGTCGATTTGACCCCTGTAGGACAAGTAAGATGAAAGATGGCGATGGTGCACAAAACGTGTTGATAGCATGAGTTCACCATAACGGTGAGTCCACACTAAAAATAAATATAACATAACATGTTATAAATTAAGTTTATTAAACACGTTTCAGTAGAGAGATTAGCAATCAGCCTAACATTATAAAAGCGAAAGTTTGTGAGTGTGTGTGTGTTTCTGTTACTTCTTCACGCTCAAACGGCTGGGCCAATTTTGCCTGGTCCTTATCGGACGGCGAGCTACCCGTCGCTCACCGTCCGCAGGCCCGCGCCTACGGTGGGTAGCTGACACCCTGGATTAACATATAGGCTACTTTTTATCGCACGGGATCGAGACTTACGCGGGTGAAACTGTGGGGCGCAGCTATTTTTAAATAATGTGGATCAAATCAAATTATTTATATATTGAGAAAACACTGTTACAATGGTGTTATTAAATTTACATGTTTCAAGTGGTTCTACCATAAAGCATGCAAAATTTATAAATTCATGGTTTATCAAAATCAAGATTGACATTGAAATATATAAAATTAGATAAAAATGTTTTAAGATATTAAAATAATGGAATGTCCATCTTAAAGTAATAATGATACAGATTCATATTTATTTAGTAATAATAATCATTAAATTATTTCAGTGGGATGTGTTAATTATAATTATAACAATAGTTTAATAACAAGTTACTTACTTAGATTTTTACATTAGTACAGACAGCAACGATACTCTTATTTCTGAAATGTTCCATTTTTACTTTGATTATTGTTTTATAAGCCGTAAAAGTATTTTTTCTGAAAATAGAATATTTAATTTAATTTAATCTGGACGCACCCTTATGTATGTTAACCCGTCAATAATTCTTGAGTGATAAACGGATGATATTCTTTCTCTATCGATGCTATGTTTAATTATATTGTGTAGGTATAATTGTGTATAGCAACGGAGCGTTGTAATTATGTTAGTGTGTCTTTTTTATTAAAATGACAACTTTAATTACAGGATAATTGGTAATGTCGTTCATTATGCTGTAGGTACTTGGCTGGTTTAATAAGGAGTATGGCTATTCATTTATCCTAATTAAATAAAAGTAATTGTTCCAGGGTCTGTCTTTGTGTATGTGAGTTTAAATGTTTGTAAACGCACCCACGATACAGGAGAAATTCCTAGGGTGGTGCTACGTTTAAAAAAAAACATTTTTTTTTTCTAGTTTGCTTGTTATGGTTTTAAGCTAAAACGGGTGAACGGATTTGGACGAAATTTTTCACACGGGTAGATAGACACACGGGTAGATGATCTGGGTTAGGACACAGGACATAGGAGTTTTTATCCCAGTTGTAAGTTCCCAAGGGATAATTTACGACCTCCACGCGGGTGAAACCGCGGGCCAAAGCTAGTTCAATACATTTTCCACAGGTGCAAAATCAACGTTTTTTTATCGTAAATGCACCTACAACAATTAAGCATTCAAATAAATAAAAAACTCCTTCATTCAGAGATCAAGGATCTTAGCGGGTTGTTGAACTTGCTTCTTAGAAGTAAATGGGAATATACGCGCGTAACGCCTTTTTGTGTAAAGAATTTTTTGTATTTTAATAAACGAACTGTGAACGATCTTACTTTGTAAGATAGATGACAGATTTTTTTTTTACAAATAATTCTTGGTTTCATCGCGTTTAAATAAGTCTGTCATTTTTTAATTACCTATCTCCTTTATTTTCTTTTGTTTTCGTGTGACGTTTTTATATTTTTGGTTATTCCTGAAACACATTGTTTATTTTCGCTTATTTACTTCAAATAATCAGTTTTGCACAAGCGCATAACGTAAACTGTTACAGTATACAACCGTTGAAACGATTTGAAAGATTGCATAAGCCATGATATATTGCAGTACATAGTAGTATTGTTGTTGAAATAAAATACTACAACTACAACGCGCTGAAAACGCCCCGAGAGAGCGAAACCGATCCAAACAATTCAATTGCCTATATTAAAAAAAAGATGGGTTTTATTGCAGGCAAACAACCCTTAAACAAAAAAAATATATAAATAGTAAATAGTCAAAACATTACAACATAAAGATAGGTATGTATAGGTACCCATAGTCTTCAAAAAACATATGAACTTCTGTGACCCAAACACGGACCGTGTTACGTAAATAAATGATTTTTGAATATGTCGGTCACCATCCTAACTACGGAACCCTTCATTGTGTGTGGTCCGACACGCACTTGGCCGGTATTTTGTTTTTGCTTGGGTGAACAGAAATCCAGTGCACAAATATGGGGCTTGCTAGGAAACAACCCTCAAAATTTTGTTACTGGAGCGTCTCAAACTTTGCCAAAAACACGCGACCCTCGCCCTCATGATGGCGTAAAAGACCGGGAGCCTCGCTTCGGGAAGCATGCTCGAAGCCACAGCGAAGCACTGCAGTATCTTGGCAGTTTCACAAGGGTTCGGTAAGCATCATTGTACTGAACCCATAATGAACTGTACATCTTTTATCTCGGCTTATACATCTTTGACTAATTTCATTTTTTTTTTATATTGTTTGTTATACGTATCAATCTTTGTCCTATTTACTTTCATATTATAGAGTCTTTAAAAAAAGAGACAGTAGGTGACAACTTTTTCAGTCAGATAAAGTCGTGAACAAAATTAGTGTGAAATAGTATCGTTTTTCAGTCATGTGTTTCAGCACGTTACTATTAAACAGTTTTAGTTATGAAACACTTCACTCAACGTTCACGAAAGTTTTTGGCGCCAGATCTAGACAAATTTTACAGTTTTTCTTTTACAGAATTTAGTTATTTTTGTTAACGTGTCAATTACATAATTATGTCTAGTTTATAGGGTAATAAATGTTTTGCAAACAGTTCGAGCTGAAGGTTTAAAAGTACAGTTTAAGTACAACCTTGTCTGATAAGTGATAACTGTTCCATTTTCAAACACAGGAAACCAGGATTTCTTTGATGATGACTCTTTTTCGGTTGAAATAGATCTAGCATTTAAAGTGTTTAGCACGTGGCATAATTATTATTTTGAACAAATCTATAGGGAAAATGTAAAAACGAATCAATTGGGAAAATGTACAGGTATAACCAGAACTTGGCTTCGAAAGCTCATCATTTTACAGTGTTATAACACTTTTCTTCGGGAGCAACAGGATATATAATTTTAAACAAACTACAGATACAAGAGTAGCAATTGCAAAATATAGTTTATTATAAAGTTGATGAGTCAGTAGCCGTACAGGAACTGATGACATTCCTCTGTACGATGAAGTTCACATTATATTGTTTCTGTGTCTATATCGTAAAGGGCGATGGTAATAAAATAAAAAGATCATAATGAACACAGGTGCGTAACCGGTCGTCGAACTCGAAAGGCAAACCTGCGCATGAGTTACTATAAAGACCGTAAATCTATGTTCCCATTATCCTTTGTATTATAAATCTTACAGTTTGTGCAGCAATTGTTTTCATGTATTGTTGTTAATCATTTGCATTGAGGGTTATGATTTATTCGTTGCATTTTATTACAAAAACACTATAATTACTACTAGCTTGTTTTTTACATAAATAATTGTTATGAAAGTTTTGTAATTTTTTTTCTAAAATTATATAATTTAAAACCCAATTCAAAACCGAGAAGATTTTTTTTACTTTATAAAGGCTCTATAAGCAAATGTGAACTTTTACAACACATCTGTCATTTAATTTTTATCGTCCGTTTTTCAACGATGTCAAAAGAACATCACCTCAGTAGGTATGCAGGTAGGTATGTATTGGATATTTTAAATACAACCAAAGATATATGTTTTAAGAGTAAAGAGCTCAAATTGATATCGAAGTAATGTAGGTAACCTTTAAGAAGGACATTACCAATTCTCATTTAGAAATTGGCTACTGATTTAATCACACATCTAACCACTTAAATAATATTTCGTAAATTGTTCTAGTCACATAAAACAGTTATAACGTAAGACTCTCATCTCATCATGCAAATTAAGAATGATGATTTTAAATGAATAGCCATTTGCCTATATAATAGAGAGAGACTCTTTGTAATCCGCCAGGTTCTACTGTGCTAATAACCTAGTGATAAAAAACTATATCATTTCCGTTACCTAATTACTATTTACTTGTTTATTTAACTGTTACCACAGCATATAGCGTGATGTTAGTGAACCTTGTGGCTTATCCTAAACGAGGCACCGAGAAGCCATGTGTATAATAAAAATTTAATGTGACCATGAAAGTTATAAATCCGTCTTGAGACCACAAAAATTAATTACCGAATGGTAATAGCTTTTTACCGCATCAAAACATTTTCGTTAACATTAAGAAAAAAATCCCTCCTCCACGAAAAATAACCTCAAATTGAACTTTTGACATAAATATCTTGTTTGCGTGCCCAAACATAACGCCTCGCTGAATGCTGATGGCTAAAGCTTGGGTTCCCAAACAAGAACAGCACAACGCATTTTTGCTGTAGCGAATTTACATATTTACGATTGGCAGCACCGCAGACCGGGCGAGACGACCGTTGCTTGGTTAGAAAAAAAAAACTCAAGGGCATGAGTCGAGGACCCGTAGATTCTTGACCTCAAAATCGTGCGTGCCTACTCGCGTAGTGGCAAAATGCTTCTACTACATTACTAGAGCGTTTACCCTACCCGGTGTTCCCAAAAGACTACAGCCAAGTTGGTGAATTCAAAGGCTACTTTGCATGGGTGTGGTATATGGCCTTAATTCGCAAAAGGGATCAGGTTAAACATGATCATTCGATTAGGCTAGTTTTAATTTTTTGGTGGACTTAATTGGAAATTAGTTTCTTTTCTTTCTTTTCTTTTTTTTAAAAACGTTGCCCCACACTAGGAATGTCTCCTGTATCGTGGGTGCGTTTACAAACATTTAAACTCACATAAACAAACAGCCAGACCAGTTTTGGGGCTATCTAGTTCCTATAGATTAAAATATACATAGACTGATGTAACACATACATGTGCAAAGCTAGATAATTAATAGCAATTACCAATGTTCGAAATTGGTTGACAATAATAATATAACAATAGTTACTATGGCTGATAATACAAAATTTTATTCTAAAAGACATATCCGACTTTAATATATTTTTATTGCAGCTGTATGCCAATTCCATGATTAACATTTTTAGACTACCTTGAAAGTACATTCTAAAAGATATACCACCACGTGTAATGGTCAACGGATATGGAAGATGTTAACGATATAGCTGCAAAAACTTTTAATGCTATTAAAGCCATTGTCAAGATAAGAATAGATACCATTGATACAATAGAATTGCATGAGGCACTTCACTCTATAATATTAACAGGTACCTACTTATTGTCTTTGATCTATTAATCTATTAATACCAGTTTCTACCAACACAAAGATGGTAGTTAGATAGTAGATCATTTAAAAGTGGTTGCAAAACAAACTGGAAAAAATAAGCTAACTTTAATCAAAGACAATCTTGGGATTAGAAAAGAATTATCAGTTTATGTAACCCATAAGTCCTGAACAGCGCGAATAAATCCTGTTAAAGCTGGCTGTAAAATTAAAATAGTTAATTTTCCCGAATATTTGGTTTAATAGTTAGAAATTGTTCACAAAGCTCTATAATTTATTAGAGGAATTAAAAGAATAATTTCCAATTTCTATTTATCTACAAATCCAAATCCAGACAATACAAAATCACTTGTTTTAAGTAAACAAAGAGGACTCCTACTCATATTTTTGTTTACATAGTGATATTTAGTAGTTTGGACAAACACGTTGTTTATTTTGCTGATTCAAGAATATTAACGTTTGAATAGACGCCAAATGTGCATTTTGCCAAATGAAATAACAACCCAGACGATACTATATACTTTTAACCCATTCACACAGATATACACACGACTGAAGTCTGGGGCTAAATTCTCCCACAACAAACTTAGTATTTTCAGGTGAAACATTTAGAACTAAATAATAATACAGCTTATCTCAATAACACTTAACTCAAATTAGCATAGCAAGACATATTCGTAACAGCAATTATAAGTTGGTCGCCCCGATTTTGCATGCTGGTGAAAGACATGCCAAAGAAGAAATTAGTCACGAAACATTTGACAAATAATATCGGTGCCTGGTTCAGTACCTACTTTTGTCCAATGTTGCAGTTATTAATCACTAGTTAGATGAGAAGGCATGACCTAGAACCAAAAATTCGAAGACATGTGACATCTACCAACCTGCACTGGGCCCGCGTGGTGGTTTACGGCCCACTCTCACAGAGAGGAGGGCTGTGTCCCAGCAGTGGCAGTGGGAACATTATAGGCTAATTATTATGAGTTAGATGACAGATGGAAATTAGATGACAGATGGAAAATACTGAAAATAGCAACATGGATTAGTTTCTAAAATGTTACATGGTCATTGATATTTTGATAATAAATTATTCAGAATCATTTTCATTTCTGTTCAAGAGTCATTCAATAACCATTGATCACTATGACCCACATATATTATTTTTATTACGCAACGTTATCTTTGTTTAAGAACAGGTTAACGTTCAGATAATCCAGTTACATCACATTGACGTCATAATAGAACGTTCTCCTCCAAAAGAAATGGGCCAGTATTCTGTTTTCGCCTTCTGCGTCAAACATCAATTTGTAATAGATATTGGCAAACTTATATTTGCGGTTACCTAGAAGTGATCTAATGGATTATGACTTTTATTGCACTGAAAACGGGACAATCAAATTATATTGCACGTGACAAAGTAATTGAAGAGCATCTTCAAACGTTTGACGCCAGTATTAAGTTTGTTTAATGTAATAGTTTGTAGTTCTTGGATGCAAAATATTGGTTTATAGGTCACCTCAATTTTGCAGTTTACATTAAAGGTATTCTACACGTCAGTATCTGCCCTAATTCACGCGAGTATTCTCAGAAATTTTTGGGAACAAGAAAACTGGGTGTTTGTTTTGTGAAATTCTGAATATTTTACTACTCTTAATATACTCGTACAAACCAGTGGACGTCAAAACACAATCCTATGGCCAACAGGCAATGTAGCCAAGATTGCTGGAACATTAAAGAGTATTGAACTAAATTTATTGCAGGCTCTAATGTCACGGTTGAGCACGTTTGGCTAATGAAGATATTATTCAGAAGTCGATGAACTAGTTTAAACTAATGAAACGGCAATATATTTAAGCGTAAAGTTTCCATACTTTACGCTAGTTTCGAGATGACAATTAATAATCTAGTTCTAACAGTAAAGACTCCCACAGACGGTGCGCCGCGACACTAATAGCACAATTGCTATGAAAACTTCATGGAAAGTGTCGCGATGCCTGTCGTGCCCGTGATATCAGACCAGTCGGCACGAGCCTTAAATAGTAATGCAAATAATGTACCCAACTAACTTTGCGATATTTTATCAAAACTGCAATAGGTATAAGTTTGTGTTGGACTAATATTAAATAATCTTCTAGGCTACAAGTCTATCTAATCTTAAACATTCTATCGGAAGCAATGTCAAGACGTATCTAAGATTCACGATAAAGATGTAGCCCACATAGTGGGAATGATAAATTGTCACCATGAACTAAATAATAATAATATAGACCTTACATTGTGAACATCTGCGACCATTTAACTTAAGTACATTATGAACAGTTGAAGATCGTCATATACTTGGAAATGAAGATATTTAAATGACTAGATAACCGGTTTGGCAAATACTAGATATTTCCATCAACTTTGATGATGTTATTTAGGCAAAAAATTAAAATTATGTGTTATGAAATTTTCACATTAAAAAGATGTTGAAGATACGCAAAGTATGTTACTTCTGAAGATTTAAATCTATTAGTTTTCAAATTCTGACTCACAAAATTACTTCGTGAAATTTCGTAGCTGAAAATACGAAACAAAAAGTTATTTTAAGAACTGTAAAACCAAATCGTATTAATTAATACCCAGTTGGTAACGGCTCACGTCACAATGGTAGACAAGATATAGTTAGATAATAGTAGGTATACATACAAAACCGTCGGTTACCAAGGGCGATATAAAACTGGTGATATGCCAACTCATTTCATTTTGTAGGTATCACTTACGCAAGATATGCCAACTGAACTCCCCCCGTATCTTATTCATTTTTTCAGACATAATTGTATTATAAGATAATTAATAATAATACAGACGTACAATGTAACATTATTACATTTTCATTATTCATTAAAGAAGAAAATAAAGAAAATACGTTTATTTACGCTAAACATAACACAAAGAAAAAAACACAAACACGAAAGAGCAAGGTGGGGGGAAATATTAATATTAAAGTAAAATTAATAATATTTAATAAATAAACAAAAATTATTTTTTGATTTAATTAAATATTATTATTTGTAGAAAAAATTACGGAATGCTACTTATGTCATCGTTTTTATAAACTTAAATGTTTACTACCCAGCCATTTTCAATGAAGCAAACATTTTGGCAACTAATTATACCTTACACAAAATATTTCAATTTATTAGCAGACTATTGCTTACCTCTCTAAAGCTAATTTGGCAGGTAGGGTAAGATTAAAATAAAAAGTAAACCTACACTATTTTTATATGCAAAATCATGTATAAATAAGCATTTGTATAATAAAACGACGTACACTGCTCCCACGTTTTATTACGTACTACGTCACAGGGCAAACCAATCCGACAGTAGCCCCAAGGTCTGTCATTGTCCTGAATATTGGAATTTAGTTTATAGTTTCCACGTGCTTTACAAATTTATACTTCAGAAATTTATTTATTACAAAGCGACCGCGTTTTCTCAATTTCCGACACCCGTTTGACGCCAGTTATAAATTTAATTTACGTGCATATATTTTACAGCTAATTGGCGTATCGAAATTCATTTGTGCCCCGTCTGTACCACATGCGCTGTTGCTAACCAATTGATACGGTAGTCGTCTTACAATGGTGGTATTTGATGGGTCCTTATGAGGTTCATCTTTCGGTCAGTCAATCCCGCTACATTAAGTGGTATCACCTTTTTATAGAAGCTGTGACTGTTTATATCCCGTAAGACAAAAGAATTATGAAGAAAAAAACGGAACAATAAACGTTCAACTATTGAGCTCTCTCCATTCTCAAAAAATAATGTTTACTCTCTCTCACGTCATACGAAATGACTCCTGTTTGTACAGATGTTAAAAGCTCCGAAGGTTAAAATCGGAAAATATTAAATACTCGTAATTCGTTCACTCAAGTAATGCTTCGCAGACGTGAACTAAAGAGGTATAATTTATAGCACGTTAATAAACTATTTTCGTAAACAAAAACACCGCACAAAAGCTAAGGAACTCTGTAAACAGAATCGTTACTGAAACTGATAAATAACTAGTATGCACTTTACTGTAAGCAACGGAGACAAATAACATCACAACTGGTCTTCACACAACATCCATCGTGGCTACAATGAGAAACAAAAAAGCTGATCTTCTTGCCAAAATGGGTACATCATTATTATTTTTATAGTAATTGATTCCTTTCATAACTTTTAACCAAACTTTTAAAGCAGTTTTACATATGTCTATCGTTTTTTCATTAATTTCTATAAGCCATGATCACCCGCTAATACGGTACTGTAAATAGGTACACATGGTTGGTTGATCTGATAGCTATCAAAGTAAACCAATGCAATTCTAAACCATGCTATTATGTAACTAAATTAAAGAGTCACATTAATTACCACTAAGAAAGAATCTGCATTACCTCGATGTTTCTTCAGAACAAGCGTTTGCAAGTACGCAATAAACGAGTGAACGTCTGAACTATAAAAAAGTGTTACAACAACCACATTATAATTAATTTAGGTTTAAAAAACTCGAGTACGGGGCTTTGTTTATAATGTTGTATGTTTGTTTAAAACAAAAATGTAACCAGCTTCCGCGTGCAATGTAGAACTGTTATCATGAATTTCTGGAGCACGTATGGTTTGGTAAATTTTTCTTCTTTCGAGGTAAACAATTGCCTGCCGTTTTATTTGTTTCTTTAACTTTGGGCATTTATATTTTGAAAACAGGAAGACAATGAGTTTTTATTTTGTATAAAGTATGTACAATGAACTTGGGGTGAAACCGTGTTACAATGCCAATGTCACTATGAGAGTAAATGTAGTCTCTCTCAAGGTATTAAAGGTTCTGTAGTGTTTTGATCTAATTATGTAACGTAGGTTACTGATTCGTCTGTCAAGAAAAAATAAGCAAGCAATGCGCGAAACTTTTGCTTTTAACCTGTGACAACACAGACAGGTACTTAAATACCACAAAGCCACAAAATTATATAAATTTTAACGTAAAATATGAACTGCTGAGGTGATAATCATAAATAGATTTAATTGGAACAGTGTATTAGGAGCCCCTTGACAAGCAACTATGACTTCTATGCAAATAGACATAAAGATTGATGAAGGTTCAATAATATTTGTAATAATAGATACACGTGTCGAGGCAATTATGATAAAAGTAGTTGTTAAGAACTTTGTATCCTTGTAGCTGCACGCAGGCATTGGTTGAGTACTGAAAAGTACGAATAGCTGGGGCTGGCTAGAAAAACTGGGCAGGTATCCCGATAAATAGAAAACAGAGTATATAAGGCATTATCTCTTCAAACATATAGTCGTTCTTCGCCTCCCATGATAGGATAATCGATTGTAACTGGTTTATTAGTAGGTTTGTTATTGACATTTGCATCACTGACTGTTTCTTTTGCTGCTTATCCAAGTTGATAATGTTCATTCTTTACACATAGTTGTGCATGCCCTTTTAAAACGTCATTCGTCAGATTGTCAGCTGATTTGTTTCTATTCTCCATAGAAAGGACTTCCGTACGAAATAACGTTTGTTCTCTAGCATTTAAATATTCTTAATTCTTTGCAAAAACTATCAAAACGTGTGTTTATTCTGGGCACGAAAGTTATGGATGTGCTCCAATTATTTATCATCGTAATATCCAGAATATGTTTCGTTATTATTCATTAATTTTCTATATTAAAGTGGGATATTAAACAAATTGGCACCAACGTTGTTATGACTGTAACCAAGTTTAAATCTACATTAATTCAAAACCACGTTTTAGGTTCACGTGCGCTTTGAATTGAAGATTTCTATCAAATATTATGTGGTGAATAATTTATAGCATTCATTTGGAGGGGTGTCAACTTTCTGTGACTGTGAATAGTAGACTATCATCGAATATTCGATGGAATATTAATAGACTGAAATGATCGTCTTGGTACGACTATATTAGACAAATGTGGGTGGGACCTATAATAACAGGTAGGTTAGTATGTATATCAAGACACAGAAGTGTCTAGTGATCAAGACGTGTCGGGTTTTTTTTAGATTTGAATATTGTATAATATCATAGAACACATCCAGTTTTGTCTATAGGCACAAAAACTAAATGGAACAATTTACATACTACCTACTTAAATAGAATCAAACAGTATTTATCAAGGATTTTGTTCGTTTCACAATCCTCAATACATCGAAGCAGTAATAAATATTCACAACACGATGTCTTTCTATAGGTGGCATGTATTAACAATAACACATTGTGTTTTATCTTTATTTTAACAACGGTAAAATGTACCGTTTCCCCTAAATTATAATTTTAAACCAGCACGACAGACTGCCATTTTCTTTTACTACGTTTTATTTTATCCATTTCATTAGAAGCACCGGTACTGAATAGATAGTAATTTCAGAAAACTATTGAATTCTGTCTCATAAATAATTAAAATTTGTATTATGCTTTGGTCGGCGTCAACGCGTTCGAGACTATAGAGGTCAGATGTCCGCAGACTGTCCTCATTCCGTAGCGAACCAACATTAAATTTAAATCACGCCTTGAACTTGAACTAAACTCGATGTAAAGATTACAAATTCTAATAGTAACAGTTATTAATAGTATTAGTTATTATAGTAGGAACGTAAACATTGGTTTAAATTATTGTCGTCATGTAAACATTCCAGAATAAATAGATAAGCTCACAATGCAGCAGGTTTGATTAAATATTTACATAATACTTGACATATAGAATCTGTTCAGCCCGTTCAGTGCTCTCTATAAATCAGGAAGCCAGAAAGGTCTTTGCCCAGGAGAGAGGCCAAAGATTCTGATGCAGTAAAGTTGTTGACTTATCGTCCTCACTGCCAGACAAATACCTCATCTCACACTTTTGAGCTCAATGATACATATGATTTGCCAAAGAGTTTAATTCTCAGAATCAAACTAATAACATTATTTTTGATAAAAATTGTCTAGTATATGATTTAGAATAATTGATAAAACTATCAATGAATCGTCCTAAAACACAAATTTTACCACAGACTTATGCAAAAGTCTGGAAGTCCTCGGTGAACATCAAAAGTATAATATAGGAGCCGATGAAACTCTTCTGTCACTTATCTTATTTTTATTTAGGCTAACGTGGCGTGATCGTCGATGTACGTTTATTTAATCTGTTCAAAATGAATTATTGGTATGACGTCTTATTTATTTTAAAAATACACGAAGAATATCAGACTGTCTGGCAGCTGGGTCCAGCCAGACGGAATCTTGGCCACGCGTGATATATCCAATTTATAAGTTCCACTCCCAGATTTCTTGGAAACACTTCAATGGTCCCATTTCTCTTTTCTTGTTCAGCCAACTGATTATGGGTTATTTGACATTAATATTAAGGTCGTAAATTATAGAAATTTGTGTTTATGTTTTTGTTTTTAACATTATGATGAAAACGTGTAAAGCTATGTCGTTGATATTGGCTAAGTAACTAGGTTTATTAATGCAGTAAGATTATCTTCAATAACTAGAGCCATAAAGAATATTAATAATACTTTAATACACAGCTAATGATAGTCAAGGAAAGTGTTGTTTACGGAAATTGTAGCGAAGGAAGTGAAACTCGCGCCTCTGGTAGTAAATCCTATAATAAATAACAGTATTCATTATCTACAGATTTTATCTTAGACTATTTTATTAATAGAATTATGAAGGAATGGGAGAGTAAGGACGTAAAAATAAACAATCTACATTTAACTTAACACAGGGGTATAAGCAGCGTGCCTAACTAACAATTATATTCTATTCTAAAAATAATCAATTTCCTAGTTTCGAAACTAGAATTAATTAGAAATAAATAGACTTGTATTTTAGTCACGTCTGCGTCGTAGAAACCCAATTAATGAACTAGTAATAAAACATACAAAGACGCAATCCCTGATAATTAAAACTAGAAAGGTTTTTTAACCTATCCGACATGGTTCGCTTTAATTTTAAAGTCATTAATTAATATACGATAATATGTCATTAGTTCTTTGTTATTAACAAAAAAGTAAATATGTAACTAATTTGATACGCTAATTATGTTATAAATAGAAAAAGGTAAAGAAAGATAACAAGAAAACGGCATTTTGTAACAGTACATGCATTGAATAAAACGTATTTAACAGTCAACGACCTCTCACAATCTAAGTGTGATTTCAGTAGAATATACTAGGTATATACATGGTGGAAGGGACATCGACGCGCATCCTGTTACCCTGGATGCAGTACATCATTCTTGACCCCCCTGCGTTAAAATTCTTCGACGGTTATTTTAAAAAAAATTCGCTGTTCCATACATTTTGACCGAGTTGGTATTGCACTTCTGTAGGAAACAGTTGTTTATTTTTTTTTTTATTACCGACGAGAAATTTCAACGCACGGGGTCAAGTATGATCTACTGAATCCATGGTAAAAGGTTTCGCGTCGATGTCCCTTCCACCCTGTATAGTACTTCAAGCCTGAAGTTAGTAAGAACATTAAAGCAAAAAATTCAGACATATTTAATGTGAAACCTCTTTGGAGAAAAAAAACAAGGTTTAGGTATACAGTTTATGTTTCCTCCGTTGCATAAGACGTCACTACTATACTCAAAGCACTCCAGTTAAAAAACAAGACTATTTTTGTAAGAAGAACAGAGACATTAAATGCACTGCACATGTAAACATGTATAAATACAATTAAATTTATGATGACTGTACTAAATTTAAGGCGTCAGGAAACCTCTTCCGATAAATGTTTACGTTCGAAAGATATTAATAAGATACATTTGTGCGTACTTCAGACTGCTCGTCGGCTTCAAAACGGTTGTTCCTGTGTACGTTTACATCTTGTTTACGATTTATTAGGTCTTGACTGCATATGGTCTTGTTCAGTATCAATGATTCAACTAAGATTTTACAGTTTGGGAAAAATGCCCGATAAAACTGCTGCAGTTTGCAGGAAAGCGAAGAAATGTCTACCTAAAGGAAAATACTTTATTTATGTTCTGTTTTCTGGGAACAATCCTTATGTTAAAGACCTGAGTCATCTTAACTAGCGGCTTGAAGAGTGCATGCATGTTTGCCATACATAAACAAATGAGGTCGTTTTCCTCGATGACACTGGTTCCCCAGAGATCTTATTTATGGGGTCATGGAAAAAACCTTATTTATCGTAGTCTTATAAATGATGAGTTAATGTAACATTTTTGTTGTTTCGCGATCTCTTGGTCTAATTTAGTTGTCATGGTATATTGTTTTATATAAAATTTTGTAATGATTTACATCCGATCTTTTCCCAGTAAATCCCAATGGAACTACGATGTTGGCACACGAGAAGCATAAATCAAAATCGAAGAAAAAACTAGCATCAATAGACCCGGCGCTATTTGTGCATGGTGAACACATCAAATGTTCCATCGTTACGATCACAGATGCGGCTAATTTGAGCACGTTACAAATCCGATTCGTAAATCTCTCGATTCGATTACAATAATCGATTACAAATCAAATGCAACATACCTACTTCCGATACCGATTCATCAAATCAAATGTTGTGTGTTTGCGAGTTTGTTCACCTGTTTGTTTGTGTGTCTCGTTTGAGTTCAGTGACTCACAATAAAACGGCCCTCCCGTTAATTTTGTACACAGACACATTTGGAACGTCCATCGTGTCGGTAGTATTAACGTATCCTATCTCTTTCTTATTTTATCTCTGTCTGCCATTTCTGTGTCAAACAATAATAATGCACCTTTGTGTAATCCGAAACGGTGGGGAGTATTAAACCCCTTGCCGGACTGTACCGTTATGACTCATATTCCTCAATCAGCTTTAACTTTCAACGTTAGCGTCAAATAGACTCAAATATTTTATGTTATATGAGTGACTGTTTAGAAAGGGCCACATTTCAAAACACAGTCAACCCACAGTCAAACACAGGATAACCTAGTTTAGGCACATAACACAATAGAATTTTACGTAGATTTAAGCAACTTTGTATTTAGTATTTTACCTTTTTACCTGAATAAACTTTTATTTATTTTATTTATTTATTTAAACACATTAAAGTACCTAGCTGAAAATCGATTAAACTGAAAATATTGCTGAAATACGTATTTAGGGTTGCATACCTCAAAAGGAAAAAAACGGAACACATATAGAATCACTTGTCTGTCCGTCTGTCTGTCCATCTGTCACAGCCGATTTGCTCCGAATCTACTGGACCGATTAAGTTAAAATTTGGTATTCATATGAATTTCTGTGACCCCTGACACGAACGTGTAACGTAATTAAATGAATTTTGAATGCGGAATACCCACTTTTGGGGGAATAATAAGAAAATAAAAGTTTTGCGAACTATAGGTACCGACTGCACTGTGTGACATATCAAATGAAAGAACTTGTTAAGTATGAGAATTACAAATATTTTTTTTATTTATATTTTAATATAATTCGTTTTAAAGTTTTATTCAAGAAAATAGATCAAAATTGACCATTCCCAGGGTGGTTAATGGTCAATCACCGAAACTGATGAGCCTAAAATTAAAAAAAAAATACAGAGAATAGTTGTATACTCATAGATTACAGGAAAACCTTTAAGAAGTCTATTCTTAAAATAACATGGTAATTCACTGAATATTCTGCGTATAAACTTACATTTGCAGTTGGAATGTATGGAGAGTTTTTCAACTACAATGTTAAGTTTGATCTTGGGATAAATTCATCCCAACTAGGGAACCCTTCATTATGCGTGGTCTGACATGCAATTGGTCGGATTTTTTCATTTGCAGTGTCCAATAAAGCCGTGGTTGATGTCCAGCCAGCACGTTTTCATGATCAGAACCAAAAAATAAACAATAATTTAAGCAATTGGATTGTTCAATAAACATGTGTTGCAATGTGAGATTTCAAATGTGTTGGTAGACGTTAAATTGTCAATCCTATGGTCCTCAACTCGGTGTGAGGTAAATATTTACTATCCTATTCCATGAAAACATTTTCAGACGTCCGGCATAGTTAATGTTGTGCAAAAGATGTTGAAGTTACCTGCAGAATTGACTATCTAATGAAGAAGTTGCCTAGTTTTGACTTATGACGTCGAATTGTCTTACTTCGAAAGTCTTCAAGCCAGACGGATCGAGATGATATTAGTTTTTTTAACCAGTTTTTTTAACACAATAAATCTGCCTAGCCTTTTCCCAACTATATGTTGGGATCGGCTTCCAGTTTAACCGGATACAGCCGAATACCAGTATTTTACATGGAGCGACTGCCTATCTAAGCACCACAACCCAGTTACTGGGCAGCACGATGCCCCTTGCCAAAATTTGTAAGTCCGACTTTTAGGGCTTCTGACTACCCGTATCGACTGTCAAAGATCTACGAATGACAGCCGAGACCAACTGCTACAAGTACTTTCCGAGGAACGGAGGGGTGTTGGTATGTAATGGACGGTCACCCATCCACAAACCAACCTTGGCAAGTGTTGCTTAACCTTGAAGATCGACCCGTGCGGCTGTTATTATTATTACCCACGAACCCCTCGCTCATTCTGTTTTTTTTTCAACCATTTTCTTATCACATAAAATGTATTCCTACGCTACAAATTCAAAATCACGTTTTAGTAGAAATTTCACAAAAACCACTAGTTTGTCGTGACAATTTATTTATCAGCAATAACTCTTGGGCGATGGCTATTAGACTAGAAACGCTTGCCACACGCAGACCCAAATGTCAGCATTGACGTCATAGGGGAGTAGCCACCGGACTAAATATACAAACCCGTTAATAAAGATGGAAGCGTGAGGCGTATGAGGTAACAGTGGCGTGAAACGTAATTTCACTGCGACCTTTCTATAGGACCTTACCTGTCATTTCACGGAGAATGACAGGTAATTGAATAATGGCTCTAAACTAAAGTAGGTAGGTGAGTTTTAGGAGAACGTTTGAAGGCTCAAGTAATTTCGAGAGCATTACGAATTCCAGTTATTTTGTTTTGTTGCATTATAAAGTGCAGTCTTTAAAAAAAAATACTTAATCAAAAACAACTGGAGGAAAAACGTAGCTTTACCGGGGGTTTTTGTAAACCTATATCATTGTCAAACCTTAATTATGTCGTTCATAAATCACAATCTTTTAGTACCTACGAGTTAAAAAACGGGGGTTTTTATTAACATCTCATAGATTGCATGATTAATCAAACTTAAGGGTACCTATCATAAAAAATGAATTCCTTTAGTATTTCGCTAATTTACTTAATTCATTATGTTTTAGTTACCTAAAGACCTGAAAAAGCTTAAGTTAGCAGGATGCAATAATCGGACAACCTTTGTATTGCGCCAGACTGAGTTGAGAAACAAATTAAAAGTGATTAATGATTATGAACAGCTTCGCTTCGAAATAACTCTGAAATATTTTATTTCGTCACGCGTAGACCAAAATGCATAGAGAGTCCAGAGATGCGTTCTAAAAAAACCTAACCAAAATAGTCTGGCAGTGGATGTAGGGCGTTTCTGACGTCATTGGTAACCCAGTCTCAAAATGCATCGTCCCTTCCGACGTGCGTACACGTGTGGCCTAATTAAATTTTATTACTTGCTTCGTAATCAACCTGTCGATGAGTTTAACCATCAAAGTTTTGAGAAAGATTTGAATCTTGGTTGTAGTGCTTGTTATTTTCGTCAGCTCCTTTTTATGGTGATTTTACACATCAATAAACGAAGCTTCTATTAGAGATGCATTTATAACATAACGTCACGCTTTGTATCTGTAGTACACCCACATTTCATCAGTTATTTTTAAGTCCCATGTAATAGAGGGCGAGCCTATTGCCATCAAACGGGCACAAACCCAGATAAATGCATTTATGTTTATTAAAATTGCATAACTCTCGTTCCTACTCATCTGCGCCTCAAGTTGCATTCGGAATCTTAAAAGCTTTAGTAGTATTGCGTTGCAGCAGTAAATGACTCCAATCGAAAATATACTTCGGTTCTATCTCCAATATTAGAATCCACCGGAAACTTTCATTTAATCTATTAAACTACTACTGAATTCCGCTTGTCTATCGACAATTTTTATCATCGATATTCTGAAAATCGTAAAGAGAAATAGCTAAGTGGATCTGTTTCTGGTTTATTATTACAAGACAGTTTTAGCATCAAATTCTTGCCTGACTCATACTGAATAATGTGAACTATATTATTAGGTATAAGTGTATATATTTAACAGTTTACAGATTTCTTTAGACAATACGAAAAAAATGATTACACTCATAACATGAATGTACAAGATAAAATAAATTCTGAAACGGTTCGCACCAAACAAGAGCTTTACGAAAATATCTGCTAATTCTACGAGTAGGTGCGTAAAACCGACGAGTTTTGCGTAAGCCCCATCATTAAGTCAATAATTCTGTTGGTAACTGTACAGGTTAAAGATTTTCTTAGTTATGTTTATTATCTTAATGTTAATTTCAACAGGGAATTCAGACGAAAGTTCAACAAAACTGTTCAATCGAAGATTCATTTTCAACAGTCTATATACCGATTTATTTCGAGACCCTATTATCTTTACCGATTTAGTAACAGACGCGAGAGCAAATCCACAGACAGAAGACAGCAAAAGCATATTAAAAGGCACTAAAACTGTTTATAGCATAGTTGAATATGTCACATGTGCCTTGAAGTCTACAATGTTCTATTGACGTAGGTAACACACCAAGAAATCTTTATGATGACATTAAGATTTGTCGCTTTCTCTGCCAAAAATGATTGACTAAAATTAGCATGTAACAATGCATTACCATTATCATTCATTTGGTCTTGTTCATGTCTGTCTTCATAGTTTCTTGCCAGGTTAAGATGCACTTGCTTTGTAATCTTTATCAGTCAAATCTTCAGACCTCTTCGGGAAATTCTCAACATTATAAGCAGCCATTTCAACCCTGTTCTTACCATTGTCTCTTACTTCTTCTTCAATAGCTTCTGCCTTAGTGTCAACTATTTCTATTACGTTGTCCAGTTCAATAAATGAATTGTGTGTCGTCGTGGCTTTATTTATTTTATAATAAACCACTAACGATGTTTTCTCATTATGTTTCAAGTTGAAAGGAGGAAAAGCATGAAACGTGTTTAGTTTCTTATGATCACGCGCACGTTGTTAAGTGGTTAAACGACACATGACATGGTTATTAGCAGTTATATTGTTGAGAATGGTACTATTAATTATTTTTTGTAATAATGTCTGTCTGTATTGAATACATTTCACTTCAGCACCAACTAAATATTCTAGCATAATTTGAAGTGCTGTTCTGTAAAAAATCGCTGCGTATACTTAGGTGATTTGTGTGTGTGTGAGACTTACTCTAGGATCAAATGGGATATCAGTTCACTTCAAGCTCACTTTATACTTAGTATTATATTATCTGTGCTATAATATGTTTTCACGACCAGATTTTTGTTTGCTGTTTCAGTATCGTATTTGAAAAAAAGTCATTATAAAGGACAATAATGATATGAGAATTATTTTCTTCTCTTCGTGCGCACATTGCTAGCCTTGTTGTCACCAATAGAGCGTATTACCGATTTTGCACCCGCAAAATTAACGCGTTAAACAAAAGTAAATTCATCTTACAAGTTTCGCATTACAATATGCAAATAATAAAACTGTCTTCGTCCCGGTTTTCCTCAGTCTGCGAACACCGCTCGTTTAATTTGGCTTCGAGGAAAACGATAAGACAGATAAGCTTTATAAATGTACGGTTTACGTTCATTTTGGACGTTTACGTACGTCCAGCGAAAATTCCTTGAAGACTTCGTGCGTTTTATCGTTCGCCATAAGTAGCAAAATAAGCTTTTGTCTTATTCTTTATAGATTCATTTTAGATTTTAAATACTTGTATTAAAGTTGAACGTTAAAGGAATGCATTTTTGCTGTTAGTTTAAGCCAAAAATAATGCACGTTTTTCATAACCGTAAGTTCCAGAACGATTTGTCATGGATACTACTACTCGTAGTTTTTTCATTAAAATATACCATAAAATTGGCAAAGAAACTTTACCAATAGGTAAGTATTAACTTTTGTCTTTCCATTCAAATTCTGTAAGATCTTTTGAATGTTTAAGCATTATAATTAAAAGATCTTGTCGACCATGCAACAGAGAGGATAGGTTTCAAATGAATTAATCGGGTATTGTTTTGTTCATACAACATTGTAACAATAACCCCCATCTCAAATTCTCTGCAAATTAACCGTTATACCTATACTTGGGTAGTATAAATACTGTAGATGATATTTATGTGTCTCAGAGTAACGTTCATAGCCATCATCACAAATCCAGTGTAGAGTTTCATGGTGCGATTCGATATCGGGCTGGACAGTGTCTGTCACCAAGACGCAAGTTTTTTTTCAAGGCCCGACACGATCCCGACTGTAGCAGCCGACGTCATACGTCATCAAGGGAAATTATTGTTAGGCAAATTGTTTACCAACTTAAATTGTCCGAAGATTCAAATCACAGCTGTAATTCTTTGACAGTTGTATGAAATGGCTTTAACATGGCAAAAAGGCGTAGGACTGTACCTAAATAAGTACTTCTTCATGTATATGTTAAGACTTATTTAGAAGCAGGTAACTACTTCAAATTTATACCATCAGCGATTTCTAACTCATACACTAATAATAAAATAATCATATCAATGCTTTGATATCAAATCAAATAATCGTTTATTTATAAAATGGTCACATGTACAATAAATACCTTAACAATTAAAATAGCGCACAGTTGCACATTTGCCTGAACTAGGTTGAACCTGTACATCAGGCAAGAAGATTATGATCCTTTTGTTTGGTCTTTGCAGAGACATTCTATTTTTAACCGATTTCTAAAAGGAGGAGGTTATATATTCGTTTATGTGTTTTTTTCTCCGATGTTTGTAGATAATAGGTTGACTGATTCATACAAGTGCTTATTGCTCTGCACCAACACTTTTAAATCCAAGTTGAGCTTCGTAATTGCACTTTCGTTCAGATAGCCTTTACCAATATGTTCCCAAACATGAGTCACTACTACACAAATTTTAATATTCGCCCAAATTTCCCTATGACGTATCGGCATCGTTACGTCAATCGAAAGTGCGCCTCAATACTATGCTTTGAACAACCCAGTTGAGTCAGATCTGAACTAATTTCGTCTGAACGGAATATTTTACAAAACTGTAATGTAAAGTACTTGAATAATCTGAAACTAGGTGATCAACCTACAATTTTTCTAGATAAGATACTGGTTTTTATTAAAAAACTATGCAGTCAGAATGTTCTATTTAGATTAGTAGTCACGTGTATTGATAATTAAATGTCCCTATTCTGAACTCAATGCCACTAGTAATCCAATAAGGATTAATAAATGATATTTGGCTGGGATTTGACGACGAAAACGCAATTTTTCCGCGTTTGTTAAAGTCATAATTTATTTTCTAAATGCCTTATGGATTATCAGTTTCAAGTGCGTTTTATTACTTCCGAATTGTTTCAAAAACTGTTATACAGAATCATTTCTTGAGATGGGTCAGTATGAAGCTGAAACTTTGAGAAATAAGTGAAGTTTTCCAAGGAATCATGCCACAGATTATAGAGCTATGAAAAATTCTTAATAAAATCTTTTTACAAAAATCTGCGGGAATTAAATTATTTTTGGCACATAAATGCATAAAGGTAGTTAGGTACGGGTTTTTTGTAGTATGATTAATACCTAAATTAAATTACTAACCTTATCGTATCTGCGTAGTAAACACCTTTGTTTATTTACAAAGCGTATCATATTATTATTTGGTGCTTACCTACTTATGGAAAATATTTCAATGTCGTTGATAACGTTAATATTTTAATCACACTGGTTTCATCGTATTATTTTTCATAATACTCGTAATTATGTTATTTATGACGCAATCATTTAGTTAGAACATAAGTAATAACATTGGGTTAAATAGTAAGCTGTCATTTGTGGAAATCGTGAACAACTTAACGGTTTATTTTTGTGGAAAACCCGTTTAGTTGTTTTTTGTGAAAAATACTACGTACGTACTGTAGTATAAATTATAGGTAGGTACTTTAATTGTGTCGGTTGGGCAATCTGATGAAACAATATGAGTTATCAATAACCCAAAGACATTAAATTATTTTCTTACCAATAGACGGGACATAGCGAACAAAATCGTAATCCGATACTTTTGTCCTAGTGGGCAAAAGTCGCTCAGTCTAGTGTGGTACTACACTAGACTGAGCATGCCTGCATGTCAAGTCGCAATTCTCATTCGTGTCCACCAAAAGAAAATTCTTTTCGAAGTATAATGCATAATTGTACAATATGGTATTATCAAATAGCTTTAATTGAATTTTGCTATATTACGCTAGATGGCGTCAATGAGACATGGAATCATAATTTTACTATAACATTATTTCTGATAGCTGAGCTTCTGCTGCTCTCTCTATCTTAAATCTCTTTGCAATAACCGAAACTCATGAACATCGTCTATTCTTCGGAGGCGTATCGCCTAAAAGTCAACCAAACGTTCTTATATTTAATAAATATAGCTTCTATTTTCAACTTACCGCATTGCTCAAACTATTTTACTGTCCGATGTAAATACTTGACATTCGTTCACGAAACGCTACTAAAAATACAAATATATAAAATTCTGAAGTTCATATTTTATATTTGTCGCCGTACTACAATATTGATTAAAAACATTTCACCGATCAATATCAGGTCACTTTGCAGCTAAATACTAAAATATTAAACTGAAGGTCTGTTCTTGCGTCATTAGTGGCCGCCAACAGTGGGTCAACCCTCGCCCGACGCGGGATAAAAATAACCCTTTGATTTGTCTCCCTGTCAATCAAAATGACTGGTATATTTCGTATTTTATGCTTGTATCTGTCTATCATTTTATGAATTCTTCTTCCTGTTTTTGAGTATCGTTATGTATACTTAATTTTATTACGTCGTAATTCGTTTTGACATCATTAAGGGACGTAGTTAATTTGAAACAAATATGGCTACCAAATGTTTTGTAGTTCGGACGTCTCTCTGGTGAATTCGTGTTTACAAGTAAGTACATGGCAATACTAAAACAAGTTTTTATTACCCTTATATATTATTCAAGAGCATTGCGGTATAAAAGCGATGCAAGGGCAGACCTTCAAAATTTTCCTTAAACAGTAAATTTTGACGTTGTTACATAAAAATTGGATGAACGAAAACCATTTATATTTACCTTGCCCAGAATGAAATCGTAAAGTTTGTGACACTCTCAATTTGGACGTGTGAGGTCAAGATTACCTTTTGAGTGTGAAGTGAAACACTCCACCAATGCGGTAGAGAGGACATACGGAATTCAACCATGACATAACAGACTTCAAAAGTTTCCACACGCAAATAAATATTTGACAAGTAACAAAATAACCACTGGGCAAAGAGCAGTTCCTGTTTCTAGAAAAAAATGTTTACGTCGAAGGGATCGTTAACAACTAAATTGTGATTGCCTTTAATGGTGATCGTTCAGGTACAATTGCTTTCATAACATTAGCCGTGTACCTTGGAAGTCACTTAGGTCAAGGTTGGTTACCAAGGTCTTAGCTCCAAACGACTTTGAAGTCTATGCCCAGGTACCGGTTCCAGACGGGTGCCGGTACCAAATTCAGGTACCTGGCGCGTACCACAAATCTCATATTTGTACGAGGAGCCTCGTAGGGTTGGCAACCTTAAAGTTATTTTTCTAATGCCTATTAGTTAACCTTTTTACTTACTATAACTGTTTTCTCAGTCTAACTTATGGAAAATTTTGTTTGGTACCGGTACAGTAGCGATACTGGTTAGAAACACTAATAGTACAGTAGTACCTGTACTATTAGTATTTCTAACCAGTATCGCTGTCTGGTACCGGTAGTAATAGAGTACAGGTACTACGTCTAGTATCGGTATCACACCAAGGCTAATGGTACCGGTTCCCAAAAATGCCGGTATTTCAAGGCACGAAACGTAACAAAATACGAAAACGATCACGAAACGAAACGAACTAACGATCACGAAATTGATCTGTCTGTGTAACGTCTGGTCCTTCAAATGAATGTTTTATATGCCAAACACGTGACTCTATAAATACACGATATGTAGGGACTGTATAATTACATTGATGATTTGTAGCAGACTTTGATAAGTACGCAATACTGTAATTTAAACCATTAATTAACTTTCAGTATGATTCTGGTGTTCATAGAAAGCGCTTTAAAAGATTTATAGAATAATAGTAGTATTACTATAATTTAAAACAACTCATAGCTAAGTAATAACAGCCCATAAGAGCCGCACGAGTCGAACCATCAGGTTAAGCTAAGCTCGCCGGGGTTGGTCCGTGGTTGGGTGACATCTTTACCTATCTAGACTCCTCTGCACCTAGGAAAGCACGTTAAGCCGTTGGTGCCGAGTGTCCCAACTGTCGTTCGTGGATTTTCGACAGTCATTACGGGTCATCAGAAGCCCGAAAGTCTGACAACCAGTCTTAACAAGGGTTACCGTATTACCCAGATATAATAGAATAGAATACTCTTATTATGTACACCATAAAAATTACAGATATAAATGTTGAAATTTTACTTAGGGTGACACAATGGGCGGTCTTATCGCTGAAATCGTTTTTTTTTTTTCTTCTTTTCGATAATGGGTTGTGGAGGTCAGATAGGCAGTCGCTCCATGTAAAATACTGGTATTCAGCTGCATCCGGTTAGAGTGGAAGCCGACCCCATGGATATATACAATGGCCGATCCCAACATAGTTGGGAAAAGGCTAGGCAGATTTATTGATTTACTATGACAGTCAATACCAATTTCCTTTGCGATGATACAATCAATCTGCCACATTGCTGACTATTCTGATTTATTTGAACGAAGATTATTTCTGTAAGAGTTATCAATAACCCGCTATATGATTAGCTTATAATAAATTTTACTTTTGATGTAGAAAGTGAAACAGTGAACCTCGAAACGACTTACGTGCTTTTCTCTCTTTTACAAAGTTCTTTGATGGAGAAATAAACAGTATTTTGTTTGCTATGTTTGATCTTGACTACCCTAATTCATTATTTAGAATATTCTCCGAAATGTAGTATGTTGGCATCTTTCTATCTAGGGCAACGATATACCAAATAATAAAGGAGATTTCTTCGTGTGTTTTCGCAAAACTGGCGTGTTGTAAAATTGTAAAATGATAAATTATTTTATTTCTGTAAGTAGGTTTGTACAAACACTTTTACACGTCAATCATACATCATATTTTTTATCAACGACACTGAAACGTTTTTCTTCAGATGCGACATCAAAAGATTCTGTTTATTCATATGTGTCGTTATTACTGGTTATTAATTAAATGAGCACAAAGACCCTGTTCACGAAATTCGTAGAAGTTCCCCAAGATCGTGTAAAGACGTCACTGGCCATTGTTCAATCTTACACAAATCATGGGGACACAAAATTCCGATGTTACGACGAGAATTGCGCAGTCGAATTACTACGACAAAGTTGTCACGTCAATAGTATAAAAAGTATAGTTTGTACCCTTATATTCGGAGACTTAAGAGTTATAATTGCGTGGTTTTGTTTTTAAAATGTGTTCAATGACATGAGGAAGGTGCGTCTTGTTTAATTGCGTCTTATCACGTGACTGCTGGCTGTGACAGTGTCGGACGAGTTGCGCCCACGCCACCGACGCCGCCGCCGCCGCCGGTGGGACCATACGTCACAGTCTGCTTTTAAAGTTTTAAATTACTTTTCCGTTCGAAACTACATTTTCTTCGAACATATAAATAGGTAATTGAAATGTCGACTATAATTGAAGGAATTTTATTTTGGGAATACAAAACATCAATCCATTTTATGATGGCATTTGTAACTACGTAGGTAGTAGGTTTACCAAAGGTACAACCTTGCGGGGAATAAAGACTTGATATTATGTTATATATTATTCCAGGTCTATTCTTTTATAGTATCTTTCTTACCTCTGTTTTTATTATTGGATACGCAATAGACGTAATCAATGAATTAAAACAAAGCACATAATAGGAAGCTACGAAGGTGTTCATTAAAATGCAGATATTGTACATTACATTGTTATTGGCCATTCTGAAGGGATTACTTTGTAGCTACTGGAAACATGTGCTTAGCCTTGTAATGTACTTAAGAGTTTTAATATTATCTATAAAGTCCGCCACTGATGATTTCTAGTTTTTACTAACCTGAATTTACAAGAAAGACATCAAAAAAATCCATGTAGAAGACCAAAAAATGAACTACTAACAACACATACATAACAACACACCTGTAATCCCTGTTTAGAAGATATTTAGCGAAATGAGAGAAACATCTTAACGATTCTTGCCAAGTTACGTGCCGGCGACTATATAGAATTTAAGTTTGCAAGCCTATTAAGCAATTAAGTTCACACTGCTAAATATCTATCGAGACTAAGTAGTTCTTAATACAAAGTTGACAACTTAGGCGCGGCGCCCACTATCGGCATCGGCATCGGTGGAGCTCGGGCGCTTTACAGCGGCTTCAGGCGCTTACGTATAGTTTTCGAGCGCTTACGTAAAGCGCCCGAGCTCTACCGAGCCCCACCGATGCCGATGCCGATAGTGGGCGCCGCGCCTTAGACTCGGGTTTAAAATCATTTTTCCCAACTATTTTGGGGTCGGCTTCCAGTCTAACCGGATGCAGCTGAATACCAGTATTTTACATGGAGCGACTGCCTATCTGACCCCCACAACCCAGTTACTGGGTAACACGACATCCCTTGGTAAGACTGGTTGTCAGACTTTGGGGCTTCTGACGACCCGTAACAATTGTCAAAGATCTACAAATGACAGCCAGGACCAACGGTTTAACGTGCTTTCCGAAGTACGGAGGAATCATGGTATGAAAAGATGGTCACCCATCCACGGACCAACCGCGGCAAGCTAAGCTTTACCTGATCGATCGACCCGTGCGGCAGTTATTATTTAGCCACAAGCTATTTTTTATTACTATCGATAGTATTGGCACCAAAATAAAAACACTGCGTTTAATGCTAACCTAATCAAGGTAGGCAAATATTTTAAAAAAATCCAAGTGTTGTTTTTCATTAAAGATAATATCCAATCGTGTTCAGTAAAAGGTAAAATCCCGTGCTTAAATCCCACTTAAGTTTTGGATCAGATTCTGTGTTTATTATTATTTAAATAGATACTTGAATAAACTACCTACCTGAAAATATCAAGTTTGTATTAAGTATACCTAATTACCTAACGTAAGTGGTATTCTAGATAAATTACAATGTTGGATAGGAATAAAGTAAATATCTATTGAAAAGGAAAGAAGTCGAAGAAGATTTATTTATCGTACTATCATTTGGGGAAGAGAAACAAAGCACGGGATAGAGAGAGGAGCGTTCACACATACCTAACACCCAATGTGATAAAATTAGCCCCAAGTTTCTTGCCTGTGGCATAGAATAAAATAGAAGCACATATATTATTATATTATAATAGTATGACATACAACAGCAACTACTCTTACTCCTAACCCCCCCCCCCCCCCCAGGACATCACACCCGTTTTCAACCATGAGCGTTAAATAAAACGCATATTAACTAAATAAAGTCAAGAAAATGGTTGAAAGAACTGACGTCCTACCTTCAGTAAAAACAATAATATTTACAAAACATTTCCATTTACTAGAAAACGAAAAGAATTTTCCACATATTCCACGAATTCATAAATAAAAAAATTATAAAAACAAACACGATCACAGAGGAAACTGATTTTGGTTTATTATCTAACCGGTAATGTTAGCATTGTTGATAAACAAATAGTGAGTTCATTGCTTTATCAATTTGTGTGACCTTCTCCTTGACATGACGTGTAAATATATATTATTACAAGATGCAACATTACCTGTATGCACCTTTGGACAGACATCCAAAGGTAATTAAATAAAAAGAACATTGATAATGTTCTTACAAAAGCATTGGACTTTTGACATTCAGGTCAGATTATGTAAGACATTGCGTATTACAAACATTTAACAAATCATCCAGACGTTGTAAACTGAATAGTGAAAATGGCAATTATATTGAATGTGACACAACATTGCAATTTAAATATTTATAACAGAAACTTGTAGAAACACCGATAATATCAAGTCAAATTGCTGAGATAAGGCAGAAATCGATGGTCAAACCAGAAGGCGGAGCGAATGGGAGCACTTTTTCAAACCGCAGATCATACCCAATGGAGATCCAGTAGGTATCCATAAAGTAGTAAGCATCGTAGTAGTCTCGATTGCCACCATTTAAATATCAATTTGGCAGCAGGAACACAGCAACCAGCAAAATATCTACTGAAGAACAAACTAAAGTTAGAACGTAATAACTTCAAAAACCTTGATTCGTGTGAATTTCAAAGATAATCGGCTCATTAGTTCTAATACAAAGAATGATGCTGTAATCACACGCTGTATTGATACCGATACCACTACAAATGGATATACGTAGTCTAATGACGTCAATCTTTTGAACTATTTAGCCATGGTGACAATAAAACTTTAGTGGAACATTAAGAACGATCATGCTTTTAGAACAAAAGTTAATTGGAGAATTAGTCGCAGTGGATTCGAATCGTCTGGGTGTGGAATAATACTGAAGAATATTTGAGACAATAACATAAAAACAATCGGCCATATTACAAAACAAGGTTTATCTTTAGACCCAGGTTTAAACCATAGTGACATTTTTGAATTTCGAACCTGATTCCGTCTGAGATAAAGTTCTTAATAGAAAAACTGATTTTAAACCCGAGTCTAAGTTGTCAACTTTGTTTTGAGAACTTTATCCCAGACGAAACAAGGATCGAAATTTAAAAAAATACACTATGGTTTAAACCTGGGTCTAAAGATAAACTTTGTTTTGTAATAAGGCCGAATGAGTCTACTTGTTGATCACAGAATAACAAAACTTTGTTTTTCATTCATATTCATTTGTTTCCTTTGTATTATACACTAGTATAACCCTTCAAATCAGCATCGTAAAGTTTACACATTATGCAGGTGGTAAATAATATCATGTTACTAATTTACCGCATCAAAGCATAATAATAAACATGTGTGTTTAGCCTTGAAGCCTGCAGCATGACTGAGATCCACAACAAAAACAAGAGAATCTGATAAAACCTTGTTTTTCTCTATCGGCAATTAAAATTAATTATGAATAGTAGTGGAAATAGAAACAGTGTTACTGCAACATTATTGATTGACTCATTGGAGTCCTGCTGATAGACGACGCATCGCAAGCCCCATTGCGTAAACGTTGTGTTAAAACAACGCAAGAGGCACGCCTCTAAGATACCAACCGCTATACATTCAGAAAAAAAAATATATAAATGCGCAATTTTTTTTGGTGGCTAATAAAACACATGTTCCATTATTTATTCAATATATTTTTTTTCCTGACTTGAAATACTAATAAAATACTTAAAACCTACAAATTGCAAATCAAGCGAGCGCGAATCTGTTTAGGTACCGTGTTCCGCTACACTGCGCACCCGCGCCGGTCGGCAAGTCACCATAAAATTAGTTCCAAAGTAAACATCTTTCGCAAACGATAACTTTATTTTTTCGTACTAAAACATATCAAAATAAAAATATACGTTTAATAAAACCAGTTTCATTTGTCAAAATTTAGGCAGTGGTTAATTTTTATCCTGTATAACGCTATTTTACGCTTCTTCTCTTCCTGGTCAGCCGATATGGCAGCCTTGGTACCGAGCGATGTTACAACTACGAAGTACCTAATTGTGTAATTTCAGGTGAGATTATTACAATTACGTTGCGCAACTCCGGGATTCAGTTCGTGCAATGTTATTCTAGAACATAATAGCCGTTTGTTGATAATCCTAATGCGTCTGCGCACTGCAGTTTGTAACTGTAAAATGTTAATATTGGCACTCGATACGGAACTTGTTTAGAATTCATGGATCAACTTAGATATTTGTTTACGTTTTCAATTACACTATCACTTTAGTATTTTATACTCCAGATCCATCATCGTTTCTGATGTTTGTAACCTTGTTATGTTCTGTCGTTCTAATTTCAAGAAAGAATGTTCAGTACATATTGAACGTTTTACTACGATTATTAATTTCCTTATCTTAACCTCCAATTTAAATAGTGATAACATAAAAGGACTTAAAATCTATCAATGTCAGAACCTCGATAAAAACTTAACAAAACCAGTTACATGCATCTTCAAATTTACAACACAAAAGTTGTGTTTACAAGCAAAAACAAATTGTAATCATCTTAATGTCGAAATCCAGCTTTTTTAGCGTCAACGTCTGCGAAGTGACGCGAGGAAGATATATTTAGTAGTAAACAAACGTAGTCCATACTGTATTTTACTATTTCCATCGACATAATTGTAATAGTTCAACAATGCGGTTTGCGTAGTCAGCTTAAGAAATAAAATTGTTTTTCCTGCATAAGCATAATCAGCCATGTACCCACTGCTGCGAAACAGGCCTCCTCTCTTTGAGAGGGAGTGGGCCATAATCCACCAGACGGGCCCAGTGCGGGTTGGTACATGTCACATATCTTCGAATTTTTGGTTCTAGGACATGGTGGTTTCCTCACGATATTTTCCTTCATCGCTTTTTTTTTTTAAATGTTGCCCCACACTAGCAATTTCTCCTGTATCGTGGGTGCGTTCACAAACATTTAAACTCACATACACAAACAGCCAGACCCGGAACAACTATTTATAGGTCATACAAATATTTGTTCCGTGTGGGAATCGAACCCGCGACACGCAGCGCAGCAGTCAATCGCTTAACCACTGCGCCAACCGTGTCGTCGCTTAACCACTGCGCCAAAGTTTTGAGAGCACTGGTGATGAAATTATTCACAAAAATGTGCTAAGTAAGCTCAGAGTGTCATTCTACACAAAGGTAACCCTGAGTAGGAATGAAATTGTAAAAGCTATGTACCGTATCGTCCATCTTCAAAGAGAGGCAAAAGACTTTTAATATATATTTTTAGTTAAAGTATTTTAGTATTTTAATATTCTATCTGTGATATTATGTATTTTAATATTATATCTGTGATATTATGTATTTTAATATTCTATCTGTGATATTATGTATTTTAATATTCTATCTGTGTTATTATGTATTTTAATATTATATCTGTGATATTATGTATTTTAATATTATATCTGTGATATTATGTATTTTAATATTATATCTGTGATATTATGTATTTTAATATTATATCTGTGATATTATGTATTTTAATATTATATCTGTGATATTATGTATTTTAATATTCTATCTGTGATATTATGTATTTTAATATTCTATCTGTGATATTATGTATTTTAATATTCTATCTGTGATATTATGTATTTTAATATTATATCTGTGATATTATGTATTTTAATATTCTATCTGTGTTATTATGTATTTTAATATTCTATCTGTGTTATTATGTATTTTAATATTATATCTGTGATATTATGTATTTTAATATTCTATCTGTGATATTATGTATTTTAATATTCTATCTGTGATATTATGTATTTTAATATTCTATCTGTGATATTATGTATTTTAATATTATATCTGTGATATTATGTATTTTAATATTCTATCTGTGTTATTATGTATTTTAATATTATATCTGTGATATTATGTATTTTAATATTCTATCTGTGATATTATGTATTTTAATATTCTATCTGTGATATTATGTATTTTAATATTCTATCTGTGATATTATGTATTTTAATATTATATCTGTGATATTATGTATTTTAATATTCTATCTGTGTTATTATGTATTTTAATATTATATCTGTGATATTATGTATTTTAATATTCTATCTGTGATATTATGTATTTTAATATTATATCTGTGATATTATGTATTTTAATATTCTATCTGTGATATTATGTATTTTAATATTCTATCTGTGATATTATGTATTTTAATATTCTATCTGTGATATTATGTATTTTAATATTATATCTGTGATATTATGTATTTTAATATTCTATCTGTGTTATTATGTATTTTAATATTATATCTGTGATATTATGTATTTTAATATTCTATCTGTGTTATTATGTATTTTAATATTATATCTGTGATATTATGTATTTTAATATTCTATCTGTGTTATTATGTATTTTAATATTATATCTGTGATATTATGTATTTTAATATTCTATCTGTGATATTATGTATTTTAATATTATATCTGTGATATTATGTATTTTAATATTATATCTGTGATATTATGTATTTTAATATTATATCTGTGATATTATGTATTTTAATATTCTATCTGTGATATTATGTATTTTAATATTATATCTGTGATATTATGTATTTTAATATTCTATCTGTGATATTATGTATTTTAATATTCTATCTGTGATATTATGTATTTTAATATTCTATCTGTGATATTATGTATTTTAATATTATATCTGTGATATTATGTATTTTAATATTATATCTGTGATATTATGTATTTTAATATTATATCTGTGATATTATGTATTTTAATATTCTATCTGTGATATTATGTATTTTAATATTCTATCTGTGATATTATGTATTTTAATATTCTATCTGTGATATTATGTATTTTAATATTATATCTGTGATATTATGTATTTTAATATTCTATCTGTGATATTATGTATTTTAATATTCTATCTGTGTTATTATGTATTTTAATATTCTATCTGTATTATTATGTATTTTAATATTCTATCTGTGTTATTATGTTGATGCCGATGGTATTAAAAGAGTATGTGTCTGTATGGTATGGGTTTAATAAAAATTGAATGATTGACCTGAATTAAATGATAGTTAATTTAATTTAATAAATAGGACTAGCAATTGTAATCGTAATAGCGTTACCGAAGTGTATGTAATCATTGCAAAAAAATTACATAATTGATGGGCACTAGATACCTATTAATTAAGTGCATTATAAACCACCGTCTCGGTCGCAAAGTTACATATTATTATGGCATTACATACCTAGTTCAAGCAAGTATTACATAAACCGTACGACTGTATTGTTCTACGTACTGTAACAACTACATACTCGTATAATAATATCTACTACCAAACATTTTGTTATTACTCAAAACCGATAATGATATTTATGTACTTTTCTAAAAGAATAGAATCTCTTTATTATGTACACCATAAAAATTACAGATATAAAAGTAGAAACTTAAAAGAAAAAAAAAAAAAAATGATAATAAATAGTGATAATAATGTTAAAAGATAAATTTCTTAAGAATTTTTTTTTTAATGAGCAGCATATATGTATCGCGCTGTTTCACTTGTAACTGTATCCCAAAAATACGACGTATTCCACAATGGGCACCCGCTTAAACGGCACCTGAGGTATTCCACATGCGGCACCTATCGATTTTTTTCGCAGGTTCCATTAGTGGAATAATACGTATATAGAAAAGTTTTGTCCGACGGCCGTGAAAGTATATTTTTGCACCAACATTACCTGCATTTTAATACTACGTAGACAGTCTGTCAACAGGATAATGTGGGTTCATACTCCTGAGGATATTAATAAACAATGATAAAACAATGCTCCTAGATTAGCAATATCATATTTTAATCACGACTGCATGCAGCCGTTGCTCTCATACAAAGTAAACACCGCGGACTAATCGCCTGGCATCTGCAAAATGTTCAATTTTCTACTGTAATAGCGAGAAAATTACCACATGTAGTATAGTTATGTATATCTTATATATAGTTTTCTGTCATCTTAACATTTTAATGGGCACGTGAGCTCTTATGCGTCTTGATCTAAACGCGTGCCGAGTTCGTAATCAAGGAGATTGGAACCTTGAGTGAAGAGTACTGATGTATTCATATTATTAAGACCTTTAATGCGATGTGTGATTAAGACATATAAGCTACCGTACTACTTGTTTTGAGCAGTGGTGGCGCAGTGGTAACGGCCTCAACATACGAGTGGCAAGTCGAGTCTTTGGACGCGGTTTCGAACCCAGACAGGTGCTTTACTTTGTGTAAATTATTTCATCACCACTGCTCTCAAAACGGTGAAGGAACACATCGTGAGGAAACCGCCATGTCCTGGAACTAAAAATTCGAAGACATGTGACATAATTATACCAACCCACACTGGGCCCGTGTGGTGGATTATGGCCTACTCCCTATCACAGAGAGGAGGCCTGTGTCCCAGCAGTGGGAACGTTATAGGCTAATTATGTACAGTCGGTGACCAGCATTACCTGACCCCTCCTACGAAGAAGAATAATGGAAGAGGGCTCAGATAATGCTGGTCACCGACTGTACTACTTGTTTTCATGAACACTGAAGCGAGTCATTACCTACTGGTTACGAAATAAGTAACAAGAAGCAACTGTTTTTCAGGGATGCAAGTGAGCTGAACAATATTATTAGTTTACCGCTATCGAATTATTTTTCTCAGCAGTAACCCGAATCTGGGGGTCTAATCCGAACATAAATTCGAAGTACTCAAAGTCAAAAAAGGAAACTTTGGAAGTTATGAAACAGCCGAACATTCGGCCGTTACTTCGGATTATCGCTTCGGAGTAGACCCCCTGAATTTTATCTCTAACAACTAAAATCACGGATTCTAAGAAGTATAATGGCGTCAACGGAACAAATACATTCTGACTAGGTACATAGAACTATGTTCTCCAATTTCGTGACGTTTATAAATTAGCAAACATGTCCTATATCTTAACAAAACCATCGAAATTGTTTAAGTTCATACATTCAGGTCAGTGGGTCGGTTGTGTCATAGCAAGGACAGGCCATACACCATACAAATATAACAAATTTAAATCAGCATTGATTTTTAAACAATTAACGCAAATTAAACCTTATAACTTGAACTATAAAGTTCAAGTTGATTTGAGAAAAGTGAAAATAAGAATTGTTCAGAAAACAAAAATAATTTTGCTTGAAGATATATCGGGATATCGCCTAGACAAATAAAATTCGGCCTTCGTCACACTGCACGTCTCGAATCGAATATCAAATATTACAACAATGATTGACAGATGCCCTAGAAAACATAAAATGATACGTTTTCATTGAAATAAGCTTAAACGATGTAATACGAGGTGTTTGTATTACGAATCGAATCCAATTATGGCACAAAATTAAGCATCCTATATCAAATTCATTGTTTCTCCGAAATAGGTGTCAAATAATGACATCATCATCATGGTTTTGCTTTTATCACAAACTATGAGAGATGAGCCTGCACGAATTATTTATCATACTTTTTATAAGAAACACAACACCATAATTATACATACATATAAATGTTACATGATAAGTTAGACATTCATTTCCGTAGGTCGTTCTAACAAAGATGATATAAGAGTAACTCAAAAAGTTTTGATTGTCCTGAATTGGTTTTTTAATAATTCCGTTTTTAATTCGCAAAACAAGCAAACTTAAACTGCAGTTGGCTGACTATGTTTGTCGAAGGATCGATGGCCGGTGGAGCAGGCGAGTCGTGGTGTGGAGATCGGCAAGCGTAGTGTGGAACGCCCCCAGCTAGATGGACCGACGACCTTAAGAAGGTGGCACAGACAGATGGATGCGCAGGCGGAGGACAGGGTGTTGTGGTGCAGCCTGGGAGAGCTAGTGAATTGCGATAGGCTAACTTGATTGATTGATTGAATTCAAATGGAGCTAAAATGGATCAAAATTTGGCCATCACTATGTATTTTGATTTCAATGTATAGATAGTCTTGTTTACTTTTATGGGTTTAACAACACTATCAAAGCTCTATTGTATTTTGTTATATAAATCATAAACAACATAGTCTTCTATTTAAGTTTAAAATATTAAATTCTACTTGTAAATGAAATAAACTTGTACTAATTGTAAATGTCAAAATAATCATTGCACTAATCTAATGACAACATTCTTCACGGACTATAAATTATAACGTAATTCAATGCCTTTAGTGAGTGTTATTTTAAATTATGTAAACTGCTTTGACCTTTTAGATAAGATACATTAGAGCCTTATCAAATGACAGCTGAAGCCTATAGTTGGTACCTAGTCTTGTTAATAACTAAAGTGTATATAATAATGTAATCTATGGTAATTTAAACAGTATTAAAAACTATTTACAAAGAAATACCCGAATAATCAAATTCCGTATGGGAAACCCAAATCCGTTAATCAGTAGCATGATATGCATGATATCACTAGCGGGAGCTATTCTGGCTACAAAATACAGGTGAATCGTAAAAAACTGTTATGTTATTATCTGCTGCGGTTGTAAATCCTAAGATAACGAATTCTCCAGATAATCCACTAGCGAAATTCTTCTCCGGAATATCGCTGCTTACAACTTCGTCAGATCTTTTTTCGTCTTGCAAAAATAATCAAAGCGTGTTTAATTGTTCGCTTGATATACTCTGGATAGTTTCAACGCCACAATATATATTGCGTCTCTAAAATTATAAATAGTCTTTAATTGAAAACACATTTATGTGGTTCTTTCTAGGGAATTGTGTCTGGAAACCACAGGAAGACGCCATTTGTTTACGCAGTTTTTCAGAATTTTTTCCTGTTTTTTGTTTACGTTTTTATTTTTTGTTGTTTTAGTTTAGTGTGCTGATAGATAATAACAAATGCATTTAGTGTTGTTTAAGTTTATTTTGCAATTAAAATAAAAAGTATTTTTTACCTGTTTGCCGGTTTGATCTACCGCTAAAATGATTTTACTCGTAGTGTTTTTCCTTTTACAGGTAGTACGTACTGTACGTACTTCCGTTTTAAGCTACAGTTAGGTACTGACGTAATACTTTGGAAATTTTTCCATATTTTTTTTATATTTAGTTAAATGGTTGAATGTTCAACAATTGCTGATTTATCAGTGACCTTATATCATCATCATTTGTTAGCAATTGCTGCGTTGGCTAGCAACTCGGGCACAAACTTACATTAGTTCATTGGCCCAGTCTATCTACTTTTTTCTCTGATAACAAGACAAACCTTCTTTAAGTATCTTATTACTACTTTGAAGGAAAACTTGATTGGACGAAATATTTAACAAAATTACATTTAGTAAAATGATGCGTAGTAATTACAGAAGAAGTAATGAAATTGATTTACGAGCAAAACGAATATTCTTTCCACAGTTTGCTTTTATTCGTTAGTAACTCCATCATACCAATAAGTGGCCAATTAAAACAGTCTGAGAACTGAAGTCTGTCTTAAATGAATAGCGCATGTGACGGACAATGTGACTTGCAATGTGACTGACATGATTGTTCTTTCGTAACACATAAATTAGTGCAAGTTATTAAAATAACAAGAGAATCGAACTCACATAAAGACCAGACGTGAAAATAAATGTGAGAAATATTCAAACAAAATACATATTCATGATTTCCAAGCAAATTCCTTTTGTTAGCGTACTATGACCGTCACGAGTTGGCCACATGCAAAAAAATTTAATGAGGTAATTTAAAATAGCTAATATTAATAGTAGGTAATTATAATTTATAATTTTACTAACATAATTTATGACTCGCAGCTCACAAATAAAACCTAGCACGTATTTCATTTTAAATTCTTACTGAATAGTTTTCAAGAATTTTCCCGTAACATTCATCACGGTTGTCACAAATGAACAAAGATTTGCTATGAGAAATCGTAACAATTCAAAACAAGACATGTGATATGCCACAGTATCATCAAATTTGACAAAATAATACGAAACTTGAACGCGTAAGTAAACCAACCGAACCTACGTAAGTAGGTAGGTAGGTACTGGAACTAGATTGCGTACTCCAGAAACCCTTTATTTTAAGAACCCAGTAATAACGTTCTTTGTACGAGTACTTGATGGACAATAATTAGTTACAACCTTTGTTTCAACTGTAGTGATCTCTGGAACTTTGCCAGCATCAGTATTTACTTCCCCAACCTAACTAGAAGCTTCGGAAATCTTTGATACTGTACTCCGACAGCTGTTTACGGAAATTACATTCATAGATTACTAATAGAGAGCCAAATCGAGCAGGATGAGGAAGCTGCAAATAACGTTACTGCTTGAAAAGTAATAAGGTGGTCGTGTACTGCATTTATAACCGTATTTATGGCAATTATTGGTAAAATGCCAAAATGTCTGAGAATTTTAACGAGTTTTCATGTAAAAGTTACTGCACTCACTTGACATTTTCTTGGGAAAATAACATTTTCATCATTCGCAATTGGCGTGACGGATTAATCCTTGGACCCACGTGGATGTCATGTTTAATGACACGATTCATATATTTAACTAAAATAAAATAATTTTGTCAACATAAATCGAACATACAAATGTTAATGAACGGGTTCAAAATGTACGACTTCTATTAAATCCACTATTTCTAATATTCCATAGTAACCCAATATATACAACAAAAGAGGTACAGTTTGCCGACAATTTCAAATTCCGCTACAACTAAATTGTGTAAATGAACATTTAATAGAATAAACTATACGAACATTGGAGGAACTGTTAGTACCAAATGCTGACACCAATTACTGTTATGAGCCTTAATTGAAACGCATGCTGGTACAATAAGGCCACTGTGAGCATCAGTTTATCATATATCGAACAATTTGTGTTTGTCTGTTAATCAATAATATTGTTGTAATGTGTAACGTGTGCAACTGCCCTTCGTCTCTTGATGATCGATTTGTTATTGAGACGAATGCTCATTAAAACTGTTACCAGACTACACCAGATTCAAATGGTATAATTTGAATTGGTGTAGTAACAGTTTTCAATTGAAACTTACCAATGATACATTCAATTTTGAACTTAAAGACGTACTACTAGTTCGTTTTTAAGTTCAAAATCAACTATTGTATCATACGTTTGAATTGAAGCAATATTTCCATTAGTTAACTCAGGTGTTTCATCAAATACATCTTTGAATTCTACTTCAACTGTGCCTTTGATATTATAAACTGTACTGTTCCATATTAAATTAGTATTTGAATTATGTAATGGATCCAGCATTGATATAAGATGTTATGTTAATAAAACAAACATAACTAAACTAACAAACATAACTAAATAATTTATCTGCGTCGTAACGCAAAACTTCAATTCACTTTAATGTCCCTTCTTCATAATCAGACAGAACAATTTGAACCCTATCTTCATCGTATAAGAGTAATTCTTAAAGTACATTGTTATAACTAAGGCATCTTAGTTCAAAGGAATCGTTGATCATGGCATTTATGAAATCTGTGTTTACTTGTAGGAAGTCTAGTACAAACATTGCAAAAATGACTGACATTTTGACTTGGAATGACGGAAGGCGTCAGCAACCAAGACTTTTTTATCATCAAATGAATTATTGAAGTCTAGTCCTGCGTTGTTTTGCAGTACAGGTAACTAATGTATTTTCAATTTAAAGTGATGTAAAGTTATTTAGAGGGCCGAGAAAACATTAAACCGCTTACAAACATCAGCTGTATCTAGTTCGCCTTTTACTTAAACTCAATTGAATGAATGTAACGAGAATGGCCCCCAAATCATCGTTAACCTCGCATGCGGAACTCGTAAATTCATCACTCCAATGCGATATTGAGTGACAATTTTACCTAACATCAGTCATTGCGTAACCTTCTCCTATCCCTAAAGCAGCAACAACTTGATTTTTATGAACTTTAGCTTCAATATTCCATCCATTACCCGTATTGTCACCTTCAAGTGTCGATATTTCTACACATTTCACGCAATGAACGTATGAATTCCGAACAATTCCGGTTCTCAACACATGAGAATATGTGCATGGCCACGTAAGAATAGATGTTTATTTTGGATTTCGCGCCTCGTGGCAATGGTTTATCCAAAACATCCTATTTGAGGGGTTATGTTATGATGTCGTGCTGTCAATCAGCTCAGTTACTAATTTAGAAGTGACTAAATTGCAACCTGGGTAGAAGAGATTAATTGATAAATGATACCTACTTCAAATGATAGAAACTGTCTGGATGCAAATAAAAATATCCACCTAAGATTTTTGCAGTATGGTACTGATTTTGTTTAAATTATTGCAGAGGATAATTATAAATTTTCGGTTTATGACATAAACTAGTACATATGTAAGTAAGAACATTTTGAATATAATCAAGATCACCAATCACCTGTATGTAGACATCACAAATTAACAACAAAAACAATAAATGTGGATGAAAAACGATAAAAAAATGATGCGTACTCACCAACGTGCGATAGACTCGTGAGATCTGATTCTGAAATAGAAAAAAAAAATGTGTGTAAAAATGTAAAATGAAAAATGCGTGCAACACTTTCACAAAATGGTAAACAATTTTTTTTTATCTATTACTATGAAATCATGAGAAACAGTCACTGTGATTTTAGCACATTTTAAAACAAATGAAAAACGTTACACAATTATTTCTACAAAACATTATTCGTGAAAAAAGTGTTCTTTTTTTAACAGTTCTATCGGCTTGATTAGAACTTAAACTAAGTGCACGGTGGAAAAAATGGTAAATAAACCAATTTATAAATAAAATAGCATTATATTACCGACCATAAAATGTTTCTATTTGTTAGAGAAGAGCAACAGTTTATTGTATTTTATAGATAATAACCCCAAAGTTATCGATTGATCATTATTTATTTTGCTCTGCGGAATTTTTAACATTTTCCTCTTCTCGCACATGACGCCATTTGCGGTTTTAAAGATGATACTTCAGTACAATGCTTAAGGATTGAATGAATTAATAATTTGAATAGTACCTATAGTAATTCATGGTGACTATACCATATCTTCAGCCTACCTACTGATTCACAGTAAACTAGGAAAAAAACAATTACAAAAACAAAAACAAAATTTGCGGTTTTAAAGATGATACTTCAGTACAATGCTTAAGGATTGAATGAATTAATTGTAATCTTTAGCCTACCTAGTGATTCACAGTAAACTAGGAAAAAAACAATGTTAAATTCAGTTAATTAGTGAACAGTCTTGAAACATTGACGAATTATTACCAGCAGGTAATTAGATACAGTAGGTAAGTACTATAACGTTTTCACCTAAAGAAGTAAGAACGTTGAAAAATGAGTGAGAACTGACCACAGTTCACATTTTTGACTATTTCATTATTACTCAAAGTATTAGAATACCTTTCTACTTAATACAATACTCTGATAACATAGGTAGTTTGTTTACATAGTAAGTAGGTATGCTTCCACATTTTCCTAACAATAAGTTTAAGAAAAAAATAATTTATTCAAAAAGCGCGCGTGTCACTATAATTATTATATGCACCAACATTGTTTATCAACTTTTTTCCTTTGGCAATAAACGGAATTATTGGAAAACGCAGCAGGAAAACTACGACGACGCATCATACAGTATGCATAAGTCGTTCACACATTTTTCCATGTCCCAGGAAATTCCGGGCGAGGAAAACAACAAAATAATTAACAGGTAAAGGACGTTTTTTTGTTTAATTCTGGTTTTTTGGTTTTGTCTTAATTTAATTTTCATAACATCCCCGAACGATTAGGCAGAGGTGTAACTCAAACTCAAACTCAAAGCATTTATTTCAAATAAACCATTTACAGGCACTTTTGAATTGTCAAAGAGTCGGTCAGTTAGTCAGAAAGTGGAAGCTATTTGCCCATTCCAAAACGTAGATCTCTATGTAGAAGAACAGGCAAGAAACTCCAAGGACACTCTTTTAAATCAAGATATTACAAAATCCTGGGTACATTATTCTTGTCGCTTCTATATGTGAGAACAATGTAAAAAACAAAAATAAATATATTAAAAAAAAAACAATTCAAAATATAAGACTAAAAGATTACAAAATAAGCCCTGACAGTTAAGAGATGACCAGCCTCAACTGACAGCGCCCGTTCACGAACATGACGCGTGGATCAGCACCATCCAGCTCAACCACTTTGTAGGGAACCGAATGATCCAACACACGCGCCACCATCAGCGAGACATTTAAGTGAGCATGACATACTCTCAACTGCCAGGCTTTTTTAAGTCAACATACATCATAACATAATAAACGGCTCCATGGTACTCACATTTACAAAAATGAAAAAAATGCTTTTAAATTATACAAAACTATAGCTTGCAATGTATTTCAATGATTAATAAAATTTTACTAGCAAAAGGAAAATCGTTGTTACCTATTGAAGTATTCAACCACTAAAACTTGACTAAGTACATAAAAATAAACGATAGTTACGAATGTAATGTCAAAATAAAAAAGGGGGGAAGCATCACTTCCAAATATTAAAATTCTAACAAGTGAGCCCAAGTTGTTGTGGAGCAGGACCAGCATTAAGCCAAGCATCTTTATCTACGATATAATCATCCAACTTATAATATGCTTGTCTACATAGTGTGCGTTTAATGCATGTTTTAAATTTCTTCTCATTTAGTTGAAGAATATCTAATGGTATTTTATTATAACATTTAACACAGTACCCCATAAAAGAAGTTTGTACTTTTGACAATCTGAAACGTGGTTGATCTAATTTGTTCCTATTTCTAGTGTTAAAATTATGCCTGTCACTAATCTTACTGAAAAGATGTAGGTTTTTTCTAACATACATTATATTTTGGCAAGGTACCGTCATGATGTTAATTTTTTTAAACAGTTCCCTTAGAGAATCGCGTCTGCTGAGGTTGTAGATGGATAACTATAGTACACCCACATTTCGCCAATTATAATAGGGGCGAGCCTATCTCCAAATCTGGACTCCAGGCTGCTACTGAGAAATTCCTGATTATAAAACCCAATTAATAATTGTACTGTCCCTGGTTATAATAAAAAGTGTTGTTTTTCCTTCGAGTTTCACGCTAGTTATCTGGAATTCACTTCTAAAAATTTATGAGCATCGCCCTGAAAATATTCAAGTTTAATATCAGGTTATTGACCTTTAAACAATTGTATACGCACATCTCCTAGGATAACAACTACTTATAGTTTTTTGCGTGCCTATTTAACCTATATTTCTGGCCCAAGTTTTACGACTTTAGCCTCAGATAACTGATACCATAATACTCGTATAGGTAGGTACATTTAAAGCCATTCACAAAATAGAATAAGATAATGAAACAGGATAAGAACATGTTGTTTATAAACAAAAGAAGAAGGTTTTTAGAGTGGTGCATAAAGTTAATGGAATGTCATACTTTTCACGAATTCTGGCTGATTTGAATGGGTCGCTGCAAAAGAACTAAAACAAACAGGCCAACTTTGTTAAGCTGGTGTTCGTGACAGCTACGTCTTACACTTGCGCCACGTCATTATGCTGCCATTGTGTTATTCTAGTGTGCGTGCATTTTGCAACCAACAGTTGGACACAATTATTTTCGGAAAGTTCACTGCTTTGACTGCCCATCTAGACATATTTATATCTTTGGTAGTAAAGTTCCGAACCCAATATAGGTACATCATTACTAAGAAGATTAATAAAATACACTAGCTTTTTACAAAGATAAAATAATAATGGAATTAAAAAGAACACTGGGAAGAAAGAATTTACTTCGTCCCAGTGTGGTACATTTATTTTTCATGAATATTTATCAATTAATAAAAATGTTGTTCACCTTAAAATACCAGTCACCGTCACACTTCTAACGTGTGGAATAAAATTATTATTCGTTTTTATTTTCTAAAGCAACTAGTATTAAGTTTATTATTTTTAACATTAATTAAAAACAATAATCCCCCATACGTTCACTGAGAACATATTTATTTCAGTACTTATTTTAATAAACATAATAAACGCACCTATCTTAATTTCTATAAAAGGTATTTAGTGCACATTAAATTGCAATTAATTTATTCGAGAGGTTCTCAAGAAGTTGGGTTTATAATAAATACATACCGACATAATATTATGGAACATCCCAAATACTACGTCATGGAAGGCGTGGTTTTTAACAATATCCTATAATAGTAAATAAGGACTTTATGTTATATTTTGAAAAGTTTACTAAATCTTCATTATACATAGATACTACAGCAGTATTCCTGAACTCCAGTAGTCAGGTATGACAGGTAAGGAAAAACAGACTCAGATTTTCAAATAAATGTGAAATAAAATACCTACGTATCATGACAGTGATTACAGCGCAATATCAGATCAGATACATGTAGAGGTACATACAGTTCCCAATGTATTAGATTACAGTGACGTAAACGATCTCGACATTGAAAATATTATTCTACACAACAATGAGTAAAAACATGTCATGCTTTACGTAATTACCTACTTCGAAATATTACATTCATGTATTATAAGGTTTTACACGTTTTTCGGTGTATGCTGACGAACAAACAAGGTTTGGGAAATCACCCCATAGGTTAGGTCATTCCATTTGTGGCTATCACAAGAGTCTATAAAGTTTTACGAAGACCTTTCAGAGGTGGGTGATGATATGTAGAAAAAAACATTGTTTTGTCCTTTAAATTTAAAGGTATAAGTTGTGATACTAATTGTAAATATTCAACAAGTTTTGTATACAACGAGTCTTTACAACTTGTTTTAGTTGTAAACCATAAACGAAAACAGTAGACACAATATGTAGAATACATCAGACTTTGGTGAAAACGTTATGATGATGAAAACAAATGAATCTACACATTTTTATTAAATTACAAAATAATAACAAAAAGTAAACGGAATGTCCCACAAGACAGTTGAATGTTCACAATGAAACATTGTATGATAGGATCTATCTTTTAAGATGCAATCTACACGAGCACTCAAACTGTATTTATCTACACATAATTATGTCTGGAGATGCACTGTTATTATTTACTCATTCTATTGTTTGTATAAGTGAAACCAGAAGGATAATACCACGAAGTAGTGGAGAATACTAATGCCTGAGTCGGTTTCCAACCTTATTAACATGGCCTAAATTGATTCTAAAAAAACTTAGCTCAGCCTGTAATGTTACCACTGCTGGGACACAGGCCAGCTCTCACTGAGGAGTGGGCCATAATCCACCACGCAGGCCCAGTGCGGGTTGGCGGACTCAAACCTTGGCACATCTTTAACCCATTTTTTTCGTTGTTCTATATCAGGAACCGCCTAGAGGGGCTTGTGGCTAAGTAATAACAGCCGCACGGGTCAATCGATTGGGTTAAGCTATGCATGCCACGGTTGGTCGGTGGATGGTAACCATCTTTACATACCAAGACCCCTCCGTGTCTCGGGAAGCACGTTAAGCCGTTGGTCCCGGCGGTCATTCGTAGATCTTTGGCAGTCGTTACGGGTCGTCAGAAGACCGAAAGTCTGACAACCAGTCTTACCAAGGGGTATCGTATTACCCAGTAACTGGGTTGTGGAGGTCAGATAGGCAGTCACTCCATGTAAAATACTGGGACTCAGCTGCATCCGGTTAAACTGGAAGCCGACCCCAACATAGTTGGGAAAAGTCTAGGTATATGTTGATTATCTAGGGAACCGCCTAGATCTTTTGTCGATGACGTTGAAATATATGTCATCCTTAGGTACTTTAGTAATTATTATGATTCGGACTCGTCTTTATGTCGTTAAATATGGTCATAAGAATTCTATAATCGGAATCCAAACAATATTTGTGCTGTATGCATTATGATTGGAACTGGTTCAGTATGACGTATGACATAATAATATAACACATAATATACGGTCATAAGAATATAATATTATAATCTATGTCTTAAAAATATAACTGGCTAGCTTCTGCTTGCGGGAAATTTCTTGTTTTAACATAAAATAATATCCTATAACACTCGGCCATACTGTAGCTTTCCATTAGTGAAAGAATTTTCGGAATCGGATCAAGAGTTCTTTAGATTCCCTCATACATACAAACTCACAAGTTTAACCTCTCTATATTATTACAGTTTACCTACAGGACAAAAAAATCCAGCCAAGTGCGAATCGGACTCGCGCACGAAGGGTTCCGTACCATTATCTATAAAAATGGCAAAAAAATCACGTTTGTTGTATGGGAGGCCCCCTTAATTATTTGTTTTATTTTAATTTAATTATTTATTTTTAAAGTGAATATATAACTAAATATTTTGTGAACATTTCAAGCGTCTACCTGTTACCGTTATCAATATAGAGCAAAAACGAGCAAAAAAATCACGTTTGTTGTATGGGAGCCTCCTTAAATATTTATTATATTCTATTTTTTGTATTTGTTGTTATAGCGGCAACAGCAATACATCATCTGTGAAAATTTCAACTGACTAAATATCACGGTTCATGAGATACACCCTGATGACAGACGGACAGACAGACAGACAGACGGCGCGGCGGCGGAGCCTTAGTAATAGGGTTCCCGTTTTACGCTTTAGGTACGGAACCCTAAAAAGAATAACGTAAAAGCTATTATAATCAGGAACCGCATAATAAGATTTAAATCTATTCTGGTGGCCTCTTGACAATGCACTTGGAAAATTAAATCCAGGAAAAACCTATACCAACCTTCCTTTAGTGGCACCATTTCCGCCTATTCATATAATTGCCGGATGTAATGGAATCTAATTGAATTGTTTGTGGGTGTGTGGCCCCTGGCCCACGCCTATATTTTGTACCACCAGCATACAGAGAACAGTACTCGATGTAATCTTATCTCTTACTGGAGTGGGTATTATATATGTAATATCCTTTGACGTAGATTTTTGTGGTCGCAGATGTAACATAAGTATGGCGCCGTTCCGTCATACTGCTAGGTAGGCTGAACACATACCTACGTACCTGTCGGTTCTAGTTAAAACTTAGTATATAAAAGATCCAGGATTGAAAAGTATATGAGTAGGTAGGTGGGAGTCTAGACGTCATTTATTGTTTAGAGATTTGAAAACAGAATATTGAATTGAGAAAGAAGAAGTTTTTTAACAATAGTACATCATGATACTAGTGTGCTATGTTGATAATTACACTCGATGCGGTATTAGGGAACCGAGTGTGTAATGAATGAATGATCAATGCACACGCGTTTCATACGACGTTTTTCAACATACGCGAGGAAAAATCAGACTTACTATCACACTGTATGAAAGTTTCGTAGGTCGCTAGGTATTTCTCTCTAGATTTTGGTGGCAATAGGCTATCACTCGCGTTTTGTGCCTCGATTAGTATTTCCGGCGGAGTAAAATCTACTTATTGCTCTTCTTCCCTACGTGAAGTCGAGATTTTTTATAATAATTAATCACACAACGAAATCGTTAACAAATATTTATGGAAAAATGGCGCGCTGGTTTTTAGGATTTCAGAAGGTTTGGTTTCCGCACTTAGTCCTTCAGGCAGACCTTTGCGCGTGGTGAGGCATGTGTAAATAAAGGCAAACCGCTAAACAGCTTATGCAAAAAAAAATATTAAACAGAAAATAATGTTTTCTATACGCAAAATGAAGGTAAATATGTAGTGGAAAATATATAATTTGATGAAATGATTATAATTTTGACTTATCTATGTAACCTAAAATAATTATTATTTATACACAATAATATTCATTGTTTCTAGACATAAAAACTCTTTGCGGAGATTGAAAAAAATGCACACTAGTGTGGTAATGTAAATTATAAATGTTTTTTACTTTACATTACCACACTAGTGTGCATTTTTTTAAGTTAAAAAAAACACTAATGTATAATAAGCTGAATTATGAACTTAAATGCGTTGCCATAAGAGTCACTTGTGTTGAAAACGTATTTTTACGTGTTTCTTGAGTTCACGAGCTTTACATATTTAGGTAGGTAGTAGGTAGATACTGGTAGGTCAGATCCTAAATTATCCTAGTGTGTGGTAACTTTATGAGAGCTTCTATACACTTATACTAGATGGCTCTATATTAAAAACGCGTATTAAATAAACACTTTCTCTCGCTCTCTGTCTCTTTTGTAGAATTCATAATTGTACAAATAGTTCTTTATTTATAAATTATAGGTCTATAGTGTTAAAATAGCATGGTAAATCTCTAAATATTGGGCGTAGAAACTTACATTTTTAGTTCGAATGTATGAAAAACATGTTTTTCAACTATATTGTTAAGTTTGTTCTTGGGATAAAAACATGGTAGATAAAATATTAATTTACGGGACCCTCACCACGCGAGTTCAACTCGCACTTGTCTGGCTTTTAATTACGTCTGTTCCAAATGAAAATATTTAGAGAAATGAGCTAAAAACAATGCATGATGAAATGAGTCGCGCATTTTCAAACTACTCAATTTATCTGGACTGATCATGCACGCCTTGATCCGAGGGCATGGAGTATTCCACGGTCGATAACTGTCTGATAAATACGTCAAGAGGTTAAGGTGTGTCAAGCAATATACTTTGTTATCGTGCCCCCCGCAGATTGATAATAATAAATTGCTATCAGTCTCTAGCCACGTATGTTTTGTTGTTGATCCTAAATCGAGTCGCGTCATATCGAATCAGATGATACTTATCCTTATGTATTACGACTTTTACGACCAAGTTTCTGCGCAGATTTTAAATGGTCATAATATTTTGTAAGAAGAGGACCTTGTCGTCATATTGTGACGTGTTATGTAGCTCAAATTCGTTATCTATCAACTAGCTTTAGTTAAAACGCATCAGGAAAGATTTATAAAGGGTCTGCCTGACATAACTGCCTACCTATAAAATCAATACATAAGTTCCTACTGAATTATAAAGTTAGCATTATCGCATTGAAGGTGAGTCCTATCTAGAGAATACAATCAATCAATCAAAAAATCAATCAAGATCCCGACCGTTTTCTGGCCCCGAAAACCAGGACCAGGACCAGGACCAAGACTGGAACCAGGACTGTACTTGGCTAATCTCAGGATTTTCGGGATTGCCACAAACAAGTCTAGTTTGTATTCCGTAGTCCGTTGCGCCTTGAAAATAACCTTGCCTAGATTATTTTAATACATTACGACAAAAAGCAACTCGTACAATACGTAGGTACCCACTATTTACTACACAGGTACAGTCCTAATAATATGTTTGTCGTAGAACTTAGAAGGGACTTCCCCACTCGGAATACTTTAATACAATACTCTTAAGGTAATTCCCCAACGAACCAACAGGGGAATCACCCGATCATCTCATGTCATAATATTGTTGCGGGTATTTCCCGTCGGTCGGGGATTCCCTGTACGAAAGTATAAATATGCAAATCAGGTTTTATTTTTTTCATTTATTGTTCTGTCAGTGACGGGTTACGTAGGCTACGTCAGTGACGACGGGTTACGTAGGCTACGTCATTAAAATTTAAAAGTCAATTATCTGAAATTAAGTATTTCAAATGGCGGGAGACTTTGTTAGACCTACTTTGACCCTATCTTTGTCATCGCCACCTGATATTGCAAAATCTTATACATGTATAAAAAACTGCTTATTCATATCTCCACATTGCTTATTAGGTTAGTACTAAAAGAAACTTAACCAACCATCAGAGAGAGGTCAAAATTGGTATAATATTCCGACGATTTTTAAACGCTAATGTGACGTACCTTATTAGAAAGCTTATTTATTATGCTACTCGATTATTGTTAAATCTAATTTTTTCCGTTTTTGTGAAAAAGTGAAAAATGTTTCAATACAAACAAAACGCACATAGTCATTTATTCATTTCTATACAATATAATTATTTTATGTGGCTAATGTTTCCCTTTCTATTAAATACTTTGAGATTTTATTATATTTAAAGCTACAGCTCGATGAAATTGAGACAAAAAATATTGATTATCATGACAATGCAATAACAAAACGTATCGAAAAACGTCAAAGCTGTAAACTCGGACTAAATATCCGCTGTAAATGTCAAGCCGAGTCCTGCTGACTGACGTTGTCATTGTCACGTCATTTGCCACAGGGCTGCCATCCCTAAAATATAAATAATGCTTGTAGAACATTTTATTTTTCAACACTTGTTTTAAAAAAAAGGGCGGCTGTAAAAAAAAATTAAATGCCCAGACATAAAAATAATTACCCTCTTTCATCCTATATAGGTCAGAAGGCTGTTTAAATTTTCAATTATTTTAGTACCAAGCCCCATACATTTCGTGAACGTCTCCTTTAAAAGTCAATTATCTGAAATTAAGTATTTCAAATGGCGGGAGACTGTGTTAGACATAAAAAAGACAGTGATACGACGTCAGTGTGGAGTTATTATTTAGTTGAGAAGGACGGGAATAGTGCTAAATGTAAGCGATGCCCAGCCATCCTCAAGACTTTGGGTGGATCAACTAAGGGATTACATACACATTTGTTATCAAAACATAACATCAAGGTTATATCAGCTTCAACAAGTCAAGATTCTGAAAATCTGAACACAGCACCGCCGCCAGCCAAGCGAAAGTTAGATAATTATTTTACTAAAAGTGCCGACGATAGCCTGGATGATATTTTGGCAAGAATGATTGCATTAGATGGATTTCCATTCAGTGTGAATAATTTGCTCTTAGCAAAATACACGGATTTACCAAAGTCAGCCGTCACTGTTCGAAAACGTGTTATGAATTACAGTGAAAAAATCAGAAAGCAAGTAACTGCAGAATTAAAACATTTGAAAAGTGCAGGTGATAGATTTAGTCTTTCTTTCGACGAGTGGACTTCAACTTCCAATAAACGATACATGGCGGTCAACGTTCATTCATATAAAACATTTTGGAACTTAGGACTTGTTCCTATTTACGATAGTATGACAGCTGAAAATTGTCTTCGTATATTGCAAGAGCGTTTAAGTAAATTTGACATTTCCCTAGAAACTGACATCGTGGCTATTGTAACCGATGGACCGAATGTTATGATAAAGGTGGGGCGGCTTATTTGCACTGAACAACAACTGTGTCTCGCACATGGTATCAATTTGGCGGTCTGTGATGTGCTTTATGAAAAACATAATAATTTGCAAGATAGCCCTACCTCAGATGATACTATAAATGAACCAGCTGTGACTGTTGATTATATGGACGACAGCGATGATGAACACCATTTAGAAGACTTAGACTGTCCAGAATCAGGTTTAATCGTAATGTCACAAAATGATCTTGCGCCAGAACACGTACCAGAGTTAACACAATATGAAAATATTAATAAGCTGATAAAGAAAATCCGCAAAGTTGTAGTGTATTTCAAAAGATCTCCATTGAAAAATTAAACAGTACTTTCAAAAATATGTGAAAATTGAACATGGAAAAGAGTTGTCACTTCTTTTGGACTGTAAAACCAGGTGGAATAGTCTTTTAACAATGCTGGAGCGATTTTATTTTTTAAAAGCATGCATTCAAAAAGCTCTTATAGATCTCAATCATCCAATTCGTTTAGAAGATGTTGATTTTGAATTGGTAAATAAAATTGGTGATGTGCTGACCCCAATTAAATTGACAGTAGAAGCAATCTGTTGGCGAGATGCTAATTTATGCACAGCTGATGCCGCTTTGAAATTTCTTATAAAACAACTGTCTAGCAAAAACTCAGCACTTGCCAAAAAAATTAAAACATCCTTAGTGAAACGTATAAAGCAACGACGAAGTGATGATTTAACTGGCGTGTTAAATTATTTACAAAATCCACGAATGGATGTTGAAAATCAGTTATTATCGGATTTGGAATGGCACGACTTATTTCCAGTTCCGACACAGGCTTTAGTGAGGAAGCAAATAAAGAGTATTGTTAAAAGACTTAATAGTCGAGATTACACGGAAGAAGAAGCAAGGTCAGTATCACAAACAGATGATGAGCTAAGGTCAGAAACCTCCCAACCCCAATTGACATTAAAGGAAAAGTTACAGCTGGAAATTAACAAGAGTATGAAATCCCCAGATCCTGAAGTACAAGTACAAAATGAATTGGGGTTGGCAACGTGAAATGAGCCTGTTCGAAGCGAGCGTGTTCGTGGATATCACTTAGAAACAGCATATAAGTATCTATTGTCTATTCCTCCAACCAGCGTAGAAGCTGAACGAGCGTTTTCAGCTGCTGCTTATGTTGGCAATAAACTACGAAGCAGGCTCGAAAGTCAAACATTGGATGCTTTGATATTTCTGCGATTATATTTTCGAAATTCTAAATAGTTATTTTGTGCTGTTTTTTAATTTCTTGCAAAAGTATAGTATTTTTTGGTTTGTGTTTTTTTTTCTAACTCTCTAAGTTCATATTTAATGTCCCTAGTGAATGACTATTTCATGAAATCACGACATTTGAGGCCTATTCTAACTTAAGGAGTTGTATTGCTGGTTCTAAATGATTATAATTCTGTAACGCCATATTTTTTACCGTCGCAAATCATATTTTAATGAAGATAAAACCTGCTGATACTGACCTGCAAATTACCTGACATTAAAATTCTAATTTCGCGGGCTACCTTAGCGCGTCCTCCTTTAAAACTTCGTTCTAGAAACTCACAGGTCTGAACTGCGTCAACGTCTTGAATTTCATTCTTCATTCTGGAACAGTCTTCGTTGATTGGTTTTATTTTTTGTCTCTAATTGCGCGAGTTGATTGTCTTTTGAGCGTCAGTTACTTTTAATTTACTAAGAATTTATTTTGTCTTATTGTAGTTGTTTTTAATTGAAATAATATTATAAAAAAGTCAAATTATTTATTTCAAATAATCAATTATAAGGCAATTTTAAATATCAAAATTTTCAAAAAAATAAAATTAATTCTAGTCCCCCATTCCAAAAGGTAGTTTCCTATGGAGAAGAATGGGCAAGAAACTCCACCTTATTATGGTAATTTATTAAGTCTGTGTATCCATTTGTTCAACAGGACGTTTCTAGGTTAAATACCACAATGCTACCTGGATTTTCCATAGGCCAAAAGATATAATCAGTGAAAGTTCTTGAATATATTTACCTCCATTGATTGAACTAATCAAGTACCTAACTAAATTAAGTACCTACTGACGTAGTGTTAAAGTTAACAAACTTTGTTTTCTGCATCAATTTCGCAGTTGTTTATTTTACGTTTTATAATTTAAGTTACGACTTTGTTGGTTTCCCTATCTACCTACCTATATTGTATTCAAAATCAGTCACGGATTTTGATTTTCCTTGAACATCAAAACAAGTTGGATTTATTTCTTTTAAAACCAATTGTATACAGTGGCGATTAGGATATCACATTAAATAGTACAGCGGTTATTACGAGTCGTTATCATTCTGTTAAAATAATAAAATAAACATTTTAGTAAAAATACAGAAAACTGAATTTTTCAAACAAAATAAATAGCGTATAAATTAGCACGAAATAAACCACCCTTGATAATAATAATTCAACACTAAACTTTATGGTATTGTTACCAAATAATCACAAATTAAGTTTATTGTTGTTAAATACTAAAACAAAAACAAAAAGTCCACGGCTAGAATGTTAATTGTTATTAATTTTATATGTTTAAAATACGTAATGTAGAACACGTGGTCTGAATTAATGTGATAGATAACCTAATCGCCACATTGTATAACAAATTTGATCATAAAACGCTTCCTTTCTTCACAGATATAGAATAATCTTAACATTGACTTTTGCATTTAGGCAGCTTAACCTTCCCACGCCAGTATTATCAGATACCTAATTAAAATTCTTGATTAAGAATTGTCAAGTCAATTAATCAATTATGTTCACTTGTAGGTATTTCGTAATAATTATGCTCCTAGCCAATGACACCTAAACAACATTACCCTCCTTCTGGGGCAGAAGGTTAAAAATATGTAAGTAATTATCGTTTATCTATTTTCACGATTAAATAACAACAAAAATATAGGTAGCTATAGTCAGCTACAAAAGTCGATTAAAACTTCAGTTTTTTTAAATCTTAAATTATTGATTTTTAATTAAAATCGAAAAATAAGTAAATTATAAAAAGAAAATTAATTAAAAGAATATTTACTATATTAGGTTTAGGAAATGCTGAACTACAATGTACCTATCAAGCACTTGTGTCAATCTGAACAGAAGCAGTGTAAATCGACTTCTGTCGCTGACCGAATTTATATGTAAGTACCTTAATACCTACCTACTTCTTGCTACTACAAGACTTCAGCGTATTTATTTAAACTTAAATGGATAAAAAATCATTATCATGTCACGAGAACTTTTATTTTTAACTCAACCCATTCCTTAAAATCAGTGGAAGATTACTTCATACGTCAATCCTGACCTTTCAGTGATCAGTAGGTGCTCATTATTGTTGAAAATGATACCCGAAATGCACGTAGTAGCCTACGTCAGTCAGATAAACGAACGAGAGAACCGTTTTGTTTTATAAATAAGCTTTTTAGTTACTAGCTGTGATACGCTGATGAAAAAAGTTATCTCTATTAAGCATAATTATATTTTTCGTGGAAGACCTAATATACTTCCCAAAATTTCGCGAGAACTAAAATTAACGGTTTGTTACAGACAAAGAACAATCGGTCTTAACTGTAAAAAATAATCAATCAATCTGCTTAGCCTTTTCCCAACTATGTTGGGGTTTGCTTCCAGTCTAACCAAATGCAGCTGAATACCAGTATTTTACATGAACTGACTGCGTATGTGACCTCCACAACCAGCCAGGACCAACGGCTCAACGTACTTTCCGACTTCCGAGGCACGGAGGAGTCTTGGTATGTAAATATGGTGACCCTTCTACGGACCAACCCCGGCAAGCGTTGCTTAACCTGATGGATCGACCCCTCTAGCTGTTATTACTTAGCAACGAGCTCCTCTTCCTCCTCTCCTCTCCTCTTTTCTTTAAAAATCTCACGGTGATAACTAAGGTGAAGTAAGCTGTCAAATAGAGTAAATCCGGTAAATCCTTAGCACCAGATAAAATTACAGCTCATCGAGTTCTGTCTGTGGTTACAGTCATCAAACTTCGAGACGGTTTGTTGGTAGGTACCTTCGAGGTATCTTCGTTATTAGCAGAAAGGCATGTCGCACTGTATGGATCGGAATACTGGGCCGTGAAGAAGATGGATGAAAAAAGATTGCATTTAGCAGAGATGAGAATGTTGAGATAGATTTGTGGAGTGACGAAAATGGATAATGTAAAAAATGAGTTCATAAGAAGCTTGAAAGTGGTGCCAGTGATAGAAAAGTTGAAAAGAAATCGTTTGGCTTTGTTTGAGCATGTGGTGAGGAGGGAAGAAACACATGTGACTAAAAGAGTTGTCAAAAATGTTGATGGATGCAGAGGAAGAGGAAGGCTAAAGAAAAGATGGATGGACTGTGTGAGGAGTGATATGAAAGAGAAGGGAGTAAATGATAGCGTGACGGTTGACAGGAGAGAATGGAAAGGGAACAGAATAGAATATAATACTCTTTATTATGTACACCATAAAAATTACAGATATAAATGTTGAAATTTTACATAGGGTGACACAATGGGCGGTCTTATCGGTAAAAACGATCTGAAGCGAGAGAAAAAAATTGCGCCGACCGAATATGTGAGTAATAAAGGACAAGGGGGTCTACTCCGAAGCTTTGAGTCCTTACCTGACTTCAAGTCACATTTTTGACTTTGGCTTATCTCTTTGACTGTTGTTTTTTTTTTCTTTCGCAGATTGCCATAGTTACCCGAAGTCAAGAAACCGCCGAACATTCCAACTCTTCATTTACCTAATAATATACCTATTTACGGACACCCAGTACCGTATGTAAAACATTCAATAGGTAAAGTGTGTTTGCTATTTACTCATTTAAAAAAAAAAGCTCTGCAGCGCTATGAAATAGAGCTAATTAACAGCTGGCAGCAGTAGTTTGACAACATTATGAGTAATTTTCCATAGCTCATCGTTGCATAAAAAAACGCTTCCGCGAAAACCTGGCACAATTAGCAAAAACACGACTAATCGGAAAACTCAATGTTGTCATGTCCATTGACGTATGTATCACATTGAAGCAGAGATTTATTATAATAGTTTTGCAGATTAACACTTGAATAACTGGTTAAGACTAAGAGACATAACATGTATATGTACGTATTGCCAGCTGGTATGGGGACTGACGACAGTGTATGACGCAGACTGACCCATTAAGTTGACCTACGTCGATTTTATTAATGGATTTCACAAGAGTCATATCAATACCTAATTTCCACCTTATAGGGATGACGCACCAATCATTACAATAAACCTTAGGGGACGTGTGAATTAATTAAAAACTAGACAAGTGAGTACTAACACAAGAAGATATCAATTAAGTTTTACTACCAGTTCATCAAAACATTTACAATCACAATTTAAAGTGGATAAGTACCTACAAACCCAAAGTAATTTTTTATCGTAAGCCTTGCATTAAACATGACGTTTAAATGATTTCCGAGTTTCATAATTTATTTTCCTTAAGCATTAAAATTCTTATAAATATTATACAATATAATATAACACAGCTAATTATTTACATTAGGTACCTACCAAATTGAAAGGCTATTTAACTTACTATAAAAATAAATACAAAAACAAAAGGACACTTAGGCGTCGAAGTAGGTACTTGTACGTCGACCTTAAGAAATTGGATTATGTATAAAATTATTAATTTGATCCGCAAAAACCTTCGATAGTTAAATTACCTTCCGGTTCATGAGATGCTTGCGTTTTAAGGATTTCGTACAGAAAGACCTACTGTCTCGTATAGTACTATTACCATAAGAAAATACTATTTACTCGATTTTAAAATGTTTTTATTGGATCATAGAAGCATTAGTACGACATCTAGTAAACAATTGGAGAATTAAAATAAGTACTGTATGCTAGGAACACCTAGTGGTATTATTAAGAACTACCATACAACAAAATATTCACAAGTTCAAGTAAGATGTCGCTAGTATCGGCATGATTACTTTTGTACTAGCGCCATCTACTGATGTAGTGTAAAACTTTATCGTCAGACACTTCACTGGTATTATACTGCTTACAGTGCCATCTGTGATGTAACTGATGAACTATTGAATGAACAGTGCTTGTTTGTCGTTAAGGCAATAGATGGCAGTAAAAGCATTTTCATATAAATAATTACCTGTATCGTTGAGCAGGGCATTGATGTCCGTGGTCGACCCATCGGCCGACATTGCTGAAACAAACAAAAGACTTCATTAATTCTCTCATTTGTAACAATCTATTGTTGAGTCTGATGCTGAAACTGACTTTTCATTCGCGATCAAAATATATTTTTTAATATTTATGTATAATAATATACAGTACCTAATATGTTGTAGTAGTTAATTATTTTAATGTGTGTTAGGGTAAGTGACAATGCTCAGAAAACGAAAAAAAAATGTTTTTCAGGGTAACCTGAGTCAATTGGAACTATGAATGGCTGTAACGGTAGGCCCCTAAATCTGAAAAAAAAAACAATAGGTGCACGTGCTAGTAACGATTTAATTAGATGAAAAGTAGTCGGTTGTTTTAACCACGAGTTCAACAGTGCAAAAAGAGAAAACACTAAAAATCAATAAAATTAAGGCTTTTAGACCCATGGGGGGTCTAAAAGTACGATTTGTGAACACTGTACTTAGAGCATAAACACTGATGTTTAGCAAAATAAGATTATTTTATTTGGAAAAAAAAAAAACTGCTAAGAGAATGTCGTAGTTTAAAGCTATAGGCCACTTTTCAGACATGACAAAGTAATAAGCCCCCGGGATTATTAGCCAGATGCCCGTTTCCGATGCCTAAATATTATTGCACTCTTAAAGAAAAGAAAGAATGAAAAAGCATTTAATGGGACTCAAACAGATCACAAATTAAAATAAAACACACACACTCATAGAAACAAAAAAAATATATAACAAAGTAAAAAATTAAAATAAAAACAGAAAGTCCTTCGATTTTCAACTTACGGTGCTCAGCCGTGCGTTGGAAATCCAACAGCGAGATTTTATGAAGGCATTCATTTAGGTGTCGCCTGGTGTTACTGAAAACGGGCATTAGACTATCGTTAATAGCCAACTCAACTAGGATCATTTCGAGGATCACAATTTCTAGTGACTGCTAGCTCGTAGTAATAGCTACCTAATCTAATAGGTAGGACTATCAACGTCTGCCAAGCGTACCTAATGATGACAATTTCCCCTACAATTATTGCAGCGCAGTGGTCATTCGGAGGACCATGTTCTGCGTCTATAATAATATCTGTATTGACGAAAGATTAATATTTTTGCATTTTCCAGTTCGTGGAGACCAGATGCAGTCAGTTCGTGTAAAATACTGGTGCAATGCTGCATCCGATTAGACCGAAAGCCAACCCAAAATTGTTAGGAAAAGGTTGATCAGTCTCGATTCTTACTAAAAACTCGAATGTGGGTTTATCTAAACACAAAAACGTACGTTTCCGAAGTTTTTACAGCAAAATTAATTTATATTGTTTGATAAAAACTGGCAGAAAAAGATTACCTACCTATTTATAGGAAACTTTATCCCGGAAATAGGACAAAATAAATAAACCAGATGACTTATGTATTACTGCTAGAGTACATTCCTATTTTATAATGGTATTACCTACCTTGTGTGCTACTATTTTATAATAGCAATCAAATTGCATCGTATTTGGTTTGTTTACAATCTGAATTATATAATTTGCAACGTCGATTGTAACTCGTAACCCCAGCGAGAGAAGGCCGCGAGTGAAGCGTGTCGCACTCGCGACACGGTCGACGGAGATTTGATCGTTTTATATCATTGCCACTCGTTTGTTATTTATAATTATTATTAATTATTATGCCCTCAGCTTTTTCGGACATATTATGCGTTCACGTAAGCAGGTCTGGAAAGGCTTATGATACTGGGCCGGATGGAAGGAAACCGCGCTCAAGGCAGAGCACCGGCAAGATGGTCCGACGCGATCAAGAAGGCTGTTGGAGGTAGCATTTACCGAGCGGTCCACACTACAGAAGACCGCATAACTTGGAGACGCGTCGTATGTGGTCGCGATTCTCAGCATTGAGGGAACGACGAAGAAAATGCACTGCTGACATATTTATTGACCAGAAAACTTCTTTAGCCGCGTCAACCGTTTTTAGGTAGGGGCAAAACTTTTCGGTTCGAGTCACCAACATGCGACGTATTGTGCCAGACTGGCGACGTGCAGCGGCCTGGTGCACGTATAGCATAATAATACATATGCGTATACCGGTATACGCTTATACATATACGGTACGGTATATGTATATACGTTAAAATTAAATTAGCTAGCGAAACTCCGCAGACGTGATGGGTATCGATATTTAAACACGACAAAATAAAAATTATAATGATTTACAGGTTTCATTTCAAGAGGATTTTTTTCTGTAACTATTGGTTTTACTTGATTGCCCCAGAAGGACGGTAATGCTTTTTTCTAGGGTATGTATGAATGTATGTCTATTTCTTTGGCACACTAAATACACATAGCACATGGGCTATAATAATATTTATATTTTGCATCTGCAAATATAAAAGAAAGAGTTAAAAAAAAAACAATAATATTGGTATCAAATATAGGTAGGTATGCTAGTAATGAGTCAATGAGTCGATTCCAAATATAATTAATAAAACTAAAAAGCTTGAAATAAAGCAACTATTTATGCCTGCCTGCGATACTAAATTCTGTAGATTATAAATTATAATGCTTGTTTTTCTCTGTTATTTGTTGTTGCAGCCGGGATTTTTTTTTTTTTAATAGTTTATTTATAACTTTAGAATAGATAGAACAAGAGGGTTAGAGTAAGTAATCGGTCACTTATTGGTTTTAGTTTTAATGGCTAATTTTATTTCAAACAGGTGAATTTTTAGTTGGGTAGATTTTAATTGAAAAAACTGAATTTACATAGTCATTACTTGTTGAGGTGGGTACCCAAGTAGTAAGAAGTTACCTACATAAGTTCTTGTATGTATTAATCAAATCAAATACAAAGTAGACAAAAATATGTGTTTAAGGTGCATTGATTGAGATAGATAGGTAAGTGGTAGGTACTACTAGGAACCTTTGGAATTTAACAAAATCAATAACAATTGTTTGACGTGGTCAACCAAACACTGATCAAAAGGGTACTTCTACTGACAGATAACGCATGTACTGTACAAATACTTGTGTAGTTCCTACCATGTTTGAATTTATAGTTGCTTGACCTTTGTAAAAAATCTATTTATTACGAGTATGGCTACTTCAGTATTCGGCATAATTATTATAATTCTATTGAAGCAGAGGAGACCATGCTCAAATCAAGTTTTTGCGATATTTAATCATCTTTGGTTTGCTAAACGTATCTGGCAAACCATAAATTAAATCGGAAATGCAATGCAAATGAAATGCTTTAGGAAAATCGAGGATATTTAGTATCTACTTAGATTTACACACAAATTTATTTTTCGTAACTTAAATTGTGTAGGTAACATCCTTCCACTTGGGAGTAATTTCGTGAAAAGGGACGGCAGTGTGTAACAGGAAGTGACAGCCTGAGCATGGAATAAGTAAGTACTTTTGAATAGCATGGAATTAGTAAGTACTTTTGAATAGCATGGAATTAGTAAGTACTTTATGGCATGGAATTAGTAAGTACTTTATGGCATGGAATTAATGTACTATGGAGTAGAGTAGAGGGGGTAATTTCTGTCGCTGCTCAGTTGCTTAATACCAAGGTGATATGTCAGATGTTACACATCCTAAGTGACTACTATACGTCCCAGGGTTACGAGTTTGTCCGAAAGGGATATCGGGGCCCTGGCACACAGGCATCTGAAGAAACACGGGTGGGTTTTAGTCAGTAAAAGTCTGACACGCCCTCCCGCTCCGCCCTTCCCCATCTTCTCCCGCGAAGATATTTGATAATTTCCCACCAAAAAAAAAAAGCGACTACTGTAAGGCTCGCTCTTTTTTTTTAGAGATCGTAGGATCTATTTTCTAAATTCACCATAAGAATAAAAAAAAATGGACTTTCGTTTCGATTTTTACGAAAATTATTTTTATTTTCGATTATTGGGAGATATCGTGTTAATGATTTCCTTTTCCAACCAAAAATGTAAAGGATCTACATTGTGTAAAATATGATTCCACGACCGATACTAAGAAAATATCCGCGCAAGCGCAGCCACTTGCACCACTAGTTTATAATAAAGAACGACACGTTTATCTTAGCAGTATCTAGGCGGTAAATAATAATGCACGGTTATTCTTAGTAAGATAAAGTTTCATAATTATGTAAGTATTGAACCACCGATATCAGTTTTCGACATGCATAATTACATACCTACATAGGTGTATGTTGATCTACTTATTAATGTTACTATTTCATAACGAGTTAATTTACGTACTTGTGTTAATAAAACATTGCCAAGAAAGATTCTAATGATTTTTTTTATCTTACGTTATCATCATAATCAGCCTATAATGTTCCCACTGCTGGGACACAGGCGTCCTCTCTTCTTCCTTACGTTATGTTTCTAATTAATTGTGGTTACTGCAAATTCTCATGCAACTACGTATAAATTTTTGGAGGTTACTTTGCTGTACCTATTTGCAGACAGAATTAGCATCATAATCACAAAAGAAAGAATAAAAAATATTTTATTAGGGACACTCACAAGAAATACAAAAAGTAATAAAGTTGGAGCATTTAAAACTAACAAAATTACACATATTTTTCGCTCGAACAAAATAAAAATAAAAACTTGTGCGACGCCAAAAAGGGTCCTATCTCAGCATAAAGGCTCGAACAGACTAGTGCAATATCGCGAGCGCGACGCGACACTAGTAGCACAATTTCTTTGTCGGTGCCTGTCGTGCCCGCGATATCGCGTTAGTCTCTAAGTGCCTTTATGTTTTTTTTTTTTACAAGATCTAAATAGGAACAATGCACGTACAGAAGTATTATTAGGGACTTCATGTAATGGCATCAAATTGTCGTCGCGAGAGGTTTTTCATGTAGGCAGAAAACTTATTTTCGTAAAAACCTATAAAGTAATTCTAACATAGGTAATATAACATAAATCAGCCTAAAATGTTCCCAGTGCTGAGAAACAGGTATCCTCTCTGTGAAAGGGAGTGGGCCGTAATCCACCACGCGGACCCAGTGCGTGTTGGTAGTTGTCACACGTCTTCGAATTTTTTGGTTCTCGAATTTCCTCACGATGTTTTCCTTCACCGTTTTCAGAGCAGTGGTGATGACATAATTTATACAAAGTAAAGCGCCTGTCAGGGTTCTAACCTACGACATACAATGCGTAAGTTACCACTGGGGCTTCAGGTTGGTAATTCAACTGCCTAATTATAACTGAAATTGCAAAGTCAGCTAACTGAGCAGATGATTATTGTTAACCATTATTTAATAAGCATCCAGCCAACTGGGCCCGAGTGGTGGATTACGACCCACTCCCTCTCATAGAAAGGAGGCCTGTGCCCCACCAGTGGGAATGTTATAGGCTGATTATTGTTTACAATGTTAACCATCCCTTAGAAGAGATTTTTCTCCAGAATCTTTTTATGCTGCCTGTCCACCGTAGAGGAGCGAGGCTGCGGAGCGGAGAAACTGTTTTTTTTTTTTTTTAGTTTTTTTTTTTTTTTATTAAGACTTGTTTTAGGGATTATATGGTTGGTGAATTATACAGCCTACTGCCATCAACCGGGCAAAACCCGCTAAACTATTACATGGGACTTAAACATAACTGGCGAAATGTGGGTGTACTATAGGTACACCTCTGCCTGACCCTTCGGGGAATACTGGCGTAATTTCAAGCAATGTTATGAATCTTTTAGATCCAATTCTTGAATATACAATCAAAGCGTTAGACTTTTTGTTACCTTTTGCATTATTGTGATTCCCACCTGCCAGGGTTACGAGTCTGTCCGAAAGGGATATCGTGGCTCTGGCACACAGGCATCTGAAGGAACACGGGTGGGTTTTAGTCAGTAAAAGTCTGACCAGAGCGGGAGAAGTTAATAATAATTAATAATTTACCACCCAAAAAAAAAAGGAGTGATAAAAAATAATAGCGCCTATAACATTACTAATACGCTTTTACGGCGTAACCACAAATCGGTCAGTATTATGAACAAGTCCAGTAAGATTTTTTCTTTGATTTAGTTTCTGTCTACATTGTTGTTCAGATCCCATTTGTTGTTTTTTTTTAAGTATAGATACTAGACTAGTATCTTGATTTTGTGGTTTTGTGGGCAATTATAGTAATTACGTCAGGATTGTATTGTAACTGAATTTAATTGATAGTGCCTGGACATGTTTGACGAGCTCGGTAAATTAATGATATTCTCTTTTTAGAGCAAAGGCTGCGAAAACTAGCAGTTAATAAGGTCTATAATAGATAAGTAGATACCTCAGTTAGGTAAAACATGGAGATATAAGACTCATATACCTAGCCTTTTCCCAGCTATGTTGGGGTCGGCTTCCAGTCTAACCGGATGAAGCTAAATACCGGTATTTTACATGGAGCGACTGCCTTTCTGACCTCCACAACTCAGTTACTGGGTAACAAGATACCCCTTGGTAAGACTGTCAGTATTTCGGGCTTCTTTCTGACTACCCGTAACAGATCTTCAAATGACGGGACCAACGGCTTAACGTGCTTTCCGAGGCACTGCCAGAACAACACAACGATATCACCCAAACAAACTCATAATTATTTACTTAAGTATTAGTGAACAGTTTTTTAATTATATGTATTTTGTTTTCTCTTACACACGTTGTCTACATCTCTTTATCTACTTTCCTATCGCAGGTATGCTGGAAGAGATTTCATTAGAAATAAGCCCTTTGTACCACCTTTGTACGTATTTTTCTGTCCCTCTCTTTTTGTCTGTATACAGGGTCAAATTAAATTAGCTAGCAAAACTCCGCAGACATGATGGGTATCGATATCCAAACATGATTAAACAAAAAGTAAATTAATTTCATGAGTTTTTTTTTCGGGTTATCAACCACAGGTAGTGTAATCACTTGAAATATCAGATAAAACATTCTTTGTGTAAACTTAACAGACAGACGTGATGGGTATCGATATAATATAAACACGATAAAACAACAAAAAAAACAGATTTTTTCAACTAATACTTCAAATAACAACACCACGAGAGGTCGTTGACCCTAAAAAATCATCTATTTTTATTTTGTTGTGTTTTGATATCGATACCCATCAGGTCTGCGGAGTTTCGCTAGCCAATTTAATTTGACCCAGTATGTGTGTACATAAACTGTTAAATAAAAAATGTGCTCCACACATACGTAACTACCTCAACAAAATCATGTAACTACTTAAATATAAAATCCAATCAACAAATAATTAGCGAGTTAGCAAAGTCTTAGAGATTTTTATAAGCAATTAAAATTATTAGCATGGTACACAATCGCCCGCACGTCGCCCTTGAACGAACATAATATAAAAGCTTCAACACCTATTTATGAAGCCGGCTATATTGTTAGCAAACAAATAAAAAATCTAATGAGTTTCTATGAAAAGGCTACATGAATATGCATGTAGTAATGAGGTTCAAAAATAGGCTAACTAAGTGTGTGAATGTTTTTTCTTGGATTATCCAACGGATGTAGAGGATATATCAGTAAGGTTGATGAAAGGAATTCCTATGGGTTTACACATGGAAATAATTATGCAGTAGGTAGGCGGAAAATTCTAGATAATAATATGAAAAGCATGTTTGAAAAACGTGCTGTGATTCTTGTGATAATATATTAGTTTCGTCTATTGTTTATAGTTAAATCAATCTTTGAAGTGTTTGTATAATATTATATTGTGACAATATAACTATATACTTGTAAAGCTTAATCAATCAATTAAAGTTTATGCTCTTCATAAAAGGCACACAAATAATTTAAGTACCAGTTTCTTGAAAGCACCAATAATTATTTTAAAACAATATTATCGGTTACACAAGGTTGACGAGTTTGCGTTATCACAAAATGTCATACCTTAAATTTGGGTAAAATAATTACTTAGGACTAGAATTCTCTGGTTCTAAGATCCAGGGAGGCTTGGCACAAAAGGAAGTGGATCAGAGGTGGGTGAAAAAAGCCTGTCAATGATGATGAACTTAGGACCGATAAGCTTGGAAGGAATCTAAGGAAACTGCCCAGACTCATAACACCTCTCTTCCATACCAAAATACTAAAACGATATCGATCAATAGTTCAATAAAAATCGGAAGTACAATAGGAACATAAACACTGTAAGGTCAACTATATCAATTTGTATGCACGAGGCACGGTGTCTACGACCCGTGCCCATATGGTCCACACATAGAGGCAGTGCTAGTGACAATGATACATAACATGAGGTCACACCATTGTTTGTGTAAGTTTCGCTGTCATGTGATTAGTTCACGTGTGGTTTTGGTGGTTAGATTCGGATTGTATGTACCCACTGCCTTGGTCATCACTTGACTAAGCTTTTCACAGCCAAGGCAAACATTCTACAATATAATCGGCATGTAATATTCCTACTGCTGGGACTCAGACCTTGTCTCTATGAGATAGCAGGCTGATAATTCGGAAGATTCTACAGCAACAAGAAACACTGCAACATTACAAACAACTCCACTCGTAGTAGACAACGTTAAGTCTTCTCTATTTTTCGCTTCCAATATATCCAATTTAACTTCTTCGTGTCATCGGTATGAAATTTTTGCCATGTGTCATTTAAATGTAGGTACGGTTGCTTTCCCGCAGCATGTTTAGATGTCTAGTAATTCTACAAAAGATAAAGAGATTGGCAGCAACCTTAGTACTATGAATACCAACACGTTTGCCATTCGGGTCCTGTTTTGTCTGCTAACGTTACCCACCGACCGTAATAATCATACGGATACATTATCCTCACGATTATTTCAATCTGTTTAACAATCTTGTTCAATGTGAGATTTTAATAACTCTTCAATATTAACGTGCTTGATGGAAATTAAATCTACAGAACATCCTTCTACAGTGCAATATGTAAATGTATCGTATATCTATGTAATTATATGTTTGTAAATATAATGCATTATTTATATTATCTATTAATTAAAGTCGCTTTTCGTGTCTGTCTGTGTGACGGCGTTATTCTTCTAAACTACGCAACAGATTTTGATGCGGTTTACGCCAACATTTACAAAATTCCGGAAGGATTATGTGTATTATATTTTAATATATATTAAATTAAAAATGTATATAATATATAGTAAATATTTATTTTTATTAATTGAATTATATTTTTCATTTAATTTCATTTCAAAATAAATATCAAGTGGCAAAAAATATGCGAAGCACGAGCGAGTCGCTAGTATAAACATAAACATACACAGTTGCATTGAATGATATAATCATGTGGTATTGGGTCATACAAATTAACACTGAACTTAATTATAATGTTACAAAGAGAGTATTATTTAATGGTGACGAGGTTATCTGTCCGTTTGTCACATTCAGATAGTTGTTGGGTTTATCTTTTGGGCCATCGCTTATCTCATGCTTCGCAAGAAAACGTTTGGGTTTTTTCTTCGTGGGGAGTAATTTTGTAAATATTAACTTGTCTGGAAACTTTTTAGCTCAGAAAGGAAAACGCGACTGCCACATACATCGACTCTTTAAATATTTACATGGTGCAAGTTTCTGGAACGTTCAAGAGTAATAATCGCATGCCATAAAGCACGTTCAATTATTGCCATTCAAGAATTGAATGCAAGTGGTTTACACGCGTGCGATTTTCATAAAATGGCATACAGTAGTTGAATGCAAGTTTTGCCGTTCAATAAAATTGCATGCGACAATAGCAAATTTTATTGCAAGGCGATTATTGCATGCAAGTTTTGCCTCGTCTTAACACAGAGTTGCACGTCCTTGTACAATTGATTCCCGTATTGCCCGTATTTGCGCTGCCGAATATTTCATTAAAATATTATTGATCGTTTTCTCAAGATTTTTTTTTTTAACTTGTTTCATTCGATCGTACTTCGGTCGAGTTGAATGCGATTTTATTGCACGATAAATTTTATTGTACGTGCTGTTTACATATATACCAGTTTTGAACGGCAACTAATTTGCCCGTATCGTGCAACAATTGTACGGTGCCAGTCAATTGTTGCTTCAATTTTATGGTATCATCATTTGAGCCGAAAGACGTCCACTGCTGGACGTCGGTCTCCCCAAAGGTATGTATTTATGGTATTTGGTACTTTATGATATGCCACAGGCAATAAATTTGCACCGTGTAAATGGAGCTTTAAGTTCATGAAAACTTTAATTTGAATTTGCCGGCGGATCTCATCGCTACGTTTATTTATTCGTTTTAGATCAGCTATTGAAGTGACATCATCATCTGCCTAGCCTTTTCCCAACTATGTTGGGGTCGGCTTCCAGTCTAACCGGATGCAGCTGAATACCAGTATTTTACATAGAGCGACTGACTATCTGACCTCCACAACCCAGTTGCTGGGTAATACGATATCCCTTGGTAAAACTGGTTGTCAGACTTTTGGGCTTCTGACGACCCGTAACAACGGTCAAAGATCTACAAATGACAGCCGGGACCAACGGCTTAACGTGCTTTCCGAGGCACGGAGGAATCTTGGTATGAACAGATGGTCATCCATCCACGGACCAACCGCGGCAAGCGTAGCTTAACCTGACCGATCCACCCGTGCGGCAGTTATTCCCAAGGAGCTTGTGCTCCTCAATTGAAGTGACATGAGATTTATGAGGTATTCCACTCAGAGCACTGATTTCATAATGTATCTTTTTCGTTTCTTGCCGACAATCAATCGGGAAAAGACAACGCTAGCGGGTACTGAAGCTGAGGGATAGTCATCATCAAAGTCACTTCCAAAGCTTCCAGTTACAAGTTCTAAAGTTGAATTTTATTAGGTAGCTACTGCATATAGATAAGGTGAGTAACTACATGTTCTATATTAAATTATTCATGCAAATTATGTATAACAAGACAGATAAAGTGGCTGAGACCATTATAACGGACACACTCAATACACTAATTACTTTATCTGTCAAACATACATACAATTAATCTATATCTGCAATAATATTTAAAGTGAAAACGAGCTAAAAGACAAACGATTAGTAATTAAAACCAACCGTCAGAATGTTTTATTTATGCAAATAATAATTAATAACTGTATAGTTTAATAGGTTTAGATTACAAGTGAACCATTTAGTCTCGTATAACTAGTTTGTTTATAGAAACGTAACGCATATTTTTTTGTATTTCGTTTATGATATTATTAACTAGGCTGACCCCTATTGCTTGGGACCAAAGATTTAAATCGCTAGATTTGTCCTCACCTTACTGAGTCGCGTGAAAAAATGTCCTTACTGAGAGCTCACACAATAATAATGGCGTTTTCATGACAATCAAGTCAAGTCTTTGCTACATTATGTGTGTCCAAGGTGTCAAAACAAATCAAAAATGCGACCATCTTTTGATACGTTAGGGCGAACTTACGACATAATATTCGGGGAATGTACCTATCCTTGATATTATGTGCATGTGCAATATTAAATCTTTCGGTATATGATACCAAATGCAACACAAATGCCTGCACTTCACACGCAGAGAAGGAACAAGCCCTGGTCACCTCTTCTCCGAACTGTGCGCTTTGGCGATTTGGACTGGTTTCCCCAATTTTCCTTAACTGTTAATCAAAACTATTCAAAATACACTAGTCAAGCTGCGGTCCCACGACCCTTTAAAAGACAGGTCGCGCCAGGCGTTGCGATACCTGTCGAGGCCTGTCGTGGCCTGTGCCAAGCATTCCCTCGGCGTGTGTCGGCCTGGTGCGGCCTGTTGGCTGCTATTCCAACATGTCAATTGATACGGAGTGCATAGCTAAGTGTGCAACCGGTATGGTTTTATTATGTGGTCAGCAAAAAGAAAGGAGAAGAAACGCGCCCGTACAGGTCGCGACAGGCACCCTCGAGCCGCACCACACCTCGCTTTGAAATTACCGAGTCCCGACGGATCGAACGGGCGCGGCGATGACAGGCCATCGCAGGCCTCATCGGATGCGACGGTTCCCACGGCCTTTCGGCCTGGCTTGGCACGATCTGGCCTGTCAGGGATGGGCAGGGCAAACCGGGCTGTGGGACCGCAGCATAAGAAATACATTAAGTAATTGAAAAAGCAATTTGTTACAAAACAGTTTTTTTCTAAAGAGACTTAAATATTTAAATAATAAAAATGTAAGAGATTATGTAATCCTGCTTTAATAAATTATGAACGTAACCTACCACTTTTCTAGAGATATATTAATACAATTTTTTAATTTAAATCTTTTCAAATAATATAATTGTTTTAAAGGTCGGAAGACATCGGCTGCAGATATAAACTAAGTAAATAAATATGCGTTGATGATGTTATTTCAGTCTTTCATTATAATAGCAACTTGCTTATTTAATTACGTAACAACAAATATTTATAGTAATTCTAGATAATGCTATGTACAATATAAATAATTAATGCAATAATAAATAGAAAAGTGTAAAGTATTATGGAGATTATTAGGAATTTCTCAGTAGCAGCCCGGAGTCTGGATTTGTGCCCGGTTGATGGCAATAGGCTCGCCCCCTATTACATGGGACTTAAACATAACTGGCGAAATGTGGGTGTAGGTACACCTCTGTCTAACCCTTCGGGGATTACAGGCGTGATGTTGTGTTGTGGGTGCAATAAATAGAAGGACCACACACATTCTATGTTTGTGTAACATATTTCTAAGCGCTCGTACCCACGAGCGATTTTTTCCCGCGGTAATTTTATTTTCACGCTCTGGATTTTCAATGCACTGCTTAGCGCCGAGAGTTCATGAGAGAGTTGAAAATCCAACAGTCTATTTTTTGACGCGCTGGTGTGCACTCTGTTGGATTCTCAACCGTGAATGAAAATCAGTACGCAATAAAAATTCGAGTGTATACGAGCCACAGTCTAGACTCTAAGTCACAGTCAAAGTCAAATTATTTATTTCAAATAGGCACATAGGAGGCACTTTCGAACGTAAAAAAAAAAATAGAATTCATTCTAGTTGCTGCTTCCAAAAATAGTTTCGTATGGAGAAGAATGGGCAAGAAACGCCACCGTTACTTTTTTTTAAATGTTTTACAATATTTTGTCAAGACGATGTCAAGTGACAAGTCAAGACGTTGCACCTAGAATAAATTTACTATACCACAATAGGTAAAAATAATTAAAAGTGAAGCAATGACAGATAATTTACTTAAGAGATAGATACATGGTGCTCACATAATAATATTTACAAACATCGTAAAATAATAAGTCTGTGTGTGAGTTAAGGGAATCACAGAATATAAATTCAATGTCATACAAATAATAAATTATACAACTCTAAGAAACGACTAATAGATACTAATTGCTCAAAAACTATTTAGTTATCTGTGGTGTAAATATTTCTAGTGCAGTGATTCTAGCATAGATGAGTGCTTTGATCGCGGGGAAATACAGCAAACTGATTAATGTTGTCAAATCAATTAAAGTAGGTAAAGGGTCTGAATTATAATTTTACCAACGGGTACCGTGTTACCAAGTAACTGTGTGATGGAGGTCAGATAAGCAGTCGCACCATGTAAAATGCATCCGGTTAGACTGGAAGCCGACCCCAAAATAGTCGGGAAAAGGCTAGGTAGATGATGATGAAATTATGGACTGAATAATATCGACCTTAAGACCATGATAGGTCATTCGTCGATTACTGGAAACTCCCGTGCTGGACCAGAGTATTCATATGATTTTTGGTATTTAAAACATTTAGTTTTCTAATCACAATCGTTTTCACAGATGATATTTGTTAGGTACCAACCTGACAAATATTATCTCTAAAAAATATTATTAAAATTACGAATGTAAGTATCTTCCCTGCCTTGTGTAAATTTTTCACGTTTAATCTGGCATTCCTAATGATGTTTTGATTCCGATATTTTTTACGGACAGGGCGCATGGACAGATTTTCAACATCTGTAAGCCTAGGAGTTTCATATCCCAACACGAAAACAGAGCTACTAACCTAGAACTATTTAAAATGACAAGATTTCCAGTACAATCATTTATGGCCACGTGAGTTATCATGTTGGTCGTTTGTTTAACATGCAATAAATCGGCTTATAAAGCAAAGGGTCCACACAAAGTCAATTAGTACCTATTAGATACCTATCTTTTGTTGATTTAAATGTTCCTGGAAATGGCAGATGCTCGAGAAATGATAATATTTGGTTGTGTTAACTTTGCCATCTTTGAACAAAGGTTATCTTCGTGAAGTAGGTACGATCAGCGACGTAAGTCGCTTCAGAGGGCAACTGTCACACATCATCTAAATTGACACAAAATTATTCAACGACCAATTTCTTAGAACAGCTAAGAGTTAATATACTTTTAATTTTACTTCTGTTCCGATTTTGATTAAATATTTAGCTCAATAATTAAGATTATAAAAAAGTGTATACGTATTTTTCACTGACTGTACATCCAGTTTCTACATTCCCCTTTTAGTATGTCCGTCTTTAAATCCAATATTTGTTGCATCACAAACCATTCTCATCCATCCATCTTATCCATAGTCTATAAGGTGACCTATCTTGTCCTGCACTCAGTAGGGACTGATGAACGCTCACGAAATAGCTGTCCATATCCTTATAACGACATACCAGGCTGATTAAATGTAATAGGTACGTGCTATTAACCCAATAGCAGAAGAAAAATAACAAGGTAAACTTCCAAACATATTAAAAGTAGGTCCTTATCATATAGCTATATGCTGGGTATACATCAACATGATAGAAAATTGTAACGCGTCATTAAGATGGAATTTACGAAATTTATTTAATTAGTGACGATAATTTTATTGATACAAGTATGATCCTGTTTCAGTGGGTAAAGTTGCCTGTGTTCCACGATGGGTTTGGCAAAGATGTACCTTTAGTACTCCTACAACCACATTTCCCTAGTTATGTTTAAGTCCTATGTAACGGGGGCGAGCGTATTGCCATCAACCGGGCACAAATCTACACTCCGGGCTGCTATTGAGAAATTCCAGATGGAAACACCCAATAACACTTTGTCTGACCCGGGAATTGAACCCAGGACCTCATGCTTAGCAGTAGCGCTTGCGACCTCAAGACCAACGATGACGAATTAGCTATCTTCAATAAGGGAGGTACGTACAGTAGGTGACCTGCATTGCATGACCCCTCTTACATTATGCTTCTTTGTAAAAGGGGTTGGGTAATGCTGGTCACCGACTGTACTAGGTTAATAATAAAATGTGGAACACAAACACACAAACTCTCGATGAATAGCCCGCAAATGCAGAAAATCAGTAAAACATCGCAGCACTCGAATAGGCTAGGTAAAACCCCCTTCTCACAATAAATCGTATTTATTGTGTTCAAAACTTTTTAATCATTGGATTTATCAGAAACCCTCGACACGAGTGCTACTCCAAGGAGATTATTATTACACTGGCTGTTTAAAAAATAAACATAATAATGAATTATATGGCCTAAGACATTCAAAAACCGCCCTTATGCACAAGAGCTTACTTTGCATGGCGACAAAAGTTTTTAATAAGCTACCACATGACATAAAAGATTTAAACTTGACACAATTTAAACGTAAACTAAATACATTTTTAATAGACAAATGCTTACTATACCATTGACGAATTCCTAGTTGACAAAATTTCATGTGACTGACCATTCTATATATTTATCTTTTAATGTAATATTCATAATGGTGCATTATGTTTATTAATTTATTGAAATATATTATATCTTGTATTTCAATTTATATATCCTAAATTAATTACTTCATAATGATTCATTTCTAATATTGCAATTTAACAAAGCATGCCTGATACGGTAGATTTTTGAGGTACTATAAAATATTTTTAAGACCCTGTTATATCACCAAAATCGCATTAATAAAAACTTTGACTTTGAAGGAAAACATCATAATGAACTGCAAAAGAATTTTTTCCCTGTGCATACAGAAAAATCCAATCGAAGATTTATTAAGGAAAATCAACTACATATTGTCAACGACAAGAATATATTTAGAACACAGGGCTTACCAAAGCATGTGCATTACAATTCATTAGATTCCAAGTTTGCTTCCTAACACGTCATTCGGGGAATAGACCAATCAATTATCGATCCGGAAACTTGATACCATGATACCCATTCTATTCTATGAGGCAGCTTTTGCAACATGAAAGACCCGGAAAATTATTAAAACAAGCACCAGCAGTATCTACATAATGATCTTAATAGGTTTCTACCAATATTGATTCAAGACGCTGTCCTAGCTGACTAGAGGGTGCTGCGCGAAGCGATAATAACAACAAGAATTCGCCACAACTGAAAGCAATAAATTTTGTGGGTCTCAGCTCCATCAGTTATTGGTTTTTTCATTACGAAACCCTCAGTAGTAGCCTTCTAGGTTTTTTTTTTAGGTGGGAAATTTTCAAATAACTTCTCCCGCTCTGGGCGGAGCGGGAGGGCGTGTCAGACTTTTACTGACTAAAACCCACCCGTGTTCCTTCAGTTGCCTGTGTGCCAGGGCCATGATATCCCTTTCGGACAAACCCGCAAACTTAGCAGGCATTGGCCCTAACGGACCCCAGTAGTAGCAGTAGTGGACGCCTTAGTAGCCTGGAGGCTGGATTTTTATTGTTTAGCGCCAAAGGGGTCGCTCTCTATTTCATTGGACTTATAACCACGGAGCCATGCTCTAGGACAAACCTGAACAAGTTTGCCCCCTTGTCACGAGCCATTTAATAATAAATTAAATAAATAACTGATCTGGCGAAATTAGGGTGTACTATCCACGGGGAGTCGTATTACCCAGGGGTTGTGGAGGTCAGATAAGCAATCGCTCCATGTAAAATACTAGTATTCAGCTGCACCTGGTTATACTGGAAGCGGACCCCAACATAGTTGGGAAAAGTCCAAACAGATTGATTGATTTCCAAGGAACACGGGCGTGTTGTTAAGTATATAATTATATTATATTAGAAAACGCAAAACATCGCTTCGGCATCGTAGCGTTTGCTATACCATCCAGCTAGGACATGGAGTTAGGTTCAATAAGTCTTACGTTACGCAATGAAAACTAGTTTTAATCATGTGCGGCTTTACAGCCGCTAGCAGTAGCAACCGTATCGTATGCAGCTAATTAAATCTCAAAGATTGACCCATGCCAATCTTATGTCGACCAAACGTTTTCATTTCCTGGGAAAAACTTTAAGAGTAAAGTTTCCTTCTTTGCGTTGCTAGCTAAATTTTGTTGGCCCAAAACTTTGCCACTTCTACTGTTTCGTCGGTGGCAGCGCAGAGGTCACTTTGACAGCTTCTGGGACAAAGAGAGCTGGATATGAAGGAGATATGGTAAGGGGTAAGTAAGCAATAGCCAAGGAAGGGGTAAGAGTTAAGTTAGACGATGGCTGTCTTAAGCTAATGCATGAAGGCTCCGGGATCTCAAGAGGAACGCACTAATGCACCTCAAGTGCAATGTCGTGAGGAAACCTTGACTAAACCTCCTTCAAAGGCGCTAAGAGTGGAAAGTTTTAGATGTTACGTCTCGTCAGTAAGTTGCGATGGAAATCGACAAAGAGGAACGTTCGAGCGTTCAACACAGGTAGGTATTTAGTTACTTCTATGAGGCGGAAGACTACACAATTCACAAGACATGGATATAAATCAATCAAAGTGCGTTAGATAAGTCAGTATCTTATCAGCATTGTTTTTGATGTAAGTAGATCGCAAATGCACCGATTTCTTGTAACTGACTACTTACAGAGGTTTAAGTTCATAATCTTTATAAGCATACCAATAAAGATATAGAGTGCCTTTTGCGGTTGTACTGCACAAAAACATGTTTATACTTTGCATTTAGAAACTGGAATTTTAGCATAAAAGTGCTAGATGCAATGGAGGAAAAACCCCGAAAAGTTGTTTTTACGATACCCTCCATTAAAAAGTACGGTAAGTAATTATTAATTTGTAAGTGACGTTATATCCGCAATTTGCTACAAGACTTGCTGGGATTATTACGCTCTTGCGATGTACTGCAATTATTATATTCAATCAGTTTTGATTGGATGCAAAATACATCAATAGGTATCTACTTACAATTTTATAAAGAGGTAACATTTATTTGTTTGTAAGTTTGTATGTAGAAGGTACTCTCTGGAACTACCTACAAGACGTATTTGAAAAAATAATTTTGCATTTGATAGCCCAGTTCTTGAGGAAGACTATTTTTTTTTTAATGTTCGTAATAGTCGGAATAGTGTTTTTAGGGTAAGAAAATTAGGAAAAGTTGGATAACTCAGGAAAAACCTGAAAGTGCTTTTTTCTATAGATTGAAATGTTGACAGGACAACGTCTCGGTCAGGTTAGCAAGTAGAATATAAATATCATTTTAAAACAGAGGAAGCTTCCAAAAAAGGCGAATTGATGAAAAAATAACTATTGCCTATTGAGATGCTAAAATAAGTTAGATATAAATCATCTCTATTAACCGACACTACAAAAATTAAGAAACCAAGGGCAAAATAATTATTTTGAGAGAAGTAGAGTCACACAATCTATGTTTATACTGCAAAAACACTTCTTTTTTGCGGAAGACATCTTACCGCATATTTTAATGGTTATAATGAATCAAACTAATAACAACACAACCAATTAATCATTATTTATGGAATAAATTATTATCATCAAAGGTAAATATCAAGGGACAAATTATGTTTAATTAATCAAACTGTAGACTTATATAGATACTAGCTTTTGCTCGCGGCTTCGCCCGCGTGGAGGTCTGAAATTATCCCACGGGAACGTGCTACCCGGATAATAAGTATCTTATGTCCTAACCCATGGTCTACCAATGTGCTAAATCTAATCTAAATCCGTTCAACCTTTTTAAAAACAAACAAAAACTCACTTAAGCATTAAAATATTAGTTAGGATTTCTTAAATAAATATGAAGGAATCTATTTAAGATGGTGACCTATTGCTATTAGCCGCAGACCACAAATGTTACCGCAAATAGTGAGTTTACCGATTGGACGCAATTTGACTCAACATTTTAAGTAGGTACGAGTACTGGTAATTTTATTGAATTTACTTTACGTTTACACTTATACTCCATTTGAAATAAGATTAGAAATTTATATAAACCTTTTTTACAGTCCGTTCAACCGATTTTGGCTTATATTGCGTTGGTGGCACGACAAATGGCAGCTGTAATAAACAGTTGGTATTGTAACCACGTAAAAACTTTATCCAGTTCAAAAACACGGTACATCATAAAAAAAAATAGTAATCGGTTACACAAGAGCCATAATAAGTGCTAGATTTTTACAAATTCACTGAAGCCCATACTAGGATTCTCTGTGTTGTATCCCAATTCCCTGTACCCCATTCTAGGGAATCCTGTGTTGTGGGGTATATCGATACCCATCATGGCTGCGGAGTTTCGCTAGCGAATTTAATTTGACCCTGTATATTTGTTGATATTTTAACCCACAGATACGCATAGGGCCAAATAACAAAATATTGACATACTTTCTTCATATCAAATGATGTTGCAAGTGATTGCTGTTATCTGGAAAGTTTCCATAGTGTTATCATTTATGAATTTCAAGACAGAACCATCATCATCATTTCAGCTGAAAGACGTCCACTGCTGGACATAGGCCTCCCCCAAAAGGGGGGTTTGCCATAATCGCCACGCTTGGCATACAGGTTGGCGATCGCAGTATGGTGTTAAAATGCATATAGAACGCCGCTGCCCATTTTCTAGTAAGTCCCTTAGTCGCCTTTTACGGCACCCACAGGAAAAAATAGGGTGGTGCTATTTTTTACGTCCGGCACCACACAGACAAGACAGAATAACCTAACATAATATCACGCCTGTATTCCCTGAAGAGTAGGCAGAGGTGCACCTATAATAGTACATGGGACTTAAGTCCCGTTTAAGGGGGGGGGAGCCTATTGCCATCAACCGGGCTCAAATCCAGACTCTGGGCTGAGAAATTCCAGATTAACAAACCTAATAACACTTTGCCCGACCTGGTTATCGAACTCAGGATCTCATCTTCAGCAGTAGCGCAATTCGAATAATACTTAAGTAGGTATAGGTTCTTTCCGAATAAAAAGATAAATTTAATCATTTGGCTGCATTCATAACATAATCGGTAAAGAAAATTATGCAAGTTCTAGAAATATTTCTGGTCAGGGTTTCAGAGAGTAAAGCTTTCTAACAACACGAAAGGAAAAATAAGAATGCTCCTCTCCTTAAACCCTGACCAGCGCCTTAATGATAAATTATTTTATTTCTGTAAGTAGGTTTGAACAAACACTAAAGTGTTAAAACACTACAATCTTATTTTAAAAACTAGATGAGGTCAGTGTTTCGTATCTGACTACTCTGAGAAGAAAGGCCGAAACAAACTCAGAGGTCCCAGTCTCTTTTAAAGTCCAGACATAATCTTGGTCAGATCTTGTGAAGTCCATGTAGAATGGAGTCTGAAATGGTATTTTGATTTGGACCGCGTTCCCAATGCTTGAGTGCCCACATCCTTACTTATGATGAAACTTTTTAGCCATGATAATAGACTAATGATGATGGTTATCATTGTTATCCAAGTCTTCACACAAAATTAAAGTAAAATATAGCTCTACAGAGCTAATGAGCGCCACGTGTAGAACAAGATAACACAAGCTAATGCACAGGTAGGTACCCAAGTATAGTAATTTATCAATTGTACTTTGAACCTTCCAGAAAATAGTACTCATAAGCTTTACAGTAGGCATTGGTAAGCCTGTTTTTATCTTGGTAATAAAATTCAAGTCATCATTTGTAGTTAGGGTTGCCAACCCTACTATATAATATAGAATCCTGCTATATTAGAGGCCTAAATACTAATAGGTCCCTATGAAATCAGCGTTTTGTATGGAGAATTTTAAAGAAGTTGCATTTTTCATACTAACATTTTCTTAATTTTTATAACAACCATGAACACTAATGTTTTAAAACTTTTATGCACTAATGTTTCAAAACTAAGAAAACGATATGCTACTTAGATTAAGCGCTAGCGCATGCGCTTTTGGCTAAGTTAAAACAAATAGTGGTAATTTCTGCTAAAAAAAGGAGTCATTTTTAAGGTATTTTTTTTTATGTTTAGAAAACTACAAGTAATAAGGTTTTTATACTACTGGTAGTTGTCGATGATGGTCAGTATTCGATATAATACCAAGCAATTGAAGAATATTTTAAGTCATAGAAGTGACGAGTGCGACTATTTGTAAGAAAAAAACGCCAATTTCTATAATCTATAATTAATCTCATAAAAGCTGCATGAATGTAACCTTATTTTAGAGTATCAAAATACATATGAGACATTAAAAAAAAACCTGTTAATAATGGTTTGTATAGGTACTTGTCAAAAAATAATAGACCCGTTTTGACATTTAACTTGAATCGATTTATCGTGAGTATCGAGTACCGAGTCGTATGGTTACTTCACTAGTTACGACGCGATGGTCAATCGCGACGTAACGGGCCTATTATTTTTTTGACAACTTTAGTAGCAAACAATAAGCAATCAAAGAATAAAAATGTTTTTGAAACATACTTAGGTACTATTTATATATTTTTTTTCACCATCTACTATAGTTTTACAATCAATAGCTTCGAAAATACTATATTTGATATAAAACAGTTGACAACCATATTTGTAATTGAAAGGGTATATTTTATAAACGTTTAAGTTAAAAGGCATTTGAACGTTAAAACAAGTATGCGGTTAGGTAGAAGCTAATCATTACATAACTTTTTGCAACGTTTGTAAAATTTAACCCCGAAGTGGAAAGCCACTGATTAATGTTTTCTTTGCTTAGATTAGCTTCTCACAAAAACGATAATTACCGTGTTCCCTGGTTTCTAAATCCTTAACTATTTACTCTCTGACAGACGCCTGTGCTTGTTAACAGCTGTAGTGATTGGTTTACCACATTAATAGTTATTACATATTTGTAAAAGTTATTTTTTGATGCACTTTTAACCGATTTTCTTAGATTTTGTAGCATTTATGATGCATATTAGCATGCATATTTCGACAGCATTTTAACATGCGTGATTGTCTTTAAAGCAATTTATTTTCGGAATTCAGCAACACTACAATTTGGACCTTTGTGTATATAACAAAAGCTGGCACGAGGGACCACAATGCGCTCCTGGAAATAAGATTCCGAAACGCAGTCACGATCCGATTGGTAAGACATGCGATTTTTTTTGGGAAATTATCAAAATAATTTCCCCCGCACTGGGCGGCGGGCGTGTCAGACTTTTGACTAAAACCCACCCGTGTTCCTTCAGATGCCTGTGTCACAGGGCCACGATATCTGACAGGAAGACATGGATAACACCTGACTGGGAAATCCCTGCTTAAAATACACGCATTCCATTGTACGTGGTTTACGAGCTAATTTGAATGCAGTATATCGAATCCAATAAAATAAACGCTACTTTTGTTGATATGCTTCAATAAGGACAATACGACATTGTTGCATGATTTTATATTGAAGGCCCTCTTTATGCTAAACTACTAATATAATTTACAAAGAAAAATCAAACTATAATCTTTCATACAAAACGACAGAAGTGAAAACGTAATTTTCCATTTAGCTAGTTTTATTGAAATTTCCTCACATTTGAATTAAGTGCAATGTCACGTCAAGTTCTCATTTTTCAGTATTCTCTGGGTTGCAAAGACCTACTAAAAAGTTACAAAATAAGCAGACATAAGTAAATTCTGTTACAAATAAAAAAATATTACTTCTTCGTAGCATACGGCCATCTCAGATAATTTCGGAGTTAATATAAGTCAAACACGAGTTTTTATCACACATTACTGAGTTTTTTTTTTACCCACAATATAATTATGGCAGTAATAAAATGTCTGTTTATTACCATAATACAAATCATTATTAGATAGACACAAGGTCATTTACTCCATACAGCTGTTTTTATAAACTAATTATGGGAAGATTTATAATTATATTTGAAACTTAATGATGTTCTCCGAACAGGTTGTGTTTAGATGAGCCTCTCTTTGTCATAAAAAGACTCAAAATTATAAACTTTTACATAAACTCAAACTCAAAGCATTTATTTCAATTAAACTAATTACAGGCACTTTTGAGTCGGATAAGCAGGAAGTTGAAGCTATTTGCCCGTTCCTAAACGTAGATCTCTATGGAGAAGAACGGGCAAGAAACTCCAAGGCACTCTTTTAAATCAAGATATTAACAAAATCTTAGGTACATTATTCTTGGTGCTTCGATATGTATGTGAGAACAATATAAAAAAAAAACAATTCAAAATATTGATATTCAAAATAAGCCCTGGCAGTTAAAAGATGACCAGTCTTAACTGACGGCGCCCGTTCGCGAACATGACGCGTGGTGGTCAGCCCCATCCAGCTCAACCATTTTGTAGGGAACCGTATGATGATACATATTAACAAAAGAAAGAAAAATATTGTATTCGGAACACGCACAAGAAATACAAAAATAGCATTTAAAACTAACAATATACAAAAACAAAAACAATCGAAGACTTGTGCGATGCCAAAAAGGCTCCTAATCTAGCTAGGCTAAACCATTAATAAGCATCCGTTAAAGAAAAGGAATTAACTAACAATTTAGGTATCATAACTAACATAATTTACAGACGACGAATATCAGAATCCAACTAGTATTTGCCTAGAGACGAATTAAGATGGCTCAAAACTGGAAATAAAACTAAAATACTCCGTCTCATAAACTACTAAACTAATGAAGATAAACCAAACTCTAATAAGGAAAAAGGAAATATTACTAAATCTAAATCCAGCACTCGATATTTTTCCTCGACTATTAGCCCACAACATTCTTATTACCTTCAAGTTGACGCGTTACTTGTCAGTACGTGTGTGATAACTGGAGATAACAATGTTTGATAACAAAACAATAGAGATTCCACTGAAGTGATAAATTCAACTATTTGCTATTAACAAGTGCATGGAACGTGATTGCGAAGGATCATTTTATTCTACGTAGTATTGTTGTTTACTTTGAATCAATTTTTTATTATGCGTTTTATTTTTATAATAAAATTGCAGGTTTTATGCTTTATATTTTGTCTTTTAATTATGCAACTGGTTTAGTTAAGAAGTCTTGATGTTACGTAGATTGAAAGACGAGCTTCTTAAGAGGGCCCTTCCTGGTCCGTCTATTGTCAACGCGATCATGGTCGAAAAACTTGTTGTTTCATCCAGCGCAAGTGAAAACTATCACGGACTACCTTTCACGGACCGCGCGGCCCGCGGCGCGGCATCCGCGCTCTCACGGGAGATACGTGTGAGTGAGAACGCGATAACATTGAACGAAAAATAATGTGCGGAAAGTTCATAAAACTTTTCCAGGAAATACGTGTTTTTGAGTAAGCCTTACCAGTTTGTGAAATAAATGTGGGTCATTTAGAATCTCCATTACATTTGCAAGGTCTCTATCGTAATGTTTTCTTAACATGTTACAATTTATGAGTGCATTATGAATGGCTAAAGTTCAGGTAAAATTCGTGCAAAAAAGCAGATTTTTGCAGGCATATACTGAAATTGTTTTTAATTTTTTTTAGTTTTTGCTTGCATATAAACCTAGATATAGTGCACAAGATACCTATTGGTTCAAAAATTTCAAAGAAAGATGTGTTACAACGCCATAATCGTACGAGCGTTTGTATGAAAAGTATATCGGGTTGGCAGCTCTTAAGCGATGATTCAGAAAGTGTCAACCAGCAAGAATACATATTTTTCTTTTATTTTTTTAGTTGTGCTCCTATCTCATTTTTGTCATAACCCAAAGGTTCAATCAACTCAGCCTATAGCAGTCCACTGCTGGACATAGGCCTCTCCCAGGCTACGCCACAACACCCTGTCCTCCGCTTTCCGCATCCAGTCTGTCCCAGCCACCTTTTTAAGGTCGTCGGTCCATCTACCTGGGGGGCGCCCTACACTACGCTTGCCAATACGCGGTCTTCACTCTAGGACTCGTCTGCTCCACCGGCCATCGGTCCTTCGACAAACATGGCCAGCCCCCTGCCACTTCAGCTTGCTTACTCTGCAGGCTATGTCGGTAACTCCGGTTCTCTTCCGGATAACTTCATTCCTGATCTTATCCTTCAAAGAAACTCCGAGCATAGCCCGCTCCATAGCACGCTGATTGACCTTGAATTTGTGGACCAGCCCGACTGTTAGTGTCCACGTTTCGGCACCTATTTTGATTTTTCACTTAAGTCAGCCTATGTACCACTACGTTGTACATGACATTTAAATAGATAAATAATTATGTGTTAGGTCACGATAAAGGAAAATTTTGTGAGGAGGCATCAGACTTATTAGCCGGAATCGCCTACAGAAAATGAGCAACTGCAACAATCCCTGCAAGTTCGTTCTCTATTTAGGAAATCGCTATTGCGACCCCTTCAATGTAAAAAAATTGCAGGCTTACAGGTACATCGATAAAATGAACAATGAACTACACTTATCGCACATTAACGTGTACTTAATTCTGTAATATAATATGATAAAACAAAATAGTACAGGTATTTGCAGGTAGGTCAATGTAAGGATACAATTAATTATCAAAGCCGTTGGAAAAATAAAAAAACCATGACTAAGTTTTTTTTTTTTAATTTTTTACCTATTTATTTATCGATTCTACAACACAAATGTTTAGGTAATCCTTTTTCAGCCATAACAACACGTACATAATATTTTCAAATAAATTATTCAGATATTCCGAATAAGATCTGATGTAGCTCGCAATAAAATGCAAATTAGGTACAGAACTGACATCAAAATGCTTCAAGGAATTGTCCGTGCAACGCAACGTGAGCCACTTACTCTATGCAGATATTATCTTAATATTCTATAACAAAATGATCGAATAGATACATTTATTTAGCAGCGACCCGTGTTGAATTATTTATGTTCTAAAAGATGGACAAGCCACGGCGCGGCGACCAGAGACCACAAAAAAAAATAAGGGGGATTTGAAATCATCAGTAAATAAGCACGGACCTTCACAAAAACTGAGATGTTTGCTTATTAGTATTTTTAGTGCAGTCATACTAATTTCACGAAGTTTAAAAACCAAACATGGAGAAAATCATTCGGCAAATATTTGAATATCATGAGCTTAAAAGACCAACGACCTATAGACAGCAGATAGAGCAATATGTATGGGAAAATGCATTAATGATTATGTTTGTGATATACTTTATTGAAAGAGTTGATTTATTGAGCTATTATCATATGTTCGTTCCATTTCCATCAGGAATTTATTAGTAGCAGCGCGGAGTCTGGATGTGAGCCCGGTTGCTTGCAATAGGCTCCTCACCTATTTATTACATGATACTTAAAAATAACTTAGGAAATGTGGGTATACCTTAGGTACACCTCTGACTAACCCTTCGGCCATTACAGGCATGATATTTAACGTGTTATCGTACGTGCTCTGCGTTCATTATAACTTAACGCGTGACGCGACTGGTAGCACTGAATTTTGCATTCTTAGTTGCGATACAAATAGAGTTCAAAATGGCGACTGATAGAATAGAACTACCAATCACATGACTGCAAAATTCAGTTTTACCAATCGGGTCACGAGTCAAGTTATAATTAACGCACTATAGGTGAAGTGGATCCGATGCACTAATGATATCAACCCTAAAGAAGGAGCAAATGCACAAGCATATAAGCTATTTGCAACGAACTCGTGCCAACACGAAAATTGACACAAGAGTTCATGAATATTCACAAAGCTATATTCATAACTGACACCAGTCCCAGCCAGATATAACCACAACCTAAAGATAGCAGTTAAACCTTTAATATGCGGAAATGCAAATGTATTTTGATACGCTCAGCTGATTGAGTTGATTTAATTATGACTACGTATATGAAGTCAGGTCTTTTATAGATTCTATAAGTGTAGGTTGTACCATAACACGTTTTTCTAATCATGCTCGCAGAACACAACACCTCCCACAAAGCTAAGATGGTTCGCATATGAGCGATGGGTCTAATTAATATCTGCGTCTTCCTATAATACCATGCGATGACTCAGACTTTTGATGTGACTTTGAACTTGAAATTGATTAATTGATTTTAATGATTCGCAACGGAAATTGATGAGAATAATGAACAGGTACGTACGTAAGTATTATTCGATTTTATGATAATGAGGTGCGAAACTCAAGTCAAAACTATTTAGGCATGTAATTTTGATTTGATGAGATTTTTTTTTATTTTAGTATTTATTTATTTTTGAAGTGAAAACATTTTTAGGCGCGTTGAGCTTTTTTTCGTAGGGGTAAAACTTATGGGTTAGCGTCACCGCCATGCCCGCGCCGACATGCTATAGTAGCAGTAAGTGAAGAAAAATTGACTAATTAAAAAAAAGTTTTTTTTTTTTTGGGATGGGTTTTCTCTTGGCGTTAGTCTAGGTCAGAGGTGACAGAGACAAAGTCGACGATGGAGTGAGCTTACCCAGAAGAAGCCTGTGTAAATTAATTTGTATATAATGTGCATTGTTTAAAATTGTGTTTTAGATAATCACTATTTTATTGAAGTGAAACTTTAGGCTCGTTGGGCAATATGTTTTCCCTTCTGTCAGCAGTCCTCATGACTGCCCTTGTTTTTTTTTTTTTATAAGACACCTCATTATAAATAATAATTAATAATAAAATAAAAACAATCTTTTTTTTAAATTTGAGTCTGTTAATAATAACACATCAATATTTATATCGTTGTTTCACCTGAACTCAGTCAGTTTTATTTCAGGATTAATTTCGCAGTTGACATTCAAAGTGCAAGAAACCTAGGCGAGTACATGTCCCTATCGACATTCCCTCCCGTCTGGAAGGGTGACTCAACCCTTCAATTATTTACAACCCCGCCATGCACTAGGGGACGAAATAAAACCTCACAACCTCATATTGATGTGACTGAAAACTAACCGCTAATCCGTCAAGTTCGTGTTTTTTTTATTTTGAAAATTGAAATTAGTCACTGACTTTAAGAGTCTATACTACCTCACGCGAGCAAGCGGGACAAGGTGGCAGGGAGAAGACTCCAAGACTCCGATATTTTAGTTTATTTCTTTTTACGGTGAAAATAATGGTTATTAAAAAAAAATAACATAAGACCTGCTATAAAGTTAGTTCAGTTAATACTCTTATGCAAAGTTTAATTATCTAATTTGAAGTATTTTTTTAATACGAGCGGTTTATTGTTCGGTTTGGAGGTTTGGTTTTTTTCTATAGAGAAAATTTCATGGAATTATGTTTTCGTAAAATATACTCAACTTTACCATAAATGTATTTATTTAAAAATTAAAGCTGCAGTATTTTCGACATAACGGAGGATCATGCTAAGCCATTTGAGGTAGCTCTTAAGTGGCAAGGAAAGTTTCCCACATAATTTTTTTGTTTATTGATACCTAAGGGTGCTCGCATAAAGACGCGGGTTCCCGGTATAAACAAGTCGGTACCGATCGATGCGGGTAAAATAGCCCCGTATTAACTTATGCACTTACACATTAAGAAACTAGTAAAAAACTCTAACCGTTTGTTTTCGTGGATCAGCATGCAGCGATCTGTACTGGAAAACCCGCTGCTTTAAGCTCCATTTACACGATAAAAGTTTATTGACTGTAGCACACAATAAAATTGAAGAAACAAATTATCACTTGCATCGTCAAAACACTGTTTAGACGGCGCAACTTTAATAATTGCTTTAACTTAATACCATATGCCATAGGTAATTAAATCGCGCCATGTAAATCAAGCCTAATGCAAATACCCTAATAGGTTTAGGGACAATCATAGCACGGATTGTTGAACGTCATCTACAGAGAAGTATCGAGCTATTGATTCATTGAACGATAAAGGCTCCTGCAGACAGGTGTAACACGACAGCGCGACGCAACTCTAGTATAACAATTTCTATGAAAACTCCATTGAAATTGTTCTACCTGACTCGCGTCGCTGCTGTCTGCAGGAGTCTTAAGACAGGCAATTATAGGCACAAACTAGATGTGATATGTTTATTGAGTACAATTAATACCACATAACTAATAAATCGTAGTAGGGGCAATAACTGATTTATTGAACATTTGAACACAATATCTCTTAACAATCTAAAGTTACAAGCATTACTTGTACGTTGTTAGGTCCGTTTGGCAAGAGTTTTACAACAGCTAACTAACTGGTTGTTCTGCGGGCCTTATAAGGCCTACATAGTGATAACAAATACATACATACATTATGTTAGTTTAATAATAAATATATCGTTTCTCTCAGTTCTCACATATTAAGTATTAGGTTCACACAGCATAGTGTTTATTATTTATTTAGCAGGACACAACACAGAATATCAGTCAGTGGTTTTGACACTATTCCTACATTTTTACCAAAAGTGAAACTCAATATTTTAGTACGTTTTTACCATCAACTGCCAAACTTAATAACATAGGCAAAGAAGCGGGAGATAGACCTTTTCAACTCGGGAACATGGATTAGAAAAGGGTAGATTAGGTTAGAAAATAAGAATTAAAAAAAAAAAATACCATAAGAGAATGCTTTACTTACTTGAAACTACGTTAAATTCCTTTCAGACAGTGAGTAGGTAAACAGCTATCATAGACAAAACGATCTATGAAGTTCAAACACTCGCGGTCTCTTTTGCCAAAACTTTTAGTTTCGTACGGCAAAAATTACTACCACGACTCACTGACATTTTTTATAAAATTAAATCTCACATGACACTACACTTAATTTAAATGCAACATCACGACTATCATTACTCAGTATTGCGCAGTAATAACTACAAAAATCTCTTAAAAATACTTGTTCGAAGCGATGTCCTTCTATCTTCGAATGTATTTAACGGAACCACCCTTTCATATGCGTATATGCCTTGATAACCATTCGAAATAAACCTTGAAATGGAGAAAAAGCTTCCTTATCCCTTCACAAAATTATAAATAGATTCCTATTGTGTCCGGACGTTAAAAGTGATTACATTTCAGTAAAAATTAAACCTTATTTATTGTTGGGAACATCTGAGTGCATTTTAAAGGTGACCGTCTTGATCTGTTGTGATTGATTTACCGCAAAATAAATCGAATTATTTTGAAAAATGTGGACTCATTTATTTTGTCTTTAAGTTAAGTATTATTTGAAGGAATAAATATGCTTTATGTGTGCTCAGAAGTACGGTTGAGTTCTTAGTTCCAAGGCAAATAAAAACACAGACATATAAAAATAAAAAGATGTTGTTTTAAACATTCATTAAAATACATTTTAGACACTCTTTTGTATTAATTATAAATGTGGAAGCTTGTAATTAGCAATTTTCCTACCTACGAATGATTTTAAATTGTGCTATTAGCCTGTAAGCTTTCTGTAAAAAAAAAAAAATTGGTAACTGGGTTCCTAAAGTGTTCCGAATACATTTACCGTATGTACGTTTAAAAGCTTTCACATTTTGTAGTTTTTTCATAAGATAAATGTAATTGAATTTATCAATTAACACCATTACCTAAAAAGCAGAGTATCAAATTCATTAACATGAAAGGAAACCGATACTAAACTTGGTATCGTCAGTAAGAAAATATTGGTAGAAAGCACAAAACCACTTAAACTTGCACTGCGCCCTGAAATTATAGTGTCACTTGAAACATAAGCGCCAGCGTTATAGCCTCATTTGTGTTTTATAGGGTCGTTATTTAGTTTATGACCTTTGTGGCGAATTTATGGTGGTTTTATTAGTCATAATTGTTTGTATATCTGCCCACCTTCGACGACACACAATAAAGAAGCGCGACACGACATGCGAATGAAAAACACGAGTGTGCTAAAAAGGATTCACCCACTGCTGGGACACACGCCTCCTCTTTTCGAGAGGAAGTGCGCTGTAATCTATCACGCGGGCCCAGTGCGGATTGGTAGATGTCATATGTCTTCGTTTTAGGACATGCCGGTTTGCTTACGATGTTTTTCTTCACCGTTTTGAGAGCAGTGTGTGTTAACACACACACTGCTCTCAAAACGGTGAAGTAGTAAGTTGTTGTACTGTGCGTTTTGTTTGTGCAGAATAAATAATTTTTCTTTCTTTTCTTTTTTCTTTTCAGTGGTGATGTATAATTATTTACACAAAGTAATGAGCCTGACTGGGTTCGATCCCACGACCTACGCCTTGTAAGACGGGGTCGTTAGTACTGGGCCACCACTGCTCTACACACTCATGCCCTTGTTCTTTCATAATTCATTTGACAAAACAAGCGTATAATCAGAAACATTAATTTACTCTACATAAAGCTCGAAAAGTAATCACTATAATAAAAATAATTAATTTAGATTGGACCACAAAAACCCAAATGACAGCACGACCTTCTAACCTTGACGTGCTTTTTGGCAAATTGGTCTTTTGCCTGCTAAATGATAGCCGACGTGGACAACGCCCATAATGGATCTGAACTGAATTTAGCTAGAAAATTTATCGTGCAGGTGAATTTTGGCTGGTCAGTTTTTATGCCCATTTTAACAAGTCAAGCAAAATATATCAATCGGATAATGAATATCATAATGAAATAATTTTACTTGTAAAAAAATGGACAACACACACAAAACAGCACGACTATAATGCCCAAAATGTTATAATATATAGGCACAGAAAAATGACAAGAAAAAAGAGAAATAGACAATTAGGTAAGTAGAAATATAATAAATTACCAAAATCATATAGGGAACTACCAATCAATCGGTTTAAAACAGTGCTATTCAAATGGCTTTTAGAAAAATCATTCTATTCAATGAGTACCTAAACGTTAAGATTTACACTGACATTTAACTATTATAATTTGATAAATGTTTGACATTTCTATTGTTAATATATTATCTATGATTTATGCTCCAATTTTATTATCGTTGATTTAGTTATATTTGTATCAATTATTATGTAATCAATTATTTTGTTGCTAGCGCTAGCATGCTAGTTGTAGTGAATTGTTTTAGAATCTTAAAAAACACGACCATCTGTAGTGTACTACAATTCTTGCAAATAAATTTCATTTCATTTCATAAGTACGACGCGACGTCTAATTACTGGATTGAATCTTGCATTGCAATCTGCATTTGTATGTATCTATTGGTCCATCAACATGGATTTTACTGCCTATGGTTCTTGCATAGATTTCTACATAATATATAAAGTTTGAAGTTCACTATAAGGTACCTATTTAATTGTGGTTAAGACGATGACCTAAAAGAAAACAAACGTATGTCATTGTTTTTATTATTTTTCCTTCCTCTACTTATTCTTCACTAGACATATAATACGCTACTTATGCTACAGTAATGTAATGGAATGTAATTATTATCAAAAGCTGCTCAAGCGCTTAATTCGAAAAAGGTCAGTCGACTGTGATATGCCTAAGTCGTCAACAGTTGGTCTTACTATGGATTATAAACTTCCGCATTGTATTACATATTGGATTATTATTTACAGAAATATATTCATGCAGTACACAATTTCTTGTCCATATTAAATACTTATTATTGGTTTCATGATGCCATCAACATAGTGGCTACACTGGATGAGTATAGTGGCCACTCCCTCTCCCAGAGAGGAGACCTGTGTCCCAGCAGTGGGAACTTTATAAGCTGATATATGCTAGTGTCTACACCCGACTGTAACTAAAGCATGTATATCAATCAATCTGACTAGCCTTTTCCCAACTAAGTTGGGGTCGGCTTCCAGTTTAACCGGATCCAGCTGAATACCAGTATTTTACATGGAGCGACTGCCTATCTGATCTCCACAACCTTTACTGGGTTATACGATACCCCTTGGTAAGACTATCAGATTTTCGGGCTTCTGATGACCCGTAACGACTGTTAAAGATCCACGAATGACAGCCGGGACCAACGTTTCAACGTGCTTTCCAAGGCACGGAGGAGTTTCGGTATGTAAAGATGGTCACCCACCACGGACCAACCCCGACAAGCGTAGCTTAACCTGATGGATTGACCGGTGCGGCGTATTACGGAATTTTCTTGAGCGAAGCTATCACACTTTGTAACAATATCTCTACAAAATCCAAGTCACAGTGGCCACGCAAGTGCGGTATTTTACACAATAAATTATATAACGGTGAATCGACAGCTATATCCGTTATGATAACATGCTTGACACTAGCTGTATTTAGGTATTTTTAAAGAAATGTCAATGACACTAACCACTTTACACTACTGATACACACTCCTGGCTAAGCATTTATCGTCTCCACTCAACATCACTCAAAGATCGCGACTTGAGAAACTTTTCGAGAGCCAGCTCCTTTATTAGGTAAATTTCAATTTACCTAATAAAGGAGCTGAAATACGACTTAACCATATTTTCGCGAGACATACCTTTTTTAGTTTTATTTTAGGTTTATGTTTAAGCTGCACTTGCCGGGTTGGTCCGTGGATGGGTGACCATTTTTACACACCAGGACCCCTCCGTGCCACGGAAAGCACGTTAAACCTTTGGTCCCGGCTGTTATTTGCAGATTTTTGACAGTCGTTACTGACACTGGTTTGACAACCAGTTTTATCAAGGGATATCGTGTTACCCAGTAACTGGGTTGTGGAGGTCAGATAGGCAGTCGCTCTATGTAAAATACTGGTATACAGCTGTATCCGGTTAGACTGGAAGCTGACCCCAAAATACTTGGGAATAGGTCAGGCAGATTCCTTAGGTAGCAAACTTGGCGACCAGCGGGCATCATAGAGGTAAGTGTTACTCCCCACCAATAGACATTTGCAATACCATCGAGTCATCAGAGATGAGTGTTTTCAGAGAAGACTCACTTCTACTCTCTCTCTCTCTCTATTTCTTCTCTTAAACTTTAAAACCTTTTTTAAAGTTATATAATTATAACTCAATAAATAATTAATTCATACATACAATTTTTGGGAAGACAGGATCCTGTTCATAACAAAATCGAACTCGATGCTTACCTGGAAAAGAAAAAAATACCGATCAGTATGGTTAAACACTTAATAAGATATTAACTATGTCCGACTGGAAGTAATTTTTAATTGGTGGTTATCGCACAATGTAACTTGTCTTTTTTTGTTCTATGCATCCTCAAATACTAATAATTGGAAACTTGGAAAGGGCTAGAAGATTTCTAATTGATTTTACGAAAACATACGACCTTATCCATGAACAAACTACAAAAATAGGTATAATGAGAGAATTAGGGTGTAAAGTTCGCTCATCCTCCATAGAAAAGGGAGGATCCTCCGACCAGACGGGTGTTGTGTCCGGTGGGCAACTGCCCGACGATTGATGTCGGGACGTTGTTTATATCCCAGTCACGCGGTAAACTCTGCTTGCGCGATGCAGGATTTTGCGTGACGTCAGTTTGGTGTGGCGATGTAAATGCCGCCACATATAAAACAAAGCGTTTTTCGTGTTGTCTGTATGATTACTTCTTCTAAACTGCACAATGGATTTTGATGCGGTTTTCATGATAATTTAGAAATTTTAATGTTTCACTTAGATGGATCACAGAAATCCTAATGTTTTGTCATGTTGCCATTACACCCGTACGAATCAGGAGCGAGTCTCTAGTTCACCATCATCATCTGGCGAGCCTTTTCCCAACTATGTTAGCGTCGGTTTCAGTCTAACCGGATTCAGCTGAATACCAGTATTTTACATGGAGCGACTATCTGACCTCCACAACCTAGTTACTGGGTAACACGATACCCCTTGGTAAGACTGGTGAGTATCTAAATAAAATATAAAATTATTTAATCGTTCAATAACTAGGAACTGCGATAGTAATAAATAGGATAGAGAAAAATCTGACTTACAATTTTACTTCAGGAAACAATTACCTACATAACATAACCCAAGTCTCTATAGAATTATCAGTTGCAGATATTTTTTTTTCTATTACTACCTGTGTCATTTGTTTTGGTGTTGTCGCAAAAAAACTGACAACCGTTAGTTACTATTACATCATAACTTATTAGTGTGATGATTAAGCTATTTTATCATAGCGTAAGAAATCAAGGATCATAATCAGGGACTAGTGGGCACTTTACATACTGAGTCTTGCGACATGAAGAGGTAGTTCTGTACCGGATTTTCTCTTCCACTTTTTCCCAAGAATTACTACAGACCAGGAAAGCATGGGACAAGGCTGCCAATGATGATGAATAATGATATTCAGAGAAAAATCTATCAAAATATTCATATATCCGTCTTTGTTCTTTTAATTTAACTGTTCTTATTGTGTTTTAATTGATATAAAATAAAATAAAACTTTTTCATGTGCTTCTCGCTTCGATTGTAACAATAACAATCAATTAATGGAATGCGCATTTTCATATGGCAATACCACCCAAGGACTCCACGAAACAGGCTCGACCTAGTGTGGAGTTTATAAGTAAAGTACTTCCAAAAAAATGTAAACCTAGATATTAATGTAAGTAGACTATAGGGAAATGTAAAGCACTTTTTTTGGCAAAATAAACATTATCATTACCATTATCGCTTAAATTCTAAGACCATCATCATCCATTACCTAGATACTGTTACTCATCATTCTTTTACAAAATCACAGACATCGTGTGAAAACAATCTACATCGGGTTAACGTCCGACGAGCACAATTTTCATGAACCGTTTGCTAACAACAACACTATATTTTGTAATAATTGAACATTTCCTACAACCTGTTGGAACATTACAACAATACATATTTTTACATAAAGTGCTGTACACGTAATGTATGTTTATGCTGACATAATGACCGAATAATCAGTGGTTGAATTTTGACTACCGAATGCATCTGTTTCTGGTTTTAGATGGTGCAAAATCTGATTTGTTTAAGCGTCAAAGTTTTTGTCGAATTTTAACATAATTAGCGTTAACTTTTTGAATACTGCTTGTTGATAAATGTGTATTTAACAAGATAATTATAAAGGTATTCGTTACTAGATAATAGAAATAAAGTTTTTTTTTTTCCACATTACACAAAATACACCATACTAAAAAAGGGGGAAAATATTAATTTTAGTATTTGCTACAAGAATCATAAGAGAGAGTCATCTCGTAGATATTGTATTTGAGGTTACCTTGAATATTTATTATGTAGAATGAAACTCATTTAACGCAAAAAGTCAATGACCTCTCAAATGCTTATAATAATATGGTACTGCAAGTTAAAAGCTTAATTTGATATTGTATGTTATGTATTATGAATATTGTGACTGGTACTTACAATAACAGTATTGATATCTTAGATTCTCGTGCCGCTGCCTGCTTTCAAAAGTCATGTATGTAATCTTTCCTTTAATTTTGAAACGTTTTAAATACTTTTTTATTTACATAATGTTAAGTTTATTACCTGGCGTGTTTGGTCTCTTACACATTACCTGCCTACAAAAACTGGTCGTGTGTCGGAGAGCAGACGCACAGAAAGAAAATTACACAATTTTCTTTTTCCTTTAGTTGTCATCAATAATATTGTTGTTGCTAATCATGTTGTGCGATTACGCTTTGGTGTCAATCAGGTCAAAACCGAAACGAGATCCCACTGACATACTGTGGTTGTTACCTGTTGTAGTTGCCTTGTGAAAAAATAAATAAATAAGTAAAAGCCAATGACCTGGCTACCTAATAGTTTACATTAAGGCAATAATAAAAGTAAGCTTGTCTTAAACAAAAAAAAATGCCAAATCTATATAATTTGTGGTAGCGGAAAAATAAATGTTATTCTTGAACATATTTCTCAGAACTCGGTTGTTACCAAAACCCGTTTAGAAAAAAAAGTCTCGATACAAATTATCGGTAAACTAACCCTTTACTTTGAGTTTCAATCCAAAATATCTGTTTTCAATATCAACGTACGGTTGGTATTTAATTAATAACAAGAACATCTTATTCGTATGCAGAACTTGGTTGTTTTTTATTTTCGATTACTCAACTCATTTTGAGTACCGAAATAGATAATTGCTTCATATTTTGCAATAAATTACAAGCGTAACGCGATTCTCTTTCTTTTGTATGCAGTCTGACTGTGACTGCAGTTAGCTGTTGTCAGCGTCTTAAACAATAATCAGCTTTTCATGCTCTCGCTCTGATAAATGTAACATCTTTCCTCTCGCTTTCTATGGGAGTGATTTCGTGAAAAGGGACGGAAGTGTGTAACAGGAAGTGACACCTTGAGCATGGAATAGGTAAGTACTTTTTTAATAGCATGGAATTGGTAAGTACTACATAGATTGTAAGTAGAGGGGGTCTAATTTCGACCAGTGGGCGACCACTAGTAATGAATAATATTATTTGAATAAATATAACAGTAACTAGCTTTTTAAATTATGAGGTTAATTTCTATCGCTGCTCAGTTGCTTATTACCAAAGTGAGATGTCAGATGTTACACATAATATGCGACTTCTGTAAGACTCTTCAAGGTTCTTTCAATCTTTTTAGATAAACTTACAAGGAATTACGATACGGCAGAGTCACGTTATTTGCCGTAAGCTGTAGTATTAGCATTTTTCTTGGAAACTATGGATATTAAATTATATACTATCACATTCAACTACACGTGATAGAGGTATTTGATGGCCATTTATATTGTGAATCGAGTTTAAAAAACGAATATTTGAAAATCATTAGAATTTCAAACGAAGTTTTTCTATATTTAGTATTTATTTCAAGACACATTAGGCAAACTAATATAAAACGAAAACTTTAAAAATATTTGTTTAAAAAGTCCAAAAATATAAGTTCCATTAGCGCAGTATAATTAACATGATAAACGAGCAAACTAGGTTTTTTTTTGGAAAACTTTTGATCTAAGTTGAAGGACACCATAAAAACCTGAATATCCGATAAAATCTTAAGACTCCGATTAATAAACCCTTGCTTACAAATAAGGCTTTGTTACAATAGTTGACTTTAATAATAAGTAGCAATAAGGAGAGGTAATTTTTTTTAAAGTTTATTTAAATGGAATTTTTAAAAGATTTTTCCACAATTTATATAAGGTGTATTGTTTTTTTTCGTACAATGACCTCTTCAGAGATTTCGTGTATGAATAATAGATACCCCATAAATATACAGGATCTATAATAATCGTCTGAAATAGTATTTTGAAAACTGGTAAATTAGCAAAAACCTTCAAAATGGATTTGAACAGGACCTATATTAGTCGTCTAAATTAGCATTTAACTACAGTAGGTTCCCGTTGCTTCATCTTAAAATTACCTCAACCGAGAGGGTTGAGATCATATTCAAATGCATCGCACAATAAACCAAGCAATTATAAAAAAACACCCAAAAATATTAATTTTATCACACATAATATGCTGTCTCAAAATCGTAACATGTGCACAAAGCCTTAACGGGTAACAAGTTCACCATAGCTAGGCCATTAACATTGATCTAGAAAGCAGTCACGACAAAAATCTGCGATTAATAGTCGTAGATAAAAGATCTACGACTATTAATCGCAGATTTTTCGTATTTTTCAGTTTCGTGGCGATCATTTTGTTAGTATACACGGTACAAGGCTAGAGTTCAAGCAACTTGTACCATGCGAGGTATCCAATAGTTCCCTTTTTTCCGATAAAAATGTGAGATTGTTTAAATTTTTATCAACATTTATGTACGAGTGTCCCGCAATGTCTGAAGACTAAGGTCTTCAGTCAGTGCATCCTTCCCCGTTATGACATACGGTGCCGAAACCTGGACACCGATAGTCAGGCTGGTCCACAAATTCAAAGTCGCTCAGTGCGCTATGGGGCATGAAGGATAAAATTAGAAATGAAATTATCCGGAAAAGAACCGGAGTTGCCGACGTAGCTTGCAGAGTAAGCATGCTCATGTGACAGTGGGCTGACCATGTTTGTCGAAGAATTGATGGCCGGTAGAGGAGACGAGTCCTGGAGTGGAGACCGCGTATCCGCAAGCGTAGTGTGGGACGCGTCCCAGCTAGATGGACCGACGACCTTAAGAAGGTGGCTGGGACAGACTGGATGCGGAAGGCAGAGGACAGGGTGTTGTGGCGCAGCCTGGGAGAGGCCTATGTCCAGTAATGGACTGCGATAGGCTGAGTTGATTAAACTACGAGTTACGCTTGGTTGTAAAGGTTATAATATCTAAAACGTGTTTTATCTATTTGATAGTGCTATTGTTTCTTCACCTACCTTGATCTTAACAAGTTTGAGATTTTGAGACTTTATCTAAGGATTGCAGAAACTAGGCATACATCATTAATTCTAAAGGTAAGTTGTATAAAGCTGATGGTCTATGGAAGGATAATCTATATAGGTCACAGTTGATAAAATCAATAGCGACCTAAATCTAATACTGCTCCCGGGAATATCAAGTGATTAGATCTATTTTGGTAACAAACTGTGAAGCTTTGCATTTTGTTAACGTTATAAAAACCAGGGTTGTGACACAATATGTTAACGAAGGGGACGATCTTAGGTGAAAACAATTGAAAGTCTGTTTTCAGTATGTTTCTAAACGTAGAAGAAACTTTTGTCAACGTGAAATCTGCGTAGATAGCATGCAATCAAAGCGTTACAATGTCTTTGTGTACCATTTACGAATAGTTTTTAAGTTTTATGCCCTGGCTGGAGACTGTAATTTATTGGGGTAACCACAGGAAAGTCCAGTTAAGCAAACGACGGTAACCTCCAAGTTTGACCGGCGAGATGCCATTTCACAAAAACAAAAAAAAAAAAATGAATATGTATTCAAAACGCCTAATTAGTAGTACCTAGTAATTTATTTTCATAACATAACGTTAAATCATGATCAAGGTTCCAAAACTGAAATCAATATTTTCATGTTTGAGTTTATTGGTTTTTGATAATAATTTAAGTTTCATCAAAATAGATTCGTTGATTACTCAAAGATATCTTATAAATAAAAAATAATACTACCTCTCACTACACATTTAATCAAAGACGACAGATATCACAACGTGCATAGGACACGAATCAATATTCTGTTTTTCTTCCAAGTTCATTTATATGACGTGTTCTAAGAAGAGCGTAGTGATGGCTTTATGGCTAGACTCGACTCTCTAGTCGAGTGCAAACACACGTTATTGTACGGTGCACAGAGGTGCACAGTGCACAATAACGTGTTTGCACGTGCACCGTCAGACCATAAAACAAATTGAGTGTAACGAACTTCATCCCACTTCATTGAACGAACGACTAAGGTTATAAGTGTGAAATTCCACTGTTTTCTTTGCGATATTAGTTATACATTGTGATTTTAAGTGGCATAGAAAACTCTATAGAGGTTGTACCTGTTATTTAAGTAATTTTTGCTGTACAAATAGGATATGTAATTTAAAGATTTTAACAGTCAATATCTCGATTTTTGTTGTGACACGGTGTATCAGTAATATTATTATGTTACAGAAACATAGTTCTGGTATCTATTTACTGAGCAAAGCAGACTCTGAGTCCGGTCAGTAATCATAATAATATCGACCTGGAACCGTCCCTTTTGAGGGCAAAGGCGCAAGTCTCAAACAAAGAAGGAAATATCAAAAGTCTTTTTTAACATTAAACTAAACATGAGATCATTATCGTGAGGAAACCGGCATGTCCTAGAACCAAAAATTCTAATACGTGATATCCACCAATTCGCACTGACCCGTGGTGGATTACGGCCCACCCACAGGGACACAGGCCTCCCCTCTGTGTGAGGGCACAGAGAGGAGGCTTGTGTCCCAGCACTGGGAACTTTATAGGATGATTATGTTTAAGCTATGTATGAAATAATTTAGATAAGTTTGCATTTCGTGCATTTTCCATACATTTTTGGCATCAAAGTTTATGATACAGCGTGTTACGGAAAGGGTATATCCATACAAACAGGGTGAAGAGTGCATCTGGTACAGAATCTCTGTACAAAATTTCAGCTCAAAAAGAATAACTTTGAAAATGTTTGATATTTTTTTATTTCTCTAGTTTATTAAATTTAAATCATAGTAAACATGTCATCACACTACGAGGGTCATTATCCATTATCTGTGTCTGTGCGCCTAGTACACACACGCACCTGCCACAGCTCTGCGACATGGCGCCGCACCGACACGCGGCTGCGCGGGCGGCACGATTGGCGGCGGGTTCAAACGAATGGATTAAAACGTGTACTAATCAGCAGCCTTGGTCTAGGTATAGGTAAAACGGGCTGGTTTCCGCAACTCCACGTCAATATGCGCGTATTTTGCGTACGGGTGGGAACATCAATTATTCGATCCACCCCAGCTCCTCAAGGAAGGCCAGCAACGCCTTGGTGTTACTGACAATCTCACAGAGGGTACCTGGGTTACCGAAGTACTTTGCCCTATATGTGGCGACCACTGGGCAGTATAGTAGCAGGTGCGCTGCTGTCTCGTCATCCTCCATGCAGGCCCTGCACAGCGGACTGTCTGTGACTCCTATGACAAAGAGGTGTTTATTAAATGACCCGTGGCCAGTTAAAGCTGCTGTCATTGTACGCAGCTGTTGCTTAGTTAGTCGGAGAACCTGTTTCGTGAGGCGGCCATCAATTGTAGGGAGTGCTTCCTTGGCCTGCCTGCACTCACCTTGGTCCGACCATAGTTTGTGATGTTGATCCCTGGTGCGTTTCCTTACCAGAGTGCGTAAGTACCCGAAGGGGAGTGGCACGATGGGCACAGGTCCCACCGGTGCCATGCTCGACCCCCTTCTGGCAAGTTCATCGGCTGCGTCGTTGCCTAGCGAACCGCTGTGTCCTTTGATCCATTGAATGGTTATGTTGTTGAGGCTACCCACCTGGTTGAGGCGCTGGTGACACTCGTATATTAGCCCAGAGTCAACAGTGTGACTGCTTAGCGCTTGCAGGACAGACATGCTGTCCGATAGTATACGAATCGAGTGGTCCTTAACTTGTCTGGCCATGATGGCCGAGGCGGCCAGAGAAATGCCCATGCATTCGGCCTGGAACACTGTGTTATGGATCCCCAAAGGCGTGGCTATGTGTATGTTCAAGTCCTCCGAGAAGATCCCAGCACCTGTGCCACTACCTGTTTTGGATCCATCTGTGAAGATACGCAGCTCTGCGGGGCGCAACCCCTCGCATCGGTGGTCCTCGTGAAGTTGGATTCTGTATTTTTTATCAAAGATAAATTGTTTGGGTCAGCCTTGGTCTAGCGATGTGTAGAATTAAATTGGAAACATTTGATTTTTATTAGTTAAATGTTTTTTATCTTTATCATAATGTAGGTATTATTAAAAAAATGTTGCCATATAGTTTTTTATCACCAAAAAAACCGTGCTTTTGATATGTGTATATACATATCAAAGGCACGGATTCTTTAGGTAACCTTTCCGTAACACGCTGTATATTATTATGTCCTATTAAAAACTTAGTATTTTTATAAAAACGGGCCAAACGGCTTTGATTTATTCTGGTCCATCCACGCTGTACAAAAACGTTAGTATATATCTTATTTTTATACCTACAGCATCCAATCACGTGGAAAACATACGCGCTGAGAAGCACATGTTTTATAAAATATGTAAATTGACTGTAACAATAGGTATATTATTTAGTTATTTACTGAACATTTATATAATGTACGCCTTCACGTGTTTCATAGAAATATGAAAGGTAAAAGCCGGTAACGTGGCCATCAAACTTCACTATTGCTATTTCACGTTGCATATCAATGGAAATTATTCCTTTTACCTACAGTACACCCACATTTCAGCAGTTATGTTTAAGTCCAATGTAATAGGGGCGAGCCTATTGCCATCAACCGGGCACAACTGGCATCCGCGACCGGCAACCGAGAATCTTCTACAACTTTGCATAATTTTCCATAGTTCCCACATCCTTAAGAAAATTCCTATCAGCATTCAAGCCATCTTCCTAGTTAATGTAGGGTAGACTAGACTAATGTGCGCAGATAAATATCATTATTCAATGATGGTACAACACTTGGGCAAAGTTGCCAAGTCCATAGTTCAATGAACTATAGAGAACAGTTAAATAAGCATGTCGGGAACTAATGTGAGTTCTCATAATTATTAATAATCGTTACGTGTATTTCGAATTTCATTAAAGTATCTTCAAGCTTTTTTTTTGCAAAAACCTGCTCTTGTTCTCACTGTGATCTTTTGTATATCGGTTACCTACCTTAAAAGTTTACCCATTGTAAAGTAGTTGGATTTTTTGGATAGGAGTTTTTTCAAGGGTTGTTTTTCATTTACGAATCAGCAGCATAGAACTTCAAAGTAATCTCTGCATCCCTTTCATTTTCGTCAATAGAGATGAATACATAATTATTATACATCGATAAAACTTTGATTCGAATACCTTCCCGGATGATTATACCTCAATTACCATACCAGTCTTTATAGCCAAGATGTCTAGATGCGACCAGAAGTAAATGACTTAATCATAATATAAAAGCATTTACTATGTTGCCATCAACGTTCACCACTACAGAATTTATATTCTAGAATGTTGACTACGCTATAAAATCTTGGCACTTGTTTGAACTGCCTCTGGTATATTTGCAAGTAGGTAACACATGCGAGTTAAAGATCTTTGGTGTCATTTGTCATTGCCATATCGAAAAACTTTATTTAATGGTTTTTCATAATTATATCACTTAAATTAGAATATACTTTCATTGCTCGTGACAAGCACGTGACTAATAATATTGAATAATGACGTAGATCAAAAATCACAGGTTACATCTCTACGGCTACGAAAAAAAATGCGTGTATACAATATTAGCTTTAGTATAAGCGAAACCCGAAACGCGTGTCTAGTATTTCTATGTAAAGAATCTATGTCCAAATTTCAAAACTGTCTCATGAAAAATCACAAAGTTATAACTTATAAGGTTGTTATGTTACCGGGTTGTCCGTACAAAAACAGCGGCGCGGCGCCTCTACGCCTCCAGGGTCGTCTTGCGCTCATTGATAATAATTTCGCAGTAGGTACCTAACCGTACGGCGATTGTATTGTAAGTAATTAAATGGTGATAACATTTTCCATCACACTTAAATATTTTTGGGACAAAATATAACATGGTGAACAAATGACTGAAATCGATTCAGTCCCTTATTCTGAACAAACTATATTCAGGTTTCGCATATAGGTACTCGTACTAAAAATAATGTTGTGTATTTAGAGACTGTTTTTTTGCAGTAATTTTATTTATAAACTTTTGGCTTCCGCCATAACTTGTAATATACAGTCTGATTGTAGTCGTCACATCACTTTAGCAACCGTTGCTGCAATGATAATAATGAAATTTGAAATTGGCATCTTAGATGACAGTACAATGACATGGCTTAAGTCATTATAAGGTAAAGCGCTACAAGGTTAATTAGAAAATCGGAACTTACACCGCCATCTTGCATTTAGAATACATTTCAAGTGACATTTCACAAAACAAATCCAAATGAAAAATGTTTATCAACAGTTAACGTCATTCGAGTGCCAAAAGATCCTTGTAATGGATGGTTCATATTTTTTTTTATATTTGATGATAACTATAATTTTTGTAATTAGGTACCTACCTACTTCATAAAATATTTCGCTGTTCAAACAATTTTTCCCATTAGATACATAACTGGTTGGCCCTGAATCATGAAAAATAGTTTATGCAAAACCCGCATAAAAAAAATAACGCAAAAAATGTATAGAGCCCATTGAAAAAGTGGGCTTTAGAACTAACCAAACGCTAAACAAAAAAAGGATCTAAGAAAAAATGGATGCCTAAGGAGCAAACAATTGAAAACAGCCTTGTACGTCCGTCATGTTTGAAAATCGAAGATTGAATGAAAATTTTACGCTTTTGGACATACCTCATTAATCGGCATTCAGTGGAGACTGGCATTCAAAACGGGTCTCTTTACTTGTTCATTCTCCTAAAGCCTACATTTCTAGTAAGCATTCTAAACAAAGCTCTCTATGTATCTCATAATGAGGGATTGGGCCGTAATCAACCACGCGTGTCCATTGCGTGTTGGTGGATGTCACATGTCATCGGATTTTTGATCCTAGGACATGCTGGTTTCCTCACGATGTTTTCCTTCACCGTTTTGAGAGCAGTGGAGATGAAATTATTTACACAAAATAAAGTGCCTGTCTGGATTCGAAGCTAAGACCGCGACTCGTAAGTCGCGGTCGTCTCCACTGGACCATGCACCACTACTCTTCTCTCTATGTATACTGAATTGTAAAAAACTGTTAATAAATACTAGCACTAATGTCATTTTTTATCTACGTTGAGTCATAATTACAATCATTAAGTTTCATATTCTTCTACAAGATTTGTAGGAGGCAGTATTTATTATGTGGAGCACTTAATTATCTAAGTGTAAAACATAGATGTCGGTACCTACATTCTACCACAAAACATATAGTACCTAACATACCGACTAAAAGAGTTCATGGCTGAGGGCTACAGGTTAACGAAACTGGTTCAATAACCGAATCAAGAACGTTAATATTGTTTTATAGTACCCAAGCACGTTAAACATTAATATATAAACTAGCTAGTCGGTATAATAACTTATTTCCACGGTAAATATAGTTATTTTTAGGGTTCCGTAGCCAAAGGGTAAAACGGGAACCCTATTACTAAGGCTCCGCCGTCTGTCTGTCTGTCTGTCTGTCCGTCTGTCACCAGGCTGTATCTCATGATCCGTGATAGCTAGACAGTTGAAATGTTCACAGATGATGTATTTCTGTTGCCGCTATGGCAACAAATACTAAAAACCAGAATAACATAAATATTTAAGGGGGATCCCATACAACAAACGTGATTTTTTTGGTCGTTTTTGCTCGATATTGATAACGGTAACAGGTAGACACTTGAAATATTCACAGAATATTTAGTTATATGTTCACTTTAAAAATCAATAATTAAATTCAAATAAAACAAACCCATACAACAAACGTGGTTTTTTTGCCGTTTTTATAGACAATGGTACAGAACCCTTCGTGCGCGAGTCCGACTCGCACTTGGCCGGTTTTTTTAGGTAATAAGTTCTAATACTTTAATACATTTTTGAACTTTTGTTTTTAATTAATTAGAATCCACAATTTAAAAACCATGAAACATCTGAAATCATGAAGCATGCAGCCTGCAATCAAACAACAATGCGTGTGAATAAAATCATGCGCAGTTTTTAACATCAACTGTGCCACACTGCTTTATTGTGTGACACATTTGTGTTTTTTTTATTTTCCTCGTTCAAACATTTCGTTAAACCATTTTATCTGTCGCAATTCACTGTTTCATTAAGAGCATTATGTTTTAATGTGTAAAAAATTACAAAGGCGCCTATTTAATACATTTATAATTATTAGGTACTGTTAGCTTCACAAACGCGTTAGGTTTCAGCTTCCTCTATACTAAATGACGCCAGTGAATTGGTTAATCTAAACAAAGCTAGTGAAATGAAGGAAAAATTATTTAAAAAACATTTTAACGACTTCGTTATAATGAAGAAACAGTTTTCCTAGGTAGTCTTCAAAATATTCAGTACTATTTTAATAACTTATAACAAACAAGTTGCCTTTATCAAGTTCTCATTTATAAATATCTTATTCTAAATCTTATGATATTAAGAACCTACTCCTGATGCTAAATATACAGGGTTAAATTTAATTAGCTAGCGAAACTTTGCAGACGTGGTGAGTTTCGATATATAAACACACATGGTTTTTTTTTTGGGGGTCGACGACTGCTGGTGTTGCTACTTGAAGTATCAGTTGAGAAAATCTGTTTTATTTTGTTTTATCGGTTTTAGATAACGATACCCAGAACGTCGTGAGATAACACAAAAAACCGATATTTCAAGTGACTACATAAACTGCGGTCAAAGACCCCCGAAAAAAAACTTAATTTTTTTTTCTTTTTTATTTTATCAAGTTTACACATCGATACCCATAACGTCTGTGGAGTTTTGCTAGCTAATTTAATTTGACCCTGTATACAGATCAACTCAGCCTATTGTAGTCCACTGTTGGACTTAGGCCTCTCCCCGGCTGCGCCGCAACACCCTGGCTTCCGCCTTTCGCATCTAGTCTGTCCCAGTCACCTTTTGAAGGTCGGCGGTCCATATATGTAAGTAGGGTGCCGTATCGGGAAGCGTAGTGTGGGACTACGCTTCCTGATACGCGGTCTCCACTCCAGGACACGCGTTTGCTCCACCGGCCGTCGGTCCTTCGACAAACATGGCTAGCTCACTGCCACTTCAGCTTGCTTGATCTGTTAACTATATTGGTAACTCCGTTTTTTCCCGATAAATTCATATCTGTTTTTATCCTTCAAAGAAACTCCGAACTTACCCCGTCCATAGCGCGCTGAGCTACCTTGAATTGTGGACCAGTCTAATTTTCAGTGACGTTTCGGCACTGTATGTCATACCGGACAGGACGCACTGGTTGAAGACCTTAATCTTCAAACACACGTCATCATGTAGATAGGTAATGCCAAACAATCTGAATGCCATTTTCGCAAGTTATTAAAGTCAGTAATATTTCAAATTAATAAAAGCCATTCAATCAGTAGGTACTACGAACACCGCACCAAAAACTCTATTAATGGATGACAATAAACGTAATCAAATATCTTTCACGGTCAAGTTCAAGAACGTATGTGTTGATAGCTACCGCGTCAATATTAGCATTTTCTGCCAACCCCAGGACGAAGAGGCGAACAGGCAGTACGTGTTTCATGTTTAACATCTTTGCTCTCGCTTTTAATGGGAGTGATTTCGTGAAAAGGGACGGAAGTAACAGGAAGTGACAGCTTGAACATACAATAAGAAAGTACTTTATAATAGCATGCAATTAGTATTATATAGATTGTAAGTATAGTAAGTTTTTAAGTTTTAACTTAGTTCATAGTAAGGGTCGAATCTCGATCAGTGGGCGACCATTAGTAATGAATAGTTATTCAAATAAATATTTCAGTAACTAGCTTTTTAAATTTTGCGGTTAGTACCGGTCGCTGCTCAGTTGCTTATTACCAAGGTGAGATGTTAGATCATATGCGACTACTGTAAGGCTTGCTGTTTTTTTGTTCGCAGAAACGCGGTTGAAAACAAGTCCGGCTTGTGAAAGGTTTTTGGTAATTAAAAATAAAGGCGATTGTACGAGTAATGCTCAATATTTTGGTTAAACCGAAGAAAACTTGGGCTATTTTGCTCAATTTATCAAGAGGCTCTTGGTAAACCAAGCCAGGCAATATATACGCAAGCTTTAGGCGAAAATCATCCCATCAACTAATAAAAAACCGGCCAAGTGCGCAGTAGCGAAGGTACAACTTCCATTAGAGGGAAGCCGAAAGAAAAGTTGTTCAGTTCACATAAATTCAAGATAATATCAAAATTACCTCAAAAATTTTTGTTATTTCTTTACTTTTCTTAATTTAACGCCATATAAAATTTTCGGAATTCTTTGTTAAAACAGAAAATGTAAACTCCGTTCGCGATTTAGGATATATACGTTTTTTATCTTATGATTTACTTATTAAATACCTGTAATGTGACTATGTACTATATTATTACAGTAGTAATAGTACACTCAGATAGAGTCTTTGATCCGAAGGGAAGCCGGTAGGAATGGGGTTGTATGAAGCCGTCGCCCCTGCAGTGCGTGTTGTGATAAAACTACAAATTAAAAATTTTCGGTCTTTTTACTTTACTTGTGCTGTGAGACCTTGCTTCTGCCCAAATTTCATGATTCCAGGTCAACGGGTTAAAAAATTGCGAATATCTCGCACATAAATCAAAACATAAAGGGTACTTCCTTTATGTTTTGATTTATGTGCGAGTTATTCGCAATTTTTTTTTATGTTATAAAACTACCAATTTACAATTTTCTGACTTTTTCCTGTATTTGGGCTGTGAGACCTTGCTTCTGCCCAAATTTCATGATTCTAAGGCAACGGGAAGTACCCTTTATGTTTTGAAGAGATATTCGCAATTCTTTTTTATGTGATAAAACTACAAATTTACAATTTTCGGACTTTTTCCTTTATTTGTGCTGTGAGACCTTGCTTGTTGCCAAATTTCATGATTCTAGGTCAACGGGAAGTACCCTATAGGTTTTCATTTATGTGCGAGATATTCGCAATTTTATTTTATGTGAAAAAACTACAAATTTACAATTTTCGGACTTTTTCCTTTACTTGTGCTGTAAGACCTCGCTTCTTGCTAAATTTCATGATTCTAGGTCAAAGGAAAGTACCCTATAGGTTTTGATTTATTTGCGAGTATCGAAATACGTCGCAATAATGTCGCTTTTATCGCCGTATTTTTTTTATTGCGTTGACTTAGAAGCTTGATTTTTTTACAGCATCAAGGGACCATTGACTTAGTATTTGATATTAATTTCAACTTCACACCTCTACGCGTTCCTGAGCAAAATGGTCTTGACAAACTGACAGACAGTCAGACGGACAATGAAGTGATCCTATAAGGGTTCTGTTTTTTCTTTTTGAGGTACGGATTTCTTTTTAAGGTACGGAACCCTAAAAATCACATAAGTTAACAGAAATTAATTTGAAATTGGATTAATTTAAAGTAAGCTCATTTCCTTTGTGAAGATTTCTGTCATTTACAGATGTGGTGGCAGTATTTCCTACTACAATCGATAGATTTAAAGTCGAGTTCTGCACTGAAAGTACAGTAAAAGTTCATTTTAATTATGTAAAGTACATTTTAATTATGTATTGTTGCTACAGGGACTCCCCAGCATAATATTATGTACAATTAGTAGAAGGACTAGCATTCATTTCTCTTGCGAAAAAAAAACATTTCGGAAAAGGCTGAAAAAGCAAATAACATTTTTGAAGTACCTAACTACCTACTTATACCACATAAATAATTTTTAATTAATTCAATTACGTAATTCAAGTAAAACGATCATAATTTAAAATGATTTACGTTTTGCAACCTACTGAGACAAACTCACGTTAAAGAAAAATTTTGAAATTCATTGCATACTCGGACAGCCTGAAGCATTATACCGTTACAGTAAGTTAATCGTTAATCGATATATAATTGATGAATTTACTAGTATATTAATAGTTTTTTTTTTTCAGTTTCATGACCTTTCTGAGTAATCTTACACATGAAATAATGTTTATATCGAGGCCTTGAAAAGTTGCATGTGTTACAAACACTTGCAAATTTTCAAAGCCACATCATTTATTTTGATTAAAGGGTGAAAATATTAAAGTTATTCCGACTAAATATATAATCAGGATAAATTACTGTTATAATAATAATGATCATTAACTGATTATCTACCGAATTATTGTAAAATAACTGCGATTCAAACGAAACTAGTTAGGTATATTGTAAAATTAATTCAGGAAAATATGTTGAAAACGGCCTGGTCTATTTAACCGGTAGTCAAATAAAAGATGGAAATACCCACTGATGAAACATAATTATTCATCGACCTATTGAATATGAGGTCAATAAGGACGTAATGTTTTTTCATGATAATGATCATCTTCTCTATGTACCTGTTTATGTACTCTTGATTCTCAGAAGGATGGAAGGAAAAGGTCTTAGAACACGTAATCTATTGTTATAACTTTGTCTTATCAAGATATTTATATCTTATCAATATTCATTTACATGCGTTTGTGAGCTTATAGAGCAGGCATGCAGAGTAGATAACTTTTAGTTAATAAGTGTAAATTATTTCAAGTTTATAATCCGAAGAATCACGTTTTATTGCCAACACCAACAAATAAAATAACTGATTGTGGACAATACAAAATACTGCGACTTTGAATACTTTTCCTGCTTCGTTGGTCTAGTGCTCGCAAACGCTAGTGCCGAGCATGAGGTCTTGGGTTCGATTCCCAAGTTGGGCAGTGTTATTGGGTTATTCCATTAGAAATTTTTCTGTAGCCGCCAGAGTCTGGATTTGTACCCGGTTGATGGCAATATGATGGTGTAGTGGCCCAGTGGTACCAGCCTCGAGTTCGATCTTGACAAAAAATGGTCGTGGGTTCGCACCCAGACAGGCGCTCTTCTATGTGAAAATTATTTAATCACCAATGCTCTCAAAACGGTGAAGAAAACATCGTGAGGAAACCGGCATGTCCTAGAACTAAAAATTCGAAGACATGTGACATCTACCAACCCGCACTGGGCCCGCGTAGTGGATTTTGGCCCACTCTATCTCACAGAGAGGAGGCCTGTGTCCCAGCCGTGGGAACATTATAGACTGATTATGATGTATGATGGCAATAGGCTTGCCCACTGTTACATGGGACTTAAACATAACGGGCAAAATGTGGATATTGTATCTTAGGTACACCTCTGCCTAACCCTTCGGGGATTACAGGTATGATGTTATGTTGAATACTTTTCTGTTTATTTTTACGCACATTACTCCAGCCCTGGATGGCTGGAGTAATGTGAAAAAATGCTGAAGCATGAGGCTGCTACGATGAAAACAGGGGTAGGAAAAGGGAGAGAACACAAGGGGTTAACATTGTTTGGAGTCACCAAAGCTGCACTAACACAGGACTTGAAAATCGGTTTTAATTGGAATGAAAGTTGTGGTTTCTGTTAAGTGCACGTACCTAGTGCACAATGTGAAGTGAGTGCTGTTAAAAACTATAGGTATTCGTAAATGAAAATAAGTTGAACATAAATGACTTTTGTTTCAGTTTTTCGAGCGTTTATTTCGTAGTAAGTACACCAAAATTGTACTTCAAGTAAGTTCTGACTTTCTTTATTTTTTGTCAATAAAGGTAATCCCTCGTTTAAGGCTCTTACAGACTCGCGCGATATCGCGGGCGCGACAGGCACTGACAAAGAAATTGTGCTACTAGTGTCGCGTCGCGCACTAGTCTGTACGAGCCTTATTACTAACTAGCTACGCCCCGCGGTTTTACCCGCGTAAGACTCGATCCCGTGAAAATATCGAGATAAAAAGTAGCCTATATTTGTCTGTTCATGATCTGATCCATGGTGCCAGTTACCTCCATACAAAATTTTATCAAAATTTGTCCAGCCGTTTGAGCGTGAAGAAGTAACAAACACACCCACACACTTTCGCCTTTATAATATTAGTGAGATGTGATTTTAATCAATGTGTACCAATCGCTTTGAAGAAGAATATTCTAACCAGGCTTGGCCAGTGACTCACCATGTCAAACCTTCATCACTATTGGACTACCTGGCCCATCGCCGATGAGGAAGCGACTACCTATCAACTATTTTCTCGCTCAAGAAACGTACAAAACATTGTAGGTCCCGTGTAAGTAAAAGAGATACATAATCTCGTGCAATCTAGCAAGCCCCATTTTTGTGCACTGGATTTCTATTCACCCAAGCCCGAACAAAAAGTGACCAAAGACTGTGTTTTTTGAAGACATGGGTACATACATACCTCCATGTTTTATTTGTAATGTTTTTACGGTTTACTATTTGTTCTTTTTTTTTGTATATGGGTCTTTTCCTGCAATAAAACATAATTTATTCATTTTATTTAATATATTAATAGTTGATCGCTGACTGTTCACAGCACCGGTGAGTGCTCGTTTGTCGGAGTGATAACAGCTAACAAAAATTGAAAAGAGTATGCTTAGATGGTTTGGTCATGTTGAGAGGATGAGTGAAAGGCGACTAACAAAAGGTATTTATAAAGCAGAGGTGAGTGGAAACGCCGGGAGGGGACGCCCTAGAAGGACATATAGTGACCAAATTGGTGATGTTCTTCAGAAAGGTCAGGTGCGTAGTACTCGCAATCGGCGTGCGTGTATGACCAGATGTATGAAAGTAGGCGAAGCAAAAGGAGTATGTAAGGAGCGTAGCAGGTGGCGTTCTATAGTTTCTGCCTACCCCCATGGGTAGAAGGCGTGAGTTTATGTATGTATGTGTATGTATAACAGTTGTCAAAGAGTACTCGCTCAACGAAGCCCGCCTACATGCACATACCAGAGAGTAATCGTTCGCACTCGACGTTCGTCGCTCACCAACTCATCTACACGCTTCTCGTTATTCGCCGGCGGGCGGTAGGACAGCTCCATAGGTATTTGGGTTTGCACACAACGTTTCTTCCTCTCTTAGGGGCAAGTTCAGTTGTATCGCCGGCATTCTGCCAAATTATTCCTATTCCGTCACTTAAAATGTCGTCAAAGTTTTTGCTTACATTCACTTCATTGTTCTCAGTGACGTCAATGGTGAATTTAATTGAATCTTGTCTCTTCACTCAATCAAATTATTCACTTTGCATCCTGCACTTCATTCTGTATTCGTACTTACGTAAGGACTAAAGTAATTGTTCGTTTAAGCTGAAGTGTTGAGCTTGAATATTAATGTCATGTCGAAATATTTTTTGTGCAATTCTTCGAAAACAAGTTGTATTGTTTATATGTAAATATTTATCAAACCTGGAAGGCGGACATAATATTTGACAAATGATGGATGGCTTATTTAGTTTGATGTTATTTTAACAACGTCTAAATACGTTGAATTTTGCATTTTTTTTTAATCAGATAAGTTATTCCTGTCATGTTTAGGTCGTGTCATCTGTTTTGGTTGTTCTTATAGGCAATAGATAACACCAGTCTGTATTTTTCCATTCGTTTTCGTCTTTAAAAATATAAGTACAACTCCTTTATTTCATTTATTATCTAGAATTCGATACCCGAAAGAAGCAGAAACGTACGTAACGTACATTGTAGTGCTTTTGAACACCAAACACATTTAAAGTATCGAGCAGTAAGTTTAAAATACAGAAATGGTTATTCTTATCAATTTATCCATCTGTAGTCACATTATTTACCGCCCTTCGAGGTCGTCCTAAATATCTATGGAGCAAATAGGGAAGTGCCTTGAAGCCCGCAGAAGGCGGCACCTTGGAGAAGTAAATAAAGTAATTTGAGAACTTAAATATTTTATTTTGACCCAGAACTTGTGTTTATAGAATGAGGGCATGGATCCAAACTGTACCAAAGTGAGGTGAGAGACATAATTTTAATCATGAACTAGAGCCAAATGCCCACTTTAGTATGTTTATAATAAATCACACTGGAATAACCCATGTTCTCGAAGACATTGACCTAGAATAACCCAGGAAAAAGTGCCAAGTAGAAGTATTGGTCATTCCTAGATAGAATAAGTTTATACGAGTAAGAGGGTGTTTAAGTGAAGGTTGACATTAAAATAAATTCTACTGAAAATGGGAAAATCTAGAATCATGCACAGGCTGATGTCGAGCCAACCGCAACCTTGCAACGCCAATGTCGATGAAATTATAAATCACTGGCACGGTCTACAATGAATCATGGTCAATAAATCTTGCCGCGGTTGGTCCGTGGATGGGTGACCATCTTTACATACCAAGACCGAGGGGTCTTGGTATGTAAAGATGGTCACCAACTCGTGCTTCGTAGAACACGTTAACGCGTTGGTCTCGGCTGACATTTGCGGATTTTTGACAGTCGTTAAGGGTCGTCAGAAGCCCGAAAGTCATACCAAGGGGTATCGTATTACCCAATAACTGGGGTGTGGAGGTCAGATAGGCAGTCGCTACATGTAAAATACTGGTATTCAGCTGCATCCGGTTAGACTGGAAGCTGACCCCAACATAGTTGAGATAAGGCTAGGCAGATGATGATGATGGTCTATAATGAATCAGCCTTTACTGCGCTTTCAGTGGGTTCTTAACACGGATGGGTTTCACTCAGTCAATTCTTCATAAGGACATCTATAGTCCGATATTTTTTACGATTTTTCCTTAAGTCCAGTGGTCGCATTATATGCGTAATGTATACGTGCTTAAAGAGCCGCTTTGACGTCGTCAAGTACGTCTATCTCTCATTTTTTTGCGTCGTTTAATCAAGCCAGTTTCCGCATTTACATAGGTACCATTTTATTGCAACCATCTTTTTGAGCGTATGTTGAAATGAAACTACGAGTCATCGGCCAGCTGGACCCGCTCGCTACTAGACCCGCGGGTCCATATGACCACATAATTTATTTTATGTATTTCTATTGGTTAACTGGACCCACATTCAACCTTAAAAAAATATCTATTAAAGCTACCAGTGGATACAGTCGAGCGCAAAAATGGTTCGTCAAAATTTAATAAAACGCAATTTAGTTAGGTTTAAACGATTATTCTCAATTAAAATCTAAAATCTTTTTATACGAGTATTAGGTACATGTAAGTAAAATCAAGACAACCCTTTTTATAAATCAATATAAAATAACATTTATGAATAAAAGTATACAAATTAACGTAGTAGTTGCATAAATAAACTATTAGCGGTGCTCGTGCACTTAATTTTGGTTTTATTACAGTAAAAAGTAAATACATAATTAAATAATATTGGTATATTTTAAGTCATCAAAATAAAACTAAAAGATTCGGTTTTACTCCGTGACTGTACTAATAATGAAATTGGGCAGTGGGTCCAGTCGACCTATTCAAAATGCGATTGGGTTGAGTGATCCCGCGGGTCCATTTCGAGTGGGTCCAGTTGACCAAAGAGTCAAACTACTTCTTCTAGATGAAGATGAAAATTTAAAAAAAATATATAATTAGGTACCTACATAACATTCTTACATTTCAAGCAGATTTCAATTATTTTAAATCATTGACATTTTTAAAGGTTTCTGCATACAGGCGCGTTACGACACATATCTCAGGTAGATCCATTTCCATAAAGTTTTCATAGAAATTGTTCCACCACAGTCTGCGTTGCGCCTATCTGCGGAGGTCTTAAGTTGGTAATAGACCGCCATAATTTTGGATTTTATACAATGTTTTATACATTTAAGTACCCTTTAAGTGGTCAATAATCGCGATGCAACGAGCAGAATACAAAGGAATCTATTGCTCATTCAACGAGCATCATTTAGGACTTCAAGTTGTCATGCTCAAGACAAAAACTCTTAACAATAGGTACATTTTTTGCCGTTGACACGCGATTATTATGTTACCATGTTACATAAAAGAATAAATAAATACAAGGTAAAGACTGCAATAAACAATTTGGAAAAAGTTAAAATAATATCATACAATTTTGGCATTGATCGGAAAACCCAAAATTTGAAGTTTTAGAATTAGAAAAATATATAAATAGGTAGAACTTTGTATGCAGGAAAATTATTCCACCTTATTACTTTCGGTTCCTATTGTGGCGGCATCAACATCGCCATATGTGCACTACGCGTCTCACTGACGTCACGCAAAATTCTGCCTCGCGCAAGCAGAGTTTACCGCGCAACTAGCATATGACAACATCAACCATCAGGCAGTTGCCCACCGGACACAAAACCCGTCTGGTTGGAGGATCCTCCCTTTTCTATAGAGGATGAGAGAACGTTGTACCCTGTTCCTCATACCTCTAAACTATGATGTTGTGAGTCTGCAGGTATAGTACACGTCAAACTTTATGACGGCTCTGAAGTGGGCTACTCGCTGCCCAGTACCGCACCCCTCACCCCGCTGACATATGAATTCCGATGTTCCGAGCCACCATAAAGTTATTTTCGGGCTCTACCAACGATTTAAATATTTAGGTTTTTATTTTTATTATTTTAGTAATATGTTATATAGATTTTTTTTTAATTTGTGAATGTGAGAACGTTATATGCTTAATAGAATGTAGCTTGGTAAACCATCTTCAATTTTATTAAGTACTTGGTACTTGTTGAGGGGCCTACACTGTCCTCCCATACCTATTAACACTGTAACTTGAAAACATTTTAAAAGCCCACTTTTTATAAAAAGAATAACCGTGGAGTTTCTTGCCGGCTCTTCTCCATAGGAAACGACCAATTGGAACCGTGCACCTAGCTTTCCGACGTTTCATAAGTGCCCATGTCAGTTTATGTGAAATAAAAGATTTTGATTTAAAATTCACACAGCAGCATCAAAAGTTGTGCAGTACGTAAGTATTTGCAAAGAATCATAACACAATATAATATCAAATCTATAATCCCCGAAAGACATGTACACGTCTGCCTTGTAAAGAATCCTCATACACAAATTGAAGCCTCTACGTACGGCTTTAGCAACACATAAGAAAAAATTTGAAGGTAAGTTTTGTTGTATTCGTTGTACGCGAAGCCGGGCAGTTTACTACAAACAATATACGTCACGTATACCATTCATTCATTTAAAGGTAAACTGTAATTGTACTACACTCTATTGCTAATTGGAAATTTCTAAAGAATAATGTGTTGTTTTTTATCCTGTAGATGTAAGAAAAAGTGTGGACAAACGTGCGGGGAATGAAGGTCTGAAAATATTTACATGTGGTTACGTTTGGGCGAATGGGCTATTATCTGGAAACGAATTAAAATCGAGGGTTTTGTTTTACTGAGAGATTTCATGATTTTATTTTGGAAATATCCCATTGAAATATCCTATTGGACTTCTTGTGAAATAAAATGTAAAACATTTTGATCCATGGCTATGAAATAGCCCAGCAGATTAACTAAAATGAAGTCATTTTCTCGTCCACGCTAAGTCAAACATTAATATATTCACAAAATACCAATCGAACAATCGCCCGAAGAGATGCAACACACGAGAAAGAAAACTAAAATTGAAATAGAAAAAACTTAAAAGAGCAAGACAAAAGTATAAACGAAGTCGTTATCAAGAGCGCTCGAGTACACACAATCATCGTCGAGTTGCCTGTGATCATTGGAGCAGTCAAGGTTGCTCATGATTTTATAAGCAAGACGATGCCGTGGCTTCACTCAAAGAAAAAACTATATGTTGTCATAAAAAGTTTTCTACCGGTACGTCCTTCCTTGACCTAAAATTTCTTAACACGAAATGAACTGAGATCTATCGCTTCATTAATTTCGTTGGATGAACAAACTAACTCTCTGTTCTATGCTAGTTCAGGTCAACTTGGTGCGTATTTTCACACGCAATCGGTCGATTGTATTGTGTTTACCTAATATGTTATTTTGACTGTCAAGTCCGTCTTACAAAAAAACATTGTCAAATAAAATAAATTGTAGCGATTTATCTCACGTTTTTTTGTCACTTTTGATTATAAAACTGTCAGATTATGTTCCCACATGAATTTTCTTGATAGCCATTGACATACCACTATCTTATCGACTTTCTTTTTATTTCCAGACAAATCTGTTTCCAGAATATGTACCTTGACACGAGAATCTCAAACATCTTCAATTTTGTTATCTGGGTATAATTCCTTGATAAGCCGAGCGACTAGATATGCTAACAAAAAAATTATATATCACAGACAAACCAATAATAAATATTTATAGGATGCCTAATGAGTACCTAAAGATCCTTAATAGAGAGTAAACGTCGTAATAAATATATCTAAGTACAGCATGTAGTATATACCACATTGCGACAATAGCTTATAAATGTTCTATAGGACAGGTAACACCATCTGAACTCTTAGTGAGGCATGCTTAGAATTTTTATTATAAAATTACAGGTTTCCAAGTTTCCTAACGTCATTTTCCTTCACGCTAAAGTGAGCTATAAAATCGTAGAATCTACTGATGCTGCATGAATGTTATGGAGAAAAATATTAAATAGGTAATAGGTTCTCAATTGCTCAATAGCTGCGTTACATAATGATTACGATAAAATTCTAATAATAACTTCTCATCCCAACATTAGTATGCGAAGAGTCACCTGCGACGCTAATAAATTTAGTTTTTTTACAGACCCGAGACTATTATTTACATTTTAGCAATATATCAATGTAGCTTTGAAACTTAAACCTGCTGTAATATATGTATGAATGTATTTTACGGTGCGCAAATGTCTTGTCCTCTCTGAAATGCTGAGACAAGAATTCGTTGCAAATTTTAATTTTAAAGTGTCTTTAAAACATTAATGTAGATCTTTATAGATTTTATAATAAAATAAAACGTAATCAACAATAAGTAGGTTTACGATCATAATGATGTAATTCCATAATGTTGTAAGTAATCGTCTATAATTAAAAGCATAGACGATTGATGGTCGAAATGTCCTTAACTTATTGCGTTTCAAATACCATTTATCTTCCACTGGAAATTGTTAAAATGTAAGTTGCGCTATAATTATCTAATATTTTGATTGACAAGTGAGCACCGATACAACACACATACACCGATACATTCCTCAAATTGTTTATATAACATTCACGCAGGTCAATGCAATCAAAAGACCTTTGCATCCTTAAACGATGAATCATATTGAACTTGATAACGAGGTTCAGCGGATCAAGGACTCCTTAAATAGGAGTCTTCCTGTTTGTCCTTACGTGGCCCGATGAAAACTGGACAAAGTTAGATTTGCTGACGTAAAACAGGTGCACAAACAAAATTCGAACTAATGGCTTCAATCATAAAGAATGATATGGTTTTACAGAGCAGCAAGTTAAATCATCAGTGGACCTTGCCACGAACCTCTGATGCGAGTCACGGATCGAATTATAGCAATCACTACGAATTATTCACTTCCATGTGACATTGTAATTGTTCATAATATACCTACATAATAATCAGTTTTTGTGAATTATTTTCGCAATACACGTAACAGTTTAAAATGAATAATACTGATTTGGCATAGCTTATACCTTCAACGCCGCGATAGTCGGAAACAGAAATGACCCAACGCCATATCTAAATTGAACGCATTTTCTTATTCACCTTCAGTGTTTATGTTTACTGATTCTATGATTTACTTAAACTGTATCTTTCCTTCCCTCGAGAACATATTATTATGATAATGTTTCGTATTATACGTTTTGTAAAGTCTCTTTTGTAAACATGTGTCCAGCGATGTTCCTATTATCGTTTGTGTTCTGTAAGGACATAGCAATGAAACTGTCTGTACACAGCACATCAGCTGATACTAATATTGTCACAGGTTTGTTGTTAAAGCCATCAACGTCTGTTTACTTTACATTTTCATAATCACTTTTAGCACTTTATTTTTCTTATAAGTGGTTATGATCTTGTTTATATTAATGCACAATGGTTGTTCAACCAACCCTTTTGACGTGAAAACGTCTTTTCGCTCGTAGTACTGATAGTAAGCTCAATATTTCTGACCGTTAAAAACATGTAAGATTTTAATCGCTAATAACTACAAGACTGTAAATGCTAGAGTAATGGTTGAGCATGCAAAAGATAGGTCATATTTATAAAAAAAATGAGGCGGGATATAATTTGCCTATGACGTCACATCGTGAGGGTGTAGGCACATGCGCGCAACCCTCTATTTTTGGGTCCACGCCCACTCGACCCGCTTAGACTTGACCTGAAGAATAATACCTGGATATTTCTCTTTTGATAGGCGTACAAACGTCGATGTATAGTCAGACAGAAAAGTTTCGTTTTAACGCTTGCACCACAGAGAGTGTGAAATTTAAATAATGTTTGGATAAATAAATCAATAATTAAACAAGTAAGTACTTATTCTTTTTTAATATAGTATACGCTTTGTACTTTGTAGTAAAAATCACAGATTATTGTTAATTATCATTACAATCTTATGGCTAGTGGCACGCTAGAGGTAGAGACTATCTTTATAAAGCTACATTTTTTAAACGAAATCATAGACTACCTGGATAAATTATGTATCATAACAAAATATTAAATCTTTTAGGTTTATTAAATAAATATCACTTTGCCTGACTGTACAAATGGCACTGAATTGGTAATAAAACATCTGGTATTATTCTTCGGGTCGAGTCTATGCGGGTCGAGTATAAGCTGCCCCATACTTTTCACTATGTGTCGAAATTCCAATTCGTATAGTCGAATTGGAATTCGCAAAGCTACAACTGTGATTCTGATGTCATTCCTAAGAGTTGACAAAGGCTACTAGGACCTAAAGCGATACAACAAAAAAAATCGTAAAATAGAGGTAAAAATGCTTACACAAATATAAAGTATAGTGTATATGAAGTTGACAATAGCAAAATAATTTCATAGTATATAGACTCATATCGGCCGTAAATCTTCTCAGAACTGAAAAATATCACAATCGATAAAAGCTTGCATCATTAGAAATGCAATGAACATATTTTTATGTAATTAATTGCAAATATTAAATAACATCGTTAAAGAAATTTGTTATTATTTTGCCATAAGTTTCACGAAACTGCGGCGCGGGTTCGAACTCCGCATAACTCAATATTTTTTTGTATGCTTTTTGTTCCTGTTTGATGTATTTTAGGATTGTGATTGTGTGATAAATGTTGCGCAAGAATCGGCTGGATGCAGGAAGCGCAGAACCGGTAGGTGACGATGCTTGTGGGAGGCCTATGTCTTTCGGCTGGAATGATGATGATGAATGAATGTTGACTAGGCCAGTTGCTTATATTCCAGGTATACTAAGTGTAACGCAATTTTATTGCGTCCTTGTCCCTTTTTTCTCCGTTTGCAATCATTAATCTATTTACTGATGCCTCTTTGTCTGCATTTCTAGATCGCAGTTCATCAAGTGAGTCCAAATGTACGTCTTCTTATAAATAACACACAATAACACATTACAGTTATTTAGTCTTTCTTTGATTCTATTTTTTAATTTAAATATTCAATTAATGCTTCGCTTACAACCGAATTGTTTATGTGATAAATTAATCGGTTCGGCCTGACAGCTTGACAGGTTGGACGTGAACCGCGTACATAATAAAAAGTGACTAACAGTATCCTAGTCTTTCATTTACCTACACTATGGATATCGAGTTACTAAATGCTCTTGGAACCCTGAAAAATAATGGAATAAAGATATTCAACTGTTGTGATAAGAAGTGTGGACTTTAGACACTTTTTGTTCTTAATTTGCCTCCACTCACTACTAAACAATCACGTAGATTCAAAACTAGAGTCACATGTTCAATAACGATTGAGAAATTCCTGTTTAAGAGTACTTTTTTCTAGCAAATAGTGACTGAAAACGTTGAAAATGTTAGTAGCAAAGATATAAATACTCGTATGGGTAGATAGACTAACAAAGCTTAGAACTCGTCGAAAATTGCGTCTCGACGAAAGGAACTGTTGGCCGCAAAATGCACGCACACTAGAATAACACAATGACAGCACAATGACGTGGCGCGAGTGTAAGATGTAGCTGTCAAGCATTATAAATTTGGCCTGTTTGTTTTAGTTATTTTGCGGCGCAACACTCTATGTGGACAATCATAAAAATAATCAAAGGTATAGCTAGGAAGGCTTTGCCTTACTAATCTAATGTGTGTCCCAGATTTCTACATACCAACATATTTGAAAATGTCATATTCCAAGTCTGTCCAGCTACCAAACTAACGCATATTTTACAACGACCGCCATCTCCCGAGCTCCGCGATCATATTTTGTGCCTATTCACGAGAGTAATTGTTATAAAATTTTCCACGTCGTGTCTCATGACGGAGTATAACGTCATGTGCCATCATCCATCACGCGCGGCTGACTCTAAACAAATTCGCGAGTGATACACTTTGAGACTTGCTGCCAGTCACTGCCGGTAGTGAAAAATATTTGCAAATTTTGCTATAATTAATGCTGTAAGAGTACTTACTTATATTAAAATTTTTGACTCAACATTCTTTTACATAGCAATTGTTGTATTTCAAATATTTCATAGAGATGTCAAATACTACGTAAGCCTTACAACGGTCCGGGATCCCAGGATCCTGAGAAATATTAAAGACAAAATAATAATAATAGTGCTCCATACCGCATACTGCATAAGTGTGTGCGCAGTTAGTGCACTATTTCCTCCCTCACTCTCATTCTTCGATAGGACGGCAATCTGACACGACCAGAGGGAGATTTGGCGCAAGACCAATTACGGCTTAACGTGTTTTTCGAGGCATAACTTCCAAACTCCGGGCTGTTAGTAAGAAATTCCTGATGTAAAAACCCAATAGCACTTTGCCCGACCCGAGACTCGAACCCAGGACCCCAAGCTCAGCAGTCGCGCTTGCGACCACAAGACGAACGGGGCAACTACTAATAATGTATTAAACATTATTTTACTCGATCACATAATACTTTTGACTTTAACAAATTATTTGATTAGGCACATGCTTTGCTAGTATACAATCATGATTGCCTTGATATTGTCGAAATAAATGTCTCCATATACAGGTTTTATCTTTATAATAAACAAAAGCTTAGACAATAATAATCTTAACAAAGTAATTTAATCGTTCGGAAATATTTTTGCCAAATATGAGTAGGTACCTACTTAGCATATTGCAAGTTCAACATATTCAACCCACAAATTGATACCACATAGATATCGGAGGCTCGTTTTAAAATAACAGGTATTATTGTTAGGCTGCTTGTACACGCTAAGAAAAGTCGCCGTGTCTGCTGCAGATAGGACCAATTCATTATGTACACGACAAGAATTTTGTCGCATCTAGGCAGGAAAATTTATCGTGTCTGCTGCAGACAAGACAAATAGGAACGTGTAAACGATACGATTTTTTTGGGGCAGTCGTGTGAACTCGTGTGTAGGGTACGTTCGGTAGACTACACATTTACACAAGTCTGTTATTAATGCTCGTTTGTTTGTGAAGAAAAGAATGTTAACTACGAGGCAAAAATAAATTATAATTGCATATTATATCTAAAAAAAAATGAAGAAGGAATCAAAATACAAGAGACTTTACTGGATTCATTCAAAATTACATTAAAAAAAATTGAGTTTGGTGGGTTCATCACCCTTTATCACGTAATGCGACAATATGAGGAAAAATTTGTGGACTATTTTCGTATGAAAATCTCCACGTTTGACAAGCTGTTGAGTAGGTACTATAGAAAATAAGATGCGACGTGAAAATACTAAAATGCGAGAAAGTATTCCTGCATATATTACATTGACAAACGTACAAAAACTACCTGAGCCACCTCACCTACCCCGGCCCCCTTCCTGACCGCATCAATCTCGCGCGTCGGGTCTAGCGCAGATAAGATTTTATTCTTGGTCAGCGACTGAGCGCCGAAGCAGTGTACACAGTTCGTGTGTAGAAACGACACGAATTCTTGCAGAGGCACGGCAACTTTTCTTATTCAGCGTGTACAAGCGGCCTTAGTATCTAGTGTCAATCGTAGTGTCTAGTAATTGCGTAATACACTATCAGTAGCAATGAGTTTCATTTTGACAGTACAAAAACATTCATTGCGTTATTTACGTTGTTGAGCTGACAAATTTTTCGAACATATGTTGCAATGGATTAGCAATATCCTTCAAAATCATTCAGATTGTAATGGATAGTGAGTTACGCAATTAGGGTGCTGGCCTTGTACCAAATCCACTGCTTGTTTCGTTTACAACTTGTCTACTCTAAATGTTACTGGAATTAGCAGATAGAACGGCCTTACCTTTACGAGACACACTACCAATCCCTTCGGTGCACAATTCTACAAAATAAAAATCAGGATTTGACACATTTGGTTTTTTATAAAACTATTGTCATTTTGGTTTTAGTTGTGGACTTTGTGAATTCAATAATTGAGTTATAAATAATATGTGAAGACAAAAAAAAATTACAGTCAAAATAAAGTTTTAAAAATTAGGCATAAGTGCGTTCACCATAACTACAAAATGGCGGCTGTATAATAATAGAGTTCAAAATGGCGGCTGACAGAAAAAAACTATCAATAGCATGGCTACAAAATTCAGTGCTACTAATCGCGTCACGCGTCAAGTTATAGTGAAGGAACAGTATTAAAAATCTGGGAATGGACGGGGACTGTCTCTAGAAGTTGTTACACTACAATTAAAATACGATTACGTAAATTAAGTCTGAGCTGTCGTCAACGTTTCCTGAGAATGCTTGTTACATGATTAATTATAGTATTTTACTAGTTAACCCATTTCAAAGCAAGTTTCTTACTTCAAATTCATGTGAAAATAACTAGGTAGTCGGCACTTTCAGAAAATGTAAATAACGGATTCTGTGTTTTATATTTTACGACTTTAAGATACCAATCTATTTAAGTTGATACAATTATAAAGCAAAAACTAGTTTCTATGACTTTATATGGCACGTGTTTGCACAAAACTAGTATAACGGACTATGAGAAACTTTGTAGTGTTCAAAATAATACGTATCAAGTATTATTATACTTTTATATTAATATTATAAATTCGGAAGTGAGTTTGTTTTGTTTCGCTTTTACACTAAAACGGCTGAACGGATTTGGATAAAATTTGACACATAGATATACCATGACCTGGGTAAGGACATAGGCTGGATCGCAGACGATGTCGCGGGCAACAGCTAGTAATAAATAAATGATTGCCTTAGAAAGGGAAATTTATTTATTTATTTATATAAAGATACTATAATGTAAACCAGAAAATACATATAAAAAAAACATTTAATATTTTTTTTTTCCTTTTTTTAGATATTTTGTATACAGAAGCTGTTGGTGTACCTTTATAAATAAATAAATTGAGCATTACCAAATAATTATACAATGGGCGGCCATATCGTTTCCTGCAATCTCTTCCAGGTAACCTTGGAATGGACAGTGATTGCTTGAACATAAAAATGGGGTTGTCATACTTGTCATTGGTGCAAAATAATAAATTATAGATACAATATACTATATAAAAGATATATAATATAATATACCATATACCATATACGTACATACTAAATATATAAAAATATATAAGCGACGAAAATAAATGACGACTACAGATTATTACAGTAACGAGAACACAACGACAAGTCAAGTCAATCAATTTACTCCATTTAATTGATAATGTTGAGAAGGCAAATTATTAAATAAAACTGGCTGTTTATTTCACCGTGTGGCGCCTAGCTGGTTTGTAAACCTGTGAACTAAGTGTCTCGTACAGACATCGTATGTGTGCGGAACAAGGAAAATGGGAACAAGGCTGACATAAAATGAGTACCTACCGAGTATCAAATGATGAAAATAAAACGTGAATAAGTTAACAAGGCGCAAGATAAACAAAAGACCCGTTTATTTGTTCTATTTTTTTATCTTTTATGTGACAAATATATAAATAAAACAGAGTAACATTTCTGAACTTGGACAACCCAATCATACAAATACACGCAAAAAAATAACTAACTCATAAAATTCAATGTCGTGTAACTTGACACTGAAATATCGTAAAACCAATATAATTCTAAAATCTCACAGGGTCATTCAATTAATCAAAATTTTGTTTGAACTTGACGTTTCGCGTGTACAGCATAATTAATTATTATATAACTCAATTATAAAACTAGGTTTAAAATAGAATGATGGATCGCGTGTCGGCCAAACATTGGAGCAGTGTGTTCGGTGCCTAACCTTGATGGGGTCGGCGAAATGGCCCATGGGAGAGTCGGTGACGCAAAGAATCAAGGTCAATTGTATACCATTATAGTAGGCGGTCTCATCGCTCAACTATTGTCTTTGTAAGGGTACGAATAGACTTCATGGGTGTATCAATTTGTTTAATGAGAGTGGATTTGGAATAGTTCGAAATAGTCTCTAGGTCGACGATTAACAATGGGTGTGTCGCATTTAGTCTGATGTTTGACTGTAGTTTATTGTGACCTAGATTAAAACCTTCTTCAGCAAATGAGGGAGTGTTTTTATAGTTTATAGTTTGTTTTTATGCTGACTCATCTTTTCTTTCACGTTTTTCTTTAAACATTGATGTCGTAGGTTTTTTGTTTAAAGTTCAACACGTCAAGTCCAAAGTTACATAGCACCGCGCCTGTATTTCCGAAGGGTTAGGCAGAGGTGTACTTATAGTACACCCACAATTCGCCAGTTATGTTTAAGTCACATATTATAGGAAGCGAACCTATTGCCATCAACTGGGCAAAAATCCAGACAACAGCTACTGGCTGCTACTGAGAAATTCCTGGTGGAAAAATCCAAAAACACTAAGCCGGACCTGGGAATCAAAACCAAGATCTTAGGCTCAGCAGTACCGCTTGCGACCACTAGACCATCAGTCACTAGCAGGGCTCGGAAACCGGTTACATTTCTATGTAACCTTAACCGTTATTATAAAGGCTTTTGAACATTTTTCGTTAATTATTTAATATTTTGTTGCAAAATCAATGCTGAACTTAATGTGATGAAGCAATTTTTGAAGCTAAGCAGGTATATAATTGTATCAAAAATTATTTGTATCTTCGGAAATAAAAATTAACCGGTTTCAAGACAGTCAGTCAGGCAGTCAAGTCAGGCAGATTGCCCAACAACATTCTTTAAATAAAAAACCGACCAAGGGCGTGTAGGGAATGAATGAACGGTTGGCACAATGAAGGGTCCCGTAGTTAGGATGAATTTATCCCAAGAACAAACTTAATATTGTAGTTGAAAAACATGTTCCGCCATACATTCCAACTGCAAAAATAATGTAAGTTTGTACGCACAATATTGAGTGATTTACGATATTATTTGACCATAGACTTCTTATAGGTTTTCCTGTAATCTATAAGTATAGAACTATTCATTTATTATTATCTGTATTTTTTTTTTTAATTTTATACTCAGTATTTTCGGAGAAAAATGGTCAATTATCAATAATTTTCCTTAATAATTTTTAACTATTTGAAATCCTTATAATAAGTCCTTTCATTTGATGTCACACGGTACAGTTTGCAAAACATTTTTATTAAATAATCTAATAATGCCTCCAAAAGTGAACCCCATATAACACGTTCGTGAAATTCGGTACACATATTACAAAATTTCAACTTAATCGGTCTAGTATATACGGAGCAAATCAGCTTTGACAGACGGACAGACAGACAGACATACACACGAGTGATCTTAAAGGGGTTTCATTTTTCCTTTTGAGGTACGGTAATCCTAAAAAGTATACCCAAGATAATATTTACGACAATCTTAAAATTAGCAATTTATATTTTACTGCACCGGTTTTTACGGCTTCAATGAAGTCTTGTATTTTTTAGTTTCTTTTAATTAATTTCTACCTAAAATAACTTACATCGACACGCGCTAAAAGCTCACGACTGCTAATAATTCATTTCCTCTGACCTTTGGGCTTGGCATTTTGTATAATCTAATCGATATTGCCAGCACCACCTACATTATTTGTAGGTGGTAAATATATCAAAAGTATTTCAATGATGTATAGTTGGTAACAACTTTTGAAGGTGATGAGAATCAGGTATTTATAATGTTTTCTGCAATTTCTGCATTCCATAATTATTATAAATCAATGGAAATTTAGAAGTAAATACTGAATAGTATAATAATATTTACCTAAGGTTCAAACTCTGCCAAGCCTTGTCCCAACTATGTTGGGGTCAGCTTCCAGTCTAACCGGGTGCAGCTGAGTACCAATATTATACATGTAGCGACTGCCTATCTGACCTGCACAACCCAGTTACTAGGAAACACGATACCTCTTGGTAAGACTGGTTCTCAGACTTTCGGGATTCTGACTACCCGTAACGATTGTCAAAGATCAACGAATGACAGCCCGGGCCAACGGCTTAACGTGCTTTCCGTGACACGGAGGGGTCTCGATTTGTAATGGATGGTCACCCATCAACAAACCGACCGCGGCAACCGTCGCTAAACTTCAATCAACCCGTGCGGCTGTTATCATTAAGCTGCGAGCCCTTTTTTTTTGGGTGGGAAATTATCAAATAACTTCTCCCGCTCTGGGCAGAGCGTGTCAGACTTTTACTGACGAAAACCCACCCGTGTTCCTTCAGATGCCTGTGTGCCAGGGCCACGATACCCCTAAGGTTCAAACTAAACATAGTTTATAGAAGAGAGATTCAATATGGTACATTGGCATAAGTAAAATCTTTTCTATTGTTATACCCAAATTGAATGTCTGAATATGTGCCTGGTTGATGGGCTTGCCCCATATTACATTGGAATTAAACATAGCTGGCGAAATGTGGATGTACTAATAGGTACCTACACCTCTACCTAACCCTTTAGGGATTACAGGCGTTATGTTATGTGATTGGTCTGTATGTTAGCAATTTTCAAACCAAAAGAAGAAACGGTAATCGATCGGTTCATCCGATACCGGACAATGATTCATGGTGATGAAATTACTAAGCTAAACTCGGCAATATATTCATAACCGCTTAGTTAATCATTGCATCTTTGTAAGATTACCAAATAATGGTAACAGTAGGTAAGGCAGCTTTGATAAAGATAGAGAAATAAATAAAGTCTATGCACTGCTGTTCTGAAGTTCACCATAAATACAGAATTTTTTTATTTTAGAATTCATAGATTTTTTTTTTTTTTTTTTTAAACGTTGCCCCACACTAGTAATTTCTCCTGTATCGTGGGTGCGTTTACAAACATTTAAACTCACATACACAAACAGCATTACACAATTAGTTGAATAGCGACATTATTACATAGACATAGTTAAGTTTCCATCTTAATTTAACCATCTTATCCTTAAACGAGATTTTCGGAAATACCCATGTGTATTTAATATCTATTGGATCCATAAATTGAATTTAGGACGGATGTGAAATTTAGCAGGACGTTATTTAATTTATCTAAATAATACTTTAAAAATCAGAAAGATGTTGGTTTTCGCGTTTCATGACTATAACAAAATGCATTAACATAAAAAAAATACCTACAATACTTTTATCCCTTCAAACTGGTCACTGTGGAAACTGCAACAATTATAGCTTATGACGTAGAGACAATCACCGCACAATATAACTAACTGAACAAGAGCGTTTAAAAATACACGTAATCGCAATAGTATAGGTATTGCTCCTTTAATTTAAGGCCCGTACAGACTGCAGTGATATCGCGGCCGCGACAGACAGCGCCACCGTTGCGTTGTCGCGCCCTCGATATCGTGCCAGTCTGTAAAAGCCTTCATTATTTTATCGTTCTTAGAAATCAGTGTTATTGTTAGGTATTTAATTTTGTGGTGATGTCACACTGTCTTTAATTCGGGTGCCTGCCGTTTTGCCGAAAAGATTTTGACAAAATTTCATTACCCAAACAAATTTTAGCAACCTTTTTTTATACCATTGCAATATTTCGAATGATTTTAGTACCCATATTTTCATTTGGTCAAATTTTTACTTGGCAAAATATTACTAAGTATAATGTCAATATGGCATTTGGTCTTTAATCAAATGATTTATTACAGCAAACAATCTTCAGACAATAAACGTTCGGTGAAATTTTTAGGTTAGGTTTTTAGTAGGTTACCCCGAGCTCAATTATTAAATTAAGGTTAATTTCTTCTTTAAAAAAAATGGGTAGGTTAGGTTAGGTTAAAACTGTGACCTCCTACGCACGAGCCGAGCGAGCGAAGCGAGCGGTGCCGCGGCAGCGGCCGGCGAGTGCCAGAAACGACTTGCATTAATAGAAAAAATACTTTTTTTTAGTAGGTTACCCTAGTTAGACTAAATATTTGGCGTTAATTTGCCAAACATTAGGTTTGTGTTACAATCTTTTGTGAATAGATTTTTTGCTAAGTAATAATTTGGCAAATGAAAATATGCGAAAATTTTTTTGGGAAGTGAAAATTTGTCAAATTCCTTTCGGTCAAACAAGGGAGACCCCTTTAATTCGTATCAAATGTATATAAGTAGTATATTATTTAGTACTTCAATAGGCGGTATGCGCGTGGGAAAATGTTTGTAAACGTGAATCATTTGAAAATGTCAGAAAATCCGCCTAAGTTTAACTGAGAAGACAGAGAAATAGTTTATCATAAGTACGCCCCAAAGACGTGTTCAATTCAATTAAAACTTGTACTTTGTACGTCTGTAAATCGTCGATGCTCAAATAATTAACTCCTTTAATTATTATACCAGTGTATCCAACATTAAACATTACAAAATCTTGACTAACGCATAAAGCAATAACTTAAAGATGAGCAGTTGGTAGTAAAAATAAGTATGCTTGGGAACGTAAGGTGTGGCTGGCGACATCACCTAAACGCATAAAGTGTGTATCAGAAACACGGGTCATATTTGAGAAATAATCAGCTTTACTATACATTTGGGCCGAGTAGGTATTGAGTTTTGTATGGAACAGCTCATAATTTACCGCGATTACGATGTTGGTCCTATAGAAAAGTAGTTTAGTTTGATATTCTGTACCACCCCCCTTAAATATGACCACACAGTTCTGATGCACGTTGTATAAACAGGTACATGTATAAATACAGGTATAAAGCCAGCTTTACATGTAACAAGTTTCTAACCCTTACGAAAGCCTAGCCTTTGCCTGATAATTATATTGCCTCATTTCACTCAATAGCTGTGCAAGGCAATTAATTGCAAACACATTCTACATTTTTCTTCGCATATGACGAGATAGGAATATTATATCTTGAAGTTATTGATAGCGATAATATGACTAATTGTTATGTTTGTGTATAAAATACCAATCATAATATGCATTGATTAATTACCTACATAACAGCTGGAGCTTGTAGAAAGTTTGTAACCAAAAGAGTTCGTAGCAAGTTGTAGCTGTTTTGGCCACGGCTACGCGTAGATCTTTGTAGCCTATTTCTGATGTTGAAAGAAAATTATATTTTATTTAGCAATACGGATCATGACAATTTTTTTTTGTCCGTCTTGTAGATTATTAAAAAATATTGGACACGTATTTTTTCTGTGTTTACGTAATCAAAAGATTACGGCAATACATTGACTTAAAATGTGGCATGACGTTGCTAGATTTTATACTAAATTGTGACGTAGCGAGCCCCTACTCCCCAACTTTAATGCGTTTTATCTAAGACATTTTTTATTTATATGATAAAGCAAAAAATACGTGTCTAATATCTTTTTATTAACTGACTGACCGACAACTTTTTTTTTTTACCCAGACAACTTTTTTTTTTTTTTTCATCATCCCTATTATAATAGGAACTCACCTAGCTACCTTACTATGTAAGTATTATCCACCCAAGTGGCTAGTCTTAATGCTGCTACAATTATATAATATAATTGTATTTGGCTCCTGCAACACAGTTTTAACAAGTCAGAGAATAATTCCCTGACTTATTAAAACTGTGTTGCAGGAGCCAAATATACTCGTATTATTTGTTGTAAAATGTGTTTTATTTTAATAAATAATTTTTGTATTTTGTATTTGTATTTGTAATAATGTTAGAAGAATACAACTCCATTTTGCATTAAGTAATAAACAATTGAATATCAGCACCTTGACAATGACATCATTGACAGCACGATAGCAACTATTTGAAAAGGAAAAAGTTGGGAGTTACGAGTCAGGTAACTTGAGAGTTTAACTTTACTTTTACTTAGATAACTATTCGAAACTCTATAATAGAGCAATTTATTTAAATTAAAGTAGATAACATGTAAAATAATAAATATTCATAGTTAACAGGAAGACATAGGTACAATAAAAATTGCAATAAAGTGTAAATATAATGAACACGCAGCCTTAAGTGGCGGTGATAAGCGATGTATCCTCGCACGGTGTATTGTTTCGCCCTATTTTATCTTCATCGCTCAGACGCATTGACAAGGTCACGGCGGTCCTGTTTTTATAACAAATAACACTGGCAAGGCTGAATGAGAAAAATAAACTTTTTAACCCATTTTAAATTGTGAACAGCAGAGCAGATCTTTTCTGTAAAATTGATCTGTCAATAGTGTCAATAGTATCAGATGGAATGGCAGCTCATTTCACCAACATTTTCACGGTGAGGTTTTGGGTTTCTTCCTGCCTGTAGTCGAAGATTCTATAAATTGAACTTTATAGTTATGATCATAGAGACGAATATAAATCAAAAAAAATCAACTTTAGAGTGTGTACCTGTGAAGAATTTTTTTTTTTCTTTTCTCGTAACTTATGAACGAATGTGACAAAAAACCCACAATAAAAGAAGAAATTAATAATATAACACAGTAAACGATCAAAACAACAACACAAAATTTCATCTTAGAATATTTTTTATACTTATACGGTTTAAGATACTTTATTTCTCTCAAAAAGAGTACAATTATTCACTTCTATGAGGAAAAACAATAATTATTAAGTTAAGTGAATATTTCCCCGGGTGATAAAACTACTTAAAACTTAAGTTATAAAAAAACAGTTGCAATTTTTTTGTTTTTGTTGAGGATGCGATAGTTTTAATAGCCTTTTAATATTTTTAAAAAGATCGGTTATTAAATTAGAGGGTGTTATAATTCCAACTCAGAACATTCCGTCGCATGACCTTAAAGCGTGCACTAATAAATAAATTAAATGCAATAAGTTCATTCAGTAATCCATTTTGTTCTTCACAAGGTCAAACATAACTGAGCGTGACCAGATTTTTCACGACACATGCACCAATGAGAACCTACTACATAGTGATTCATTGATGACAGATAATGGATTATGATTATGGTGTCTTTAATTACTAAACCGCTCTTATTACTATATGGCCCGTGAATCATGGCCGGTCCGAACCTTGCGCAAAAGGCTGCGCAGTAACATTTTTTAGGAACCAAATGGTGACATGAGGCGAATGTGAGTGAGAAAACGTGCGCGGAAGTTCGGAGAGCCTATGTTCAGACCGGTAAAGATTCATCAGCCGCATTGTAAGTGTGAACATAATCGTTCACGTTCATTCATCGTTTAATTCGTGCGGAAGGAAAACTAACAAAATGTTATTAAAAATTAACACATTTGACCACGGAGCAGACCTTCTGTTTTTTAAATCAACACCATAAGCATGTAAAAAAAAAATGTTAAAGGTTTAATATTTTTTTCTTTACACTTGCATGACGACTCATCATTAAAATCATTATAAATTAATACGTGAAGCGAAAACTTTGTACCCCTTTTTTACGAAAATTACGCGGCCAGAGGAGTATGAAATTTAGCACAGTTAAAGTTTATAAATGGAAGAGGAGTGCAGAAAGCTAATATTTTGATATAATAAGCATTAGAAAAAAAAAAACTTTATACACACTACCATGCGTTTGACACACACACACATAATACCAGGGCCTCATGACTTGATGATTGATAGGTGACAGAAGTGACAGCTTGACTATGGAATAAGTAAGTACTTCTCATGGAATTAGTAAATACTATATAGATTGTAAGTAGAGAGGGTCGAATTTCGACCAGTAGGCGACCACTAGTAATAATAAAACCTATCTCTGTAAACTTCATAATGATTTTCTAAAAGGTAATGTTTGGCGCTCGTTATGCTTAAGTACTAAGTGAGTTTTCATGCAAGCAAGCTGCTACCTTCATGCAACTAGTTACTAAAGCAAGTTTGTGTTGCCAAAAATAGAATCATAACCGCTAAAGCAATAATGTAGTGACGAACAAGATATTTAAAATTGTAAACATCACAGAAGCTATGTATCATGATGCTTTTAACAAATTAGCCTAAGGAAAACGAGCAAAATCTATTTTTAGAAAGACAAAATTAATGCTTAAAGTTCAGTGTTAATATTATTAGAAGATTAGAAGATCCTAGTTCAATCAAAACGCCTCATCATTCCTTAGAGACTGATTAAAAACACAGCGGCCGTTAATTCGCGTTTAACAGCACAAAAACACTGACACGACCAGTTTTACCATCTACGACACGTAAGTAATGTCTAGAAGACGAATTTGTAAAGAGGACATTTTTTGCATGAATTAAACGAATCGAGTATACGGTATTCGAATACTCGATTTTGGACTAAAGAACGGTTTAAGTCAATTCAGTACGTCACGTTTAATGCCAAATGTGTTTTCTAATTAGCGATTGCGAGTACTGTTGATAATTGGCAGTTGGCAAATAGTGCCAGTTTTTACTTCAAAGTGGCGTGAAAAGAAAGGCTTGTATTAGGTACAACATAATTATGAACCTACCTAAGATTTCAAACTGGATATTTAAAGTCATGTGCAGGAATTAGGGTATTTGACTGCTATCAAAAATAAATACTTATTTTTAAAGGTGTTACTAAAAAAGATGATTAATTTGAAAAAAAAATATAATATCAGTGGAAAAATGATGAAGTTACATGCTTTTGAAATTATTCCACTATCCTTGTCATGCAAAACGATCATTGTACTGAACGGCGCGAAGTTACTATGGCGTTCCTGTGCTGTGACGTCAGATCGCAGCAGGCTGTCTCTGTCTACAATAGACTTTAAAACGTATACAACTTCGGCATTTTTTGAGATATTGAAACAATTTTTTTAACGTGGCTTAATTTTTTTGTGGGTTTCGAAAGATCGAAATAAATAAAAAAAACAGTCAAATACCCTATTGAGGCACATTAGGTCTATTTCTATATTATTCTTAATATAACATAACTTCAAGCCCGTATTCCCTGAAGGGTTAAGCAGCAGTGTACCTATAGTACACCCACATTTCGGCAGTTATGGTTAAGTCCCATGTAATAAAGGACTACCTATTGCTATCAACCAAATGAAAAACCCTAGCACCCATTAAGTAAACAAGGCACTTAAGAGCGTGATCTAAAGAATTATTTCTGACATAATATTATCTTCATTATTCAAATGAACACCTTCAAAGCTATAAAAACAAAAGCGATTCAATATTAAAGACCATACCTATTAAATTTTCCAAATAGAGCTAAACAAATTTATAATACCGTACGTGTTTACGCGACAGGAAAAGCAGATTACTCTAGCAAACGTGGAGTCTAAATGCACTTATCAATCCACCATTATCACATGCTTCTTCTTAGCGAGTTGATGGCAATTTCGATAAACATAAATGTAAACAAAACGTGTAAAACTCTACTGAAAGATCACGTAAGCCACAGGAAAGATGACAAAGTCTTCACCACAAAAGATCGTCATTCAGGTCTCGAAAAATAACTAAGTACGTACAGTTAAACAAGCTAATTGGTATACGAGTACGTACCTACAGGCAAAATTAATCATCTTTCCACTACCTACACCAAATAGCCAATATTAATTTTTGTTGTGTAATATCTTTCCTCTCGGTTTCTATGGGAGTGATTTCGTGAAAAGGGACGGAAAAGTGTAACAGGAAGTGACAGCTTGAGCATGGAATAAGTAAGTACTTTTTAATAGTGAGGAATTTGTGAACTCATGGAATTAGTAAGTATTATATAGATTGTAAGTAGGGTCATTTCTGTAGCTGCTCAGTTATTACCAAGGTGAGATGTTAGATGTTACACATCATATGCGACTACTGTAAGGCTCGCTGGTTTTTTTTTGTGTATGTTATATCTAATATAAACGCGTAATATAACTTCTAAGTTTAATGGAGTGGCTTATGGAGATTGATGTAAAATAATTGATTACTCAGCACACTCAAAACAACATTGTTTCAAAGTAGTTGCAACTTAGCTACTTGTTTGACTGTATCTGGCTAATTTATAAGAGCTCTATTATAAATGTCTGACTCACCGACTTCAATGGGGATGACATCTGTTGTCAGCTGGACGACAACTGACACCTCATACGTGTCGCCCTCCAGTTTTTCTGCAATTTCCAACTAAAAAGCACACGTCAAAATCGCAGACGTGTCATCGCTTGTCCTCACAACACAGGTAACGTTCACTTTAGGCTCACTTTAAACACAAAACTGAAACTATTTGACCAAGTGATCCGATCAGAAGTCACTATGATGTTTTTTTTCGCGATCCGTCACTGTAACGTTGATGATTTCCTCTTCCGCTGCCCGATCAATTGTTTAGTAGCTACGTTCGTTGTCATTCAGATAAGTATCGACTTTTTATCGATAATCTAAAAGAAAAGAAATATGCATTACAGTAATTTTAGAAGATTTTTAGTACATATCTTTACTGTTTCAGTGGCGTTTGCTCCGTACAAATAGTTAAGCATCCTCGATAAAAATACTAAACAAAAAAGGTTACACGACAATTTTTTATTTGATTCATTAACTACAAGCTTGACCAAGGTCAATCCAGTTATTGATATTATCGCAGTTACATAGTCTTTTATTAGCAATCGTATTTTATGTGGAGGCTATTATATGAAATAGGTTCCAATTTGTATTGATTGTTGTAATCATGATAGTTTAAGATAATTTTGACTTTATATTGCAGCTCTAGATTTAAATTGCCGAAGTTTAAAAACGCAATTCAACATTCAGAGGAATTACTTATACTTGTTAATACAATTACTGAATCGTTTAATTGATAAAATGTCCAACTACATACCGGAGAGCGAAAATTTATTTAAATATACGCATTACATAAATACCTACACGTGTATTTAATAGACAATTTATTGAGACTCATCTTTATTAATTTTGAATTGCAAATACATTATTATTATTTATGAATTTTACATTGTTAGTTTTGCTTTATTAAAGGTGTTACAGAAAGTCATCAAATAACCTTAGGGTGACGTCGCCTTTTTTAGTTTGTCACGAAATTTGCAACATTTAAGATTAAATAGATTCTATCTACTAGGAATCTTAAATAAAAACGCATTTAACGTGCTTTATCTGCCGTATTATGTATAACTTTTATACTTATATCATCTCATTATGCTTGAAATACCGTCTGATGGGTACCATCATTTATGAATATTTGTGCACTATACAATATAATAATCAGAACAAAACAGATTTCAGACGGTCCTTTCATTATGTAATGCATTACTTTTTTGTTTGGACATTATAAATACTGAATATAATATGAAAGTAGATTTTTTTTAAATAATATCTACATGCAAAATGTTGTAAAAAGCCTTAGCGCAAGTCGTTTAAATAAGATAAAATTATACCTAAGTAATTATCAAACCAATAGCTACGATTTTTTTCAAAAACAATCAAACTTTAACATTATATCTATAATTCAGGAGCCTTTTAAAACATTTAAAAAATATATAATTTTCAACACTTACTATGTAAACAATCACAAGTTGACATAGCGAGACGTGCTAACAAAATCAACGTTCAAATGTACACAGCCGAACAACTTCACTTATCTGAATATACGTCAGTCCGCTCGTGGTTTTTGTCACATGCTATTTACATAATTCTATCTTAGTCGTCAGGTAAATGCCTGTATGAATGTACACGGTTAAAGTACTGCCTACAGAAAACCAAAACGAATTTTAAATTAATGCAAAATTTCAAAAAGGCTTGAATTTTACAGATTTTATGGAACACGTCGAATTTTAATTGTTTATGTGGCGATCCTATACAATTTATTATTATTTATTATTTTTTAAATTATACTTACTTACTTAGTAACGGATACAGTTTTTAATTTGTATAATTAACTTTTTGTGACACTGTCATTATTTAGCTGCAGTTAAATTATGGGCATTCACCTCACAGTATCTCTTCACGCAGTACTTAATTATTGCCTTTGAAATTATATAGGCCTCATTACGGTATCCATGTTGTTAATTGATTCTTTATGAACACAAAACCAGTTTTTGATCTTAATTATTCACAGAAGTGTCACAGCTAATGCTAGTGAGCTGAATTTGAATACTTTGATGGTCACCATTTTCTGGAGAATTTACAAATAAGATGTCCCTTACCACCACCCCCTTGATGTCCCTTGTCACCTTACTTCATTTGATGTTGAACTTGTTTATTAATTAAAGTAAACTTCGTAATTTTAAAGATTGCACGGCTATTTAAAAATTCTGAATACTTTTAGTCCTTGAGCAGGACAAGTTCAATTTTCTGGACCTAATTATGTAAATTAGTTTAACTGACAAAACCTCATTAATATTCTTTTCAAAAACGGTTATTATTTGTTCACTTCTAATAAGCGCACTACACACTGCGTAAACGCATCACACGCACGTGTGTCCAACAGAAAACCGCGCGCTGTTCTACCCTTGAAATGTTCGGGAAAAACCAACTTGACAAAAATGAGAATTAGTCCACAGCTTTAATCACTTTTAAATATAATTGCTATAATAACGCCATGGAATTAGTCACACCGATAACTACTTCATATTTACTGAAAGAAAAAATAGGCATTTTCAACATGACAATGTAATTGAATACTTATTTCCACTAATCTCCACTCATTTTGCGACGTTAACGCGTAACAAGCCTAACGTCTGGAATCACCATAACAATGATACTACAACAATAAAATGCAGATAACAAACGGAGTTTTCCGGATAAATAATACAAAAGTGTGAATACATTAGTGCCTTAGCTAATTGTTGGGAGCACTACCACCGAAACAACCTTTTGATCACTTAACTTACATCGAGATTTTGACGCGTCAATGTCAAGTGCATCCGCGGTACTGAATCATTTATCACTTTCGGTTGTATGGCATGGAGATAAGTGCATCTCGTTCGAACAATGCGATATAAGGAACACGCGATAAGGTAAAACGTACGATCGTTCGTCGCTTGTACCTGTTTTGCACCGCGCGCGTGCGACTGCCGCGATGTTCGACGCACGAATGCCGCCAAACGACTTGACCATTGTTTACTTCGATAATTACATTTTCATTTCGATCGAGTTTACGGGTCGAAGGCTCTAAGGCGGAAAATCTCGGAGCGACACGTCATTACCTGCGTTTGTTGACGGCAGATTAATCGGACGAAAGTAATTAAATGCAATCTCTGCCTATGCGTTTGGGCGTTTATTTTTTCTGTGCGCTGACACGGGAACTGTTTTTTATAAATATGTAGTTAACTTTTATAGGTGTATTACTCTAAAAAGTATGTGCCTTTCAGAGTTTTGTTTTCCAGAAAATGTCTAATAAGTCTTAATTTGTAACATCTTTACTCTCGCATTCTGTAGGAGTGATTTCGTGAAAAGGGACGGAAGTGTGTAACAGGAAGTGACAGCTTGAGCATGGAATAATTAAGTACTTTTTAATAGTAAGTACTATATAGATTGTATGTAGAGGGGGGTGAATTTCGCCCAGTGGGCGATCAACAGTAATGAATAATTATTGGAATAAATATTTAAATATTTAGCTTTCTTAAATTTTGAGGTTAATTTCTGTCGCTTTTCAGTTGCTTATTACCAAGGTGAGATGTCAGATGTTACACATATGCAAGTATTGTAAGGCTCGCTCGTTTTTGTTTTAGTAGGTACGTTTACGATCTACAAGGTTTTAGAAAAAATATGATTGAGTTGCAGTGTCAATATCTAAGATAATGATCTTTGCACGATAAAACGAGAAAAACTCCGTAGATGCTGGTCCAATTAAAGATCAAATAACTTATGTAAACTGAACATGATTAATAAAATCTAAAACTAATTTATCAGCACCGATATCGATTTATAGAACTTCACGTTTCTGGGTTAAAAAATGTGGAGTATAGGTAGCCTGCTACTAAATTGTAATTTATTCCTGAACCTACGGTTATTCTTTATTTGCGTTCTTAAATTGCTATTTTTTATTTTAAACATGAATTTGAAACAACATAGTAAAATGTATGTTAACAAAAATGCACAAAAATATGTATTGTCTGCGTGTGAATTTCAATGTACATAGGCTTTGGTATTAATAGGAGGAATGCTAATGTTATTCATAGGTAAGTACCAAAGCCATACAATCAGTTTTGTAAGTGGGAATTACTTAGTTCAAGATTCATTTTTAAAAAAACCTACTTAAGAATCACGTCATGCATAGTAATTAGGTATTCCAATTTGTAGTGACTTGCAATGTGATGATAACAGAGGTTTGTCTATTTTCTTTTGAATTTTCACAAAATAAACAGGTATCTTTTTCACTAGGTATAGAATATAGCTAGACTTAGAACATTGCACGCAATTGCACTAAAACCAATACGAAAAACCAATCGGGACCCTGATTCCACTAATTCATAAACGTTTCAGTGGTCTGCCACTTCATCCACATCTTTGACAGCAGAAGTCAAGAAGTCCGAAAGTCTCACAACAAGCCTTTACCCAGCAACTGGGTTTCCACAACCCAGTTGCTGGGTAAAGGCTTGTTGACAGTTTGTTGTCAAATAATGGGCTTGTGGCTTAGTAATAACAGCCGCACGGGTCGATTGATCAGGTTAAGCTACGCTTGCCGCGGTTGGTCCGTAGATGGGTGACCAACATTTTGTACCAAGACCCGTCCGTGCCTCGGAAATCACGTAAAGCCGTTGGTCCCGGCTGTCATTCGTGGATCTTTAACAGTCATTACGGGTAGTCAGAATCCCGAAAGTCTGACAACCAGTCTTACCAAGGTAGCCCTTGGAGAAACTGGTTGTCGTAGTATTTGTGGAGGTCAGATAGGCAGTCGCTCCATGTAAAATACTAGTATTCAGCTGCATCCGGTTAGACTGGAAGCCAACTCCAACATAGTTGTGAAAAGGCTAGGCAGATTTTTTGGTCTGAAAATTGTGGAATCAGGGCTCAGATTAGACATTGAAACCAATTTAATAAATACACTCCTCAAGTCTCCTAAAATTCACATGATACGATGTTAAAACGAAAGATTTTTTTTTAATGCCTTTGTAAATTCACAACGAAATTAAAAAAATAAGTCTTGTACCATGAAATTATCATTTAAAATGTTTTCGTCCAAAAACAAAGCCGGAGCATGCAAAGTCGTGACGAACGAATTGCAGACGGCATTGCTAACCTGTAATTTTATTATTATGCTTAATTTTACTCCAAACTTAAACAGGTGCTTTTCAACTCTTAATTAATTTAAACCACTTTTTCAATAATTATTATTTTAAAAGTGAAACCAGTTTTTTAGAGTTCTTTGCAACGGATTTTCGCAGAGTCAGTACCTACATACATTTATGTACAATAGTTAATTTTGTTGTCAAATAATGGGCTTGCGGCTTAGTAGTAACAGCCGCACGGGCCGAATGATCAGGTTAAGCTACGCTTGCCGCGGTTGGTCCGTAGATGGGTGACCAACATTTTGTACCAAGACCCCTCCGTGCCTCGGAAATCACGTAAAGCCGTTGGTCCCAGCTGTCATTCGTGGATCTTTAACAGTCATTACGGGTCGTCAGAATCCCGAAAGTCTGACAACCAGTCTTACCAAGGTACCCCTTGGAGAAACTGGTTGTCGTAGTATTTGTGGAGGACAGATAGGCAGTCGCTCTATTTAAAATACTGGTATTCAACTGCATCCGGTTAGACTGGAAGCCGACCCCAACATAGTTGGGAAAAGGCGTTTTGCTTTTTGAATTACAAACCATTTTCAGTGTTTTCATTGAACAAGAAAATGAAAATAATAACATGAATGTCGGACAAACAACTCTTAGAAGCCTTTCTTGTTTTGTATTAAATAAGTTTTAAGCAACCATTTTTATGCATCTCATTTATATCTCACTCAAATCTCATATCTTATTTGACGCTTTTTAAATTTCCATGATTACGTTGGTACTTAGTTAGCTTTTCTGACACTAATGAGTAAATATGCAGAGCCGTATGTATGAGTCAAACTCGTTTAATTTTGCTGCCTCATTTTATTTGTTATCTTTACGCAAATAACAGTACTTCCGAAGCTTAAAATTTTATAAAAATGTCGCAATTAGTGTGAAAATGAAAACACTGACACTGAAATGACACATAATGTACTCCTTGTTAATTTGGCTAAATCGATGCTATTACAAAAATGTGTCGCATGATAATAAAAACGTTGCTATTTTTATATTCTTGCTAAAACATGCAGACAAATAATATGCACGACTATAGTACTTATAAAACTGGATATAAAGGTGTTAGGAACCTGCTCGAGAAACACTGGTAAAAGTTATTAATTGCTTATTTATTCATCATGCTATAACATACCAAGAAAGCATAATTTACGCTAGTAACTTGCTGACTGATTTATTTATACGTAGATAGGTACAGTCGACCCTCGTCCCTGGTAACTCCTTGTCCTGGAGCTGTCCTAGTGTAGTACAGGGTTTTAATGGTATAGGTGGCCAGTTTATGCTAGCTTTGTTACCACTGACCTGCGGCATAGTGTACCTACTTATCTGTATTAGATGGTTACTAACGTTTCGAAATAAATTATTGACGAAAAAATATAAATAATGCTAGGTAGGTGTACTACTTATACCAATAAATTAAAATTGTTGTAAAATAAATAAAACCGTAGGTATATGCGTATTATTGATTTAGTAACTAAATGTCAGTGTTGCAATAAAATTGGACAAAACACTATTAGTTTTATGTAGTTACTCTCAATCAATGTGACGTAGAGTTATGGACCGACTTACCCCATCATCATCATTTCAGCCGAAAGTCGTCCACTGCTGGATATAGACCGGGGAGGTCTATGTCCAGCAGTGGACGTCTTTCATGCTGATTCCTGCGACCTTCACGAGGTCGTCGGTCCAGCTTGAGGCCTTCCAACGCTACGTTTATCCGATACGCGGTCGCCACTTATCCCCTAGCTCGAAAACTTTACATGAACCTACTCAGAATTAAGTGGAATGTGGGTGGTGGAATTATTGTTGTATCACTAGCCTTATTTTTTTTTACCAATGCTTACCTATCTAAGCATCTCAGTATAAATCTAATGAATGATTATGCTCAAATCATCAGACATTATGTATTATACGTATTCAAGAATGCTTCTGTGTAGAATGCTGAATAAATAAAGCTCTCTTTGTGTGAGTGACAAGCTTACAATGTGATTTTTTTGATAAAAAAATCTAGCTTAAGCTTTATAAAATCTATATTTTTATTAATTGAATGAATTCTAAACATCAGAAGTGTTATTGAAACCGGCTATGTTAAAATAAGAAGTATGCCACACAGAATTATTAAGACAAATCCAAACTTTAGTTACCAGAGAATATGAGAAAAAAATTCACGTCAATAACCTAGACAGAGGTTGACATTTAAGTAAAAACCAGATCCACGTGTCTCTCTAAAGAAATGAAATCCCATATTTATCTATAACTGTTTTTCTTGCAGAATAATATCTGCTTCGGTCACGTCTCATCATACGTGTAACTACATCGTACCGCATCGCTGCTTCCTTTAACAGTTCTCATCCCGTCTGTACCTATACACCGATACATTAGTGCTACAATTTCCTTAAAACGTCATTTTCAATATTTGTTAGAGAATGAAAATACATTTATGAAAGAATATCAACCGAACTTTGAGTAACATTAATGATAAAATGAGTAACATTAACAATCCCAAAGAAATGACTAGTACGCTTGTATCGAAATCTCTTTACTTTGCTACGAATCTTATCAAATTACTACGAAATCAAACCAGCTGAAATATTATTAAATTAGTCAAATACCTTTTACTTTAATATTGAGTAGTGTTGTGTTTTGATTGACTATTGAATGTTCTGGTGCTGGTGCCTACGCTATGTATGGAAGTGAATGTTGGGTGTGGCAAAAGAAGCATGAAAGTAGAATAAATGCAGTGGAAATGCGTTCCTTGCGAAGCATGTCTGGCGTGACTATGAATGATAGGCTGAAAAATGAGGTGATAAGGCAACGGTGCAGTTTAAAAGAAGATGTAGTAACAAAAATTGAAAAGAGTATGCTTAGATGGTTTGGTCATGTTGAGAGGATGAGTGAAAAGCGACTAACAAAAGGTATTTATAAAGCAGAGGTGAGTGGAAACGCCGGGAGGGGACGCCCTAGAAGGACATATAGTGACCAAATTGGTGATGTTCTTCAGAAAGATCAGGTGCGTAGTACTCGCAATCGGCGTGCGTGTATGACCAGATGTATGAACGTAGGCGAAGTAAAAGGAGTATGTAAGGAGCGTAGCAGGTGGCATTCTGTAGTGTCTACCTACCCCCATGGGAAGAAGGCGTGAGTTTATGTACAGTATATGATAGACATCGAACGAACGAATCCATACTGGAGGAACTCAGTGTTACCAAGCGACTTTCTACACCATGCCAGGAGCGTGCCCTCAGCTTTTTTGGAAATATTATGCGTTCACCTAAGCATGGTCTGGAAAGGCTTATGATACTGGGCCGGGTGGAAATAAAACGCGCTCAAGGCAGAACACCGGCAAGATGGTCCGACGCGATCAAGAAGGCTGTTGGAGGTAGCATTTACCGAGCGTTCCACACTGCAGAAGACCGCATAACTTGGAGACGCGTCGTATGTGGTCGCGATCCTCAGCATTGAGGGAACGACGAAGAAGAGAGATATGATAGACAAGTCAATTTTATTGAGTCCGAATTATAAGTTTAATAGTATTTTAACACATAGGTTACTTTAACCATCTCAATCCTTAATAGATTAGCTTCAAGAATATCAAACATGATCAGGAACAATCATAATAAAATCGTAAAGTCATCAGATCCATATGCAATCTATCACATTTTTTTTTAAACAAAACGTTGCCCTACACTAGGAATTTCTCCTGTATCGTGGGTGCGTTTACAAACATTTAAAAACATAAACAGCCAGACCCGGAACAACTACTTACATACATACAAATATATGTTCCGTGCGGGAGTCGAACCCGCGACACGCAGCGCAGCAGTCAATCACTTTACCACTGCGCCAACCGTGCCGTCTGGAATTACAGGATAGGTAGGTAAATAACAATAATAATTACATCATTCCATATTATCGTGATGTGGATTAGATCTGCTTCAAAATAATTCAGACAGAATCACGAACTGTATTATGAATATACATAGGAGTTATGTGTAAAGCTGTAATAATTTACTATAGATTTTCCTTAGTATACTAATAATGTGAGCAGCTAGGAAATGGCATGCATTACCGACCTGTTTTTAGATCTTTGTAATCGCAAATGAGTTGAATATTGTGAAGAAGAATGCATAGCAAAACATCCTGTATTAAACACATAACCTTATGTATTACTACTTTCAAACACAATGACATACCTAGGTAGGTACGTTATGCCATAAACCTTCATTTATTTATTTAAACTTTTCGCACCCAAAAAGGTACAAAGGCGGACTTAATGCTTTAGGCATTCTCTACCTGTCAATCAAGGGTCGTGAAGAGATAAGATGGCTGGTGCTCATTTTGAGAAAAAAAATATATATTAAAAAAAAAAAAATATACATAAAGTACATACATACTTTATAGTTATCTTACCAATCTTACTTTTTAGATCGATTAATCAATCTAATCAGCCTATCGCAGTCCACTACTTGACATAGGCCTCTCCCAGGAGCGGCGACACCCTGTCCTCCGCCTTCCGCATCCAGTCTGTCCCAGTCATTTTTTTAAGGTCATCGGTTCATCTAGAAGTCCCCACTACGCTTGCCGATACGCTGTCTCTACTCCAGGATTCGTCCGTCTGCGTCTCGCTTCGTCGTCGTTCCAGATCGATTAACGAAATGAGCGAATATGCAACCGCCAAATCATCTATATTATCTTAAACTTTATGTCATTGAATAGATAGGCAGGAGTATTTTGCTGTACATTGTGGTGATGATTTAAAAACCTTTTAAGAAGAAAGAAATCACGGCCACGGCAACATGAGAGCGTGATTTAAACATCAACTGATACATCGAACAATCAATCCACTTATACCTAATCCAGTATCAGAGCAATCAAACTTTTTATTATAAACTGCTTTGAGAAAATTAAAAATAAAACCTTATATTAGGTACGTACGAGTATCACGGGTTTTCCTTTCGCGCAAAGTTTACATAGCGGAGTGTTTGCGAACACAGACTTTGTAGCCATTTCAAAATAATCTTCAAACGTCAACAACAAAGTTCGAAGCATTTAGCTCAGGTCTAAAATTACCTTAATAGTTGAATAAACGATCAAATAAAAACAATATGGATTTTCCACTAACTTGATTCGCTAAGCTTTTTACGCTACATGGACTTTGTATCTATCTACTAGAAGTTTTTTGTCTCAAGATCAAAGGTCTACGAATGAACGACGCCGAAGTTCAAAATAGTGGATTGTGTTGCCGAGTCTATCTGACATGTAAACCATAATAGACGGTAATTGAGCTGGCAAACTTTAATCTTTGATTACTTTATTCAATAGACCAATGTTAATCACTTTACCACAAAATATGTATCTGAAAAAGAATCAAAATGAGTATGTATGAGCCGTAGAAGGTGGCGTTCTGTACTTTCTGCCTGGGAAAAAGACGTTACTTTATGCGAGTATGTGTGTATGCATCTGCCTTTGTAACAAAGAGCTTGTATGAAAATCGCGTCGTATAGAGTGTAAAATTACTTATTGTTTTCAAGATAAATTTTAAGTCTGTTTCCTGTCAGCACTCGTCTTCAAAGCTACGCAATAGCTAAAGCTCATCATCTGCCTGTATTTAATATATTAGTCTTTCCGGGGTAAACAAAAGAAAAAAATAAAGAAAAATTGTTTTTTTCTGCACAAACAAGACACACTTAACAAAAATAAAATAAAAATTGACAAAAACACACACTCTAATACAAAGTAGCCAATTACAATCATATTATAAGACTATGATGTAAATATTATACAGAAATAAAAATAAGAAAAAAAAATTGCTAAAAATTCTAAACCTGAAAAAATTTAAAGTTTGACAATGTTGTCCATTGCTAAATATTTTTTTTTATTATTTTTAAATAATATCCAACATAATATGAGGGGTAAGAATGTAGCTTGAATGCAGCTAAGAATGTAGCTTAATTGATTAGCTAACCTTACCACTAAAATCAGCGATGTGTGGGTCCCCTATAGCACAGCATCATGATGAGTGGAAGCCTTCTCGTCAAAGTCACGACGTGCCAGCAGCTGCCGATTAAATCTGTTTTGTGCTCGTGATTATTATGTACATCTATTTTGTTTTATGTTTCTGTTAATGTATTACTCGAGTTAATTATCTTTTTGTATGCACGTGTTTCTGTGACAAATAAACTTATTTTTCTTTCTTTCTTTTCTTTGTTTCTTTATATCTCTTAAATTACTCCATTCTGCACATCACTTTCATAAGCGAAAGGGTGCCTTCTACTTCCATACCTAAATAACTGCTTTTGTTAATAAATTACTTCAGAGACAGACGCATCGTCAACTATAATAAACATAACAAAAACCATTGATTAGCAGCATCAAGTAGGTAACAAACACACATTTGAAGATCGTGCAATTTTTTTTCGCGCCCTTTCAAAGTCCATAACTTCGTCACAATATTTTACATAACCATCATTAAGATGACTGATCTAAACGCCGACAATAAATGTAATGCGAAATTACAAGCTCACGTCTTTTCCTCATTGTAAAATGTATCATTGTGACGTATTTTTTAACATCTTCTAATTTAAAAATAGACCGACTGACCATAATTAGTTGTTCACATAGATTCGTTGTAGCGTGTGTAATCACTTTACGGCTGTCAAAACGTGGAATAAAATCTACGTGTTTAACATTATGCCAAATATTGCTGGTATGTAACTATAAGAGCCCATACACAGACGTTATTATTCTCATAATCTGTCCAAATTAAAAACTAAGACAGTAGAATTGAAAAATAAATATCAATGTGTTATTTTTAGGATGGATGGGATCTATGGGCTACAATTATTAAAGTTGTGATAACTGATAAAACTGAACTGTCGTAAGGCATTAATTTAGGTAATATATAACATGATTTAAAAAACAAAATTCAATTCTAAACATAAAAACGTTGCAGTCTCATGGAACAAGCAGTCACTCAGCCTCTGTGCTTAAAGTTCATATACTTAAGTAGGTGTTATAGCCCGGATTAGTACAGCTTTTATTAAGTTTAAAGAAACGAGGTCACTCAAGCTAAAATGCTAAATAATTTATAAATTATAAGCGCTTAATATCCTAAGATAAATAAAATATTAAAACATCGTTAAAATTACAATACAGCGCGAAACGAAAACTTAACTTCAAGTTGGTTCTTTGTTTCAGTTATTACCGCTAGATGACGCTACTTGTTACGACGAACCTTAGTTTAGAAGCTAACAATCATTAGGCATCGTTTACCTCGATATGTAAACAAACTCAGAAAGCATATAAAAATAGACTTAAAAAAACACCTGGATAGTAACATAACCGGTATATAATCATAAAAAACCAGAACAAAACAGTATCAAAAGAGTTAAACCATAATAAAACTCAGGCCCACTTGCACCCCTGATCAAAAATATATTTATATTATCATTCTGTCTCAGCCATCTGCAGACGATTGACGGAAACAGAACGATGTTTTTATTAAATTCGTTTTTAGCTCTAAACGTATTTAGTGGTTAGTAGTGCGAGCGGGCTTTAGTGTTTCTGTCAAAAGTATTTTTATCCTTCAAGTTCTCCTTTTGTATTATTTAAAAATAACCTGACCGTTCAATTTTTAGCAGGTTGAAGGACACTGAATGAGACACAGTAGAAGTTTTATTTTTATGACGCATAAAGGCTCGTACAGACTGGTGCGATATCGCGGGCGCGACGCGACACTAGTAGCACAATTTCTTTGTCGGGGCCTGTCGCACCCGACAGGACTATCGCGCGAGTCCGTAAGAGCTTGAATATGGGCGTTTAGTGTCCTTGAAAATGTAAAGTCTGAAAAAAATATATCTTTCAAAGCAACATCTCTTAAAACGTTGCCTATAAGCAGGATGACAATGGAAATTTTTACAGTACGATTCAAAAAAGGAGTGTTAAATTTTTTTTAACATTATTGAACATTACTTACAGACATCTTCGCAGTCAATAAACAGAATTTAGTACCTGAAACAAGAAATTAAACTAATAAATATACAAATTAAGTTATCATCCTAAAGTATGTTTTATCAAAACATCGCGTGCAAATGAAGCGATCAGGAGTTCAGTTTGACGGTTCGCAAAATATTTGTTTTGTGAATTATTACCAATATAATTTTACCTGTCAAATCGTGCATCACGATTCGCTTATGATGTTTGCTGGGCAGATCCAGCCCCCATGTATTGACGTCACGATTTACATTCAAAATCAAGGTATTTAAATTATAGTTTAGAACATAATGAACACAAAAGAATAAAAGAATTAAGCAGCAAAAAATTAAAAGTAATTTGGATTCCCCAAATTACTCTACTATTGAGTAGAGTAATTTGGGGAATCCAAATTACTTTACTGAGTGTGACTTTCTTCTTACTCAAGAAAAAAAGCCACACTCAGTGGTCTTTTAAACATAATTCTCTTTCCATTTACAATGGACAGTTTTCAGGTTCTTCACAGGTTTTTCCTAGTATGGGGTCATTGATCATATTTTATTTTGTACCACGCTATTTCCATGCTTAAATTAAGTGTCAACCTGTATCAGTGTACTTTTATGTCAAATAAAAACGTATTTATTTATTTACCTGTTTATTATTCTTAGACAGTTTTCTAAGCTCAGTCGTATAAAAGGCTACGTCATTAAATTGTCTAAACAACTTTTTTTAATATTTGCCAGCTCAAAAATAGAAATGACGTAGACAGTAGTATTAACCAAACTATTAACAGTAAATAATTCCTATTTTAGAAAGTCGTGTTTTCCTATTTTTAACCGACTTCCAAAAAGGAGGATGTTATTTTATTCGTCTGTATGTTTTTTTTTTTTAATATAAACCGATTTCTCCGTCAATTATAGACCGATTTTGAAAATTATTTTTTTGTTTAAAGTTTTTGCTCCCGAGGTAGTCCCATTGTCACTGACTCAGAATCTGATGAGGGGATCCCATGGAAATCGAGGGAAATCCTCAAATTTTATAGGCACATCTATAGCGATATGGGTATTTTTTTTAGTAACTCGTGCATTTGCTCTCGGAAAGCACCATTTGGTGAGTGGAACTGATTATGAATACCACAGATGGCCACCGGAAGTACTTTAATATGGTATGTATATACTAAGCAATTTATGATCGTCACAATGCATATGGTGAATGGCAGTTCTCTTGGTTCTTACCAGGAGAACTCCTAAACTACTAACGTCCCTGCATCGGGAAAGGCAATAGTAAAAGGTGATGAGCAGTTGACATGAGACTATTGTAACTTAGATGAATTACAAAACATACCCAAAAAACAATGTTAAATGTATAAAAGGTAACAACCGACTTCCAAAAAACCTCCAACTGGAATTTCGACTCCTACGTAAGGATTTCCTTGGCTGTGTATTTTGCATTGATGATGGTAGATGAGATTTCTCTAAATCATTAAGGAGGCCTATTCTTTCTCGAATCAGATAAATTGCTTATTAAACAACCATGAATAAATAACATTTATAGTGGCAGAAGCAGCAGATTTATTAACTTTCGAAGTTTGTTCTACAAATAAGGGAAATTTAAATTGAAAGTGACACAAACGCCAAAGTAAGGCTTGTAGAGTAACGCCATTCTGAAACTGGAAAGAGCAATGCCTTTAGCAATGAGGGTGTTTATTAATTTCACATTACCGGAGTGGCTACAAAATGCGCGACTTGCCATTTTTTTTTACAAACTGGCTAGAAAAAATATTTTTAGTTTTATTAGTTTGTTTATCTAAATAGGTTATCAAAGCATTATTCATCATTTCAATTCAATGTGCTCGTTTTATTTTCATAGTAGGTAATTAAATGCCCAAGTATGGTGGTTAAAGATGTCCAAAACTTAGCAAATCAAAGATCATAATTTAATTTTTCGATTACCACTAATTACAGTAAATCGAGGTCAGTTACGACTTTAATATTCTTTAGGCAGCAAAACAGCATAACTTTATATAACCTTTTTTAATCACTAACAGAGATGAATTTATTATTCTTGTGAAATAATATTACAAAATTAAAAATAATATTTGGCATTCACATTCAATTATTTAATTATTTTCACTGCAGGTTCGAATTCATATTCAAACATTGCCGCCGGGAGCTATCAAATAACATTGAATAAATTTATCATGCTATTTAATCATGTGATCATTGGTCATTCTTAATCGTCCCTGCGATCAATGAATATGTATCTGAGAGATGTGTTTTATCATCTGAAATGTCAAGGATCTTTTATATACATTTTACTTTGTTTATGTGTGTTTTAAAATAATTATGAACCTTTTACGAACTGTAAAAAAGAAATCACCAGTAAATTGTAATTTTATAACTTCTACAAGAAATTCGTTTTGGGTCTGTCCGTTTAATATGCGATCCACAAAATTTAAGCACAGAAGAGATAATTTGTCGATAAGTCCTTTTTGAAGAAAATTAATTGGAAAATTCACAGATGATGGTGGGTATCAGTTTATAATAACATACACATAACCAGTCTATAATGTCCCCACTGCTGGGACACAGACCTCCTCTCTTGGAAAAGGAGTGGGCAGTAACCCACCACGCGGCCCCAGTGCGGGTTGGTAGATGTCACAAGTCTTCGAATGTTTATAACAACAATAAAACAAAAATAAACTATTTATTCAAAACTTTGATTGAACAATTGATTACGACCTTATCGGGCCCTCGCTTGTCATTTATTGAAAACGACCACTAACGAAGCGATGAAAAGGGAGTGGGAGTTCTATTGTTCGGCCTCCTCTTTATTTACTTCTATAAATAAATAAATAATATATATTCAAAACAATAACCAGATGTGAAAACAGATCACATGCATCGACCATTTCGCTGTCACATCCGCATTATAAAGCTCGTTTCACGGCCGCACACGGAATCGCGTTGCCTTGCGTACACACTCCGTACAACTAGCATGCATGGCACTTCCGGTAGAAATTCTCGCCAAAGCTTTAGTATAATTACGATTGCATTATTATTCTTCGCAGTTCATACGTTGTAGCATAATCGTGTAATAGGCACATTATGTGTGATTACGTAAATGTTAAATAATAGTAGTGAATTCATTCATTCATTCAGCTTCGCCTTTTCTGCTATGTTGGACAGCGAATCGAATTGTTTGTTTGTATAAAATAAATCATGTAATATAAATTAAACTATTATTATTGCCATTTACACGGTGCAAGTTTATTGCCTGTGGCATACCATAAAATTGTAGGGCAACTAACTAACGCCGTCTCAACAACAAGTACAATATTGTTGCACCATACGGGCAAGTTAGTTGCTGTTCAAAACTGGTATAGGTGTAAACAGCACGTACAATAAAATTGCACGTGCAATAAAATCGCATTCAACTCTACTAAGTTCAAAAGTATGAAAATAGTTTAAAAAAATCATAAAATTTTAATGAAATATTTGGCAGCGCAAATAAGGGCAACACTTGAATCAATTGTACAAGGATGTGCAACTCTGTGTAAGAGCGAGGTAAAACTTGCATGCAATAATCTTTCTTTTTTTTTTAATTCCATTCCATTATTGTATGCCATTTAATGGAAATCGCACGCGTGTAAACACTTGCATGAATTTCTTGAAGGGCAATCAAATGTGGCTTAAGACGACCTACAGAAGATCGCGGGGACCTCAGCACAGACCCATAACACACTTTCTATCACAATACGAAGGATTTTGAAGAAAACTCCTAATCCATTGCTTCATATGAATCAGAACACATCATGAGTAAGAGTCTACATGTGTATGGGTTTGTTCTTTCTTCAGAAGAAGATATTTAAAAAAAAAAATACCACTATTTATACAGTATTTATTTTTTTAAATATCGCAGCATTATGCTGAGATAGGAGCCTTTTTAGCATCGCACAAGTCTTGATTGTTTTTTTTTTTTATGTATATTGTTAGTTTTTGCTATTTTGTATTTCTTGCGCGTGTCCCAAATAAATATTTTTCTTTCTTTCTTTCTTTATATGTTAGACAAATTCGTCGGTTCGACATCGTAAATAACGGAATGAATATTGTTGGATTGTCAAACTGAAATAAATTGCAATTGTGTGTATACTCTTCAGTGTGTGGAACAAGGCTACCAATGATGATGATTATAAAAGAAAGAAAGAAAATACGTTTATTCGCATTAAATATAAAGCAAAAAAAGAACACAAACACGCAAAAACAAGTTGGGAAAATATGCGTCACATCCACGCAAAACAGCCATCGCTCAGCTTAATAATAATATATAATTATATTTTTTTTTTTTATTATGAGACTTTTATAATTTTTACCTATTAATTCGTTTATTTTAATTGCATTGACATTTTATTCTATTCTGTTGCAGTATTGTGAAATTTTATTTTATTTTATGTAATAAGGGTACCTATTGCCTGAATGACAATTTTTTTATTTAAAATGTTGCGACCCTATGTAAGACAGAGCCACAGCACTGGTTTTCAGCAACAGCCGGCGTTGACGTGATGACGTCAACCGGTGCAGAATATAATGAGATTAAAATAACAAAATGAGAAATAAAATAAATACAATACTTAGTTCTAAATATTTAAAATATAATATTTAAAATGGCAACATTCCGTACCGTCGGTAACGACTCAAGGAATAGCTGTTGTTTGCTTAATCTGCCTTTACATTAGTTAATAGACATAATTAAGTTGTTTTTTTTTTTTGTTTACACTAATAGTGGAAATTATTGATTTCCTCTTACCACAATGTTAAAAGTCACCGAACACGTAGACTGGAAAATCGTGAATTCTTATTTGACACTAACTTATTTAGAATTGACGCACTCGTGTTATTATTAGCTCGCGAGGAATTGTTTGTCAGTGATATGATAATGTTTTATTATGTTAGGAAAATTTTCCCGTGCCTAATTATAATCTTATACCTACAAGTTGACGGAACTAGAGGCCCTCGTGGCCAATTTTAACAGCCGCACAGGTTGATCAAAGGTTAACCTACGCTTGCATCGGTCGGTTCGTGGATGGGTGACCATCGTTTACATATCGCGACCGCTTCGTGCCTCGGAAAGCACGTTAAACAATCAGTCTTACCCAGGGGTATCGTGTTACCCAGTAGGCTAAGTTGTGGAGGTCAGATACCATGTGAATACTGGTATTCAGCTGCATCCGGTTAGTACTACCTATGTGATAAACTTGCAATCTTAACAAATATTTGTTGGTGAATCATAATTATACCATCTCAAAAACAGCTATCGACACATTAATATAGATGTACGCGTTCTTTAAACTGCACGGCACTTTGACACGTGGTGGGTGCATTCTGATACCTATCTAATGACTCATACCCATAATAGTTAATGGTCAATACAATATGTAACAAAACACATAATAACATCAGGCATAAAGCTTAAACAAACCTGTAAAAGTAAAAAAAAAACATACTTTAATTCAATCAATAGCTAGTCATCTTAAACATAAAATATGACACTATAGTATATATACACTATCGAGCTACCCTGCAGTGTTTGCATAGTAATAAGTCTATATCTTTTTAAAAGATCGTAAATTCAAATTCGGAACAATGGCGACACTAAAATGATGGCCAGTACCTATGTCAGCTTCAAAACTGGCTCAAAACTTTTACTTTGATTCATCATTATTTTGACGTTCTAGGCTTTTATACCTCACATGGAATTGCACGGTGACTCGATTTAGGATCCCGGGAGTGTATATTATGTACAAGTATATAAAAAAAGGGAAGAGCTCATTGGGCCTCACAAAAAATTCGTCAGCATCGCTGTCAATGGGAAAAGTGCCCAAACGGCTGGCAGCATTACCACGTTCATAATCAAGTCATTTATTTAAAACTAGGCTGAGATCAGCATTTTTCGAACGTCAAAATTACATAAGACAGTCCCCCAAAAACGCCCACCCCTCACTACTTCCTAGTACTTTAGCTGGGCAGATGAAGTGGCGCAACAAACTCTCCAGCAGCACAGCTTTTTTTTGGGTGGTTGGGTGGGAAATTACCAAATAACTTCTCCCGCTCTGGGCGGAGCGGGAGGGCGTGTCAGACTTTTACTGACTAAAACCCACCCGTGTTCCTTCATTTGCCTGTGTGCCAGGGCCACGATATCTCTTTCGGACAAACTCGCAACCCTGGCAGGCATTGGCCCTAATGGACCCCGTCAATTCGTGCTGACGTCTCTTTGAGGCGCGCGTGGAACACAACGCGCCGTCGACCCGGGCCTGGTCCTTATCGGACGGCGAGCTACCCATCGCTCACCGTCCGCAAGCCCGCGCCTACGGTGGCCGGAAATCGGCTTGCGACTCCCGACGCCCGGGGCGTCTCCTGCGGCGACTAAGGGCGCGAGGGCGCGAACCTTGTCTCACCCTCACGCGTTCCGCCTCCTCCTTCGCTAGCATAACTGCTTCGCAGAAGGAGGTGACGGCCTCCCATGCACTCTCGCTCCGAACCATGGCCTGAACCAGGCCCGGACGCGAGAGATCGCCGCCGCCGATCGCCTCCGTTAGGACACGGCGGTGCTCCGCCCAAGCTGGGCAGACCTCCACCGTATGCTCCACCGTGTCCTCCGGGCGATCCACACAGTGGTGACACCCGGGCGTTTCCTCCCGCTTTATCCTGAACAGGAACCTCCCGAAACAACCGTGTCCGGTGAGGACCTGCGTCAGGCGGAAGGTGAGGACGCCGTGGTGCCTCTCTAGCCACTCCTCGAAGACAGTGACTTATCGCCACAATTGTGGCGTGCCCAGCTCTGGGTTGCGACAATCGCACTCTCCATGTCGCCATGAGATCCCAACGGAGCTCTGTCCGCTGTGCCGTGATTTCTCGCGGCAGCGGAGTTTCACCCCGGCGTTTCGCCTCCTCGCACCACTCCCAGATGTGCGGAGGACTTTTGCCTCCAGATCCCATGGCGGCAGTCCGGCAAGGAGGCTCGCCGCCTCACGGGAGACCGTGCGGTAACCGCGTACCAGCCTGATGGCCGTGACCCTTTGGGACGCGTTCAACCGCTGGGCCGGTCGCAGCCTTAAAGAACGCGCCCACACCGGTGCCCCGTAAAGGGCAGCAGCACAGCTGTCTGTTCAGTTAGAAAAACTTGATTCTACGAGTATACAGTTGGATGACTTTGCTGATACTTTGGTCTAAAAATAGCCTTTCTTTCATGAATTCTAGAATAGCTTCCGTAAATCGTAGCTAGTAGAGGAGCTAGTATTTCAAATTGATACTACATTTCATGCCTGTCTCAAAACACGTGAAGCTACAATTTTAACAGCACATTTTTCTATTAATATTTCTTATTCTGTAATAAATATTAATCAATCTCAATTTGTATATTAATATAACTCCTAGATACTGCCCGTCTTATTACAAAACAAGATTTATATTTTGACATGGCTTAAACCATAGAGTCATTTTTTGTAATAAGAACGTCACTGTGATTGAAATACCGTTCTTTATACAAAACTGAAAACTTAGTTCGGTACTAAGTTGTCAGTTTTGTATTAGGAACTTTTCTATAGACGGTATAACGTTCGAAATTCAATAATGGCTCCATGGTTTAAACCTGGGTCTATAGACAAACCTTGTTTTGTAATAAGACGGTGCATGTTTACCTATCTATACTATGATTGAGTGACGTAAATGTCAAATCACTTTTTCACCTCGGAAAGTCAAACAGTCACACTTTACAAGGCGTATTAAACAATTAAGACATTTAAATGTTGTTTTATTCAAATCATAATAATTAAAATGAAGTAGCTAGTTCCGGCACACTAAACCGTTTGATTTTAACAGTACATGTCTAAATTACATCCGGAAACGACAAAACTATTTATTTATTTATTATTGACAACTATTACTGCCTCGATGGTCTAGGGGCAAGAGCTACTGCAGAGCATGAGGTTTTGGGTTCGATTTGTTCGGGGAAAGTGTTATTGGGCTTTTCATCTAGAATTTCGCAGTAGCAGCCCGGAGTCTGGATTTGAGCCCGTTTTATGGCAATAGGCTCGCCCCCTGTTACATGGAACTTAAACATACTTAATTGGCGAAATGTGGGTGTACTATTGGTACACCTCTGCCTAACCCTTCGGAGAATACAAGCATGATGATGTTATGATAACTACATATATATGTTGTCTATTACATACCGGTTTCTAGGAGCATTATGTACCGCTGTTGTATTTGCTGACCATTTATGTAAGAGCTCTTTACAAAAGTTTATTGCTTTCTCAGATAAGTCCCGTTATGTTTGCTTTTAAGTCATCGTACAATATTTCTTAAGAACTTAAGTTGAAAGGACTTTGAAAAGGATGCTTTTAGGTAGATGCCTAATACTACCCTTAAGGCGCAAATATATGATTTCAGTGACTTTTTAATCTGTTATTACGGCTTCGTATAATGCAAGCAAGTTATGAAAAAAAATATGTTAAACTAGAACGCATACACACCAATTCTATAGGTGAAATAATTTAAGTATTATAGTTAAATACTTTATGAAATCACTTTATGAAATTACTTAATGAAACACTAATATTATAAAGACGAAAGTTTGTGAGTGTGTGTGTGTTTGTTACTTCTTCACGCTCAAACGGCTGGACCAATTTTCATAAAATTTTGTATGGAGGTAGCTGACACCCTGGATTATGACATAGGCTACTTTTTTTCCCGATATTCCCACGGAATCGAGACTTACGCGGGTGAAACCGCGGGGCGCAGCTAGTTATGAAATAAATTCAGGAAGTAATGTCTACCCAAAGCATAAAAAATGATATTACTTTCAAACTTTATCTGTGATTTTCATCAAATATTTATAATTTTGTTACTAAAAATAAATATTCCCTATGAAAACGAACTGCGGCGCGGCGTGAGCGCAACGCGCATTTTTATAGCCAAGGTCAACGGCAATTACCCAACCCTTAAGATAAGTTAAACGCATCATTTTTCTCTGTAGTTATACGTTCTTCGGAGATTTGTCCTTATCTGTAGCATAGTCAGACCCTGTGTGGTCTATCATCAGATTGTTATTTATACCTCATCATCATCAACATCTACCGAGCCTTTTCCCAACTATGTTGGGGATCGCCTTCCAATCCAACCAGATGCAGCTGAATACCAGTATTTTACATGAAGCGACTGCCTATCTGACCTCCACAACCCAGTTACTGGGTGATACGATACCCCTTGGTAAGACTGGTTGGGATTGTTATACCTAACAGTCAGTTACGTACCGGTAACTGACTACAATAGATGCTAGCCAAGATAGATAATTAATTAAAGCAATGTTTTCTTCAATAGTTTTATTATTTTCTATACGAGTCATGCATAATATATTTTAAATATAAATTTTAACTTATTAAATACCTTACAGCAACGCATATCTTTATTTTGCTTTTAATTTAGAAATAATAGTAACTTCAGTTTCGAAATAAAAGTTGATAATACAAAATTGTTTAATATTTTTTTATTAATTATTTTAAATATGTACAAACTGAGATGATTGATTTTCTAATCGACACATTAACACTAAAATAATGTTCCTTACTCCTGAACTAATATTATATTTGTTGCATCAATCGGCCAGTGAAAAAAGGCAAAAGACCTAATCCCCGGCTTACTGTTATGAGTAAGACACAGGCTCACACTTTTCCTGACAGCCATTTAGACGGAAACCCGCACATGTCCTCTTAACTAGACTGACCTAGGATAAATGTTAGGAAGTGGCCGTTTGTCTATCATTTTCCTCTTGACTGATAGGATTACGTGCTAAAAGTTGTGCTGGATGTGACACACTTGAAAAACAAAACACCTGCAAATGATTATTTTAGTTATGCTGAATTTTTCGTTACAGACAGGAATGGGTAGTTTTCCTAGTGAAAGCATGAGCAGGGGGCCAAGTCTGCTATTTTCAATGATTGTTCATTATGACGACCATACCAAGGCAACGCCATGACCATTGTGCCAATAGTTTGTAACTTCCTAAATTCATAATGGCGTGACAGTGATCCATAGGGAAGTCAAAATAATAGGAGCTTGTCAGTACGCGATTACCAAATACAGACAATTTTTCCAATGGAGTATCAGTGGCAAGTCATTGGAAAATCATAAAGACGCCTTTCAATTAGGAGATTAGCAAAACTGTCAAACTCTACAATTACGGTGCCAATGATCGGCCATTCCGACACAACTGCGTTAGCAGACTTGGCTCCCAGGATTAATGTCAACATCATTATCATTGCAAAAGGAAATAGCCTAACTCGGTAAGCTTACAAAGACTTTCATAACTTCCACTATCATTATAGCAGTTATTGAGCTTTACTGATAAAATCAAAATTTTAATAACTTAACGTAATGAAATGATCTACTTTAAACATATTCTACATCGCTTTTTTTATGTATGCGTACTCGTATTATCACGATAACCTTGTCCATCCTAAAGGAATCATCAGGAGAACTGTTTTTATTTTTAATAAATGACAGTTCCGTGTGCCATATATCATTGTAATTTTCGAATGTTCGAGTCTTGAAGCGTCGACCGCACCCAAGGCGAGAGGGGTACAGCTGACGAATATTAAGTTGTATAGAAATGTACTTACACAAGTTTTCATTTGAGTATGGATTAGACAAGCTTTGAATATGTTGTATGGGGAAAAATGAGTGCATTAGGGCCCAGTTGCACCACAAATTAGTCAACACTTTTAACGCTAAATGAATTTAAATCATCGTTCTATTTCGGTCAATCGTTTGAAGATGAATGAGACAGAATTATGTTTTAAATACGTATAGCATTAAATAAATTGAGTGATTTTTGGTTCAAGGGGCCTACCTTTGAACCAAAAATCACTCACCTAGGTGTTTAGCTCTATCTTTCGTTATATGATGTAGCATAAATTTAATAATATTCGAATCAGCCACAAATAATCTCTTCATCCATACTTTTTTTGTCAATAGGGAAGCTGGTACAACTTTTATTAGAAAATATAGGTAGGCTAGATTGTCTGATTCATACTCTAAGTAGACAAGACTTTAAATCTAGTCCCGTCACCTGTCAAGGTGTTTTTATTAGTGAACACTTAGTCACACGAGTGTTACTTCCTCTATATTGTTTATGGCCTGTCATTCGTGTAGTACATGGCCATAACAATATCGATCATCGGTAATTAAGAGGTTATCGTTTTATTATAATATAAGCTATAAAAGACATTATTTACTTGTTGTTTTCATAAAGTTTCCGATGACACTTGTAAATAGAACTCTGTTGTCGATTATTCACGGAGTAATAAATTATCATTGAGTTATTTATAAGAATTAATTGAATTTATTCTCTGTGATAACTTTTGAGTATAAACAGAAACATAATCATCATTATTTCAGCCAAAACATGTTCCACTGCTAGACACAGGCCTCCCCCAAGCGTCGCCTTTGGAGTATAAAGGCTCGTTCAGACTGGGGCGATATTCGAGTAAGACGCGACACTAGTAGCACAATTTCTATGTCACTGCCCGTCGCGTCCGCGATATCGCGCCAGTCTGCACGTGAAACACTCAAAGGAATTCCCTTTGAGTGTTCCCCGATTCAAATTCAAGAGACCTTAAAGCTCTATTCATTAACAGTTATTTCTTATGGCGGGATTAAAACAAACGAATACAGAACCGGAACAAGAGCAAGAGCATTATTTTCTTGATATTCTTGAGATTATAGTATGGATAGACCAACGAAAGAATGCTATATCCCTGTTTACATAAAAATGATTTTGGTAGAGTGTGGATAGAATGTACATCGCTCGTTTGCCTTATTGGTTGATTCGCATGAAACTTTTGCTCGCCCGAAACGGGTGAATCGACACTTTTAAATAATAAATAATATTTTTTCACCAAGTTAATTTATTAGTGGGCAAATCGACAACTCCAGAAATACGTAATAAGCAATTGGCACATTTTGAATTTTATTCAATAAAGTTATGACCAAAGTATACTAGAAACTACATTCACCTATTATTTTGTACAAGTTTATATTTTATTCAGTAAATGTTTATGAGTAAATATAAAATTAAAGAATTATGCCTATTTGTACAAAAAAAATCGGAATATTTCAAGAAGTATAAAGATGTAAGTAAGAGAAATGTAGCTCCTAGGAACATAAATAAGCATAAACATATGCTCTGCGTACCACAATGTAGACTCAAATTGTACAAAAGGAACTCTTATATAACGGCTATAAAGGTGTATAATAAACTACCAGACGCATTCAAAGATTTACCTTTGATTATGTTTAAAAAAAAGTTGACGCAATGGTTAAAAGTAAATTGTTTTTATGATTTAAACGAATTTATGTCATATCGTGCAGAAGGGCAAACTCAATTATGTTGATAAATTACACATCATATAATAATTAATTTAATGTTTAATATTATTGAATCGTGACTTACAAGGAATATGGACTTTGCGTTATATTTGTAATTAGACATTTTAGTAGATATTTTTTTTATTTTGAATTATCTTCTTTATATATATTTTTTTTTTCTCGTTTTCTATTTTGTCGTTAACTAATGTATGTTTCTGAATTTTAATATTTTTTTTTTCGCATTGTGTCAATCACCTTTTATTAATAAATTGAATGTTAATATGACATATTTGCACACCATATGTAATGGTAGAATGTAACTGGGCCACGATATTCTTAAGTTCTTGATTTGTACCTACATTCTAGCAAATAAATGAATTTGAATTTTGAATTTGAAAAGAAAATATTTTGTGTGCCAATTGCCTAATACGTATTTCTGGAGTTGTCGATTCGCCTACAAATAAATTAACTATATGCGAAACGCCTACAGAAAAAATTATGTTATTTAAAAGTGTCGATTCGCCCGTTTCGGGCGAGTACACTCATGCGTATCGACGAACAAGCCACAATCTGGTCTAAACCGACCTTTAGGTAAGAATTCTTAATTATCTGCATTAAATAAATAAAAATCCGTCTATCGTGTATGATTACTAGAGCTATGGAGATCAAGATTATAATAGTATCCTTGTAATATCAGCTAAATACACTTAATTCAGATGTTGGAAAATCCTAAAGAAAAAAATACAATAGAACATTGATGAGTGTGAAGACGACACGATACTCTGATATAATGCGCCGTGAAGTGACTGAAGTCTAATATGCAGTTCTGCAAATAAAAGGTAGATGGCACTACTTATTGCTCTTTTCATCGCATTGTTCGTTGCGAACGTTTGCATTCGCGACCAGCCGTTAGAAATCTAGCCTTTATATTACAAAAAGCATAATAAGGACCCATCATTTGTGACCCGTAATGCGTGGGTAAGATGTATCGTACGGCTCTCCTAAGAAAACGTAGGAAACCACGATGTATGGATATTAACGGTATCTACCCAGTACCTACTACTTGGCTTCTTCGTTCTAATTGGTATTAAATTATAAGTTGTTTCATTTTCAAATAAACGATGATTGGTGGTTGGGTGGTTGGTTGGTAATTGGTATGAAAAGAAAAGGAAATTCTAACAAAAAAAAGATAATATTTAATTCCCTTCACTTCTAAATTGACAATACGAGTGTTTGAATTAATAAATGAAATGCACCGACCCCAGCGTGGTTAACCCAGATTCGATCACTGGAATGAACTCAAAGATTCACACTAGCCCCTAAAGCCTCATGTTTCATGGGACTACGAAGACCATTGCATATCAAAGAGTAGACCGGGAACGCGATAATGGTAGGGAAGACGTGCCCTTGGGATATGGAAGGATTATTAGAGCCGTACCGGATATGCATCCTTGAGCAAGCATTGGAATAGTGGAGAGACGGGTTAGGTATATTTATCTATGGGTAGACATCTTAAACACAAATTAAATATTATTTTACAAACCCAAACAAAATCATTGTTCTATCAAACAGGAAAATAAATTCTAGGTAGCATTTAATCTACCCGAACTTTTTTTAACGTTTTGAGCAGTACCTACCACCCAAAACTGTACCGACTTAATTCTAAAATAACTTTTCCATGAGACCAAAACCTCTAAATACTACGCGTTACGCTGCTCATACAACGTTCTGTCAAGGCCCTTTCAATGGGCCGCATACGATACGAATGCTATATAGGTACACACCTGACCTTTGCGAAGGATGTCACTTATAAGATCATTGTACTTCCTTCTAGGATGTCCCCGCTCAATACATTAACTCACATTAGTGTTAAATCCGTTTTACTAATCACCTTTCACTAATTTCAAAGTTCTCAGTTAGCTGCTCCGGAGCCAATGGCTAAGCTCGTCCCTGTTTAGGTAGGTATTTGAGATTTATGACTTAACTGACGAGAAATATGTGTGCCCTTTTCTTCTGTCTGGAAATCCTCGTGGATACCCTCGGTCTGGGGAGAACGGAGGGTCATGTCGAACTCTAATCGACTAAAACCCCACGGTTCCTCGCGCCACGGTGACCAAGAGGCTGTTGGCTGCCCGCATCCGCTACATTAGGGAGGTGACACGCTTTTACATATGGTTGCGTAAAAGTCATCTTTAGGTGCCTCTGCGAACATCCCTGATGCGCTACAGTGTTGTGGCAACCCCAACAGCGCCCTGTATGCGATGTTGTACTGGACACGTAAGGCGCTGTAAACCCTTTACCTGCAGTCGACCCATGAACTGCAGGTGAAAAAATATTGGCAGTAGGTTTTAGACCCCTCAAGCACTTTGCAAACCTACGGATACAAGCGTAATGATTAGAACATTTACGAAAATGGTAAGGTGATTAAACAACGCTCGCACTTGACCGCTATTGTTAGATTCTGAGTATCATTGTTCCCAGCGTACTCATTGCAATCAACAGACATCAACTATCAGATTATTCTGATTGTGATTCAAATACAAACTGGTTACTACCGGTTCCGAAATGTGAAGGCACTGTTATTATAATTTGGTAATTTATCTTAAATATTGGTTTCAGTTCGTAAGAAGATTATTAAGTCGGGCAACAAGATCAATTAGGCAATTAGAACTATTTATGCAGTGACACAGTATCATTAAGTATTTTAAAAATGGATTAGCTTTTGCTAGCGGCTTCGCTCGCGTTAATTTAGAATTTGACAATCAATTCGGGTTGTACACTGCTTGTTGTTTGGCGTTTGGTGGGCAAACACACTATTAAACACAAATTTCTATAATAATATATATTATTCAATCATGATTCGAAAGACACGTGGCGCCATCTATGATCATAAGAACGTTATTGTTGTTTACCTCGGGGATAGTACTTTTTTTCGGGATGAAAGGTACCCTATGTCCGTTTCTGTACACCTGACAACGTATATGCAAAATTTCTGGATGATCGGTTCAGTGCTTTAGGCGTGAAAAGGTAACAAACACACAAACAAACAAACAAACTTACTTTCGCATTTGTAATATTAGTTAGGGTAGGATTACTTAGCTGTTGTTGTTCCTATTTAATACATTATAAAATAAATTTAACTTCCTCGTTGGTCTATTGATTGCAAGCGCTACTGTTGAACATGAGGTCCTGGGTTCGAATCCCAGGTCGAGCAAAGTATTATTGGGTGTTTTTATCACGAATTTCTCAGTAGCGGCCCGGAGTCTGGATTTGTACCCGGTTGATGGCAATTGGCTCGCCGCCTGTTACATGGGACTTAAAGATATCTGGCGAAATGTGGGTAGTACATAATAAACATGATAATATATTTATACATGATAAACTACAACTCTGCCTAGTCCTTCGAGGAATTGCAGGCGTGATGTTATGTTATGTAATAAATTATTTCTATGACTACAACCTTGTTCATACAAGTCTTGTGTCTATGCTAAATGCAACCTGTTTAACAAACGACGAACGCTCGGGGGGACTATCGTAATTATCACGACGCGACGGACAGACAAATTGGAGAATGGATTATTATAAATAAACTGTGGCTGCTGCCAGCAGGCTTCCTGGTGTAGTTTATTTAAACTGTAACAAGTCGAATACAAGTAGGTAAGGTAGGTAGCGAAGTACTTTTTTTAAAATCCTAAAGAAATATATACCCATACTTACCTGTATCGCTTTTTATTATCTTATTTACATTATAATATATATAAACTTTAAAACTAAACGACCACCTGATCACATGAATGGTTATTTCAAAAGGCGAACGGCAGATTTCGTACCGCATATTTTTGTTGTTGTTTTGTTATGTAATTTATACCACTTATTAAGGCAACTAAGACATTTATTTTCATGTAAGTGTACTATTTTTAGAAGTTCGGATTAATGAATAATATCAATAAAAAGATTTTAATAATTAAACGTAATAAAATCGTAAACTAAACGCAGTTATGTTTTTCAAAGTTGTCATATGTAAAATAACACTAATAACGAAATGATAGATTAATTATTTAGAAATAGAAATAACATTAAATATAATTAAACACTAATATATTATACCTAAGAATGCGTGATTGTTACATAAAATCATAATAGTTAACAATATAATAATAGGAATGGTTTTCGTCATCAATATTATTTTTATTGTATTACTGTTACTGTCTTTCAGTTCAGTTCTGTGGTTCAGTTCTTTGCTGTTGTTTTGGATTGTTGTTTTGTGACTGCATCTGAGCAATTTAGCGAATTAACTTCATCATTATCAAACTGTTGCAGTACGCAGCTGGACATAGATATCTCATAATACACCCCTCACTGAGTAGGTACGATTCTCATCTCAATCTACCTACTTAATAGTAAGTAGAACACTACAAAAATAGCGACAAGCAATCTAGAACATTTACTTTATCACCAAAACAATGTTTATGCACCTTTAAGTAACGATTTACATTGGTACACTAGTACATAACCTTAAAAAATAAAACTCGTTATAACTTTTACATCCCAACTTCTAAAAATCTAAGAATTTAAAAAGGGCTTGTCTATCTTATTAACTACCAATTTAAACAAAAAATATCCCAAAACACGAAATTTTATTAGCGGTACGAAGTTCCCATACAAGCCTGCCGTTCACCTTTAAGGAATAAATAAATGTACGTATCCTGCGAATAAACTTTGAATTTTTTTATCTATTATGTAAACATACGCCAATTTTATTCTACTTAGGTAAAATCAGCCCTAAATTATTTAAGTTGCATTTTTATCTTAAAATTCTCATCATTTCAGCCGAAAGACGTCCACTGCTGGACATAGGCCTCCGCCAAGCACTAACACTTCGACCGGTTCTGTGCTTCTCGCATCCAGTGAATTCCTGCTGCCTTCACAAGTTCATCGGTCCACCTTGTCGGGGGCCTTACAACGCTACGTATGTGTAGTCCTCTGTGGCCGGACCACAGTTTAGTACTCAGATGCTATAGTTCGAAATAATACCTACCTTTTTTTTTTTTTTTTGGGTGGGAAATTATCAAATAACTTCTCTTACTGACTAAAACCCAACCGTGTTCCTTCAGATGCCTGTGTGCCAGGGCCACGATATCCCTTTCGGACAGGGTCGTAACCCTGGCAGGCATTGGCCCTTTCGGACCCCGTCAATTGGTGCTGACGTCTCTTTGAGGCGCGCGTGGAACACAATGCGCCGTCGACCCGGGCTTGGTCCTTATCGGACGGCGAGCTACCCATCGCTCACCGTCCGCAAGCCCGCGCCTACGGTGGCCGGGAATCGGCCTGCGATTGTCGACGCCCGGGGCGTCTCCTGCGGCGACTAGGGGCGCGAGGGCGTTGATTTTGCCTTACCCTCACGCGTTCCACCTCCTAAATAATACCTACCTAAAGTCTACTTTCATCGGAATATATATATATTTTTAGTACCTCAAGAGATATCTTTTTAATTAACAATTTAAGTGGTCCGGCCACAAGGCAGTGCTCTCTGGCCGCGCCACCTCAAATTAAATAGAGTATAATGAACTATTAATAAATCAATATCCCGAAAAAAACTACCTAAAGAGTACCTTGCATACTACAAATATGGTTCAATAAACCCCTTTTGTTAAGGAGTTATTGGTCGTAGGGTGTGGTCCGGCTGGAAGGTATACTCTGCAGCAAGTCACTTTTGCAATATTAAATATTAACTATCCATAAATCAATTTATATAATAGTACCATTTCTCAAATCTTCGTTGATACTTTTTTCTCTCAAGAAACTATTCATTTTGATTAATTAATCTTTAAAGTATGTGGCGCAGCTAGGGAGGATTTCTTTCAGCAAATATATCGAAAAATGCTTTATTTCTTTATGCCAACGTAAACTGCATAATAAGTACTTTATAAAAAGATCTGGACTTCATCTATAAACTTTTATTTTCATTACCAAGAATGATTTTGAAAAAGGTGCACTTTTTGGTTTTTGTTTACCTATCTACCTAAGAATAGGTAGTTAATTTGACGAAGTAAGTGAAAATTTTGGTTTAAAATAAACAATAAGTATACGAAAAACAAATATATATTCATAATCAAATATAAACAATAAAAAATTGTTAATACAATAGGTTTTATAAATTGCAGCACCATGAATATATATCTGGGGATTTAAAGAACAAATTCAGTGATGATATTAGTGAACAGAAAACAAAGGCTACTGAAAAAGCTAAAGTTGAGTCAAGTGACTTTTCGCAAGAATCTGTCATGTCTGATGAACCCATCCTTCTAGAGAACTGGCGAGGCCTGACTATAGGAAAACAGGAAAAACAAAAGCGAGAGATGCGGTCCAAAAATAAGTCGGTCGATTTTTTGGTAAATGGACTCTGGTACTCTTTAGGTAGTTTTTTTCGGGATATTGATTTATTAATAGTTCATTATACTCTATTTAATTTGAGGTGGCGCGGCCAGAGAGCACTGCCTGGTGGCCGGACCACATAAATTGTTAATTAAAAAGATATCTCTTGAGGTACTAAAAATATATATATATTCCGATGAAAGTAGACTTTAGGTAGGTATTATTTCGAACTATAGCATCTGAGTACTAAACTGTGGTCCGGCCAAAGAGGACTACACTTCTAAAACGCCACTCCAAACACCTCCTATAATAAAAACATATAAAAGACAAAGTCTCCTCCCATACTCAGTAATATAGATAAGCAGCTCTATCCTCCGCATTCCACTCTAGATTGGCTAATTACGCTGCAACAAACCAGTTTATGACTATCTAATAAAAAAATGTCACAAGTTATCTGTCACGGAGGAGAAATCAGGCTAGTTATTAGTGCATACAACTTTGATACATAGGCAAGATTGTATGTGGGTAGGGTTGCCAATCTGCCAAATTGCATTTTCGTGACCAAGATTTACCAACATGAATAAGATATCTTATAGTACTAAAAGGCAGAAAATTAACACACGGTTTCTGAATACACATAATCAGCCTATAATATTCCCACTGCTAGTACACAGGCCTCCTCTCTGTGAGAGGGAGTGGGCTGTCTGTAATCCATCACGCGGGCCCAGTGTGGGTTGGTAGATGTCACATGTCTTCGAATTTTTGGTTCTAGGACATGCCGGTTTCCTTACGCTATTTTCCTTCATCATTTTGAGAGCAGTGGTGATGAAATAATTTACAAAAACTACCACTGGGCCGCCACTGCGCTCTGCTTCTGAATACAGAATTTAAATTTGAATTTGTCAAGCTCTACTTAAGCATTATTTAAAGTGAAAGTCCGCGAAATTATAAAATTATTTACAAAAAATATACACTTCCATTTATTTATTTTTAACTTTAATTAACACGGTTATACCAATTAAATTAATTAAAAGCAGAGACACACACATAAAAAAGAAAATATCAAATTATAAAATTCAAGCAAACACATAAAACAATAAAAAAATTACAATACTTTCATGAATCCCTCACACAGTATTTCTGGCATGCCAATAATATCTTCGTCCATTCATCTGCAAACAGATCGTTTGTTGGATTAGAATCCAAGAGATCATTATGTGCGACCAGAGTGCGAGGTGCTGAGGACTTAGCACGCACAACGGTGCAACGGGACAGCAAACAGCCTATGGTTTCTGTCGCGGCAGTAATTGTCTGGGAGAAAGAAACGAGCCAGCACAGCATGCATGTCAGGTGCGTCAATAGTGCCACGGAGCGTCTTGCAGGCTATGGTGAGCTGATCTCGTGCTTGCCTTACGCCTGATGAGTTGTAGCCGAGGCATTTCAATAGACATCGGATAGAGGTAAGGATAATAACCGTGCTTTCTTTTATATAAAAATCTAAGAAACGTTTTTTGTACCTTTTCCAATAAAAGCGCGTAGGTACAGTCGGTGACCAGCATTATCTGACCTCTCTTCCATTATTCTTCTTTGTAAGAGGGGTCAGGTAATGCTGGTCACCAACTGTACGTTCGTCTGAATGCCACACGCAGGTGCTGGATTCTAATTTACTACGTACAAGTGCATTTAAAATAATTTTTATGGCATGTGTGGGGCATATTTTTTTTTGTTTTTTATGGTGTGGTTAAGTAATTCTAAAGTAGAATTTGGGGTGTAGAATAGTTTCTCATTGGTTTAACTAAACAAATTTTGAGAGTCCTTCCAGCAGGGCTTGAAACCGGTTAATTTTTATTTCCGAAGATACAAATTATTTTTGAGACTTTTGATATTAGCTTCAAAGATTGCTTCATTACCATTAAGTTCAGCATTGATTTTGTAACAAAATATTATATAATTAACGAAATATATTCGAAAACCTATATAATAATATATAATAAATAAATAAAAAAATAAATAAATAAATAAGAACGGTTCAGGGTACATAGAAAATTAACCGGTTTCCGAACCCTGCCTTCCAGTTTCATCATTCTCCTGCCCTTATCACTATTACTATTTAGCAACACGTCTTTTCCGTCCATACTTCTCTATCAGTCGTCATCTCGGTAGTTACTACTCCCTTTCTAGCCATACCATCTTTCACACGGTCCATCCATCGATTATTTGGTCTTCCTCAACTCGTATAGCCATCCACATGCATACTCAAAACATTCCAGCCAGAGTCCATCCATTTTTTTTTTTCAAAAATAAAGTCGAAGTCGCATTCAAAGAAGAATAAAATACGAAAGCTGTGACTGCTACCTTATAACTGTTATCTAGTGCTAGCTAACACTGCTAGGGACTGGAGTGTCCATTATACTAATTTGGAAAGTGCTGTTTGTGAAAACTACCATTAGTAGGCTTTCTATTCGGCCATTTGTTTGTCAAAACATCAGATAACTTTTTGATGTTTGTTGTCTTTTGTCATAAGCTGACTGAGAAAATTTGTTCACATTTTTAAACCTGATCTTGGTGATTATGATGCTATAGATTGGAAAGTCTTAATTTTTCTGAATAGGTACCTACTTTAATTCATTAAAACTCAACAGCTTTTCCTTTTTCTAGGAAAACGTGCAGCGAAGACTTTTAACTGTAGGAAGTTGAAAATAAGCATGACATGACAGCACTTATGTGAGGCTTTGAATTCCGTTTGCACAATATGTTTACAATAATGGCATTCCTTTTCTTTCTATTCCTCATTGCTGTTATGTATATTATGGTTTCTTCTATTTTTCTCTCGTAAAGGGGTTGCCATATTCACCATGCTTGGCAGGCGGGTTGGCGATCGCAGTATGGTGTTAAAATGCATAGAGAACGCTGCTGCCCATTCAAAGTCAAAGTCAAATTATTTATTTCAAATAGGCACATAGATGGCACTTTTGAACAAAAGGTAGCTTCGTATGGAGAAGAATGGGCAAGAAACTCCACCGTTACTCTTTTAAAATCTTTTACAATATTTTGTATCGGTACATGAATTATATAATTATATGTGAAGACAATGCACCTAGAATAAAAGTACTATAACACAATTCTCACATTCTCTAGTAAGTCCCTTAGATGCCTTTTACGACACCCACGGGAAAGTTAGGATGGTGCTATTCTTTACGTCCGGCACCACACAGACAATCAAACAGTAGATGTTTAGTTTCAATTCAAAAATATTTAGATTCAACTTAGGTAAGATCTAACAAAATGTTAAGCTTAAAGTGGCCCTATGAGAATAGACCGGGCAGACAATGTAACTAGACTTTCAAATATTTTATTTAAATAGAAACATTCATAATGCACTTTTACCCATTTATTGTAACAACCGTACAATTATGTAAAGTAAATGGTGCCGGAAACACCATTTTGTCATTTTTGAGCAACTTTGCTAGAAATAAGTATTTTTTCTTGTATGTAGAAATGTTTCTTAACAAAAGCTAGTGGGTCAAACTAGACTAGTCAGCTAGTACATTAACTTGTTTTCTTTTTTACAGAACTAGGATTTTAGAGAACAAAGCTTATGTGACAAAACAAGTTACTCAGGATATGTACGTTTTACGCAATAAATAATTTACCAGTGGTTGTTAACAACACGTATTATATTGTTATAGGTTATGTCTAGCCTTAAAATGTTGTGCAGGTATACTTTTGTACTTACTAGCTTTTACACAACATCATCCACGTATATTTTTTATCAAATTTTCCTATAAACCCTAACCTTCAACACCATTCTCCGCTCTCTATTCAACGGGAGGCATTAGGAGCATAGTTTCCAAATAACATGTTTTATAGGTATTATTTAGGCACTTCTTTTCAGTGATTTATAGGATCACTCCACAATTTGCTCCGAATCTAAATAACCGATTAAGTTAAAACTTGGTACACTTGGTATGAATTTCTGTGATCCAAATACGGACGAGTATCATAAATAAATTACTTTTGAAATTTTCTAATGAGCCCCCCAAAAGTGACCCACTGGTCACTTTTGGGGAGCTAATTAGAAAATTTTAAAAAAAGTTTTGAATACGGTACCGTGTGTCATATTAAATGAAATAACTTATTGTGAGGATTTCAGATATATTTTTTTTATAATTTTAAAATAAGTACTTTTAAAGTTATTTAAGAAAATTGATGAAAATTGACCACTCCTCCCCTTATCTCCGAAACTACTGAGCCTAAAATTTTGATAAAAATACAGAAAATAGTTCCTTACTTATTGATTACAGGAAAACCTATAAGAAGTCCATGGTCTTAAACTAACATGGTAAATCACTCAGTATTGTGCGTACAAACTTACATTTGGAGTTGGAATGCATGAGGGAGGGAACTTGTCTTTCAACTACAAAGTCATCCAAACTACGGATACCTTCATTGTGCGTGGTCCGACACGCACTTGGCCGGTTTTTTAGTTTTCTATCTATCTGACGTAGATGATTAGGATTTGATAGTTTTCCCTAGTTCAAGAACGGCGAACAATCAGTCATTTTTATCTTTATTATGATAGATAATGCGGAAGTTTGCCCCGAGATATAAAAGTACGAAGCATACACGTACGTAAGTACGTACTAAATACAGAACTTCTCAGAACTATAAACAAGGTGAGTTCTTAGACAGAAAATCTTAGCAAATACGTACGGTACGCCATGTTTAGTAAGGCGACAAAGTTTATAGGACATGGGTCAGTAAATATTATTTGTTTGTAGAGAATCTTTTAAATGCCTTTCATAAAGTATTTTTGGTTTGATTCAATGTCTTCTAATGAAGAAGACAATACAAATAATTTATAAACAATTAATAATAATAATTAACACAGTCAAAGTCAAATTATTTATTTCAAATAGGCACATATAAGGCACTTTTGAATGTCAAAATTTACCGTTTAAAATTTTGTCAACATTTTCACCAGTCGCCCCTTCCACAAGGTATTTCGTATGGATATGAATGGACAAGAAACCACCACCACCGTTACTCTTTTAAAATGTTTTATAATATTTTGTATAGGTACTAAATATTATATTATAACGCAAGAATATTATTATTAATTATATTTAAAAAAAACTATTAAAATAAAACCTACGTATTTTCGGTTCCAGAACACTAAAATGCAGCATTCAATTTTATTTAGTACGAGTAGCACAAACGGTACTAGAATGTTGCACGTTTGGTTATAACAGAGACTCACATCGTGTGCTGCATACACCCAGATTAACATTATTGTAACGTGAAAACTTGGCAGTTCATTGTTGGTTGAAAAACTTAAGCTGACAAATATGTAATTTTTTTTTGTCAGGAACCTACAACTTGAAGATCAGCACCTGAACAGGTGGACCTGGAGAAAATGAGACTGATTACGACGCGAAGCTCCTGACATTCTCCGAGTCTAATTACTGATGATATACTTAATATATGAAAATAATGATTAACTGTTTTTTATATTACTTCGATGGTGCTAGTTTATCATTTGTGACATCGAGTTACAGCTATAGCTTTATGTAAGCGGGCACGCCGATTATGCCTGGAGACTTTTATTTAGGTACGTTCTGTTTACGTTATTTCTGCTTCAGTATAGTTTTCGACGATTTTTATGTTTTTTTTGGTATAGTGGCGTGTGCTAGCTAACATAAGGCAACAGCTGTGCTGCTGGGGAGTTTGTTGCGCCACTTCTTCTTCCCAGCACTAGGAAGTGGTGAAGGGTGGGCGTTTTTGGGGGACTGTCTTATGTAATTTTTGACGTTCGAAAAGTGCTGATTCTCAGCCCTAGTTTGAATAAATGACTTTTGATTTTTGATTTTAATAATAATCCATATATTTCAGGCGACCCTACTTAAAGCAGACCCACAGTTTGTAGGCCAAAACAAGGCAAAAGCAAATGCAAAAAAGAACCAAGAAAGTTGACATTATGAATGTAGAGCAATATTTACAGATAATTAGAATTCCTAAAAACTATTTCATTCGTAGGTAATAATAATACAGCATTATTATTACAGATTCAATCAAAACACTAAAGTACAGTTAGCCCAATTACCATTCTCGTTTCGTTGCACTCTTGCGCATAACATTGTTCACACTACTGTTGACACTAAAACTAAAATCCTTGGAGTACTAACGGTTGTCGATACGATATCACTTTGATATAGTTTTGGAGATTTTATGGTTATTCAAGAGCATGTATTTAACGATGACACGGGTGGTATTATAATGAGAATTTCATTTTAGATTCATAAACTCAAACTCAAAGCATTTATTTCAAATAAACCAATTATAAACACTTTTTAATTGTCTAGGGGTCGGCCAGTCATAAAGATGAAGCTAGCTGCCCATTCCAAAGCTTAGTAGGTACCTATGGAGATGAACGGGCAAGAAACTCCACGGACACTTATAATAAAAACTTTTAAACAGTAGATACTCGTACCTATATTATTGTTTCTAAGTTTAGTATCACACATTTTCCCAATATCCATATTAAAAATCTCGAAAATCCTCAAGTAAGTAAACTAAAATAAATATTTCAACTAAATAAAGCTGAACTTTACGGTTTCTAAATTATTAAAATTTGGTTTGGTAAAAATAAACACAAGTTTTTGGTAAAACGGGTATGGCTCGGCATTCCTATGCTATTAATAAAGATACACAAAATATATACTAAAAACGGCGCTTTCAAATAAATAAGTCCAGAAAAAAAAAAGTGGTAGGGCCGTAAGTGGCAATGCCGTCACTAAGTTAGGTATTAGCAATTGAAATCAGAGATCGTGCTTAGTTTACATTGAGCAATGGGGTAGGTCAGACATGCGAGTTGATTTAATTTGATTGAACACCATATACGACCAACATTGTAATGAGATCCATATGTTTATTAGAATTGTGAGGTGAGGCATGTATTAGTTCTAAACTCCCTTATCTGTATAGAATTTTATAGGTTTGTAGGGAGGTTTATAACTCTAATTGGATATGTAAAGCTTTCTGGGTCGGCTTTAGGTACACCTCTGCCTAACCCTTGGGGGATTACAGGCGTGATGTTATGTTATGTGTTCTGGGTCGATTTTTTTTTAATATGCTATAGATAACAAATGCTTTCTTGCTCTTCTAATCATCCTCTTGCCTTTCTGTCTGCCTCTCGGTAAATCTTAGCCTCGACTCTTCAAATCTATCAGTTATCATTTCCATCTACGAGATAATCAATCAAATGGCCGGTCACTACTTAGCAATTTTTTCTGAAGGTTGTTTTGCGTCGGTATGTCTACATAAATACAGCTATACTGTATCTATATTTATGTAGAGATCCAGCCTTAAAAAGATGTATACATCGACAAGAATTAATTTAAATCACAATCAAATGAATTCGGAGACTGACTGTATCTTGCTATTTATTGTTTAATTTTGTTAAGAAACATATATAGATAAAATCGCCAAGCTACTGATATAGGCTAGATTACACATTTAATCATTAAAATAGACCTACACTGTTCTTTTTACATAATAAAGCAGTGTGCCGTAATAGAAAATTAATATTACCACCGTATGGCAACATTATGTCAGAGCAGTCGAGATATCTTATACTTCGTGCGTCCATACTTATGTCATGAGAGTATGATCGTGCATAGCAAGGAAATTACGAGTCAATTTCTACTGGTATTCAGTCTCTGAGGATGCAAATGTTAAACACAGCTCTGCCGCCGTTTGTAGCCCCAGTAGCTCTAAGCATACAGCTTTATGCATGCATGCACTGCTAAACATGTATTCTATGGGGAATCATCAACAATTATATCAACTATAAAACCAATTTAATCTATCATGTTTAATACGCTCGAGCTCGTGGAAGATGTGCAGCATTTTAGTTGACCGAGCGAGCGAAGGGTCTCTGTTTCACGTCTAGCAAAATTTGCTATCCTCTGTCAGTTTGTTGGTACTACTCGTACTTACAGGTCGTATTTTATAACCGATCTGGGGCTGCAGTCTCGATATAGATAGCGATCGCGTTACGATTACGACCGAATTCGGGTCGCAAAGTCCTAATGGGGTCGCTATACGGTCAAAATTGCTTGACAAGATTGTGATTTTTTCGTACTTTTTAAGCAATTTTGACTTTCTAGGGACCCCATTAGGACCTTGCGACCCGAATTAAATCGTAAAGCGATCGCTATCTATGTCGAGACTGCAGGGCCTGGACGGATTTTGGTACACAGGTTCTACGACTTTATAGTTTTTTTTTGTCGACGGGGATTTTTGATTGGAGGGATAAACGTCCTCCAAAAAGGGGGCTACTGGATATCTCCGCCTTATGAGATCCGATTTGGATTGTTTTTTTTTATTTAAAAGGTAGTAATTTTAAGTTGGTCTCATAGAGATTTAGTGAAGATCGGCGTGATGAGCAGAATAGCACCCAATAATGCAGTAAATTGCTCGCTTTTAGATTTCTACCAGTGGAATCGGCCCTTTAACTACTATGTAGGGATTGATGGAGCACCTGGGACCACAAAACTAGGCTGTAGCGTTACCTCTACCAATTAAAACCTATTAGTTAATTAGTAGTTTTGCAAACGGTAAACCTGTAAAAAAAAATATATACCTTTTGTGCTCGTGGGGTCTACTGTTCGCAAAACTTGCTTGCTTACTTTTAATTTTACAAGTTTCAAAAATGGAGTGAGCAATTTTCTGTTTTATCTATAAAATATCCATTGTACTGGCATCCCAATCATCACTTCAAAATTGAGTAATTATGTATAAATCCGTGTTATTATTATGACTAAGTTAAGAACGCAGATGATCACAGACTATTTGTAATTATAGCCCACAAAAAGTGCATTAAACAATACAGTTAGTACTACTTTCCTATCTGCGCATCATCTATGATTGATGAGGTCCCGTTGAAAAGTATTTAATCCTATCGTAGAAAAAAAAACTAGCAAATCTAGTCTCCTGCCAGTTCGCGATTCTTAACGACGTTTAAATGCGTGTTTGCGAATAAATCCGTCAAGGCACCGTTAGGTACCCAAACGTATGTGTGTATGTTACATGTCTGTTCGCACGTCATAAATAAACGTTCAAACGTTAATTGGACGTCTAAATATTTAGTAGAAGCCATTATATCTGACATTGGATTAATATTTAACAAATTGGGGGTTATAAAAAAATCGCCATCATATTAAGTTTTTTTTATGCATTTTTTTGACTGGCGTTTTTTACGGTCATTAAAGTTGTTGAACTATTAGTTGAAAACTATTTAAGAATAAAGGTTCGCTAGTGTAAAAGGTGATTCATTGAGATTGGTCAGTAACTAAATTCTGAAACTACCGTTAGATACATAACATAGAATATACATTGTTTTGTCCTGGTTTAACATGGGCATAATATGCCCGTTTTCACCAACACTAGGCGACATCTAAATATGATACAAAACAACGACAAATGATACTAAAAATAATGTATATTATTCTATGTATATACCTATTCATAATTCGGCTCAATTTATGGTAGTTTCTTAATTATTATTGAGAACCATGATAACAGCGACAATACAGAGTAAGATATTGTTACAAAAGTAATAATGTTGTACAATCGATCTTTGTATTTTATTTAACTCTCCTCACATCGATCACGTTTTGCACGATTTCTCACTTTTAATGACTTTACCTATAATGTTGAGATCATTTTTCACAGTGAGTTACACTTAGTATTCTTTAGAAAGGCTTGGGTATTAGAGTTTTCAAAAAATTATTAGTAACTGGAACCGATACTTTTTTTTTAAATCGCTACCCCTAAAAATCTATGTTAGCCATCATATCAGTGGTCACTTCCTTTCTTGCAATATCATACACACAATTTATCCATATTTTCTTTGATCTGGCCAAACTCTTTTTTTTTTACAAAGGAGACTCTCTGTTGTACCTCGACAACGCAGTAAAATGTACAATAAAAAACACATTTAAGTAAACACTTTCATACTTCACAAAACCTGCTCAATGCTCATTGCGTGCGCACACGCATAATTTGCAAGAATTTTTATTTACATTACGCAACTTTACGCCATGATACACTAGACAAATGTTACGACACACCATTTTGCTTTAAACCCGTTTATTTACATGTACCTATATGGATTTTTTGCAAGAATTCTTTTCAATTATGTAATTGAATATTTTACTTAAATGCTATGTAATTTTGCCCGCTGTCCTAATTGTTTGCTACTCGGAATTTGTTCGGTTGTATTATACAACAGTGGAGCTTTGGGCAACATTGTATGAGATGCATCTACACAAAATCTTGATAAGATTTGAGATCAATTGCTCGAAAAGTTACTTCAAAACTAAATTGGTATGTAACTTCATGCTCTTTAGTTTTGTAAGATGTGTAACCTGTAACAAACTGTCGTAAAGCACCAAAATCTGTTTGTTTACATTAAGTTAATGCTGTCAAAATATTTGTGATATTTTATATAGGTACTTAGCACTAAGATCATGGTACGTAAAAAACGACTAGGTAGGTAACACTGCAATCGTGCGCAGCGAAACATCTTCGCTAAAATGAATGTCAAAAATTTTAAAAATAGCTTATCCAGTTTTAAAACCAACAATTATTTATTATCTGTGTTTATATAATATATAGCGTTATTTTTAAACAAGTTTAAATTGCACCCTTTAAACAACTTGTTGAACTCGCCTGATCACTTTTTGTGGTGTCTTGACCGACATTTTAGCGATATACAAGTTAGATGGCCGATGGACCATCTTTGTATGTATACACAAAAATTCGCGGAACCGTCGTAGTAGTGAAAGTAATGTCTTGATGATATATCAACAGTTCAACACGCAAGTTGCACTTACGACCCACTTTTTAATATTATTTATTGTCAGTTTTTATAGATCTGTATTCTGGAATATTCCTCATAGCAAAACAGCTAGACTATGTGCTCAATTGTGAATATCGCTTATGCTCTATGAGCATAAAACCTTTTTTCAAAGAATCGGAGAAACTTTACTTTTGTGGCAACAAGATATATTGTATGTATCCATTTTTTTTTTCTATAGGTATACCATTTTATATTTATACAATGACATGAATATTTTTGTAACGTATTAAATTATTTTATTTATTGTGAATGTGAGGATTATTGGGTTTTTTTTTTGTTCCCTTAGTTAGTTTTAATGATGGTCTGGCAGTTTGAGTATTTTTGCGGCCTACCCAAATGTCCTTTCTTTGGTATTGTTCGTCGAACCGTTGAGCTCCTTAAGTTTTTAGTTGAGCTACACGATAACTGACAAATGCGAGCACTGACTGGACAAGTCCATTCAAATCTATGTGGTTCTTTCCTCAAAACACCATTTCAGACACCAATCTACCTGGTCTTCATATGATCTGGCCAAGATTATGGCTAGACTTTAAAAGAGACTGCAATGTGACATCTGAGTTTGGTTCTGTCTTTCTTCTGAGAGAGTCAAATAGTAAACGCCGACCACATCTAGTTAAAAAAAAATATTATTGACGTGTAAAAGTATTTGTACATACCTACTTAGAGAAATAAAATCATTTATTATTTATCACAACCGAAGGTCATTTAAAACCTGTACTATGACTCAATTTTGTAGAGCATTATGAAGCATACACATAAGCCTACCATTTGTCATGTCAACCCTGGTTCTAGACCAATTGTTTTGAAATAACTTTCTTCGGCGAACACCAAGAACGGGTTTCGTAAAGATATCTAATCTGAATGCAAACCTCGAGGTACAAAGGCAATGTCAAAGTAACTAATGTTGTGGTTCTAGTCTTCGAATTTATGGCGAAGTCCAGAACATGACTTGAACTCGCTAAATTAGTGAGGCTTTGACAGCTCGCGGTGCCAAGCTTACTCAACAATAAGATATGTTTGAGAAATTGTGGCCAAGAATAGTAAAGTAAAGTTGTAATGAAAAATTCGATCACTTTTACTTATAGAATAGAATAGAATAGAGTAGAATACTCTTTATTGTGTAAATGTAATTACACATAAAAATGTTGAAATATGTTGTTTTTCTAATAGGTACCTATAGAGAATCTAAAAGTTATTTGAGAAATTTAATCAATCAATTTATTTCAGAGGCGTTCCCACGGGCGATTTTTTAAGGCGGCGATTTTTTATCACGCACAGGATTTTCAACGCACTGCTTAGCGCCGAGAGTTCAAAATCCAACAGTGTATTATTTGATGCGCTGGGATGCACTTTGTAGGATTATCAAATTCAAAACGTTTACTGCGAACTAAGTGTACAATGTTGGTATTATGTTATGTTAGTACTTATGACTTAGCAGCCTTTTACAAGCATTGCAGTTATCATTCACCTGCCCTTATTATTCTAAATTAGCATGCATTAAACATTATTATTACTTAATTATTTTCTTTTAATTTAATAAAATTATTCAGCAATATTAATGTCATCCTTTTCAAGTAGTGCAAATTATAATTATAATTTTATATGAAGTTAAATAGGATAGACTAAATCGGGTGTTTATATAGAACAATGCCCAGCTCAACACTGGAGTTGAAAATGCAATACGCTATTAAAAAAACCGGCCAAGTGAGAGTCGGACTCGCGCACGAAGGTTTCCGTACCATTATCTATAAAAAGGGAAAAAAATCACGTTTGTTGTATGGGAGCCCCCTTAAATATTTGTTTTAATTTAATTTAATTATTTATTTTTAAAGTGAATATATAACTAAATATTCTGTGAATATTTCAAGCGTCCACCTGTTGCCGTTATCAATATTGAGCAAAAACGAGCAAAAAAATCACGTTTGTTGTATGGGAGCCCCCTTAAAGATTTATTGTATTCTGTGTTTTAGTATTTTTTGTTATAGCGGCAACAGAAATACATCATCTGTGAAAATTTCAACTGTCTAACTATCACGGTTCATGAGATACAGCCTGGTGACTGACGGACGGACAGACAAACAGACAGACAGACAGACGGTGGAGCCTTAGTAATAGGGTTCCCGTTTTACCCTTTGGGTATGGAACCCAAAAATCGCCCTTGAAAACCTGGGCCTAATCAAAGGTGAACGAGTGTGAATGTCAAAGCTAAATTTAAAGCTATAAAAAAAACAATTAGTTCGATAGATCAGCCAATTCGATTTTGTTACTAATACGAATAAAAGCAAAAAAGTTAATCAAGCATCGAATTACAAAACGCAATACCTAGCACGACCTCACATATTTATTACACATACATTCCTTTCTCATAAATTATCACACGGAAGTTGCGTTCTTAGATTCAAATGTCAAACTGTAAAGTTAACTGCAATCAGTCAAACGGTTTATTACAGGCCAGTCATAACGTCTTGCTGCTCACTCACGCTGGTAGCACATCTGCGCCGCGAAACTATAGCAGCGAAACCGCAGTAGTTAAATTGTACTGGTTCGCGTCATGTTTCGCTACTCGCATCCGATTCGACTAGCGGAACATGACGCGAACCAGTACAATTTAACTACTGCGGTTTGGTTTCGCGGCGGAGGTGTGCTACTGGCGTCAATACTGTATGACTGACCCAATAACCTTAAGACTAATGGTGATTTTGAAAGATATTTTACAAAATATTGTCACCATTTCTGGCTCTTGTGATACAGGAACTCCTAGTACAAGAGCCAGGGCTACACGAATGTTTGTGACTTTGAATTGTAAATAAAGAATTATTATTTTTGTTTCTATATTTGTTTTCCTCGGCCTAGCCGGATAGTACTGATGGTACGGGCCTAAGCCAAGTGTCCAGCAGTGGGGTTAAGTGTGGGAGTAATATTATACGTACACTGTATGGTATACCAATGAAACTATATTTAAATGAGAGTATTGGTGCAAGATGTCGGGCTCACACTGAAGAAATTTTCTAACTAGCCTGCATGTGTTAAGAGCGTATACGACGTACGGCATTTCATACAAACTTTCAAGCCCTTGTTTTTCGAAATGACCGAACCGATTTTAATGAAACTTCATACGCATAAGCTGGATACAAAGGTCTAAAAAGAGAACGTTAAGAACATTTCCGAAATGTCTTATTTAAAAACAGATAACTGGAAATCTGTTTCTATAGAAAATTTAAAATAGGTCTAATTTAGCTGTAACACTATTTTTCGAAAATGTTCGTATCAAACTTTTTAGACCTTTGTATCTTCTTTGTATATTTGTATAATAATTATTTTATAGAAGTTAGAATTAGGATTATTAATATGAGCCTGCAGTTGTGTCTCACTGCAGGGAAGTAACCTCCCGTCCCCTTTCCATTATTCTCTTTTCTTTTGCAATTAGAGCCCAATCCTTTAGGTAGGAGTCTAACGTCACGCTAACGCCATCTCCTTCTGGGCCTACCGCGTCACCGGTACCTGTTGTTCGGGTAACCCAATCTGTGGCTGCTTTCGCCCAAATTTTTTCAGTTCCCACTATAGAAGGCTCCTGCAGACAGGCGCTACGCAACAGTGGGACGCGATGTTGGTAGACCAATTTCCATAAAGTTTTCATAGAAAATTGTTCTACTAGAGTCGTGTCACGCTGTCGCGCCGCGCCTGTCTGCGAGAGCCGTGAGACATAGGCCTCCTCTCTGTGAGAGGTAGTTAGCTTCATTTCATCCAAAGATGCCTATTTCTATAAGCCAGCAGATTTAAGTTTGATAGTGTGTAGAATACCCGTAGCATATTACAGGAAGGAAGTTTTATTACCTGGGGACAATAAAAAGCCTTATTAGTTTTATTATAGGTAAGTCTAAGTATGCACTATTTAAACACATAAAAACATTTTCTTAGAAGGTTCTTCGTGGTAGTAATAGGAACAAGCTTATTCTTCATATGTTTTGTATGAAGATGAATTAGCAATCCAGCAGACACCATCTAGTCACACGGATCTATAATTTATAAAGTAATTAAAACTACATATTTTGCTGTACCAGTAAGCAATAAATTCTCTGCTCAGAAGCCATAGCTCAGACATAAAACTGAACGATGAGCTTCATTTCCGTTGAGTATAAAGTAAATAAAGAAAAAATCTCGGAGGAATATGTATTTCAAGCTGCTGACAAATGTAGTTTTGAGGAAGTCATTATTTTACGAGCACTATGTATCTACGTCTGAAGTTTTCTTGAATGCGTAAGATTTGTGCTAAAACAGAGTTTCCTATAACATTAATAATGAGCATAAATTCTCACGAAACCTTTTCGTTTAAGGATCTCAGTTAAGTTGGGTTAATAGCAAATTAAACAGCATTATTTCGTTTAAAGACATAGGTACGAAATTTATTGCTGTTTTTCCTGCACAGATATTAATTGAGCCATTGACGAATATTTATAGCAAGACACCAAAATAATAGTCTGGACTATATTTAGCGATGGATAATAAGAAGCTATAATCGTGCCACTTAAATATAATTCACCACTACGCACGTATAAAGGTTCCAGCAGACCGGCGCGACGCGACGGTGCCACACGATTCTGCTAGAACAATTTCCATGTAGTTTTCATAGAAATTGTTCTACTAGACCTAGAGTTGCATCTTATCACATAACTTGTGCATTCTCTCACATCTACAAAAATAGACATAGCTCATAATCATTACGAGAGTACCAACCTAATAAGGTTTAAATTGAAACTTCCTTGGCAGGAAATCACACTGAAGTTACGCATCCCTTGAACCTTTACGAGCAATGATCTCATAAGACACTCGTTTGGAAAAAAAAAAACAAAATAATATGTTCAAAGCCATCACAATTTATGATATTATCGTATTGAACTTGAAAGATTTGTGTGACTGGATGACACGATGGCCAATGCAATTTCCTGTACTTACATTTATGTTGGTAACACATTTTCCCTATTTCCAACATTCAAGATCAAATGGAAACTTGATCTTGAAATAAAAGACAAAATACCGCATAAGTAACCGCAATTTTAAGGCTCGTGCAGACTCGTGCGTCGCGCCCGCGATATCGCTCTAATTTGTACGAGCCTTTATTATGAGGCAAACACATAATTTCCGATTTGTGTAAATTTGTGATAAATAGAGAAGCTGACATTGTAGGTCGCGACAGAAATTAAAAGAAAACCTCATTCGGTTTATTACAAAACAAGGTTTATCTTTAGACCCAGGTTTAAACCATCGTGTCATTTTTTAATTTCGAACCTTATTTCGTATGAGATAAAGTTAAACTAACTTCGCAGAATAAGTATAACTTTTGTGTGATGTTTAATTAATTATCAATTTCTGTATTTAGTTTATCTGATGAAGGCATTATATATAATTTTAATGACATCGAAACACAAAACTCGTATTGATGTCATGAGGCCTTTTTAAACAAATATTTTAATATCACCTTAAAACAAACGAGTTATTTTTATTTGTTAAACATGGCAAGATTGAAGCAACAGTACACCTACTTATTTACTAAAACGATTCTCTAAATTAAAATAGTCCCGTACGCAAGAATTTTAGTGATTCTTACCTAGTTTAATAGTTGGAAACCGTAACGAAATCAGTTAGGTTTTCGTAATAAATCTGTTTATTTTAGAAGGCTAAATCCATAAGTGCATTGACCCAGTAACGCAAAAGTGATACCAACCTACACACGGCTCGAATTTAATACCTATTATAAAATCAGAATTAATTTCCTTCGTCTTATTCAGTCAAGTGAGACTAGGTATATTTCGTTACGATTTCATGACTGAAACTAATTTTCTTCCAGAAAGTTGAATGGTCGCAATTTGCACTAAACTTTGATATTAAAACGATACCAAAATCTAAAAATTAATGGCTTAATGTGTTGCTAAGCGCAAAACTCAAGAACGGCTGGACCAATTCGCTAAATTTTGTTTTTCAAATATTTGTTGAAGTTTGAAGAAGGTTCTAAGAAAGAGATTTTTTTTTAAAGTTGTTGAGAAAATTGGAAAATTTGAAAGTGTATTTTCTATGGGAATTTTGTATGAATGATTGAAATTTGGACATTACCATGATGTTTTTTGGTCTGTCGATAAATGAATATTTTTAAATCACGAATCTGCAAATATAAAATAAATGCGTGAATTCCATTGCTGTTACCTCAAAAATAATTTGTTTACGCGAAATTTCGTATATGCTATGGTGACAGAAACCTGTTACTTATGAGAGTTTATGTCTTCGTATGCACTTGTTTCGGTGACAAATAACATTATTTTTCTTTATTTCTTTCTTTCTTATTATTTGTCAAGAATATTATAAAACTTGAGGTGACTTTCCAGTTTCCAATACGCAAAATACTTGTGATGTCTTCTTTGGTAGTACAGTGACCAAAATTTTGAAATAGGTAGCTCAATCAATCTGCCTAGCCTTATACCAACTATGTTGGGGTCGGCTTCCAGTCTAACCGAATGCAGCGAATACCAGTAATTTACCTGGAGCGACTGCCTATCTGACTTCCACAACACAGTAACTGGGTAATTACCCCTTGGTAACACTGGTTGTCAGACTTTCTGTCTCCTGGCGACCCCTAACGACTGTCAAAGATCCACGAATGACAGCCGGTACCAACGGTTTAACATTATTTCCGAGGCACGGAGGAGTATCGGTATGTAAAGATGGTCACCCATCCACGGACCAACCCCGGCAAGCGCAGCTTAACCTGATGGATCGACCCGTGAGGCTGTTATTACTTAGCCACGAGCTAGAAAGCTTTTATATAGGCAGTTATAGAATAATAATACAATTATCATTAATTGTATTATTATTCTATAACTGACAACACTGGCAATAGGCATTGGCGAATAATGGCTTAGCCAGGTATTAATTAGTTCCTGCCAGGGTTGCGAGTTTGTCCGAAAGGGATATCGTGGCCCTGGCACACAGGCAACTGAAGGAACACGGGTGGGTTTTAGTCAGCAAAAGTCTGACACGCCCTCCCGCTCCGCCTAGAGCGGGAGAAGTTATTTGATAATTTCCCACCGAAAAAAAAAGTATTAATTAGTTAAACTGATAAACTACAAAATTCTAGTTCTCAAAATTCATCCTTTAACGAAACATAAATTTTTCTCGCGGTTTCATGAAATAGGTATTGTCAAAAATTCAAAACCTTAAATTAAGCAAAATACGTTCTCTATTATGTTCCACTGCTGAAACGCTGGGCTCCTCTCAGTGAGATGGAGTGGGCCGTAATTAACCACGCTGGCCCAGTGCAGGTTGGTAGACACATGTCTTCGAATTTTTGAATCCAGGACATGCCGGTTTCCTCACATTTTTTTCTTCACCGTTTTGATAGCAGTGGTGATGAATAATAATGTTCACAAAGTAAAGCGCTGTTTGGATTCGAACCTACGGCCTATACTCGTAAGCCCCTGCCGTTATGACTAGGCCACTAATGCTCTGATGTTCTCTACACTATCATAATTTTATTAGCAGATTCGTAATCATTTACTGCTCAACATGCGTCTCTTAACAGACTGCATTGGTGTATTATCAAAAGGCACGACTTACCATAGTTCATTGTTAATTCGTATTATTGTTCATTTATTTATTTATTTATTTTACACTTTTGGAATGCTTACAGCTATAAACTTAAAATAATTAAAACAATGATTGAGTGATGGCCAATTACAAGCTTTCACAGGTAAAACAAAAAAAAGTAGTTAATATATCAAAGACAGTAGTAACCTTAAATAACAGGTACTTAAATCAAATCTAGCGTGTACAATGTTGTGCATACATAAGCTATACATTGTCAAATAAATTCTTGCTCAGCGCCCGCCGCGTCGCTTTATTTAGTCCCATATGTTTGAAAAATGCCTACGTTATCGTCATTAAGTACTCTAACAATAGCACAAATGGTATCCACGCACTATTAGATGTTTACATTGCTAATTCTCGGTGTTTCCATGCGTTCAGGCAATCGCATTCGACATGGCGAAAGTACCTTTCTCTGAACTCCATGTTGGAGCCGTAGAATATTTGACAATTGACTGACGTTGATGTCATCTATGTTATTTATTTGCGGGCGAGAATGGACCGCGCTGATAACTCCACAAATCACATTAAATCAAAAACTCTTGGCCGACTTATCACAATTATGAAACGTCATAAGTATTGATTGATTTTAATTGACTAGGCATCTTGTGGGCTATGCCTGCCACACGTTTCCCCATCACTGCGACTCCTGTAAGCCAGAATCTATGGTACAGTTCTGATCAAACCTAAGTCAAAGTTAAATTATTTATTTCAAATAGGCACTTTGGAACGTCAAAAATTACAAAAAAAAATAGAATTGATTCTAGTCGCCTTTTCCAAAAGGCAGTTTCGTATGGAGAAGAATAAGCTAGAAATTCCACCGTTACTCTTTTAAAATGTTTTACAATATTTTGTATAGGTACATTAATTATGTAATTATATGATTCAACTGTACCATGTGGTGCCGAACGTAAAGAATAGCACCATCCTATTTCTTCCCATGGGTGTCGTTAAACGCGACTAAGGGACTTACTAGAGAATGGGCAGCAGCGTTCTCTATGCATTTTAACACCATATGCGATCACCAACTCGCCTGCTAAGCGTGGCGATAATGGCAAACTCCCGTCCTCTTCGGGGGAAGCCTATGTCCAGCATTGTACGTCTTTCGGCTGAAATGATGATGATGATGATTCAACTCTTGGAAGGAACCCGCAACGAAATTAATCAGAAGAGAATACTGGAGAAATCGGAAATGACCATGTATGAACGAATAGAAAAAGCTAGGCAAGGATCGTTTTGACTCACAGAGAATGAGGGTAAAATTTAATCTTCTGGAGGAAAATTAATTTTTCATTATTTTTTATTTTTTTAACACCTCAGCGCTGAAAACATTATGGTTCATCACCACTATGCCTCTCCATGACATAATCAATAAGACTGGTTTTATTGTTACGCGTTTTGGCAGAGCCGTTGGAGCACGCGCGTTCGGAGATGTATGGGGTACTCGTGGTAGTTGCGTTTCAAAGTCGCGCGCTTGAGCAGCGCCATTCAGTAAACGCGCGCTGTTTCGCCGGCGCTGCCGAAGCGCGCGGCGCTTGTCCGCTTCTACGGTCAGTATGAGTTTTAGTGTGACGCAGTTGAGAAGCGCCGTAAGACGCCTCTAACCGCATTAACGTTCATATTGTACACGACGGTCTCACAGCAGCGGAAAGCGTAGTACTAATCTCGTTTCACAGTGCACCGCTGTTCAAGCGCGCGCTGCCCAGCGGCGCGTCTAGCGGCGTGACTATAAAACCAGCCTTATACTTTATTATAATTAAAGATCCTTTTGACTTTCCACTAAGGTTATCAAGGTTGCAACCGTCACAATCAACTGCTATCAACATTAACAAATGCTATAAAAGAAATCAAATATCTCCTAGTGATTGTGGTAGCTCTCTCCAAAGGTTACCATTGTGAAATCGTGACCTTTAGACTCCTACAGGCCTAAGAATTTCTTCATTTTCCTTTAAGGCGAAAGCGTCAGGGTAGACCTGCAAATTGCAAAAAAAAACGTAAGAAAAATGGATTCCACGGGCTATCTTACCGCATCGCATTAAATGAAACTTTTTATTATAATTAAGCTAGATTTGACTGCCTCACTGGTCTAGTGTTCGCAAGCGCTACTGCTCATAATTTCGATTCCCGGCTCGGGCAAATTTTTATTGGGCCGTTCCATCTGGAATTTCTATTTGTGCCCGGTTGATGGCTATAGGCTCGCCCCTATTACAATATGGGACGTAAACATAGCTGGCGAAATGCGGTGTACAATAGGTACATCTCTGCCTAACTTTTCGGCGAATACAGGCGTGATATTTGGAATCAAGCGTTGCTTTGCGGAAATCCATGACAGTATAATGTTACCTAAAATTATTTTGATTCTAGAGTATATCCAATAAAACCTAAATATTTTTACATAACATTACAGGTACTGGTTTTTAGCATAATTATTTGCTGGCTATAACTGCTCTAGTTATCGATAGAGGACTTTATTTCCGAACAGAACAAATTATTTCTTAGCCTAAATGAAGAATAGGATTGTTTTGAGGTTGGGTACCGTCTATGGAAGATTTGTATTCTATAGATAATAATTTGTAATTGAATTGATAACCATAGAATGGTTATCAATTCAATTACAAATCTCTACCAGTCGACATTTTTTGCAGTCGGGTAATAAATAACATCAACCAAATCAATCGAAAAAAATACGGCTTAATTTTCCTTTTCTTAGATCTGACAGACTTTCAATGACGTAATATACCAACCACTAAGATTTAAATTGTATTTCCATTGAAATACATAAACTAGGACTCAGTTTTACAGAATGAGAAATATAAATAGCAAGAAAATACCTTTCACTTTTTCTGTATGTGTCATAGATTATTTTGTTTCGCAACAACGATCGCTTCGATGCGTATACGCATGTTATCATAACGACCGAGTTGTAACTTGTAAATATCAGTGATTCATTTCTGACTTTTTTGTATTTTTAAAACTATTTTTCTTATCAAGTGTTATGTTCCATTACATATAATAAAAAATGTTGGTATATTATATTTAAATATTTAGCATTAGACGGTGTAAATATATACACGGGAAAGTAATCATAAGAAGCCTTTTAACTTTCTGAAAAACCCATTTGCTGCTAATTTCCAAAGAATTTGACAAACAATGGCTGCCGATTAGGTAGTTGAAGCCATAAATTAGTTAATTATCAATGGCCGTTATCTTGACCGGCGAACATTCCATCATTCAGCTAATCATCATACAAAGTACATTCCAGGGACTTGGTAGCATACTAATGTCGGTGTACCACCTAGGACATATGCGAATTTATTTAATCAAATATTAGAAGAAGGCTTTACCTACTTATCTAGGTACAGTCGAGGTGAAAACGCTGTACCATTAAAGTATTTTTCACTTGCATACGCACAACGCAAATGACAGTATAATTGACAGCACGAACTGACAGGTGACATGTGCTCGGTATGTGGGACGCGTTAAGCCAATCCCTGTGTGATGAGCTACCACCGGGTGGTGCTGAATAGTATACAGACATTGTCCTGCATAATTTTGAAAACAATCGTACAAATCTGTTCGAGCCAGATTGGTTTTTACCGCACAGTTTGCCCTCATATGTTACAGTTCAAAAGACAATCAGGTTCGCTCAAAAAAAAAAAAACAAAATCGCTTCGTTTGGGTTAGGTTAGGTTAGAACAGTGACCAAAACACGCGATGGCGAGCGAACGTAGCGAGCGTGCCGCGGTAACGGCCGCCGAGCACCAGATCCCCTCTACAACACCATCAGCGGTGGTTTTTGGGTAACAGATAATCAGATATAGCGTTAGCTCATACACAGGGTTTGGCTTTACGCATGCGGGACAGCAGGGTACCTAATTGCGTAACACACTGTCAGTCGCAATGGGTTTCATCTTGACAGTTCAATAACATTCATTGCGTTATTTATTACGTGGAGCAGACGAATTTTCCGAAGTTATGAAGCAATGGATTAGCAATATACTTCAAACTCTTTTAGATTGTAATTCAAACTGTGTTACGCAATTACGTTGCAGGGTTGTGTTTCAAAATTGCTTTTGTTTTCGTTCCCCGAGAGTGCTTTTTTCGGGACTGTGTAATAGAAATATAAAATTTCTGGAAAATACAGTACTCCCTGTACTGTATATTCCATAAATTTTATATTTCTATGGTATTTTCTATGATAGTAAAATAATGCCTTGATATTGCGACTGATCTATGAAGACGCTAATGCAGGGTGATGAAACGCAAATTCGAAGCAAAAATGTGTATCAAGCCCGTCCTAACCTACGGTGCTCAGGTGGCCTGGGAAAAGAGTTCCCAGAGATGTGTAACAGACATCTCACCTTGGTAATAAGCAACTGAGCAGCGACAGAAAATTAACCTCAGAATTTAAAAAAGCTAAATACTGAATTATTTATTTGAATAATTATTCATTACTAGTGGTCGCGCAGTGGTCGAAATTTAATTTAAAATACTGACAATCTATACAGTACTTATTTTATAGTACTGACTAATTCCATGCTATAAAAAAGTACATACTTATTCCATGCTCAAGCTGTCACTTCCTGTCTACACACTTCCGTCCCTTTTCATGAAATCACTCCCACAGAAAGCGAGAGGGAACATGTGACAAATCTCAAATCTTGTCTACTAGTCGGCAAAAGATTAACGAAAAAATTGGCCAATCTTTAAATGATGATTGACTAGGTACTCAGCGAAACCAATCTACTATAAATTTGGCAATTTTTCATTAATTAATTATAATTTTTTAAATGTTTAAATTTTATTGGTCACAATTTTACTTTTGACATATTTACACTTTATTTTACTGTTGTTTGTGATTTGGTGTGAGTGCGGCTATTGGTGCGGCTGGTTTGTTCCTATTAGTTTATGTTTGTCAATGGGTGTTTTTTTACCTTAAATAAATGAATTTATTAATATTATTATAAATAACTTATGTAAATGAAGTACCTACACTACTACCTAGAATAATTGAAAAGCTAATGCTATAAAAATCAGTAAAACCCCATTTATACATGTATGTACAATAAAACATCCGCTTTAAGGTTCCCGCAGACAGGCGCTACGCGTTTCTAGTAGAACAATTTCTGTGAAAACTTCATGGACATTGTTCTACCAGCATCGCGTCCACCGTCGCGTCGCACCTGTCTGCGGGAGCTTTTACTTAGCATTCTTGTGGTAATTGTTCATTTGACATTCACGTAGTTCGAACTTCTAAGCCTTGGTAAGACACGATTATAATAATTAACACTAATTCGATCGACGTGCTGCATTAAAAGACAAACAGGAGTAAGAGAAAAATATGAGTAGTTTCTGCCATGTAGTCCTGGATTTTTTGGCCTAATAAGGTGCATTAGGCCAAAAAATCTATAATGATAGCTCGTTTATCAACAAAATTGTCCAGCAAGCACTTTTCGGTTGACCGTTTATTCTAGTAATAATCAAAAAATAAAAAAAATTCAATTTTGTATAACAGCGAAAATAAATGGATCCCCCTATTCACAATTCTATCAAACTTTCAAATCAGCCTATCGCAGTCCACTGCTGGACATAGGCCTCTCCCAGGCTTCACCACAATACCCTGTCCTCCGCCTTCCGCATCCAGTCTGTCCCAGCCACCTTTTTGAGGTCGTCGCGGTCCTTATAGGTAGGGGGTGTCCCATTCTTCGCTTGCCGATACGCGTTCTCCACTCCAGGACTCGTCTCCTCAACCGACCATCGGTCCTTCGACACACTTGGCCAGCCAACTGCCACTTCAGTTTGCTTTATCAGCAAGCTAAAAAAAAAAAAAACTCGGTTCTTTTCCGGATAATTTCATTCCTGATTTTATCCTTCAAAGAGACTCTGAGCATAGCCCGCTCCATAGCGCGCTGTGCGACCTTGAATTTGTGGGCCAGGCTGACTGTCAGTGTCCAGGTGTCGGCACCATATGTCATGACGGGCAGGACGCACTGGTTGAACCCTAAGTTAAAAAAAAAAAAAAACTGCGGGATAGGCGATGAGAACCCTTGACGAAATTTTCCAAACGCTGCCCAACCCAACTGGATCTGTCTGTCGGCTTCTTTCTCAAAGTTGTGTCTACCGAGCTGGATAACTTGTGCTAGGCAGCTAGGTATACATACTCCTTCACAACTTCGATGTGGATTGGACTCAGCAAGACGTGCGAATTTTATGTCTTGACCAAATTCATGCCGAGGCTTTTCCGCCGAGAGGCTCCATAGGCTGTGCAGCATCTGGTTTGACTGTTCCAGCGTCAAAAATACCAAACCGATTACCGAATGAACCATTACGTAGTTTGCATCTAGTGAGAAGCTGTATTGGCATTCTCTGGCAATAATTTTTAATTTAATTTACAAAATCATGTCACAAAGAAATGCATATAAATCACTAATCTCATGTAATATTTTAAGAACGGTTGAAAATATAAGTGCAATAAACAAATTGTGTACTCGTAATCAGTTGGTATGGATTTAAAACAAGGTGTGCGAATCGGATATTAAATATTATTGATTTTGACGTATATGCACCTACGTAATGTACTGGGTGCTTTATCAATTAAATTTGTAAAATCATACATAATTCATTTGCATGATATTGGCTTTAGAGATCGGCTGAGGCTAGATATAAACACTGGATAATCGGAATCTGCAGGGACAAGTATTAAAAGTATTCTTGAACAAATTTTCGCACTGTTCCCAAATAAAATGGCAATTGTTACACGATGGAAAGAAAACAGTGAAAATGCCTATCATATACTCGTATTTATAGGTATGTTAAAAGTAAAAGTATATTACTTACAGTAAAACTAAATGAAAGCTAATAAAAAAATACATCTTAGTCATAGAACGATATTATATTGTTGAGAGCATTTTCTATTATTTATTTATTTATTGTTAATAAACACGGTACAATACTAATTTCATTAATTAACGTAGAAAACAAAACTACACAATGCAGACAATTATGTCATAAACAATGCGGCTGTCCCATTTCAAAACCTAGTAAGGGACACTTTTTTTCGTAAATCGTTTTATTGCATAATCTTGCTAACCTGGACCAGTTTAGCAAGATTATGCAATAAAACGATATACGAAAAAAAGTGTCCCTTACTAGGTTTTGAAATGGTACAGCCGAATTATCAGCTACTTACTAACATGTCTACTGACATCATTTTCTGTAATTTATTAAACTTTTATTTAGTTGTTACTCCTACTTGAAAACTCACCATTCCTTTAGTCAGAGTATTCAATTGTTAACTATGACATTGATTTGGGTAGCTTTTTATATAGGACGGTCTGCCCTTGAAAACCGCACCAAAACACAAGAAGACCATTATCCAAGACGACCATTCCTCAAAAGACCATTTCAGACATCAATCTACATGGCTTTCAGATGATCTAACCAAGATTATGTCTCGACTTTAAAAGACCATTTGCCGTCTGTGTTTGTTGCGGCCTTTCTTCTCAGAGTAGTCAGATTATAGGAAACGCCGACCTCATCTAGTTTTGAAAATATGATTCACGTGTAAAAGTGGCTGTACAAACCTACTTACAGAAATAAAATCATTTTTATCTTAAGATCAAAACAGTATCATCCTCTGATCATGCAGATCGATACGGATGGATAATGATGGATCTTATAAGATTAAAGTGCGATCATCCATCTATATTCATAAAGTAATCATGGCAAGATACTTTCTGTCCGTCGAAGTCACTTGGGTCACAGTTCAACATTGCACATTACATTTTTTTATGATCTATACATATTATATATATATTAAAGTCGCTTTTCATGTCTGTGGTGGATATTGATGTGGTTTCGCCATAATTTAGATTATGAATTCCGGAAGGGTAATGAGCCAATCAATCAATCTGCCTAGTGTTTTCCCAACTATGTTGGGGTCGACTTCCAGTCTAACCGAATGCAGCTGAATACCAGTATTTTACATGGAGCGACTGCCTACCTGACCTCCATAACCCAGTTACTGGGTAATACGATACCCCGTGGTAAGACTGGTTGTCAGACTTTCGGGAATTCTGACAACCTGTAACGACTGCCAAAGAATCCACGAATGACAGCCGGGACCAACGGCTTAACGTGTTTTCCGAGGCACGGAGAAGTCTCGGTAGGTAAAGATGGTCCCCCATCCACTGACCAACCCCGGCGATGGATCGAGCCATACAGCCGTTAAACTAACTTAAACTAAAATTTACCTACTGCTGCCTGCTCCGTTGGTCTCGTGTTCGCAAGCGCGACTGCTGAGCGTGGGGTTCTGGCTTCGATTCCCAGATCGGACAAAGTGTTATTGGGTTCTCCTTTAGGAATTTCTAAGTAACAGCCCGGAGTTTGGAATTTGGCGGTGTGAAACCCCCGTGCTTCGGAAAGCACGTCAAGCCGTTGGTCCTGCGGCTGATCTCCGGTCGTGTCGCGAGCCGGCTCATCAGATTATGAGAGTGAGGGAAGAGAGAGTGCCTGTGTCTACGCACGCACTTGTGCTCTATAATATCTCCCGCACCGAAGGCTAGTCTCCGTTGAGAAAGGCCGCCATGGCAGAACGTACGGTCTGGAGGACTATTATTATTATTAAACTAACATTTGACACAGAAATCACGACGTAATAACCGTGCGAAGCAGGGACGGGTCACTACTTAAGTATAAATAAATACAAAGATAAGAAACTAAACTCTCCGTCTATATCTCAGTTCAAAGCCAACTCAAACAATCGACTCATTCCAATATTTTATGATAGCCGCTGCTCATTGTCTGAAACCTGTTTATAAGCGAGAAAGAAGTGCTTTCGAGAACTGAGTGCAAGCCTTGACCTAATACTAACAAATGTCTAACAAGAAGTACAGTGACGTACGAATGTTAGTAAGTAAATGGTTTACGTGCTTGGTAACTAATTGAATCATTCAAGTTCATAACGTAATGTAATTTTCCATATTTTTGACAAACATTACAATAGTTTGCTACAAAAACCTTTGAAAGTGCCCATGCTCGCTTATAAAGTGATAGTCTAATAAGTTACATATAGCGTTTTTTACCTGCATGCAGCCTTAAGACGCAGATATATGCCAGTGACCTTGAGTGGTTAGCTTGCATTTTCTGTACTGAGCTCACGCAACGCGTTGTACTTTCAGCCAGTAATAGGACTCGCTCATCAAGGAGCGCTGTCCCAAATTTGACGCATTATTAATTTATAATACACAAAACAAAAGGTATTTAAATAAAACGCGAATACTAAAAGATCAATAATTAAATTATCTTTAAACTGGTGAAAGTTTCAGAAAAATACACTTGGTAGATTTTGCGCCATTCTCAATTTTTTATCTGCGTTATACATAACTTTACAAATTAATTTCACTATAAAATATAAATATAATCTAAAATATTCGTATATTAAGTTATTGAAAAAATGCTCTAATTTACTTATTTAGAATAGAATAGAATACTCTTTATTATGTACACCATAAAAGTTACAGATATAAATGTTGAAATTTTACACAGGGTGACACAATGGGCGGCCTTATCGCTCTTTCGTTATTTACCATTAACACTACTCGTTTAGACGTGATCTTTAGTATAAAATCATTAAAAGTCGGTTATGTCGCCTTAAGGCTCCGTTTTTTTCGCGAATCGTATACATCTCTTTCTGAAAGGCTCACTTATAATCATTCAGCCATATATCCAATGATCTTTATAAACTATTAATGGAAAAAGATACTTAACTATACAGACTTATACAGTAAAAGTATTATATTTATTGATAAATTGAGATGAAAAATCAAGAAAATCACAATTAGTCAGTCGCCTCATAAATCCACTGTCGGTCACATCTAGTCAAAATTAATTCAAACGTAATTTCAATTAGTGAGGGATTACAATGTCCATCAAATTTTTTGTGCATGATTGACGTCAAAATATTGTAAAGGTGACCCAAGTTACCCCAGTTTGCAAATAAAGGCTCTTGCAGGCAGCCGCGACACGATGGTGCGACGCGATTCTGATAGAACGATGTCTATGAAGTTTTCATAGAAATGTTCTACTATAGTTACGACGCGCCTGTTTGCGGGAGCCTTAAAGTGGGTTTTTAAGGACTCCAACTTTTTTGCATTATTTGTACCTTCATTATTTCTACATTTAGCGGTATCATATAATTTTTTATCTAATTTAGGCTAACTATTATGTACCTTGTTATTGGGCTTTTTCCATCACGAAAAAATTCATCAGGAGTTTGGATTTGTTTGCCCTATTGATGGCAATAGGCTCGCCCCTTATTACATGGGACTTAAACATAACTGGCGAAATGTGGGTGTACTAAAGTACACTTCTGCTTAACCCTTCGGGTATTCCTGGGGTGATGTTATATTAAGCTATTAGAAATACTTACTTAGTTTCCATTGCAAGGCTTTTGAACATGTTCATTATAATGTCAAGCAACAAGTTTCGTAAATATTTAACCACACATGGCCAATTTTGCAATCTGCTGTATTTTGGAAAAACCTGAACACAAGCATTGTGAGAGCACATCTCACATATAAGGAGAAGATATATATATTTTGAGGTTTCTTCTTTTGCTTAATATAATTGAATGGCCACTTTAGGCACTGGGCCCGCGTGGTAGATTACGGCCAACTCCCTCTCACAGAAAGAGGAGGCCTGTGTCCCAGCAGTGGGAACATTATAGGCTGATTATGTACTTTAGGCTACCTAGAATTTGTTATGCTAAATAGCGAAAATTGCCTCAAATTTTTCATACATCTTTTATTTAACAACTTTTCATATCGGTTTTATGTTATCAATACAAGCATGCCTTAAAAACAAGACATACAATACGATTAAACAACATTATAAGCCCAATAAAAATATAAATATATCTGATATAGGTACGATATCAATCTACTGCCAATAATCTAATCAAGTTTCGTAATAATAACTCACGGATTTAGCTGTCTCAGTTTCATTATAAATTCAATATTAACACATACAAAAGTGTTAAAAATATCCGGTTATACTCACCCACTTAAGCCCAGTTAGGTTCCGTAGAAATACCAATTATGAAATACTTTGCTATAGACAGTATAATTTACAACAAATATATACATACTCGTATGATTTGTATGTAGCGTAACCTTGCAGGAGATTTTGTGCATGAAATGAAATGGCAAGTCATTTTGCACGTTTGTAGGCAGAGCAAAAATGAGAGATGACGGAATTATCAATGAGATTTGGAACTTTAAGACCTGACGAAAAATAACCGACTCCTTTGACAGTTAAATGGGTTAATAGAAATAAATGCTTTGAGTTTGAGTTTGACTTCGTGGAATACAATTAAGCATATTTTCATTTGTTGATTTGAGATAGGAACCTTTTGGCCTCGTACAGGGCTTTCTGTTTTTATTTTCATTTTACTTTGTTTTTTTTTGTTTTGTTTTTATGTTTCTATGAGTGTGTTTTATTTTAATTATGATCTCCTGTGCGTGTCGCAATAAATACTTTTTCTTTATTTCTGTGTGTCTCTTTTTCATTTGTACGAATGATCAGCAGCTGTTTACTTTATAGGTACACTACAGAGCGTTTGGATTCCAATTCCGCTATGAAAAGTTTTCCAGGCAGATTGTTATGCATTCGTAACTAACGTCTTTGAACTCCATACGAAGCTGAGAATCTGTAGTTACTACCCATTACGGCTATCAACGCTATAAACAAACAAACCGGCTCCAAACATCCGAGATATCGTTTACATTTCTTGCGGAACCTTAAATTAAAGACCCTGACCACAGATTACATAATTATACGTATCTAGACGTAAATTATGGTGACTTCCTTCAAGCAATTTGTCGGCTTGTCCTGGTCTTTGCGATTTCTGCAATTAGAAAGCTGAGATGACCAATGTTTGGGATGATCGATTGGATAAGAGGTGACCTCGTGAAATCATTTCCGTATTGCCTTTTTGTTTTAGCTATTTGTTCGTGTAATTAAAAATTATACGTCATCAGCTGCCTTCGTTTAAATTAGTCTGCTGATGGAAGGTTTACAAAACAGGCCAGCCCATTTTCGAAAAGTCGTTTCTCGGTTTCTATTGCACCAATATTATGCTTCGTTAATAGGCTGTCGAAGCGTTTAATTACTTGCAACTGTAGATAGCTTCTACATAACTCCGGAAAACAGGCATAGTTTTCCTCTTAGCAGATAAATCAACCGCTTTTCACAGAAAATTAATTCTCACGCAGTATTTACACGCCATAAAGCGAATACCATGTAAGAGAACGTAGATTGCAATTTGATAAAATTATGATAGGTATACCAGCTGCGGAAGAGAACACTATCAGATAATAAATAAACAGCGTGCGGCTGTTGTGCAACCTTCCTTCCTGATTCCCACGTGTATAAACGAATAACTTTGTCGTATTGTCACTTAATGGCATCGGTATACAAATAACAGTATTGTTATTGTTTTTATTTTTTTTACAGAATTGTTTGAAGAGGTAAGTGTGATGGTACAAATATTATAAAAATTAAATATAAAGCCATACATATTTTATTGCTCACTTTAACGTTCGAGTCCTCAGGTTCAAATCCTCATTAATTCCACTACTAATAAATAATATGTGTTTTTTTTTTAATTATTTAATATGCGATTTCTAACTTAAAATATTAAACTAAAATATTTGTAGGTTGTAAGTAGATAACTGCTTATACAGACATTGACACATTATGCACTTAGTTCATTGCAATACAATGAAATACTTTTACTAGTCTAGTCACTCAAGCCGAATATACTTGTAAATGGGCGTTCACATCGGTCGTGGCCCACTGCTATTGTTAAGTAACTTAAGTAGGCAGTCAGGACCTCCCTCAACTTTAAATAATTATGTACCTACTATTGATAATATCAACAATGAACTCGGTTAAAAAGACGGTCTACATTACCGAGTCGTGGCAATCGACTTATTTAAATATCGAGGATTGCGTAACCAGCTTTTGTTGATTTTTTATTCAAGCTTGATAGACCTTTGTAACATACTGCTGTATAAGTTATCCAATTTGTACAAGTTAGTGATAAGGTAGATAGTAATCAACAATTTTGTGTTTTTTCTGCACTGGGCGTTGTGGTCGCTAAGCGACGAAGCCCTTTAAATAAATTAAAAATAAAAGAAAAAAGTTATCCAATCAAATAACTGGTGATTATTATTAGAAAAAAATCACTGTATTTGCATCCTATGAATTAAATCTTGTGCAAATTATTCTAGTGTCGTATAATTTTGTAAATATTTACTGAGTCACTCATTAAAATTGAGCGACATAGCTAAGCTACGCAGAATTAAAACTTAAAACTTAGACATTAATTAAGCAGATTATGTTTGCATAATAACTTTGCTAACCCAGATTAATAATTTGGAATAAACTACTTTCTATTTTCAAAGTCGCAAAGGCATGATATATGTACATAGAATAAGCAATATTAATATTCATACAAAAAATAGGCGATAGAAGTATGACAATCTAGAACAATTTGTAAAAAAAGTCTTTCTCATTACCTACAACCGCCATAAAAAACTACACACACAATACATAAAATTACACCTGTAATTCCTGAAGGGTTAGGCAGAGGCGTACCTATAGTAGCCTAGACCCACATTTCGCCAGTTATGTTTAAGTCCCATGTAATAGGGGGCGAGGAAGAGGGGAGAATAAATAATTTAAAAAAAAATCCCTGTGTTAAATTTACGGAGAATCAACTTTAATATTCTGCCTTTACTAAAGAAATCGAGGGATTCAGCGCTCACATGCAATTATCATTTAAAGTTTAGTCTAACATGCCCAAAATGAGAGCCATGCCCAGAGTGAGAATACAACGACACAAACCATGAAAGGCGAACTTCACCAATGAAACTGAACCGATCAGCACATCTAAACCGTTCAAGAGCTGCCAATATCAATATTCCACAACAACAATGACACTGACAACTCTTGAACTCGGGCTAAATGCTGATCGCGATCAGTTCTTTTGGTGACATTCGCCTTAAGCGTAGTCGTACTGTTTTTATTCGGTTTACCGCATAATTATTTTCTCATGGTGCAGCGAACATGTATGTTTAGCGTAGAAATTAGTTTCTTACTGTTTGAAAATAAAATATATAAACATGCACCTGTCTAATCCTTTGGGGAAAACAAGCGTGATGTTATATTATGTGTGTTTGTTAAACTTAATTGATATAGCTTCCATATTTTATTAAGTTCCTAAAAACCTCGTTCAGCAGCTGTCAGTGTCAATATTTCACAACAAAGATGAAACTCGGTTTAGATGTCCTGATCCTGGTCCTGGTCTTGACCGTTGTCGTACTGTATTTTCAAAAATAATGTTCATTGACTTGCCCACCTCTATGTCCAGTACCCCGAATCAACAAAGCATGACAAACATAATAAATAATTCTCCGTCTCACTTACACCCAATATTGTGGGAATACCATTGTACACAACATAATAACTTTTTGCACAGTATTTTTAATGAACTCATTATGGTTTTTAACGAACAAAAACTTGTACATACGTGTAGAATTGTGATAGTTCAGTTTGCGTCATAAAGGTTAAGGCTTCAATTAGTCGACTAAATTGTCTGAATACTGCAGTCTTGTTGCGGAAGTATTAACATTTAATTAGTGTTATTCATCAGTACACTTTTTAATATCATAATATTTTGTCGACGGAGTTTCTTGCCCGTTCTTCTGCATATGTACCTACTACGCTTTGGAATGGGCAACTAGCTTCACATTTCTAACTGACCGACTCCTTGACAATTCAAAAGTGCCTGTAAATGGTTTAATTGAAATAAATGCTTTCAGTTTGAGTTTATAGGAAATTCTATAATCCAAGCGGATCTCAATACTCAATACTTTATTTGCATTTCATAATGTATACTTAGGTAATTAAATGTATACTTAGGTAGGTAGGTTCCTTAATGTGTAATGTAATGTATACTTAGGTAATTTTAAATTACCACTTAGGTGGTAATTTAAAATTATATGTGATCAATATGAACCTTATCGGACACAGCAAAATAGTAGGAGAGAGGAAGCTTAGCTTATCAGTCTTCTGAACTAAATCTAATATTATTATATTAGGTTTTTTTTATACATAGTATAATATAGTCTACTTAGTAGATAATTTAGCACTTACATTTTGTCGTTTAAATATTTTTTTTTATACTAATATAGCATTTTCTTATTAAAATCTGTTTTAATGTTTTATATTTTTTTTTTCTATTTTATTATTTATGTACACACTGTAAAATACACAGAGATACGGCATAATTATAATATACGTATTTAAAAAAATATTTTTTTGTCTTCTTTTTTGATCTTGAGGCTTATTGTTGTCTTTTGCGTTTACATACAAGAGTATCAACGCCAAAAAGAGCAATGTTTTCACACAGTCTGAGTAGCCCTTTTAAACACTCATAAATTTAAAAAATATCGAGGTGGCAGCTATCAAGTTCAATAAAGCAATCAAACGTGTCTTTGAGTGTAAATCGTAACTACCAAGCCATAATAACAGAGCTACTACTCGTATGAATTATAAATGACTAGCTTTTGCCAGCGGCTTCGCCCGCGTGTAACCCGGAAATTTTTCCACGGGAACTTACTACCGTGATGAACAAGTATACTATGTGTTAATCCAGGTTATAAACAATCTGTGTGCCAAATTGTATCCAAATCCGTTCAGCCGTTTTTGCGTGATTGAGTTATAAGTAACTATAGGGGCGCCCCACGGTTTCACTCGCGTATGTCTCGATTCCGTGGGAATATCATATAAAAAGTAGCTTATATATTAATCCAGGGTGTCAGCTACCTCCATACAATTTTTTATCAGAATTGGTCCAGCCGTTTGAGAGTGAAGAAGTAACAAACACACACACACACACACTCACAAACTTTCACCTTTTTAATATTAGTGTGATATTACAAATATAGAAAGGATTAGCAGGATGAATGAATAAAGAAATGAATGAATGAATGTACCTCGATGATATAATAATTATTTTATAACGGATGTGGTAGGTACCTACAGAGACAGGTTGATAGGTCATCACTACAACAGCTTCACTTCACTTGATTGTACTCATAAGCCGCTTCTCACAATCGATTCTTACGGCATAATCGAAATAGTTATTACGGCGTACGGAACTCGACTTTTTATTCGTCTTTTTCTCTAGCTAGACCATGGAAATCGAATACAAAAGATTCTAATTCACCTAACAGCTCAATACATTGTCTCTTCACGTGATACGGAAGTTATATCTAAATAAATGCCAAGTGAAATCTAATAGACACCATTTTATCCGATTTTAGATTATTTTAACTTAATGAATATTAACAATATGTTAGCATCTAGTCTCATCTGTTTTGATTCAAGGTCATTTTTATTATAGGCCAAATTGTTTAAATTTTTACATATACATTTTAGCAACGTTATCGTTTAGATGTTTCTAATTTAACAACTATCAAAATCTTACATAATTACAAATTAAAATATCCGCTAACAAACTAGAAGCAAGGTTATCGAGTTAGCTACGTGGGTGTCATAAACAAAGTTTTGAAATTTATTATTAATTTATCAATTTTGTTAACATTATGTTTCACAGTGAACAAAACGCCAAACAGTAAAACTCACGGACCTTAAATCACTAGATGTGTTAAGTACACCCATAATATCGCTCTAGTTACCCACAAAACTGTAATTGTTATGTAAATCCCCGTCTGATATAATGTGTACGTGAGACAGTGGACTTGCACTTTCTAGTATACTTTCACAGCTATTGTGATCGCGCCGCCTGACGCAACTGCCGAATGGGTGCTACGTCAGGTCTGCGTCATACTTAGAGTGTAGTCAGACAGAAGTTTGATGCGAGTCAATCCAAACGGGCTGAATGCATGCCCTTAATGATGCCACGCAATTCAGATGTAGACCGTCTCCGTCTTATTACAAAATGAGTGCTAACTTTGGTCCAAACTTAAACCTTTCAGCCAGTTTTTGTATATCGAACCTTATTCCGACTGAAACAAAGTTCTTAATTTAAAATTGACAACTAAGACTCGGGTTAGACTTGCTTAGACTCGGCAACTGAAGGAACTCTGGTGGGTTTTAGTTAGTAAAAGTCTGATATGCTTTCCCGGTCCGTCCAGAGCGGGAGAAGTTATTTGATAATTTACCACCCAAAAATAAAGACTCGGGTTTAAAATATATTTTTTTATATTTAGAACTTTAACGTTGTCGGAACAAAGTGCGTAATTCAAAATGACTCGATGGTTTTAATGTAGGTTTAAGAAGTCTAGGTGTTAGATCGTCGTACCTTTTTGTAGGACAATCTTTTTTTATCTATTTTACTTTATTTAAATTGTGTCGATCATATTTATTACATTTGTTAATTTTAGTATTTCATATCTATATTGCTTACCCTATTATTAAATTATACATTCTGACAAGATAAGTCTCGTTTTGTAATAAGACCGTCTATGTTCACTCTAGAATGCGCGCCACGTAAGAAGGCCCGCGGAAAATTGTGGATCTACATTTTTTTTATGCAACGTGATGAAATGGCATAGACACTAGCGCCGCGTCAAAGGAACTTCAGTGGTGGAGTGGACTCTAAAACTTGTTATACTAAAATCTTTGTACGGTTCATACCATTTAGCCATGTAGCATTACCCTTGCACGTTTATTAATCGCTATAATGTAATGGGGGTTTTCTCGAGAGCCTTTACTTGGCACTTATTATTTGATAGGAGAATAGGTAGTTTCTCTAGGCTAGCGTGACCATCGTGGACGGCTGCATTTTATTGTGGTCAAGCGCAAGTCTGCACAATATAGAAAACGTATAACATAGTATTTGGTATAAACTAATAACACAGTTTTGGTACAAAACGTTTATTACATAAATGTTAGAATCTGGTTTCTCTACGGATGAATGATGTTACGGAATTTCGAAGGCTTGGAATCAATGACCACGCTTGTTAAGATTACAATGCAGCGGCAGTAAACGCTTTCAAGGCTTAACCCAATGAAATAAACTATTTGAGAAAACACTTTTCCCAAAGTTGTCAGCTTAAAAATGTAATAAAACATGGAAGCTATGTCAACTAAGTTTAACAAACAAACATAATATAGTAACATCACGCCTGTTTTCTCTGAAGGATTAGGCAGGTGTACAGTTTTTGTGTGTATGGCATCTCGCAGGTCAACCTAGTAGGTTCTCGTCTGCTTAACCGGACTTTCCTGTGGGTACCTCAATAAATTAAGGCCTCCAGGCAGGGCATAATACTTATAAGCTACCTAAGCGACTACACGCTAAAGACGCCCCCTGGCCCCCTGTTGGGGACGACAGCAAGGGACAGGAATAAGAATAAGAATCATTTATTTGCAGAAAATATAGGTGTTACCAGTTGTAAGAGTTTGTGCTTTAAGTACAGTCATATTTTGGCTGCTATGGCATGGAAATTAATTTAACATTGATACCTAATAGGTACTTATTTTACTAAGATATACGGAAAATATCTATTATGATTTTTAAATTATGATACATTTTAAGCTACATATTGTACACACATAACCAAAATTAAATTCTTAAAATAATATTTTTCTAGGTAGGTAACAAAAACAATCTTTGAAGTTAACCTATTAAACACACAACACATCATACAGGAAACTAAACTAAAGGAAACTCAAAATATTTTTTTTTCTTTATGTTGCAGAAATTCTTGTAAACTATAAAAACAAATAACTATTAACTATCTACGTAGTTTAAATTTAAAATATTTAAATGGGAGCTTCCTTATGATCTTTCTTTTTTACTTAGAAAAATAAAAAAGAAACAAAATTTATTGTTGCATCTCTTGCTCTGTTTAGTGTAATTGTAACCTTTGACTCTAAATAATTCACTATGTTTCCTCACGAAAACCGATACCAGGCTGGATCGGATTAAGATTATTTGGGGACGAATTTAAAGGTTCAGGCTCAGCGGCGCGGGTTGGCTCGAGCAAGGGTCGAGCGGGTCAGGTGTACAAAATTTTTACACGCACGTTTATACCTATATTTTATTTTGCAATAAACAGTAAGAAACTAATTTCCACACTAAACATACATGTTCACTGCATTATGAGACAATAATTATGTAGTAAGCCGAATAAAAAATTACATAGTACATTTCCCACCATAACACCTATCATAAAGTTTTTCATTCTTATATAATTTGTAAGTCAACAGGCCGCACTCGTTTTCCTACTGCACACCTGTACCACCGAGTATATATCCCACAGAGGCCAAACTTTATACAATGAGATACCGTAGGTGCATAGCATTGCATAATCAGCCTATAATGTTCCCACTGCTGGGACACATGCCTCCTCTCTTCGAGAGGGAGTGGGATGTAATCTACCACGCGGGCCCAGTGCGGGTTGGTAGATGCCAGATGTCTTCGAATTATTGGTTCTAGGATATGCCGGTTTCCTCACGATATTTTCCTTCACCGTTTTTGACAGTGCTGAAATTATTTACTCAAAGTAAAGCGTAATTCGCGACCGTTACTACTGCGGCACAACTGCTCTCACTGTAGGTGCACTACTCGTATTTGTAAATTAATCTATATAAATTAGTGAACTGGCAACTTCTAGGTTAGCGTGCTTCGTTGACATAATCATCGTTTAACGTCAGGTGTTCCAGACAAAACAGTATATCCATAGAATATTCCTCAAAAGACTATTTCAGACACTAATCTACATGGTCCTCAAATGATCTGACCAAGATTATATCGGTATTTTTATATACACATTGACATTGATGAATTTTATTACATACATATTACATGACATGAATATTAACTTGGTAAAGTATTACCTATATTGTCTTAATTATTGTAAGTGTGAAGACTATATGGGTCATAGTTTTTTTTCTCAATTAGTTGTTGTCATGGTGTGGCAGTTTGAATAATTTATGCGCCCTACCCAAATGTTCTTTCTTTGGTATTATTCGTTGAATTCTTGAGCTCCTTAAGTTCTGAGTTGATCTGCACGACTACTTACAAATGCGTGCACTGACTGGACAAGCCCCCTCAATGTGTGGTTCTGTCACCAAAAGATCATTTCAGGCACCAATCTACATGGTCTTCTCATGATCTGACCAAGCTTATATCTGGACTTTAAAAGAGACTGTGACCTTTGAGTTTGTTTCGGCCTTTCTTCTCAGAGTATTCAAATAGGAAACGCCGAACTCATCTAGATTTTAAAATATGATTGAAGTGTAAAAGTGTTTGTACAAACCTACTTACAGAAATAAAAAAGTCACTAAAGCAATGTGTGACTATATATGCACCTATGCGTGACAAACACCTACAGGTTATGCACCGATAATGTGACGCTGCGCCGCGTTTCGACAACCACGTCAACGCCAACGTCGTGAATACTTGATGTAGTAGGGCGCTTGTATGAAGCTTAGTCTCTGACAGATGTCTACTCTTGAATCCCTACTAACCTTCACGGCTTCGTTGTTATGACGCCTTAGCCGTATTCACACTGTGTCGTTGCGTGTTATAATTGTCTATGGATGGAAGTCGGCCGCTTGTGCACAGTTTCCCACGGTGAATATATAAACAGAGGGAAATACCTACTAATGCGTTATCAGCAACGTTCGAGTTAGGTGTTAAATAAAGCAAACACTAAGTAGGTTTTCAACGTGAAGCCACAGATTACATGTAAAGATGCTTTTATGGTAGGTAAGTAAAAGAAGTTAGCTTCCTGTGATTTTGTAAAACGCGGGTCATGTGAGAAAGTATTATGGTGGCTTTATAGGGGATCGGTTTTCATAATTGGTATTTTATTGTCTTTGGTAGATTCAAAAGCTTAAATGAGAATCAATCAAAGAGATGATTTTATAGTTCACGGTTATTGCATAATCTTATTCCTAATACTAGCCAAACGTCTACATTTATCTTCTATATTATTATAAATAAAAATCAATGTTTGTTTGTCGTCTATGGACTGCGAATGGGCTGGACTGATTTTGATGAAACTTTGGTGAGTTCTACTGCATATGCCCGCGAAGGTTTTGGGGTAGGGATGGGTTAGGGCAGGGTAGGGGTGGGGCAGGGTAGGGTAGGAGTAGGGTAGGGAGTCGCGCCGGGCAGCTAGTAAATAATAAAAACCAAGTCATGATCATCTTATTAGGGGTGAAAATCAGAATGCATTAAGAAACCCTTCGAGTTTTAATTACTCTGACAGATAACTGTACCATAGGATAGTGATTCTCCTTACGCACTGCTAGGTTTAGGTAATGCAATCCCTAGCCATGTCCGGTGGGACCGCATTAGGAGTAGCGCACAACGACGTCGTTGCACATAAAACCACAAACGTCAAAAGATCCTTACAGACTCACAAAAGAAACCTCGATTGTTTTAGCTAAGCTTAATCAAAGACTATCATACCGATGTAAGTTGTCACGAAATAAAATAGACTGAGCGTATTTAAGGTGCAGATATATGATTTTAGTGGCTTTTAAATCTGTTATTATGCCTTCATAATTATAATGTAAGTAAATTATGAATATTTAAGTATTGTAGTAAAATACTTTATAAAATAAATTCCAGAAGTAATGGCTCCCCAAAGCATAAAAAACTACATTACTTTCAAACTATTTAAGATATTTTCATGATTTTATTTCGCGTGAACAGAATATATTTTTGTGTTTTTTTTTTTCAAATATTTACGTTACCAAATATAAATATTCCTTAAGAAACCGAACGGCAGTGCGGCGGCCGGGGCGGCGGCATGCGGCAGCGCGGCGTGAGGCACATTTGTATGGCCAAAGTCAACGGCTACCCGACCCTTAACAAATAAATTTCATGTGTTTTGATAGTCACAGCTATTGCTAAATTTTCTTGCTGAGAGATAGCAGCAATCCCTCATCTTTTTGTTCCTACTAATAGAAACATTTTCAGCAACTGAAGTTTATTTTTTTGGCTGGCCATGGCTCATCGACTATGCTAAGAAAATTGAAAAATGTTTACCTATGATCTGTTCCAAAAGTATCCAAAAGTGCATCATAAAATATATCTGTGGGTGCCAATTTGTAGTCCACACACAAATTGAGTGCTTTAATTTGATAACTTATTTGGATACATCAATTCGAAATTCTAAATCACCTTAGAGATGCTTTTGACATTTGAGGTTAATTTTGCAACCTCAATTTTCGAATCTGATTTCTAATTACAATTTAATAATGTTTTTCAAATAACATTTTTGTTGGAAAAAGTGGTCAGATCCTAAAGTTGAATGATGTTTTAAATGAGAACTTCTTTATGAGCGCTGAGCCAGTTTTCGTAGGGAAAAAACTTATGGGTTCGCGTCACCGACATGTTGTAGTAGCAGTAACTGAAGTTAAATTGACCACGTGAAAAGTTTAATTTGTGTATACTGTGCATTGTTTAAATTGTGTTTTAGATAATCATTATTTTATTGAACTGAAAACTTTTTTAGGCTTCTTGAGCTTTAAGTTTTCACTATATTTTTTCCCTATTTTTTTTTAGTGTGTGATTGTAAAATAATTTAACTTGAACAGGGTTTGATTACATTTTAATCAGAAACTTTTGGATCAAACTATACAGCTAATGATTAATGTGTATTTTCCTTTAGAAGTCCGCTATCTTCCCCGTTGCGCACAGGCATCTCGTCTTGCAAGTTGAGGTTACCGCGTATCGTAAGCTTGCATTATCTAATTATTATAATGGTTTTAAGTACTTGAGATATTTTCACGTAGCTTTATTAAGCAATTTTGGTTCCCTTCACTATAAAATTGCTTAGTGGTAGACTTTTCGTCTGTGATTTGAAGAAGTATTTATTTATTGAGCAAGGCACACCAACGACATATTTACAAGGATAGTAACAGTAGGTAATCACGAGTCTTCAATACTGTATATAAATACATCATTTATAGGCATGCACAACATTTTTATTAATGTAATCATTACAATATCAGCAATTAAAAATTGATACATAATGAAATTACCAATTATGATTATAAAATGAAATTAAGTAGACCTATGTATCTGTCTGTCCGTGCAGAGAGACAGACAGACAGACGGACGGACAGACAACGAAGTGATCCTATAAGGGTTCCATTTTGCCTTATGAGGTACGGAATCTGCCCAAGTTTCTGATTTCTCCTCGTATATTAGATGTCAAGCGTTAACAATAAGCAACAAGTACAACAAATTATGTCAAGTATTCTATTCTATCCAACATTAAGATCGGTTAGCAGCTATGCACCAGAATTTACTTGCAGAACCACCAGCAGCTCGATTCAAACTTGATGGCGGCTCTGAAGTACGCTACTAACTATCGTACTCCTGACCCGCGCTGACACGTGAATTTGTTACTGCGCAGCGACTTACCTCATGTTCCGACACGCTTTAAAGTTTGAATCGGGCTGTATCTAGTACATATTTATTGGCCATAACGTTTTATAACGGTATTAGAAAACTATGAAAGCTAACTATCGAGTAGTTTATGTCCAGATGATCAAAACATTACTAGGTATCGATGGGCTTATGTTGCAAATTTTCTTCGTTATAAAGACCGATTTTACAGTTTCGTAAAGAGACACGCACGAATTTACGACTTAAATGTAAATGACATTAAATAGGTACATTTAATGTCACATTTACATTTAAGTCGTAAATTCTTGCGTGTGTCTTTACAAAACTGTAAAATCGGTTAAGGATTTAATAGAGGTATCTACTTATTTAATACGCTCTAGATTTGTTGATTGTTCTTTTTTTTATCGCGTGAGTCTGTAAGAGCTTTTAGGAAACATACAATTCTGCACAACTCATGTTAAATTTGATTTATTTATTAACCGAACCGTGTCGACTCCCAAGTGATTACGTTCGCCCATCCATTGTGAGGACATGAATGAAAATACGCGGGATGCAATGTATTTGTCGGGACATTTTATGGCTTGTCAGGACGTCATCGTCGGGACACTATCAATACTGACGACATGTCCCGACGTATCGGGACGACCGCCAACTCTAAATTTTAAATCCTAATAATAGATACAAGCCTCCTTAATTGGTTATTCTTTTTTCTAAGCCATGGCCAACGAATTCTAATATACCAAAGTTACAAAACACCTGTTAATCTTAGGAAAAAAGAAATAGTAGGTCTGTGTGCCAAGATGTCTTGACTAAATACAGATTGTGCAAAATGAAACAATAGCTCAATAATTATATGCATAAGAGTCGATCGATACTTATAAAACACAATAAGACAAGAATGTAGGCGGGAATAGATATCCAAATAGACATCTTACAAACCCATCCCATCTCATCTCATCTTTATCTTTTAATCTTTTACATAATTATTAATATTTTATTAGATATTCCTTATTATGTTATAACTTATAACCTTTGATTATTTATGTCTAGATAGAGTGTCGCGCTGCAAAAGAACTAAAACAAATAGGCCAACTTTGTTATGCTGGTGTTACAGCTACGTCTTAAATTCGCGTCACGTCATTGTGTTATTCTAGTGTGTGTGCCTTTTGCGGCCAACAGTTGGACGCAATTTTTTTCGACGATTTCATAGCTTTGGCTGTCTATCTACACATATTTAATTCTTTGGTTATAACTATAAGCCTCATAATGAATGGCAGTTTTTCTGTTTGGGTAGAGATTTTTGGTTTTGTTCGTTTATTTGCGTTTATAATCTGTAGATATTAAATGTTTTATATTTGATAGGCTCACTTTTGATTATTAGGTATCTCCTCTGATGGTAAGCCATGCCAAAGACGTAACGATTCACTCAAGACTTGAAGACTCCAAGGTTAAAGATAATTGTAATTTCAAGGTATTATTTCAGGTTTAAATGCAAATATTCATACTAAAACTAATTTATTTGAGAATTTATAAACAATTTGACATAAATACAGTCATAGAGTCGCATAACTGTTATCTTTAAAATAAAATTATTAACGCCCCATACAGTGTAGTCACATTTTTGTATGACTTACTCATATTTATTTTGAGAACTAACTAGCAACGGCTGAATAATTATTGTTGGAATAATAGAAACACGTGTATAGTATAGAAAATAGGCATTTAAAGGCAGTAAAAAACTTAAAGAAAATATTAAGAACTAGAAAATTCTACACTTTTACAATTATAATCAGGAAAGTTATCTACACTAAATTCCATCAACTCAGCCTATTACAGTCTACTGCTGGAGGCCATAGGCCTTTTCCAGGCTACGCCACCACACCCTGTCCTCCACCTTCCGCATCCAGTCTGACCCAGCTACCTTTCAAGGTCGACGGTCCTGGCTGGGGGCGTCCTACACTACTCTTGCCGATACGCGGTCTTCACTCCAAGACTCGTCTTCTCCACTGGCCATTAGTCCTTCGATAAACATGGTCAGTATTCCACTGCCACTTCAGTTTGCTTACTCTGCAAGCTATGACGGTAACTCTAATTTTCCAGATAATTTAACTCCTGATTTTATCCTTTAAAGAAATTCTGAACATAGCCCGCTCCATAGCAGGCTGAGTGACCTTAAATTTGTGAACCAGCTCTACTATCAGTGTCCACGTTTCGGCAGGGTCCCCTATGTTGTTTCGAACGCCGCTGTTGCGACACACGCTGTTGCGAATTATTTTTCCACTGCCTCACAGGTTCGAAAGCTCATGGACTCGAATGAAGTAGTCGCGAAAGACGCTGTTTCGAAAAACATTTTCACTGCCTCATACGCTCGAATGCTTGTGATTTCGATTTATTTAGTCATAAAGTGTACAGAAAAGTATTTAAGCAGTAATTAAATAAAATCAACAAATTCGGTGTCAACATCATCATTTAATATAACGTATAGTAATTTAGTTAAATTGGATATTGATGAAGAGTTTTTGTTTTGGTAACTGAATTTACCAACAATAGAGGGGACCTGGCGCTCGGCGGCCGCTGCCGCGGCACGCTCGCTTCGCTCGCTCGCCTTCGCGCGTTAATGGTCACTGTTCTAACCTAACCTAACCCAAATGATTAAATACTTTTCTGTACACTTTATGACTAAATAAATCGAAATCACAAGCATTCGAGCGTATGAGGCAGTGAAAATGTTTTTCGAAACAGCGTCTTTCGCGACTACTTCATTCGAGTCCGTGAGCTTTCGAACCTGTGAGGCAGTGGAAAAATAATTCGCAACAGCGTGTGTCGCAACAGCGGCGTTCGAAACAACATAGGGACCCCGTTTCGGCACCGTATAACGGGCAGGACGAACTGGTTGAAGACCTTAGTCTTCAAACATTGCGGGATAGGTGATGAGAAGACTTGACGAAGTTTTTCAAACACTGCCCAACCCAACTGGATCCTTCTATCGGTTTCTTTCTCAAAATTGCGTTACACAAAATTACTTAATTCAAATATATGTACCTAATAAGAAAAACCCTGCCAGACATGTCTTTAAAAACTCGCAATGTGTGACTAAATAGTTTACGATCAAGTAACAATAGGGTATAGTATCGCAAACAATACTAATTTACCGCGTAATTAAGTGAAGTACTTGTTACAAAAACAGAAGAATGTCTGTCCGATTGAGTATGTAGCTTAGGAAGTGTTTACATTGACAGTCATGGTACCTATGAAGTACATAAATCTTATTGTTTTTCTTTTTTTTTTAGTTTTTATTTCGGAAAATAATATTTACCTATAAATTAACAGACTTAAAATAATGATAACAATAATATGTACGTTTAAATAAAAAAAGGGAAAAGAATCATAGGGCATCAAACAATTCTTCCGGATCGCTGTTACAAATCTTTATTTTCAGCACATTAATCAAGAAAATACAAGGAATACGCGTTATTGGATGATTACAACGATGACAAGTATGTAAAAGCGCATTTTAGCGCTTCAGTGTGCATTTTTGGAGCACCTATAGCTTTATCCTAAGTAAGAGAACATAATTGTTCAGCAAAGTGACAACCAACTTAAATTATCCATATATTCAAATCACAACTGTCATTCATTGTCAGTTGTATGAAATATACCTACAACTCAGCAAATCGACGTACCTGGCTGGAGGCTTTAATTTATTGAGGTACCGACAGGAAAGTCCGGTTAAGCAGACGACAACCTCCTAGGATGACCTGCGAAATGCCATTTAGGAAAAAAAATGACGTAGGGTGTGTTGCTTAACAATACATTTTCCTGACTGTACATTAGATAGGAGAGTAGTTCATAGTAAAAGTAGATAAAAGATGCTGAGCTATGCTGCCACTTAGGTAAAAATACAGCAGTTTTTAGTTCAAACAATAGCGATTATTAATGTATAAGAATCAGGCATAACTTTACCCAAAGTAAACGCACCTGTATTGATGCAATTACATTCCTCGGCAATTGTACTTACCGCACAGGTGTTTGGAAATTAATATTAAAAACTGGCAAATGGTAATTGGATACAGAACTGGTTATTTTTTTAGTTACCATTCGACTAACAAACCAGTCAGTGCCTCTGCCAATGTTGTGATGAAATCCTTGAAATATACATGTTTATTTTTCTTCTTTTATAAATCTCGTACGCTTGGAGTCATATAGACATTTTTTTTACTAAAAATGTTTAAAGGCTCCCGCAGACAGGTGCGATGCGACAGTGCGACGCGACACTAGTAGCACTATTTCTATAAAATTTTCATGGAAAGTGTCCCGCTGCTTGTCATGCCCGCGATATTGCGCCAGTCTCCACGAACCTTAAGAATCTTGAAAGTGACACCTATCGACTCGAAAGCCAGTTTTGGCAGTTTAATCAACTATTTCCCTAAATCTGCATCTCCACTTTTTATCCTGCCTGTATTTCCCCTAGCTTAGGATTTGTAGGTCATATAATTATTATTTCTTTCATAATGTGATCCTAAAGGTCCAATAATTTTAGAGATCACTTTATGGTAAGATCTCCCCTGGGGCCAGCGATGGCGATGCAGGCGGTGCTGGGGCCGCCATGCCCGGGAGAAAAACACGCTTTTCAGCAAAAGAAGTTGTCGCGGCAATTCAAAGGATGAAAAAGGGTAACTCTCCAGGGTATCACAGTCTCAGCATCAAGCATTTCAGGTATGCAGGTGTACATCTGCCACGTGTACTGGCTATGTTCTTTACGCTGTGTATCGGTCACTCATACTTACTGGAATCGCTGATGAAGACCTTGGTTGTACCCATTCTTAAAAACAGGACAAGGGATGTATCGGATAGGACAAATTATCGACCCATCTCACTTGCTAAAACAACAGCTAAGATACTTGACAGTCTGCTTAATCGGAGTCTCAATGGGTACTTACATTTACATGACGCACAATTCGGTTTCAGGGCGGGACTATCCACTTAGAGTGCTATTTTGTGCCTCAACATACTGTCGGGTATTACACGGAGAGAAAGACACCAGTATATGCCTGTTTCCTCGATTTGTCAAAAGCTTTTGACACAGTTGCATATGATATACTGTGGCGAAAGCTAGAGGAGACGGGTATGCCAACGGAATACAACAGTATCCTTAAATTCTGGTATAAAAACCAAACTAACCAGGTGAGATGGTTAGATTATTATGGTTATATTAGGTTAGATTAGGATACAATATCTGACGAAAATGGATTATAGTGCGGTGTAAGGCAGAGCGGCCTCACATCTACCGGCCTTTTCAGCCTATATGTGAACCAGTTGATCGAGGAGCTCAGCAGGACACATGTCGGATGCTAAATTGACGGAAAATTTGTGTCAACAACATAAGCTATGCTGATGATATGGTTCTGCTGGCCCCCTCGATCAACGCCCTGAGGACACTGGTTAAAATTTTGTGACCCCTACGCATCCGAGCATGGTCTCAGGTACAACTCACAGAAAAGTAAGGTACTGATTTTTAGGCCGGAAAGCAAAGACCTTTTTTTTTTTGGGTGGGAAATTATCAAATAACTTCTCCCGCTCTGGGTGGAGCGGGAGGGAGTGTCAGACTTTTACTGACTAAAACCCACCGTGTTCCTTCAGATGCCTGTGTGCCAGGGCCACGATATCCCTTTCGGACAGGCTCGTAACCCTGGCAGGCATTGGCCCTTTCGGACCCCGTCAATTGGTGCTGACGTCTCTTTGAGGCGCGCGTGGAACACAACGCGCCGTCGACCCGGGCTTGGTCCTTATCGGACGGTGAGCTACCCATCGCTCACCGTCCGCAAGCCCGCGCCTACGGTGGCCGGGAATCGGCCTGCGATTCCCGACGCCCGGGGCGTCTCCTGCGGCGACTAAGGGCGCGAGGGCGTTGACTTTGCCTTACCCTCACGCGTTCCGCCTCCTCCTTCGCAAGCATCACTGTTTCGCAGAAGGAGGTGACGGCCTCCCATGCACTCTCGCTCCGAACCATGGCCTGAACCAGGGCCGGACGCGAGAGATCGCCGCCGCCGATCGCTGCCGTGAGGACACGGCGGTGCTCCGCCCAAGCAGGGCAGACCTCCACCGTATGCTCCACCGTGTCCTCCGGGCGATCCACACAGTGGTGACACCCGGGCGTTTCCTCCCGCTTAATCCTATACAGGAACCTCCCGAAACATCCATGTCCGGTGAGGACCTGCGTCAGGCGGAAGGTGAGGACGCCGTGGCGCCTCTCTAGCCACTCCTCAAAGAGGGGACTTATCGCCACAATTGTGGCGTGCCCAGCGCTGGGTTGCGACAATCGCACTCTCCATGTCGCCATGAGATCGCACCGGAGCTCCGTCCGCTGTGCCGCGATTTCCTGCGGCAGCGGAGTTATGCCCCGGAGTTTCGCCTCTTCGCGCCACACCCAAATGTGCGCGAGGACTTTCGCCTCCAGATCCCATGGCGGCAGTCCAGCAAGGAGGCTCGCCGCCTCACGGGAGACCGTGCGGTATCCCCGTACCATCCTGATGGCCATGACCCTTTGGGACGCGTTCAACCGCTGCGCTGGTCGCAGCCTCAGAGAACGAAAGCAAAGACCTAGTACGGTGCCTCCGATCATGGTCAATGGAACAGAACTAAAAATTGTGCAGAACTTTAGATATCTGGGTGATCGGATCACGGAGGACTTAACAGATGACTCAGACATTGAAAGAGGGAGGGAGGGGAGGGACAGTGCAATATGCTGGCCCGTAGGTTCGCTCGATGTAACAAGGAAGTAAAGTTAACGCTTTTTAGAGCAAATTGAAAATATTTTTACTCGAGCGGCCTATGGGTTCGGTATACGAAGCGAGCCTACAACATCCTGCGTATTCAGTATAATAAATAATACTATCAGAATGCTGTTGGGGTTTCCGCGGCATTGTAGTGCGTCGCAAATGTTCGCAAACGGGCGCGTGGACGGTTTCCACGCTATAGTGCGTAAGAAAGTGGCGTCATTATTTCATGACTGCGCGGTAGCACCAACAGCATTTTGCAAATGATTGCATCTCGACATGACTGTCCTATACAGGCGCACTGGGTGGGATAATTACGGGGAAATTGTGAAAACTTCATTAACTTTATATAATATTATGTACCTACTACGTAACATAGATCTTAAGAAAACTGTTACTAACACTTATATGGATTCTATCCAAAATAAATGAATAATAATAATAAATAATAATATTATTATACATAGCGTGGATTTTATTTTCTGTGGCTTCTATTCTAATTTCTTTTCATTCCTTTCATCGAACTAAGCACGAAAGAAACAACCATAAATAATGACTAAGGACTTTAATGACATCAAAATATCTTATACATACGTTCAGTATTTTACTTAAATCGGTAAGAGAAAACGAGTAAGCGTCGGTACACCGTTTTTACGCAATTACAGGCGGTTGAAGACGAAACTCGCTTGCCTAGATTTCTATCTGTTGACATGACTGAGTTGTATGGCCTGTCAGTAACTGAGCAGGCGGCCTACTAATTTTAATGAGCACATCAAAAAGTTAAAACTAGCCCGATAAACGAGATTTGCTTGTTACATTATGCTGTTTATCACATTATAATTTTCCTTTACACTTCTTCGATTAAGATGATGTAAAAACATGGCGCTGGAAACCGATTCTTGTCGCGCTTGAACACGTATTAAGTGGGTTATTAAGCACACTTTTTCTAGAAACTCTTTGTAATCACTACGATCGGTCGCTCTTTTCATAAATATGTAATATTATCTATCTTTCAAGAAATGTTCGACAAGTGTTTGTTGATGTTCTTCTTTATGACGATTGCCTAAGTATTTTTGTCATGAAACGATTTCACAGGCTTTTCAGCCGCTTATTGAAAACGTATAATTATTTTAATTCTTGTAAACAATATATTTTTGTTATCTTCGAAGTTCTATTAACATTATTTAGCTCCAGTTAGGAACATACGTGCCACATCCAACCTCATGTTTTGCCCAGTTTTTGCGCAGTCAAATTCATGTCTGCTACGCGAAGCAACTGCCATTTTACCTTGACGAATTTGGGAAAGTGATTATATAACAGCTAAATATCAAGTATGAAGGATAGTTAGATACTAGTTCACCACCACTGGAAGAATGTTTAAATATAGCATAAACGCCAAGCGGAAAGCTAGCAGCTACTTTCTGTGAAATAACTCACTAAATGAATGATCAGCAATCCAATCAAAAACAAAGAGAGTTAGCTCTTTGTTTTTGACGTAGGTAGTACTCTAAATATTTAAAAAATATAGTTTGATGAAGTCCCGTGGACAACCTATAAGCAGCATCCATATCTATTGCTTTGTTGAAACTCATAAATTCTTTTTTCTTGATCTAGGACACAAAGACCACATTAAAAGTGAAAGGTCTCTAACTTTCTTCCTTCCCTAACACTATGACATTGGCTAGCACACAAGCCTTGTTATTTATCCAACTACATCAGCTTAAATGCGGGTCATTAACACAAATGACGGCGTGGGGCAACGCAATAGTTACTATTGCTACACATGAGTTACGAACACAGGTAGAGTAAGCATCGTTAGACATTGAACGCCGAGGCGAATCGATTGTTGAATTTATTTGTTTTCTTTTTTTTTAGCATTGAATGTATCAAGTGTCAGAGTTTTTTTTTCATTCAATCGGTTCACGATTATTGACTTTCGTTAGTGCATTACTCATTCTTGTAGAACTATGAGTTGCTCTAAATACAAACAATGAAATGTGTGTCATATTGAGCTGTTTGGTTAGTTGGTTGACAGTTGACACAACGAGCTATCACTACAATATAAATACAGACTTGAGTGCAAGTGCACTTGAATTCGTTAAGTTAATTGTGGCTTCAACTAAATATTCAAATAAAAGGTGTTTCAAAATTAATACGGCAATCTTTATAGAGTTCTTTAGACCATCTAACTGAATAACTTTAACTATGGGAACAACTTTGAAATCGCAAAAAAAAAATCTATGTTCCATACTAAAGTTTAATACCCTACTGTCTTGTACTGTATGGGGCAGCTGTTTTTTATTTCGCGATTTCAATGTTAATCCCATCGTAAAAGTTATTCAGTTCGATAGTCTACACATAACACACACATAATCTGCCTATAATGTTCCCACTGCTGGGACACAGGCCTCCTCTTTCTGTGAGAGGGAGTGGGCCGTAATCCACCACGCGGGCCCAGTGCGGGTTGGTGGACGTCACATGTCTTCGATTTTTTTTAGTTCTAGGACATGCCGGTTTCCTCACGATGTTTTCCTTCACCGTTTTGAGAGCAGTGGTGATGAAATAATTTACACAAAGTAAAGCGCCTGTCTGGGTACGAACCTACGACCTACTACTCGTAAGTCGAGGCCGTTAACCACTGGGCCACCACTGCTCGATAGTCTAAAGCACCTCTTAAAGTTTTTTGGGTTAATTTGGAAACACCCTATGTAAGTAGCCACTAACACAGACTAGGTACTTTAAATGATTATCTCTACAATAATACTGCAATTATAAAAAAAAAAAACCTTTGCGGCAGACGGACAATAAAGTGAACTAATAAAGGTTCAATTTTCTTGTATAAGTTGGAATCCTAGCAAGTAACACTTTAGCGATCTGAAACAATATATCAATCAAGTGAGTTCGTTTTAATAGGTTTCATACTTCTTTTAAAACTTTTAAATCTTTCTACACTCAAAATTTCAATGCAATTCTGCACAGTTGCATATTAATCTGACGGATAAAAATCATTGCCATCTGATGTAATAACTACTTCCTCCTTTATTTTAGCAAAATTATTCGGAATGCCTTTCTCAGGTCAGGTCGTTTACGTAATTTCATCTTTAGGGTTCCGTACGCAAAGGGTAAAACGGGAACCCTATTACTAAGGCTCCGCCGTTCGTCTGTCTGTCTGTCTTTCTGGCCGTCTGTCTGTCTGTCTGTCTAGTCTAAATATTTAAGGGGGCTCCCATACAACAAACGTGATTTTTTTTGCTCCTTTTTGCTCGATATTGATAACGTCAACAGTTAGACGCTTGAAATATTCACAAAATATTTAGTTAAGTATATATTTACTTTAAAAATAAATAATTAAAATAAAACAAATATTTAAGGGGGGCTCCCACACAACAAACGTGATTTTTTTGCCGTTTTTATACATAATGGCACGGAACCATTCGTCCGACTCGCACTTGGCCGGTTTTCATGTAGATATGATTGAGTTATCAATGCATAACGAATTCATTAATGAATACTGCTTTTTGTTTGGTATTAGTTTCACTAAAAGTTTATTAACATCGTGAAATTTTAGACGTTAGGTGCTGGTGTTATAGATTTAAACGTAAAATACTGGTAGATATTCAGCTGCATCCGGTTAGACTGGAAGGCGACCCCAACATAGTTGGGAAAAGGCTAGGTAGATGATCTATCATTGTCTTGCACCTTTTATTAAAACTTATTACAGGCAAGGAGAGCAGTGGTGGCCCAGTGGGAACGACCGCGACTTCCGAGTTGTGCAGGTCGTAGGTTCGAACCCCGACAGGCGGTTTACTTTGTGTAGATTATTAATTTCATCACCACTGCTCTCAAAACGGTGAAGGAAAACATCGTGCGGAAACCGGCATGTCTTAGAACCAAAAATTCGAAGATATGTGACAACTACCAACCCGCACTGGGCCCGCGTGGTGGATTACGGCCCACTGACATACTGAGACTGTGCCTGTATCCCAGCAGTGGGAACATCATAGGCTGATTATGTTACAGGCAAGTTACTTATGATTCAGGAAAACATTGACTGCTAAATATAGAACTTTTTAAAGAAAAAGGAAAGCCACGGTGCCGTATTCAATTAATTGACATGATGAGATGATACCCACTCTTGTGAAGATTTCCTGAACGAAGTTCTTTATCCCACGTAATACTCAAAGGCGAAAGGAACTTCCAACCGGGTGGATGTCCACGGCACCTGTCGACTGTTTAAAAAAAAAATTGTTATGTATTTTGCTGGTCTACAATAAAGTATAGGTATATAAATTAGTAAACTGGGAGGCCACTCCGATATCTACCAATCTTGCCTTTGTTTTTTCATTATGACTAAAATTGTTCTTTTACAATTCTCAACAAACTTATAAAAACCGAAAATAATGATACCTACTCGATGGTGACACGTGAATAATATTTTGTTACGCCGAACTTATTTAAAATGTAGACCTTTTTTTATGGGCGGAGCGGGAGAAAACTTGTGTCAGACTTTTACTGACTAAAACCCACCCGTGTTCCTTCCGTTGCATGTGTGCCAGGGCCACGATATCCCTTTCGGACAAACTCGCAACACTGGCAGGATGGCAGGAAATGTAGACCTGCTTCAAAGCTTCATAATTATTATTTTTTGTCATTTTCATAACTAGTTTAATTAAGAATTAGAAGTAAAGAAAAATAATTAATACCTATACTTATATTATGTAATTTGTATGACGCGCATACAACGAAAAACCTGTTTTTTTTTTTCTAAAATTGGTTTGTAGTTTAAATATTTACAACTTAAATTACGAATAGTAAGGTCTTGTCTTAACCACGTTGCCTGCCGTTTTCAAAACCATCTCAGAAAATTTACATAGAGCGATGACCAGATTACTATCCAACCGCAATCCAATCAGTGTTGGTAATTTTAAATATTGCAATAACATCTACCCTCATATAGGAGGAACCTCTCGATTGCAAAACATGATGAGAATACCTATGCCATAAACGTAAACTGTCTTCAGAAAGCCGATAATTTTCACTTACAACGGGTTTTTTTATTTGTACGATTTTATTTATTCTACAAGACAAGACAAGCTGCGACGACCCTAAATAAATTAGGATAAGGGCAAGACGATTTTATTTCAAACAAGGCGTGTGCCCGATCGGGTTTACCTTCGGCAAAATTAACGAACGTCCCTACAAACTGTCATCCTATCATTAACCCCTTTAGGGGATAAATTTTCAGAAATCCCTTTTTAAATGCCAACTTCATCATTGGTCATTTAATAAACACCTCTTTGTCATAGGAGTCACAGACAGTCCGCTGTGCAGTGTGCAGGGCCTGCATGGAGGACGACGAAACAGCAGCTCATGTGCTGTTAAACTGCCCGGTCGCCGCCACATGCCGGCAAAGTACTTCGGTAACCCAGATATCCTACGTGAGATTTTCAGTAACACCAAGGCGTCGCTAGCCTCCCTTGAGGAGCTGGGTGGATCGAATAACCGATTTTCCCACCCGTACGCAAAATACGCGCATTGACGTGGAGTTGCGGACACCAGCCCGTATTACCTACCTATTACCTATGCCAACTTTCGTTATTTAAGAAACTTGTGTAAAATGTCATGTTTTTATCCCTGCAGTTTATACTGTGCGTTGTCTGTGAGAGAATGTATGAATGAATATAATATTTTTATTAACTACTAGATGGTACCTGGCGCGTTGCTACCGCAGAAGATATAATTAATTTTACTACGATTTTTTTTTCTATGCTTTACTTTCGCGCAAGTGCAATAAGTTGACATAGTTTTATCACAATCAAATTGGATTAACGGTATGACAGCGCATAAAATAAGAACAAACAAACATTGATTTTTATATACTAGAGAAGATTATGTTAACTGCATATTTTATGAAATTGTAACAAGTCTACTCCCTAGTCTATGTGTAGGTACAAAAAAAAATTCTACGATGTGTTCCATTGTAATTTCGAAACCGTGTCACAAGGATTTTTGATAAGCCAGGAAAACTTTAAGTAATGAAAAGATAGAATATTAGCTAAATAACATTGTACTAAGCTATTGCACCAAACATCATCATTACATAATACAGTTCCTTGCTCTTGTTTCATGTTTATTATTGTATATATATATATATTTACATAGATAAGTGTATGCTTTATGTATGTATGTATTTATTGTATACGTAACTGGTACACCACTGACTACAGCAGCAGCATTGTCTCTCCTTCTCCCTTTAATCCATCCAAAGGTTGTCTGTAAAAGATCGCTTATAGCGATAAGACCGCCCAATGTGTCACCCTATGTGTCACCCTATGTAAAATGTCAACATTTATATGTGTAATTTTTATGGTGTACATAATAAAGAGTATTTTATTCTATTCTAAGTTGTATACCAGTGTTGATTTTTGAAACTGCACCATTTGCCACCATATTAATGGTGTAATGAGCAGACAAACGTTAGGGAGTAATTTATTGACTGAACTGCTGAATGAAACGGTCGCAACATGTGAAAAAACTAATTTATTGAGGGACACTAAACTGAAATTTCACATATAGACTTGATGTGTATCCGTTCTGGTTTACGATACATTTTTTGCATAACTTACTTGCATTATTTGAAGGCATAAATTTAACAGATTTAAAAAATCACTAAAATCATATATCTACGCCTTAAGACGAGCGGTAATCCTGCCGACAAACTGTCACGCAGTTTGGCAGGTTTATAGAATATGTCCAAGTGTTCGGCCCAAAATAATTTTTTTTTTTTTTTTATAGACATACTTATTAGACTGTTCTTCTACTAAGCCGATATAAAACAGATGCTCACATCAAACGAAAGAGTACAGTCGGGTAGAGAAAATATTTCTACGTATATAAAGTCATTTTCCGCTCATTGTCATAGGAAAAACATATGCTAGTCACCTCTGCACAATAATTCTTACATAAATTTCATAACAGTTATGAATAAGTAATTTACTACCTAATAAGCCTATGTATCACACGTTCATTATGTCTACAACTATTTCATGTTTTCTAAACATTGGTTGGAATCTGGCTTCAAATCGTAATAGTAATGTATATTGGTCATTATGAGCCGCTTCAGTTTGTTGTGGATTTTCACATTTTTGCTAATGGTCTTGGAGTGAGGAATATTAATGATTTTTTGTACTTCGATGATTCCAAAGTGCTTGTGGTCATCTATTTAGTCACACTTTTTTTAAGTAGTTAATTCAAACTTTATTTAGAAAATATTTACCTACATCATCTAAATAGTAACAGACTTAAAATAATAAATTATTTAAATAGTTGGTAATTTGAAATCTACTATAAAATTTTCATGCTGGCTCTTCCACTTTTATCAACCCCTTAATTCCGAAAACTGTTACCTAGGTACGGTCAGTGCTCTCCATTACCTGACCCTCCTTACAAAGAAGAAGAGGGGAAAAGAGAGGAGGGGTGTTATGCAGGCCACTGACTTACTAAGGGCAAATTTCACCAATGAAACTGAACGCGATCAACACATCTAAAATTCTAAACCATGTTCAAGTGCTGTCAGAGTCAATATTCCGAAAACACTGACAGCCCTTGAACGCGTTTTATATGTACTGATGGCGTTCAGTTTCAATGAATAAAATCGTCTAAGTAAACTATGACGTTTCGTAGGAGAAGCCTGCTTTGAAAACAGCGTAAAAATGCACTGAAAAAATAAACACTTTGAATATTAAATTGGTTATATTGCGTGTTTAACACCTATTAGGTTATGCTACAAATCACAGCAGTTATGCTCTATCGCTTCAAGTAGAAGATCACTGACCTCATTTACCATACTAATTCTTCTACAAAATAATATGCTAATGTTTACTTAAATTGTGGAAGTATATACATAAGAACAATAATTCTAGAACATACGGTAAGTTGCCATAAGAAATAGTCATGAAGGTTATATTGAAAATTCAGTTCACATGGCGCTACGAGCTATGAACTGGCATACTGTTTATAAATACAATAGTATTACTGTCTATCAAATTGCAACCTGATAATTACTCAGGTCCTGCGTTCGATTCCCAGGTCGGGTCTAGTGTTATTGGAGTTTTTCCATCAGGAATTACTCAGTAGCTGCCCAGAGTTTGGCTCGCCCGGTTGATGGCCTTAGGCTCGCCCCCTATTACATGGGAGTGTACACTGCACTAATAGGTAACCTCTGCCTAACTCTTCGGGGATTACAGCGTGATGTAATCTTATGTTATTACTCAGGCTTAAAATACCACTATCAGTTACTTAATGCCATTAAACGGTATTTTAATTAATTTTCGGAATCATTAAGAGCGCTAATCGCCAATACATTATCATAAGGTGTCCAATCGAATTAAGTCAACGTCCTTTATCAGGTAATTACGTGCAGCAAAGTCATTAACCGCTGTCGTATCACGTGAGCCAGCCCCATGACCCACATATAATTTTGTATACAATCTAACATTGGCCTTAAAACTATCGGTTCAATAAACCCTCCATAAACGCATGCCCTTCAATTTTAAACCACATGCTTTAAATTGAATAGTGAAATCAATTTAAAACTGAAAATGAATTATGTTTCTAAAATGCAATTAGCAGAATAAACTAAGAACGTATAGTTCTTTAATAAAATAATGATAGACATTTGAAATTAAATTATGCTTATTGATATAAAATGCAGTTACAAGTCTAGCCGAGCTTTTTGACCGTAGAGCCAACTACGGTCAAAAAGCTCGGCTAGACTTGTAACTGCATTTTATAATATGAACTTTAATAATATGGTTTTGCAATGAATAAAATACCAAACAAATACTTTTTTGGATATTAATTACAATAAATGCATGCAAATTGGTTTAAATCGTTGTAAATTGAATTGATAATAATCACCATAAATTAGATTAAAAATCATTTTTTCCTTTTGCCAGTCACTGCAATACGTTCGCACTCAAAAACGGCACGTTTTTGTCCGGGCGCGGTGATTACGCTAATCACCGCTTGTATTGATAACTTTAACAAAAGATACCTTTGTCTAGAACTAGAACAGTCACTAAATACGGTTGCATTTTTTTTATTACGTGCGCAAAGTATTTTGTTGGTCGTATTTTCCTAAACAAATGTTTACTTCAGTTCTGTTAAAGTATTAAGTAACCAAAATGGTAATCTTAGTGACAGGGTTTCCAAGTGTGATACCAGTCTCCCTCAAAGGATTTATTGGATGTTATAATATTCATATTCTTAAGGCGTGGAAGAGAAATAAAATGTATATTTATTTATAATACGTTTGTAGGCGTGAAATATCCATGAATTATGTATACAACTTGTGTAGAAGATGGGTCAAATCAAAGTCTGAATTTGTTTTTGATTGATTGCGAAATTGTATGCGGTACACTCTTCTTCTTCATTGTGGTGTTTTTCCTTATATCTGTCTGAAACTAAGAAGAACTGTTCAACAGACCTGATTCCAGTCCACGCCTTGATGTTATGAACCCAAGCTTTTTTCCTTTGAACGTTTCACAACATTAACTTATCTCGAAATTACACGCCATGTTTATCTTAAACGTCAGTTCAAACTTTCTGAAGTCAGCAACATATAATTTTCACAAATACACATCTATAACGCGACAATTGAGTTCGCGGCACCGCAACGTAGCGGTGACGAGTGTGAGCAGCCAATTATTACAGTTTGTTGATGATCCGGTAAGTGGGTAAGACCATGTACGGCTCAGATTACCGGTTTCATGGACGCTTAAGTTTGTTTAGTCAATTTATTTGCGAGGCGGAACTGATTTCTTTTTGCAATAAATGAATATGGAGAATTTTTGGAACGTTTGGTATGTTGCACGGTATGTTTTGTGCTATGCTTTTGATATAGCTAACTCAAGTTGGATTGAATATTATAGGTAGATACATACATAGTGCTTAAAGTTTTGCAAAAAAATCTTTTTTTGGAACTTATTTGTATTTTGGAAAACCCTTGTGGAAGGATTTTCCAGAATAAACTGGATTTTCTATAAGAGACAAAATATACAGATAGGAATACTACCCTTCAGAACCTTAAATTGCACCAATTACATCAATCCGTAATTCCTCAAAGTCAGCAGCCATCTTTATCTAATTACGTCCAATTTTAATCAACAACACGGGGCCGCCTACACTCCGAGTTAGCGTTAGCCAATTGCTTAATAAATTCATACGAAGTGCAAAGGTCAAGTACGATGAACTCACAATAATTCGTCAGCTCCCACCGACGCGGGCGCATCGCCGATCAGATCTAATCTACCGACCGACATCCTAAACGTTTGCGAATTTCCACTTCCTTATGAATGAAATGCAAAATGGTGTACTTAATGTGGGGATGATTGCAATCTAATAAGCTTGGCTTCCGTGAGACAGGTTTGAGTAATGTTTCTGATGATATCAAGAGATAACTTCATCACGTTTAATGACTGATCAGAGTTGATTCTTCATATCGCGGTAATCTTATCCTTAAGTATATTGAGCTGGTATCATCGTCATCATTTCAGCCTAAAGATGACCACTGCTGGACATAGGCCTTCCCCAAGCATCGCCACTTTGACCGGTTCTGTACTTCTCGTATCCAATTGATTCCTGCGGCCTTCACAAGGTCAGCGTCAGCTGGCAATTGCACTCCTCTAAACCTTAATACCGATATAGCTGAATATATACCAGACCTTACTCCTAATCACCAAACACAGCGGCGGGAAAAGCCCAAACAAATTCCCACGTCTAAAATTTAAAACAAACTGTCAACAGTACATGCACTAGGAATCCTAATGCACCACCTGTCACATTCTGCATGTGCGGTACAATGTAATAAAGATATTCTGTTCTCCCTAGAAGGGCACAAAACGTGGTCCCCGTATCTCCATGGCATACTAATAAAATGCAAAGTATATTGCTTTGATATCATTCAAGCACATTGGAAAGATTTCGATCTGTTTTGCTTGAATACTAAGCAGTGTTATTATCTCTTGGTATAATGATAAAATGACTATGCTTTCTAGCATTACTTGTATTCAGATAATGTTTATTTATTCAACTGTTTCAGCGTTTGATGTTTAGGGGCGCATAGAAAGATCCTCTACGACTCTTGAGGCTTGCGTATATCCATCTACGACACTTTGGGCAGTCAGCTAACATTTTCGGCTCTGGTATCAGCTTTTCATTCTACCTCTGCTTTCGTTCATTTACTTAACTTAGATGAGGGTAACCTTACTCACCTTATTTACCAATGATATTAAACTCCAAGATCATATGATATAAAAGTCGCCACCTAGGTCCACCAATTATTTTTCTTAATGAACTAAGGCCTTTACCTCCACAAAAATCTATAGGTACCTACTGACATTAGTATTCAAATTTGGAGGTCAATTATAGGCACCGAAATCAATAGGGTCGGGGCCAATACTTCTTGAAAATTACAGACCTTCAATAGTCAATAGTAACTCAACAAAACATCCATCTATGTCTAAATCTATTTTTAAATTTCATAAACTTACACAATTCTAATATATCTCCGGTAATTATTATTTATGGGCAAGAAACAACATATATTAACTAACTCCGAAATGTCAATGCGATCGACCGACGGCTCACTAAATAAATCCGGCGTTGCCAATAGGCCTAGCAGGTGGCGATTTACAAACTACTTAAAAATGAAATTATGTAATTACAAAACACCATCTATGATATAAAACGAGAAGATCACTTCATAAATCTTGTTGATTATATACTACCCTGTAACACATATTTTACATTTTTCTAATAATTCAATAAATAGATGTGCTTTGTAATCATTTAATCGAATGAGAATTTAATTAAACAATTCAAACCTACCAATTTTTACAATTCAGAGCATAAAAGGGTTGAAATCTACAAATTCTACCAGTAAAGTTAACGCTGAAACCACGAAAAATTTGCAGTGAAGAACAAGCTTTGTGAGTACTCTTAGTGAGCTTAATAAACCAGCATTATGATGGATGAAAAAAAAATCGTTACGTGTTATCGGCATCAACAATAATGGTAACAAAAAGCTTCACAGCCAATTACTCCGGCTCAACACTCGTGCGCCGCTTACGACGTTTATGTAACAACTGATGGAAAACTTCGTCGCACTTCGTAAATGACCAATTGACCCTAGGATAGGGAGTATTTTTTTAAATGCATAATCGGCGATGTCGATTATTCGGGCATTCGGGTCTTATTCGCGCATTATGATGACCAATTTCTTTTTTAGGGGAACGGTGCTGATAGCCGAAATACAGGCTATGCCTAGTTCGGCTACAGATGCTAATCTCTTTAGCTTAATTGAAATTGTTGCCACATTTCCATTGTAATGTAGTACTAAGTTTTTGGAAAATAAACTATTATTATTAATTTATGTTTGTTGATTCGATTGCCTGAGTTTTAGTCTTGATCTTTTTGGCTGTCGCAGTCAAAGTGTAGACAGCTTTGGTGCCAAGTTCTTCTGTGCTGAACGGATAAGACAGGTTCCTACGTTGTGTTGGTGGTTTTTCCTCCTCATAACAGAACCTACATACGCGTCTTTACGACCCATTATCAACAAGTGTTTTTTGGTATTGCTGGACCCAGTGTAGATCCTTGTGGGAATCCTGTTAAACATTTTTTTTATACTTGCTAGGCGTTTATATTATATCTGAATTAGTATGTCCTTCAAGAAAGTCTGCCTACTCCAATGGATAGATATGTGATATTAAAAAGACTCACGTTTAACCACTGATTAAAATATGTTTATAGACTAGATCCTTCATCTCAATTTTCTCAAACATAATATTATCATCTGCCTAGCCTTTTCCCAACTATGTTGGGGTCGGCTTCCAGTCTAACCGTATGCAGCTCAATACCAGTACTTTAAATGGAGCGACTGCCTATCTGACCTTGGTATGACTGGTTGGACTTACGGGTTTCTGACGACCCGTAGTGACTGTCAATGTTCTACAAATAACAGCCGGGACCAACGGCTTAACGTGCTTTCCGAGGCACGTAGGGGTGTTGGTATGTAAAGATGGTCACCCATCCACGGACCAACTTCGGCAAACGCAGCTTAACCTGATCGATCGACCCGTGCGACTGTTATGACTTAGCCACAGTAGTATTAAGGCGCAGATATATGATTTTAGTGACTTTAAAATCTGTTATTACGCCTTCATATAATGCAAATAAGTTATGCAAAAAATGTAAGTTAAACTAGAACGCATACGAATCAATTATATATGTGAATATTTAAGTATTGTACTAAAATATTTTATGAAATAAATTCAGGAAGTAATGTCTACCCAAAGCATAAAAAACGATATTACTTTCAAACTACTTAAGATATATTCATGTTTTTTTTTTTTGTATAAATATACTGTTTTATTATATATAATTCTATCTGTGAGTTTTTTAAATATACGGAGTTTTTTTTCTTTTGTTTTTCGTTACTAAAAATAAATATTCCCTATGAAAATGAATGGTGGCGTGGCGTGAACGCGATGCGCATTTGTATGGCCAAGGTCAACGGCGATTATCTGACCCTTAATAGTAAGATCTCGATCATAATATAATGATCATATTATACAAACATATTATACAAACATATTATACAAACGCGAATTCAATCTTCTTATAACCGGTCTGCGAATTAAAATTAGCTTCAAGCTTGACAACTGTTTATAAACTAAATGTTTTCCTTATTTTGGCTCGTGTTACCTGTATTACATACTCGGATTTATACAATTCGTGTGTCCTTAAAAAGCAAGGTGAAACTTAAACACTGTTATTATGAAATTGCCAAATCCATTAAAATACTAACGAAGATCACTGATAACATTATTCAAAATACTGGCTTTCAAAAGTTCAATACTTATTAAATAACAATAGTACCTAACTTGTTATTTATACGTCATCAATAAGATACTGTAATATTACAGCAAGAAATTAATAATTCACAAATTATGTAAAGAACATTGACTGCATCCTCTATAAATCATATTGATTTCTTTAATTGAAATTCTATTGTGAATTTATTTTCAATTAGCGCTCATAATTCAATTTAAATTACATTTACCGTTATATTAATTCTGATGTATATTTAAAACTTAACTTTTTAGCTACCACCCGATTTGTGACATTTTGAAGGGTTAAAAATACCAAAGATCGTATCTCGAGAGTTCACTATCAGGGCAAGAGGCCAGGCATCAGTCTGTTGTTTATTTTACTTTACAATAAACGGCCATCCGCTAATTACATATTTTATTTAAACAAAGTTAGGCCAAATTCATACACTCATCTCATAGAACTCCACATAGATACCAACATGATCGTCTTCCATACGTCCGCAAAAACATCACAGTCAGGTTAAGGGTTCAAGAGAGCGGGAAGAGTGCGAGGAGAAGGGTATTATTTTGAACACAAACTCTTTTGACCAGCCTAAGCATTATGCAAAAACCGGATGCCGCATCCGGGTAAATCAAAGCCGCGTAAACGATAGCCGAACAACCTAAACCGAACCTATTAGAACTGCGGGTCTCATAAGTCTTAGGGTCAGTGCAGACAGAACGGAGCGCATTGGAGAGGATTTTACTAACGCACTTAAAAATAAACTTTTAAATTATTACAATAAAGTGCATAAATGCTTGAACCTGACAAAAAATGCTCGCACGTCCTCGGAGATATACGCGATCCGTAAAGAAAATACCCGAGACCGCGCGGGGATTATTCCTCTCTGTCTGCGCTAACCCTTAGGCGTGCTTGCCCCTACAACACCAACAAAATGGCTGTACCGGCCTATTACGGCAATATCAATATGCACGTATTTCCATGAAAGTCGCTCTACATCTGCTGCATTCATTAACAGTTTCCGTAATTGGCACCAATTAAAGTATCCATGAAGTGATTGCAACAATTTCCTTATTGCCGTTTATGTGAAAATCGTAATAACAAAAATTCTAATGCAATTGTATTGATTTTTTTTTCTTTAGTTTGGATCATACGGTGCCTATTACCGTTGTTACGGTTCAGTGTGTTCAAGAGCTATATTCGTTTATGATATAATTTTGCCTCGTATTCATAAATAAATATGGTATTACAAGAGAAACCACATGTCAGTATTGATTGCGTATTAAAAATTGTTTAATGATATTTATCTTGAAGACGTAATTTTAACAAGTTTTAGATTTTGCGAAAAACGCGCACCTATTCTAAATGAATGAGATACTATAATTGAATGAATGCATCTGACTGCAACTTTAAAAGTTGATATAAAATCCAGTATACGCTGACCTCTCGTTGTACGGGATTCCTACACAATGCGAGTTCAGCTTATACTGGAAATTACTTATAGCTTGATGTGTAGCCGTATGTACACCTACAACATAGGTAACCTGAAATAAACAATATTGTTAAAAAAAAATATTGTTTATTTCAGGTTACCTACTGTTACTCTCGTAACGTTTTTTTTTAAAAACAACTGCCTAGTAAGTAAATAAATCTACAGTTAACGTAGTGTATATATTTATCAATCGTAAGATCTATACCCATGTACCTACCCACATTTTTACTACACAATCACGTGCTCAAACACGCATACTCGTATATACGTTTCTGATGCACATTTTTTGTAAATCGTTATTAAAAATGCATTATTTTAATTTTTAGAACCGTTCACCATTGCGCGCTGTATGAATAATTAAAAAGGTTCTTAGTCCATAAATGGCTTTGTAAGATTATCAGCATTTCTAACGTGTAAAATAAGAATACCAAGAATTAGCATGTGGAATCTAGACACGAAAATATGGTAAAGCTGGTTTTACATTACAAAGTATTAGCACTACAATAATCATCATCTTCAACGGTCCATTGCTGGACATATTCCTCTCTAATCACATGGCATTTTACTCGATCCTCGGCTATTCTTATCCAGCTGATACCAGCCACCCTGCGAAGATCCCAGCTTCACCTTGCCTGAGGGCGTTCTTACCTACGTCTGCTAATTATAATACTAGAGAGAGACTCCATACTAGTAACACCTACTTAAGGTACTTAGGTACTGGTTTTTCTCCAATATCGTATCTTATCAAGACTGGAGAGGAAATTAGTTTGACATTTTACGCATGTTTGCCAAAACTAATTCAATTTCAATAACATAAAGCATGTTGAACTCAGATTATTCCAATTCCAATGTATGGTATCTTGCGTGGTTCGATGATTATGTTAAAGTGGGAAATGTCGAGGGAAGTCTAGGAAACGCTGGTGTGATGACTGATGACTTGTGAATGCGCAAACGGATTGGCCAGAAAAAGCAACCCAAGCAGAGATAAGAAATTTTTGAAGGAAACCTTTGTTCAGCAGTGGAACAGTATAGGTATAAAGAAGTAAAGGAAATGTCGCTAGTTGGTCAACTTAGATTATATTTATATTTATTCATGCAAATCACCCGCTGTTAGAATTGTGGCATTGTCTAAACCAAGCTTAGCAAACCGTTTTATCAAAAACTAAGATCTATACGATACCTTTTTTTTTTTTTTTTTTTTTTTTTTGGGTGGGAAATTATCAAATAACTTCTCCCGCTCTGGGTGGAGCGGGAGGGAGTGTCAGACTTTTACTGACTAAAACCCACCGTGTTCCTTCAGATGCCTGTGTGCCAGGGCCACGATATCCCTTTCGGACAGGCTCGTAACCCTGGCAGATCTATACGATACCTATGTTTTGAATATTTTGTCTGGCAAGCCAAGGTTACGTTACTTAACTCTAGATTTCCAAACATGATACTACCAACAGTAATACTTTAACAGGTATTAACAATTATGTACGCGAAGAATGTGAAATTATAATTTTTATTTGTCAATCACTGTGACTGATTGGATTAAGATAGATATTTATGTTTAAACTAAAGATTGTTTGATACTGACTTGGGATGACGACTTATTCTATGTTAAATCGTGTATTATTTATATCACGGTTTCCACCTGATGCCTGCACAATGACATCACAAAATTATTATGGGTAATATTGCCATCATCAGCTGATTAGCTAAACACAATTATGTATAAATTGCCGTAAATTTAGATTATTATACACAAGAGAATTCTACTGTCTTTCTTCAAGTTCTATAATGACGTAGGAAAGTCTCGAAAGTTACAGTTGGGAATCTCAGCAAAATAAACTTTATGCTCATAATAAATAGGTAAGTCCTTTACTTACAAACCATGCTTAAATTTAAGTAATGGCTAATTAATGTCAACCACAGATTTTTTGACGTTTAACCTTGCTTAAAAATAAGCAACGTTTACAAGTAAGGAGGAGGGTGTATATCATAGGTGAGTAAGCTTCACAGTAAGTAACTGAAATAATATTTATAACAAAGCTTGTTTAAAGGAATTGGTATTTTGTTTAAATAAAACTGATATTATAACTTATCGTGTACATGCATAGACCTTTCTGCTAAGTAAAAGTATAGAGGCAAGAGGAACAGGGTGTAAAGTTCACTCATAGCGCGTCGGTTGATGACGGACGGGATGTTGTATATTGTTTAAATGCCAGACGCGCGGTAAACTCTGCTTGTGCGATGCAAAATTTGCGTGACTCAGGACTTTCATGCGTAGTTCGCATGTGGCGTTGTAGATTCCACCATAAAAGTAACGAGCTAACACCACTATTTCCAATCCATTTCTTTTGTCCATCCAAAACTTGTTTCTTTTTTCGAATATGTCAATGATTGACAGACAAAATTTACATTCAAGACCTCAAAAATTCTTTTAAGCTCTGTATCTTAAGCAAATATTAACATTCATCGTGCTCTGAACTTCATTAACAGCCTCGAAATTACTACTTTAGAACCTGCTCTTAGCAACGAAACAACACATTATCAGTGAAATAATTATCTGTTTCAATATCGTGACATGCGTTTCCTACCCGGATGCAAGCCCAGGATATTATCTAAGATACCTTTTACTGAACTCGAAGAGAGTGGAAGGAAACGCGCGAAATATACAGGTTTGTTGTTGGAATATAGTTTTGGGCTTGAACGAGAAAATAGGATTACGATAGCGATGAAATCTTAAATTATTGTCTTGACTAACACTATTTTCTTTATCTATCCCAGTCTCTTGTTGATGAATTTATATTTCAGCCTCGTGTTTCTATTTCAAAATTATAATGTTTTAAGTTCCTCCGAAGCGAATCGATACTTCGATTTCAATGTTATGTTCCGGTTGTAATCTATACAGTACACAAACAGTTAATCTCGAATCTCTCGTTACATGCCAAAATGACTTATCATTACTCATAAGGAAATTGATTGAATATTGGCGAACACTTGAAGACAGACTTTGACTTAGAAAGTTAAAATCTATAATAACTTGGAATGAATGAAATCGTTGCAGAGCAAATGTTAATTTTAATATAGACTAGACACTCAATTGATTCGACAAGCCAATCAGTTAACGCCTATGTAAGAGATAATCAACCACCCTAGGAAGAGATAAGTCGCAAATTATTAAATTGGAAACTACCTGTTGGAGGCGCATTCGCATCAGATATTAACATTGGCCTTGTGGTTAAACAAGATGATTATAGCGATACCCCGGTATAGGGGAGATCTCTAACCAATTGATCATATTACAGAGAGGGAGCAAGCTAAACACGTGATCAACTGTTGGTCTAAGATGAATTTACGGTAGGTACTAACTGTATAGCCAAAAACAACAATATTCATTGAAGAAATTATCAAAACATGTTGTACCAAATGTAAACAACATAATTGTTATTATAGTCAATAGTGTTTTTAGTTTAATTAACTAACGTCTTGTTTAATGAAACTAATACTATAGATTGTATTATAGGTACATAATGAACAGATAGTTTAGTGAGTATAGAAAAAGTATATATATATACGTACCTATATATTATTGAAAGCATAGGGTTTGAACAATGAAGTCCTAAAGAAGACGAAAAACCAATGAATGGGTTTACAGTTTCAATTGAGTTGTCACTTTTTATGTAAACAAACCGTATGTTACGCTAGTAACATGCAACATTTTTTTGAGTGAAAAAGCAATATCGCTGTAATTATTGCTTCAAATGAAGAAACAAAAATATTATTCAATTATTCTGTTGCAATCAAATACAAAGAAACTTTTTATCGCAACAACGGCAAGACATTTAATTTAAAATGTATTAAAACAGTCACGGATTCGTCTGAGTCATTTGAAGTGGATATAGCTAAGACTATAAATAATCACTTGTATACAAAACTTCCGGACTAATCAATGATAAAGAGGGGCTAATACTACTTCTCAAACATTATTATCAGCGATTGTTCCGTTTAGAATAACAATTGCTTTATTCTTCCTTTTATCTTGACATGACGTTTGCTATAGAACGTACATCAACCACAAACATAACAACAGGCTAAGCATAAATAAATGGACAGACATCTGAGTTTTTAATAAGATAAAGATCCAGTTAAAGGACTTACTCAATCTAATTGGTCACGGCTGCAGTCGGGTTTATACGCTGTCTTGATGTTGTTAGAGTCTTGAAAGAGACAATCAGAATAAAATAATAACAACTTTATTTATCTCTTCATGGATATAAGAATGAGGAACACTGTCATAATTTATTTAAAAGATCGTATAGTTCTGGTTATTGAATAGAAATAATGATGAAGTAATATTAAGCCATACAGGAAACAAAATGTTTTGCACGAGATTTAAGCTGAAATAGGTATTTATGAAGAATTTGAAATCATTGGTTGATTCACCTGTTTAGGGCCGGGAACACAAAATCAAGGCTCGATCTTAGAATGTTTAGAACAGATGGCAAACTGGATGCTCCTTCGTTAGAATTATGAGATTAACCTCACGGATATCGGATTAAACTTAGTGAAATACTGCACTCGAAACACTCGCTTAGCGTGGTTATAAACTAACTTAAAATGACTGATTTTAGGGTTAACGACGTTGAACATTTTCAAATTACTACGAGTCAAAAGTATCGCTTTACGTAAGTGTTTTACAAACATGATCCTGATTAGAATAATAAACGAAGGGATTAACCGACTTTGATTTAGAATGATAAGATACAAAATTCAAGTGAACGAATTCTACTGATTGACAATGATTATTTTTATTATGATGTTGCAGGCGAAAAGAAATGGAGAGCATTTGAAGAACCTACATTTGGTACATTAATGTGTGTAACAGAGAATAACAAAACAAATGTTAGAGCATCAGAAAATGCCATAATTGTAACTCGATGTACGAATAAAGGTAACAAAGAACGTATCAATTGAATTACACATGTGAACTGAGCATATCGTCTGATACGATACAATTGGTAGCAATAGATTAATCTGTCGCTAATTGCTTATATTCACAAACTCAACATTTCTGAGCAAAGAATAGCTAAGAGACTGGACAATTGTAAATTAACTTTCTACACTAATACAATAATTAATCTATACGTTGCAAATATTGAGTTATCACTAAATCTATGTACATAATAGATTGTAATAAAAAGAACATTCTCCCTGCCTACCTGATAAGGACTATGGCGTGAATTCACACCATTAATATCTTACAGAACGCTAGGTATACAGGTTTCGAGACCAGTCTAACGTCCGTCTTTCATAAGAGAATTGTTTACTTCTTTTTGTTTTTGTTTTCAAATAGTTCGCGTGTAGTTATGATACTAACGAATTTGAAACTCATTGATCATTGTTCGTCCAATGATAATAAACCGATGAATCAATATACAGAAAAAGAAATATGAATATACTCTGCATCTGAAGAAGTGTTTGGCAGATTTTAGAGTGTAGTGACTTATCACCGTTCTTAAAAAATAATAATATGTAGTTTGTAGTGATAATGCGGAGATAACTTTTGATAAACAAGAAAGTGTTCGAATCAAATTCGAATATCTAAAATAGTAATAAAAATGTAAGAGCTGATACGAGAATGACAACATCTTTTAATAATGTGGATGATTATTTACACAACTGCACGACACATTCCACTAAAACATAAGCTTTATGATTTTTTAACGGAACTTACATTCCTACCGCTGTTATTACACTAATTGGACATTAGTAAATTAGTCCTCCGAGTTCTCCATTAGACTTGATACCGTTAATTGTAGTGATTGGCGGAATTGAACTTTTTGGAAGATATTATAATTTTTGTAAACCTGAACTGGTTAACTGGTTAATAAAGGTTAATTATAATCAGTTTAGTTATTCAATATGTCTGCGACGAGTTGAAAGAGAAAACGTGTAACATTTGTTTGTACAAATATTTCGTCCATTTCGCGTCGTCAGGCAGGTTTTAAAGTCGCTCGTCCAAGTGAGTTAACAGAGTGAAAACAGCTCGCAATAGGCAGGTACGTTGCATGATATCTACACCAAACACCTGCTAGTTATTGCAACGAACCTTGTGGTTCAGTCTATTATCGCTCTTGAGTGTTGTGCCAATTTTTTTTTCTTATTGTTTAGAAAGGTCAAGTTCGTCTCTCGGACTATTAAAGCACATCGCAATCATAATCATTTATTTACCAAATGCAATTTCGTCATGAACTTCAGTTTGAATGTTTACATCTGATGCAGAATCTAAATCATGGATGTCTACCGAGGCCTACACATTTTGCTCGTCTCATTTGTTATCATTAGCACTCATCGTTAGCTCTTCAACAAACAATTTCATTGTTACTACCTTTGGTTTGTCATTGTTCTCCAGTGATTGATATAAAAACCTCATCATCACTGTGACGATTATTAATATCATCGACGTACCTGTGTCCTGTGCATTTTGTAAATGATGAATGTGGTGCAGGTGTGCATAGTAATGATGATGGTGTAGGATGCATTCCAGATCGGTGCAATTCAACATTGTCACGGAGCACCGGCCGCGCCGGCAGCCGTCTGCTCACTCACGCTCGGTGCACACTTTCACAAAACAATTCCACTGACACTACGATACGTATCGCTGTCACATCACATTATCTCCTTGGACACCGGTAGGGGACTGACACTCATGGGTCTGGTCCACCAGAAGCGGCGCCGATAGGTCTACACTGTCGGCGCGATCTACCACTGCATCACTTGCACTTGTTTATATTCCTAATCCTCCAATTATTCACACGTTATCGCGAGAGTCACCCATCACTGTTCAGAATCGCGCGACGTTCAAAGGAGCGGAAGGCGTAATCGATAAGGCAGTCGATTCGATAAGTACGAGAAGTTGTTGCAGTGAGCGGCGTGCGCGCAACACTTGCGGCGCGCGATTGTATACTGAGTGCGGTATGCGAGCGGCTGCCACCTCTCCCGGGCTCCCGGCCTCGACCGCACTTGTCGAGCCCTGGGCTATCATATCGCGCCACCTAATGCCCTCTGGAGAATAATGCAGCATTCAACGTCTGTTTCTCATTATCATCTCGACATGAAAATGCATTAAGACGATTGTCCTAAACCAAGCACCCAATATACTCTTACTCTATCCTGAATACTGTATGGCATTTTATCATACAGCATGCGCAAAATTTATACCAATTTTAAACAATAATTCAACACAAAAAAAAATTATTGCCAAGCAAACGTTTATAACGCGTAAACATTGCACTGAAGCAGTTGATGCGATTCGTAAGATCAATTACGGTAGGTACAACAACAAATGCCAAAGACGTGACCGTGTTTGATAAAGAACGTAATTGTTGAGTCGATGCCTACAAGATTCGCAAGTAAATAGTGAACCGGAGATTTGCGGAAAAGGAGAAAAAATCAACAAGCGAAATATCCGCAGTACAGGTCCCAAGGTTGAAGGACTTGCTCGCCGTGAGTTCGACCCAGGTACAGACAGACTTTCAAGTGACGATGCCTGTGCAAATATACAAGTTTTTGTTCTCCGTAGATATGTAAGTGAACGCATTGTCTTCCCACACCATGCCATTTATAATTATGATGTTGACTATCACTGAGCTCTGATTTATTTCATCGGCCGTGATGATATTTCATGGAGAGGGATTTGTCAGTCACCTCGATTCTAACAGCATCCGTTACAAGAACATTATTTTTCTTATGTTTAATAGAAACCACGTTGATAAATTCTAATCTTTATTGGTTAGTTCACACACGTAAATATTTGCTTCAATTCTTGCTCTACGATTGGACAAGGTACAGAAAAGGTTTGTTTGTTCAGTTTATTTTTTTCTTAGAAACTAGTTAATTATGAGTCCTCGTTAGTATTGAAAATGACGAGGTGCAGATACACTTAGGACAAGTAAACGATCGGGTAGGCCTTGACTTCAAAGTAAGGGCCGACCAGACGATAATTGCAGCAATTCTTATTGTTTACAATGCATCCAAGTTTTAATCTTTGCATTGATCAGTGTATTCAGATGTTTTCTTAGAAAAAATGTAATTCTAAAGACCTGGATAGTTAATATTAAAAACTCTAGTTACTACGTTGTTGATATAGGCAAATATGCTCAAGAATATTCCGAAATTATGATCAAAATGAAAGATCCTGACATACTTCTTGTTTTCGAGATACACCAATCACCGTTTTAAAATACGCGCCTTAGTATCTTTCTCACAGCTGTTTTTCAATACCAACTTACATAAAGATAATAAAGCAATACCAACGGTTACATTTTTGTACACGTTGTTAATAATACAAAAATAATTTGAAAAATCAAGGTCTAGCCGGAGTATTCTGTAAAAACCTCGCTGTTAAAAGTAAGCTGAAGTAAAAAAAAACCGGCCAAGTGTGTGTCAGACTTCGCACAATTAAGGGTTCCGCTTAGGATGAAATAAAAACTGATGAGAAAAACATGTTCTTCCATACGTCGATATACGCCACTGTAAATTTTCCAGCAAAACGTAAGTTAAACGTAAGTTTGTAATCGCATTTTTTTAAATGTGATAATACCATAAATTAACGATTTTTGGACTCTTTCATTTATTTTTGCTGTAAGCTTCTTGCCAAATTTCATGATTCTAGGTCAATGGGACGTACCCTATAGGTTTTGATTTATTTGCGAGTATCAAAATCTGTCTCATAAATCGCCGTATATTTTATTGCGTTGACTTAGAAGCTTGATTTTTTTAGAGCTCCAAGGGAACCTGAACAAAAGGGTCTTGACAGACTGACAGACAGACAGACGGACAACGAAGTGATCCTATAAGGGTTCCCTTTTTTCCTTTTAAGGTACGGAACCCTAAAAAAGTGAAAACTAAGGTAAGATTAATGTGAACGGTCAATTGTATCAATCCCTAGCATCAAGTAGATTGACAGTTTACATCAAGATCTTAGTTTTCTTGGTGAGATTTTATACAGAATAGCTCGGCTGGACTGAATCTTCAGGTTGGAGCAGTATTATTGGATTTTTCCAGTAAGTAATTCACAATGCTACTGAGAATCTAGACTTTGCTATTGACATTGCATTGGATTTACGCGTAACTGGCGAAATGTTTGATATATTTGTGTAAAATACACGTCACTTGTTTTCCCTACTGGAAATACTGACGAAGGTGTTTGGTTGTATTTATGATCTTTATGCTGTTTTATTGTGGTAAACAGGTTTTCTACGACATCTATTGATTTCTATGGGTTTTGTATTCCTAACTATTGTTTTAATGGTCATACAATCACTTTATCACACTACTGTGCTCTGAAGAAATTCTGTTTTTCTATATCAATACAAAAATAGAATTTCTTCAGAACAAATCATTTTTTTTTCTACCTTCCGTGTGAGTAAGCAAAATCCCTGATCTTGATTGCCACTCCATTTAATTTGATTTTGCTTTAAGCGGTTCAAGGACACAATTCTTTGCAGTTAACTTCTTTGCAGTTAAAAGTAACTGTTTTCAAAAAACGCTCGACTATTGGTACCTATGTGATTTATAATCTGGGAGTTGATTTAGTGGAAACATCATATCAATTCTAAATATAATATTGGTTCACAGTTCTCCTCATTAAGGGTCCCGCACACAGGCGCAACACGACGGTGCGACGCGATTCTGGTAGGACAATATTCATGAAGTTTTATAGAAATTGTTCTACTAGAGTCACATCGCGCCGGTCTGTGAGAGCCTTTAGACTAAAAGCACGTGAATATTCATAACATAACAAAATATCTTGTTAGTAAACATAACTGTGATGTCTACAATTGTTTGTCACAAGTACGTATTACGCAGTTAACAACATTATGAATATTGAAACGGACAACTTCCATGTAAATGTAAGGTTATACTGTTTACTACGAAAAAACCGTTACCTTTATCTTTTTCGTGTATTTGTAATAATTAATTTGACCAATGGCCATTTACGAATAAGTCTTTGATTCCTACATTGGAACCATGATTTGCGGATATTTGTCGCCAAAGCTTTTTATACCAAATATACAAATTTATTGGCCACTCGTTCAGAATTATGCAGTTGTAGAACTAAAGTATAATACATGTGTTTCTACAATTTCGATCTTAACCTACTATAGAAATCTTTAGTTTTATTCCAAAATTATATTAGGTACCTACTTTTCTTTTATGAAAACTAATAACTTTCTAGAAATGTAATAGAAGACAAACATTGCTAATTGGTGCCGTCGTCGGTAGCTAGTTTTACACGCCCTGCGGACAGCAAGGCGTGGAATTAACTCAGTGAGCTCACTACTTAATTAACTATTGTTTGTCAGCATTTATCGATTACGCTTTTCACTTTAATGGACCATGAAACGTTGTTAGTGGCATATGGAACTAAGGTGAGGCTTAAAACTAGCTAGTTCTACTTTGATGGTAAGGAAGGAGGATTTCCTCCATAGCTTCTAGCAGAAATAACGAATCTTGGATCAATTTACTGTAAAAGCAAATTGAAAAAGTCGCTTTTAGCGATAAGACCGCCCATTCTGTCACCCTATGTAATAGATAATCAGCCTATAATGTTCCCACTGCTGGGACACCACGCGTGATCCACCACGCGGGCCCAGTGCGGATTGGTAGATGCCATATGTCTTCGAATTTTTAGTTCTAGGACATATCGGTTTCCTCACGATGTTTTCCTTCACCGTTTTGAAAGCAGTGTTGATGAAATAATTTACACAAAGTGAAGCGCCTGTCTGGGTTCTAACCCACGACCTACAACTCGTAAGTCGAGACCGTTACCACTGGGCCACCACTGCTCTATGAACACTCCCCACACACTATGTAATATTTCAACATAATTATCTAACTGTAATTTTTATGGTGTACAAAATAAAGTATATTTATGAAACTGCCTTATTTGTTAAGTTGAATGCACACCTGTTTCCCCATCTATCAGATACTGTTAAACGTAACAGGCGGAATGATATGTTACGCGGACGTAGAGCAAAAACAGCCTTAATGTGGAAAAGCATATTCTGCATAGCTCCGCAAGTTTATAACAAAATTCCTAAATCAATCAAAGAGTTAAACTTAAATGGATTTAAAAATAAACTTAAAGACTTGCTATGTAATAAATGTTATTATAATTTAAACGACTATTTGACTGATACTTTGACATCCTAATTGAATTGTAATATTTTAAACTTTGACATCTAACTCTTTGATACTCTGACATTAAAATGATACTCTGACATCCTAAATAGATTGTGTGTGTATATGATAATATTCAAAACTGACAAATCTCAAATTGTAATTATAGTAAGTAACCTAATAATTGTATGTACCTAATATTTGCACGCCACACTTGGCAGAATGTGATGATACCATAGACTAATTCTTAAGACCATAAAATGTACCATATTCTGACAAATAAATGATTATGATTAAAGAGTATTATTTTTAATTCTATTGAAGATTTTGTCCTCTGAGGAATTGAATCAAGTCAAAATAATTTATTGGCCAGAAATACGATACATAGGATATAAACAAGCCAAGCCGAGTCGAGCCAAAGCTGTATACAAACTGAAAAGTTTAGAGCTTGACTTTAATATTCATGGGCAATAGGTATATTTTTGACTAAATTGGATTTTATGATGAAAATTTCCTTCTACATATTTACAAAAGAGAAGCTCAAGGGTATTCTGACCCGATAGTGGAACTGGATACACGGTAAGTTTACTATTTTAAAAAAAAAGTGCGAGTCGGACTCGCGCACGAAGGGTTCCGTAACATTATCTATAAAAATGGCAAAAAAATCACGTTTGTTGTATGGGAATAAATATCCCCCCTTATAAATATCCCTTAATAAAATAAAATAAAACAAATATTTAAGGGGGACTCCCAGTCCCCCTTAAATATTTGTTTTATTTTATTTTAATTATTTATTTTTAAAGTGAATACATAACTAAATATTCTGTGAATGTTACAAGCGTCTACCTGTTGCCGTTATCAATATCGAGCAAAAATGAGCAAAAAAAATCACGTTAGTTGTATGGGAGCCCCCTTAAATATTTATTATATTCTGTTTTTTAGTATTTTGTTGTTATAGCGGCAACAGAAATACATCATCTGTGAAAATTTCAACTGTCTAGCTATCACGGTTCATGAGATACAGCCTGGTGACAGACGGACAGACAGACAGACAGACAGACAGACAGACGGACAGACAGACAGATAGACGGACAGACAGACAGACGGCGGAGCCTTAGTAATAGGGTTCCCGTTTTACCCTTCGGGTACGGAACCCTAAAAAAAAACTAAGAGCGCTTTTCTGACGCTTAGGCTAGCTTAACTTTTTCTATATTTTTTAATACGTTTATTTGAAAAAAAAAACCGGCCAAGTGCGAGTCGGACTCGCGCATGAAGGGTTCCGTACCATTATCTATAAAAACGGCAAAAAAATCACGTTTGTTGTATGGGAATAAATATCCCCCCTTATAAATATCCCTTAAATATTTGTTTTATTTTAATTTAATTATTGATATTTAAAGTGAATATATAACGAAATATTCTGTGAATATTTCAAGTGTCTACCTGTTACCGTTATCAATATCGAGCAAAAACGAGCAAAAAAATCACGTTTGTTGTATGGGAGCCCCCTTAAATATTTATGTTATTCTGGTTTTTAGTATTTGTTGCTATAGCGGCAACAGAAATACATCATCTGTGCAAATTACAACTCTCTAGCTATCACGGATCATGAGATACAGCCTGGTGACAGACGGACAGACAGATAGACAGATGGCGGAGCCTTAGTAATAGGGTTTTTGTTTTACCCTTTGGGTTCGGAACCCTAAAAACGACATGCTAATGATGACAGAAGGTCCGACCACTACCGCTTTAAGCGACAGGGCGCGACAGGCACCTACAAAGAAATTGTGCTACTAGAGTTGCCTCGCGCCTGCAATATCGCACCAGTCTGTACGAGCCTTTATTCATGTGTAGGTATTTTCAGATAGTTTCTCAAATACACGTTGTTTGAATAAAGTAAAAATATATCAAACAATAATTTATTATTGAAAGTGCCTTTATTTATTCACTAGCTTCTGCCCGCTACTTCGTACGCGGATCCTCTTGCTTATGCCAGCAACAACGGGGTCGTCAAAATCGAAGATCTGAAACGTCTGATGTCGAACTCTAAGAGCCCAGGGATGGGAAAACAGCGTCATGCGCGAGACGATTCGAGACGTTCTAGATCTTTCATTTTTGTAAGTCAACAGGAAATGCCCATCAGACTAAACAACTTTTGCTAAGACAAAAGAACTCGTAAGATCTCCGGTAGCTCTTGCATAGAGTTTAGTCGTACCTTTCCAGACGCACAACACATTCCCTTGGTCTCTCCCTTCCACTTACGCGCGTGACAGTGTCCACACACCTCAGACATGGTGCCAATGTCTCCGTGTTCGATGTAATTAATACATGGGTTATAGGAAAATGTACTCCTTTCTTTATTGAACCACGGTTGCCCTTCAGGATCATAAACCATAGACTTAGTATCAGATGAGGATGAATTGCGAAGATTGCGACGTATACGGTCTAGATCAATTTGGGCCACACGCTGTTCGACTGACTGACTTGCCCGAATTTCCTGAATCCGCTCACGTTCTTGCGTGGAATGAACAGACACCTCAACACGCATGTCGTGATATCTTTGCCGAGCAAGTGCGTTGCGTTGCTCGCCCTGCTCGCGCTGCTCGTCTGTCTCCAAAGACCGAGCTAGAGCATGCTGTGAGCGGTCTGCACTAAGTTGCGTCTCATGCTCTTCAGGATTCTCAAGTGATCGACATGTGGCAGTGCGAATACGCTGGGAGCTTAAACGCAAGTCTCTCTGCGTGTAAGTCTCCGAAGCGCGTGATACTGCGTGGCGCTCGCGATCGCTTGCTTGGCGTGTATCGAGCTCCTGACTGTTCTCGAGCGACCGAGCAGTCTCAGTGCGGAAAAGCTGAAGACTTAATCTCTGCTTTCTCTCTGTATCCGTTTCGGAAGCGCGAGATAAAGAATAACGCTCTCGGTCACGTGCAAGTCGTATCTCACGCTCCTGACTGCTCTCAAGTGATCGAGCAGTCTCAGAGCGGATATTCTGAAGACTCAACCTCTGATCCCTCTGTGTAACCGTTTTGGATGCGCGAGACAAAGAATGACGATCTTGGTCGATAGCTAAACGCATTTCTCGTTGTTCCACACTTTCCTGAGATCGAGAAGCAGTAGTGCGGACGCGTTTAAATTCTAGTCGTAATTGGCGCTGCGTGCTAGTTTCTGCGGACAAACTTAGTGCATTACGCTCACGGTTAGCACCTAGCCGTTGTTCACGCTCTGCGTCGGTTTCGAGAGATCAAACTAGCCTGCGCATCTTAGAAACTCTTGAGTTTCGAGACAGATTTGATGTTTTCTAAAAGGCATAGCTAAAATTCCTTCTTAACCCGATACTAACGATATTCAAATCAATGAAAAGTAATCGAATAAGTACGTAAGAATTGCTAGTAAGTAGAAAAAAAAAATATTCGCAGGAAAATTAAACACATCAACCAACACAGACAACAAAGGTAACCCCCGTTTCTACAGGATGAGAGCGGCACATCGGCACCTATAACATCACTTTTTGGGAAAGAAACCATAGCGCGATATAACTCGACGCCAACGCCATCTAATTAGAAAACGGAAACTACATATTATTTACCCAAATTATAATAATTAAACTAAATTGTCGTTAATCTAACAGATAACTACATAATTTTTGCATTAAAAAAAAAATATGGTAACAGCAGCAAGGAACAAAACTAAGAATTACATACTTAAATCAATTACCTACAACAAATGTGCTTGGTCAGATATAACTTAGAACCAAAAGTTTCACTTAACTTCATGATAGTGTAGCTTGTTGTACCACCAATCAATCTGTTTAGTAATATTGGTGTGAAACTCTCCATACAATTAGATAGGACATGTAAAGTTCTCAGATTTCATAACAGTATCGTTCCTAATGCACATAAAAAATGCAAAAACTAAAAAAAAAGAATTTTACGATTTTTTAAAACTTTTATGGGCTTAGAACTCGCACCATTTAGTGCGGTAAATGGTCGCCTGACCTTACCGCTAAATTCCCCGTTGACATTATTGTTGACTATCTGTTCCCTTGCAATTTATAATATTACTGCCCTCTCCTTTATAAAAAAAGCGTGATTATTATGTTCCCAGAGTTAAGTTATTATTAACTAATAAATAACATGTCATTTTGTGCATTCAATTACGAACAAAAACCTTTTAAAATCAATATTGCTTACCTCCCATAACATACGGCGTGATAATATGTAGCCTAAAGCCTTCTTTGGTTTACAAAGAACATTTTTTCTGAATTTCAATTCAATCTATCCAGTAGCTTTGGCGTGAAGCCGTACCATACACACAGACAAACAGACAAAAATTCTAAAAAGTCACTTTTTGTCATCAGTTACGTTTTTCTAACAAAAGCCACTTACTTTTTTCTCGAAAATTCTCAATGTACAGTTTTTCTTTCGTTACTGTTTTATTATATGTATAGATAATACTGCGTGTCTATGGTCATAATATGGATGAAGGTATAGGCATACATTTTTTATTCCTCCTTATTGAAAAACTTTGGAACAAATCGTCGTGACGAGTTCGTGATTTGTGAATTAAAAATGAGTGAACGTTTCATTAAATTTTGAACATAAGTGTCCTTTCCAATGGAGGAATATTCCATCTAACGGTATCCACAATCCTAACTAATATTATAAACGCGAAAGTTAGTTTGTTACGCTATCACGCTAAAACGACTGAACGGATTTAGATGAAATTATGGCACATGGGTTAGGAGTTAGGATACTTTTTATCCCTATATTCGTACAGCGCGCGTGGCGAGCACGGCCTACTGTGACATGATTTGAGTCACACATTTTATCCCAGTTTGAGTGATAAAACTGTTTTGTCTTAAAATGCTAGTACAAATTGACATAACATAATTTATCATGTCTTTTCACAAACGTCTTGGGCACGCCGTGCTCGGCCCGCTGGAACGAGACATATGCGGGTGAAACCGTGGGATGCAGCTAGTAATAAATAATCTTGGAAAATTACAATCATCACACAACGCAGAAAGGTTGAGCAGTGATCAAGAACCATTTTCAGGGAAATAAGACCATGCTCGCTTACTTGGCAGATTATTTTCCCTACACTGAAATAAATGCAGACCAAGATAAATTTTCTCTTAGTTGGCATTCAAATGTTTGGAATCATTATTTATCTATTTACTATAAACAAGATAGCATATTTGCCAGAACAAATTCATTTTATTTATATACCTATCGACAATGCGACATGTACTTACAGAAAAATCACCGGTCTTTACGAGGGAACTATTTATGATAATTTAACAAAGTTCTCCTAGCTTCAGAATTCAAGTCTTGTTAGGCTCGTATGGAGTCAAGATGCGTGATCACATTAAACAAGATTTTTGTTAAAGGAAGAAAACATTTTATTCAGTGTAACTCTGTGAAATGACAAGTTCTGGATAATCTTGGAAAAATATAATATTCAAAAATGTTGGAGCATGCATGTGGTTTGAGAAACCTTGCAGTCTAATAACGTAGGCTACAGACTTTTAACTAGCGGAAAATTATTACAATGGACTTCAATAAAAGTCATCAACATAACACCTGTAAAAAAAACAAATTACCGCCTTGTCTCGTACATCGTAAATCACCAAAATTTGTCATAACGGTTCAAGGCATGAGAGGATAAACGTACACTTTCAACGTTGACCTAGAAGCATATACGTATAGCTATTATATACAATGTGCTGGTGACTTTTCGTGAAGTGTTATCAATGCCGGTGAAAGGGCTTCGACGGTAGGCCAGTAGCGTATTTAAACACAATAGGTACTACACTGTGTTACAAAATACGGCACGTGCTTATAAATGTTACCGTTACGATGTTATACCTAGACTTAATGTGGATTTTTCCTCTAATTATTGTGGCAGTGATTAGGTACGATAATAAGGCCTGTTAATCAAAGTTACATTTGCCCTTGCATAGTGTTTATAAATGCAACAACAACGCTTTATTTATTTAATACTATAAGCACGCAAATGGACTTAATGCCATAGGCATTTTCTAACAGTCAACGTTTAAGGATGCAGAGACAAACAGTGATAGGTGGAATAACGAAAATTGTGGAATAAATATTTATTTTAATATCTATAAGGATGTAAGTCACCAGACATACCCATCAAAAACTTTAAATTTAATATATTATTATATAGGGCCTACAATGGATAGGCTCAATCAATCAAGGTACATGCCAGACATGGGGCTTGATTAACGTTCCTGGCTTTGCTTTGTTTTGTTTTTTTTGGCGTTTAAACGTTGTATTGTATTGTGTGCATAATTTGTTACTACTAACATAGTTTTTAAGTTACTTGTAAACTAACACGCTATGGGCCTACGATACCTGCTAATAAAAGTTTTTTTTATTATTTTTAGGGTTCCGTACCTCAAAAGGAAAAAACGGAACCCTTATAGGATCATTTCGTTGGCCGTCTGTCTGTCTGCCAGTCAGTCAAGACCATTTTTCTCAGGAACGCGTAGAGGTATCAAGTTGAAATTAATAACAAATACGTATGTCTATGGTCCCTTGAAGCTCTAAAAAAATCAAGCTTCCAAGTCAACGCAATAAAAAAATACGGCGATATAAGCGACATCATTGCGACATATTTCGATACTCGGAAATAAATCAAAACCTATAGGGTACTTCCCGTTGACCTAGAATCATGAAATTTGGCAAGAAGCAAGGTTTTACAGCACAAGTATAGGAAAAAGTCTGAAAATTGTGAATTTGTAATTCTATCATATAAAAAAAAATTGCGAATAGATCGCACATAAATCAAAACCTATAGGGTACTTCCCGTAACCTAGAATTATGAAATTTGGCAACAAGCAAGGTCTTACAGCACAAGTAAAGGAAAAAGTCCGAAAATTGTAAATTAGTAGTTTTATAACATAAAAAAAATTGGAAATATCTCACACATAAATCAAAACCTATAGGGTACTTCCCGTTGACCTAGAATCATGAAATTTGGGCAGAAGCAAGGTTTCACAGCACAAGTAAAGGAAAAAGTCCGAAAATTGTTAATTTGTAGTTTTATCATATAAAAAAACATTTTTTGCGATTACAAACTTAAATTTTCAGTTGGAAAATTTACCGTGGCGTATATCGATGTATGGGACATGTTTTTCAACTACAATGCTAAGTTTGTTTCAGGTATAAATTCATCCTAACTACGGAACCCTTGATTGTGCGTGATCCGACACGCACTTGGCCGGTTTTTATTTATATACTTAATTATACATAAATATAAGAACAAATAAAAACACTTAAATACACGAATGTACTAAAACAGATAAGACAAACAATGGGAAAACATTACCGTTGTAATGATACTGCCAGCTTCTTACGAATGTACTCGCAAACTTTAACTTTAAAGGATAAATCGGTTGGTTGCCATCCTGATTTCTTGAGGGAGCGCATTCCACAGAGAGATAAACTGAACGAAGAAGGAAGAGTGAAAGAAATCAGTGCGGTGAGTGGGACATTGAAGAAGACGACTGTGTGATAAACGTAGATTTCTATTGTGGTTGCCGCAAATGTACTAAAAGTGGGGGCTAAATAACTAAGGGAAGAGGGAGAGTCAAGAAATGAAAACAGGGTGGTCAGCGCCCTTTGCTCTCTGCGCACTCTCTCTTACTCACACTAACACTTTCTGTCCCACAATTATGCATGTACTTTTTCTCACTTTTTCAATAGTCAAATAGTCAAAGCATTTATTTAAAATAAACCAATTACAGGCACTTTTGAATTGTCAAGGGGTCGGACAGTCATAAAGATGAAGCTAGTTGCCCATATGGAGAAGAACGGGCAAGAAACTCCACGGACACTCTTTTAAATTAACATAACATCATAACATCACGCCTGCAATCCCCGAAGGGTTAGGCAGAGGTGTACTTATAGTACACCCACGTTTCGCCAGTTATGTTTAAGTCCCATGTAATAGGGGGCGAGCCTATTGCCATCAACCGGGCACAAATCCAGACTCCGGGCTGCTACTGAGAAATTCCTGAATCGAACCCAGGACCTCGTGCTCGGCAGTAGCGCTTGCGACCATTAGACCAACGAGGCAGTCAAAAAAAAAAAAAAACATATGTTTATAAAATATTAGTTTCATCATTCGTGTTGAAATTATACATGTGACTCATGTGAGAACGATCCAAAACGTCAAAATCCGGACGCTTTTGACGTTTTGGATCGTCTCGTCGATACTAAAAAAAAAATCAATTAAAATTTAAATTAAATTAAAATAAGCCATGGCCGCTAAGAGATGACCAGTCCCTACTGATGGCGCCCGTTCACGAACATGTCGCATGGATTGGCACCATTCAGCTCAACCATTTTGAAGGGAGCCAAATGATCCAACACTCCCGCCACCATCAGCGAGACATTACAGTGAGCATGACATACTCTCAGCCGCCAGGGCACATGAAAGACGTTTCCAGTAAATGGTAGCTTTATAGTCATTACATAGTACTCACACATGTGCCATGCAATTATATAATACTAAGAGATTGAATTTATACAATGCAAAGATAGTTTTTGAAATCTTCAACAGCTCCAACAGTATTTTCAAATACTAATCAATTAGTTTGTGCGCCCTTGTGGAGCAGAACCAGCGTTGAGCCAAGCATTTTTATCAGCGATGTAATCCCCTTACTTATAATACGCTTGGCTGCATAGTGTGCGTTTTAAACAAGATTTACTCAATGCTCAAATCTTTATTGCAATCCACAATAAATATATATGCCTGTGTGGTAAACATTAGGTAAGAGAACAATCGTCAATTTAAATTTGGATTCATTCAGTTGAAGTATGTGCTGAGGTATTTTATTGTAAAACTTATTAAATCTCATTCACCAACATCCGGGGTTCAAAGCAATGTGTGAAAACCGTACGAATAAACGTAGCGGTGCGAAAATCAAATACACAACTACGAGCACTGAAAACGAACTCGACCAAAATGTCCCTATTCTGTTGTAGTATTCTCTCAACTACGTAGTACTTTCCATGGGAGATCGTTCCCGCGTCTCGATCTGAAGGCCAATTCTCGTAAATAAACAGTATTCTATTCTATTTTTCTCCATGGCAATGGTGCCGATGGTGCCGATGTCGACAATTCTGCCAATGTCAGATGTGTTGCGAGTAAACGTGCGGAAAAAAGAAAAAAAAACAAAGGAAAAATCTCATCTCAGCGACAACGTATTTTTGACAGAATGAGCGGGGGGGATCCCAGATTAAAATGAGAACGTTAAAAATCGTCGATAGGATCCGGCAATTGGGACTCGAGGTGGCTTTGCACAAGTCCGAGGCCATGTGTTGTTATGGTCCTCGGAACGCACCACTGTCGGATTCCCAGATAACGGCGGGAGGGGTTCACATCGGCGTCGAGTCGACAATGAAGTACCTGGGACTCGTCCTGGACAGCCGGTGGAACTTCGTGGAGCATTTTCAAAGTTTGGCTCCCAGACTGTAGCGGGCTGGGGCGGCCTTGAAGCGGCTCCTGCCCAATCTAGGGGGTCCAAACGCCTCCTGCCGGAGGCTATACACGGGGCTTTACAGGGCACCGGTGTGGGCACGTTCCTTAAGGCTGCGACCAGCCCAGCAGTTGCACGCGTCCCAAAGGGTCACGGCCATCAGGCTGGTACGGGGTTACCCGGGGTCTTCCGTGAGGCGGCGAGCCTTCTTGCCGGACTACCGCCATGGGATCTGGAAGCAAAAGTCCTCGCGCACATCTGGGAGTGGTGCGAGGAGGCGAAACGTAGGGCCAAAACTCCACTGCCGCGAGAAATCACGGCACAGCGGTTAGAGCTCCGGTAGGATCTCATGGCGACATGGAGAGTGCGATTTTCGCAACCCAGCGCTGGGCACGCCACAATTATGGCGATAAGTCCCCTCTTTGAGCAGTGGCTAGAGAGGCGCCACGGCATCCTCAACTTCCGCCTGATGCAGGTCCTCACCGGACACGGTTGTTTCGGGAGGTTCCTGTTCAGGATAAAGCGGGAGGAAACGCCCGGGTGTCACCACTGTGTGGATCGCCCGGAATACACGGTGGAGCATACGGAGGAGGTCCGGCTTGGGCGGGGCACCGCCGTGTCCTAACGGAGGCGATCGGCGGCGGCGATCTCTCGCGTCCGGCCCTGGTTCAGGCCATGGTTCGGAGCGAGAGTGCATAGGAGGCCGTCACCTCCTTCTGCGAAGCAGTAATGCTCGCGAAGGAGAGGGCGGAACGCGTGAGGGAGAGTCAAGGTTCGCGCCCTCGCGCCCCTAGTCGCCGCAGGAGACGCCCCGGGCGTCGGGAGTCGCAAGCCGATTTCCGACCACCGTAGGCGCGGGCTTGCGGATGGTGAGCGATGGGTAGCTCGCCGTACGATAAGGACCAGACACGGGTCGACGGCGAGTTGTGTTCCACGCGCTCCTCAAACAGATGTCAGCACCAACTGACGGGGTCCGATAGGGCCAATGCCTGCCAGGGTTGCGAGTTTGACCGAAAGGGATATCGTGGCCCTGGCACACAGGCAACGGAAGGAACGGGAGAAGTTATTTGATAATTTCCCATTTTTCTAAACTGATCCAAACTTACCTCCCAAATTCCAAATAAAATCGCCAGCACCTTCATCACCATAATTTTATTGCGTAACACAATAATAATCACAATCTGATTGGTTTTGAAGTATATTGCTAATCCATTGTTTCATATGTTCGAAAAATTTGTCTGCTCAGCAACGTAAATAATGCAATTAATGTTGTAACACTGTCAAAATAAAACTCATTGCTACTGATAGTGAGTTACTCAATTACGCCGCAATTCTAAATATTCGCTGTAAATAGAGTGGAATCAAGTGGAGGTTGATTATTTTTGGCATAGGTATAGGTAAATGAATGAATACAAATATTTCCTTAAAGCCATAACAACCTGTCAAAAAACCTCTTACCTTTTTTTGGGTGGGAAATTATCAAATCACTTCTACCGCTCTGGGCGGAGCGGGAGGGCGTGTCAGACTTTTACTGACTAAAACCCTCCCGTGTTCCTTCAGATTCCCGTGTGCCAGGGCCACGATATCCCTTTCGGACAAACTCGCAACCTTGGCCCTATCGAACCTCGTCAGTTGGTGCTGACTACTCGTGGAACACAAAGCGCCGTCGATCCGGGCTTGGTTCTTATCGGACGGCGAGCTACCCATCGCTCACCGTCCGCAAACCCGCACCTACGGAGATGGAGGATGATTATTTTTTCATTATGAATACAACACATTTTGTTTCATAGCCCTAGGTACTTATTAGTTTATGCCTAGACAATTTGAATTATGGTGTCTCTACCTGTCCAGACAACGTAGCGCCCTCGCTACGTTGTTGCTTTTCACATCATGGTTGTTATTGTTCGGAACTGACCCTTCAGTTTCGAACAGTAACAAGCATGATATGAAAAGTTGCAACTAAGTACGGCCATCACTGACGTGCTGGGTCAAAGATCACAACTATCTACGTGAAAACTGTGACAAGGTATGTTGTAATAAGGCATAACCAACTATTAAGTCTAAGTAAAATATACATATGTGCTGGGAAATCTAAGATTTAAGATAGTATATGAAAAGGCTATCGCTTGGGCATGATCTAAGGCTGTCCCTCTGTTGAGAAAGTACTGACGTATGGAAACGTATGAAAGTTTAGTAAATTAATACGAATATTTAACATTACCCTTTTCATTGTCTGCTCTACTCTGAATGAAAACTCACCCAATCAGTATAAAGTTGCACCCTGATTACGTAACACATTTACAATCACAATTTCTTCGTAGGTTTGAAAAATTCTTCTGTTTTGCAACGTAAATAACTTGGCTGAACTGTCAAATTGAAAGGAATTGCGATCAATTGTCAGTTGTTACGCAATTACCCAGCCGATTTACATCCGCCACTTCACAACTCCAGGTCCAGTTGAAAACCAGCGTCAGACACTAGTTTTCTGGCTGGGCACCTTTTAGTCTGTGCTAAATAAAAATATTTTTTTTTTCTCAACATAACTAGTGAAATGCGTGATACACCCCTGCCTTACTCTTCGGGGATTACAGGCGCAATGTTATGGTATGTTGTGTTTTTCATTTCTTTCTTTTTATTACCCATAAAGATACTTTGCCTGGCATAAAAAGAGACGGTCAGGCGCACAGCGTCCGCAAAATTATCAAGTCATATTTATTCGCCTTGTCAACCAATGAAAATGCAGCTCAATGGGCCAAAGACACCATAACATGTGCCACAGAAGTGCACAAACCTGTTACAGAATTCGGCACATACCGATTGTGAAGACTCGTAAACAACCGTACAAATGGAGTATTAATTTCGTATTGATAATGTTGGTTTCCGATGATAGAAGAAGGCCCAGGAAGTGATAGTAATAACACATTGGAGTGAATAAAACACGTGCATTTGTTGATAATTTTCTGTCGCATATTGATATCATTTCAACGAACAAACTATTATGTTCTACAGTGACTAGCTCTGGGTAAATTTACAACTTCACGCACACCATACCTTTAAAAAACTTTTTACAAAAAAAAAACAACCGAAATTAAAGTTATTGTTCACTTTGTAGTGTTTTTTGTAAGTCGGTTGTTTTTTTTTTTGTAAAAAGTTTTTTTATTGTCACTTTTTAGTGGGTCAGTTTGTAATTTATCTAATTTACAATAGCCTAATGTCAAATGCCCATCACCTTTTACAAAATATTGCTTTTGCCGATGCAGGGGCGTTAATTGTTGAGGAGTTCTACTGGTAAGAACCAGGAGAACTGATGGTGACTTCACCATATTATGCGTTTTGATGAGCATAAATTGCTTACCAACCATATTAAAGTGCTTAATCGAATCGCAACGGTGAAATACTTATTATTAAGTAGTTCCGGTGGCCATCTGTGGTCTTCATCATCAGTTCCACTTCACCAAATTAAGCGTTTTGAGTGCAAATGCACGAGTTACTATAAAAAATACTCAAATCGCCATAGGTATGCCTATAAAATTTGAGGATTTCCCTCGATTTCCATGGGATTCCCTCATCAGATTCTGATTTGGTGGCAATGGGACCACTTCGGGAGCATACCCTTCCATACAAAAAAAAGAATTTTCAAAATTCGTTCACAATTGACGGAGTAATCGGTGAACATACATTAAAAAAAAACATACAGCCGAACATATAACCTCCTCCTTTTTGGAAGTCGGTTAAACAGTTCAAAACAAACAGAAGTAAAATTCTTTTATCGGTAGCAATTTTGGAAGTATTGATGTCGTATTTTTTCACAGGACCAATCTTGGTTGCCTGTCATACTATGCAGAAGCGTAAGAACAAGTATTCTGAGTATTAAAAGGGTAAATATAGGTTCTTGCCTAAGTAATAATTATAAATTATTATCTAAAGCAAGACCTTTTAAAATTATAAAAAATATTCATTTGACAAATTGAAAACGCAGGTCACTAACCCAGTCTCTCAAGACTGGCAAGCAAAGATGAAATTACCTTAAAAAACCGGCCAAGTGCGAGTCTGACTCGCGCACGAAGGGTTCCGTACCATCACACTAATATTATAAAGGCGAAAGTTTGTGAGTGTGTGTGTGTGTGTGTATGTTTGTTACTTCTTCACGATCAAACGGCTGGACCAATTTGGATAAAATTTTGTATGGAGGTAGCTGACACCCTGGATTAAGACATATTACATACTTTTTATCCCAATATTCCCACGGGATCGAGACTTACGCGGGTGAAACCGCAGGGCGCAGCTAGTTATCTATAAAAACGGCAAAAAAATCACGTTTGTTGTATCGGAGCCCCCTTAAATATTTATGTAATTCTGGTTTTTAGTATTTGTTGCTATAGCGGCAACAGAAATACATCATCTGTGAAAATTTCAACTGTCTAACTATCACGGTTCATGAGATACAGCCTGGTGACAGACGGACAGACAGACAGACGGCGCGGCGGCGGAGCCTTAGTAATAGAGTTCCCGTTTTACCCTTTGGATACGGAACCCTAAAAAGGGAGTTTGAACAAATTAGCCATGTTCATATATCTTCGAAAAAGGCCAATAATTTAAAGGTTGATGTTTTTACGAAGCCTGATTACTTGACAGCTGCCTTCGTCAAAGTACCGCTATAATGACCATATTACTGATTTGGTTCACTCTCGTCCTGGTAATTTTCTGATAACGCTTGTTCGTTAAAGTCCAGTCCAGAGAGCATATTAATATGGAATTTAATGATGGTACATAACTAAGCCTGATAATAGTGTTCCTTTCACCAAAGGTAAAACTCGTCCTCATTGCCTAAATATAAATAATACAATATTTCACAAAAAAAAACGCTCAAGTTAAGGCTCCCGCAGACAGGCGCGACGCAACAGCACAACGTGACTTGTAGAAAAACTTCTATGAAAACTTCATGTAAATTGTTCTACCAAAATCACGTCGCACTATCACGTCGTGCCTGTCTGCAGGAGCCTTTATTCTGTTGTTGCCTTCATTTGCCTCCAATTACCTTACAGAAAGAAATTCCAATAAAACTCATCAAAAAAACAAGTGCACTATTCGCACTCACCAAACCGCAATTTGTTCAGCAATGAACAACTTTAACACCCAATCACATAAAAGTGGATTTAATTCGTTATCGGCTCACAATAGGAGACTCCTCAAGTCGGACATTTGGAATTTCTCGAGACTCGATCGCGAGATTAATGGCTACGTGCCTATGTCACTATATTATCTTCTCGCTGTACGCATCCATGCAGGTGCGGCCTCCGTTTATGGCGTTTCAATTAAATCGCTTTTGACCGATGTAGCCGGTCGTCAACCCTCGACACGAGTATATAGTGAACTAGATGAGTCAGCTTTCTTTTATTAATTTTCAATGCAAGTGGTGCGTGGTGCTGGTCCATCTCTACGCTCGTTTCCTTAATATGGAATGTAGACTTGTATATCAACAGCGGTGGCACCAATTACTGTCACAGCTTTTTTGAAAGTTTCCTATGGCTATTGAGGTATTCCACTAAGAGCACTGATTTCAACAGCACTTGACCGAACCGCACCTGACCACTTCCACTAACCGCACTGAAACAAAATTTTGATGAGTGCAGTTCGGTGGAACAGTTTTCTAATATTACTTTAAGTCCCCGAACGGCACCTGCATACAGTTTGTAGTGATGGGACCTATATTATATTCTGTGTTCAGGACATTACCAACTATAACATAATAAAGGGCTCCGATATCGTACGTAATGAATGCGGGTAAATTTTTACGTATGCAATTTGTTTAACGTTGGATTCAAATCACTAAACTATTTCAACATAGTATTATATAATAGCAGAGACGCTGAAATAGTTAGACCAGATGATACACAGCTTAAATGGAGCCTCTCGACGGGTTGGCCTCGGTATCAATTTGGACAAGACGTAAGTCATGTACTATTCACACGTCTTGCCGAGATCAATCTACATCAAAAGGTCGCTTTTCGAAGTTGTGAAGGAGTATGTCTACCTAGGGGAAGTCATCCAGCTTAGTATCTTTAGCATATTCAAAATTGTGTTACATCGAGCCTTATTTTTATTTTTTCAAACTTTTAGAGACTGGAATCTACAGAAAACTAACAGTAAGAGCAATTCAATTCAGCAACATTGTTTTGCATCAATGAGTTCGTGGCTAAGTAAAAACAGCCGCGTGGGTCGATTCATCAGGTTAATCTACGCTTGCCGGGGTTGGTCCGTGGATGGGTGACCATCTTTACATACCGTGACTCCTCCGTGTTTTGGAAAGCACGTTAAACCGTTAGTCCTGGCTGTCATTCGTGGATCTTTGACAGTCGTTACGGGTTGTCAGAAGTCTGACAGTTTGACAACCATCTTACCAAGGGGTATCGTATTACCCAGTTACTGGGTTGTGCAGGTCAGTTAGGCAGTCGCTCCATGTAAAATACTGGTATTCAGCTGCATCCGGTTAGACTGAAAGCCGACCCCAACATAGTTGGGAAAAGGCTAGGCAGATTGATTTTTGTATTGCCTTAAGAAACTTTTGGGAAGATTCTAGAAAATTGTTCTTAGTCGGAGAGCTATAGAGAAAATCTTGAACAAGATATTTTGTAAGCCGATTACTGAACTGTTATTGTTTTGCTTATAATTTTGCTTGAACAACCTTTTACAGTTCGTTGTATTTGGGTTATTATATCCATAAGAGTTTAACCGACGCAAGATAATTGTACTATGTTTAATCTTGACATTTTAAAGTTTATGTAGTTCAAGGCATCATAATTTCAATGATTAGGTCATTTATTTCGATATAATTTTGCTGATTAGTCAAAACACTTTTTAATATTTTGACTCGATGTAGGTTAAGAAATAGTAAAATTGATTGAGGTTCCATTAATAAAATTAACACAACGAATTTGTTTACAACAAATTAAAGTTTGTTCGAAAGATTGTATTAAATTCGCAATGGATATACAATTTTATCGACAGAATTTTTGCTTGCACATAAAATTCCTATTTTGCTGGAAAGGAAAAGGTTGAAATATTCATTATTCTTGCTTTAAACGAAATCTTGACGGAAATCTGGAGATAACTGACCTACAGATTTTGCAAACTTACAATCCATACTCCTATTTGCTAACACGATTAACCAGAACAAATTCTTGGTATCATTGTCTCCAGCACATCAGTAACCTATTTATTTTATATGACCCCTATGACGCAGAAGATAAGACGCAGATTAGTTTGTTTGTAATATTTGGTTCTATTAAAGGCGTGGCAGGTTGTTGTTCTCCTTTATCAACAGCTAAATTCAATGAACTGGTGGCAAAGACCTGTCCTTTTAACGAAGCAATGACTGTCGCCTGGGCAAGAGGTTCAGTGGTCGAAAAGTTGTACTTGTTCATCTGCTTATGACAGTTGTGACTTGAATAAGATGAAAGACAATTTAAATTGGTAGTCCATTTGCTTAACAATGATTTCCATGGATTTATATTGAATTGTCCCTTTTCTAGATAAATCAAAGTCTCGTCATCAGTGACAAGACTGCAACTACAAATGCAATTGCCTTAGATTAGGCAAGACTCTCGTTTTACACGTAACTTTTTCACCGTCTCATTCATAGGCAAAACATGTTTTGTTACCAAGTTTCAAAGAGGAACAAGAGGAGAAGAACAAGACTGAGGACAAAATTATAATCGTGCATGTCTCATCAATGAGAAACATATCAAAAGCAACAGCCTACTGTATTCAAACCGATCAATGTATGTTATGTGATTTACTTCCTTTCCGCGGCATTTACAAAACGCGTTGTATCCGGCTTGAATGTTTTATTCCCCTCTATGAGTTTTCCTATCTATGCTTAGACTTGTTTTTTTTAGGAAAACACGTTATTCCAATTTATATAAAAAAAAATATTTGCACTAGCCTCTTCTTTCTGCTTTTATAAGGGTGCAAACAGATTTAGCGGTTTTATTTTTAACAATCAATAATTTCTAATCCGTCAGCCCCGTTAATTTCTACCACATTTAAATTCTTTACATCAATAGCGTCTGGTCAGAAGCGTGTTCCATCATAATCGTATAACTTGATCGACGTCTGTCCAATTCTGGGAGTCGGTGTAAAGGCGGCATTATAATGAAGGCGGGTTTGTTTGAACGTCACGTTTTTGTTTTAGTCTTTGGCGGGTCGCAGAATGGGTTACAAAAAACAGGCATTCGGGAAAATGAAGCGGCTATCCTTTTAGTTCTGTGTTTCGTGGTAAACTTTGAAACGAACAGGAATACGACAGATTTTTAACTCACGTCATACAATTATCGGAAATTGCTATTAACTTAGTTGATTTAGAAGTTACATAGGATTTGACGTTGCTTGTACGCGTTTGCACACGTTCATAGCCGGAGAGAAAATTAGGTAATAGGTATCTAGTGTCTAAAGCAGTTATGTGCAAGTCACTATAACCGAACTACAAGTTCATCATTATAATCATTTATGATTATATTAATACTAAACTAATCATCTCTTCCTACCTTCCAAGCATTTTTTTATTTGTAGGTAGATCCTGCTTAAACTTAATAACTTGATTATCGTTTCTGCGACTATTTATTTAAAGCTCTTTGTTCACAAGCGGCCTTAGGCTGCAGTCTGACAGAGCATTTTTTCTCTGAAATCTTTTACGCTGCCCGCCTTAGGGGCTCAAAATTACTGCGAGTTAACGACAGACATCTGCAATTATAGTCCTATAGGTGCAGCTACCAATAAAATTACTTTAATTCTGATTCACAACTCATGCAATAAAAAGTAAGTCCATTAACGAATACACAACAAAATCATGGTGAGAAAGGTTTTTGATGTGTAACATATTCTCTCCTCTCGCTCTGGGGGGAGTGATATCGTGAAAAGGGACGAAAATGTGTAACATCAAGTGACAGCTTGAGCATGGAATAAGTAAGTACTTTTTAATAGCATGGAATTAGTAAGTACTTTATTTATTTATTTATTTAATATATATTTTATAACAGCTTGGAATTAGTAAGTACTATACACCGTGGCATTTTAATCGTCTTACCACGGCAGCCCACTTCATTTATCCAATGACTACTAATCATTCATGAAAGTAAAAAAATATTTATTAACATTTGAATATAATTTTTTTTTTTTTAATATTATTCATTATGACTCTTGATGTAGTTTGAAACACACTGTTAGGAGCGCGGTGCGAGCCTTGACCTCCATTCCGCGCCGCCCTTGGAACGCAAGGCTCGCACCGCGCTCTTAACAGGGTTTTTGTCATGCGTCATAATGTTTTTTTTTTTATTATTCAATTATTAATAAAAACAAAATTTACTTTCTTTCTTAGCAGTCATTGGATACATGAAGTGGGCTGCCGTTATAAGACGATTAAAATGCCACGGTGTATATAAGGTGTATCTATTCATACACGAAATCTCTTAAGGGGCATTGTACTCATCATTATGAACAACTTATACTATGGGACCAAACTTGAAATCGCAAAAAATAAAATCAGCTGTTCCCTATATTTTTACGAGTTAAGCTAACATAAATGTAGGGAACAGCTGGTTTAGTCCCATAATAAAAGTTGTTACAATGACCCCTTAAGAGATTTCGTGTATGAATAGATGCACCTTATATATTGTAAGTAGAGGGGATTATTTCTATCGCTGCTCAGTTGCTTATTACCACGATGAGATGTCAGATGTTACACATCATATGCGACTACTCAAGGCACGCTCATTTTTTTTAAAATAACAACTGCACGGTTTGTTTCCCCGAAGGGTGAGGTGTACCTATAGTACACCCACATTTCGCCAGTTATGTTTAAGTCCTATGTAATAGGGTGCGAACCTATTGCCATCAACCGGGCACAAATCCAGACTTCGGGCTGCTACTGAAAAATTCCAGATGGAAAAATGCAATAACACTTTTTTTATATACGTAGCAATAACACTAGCTGCACCCCGCGGTTTCACCCGCGGAAGTCTCGATCCCGTGGGAATATCGGGATAAAAAGTAGCCTTTGTCTTAATCCAGGGTGTCAGCTACCTCCATACAAAATTTTATCAAAAGTGGTCCAGCCGTTAGAGCGTGAAGAAGTAACAAACATACACACACACACACACACACTCACAAACTTACGCCTTTATAATATTAGTGTGACTAGCTGCGCCCCATGGTTTCACCCGCGTAAGTCTCGATCCCGTGAGAATATCGGGATAAAAAGTAGCCTATGTCTTAATCCAGGGTGTCAGCTACCTCCATACAAAATTTTATCAAAATTGGTCGAACCGTTTGAGCGTGAAGAAGAAACATACGCACACACTCACAAACTTTCGCCTTTATAATATTAGTGTAATGTGATAATCGCCTAATTACGATAGTGACTTCAAGTGAGTAGACATACGTCTTAACTTAACCTTTACCAACTATGCAGAATGCAGGTTTGTGTATCAGTTTTAACAGCAGCCTGTGAATGTCAGTATTTTACACGAAGCGACCAAAATGTGCCGTGCGTGCCAAACTGATAGGTTTCGATCTCATTTTGAATCCTCCTTTCCTTAATTATACTAAGGCCTCCTAACTATTCTAATGACTAAGGGCATCATGAGCAAACCAAAACCAAGAGCCTCTGAAGCGCAGAGACGTATAAAAACAGTTACCCATTCCCAACATTACTGACCTCAGAAAGTCGAGTTCAACCTAACAAATCAATTATAATCGGTCTTATCTGAGCTGCACTGCTAAGTTGCCTAGTTACGACCTTCTCAAGCCTCTAAACGACATGGTAACTGAAAGTAGAGTGCGGCAAACATCTGAGGAAAATCTACTCTCAGACATTCCGCCATTTGATCGTGCACAATACATTGTTATCTCCAATGCAATTTACACTACATGCCGTTCTAAAATGGACAACTCACGTGAAGAGAAAGGTTTTATCACCTACACAATAAATCAAGCCGTTTCGTCTAGAGAAAAACCGCTACATCTTGAACTCTAGAAAAATAACGTGTTACGCGAATTTGAAACTTATACCTTTGAGTTAAGGTCGTCAGAATATTTTGTAGTATTTTAATTTACATGGGTTTCACAACTGAGAGACTTCAAGACGTCAGCTAGCCAAACCCGGGCGATAATTTCTCTCATAATCTCGCTAAACGGCTGGATGTGCAAATACTAATATCGGAAGCAAATAGAAAGCATGAGATTTTGATAAGCAAATATTTTCCATCGCAGGTGTTTTTACGAAAACATGCACCTACATTTTATGTGGAAAAACTATGTTGGAACTTTTTATTTATTTTTGCGTCTACTGAGGGCCCTACCTATGCGCTTTGCACATTGAACAACTCAACTGGTTTTACTAAAAATAATATTCATTTTTACTTCCAGTATTTATCTATTTTAAGCAGTGGGTAGGTACCTACCTAAGTAGTTTCTAGAATGTCCTATGTGCTATTTTTATGGTAAAATCTGTTATTTTTATGATATTGATTTTACATTCTGTGATAACCTATACTCACACACTGACTTATTTTTTTATTTTTTTAGAAAAACATACTTTTATGATGTTTGTAAATATGTGAACACCATGTATCTATCTAATAATTCAGTTATTTTTCATTGCTTAGTTTTTAATTCGTTTTACCTATTATGGTATAGTAATTTTATTCTAGGTGCATAGTCTTCACATATAATCATATAATTAATGTAATCAAACAAAATATTGTAAAACATTTTTAAAAGAGTACCGGTGGAGTTTCTTGCCCATTCTTCTCCATACGAAACTACCTTTAGGAAGGGGCAACTAGAATCAATTCTATTTTTTTGTAATTTTTGACGTTCAAAAGTGCCTCTTATGTGCCTATTTGAAATAAATTGTAGTTTTTAGGGTTCCATACCTCAAAAGGAAAAAACGGAACACTTATAGGATCACTCGTGTCTCCGTCTGTCTATCTGTCTGTATGTCGTTTGTGACAGCCGATTTGCTCCGAATCTACTGGACCGATAAAGTTGGGTACCCATATGAATTTCTGTGACCCAAAGAATAGAATAGAATAGAATACTCTTTATTATGTACACCATAAAAGTTACAGAAAATGTTGAAATTTTACACAGGGTGACACAATGGGCGGCCTTATCGCTAAAAGCGATCTTTTACAGACAACCCAAACACGAACGTGTAAAGTAAATAAATGAATTTTGAAAATGGGGGTCACTTTTGGTGAAGAAATTAGAAAAAAAAGATGTTTTGGGAACTGTATCGTGTGGCATATCAAATGAAAGGACTTTTTTATGAGGACATCAACTTTTTATTATTATTTTAAAATCATTTAATACCATTCCTTATTATGCTGAGGCTGAGCATATATGAGAGATAAATTCAACCCAATTACGGAACTTTTCATTGTGCGTGGTCCGACACGCACTTGACCGTTTATTTTTTTTTTGCTTTGTCTTGTTATATACTTACTTTCACCACTTCAGGTAACGATTTTACTTCTGAGCTAAGGTTTGCAATAGAGTACATACTACTAGGCTATTAAATCTATGATAGCTATTGTTGAACTTTCCAAAAGAGGAAGCGAAAATAGTCCTTAGTCCCACGATGGGCAAACTCTCTTAAGTAACAGTTGTCAGTATTGACAGTATTGCTTGTCTCTATAAGAGTTCAGTTTAGAGAGAGGCTAAGTTCTGCAGTTCAGTTTAGAGAGAGGCTAAGTTCTGCTTTTAAGTGGAGAGGAATATAATCTAAAAAAAAGTTAGTTAAAAAACTAAAACCCTACTACTGAAAAATGACGCTCTAAAAAGTATGAAACAAGAAAATATTCTAATCTGAAATTGTTATGTACAAACTATTTAATATTTATCGTCTATTAATTAAATAAACAACTTACATGTAATATATTTTAATGTATTTAATCATTCATAGTGATGTTCAGAGGATAACCGTGGTCGTATTCACTTTGGGCTAAAGCTTATGATCGCTTGCTACTGTTAGAATGTACTATTTTGTAAGAGTAGGTTGGCATTTGAAAATTTGGCTGGTAATTGAAAACTGACGCTGTATCAAGTTTATTAGCCATTTTTTTTTTGGTTGGGAAATTATCAAATAACTTCTCCGGCTCTGGGCGGAGACTTTTACTGATTGGCATATTCTTCACGTGTCTCGTCTTTTTTTTTTTTTTTTTGGGTGGGAAATTATCAAATAATTTCTCCCGCTCTGGGTGGAGCGGGAGGGAGTGTCAGACTTTTACTGACTAAAACCCACCCGTGTTCCTTCAGATACCTGTGTGCCAGGGCCCCGATATCCCTTTCGGACAACCTCTTAACCCTGGCAGGAAGTTTATTACCCAAATATTTCGTATCTGATGTGTAAACTTTGATTGTGACAGCGTAACTGTCAAAACCAAGGGTTCGGGCCCACTCGACCCGCTTAGATTCGACCCGAAGAATAATACCAGATGTTTTACTACCAATTCAGTGCCATTTGTGCAGTCAGGCAAAGTGATAATCTTAGAATACCATGATGTTCTCCCAGTTTCATTACATTTTTTTCATTGATCCATAATTCTTACACACCTCATTCCTAGTTTTATCTTAAATTACCAAAAACATTTTTGGAAGTATCTGATTTGCGCTGTGGCGAATGTGCACTGTGAATTTATACACTGTCAGGGTTAAAAACTAAATTCACTTGACCGCTGCACTTTGTTCTTTTATAATACAGGCCCATACTGTTGAATCTTTATGTTTTCGGTGCAGCCGATAAACATGACTGACGTGTAATAAACTTTGTCCACGACGATTTGAAATTAATTTATAATTTTTACGCACTCTACCCTAAGAAATTCCGTCACCAAAAACAAAATGTTAAAAATATTCTATGTATAGGTAATACGATTTTGACCGTGAATTGAAACCAAACACTAATAAAATCAATTTAACATTCGTTACTGCCTGTGTCGAATTTTCGTCACTTTATCGAAAGAATAATAAATTGATATTTATCTATTTATTTATCTTTAATTCAGGCACATTGTCCATAATTTGTTAGTACTTATTACTGAAACTATATTATTATGTATAATTAAATAAGACACAAACATAAACAATGACAATAATACAACTTATTAAATACTACACATTATATCTATTATGCCATCTGGAGACACCCGGCAACAATACATGCACTGCGCACAGGTGTCCCATCAGGGTGGCCTTCAGACTTATCAGCAACAATACTCAGGAGGTTGTCGCTGTCTCGCATCCGACGCAGCAGTGACGCGATCTTTTACGCATGATTGCAAAGAAGTCATCTGTAAGTGCTGCTGCGAACATCCCTGATATGGCGTCAAATTATGTTGTATTACATTTGACTGTTAGGCTGGGGATACACGTCAGATTTTCTTTCCGATTGTCGGTCGATAGGTACACATCCGATTCTTGCGTCAAGCTTTTTCTGAACTCGTCGATCCCTAACTATCATCCGAGTGCTTGCGTACGGAGTAATAAGAAAAGATGGACGACGAGTTACTGCATATTTGCTCGTTTTGACGCGAAAGAAGAAAATCGTAAGCGCCTCGCGCCATTTTCCGACTCGGACGTCCGATCCGACTATCGGCTCGAACGTGTGTTGAATGTTCAAAGTGGAAATGGAAATGGAATTGGAATGGCTCCAACGCCTTCCGATAGCCGAATCAGACTATCGGATCCGAATATCTGATGAAAAAATCTGACGTATTTTCCCGGCCTTAAACGAAACCGCCGCGAACTGAAATGACCGAACTTGACTTGGACTCGGGGTCGACTCATCATAGGAGCAGTTTAAAGATCAGCATAATTTATACTTCTTATGCCTAATATGTGCTAACGTAACAATAAACAAAACCGGCCAAGAGCGTGTCGGACCACGCACAATGAAGGATTCCGTAGTTGGGATGAATTTATCCCAAGAACAAATTTAAAATTTGTAATTGAAAAACACGTTCCCCCATACATTCTAACTGCAACTTTAAGTTGGTCGACTCCACTCGTTAACTTGTAAAGCCTTTTAACTACGTAATATATGCTATTGCCGTGATTTTTTTCGCATATCCAAAAATAACCATTTAGCTGGTAGTACACTTGACTCTAGCAAAAATTAGCACTTTATAGCTTAATATTTCGCAAACGGATCCCGGAATTGAAAAATGGTTTTTTTAACACACACGCAATATTTTCCAACGATACCCTACACAGTGAGAAAGACGAGAAAAAATAAATCATCCCCACTTTAGGCGTAGGAGCGGTATTACTTTGTCGGCGTGTTTAATATCTATCCATGCCAAATTACAGCTTTCTAGTATTAAGAGTCTTTGAACTAAGCCGCGGACAGAGAGACAGACAGACACATGGACATGGTAAAACTATAAGGGTTCCTTGTCGACTACGGAACCCTAAAAAGAGTATTATATATCATTTGTCTCCAACAATGATCCTTACATTGCGTCAATAATAATTATTATCGAACAGTGTTCTCTTGTTCCACTAATGAGTTACAAACTTACAAAGTGCCTGTATAAGGATAGAAAGTATAATAATATTCTTTGTCAATGGAACATTCATCACATATCTACTTATTTATAAACACCATCGTCATCGCACGTCATTTATTTAATAAATAGCACGTGATACAGAGATATATAGAGATATTGTGTCAAGGATTGTATTCAAGCTCAAGTTGTATGAGCTTAGAACATACTTCACTAAATTACAGCTTAAGTATACGAACGCGTCTATGTGGAACAAGGCTACTAAACTGACATAGAAAACGTATCAGCTGTCATTAAGTGAAACAAAGAAATTAATATACGACCTTAAGTTTTTAGCCATAAGAGTTACATTTGTGTGTGTGTTTAGAAGAATTTTACATTTATGTAAAATTCTTGTAACGTACGTGTTTAAGTCCACTAGCAGGCACTTTAGGTGAATTAAATGCAAAAATGCTGGTTTGAGTAGACGATTATCAAATATAATTTGTGTGTATAATAATAATCCTTAAAACATTTCAACATTTTAAAAAAAACATTTTTATTTTAAATAGACTAAAATACATTTAAGCGGCTGCTACTCGTAATGCTATATTTTTTACTGAAAAATGATTTGCGTTTTCAACTGCGTCGTATTTTTTGTACACTTAGAGAATTTTCAATCTAACGTTATGTATTGGAATGAGTAAAGTTGATTAGCTTGTCAATATTTGATTGTACACACGGCTACATATCAAGCTATACATTTCCAGTTTATGCTGACCTCCCATTGTACGGAAATTCTATACAATGCGAGATCAGCTTATACTGGAAATGTATAGCTTGATATGTCGCCGTGTGTACACCGTAAAAATTTGTTTATTGCATCACGATTATTTTAATAATAAGATTGTGTTACACTATACGTCGACATAATAAATAACAGGAGAAACTTATGTACTCTTACGAGTATGTACCTAATGTACATGTACCTTTTTTTCTTTTTTTTTTTTGGGTGGGAAATTATCAAATAACTTCTCCCGCTCTGGGTGGAGCGGGAGGGAGTGTCAGACTTTTACTGACTAAAACCCACCCGTATTCCTTCAGATGCCTGTGTGCCAGGGCCACGATATCCCTTTCGGACAGGCTCGTAACCCTATGTAATGTAATATGTGTGGTCTGCTGGAAGAAATTTCTTAAGATACCTTACTAAAATTATAATTATGTCGTATCTCTCTGTATTTTACTTATTGACGGTACGGTTGGCGCAGTCGTTAAGCGATTGACTGCTGCGCTGCGTGTTGCGGGTTCGATTAACGCACGGAACAAATATTTGTATGACCTATGTTGTTCCGGGTCTGGCTGTTTGTTTCTGTGAGTTTAAATGTTTGTAAACGCACCCACGATACAGGAGATATTCCTGGGCAATGTTTTTTTCAAAAACAAAACAAACTGTATGTACCTACATAAATAATAAAATAAATAAATAAGTATATTTGTGTGAAATTTTCCACAACACCGAAAAAAAACAGATGAGGCAACGTCAAGGCTCCAAGAATAAAAATAAAACATGAACAATATGTAACATCGTGTCTGTATTCCCAGTTAGCTAGGCAAACCAACAATGTGCTCCCATATAATAGATACATAGAAGATTGTGAACCCAAGTAAGTCACTGCAAACACAATCTAGCCAAATGGGGGATTATAGATCCCTCTGACACCCAGTGCGAGAGCTGTGCGCCTAACCAAACCATGCCCCATCAGTTGGAGTGTCGAAAGTGTCACTACACCCTGCACGTTTGTTGACCCATTGTGACTGAGCTCAACCCATTCAATGAAGTACATAAACTCCCTTGACTCAAAAAGATAGGATCACTAGTGTGTCCGGCTGTCTATCTGTCTATGTCCGTTTGTGACAGCCCATTTGCTCCGAATCTACTGGATCGATTAAGTTGTAGTTTGGTACATATATCAATTTGACTATTCCGCCCCCCCCCCCCCCTCCATTATCTCCGAAACTACCGAGCCTAAAATTTTGAAAAAAATGCAGAAAATAGTTCTTTATTTAAATGATTTTTTTAATGATTACTGGAAAACCTATAAAAAGTATATGGTCTTAAAATAACATAGTAAATCACTCAATATTGTGCGTACTAACTTACGTTTGCAGTTCGAATGTATGGGGGAACATGTCTTTCAACTACAATGTTAAGTTCGTTCTTGGGATAAATCCATACTAAGTATCAAACCCTTCATTGTACGCATTTGGCCGGTTTTTTGTATATAAACCTAGCACCTCTTCACCCTGACTTCAGCTACTAGCGAGAACTCCCTAAGGAGAATAACTAAAACCACTTTTTAAGACCCGGAGATCAACCAGGACCCTAAACTGTAACTTGGTATCTTCTAAAGGACACACACGAGTGTAAGGTTATCATCCGTCTAGGTTTGTCCGGACATATCCGGCTTTTTGGCCGTTGTTCCGGCCGAACTTTGTCCCACCTGGTCAACTGTCCAAATTTTTCGAAATAGGGAAATGTTCATAGTAAATAAAAAGTGTTAAATCAGTAATCATACTGATTAAATAGACAAGATTTTTGAATCTGGTCCGGCTTTCCTCAGGATTTTTCAAATTTCTAAATGGTATGTCGTCGAGCACATCAGCTACTACTCAATAAACAGGTTTTCAGCAAATTGTTTTTAGAGCTGAGATCACCGATATATTTGTCATGATGCACTTTTTGTTACGAAATAACAACTTTTGCAACCGGTACGATTGATACGAACAATAACCAGTCTGTTCAGAAACTTGCATTTCTTTGGGGAATCATGTTTTTTTAAAACTGCATTTGCAAGGTCGGAATCGAAGCTATCCTTCGGTCCGACTAAAATGTTTCTAAATGTATGTCCTCGTTTACTTGTTTACCCTAATTTGCATTTCACTCAACTCGACCATTTTTTTTTGGTCTCCGGGTGGAAATACTCATATATGTCCTCCACCACATGACTTTCGAAGTCCGCCGTCCCTGGACCCATTTACTCAACTCAACCCTGCGCTAACATGGATCAATCCCGCCTATAGGCGTCAAGCTCGTCCCGCCAGCTATGCCTAGTTCTGCCGCGATGCCGTTGGACGTTTTCAGGGACCCACTTTGTGGTGGTCTTAACTTAGCTGATTGTTATAAGGAAGAACAGTTATACTGTAACGTGTGATTTGGCTATACAAAGGGGTAAATTAAAATGATCAGTTAACATTATAAGAATGCAAACGGATACCCATGCGTTATTGATTACCCAACGAAAGGCGGAGAAAATCGCTAGAATTAGATAAAATACATTGTCAATTAAGATCGAAAATGTACCGATAGTCCCTGGTAAAATCCAAATCATTATATCAGAGAAGAAAGCATACTAGCAATAATAAGAAAAGTACCGTTAGGTCAATCAATCAACTCAGCCTATCGAAATCAACTGCTGGACTTAGGTCTGTCTCAGGCTGCGCCACAACACCCTGTCCTCCACCTTCCGCATCCAGCCTGTCCCTGCCACCTTTCTACGGTCGTCGGTCCATCTAGGCGTCCCACACTACGCTTGCCGATACGAGGTCTCCACTCTAGGACTCGTCTGCTCCACCGGCCATCGGACCTTCGACAAAAATGGCCAGGCCACTGCCACTTCAGCTTGCTTACTCTGCCAGCTATGTCGGTAACTCCAGTTCTTTTCCGGATAACTTCGTTTCTGATTTTATCCTTCAAAGAAACTCCGAGCATAGCCCGCTCCATAGCGCGCTGAGCGACCTTGAATTTGTGGACCAGCTCGACTGTCAGTGTCGACGTTCCGGCACCAATGTTATAACGGGTAGAACGCACTGGTTGAAGATCCTTAGTCTTCAAACCGTAAGGTATTTAGAAGCAAAAGGCATCACAATATATTATCATGAAGCATTCGAATTTGAATATCTTAATACATAGTGGTTATTTAATAACAGCCAACACGTCGTTATGAAGCATAATCGATTCGATTGCATTTACCGTTACCTAAGTGTTCCCGTTATAATAAATAGTGCAAATTATTACTCTAACTGTAAATCTAATTATTGTTAGATCGCTAATTGGATACCAAATTAATTTCATTATATTCAATTTTACATAATCAATTATTGATTTATAAAGTTATATATTATATTCATTCAATTCATACATTCCGTTAGAATAACGTCGATGCGACACGATTATTATAATTATGTAGAACAATGTGCATGAAGTTTTCATATATTTTTTTCAACTAGAATCGCCGCGCGCTGTCGCATCACACCTGTCTGCAGGAGCCATTACATAATTCTACGGGCCAGAAGCAACATCATTCTGAAAACAGTGTCAGATAGTTTCTATTCTCCCATTTTGAAGCATTTTGTGGAGAGTATGGCCAGGTGAAAAACTTGTACCCTGCTAGGTCATCTTCTGTGAAAAGTGCTTCAAACTCTTACAAACAATAATATCACTTTGCTTACTAACACTAAGGTAAGGTAGGTAAGGTATTACTAACATTAAGGATCTTTGTTGTCTTTATAAATAAATTTTGATTTAGATTTTACGATAGTTTTATTAATAATTATTATGTTTTGATTAGAAGGTTTTATAACGTGTCCAACTGAAACTTTACTGACCAGAGTCTTGATCATGCTTTTACGATTGGATGGCTTTGGATAGAGTAGGTTCAGACCCCAAAGGGTAAATCATCATCTCAGCCGAGAGACATTCAATGCTTGACTTGAGCATCCCCAAAAGTAACTTCAATGACTGGATTTTCGTTTCCAGAAAAGTTATAAAAAATGAAAATGTAAAACTTGGAAATGTTTTAATTGATTTAGAGCAACGGAGGGGCGCGCGCGTACCGGAAGACACCACGTAGTGGCCTCGGAAATCCGCTGGAAAATGAAAATATGGCGAGACTGTAAAATTATTAACTAACGAAGGCGTTTTATGACGAAAGGGTCTACTTTTCCGTTATTATAACTACTAATATCTCATAATAATATGGCACAACAGTGCTAATACGTACCTACAGAAAGAAACAAGACTTGTTTTTGGATTCTCGTAACTTCAATATTAGGTATGATAAGGGATACCGTGCAGCCTTGATATAGGTACCATGCCATTTCATATGAATTAAAACAATTTTCAAGGTACTGGTTGTTTAAGTGCTACTTTATTCAGGACAAAAGATTTTATCGATTGTGATTTTCTGAAAACATGATCGATTTAATTGTTTTAAATACGATGTATCGGTAACATGTCTGTACCTACACTAGGTAATCTGGATAATCAATTCCCAGGTCGAGCAAAGTGTTATTGGGTTCTATTAGGAATTTCTCAGTAACAGCCTGGAGTTTGGAGTGCCTCGGAAAGCACGTTTAACCGGTCGTGTCCCATCGGACAGTGAGAGAAGAGAGAGCGCACCTGTGTCTTCGCTCACTTGCTGATTATAATAGAATAGAATAATTTTATTTCAGACAAATGTCCATAGGGTTAGTAACAATTTTACTTATTATCTAGTGTTAGTACAGACAAAGATTAACAAAACAATTAAAATTAAAATTCAGCGTGGAGCTGCATCCACCCCCGCCATATCGGGGAATCCCACCGATCTGTGAACACACTGAGAATACTATTGGTGCTTCCGCGAACACGCGACATCAGGGATGCACATCTTTTTCTTACAATGGCGGCAAAACCATCAATGTTATTGTCTGCAAACATCCCTGACGCACTACGACGCCACGGCAGCCGCAGCAGTACTCTCAGTGCGTTATTATATTGAACGCGTAGGTCGCTGTATGCCCGCTGAGTGAAATTGACCCACAGGCTGCACGTTTAGCAGGACTGAAAGTCAGCTTTGAAAAGCGTTACTTTAACTGCCCTTGTACATCGTGCAAACCTGCGGGTCAGCATGTTACAACGGACAACCAGCGACCTATAATATCTCTCGGGTCGATTCTCGATCTCGAAATTCATTCTGGAGGACTAGTATTTTATTATTATTACTCTAGATAAGAAGATACCTGCCCAGAAGTGGCACTTTAATATCCTGTGTGACCAGTTTTCCTTATCACGAAAAGTCACTAAGTCATGGTCCGACCAAACTTGTGACTAAGTACCGTGTCTGGTAACTTTAATTTACTTTTAAAATTCTACTTAGTTATTTACGGCTCTAGAGGATTGAGCAGCAGTTGTGGCCTCATTACGATTTGTAGGTCGTGGGTTTGAACCTAAGCAGGCGCTTTACTGTGTGTAAATTATTTTAGAAACATAAATTCGAAATCATGTGACACCCGCCAATCTGCACTGGGCCCGCGTGTTGGATTATAGCCCACTCCCTCTCAAAGAGAGGAGTCCTGTGTCCCAGTAGTGGTAACAATAAAGGCTGATTATGCTAAAGAGTCAAATACAACTCTTACATTTCACTTTCACTCAAAACACTTTCGTTTTCGTTCTGTGAAATATTTTTCGGTCAATTAAACTTTCGGACATGTTTCATTCTGCATTATAGCATTATTGTTCAGAAAAAGATGAAAAGACAATGTAGACACTTGCTTGCAGAATAGGTTGTCAGATTTTTGGGCTTCTGACGACCCGTAACAACTGCCAAAGCTCTACAAATGACAGCCGGGACCAACGGCTTAACGTGCTTTCCGAGGCACGGAGGAATCTTGGTATGAAAAGATGGTCACCCATCCACGGACCAACTGCGGCAAGCGTAGCTTAACCTGAACGATCGACCCCTGCGGCAGTTATTATTTAGCCACAAGCACCTCCGCCTTAAATCAAACATAATTATAAACATAGAATTTATTTTTATCGACCATTGGTCAAGCATCCAAATTATACATAAAGTTTGTCCTGTAAAGACAACAATATTGATGAGAATTTTCTAGCAGATAATGATTTTGCAGATGAGAATTTCTATAAATATATTTCATAATTCGGAAATAGTTGAACACAATAAAGATACTTCTTAACAAAACTCGATAATTTAATAATATTTACACCCAAAACGAAATATGAATAAATTAACAGCTTTTTTAAAAAAGACGACAGTAATATTATGCTTTTCACCTCACACTTCTACAAATAATGAAACATCAAAAATATTCATACCATTTCACAGAATGCAATTTATAAGTGTATGAAATGTATTAACTACTTTCTATTTTAAACGAAAGTAAAGACAGACCAAAATATTTCGAGCATTTTATAACTTCATCTCTTAATTTATTTCCATTACCACTTCAATTAGAGTTCTAATTAGCAAAACGAGAATTTTACAATGAATAGCATAAACTTTGAAATTATTATGATTTGATGGCAACATAGAGCAGCTAGACAGTTTCGCACGAGGGTAGTAGTGCGTGAACCTGACTCACACATTTGGAGCCAACATTTGAACCAGCCGAGGCTCAAAAGACCAAAAAATGTTGACTTGTAGATTGCAAGGAGTCGTACTTTAAACTATAAATTAATATGCGAAGCGATAATCTGAGTTAATGTAAGTATTTCTAGGTCAATTCATTAGTGTTTTAATTATATCCTCCCTAATTACCCATATCCCAGTAACGATTACCTAATTACACTACTCAGATAAGAACATTAGTTACAAAATTTGTACATAATTATATTAGTAAAAACTATTGATAACTTCTTTGCAAACGGATATTGCTGGGCTAAACTTTGGTCCGAATACTTTGGACCAATGTAATCTAGCTTAAATCATAATACGCTCGTAATAAATCGTGCTCTTTAATTGTAATCTGAATGAGTTGACGTTTTAATAGCATGCTCACGGATTACACTACAGGTAATTAGTTTGCTAAATTAATATTTAGTATTATTAATAGCACATGCTGCAGAAACTTATTAATAAATAGTTAATTAATTTTCAGGCAATTTAATTAAAATACTATGCGTTCGATATGCTTTTTTCCGCATGTGTCTTTATATTTTTCTAATTTCAATTAGCTACCAATAACCTAACCTTTTATTTTTTGTTCCATGCCCCGAGAGCACCTGCGTCACCTGAAACGACAGGGAGCCGTGCCTTCTCCCGAGCCAGGGCTCGAGTACCGGCCGGACCGCCTCGATGCTGGCGAGGCGGTAGGGCGTGAAAGCCTGTCCCGCCATTCCGCCACCAGAGCTGCGCGAAGCTGTGACCGACGCAACTCCTTTTTGTTAAGTCGGTTAAAAAACAAGCAAGCGTGTTGTGTTGTCTCACTTCAGAACAAAAGCCGATTCCCATACAGAGAAGCCATGAGTTTTAAATATGCAGGTTTTGAAGATATAGAAGTCCAAGCCAATTCTTAACCATTTACCAATACGAGTATCCGCTGATTTGTTAACCGACTTCCAAAAAGGATGAGGTTATAATAATATGTCAGTTTTTGTCCGTCGAAAATTATTTTTTTGTTTGAAAGGGTGTGCTCTTGGAAGTTCCCATTGTCATTCTTTACATTTTCTTAAGATTGACCGAACAAATCCTGCCTTAAAGCGTCACCCACCACCGTTCAGTGATTATGTTCGGTTCGTTAGCCACCGTAGCTCTGCAGCATACGTAAGTGATGAACTAACAAGCTGTCACCGCTTACACAACAGTAACTATAACTACTTCCCATTGAATCAATAGCTAACCACTGACAGACAGATTAACGTAACAAGAGAAACAATTATTAAAAGTACAACAGAAAAAAACTCAAAGCCAAAATGATTAACCGCACGATAAACAGGACATAGACTTCCTTAAACTAAGACCTATATTTTAGATCTATATTTAACAATAATTTTGATCGTTTGGCTTGGTATGGGCACGTGCCATATGCGCATGAGTCACATGCGTTTTCTACCTCCGCATCACATGATGAGGATAGAATACGCATGTGTCTAAAAGACTGATGAATATAAATGTTGATGGATGGCGATTTAACAATAATTATTTAGATCTAATATCAATTGAAACTTAAATTGCGTGAGACTTAAAGTCAGAAGACACGGATCTTAACAAGGAAATCTAGCGACCGTCTAAAATGAACAGTGTGCTACTAACTATCAAAATGGAAGGAAAACTAGGATATAAAACGTTTTCCTACAATCTCGCAAGCGGCCTCGTATCAGCCTTCTGGAGAACATAAAACCATTACATTTTTATTACAGACCACGCTGAGAATAAATAATCAGCTTCATTATTAAGTACAGCATAACTTCTAATGATCTATGAGGTTCTTCTTATGTTGAAACAAGGAAGAAATTTGGTATAATATATGTTATATGTCTTCGAATTTTTAGTTCTAGGACATGCCGGTTTCCTCACAATGTTTTTCCTTCATCGTTTTGAGAGCATTGGTGATAAAATTATTTACACAAAGTAAAGCGCATGTGAGGAGCTTGTGGCTAAGTAATAACTGCCGCACGGGTCGATCGATCAAATTAAGCTATGCTTGCCGTGGTTGGTCCGTGAATGGATGACCATCTTTTCATACCAAGATTCCTCCGTGCGTCGGAAAGCACGTTAAGCCGTTGGTCCCGCCTGTCATTTGTAGACCTTTGACAGTTGTTATGGGTCGTCAGAAGCCCAAAAGTCGGACAACCAATCTTACCAAGGGATATCGTGTTACCCAGTAACTGGGTTGTGGAGGTCAGATAGGCAGTCGCTCCATGTAAAATACTGGTATTCAGCTGCATCCGGTTAGACTGGAAGTCGACCCCAACATAGTTGGGAAAAGACTAGGCAGATGATGAAAGTAAAACGCATGTGCCTGCCTGGTGTCGAACCGTTCGAAAAAGTCGGGGCCGTTACCACGGGGCCATTAATACTCCCGCACTGGGCCCGCATGGTAGATTACAGCCCACTCCCTCTCGAAAAGAGGCTTGCGTCCCAGCAGTGGGAACATTATAGGCTGATTATGCTATGGAAGAAAGTTGTATTTCGTTTTATTTTTTACCCGACTACGGCAAAGCCGTAGGAAGTAGTAGGCCAAAGGAAGGGTTATGTTTTTAGCAGTATATGTATGTATATTTTTTAAACTGACTTTTCTTCCTTCTGTATTTGAAGAACTTTAATTGGGTTCTTTCAGCCAATAATAAACACCGAGTTTTTAGAATAGAAATGTTTTAGTTTTAGTTTCAGACCGAAAAACATTATTAAATGTATGACATTAAGCATATTTAGGACTATACATCTGTACACCTTCTTGAATCAAACTACGAAATTATTATTGTCGAACAACATGTTATAATATTAATTAATAAAATCATTGTAAAATGGCGTGCTACTGGTTCTTACTGGAATTTTCTGTTACACCGCTCTCTAGCCCCGCGGCATCAGTATCCTGTCGCAATTTCACTACTGCTACGGCTATGCACAAAAAATATGATGGAAAATTATGTGGTAATGGAAATCTAGAAATGCTGAGAAATGGCAGCGACACCGTAGGAAAATATGTGCTATGACGTGATAATTAGACAAAGTTACGGCTATTAGAGATTGAAAGTCTGATCTCCAGTAGACAGCTGGAGAATGATTATGATGATGACAAGACGAATGCTAAAGAACTTGGTCGTAAGGTCTTAGCGTCCTGCCAGGGTTGCGGTCCGAAAGGTATATCGAGGCCCTGGCACACAAGCAACTGAAGGAACACGGCTGGGTTTTAGTCAGTAAAAGTCAGACACGCTCTCCTACTCCACCCAGAGCGGGAGAGGTTATTTGATAATTTCCTACCCAAAAAAAACGAGTGTGCTTTAGACCACACGAGTGAAGTAAAACTTACAAATAGTAATACTAATTATAATTACTTACAACAATAGGCCTGCACTGTGTCTTAGATATACGAAACGCAACTGGCTATGAGAGAAAGAAAATGTGTGCTCGCGCCTCTCTCTCTCCCGACTGGGCCCGCGTGGTGGATTACGGCCCACTCCTTTTCACACAGAGGTCTGTGTCCCAGCAGTGGGAACATTATAGGCTGATTTTGTACCTCTTTCTCTTGCCCCTACAGTAATATACGAAACGTAACCCTCTCTCTTTCTATCTTCACTAACTTATATCTCCCTCTCAACTTCCGCTGGCTCACTTCCCTAACGCTTTCGTCATGCATTGACCAGCTTACTCCCCAAGTCAAGCGTGCCTAAAGAAGTTTTACTTCAAAAAAAAAAGGGTTAAGCGTACTGCTCTACGATCTAATTTGGTTCTCTTTCCACATAAGCTTTTCTAGACGAACAAAAGTTTATTCAGATTCGTAGGCTTACTATTATTGTGTGATCATCATCACCGTCCAGCCGATAGACGTTCACAGCAGAACGTAGAACTGTCCCAAGCATTGTCACACCAACTCCCACGATGACTGGTTATCAAAAACAGTGTTTGTGTTATTTATTGTGAATGTGCGACACGACGCGGGAAAAGTCTTCGTGTGGGGTCTCGTTTCTTTTGATAGGGTATTTATAGTAGTTACAGATGCTAATAATAATGGTACATAGAAATGATCTAATCATTAGCGGAGTAAAAGCAAGTACTGTAGGTACTTTATATGACGCATGACGCATAACACTCCGATCAAAGAAATAATTGTCATATGGCAGGGCGGAACTTTTATCAGCGCGAGCGCTACTCAACATAAATGCTTCTTATTGGCGACCTGGGCTAGGTCACTAGCAGATCACCTTGAACATAACACTTAGAAGCCTCTGATACGGTCCAATTAACACCATCATGTAACATACGCCGTTGTAGTGAAGTGAGGGCTGACAGAATCACATAAACTTTGGTAATGATGTTATGAATTTTGAGTGTTTTTGTTCAGGTTGAAGGAAAGGTTAACCAGATAGGTTGCCTTTGCCATCTCAGCGTATAACACCAGGTTATCCATTTCAGATTGTAGGCACCGATTACGCTGGTCCCTTTTTATAATAAACAAAAAGGGCCGCGGTGCAAGGTTGCTTAAAGCTTATTTATGTTTATTCATATGTTTTAAGACAAAGGCAGTTTATTTAGAACTTGCGGGTGATTTAACCACTGAAAGTTTAATTCTAGCATTCAGACGGTTTATTTCAAGAAGAGGAAAACCGCTCGAGATTTTTTCCGGTTTTTTTTACTTTGTAGGAGCTAGTAATGAGTTAGGAAAAATCCTTACCGAATTAAGTAATTCTGTATCAGACAATTTTTCTAGCGAAAGTATACAGTTCAGTTTCACATTAAACGCTTTGTGGGAAATACACACTTAACTGCTGAAGAACTCTCTACTGTGTTCAAAGTCAAACCATTTATTTCAAATAGGCACATAAGAGGCACTTTTGAACGTAAAAATTTACAAAAAAAATAGAATTGATTCTAGTTGTTCCCTCCAAAAGGTAGTTTCGTATGGAGAAGAATGGGCAAGAAACTCCACCGGTACTCTTTTAAAAATGTTTTACAATATTTTGTTTGAGTACTTTAATTATATGATTATATGTGAAGACGATGCACATAGAATAAAATTACTATACCATAATAGGTAAAACGAATTAAAAACTAAGCAATGAAAAATAACTTAATTATTAGATAGATACATGGTGTTCACATATTTACAAACATCGTAAAAGTATGTTTTTCTAAAAAAATAATAAGTCAGTGTGTGAGTATAGGTTATCACAGAATGTAAAATCAATATCATAAAAGTAACAGATTTTACCATAAAAATAGCAACCCGTTTGATTTTGTCTAGATGTTCGTTCAGGTCGAAGCAATATTAAACTCTCGATCCCTCTATCCAATGGCATCCGATCCTCACGATCTCTCCCTATTGTCCCCAGGGCACTTCCTCATCGGGAGACCACTAACGTCACTGCCAGCTCTAGACTTACGGGAAGTCAAGTCCCACCTACTGCATCGCTACGCCAAAAAAGAACAAATGCGTCAGCACTTTTGGTCACGGTGGAGCCGTGAATATATTTGCGAACTTCAGCAGCACACAAAATGGCTCATAAAAAGGCCCAACATGCAACCAGGACAACTTGTGCTGATTAAGGAAGAGCACAGTCTACCACTCAAATGGCTGCTTGGAAAAATCAAGCGATTGTATCCCGGGACAGACGGCTGCAGCAGGGTTGCGGACGTGGAAACCACAAAGGGAATCATTCGCCGCGCAATCACCAGACTATTTCCTCTTCTGGACGAGGACACTGAAGGGCTTGAAGTCTGTCAGTAATCGTGCAGCTCAACTCAAACTTAGGAGCTCAACGATGCGACGAATAATACCAAAGAAAAGAGATTTAGGTAGGCTGCATAAATTACTCAAACTGCCAGACCATGATTAAAATAAACTGAGAAAAAAAAACAATGGCCCACACAGTCTTCACATTCAGAATAATTAAAATACTACAAGTAAAAATTCATGTCAAGTGAAGACCCGTCTTCACTTGACATGAATTTATTCAATCAGTAATTGTAATCAATAATGAATCAGTAATGAATTCAATCAGTAATTAAAATTATACTAAGCACCTATATCTACTTTTTTAAAGTTTTTCAGAAGACGAGAATCGGGGATAGTGCGAGATAGAAGAAACTGGATACAGAAGACGGTGTTTCCCAAGGATATATGCAGTGAAGTGCGATAATCAAAGCTAACTAGGAAAATAAGTCAAGTCAACAACATCATGCAATAACGCAAAAATGGAAATGGCAACCCTATGTACTGTATGCTCCAAATCAGTCTATTTGCGTTTAAGTTTGCCGACCGTTAACTGACATAACGTTAGTACCAGTATCTAACCTTCTTTTTTATTTGTCTACATATCGACTTCACAGTTTTGGAGACCTTAGCCATGATTCTACAGTTAGACACATCAGCAATGCCACGATATTGTCATATTACCTTTTATGAACTATTGATAATTAAATTATATAACCATGAAATGATTGAGCGAATGCCTTTGTTTATATCACTGAAACGAATGAAGTAGGACAACATGGAACGATTTTTTAAGTTAACTTTAAGAACAGCAAAAAAACTGGTTATCTATAAGTAAATGCAAAAATGCGACTTCAAAGTCTGAATCGACCTAACCTGTAAACTAGTGTTGCCCAAATTCAGTCTTGGTCTTGCAGTCTTGGTCTTGTTCTTGCGTTTTTGCAAGACCAAGACCAAGAACAAGACCGCGTATTTTTAGCAAGACCAAGACCAAGACTGACCGTGCAAGACTTGAGCAAGAACAAGACATAGCCTGCAAGACTCTTGCGTCTTGCAGCTAGGACTTAGCGCTATTTCACTGAGTAGTTAGGTGTAACAGTTCGGTGTATAGGTAGGTACGCTTAGGAATTCTATGAGACGCAAAAAACTGTATCAAAGAATATGAAAAACTGGACCTATGCGCATTACGACTAATACCATAAACATAGCGAATAAAAAAATATCTATTAAAATCAAACTGAGTGCATGCATAGTTATGTTTTAACCATCGGCACTTTGATAATGCGGCATCAAAGGTTTTGTACTTACTTCTCAAAGAAATTTGCCGCTTTTCGGAAGTACATGGTTATGATACACGCGCCGGCGGCTTCTTTTGAAATCTAAAACAATCGTTGCCGCCACGCCGAAATCATAACATTTGTGACACTATTTGATTGCCGCCATAGGGCGTAGGTATACTCATGCAAAATAATTTCGAATTTTTTTAAGAGTACCTACAGGTGTTCCAAAGAATAAATAAGTTTCAGAGTGCTTAGAATGAAAATGAATACATTATACTGATCACGCAAGTAGTATTATGATTAGGTTATAAATCAAAGCTTATAAATCATAAATGTTTATTAAGAAACAGTTACTTCCATGGAAAACGACATATAGGTCAGTTGATTTTTCGAATTTCTTATCAAATCTTCAGTTATTTATTAATCTGCTTGATCTTTACTATGGCTATGTTAATTCAAGCTCACAATGTTCCAATTCTAATACGTTTTTCTAAGATTTAAAGTAAACTTTAATAAATAGTAATAGACTAATAGGTAATTGCAAGACTTGCAAGACTCTTGCTGCAAGACCAAGACCAAGAACCAAGACTGGGAGCGCAAGACCAAGACCAAGACCAAGACCAGGTGTATTGGCGCAAGACCAAGACCAAGACTGGCTAAGTCTCGTCTTGTTCTTGCATTTGGGCAACACTACTGTAAACGACCTCTTCAGATGAAGCCTTGAATAAGAATTATTAAAATAATAATACTGTCTATTGTTACAAAATAACTTGCATCCCAGCATTATTTGATTAATCTCTGCTTATTAAGTATAAAATTACCTATTCCATAATTTCGTTTATTATGCCTCACCCAAAATTACTGCTCTTCGGACCTAGACCAAGGATTGCCACTGTGGCATTAGAAACCGTATAGTACCCGAAATCAACAGCAGTATCTAGAAAATTCCAGACCCACACAGACGCCGTCTATTCTCGAGCGTAATTTAGCAATAACGATTACACTCCGCACGTCCTTCACAAAAGAAGCCAATAGGACTCATGATGTGAGTCGATTATTTGATTAATCTCTGCTTATTAAGTATAAAATTACCTATTCCATAATTTCGTTTATTATGCCTCACCCAAAATTACTGCTCTTCGGACCTAGACCAAGGATTGCCACTGTGGCATTAGAAACCGTATAGTACCCGAAATCAACAGCAGTATCTAGAAAATTCCAGACCCACACAGACGCCGTCTATTCTCGAGCGTAATTTAGCAATAACGATTACACTCCGCACGTCCTTCACAAAAGAAGCCAATAGGACTCATGATGTGAGTCACACGACTCCGCAAATTGTCGGTCACAAGTTACACAATTGAGAAAGGTAATTCAGTGAGAGGGAAAATCTTTCGTGTGATCATCGATTTGGGTCGGAGAAATACATCGACCACTACCACACTGTAGCTGTTTATCCCTTGCCTACTCGACCATTCAAATAAACCAAATTCTCTCTATCTAGGAATCCACTCCGCTCTAGCAGTCTCTCTATTTACTTCTAATGTCATCATCATTATTATCCACAATTGAAAAACTAAATAATCATCAGTTATTTTTATTTTTCGATCTAGAAAGTGAATTTGAATGAACGTTTCTCTCGTAATACAAGCACACTACGAAGATATTGCTGCATAACTAATTGTATAATAATGATGATATCGCTAATAAGCTGTCAGTCTATCTGTTACTTCATTCACGGAAACCATTTTCTATATATCATTCAATACAAAATAGAAAAAGAGAGCGTCGATCATTGAAATTATGGGTAAGTATCAACGTAGTTGCTCCACGTGGCCCCAATCCGAGTCACGTAGTGTCGGCATCGTGTTCAGCTTCTTCCTGCTTTCCTCGTAATTATCCACATTTTCTAAACTTGCTTACTCGCTAGCTTCATTGATCGAAGCTGTTTGATACTTACCAGAAAGCCGATATTCCCACATCACTTTGTAAAAAGAACGCAACGTTAGAATCAACTGCTATAGATTTGAAACCTCAAATCTATAGCAGTTGATTTTAACATAGCATTGCATTCTCAAATATTGTATGCATTGTGGTATTTTTATTATCTTTTCATTAAGCATACAATATTTGAGTGACGACCTACCTAGGAGGTTACCTACCTACTAGTAACAGAAGACCTCGATGCATATGGCAGATTGCTATCAGAATTTCTTCGGAGAAGTCATTGTGTTTATGACGTTGGGGAAACACTCCAAGGTTTGTTATTATCGTGTACTACCAAGGAGTATGCGTAGGCGGCAACTTGTAAAATCTCGTAAGTGCTCAAAGAAGGTCTGTCATTTTAGCCAAGGGGAAATACCAAGGGGAGATTAATCCGGAAGAAAGTTGGTTGAAGCGGTTTGGTACGTTTGACCGGATGTGGTGGAATGTAAATTCCGAACGAAACACTGGAGCAGTTTTCATTTCAATCTCATGGTTAATAAATACACGTGTGGACATCCAAAAATACTAATTTGCACCTTGTTCTTGACCCTCTCAAATAACTAGGTATGAAACTTAAATGGAAATGAATCAAAGCAAAGACAAGTTGCTAAAATATTTTCAAAACATACAATATGACCAAAAATTCATTTTAAAACATGACATTTTGCATGTGGTACCGAGGAATGTGGATAATATGGTGAGGACAGTTTAGAGTATGAATCTAGATGGAGGGATGCATGATGGGAAAGATGACAAATCTAGAAAGGGGGTGACTTCAGACCCCAAACAAATTAATATCAAGGCAGGAAGATAATACAATTTAAAAACAGTTAACTGTTAGATAATCAACTAAGTATCGCAATTTATTCTAGGGAGTTTTCTTTTAAAGGAAGGTTTACCTATGCCTTAGAAGAAGGCATGCACACAATATCAACTCCAATCTGATGCAATCTACCATGTTAAGGAGTCTGGTAGCAACGCGTTAGTGAAGGTCGAAGGTTCGTTGTCACGCAACTAAATCAACATCTTATTTTGAAAGGATTGAACGGAGATCAGAGCTAAGGTCACAGGACCAAATAAAACTATCATGTGCACATTCTAGGTTACTGTGTTACTAAAATAGTGTTTTATTTTCGTTGATAGTTTTTACCTGTTGCTGAGACATGAGTGATAGTTTGATTGTATGATTTTTTTGTTTGATGATGGTGATAGTACTGGCTTTTAAAAGAGCGAATACTATTTATTATGTATGGAAGAAGAGAAGCTGCGCCAACGCCAGATTAATTCGAAAAACGCAGGATGATGATAATTTATTTATTAAAACTTTATGCACAAGTAAAACAAATACCGTACAAAGGCGGACTTAATGCGTTAGGCATTTTCTACCAGTCAACCTTAGGGTGATGCAGAGAGGAATCATGGCAGGTGAAACATAGATAATAACTATACAATGCAAGAATTTATACACTTGCCGTCACAATTAAGTACCCAGAGCAACATTTTTATACAAACGAGGTAAATTCGACGCCTCGGTTCTTCGTTAGGTAACGTTCCGGATGAGATCTGATGCAGCTCTCCAGAGTACGGATGGAGGAGGTCTAGAGCGCCTAAGGCACCCAACTTTTGACGGTAAGTGTACCTAGATATATACTTACACACATATCAACAGAATAAACTTTTTCAGGGGAAATATCGATCGGCTCCTGTACCGATCGATATTTTCTTTTTTCATAATTAACGATCGGTAGAGGAGAAATAACGATCAGTAGAGGAGAAAATGAATCCAGCAAATCAGCGCTGGGATGTTTCTGCCAACTTCTTACGCATATAATTGTTCACGTGCCTTAACTTTACAGGACAACCGACTGGTTGCCGTTCTGATGTTCAGAGGGAGCCCATTCCAAAGAAAGACCGCCTGGACAAAGAAAGAAGTGTGAATGAAACCAGAGCGGTGAGAAGGACATCGAAGAAGACGATTGTTGGTGGAACGAAGATATTTACTATGGGCAGAGCCCAAGTATTGAATATGGGAAATCAGGTAAGAAGGAGAAATGGGTTTGTCGAGAATAGAGAACCACATAGACAGAGCCCTTACCTCTCTGCGCTGACGAATGGGTAACCATTTTAAAAGAAATCGGTGCTGCGCGGATACATGGTCAATTGGCTAAACTTACGAAGATTGAAAACGAGTCGAACGTAATTATTGACAAGGATAATGTTGTGTCAATGATATTTTTTCTGGCGGCTTTTTATTGTATATAATGGTAAATAAGCTCGATAAAAGTCTTCTTAGTAAATACGCCGCATCAGTAAGGCTTTGAATTATTTTACACTTTTTATCGAGTTGAGAATCATCGTCATTCTTGAAAGCCTTGTTCTAACCTCTACTGAGAAATATAGTGCTAATTTCACATTGGATGTGTTTTGGAGTTCCTGGAGTATCCCAAAAGCTACCTCAGTACAGAAAATTATAGTACCTACAAGAAGAAATGAGCTCGTTTTCTGAAAGCTTTTATAAAATAATACCGATTTCATTGAGACAGGCTTACGTCTGAAGTTAGTAATCTTTCTAATCGTAAAACTTAACTTGTTTCAATTAACTTTTAATAAACATGCAGTCTAGCGAGCACTCTAGATGTTTGCTAAAACAGATTACGCATAAAGTCTCGTAAAACCTCTTTTAAGGAACAAGTCGGACTTGTAATTAAATGTAATCTTAAGCACTCGATCACTTACCGGCTTCACGTCAAAAGATACATATTTGCCACTAACAACATCTTATGTGATTATTCGTGAACAATTTTTTAGCTGCATTTTGGGTCGTAAGCGCGCGAGTGTGGGGTACAGAGTTTGATTCCAGGGGGCCGATCGCGCTAATTTTGAACGTTGATACCAAAACTAAACCACAACCAAAAACGTTACGTTAGACACATTTCGTATCGCGCTAGTTATTTCAACGGATACGATTTAGCTTTACTTTGGAAGTTACGTTGGAGGAACGATCGATCGAGCTTTCAGTATTGGGTAACGTCAACGATTTTGTCGCTCAGAAAAAATAGCGCGATACCGTTTCTTACATCAGCTAAACCAAAACTAAAAACGTTCCGTTCGAACGGTAATTACGTTGAGAAATAGCGCGATCGGCCCCCAGATCCGGTCAGCGTTGTTGGACTTTACCAATTGGGTTTTTTCAACAGTGGACCGATGTCTTTTTCGAGAACGGTTTGTCGCAGGCAATGCCTTAGGGACTTAAAGTGTTATCAGCTAAAATGTGGGTAGATAAATAAGTGGACATCTTGGCGTACCCCTATAGGAGAATACAAGCTTGATGCAAAGATATAAATAGATATGTCTAGATAGAAAATCAATGCAGTGCACTCGTCGAAAAAAACATCGTCCAACTGTTGGCCGCTAAATGCACGAACCCTAGAATAACACAATGACGTGACGCACACCAGCTTAACAAAGTTGGCCTGTTTGTTTTAGTTCTTTTGAAGCAAAGTCAAAATCAAATTATTTATTTCAAATAGGCACACAAGAGGCACTTTTGAACGTCAAAATTAAAAAAAAATTGAATTGATTCTAGTTGCCCCTTCCAAAAGCTAGTTTCGTATGGAGAAGAATGGGAAAGAAACTCCACCGGTACTCTTTTAAAAATGTTTTACAATATTTTGTTTGAGTACTTTAATTATATGTTTATATGTGAAGACGATGCACCTAGAATAAAATTACTACGAGTATACCACAATAGGTAAAATGAATTAAAAATGAAGCAATGAAAAATAACTTAATTATGAGATAGATACATGGTGCTCACAAACATCGTAAAAGTATATGTTTTCCTAAAAATTTTAAATTAATAAGTCAGTGTGTCAGTTTAGGTAATCACAGAATATAAAATCAATGTCATATAAATAACAAATTATATAATTATAATAGCAGTCAGTTTGATTTTGTCTAGACTATACGCGCGACTCTTTATAGAGCGCGAAACTCCATCTAGACATAAATAATCAAAGCTTTGATGTTATGTTTGATTTTTTTTTACGTAAACGAACCAGCCACAAATTCAGTGTTACAAAATTATTGCCATGTTGCCATAAAAATATTGAGAAAAGGCGTCTTGCCTAAAAACCCGTACCTTCCATATTATGTGTCAGTTTTACTGATGTGAAATTAAATATGGTAACTGCATGAATAAGTAAGAAAGATACTTATGTATAGTGAATTTATGAATTTAAGCATACGCGTTAATGGCATCATAAACCACTCTTGTAGCATCCTGAAGCAGACGCTTGTCATTTTATACAATTTATGAGGGTACTTTTAAGGCTAGTATTTATATTGTTGTCCATCTATGACGCTGTGATATGTTTTCAGACGTCATTGAGGCAAAGAAAAAAGCGTATCTACTTAAAAAGTATAAAAGCGTTTACGAAGAGTAAGAAACGTGGTCATAATTTTTTTTTATTTGGAGATTCCGTCAGTTAGGTCAGATATCACCGTGTATTCTACTAACATTGCGCTAATTAACTGGCTAGGGGCACCGCACACCGAGATTTTTTTTTTGAAAATATATCATCGAGTGAAGATTTAATTTGTATATTTTTATCCTCAATGACAATATTATTGCCAACGGTTAATATATTGGATTATCATATTATATCAAATTATTATAGAATTATTTTTGAATATTTCGCGGCGATCGATCTTAACTAATCAGATGACGACGGTACGGCAAGCAAAAGCAAGAGCAGCTTTTTTAACGCAAAGCGCTTCAAAAATTCTACTTTGCACAACTCTACACAATTCTACATTGTACTTACTGGTATAAAGACTCGTACAGACTGGCGTGACGCGACAACGCAACGCGACACTATTACTATACTAGCAAAATTTCTATGAAAACTTCACGGAAAGTGTCGCGCTGCAAGTCACGCCCACCATATCGTGCCAGTCTGCACGAGCCTTTAAGCACCAAGTAGTACATAAATAGTGTAATAAATTATGAATATAATGGCATTGTGGTAGATTTTTTTTTTAGGAAGTTATAAAAGGTTAAGGGGCCCCGAGAATTGCATTGCCTAGGAGCCTCGACATGGTTAAAATACCCTTAATGAAACCGAGAGCCACTTGTTCTTCTGACGACAAAGTTTATTAAGACGATAAATAATCCTAAATAAACCTAAAAGTGTTTGTTTCTAAATTCTATTGGTAGTCGAGGCTGATTTTGCAATACATGAGATTAAGAAAACTGATTGTGATATTAAAATGACTAAAAACAAAGAAGTTATGTTTGTATCATGTTATTAAACTCGCCACTGATTTTAATCGTATTTTTGATTTTACAGTCCTAAAAAGAAAAATTTTATTCCACAAATGGCACCTACAGATCAGTATACTAGTGTTGGGACGTCCAACACTAGTACGTACTGATATGTAGGTGCCATTTGTGGAATAAAATTTTAAATAACATATTATTCCACTAATGGCACCTGCGAAAAATATCGATAGGTGCCGTATGTGGAATACCTCAGGTGCCGAATTAACGGCTGCCCAATGTGGAATACGTCATTTTTTTTGTATTAGACTTTACCTACCTGGGAACCTTGACCTTTAAATGTTATAATTTAACTTAAAATACTCCCACGATCCCTGTAAAATATTGTGCTTATGATGGATGTATGCAACAGTGCATACAATAAGCATAATTATTTTGCGTGCGTTACATTGCACACCACTGCACTGTAATCAGTGAATATTAACACCAAAAATAAAAGTCGTTGCCCGGTAATTATTTTTGCCTATATAGTAACTTAGTTTTATGTACAGAATGTGTAGACGACGAAGGCTTCGTGAAGGGTGTTTTTATTATTTACACGATTACCCAAAAAGGAGTGTAATATATTTAGGGTTCATGTATGTATCTATATAAATACTTGCAGTCGGGGACCTTTTAGATTAAAAAGTGTTCCACAGAACGGTCCCCGGCCAGCAATGACAATTTTGTCTAGGTATCTGTTATAATTAACTAATACAACTTGTTTTTTTGCTTTTTAGTTCGGTTTTGGCAGGTCAGTTGTTTTTTTTTTACATCCTGGCCTATATTGGCATAGTGAATATAAAATACAACCTTCTCATTTGCCTCTTCACTCTAACTTAAACATCCGTGTGTCTTCAAGACTAAAATAACATGTTACCTTAAATCAGTAGGTAAAACACGGATTCCTTGTAAAATTGGGTAACATGTTTAAAATGCATAACACGCGGGTCCTTGTATTTACCGTCTGACATCAGCTGACTAAACAGACTGTAGATTTTAACGTATTAGACATTATAATGAACCCGCTGACGCTGCGCCTGTAGCACTATAAGAAACGTACATACTTATATGATGAGAAAATAAACTTATTTCTTCAGTATGATTACCAGGTAAGCTGGTTATTTAATAAAATATGGCCATTTAACTAGCAAAAATCTTCAGAAATGCAATAGTAAAATGTTGACTTACGATGCGATGACCCTCTTTTATTGAATCTTATCTTTCCTAACTCATAGAAGTTTTGGAAGGCTTCAACGTGACCAGAATGTGAAGAAAATTACTTAACTTTGTCATTATACACAATAAATATATACTTTATTTAAAAAAAACTTAAACACATCGCATTCTTGGCAGTTAAAAGCGTTGCGATAAGTATTTTTATAAATAGAATGTAGCCGAGCTAAATTATAATTATAAAGTATATTCTATAAATATTTTGATCAACCACATAAACAAGATAATACGACATAATTAAAGCAATGATCATAACAAAAACAAACTGATATGTCACAAACTTGTCGACGTCACGTAAACTCAACTATTTAAATTTACACGAATAATTACTTAATACTGTAATTAACTATTAACCTAAGTCGATAACAAATTTGTTCTATGTAGACAAGTGTTTTAAACGGCCATCATAAGAAGACACGACACAACAATTATTTTAGAACAAGTCTAAAAACATGGATAGTTCAAGTTACATTAGTTTTATACTATTACCTTCTCAAAGTATCAAAGTCAATACCGTAACTGATCACAATATTGTTATTGTAAGGACATTAAGATGTGTACATATTTGATTTACAAGTAAGACATGATTTGGCATTGAGCCTATAGTGCTAAGTTTTATATAACTTATTTATTTAATCGTGACACCTCAAATCTTTGAAGGGCAAGATTTTTTGCTGTATTAGATCAACAGCCGGTCTTTATTATTTTAATTTAATTGTTCTTAGTCTAGACAATGTTTTAATTGTTATAAAATAAAAAAACGTTTTCATGTGCTTCTCGATTGTAACAATAACAATCTATTAATGTAATGCGCATTTTCATATGGCAATACCACCCAAGGACTCCACGAGACAGGCTCGACCTAGTGTGGAATAGGAATAGAAATAAAAATAATATTTATTTGCATAAAACATGGTGCATAAAGTTTTTTAAAAATACATTAAAGATGATACATGTTTTGCTTATATCTTAACATGCAAATATTATTGGTTACATTACTAAATGTTTCCCGTCAGTAAATTCTTTCATGCTGTAAAAAAAATTGTTGTTTAACCATTTGAGTAATATTTTTTAAACAATCTAAAATCTAAAGTTTCTAAATCAGTTGGAATATTATTATAAATTCGAACACACATGGCTAATAGCTTTTATTATACTTAGCCAGTCTTGGTAAGTCATTTAATATAATTGGATGGAATATAATATAATGGAATGTGGAGTTCATAAGTACTTCCTTTGCGTCTTATTTAAAAAAATAAACCTAGCTATTAAAGTAGACTATAAGGATACAAAAAAAAAGGATGGGAGGAGGATTATGTAAAGCACTGTTTTTGGCAAAATAAACATTATCACATTTCTGTAAAAATCTCACCGCGAAAACTTAAGTAAAGTGATTTTTCAGTAAGCTGTCAATCGTGTCAATCCTTGGCGTCAGGTGCAATGATAGCTGAATTCGAATTCACTTCACCTAAGTTTTCTAGCAGTGAGCAGTGGTGGCCCAGTGGTAACGGCAGCGACTTACGAGTTGTAGCTCGTAGGTTTCAACCCTGACAGGCGCTTTACTTTGTGTAAATTATTTCATCACCACTGCTCTCAAAACGGTGAAGGAAAAAATCGTGAGGAAACCGGCATGTCCTAGAACCGAAAGTTCGAAGACATGTGACATCAACCAACTCGCACTGGGCCCGCGTGGTGGATTACGGCCCACTCCCTCAAAGAGGAGGCCTGTGTCCTGGCACTGGGAACATTATAGGCTGATTATCTATGTATGTACGTGTGAGATTTTTACAGAATAGACTATTAGTCTTTTCTGAGAAAAAGCCGGTTACAATTTATTGTAACTGGCCTTTTCTCATCGTAAATAAGAGGTAGAAACAGCTGGGTTTTCATCAGCCTATTAGCCCACTGCTGGCCGTAAGCCTTTCCAATAGCACGCCATTCAACTCGAACTTCCGACAGCACACATCCAGCTATACCAGCCAATTCCTGCGAAGATTTTCGCTCTACCTACCCTGAGCTAGGTTCGGATGATCAGCTTCATGAATCTTCTCATATGCTACTACTTATCAGCCAGTGAGTATGTTTTAATGAGTAAACATAAATGTAATATCACAAACCGGGACTAGTAATGATGTAAAATGCATTGAAATTGATACCGCCATTGATAAAGAATTTCTCACGCACAACCAGTGCCATTTAATATATTCATTAGAAATTGATTCCTGTTTCGAAGCCACACATTGATTTATAATGAAATGTAATTTATAGTAGAAACTTTTAAGACATACTGTATATTACAATCCCAAGTTCAGGATCACTACTAGAGGACAACGGCATTCCACCAAGAAGTATAACAAATAGACATTCTCTTGATGATTGAGGTCGACAACAGAAACTTTGTTAAAGTTAAGAAAATATCTGGAAAGAATAGTTGAGAAGCTTTTCAAAAGCTCTGGTACTTTTTGACACATTTTTCGCGACAATCTTTTCAGTTAAGGCGCTGACAATAGGCAAATAATAAAAGAAGGCTTCTCTTAAACAAAAAAAAATGCCAAATCTATATAGTTTGTGGCAGCGGAAAAAATATATGTTATTCTTGAACATATTTCTACCAAAACACGTTTAGAAAAAAAAAATCGATACAAATTAACGGTAAACTAACCCTTTACTTTGAGTTTCAATCCAAAATATCTGTAACAAGAACGTTTTATTTGTATGCAGAATTTGTTTGTTTTTAGGATTCCGTACCCAAAGGGTAAAACGGGAACCCTATTACTAAGGCTCCGCCGTCTGTCTGACTGTCTGTCTGTCTGTCTGTCCGTCTGTCACCAGGCTGTATCTCATGATCCGTGATAGCTGGACAGTTGGAATTTTCACAGATGATGTATTTCTGTTGCCGCTATAGCAACAAATATTAAAAACCAGAATAACATAAATATTTAAGGGGGCTCCCATACAACAAACGTGATTTTTTTGCACGTTTTTACTCGATATTGATAACGGTAACAGGTAGACACTTGAAATATTCACAGAATATTTAGTTATATATTCACTTTAAAAATCAATAATTAAATTAAAATAAAACAAATATTTAAGGGGGCTCCCATACAACAAACGTGATTTTTTTGCCGTTTTTATAGATAATGGTACGGAACCCTTCGTGCGCGAGTCCGACTCGCACTTGGCCGGTTTTTTATTTTCGATTACTCAACTCATTTTTGAGTAAATAGTTATATTTTTCAATAAATTACAAGCGTTGTGTCATCGCGCTTCTCTTTCTTTTGTATGCAGTCTGACAGTGACCACGGTTAAGCTGTTGTCAGCGTCTTAAGTATAGTATTTTTATCTCACGAAGCAACGCGCGCTTTACTTGTGGTAACCAAGTCTACAATCACCCTGTGAATGTGAGTGTAAAGACGAGTAGCGTCAGCACATAATACATACTTATACACATACACACACTTCCGACTACGCCCATGTCTCGGACGGGTACTGAGAACTCCTGCACTTAGACACTCATTCACAGCGTGTTTGCACACTTGTTTACCACAAGTTAAGCGCGCGTCGCTTTGTGGAATAAAAATACTGTAGTGGAAAAGTGACATCTTCATCCCAGTAAATCCTTTTTTGGTATCTAGATAACTACCTACATCGTAATAATCATCATTCATAATTTCAGCCGGAAGACGTCCACTGCTGAACATAGGCCTCCCCCAACGGGGAGGGTTTGCCATAATCGGCACGCTTGGCAGGCGGGTTGGCGAATGCAGTATGATGTTAAATTGCATAGAGAACGCTGCTGCCCATTGAGACACCCACGGGAAGAAATAGAATGGTGCTATTCTTTACGTCCAGCACCACACGGCACCGGTAATAATAATACCGGTCAATTATTGTCCCACTGCAGGGTAAAGCCCTCTTGCGCCTGCGGACGGTGAGCGATGGGTAGCTCGCCCTCCGATAAGGACCAGGCCCGGGTCGACGGCGCGTTGTGTTCCAGGCGCGCCTCAAGGAGATGTCAGCACGAATTGACGGGGTCCATTAGGGCCAATGCCTGCCAGGGTTGCGAGTTTGTCCCAAAGGGATATCGTGGCCCTGGCACACAGGCAAATGAAGGAACACGGGTGGGTTTTAGTCAGTAAAAGTCTGACACGCCCTCTCGCTCTTCCCAGAGCGGGAGAAGTTATTTATAAATTTCACACGCAAAAAAAAAAAAAGGGTAAAGCCCTCTTCTTAAAAAGATAAGGCACGAGCATTGATCACCATGCTTGCTCAAGACGGGTTGGCGATTTCAAACTTAAATTAACTTGTCGCTTCTACCTGCGATTTCATCCGCGTGAAATTTCTTCACGTTCAAGTACTAGCTTCTCGCCGCGTCTTTGACGTTTTTTTTTGTTCTCTACATTTTTTCTTCTGATCACACCATACTGTGATCGGCAACCCGCCTGCCTAGCGTGGCGGTTATGGCAACACCCCCCCCCCCCCTTTGGGGGAGGTTTATGTCGAGGAGTGGACGTCTTTCGGCTGAAATGATACTCGTAAAGATGATGATGATTAAATGACGCGGCGCACTCCAGTACAGGTCTCAGTCGGCAAGATTTTTTCTGACATCTTCAACAATCATCGTCATATTTCAGCCAATTAACATAAAACCCTAATGAATTATACACCTAAACCTTCCTCATGAATCACTCCGTCCAATGATGAAAACCGTATGAAAATCTGTTCTGTAGTTTTTGAGTTTATCGCGCTCACACAGATAGACGCAGCGTGGTCTTTGTTTTATAATAAGTAGTGATAGATAAGTCCAGGTTCCTTCACGATGTTTTCCTTCACCGATGTCATTAATATTCAAAACAAAATCAGAATGTACTTATGAATTGAAAAAGTCACATTGGTACTTGCCAGGATTTGAACCTCATGCATGTAAGGGAAACAAGGGCCATCACGACACATGGGCGCAGTGGAGTAGCTAGGAGGAGACGTCGGGGGCGGTCCGCACCGGGTGCCACCTGATTGGGGGTGACACCCGAAAATAATTACGCAAACTGTCATGTTTTTCAACGATAAACCACTTAGGCTTGAAGCCATTTTAACCAAGTTATCAAAACGAAATAATTTAAATATAGCAATAAAGGGAAGGAAAAATCACGGCATTAGTATAGATAGGTTTTAAAAGTTAACGAGTATTAGTTGACCAACTTACATTTTGCAGTTGGAATGTATGGGAGAACATGTTTTTAAATACAATGTAAAAAAAATACAACATAAAAAAAGATAAAAAAATTACACACTTAAGCGTCGAAGTACTCGTCCGCATCGCTGTCATCCGGAAACATGCCCAGAAGACTGGCAGCATTGCCACGTTGAATGGCAAAGCTAATTCTTTGGCCAAAGAATGAGCCAGCCCTCTGATCATCTCCCTCCAAGCGTTAGAAGCGTCAGTCAAACACGGTACCTCAAAATCGACCAGTGAAGAAGATAAAATGTTCCTGGGTAATTTATCAGTACCGAGGAGATGAAGGCAGGAAAACATATACTTGAGATATCCCAGGCGAATGGGAAGTGTGGTTTGCTGCCACGCTTGGTCGTCACATTTAGGATAGAAGTTAGAGAATATTTAGAATACAATGTTAAGTTTGTTCTTGGGATAAATTCATCCCAACTACGGAACCTATTTTTGTGCGTGGTTCGACACGCAGTTAGCCGGTTTTTAATCTTGGGTGACACAATTATGCGCTCCGGGTGTCACCCATGCTAGCTACGCCACTGCATGAAATAACTACCTACATTCTCTCTTAATACCTATAGATACATACTTGGATATCTGCATAACATTCTAACAATTACCTAAAGCACATTTTTAGCATAATATGATGCTAAAAATGTGCTAAAGTATTTGTGTCAAGAAATGCGCGACATAACCGTTTATTGATTCTCTTGAATATTGCACAAGCAGTATGAACTCGAATGCACGTGTTTCCGAATGAAGACAAGTAAGACAACCAGTGACTGACCTACAAGGTAATACTACGGGATCTCCACTGTAAAGTAAATGACGTAATATGGACTTTATTGGTTATTGTAATAAGAAATCACAGTTTATAAAAAGGTAGGTTGTATGAGCTTCCATTGGAATGCAATAATGAAACGTAAGATATTTCGAAAAGCAGTGGCTAAATGACTATGTGGGGCATTGTTTTTTTTTTCTTTTTCTTAGTTAGTTTCAATCATGGTCTAGCAGTTCTTATGCGGCCTACCCAAATGTACTTTCTTTGGTATTGTTCGTCGCATCGTTGAGCTCCTCAAGTTCTGAGTTGAGCTGCACGATCACTGACAAATGCGTGCACTGACTGACTGACTGAGAGCTGTGGTGGCCCAGTGGTAACAGCGCCGACTTACAAGCTGTAGGTCGTGGGTTTGAACCCAGGCAGGCGCTTTACTTTGTGTAAATAATTTCTTCACCACTGCTCTCAAAATGGTGAAGAGAAACGTCGTGAGGAAGCCGGATGTCCTAGAAATAAAAATTCGAAGACATGTCAACCAACTACCAACCCGCACTGGGCCCGTGTGGTAGATTATGGCTCACTCCCTCTCGAAGAGAGGAGGCCTGAGTCCCAACAGTGGGATCATTATAGGCTGATTAAGTTGTTGTGCGTGCACTGGCTGGACAGGTCCACTCAATCTGTGTGGTCCTATCCTCAAAATACCATTTTGGACACCAATCTGAGATCCTTTTGGCCTCGTACAAGACTTTCTGTTTTTATTTTCATTTTGACTTTGTTTTATTTTTACACGACTGCCCAAAAAAAGGAGTGTTATGTTTTCAGGGTTCATGTATGTATGTATGTTTGTGAGTTTCTTTATTGATTTGGTTCTTAATGCTTCTATGAGTGTATTTTAGTTTAGTTTAATTTGTGATCTGTGCGAGTCCCAATAAATGCTTTTTCTTTCTAATCTGCATGGCCTTTACATGATCTGACCAAGATTATGTCTGGACTTTAAAAGAGACTGAGATCTCTGAGTTTGTTTCAGCCTTTCTTTACAAACACCGGCGTTTCCTATCTGACTACTCAGAAGTAGTCAGATAGGAAACGCCGACCTAATCTAGTTTTTTTTTCAATACGATTGACGTGTAAAGGTGTTTGTACAGACGCCAGCACATCAAGCTACTATAATCTGTCAAATTTCTTTAAAAGATTTTCAACTCTATCGTTAAAACATAAAGTTCAAGGTTGATTGGTAAAATTTTATAGTTTCGGGTAGCTTGACCTGCTGGCGTCTGGACAAACCTACTTACAGAAATAAAAATCATATATAGTGGCATGTCGTAAAACTCAAATCAGCTGGCTGTTTTTGAAGCCTTATTTTATCTAAACATCACAAAACACAAAAGATCATGACGGCCATTATGATATATGATGGAACCGGTTTTCTAGGAAACCCAAGCTTTACTGGGAACCTTCAGTTAATCAATCAAGTTAGTCTATTGCAATCCAGTGCTTGACAGAGCCTTTTTCTAAATAGCACCACAAAACCACAACTGCATTAGAAGTGCAAAAAGCTCGGTGCAACATGTCACAAGTAATATTTCATAGAGCCGTTCTGTCGGAGCAGCCTATTTTTAGAAAATCAACAGACTAAACACCTTAAGTTATTAAATATTAATGAGAAGACTAAATAAATGTATCTCTCTGTATGAGAAATAATAGTCAAACGATCACAAGACATGTGACATCCACCAACCCGCACTGGGCCCGCGTGGTGGATTACGGCCCACTCCCTCTCACAGAAAGAAGAGGCCTGTGTCCCAGCAGTGGGAACATTATAGGCAGATTATGTATGATCACAAAACATGGAACTAAGTTATTTTTTTTTATCTACAGGTTTAATTTAAATTAAATAGCGAAACTCCGTAGAAGTGATGGTATGGGTATGGAAGTATGGGTATATCTAAACATGATAAAACAAAAAAAAGATTTGCCGAGTTTTTTTAGGGTCAACGACCTTAAGTGTGTACTGTAGTTACTTGGAATATAAGTTTTTTTTTTGTGTAATCTTCTCAGACGTAATGGGTAAGTATCGATATCTAAACCAGTTGAGCTGCACGATTACTGACAAATGCGTGCACTGACTGGACAGGTCCACTCAATCTGTGTGGTTCTTTCCTCAAAAGACCATTTCAGACACAGATCTACATGGTCCTCACATGATCTGACCAAGATTATGTCTGGACTTTAAAAGAAACTTTGACCCCTGAGTTTGTTTCGCCATTTCTTCTCAGAGATAATCAGATAGGAAATGCCGGCTACATCTAGCTTATTTTTTATTTTTTAATATTACATGTAAAAGTGATTCCGATATCGAATCGAATAAACGATTTCATTTAATTTCAGTAAAACAAAAAAAAACAGATATTCGCACCTTACCACTTCGACTAAATCACATCGTCGGCCCAATAGCAGTCGTTAACACCAGAAAAAAAAACATAAAATTTTCATTTTTGTTATTTCATCGTGTGTAGATATCCCTAGCACCCAGCACGACTGCAGAGTTTCGCTAGGTAATTTAATTTGGCCCTGTTTACATTAATAAAACAATTTTTAGTATCTACAACTAATGTTAACCAGACAATTTAAATACAGAAATTTAATAACCATTTGATGTTTTTAATCAAAAACATTTTTGAGTTGCCATTACTTTGCAGTTTATTACAGATCTTAATTTCTGAGCTCAAATCCTCATAACATAAACACTAGTACTGATATCACTGATCAAATAATTATAATCGTTTTAAAGCTCGTACAGACTGGCGCGATATCGCGGGAGCGACAAGCAGCGCGACTCTTTCCATGAAGTTTTCATAGGAATTGTGCTACTAGTGTCGCGTCGCGCCTGTCTGCTTTTAGAGCAGCTTTGGGAGACTTTAACCACCCAAAGTGCGTAAAAAAATAGATTTTTACAAAAAACTGTCAACAAGTCTTCTCTTTGGTTTAGTCGCAAGCACTACTGCTGAACATGAGTCCCTGGGTTCCATTCCCAGGTCGGGCAAAGTGTTATTGGGTTTTTCCATCAGAAATTTCTCAGTAGCTGCCCGAAGTCTGGAGTTGTGCTCGGTTGATGGCAATAGGCTCGCCCCTATTCCATGGAACTTAAACATAATTATGTACAACAAGCATACCTCTGTCTATCCCTTCGGGGAATACAGCTGTTATGTAATGCATGCTTTACAAAGCCTGTCAAAAACTTTAACATCGAGATGTCCATTACAAATGTCCGTACAGATTGAGGAGCCATGTCTCATATTTATATGGACTAATTGGGCCTATGGACTATATGGGCTAATTTATTACTAAATATTACCCGCCAATATTTAGTAATAAACTAGCCCATAAATATGAATTATATAGCTTTTACAATTTAATTTTAAACTACAAATTAGAACACATTTATTACTAAGGGCGGATTTCACCAACAAAATTCAACGTAATCAATTCACGCTGAACTCAGATCAAGCGTTTAACTGAGTCCAGAACTCCACTTTTGATTTCACCAACACAAAGTGAACGCAGTTCAAGCTTAAACTAGTATAGAATTTAAACTAGTTTAAATTTGAACTGCGTTCACTTGAACGCCCGATTTTCGGCATTCAAGTCTCTGAACGAGTTCATGAGCTGTCAGTGTCGTGTTGTTTAGAAAATATTGTTTGTTGTCTTTTAATATTAATATTTATTTTGTTAGTATTTGGCTAATTAAAATGAAAAAATTGTTAAGACTATATTATGACGAAAACTGGGATGAGAATGAGCAGTATCATCAACTTCATAATAACAGTTTTTGCTGCTGATCTTTGAAAGCTAAAAGCAAAAAAAAAATTATTTAGGTTATGTTTTCAGGTTTGCAAACCTCTCGATCGATGTGTCATGATTAGTGAATCCCCTTGGAAGCCCTCAAAAAGTATTATTTTTGCTCTATCTCGCTTCCTTTACAAGTTATAGTGGTTGTTATGTTTTTTTTTTTGAGGTTAGGTCGGCATTGCATACTGATAAATGGTTTTAGAATGCATTTTCATCGAGTTGTGAGCTACCCTGAAAGTTTCAGCCGGATAGCTAATCGGGAAGTGCTCGAAATTTGAGTTGCAAGATTCCACCCGGAACGACAGACAGACAGCCAAACAAACAAGAGAGTCACTTAATAAAAATGTGGTAATAAAATGTAAGGACAGTAGGTCGCTATCGCATGTTGCAAATGCTAAACAAATTGCGTTCATGTGACAACATTTACATTCTATGCCACGGAAACTTGGTTTCCGTGAACGCCATCAAAATGTAGCTGGTGAAATTGGTTGGACGTAAAACGAGATCGATATTGACATTTGAACTCGTTTATGCAGAACTTAGTTTTCTTAAACGCGTTTTGTAATACGATCGGTGAAATCGGCCCTGAGTCATACTACAAATAGGTTATAATTTGTTGATGACTCAAAAAAAAAAAACCAAAGTATTGTAAAGGTAAAAACCCCATTTTTTTTGTACAGATTAGGCACAAACACTACTAAGTCCTACAAAGATTTTAAAAATATACGTCGGCTAGTTTTCGAGTTATAAGGTGGCTCCTCAATCCAGACGTCTGAATTGAGGAGCCACGTTAAACGTTCTATAACTTTTTAACGGTTTTACTACAAATTCCAGGATCGGGCCTACAAAACCGGCTAATTTAGTACTAAATATTAGCAGTACCCGCGTTCAAATATGAGATATGGCTCCACAACCCATACGGACACTATTAAAATGGTAGCTTTCACTTCTTCATAAGTATTTATCTGTGATATATTTTTTAGTATTTATCGTATTCTTATTGGTAGGTGATAGGCGGGTCAAGGTGCATTTGATTATCAGCACTTATGTAACATTATGTCACCGTAACACTTACATAACTTGTTAGATTTGACTTACATATGGTGATAAGTTAGCTTACGAGTTACGTATATGACTAGTAACTTGTTCTACGATACATCGAAAATGTTTTATTCATTATTGACTTGATTGGCACGTTACATCACTAATTAAAAACATATTCTTGGATTTCTTGGCCGATAATTTCAGCTTAGAATCCTTACGAGATTTTTCATGAATCTTATAACTAGGGTTGCTAACCCTACTATATAACATGGTAACCTGCTTTATTAGAGGCCTCAATACTATATTTATAAAAAATATAGTAGACGAAACTACTATATTTTCATTTCAATACAAAATGGCGAGAGGATCGCAATAGGGCCCGTATTAATGTCATAAAAGCTGAATTAATGATATTTTGAAATCGTAACAATAGTTGAGACAGAAAAAACCTGTTAAAAGGTTCAAGTTTTCATTTAAAGAATAAAAATGTTTTTGAAATACCTACTAGTTTTTTTTTTTTTCACCGTCTTCTGTATTTTTACAGGCAATGGCTTCGAAAATATAAAAAAAGCTTGATATAAAATAAGTTGGCACCCCAACTTATAACCATTATACAAGGTGTAAGAAAATAACTGAAAACCTGAAAAGGGGCCATTGTACTCACCATTATTAATAACATTTACAATGAGAACAACAATGAAATCGCTGGAAAAAAAATTGCTGTTTCTTACATTTTGTCGATTTATCATCATTCTCTTGCTTTTATCCCAATTTTTTTAGGGTCGGTGCGAAATTTATTTTTCTACATTATCATTTTGTCGAGTTATACCAATACAAATGTGTGGAGCAGCAGATACTTTTTGATTGGAAGTCAAATAAACTAAAATCGATGAAATGCTGTTCGTTGGTAAGCGCATCCCTTGAGAACGAAGTAATGTGTAAAACTTATTTTTTATAATTATTATGACATCTAAATATTGACCTTACTTAAATAATATTGAAACCTCTTCATTATTCTTGCAATTTTTTATTGACATTACATCATTATTATTGATCGCTATTTTTAATATAAAATATTATTTTAAAAGAATTGTATTTAATTTTAATTTTATTAATTGCATTGTAATGTAAATGTAAATTATTATTAGTATTTTCATGTTATTGCTAATTACTAAACGTGTACTGCATGCTATGAAGCAAGATGTTTCACGATGTTTGCACAATCTAGATATTTACACGGCTGAAATGCCGAATTGAAACCATAGATCTTAAAAACTAATGTAAGCTACCTTTAATCTGGCAAAAAAATAGATATATCGTTCATGTATTCACAACGGCTGGACCGATTTGGTTATTTTTTGGTTTAAAATGTTCGTAATAGTAAGTATTAGGCTTTTAAGGAAAGAGAAAAAACAAGATGGTTAACCTGAATGGTGCAAATCCACGCGTCGTGTTCGTGATTTGGCGCCTTCAGTTGGGACTGGCCACGGACCGGCCATCTCTTAGCTGTCACGGTTTATTTTATTTTGTTTTGTTTTCTGTTTCTATTTGCTATAGGTACTCTGGACGCTTTTAACGTGTACGTCTTTTTTTACATCGTTCTCACATATTAGTATTTATATTAGTAATTATACATTCAACATTAATGATGTTAGTAACTATATTTTGTAACAATATAATTTAAAAGAGTGAGTTTCTTGCCCGTTCTTCTCCTTCAATGCTTTGGAATGGGCAAATAGCTCCATATTTCGGACTCCTTGATAATTCAAAAGTGCCTGTAAATGGATTAATGCAATAAATGTTTTTAGTTTGAGTTTGAGCTCCACTATCCATCCGTCCGTCCGTCTGTCACAGCGCTGTATCTTATGAACCGTAATAGGTAGACCCTTGAATTTTTTACAGAGTGTGTACTTGGCCACTATAACAACAAATATGAAAATAAAATAAAGATCAAAATTAAAGGGAGTCCTCAAGTAGGAGCAAATATATGTAGTGTTAAATATTGTACGGTGGTATGGAACCCTCCGTGTGCAAGTCCAACTCGCACTTGGCTGCTTTTTTTAAGCTTTAACTACGGCCTCTATTCTTTTGTTTTTTTATTTCGCCTGTGAATCTAGTAAACTACGCATCACACTGACGTCACGCAAAATCCTGCACCGTCGAGCTGTAGCCCACCAGAGACAACACCCGTCTGGTCGGAGGGTCCTTCCTTATCTATGGATGAGTGAGTTTTACACCCTGTTCCTCATGCCTCTATAACACAACCACCCTAAACCTACAACCATCAGCACAAGACAACCGTGGATAGTTATCTCATTATCACTGGTATTCACTGGTAATAACGTCTATTCATATACCGTATTGTCCAATTAGCTAAATGGTAGGTAAGTCGCATTTTGGCTAATTTTAGATATATTAAAACCTATCATACCTAATTAGCAGAGCAAAGTTCCGTGTGGTGCCGGACGTAAAGAATAGCACCATCCTATTTCTTCCCGTGGGTATCGTAAAAGGCGACTAAGGGACTTACTAGAGAATGGGCAGCAGCGTTCTCTATGCATTTTAACACCATGCGATCGCCAACCCGCCTGCCAAGCGTGGCGATTATGGCACCACACCCTTTTGGGGGAGGCCTATGTCCAGCAGTAGACGTCTTTCGACTGAAATGATGATGATGATGATGAGCAGTGGTAGCCCAGTGGTAAAGGCGTCGACTTACGAGTAGTAAGTCGAGAGTTCGAACCCAGACAGGTGCTTTACTTTGTGTAAATTATTTCATCACCACTGCTCTCAAAACGGTGAAGGAAAACATCGTCATGTCCTAGAACTATAAATTCGAAGACATGTGACATCCACCAATCCGCACTCTCACAGAAAGAGGAGGCCTGTGGCCCAGCAGTGGGAATAATATAGGCGCGACACGACAGTGCGACGCAATACTAGTACAACAATTTATATGAAAAATTCATGGAAATTTTTCTTCAAGAGTCGCGTTGCGCTGTCACGTCCCGGCTGTCTGCACGAGCCTTAAACCGTAAAGCTATTAAGTGTTCTAATTCTAACAGCATACAATTTGCATTTCTAATAAGCTGAGATGTCAGTCAACTCGTTTCTTTTTTATTTGAATAACTTGACTATTTATTAGGACTAGGCGCCACGGATTCTCTGTTGAATCGTGGTTGAACCTGTTCAAAATGAAAATATTACTATCTATATTTTAATAACATTAAACTCACCAGTCTAGTGTTATTAAAATATACGTAGGTAGTCATATTTTAGCTATATTTAATAAGTAGATACACCAACCTACTCATTAAATAGAGCGTTCACGAACTTTCATCAAAAAATACACAGACAGATTCAGGAACGGACCGAAAAATGTGCTGCGATCAAAAACAGAATAAGCACCCACACATTTAGTCAACCCAATTGCTTAGATTTTAAGTTTAATTTAAAAATAATTGTTTTTGATAACACCATTACAAACATTATTTCAAAAATTAGTTTCGATTTTCCAACTTCAAGTGATTTTTTTTTATGGTAACTCCGATGGCAGTCACTGCTAAACATTACTATAGGTAGGTATCTCAAACATTTCAACTTCATAAAAATCTGAAGTTCATGATACATAAATTTTAAACTACCTGTTTAATATTTTTGAATTATAAATATAGGTACTCGTACAGTACAATCATTCGCGGCCAGTTGAGCAGTGTTTTGTTCGTGATACAGTACCCAAAGAAGCCCAAAATTCTGACAACCATTCTTATCAAGGGGTATCGTGTTACCCAGTAACTGGTGTTGTGGAGGTCAGATAGGCAGTCGCTTCATTTAAAATACTGACATTCAGCTGCATCCGGTTAGATGGAAAGCCGACCCCAACATTGTTTGAAAAAGGCTAGGTAGATTACCTAGTTAATGTATTCTTGACCGTAGTTCACGAATGACGGTAAAGATGTCGGACGGAACGGAACGGAAAGATATAGAGTTTGTATGTAGTTGTAAGTACTCGTAATATCTCACTTATTACCCGATTTTTTGGTCAACTAAAACTTAACTTTGGTTTTTGGCTAGTTATGAACTAGCCGATCGCGCAAGACAACGCACATGTTGTTTACATAGAGTACGTCAGTGCAGCGCCATACTAATACTAATGAGCGATTAATGACGCTACTAGTCGAGCAACAAATCCGTGATTTGTTTTTATTTGACGGTCGTCTGATTACGCACACATGCGTATAAATACTTTCACAAATACTAACAAACATTATGAATTTTGGAGGGGCGGGCCATAATATTATCGTAGTTAATCTCTACTGACAAGTACGTTTACAGGCAGCCTTGCTGGGGCTTGCGAGGGCTGCACTAAAAGTATCGGGAATGGAATATTTCCACTGTTCCTGTCATATTAAAATCTTTTTAATTGAAAACTCCTTGGTTTTAAAAATCGAATACCATTTTTTTTTTTTTAAAAAAGATTCTCGGTCTTGTCACAAGGTTTTGTCAAACTTGTTTAGTCGTTGAGAAAATGGAATTGACTCGAGAAAATTCAAGAGCGATGATTTATTACGACTTTCGAACTAGTTTAACACAAAAACAGTGTGTTGACCGGATGATTTCTGCATTTGGTGATGAAGCCCCATCCAAAACCACAATTTATCGCTGGTTTGCTGAAATTCAACGTGGACGTGTCAAGCTCAGTGATGATCCCCGTCAAGGTCGTCCAAAAACTGCAGTCACCCAAGAAAACGTTGATGCTGTGCGTAAGCTGATTGAGGAAGATCGACATGTGACATACCGCGAAATTCAGGCAACTTTAGACATTGGCATGAGTCAAATACAAATAATCTTGCATGAACAATTAGGTGTAAAAAAGTTGTTTTCCCGTTGGATACCGCATTCGCTCTGTGAAGAGCAAAAAGCGGCTCGCGTTACTTGGTGCGTCAGAACTCTCGAAAGATTCCACGCAGGATCCTCAAATGCTGTATACAACATTGTATCAGGTGACGAATCCTGGATATACGCGTACGAACCCGAAACAAAAAACCAGTCACGAGTTTGGGTGTTCGAAAATGAGTTAAAGCCAACAAAAATTGTTCGTTCACGGAGTGTTGCAAAAAAAATGGTGGCCACGTTTGTCTCCAAAACCGGCCATGTTACGACTATTCCTCTTGAGGGACAAAGAACGGTTAATGCAGAATGGTATGCTAGCATTTGTTTGCCACAGGTCGTTTCTGAACTCCGTAAAGAGAACTGCAACCGCCGCATCATCCTCCATCACGACAATGCGAGTTCTCACACCGCGCACAGAACAAAAGAGTTTTTAGAGCAAGAAAACATAGAATTATTAGACCATCCGCCGTACAGCCCCGACCTAAGCCCTAATGATTTCTATACTTTCCCTAAAATAAAGAATAAATTGCGTGGACAGAGATTTTCATCACCTGAAGAAGCTGTGGACGCCTACAAAACGGCCATTTTGGAGACCCCAACTTCCGAATGGAATGGTTGCTTCAATGATTGGTTCCATCGTATGGAAAAATGTGTCAAATTTCGCGGAGAATACTTCGAAAAGCAATAAATACATTTTTAAATAGTAATGTTGTGTCACTTCCTTGATTCCCGAAATTTTCAGTGCCGTACCACCTCGGTGACTAGCTTATATTTTTACCAATTTGAGAGCGTTCCCGTATATTATTCATGCTGATACGATAGAAGAAGAACCTCAGAACGACAGGCAAACTTCTTGTTTAGTCCTCTACTAGACAAAAATATTGTGTAGAAAAGGGTATTAAAAGATTTTGTTTCAAGGCTGTATCTTCTGCGGGTCCCCTATGTTGTTTCGAACGCCGCTGTTGCGAATTATTTTTCCACTGCCTCACAGGTTCGAAAGCTCATGGACTCGAATGAAGTAGTCGCGAAAGACGCTGTTTCGAAAAACATTTTCACTGCCTCATACGCTCGAATGCTTGTGATTTCGATTTATTTAGTCATAAAGTGTACAGAAAAGTATTTAACTCACGCTTTCTTCCCATGGAGGTAGGCAGAAACCATAGAACGCCACCTGCTACGCTCCTTACATACATACTCCTTTTGCTTCGCCTGCGTTCATACATCTGTACCCCAAGTGTAAGTTTGCAAGAGAGTAAACGTAACTATTTCGTTTGCATTAAAATTTGACCGATAGATAATTTGATCCGACTATAAGGATGAGAATAAAAATCTTAACGCAAACGCGCTAGTTACGTTCACTCTCTTGCAAACTTACACTTGGGGTACTGGTCATACACGCATGTCAGTTGCGAGTGTTACGCACCTGACCTTTCTGAAGTACATCACCAATTAGGTCACTATATTTCCTCATAGGGTGGGGTCGGGCTTTTCCACTCACCTCTATTTTATAAATACCTTTTGTTAGTCGCTTTTCACTCATCTTCTCAACATGACCAAACCATCTAAGCATACTCTTCTCAATCAAGAAACTCTTTTCAACAATATTGATAATGAAAATACAATAATTTTATGTAAATGGCAGTTCTAGGTACCGTGCGAGTGGAAAACCATGGCCTACTGATTTCTGAAGCCACAATATAGTCATAATTATGTCATTAATTTATACTTATATGTCTAATTCACATCCATATTGGCTTCTATTTATTACTATGAGAATGCAATTTTCATAATCCATCACAATAGAGTTACAAAATGCTGATATCATTTACCTACGTATGGTACTATCTGTCTTTTTCTGATCTGTGGGTACTATGGTGATCTCATCGTTTTTTTTTAAATCAATCAATCTATCGAAGTAAGCAGCTTTCGAGCTTATAGCATACCTTACCTTACCCGGCATAGTTTGTCATCAATGACGCACTAATTACAGAAGAACTGCTACAGCGGTTTAACCCTAGAACCGTATCCTAGGGTATAAAAAAAAATAAAAAATATATTTTGCGATTACTTTTTATTACTCAACAGATTTTTTTGCGCTACCGTTCATTTGCAAGGGGCGAATGGAAACGGTAGCGTCGAATGCAGCATTGTCACATCTACCAACTCTTTAGTAGATCTACCTAGTATTTCACCTACCTTCTACCTTTCTACCAACGTCAGCCTCAAATCTACCTATTTTTCAAAATATTACTATTGAAAACGAGACTATGAATAAAGGAACTGGTGGACGAAATTGGTGATGTTTCTTGAGTTTTTTTATGGGTACGTTTCTTGGGTTAAGAGACTCAAGAAAGTTATGACCTGAATACGAGAACAATTTTTTTAACCGACGAATAAAGGCGGAGGTTCATAAGTCTACCTATTATTAAAATGAAAAGGTTATTACTTGCAGTTATTGAATGAGTGCCATTGCAAGCGTAAGCTACGTTCTAAATCTACGGTATCACCTCTTTGACTTTTATATTCAACTGATTAATCTCTCATTTGCCCTATATCTAATACCATACCTTAGCCTTTTATTACATGCATTGCTTAACTATATCGTATTAGGTACTAGTTTATAATAAGCAGATCCTGAAGTTTAATATGGCTGTTAACCTCGAAATCACACTGCAATTTATAGCCTGATTGCAACACCCAGCAATCTTCTACACCTGCAAATTACTCCAATTACTTAGACATTTACTGATAACAACTAAGTTTTTTTATAGACATTGATCAAAAGTAAATTATCACTTTATTCTTCCATAGCGAAGTAACGTAAATAATAATTGGATTTGAATAAAATTAAGAATTGTTTCAGCGCCTGGAACATAATGTAGACTTAAAGGTAATACGGCATGAAGAATTGCTAAACGGTGCTTGTAGGCGCTAAATAACAATCCAGTGATAAACGACTGTCAGAACACAAAGTTTGAATAAGTTACTCTTTAAAATTAATACAAATCTGAATCTGGATTTGTTTTAGTCATTCTTATAATACTCCTGCGTTCAATGGCAAAACAGCAACCTCATAAATTGCGTAACACACTATCATTGACAAAAAATATTTTGAATTTTATTGCTAACCCATTGTTTCATTCAAAATTTGTCTGCTTAACAACATAAATAACGCAATGAATGTTGTTGAATTGTCAAAATGAAACCCATTGCTACTGATGGTGTGTTATGCAATTAACCCGCGGGTCTTTGGAGACCAGAAATCGGCAAACATAGAGACCTCCTTAAAACGCTGACAATAGCTAAATCGCGGTCACTGTCAGACTGCATACATAAGAAAGAGCAGCGCGATGACACGACGCTTGTATTTTTTTGCAAAATATGAAGCAATTAACTATTTACTCAAAAATGAGTTGAGTAATCGAAAATAAGAAACAACCAAGTTCTGCATACAAATAAGACGTTCTTGTTATTAATTATATACCAACCGTACGTTACTATTTAGTACAGATATCATGGATTGAAACTCAAAGTAAAGGGTTAGTTTACCGTTAATTTGTATCTAGATTTTTTTTTCTAAACTTGTTTTGGTAACAACCAAGTTCTGAGAAATATGTTCAATAATAACATATATTTTTACAAACTATATAGATTTGGCAATTTTTTTGTTTAAGACAAGCCTACTTTTATCATTTGCCTCTTGCAAGCACCTTAATAAGTGGCTGAAAAATTATAACTTGGATGCGGAAACCGAAGAATCGGGTGATATGGTCATTTGGTGTAACTTGGTAGGGTCTGTTAGATGTCTGCCCAGCGGTGACCTGGTTTACTTAGTTAACGTAGATTGATGATTATCATATTCTTTGCTATTTAATAAAATATGCAAAACCCTAACCACCACATATCAATCACCGATGCATAGACTACCTTAAATGAAAACTGGGCGTACATAATTGGAGCAAAGTAAACAATTACTTACCCACATAATAAATAATTACTGACATAATATCGGAGCCCAAGAATTCGAACAGTATGTCGTCAGCCACAACATGACATGAGCTGATGATTTATAGGTATGCTGTTCGAACACATAAGGCACCGTAACACTTATTCGTGACATTGGTGGCAATTACTAAGATTATCCAACAGTTTTAGATGTAAACTCAGAAGCAATAATATTGTTGATATAATCTTTATTTTTTATTTTTTTATTATTTAAAGGGCTTTGTCGCTTAGCGACTACATCGTCCATTGCAGAAAAAACACAAAATTGTTGATTACTATCTACCTTATCACTAACTTATACAATTGTTTAGCTATATCGGACATTGGAAAAGCAAGGATGGTATTACAAAAGCCAATATCATACCTTTTATATTGTCCAAAAACATTAATTCTAGTATTTTCATTCCGGACACACTCCATCAGAATATGAAAGACATCATCAACCACACCAGTCACCACAATTTGGAGACAAAGCCTTCCTCATTAAGCAATAAAACTTAGATTTAATCTTGATAATATCGAGTGTAAAAATACTCATAAAAGCCAAGATTCAGTCGTTCTTTCCGTTATTATGTTTTTTTTTTGGGCTGGATCTTATCTTGGAGTGGTAAATACTGGTATTCAGCTGCATCCGGTTAGACTGGAAGCCGACCCCAACATAGTTCGGAAAAGGCTAGGCCGATGAGATGATCATATCTTGGAATGGGAACTTTCTGGTTACGGAGCTATTGAAGGTGAAAGTTCCAACTTTTTTTTAACGAAAATAAGTAAACGCCCTCTATACATCATTTTGTATTTAAAGAAATACGGAATGATGTACAGAATGCGTAGAAAAAGGCTTCGTGAATGGTTTTTTACACCCTGTATCTGATGCGGTTGAGGTTATGACAAAATCTCATCCTGTTATATCTCGAGGTTCCCTGATGTGATGGTAATTGCTCCAAGCATAGTAGGCCTCCGAACCGATGACCGTTGGGGTAGACGTGTTCTTGAGTGGAGACCGCGAATCGGCAAACGTAAGGTAGGACGCCCTCAGGCTAGGTGGAGCGACGATCTTCGCGGGGTGGCTGGTGGCAGCTGGATGAGAGTTGCCGAGAATCGTGTCCAGCAGTGGAATGCTATAGGCTGATGATGATAGTAGGCCTCCGCAACAGCTTTCATGATGGGCGTAGTTCTTTCATCTTGGCTGCTTCTAAAAAATAAATATAAATTCCCAATTCGATGTATGAACGCCGATGGTAGTTTAGGCTCATATAAATATTTATATGAGCCTAAACTACCATCGACGTTCATTCGAGTTAAGACCCTGAAATAGGAGGAAATCGTGGCTAAGTAATAACAGCTGCACGGGTCGATGCATCAGGTTAAGCTATGCTTGCCGGGGTTGGTCCGTGGATGAGTGACCATCTTTTTCATACCGACACTCCTCCGTGCCTCAGAATGTTAAGCCGTTGGTTAAGTTCAGCTGCATATGCAGTAAGAAAAATAAGGCAGTTAACTGATATAGCCACAGGTAGGTTAGTGTACTTTGCTTATTTCCACAGTATTATGTCATATGGCATTCTGCTGTGGGGATCGGCTGCTGACGTAAAATCAATTTTCATTTTACAAAAGAGGGCAATCCGCGCGATCTATGGAATGGGTCCTCGTGAGTCCCTTAGAAACAAATTCAAAGAATTTGATGTACTAACTCTGCCTTCCCTTTATATCTTAGAAAGTATTTTATATGTTCGCAAAAACTTAGGACTTTTTAAAATAAGAAGCGATTTCCATAATATAAATACACGTAGTAAACATGAAATTGTAATACCCAAATTTAGATTAACTAAAACAAACAAGTCATTTCTTATAAACAGTATCCGCTTGTATAACAAGTTGCCAAAGTTGGTTATAGAACATAGCGATGGAAAATTCAAAACCCACATCAAACGTGTCCTAATCAAAAAAGCATACTATAAGATTAAGGACTACGTTGAAGACAAGGAAGTTTGGCAATAATTCCTTCTGCACATGTGGCTTCCCTGGTAGCTCATAAACGGCATAACTATGTAAATGTCTATTAACTGCTCCTAAATTACGATTTTTATTCCTTTTTTTTTTACATACTTTGCCATAACCTACAATTTTTATTTAAAATATTTATTAGTGACTTGTGGATAGAATATTTATTCAGTTTTGTTACAGTTGTAATGACAATGTTGTCATTTGGTTTAAATATGTAGGTTTTATTTTTATTATTTTAGTAATATTTTATATAGATTCTTTTTTAATTTGAGAATGTAGCTTTGTAAAATATCTTCTATTTTGTTAAGTACTTGGTACTTGTTGACGGGCCTACACTGTCCTCCCATACCTATTAACACTGTAACTAAAGAAAAGTGGGCTTTAACAATGTTTCCAACATTGTTAAAGCCCACTTTTTTTTAAAAGAGTAACCGTGGAGTTTCTTGCCGGCTCTTCTCCATAGGAAACGACCAATTGGAACCGTGCACCTAGCTTCTGACGTTTCATAAGTGCCCATGTAGGTTTATGTGAAATAAAAAATTTTGATTTTGATTTTTTTGATTTTGGTCCCGGCTGTCAGTAGTTAGAGGAGTAATGTTTAACAGTCGTTAAGAGTCGTTAGAAGCCCAAAAGTCTGACAACCAGTCCTAACAACCAAGGGGTATCGTATTTCCCAGTAACTGGGTTGTGGACATCAGATAGAAAGTCGCTCTATGTAAAATACTGCTATTCAGCTGTGTCCGTTAGACTGGAAGCCGACCCCAACATAGTTGGGAAAAGGCTAGGCAGATTGATTGACCTTGAAATAAAGGTAGGTATACCATGTTTAAATTAACCTACTTTAACCAACTGACATGAGTTATTCTAACTATGTATGCAGATTAATTTATAATGAGAGTTGTCTATTAAAGTAATAATTTAATAGGCAATGATTGTCAATTTCAATAATCGTATATGTAGACGCTATTTATGCAGATAGTTTAGTCATTATAATAAAATTTTATTTTATTTATTAGCATCCCACGCAGTATTTTTAGCCTTGCCAGAATTTAGGGCAACTTTAAGTATGTACGCTTTGCTTTGTCTAAATTATTTCATCACCACTGCTCTCAAAACGGTGAAGGAAAACATCGTGAGGAAACCGGCATGTCCTAGAAGCAACAATTCTAAGATATGTGACATGTACGAACCCGGTCTAGGCCCGCGTGGTGGATTACAGCCCACTCCCTCTCACAGAGAGGAGGCCTGTGTCCCAGCAGTGGGAACATTATAGGCTGATTATGTACCTATATGTATTATATATAAGGTGTATCTAATCATACACAAAACCTCTTAATTTGTACTCATCATTATGAACAACTTTTACTATGGGACCAAGCCTGGATTCGCGAAAAAAAATCATCTGTTGCCTACATTTTAGCGAGTTATGCGAACTGTAGGGAACAGCAGATTTTTTTTCTGAATGATGAGTAGAATGACCCCTTAAGTTAAAAAAACCTCAACAGAAATCCTGTGACAAAAAGGCATGAGGATACTCGATAGTCCTTCATCGACTGCTTCCTAATATATTCTACTCCGCCTTAGATTGTTTACTTATGCAGATTTTTAGGGTTCCGTAACTCAAAAGTATAAAACGGAACCCTTCTAGGATCCCTCGTGTGTCAGTCTGTCTGCCTGTCTGTCTGTCCGTCTGTCACAGCTGATTTGCTCCGAACCTACTGGGCCGATTAAGTTTAAATTTGGTACACGTATGGAATTCGGTAACCCAAACACGGACGTTTTACGTAAATAAATTAATTTTGAATATGGAGGTTATTTATGGGGACAAATACCGTGTGACATAGGACTATAGACACAGGGCTTGTTTTAAGGATTTCATATATTTTTTTTTAAACATTTTAAAATAAATACTTTTGATATTATTTTAGAAAATAGATGAAAGATTACCCTTATCTCCAAAACTACTGAGCCTAAAATTTTGAAAAAAATACAGAAAATATTTCTTTACTTATAGCTTACAGGAAAACCTATAATAAGTCTCTGATGTTAAAATAACATGGTAAATCACTCAATATTGTGCGTACAAACTTACATTTGCAGTTGGAATGTAATTATGGAGGATCATGTTTTTCACCGTTCATTGTGCGTGGTTCGACACGCACTTGGCCGGTTTTTATCTTTAACTAGCTGTTACCCGTGGCTTCGCCCACGTGGCTTTTTCTAAAATAAAAGTATATTACTTCTTGTAACATCAGCTATCTGCCAATGAAAGTCCCGTCAGTATCGGTCCAGCCGCTTCGGAGATTAGCAGGAATAAACAGACGGACAGAAAACATTTTAAAATTTGTTTTGTGTTATAAGTACCGTATACACTTTCATATGTATTTTGTAAAAACCTGTTATTTTGAAATTACAAACTCAATTTTATTTATTTATATAAGTAGATTCTCGAATTTTCATGATTCACGAAGTAGGTCACTGAACTATACGTAGATACACGTTTACGTTCCTCAAAGTACAATAGATAAGTAAATAATTTCTTCACTTATTGCTCCATGAAGTAATTTTATATGGAGGGTGATAAAAATGTTTTATTTGCAAAACCTTGAGAATCTCTCGCGTACCTAATATTTTTTATCAGTATCAGACATTGCATCATTTCAGAAATGAGAGCACAATAATATCTTTACTGAATTAAGCCTACGACCAACAATATGGCTACAACAATGTGGCTTCTCATCTATCTTTTCAACAATTTTTTGCCTGTTACCCCGCCCGTTAAAACAAGTGCTAAATAAAACTACCATCCTGTATAATTTTAGAAGTGGTATGAAGAGAACTAAGGTCTGCTACCTAAACCCTTGCAGCTACAGGAAAATGTTCATATTATGGGACCATCAATAAAATTTGGAGTAGGAATAGGTAATTTGGCAACTGTATTTACAGATTTTGGAAATAGTACAGGTATCAGGGGCGCAGCCTTCATGCAACCCGAATCTTATCGGCATCCCTTCGGAACAACCAGTCTTCTTACACATGTGTGTATCACATGACATTACAAAATATATTGAATACCAGTTTAAAACATGATTAAAAAACATTCCAAATTTTTTTTTTTTTACTTAACAAAGAATTCTGACCTTAGCTGGGGTTAAATTTAGAAAAGAAAAGGAATGACTTAAAATCTAAGTTAATTAAATATGATGTTATCTAGAGTGTATGAGAACTGAACCAATTTTTCTTCGGCTAAAATTATAGCTTCGCTACCGACAGGTATCCAGTTGGAACAACTTCAATTTTCACGTTTTCTTTCACAAAACACATGCAATTAGAAATCATGATTGGCATGACAAATGTAGTTAATCAAAAGTAAAATTTATACTTATCGATAATCACCAGACAATAGTGCATTAAACGCTGTTATCAGCTAGCACAAAACGTATCTGCGTAAGGATAACTGTTATTAACTGCTGTAGGTATGTGAAGTCATATATTATGTAATTAGAATGTGACCAATTAAATAATAAAATGTATTTAAACCAATTTTTCAAGGTGTAATAATTGAAACAATTTACAATTATTACACCTTAAAATTAGTTTAACATAATATATATAGTTATGGCTTTAATTTTTACTCCTCACAAATGTTCAGATAGTTCTAAACAAGAAATATGTAATTGTAAAAAAATGCACAAAATATGTTCATTTGTGAGAGACTGGTGTCCTATCCTAGTATGGACACCAGTCTCTCACAAATGAACATATATTTTGTGCATTTTTTTTTCCGAAAAAACGGAACCCTTATAGGATCACTTCGTTGTCCGTCTGTCTGTCTGTCTGTCTATCTGTCAGTCTGTCAAGACCATTTTTCTCAAGGACGCGTAGAGGTACCTATCCAGTTGAAATTAATATCAAATACGTGAGTCTATGGTCCCTTGAAGCTCTAAAAAATTCAAGCTTTCAAGTCAACGCAATAAAAAAATACGGTGATATAAGCGACATTATTGCGACATATTTCGATCCTCGCAAATAAATCAAAACCTATAGGGTACTTCCCCCCTTTGTCCCTTTGACCTAGAATCATGAAAGGCAAGACGCAAGCTTTAGTGGAAAAAGTTGGGAAGAGGTTTTCCAAAGTGCCCAAAATGGTTTCGATGAGGTATGCCAATGGCTTAAACACAATGTTTTGACACTAAATCAAAAACTAAATATATTGCCTTTGCACCTAGGAGAAATCTTCTGCCACCCACAAATCTCAATATTACTGCTCACACGAAGACTTGTACCAGCTTGGCCCTTTCTTCGTGCCTATGTCCACCCCTTCAGAGAACGGACGTTATTAGATACCTTGGAGTGTATATCGATCAGCAATTAACCTTTAAGCCTCACATTGACATTCTCGTCACTAGGATTTGTAAGCTGATATACATTTTTAAAACACTAATACATGTGGCGGATCTTAAGACTATCAAAACGGTGTATTCAGCACTCTGCCAGTCAATAGTTAACTATTGCATAAACTCCTGGGAAGCAGGAAAAGTGCACCTTCTGGAAGTTGAATGAGCACAGAGAGCCGTTCTCAAGGTTGGAGCTGAGCTCCCTTTTCGTTATCCAACTGCTGAGTTGTTTATAAACGTTGGGATATTCTAACATTCGGGCAGACCTTCATATTCACGATAATACCCAAAAACATACAGAAATAAAATATGACCCTAATCTCTTCAAAGATAAGCGAAGGAAAGGTAATGTCTGTCCTACTAAATTGTTTCGCACCATTCTCTCACAAAGGTTTTACTGTTTTCTTGGAGGATATTTGTATAATAAAATCAATACAACACTCTCAATATACCCCATCCTTGGATCGACTTTTAAATTAAATGTATGTAAATGGCTTAAAACTCTCAATTATCAGGCAACTGAGAGTCTTCTGATCCCTATTCGCTAAATTTCTATCTCTTTCACAAATGTACACTATCGCACACACACTCACGCACTCACACACACACACACACCCTCCCACACACACACACCCATACACACCCTACCCACACTTAAATCACATATAATATGTATGTCCAGTCTAGATCATTTTTCTTTTTTTATTTTTTTCTTTATATTTAATTGTACCTAGAATTTAATGTTAACTTCATCACATACTTGGTTAATTAATCTAAATTAGTATGTACATATTTAAGTATTGGAGAGCCTGGTGACCTGTAACACAGGTATTTTATGCCTTTTTCGGGCACCAGTCTCTCACAAATGTTAACCCTATTTCTTTAGATTAAGCACTTTCTGTCCAAACCAACATTTGTGATGAGAAAATAAATATATAAATATAAATATAAGGTCTTGCAGCACAAGTAAAGGAAAAAGTCCGAAAATCGCAAATTTGTAGTTTTATCACATAAAATAAAATTGCGAATATCCCGCACATAAATCAAAACCTATAGGGTACTTCCCGTTGACCTAGAATCATGAAATTTGGGCAGAAGCAAAGTCTCACAGCACAAGTAAAGGAAAAAGTCCGAAAACTGTTAATTTGTAGTTTTATCGAAAAAACGGAACCCTTATAGAATTATAAGGGTTCGGTTTTTTCCTTTTGAAAGTCAAAGTCAAAGTCAAACCATTTATTTCAAATAGGCACATAAGAGGCACTTTTGAACGTCAAAATTTACAAAAAAAATAGAATTGATTCTAGTTGCCCCTTCCAAAAGGTAGTTTCGTATGGAGAAGAATGGGCAAGAAACTCCACCGGTACTCTTTTAAAAATGTTTTACAATATTTTGTTTGATTACATTAATTATATGATTATATGTGAAGACGATGCACCTAGAATAAAATTACTATACCATAATAGGTAAAACGAATTAAAAACTAAGCAATGAAAAATAACTTAATTATTAGATAGATACGTGGTGTTCACATATTTACAAACATCATACAAGTATGTTTTTCTAAAAAAATAAGTCAGTGTGTGAGTATAGGTTATCACAGAATGTAAAATGAATATCATAAAAATAACAGATTTTACCATAAAAATAGCAACCAGTTTGATTTTGTCTAGACTCTAGATTGTCCTATGGACAATTGAGGTACGGAACCCTAAAAATAATTGACAATCAAAATAAGGTGTTAGTGTGGAGTGTATAGATATGGAATGTTGCAATTGATACTACAAATTAAATTATACCTTATTTAAATATTTAAAATCTAACGCAATTTCATCGTTGGTGCACATATTAAGATAAGATAATTGTGTTTGCTCTATGGCAAAATACCGGGCAATGTTTTACATGAAACAGTATAAAAACCTTAGAAATGCTGTGCTAGCATCAGATCATAATTTATATTTATCGAGACCTTTTGAAATTTCGCCATGAAATTGTTCAGTGCATTCTGTGTTTTGGCCGTGGTAAGAATTTTTGGGGTATTAAAAAGATTTAGAGGAAAAGGGCTTAAGGTTACATAGGTAGTGTGAGAAGTTTTATGTAGTTCAACTTAGAGCTGTTGAACTGTTGATAATATAATATCACATTACATCACGCCTGCATTTCCTGATGGGCTTGGCAGAGAAAGTGCTGCCCTCAGATTTGTCCTGTTATGTCCTTTTAAGCAAACGTCAATAACAGTTACCTAGTTAAAATAAACTCCTACGACTATAAATGATAGGCTGAAAATTGATGTGATAAGGCAACGGTGTGGCTCACGAGAAGATGAAGTGACAAAAATTGAAAAGAGTAGGTATGCATAGACGGTTTGGTCATGTTGAGAGGATGAATGAAAAGCGATTAACAAATAGTTAGTAATGATACTAGTGCTGTAAGTTGGTTTTTACAAACGAGTAGACGAATGTACGATTCTGTAAGTCACGATTTTGTAAATAAGATTACCAATTTCTGCGTGTGTCATACAACGTTTTTCAACACATTTGCGAGAAAACAGTACAATATGTAATGAAACAAGCCATCAAAACATTTTAGAGAATGATTGAGCCTTCCAATATATAAAATTACTGTAAATCATTAAATAGCGCTCTTGCGATTTTGGCGGCAAGAAACTATTTTCTGAATCTTTGACGTTTCTAATATGAAAATGGCGCGAATTTGCAAATGGCACCACGTGCGTGTGGTGAAAATTAGTAACATCTTTTGATTCATTTTCTTTTTAATAATAAAGTGAGATAAACGTACTGAGAAAAAGCGCTTCCTAGGAGGTTCGATCATTCAACTTATTTATTCTCGTAATGTGAAACTCCTTGGTGGAATTCTTAATAAGAATTTTCATAAAAAATATATAAGAATATCTTAATATATTTTTATGGTAATTAAAAAAAAACCAAAAGGATACGCACGGCGCTATACAACGGAGTATGCGGTAAAATATGTACTTGGGTGAGAGTGCCTATTTTACCGCATATTCCGTTGTATGGTGCGTAATGTTTAACTTTCGAACAATGTACGAAAACAGGCTTCGTAAATATGCATTTTTTTAGCAAATGTGTTGAAAAGATATTTACAAGGCAGATGTGTGTGGAATGGAAACGCAGGGAGTGGACACCCTAGAGGACAAGTGACCTAATTGGTGATGTTATTCAGAAAGGTCATGTGCGTAGAACTAGCAACCGGCGTGCGTGTATGACCAGATGAATGAACGTAAACGAAGTAAAAGGAGTAGGTAACTAAGGAGCGGAGCTGGTGCCGTTCTATAGTTTCTGCCTACCCCCATGGGATGAAGGCGTAAGTTTATGTATGTAGTTAAAATTAAATGTTTTCCAGTGCTATCAAAATAACCCTACACTTCGTCTTCGATTTAAAGAATGTATTCTCATAAAGAACACAAATTGCACATCGCACCTGCTTTATTGATAGGTAGAGAATGTATTTACTCTCGAGGAGCTCGTGGCTAAGTAATAACAGCCGCACGGGTCGATCCATCAGGTTAAGCTACGCTGGCCGGGGTTGGTCCGTGGATGGGTGACCATCTTTACATACCGGACTCCTCCGTGCCTCGGAAAGCACGTTAAGCGGTTAGTCCCGGCTGTCATTCGTGGATCTTTGACAGTCGTTACGGGTCGTTTGAACCCCGAAAGTCTGACAACCAGTCTTACCAATGCGTATCGTATTACCCAGTTACTGGGTTGTGGAGGTCAGATAGGCAGTCGCTCCATGTAAAATACTAGTATTCAGCTGCATCCGGTTAGACTGGAAGCCGACCCCAACATAGTTGGGAAAAGGCTAGGCAGATAGATAGAATGTAACTACTCTTCATTGTAGGTAATTAATTGTGACAATTTCAGGTGTGCTCAGCGTTCGGGGCTCCAGACGTGCCAAACTATGATTTGCTGGAGGAATCTAATGGTGATATCCAGGTTATGTCGCATACAAGGTAGGTATTTGCTTTTTCGATTAACTGTACCTGTATTACCTATTAAAGTTATTATGTACTTAAGTAGTACATACGCTAAGGGAGGAGATTGTGGCTAAATACTCGTAATATAACTGCCGCACGGATCGATCGCTCAGGTTAAGCTACGCTTGCCGCGGTTGGTCCGTGGGTGGGTGACCATCTTTTCATACCAAGATTCCTCCGTGCCTCGGAAAGCACGTTAAAACGTTGGTCCCAGCTGTCATTTGTAGATCTTTGACAGTTGTTACGGGTCGTCAGAAGCCCATAAGTCTGACAACCAGTCTCACCAAGGGATATCGTGTTACCCAGTAACTGGATTGTGGAGGTCAGATAGGCAGTCGCTCCATGTAAAATACTGGTATTCAGCTGCATCCGGTTAGACTGGAAGCCGACCCCAACATAGTTGGGAAAAAGGCTAGGCAGATGATGATGTACTTAAGTAGTACCTACCTAGGTATCTCATATGGACCAAACTTTTTCCTTGACCACCATAATAGGGACAAGTCAGCAATTCACGCGAGCATCAGATGCAAGGCGTAGTGATGTTGTTCATTGACGATGGCTAATAAATTGTAGCATTCTACGATAAGACAGTGGAGCGGAGCAGTGATGGCTCAGTGGTAACAGCCGCGACTTACAAGTTGTAGGTCGTAGGTTCTAACTCAGAGAGGCGCTTTACTTTTTGTAAATTATTTCATCACCACTGCACTCAAAACGATGAAAGAAAACATCGTGAGAAAACCGGCATGTCCTAGAACCAAAAATTCTAAGACATGTAACATCTATCAACCTGCACTGGGCCCGCGTGGTGGATTACAGCCGACTCCCTTTTACAGAGAGGAGGCATGTGTGACCCAGCAGTGGGAATATTATAAGCTGATTATGTATGTTATGTGTACGATAAGATATTAAGCTCACTTCGACAGTAGGTAGGTACGTGGTGGTAGGTTAGCAAACTCAGGCTGTTCCAATCAAGATACACATTCTTTTGGCATACCTACGGATAGCCTAATCTAACCGCAGTAGGTAAATCGTTTCTCATCAAATACCTTTAATCTTTTCAAAATTGCAGGCAACTCATAACACAACTGGTTGAGAATCTTCGTAAATCTGCACAGGAAGCTTTGAATTCTGTCAAAACCTTCAATGCTGGTATCGTGAACGAAGCCAAGGAGATCCGGGATAAAACCATCAGCGACGTGCAGAAGTTCAGGCAACGTGTTACAGAAGCCTTAGAGATTGTCATGAATAGGATCTCTAACACCAGCGTGGCCGTTAAGGAATGTGTCGATGTGAGTATACCTGTACCATACCGAATCTATGTTCTCTATTTATTATAAATTAAAGTCGCTTTTCCTGTGTCTATGTGACGGCGTTGTTCTTCTAAACGACTAGAGATAGGTAGCACACTCTTTTAAAATGAGGATCGTGCGAGGCACTCTTTTTACAAAATGTGCTAGCACACTGTGCTACCACGAATGAGGCGAGGCTGCGGTGGTCTGTGAGCACGTATGTGCTGTAAGTGTGCGAGTGTGTCAGTGAGTCGTGAGTGTGGTGTGTAGTGACGACAACGCGACACGGCAAACTTACTCAGTCGAGTAGGCACACAAGGTGACTAGTCGGTTAAGCGCGTCACACAGCTCGCACAAGTGATGATGAGGGAAAGAGAAATGAGAATGGTTACAAAAATGTTCTGTTTAGCTAATCTGTGCCTTGTACTCGTAGTGTGTGCTAGCACATCAAAGTAAAAAGAGTGAGTGACTCTTTTTATCCAAGTGAGTAGCTACAACTGTGCTAGCACATGTGCTGAGTTACCCAACACTATAAACGACGGCAACGCAACGGATTTTGATAGGGCTTTCACCATCATTTAATTCAATTTATCCCGGGAGGTTTATGTGTATTTTATAATATGTTATTTAAATGGGGCATTTAATGTAGGTTAAAAATATGCCTTGACATCATATCATTTAAAACATATCACAGATTCAAAATAACACGTTGCGCACTCGTGGCGAACTCGTTAAACAATTGCCTCGCTGGAAACACGCTCGCAAATCGCCAGTGTAATAAGGCCCTTAACAGTCATTGCAAATGGGTGGCTCTGAATCCGAACTACTAGCACGAACATCATAATAAAATAGAGTAAATTAACATCAATAGATCGACATCGACTTTGTATTACATTGTTACAATAAGGAGATTCAGTAGTGTTTAGAATTTTGATTTGAACTTAGTGGGTAGGTAGGTTAGGTAAGTACCCATGCTAAAATAAAATTTAAATAAAACCTTTTTCAAAACAAGCTTTGAATTAACTAAAAATAACTAAATAAAACTACAGAAAATATTAAAGTTCTATGTTTACGCAAGTTTTATTTAGTACAAACTTTAAATTTCATATCTGTACTGTTGACCGTTGAGGAGATTCCCTAGGAGGATAAGAGAAAATGGTTTTAATTCAGCTTGCAAGATTTGACCCATTCATACTAACTAACTAACTAGACAAGCTTATTACATAGCAGACCCATCAACGCGTCAATTTTTTTATTGAACTACCTATTTTGTTTCCGACTATAAACATACAAAAGTAGGTTCAGTCTACTTACATTATTAGATGGGGCAGGTAGACAAAGGCCAAGCTAACTCAGTCTGCCAATGTTGTCAATCGCGCCCTCCCCGTCTTACCGCTCACGTACCTCTGGCGGTGACTAGCACTTGCGCGCGGACTATACACTACACTGAACGGCATACCAGCGTCAGTTACCAACATTGGTACTACACTGCATCTTACCAGCTTCAGCTACCAACTTTGGCACTACACTAAGTCTTACCAGCTTCAGCTACCAACATTGGCACTACACTGCGTCTTACCAGCTTCAGCTACCAACATTGGCACTACACTGCATCATACCAGCTTCAGCTACCAATATTGGCACTACACTGCATCATACCAGCTTCAGCTACCAACATTGGCACTACCATGCGTCATACCAGCTTCAGCTACCAACATTGGCACTACTCTGCATCATACCAGCTTCAGCTACCAACATTGGCACTACAATGCGTCATACCAGCTTCAGCTACCAACAATGGTACTACACTGCGTTTTACCAGGTTCAGCTACCAACATTGGCACTACACTACATCATACCAGCTTCAGCTACTAACATTAGCACTACACTGCGACATACCAGCTTCAGCTACCAACATTGGTACTACACTGCATCATATCAGCTTCAGCTACCAACATTGGCACTACACTGCGACATACCAGGTTCAGCTACCAACATTGGCACTACACTGCATCATACCAGATTCAGCTACCGACATTGGCACTACACTGCATCATACCAGATTCAGCTACCAACATTGGCACTACACTGCGACATACCAGGTTCAGCTACCAACATTGGCACTACACTGCATCATACCAGATTCAGCTACCGACATTGGCACTACACTGCATCATACCAGCTTCAGCTACCAACATTGGCACTACCATGCGTCATACCAGCTTCAGCTACCAACATTGGCACTACTCTGCATCATACCAGCTTCAGCTACCAACATTGGCACTACAATGCGTCATACCAGCTTCAGCTACCAACAATGGTACTACACTGCGTTTTACCAGGTTCAGCTACCAACATTGGCACTACACTACATCATACCAGCTTCAGCTACTAACATTAGCACTACACTGCGACATACCAGCTTCAGCTACCAACATTGGCACTACACTGCATCATATCAGCTTCAGCTACCAACATTGGCACTACACTGCGACATACCAGGTTCAGCTACCAACATTGGCACTACACTGCATCATACCAGATTCAGCTACCGACATTGGCACTACACTGCATCATACCAGATTCAGCTACCAACATTGGCACTACACTACACTGTACGACATAATCCCGAATAGGACAATTTCAAACGGCATTGGGACGCGTCTTTAAAAACGATCAATATTTTTTTTTCTAATAATTAACGAAGCCAAACTCCACGAGATCGGCTTCGTTTAAAAACCGGCCAAGTGCGAGTCGGACTCGCGCACGAAGGGTTCCGTACCATTATCTATAAAAACGGCAAAAAAATCAAGTTTGTTGTATGGGAGCTCCCCTTAAATATTTGTTTTATTTTAATTTAATTATTGATTTTTAAAGTGCTCCTTAACTTATTATTCTGTGAATATTTCAAGTGTCTACCTGTTACCGTTATCAATATCGAGTAAAAACGAGCAAAAAAATCACGTTTGTTGTATGGGAGCCCCCTTAAATATTTATATTATTCTGGTTTTTAGTATTTTTTGCTATAGTGGCAACAGAAATACATCATCTGTGAAAATTTCAACTGTCTAGCTATCATGGATCATGAGATACAGCCTGGTGACAGACGGACAGACAGACAGACAGACAGACGGCGGAGCCTTTCCCGTTTTACCCTTTGGGTACGGAACCCTAAAAATGATCTATTTTGTGATAATTATGAGTTCAATAGGTACCTATATGTGTTTTCTTTCTACTCAATTAATGCAAGAAAATTCCAGTCCCACAGAAGCGCTGCAGCCGCTGTATTCAGCGAAACACTATCCAGCACATTGGCTTGCGTCGACGAACGCATCACTGATATCTCTCAAGAGATACACCACTTGGTGACAATAGCCAATGAGACAATCGCAGCTGCTACCGACGCTATGGAAGACATGAAGAAGTGTACCGGAGATGACACCAACTTATGGGCCGCCGGATCCTGCCTTGGAGCCGTTGCTGTGAAGACTGAGATGAAATCTCTCGGTTTTCTTGGACAGTCTACTATGACGGTATGTGGTTCTTACTTAGATTAGCAGTTTAACTGATAAGAAAAGGATTTTCTATTACTGCCGCCAAGCAGTGATACTGTATATCTACCGGTTTGAGGAGTATGGGTGCCCGACGTGTAAGTACAGGCACGTAAGATATATCTGCTGTCTGTGGCAACGCAGCTGTCATGGCTATCATACTTCTGGTATAGCAGATTTTGCTGCTGGTGCGCCTTTGGTAAATAAATAAATCATAATTTATTTCAGATTCATCACTTAGATTACATCCATATTTGGGTACGACTTCGGTTGACAATCCCATGATTTAAGGGGTGGGAGCGGGGGGGAGGGGTCGGCGGGATTGTAGAACCCCCCTTGTGAAGGATAAGTTGCGGAGCACTCTTTTGAGATATATTTTTTTAAATATTCTAACCTAACTATCGAATTTTCTTGTGGGAGTGGGGGGGTGGGGGAGGGGTTGTAGAACTCTCCTTGTGAAGCTTTTTGAGATATGATTTTTTTTAATATCTAACTTTAGAATTTTCTTGTTTTGTTTTTGGCAACTGAATTTACCAACAATAGAGGGGATCTTTTTTTTCTTGTAAACCATTATCTCCGCAACTTAAAACTTTACGTGGAGCCTTCTAATAATATTATAAAATAATATAAAACGTTGCCCCACACAAGGAATTTCTCCTGTATCGTGGGTACATTTACAAACATTTAAACTCACATACACAAACAGCCAGACCCGGAACAACTACTTGTAGGTCATACAAATATTTGTTCCGTGCGGGAATCGAACCCGCGACACGCAGCGCAGCAGTCAATCGCTTAACCACTGCGCCAACCGTGTCGACAAATTACTTATCTATCTGTAAAAAAAATATGGACTCCCAAAGTCAAAGTCAAACCATTTATTTCAAATAGGCACATAAGAGGCACTTTTGAACGTCAAAATTTACAAAAAAAATAGAATTGATTCTAGTTGCCCCCAACTCGTGGGATTGTCAACTAAAACTTAGCCCTATATTTTATTAGTACAACTGCGAGCTAACAAACTAGTGTTAGTAATAATTAATAGCAATTGATTGACATACTATACAGGGTATACCGTAAATAATGGATCAAACGTAACGGGTAGGTAGCTTACCTCATTTCCAACAACTAATTTGAACAGTAAAAAAAAACCGATAAGGTAACCAAGAAATTTTTTTTTTTCGATTTTTACTATTTTCTGTACCAGCATTCAGTGTTTTTAATGCTGTTGCTGCAAATGTTACCTATCATATTTAGGTGTGATTTTTGTCAAACATTTCTGAATAGTTTACTAATGTTATAAGATACCATTTTTTTAAATAACATTTTATTTGCCTTAGAAAAAAAATCTTGAATTGAAAAGTTTTGTTTTTACGATGAAAAGACCAGAATTGGAAAAATTCTCCTGTAAAAAATGTATGACACCAAAGTGTACCATTATTTTAAAAACTTGTAAAATTACTAAGGTTTGCAAATTGGTATAAAACTTACGCCTAGTCTTTGTCGTTACAAAGATATTGCTATGAATCTGACAGAGGTGCTAAATTACGAAATAAAATAAAATTTGAAAAAGTGTGCACAATTCAACTATTTTCTTAAAAATGTTTAGGTATCTCAGCGTATGAAAAAAATTAGGAGGTTAAATTAAAAAAAAAATACAAATAAATCGTTTATTTTGTTTTTACAGTAAATGTTCAAACTGACGTCCCCCTACGAGAATGCAAAGTCTGCACCTCCTAATAAAGGAAGCTCTTATCCGACGGACAAAATGGCTGTGGTTTATTTCTGATACAGCAAATTGGATGCGCTGACGTAATTCTTCTTCCGACGTTATTCGTTGTTTGTAAACTTTGTCTTTTAAACATGCCCAATAAAAAAAATCTAAGGGATTTAAATCCGGAGATCGCGGAGGCCACAAAATTGGTCCTAATCGGCCGATCCATCTGTCAGGGTAAGTTTCATTGAGTTGCGCCCTTGCTGCCGTCGCATAGTGAGCGGGGCAACCATCATTTTGTAACCACATTGCTTGCCGCACGTCTTCTGGAATATTTTCTAATAACGTTGGCAACTCATTCCTTAAAAAATGCAGATAGTATTCGGCCTTTAGAGTTGCTGGTAGTTCAAAGGGCCCTATTATTTGCCCATTTATTATTCCTGCCCATAAATTAATTTTAAATTGATGTTGGCTCCTGTCCTCTCGCATCAAATGTGGGTTTACCAGCTGCCAACTGTGCAAATTATGCAAATTGAGATATCCATCTCGCCGGCATGAAGACTCGTCACTCCATAAAATTTTATTAAAAAACTGTGGGTCCGCCCGTATCATTCTAAGCATCCTTTGGCAAAATGCTACTCTTTGCGGGTAATCACGTGACGTCAGCGTTTGAACACGTTGCACGTGATATGGGTGCAACCGGTGCCTTTTTAGAACTCGATGTACCGTCGATCTTGGAATACCTGTGCGTTGCGCTATGACTCGAATTGAGACCGACGAATCTTCCTCGATTTCTCGAATAATAATTTCGTCATTGACTTGTGACGGTCGCCCTTCACTGGCACCCCCAACTCCGGTGCCAAGAATTCTTCCCTCAAGAAGCGCGTTATGCACTCTAATGAATACGCGATAGTCGGGATGTCGATCCCGGTTCGGGTATCTTTCACGATACAATCTTGCGGCCGCCCTGGCATTACCTCTTGCTTATCCGTAGATAAAATGCATTTCGGCATACTCCCGTGGCGTGTACTCGTAACGAGGCATCGTACTACTGCACACACGTACAACCTCACACAAACGATTGTTTTCGAAGTCCGTAGGATTGCCAAGTCATTCGTCCAAAACACTTACAGTTCCAAATCGTTAGTCAAAGCAAAGTCCAAATACACAGCACAAGTTTAATTTTAAGGAACACTACAGTTAGGCACAGCGGGAGCGAAAGTAGTCTGACGTACGTATCAACTCGAAGAGAGATTCGTGTCAACTAAACAAATAAAATCATGCAACAATGAAGCCCTGTATGAGTGAAGGGTGAAGGAAAAAAAATACCTGCACAAAGACACCGATTTACCAAAAATACAAAAGCGGCGCTATCTATCCCTTTCACACTGAGTGAGGTGCAACTCCGCAGGTAGCGGTCCCAAATTCCGAACAGATGACGTCATCAGCTAGAAATTACGCTACACGCTTAACCACATGCTTAGATTACAAGCATAAGCCATTACGAGAAAGAAAAGTTAGATTGTACCATTTTTCAATTTCTGTTCTGTCTTCTTCATCACATTCATAGCAATATCTTTGTAACCGCAAGGACTAGACGTAAGTTTTATACCAATTTGCAAACCTTAGTAATTTTACAATTTTTCCAATTCTGGTCTTTTCATCGTAAAAACAAAACTTTTCAATTCAAGATTTTTTTTCTAAGGCAAATAAAATGTTATTTAAAAAAATGGTATCTTATAACATTAGTAAACTATTCAGAAATGTTTGACAAAAATCACACCTAAATATGGATACCATTTGCAGCAACAGCATTAAAAACACTGAATGCTGGTACAGAAAATAGTAAAAATCTAAAAAAAAAAAAATTCTTGGTTATTTATCGGTTTTTTTTACTGTTCAAATTAGTTGTTGGAAATGAGGTAAGCTACCTACCCGTTACGTTTGATCCATTATTTACGGGACACCCTTATAATATTTAGCTGGTCCGGGTGGACTCCCCGTTGCCGGTGACAAATCACTATACGACTGCGTGCAGCCGTACCCAGCGAGCCAGCATCGGAGAGTCCCACCGGTCGGCTAGCGCACGCACGATGGCGTTGGCACTGTCGCGCGTGCAGCGCATGATAGAAGCGCACCGTTTGCGCATGGTGGCCACAAAGTCGTCTGTGTCAGTTGCCATGATTCGCGAACATCGTGAAGGTGCTGCAGTGGTGCGGGAGCCCCATCAGCACCCGGAACGCGTTATTGTATTGAACGAAATGAATAAATGTTTTTCATTTTTCTTACAGATCGCTCGCATTAATTTGGGCATTGCTACCCTACCAGCGTCACTTGAAGTTTGTGCCGGGATGCGCCTGATGCAAACTGGAATGCAGACTGGAAAGATCATCGTTGAAGTTGGTGGTTGTTCGGCAACCGGGGTCTTCAACACAATCATTGGTAAACCTACTCATGTTGAGAAATGAGATGTTTTATGATGCTTTTATGAAATCATGTGAAGGACTTAATAAAGAAACTTCTACTACTTACATTCCAAGTAATTTCATTTAGACCAAGTAGGCTGGTACCTACCGCTATGCCTTTGTAAACAGAAGCTACTAATAAAAACCGGCCAAGTGCGAGTCGGACTCACGCACGAAGAGTTCCGTACCATTATCTATAAAAACGGCAAAAAAATCACGTTTGTTGTATGGGAGCCCCCCTTAAATATATGTTTTATTTTAATTTAATTATTTATTTTTTAAGTGAATATACAACTAAATATTCTGTGAATATCTCAAGCGTCTACCTGTTGCCGTTATCAATATCGAGCAAAAACGAGCAAAAAAAACACGTTTGTTGTATTGTATGGGACCCTCCTTAAATATTTATTTTATTGTTTTTTAGTATTTGTTGTTATAGCGGCAATAGAAATACATCATCTGTGAAATTTTCAACTGTCTATCACGGTTCATGAGATACAGCCTGATGACAGACGGACGGATAGACAGTCAGACAGGCAGACGGCGCGGCGGCGGAGCCTTAGTAATAGGGTTCCCATTTTACCCTTTGGGTACGGGACCCTAAAAAGGAACTGCCATGAAAGATTAATGCCAAGAAGAGGTCACCCAAGTCCTTAGCATTTTTTAAACTTATGAATTTTCCTAAGGGGATATGAAGCATCGTTTTCCGGGAACAATAACATGCTGCGCTCACGTTACCAACACGATTGGTTTCACGTCATCTATTTTATGACAATATCATAGCATTATCTATGCAACGTTATGTTTAGCAGTGATAAGTTTACTGATAATAGGAACCAACACTTCTGTTGCAATACCGTAAGGAAAAGTGAAGTACAACGGAAAGATACAAGCACAATTATGTTGCAATAATTATTTTATTAAAACCAAATAGTAGTGTACAAACATGGGTGTAACGATAAATGCTTAGGAACGACAAAGTGATGCTTAATTTTCCATTGATAACTAGATAAATTATAAGTAAGCACATCTAACTCTCAAACACAACTAAACTGGACAAAATCAAACTGGTTGCTATTTTTATGGTAAAATCTGTTATTTTTATGATATTGATTTTACATTCTGTGATAACCTATACTCACACACTGACTTATTTTTTTTATTTTTTTAGAAAAACATACTTTTATGATGTTTGTAAATATGTGAACACCATGTATCTATCTAATAATTAAGTTATTTTTCATTGCTTAGTTTTTAATTCGTTTGACCTATTATGGTATAGTAACTTTATTCTAGGTGCATCGTCTTCACATATAATCATATAATTAATGTAATCAAACAAAATATTGTAAAACATTTTTAAAAGAGTACCGGTGGAGTTTCTTGCCCATTCTTCTCCATACGAAACTACCTTTAGGAAGGGGCAACTAGAATCAATTCTATTTTTTTTGTAATTTTTGACGTTCAAAAGTGCCTCTTATGTGCCTATTTGAAATAAATGGTTTGACTTTGACTTTGACTTTGACAACAACATCTCAAAACGGTGAAGGAAAACATCATGAGGAAACCGGCATATCCTAGAATCAAATTCAAAGACATGTGGCATCTACCAACCCGCACTGGGCCTGCGTGGTGGATTACGGCCCACTCCCTCTCACAAAGAGGAAGCCCGTGTCCCAGCAGTGGGAAAATTATAGGCTGATTATGTGTGTGAGTGACATCTAACTCAAAAAAATGCCTAGGTATTGTTGCATGTTGGAATGTTTCTTTAACTTGTAGATGTTAGATTTTAATTTTATCGCGGGCACATAGCGTGTCGACCCCCATCCACAGCTATTGTTGCACCGGTAATATTGCTGGCACCTTCACTGGCCAAAAATAGAATCGTATTCGCAACCTCTTTGGTAGTTCCCGTCCTTCTCAAAGCATGAGTCTCCTTACATTTCTCTAAATAGGCAGCATAATCTACTTCACTGATTCCACCTCTCAAGAGTATGTTCGTTTCAATCACACCCGGATTAACAGCATTGACACGAACTCCCTTGCTAGCAAGCTCTAATGACACACACTTTGTAAACTGGTCCAAGGTAGCTTTAGACATGCAATACGCAAGAATGCCAGGAAAAGACCTCAGTCCAGCCACACTGGATACATTCACGATGTTCCCTTTAGACTTCACAAGATGCGGTGTGGCCAACATGGTCAAATGATATGGCCCACGCACGTTTGTATTCATTATGCTGTCGTATTGAGCAAGAGAAGTTTCCTCTATTGAACCCATTTGCATAATGATGTTGACCAGCACATCAATTTGCTTGAAATTGTTGATGGTTTCCTTCACTAGCCTCTCAACATCAGCTTCCTTGTCAACATCGGCGATAACCGATAATGGTGTTAGCTTGCTGGGTGACGCAGCTTTGCATTCTTTTGCAGCCTTCTCCAGATTTTCTTTGTTCCTTCCTGTTAGGACTAGTCTCGCATCTTGTTTCGCAAATTCTATTGCAGTTTCCGCACCGATTCCTGAGCTAGCTCCCGTTACAAGAACTACTTTATTGGTGAACATTCTTGATACCTGATTGAAAAAAAAAGTTTGTTCATTTTCAAACGACTTGCGCGCTGCTTTATTAAACAGCGCGCCAGTCGTTACCATCATCACCAGAAATAAACACAGTTTTGTTGTAATAACAACAAAACAGGTGTTTATTTCTGGTAATTTCTGTCGAAGTCTAAATAGTCACCTATTTAGATTACGACAGAAATTGCAACACAAATTAATACTCCTATTATATATTTAATTAAAAACTGGCCAAGTGCGTGTCGAACCACGCACAATGAAGGGTTTCGTAGTTGGGATGAATTTATCCCAAGAACAAACAAACATTGTAGTTGAAAAACAATTTCCCCCATACATTGGCTACTTGAAATAAATTATTTGACTTTAACTTTTCTTGCTCTACGTAAAACTCATTGTTTTAGGGCTATCTTCTAGGAATACTCGTCAACCACAAGAGACACTTAGACGCAACGTGTTTATACAGCTGCTGATTCGACACAATCGATACTCACAATAACTGTCACAATTAGGGTGCTCGCCCACGAGCGATTTTTGTCAGATGTAATACTTTCTGACAAAAATCGCCGAGAAAATCACTCGTGGGTGGCCACCCTTAGTGACATCCTTGCGCACACACATACACCCGGTGTATATGCCGCAGCCGAATTATATAATACGGCGTATTACCAAACGTCTAGCCGAAATAATTAAAACAGTTTTTTTTCTATTACGGCTGATAGACGTTCAGCCAAAATGCCAAAATAGCGGGCAAACTTTAGCGCCCTATCGTCGCTAGTGGCACCCCAACTAAATGGGCTAGGTTATGTTAAAACAGTAACCAACCGCGCGCGAGCCGAGCGAGCGAAGCGAGCGGAGCCACGGCAGCGGCCGGCGAACGCTACATCCAAGTTGGTCGCAGAAATGGTAGGTATTTGGAACTAAAAACTACAAAGCAACGCGCCCAGCTGTATTATGGCGGAGCGTTGATCAGCCGCATTGTAGGACGCGATGCGCTATCACAATGCGGCGTACCTAAGTTTATGTAGCCGTAATACATTTTGGCTGAACGTCAAACAGCCGTAATAGAAAAAAGCGCCTTTGTTTCGGCTAAACGTTTTGTAATACACCGTAATATACAATTCGGCTGCGATATATACTTACTTGAGCGAAAGGGCATAGTGTCGTAGTCTAAACTTTATACTAAGGCTTTATCGCTATCGTCCGAAAATATTGACCTTCGCGGGCAAACGCTTACCATTCTATCTCACTAGCCTCTTATTTTAACGTCAATGACTTGTAGATTCTGCAACGAAGATGATACAGTACGTATATTACTGTAGTGATCACAACTATATTTCCATTCCTTGTTATGAATATCGTAACAATACTTCTGGCAATCGGATTTAATTGAGATAAATGTATTTTATTGAGATTTGATTTGAGATTGAAATACTAAATCTGTTAAAACTACGATAGGAACTCAATCCTGCACCCTAATTTCATAAAACTTTCAATCACAATGTGGATGATTTTGAAGATATTGCTAATAAATTGCTTCGTATGTTCAAAAAATTTGTCTGCCCAACAACACAACAGTTTAACAACATTCATTGCGTTATTTACGTTGGTAAATAACGCAATGAATGTTGTTGAACTGTCAAAATGAAAACCACAGCTACAGTGTGTTACGCTGAGTAATTCTGAAAGGCTTGATTAGCCGTAGCTAATTAGATTCATTATGACGATGGTAGCACTTGATTTGATCAAGTTATTTAGTTAGATTCCACGTAATAAAAGAATCTGTTTAGGTTAAAAAGCTAAAGATAATGTAAGTAGTGTAAAATATAACATAAGGTACCTCAGTAATTAATTACTAATAGCTACCTACTCAGTGATAACATTTTCTTATTATCCATTGATAGTGGTAGATATGAGTAGATATATATACCTACCGAAATCTCTTTGAATAGAGTAAGTATACATTGAAGCTTACACAAAAACTACATACGAATGATAGTATTTTATTGAATCAACTTCAGTTCCTATGGACTGACACATTTTGCATTAACGAGCGTAAAAGGTAAGTACGTAAACATTTACGAAAATTAATATAACTCATTTATGATTTTTCAATGCCTTTATTTAAACAAACATTATACTTGAAGCATTTATCAGCTTCTATATAACAGAATGAAAAGTACTATCGCGGACACATGGCATGGCGGCCACCGTCAACCGGCATAGTTACACCAGTGATGTTACTAGCTGCATCACTTGCCAAAAACAGAATCACAGACGAGACTTCCTTTGCATCCCCAGCTCTACCCAGCGCATGACTGTCAGCGCACTTTTTAATGAATACTTCATATTCTTGTTCATTCATGCTTGACTTCATGTGAATACCAGTTGTTATCACACCAGGATTTACAGCGTTAACACGCACATTCATCGGTGCTAGTTCAAGAGCAACGCACCGCGTAAATTGATCCAAAGCAGATTTAGACATGCAGTAAGCAAGAACATTCGGGAAAGATCTTAAACCGGTAACGCTGGACACGTTAACGATATTTCCTTGAGTTTTGACAAGGTGAGGAGTGGCCAACATAGTCAGGTGATATGGTCCGCGAACGTTTGTGTTCATCACACGATCGTACTGAGCCAGGGTCGTGTTTTCTATAGACCCAGATTCAAGAACACCAGCGTTGTTTACTAGGACATCAAGTTGTTTAAATTCATTTAATGTCCTTTTTATAATGTTTTCTACGTCACTTTCTATGTTCATGTCAGCGATTACTATCAACGGCTTCAAATTATTTGGGGAATTTTCTTGGCATTGCTTTGCGACTTTTTCTAGATTTTCTTTGTTTCTTCCTGTAATTACCAGCTTGGCGTCAAGTTTTGAGAAGTCTAGAGCAGTTTCTGCACCAATTCCAGAGCTGGCACCAGTAATGAGTACCACTTTATTTGCAAACATGGTTGATGACAAACCTGATTGACAAAATATTTCTATTTAGTATTTGGGTCAGACAATGTTCTAATTTATGCAATCGACGCATTCATTTTTCCTCTGTCGGCGCGACGAGGCGTTCGGGTTTGCCTAACTATATGAACGCCACGATCGAGTATTCACGCAATGATTGCTAATATGTATTAGAACACTGGGTTAGAGTGTCGTTTTAGGAGCGGAGTGGTAGCTACCTACAACACACCTGCATGTTTATTATGAAAATATTATGATTGTTAAAAAAAAATGTACGGTTCTGTAGTCAACAAGGAAGGAAAGTTATGGTTTCGTCATGTCATCCGTCTGTCTGTCTGTACGCGGCTTAGCTCAGAGACTAATAATAGTAGAAAGATGTACTTTGGCATGGGTTTGCGTCTTGTTTGCGTTATTAACCATCTTGTACATACGTAAAGTGGGGATGATATTTTTAGGGTTCCGTAGTTAACAAGGAACCCTTATAGTTTCGCCATGTCCGTCTGTCTGTCTACTGTATCATACTGGAGGAACTCAGTATTATCAAGCGACTTTCTACAATATGCTAGGAGCGTGCCCTCAGCTTTTTCGGACATATTATGCGTTCACCTAAGCATGGTCTGGAAAGGCTTATGATACTGGGCAGGCAGAACACCGGCAAGATGGTCCGACGCGATCAAGAAGGCTGTTGGAGGTAGCATTTACCGAGCGGTCCACACTGCAGAAGACCGCATAACTTGGAGACGCGTCGTATGTGGTCGCGATCTTCAGCATTGAGGGAACGACGAAGAAAAGAAAAGTATTCTGTCTGTCTGTCCGTCGTCGACGCTTAGTACTAGAAAGCTGTAATTTGGCATGGGTATACATATAATTCACGCCGAGAAAGTCGTAAAATAAAACCATGAAAAACTATTTTTTTTAGGGTACGTCCCTTGCACGTAAAATGGGGATGATATTTTTTTTCTCGTCTATTCCATGGTGTGGGGTATCGTTGGATAGGCCGTTTAAAAATATTGTGGGTTTGTAAAAACCATTTTTCAATACAGGGGTCCGTTTGCGTAATATTAAGCTTTAAAATGCTATTTTTTGTTAGAGTCGTGTTCCGTACCCAAAGGGTAAAACGGGAACCCTATTACTAAGGCTCCGCCGTCTGTCTGTCTGTCCGTCTGTCACCAGGCTGTATCTCATGAACCGTGATAGTTAGACAGTTGAAGTTTTCACAGATGTTGTATTTCTGTTGCCGCTATAACTGTATTTAAGGGGGCTCCCATACAACAAACGTGTTTTTTTTTCTCGTTTTTGCTCGATATTGTTAACGGCAACAGTTAGACACTCGAAATATTCACAGAATATTTAGTTATTTTCACTTTAATAATAAATAATTAAATAAAACAATTATTTTTCCCATACAACAGTTGTGATTTTTTTGCTGTTTTTATAGATAATGGTACGGACCCTTCGTACGCGAGTCCGACTCGCACTTAGACCGTTTTTTTTAACCATTTTTAAATAGGAGGGCTCCGTCGACTTGCGCCTTATTATTGCTTGGAAACAAATTTAGACCCACCATGTGGTCCCCCCCCCCCCCTTAATACTCCCACTATCCCTTAGATCCCGAAAGAAACTAGCGATTTTTTTCTCGGCACTCGACACCTATGGTTTTGCGCACTTTTGGGGTTTTCAAAAATACACTGAAGCATAAGAAGAGTCTAATTCTACCCAAAAATATTGCTACCTAGGTACTATAAAAAAGCGCGTTCCTTTGACCTCTGCGATTAAACTGACTCGGTTGTAAAAACTACCAAACTGGGTAGATAGAAATGTATCCAGTATCTACGTACCTACCTAGAAATATCTCTCATGCCTAGGATGTAGCCGGCTACTACCTACCTATTTGACCATTGAATAATTATCTACTTACCGATTTTCTTAAAGTGTGATGTCACGAAATATTCAACACGGAAACAAACTTTTCGGATAATAATAATTAACCTAGCAGTCGGTACCTAACAGCACGTATAGGTACTACATGTAACTAACCCTGTCCTAAACACACCACAATAGTTACTAGGTTATTAAGTAGTTATCCTATGTCGGTAGGTATTAATATTAAGTAATAGAACATTCTGAAGTACAGACGAGAGGAACTTGAAAAAATGACATGGAAAAAACATAAAAAGAACGTTTAATTAGTACTTACAAAAACAATTATTAATTACGATAAAAATAAACTGACAGCAATCAAGTCAAGTTTTAACTTTAACAACAGCGAAGCTGAATCAAAGGAGCAAAGAAAAACACTAATTTAGAATTTTCTGATAGCAGCACAGAGTACAAATGGCATTGATTGACACTTGACACTTTGACAGCAGACAACGTCACCACTTTTTTTAAAATAATATTTTAATGGCCTGGTTGCTGAGACCTTTTAGCCAAGTCTTTATTTAGTTATAAAGGAGACGTTCACGAAATGTATGGGGCTTGGTACTAAAATAATTGAAAATACAGCCTTCTGACCTATATAGGCTGAAAGAGGGTAATTATTTTAATGTCTTTGGGCATTTAATTTTGTTTTACAGCTGCCCGTTTTTTTTAAAACAAGTGTTGAAAAATAAAATGTTCTACAAACATTATTTATATTTTAGGGATGGCAGCCCTGTGGCAAATGACGTGACAATGACAACGTCAGTCAGCAGGACTCGGCTTGACATTTGCAGCGGATATTTAGTCCGAGTTTACAGCTTTAACTTTTTTCGATACGTTTTGTTATTGCATTGTCATGATAATCAATATTTTTTGTCTTAATTTCATGGAGCTGCAGCTAAACCTATAATAAAATCTCAAAGTATTTAATAAAAACGGAAACATTAGCCACATAAAATAATTATATTGCATAGAAATTAATAAATAAAGATTATGTGCGTTTTTCACAAAAACGGGTGCCTGAAAGAATCTGGTTTAACTATAATCGAGTAGCATAATAAATAAGCTTACTAATAAGGTACATCACATTAGCGTTTAAAAATCGTCGGAATATTATACCAATTTTGAACTCTCCTTTGTTTAATAATGATGAAATGATGCATGAATTGCATGATAGATGATATCCTCGCCCACTCCCCTTGAGTTTCAGTAAATATGAGGCACTTTACTGAAACCTCACGCGAACTTCTTGAGAGAACTTGAAGTGATGTTGCTCTGTTTTGTTTCATTTGCCTACACTAATGCACGTTCACGAACACTTACAGTCTTATTTATAAACGCATGTTAAATTATAACCAATTGCTAAGCAACTGATTAGCAAAATTCTTATTCATAAACGCTATTTAGCGCTAATAGGCCGCTAAGCAATTGATTAATAGCTGTCAAAATTAAACACCATCCCTCCGCCCAGGGCGGGAGAAGTTATTTGATGATTTCCCAACCAAAAAAAAAAAAAAAAAAACAAAAAAAAAAAAACCCTGTTTAGAGCTTGCTAAGAAGATGCTAAGAGGAAAGATGGCAGATTTTTATTTCAATCAGCTGATCGATTCAATAACATTATTGTGTACTTCGAGGTAATTTTGTTCTGAGCCTTAGTAAATGTGGATTTTGACAATCTTTTACGGGATTTTAGAACGACAGAAGAATTAAACGCCGCCGGCAGGAAGTAGACGGAGGAAGACCTACACAGCTCATTTAAATCTACTACGAGAAAGATTACCTATTGTATACTTCGAATGAAGAAGTACACATGATGAAAGGATTTGTAAGGAAAGCTACACATCAGGACGAGGCTCAGTAGGTTTGAAGAGAATGAGTTCGTGAGGAAGCACATCGGAGATAGTGATTACCCTATATGCCCATCTTATGACGCCAGCTATAAGGCCCAGAACTAAAGAAAAGCCATGTTGTGGTAGTCACACATAAATAACAAGAGACATTTTGAATAAAACAATATATTTCGATACATAATAAAGCTACAATTTGTTATAAATTAATTATTTTTTGATTTCCAATATTCTTCCTCCAAAGACATGGGTGCCATTCTTTTCTCATGCCACTCTCATTCTGCATCTTTTTCACGTAGAATGTTTTCCTCCCTCGCCGTCTTTGCGAGTTGGATTGTATAGGTGCTAGCTGTTAGTGGCTTTCATAGCTGCAGTCAACTTGTATTATTTTTTATTTTTTTCTTTTTGGCTTCGCACGGTTTGTGCATTTAGCCAGTGTCATGTAAAATTAGGTTACAAGTACAAAGTTATACTAATTATGAAATGAACTCCACTTAATGCATGATAAAGATGATTGATGATATCCCGCCCCGCTCCCCTTGAGTTTAAGTAAAGACGTGGCACTTTACTGAAACCTCGCGCGGACTTCTTGAGAGAACTTAAAGTGATGTTGCACTGTTTCGTTTCATTTGCCTACATTAATGCAGCTTCACGAATACTTAATGGTTAATAATCCACCACTATTACACATTAATATTCGGCTAAACACAAATTTTAGAAAATAAAACAAAACTACTAACATGACGCTTCACTTTCCCGCCAAGAAGTCCAACTCGTATTATTTGGTTGGCGAGTAATTCTTTCTATAAACAACTTGATATAGCTTTTTATTTCATGTTTGGCTGTCGGTATTTTCAGATCATGGTGTAGATCTTCATTTGGTACAAACCATAGGGCGTTTGTGATTGTTCTTAGAAGCTTGTGCTGAAATCGCTGTTTGATCTCTATGTTAGAGTGTGATGCTGTTACCCGTAGCTGAATGCCATAGGTCCCTAAAGGCTTTATTATAGCTTTGTAAATGAGGGTTTTATTTTCCAGGTGTATTACAAATACACCTGGAAAATAAAACCCTCATTTACAAAGTTTTGACCAAAATATCCAGTAGAACTTTCTTAGAGTCAGTCCAAGTTGCTTCCGTTTAGGAGCTCCAATTTATTGGAGCTTATTATTTTCATTGCTACCATCGCAAACACATTGAAATAAACTAAATAAATTAATATATTCAAATTCAAATTTTCCAATAAAATTTTTGACTTTTGTCTGTCATTGTCTCAACAGATACAAAAATCGTGGTTTTGACAACTTTATTCATAATATTCTGCTTTGTTAGTCGACTATTTTGATTATAATCTGTGCCGAACGCATATTGTCTCCTCTATTTCGTTTTGCGACTAATCACTTGCTAACTAGCGTTTATAAATAAAGAAAAGTTAATCATTGATTAAGAGCTAACCAATTATTTAGCTAAACAGTGGCTAATCAGTCATTAGCGAGATTTTTATAAATAAGGCTGTTAATGGTTAATAATCCACCATTATTACACATTAAATGTTCGGCTAAACACAAATTTCAGAAAATAAAACAAAAATGCTAAACTTGACACTTCACTTTCCCGCCAAGAACCTCCGTCACCACTTTTCACCACAGACTCCACAGAGTACAGCAAATAACTTCATTTTGTTACCATGGACATTAAAGAAGCTCTTAGACTTGCTGATGATTGGGAGATGCGCTAAGGTACTAAGGTAGCATGCGAAATTCAAATTTTCTTACATTTTTGCAATTTGCAGAGCAGTAACAGGAAGGTTGTATGCATATAAGGCTACATTGTCACGATAAGGTGACCGATACTTCGCTCGCTCTTTCTCGCATACCACTCGACGTCTCGCTGTAATGCTACAATTACAAAAACACAGATTGACTTCGAGCGTATTTAAAAGCAACTGTCCTATGACAACAAACACAAAGGTGTTAGTGATGTGATACAAACAATGAGCGGTATTTCATTCTTAATGCATGAATGAATGAAAATGTTCATTCGTTTTATTTTCATAGGTACTTGCCTAATTTCTCCTTACTATATTACGAAACAAATTAAAATTATGTGTTTGCTATCTTAGTTATGAAATGATGCGGGTATGGCTCCATTGCTATGGCAATGGAGCCATAGTAGTCTAGTTCATAGTCATATGTCTGAATGATGACGACTAGAGGAAATCACTCATTTTTTAAATGTACAAGTTTATTTTAAGTATACATGTCGAACACATTTCTGCGGATATATTTTTTTGGTTAACCCTAGATTCATAAACATACTTGGTAGATACACTATTCATAAATAATAATAATAATATTCATTTATTTCAGATAGCTAGGTATCCATAGAGCTAGTTACACAAATACAGTAGGTAACATATTGGTTTACAATAAGTAGGTACTTAAGTTAAATTATCACACTAATATGAGATCAATAAAAGCCATAATTCTACAAAACAAACCCAATGCAAAAGCACCAGAGGTTACATTACATGTAAAGTCCCCCAGTGCTTCCGCATTGGACTATCAATACTTTCAGAGATTGCCTTCAGACCGCTGTTACCACTGTCACAGCTCCTCTGCATCAGGGAGGCAGCTCTCTTGCGCAAAATTGCGAAATAATCATCTGTACGAGCCTGAGTAAACATGCCTGAATCACTACAGAACCGGGGCAGCCGCAACAACACTCTGAAGGCATTATTGTATTGCACACGGAGGATGTCATAGGTTCTCCGGGTATACTTGACCCACAAGCTGCACGTGTAAAAGGACTGGCAGTAGGCCTTAAAAAGTAGCACCTTTACTTCTCTAGTACAACGTGTGAACCTGCGGGCCAGCATGTTGCACCGGATTGCCAATGATCTTCTCTCTCTCTCTCCATGTCGGCATCATCATTCAGATCTTCCGTCATAATATGTCCCAAATATCGAAAATGTGACACCCTGGAGAGCACCTCACCTCTCAGAAACACTGGAGGAATAACATTGGGTAACTTACATTTACCTCTAAACGCCACAAGTTCACTCTTCTTTGTGTTATATAGAAGACCATGCGTGTCAGCTTAAGTTTCACAGGTAGTCAGCAATGTTCTTAAAGCATTTATTGATGGGCTGAGTAAAGCCATATCATCTGCATAACTTATGCTATTCACACACTGTCCATTTATATAGCAACCAACTTGTGTGTAAGCCAGCTTATCAATAAGTTCATTTATGTACAGGTTGAAAGGGCAGGTGAGGTCAGTCCCCCTTGTCTCACCCCGCACTCCAGCCTGTATACATCCGAGAACGTATCTGACCATCTGACTTGATTGGTTTGGTTGTTGTACCAAAACTTAAACAAACCAATTAATGCACTTGGGAACCCAGTTTTATACAATTTTTCCCACAATATATCATATTGAACTAAGTCAAAGGCCTTCGAGAGGTCAAGGAACGCAGCATACACAGGCGTATCTCTGTCGGTATAGTACCTGACAGTATGCTTGAGCGACAGGATTGCACTCTCAGTGGACAGCCCAGTACGGAAACCGAATTGGGCGTCATGCAATTTTAGATGTTTTTTTAACTGTCGCTCTAGCAGACTTTCAAACATTCGCATCTCAGACGTATTATTTTTTTCGAAGATTTTACTTTTATACGATAGAAAAAACAATACATTGGACTTTTAAAAGTTGTTTATTAATTAATAATTAACTATATGAAATAGAAATGAGAAAAATTGTTATTCTGAGCAATCAACACATAATATTCCTCGGCAATCCATACAAATGATTTTTTTACACTGGGTACAACAGAACATAGTCATTCGACGGTTTTTTTTAAATCGCAGAAACCACAACTTTTCTGTAACCCACTGGGTTGTGATTGAGCACTGGACGAAATTTCGCCAAGTACTTCTACAGCTTTCCTATTTAGACATCGCTTCAAAGTTCATCAGACAGTTTTGTCGATACTTCTATTATAAACGATCGTCGTGACATAGGTTTCATGTTGTTATTAATTCGTGTCAGGACTTTACGGGTGCGTCTCATAACGTGTAAACTCATTTGGTCTAATTTCATTTTATTATCGTTCATAAGATATAATGAACGTGAGATATACCAACTGTTGATATAATTTCTTTACATATGACATTTATTTATTCTAAAACTTAATTAGTATAACGTTGTTTGATATAACGTTTATGTAATCGAAAATCATTTGGTCTAACGTTTAATATGTATATTGTTTATTTAATCGAAAATCATTAGGTCTAACGTTTAATATATATATAAAACGTCATTATGGTAAACACCCCCACTCGGATAGGTTAGGTTAGAAGGCTACGGTGGGAGCAAAGCGGAGCGGAGCTCCCGCCTAAGCGTTCGTGGTTATTTTTTTTTTAAACCACCCAGAAATAGGAGCCCCGCGCAGGGGCTCCGTCGACCTATCTTATCGCAGGTGGTAATCAGTTACTAGTTATGTTTAATATCTACTTAGGTTACTATTACCGATAACTACGATAAAACTTACATAGAATAAAAACTTTTAAATATTTATTAAACAAAACACCCTTGCACTCTTTGAACTTTTGTATGTCTCACACTTGTAAGAATTCATTTTTAAAGGAATACTTTAATGATTATTATTTAACTGAGCAAGATTACGCACACTAAGTGACAACTAACAATAACTTTCGTTTGAGCTACCCACAGGCTATAAATAAAAATAATACTAAATAAACTAACCCGTGTCTATGCAACTTTGCTTTGTGCTTTTAAGTAGACGTTTTCATCATATTAGACCAAATAAGTTTTATATCTTTTGAGTGGTATGTCAAACGATTTTATATTTAATGTTTGTTATCTCAAACGATGTTTGTATGATATGCTTATAAAAAAATATTTAGTTATTTTAAAATTATATCAATCGTTCATTATATTATATTAACTAATCGCTATATTAAATAAAATTATATATCACTCAGCCTCGGGACTGGCGGTTCGACTTGCAAGGGACGGGGGAACAATTAATTCTTGAACTTCGCGAGGTACCTCGGCGGCGAGGACGGAATGACGGTTTGTATTTGTGCACTGTACTTGTGGCCCTATTGCTTTCCTGAAGGAGAGTAATGGGGTCATACGGGTCTGAGAGAGTATGCCTAGGTCGGCGAGTCTGACTAATTTGAGAAGGCCTATAGCTAGCTGCCTGCACAACCAAGGGGTTGCGATGTCTATCTGCGGACTCGAAGAACCGCTTTGTCGCGCGTTTCATAAACTGCTTGATGGTGGGGATTCTAAGATCTACATGAAGGATTTCGTTCCGAACGAACCATGGAGCGTCCGTAATTTTACGGAGAAATCGGTTTTGAATGAGATGGGGACGGGCGTGTGCGAAAGCGGCACACGCGTACGTCATAATCGGCCGGATGCACGCTGTGTAAATACGCAATTTGCCCTTAAGGGACAACTTGCTGCGTGAGTTAAGAACGCAATGAAGCCTACCGAGAGCGAAAGCGGCGCGCGAACGCACTTGCTTTATGTGCTCAGCGAACGAAATGTGATGATCTAAGATCACACCTAGATATTTGGCTCGCTTCTCCCAAGGGATAGGCTTGCCGAACATTTTGATCTGTCGTGGTAGGTCCGGTCTACGCCGGGGCCTAGAAAAGAGGACCGCTTGGCTCTTATCAGGATTGACCTCGATCCTCCACTTCCTGAACCAGTCACCGAGTCTGTTGACTTCGGTCTGTAGGATGCAGGAGATCTGGTCTTGACTGCGGCCAGTGTAGTAGATGGCCGTGTCGTCTGCAAACAGAGCTAACTGCGCCTTTCTACATTTCGGGATGTCACTGGTGAACAGCGTAAAAATGAGCAGAGCCAGCACAGACCCCTGAGGGACGCCTGCGCGGATCGGATGAGGGGAAGAGAGCGCACCCTCGATGCGATAGCGGAAGGTGCGGTCCAACAAAAAGTCCCGTAAGATGAGCACGAGACGATCTGGCACACCGAATTTGTATAGTTTTTACAATAAGCCGTTGTGCCAGACTTTGTCGAACGCTTTCGCGATATCGAAGAACACAGCACCCGTCATGAACCCGCGCTGGAAACCGGCGCTTATGTGTTCTATGATACGGTGGACCTGTTGTACGCAAGAATGTTGGGTTCTAAAACCGAACTGTTCGTTGGGGATGAGCCCCTTCGTCTCGGCGTAGTCTCTGAGACGCTTATAAATAAGCCTCTCATAGACCTTGCCGAAAACGTCGAGCAAACTGATGGGACGGTAACTGGAAGGCTCGGTCTTAGGCTTCAGGATACCGATGACGGTGGCATTTTTCCACGATTGTGGAAAAATGTTAATACGAGTACTAAGAGCACCATTGAAGATGGTGGTCATTAGCATAATCAGGTGGGCTGGGAACATCTGGACCACCCTATTGGTGATACCGTCTGATCCAGGGGCTTTACGGGGTTTCAGACCCTTGATTATATCGTGAACCTCGTCCGGGGAGACGGGGTCTAGAGGACAATCAGGGTCTTCGACCGGAGGGAGAGAGGCTCTACGTTCGACTTCGGCATCCACCTCGACGAGGTGAGCCTGGTCTACTGGTTGAGAGCTGGGCGAGCACTGGGTCTCGAGGCTGTCAGCTAGGCATTCAGCCCTGTCGATGTCGTCGAATGCTATCGGGTCGTGTCAGGGGAGGCATAGAGACTACTTGCTGGGACTTGAGTTTCCTCTGAAGTGCCCAGAATGCCAGATGAGTGGGCTCTAGCTCACTCAACATCTTGTCCCAGTTACCGTCACGCAGCTCGGCCAAGCGTGTCTTTACAGATCTCTGCAAATAGTGCATGTGAGCTTTGTTGGCGTCACAGGGAAAGACGTCGTAGGCACGAGTAGCCGCGTTCTTCTCAGTCAGCAGTTCACGCACAGCGTCCGGCAGCCTCAAGCGATGTTCGTCCATCGCCGGAGCTTGCCTTGAACGATCGTTCAGGACCGATTGTACGTGTTCCGTGAGTGAGCCGATCGCGGCCGTCGTGTCAGCGATTGAGGTAAACTGATCTGGTATAGAGTCTAGTAGAGGGGAAGTGGTGGATTTCAAGCGATCGCTTACTTTCCTCCAGTCCGTGACTACTTTGTTACGAGAGGGTTCGTCCGGGTCAGGAAGTCCGTCGCGAGGGACCAGTCTCATGACGACTAGTCGGTGGTCGGAAGTCAGTTCGTCCATCGCCTCTATCGAATCCAACCGGAGGTTGATATTCTTTAGGAGCGCTATGTCCAATACGTCAGGGGTATGGTTGGGGTCGTGAGGGTAGTGGGTGGGCGTCATCGGGGCGATGGCGTCAAAGTTTAGGACGGGGCAGAGGTCAAACAAGTGTCTGCCTCGGAACGTGGTACTGGTACTATTCCAGGCCGGATGTTTGGCGTTGAGGTCACCCGCTATGATAACGGATTCGCTCAGGCCAAAAAGAATTGAAAGATCGTCAGAGAGCAGTTTGAGACCGTCTACTGACGGGGTCGCGGTGGGCGGCATGTAAGCCGAAACTATCGTAATCGGTCTATGACCTGACATGCCTAGTCTACATGCAGACACTTTAAGACACGAGAGAGTTGGAGGATCGAGAGGGATACAGTATAGAGGGGTTCTATAATAGATCAAGGTGCCACCCCTGTGGCATCGAGACCTGTCATTGAGAACTATGCGATAGTTCGCAACTGACGGCTTTCGATGACTCGGCTTGAGGAAGGTTTCCTGTACTAGGAGAATATCTAACGTGTTGACGCGGAGGAACTCGGCGACTTCGTCGCGTTGTCCCCTAATGCCGTCGGCATTGAAGAAGCCTAATTTGAGGGATCTGAGTTTAGTTCTTGCGGGGGCCGTATTATACATATTAGGGCCGTTTCGCGAAGGTGTTGAGGACTTGCGTAATCTATCTTGGTCTAGGGGGCGCGCGAGTAGTGGCGACGGGAGCGGCTTTAGGAGCTGGCTCAGGTGCACGGGGCGCGAGAGGCGCGCGGGGCGCGGGAGGCATTAGCGGTTAGCGGTATTAGCGGTGGGTGCCTGTTGAGCGCGTTGAGTGCGAATACTGGGGCCCATCATCAGGGGTTGAGGAAGGAGAGGAGGGGCCATATAATGGCCGAAGGCAGGGAAGGCCTGCTGGTGATAAAAATAATTCCACGGACTGGACCTTTGAGGGCTCAGACGCTGCGGAGGTTGGGACAGGGTAGCGGGGTACCCGGGGTGCTCTCGCTGCTGCCTCGCGTCGAAACGCTTGGTCAGTTTCGAGGAAGACGATTTCGGAGCTTTAGGACAGCCATGGTAGTTGGCTGGGTGACCCTGTTGGCCGCATAGGACGCAGCTGGGAGGCTCGGTGCAGAGGGCACGGTCCTTTGGACGGGTGCACTCGGAAGTGCCGTGCTCGCCCAGGCACTTGACGCACCTGGGTTTCACAAAGCAGTTCTTTTGCGCGTGTCCGTATAGCTGGCATCTGTGGCATTGGCCTATGATGCTCGACTTGTGGGGCTTCTGGACGTCGAAGCCCTTAAGGCAGCATATTGAGCTGACCTTGAAAATTGGGTGATGCCCTTCGGTTTGGGAACACACGACAAGAACCATGTCGTCTGGGGAACCACCTCTGGATCGGTGCATTATGTGGACTTCGAGGACAGGCATCCCCTGTCTCTCTAGGTCGGCCTTGATGTCGTCCGTGGCGATCTCACTGGGGATCCTACGGATCACCACGCGTATCTGACGGTCTTCGGGGAGGGTGTAAGAGTGGAATGAGATTCCTCTCACCCGAAGAAGTTTGGTTAGTTCTCTATAGTCGTTCGATGTTGGAACGGAAACCTTGATGCCAGGCTGGGTGCTGACTGCACTGGTGAAGTTGATCCTAAGATCACTGCACCTTTGCGAAACTTCCGTCCACCTGCCCTTATCTTGAATGATAATAGGTGGGGGACGGGATGCCTTCTTGGAGGCGGAAGGAGTCTTGGCGGACGCGGTCGCGGTACCGGAAATGATAGCTTGCGACGGCGCGGACGGAGCCGGGGTACCCCCCTAGTGACGACTACCGCGGGGGTAGAGGGAGCGGAGGTCGAGGGAGCCTCGATCGCAACCATTTTGCTTGGTTGCGAAGACCTGCTTTTGTTTTTCTTCCTCTTGCCAGGGCCTGAGGTGATGCCCCCTTCCTCTGGTCCAGAGGAGGAAGAACAAGAACCTGTCTCCGCATCCGAAGAGTCGGAGTTTGAATTCGCCGCCGCCGCGTTATTGTCCGCGGGGGTGGTGGTGTCCATTGACACTAACGGGCTAGCAGACCGACTCTGTGAGTCAGAGTCGTCTGGGTTGTTAGCGAGCGCATCGCTAAATTGGGAGAGGCTCGCTGATGGCGTAGCCCTCAACCCTATCAACCTTATATGGGAGGCGTACTTCCTGAGGAAGTCCTGGTCCTTGAGGAGGACCTCTCTGACGAATGTCAGTAAGAGGTCGTCCTCCATACTTTCGAGAGGGGGGATCCTAACGGAGGAATTTTGGAGCCGGACTCCACTACTTGAAAATAAAGCCTATCGTGGCCCTACGCCTAACTCCCCGGGTGGATTGGCCCGGGGATGAGTTTTGCTCTCTGTCGGGTGTAGACAGGGAGGATGAGTACCTATGGTGAGCCCTGAGCTTGTGATCCCATTGCCAATCTTATTGTGCAAGGGGGCCCTATTTGGTCTAGCGCGAAGGGTGTAGACACACCCTAGAGACACTAGGTGAGTCGCTATAAAAGGAAAACTGTCACCAGAGCCGACTAGGAGATCCCCCAAGGCCGGTTAACTCTGGGACCCGTCCAAATTACTGCCTCTCCCTGAGGGGGTTCGGCGGGTGCGTTTGGGTCAGCACCACACTCGGTTTCGTTGGCACCGTAAGGTATCCACCGAGGACCACGAAACTGTGGTTTTACCCAGAAGGGGCCTAATGAATTTAAATAACGTTTTCCTGTCAGAGAAACACCTGTCTTGATAAAGACAATTTTTGGGATCCAGGTCTTTCGATTGAATTGATTAATAAATTAATCTACCCAATCAATCGACGATCGGATGTAGTCGGGGCGACTACGAGAGCGTTACGTAAGCGTAACAATACCGGGCACGAGAGAGCGGCGGGAGGGCGGGAGCACACCGATAGCAGCACACAACACGACCTTCCGCAGCGAGATCCGAACGCAGTATCATGTCGACTGTCATCGAATGAACTTTTTATTTATAACGTGCATGGTCATATGGCCTGTATGGCCAAATGAATTTGGAAGAGGGGCACGCTCAGCAATGGCACGTCCATACAGGTTAAGCTCTAAGAATACAATCCATAAAATCGTATCGATTCTAACCTGTATTCGTAAAACTTTAAAATAAAGCTTAGCTATTTATTGTAATCCCTAGTCAAATTGCTTTGCGAAGTGAAACGCGAAGTAAGTGAAGCACAGACTAGATCTAAGTTAAGTTGAGTCCTCCGTAGGAGTATTAATGTTCTGTGGTTGAGTCTGTTCTCTAAGTTATGCGAATTCTTGGCGGGAAAGTGAAGCGTCATGATTAGCAGCTTTGTTTTATTTTCTGAAACTTGTGTTTAGCCGAATATTAATGTGTAACAATGGTGGATTATTAACTATTTAGTGTTCGTGAACGTGCATTAGTCTACGCAAATGAAACAAACCAGTGAAACATATCACTTCAAGTTCTCTCAAGAAGTCCGCGTAAGGTCTCAGTAAAGTGCCACGTCTTTACTGAAATTCAAGAGGAGTGGGCGTGGATATCATCAACATGCATTGAATATTTAATTTTATCAATATATAAACAAAGTAACTAAATAAAGACTTGGCTAAAAGGTCCCAGCAACCAGGTCATTAAAATATTATTTAAAAAAAAGTTCAAGTTATAATTCCCAATTTGTTACTGTACTCTACAATACTCTATGAGTTATATATGCTCTGTGGGTTGAGTGAAGAGTGAAGTGATTATTGTGAAATGAGAGAATTTTATTGTGAAGCGTACACTATTGTAGTCTTCTTTTGATAAATATCATAAATGTAACAATAATCCAGTTGTATGTTACATGTGAAAGCGATACAATAACCCCTAAACATGTCTGCATCGTCCGCCGCGAAAGCAGATTCGTTCGACGAATTCTACACTGAGGTGAGGCCTTTATTTTGTAAATATTTTCAAGTTTTCTAACAAAGCAAGTACTTCTTTTGGCATTACCATAACATATAACTTCGTTTCTTTAAACTTTACCTATCTTTCTTGCCATTACACAATACTGACAGTGTAAATAATGAACGTTTTGCGCACCAGTTTGAAGTTTTGTCATGCGTCATTAATAAATTTAATAGTACATGAATGCTGCAACACGTTAACACACTCCGTTTTTCAGGTGAAAGAAATAGAAAAACGTGATTCTGTGTTGACCCCAATACAGCAACTTGAACGATTACTACGTCCAGGCTCCACATATTTCAATCTTAACCCATTTGAGGTCCTACAAGTGGAGCCAGATGCATCCCTCGATGAGATCAAGAAGAAATACCGGAGACTATCCATACTGGTACATCCGGACAAAAATATGGTAAGAGAACAGTTTAAAAATTGTTTTCAGTCACTAACCTGTTAGCCATCCCTTTTAACTTTAGATAAATTATGTTAGCAATGTAAACTTTTAAAAACTTTCAATAATACCACTTAGCATCTAATATAAAAGTTTAAATTCTGCCAATAAGTGACCAAATTTACTCCCAGTTTTATTTTAGTTTTAAAGTACCTACTCAGTTCTCAAGTAAGGAGATTTAGTATTCGTTTAGACGGTTATGTCCGTCAACATTTCGTTTTTATCCACAGATTGGATCATACCGAGGGACGTCCTGACACAGCCAGTAATAGGTAAGGAACATAGGCATGAACGAGAGACAAAAACAATGACAGCACACAATAATACTTAAAAAATATCAAATATTAGTTCTTGACAATAAAGTTATTAGCCAGACAAAGACATACTTTCATAGTATTCCAAATAAGTAACATTTTGTATCATTTTGATTTGCAGGAAGACTCTGAACGAGCACAACAAGCTTTTGAAATTGTAAACAGAGCATGGAAGACACTTGAGAACGATGACACTAGGAAAAAATGCTTAGACATTTGTGAAGAGGCTAAAGAACGGACCGACCATATGGTAAATTGATTTTGCTGTTATCAACAAAATCAATGCTTTCTTAAAGTTGCTATTTTATCAATCAAATCCCACGCTATTAATTGAATGTTGATTATTTTAGATTGAGCAGAAAAAGAAAAAACAGAAAAAGGATAACAAGGGAACTGACGGCATTCCTGAGGATGATCCTGTGAAATATAAACATGCTATTTATGTTATGACCATGAAGGTATGTTGACTTTTTTCTTGATAGTTAGTATGAATGACCCTAAGTGGGCAGGAAGATGATAAGACAGTATGAATAACAAGATAATCTTGCAACTTGAACTTTATTTATGGGTGTTGCAAAAGGCTTCTTGTTAATAGGGTCCATATCCTCCAAAAGGTAAGAAGTTTGTGCACCCTCAACAATCTTGTGGTGCACATGCAAACTCTGATTAAAGTAATTTTAATCAGAGTTTGCATTTATATTGGAAAAAGTGAATGAAAGACACTTTGAAATGAAAATGAAAAATGTTAGGCTTATTCAACTAAATTATGTAACTTTCTTTTCAATAAGTTTGTAAAAATAAAAAGATTTTCGCCTCTGCAAGATTTACAATAATATAATAAAAAGAAAATAAAAAGTAACCGATTATAAATGATTTCAGTTATTTGCTGATATGGAGCGAAAACGCCAACACCTTGAAGTCCGTGACATGGAGGAGAGGAAACGAAAACGAGAAGCTGAGATTGAGCAGGAGGAACAGAAGTCCTTTGAAAAAGAATGGGCAAAGAATTTTGAGGTAAACATTTTTGCTTGCATTAAGTATCCACAAAGCTCTATGACGATGATTGCAAGTGGGTTCCTATACTCTGATCCAAAAGTATCTGATCAAATGGATCAGAAAACGGTGTCTGTGGATGCCAATTTGTAGTGGCACTTACAAATTGAACAGAAATTCTAATGTAAAATCACCTTATCCGTTTAACACCAGAGTCCGGAGTTACAGAAGCAATTAAAAAGCCATTGAGTCTCGCGTGGATCGAACGAAGGATTAAAGATGTTTTTCATTTGACAACTGAAGTTAATTTTATAAACTCGTTTTCCATCAATGATTTTTCAATAAAAATTTAAAATAATAAAAGTTGGAAAAGGTGGTGAGATATAAGTTTAAACCTTCTAAATACAGATGTTGTACTAATTCCTTTAAATGAGTGATTTCATAATAATATAAGATAGATAGATGATAAAACATTTATTCAGTACTCACAAAAGACAGCATAATACACAATAGCAAAATTAATAGATAACAAATTACAAGAATTCTAAATGGAAACTTTATTTTTGTCTTTTGGCACCTTGGCCAATAGACAAAAAAAAAACATAGTTAAAGAAATAGTGACACTATGATATACTTCAAATCAATATTATCGAATATACAAGGTGTGCATCTCATGGTTGCACCAAATGGGAGTCCAGCTCATCATGTTCAGGCAAATATACCTGACGTTGATATTGATAAATGATTTTTATTTCTGTAAGTAGGTTTGTACAAACACTTTAACACGTCAATCATATTTTTTAAACTATATGAGGTCGGCGTTTCCTATCTGACTACTCTGAGAAGAAAGGCCGAAACAAACTCAGAGGTCACAGTCTCTTTTAAAGTCCAGACATAATCTTGGTCAGATCCAGATCATGTCAAGGCCATGTAGATTGGTGTCTGAAATGGTCTTTTGAGGAAAGAACCACACAGATTGAGTGGACCTGACCAGTCAGTGCACGCATTTGTCAGTAATCGTGCAGCTCTACTCAGAACTTACGGAGCTCAACGATGCGACGATCAATACCAAAGAAAGGACATTTGGGTAGGCCGCTTAAATGACTCAAACTGTCAGACCATGATTAACACTTAACTGAGAATAAAAGACAAAGGGAAAATAAAAAAAAAAGCAATAACCCACATAGTCTTCACATTCACAATAATTAAAATAATATAATACTTTACAAATAAATATATATTATTCTGCTGGATCCCTGCAGTGACATATGGTTGTCAAGTAGACTAGATAAATTGGTGTTGTGACAAAGTGGCCCCACACCTCCGAGAGACCTCACCTCAGAGATTGTTTACACTTTGATAACTATTTTGGAACAGGTCATATTATATGGGTACATTTCCACGTATTATATTTGTTAGAACTTTGTTAGAACCGAACTATCGCAACTGAAAGTTTCAGTAGTTCGGTGCTTTGTTAGAACCGAACTATCGCAACTGAAAGTTTCAGTAGTTCGGTCAACCGGACTAACAACCGAACTACTGCTACTAGAGGGAACTGCTCTGTACAACCCTTCGTTCGTGTTAGGGCAGATTCTGGTTAGGGCAGATTCTTGTTGCGGCAGATATCAGACAGTCATGCACAAAAGCCAGTGTAGTGTTTAGTAAATAAATTGGAATGTGTGTGTTTATGGGTCGGTTTTGAAAGTAAATCGCCTTCTTTACATACCGAGACCCTCCGTGCCTCGGAAAGCACGTTAAGCCGTTGGTCCCGGCTGTCATTCGTGGGTCTTTGACAGTCGTTACGAATCGTCAGAAGCCTGACAACCAGTCTTACCAAGGGGTCAAAGTCAAAGTAGAATTATTTATTTGAAATAGGCACATGGTACTTTTAAACATCAAAATCATACCGTCAGGGGTATCGTATATCGTCAGGGGTATCGTATATCGTCAGGGGTATCGTATATCGTCAGGGGTATCGTATTACACAGTTACTGAGGTCGGATAAGCAGTCACTCCATGTAAAATACTGGTATTCAGCTGCATTCGGTTAGACTGGAAGCCAACCCCAAACACAGTTAGGAAAAGGCTAGGCAGATTTATTTACTAATGGCAATATGTTTCAACATTGCAGGAATCTCGACAAAACCGAGTCGACAGCTGGAAGACGTTCCAATCCGGTGGCGGTAAAGAGAAGAAAAAGAAGAAAATCCAAGGATTCAAGCCCCCTAAACCTAAACCCGAGAGCAGATAACTCTCACTAACATTACACGTTATTATAGTTCCATTTAGCGCTTTATTTCGGAATCTACGACTAGTTGACTAGACTTTACAAGAATAATGTACAATATCAATCATCTCCAGCATTTCGGGCGGTTCTACTAATCAGTTCGCCTAGAAGTTGTCAGTGCGTCAGTTTAAATTCGAATTATATTGGGAACTCGGCTGTGACAAATATGAAATAATTAAATAGAATATTTGTGAAGATAAATACTTCCATGTTTGCCACCAGTGCTAATAACAGTTAAGAAACGTAGAGGAGCTAGACTATAATTGACAAATAATTGTTGTAAATTACGATAATTGACGATTTGACGGTCTTCTAGATTTCCAACTTAAATTATAGATTATTCCACAATATCAGTAAAAAGTTAATGTAAAATACGCGCATGATTTTAGTGAATCGAATCTAGGAATAGGCATATTCAGTGTTTTAAACCTTCAATTAGATTTGCTCCTGAAATACGTCCAATATAGAAAATACGAATAGGGTTGATGCAGAATTCAATTGCGAGATCTGTCCGGTAATATTCCTGATGGGAATTCGTATAATTGTTGCGAAAGTCGCGCTACAGTTGCGCCTTAGTGACGCACTCGCGCGGAAGTCGCACGGCAATCCAGCGATGTCAGCGCTGCAAGCAGACTTTATGCAATGAAATGCAATTTCGAAGCGTTTACTCACAGAAGATCTGGGTCTGTGACTGCGTCGAACGCGTTGCAATATCGTTAGCAGTAATTATTAATTCTTCTCTATAGAAATAAAGAGAGAAAGTTAAACTTGCCTGTTATTTCTACCTAAACCAGATATAGTTTTATTTTCGAAGTTAATATAAAGCGTTCAATGAGAATCGACAATAATATTCTAATCTTTTACTCATTTTTTTTTACAAAAATATTAAAATACATTTTTCTCGGAATGAAAAAATCACACGGATAAATATATATTTCATCATTACAAACATACACAATAAGCTCCCCTTTTTTTAAGGAGAGGCAGAAACTACAGAATTCCAATCTTTTGAAAATGATGTTCATATTAGCTTTTGCAGGCAGAACATTTTTTAATTTCAATAAACACAATTAATAAGGAAGTATTAGCGATTAAACTATACGAAAGAACGCATTATTACAATTATTGCTAACAGCTATGATACGATATTTAATCCTCCTCGCATTCTTCTACCATATCGCTCGGTAGGCCGGGGTTATTCGGTGGCCCCCAATTCAAGTATATGCTGTCGGTGTAAATCATCATGAACAGGGAAAATAGGAACCTGCAAAACCATACATTAGTTAAAATTGAAACGAGGTCAACAACAGCAGTTAAGTTTTTGTTCTTATCAACAGGATTATAATATCTCATGCCATCGAACATGAGCTGGTAATTATGAATGTTTCAGGTAGGAAGGCTCTCAAAACGGTGAAGGAAATCATCGTGAGGAAACCGGCATATCCTTGAACCAAAAATTCGAAGACGTGCGGCAAAATACATATTCGATTATGCCGCCCGGCTTTGCTGAATCATGACGACACAAATAAGTGTGTAGCACCACCCACCCTTTACGGCCAAGTGCGTTTCGGACCACGCACAATACTTATCATTGTAGTTGATAAACATGTTCCCTCATACATTCCAACTGCAAATGTGTTTTTCGCACAATATTGAGAGATTTACCATGTTATTTTAAGATCATAGGCTTCTTATTTTCCTGTAATTTTTAAGTAAAAAACAATTTTCTGTATTTTTTTTTTCAATATTATAGGCTCAGTAGTTTCGGATATAAGGGGGGGGGGGGGTCTATTTTCATCAATTTTCATAAATAATTTTAAAAGCATAAGTATCTGAAATCCTTACAACAAGCCCTTTCATTTGATATGTTACACGGTACAGTTTGCAAATCTAATTTGCCTCTAAAACGTGACCCCGTATTCAAAATTCATTTATTTACGTTAGGTGTCCGTGTTTGGGTCATAAGTTTATATGTGTACCAAATTTCAACTTCGGTCCAGTAGATTCGGAGCAAATCAGCTGTGACAGACAGACAGACAGACAAACGAGTGATCCAATAACCCATTTTTGAAGTAAAACTTCTTAACGCACGATTGACTTGGGGAGTAAGCTGTTGAATGCGTGACGAGAGCGTTACGGAAGTTGACAGGGAGATATAAGTTAGTGAAGATAGAGAGTTATGTGTAAGTTTTACTTCAGTCGTGTGGTCTAAAGCACACTCGTTTTCTTTTTCCTTTTGAGGTACGGAACCCTAAAAAGGTGGCCTGTGTCAGCAATGGAAACATTTATGACTGATTATGGAATTACGGTGATCGGCGTCCGCGAATCGGCGAACGTAAGGCAGGGCCTCATGCTAGGTGGAGCGAAGATCTTCGTAGGGTGGCTCGTAGCAGCTGGATGAGAGTTGCCGAGGGTCGAGTTGAATGGCGTGCGTTGAGAGATGCTTATGTCCAGCAGTGTTCTGCTATAGGCTGATGATAATCATGATGATGGTCAGATCTTGTCCTTACCATAATATACCGCCGAGCAAGATCTTGTTGTAAAAACTCTGTTTGTCGCTGTACCAGGGCCCCCAAGGTGCGCATGGCACCGGCAGCTCATTCATATGGGCATCGCAGCGGTCTGTTTAGAAAAATGACTTTACAGAAAACCTATTAGCACCTCTAGGTAATTCTACTACGTGAAAACAAAGTGGAGTCAAAATGCTAACTCCATTAAGACTTAACTAGCGAGCACCCCTTCTGTTTTTTTTTAAATCTCGTAGTTGACCTTGAGAGGTCGTAACTACTTAACCGGACTATCCTGTGGCTGCCTTATGCTAGCTTGAAAGCCTCTTGCCAGGGGCGATCCTCTTATATTACTAAGCGACTGCACGCTAAGGGCACCGTCTGTGGGGTAAGAACCTCGGCTTAGGGCGTCACAGGGGGAGGTTGCAAGCAAGATGGGATAGGCTGGATCAGTTCTGATGGAAAAAAAAAACTACAGTAAAATAGATAAGTCAGTCAAAAATGTGACTTGAAGTCGGGTAAGGACTCAAGGTAAGTCAAAAAAGAAAACTGGATGTCAAGAAACGGCTGAACATTCGGCCGATTCTTTGGATTATGTTAGTGGTAGTGTAAACAAGTTTGTGGTGTAGGGGTGGGTGGTCGGACAACATGGGTAGGTAATCGACTAGTAGCCCTAAGAAGTAGGCACCACTAGGTGACCACTGAAAATCAGCGCTGTACTGTGGGTCGCCATAGCACAGCATCATGCTGAGTGAAAGCCTTCTTGTCACAGTTCATTACGTGCCAGTAGCTACCGACTATTTCTGTTTTGTGCTCGTGATTATATTAGGTAGAACTTTATTTTTTTATTTTTCTGTTAATGTATTTTAGTCGTCGGCACGTAACTTGGCAAGGTTTTGGCGTAGTCTGAGTAAGTTTACGAATGTACAATTATTGCAATGAAAAAACTATCACTGTTATTGCTTGTCATTATTCTATGCTTATTGCCAGAATTTATTTTTAAACGTGTCTGTTTTAGAAGAATGTTAATGAAAAGAGAGAAACATTAGGTAACGATTCTTGTGTTTGAATTACGTGCCGGCGACTATACTAGAGTTAATTATCTTTTTGTATGCACGTCATGTTTTCTGTGACAAATACACAAAATTTTCTTTCTTTTCTTATATAAGTAGGTATAAAAAAGTGAAGTAAGTAGTACCTACCTACCTAAGTAGGTACTACGTACAGTCGCCAGCACATCAGGTTATACCAAACTGTCAAATTTCTCGATTTTAAACCTTAAAATGTTGATGGTTAAAGTTCAAAATCGAGTGAGAAAATTTTACAGTTTGTGGTAACTTGCTAACTTTTTCTGGCGACTGTACTTCATTTTTGCATACCTACCCTCTAACCTCAACAGTAAAAAAACATTCCTCGTGTAAATGATTGAACATTGAGGAAGCTGACTTTGGTCAGAAGGTAGGTACCTACCTCAGTACACCTTCGTCTCTTCCCTTGTCTTTAGTAGTAAGATCTAGTTTCGTTGCTATAGGTACTCACAGGAAGAGGATCTGACTGGTGTGACTAAAACTTGACAGCCGCTGCTGCCGCTTGTTTGACAGACTGAGTTTACTTGAAACAAGATATGTTAATTTAATATAGATATCAGGATGTGAAGCCGTAAATGACGTGAATATAGGTAGGTAGGTAACTAGGTACCTTTTGTCATTACAGATTTAGCTGTAGGTATCAGTGGGCTAATTGCGTAACACACTACAAGCAATCGGTGTCAATTTGACAGTTCATCAACATTCATTACGTTGTTTACGTTGTTGAGCAGACAAATTCTAACATAATGAAGCAATGGATTAGCAATATACTTCAAAATCATTCCAATTGTGATTCAAACTGTGTTACGCAATAGGTTGCTGGTTTTACTGGAAGCCGACCAAGCTCATAGTTGGGAAAAGCTTACGCAGATTTATTTATTTATTCTCTCGAAACACATACATATTAATATCCTTACAGGCTAGACCCAATGCGATATTGTAGTAGGTACCTAGGTACTATTAAAAATTAAATATTACCACTGGTTGTAAGTAGGTACCATAACAAGTTCTATATGTAGCTATTCTTTCAAATTCACCCAAAGCGCAACAGAATTTGTCGACGTCATCAGCAATCAGGTTGAGCGTGCGGAAGGCGCTCGTCAGCGGCGCCTCACGCAGCAAGTTAGTACGCGCGCGCGGTACCGCCAGCAACCGCGGCTGACGACGACGTACCCGTCTGGCACGACTAGTTCTACCCTTCGCAATATATCCGCATTGTGTATCTTCCCTCTTGATTGAGGTATTGTCATTAGAGGCTACAGGTCTCTTGCCCTAGATATACCTGCACTCTTGGAAAACATAATTAAGACATCGCCTGAAATTCATAAGATAACATCACGCCCGTTTTCTCCCAACCTAGGTACGCAATGAAAATGTGGATCAAAATCAAAAGTCATTTATTCAAACTAGGCTAAGAATCAGCACTTTACAGTCCCCCAAAAAAGCCCAACCATCAACCATTACAAATAAAATAAAAATTTGCTAATAATGTTAAAGTCCCACGTTATTAAGGTCGAACATTAAGCCGGCTTCAGGCTGCTGCTGAGAAGGTCATAGAAAACCTGTTTGCCTGACCCTGGGGGTCTACTTCGAACACATATCCGAAGTATCGGCCGAATGTTTCTTTACTACGGCTAACTATCGCTGACCACGGCGAAAAAAAAAAAGACAGTCCAAGAGATAAGCCAGTCAAAACTGTGACTTAAAGTCGGGTAAGGACTCAAATTCAAATTTTCTTACGTTTTTTGCAATTTGCAGGTCAGTAACAGGTTGTACGTTGATCTAAATATGATTCGCGGCCGTAACAAATATGGCTTTACAGAATTATAATCATTAGAATCAGCATTACAACTCTTTAAGTTCAAAAAATCCTACTGAATAAAGTAAAAAAAAAAAACGCGGCCGAACATTCGGCCGATAGTTCGGTTTAGCATTTCGGAGTAGACCGCCTGGTATCGAACCCAGGACACTACGCTCAGTAGTCACGCTTGTGACCAGAATTCCAATGAGGCAGTCTACCTGCTGAAATTGGACTACTTTTATAGAGAATAAGACCTAAGCAGGCACTGTACAAGAAAGTTTGGAGGCCTACTACAGCGGCTGAAAGTAGGTACAGCCCTTTACCGAATATTGGTATCTACTTACGTGATTCTACTGTACCAGTAGGTATTAGGACTAGTGGGATGATAAGGCTTATATTACATAGGTAAAACGATAAAATAAATATTTCAACTCACATAGCAGCTTCCCAGCTGGATATCTTCTGTTGACAACAGACGCCAAAACTCTTCGCAAGCCAGATTTTTCAGCAACCAAGATTTTTGATAACATGATTGAATCCGTACGTACACAACGAACCTCGTTATACCTACCTTCAGACGTCAATGCCGTTCGATTTGCGACTGTTGACTGCTGACAAACATTTCATTATTTTTAGCGGCCAGGAACTTCCAAATTAAAAGAGGTTTTATTAATGCACAGGTATTTCTTGCCTGCGGTATAAAATAGATAGGTACCTACCTATATTATAACTCAAGCAACAAATAACTTGTATCGCCTAAACACTGTTTAGACGGTGCAACCAAAGATATAAATTATGTCTAGTCTAGATATACAGTCCAAGCTATGAACTCGTCGAAAAAAATGCGTCTAACTGTTGGCCGCAAAATGCATGCACACTAGGATAACACAATGACGTGGCTCGAGTGTAGGTAAGACGTAGCTGTCACGCACACCAGCATAACAAAGTTGGCCTGTTCTTTTTAGTTAGTTATTTGCATCGTGACACTATCTAGATATATAAATAATCAAAGGGTGCAACTTTTAAACTGGGTTGCTTCAACTTAAGCGCGACACTTTCCATTAAGTTTTCATAGACATTGTGCGTCGCGCTGTCGTGTCGAGCCTGTCTGCGGGAACCTTTATTGTACCTATGTCACAGGCAATTCAATTTAACTTTATAATAAAGGTACCTCGTAGGTTGTGGGTTGATAATTTTATGACTGAATGGTGTATGAGCTGCTTGGATCAAGTCCTAGCCTAGCATCCATTACAAAGTAAAGCCCAATGACCTTGGCTCTACTTTGTAATGGACGCTGTGGTGTGGCGAAGTTCAAAGTTAGTAATATCTTCTCCGGTGACAAAGGGCCGTAACTTTCGTGGCCATTATTTGTTACAAATTCGGATCTATAATGTAGTTCAGAAAGGACATTCCGTCAGTTATGTCCTTGGTGGGCGGACTTAGGTAATCTTCCGATCACAACTTAATAGTTGTGATCGGAAGGTAAAGAAGGAAGGTTAAGCCTTCAGAAGGCTTTAAACACTAGACAATTACCTTACACGAAACCAACGGGGCAGACCACAATTACCTAGATTGTGGTCTGCCCCGTTGGTTTCGTGGTCGCTAACGCGAATGCTGAGCGTAGGGTCCTACGGGGTTACCGCACGGTCTCCCGTGAGGCGGCGAGCCTCCTTGCCGGACTGCCGCCATGGGATGTGGAGGCAAAAGTCCTCGCGCACATCTGGGAGTGGCGCGAGGAGGTGAAACGCCGGGGTGAAACTCCGCTGCCGCGAGAAATCACGGCATAGCGGACAAAGCTCCGGCGGGATCTCATGGCGACATGGAGAGTGCGATTGTCGCAACCCAGCGCTGGGCACGCCACAATTGTGGCGATAAGTCTCCTCTTTGAGGAGTGGCTAGAGAGGCGCCACGGCGACCTCACCTTCCGCCTGACGCAGGTCCTCACCGGACATGGATGTTTCGGGAGGTTCCTGTTTAGGATTAAGCGGGAGGTAACGCCCGGGTGTCACCACTGTGTGGATCGCCCGGAGGACACGGTGGAGCATACGGTGGAGGTCTGCCCTGCTTGGGCGGAGCACCGCCGTGTCCTCACGGCAGCGATCGGCGGCGGCAATCTCTCGCGTCCGGGCCTGGTTTAGGCCATGGTTCGGAGCGAGAGTGCATGGGAGGCCGTCACCTCCTTCTGCGAAGCAGTAATGCTCGTGAAGGAGGAGGCGGAACGCGTGAGGGTGAGGCAAGATTCGCGCCCTCGCGCCCTTAGTCGCCGCAGGAGACGCCCCGGGCGTCGGGAGTCGCTAGCCGATTTCCGGCCACCGTAGGCGCGGGCCTGCGGACGGTGAGCGATGGGTAGCTCGCCGTCCGATAAGGACCAGGCCCGGGTCGACGGCGCGTTGTGTTCCACGCGCGCCTCAAAGAGATGTCAGCACCAACTGACGGGGTCCAGTAGGACCAATGCCTGCCAGGGTTGCGAGTTTGTCCGAAAGGGATATCGTGGCCCTGGCACACAGGCAACGGAAGGAATACGGGTGGGTTTTAGTCAGTAAAAGTCTGACACGCCCTCCCGCTCCGCCCATAGGCGGGAGAAGTTATTTGATAATTTCCCACCCAAAAAAAAAAAAAAGGGTCCTGGGTTGATTCCGGGTCGAGCAAAGTGTTATTGTGTTTTACCATAGGAATTTCTTAGTAGGTAACAGCCCGGAGTTTGGAAGTTGGCGGTAGATACCCCGTGCCTCGGAAAGCTTCCACTTTCTGACTAACTGACCGACTCTTTGACAATTCAAAAGTGCCTGTAAATGTTTTAATTAAAATAAATGCTTTGAGTTTGAGTTACATGAGAGTAGCTGAAGATTGATTTACCTAAATAGCGTGTCATGGGGGGCCTGTAACCTCTTGACAGTGACAGGTCATGTGGAATGTGAGCTCGGCTGTCATTTATTTATTTATTATGGCACTCCAACGACTAATTCACAAAAGCACTTACAGAAAACTTTATCTTATTTTAAAATGACTACAGTGAACTGATCACTTAAAGGTGTGCACAGAACTTACATAGTTTGCCCTATTATCATACATAAAGATAAAATTAAATAAGTTAAAAATAAAATAAAATAATAACAATAAAATCAAATTAATCAGTAATATTACAGTAAAATAAATCAAATTAAATTTAGTTTAGTTAAATTATTTGGTAAGTTAAGTTAAATTATTTATGAAAAATAATTGCATTCATTAAAAAGTTTATGTTCTAGCAAAGAATAATGAATGATGGAATTCAAATTAGAAGTTGCAAAAGATGATTGCGAAAATGAGTTAGGGTGTGTTGGAGAAGATGTCAATGCTATTGGTGCGAGAGTGGCTTTCATTATTATAAGTTCTCATCAAACGGTTCAATGGCATTGATCGCCCGAGGTTGGTTCGAGCTGTACCTAATTGGTGCAACCACATCCAATTTGCGGTCGGCCCTTTTTTTTTTTTTTTGGGTGGGTCATTATCAAATAACTTCTCCCGCTCAGCGGGAGGGCGTGTCCCATTTTTACTGACTAAAACCCACCCGTGTTCCTTCGTTTGTCTGTGTGCCAGAGCCACGATATCCTTTTCGGACCCCGTCAATTCGTGCTGACGTCTCTTAGAGGCGCGCGTGGAACACAACGCGCCTGGTCCTTATCGGACGGCGAACTACCTATCGCTCACCGTCCGCAGGCCCACGCCTACGGTGGCCGGAAATTGGCTTGCGACTCCCGACGCCCAGGGCGTCTCCTGCGGCGACTAGGGGCGTTAGGGCGCGAACCCTGCCTCTCCCTCACGCTTTCCGCCTCCTCCTTCGCGAGCATTACTGCTTCGCAGATGGAGGTGACGGGCGCCCATGCACTCTCGCTCCGAATCATGGCCTGAACCAGGGCCGAACGCGAGGGTGCTCCGTCCAAGCAGGGCAGACCTCCGCCGTATGCTCCACCGTTTCTGCGGTCGGGCCTGGGTTGACTATAACGGGGAACAGATATATTTATGTCTTCTATAGAAGTTTTAGAACATGGATCAGTCCATTAACAATCATTATAGTCATTGTGTCGATTGTCGTATCGGCCAATGGCCTGATGGCCGAAAGCCTTGATCGTCATCTCTCGAGGCTCTCGTTATATGGTTGGATCAAGGGCCTGATCTAGATGGCAGTACTCCTCAATACGGCTCGCATCGTGAGGAGGTTCCTATCTCTGGAACCCTAACCACTGGTAGCTTGGCCTGCTCCCGATACCGGCGAACCACATTTTTTTGTTCTTTTTTTTGTAAAAATATTGAAAAACGGACTCCGCTACCGAATGTCAAAGTTTGAAATGTCGACGTATGTTAGTTCTAAAGTACAGGATCTCGATGTACGCCAGTTCGAAAGTTCACTGGAGCGAAGTATGCAAGGCCGACGTATCGTTAGTTAGAAAGCATACGAGTGCTAAAAACAATCTCTTTTTTCTATTAATGCAAGTCGTTTCTGGCACTCGCCGGCCGCTGCCGCAGCACCGCTCGCTTCGCTCGCTCGGCTCGTGCGTAGGAGGTCACAGTTTTAACCTAACCTAACCTACCCATTTTTTTTTTAAAAGAAATTAACCTAATAAATAAACCTAATCTAAATAGTTATGTTCCGGGTAACCTACCGGGTATGCTTTCTAACTAACGATACGTCGGCCTTGCATACTTCGCTCCAGTGAACTTTCGAACTGGCGTACATCGAGATCCTGTACTTTAGAACTAACATACGTCGACATTTCAAACTTCGACATTCGGTAGCGGAGTGTGAAAAACGTATTTAATAACGTAGGTATATGAAAATAAATAAACGAGAATAAAATCATTTTATTTCAGAAAAAAACATCCATAATGTGTTATTAAACATTAACAACTATGTTAGTAAACATGCAGGTTGGCAACGACATTCGGGAGACTGTTCGAGTAGCCCCGGACCCTCTGTAGCAGCGACGCGGCACGCTTACGCGTCTGATCGCTGCGAAGCCATCAGTGTGTGCATCAGCAAACATTCCCGACGCACTGCAGAAGTGTGGCAGCCCCAGCAGCATCCTAAATTGATTGTTGTATTGAACGGGAAGAACACTGATGGCTTTCTGTGTACTTATCCTGGCCTCCACGTGTAAAATGCCTGACAATATATCTGCTTATGTCCAATGTCCAGCCCTGGGTTGGATAATGAGAAAAGCTAAACCTATTTGCACTTTTGGTAATTGGACGAACATTGATTTCAGGTCATAAACGCTGGTCAACGTTTGAGGAAAGCAGGCTTACCTACTGGAAATTAAACTTGTATCACCACTTCGAGCGGTACCTATGTTAAACATTTCACTTTATGTTAATCGATACAACATTGACACCCAACAGCAACTTGGGATTACAATCGTGACATCATAACTTTTATTTTATATTCTAACTTTATTATAAACTGATGACTTTGGTACTGCTGTAACTGACATAAAATCTTTAGAAATAGCTCTTGGTGTAATAAAAACTTCACCAAGGCGTAATAAAAAAAATCTCCGTTTCAAAGCGTTAAATATTCAAAAAGTTTAACAATAAAAGTGTCCCTTGAGAAACTAATGTGTTATGTTGCGGGTAGGCGGACGGCGGTGATGCGGGAACGGGAAACTGCGCTAAGCCACGATCAAATATCTTTTTATTGCAATGTGTTCTTATAGGTACTATTTCTGATTGTTTTATGTGGACTCCAATATGAAGTGATTTGGGTCAAATATGTATTTAGGGTAATGTTGGCCTTAAGCTTTTTTTTATCGCGTTTATGTTGGGCAAATGTTTGTTCAACGTTTGACCTGTAATAATATTGACGTCGTGGTTAGGCTTGCGCGCTTGGAACTCTAGGTCAGTGCCAGTAGAGTTTACTTTGCTGTAACAGGTCTAGGGAAAGAGCCAGACCAAGAGATACAAAAACCCGCAGAGCAGCATGTGGCGAGCTTTTGGGCAGAAGCGACCCCACGGACTCTATCTCCCGGGAGAAGTCTTGTTCCTCATTTCTGGTTTGCCTTTATTGGCCGCCTGGAGTGGACACTGACGAGGAACAGAGTTCCCACCTTGTTCTTGCAAAATCATCATAGTCGGGGTCACCAGTACCTATAGACTTTACACCCGGTTCCTCATACCTCTATAGTATAGATGTATGAGGAACCAGGCGTAAAGTTCACTCATCCTCCATACAAAAGGGAGGATCCTCCGACCAGACGAGTATTGTGTCTGGTGGGCAGCTGCCCTACGGTTGATGTAAACTCTGCTTTCGCGATGCCGGATTTTGCGTAACGTCAGTGTGATACGTAGTTCGCATGTGGCGATGTAAATGCCGCACCATCTTTATTGGCCAGCTTGAGTGGGGATTCGCAAGAGCAAACGTGCTCGGAGGAAGGAAGTATTCCAGTAAGTGCTGGTAGGGATATTGACCATCTTCCGGGCTATGGAAATGTTCTGATAGCTGTGGAATACCTCTCCACTCCTCAAACACCTCAGGAAGTGTTGCCCCCTTGTCGCTACGTCACTATGTGCATGCTACCGTTTTCGGCGGCCCATTATTGAGTGTGCAAGTCATGGCACCCTCTGCTATTTTATCCGTGTATTGCTTATGATTGATCAGGCAGGTGACATAGTCCTTCCATAGTTCTAGGTAATCTGCAATCCACTATAGTTTCCTAAACCCATAGCCCAATATGTCTTGTTCCCATAACCTGCAAGCCAGCTGCGCCCGCCCCAGAGCGGAGGACATTCATAAGGATGTTCTACCTTGTGAACAAAAAAAAAAAGATGGGTACACTTACATAGCGCACACAGGGATAATCTTAGTTAGTGCCTCATTTAATTAAAAACTTCTAACGGGTCTCTGCCAGTTGGCTTTGGTCCCTCGTACGCCTTCCAAAGCTCCGGGACCGCAGGGTCCCGAAATAATGACAAAGACGGAATTATAATAATGAAACCCATTGCGGTTTCATGTAGGTTATTGTACGGTAGGTTTTCTTCTTTATAGGAGGTTCCGTATTTTTATGTTAATTTGCATGAATATTCTGAAACAGTCACACATACAAGCAAAATGAAACTTTATTATATGATTTATTGGATCTTTTTCTTTCCATGTTGAAGACATAATTCACGTAATTGTAATATTTCTCTTGATACATTTTTTATTCGAAAATCATGTCTTTTTTAAGGATCAAAAAACAAACAAGATTGTTTGGCTTTTATGTCTAAAATAAATATTCACAGCAAGAAAATATAGTTTATTATCCAGCTACCAGATATTTTTTCTCTAGATCAATTTAGTTATAAATGAAATAAGAATTGAGACTTACGCTATTTAGTTTCGTGCTCGAACAAGATCAAGGAGCGCACGCGATATTCAACATTATTACTGATGTGTTAGCGTTTAGCACATAACGGAGTGGCGGGGAGCAAGAGGCGGAACTTGCGTGAAAATTTGATTGAGACTGCCTGCTCTTAACGTGACTATGACAAAATAGATTCAGTTTTGAGTCAGCCCAGAACATAGCTACGAGAATGGCGCCATCAGTACCAAGCGTCCTCAGTTTTTATAAAGTGCATCAGGGCACGCAGGTCACGATGTCCCATCGCTTACGAAACAGCACCAGAACAGCAACCTGAAGCAGGTTTTCTTTGCTTCGAAAAACCTGTGTTTCGAGTCTATTTAAAGACTTTCAGGTTAACCAAGGCTACTCGTGTTCAGATGGTAGATTTTCAGCCGGTGGAATTAATGGGATCGGTAGGGAAGTGCTATCTCGCCACAGATTTAGGAATGTAAGTATTTGGCCTAGAAGTGGTGGGTTCATTAAAACAACTAGTTAAATTTTGAAAACAATATCAAATTTAATACATAAATAAGATTTATGTACTTCTACATACATGTTTTGTCTATATATTTACATTGAAACACATAATTTTATTCTAATTCACCTAGAGTTTCACATTTTTGTCGTACATTTAATTATTATAATAGTAAGCAACTGAAAAAAAAAATCAACAAAATTATTATACCTACTAAAGTTACGCCATAAAAATAATGATGCAAACATAGAAAATTTTAAACATTGTACAAAATAATTTACACAGAAGTATCTCTTCTATGGGACGCACACCCATCTATAAATACATGATCACTAATGCAATAACCATGGTCTAATATTAAAATATATTATCTATTACGAACTAATGACAATTCCCACAGGCATAAACAAGAGGGCCATTCGATGCGCCTTTATGCGTTTACGCATTTCCATATTACAATTAAATCTACAGGGTCAAATTTAATTAGCTAGCAAAACTCCGTAGAAATGATGGCTGTGGATCTAAACACGATAAAAAAAGAAAAAGATTTGATGATTTTTTTTCTGGGGTCAATGACCACAGGTATTGTGATTACTTGAAGCAGTTGAGAAAATCAGAGGGCCTAGACAAAGTAACATTTGATTAGCGATGACGCTAGTAGAAAAGCCACTAAATGTATGGAGTTGACTTAAGCTATCGAAATGTCACGTGGTAATAGGTCAACGAATAGAAATTAGCTTGACAATGATAACATCATTCGATTCCATGAAACGAATCGACAGCGTCGAACGATAACATCCATAGAGATGCGTAGCCAAGTGGCACTATGGCAAGCGTTATCGCTTGTTTTCGGTTCGGATGAAGGAATTCGAATCAAAAACTAGCGATAATGCTTGTCGAAAAGTGAAATAACGATCGCGATTGTAGAAATAGAATCGCTCCGAAGCGAATGCCATTTGTCTAGGTCCTCTGTTTTGTTTTGTTTAATTATGTAAATTTACACAAGAAATACTTATATTTCAAGTAGGTAACAACAGTCATTGACCCCAAAAAAAAAAAAACTTTTTTTTTTTCGTTTTACGAGTAACGTATTTAGATATCTATACCCATCACGTCTGCGGAGTATCGCTAGCTAACTTAATTTGACCCTGTATTTAGATCAAATTGTTTTACATGTTACCACACAAGTAACGTCACCATCCAACAAATACTATCCCCTACATTTATAGATAAAAGAGTTCGTAAGTTTTGTATCCAAGGATACTGTACTTATCTTGTGCATTGTACCAGCTGACCCGTATTTTGTGCCTCTAGTCATAGTTTTTTAATGAATTTCGAATGAAAATAGCTATCGATAACGTTGACGATTTCTATTTAACTTTTGTTTATTGTTTTATATAAAAAAAAGTTAAAAAGAAATGATCATTCGTTCTCGTGTAAAGTTTTAAGACGCAGCTTTATTAGGATGGTTTGAACAGTTTTCTATGGGAATTTTATGTCGAGTTTTGCAAAAATTTCAAATAAGTTTGATGCGTTTTCACATTATCTACCATATTACTACATCACGAAGCTAATTCTTCAGCAAACCAGGGCTAAAAGCACAACACCAATCTACATTGTATTCACTCATTCTCATTAACGCTAGGCTTTAATGGAACAGACTTTTAATTCGGTCCATATTTAATTGACCACATGGATTGACGTAAATACATCTCGTCACATTGTATATCGTAACATTACATTTCAACAACCAGGAGATAATATTAACTAACAACCTTAACTAATTCATGAGATACCTCCGAAGAGACTAATCGATTACTCGTCTAAAACACTCATAATACAAACTAACGATTTAACTCCGATTACACATACATTCATTATAATCGATTTGTTATTGGATTTTACGTATTTATATTTGGCAAATGGTTACTATCAGAAACCCATCACCTAGGTAGGGCCGATGTCGAACATCCACTGACCGCTCGTCTGACTTTTAGTCACACAAAATTAAAGTTAATCATTACCTATCTACATATTTATAGAAATTATAACGTGTGCTCACAACTCGCGTCTCTATCCTGAATTTTGTCTACCAATAATTATACGCGCAAAGTAATAAAATAGTAGCGTATTAAATTTATTTTTTCTACGTCATTTACACATGTATTTACGAAACGAAATTCGTTCAAAATGCGTTAATATAATATTATCTATAGCACCAATATCAGCTGCAAATATACGTAATAAAGTATAAAAGCAGTGATGTTTTATAAATGGCATGCGTAAATAAACGTTCGAAAAACAATGCAAAAACCAAAAATATTGTCTTTAAAACACATAATTTATAAATGGACGCCAAAAGTACAAGAATTGACTTATACGATACACGTACTAAATTGAACACTTATTGGCTAAATCTATCACAAAAAGTCCACTGAGGTAATTCACAAAATGAACTCATTTTTGCTACGTTTATAGTTTACTTGGGCTAGCCCGCAACAATGCTTATCTATGAGTAAAATTCTGCTTATATATCTGAAAAGTAGCTTACTGAAAAAATAATATCTGGGACTAGATATTTGACTATAACGGATTTTGTTTGTGCGTCATTTATAAGACACAAATTACAACGTCTCCTGGTTTATATAAATATTGAAGAATGAGCATAACATTATTATACGTATTATCTTGAGACATACTAACAGACACTTATGTTAGAGCAATATTGTGAAGCTCTTGCTTTTGAATTCATTATAAGGACCAAGTTGTGATGATAATTAACGAAACTTCTATGTCGGTGTGTTGTCCATACAAAAACAACACACTTGTACCGTTAACTTAGAACTAACGCTTACGGCCCTCTGAATGATTTAGTTCTCGACTCAAAAGCAGTTATGAAGTCCGTTCCGAATTTGGCGTCTATAAGGTGTATCGTTGAGCAATTACAATAACGGTATTTGGTTAAAAATGGCGCATGTGTAGGTAAATGTAACTATAAAATAAATCTATTTACATTATGGCATGGCATTAATGATAACAATTAATCGCATTGTTGTTGACGAAAGTTCATCATTTTGTTTTAATTAATTCATTATAACAGAAGGCAATTTGGGTATCATATCAATGCTTCATATTTGGCTTAATCAACCTCCTGCCATATTAATATATGGTTTTATAAGAGACATAATTATTTAGTTTGACATTTACTAGGTATATATATTTGTACATAATATTGGCCCGCACATGAATTTACAATTTAGCCAAGTAAGCGGTGGTTATACGGATTATTTCACGGTTTCTTGGTGCTATACATAGCACATCACTTATGCAGGAAAATACCGCAAAACAATTCGTAACTATAGCTTTTATTACAATTACATATTATATATTCGCGTGAACGTCACAAATGATTATTTGGTCAAATCTTTTTTCTACTTTTTCCGTAGCAAATCCAATTACAAAAAATTCAATTACCATAGTATATTTAAGCATAGATTCATTTCAGACATAGGATAAACTCTCGGTACAATACATTCAGAAATAATTCATATTCAGTCAGATGTGCCTCCTCACACTGAGATGCGGTGTGAACTTAACTTACTAAACACTAGGTTGGTAGATGCAGGACTTATACCCACTGCTCCACCCGACTCCATAGTCTATTTTTTACCACAAAAACATCATTGATAGCGTTTAACTCTTGAAACTACACATTGATAATTTACGCGAGGTCACATTTACCTTAAAAATTAAATTCAATGTCTAATATATCACGAAAAATTTCACTTTTGATCGTCAATTTTGTTTGCCAATAATAGTTTTAGAACACTATCAGTCTCCATGATTTAACTGGTCTTCTCTAATTTGGCTCTTAATTGTGATGAATCGTTGTATTCTTTTGAATTGCCTCAAGAGGCGAGGTGCCTTGTTCCACGTGGACTGTCTCTGTGGTGATTAGATCATGTCGGGATCAGGGAACTGTTAAATCTCTGATAGCCGATGGATTTTCGAATCTGTAACAAAAGATAGAAACTTTTAAGTAAAGTTTTCAGGTTTGCAAAGAGTGTCACCACTGTATCAATAGTTTCTTTGAGATTTATTGCCAAGTGCAGTTTAAGAATTTCTAACATTGTATGGTTGTTGGGCAACCTACTAATGGTCCGAGTAGAGATAGAAAGTTTTAACACGCTAAGATCTTTGTACCTGTATACTAAATAGTAAAAGTTATTTAGATTATGCTCAATATTTAGCCAATAATAAACAAGACACAAGCCCTTTTACATCACTTCGGTATGTTATGAATGAATTGGCGTGCTCTTAGAAAGATCGTCATTCATAACTCCAATAATTTATTTCCTCGCATCAATGAACCAATTGATTAAAGTCAATCAAAGATCACGATCGCTGGGACTCTCAATTAGCAGCTGAACTACTCTTATTTGAGAAACTAGAACACTGAAGCTCTATGTCGTTTCAGTTACAAAATAAGTATCTGAACCCTTAAAAATAATATAGATAAAGAATACAAAGTATCCGATCAATCTAAGAAGACATAAACCACGAGTATATTCGAGAACTAACAATTTACATCCTAATTAAATGTGTAGGAGTAATAAAACCGTCTCACGGCGCGGCAGTATCATAGTAATCTCGATCTAATTCTCGCGCAACGTCTGTGGATGTGGATTATCAGCATTTCTCGTCCGGGCAGAGTTTCTGCTGAGTTGGTGGAGTGTAAATCGTAACCTGCCCGCCATAGCGACGCCAAGTCTGTGGCGCCCCGCGCCCCGCACCTCGCAGGTGACGACCCCTAGGGCTGCGCTGTGCTTATCGATTACCTACGATATTACTTTACACGATAAAGTTTCGGATGTAACGTATCTTCATTTTGCAAAAAGTATTTAAAATAGTAGTAAAGGGTGTATTGGAATAAATTGTTTTAATAATACCAGTATATAAATCACGCTTTTGTAAAGATTTTGTGGTAATTGTGTGTTATATATTTATTCCTGTTATTAGAAGCAATTAAATATCTTTGTTTTTTAATTAGTAGCTTAACCAGTACTGACGCACAATTTGCGTCCTACGATAATGACGCCTGCTCCAAGCTTCCAGTACCTACATGTATATCACTTTACAGTGGAAAAAGCCAACTTAGTTACGTCAATGGATTCAGATTATTACCGGCCGTATTATTAACCAGGAATATACAAGTATCGCTATGTGTAATTTCACAAATACCAAATTAAATTATTCCTAACGTCAAAAATGAGTATTACATAACTTTATCCTTCTTCTATATTTTTATCGATAGTCTTGTACGAATAGAAGTGACATCACTACAAAACCACGATAAATCTGTCGCATATTCAGCGATGTAACGGACTTTCTCTCCGCGTGACTCATTGCTCAGAATAAGTGCGTTCTTAATATGTGATGTGGATAATTGTCATACTTATCTTAGAATAAGAACTGCATAGAATTAAATGAATGTATATTTATTAACTATTTTAGTTTTTAGTGAAGATTTTTCAACAGCACAACAGCGGGAAATATTCTAAACTGAAACGACCTGCGTATTCAAGAAAATGCTACGGTTTACTTTCAAAACTTATTTTCTTCTTGAAAAATACTAGATATTAATGCTGCATTCATTTGACTGTGTTTAAATATTCACGTGTTTCACAAATAAATTGATGATTTGAACTTAATTTTTTTTAACTTAGGAAACGTAGTTGTTCGACAGTGTAGGAGTTAGAACAAGAATGGTTTAAATGGTATATGTGAGACTAATATCACTCTTTAGTAAGTTACCTAATATAATCTTAAACTTTTAATTTAGACTTAAACTATGTTCTTACTATATACATAAAACTCACGCCTTCTTCCCATGGGGGTAGGCAGAAACTATAGAACGCCACTTGCTACGCTACTTAGGTACATACTACTTTTGCTTCGTTTACGTTCATACGTGCTTACTTTTATTTTATTTCTGCATAAATGTCCATCCATTTATGATAATAAGATCTCTGTACCATAAATCTTAGAAATAAACAGTTTCAAATGTTACTTAGACGTGTATGGTCGGCAAATTAATTTGAACTGTTCTTTAATTTTCTGTTTCTTCTGGCGTTAGTTATAAATTTTTACTCGCTGGACTAAATTGCTTTTTCTAGTCCTTTAGGACTAGAAAAAGCAATTTAGCGCGCGCTATTTATAACATGGATTTTGTAGATTAGCATGTTTTGTAATTAATTAAGATATTATTCGAAAACAGTCTGAACTCTATTTTAAATATTTGTAGATCTTGTAGGAAGCGGTAACATTCGCTTGCGTTTAGGAATGAAAGTCAAGAAAAAACACAATTCAAGAAAAACTGTACCTACTGCCTTCCCAATCACAACCCACACTCTACCTCTACTATACATCGTGCCGGTCATCACTAGGGCTAGTGACCAGTAATCATAAAAAATATAATAAGATAAAATAATCCGTACATAAAAAAAAAAAAAATCAAACATTCTAAATAATAAAGCTCTCTCTTTCCTTCAATTCGCCTACTCTTTGCACGTTATTCATTTTAATTTCATTAATGCGATGTTATGATCCGATCCCCGGCAAATGACCTCTGCGCTACAGTTCTTTAAGTACAGGTTGCTACAAAATGCTATATTAGAAAAAATATATTAAATCAATAAATAATAACGTTTAATAAAATTAAAATATCTTCATAAAAAAAAAACGCTATCCGTATAGGTGTATTAAATTAACGTCGCCACTAAAGCGGCACGCTGTATATATTTTTTTCATTAAAGCTGATTTACACGGTGCGATTTAATTGCTTGTAGCATACCATGATTTGAAGCAACAATAAATATTGCACCGTCAAAACAGTATTTACATGATGCAAGTCGTTTGTTGCTTCATTTTTAGGGTTCCGTACCCAAACGGTGTCAAAAGAAACCCTATTACTAGGTAAGCCTCCGCTATTCGTCCGTCCGTCCGTCTGTCTGTCAACGGGCTGTATCTCATGAATGGTAATAGGTAGACAGATGAAATTTTCACAGATTGTGTATTTCTATTGCCGCTATAACAACAAAGTAAAGTTAAACATTAAAGGGGGTCATACAAGAAACGTGTTCTCTTTTCGGCGTTTTTTTGCTAAATATTGTACGGTGGTACGGAACCCTTCGTGTACTAGTCCGACTTGCACTTGACTGGTATGCCACAGGCAAGAAACTTGCATCGTGTAAATTGGGCTTGACTTGTAATAAATACCTACCCAGTACGCGCTAATAAGGTGCCCAGTAGACTTTAATACCAGGTGATTCATTCGCGAATTACGCGTAATAATTGATCTCTATAGTAACCTTGGCATAAGGAGGTTTGAATGTCAGCTGTCGCGCCTTCGTTTGACTTTCACGCGTTCTAGCACGAGCTAAGATTTATAATAAGACTAGCGACCCGCCTCTGCTTCGCGCGTATTTTACGACTTGAAAAAAAAATGAGATTTATTTATTATAAGTATGTAAGTTCATATAAGAATTATTGGGATTTTCCATAAGGAATTTCTCAGTGGGCAGGTCGGAGTCTGGATTTGTGCTCGGTTGGTGGCAATAGGCTCGCTCCCATTACATGGAATTTAAACATGCCTGGCGAAATGTGGGTGTACTATAGGTACACCTCTGCCTAACCCTTCGGGGATTACAGGCGTGATGTTATGTTATGTTTAAGTTTAATATATAGAAATAAATCTTCCTGAATAAAATTGCCTACATCTCATCTCCATCTAGTACACCCACGTTTGTTTCTCCAGTTATTTTTAAGTCCCATGTAATAGGGGGCGACCCTATTGACATCAACTGGGCACAAATCCAAACTCCGGGTCGCTACTGAAGAAATTCCTGGTGGAAAAACCCATTAACACGTAGCCCGACCAGGGAATCGAACCCCGGACCTCGTGCTCAGCAGTAGCGTAGTGCGTAGTATTTTGGAAAAGCATTTCTCATAAAGTGTTCTTAGTAGCCTTACACACGAAACTACGAGTATTAGAATTTCTGCTGATTTCTGTTGAGAGTTGCTGCTGAATTTTGAAGTTCAAAAGTGCCTCTTATGTGCCTATTTGAAATAAATAACTTGACTTTGACTTTTCTGCATTCTTATTCTAGGAGGGATAAAAATAAGATCTATCTCCTTCGCTTTTCAAGATTTTTACTTTTAGATGTGCTAATAAATCTTTCATGCTAGTTTATAGAACGATTCGTTTTAATTTAATAAACTAAGATAAATGTACTTTTCAGAATTTAGCTATAATCTTTGGAAGGGCTAAAGTACGAAGTACCTACTCATGTGTACCTATACCTAGATGATAACTACGTGTAGATGACGTAGATTCCACAAGTACGTTATATAAAATGCTATGTCACAGTTAGTAGATTGGCATCGCCTGGCTAGCTCAATTCACGTGCACTATGCAGGGAACTCCCCTGACATTGTTATGTAATTATTTCTAGACCACTAATTACTTAATTAGTGTCATCTGATAATGTTAGGTTGTATCTTATATATGCTTCTTATCATGGAATAGATAAACATTATTGGACTTTGGAACCTTTATAGCATATTTGTTTTGAGTATTAGTCAGACAATGCTTTATAGTTTCTATTAAGTACTACAATCGTGGTACGCCGTAGCTCGTAGCTAATTCGCACACGGAATCCATTTGCGAATTCAAGTGTTGTGCCTACTAAGTGACGTAGCAGGGTCTACGAACTTCTACGATTTTCGTAGATCTACTACGAAAATCGCACAGATGGTTAGGGTACTTACTGTTCATACGGAATGAACACTTACTCGTACAGTCAGTGACTTGCATAACCTGACCCCTCTTCAGTTATTCTTCTTTGTAAGAGGGGTCATGTAATGCAGCTCACTGACTGTATGTTACGAAATTTTATGTCGTATTTGTTTTTGCAACTACCAGCTAATTCACATACGGGAGCGATTTACGAGAACCGAGCGGTATGTTCGAAGCACTATCCTTTGCAAAACTTTTACGATTTTTTCTGCTACCATGACAGTGTGATAATAAATCGAGTTTCGGATGTCACGGGTTATAAAGCATAGGCGTCGTCGGTTATCGAGAGAATCCGGTGAGGCGGGGCGGTGTTTGGCGCAAATTTATTCATACTAGGGGACCGGCGACCTCTTAACTCTTGTGTTATTTAGGGCACACTTCCTTTGCGATTCCTAGAGCCCATTTGTTAGATACTGAGTATTTTTTAAATAGCTGCTTCACCGCCGTTAGTTATGTAATAGATGAAGAAGACTGGGGTCTTATGCTTGTGGGTGTTGATGAATTCGTGATGTTCGATATGTATGGTGTTACTCATTTAAATGATTAACCATCATCATAAACTTTGGCGGGGCTGTCAATTAGAAAGAAAAGCTCATTGTTTTCTATATTCTCAGCAAGATTGATATTGAAAGCATCTGTGCCAAAATTACACTTGGCGATTAATCATAGTACGATTCGAAATAAAATATTATACTAACATAAATCTGGGAACACCTAATTGACACATTCATAGAATAAGACTTTTCTAATCTTATGAACGATGATGAACGTAAACGAAGCAAAAGGATTATGTAACGAGCGCAGCAGGTGGCGTTCTATAGTTTCTGCCTACCCCCATGGGAAGAAGGCGTGAGTTTATGTATGTAATCTTACGAAAACAATGACACGTTGACGTAGGTCCTCTAAAACAATGAACTGCACAACTTTATCGCTACTTATAAAAAAATAAAAGACAAGTTACGACGATAAGATATTCGAAAACGGAAAACCGAAATGAACACTTACTTTTCATGGCAAAAGTACGGCTGGATTGTTAACAATTACTTGTACTCCGAAAGTATTGTACTCAATGGGATGGGAATGAAAAAATGGGATAGTCTTTGCGACGGCCCCGTTGGCTTCTGAGGAAGGGTGCGGGGTGCGGGGGCTGAGTCACTTGTTGCATGAAGGCGGGGCGGAGACGCCCAACGCCCCTCGCACCACGTGCTATGAAACTTCTGTAAAGCCTGAACATGTTATCTTGATAGCTGAAGTTATTGGGATTAGCTCATTGGGCCATATTAGGGTACGACAGAGAGTTATTGCTAAAGTGTGTTAAGGCTCGTGAGTTGTCCTGCTAAAATCTATGTGAAAAATCTTTTAGTGGTAATGATTTGAAGTATCAAGAATTTCATTGGAATTTCTTATTTGATAATGACGTAACCCTCGCTCGTTTTAAACTTGATTAAAAAAAAAATGTTTATTTCAGTTACCTACATAATGCTTAACATACATGTTTTGGAGATCACCTTTTAAGCAAAGAGATGCTTGTGTTAGGTGACTCCGCTCTTCCACATAACATAAACCGTGTAGGTATGCCATTGAAAAACATAATTTAAAAAGAAAAATAGAAAATACAAAAAGGAACCGCACATTGGTGATGTATGGGATATGTATGGGAGTGGGTTTTTGAGTGCGTGAGTGTGTGTGTGTGAGAGTGTGTGATAGTGTGAGCGTACATTGTGATATGAGTTTTGTTGGTTTAGTTTTTAGGATTCAGTTTAGGTTTTCGTTAGCCCTGCGATAGTGTCTTGGGATCGGAAGAAGCCAGTCACAGCTTCCTCCACTAACGATTTGATTACTGCAGTCCTATTAATTATTTGACAGATTATGAAAGCGAATTGAAATTCATACTTACTAGGTACATTTCGATTCTAGCAACTGTTTGATTAGCAATCGTATGTATGGTAATTTTTTGTACCTAATTACCGAACTTCTGCGAAGGTTTCCTAAAATCCAAGGCCGTCTTTTTTCCATCATAAATAACATAAATACACATACATAAACTCACGCCTTCTTCCCATGGGGGTAGGCAGAAACTATAGAACGCCACCTGCTAGCTCCTTACAGACTCCCTTTGCTTCGCCTACGTTCATACATCTGGTCATACACGCACGCTGGTTGCGAGGACTACGCACCTGACCTTTCTGGAGAACATCACGAATTAGGTCACTTTATGTCATCAATAAAATGACCTATTTAATAAAATGAATTCCATTAATGATCTGTTTTTTTTCTATGATCAAATTTTATCAAAATCTAAAAAAAAATAAGTAAGTACCGAGTAATCAGTTTTTATAGAACACTTTAATTTTTTCCATACAAAATCACAAAAGCGCAATAAACCCCAACCTTCGATTACATTGTCACTCCAATCAGACACCATAATAAAATAACCAAAACTAAATCTCAAACTGCCTGCCCAAAACTTCTACTGGATAAAACCGTCAAAATGTTCGTCGTCCTAATTTGTATCGTCATAATCTCAACGCATTTGGGGTTCCGCAATAAAATCATAAAATCGTTAGTCAGGGGCGTGCTTCTGTAGACAGTTAACACGTAATCCAATTTAGACGGTCGACATCAACGATGAATGCTAAAGGAGCTCAGCAAAATTACTGTACACACCCTTGAACAGTTTTTTTTTTGTATTCTTGTAGATTGTTTAAGTTTTTGGGACTATTGAGGCCTAACAAAAGTAATCTTGATAGTTTTAATCTAGATTAACTCTATTACAAAGTACATACCTATATATACGTACGTATATTTCAGTGACTCTTGTTGGCGATTAAAATTCAGATCTTTGCCATATCGTCGCAAAACTTATAAGCTTTTATCTGAAATCTAGGAGAAAAGCTTAAAGTGTGGGTGACTCTTATACCTACCAGATTTGTATACGAACAAACCTTAATTGGAACTAACTTGTCCCTTTATAACCTAAACCATCTTCATTTTGAACTTAAACAAAAACCAAAATAGAACCAATTTCGTACATTGAGTGCTCTACTTTAAAAACTTTTTAATCATTCACTTGTAAAACAATGTTCAAGAAAGTTAATGTCAAATCGCGGTGCGCCTTTAATAAGCGTCGCAGAATATTTACGCTGTAAAGTCTGGGGTGGGTAAAAGTCACGTAAATCTCAAGAAAATTGACATCCCTAACTATGTTGGCACTCATTTAAATAACTGATCAAACTCCAGCAAGCTGTCAAACAATAAAGAGCTACCAACTTATTGGATATGCGACGTTCATCCTACAGACTTATACGAGTATTGAACGCCAAAATTGGCCGCAACTTTTTGAATTGATAGGTTTTTTTTTTGCTTTCACGTAAATTGAGATTCGATGTAGCGAGCCTAGCGTATTTTAAATATAGCTAGCTTTTTGAACTACACTAAAATTTTGATGGATCGTAACTTTTTGTGGGCCTTTGTAAAATAATGTTGAACTTTTGAGGCTTTGGTACTTTTGTGTTAAAACTGCAAACCACCATTAAATTTAAATGAACTAGATAGCCTGTATGCAGGATACTTTTAAACACCACAGCGACATATCTTATTAAAAAAAATATATTTTTATTCTCTGCATTTTTAGCAATAGGTTTTTTTTTTTTTAAGTTGCTTCGTTTCAGTACAAGAATCTACGACAAGATTGTGCAACAGGAATAAAGTTCAACGCAAACATGAGCACAGCGACTAATTATGCAGTTCATAGTTGCCCGTTGTAATAATGAACCGTTGTAGCAACTGTCAAGTCAGTTATGGAAATGAAAATCTTAATACTGTAATAAAAATTCTGAAATAAATGTATAATTCATCACTCATCAGAGAGGCCATGCGGTAAATATTTAAAGTACTTACCTATAAGGCAACACCGAGCTGGGTATAAAAAGAGCAAAGGAGATTTTTATTAAGTAGAGGGGCGGGGGGAGAATATAATGAATAAATTCCGTGTAAGGACCCCTCCTAACGCAATTGAAAACTTTTAACAAGTGCCGGGAAATCGCGTGTAAAGGTGGGCCCGTACCTAATTACGCAGCTAGCCGAATGGAATACCGGATGAGTTCAGAAATTTAAACGATGTCTCCTCCCGACTCCGGACACATTATGAAAATCAGCTCGTTAATAAAATCGTCGAGTGTTGACCGATGTCTTGGCACACGGACTCCCCCCGTCAGGAGAACAGAATACAAAATTAACGAAGTGTGCATTCGTTCTTAAAATTGTATTATAAAATAATAAAAATATCTCACGCGCCGATTTATAGAGCAGTCTGTGAAATATTACTCCCATTACGTAATTGCGTGCCAAATGAAAAGTTAAATCACGTTTCGATACTTTTTTTAATCGAGTTTCTCGATCCGGAGTTTACCCCCCATTAACTTTCCGTCGTGTCCAAGTATTAAAAAATTAACAAGATATTTTCCACCGCAAGCTCACCGTCTGCGGAGGACGTATTCATTCTTTTGTAACCCTAAAAAACAAGTCATTACCGAAGCTGGTTTAATCCAGCATCGTGTTCTGGAGATTTTTTCGTGATATTTCATTATTCGGAGGCGATCGCTCGACGCGGTGCGACGGGCACCGTTTACGCTAAAATGATATGATTAATTAAGAGTGCCGCGGTAGCTCCGGTCTCCCTCATTAGCGCACAAATAGGCTCGCTCAATGGTGAAATTGAATCTTGAACGCTGGCAAACCACACTCAATAGGACTCTAATTATAATTATTATTCATATTAAATAAACGCCGCTAGTTCGGTGTTTTGTTTTGATTGCTGTTTAAATTATTATGCTGTAGAATAACACTTTTAATAACACGCGACTACTTAGATTATTATGAATTTTGAGTGCCAAATGTACCTTAAAGTTCTCTAAATCAGTTTTATCGAGCTCATTAGACCATTTTTTTGTGTTTATGGGGCCAGGCGACATTAGCGTCGCTATAAAACATTTTAATAAGATAATAATAATATAATTGCTAGCCTGTCAAGTGTTTGAAAAAAATCAAACTCAACTCGTTTTTTTTTACAGTGGCAAGGCAACAAATTATTCATAGGCCAATATAATTTGCAAACAAATGATATGGCCGTACACCTAAGACTTTTTCTTTTGGTTCTTACATAAATAAAGAAGGCATCACGTCTCATAATCCACGTACAAAGAAACGTAAACATGAGTGACGTACTTATCTTTTGTAATACCTAATGTCGTAAATATGAATGTGACAAGAAATTCGTTCTTTACTGCAGATTTTGGGGGTCGCGCGTAGAAAACTACATATTTTGTGGTTCTGTTTTTAGGTACAGTCGTAAAAAGGGAAAATTCATTTACGCTCTGTATTTTTTCCATTGTATTTGTCTTAAGAATAGAGAAAAAGTTGGCATGCTAGTGGTACTCTCTCTTTATGTCTCTGGCATAAGGGAGCCTCCCTTATGCCAGAGACATGTTATAAAAAATATATGTACAATGTCGAATAAAAGAAGAATATTCAATACAATATTTCTCCACTTATTCTTGTTACTATCGAGCGAACACTGAAGTTTCTCACCATTATAATATTGTGTCAATGGAATGAAATATGTAGATACATACAAGTATAGCACGAAAACCACATATTTTTCTGAAAATTAGTTAAAATCCAATAAACGACTATAACGTAACAAAAATCTGTACATAACAAGCTCATTCAGTTGTATAGGTAAGTTTCTTTGGTCGAGACTGGGCACTTATCAGGCACTCGCTGCACAACTTTCAGTAAGTAGATTATTATCGTTGATATTCCAGATTTATTACCGTCGTAGGTACTATTAACCGTTTTCTAATTTTCTTTTTCTCTATCCCTGCTCGTATTTTTAGAGCTAAAATTTTTTGTTAAGTTTTGATTTCTGGACGTTTTAGTTGAGCAAAAAATCTTATTCGTTTGTATCTGACTATTACTTATATCACATGCTATCCGTATTTTCCTGTACAATTTAATGTTACTATCATCAGTATCATCATAACGTTACATTTTATTGCTAACTGTAAAAAATCCTGAAATAAATATCTCAAAGAAACTTATTGAATCACAGATATAGAAAACACTTCTTATCTAGTTTTCATTTAACGTAGGTATATACCGTATCATTTTATTCGTCTTACAATGGCAGCCCACTTCATGTATCCAATGACTACTAATCATTCATGAAAGTAAAAAAAAATATTTATTAACATATGAAAAATTAAAAAAAATGTATAATATTAATTATGGCGCATGTCGTAGTTTGAAACACCCTGTTACGAGCGCGGTGCGAGCCTTGCGTTCCAATGGCGGCGCGGAATGGAGCACAAGGCTCGCATCGCGCTCATAACAGGGTGTGACTACATCATGCATCATTTTTTTTTTGTTATCAAATGTTAATAAATATTCTTTTTACTTTCTTGAATAATTAGTAGTCATTGGATACATGAAGTGGGCTGCCGTTGTAAGACGATTAAAATACCACGGTGTATATGTATAAATAGATTACCTTTCACATCTATTCAAGAACGGTTCACAATGCCCGCCCCTTCCAGAATCCACAATCCGGATCACGATATTCTATCTATATCACAAGCTTCCACCTAGCTTAGCACTAGCGCCTACACTAACACAATTGACTGCAACAACGATCGGTAACCGTCCACTTATCACTAAATAAAACTCTAACATTAGTTAACATGATAAAAGAACAAAAAAATCTCGACTACAATGCGAAAGTAACAAAAGAGGAAAAGTTGCGTCACATCGTATTTATAGTGGACAATGTGAACTTGTAAGTAGGTAACTGGTCCAAGGATCCGAAGATTCGGGTGTTTCAGTGGACCCAGGAAGGGGCGACAGAGTAGGGCGTTCGGGGCCCGTTGCCACCCGAGAGCGTGGTCGGGACGGGCGGCGCGGGCGCAGCGAACTGGCTCTCGGCCTCCGCTGCCATCGCGCTGTGCTGCTGCGGGAAGTTGAAGTCTAGCGTGCCTTCCATACTTAGCTCGTGTTTTATCACCTGTTGGAAGAAATAAACAAAGTTAGACGAGTCTGTATTATGTGAAGTTTAAAGTGTCACCATTGACAGGTCTTTCGGGATGCTGTTTCTACTCCGTGTTTCAGGAAATACGGTATTCGAATGATAGACCAACCTTGATTTTTCATTATTAAATAGTTCGTGACATCTGGGTCCCTCACTAGAAGACGTAGCCTTGATCAAGTATTCGAGTATTGTGGTCTTTAACGGGAAGTATTTAGAGAAAAGTATCATTTTAAGGTATTCGCTTACCTCATCAACGTTACAGTCGAAGCCGTGTTCGAGCGCCTCAATGTTGAGGTCCTCCGCTAGTCCCGTGTTCAGGGCCCCCATAATCTGGCCCATAACCGTGGTGGGGCCCATCGCACCCGTTTGCACCATCATCCCGCCATTCATCAGAGTTGCGTCTGATGTCGTTACCATTTGCGTCTGATTGTTTTCTGGACAACAAAGAAGCAGCTTGGGTCAGAGAGTTGATAATCGAAGAATGACAAAACATGTGGAGAACAGTGAGAAGTGTTACGAATAGTCTTCCAGACATCATTATAGAGATTAGAATAGAATAGAATACTCTTTATTATGAACACCATAAAAATTACAGAAAAAAGTTGTACATAGGGTTATAGAAATATGGGGAACAGGGTGTAAAGTTCACTCATCTTCCATAGAAAAGGGAGGATCCTCCGACCAGACAGGCGTTGTGTCTGGTGGGCGACTGCCCGAAGGTTGATGTCGGGATATTATATATATGCGAGATGCTTGGTAAATTCTGCTTGCACGATGCAGGATTTTGCGTGACGTCATTGTGACCCGTAGTTTGCATGTGGCGATGTTGATACCGCTAAAGGGTAACACAATGGGCGGTCTTATCGCTAAAAGCGATATTTTACAGACAACCTTCTATCTTCTATAGAGCTGTATTATTAAAAGACAAAGATTTTCCAAGAACTTGTAGTTATTCTGATCCCACAGCTACATTTTCTTTTAATTATATTACACGGAATGAATGGTAGGAGGATACCTGGTTCAAGATTACTTCCTTTAAGCCATGTTTTAGGAATTCCCATATCTCGCCAAAGAAGGAGCCTTCATTGGCAAGATCATGTTATGGATATTTCTTCTCTAACCAGCTATAAGACAAGAGATGAAGCAGTGAATTTTGGCTAAGGCTAGACAAATGAGAGAGCACATACCTGTTTGCATAATATCAGCAGGATCTGCGGGTGGGGGTGGTCTGACGAAGTGGTCGAGTGCGTGCTGGTGCGGATGCGTCGGATGGGCCGGGTGCGCAGGATGAGAGTACAGAGAGGAGCACGTGCAGCCGCCGTGCGGGTGACGAGGGCACCCCGCGTACGGACTGTACCGGTAACTGCCGCCCGACGAAGACGATGATGTCGTTGGAACGTACCTGGTGGAAACAATCATGAAGAACAATGGTCTGAAAGCTTTATGTTAAGCCTGCAGTAGGTCTGATGCCATAAACTTGTTCATCAACGAAATTGATCAGATCTTGTCATTAAATTACAAAGGCTTCTGAAAATATAGGTACAAGTATCTAACCTGCTTTGTCGTAAAATTAACTGAATCTAAGGAGTTCTAAATAAAGCAAAGCATACTCTAGGGCAAGGCGTTTACGACAATAACTGTTTAAGTGGTCGAGGTCGGACTTTTGGATTCTAACCAAAATTCCGGCATCGACGCTAAGCTTACTACAAAATGCTTACGTGTTGAGGAATGGATCGCCTCCGGCCAGTTTCATGGAATCGGCGAGAGAGCCAGCGAGTTCGTCTTGTCCGAAGTCCGATTGAGCGTAATCTGCTGCGGATGTGTAGTCAGTGTACTCTGGGCCCCAGTCAGGTTCTGTCGTGATCATTGATGGGATCGGGGACAGGCGGCCGCACGAAGACGCGTTGGACGACACTCTCGGACGAAAGTCCGGCGACAACTGGAAACTGCTACGCGCAAGCGAAGAAGCAATCAAAATAACGAAACCTATCTCAACTGGTGATGTGAATTATGAGATCTGGGTTAAGTCTAAGAAGAGTCTGGTTGTAAAACTAATAAAGAAGTAAGTATCCAGTCACATAATTCCCTCATCGACAATTGAGATGCAAAAAATCATAATGGTTAGCAGAAATAAATCTTAAAGCTAGTTCGGACTCTATATACGATCTCAAACAAGTGTAATGGGAACATGCAAATCTAATGCCTATGTCGTTACTAACATATAAATTTGTATGCTAAATGAAGCGATCACTATAACGGGTTCAGCGGTCATCTTAGAAATATCTTTATTACTACAAATAGTGACAAAATGTGGGATAAGATACGGGTTATAGGCCGGCCCTTCGGCAGTCACCGAGCCATTGAAAATATATGTCGATGACGCTCGTAATCCAGATAAAATAAATCGCCTATAAAAATGTTAAATATCGCCCGAAATGACGAGATTCAGCATCCACATAACTCATCATCTAATGGTTCTGAATGATTTAAAACCTTTTATCATAAAGTAACAGAGTTGCAATAACTCAATTTTATTAGTCTGGTCAACGCAGCTTTATGTCGATGGTTTTATTATAGAGTAAGCGTAACATGCGTGGCTCACTTTGTTTCTAGTAGTCATAAAATTTCAATATTCCCAAGGAGGTAACGTTATTTAGTAATAATGTACTGTTAGGTATTTGTGGTTCTGGCAGAACTCGCTTCTGCATTACCCGTATAGGTAAATTATAGTGTCTTTAAAGTCAAATTAGTATCGTGAAACAGCGTCCAAGACCGTTACCATTATTGGCTTGGTGCCACTGCTCTTTTGGATTTTCCTCTACTTTAATCTACCTGTATCACTTGGGAGATGTTACTACATTTCTAAATGATCGTCTAAAGTTCTATTGTAAGCTGCGAACATTTTGCTAAGATAAAATTGTTAGATAAAAGGTTATATAGTTACCTGTGCATCGGTGAGTCTGGGAACATATCGAGACTTTCTGACACTGAGCTACTGGGACTTGGCGTTGCGTCCGCTGTTGCACCGTTTCTTAATATTTCAGCCTATAATTGAAAAAGTTGCACTATGATAATTAATGCTATTACTTCGAATAAAGATAGGATTCTACTCAATACTCTACCTTAAGCACCTACTAAAAAAAATATAAAAAATCTAAAATGAATTTATTTACTTTGGCATGTCACTATTTTAAAGCTTGGGTTTCCTATGACAGTGGTGCCGCTTTTATAGATACATTTTTTAATACCGTGAAGTCAAAGACTGGTGCCATCATTTTCATGGCAGCCGTCAGTTCAGCGGCCAACGCTATCTTAGGAATCCCAAGCTTTAATCGAAGGTAATCATACCTTCTTCTTTACCCTGCCTCTCCGCTTTTCGAACTTTGACGTCTCCATTGAAGCTGCCCGCCGTCTGACCGACTTGCCCGGCTTCGCGTCAGGGTTGATCATCCACCATGATGACTTGCCCGTGCCTTCGTTTTGTACCCGCATGAACCGGTTATGTAGTGACAGGTTATGTCTTATTGAATTCTGCAAAGAAGAAAGGGATCGTTAGTTACACCGAAGAATTTTTTAACTGGTGACTGTGCAAACTAAATCGTGCTGCAAAGATGGTAGTGTTTCCTAATTTTATTAGTAGGATAAAGGTAAGGGTAGGATTATCGAATAAAGAACAACTCTTCACTTTATTAGCAATATATCCACCGAAGAAGCAGGATCTTTACGGGTGGTTTAAAGGTTTTTAGTTGTAATTTTATTTGCAATTAAACTTGTTTGAACCAGAGCTAACTGCTTAGATCTAATAATGAAAATACGGAGATTATTTAGCTAAAAATGTCACAGGTTTTGGTTGAACTTTCCTCATGATTGAATATAATTAACGTGTCAGCTAATAATTTTAACGATACTTAGTGTTTTCACGTGGTTGTATATCGGTAAAAATTTTATTATTATGTAGACCATTTATTATTAAAAAATATCAGTCCTGAAAAGCAAAGATTTTCCATTCATCATCATCATCATCATATCAGCCGAAAGACGTCCACTGCTGGACATAAGCCTCCCCCAAGCACCGCCACTTCGACCGGTTCTGTCCTTCCCGCACCCATCGGATTCTTGCGGCCTTCACAAGGTCATCGGTCCACCTTGTAGAAGGCCTTCCAACGCTCCGATTTTCCATTAAAAGTTGCAAATTTGAATCCCTTTTTTAACATTTTTTCGAGTCTCTAAGCAAATCCCTGAATATTTTCCAAGGGTTTGAGGTGAATTGACACTAAAATGAAAGTAAGTAATATTCTTGAACATCCCACGACATCCGGGCGAGGTCACAGTTGACCACAAAAAAACTATTTTAATTTCTGGTACGGGTTGAAAGTTAGTGCAATAACGCGTCCTATCTCACACTGGCAATAAAATCCTGCAACTTTTTCCCGTCGAAGGAATAAAAGAGACCGCAGCAACGAAAGAAGTTTAGCTATAAAACAGTCCATAAATAATATCTGCGTGCCCTGTGAGAACTGCCACTTACGGTAACCATAATCTATGCCACATGAATATGTGCATCCTTCAAACAAAAGTACAACGTCATTTAAAAAGTATAAAAATTTGCAACGGATTTTACGGGTAGTTTAACAAGAATGTCTGTCATTTTAACGTTTCAGCTCGAATGCATAAATTTTGGATACCTCTATCTACTATGTAAATCACTCAAATTTTATGTATGCGTCGATGGAAGACTCCGTTTCTTCTATTTGCGCAACGTAGTTAGATTGTATGGTACCCTTGCGATACCATGCTAGATACTATCAATGTCCCGTTTTATGATGGAAAACTTTGATGACGATCCGACGAACTATGTTGTATGAATTTCCTAAAAATTTGAATTACAAAATTTAAATTAGTATTGTGATTTAGGAATTTCGTAAAAAAAAATGTAGCCATGTTAGGAGTGAAGAAGTGGAGCTGCAGATTCATTATAAATTATTTAATGATTTACGCACGTGTTCCTATTAAGTACGCTCAATTAAGTTTATGTGATGTACAACAATTGGACGTGTAAATAAATCCAGTAAATGTGGACAACACCCGCGATTTATCAAGCGTGAAAACACACGCAACAAATGGCCTGTCGACGCTTTGATGGATTTGTCGCCAAGAGCCCTTACCATGAATTACGTGAGCTATAAAAGTGACAACCCCGCGCTGATCTTCGAGCGCCCCTGTCACCGACGTATAAAATCTCGACCCGCTCGCAACGCGAAGTTTCGAGTTACAAAAGCGAGTGGGACGTGAAAATTCGTGATAAGTTATGGTTTTACCGATTTACAGTTTGATTCGAAATCTTTTGATACAATGACAACTATTTAAGTTAAAACATAAATCTAAACCACAGATATAAGTACAAACTATACCTATGATCTATACTTAGGTATCCCTTAACTTCTGCAAAATTGTACCTACGCCTTCCTGTAATGCTATTATATTTTATATCAAACAAGGATAATTATTTAATGGTAATAAATTCATTGCGAATTTCGTCTTATTTATAGGTATGGCAAACCTATTAGATGTAGGCAAAACCCCTGTTCTATATTTATTTTATTGAGGCCTCAATATTAATGTATCCGATATAATAATTTCACGAATATAATTTATGGGCAGTAAAGATATATAGTTTGCTGACAGGCAACTAAGTTAATCGAATTTTCTGCTACTATCACGTGCGTAGCTTTTCATGTAATTTACCTGTTTTTTTTTGGGCGGCATATATGTATTGTGGTTTATACGGCCGTATTTCTCCACGCTCCAGTGAAGATTGAACGGGTACCGAACGCGGTACTTTGTACAGAGAATGCGAGGAATATAATCTGACATGAAGCGTCGTATCTTGTCATACACTACTATAAATCTGCGGAGGTTGTGTCGGTACATTTATAAAATTTATGAAAAAATCTTTCGACGCCACAAATGTAGGGGAGACGATGACAAAAAGAAAATAAAGTTACGCCATCAAACAAAATCGACATAAATACAAATGAACGGCTCACGTTATAATGAATTCGAGTTATTACACTTATTAGCCATCCTCAAGTGATTCAGAACTAGTAAATAATTGTTGTACGTTACGGGTTAATAATATAGGTCACATTCATGCACATTTAATTACACGCAACCACAGTAAATGGCCGGTATTTAAACGATACTACACACATTCCACATTCTCACTTTTATTACCTTGCCCTTTCTCCTTTCTTGTTTACCTCACTCGTTAATAAGAACTAAGTATCTGCATTGAAACCGGTATAAATAAAATTGTAATTGTACAAGCTGCCTACGTATAATTTTAATTATACAGGGTGATACGATTCAAATTAGGAATATATAGCACTGTGCCAATTCCAGCACTTTGTCAAATGAACATCGCGACAAGCGTCGTACAAACCGGGGCAAGACATCGTACTTAGAATTTTGTCTACGGCAGGATCTTCGGCGCCACTGCGACCCTTATGGGGTGAATTAACCGTCTACGCTGTCTACAGTCCCCTTTAATGCTCCACCGACTTAAATTTTGTCGAATTTCCACCGCTATTATATAGCGTTACGCAATCTTCGAGCGATGGCTTATGATTTCCGCTCTTTATAGCCTTCGCTTGTTTTCTGAGAGCAATCGCTGTAAATTGACGAGCCTGCTGATTAGTTACGATGTGATAGTTAACTTCGGTCCCGTTTTCGTGTTGTCAACGGGAGTTTCTGAACGTTGTAAAATAAATTCGATTTGGTCTGATAACTTTTTGAACGGTTCGCCGTTGTGTTACTTACTTGCTTGAAGATTATACCGAGGTACCTAAGGTATTTTTAATTCTAATCAAATAATCCACCCAATTTCTGTAGAAGATGTTTTAATGGCCATATTAAGCTGAATTATATATATTTTCTCGCTTTTACACGATAACTAAATGTTGGTACGAATAAACGTGTAAAAGCGAAGCAACGGTATAACCGATTGTTGAATAATTCAGCGAGATTATTCTCTTAGGTTGACATACTCGGTGAACACACGATGGACCTTCAAAATGAAATTTAATGTATTACAAAACTACACTGTTCTTGATATTTTATACAGAAATATGATTATTTGAGTGGTAGATACTCAATGACAAAATTGAAGGAATTTTGATTTCATTTGTAAAAAACGTCCAATTTCTGCGAAACCATGTTGAGTAAGTAGATATTTTGATACGCTTCTTAATAAGGTATTATTTCAATTAAGTGCCTATTTGTTGGAAAACTTTGCAGTTGCTTTTCTATTCCTAAGAATTTTAAACCAAATCTTATAAACGTTGCCTCTTACCTACTAAAAAAACCGGCCAAGTGCAAGTCAGACTCGCGCACAAAGGGTTCCGTACCATTACACTAATATTATAAAGGTGAAAGTTTGTGAGTGTGAGTGCGTATGTTTGTTACTTCTTCACGCTTTAACGGCTGGACTAATTTTGATACAATTTTGTATGGAGGTAGCTGACACCCTGGATTAAGACAAACGCTACCTTTTATCCCGATATTCCCACGGGATCGTGACTTATGCGGGTGAAACCGCGGGGCGCAGCTAGTTATCTATAAAAAACAGCAAAAAAATCACGTTTGTTGTATGGGAGCCCCCTTAAATATTTATTTTATTCTGTTTATTAGTATTTGTTGTTATAGCAGCAACAGAAATACATCATCTATGAAAATTTCAATTGTCTAGCCATCACGGTTCATGAGATACAACCCGGTGACAGACGGACAGACAGACAGACAGACGGCGGAGCCTTAGTAATAGGGTTCCCGATTTACCCTTTGGGTACGGAACCCTAAAAAGGTATATTCAATGAAAGTTATGTAAGTGTAAAATAGTTACTCCCCTATGTCCTTCGCTCGGTCCTCAGACAATGCGTCACAACGGAATGTATGCGCATATAAAAATTTAGTACTGTTATTAAATGAATGAAATTATGGAAGCTACCGAACTTACGATACATATTCTACGTAGTTTTACTAAACTTCCGTCCCTTTGTGTTTACTTTGCCGATATGTAGGTGAGTATTGCTCTATCTTGCACGCGGGTAGCACACTTCAAATTTTACATGATCTTATTCAGAAATAATGTAGCTTTTATTATAAGACAGAAATATAGCTATCGAAGTAAGATATAAATTGGTCCTTATACTCACATAAGGACCAATATTATAACTCAATATAATTTGAAACATAGATAAGTGTCTATGCAGGCTGATTCTTAGGGAGATTGTAGCATTCACCGTTAAAATAGAATCTTAGAAGGTTGCCCGTTGCGGCATCCACTTAATTAAAATCTCTTAGTCGCCTCTTGGGTGCAACCCGGGAAGAGGTGAGAGGAATTCGTTCCATATTTATCATTCCAAGAGTTTAGTGGTGAAGTTGAATCAATAATTGATAAATGATTTATTTCTGTAAGTAGGTTTGTTCAAACACTTTTACACGTCAATCATATTAAAAAAAAACTAGATGAGGTCGGCGTTTCGTATCCGACTACTCTGAGAAGAAAGGCCGAAACAAACTCAGAGGTCACAGTCTCTTTTAAAGTCCAGACATAATCTTGGTCAGATCATGTGAAGACCATGTAGATTGGTGCCTGAAATGATCTTCTGACGAAAGAACCGTCCGAGGGGACCTGTCCAGTCAGTGCACGCATTTGTCAGTAGTCGTGCAGCTCAACTAAGAACTTAAGGAGCTCAACGATTCAACGGACAATGCCAAAAAAAGAACATTTGGGTAGGCCGCATAAAATTACTCAAACTGCCAGACTATGATAAAAACTAACTGAGAAAAAAAGAAAAATGAACAATAACCCACTGTAGTATAACTGGAATAGTTATCCAAACTAAACATCAAATGGTAAAACAAAACCTCCACCGAATTACAACAGTCCAAATCGACATTCGATACAAAGAAATCAGAGTCTGCATTGATGAAATGGAAAAAAAAAGCGTTCGAAATATTCCTAAAGTGTGAAATCAAATAATAAATAATTCAAATTAGAGAATCGGGATCACACAATAGGGGGCGTCGGCCCCAGGGAGAGCCGCAAACGTGACGGCCCCAAGAAATTTGGAAGAAACCCGGTGACGTGTCAACCGCCACTGACAAATTTAATTATTCAACTTACCGAAACGTTAGCAAGATGACTTTTCCCGAGCCGATAACTAAGTAGGAATAAATTCACTTAGAGCTGCCGAAGCAAAGTTTAACTTAATAAAACATTGGGATTTTCGTAATTTGATTGTACTGAGGTCGGATCGCGCTGTGGGCCTGATTTGAATACGTCATCACGAATCATTTGTCGTGCTCACCTGAGAAATTCGAATTACCTTACAGTCAGCTTTCAAAAGATGTTCACATCACCAAGAATTATTGACTACAATATTTGGTCCATAATATAGGATGAATCTGTAGCCACAAAACCATCCTTACATACCACGATGCCTTCGTGCCTCGGAAAGCACGTTAAGCCGTTGGTCCCGGCTGTTTTTTGTAGATCTTTGACAGTTGTTATGGGTCTTCAGAAGCCCGAATTTCTGACAGCCAGTCTTACCAAGGGGTATCGTGTTACCCAGTAACTGGGTTGTGGAGGTCATAGAGCCAGTAGTTCCATGTAAAATACTGGTATTTAGCTGCATCTGGTGAGACTGGAAGCCGAACCATCCCCGAAATAGTTGGAAAATGGCTATTTAGGATGGATGTGTAGCCAGAAAACATATTATATATTGGGTACTTAATTGTAGATACACATTCGATACAGCATTATGGTACAAACATTGTAGTCAGTCAAATTAATTGTTGTCGATGAACATCTTTTTGAGGCTTAATGTACAACATTTCTCCAGTCGAAATGTCTGATTGTTCCATTTTAACTTTATTGGAACAACAGTTAAAACCGAATAATAGGAACTCTAATGAACGAAAACTTTGGTTCAGCTTTGACAAGAAAATGAAGTCCTTATTAAGTTTTCGTGAAAAAAAAATTCTTCACTCTCATCTGAATATTTATCTTACTTAAGGCGCTGACAATAGGCAAATGATAAAAATAGGCTTGTCTTAAACAAAAAATTGCCAAATCTATATAGTTTGTGGTAGCGGAAAAAATATATGTTATTCTTGAACATATTTCTCAGAACTTGGTTGTAACCAAAACACGTTTAGGAAAAAAAAATCTAGATACAAATTAACGGTAAACAAACCCTTTACTTTGAGTTTCAATCCAAAATATCTGTATTGAGTATCAACGTACGGTTGGTATTTAATTAATAACAAGGACGTCTTATTTGTATGCTGAACTTGGTTGTTTTTTATTTTCGATTATTCAACTAATTTTTGAGTAAGTAGATAATTGCTTCATATTTTGCAATAAATTACAAGCGTTGTATCATCGCGCTTCTCTTTCTTTTGTATGCAGTCTGACAGTGACAGCGGTTTACCTGTTGTCAGCGTCTTAAATAACATTTTTCAGTTTGACAGACCCTGATTTAAAACTTATGCTGATTTTCTTAACTTGACTGCCTCGCTGGTCGCAAGCGCTACCTGTTGAGCATGAAGTCCTAGGTTTGATTCCTGGATCGGGCAGTATTATTGGGTTTTTCCATCTGGAATTTCTCAGTAGCAGCCCGGAGTTTAGATTTATGCCCGGTTGATGGTAGTAGGATCGCCCCCTATTACATGGGACTTGAACATAACTGGCGAAATGCGGGTGTACCACAGGGGCATCCCTGCCTAACCCTTCGGGGAATACAGACATGATGTTATGAATAGAATATAATAGAATAGAATACTCTTTATTATGTACACCATAAAAATTACAGATATAACTAATGTTTCAATTTTACACAGGGTGAAACAATGGGCGGTCTTATCGCCAAAAGCGATATTTTACAGACAACCTTGGGATGGATTAAAGGGAGACGGAGAGACAATTCTGTAGGTGGTCAGTGGTGCATCATTTACGTATACAATAAATACATAAAGCATACACTTATCTATATAATACAATAATAAACATGAAAGAAGAGCCAGGAACTGTATTATGTAATGATGATGTTTAAGGAGTGAGGAAGTGTTTTTTTACCTGAATTTTAAAAGTGGACAAAGATGAAGATGATGATTATGTTATGATTTTTATAAGAAGTTGGTCACGAATCAACAGAACAAAGGTTATCCGTACTTCATCAGCCGGAGATAGACCTTTACAAAATTAATTTGTGTAACTTTTGGTAATTTGTTATGAATTTTGTAATTGTTCTTGTATCTGCTATGAATTTATAAACATAAATAACTCTACCTTTAATACAAGTTAAGAATACTAAACAGTGGGATGTAAAAATATCCTTTAGGTATTCAGTGCTGTGCATGTTCATCGATTTATTTGTAACTAGCTCTTGTCCGCGACTTGGTCTGTGATCCAAGATGAAAAGATGAAGCCTATGTCCTTATCCTGGTCGTGATCTATCTGTGTGCCAAATTTCATCCAAATCCGTTCAGCCGTTTTTGCATTATTGAGTAACAAACAAACATACTCACTTTCGCAAATATTATTAGCATGTAGTAGCTTGTAATCTTATTGAATTTTTAATTGTGTTGAATGTTTAATATTGTATATTTTATTGTAATATGAATGTGTTAGTTTTATAATTTTAATGAACGTGTTTTTTTTTTTGTTATTTAATGTATTATTTATGATTTCAAACACAATGTGAATTCATCCTGAATAAGAATTGAATTGAATTGAATTAGTTAGGATACTACGTATGCATAGTAATGCCTTATCTCGTAAGGGTTACGTAATAAATATAAAGGATACCTTTATTTATTTCTGAAAATATTTTTAAAACGTTTCTGTGAGAACATCGAATAATCGAAAATGGAACTGGAAAATCAAAGAAAATTCATAACAGAGTTTTCCTTTAATATATTTTTTTTTAATTAATAATACTAATAAAATAAATAAGATTTCCCAAATAAGTAACAATATTCATTCATTACGCAGAGAATAAGAAAAATTCGACAGGCGTGCTCGAGCCCGCGGATTCTTGGATTTATATCTGGGTTCCGTATAAATCACTTTAATGGTCCGATTAATGTCCGGATCGAGCTGAGGTGTAAGATGTACGCAGAATAGACGTATGCAACATAAATGTTGCCAACAAAAGAACACGAGGACACTGTATAAAGTAACTATGTACGAGTATGTAGGAATTTAAGTACGATATATAAAAGTGCCTCGTTGGTCCAGTGGTCCCAAGCGCTACTATTGAGCATGAGGTTCTGGGTTCGATTCCCAGATCGGGCAAAGTGTTATTGGGTTTTTCTATCTGGAATGTCTCAGTAGCAGCCCGGAGTTTGGATTTGTGCCCGGTTGATGGCAATAGGCTCGCCCCCTATTACATGAGACTTAAACATTGCTGGCGAAATGTGGGTGTGCTTAAAAATGACAAGGTGGGCGAAAAAAACACAACTTTTTTATGATTTAAATGAAAATACAAAACAAAAGATTAAGATTCCTTCAAAATAAAACAAGAAAATCTTCGCGTTGACGTCAATTTAAACTTATGGATATCATATTGACGTTATTATTAAAAAAAAAAAACGCGGCTGCATTATGAGAATTCATCAACATTCATTGTTTCATGAACGTTGTCAAGCAGACAAATTTGGATTATTATTAGGAATTTCATTCAAAATCCTTCGGATTGTGATAAAAAGTGTGTTACAAAATTATGGTGCCGATGCCGTCTGCATGACGATTTACAATCTAAGCTAGACGATTTACATCATCCATTGGGGCATGTTACATTTGTTAATATTATCATGATCCTAATATCGCGATATTTAAAGATTTCCTAATAATCTGCGATATTATCACGATACCGCCTTTTACACCATCAATATTACCACGGTATAGTGATATTATTGACAATATAACATGCCCCATTAGGCACATGTCTCAATTCTTGCGATTATCTATGTATACAGATACACCTAAGCCTTCCGGACTTGATTGACTGCTAAACATGTGATCGGAGCTAATTATTAATTAAATTATTATTATTAAACACGTACCCTGATAAACTGTCGTCCTGCTCCAATAGATCACGGTCTGTGATAGCAAGATCATGTTTCCTTTATCTGCTTAGTCGTTAACCAGAGAGGGTCAAGTCTTTTTCATATAAGTATGTATATTAATGGCGGTATTGTTGTAATTACCATTTTTGTCATGTATTTAAGTAGTGTCGATTTTTTTTACTTGTTAGTCAGAATCATATTTGAACTTTTTATCATAAGCCCTTCCATGTAAGATTGGCAATGAAATATACCCTGATTCATATGTGGCTGCATAGTTACTAAGACATATTATATCTATACGTATAAACTTAGTTTTTACAAAGTTTTCTGCTGTCAAACCATATTTTCTTTCAATCAAAAACTCCTAAACAAAGTCAAATCAAAACCGATTGCTTCTGTTAAGGCGCTGACAAGAGGCAAATGATAAAAGTAGGCGTGTCTTAAACAAAAATATTGTTAAATCTATATAGTTTGTGGCAGCGGAAAACATATTTATGTTATTCTTGAACATATTTCTCAGAAATTAGTTGTTACCAAAACATGTTTAGAAAAAAAAATCTCGATACAAATTAACGGTGAACTAACTTTGAGTTTCAATCCAAAATGTCTGTATTCAATATCAACGTAGGTACGGTTGGTATTTAATTGATAACAAGTAATTCTTGTTCGATCAACAACCAAGTTCTGCATACAAATAAGACAAACGTCTCTTAATAATATTTTTTTATTTTCGATTACTCAACTAATTTTTGAGTAAATAGATAATTGCTTCATATTTTGCAATAAATTACAAGCGTTCTGTCATCGTGCTTCTTTTTCTTTTGTATGCAGTCCGACAGTGACCGCGGTTTAGGTGTTGTCAGCGTTTTAATACCAGCGTCTAAAATAGTTTCATCCTATAAATACATTTATTTATTTGTAAAGGTACACCAATAGCTTCTGTATACATATAATACGCACCTTTAAATACAAACCGTTACGAAATGAAAATACACAGTTTTACACAGGAGCTTAAATAAAAAAATGCTGCAGGGCTTTTTTGCAATAGAAAAATAAATTTAAGATCATTTAGTATTTTCATTTAGTAACGGTTTGTCTTTAAAGGTGCGATTATGTCTTAAGTACCAATAGCCTCGTACTTACAAGTTGCCAATTACAGGGTAACCGGCATTTTTTTTTTATTCCATCAGCACTTAAGCGTTTGTAGCGGGGTAGAAGTTACGCTTATCACTTGAGTGACCTCGGCCATGCCGCACCGATATCGAATTATAATTAGGTCCAATGACTTCACTTGACATAATCACAGAATGACCGATGCATTTCAACGAGCGAATCAAGTAATGCACTTTTAGAATATAAAACTACTTTTTAATACTGTTAATCATCATCTGCCTAGCCTTTTCCCAACTATGTTGGGGTCGGGTTCCAGTCTAACCGTATGCAGCTGAATACCAGTATTGTTTTAATATTATTGTAAAAGCCTATTATTTTTATAAAATTAGTCACTTATTATTTTTATGAATTAGTCACCTATTATTTTTATAAAATTAGTCAATAACTGAAATATTCTCATGCTATGCTTAAGCTCAACACACACAGGCAGCGGGTGCGGGTCGGGCGCAGGTCGGGACGGCAGTATGGCGGGCTGAATTCTTTGTATTTATATGAATGACACCACACATCGGCGGCGGGAGCCGCGCACGCGTTTCGTGTGCTGTCATCCATATAATTACAAAGAATTCAGCCCGCCGCGCCGTACTGCCGTCCCGTCCCGCGCCCGACCCGTACTCGATGCCTGTATAACAGCCCGACATGTCAGGTGAAGAATCGCAATAATTTATCTACACTTCTACAGTAAGGTATACAACTGGTGACAGTATGTCTACCTCAACAATGCTTCATTATTATTCATTGACGAATACGAATAAAGCAAATATACTTTTGATTCAAATCAAAGGTATATTTGAACATTAACATAGCCAAAATTAGTGACACGACAAACGAAATAAAAATAAACACTACATCTAACAAGGCGAGCGAACTATTATAATAACAAGTTTATTTTAACACTGCAGTTTAAAGCCGATGATGTGTAATTGCATTTTATTAAAAATAAAAAGCGAATTTAATTTATGCAAGACGACCGAACAATTCCGGAACAGTTGGCGAGTTCCCAGATCTAAATTCGACATCTGCACATTATGCTCTTGACCCTACCTAAGATGCCTTGCAGTGCGATTTTATGATCATATTGACGAAGAATACACATACAAATATATAAGCTCAAGCCTTCTTCCCATCGGGGTAGGCAGAAACTACAGAACCAGCTACCTAGCCACCGGCTACGATCCTTGCATACTCTTTTGTCTCGTTTATATATACACCGTGGCATTTTAATCGTCTTACAACGGCAGCCCACTTCATGTATCCAATGACTACTAATCATTCATGAAAGTAAAAAAATAAATATTAACCCTGTTATGAGCGTGGTCCGAGCCTTGTGCTCCATTCTGCGCCACTCTTGGAACGCAAGGTTCGCACCGCGCTCGTAACAGGTTGTTTCAAACTACGTCATGCGTCATAATGAATAATACTTTTTTTTTAATTATTCAAAGGTTCATTAAAAAAAAATACTTTCATGAATGATTAGTAGTCATTGGATACATGAAATGGGCTGACGACTAAAATGCCACGGTGTATATCTGCTCATACACGCACGCCGGTTGCGAGTACTACGCACCTGACCTTTCTGAAGAACATCACCAATTAGGTTACTATATTATGTCTTCCTAGGGCGTCCCCTCCCATCGTTTCCACTCAAATCTGCCGTGTAAATATCTAACGAATAATGTACCAATTTATTTATAAGTGCAATACGAGTATAACGCATTTCCCTAAAAAAACCTCGCAAAAACTTGCAGATGCCAAAGAAAAATCTTTAAATAGAATCTTTCAATTGAACGAACATGGAATGACTGTATAAATTTTCCTCAGATCTATTGTTAGCGAATGACGATGGAAGTTTAAAACATTTCATCTCGGCGTATAATAACTATCGAAGCCTAAGTGATTCCGAGACAACGTTTTAAAAACCGAAGGGGAACCTATTTTGCCGCAGATGAACGCAAACACCTTTTCAATCCTTCAATGGGCCTAACGATGAGATGGTGGGAGCTGTGAAGTACCAACTAGCCGTGGCAGTTTCTTAATGGTATTGTAAGACAGAAAAAATACCGGGATCGCGGTACAATGGTGCAAAGAGAAAGATTAATCGTTCGTTCTGAAGGCGCACTCGGGAACGTACTACTATCAGAGGCGCTTCTACAAAAATTAATCATTTTAACGCGTCATTGTCGTTCGGTCTCCTCCCACGCATGAAAACTTCCCCGCTAATTAAATTAGAATTAGGGAGCAGTTTGACAGATTGCGTTCGAATTTTTCACTCGCATTTCGAACCAAAAGATGAATTTCTACAACTGCCATAAAATCTGTCTTCTTGATTAATAGACGGATGTGAATACTCGGATAAGTGGAAAATTTTATTCCAGTACCTATCGTGAGAGATAACGAAGAAAGAAGAATTACATAAAGCTTTCAGAAAGTGTGATGTAATCTCGACCGTCGTTTCCATAAACTTAATGGCGAAGTATCACAGAACTTACATATCGCTGTTATAACAACCCAAGTTGGCATATTTGTTACCCCCTCAGTCAGCATATTCGCGTAGAATGACCGCCAATTTATGTGAAAACTTCTACCGGTTAGAGCATGACCTATCTATATGAATAAAAGTTTTCACTCGTCAAGGAGCTATCGGTATGTTTCGAGAAGAATACCTTAAGTAAATATGCCAGGTTGAAGTTTTCACACGAAAGTTTGCGTTACGACAGAGCTATGTGTCAATTTCGCGATTGAAATATGGCGTCGGAGTTGCCGTGCATGGATGGCGGCGACGCCACTGTTTCCGTGTGCTATAACTCGATGCACCCTGCATGCTATATGCTCGCATACAAATTCGTACAAACTAGAAAAGAGCTCGTATTTCACACGGGGAATGGACGATAAGTTAGCGCGTCGATTTTATCTATACGAAAATCGGGCACCTTGACAGATAACTCTCTACACGCATCGCGTCAAAACAGGGCCTCAAGTCTGCTATTAAAATAGTGTCAGAATGGTCGATCATTGATTTTATAATTGTTGATTTTGACAAGTTTGGTAATCTACTATTATAATGGCGTCATTATGACTTTCCAATGGTCGGCCACTGACACTACATTGAAAGAAATTGCATATATATTTTTAATGACAAATGAATGACATTTCTACTAATGGAAAACTCATTAGTAGAAATGTCATTCATTTGTAGTCACTTTATAATACGACAATGCCATTATAATAACACAATTATATTACGAGAACATTGACCGACCATTATGAATTTACCAGATTACGAACTTTTAGCAAAATGACAATGGCATGACAATGGGATCGTGTTGGAATGACTGAATTTATAAAAATAGCAGACTTGGGCGCCAGTCGACATGCACAATACTATCGCTCAGTGAAAGATTCCCTAACTATATATATTAATAAGAACGCGTGTGCAGTAATGAATGCTAGCAATACATCTCAATGTATAAGCTGGTAGGTAGTCGTGCCTTGCAGAACGCCTGGAGGATAAGTAAAATATTCCACTTAGTGAATTGCGTTCCGTAAATTGCCACAATTATCATACCGTTTTACCGGAGCTACAGTTGTACTAAGGGAACTGTGCTTTTATTTTTCTAAGAAAATCAGTATGACATCAAAAAATTGTGGATTGGATTTTATTGAAGCGTAGAGAGTGTACGAGGATTCGTAGGAGCGGAATGATGTATCATTAACCTAGTAGGGAGGCCATGGTTCATATCCATGTGAGTCAGTGGAACTACGTATGAGCAATAAATAGACGGAAAGCCTTACCCGGAATGATATCCGGAATCAGGAGAAAGTGGAAGTAGCGCGGCGGTAGTTAGGAGCTCGCTACTACGCCTAGCGGAGTAATAACGTAGATGCGTCATGTCGGACGATTTTACTGACTTCATATTTATGGGGAGGGACGGATTGATGGGTTGTTAGAGAAATCGTGTTTTATTGAACGTTATGAAAATTATTTTGATTCTTCTAGAAGCCTTTAACGGTGTCTATATAGTATATACACAAAAGTTTGTTTTAGATAACTCTGATTTATTATTTTTTTTGCTGAGAAGCATGTCTGGCGTGACTGTGAATGATTGGCTGAAAAATTATGTAATAAGGCAACGGTGCAGTTTAAAAGAAGATTTAGGTAATGACTAAAATTGAAAAGAAAGCTTAGATGGTTTGGTCATGTTGAGAGGATGAATGTAAGGCGAAACAAAAAGGTATTTACAAGGCAAAGGTGAGTGGAAACACTTGGAGGGGACGCCTTAGTGGGACATAATTAGTGAGCTAATTGGTGATGTTCTTCAGAAAAGTCAGGTGCGTAGTACTCGCAACCGGCGCGCGGCGGCGTGCGTGTATGACCAGATATATGAACGTAGGCGAAGCAAAAGGAGTATGTAGGGAGCGTAGCAGGTGGCTTTCTATAGTTTCTGCCTACCCCCATGGGAAGAAGGGGTGAGTTTATGTATGTATTCTGCAGCTAAGTTTTTTTTTAATACCTAGATTGGATTAACCAACATAAAATAAATAAGTAATTGTACTGTTTTTAATTTTCAAAGAGCATAGAGTGTACAATTTTTCTACTGCCATACTTAACTCTAACTAAACAACCTTCCAACAATAAAATGTTATATTTGAAACTTGCACGATAAATCTATCAAACCGATCGCATGAACGTCAATTTCCCTATAGAGTGTGGCACTCAATAGATTTTTATTTTATACGTATTTGCACATGTTGAAAATGTACGATCTGTGTCGTTAGGTAGGCGTCCGTGCGTCGCGTCGCCAGGTACGTCGGTGGCGCCACATGGGCTTCTGCCAGATTAATGGATCATTGCCCCCCCACCTCACTACCCCCTACACCCGCAGATGCGAAACTACTGTTCGACGACATCGCTCCTTCCTTCACTAGATATATGGCCTCCGTTCCTCCACTTAACACTATTTCAAATTACGAACGCTTTTCACCGTATGAATTCCATGCGACAACTTCATAATAAAGTGACTGAGCGAAGCTGGATTGGACGCTATTTGCACCATACGGTGCTAACGAAAATAGACTACCCAACGCATTGAAGCTGCCTATAAAACACTGACCCACTAATACTAAGATCATAACCCGATTCGACCTTCAGTCTCAACAAGTAGCGAACTTACATTTATGCTCGATAAAACACTTCGAAACGGCTCGTCGTAAATCACGAAGACATCGAAAGTTAGCCGCCAAGCACTTAAAGTTTAACAGACAATAATAACTGACGATGAAAAAACGGCCTTCATCGGTGGGGGTATAAAAAATAATGTGGCTATAGTGGTGGGGCTAAAGGGCTAAGTTGGTGAGTGGGTAAGTTTTGAGGAATGTTGTAATGAGGCGCGCGGGACAATCGATAAATTTGAATGTTCGCCGGCGCCGCCCATCGACTTGCAACTTTTTTCGGTAGCGGGGGAACGCGCGCCACACTGACGCCACTGGCTTGCGATCAACTTCCACTGACAAAGCTACGCTACGCTACGGAATGCCCAAAATAAAATTATTACAATAATTTTGTTTTATGCCAATCCAACCCAACGGAACTATGACGAAATAGAATATGTTAAGTGCATCTAGCTCATAGTAAAATGATAAAAAGTTAATTAATTTAATCATGCCCAAAAATCTCTATTAATTAACAATAATATATCAAAAAGAAGAACCAGAAGAGAACCGAAATGTAGGGGTAGGTGTGTGGGGGGTATATCAGAAGAGATGAGAAACTGTGTTTGTTTCAAGTGAAACAAACACTGCAGTTCCTCATCTCTTCTCCCTCATTAAGTTCAAAAAGAAAAACACTTAAAACACTTAATTACTCAATTTTCCGAATAGGTCCTAAGATACACCCATTCATTACATACACAAAAAACTTGCCAAACACGTAACTTTAACTTGGAACTCAAAAACCTTTAAAAAAAAAATCTCATCGCGATTGTGTAGCGTAGCATTGCAACGCTGGACAGTAGCCTTATAAGTAGGGCTGCCCTGTCGACCATTCACACATTTGATGCAATTGATATCACACTTACCGAGAATACGTCTGGACTCTATGATTTATGTTCAAACTTTGGACCTGAACTGTGAAATGGTATGAATTATGCATCGCTTCCTTCTCATATTTAATTATGTAAAATACCGTTGATAAAATTCATTAAGCGGTTCCAAGAAAGATAGATACTAAATCAAAACTTTCTGCACGATAATGACGCTTTTGATGAGGATGGTTCTTGGGTCCGTATATAAAATAAATATTTATCGAGCAGATTTACAAGTTCCAACCCTATAAACAAGCAGGTAAGATAGCGTGTAGGCGAATGCGGAAGTGATAATCTTAAAAGTTAGATTGACATAGTTCTGTCGTATAAAACTGTAGCAAACTTACAAGTTACAATGTCACAGAAATACGAAGGTACGTCCCCTGATTTATTGGGCCTGGCAGTCTTTCAACTGGTAATTGGGACGAAATACGTAAACCCGTGGAATAGCCCGTGGATATACTTTTTACGATGAATCCTTTGACTTGCCTTAAAATTTGCTTATGAAATTCTTGATTTTGTTCGTATGTCTTTTCTGTAGTAAAGTTTAATTTATAGTTTTGTGTGTCACGCATTAAGTGCTGTAGTAATGTAGGTATTTTATTTCTTGTCAACTGAAATTGTTTAATAGACCTAGAGTTGCTAATGGTCTGTGTTTTTTTTGTTAGTGGTAAAGTCAAAGTCAAAGTCAAAGTCAAACCATTTATTTCAAATAGGCACATAAGAGGCACTTTTGAACGTCAAAATTTACAAAAAAAATAGAATTGATTCTAGTTGCCCCTAATAATTAATAGGTTCTGGGAATTTATAAAGGGCGTTCAGTTTATGCTATCAATAAAAGATTTTATTTTGCAACTTTGTTCTGAACATTTTAGCAACGAGTATTTATACATTGATGTACTATAATAGTTATGATGACGATCAAACAGCCAGGAGAACAAAAATAAAAAAATGATTTAATTCTTATTGAACACTAGCTTTTGCCCACGGCTTCGCTCGCGTTAATTTAGAATTTGACAATCATTTTAAGTTGTACTCTGCTTTTTGAAATACATCCCATAACATAATTTAATCATGATTCAAAAGACACGTGGCGCCATCTATTATCATAAGAACGTTATTGTTGCTTTCCTCGGGAACAGTACTTTTTTCGGGATGAAGGGTAATGTCCGTTTCTGTACACCTGACAACGTATATGCAAAATTTCAGGATGATCGGTTCAGTGGTTTAGGCGTGAAAAGGTAACAAACAAACTTACTTTCGCATTATAGTTAGGAAGTTAGGATTAACAAAGGTGACCATAAAACGTTTGTCTATTAAAATGCAAATGTCCACGGCATTGACAGACAACAACAATTGAATTATTGCTTTGCATTATTCCTCCACAGAAATAGATGTGTATATTATAATATTTGTGATAATACACAGGCACAGTACATAATAAACGTACAATGTTTCATCATCATCTGCCAAGCCTTTTCCCAACTATGTTGGGGTCGGCTTCCAGTCTAACCGGATGCAGCTGAATACCAGTATTTTACATGGAGCGACTGCCTATCTGACCTCCACAACCCATCACACGATATCCCTTGGTAAGACTGGTTGTCAGACTTTTCGGCTTCTGACGACCCGTAATAACTGTCAAAAATCTACAAATGACAGCCGGGGCCAACGGCTTAACATGCTTTCCGAGGCACGGAGGAATATTGGTATGAACAGATGGTCACCTATCCACGGACTAACCGCGACAAGCTTAGCTTAACCTGATCGATCGACCCGTGCCGCAGTTATTATTTAGCCACAAGCTAAACGTACAATATTTATACAAACTATTTATTAGTATACACATGAGCAAATCCTGACACACACCACGGCAATGGTTATCCTTGTAATACAAAGGAGACATATTGTCATTGACAAGCTGCCATAAACACGTGCTTGGTGATAGTAAGAAAAAGGTAATATCCTCTTTTCATATTGTCTCAGGCGCACCACTATTAATTTAGTTACTCGGGTGAAACGGTTTTACTACTCTAGCGATCTTTAAAATCAAATTGAAATTCTGTTCGTTAATTGGTGAGCGCATTACTTCAGGACGGCTGGACTAATTTGGCTTTTTTTTTTAATGTTCGTTTTTAGTCCGAATCAGGTTCTAACGAAGAGAATTTTTTTAAAAGTTGATGGGAAAATTGGAAAATTCGGGAAAACTGAAATTGCAAAAAACTGAAAAATTAAAGGACAGGACAACGTCTGTCGAGTCAGCTAGTTTATAGATAAAGAGGAGAACAATATTTAATTTCTAGGTTAAAAATGCCTTGTTGAATTTGGAACTTTCATCGAGAAAAAGACAAAAAAAAAGAAAAGCTATCGGGTAGGTACCTAACAGCTATATCGATAATTCCCCGCAATACGAGAGTACTCTCGGGCGGTGAAGACATGAAGGTGCATTAGAATGAATCGGTAAACGTTCCCAGACGGTCTACATTTCTACAATATTCAGTTAGGAATGGGAATAAGACGTATCACCTATCTATCGATACGTTACACATCGATAAGTATATGAAAAGATAAAGCTGTAGAACCTGATAAATGCCTTTTAAAAATAAATATCTAGACTTTTATTAAATCATGACACGACTTAGAAGTCTTAAGTTTATCAAATCGTCATCAGTAAGCCATCAATCATTGCACATGATACTTTTGATAACATACGTCCTGTCCTGATAATGGTCTGACCTCAAAATATTATCGGTAGACTTGACGACGTTTTGAAAAAAGTAAGCCGGATCTAGAAAGAAGTTTACATCTGTTTATGTCAATTTAGAGTTCATCTTTAGCCTAGCCTTTTGAAAACTATATTGTCGTTGTTCGGCTTCCAGTCTAACTGGAAACAGCTGAATACCAGTATTTTACATAGAGCGACTGCCTATCAGAGCTCCACAATCCAGTTACTGATACACCTTAGTAAGACTGGTTGTCAGACTTTCGGGCTTCTGTCCCGTAACGACTGTAAAAGGTCTACAAATGACAGCCGGGACCAACGGTTAACGTGCTTGCCGAGGTACGGAGCGGTCTCGATATTTAATGGATGGTTACCATTTTTGGTTGGATGGTTATCCACGCACTGACCTCAGCAAGCGTAGCTTGAGCTTCGATAAACCTGTGCAGCTGTTATTATTTAGCCACGTGTCCCTTCTCCAATTTTGAGTTAAAGTATTTAAGACAAAAGTCAGAACTTCAGACAAAACGTATTACATCACCGTAGGTGAAGCAGCGACAAAGTTTTGTATCTGGAATTGTCGTAGCAAACTTAGCACTCACAATGAATTACAAGTTCCCTTCAAAGAAGAATGGATTAAAACTAGTTGGTGAAATGTGGCCCTGGGAGTCGGGGAAAACTTTCAATTTTTATGACAAATTCAATTAGGGCAAGATTTATACATCTCTGGCGCACGAATCTATTTTCCATTAGGGTGGAACGGTAATGTGTAAACTAACCCTTTGATAGCAAAGTTTCGTAAATGCATTTGTTTGACTAAATTGATTTTAATGTTTTTCACTTTTGTAATTCTTAAGCAAATTATGATTTATGTTTGGAACGTTCTGCAGTTTAAATAGAAAAGAAAAATAAACTTATAAACGCAATTATTGACGCTTTAAATACAGCTTAATATCAACAACTTTCTTTAATAAGAATTAACTATTCATTTTATTATTTCAAATTCAGGTTGCAGATATCAATAGTCATACCAATACCGTGCTTAGTTTGAATATTTTATTCTTCTTGTTAGTATAAGTACTAACACATTGTGTAAAATCGCTGAACGCGAGCAAAGAACAGTAAATTCGCTGAAATATTTGTAACATTAAAAGTTAAAAATACTCTACAAAAGGTAGGATCCTGTAACGTTACAAACTTTATGCAAAATCCCGACTTGCTCTGGCGAACAAAACTATTATAGCACGCAGGTACAATGTTGCAGACTATAGTAGTTCGCAACTTGACATTTTAAATCTTGCTGGAACTGGTGTCCGACAGTGGCAGGAGAACTCACGACACCAAATCCCATTACCGATAGAGATCTCGCGACATCGGTGGACAATAAAATTGTTCCATCATATCTGAAACTTTGCCCCATAATGAAGCGTATGGGGAGAATGGTTTACGACAGTCGTCGGAGAATCTTTATTGGTAGCGGACCAATTTAGATAAAAGGAAAGAGCTTTCGCCCTGAAACACCAGAGATAGCAGTCTTAACTATCGCCAAGTTAGCGGTAGTTAATCCGGTCCGTTCAGAGATAAATCAACAGTCGAAAGCGATAAATTTGGGCCGGCCGCGGTAATAGGTGAAAACTATTAGGTTCCAGGATTATTTAGGTGTGGAACTGAAAAAAAAATGAAAGCCGCTTTGGCGCCAGCTTTTACCTGCCAGGTAAACTGTTCCACTAGTACAATATTTGGGGAAACTTTCTACATGAATAAGTTATGAATATAATAGGAAGTGACTACTGTTCTATTACATTGACGTAAGTTGATCTATAGCTCTAGTTGTAGTGCGTAGATATATCTTCGGCGAATACACGTGTTTTGTTCTTTGAACGTCGATTCATGTTATACACTAGCTGCTGCAGGCGACTTGCGTGGCTTTTTTTTTAAAGTTACTCCTTATAACAGCAGATTTCTTCCAGTGAAAGTCCCGTCAAAATCGGTTCAGCAGTTTCAAAGATTAGCTGGAACAAACAGACAGACAGACAAAAAAAAATGTTTTCTTGTTATAAGTCGGGCGATCAGCGCCATTGAACCATTTTATGAGAACTTATAATGAAAGCCACTCTCGCACCAATAGCATTGACATCTTCTCCAACACCCTAACTCAATTTCGCAATCATCTTTTGAAACTTCTAATTTGAATCCCATCATTAATTATTCTTTTCTAGAACATAAACTTTTTAATGAATTAAATTATTTTTGATAAATGAATAGCTATAACTTAATTAATTTGATTTTATTGTTATTATAAACTAGCTGCGCGTCGCGGTTTCACCCGCGTAAGTCTCGATCCCATAAGAATATCGGGATAAAAATTAGAATAGAATAGAATAGAATAGAATAGAATACTCTTTATTATGTACACCATAAAAGTAAAAAGTAAAGTAAAAAAAGTAAAAAAAATAAGCAAAAAAAAGGGGGGGTAAGTAAAAATTAGCTTATGTTTTAATCCAGGGTATCAGCTACCTCCATACAAAATTTTATCAAAATTGGTCCAACCGTTTGAGCGTGAAGAAGTAACAAACATACACACACACACTCACAAACATTCGCCTTTATAATATTAGTGTGATTTATTTGATTTTATTATTATTATTAATTTATTTGATTTTATGATAAGCAAACTATGTTAGTGCTGTACACACCTTTAAGTGATAAATTCATTGTAGTAATTTTAAATTAAGATTAAGTTCTGTGTAAGTCCTTTTGTGAATTAGTCGTTGGAATGTCATAATAAATAAATAAGTACCGGTATAAGTATAGTTTTTCATATGCATTTAGTAAAAATCTATTATTTTGAAATTACAAACAGACACAAAAATTTTATTTATTTGTATAGATAGGCTTTAAATACGGACCCCTCAACCCATAAATGACAGAAGCAGCAATAATTCGTTTTCTTTATTCGAAATAAAATATCGTATAACAAAAACCGCTAAGCAAATTCAATCGCTTGGATGGAAATATGGAGAAATCATGAAAATTAAGTTGTCAAGCCAACGTTAAGGGAGGGAGGATGTGAGAACAAAACTAATATAGGGAGATTTTTCCTCAAAATAATGTATCCCCATTTCCTACAAGTATTTGTATTCAATGAAATAAATCAAATATGTGAATGCATAGAGAAACTGCCTATTTTAATTTACGAACAAGGAAAGGATAATAAAATATAAACACAGTTTAATACTAGTAGGCACTAGAAACGAAGTTTAAAATGTTGGGCACCCTTTACGCTTTTATTTAATTCACATAAATGCCGAAGCAGCAAGGCCTAAACTGATTTAATTACCTTATCAAATAAAGGTTGAAATAGGTCTAATTATAATGGATACCGACTGCAAAGCCTGAACGAAAAGTTAAGCACTACCATGAACTTCAAACTCGTTAGGAATCTCGCGTGGACGACTATCTCCCACTTTATCTATTCCGTGGCTTTAGAAAAGGACAAACAATGTTAGAAAATGTAGAGAGGAGCGAGTTTCCATCGTAGATCTTCGGATCCTCAGCTCATTCATTCGGCTGTCGTCAGCCGACGGCGCCCGTCGTCTTTGCCGAAGTACATTGGAATTTCCCGCGAAAACTTCGTGAAAATGCGACAACTTACTTTTCAATATTACAAACTGACGATAGTTTAGATAGAGAACTAGGAGATGGTTTGACGATGATTTAAATTTATTAAATGGTACTCTATTGTATAAAAAAGAGACACCAAACTTTAATTCCTTGTAATAAAAGGTGCTTTGTAATGTAGAAATGATTTCCCCTACCCGTAGTTGCGTACCTCAAAAGAAAAAAAACAGAACCCTTATAGGATCGCTTCGTTGTCCGTCCGTCTCTGTCAAGACTCTTTTTTTCAGGAACGCGTGGAGGTACAAGTTGAAATTATTATCAAATACGTAGGTATACCGTATACCTTGGAGCTCTAAAACAATCAAAGCTTCTAAGTCAACGCAATAAATAAATACGGCCATTTACTGCAGCATATTTTGATACTCGCAAATAAATAAATCGAAACCTTTAAGGGTACTTCCCGTTGACCTAGAACCATGAAATTGGGCAAGAAGCAAGGTCTCGCAGCAAAAAAAAGGTGCGATAACTAACTTACAGTTGCAGTTGGAGAATTGACCGTGACGTATTATATATCGGTATGGAAGATAAATTCAACAACAAAGTTGAGTTTTGGAACCCTTCATTGTGCGTGGTGTGACACGCTCTTGGCTGGCTTTTTTTATTTTAACTCACTTCAGCAGTACCTCATTCGAAAAGACTTTACATTCAAACCATGAGCAGAATATTAAAACCATTAAATTTAAGTTTTAAGCCTAAAAATGAGCTTGCTCTTATTTAGGCTTAAAACTTAAATTTTCATACTTCAAACTCCATGGAGTATGAATATGCTTGTAATATAATGTAAAAGTTGCGAACAATGTTTTAACAAGCTTTTGTCAAAAGAAAAGATTTTCCAATTCACCGAAGGCAACAACGTAATCCACTGAGATTTTAAAGTGGACTTAGCCAAATCGGCGTCTCCCTTTCTTAGCTTGTTATCTCATATCCTAAAAGTTTAAAACGTAGGAGCCATCGAAACGGGAACTTATTAACTCGATGTGATCGCCCCCGTGGAAACTGCTCTACGGTAAAATGTTACAGGAAGGAAAACTTTCGACAAACTGCAAAAAGAAACTGAGTAAAGTTTAAAAAGAGAACGCTAAATGCGATCCGTACTTAGCGAAGTAAAGCTTCGGCCACACAAGCTGTCCGAAATTGCAAACATCAATGAGCGGAATTAGCTCCTGACGGACTACCATGCTAAACATACCTACTCATCATAGAATCGCAAGTTTTTAACAACTCGTCGAAACTGCACTCGTGTGAAACGCTTTTATAATTGATCGGAGAAAACTTTCGACTTATTACATTGGTCTAAGCTTTATTGAAGGAAATTTGCTGCGACGCGACGTTACAGAAGCGCGATTTAAAAGTTTACACAATCACAACGCGCGTTTCACATCACAGATCGCATTCTACCTTCTGATCATAACAAGTTGAAACTTGGCGAAATATGGCGACTCTTTTTATTGTGCTCAACCCGGGGGTATATGCGTGCCCGGTTTTATACTTGTTCCGTGTAAATTTTTATGTTAACTCCCGATTTTATTAGACTGTCATTTTCTCATATAAAAGTTAAAACTGTTGATATGAGCAAACTTAAATTGGACGAATTTATTAGTGATTGTAAATTTAGCGGAGAAAAACAATCACTTCTAGAGGTTTTATTTGAATTCATTTGGGTCACTTTATGAACAGAAAAACTGCGTGATCATCCGGTCCTTAAGAGTGGAGCTATTTGTATTTTATGTGTCCTCTTATTACAAGTTCACGATAAGGATCTTAAGTTGGCGACTATAAAACTGCAGCGGTAGTAAAACTGAACTTTTTTTCAAGATCCGGGCGTATGTCCTCTTCGTTAATAGTCGGCAGCACTTAAAGATTTCCGCGGTACCTGTGACACCAGACCATTTGCATACATTGCGATCGGCTATCCACTGTTCGACGTCCACGCAGTTATAAATAGCACTGAGCATTTGCGGATGTGGTAGGGTATGCGGAAAATGTTGAATTAAAACTATGACGACGAACGTTGATAACGTTAAATCCTGTATGTTTAAGAATATACGCATAAAGACATCTGCGTACACGCAAGGATCAGGGAATTTTAAAGTAAAATATTGTGATAGAAAAGGGTTTTTTGTTTCAGTCATCGAAATCAGAATTCCATTTTTGTTAATTCCATTATTACCTTTTCATTTCGCTGGGGAGTTTGTTGCGCCACTTCTTCTTCTCAGCTAAAGCACTAGGAATTGGTGAAGGGCGGGCGTTTTTGGGGTACTGTCTTATGTAATTTTGACGTTCGAAAATTGCTGATTCTCAGCCTAGTTTGAATAAATGACTTTTTATTTTGATTTTGACCTATCAGAGTGTCTGCGAAGTTTCGCTGATAATTAACGAAACATAATTTTCATTCTAAAGCCAAAGGGTTTGAAACGGTATTAAATTGTTTTATACGCATAGTTACAAAATTCTATATTGTATGATAGACATACAAATATAGATAAAACTCTGCTAAGAAGATCTGTTTTTAAAATATGATTGACGTGTAAAAGTGTTTGTACAAACCTCTTAGAGAAATAAAATCATTTACCATTATCATTTTATGTCTATACAAATTATACATTAAAGTCGAATTTCGTGTCTGTCAGTGTAACCGCGTTGTTCTTCTAAACGCTGCAACGGATTTTAATGCAGTTTTCACGAAGGTATATAAAAAATATATTATATTATACATAAATATATGTATATAAAAAGTTGTATTAAACTTATATATATTAAAGAAATCTCAATTTTATGTCAAGTCTTATTAAAATAAATCAAAACTTATCCAAGAGGTTTCTTTATGACACGACGTCTAATGCAAATGGGGGACGCTCTAGCTCGCGCTGCATGTAACATGAGCATGCATTCGTAACCACGTCTTCATGTTAATTGTGGAAATTATCCAGTTCACTAGCATTTCAATAAAAGCCCTCCCCATGGGCCTTGATGTTCGGCAAATTATATAGTAAATTATTTAGTAATTACACTATGAAAGTGGAGATATAATTATGGAGGTGGTGGAGTGTCAGATAGAAAAGAGAGAATCGATGCAGTTTGAAAAGAGGCGGTCACATTTATCAAATTATAAGTTGACTTACTTACCTTTAGTTTTCAGCGTTTTCCTGCCATTTATTAACATTTTATGTTATGGAATTGTTACGATTATAGCAATTCTTATTTGGTCAGTTATTATGTACTGCTGGTGCTACTCAAAATATTTGGCTGTCGATAGCTATGAAAAGCGATTAACAAAAATAAATTAAACAACTTTTAAGACTTCGGATGCTTTTTTATTTTAAAAGGTATTTTCATTATTAGTACGGCAGTTTTATTATTTGGTTTTATTATCTCTCGAGTACCTACATACATTGAGTAATGATTTATTATTGTTGGTTAGCCAAATACAACTTTAACCAATTTTTAAAAACTTCACTGATGAAGAATCGCTTATTTCTTTCGGTAACTTATTATATAAAGCTGTGCTCCCTCAAACTGAATAGTTCTTCTTCTGTACAAAGTCCTAACTGAAGGCAGTTGTATACTATATCCCTATTCCTAGTGTAGCAGTGGTGTGTTTTGTGTTTAAAAGTGATTTTTGAGTGTATTTTGTTTGTTAAAATTTTCTTTATTAGCATACATATGTGAACCAAAAAACAACCACGAACCAAAAACTCCAAAACATGTAACATCTACCAACCCGCACTGGGCCCGCGTGGTAGATTTACAGCCCACTCCCTCTCGAAGAGAGGAGGCATGTGTCCCAGCAGTGAGAACATTATAGGCGATTATGTATGTTATGTACATATGTGATATGTATATAATTTTTTTAAGGTTAAATAGTTTAGAATAGCGTAAATTTATTTCGTAGGTGTTATATAATTGTAATTAAATAGAACTTTGATTGCCTTGTTTTTCGTTACTTGTCTTCATTACAGGTCATCTTGTATGGTCATATTTGGAGATAATTATCATCAAATCAGAGGTCTTCAAAAAAGATATATTTTTTTTACGTTAAGTCTCGTACTGACGTACTATGAAAAAATCCTTTAAATTGTTCTACTGGTGTCGCGTCGCGCGACAAGTTGCGCCGGCCTGCACGACCCTTTACGCACCACTAGCCTATCATTAACTGCCATTTGGTTTAAAGGCATACTTGATTTAATATCTGCCGAACGTAATAAAACCACGGTCGAATTAGACATTAAAGTGTCGGATGAAAATACGGTAGCCTATAGCCACCTATTGGCGCCGCATGCCGAATCAAATTTGAGAACGAACGGCCTTGACTTCTTCTACCGGACGAATGACGATGCGCACAAAAAATCGGCTAAGACTGCAACATTCCAAATATAATAACAGCCGCACGGGTCGATCCAACAGTTTGAGCTACGCTTGCCACGGTTGCTCCGTGGATGGGTAACCATCTTTACTTATCAAGACCCCTCCGTGCCTCGGAAAGCACGGTAAGCCGTTGGTCCCGGCTGTTATTTGTAGATTTTTGACAGGTGTTACTGGTTGTCAGAAGCTCAAAAGTCTGGCTACCAGTCTTATCAAGGGGTATCGCGTGTTACCCAGTTATTGGGTTGTGGAGGTCAGCTAGGCAGTCGCTCCATATAAAATACTGGTATTCAGCTGCATCCGGTTAGACTGGATGCTGACCCCAACATAGTTGAGAAAAGCCTAGGCAGATGATGATGATGATAATTTTAACGCCTCACTAAACTTACTATAAATGCAATATTTGGAATGAATAAGTAGGTAGGGATTATACCTAATGGATGGGCTGGGCTTGCATTTAGGTGTATGTTTGATACGAATCTGATAGCGTCATACTACTAAAACCCTGTTTCATAAAGATATCAGAGGTGACTGACCTCTCTCTAACCTTTGAGCACACGCTCCGCGTAAAACTAGGAGCTCGCAAATTGTAATACAATAAAAGAAGTAACTGGTAATGCGTTTGCTGCGGACGAAGAATATTTGAAGCTGGGGGTCTACTCCGAAGTGATGACCCGAAGTATCGTCCGAATGTTCGGCCGTTTCTTGACTTGACTTTGAGTCCTTACCCGACTTCAAGTCACATTTTTGACTTTGACCATATTTTTTGTTTACTGTTGTTTTATTTTTTTCTTTCACCGTAGTCAGCCACAGTCATCAGTTCTCATGAAACAGCCGAACATTCGGGCGATACTTCGGATTTATCTTCGGAGTAGACTGGTTTCAATAATCTTTTATTTGCTTCGAAAGTAGGTCCATAAAATAAAGGTGTTTTAAAATTTGTGATCCCGGTACAATCTACCCTAAATTAGGCATGCAAATATATTTTTTTTTTATAAGAACAACAATCTCGTCAATCAAATTAAAATTGGCAAAAAAAATGATAGAATTAAAGCGAGCATGATAATAATAAGGAAATACACAATGTCAAATACTAAATCTAAAGTGTTGTGTCATTAAAAAATCACTAATTGAATAATAACACTTATTAAGTAATAGGGCTGTTAGTTTCTTTTTAAACATTTGGATTGGAATATTTTTGTTGATGTCTGGTACTTTGTTAAATATTGTGGGACCCATTCCGAAAACACTTTTCATAAGTAAAGCTGTATTATAACTACCATTTTTGGGACTTCGTGGCGGGAAAGTGAAGCTCCATGTTAGCAGTTTTGTTTTATTTTCTAAAATTTGTGTTTAGCCGAATATTAATGTGTAATAGTGGTGGATTATTAACCAGTGTTCGTGAACCTACATTAGTGTAGGCAAATGAAACAAAACGGTGCAACATCACTTTAAGTTCTCTCAAGAAGTCCGCGCGAGGTTTCAGTTAAGTGCCACCGTCTTTACTGAAACTCAAGAGAACCGGGGCGGGATATCATCTTTATCATGTATTCGATGGAGTTAATTTCATAATTTGTACTTGTTACCTAATTTTACATGACACTGGCTAAATGCACAAACCGTGCGAAGCCAAAATGAAAAAAAAAAAAACAAAACCATTTTGTAATAGGTACATATACTGGCTTCTAACAGGCTCTTTTCTAGTTCCTATAACATACCGACAGATTTGTAATAATGGATATAGGGAAATGTCTCATATACCTACTGTCAAACTATGACGTAGCACGTAACCTCCGTAGTGTAGCGTCGTAGACCCTTCCTAACAAGCATAAAAATAATTGGGGTGCCACTCAAGTCTTAGGCGACACAAACAATTTGAAATCATCTACCAAATCTAATTAATAAAATTCTTTAATTCATTAATTACCTGACAGACGCACAGCGGCATAAGCTCCTGGATCTACTCGTAAAAGCATAAAACTTTGCCAAAAGTAATTAAATCAAAACTGTACATTGAATATTTTTGGAGTAATTTCTACAAGGTATGGGAACGTTTCTATGAATGAATGAATGATTTCATTCATTCATAGAAACGTTCCAATACCTTGTGAATGAATGATTTCATTCATTCATAGAATCGCACCGGCCCCAGCGTGATTAAACCAGACTCGATTACTCGAATGAACCAAATGATTCACACTAGCTCCTGGAGCCTCATGTTTCATGGGACTACAGAGACCATTGCATATCAAAGAGTAGACCGGAGGGCACGGTAATGGTAGGGAAGATGTGCTCTTGGACTATGGAAGGATTATTAGAGCCGTAGGTACCGAATATGCATCCTTGCGCAAGCATTGGAATACTGGAGAAACGGGTTATATTCATCTATGGGTATCTTTTAATGACGTCTTGAATGGTGAATCTTTAGACGGGTTCTAATGATGAAAATATAGTTTTGAGAATTTTTATTTGTTTGTCTGAACAAATATCTTAGTTTTTGCGCCAATCCAGAACATACATCCAGAGATGTATGTTCTGGATTGGCGCAAAAACTACTAAATAGATTCTGTTCAAATTTTGCAAAAACAATTCGTAATTTGTTTACCTATTTAATACTTTAAGCACGCATTTTCTACCAGTCAACCTTTGGGCGATGCAGAGACAAACTGTAGTAGGTGCAATAGCGAGAATTGAGGAATAAATATTATTTAAATATAAACATAGCTATTAAAACTATATAAATATTATATATACACCTAATTATATATATATATAAATCTAGACACAAATAAATATACATAAATATATTAAAGCAAATAAGACAAACAATGGGAAAACATTACCGTTGTAATAATACTGTCAGCTTCTTGTGAATGTGCTCGCGAACTTTAAATTTAAAGGATAATAACCTTAAAGGTCTGGTCATCGAATAGGCTACATTATGACGCTATTTGCTGTGGGGGATTAGCAATATTGCATTATATCCGTATTCCTCAACAGTTTACCGCAAGATTTAATAAAATAAAATATTAATATTGTAAAGCTGAAGAGTTTGTTTTTTGTTTGAACGGAATAATCTCTGGTACTACCATTCGAATAAAAAAAACTATTTGCATTTGATAGCCCAATTATTGAGAAAGGTTATAGGGTATTGAACATCACGCTACGACGCTGAGGAGCCGAGAAAAAGGAAACAAGTCAGAAAGAACGGCCGTAGAAATATAGTTTATGTTAAAACAAGCAATATCAAGCGGATGAAGTCACGGGCAGAAAGCTAGTTATCGTCATAAAATTATTGTTTTTCGTTATATACACAGGGCTCATAGAGAGGAGACCTTGATAGTAAGCTACGAAAGACGAAGAAAAAACCGGCCAAGTGCGAGTCGGACTCGTGCACGAAGGGTTCCACCGGGTTTTTATAGATAATGGTTTGCCCCTTAAATATTTATTTTATTTTAATTTAATTATTTAGTTTTAAAGGGAACATGTAACCAAATATTCTGTGAATATTTCAAGCATCTACCTGTTGCCGTTATCAATATCAAGCAAAAACGAGCAAAAAAATCACGTTTGTTGTCCCCTTAAATATTTATTTTATTCTGTTTTTTTTTTGTATTTGTTGTTATAGCGGCAACAGAAATACATCATCTGTGAAAATTTCTACTGTCTAGCTATCACGGTTCATGAGATACAGCCTGGTGATAGATCCCTAAAAATCGGCGCTTAAAATAACGATCGTTGCACGAAATACGATTACCATAGTAACCCCTTTTCTTCAGTTGATTCATAGAGCGCGGAAAGGTAAATGACTACTGAATAACGTTTTTCTTGCATACCTAGATTGCCATGAAAATAAAGCTAAGAAAATTATTTTTAGATGTGATTAATCATGTAGGCACAACAAAGCTTTAGCACTTTGATAAAGGAAGAATGGTCTATTGAATGGATAGGTACTTATAAGAATACAATGTGGCGAAAAAACTGGTGTCAATTACAATGCTACTCCCACGTGTTAGGTATGTGGAAGATGCGTGATTGACGATCAGTCAAGAAATAATTAGAAGTAGAAGAAGGATCATGGTAGGTGGCGTTAGTTTCTGCCTACCCTAATAGGAAAAAGGCGTGAGTTTATGCTTGTGTGTAAAGAGAAAAGAAAGACAGGAAACTTCGCTTGAAATAAACATTTTCCAACTTTGTGTTTCTGAACAATGCTGGATATTACCTCGTAAATGTAGAGATCTTCGACATTAGTAATCATTTACAGTACAGGCCTATCGACTACGAGACTACACTTAATTGGTTCAGGTAATTAAATAAAGGTAAACAAATCGTAAAACTGATTTTTATAGATGACACTTTATTGTTTAAAAATACGTTGTAACTTATTATAACCGAATTAAATTTATTTTTGATTTTCACGATAGTTTCCTATTTTATTAATGTATGTTAAACTTTATAATTTATTCTTAAACTAAATTATTAATTATTTATTGTTAAATTTATAATAATACTATAATATTTTGTAATCTGTCAATTGTAAACATCCCAAAAAGACAGGTTCTCTAAACGTCAACGAATTATAATGTAGCTAAATTGAAAAGTACAACTGTGACGTAACATGACAACTGAAGTTACAGGTATTACGTTTAGTCGGTTACTTGACAGCTCTTTCGTCACGTGGTTTTTCTTGTTTACCTTTATTTAACTACCTAAACCAACGAAATGTAAACGGTGAGTCCGCCTGTAGTATCTACAGATAACAAAGACTTCCCAGTGCAATTCTGAATCAAAACTAACGCCAGGTTAATGAACTGATTAAGATTATAATGTCGAAGTCTTATCGTCCATCACGAAATTTCTAACAATCTTTGATAAAAGGCTTTCAGGACTATTGTTCTGAGATGACTTGCCTCTTGAAGGATCACCTTGATATTTTTTTAGCTTTTAGTTGCATCATGACCGTCCACGTCGCTATTAATAATTTGTTTAAGAGATCATCAGACTTGCATTCTGAAGGTGACAATTACCAAATCGAGTTTGTCCCTTCAAATTGGTTTCTTCCCAAAAAGAATACATATAAAATTAAATTGAAACCCATATCGATTTTTTTCTTCGCATCTGCCTTTTTGTTTGTGTCAAACCAAAGCATCTTCCATTTTTTGTCTCAATCTTCGAGCCTGACACGTGTCACGTACCGTGTTTCGGATGTATTCGTTTACGTGTTGTAATTCGTACCCTATACATTGTAGGTACTTAGTCTATAGAACCGGTCAACAACCTGAAGATTAACCCGCCGCGGCAAGGTTGGGGAGGTGACATTGGATCCAGTACTGCGCGGGCGTCGACGCCGACAATGAGCATACAATATGCGCAAAAGTAATCACATTGCGTAGATGTGCATGTGTGAACGTGAAAAATTAATAACATATGTCTACTAACATTTAGAACGACGTTTACACTTGACATAAAACTGGCCTCCATTATCTCTACTCACGTCAACTTGTAAAGATATTAAAATCACTTCGATCAGAATTTATTTCAGTGGGGCTGTCAACGTCATTGCCCTCAAAAAAGAATAAGACCCGTGATCAATCAATCACCGGTATCTAAGTCTCAAAACTTAACGTCAAATGAAGTTAACATTATATTCGCGAAAACAGTAGAATTACGCAGCAATTAATAAACTTTGTTGATAACGTTAGTAGGTACCTATCTATTCATATTTTTCGAGGAAAAAAACAATATTATTCTGAAGAAAGTTTTATGTTCGCACGTAATCTTTGACATTTATGTCATTTTTTCGAAGACATAAAACTAAAATGGGGATTATTCGTAATTATACGTTACGAGCCTATGAGCACTCAAAGGAGAGCATGCGTAACGAAATGTAATTACAAGTTTTATACCAAATTATCATGTAAATTTAAACTTTATTGCGTTAAATTTACGAGATGTACGCGTTAAAATAACGCCTTAAGGATATCAACATGTAAAATAAGCGTAAGAGTGGGAAAATCATCATAAATCTTGGGGTAACGTTGTAATGTGATATAAACGCTTCGGAGTGATAAAGAATCACGTTTGGAAGCCCGTTTTAGATTTAGTCGCGTTTGTAAAAATCCTTAGAACGTCAAGGGATCCGTTTTATAGCTTCAACCGCATAATGTGTCGGTAATGTATGCGGTTGATATTCGTGAGCACACGGGTACTTATGACCTATGTAACTATGGTTCATTGAACTTTTAACGTAGCTTTATTAAATATCCATGTAATATTTATAAAAAAAAATGTAATGTAATATTTTACCCCTGTATAAAAATAAATAAATAAATTCTTACTATTATTAACTCAGCTGATTTCAATAGCGAAACATGTGTTTTGTTTACATATAGGTGCATTATTATTTAAGTGAAGTTAGATAACAGAAGAATTATACTTATTTAAAAAATCTATTACCCTATTCATCATTTCAGCCGAAAGACGTCCACTGCTGGACATAGGGCTTCCCCAAAAGGAGGGGTTTGCCATAATCGCCACGCTTGGCAGGCGGGTTGGCCATCGCAGTATGGTGTTAAAATGTCTAAAGAACGCTGCTACCCATTCTCTAGTAAGTCCCTTAGTCGCCTTTTACGACACCCACGGGAAGAAATAGGATGGTATGATTTTTATAACTATTTAGGTACTTTTAATAGGGTGATCTATTAAAAGTACCTAAATAGTCTTAAAAATTATCTATTTTTTAATACAGTGAAATTATACGTGAGCAAATAAAATATTAATATTAATAATACGAGTATTTACAATAATATAATTGGTGTTCATATTCCCCAACGGTGATAATATTGTTATCGCTAGGAATTATAAACGATGATTTAACCATTGACCTTTGCAATCTAGTGTACTCATACAAACGTACATAGACTGGCTATTAATAAGGACATCGGTTTATATGTAAACCACAGTTAGCTGTGTTCCAATTATTTAGGATTGAATGCACTTACATTGTGCAATTCAGCTGAACTTATTACTAAAACATGGCTGAAAAGTAATTCAAAATTTAATGCTTTTCGTTGGTTAGCCGCATCACTTGAGAACAGCTGGACCGATTTGGCGATTTTTGTTTTCAAATGTTTGTAAAAGTCCGAATCAGTCCGGGGTCTACTCCGAAGCGATAATTCGAAGTATAGGCCGAATGTTCTGCCGTTTCCTGACTTCCAAAGATTCTTTATTTGACTTTGAATCCGTACCATTTCGTTTTTTCCCGAATTTTCCGGTGATTCGGGAAAAACTGACTTATTGTCTACCGGTCCTTACGGAAAGAAAAATTTTAACAGTGGCCGGGAAAATTGGAAAAGTCGGCTACCCTGAAAGTGATTTTTTTACAGAAAAAAAACACTTTTTCCTGAATCACCACCCGTATCACCGTCTGTCGGGTCAGCTAGTTAAAAATAAAATCAGCTGTCTGATTCTTTGGTTTCATTAAAAAAAAAACATGGCTGTAGAACTATAATGAATTTATAAAACAGCGAGTCTTTTTGTGCTATTTATTCACGATTAAGTGAATAAGAAAAAAAATATACGTAGGTAGGTACCCCATAGCTTTGTTTAAAAATTAAACCATGATTTAACATGAGTATTTTTCTGTTGAATTTTAATTTAGTATATTATTATTGTACCGGTTCTTTAGCCCTTTGACTGTTCAATAAAATCCTTGAAGGTTTTTTTCGTTTTACGTTAAAAACACTTCCGTATCTGTGACTATTATTTCTAATAAAAAATGGGCAAGTAGTTGGTGAGCTTACATAATTTTGACATAATGTTCAATAAGTACTACTATGCAAATAGGAATATACTTAAATTATTACTATGGGAGGCTGAATGTTAGTCGTCTTCAGAAAAAAATTATGTTCACAATACTATAAAAAAAAACGAGCGAGCCTTAGGTACAGTATGATGTGTAACATCTTACAACTCACCTTGGTAATAAGCAACTGAGGAGCGACAGAAATTAAACTCACAATTTAAAGCTAAATACTGAAATATTTAATCGATTAATTATTCATCGCCCACGCGCCCACTGGTCGAAGTTCGACCCCTTCTACTTACAATATTTAGTACTTAGTGATTCCATGAGTACAATAATTCAATGCTATTAAAAAGTACTTACTTATTCCATGCTCATGCTATCACTTTCTGTTACAGAGTACCGTCCCTTTTCACGAAATCACTCCCAAAGAAAGTAAGAGGAAATAAGTTACTCATAAAAAATCGAAAGCCTGGTGGCTAAATGCGTTTGTTGCACAAATAATTTACTGATACGAGAGATAGTTTATATTACGTTTGGTTGAAAGTAAGTCCCTTTATCATAGAAACAATTTTAGTCCCCATTTTTTAATCGTGGAAAATTTAAGTTTTTACTGCAATACACGCCAGCTTTTGAGCTCACTAAAAGCTTAAAAAAAATAATATCGAGAAAATAAAACTACGAAACTTAGGCAGGTACTAAATGAAACCAGTAACATTTAATGTTATGAAACGCATGCATCAGGTAAGCTGCATTTAGACATTAGAGTTGTAAATCTAGGGCTGTCTGAATGACCTTTAATACACTTAATTTAGTCATTGTTACCCAAAGCTGGACCAGTACCTACTTACATTTTCAAAAAAGAAAATCTTGTTATACCGCAATGGATAAAAAATACTTTTCTATTTCCAATTAATCGATCGAGCTAAATATCTTCTCGAGTAACGGTAATCCGCAGAAATTTTTAATTCCTCTTATCTTGAAGGCTTATTAACGATTCCCTATAAGGCGAATATTAATCCGATTTGGGAAACGTTCGTACCCCTATTATTCTCGGACCGGCTCTCCGGAAAAATGGATATAATTTTTACCGGCTAGCCCCATTTTTTTCTCGGTTGCACAGCGTGAAGGCAAATTGAATTTTTTGCCATGCCTCAGTGGACTAATTCGACTAATGTATTTAGTGCGATGCATGCTCCGCGTAAGTAGCGAACGAAGCACTACGATTTTACCAGAAATTAATTTGCAATACTCTTAACTAAATTTTCTCTAACATCCGACTTCGTGCATTTGATGTTTCCATGCCAAGGTTTCAAATAATTGATTCTGCGATTGATTATTTTTTTAAGAGCGAAGTTTAGATTCCATAATTATAGTCCAATACTGGCAATATTAAACAATTATCTGCCTATGGCCTATAGGCAGATAATTATTTAATATTGCCAGTACTGTGGCGTAGTACCAAATAAATAGTTGGAACTATTTTTTGGTACATCTAAGTACTAACACTAACTTCTAGGATGGTCTCTGTCTGAAATAAATATTTTTAATAATTTATAAACCAACATTATTAAACCTATATAGGTGAAACCATTGTTTACCCAATAATTTTCAAATGTTACTGTTTTAAAAGGAACTGAAAATATACCTGTTCACGTGAATTTGTATATTGCCATAGTACGCCATAGTATGCCATAGTACTCCGTAATTTATAAATTAATAATTTATGTTAATAATAGATTAAAGGTAAATTGCCAACCGTATGTTCGGTTTTACCTAGAATAGGTACCAATTTAATGGTATCAATTATTTATATAAGGATGTATGACGTGATGCTGATACTACCGAAGTTGACAATTAGCACCCATAACATTTCTGGATCAGTTACGAATACATAACGTCGTCATAGGGATCAAATTTAAGTTTCCGCTTCGTGACTAAAACCAAAACAATTGTCTTTGTAAACGTAGAGTACATAATGTACATAATTATTGTTATCACACTGATAGAGGCATTCAATCATAATGACTGTATTTTCACGGAATGTAGGAAGATGTGGTCTGGCATACCAGTATTCCTGTAGGTAACTACGTCACCTACGTGTTACTAAAAACATAACTCTTTTATAGACGACAATTGAATCTAATGTAACAAATGATTTCAAAAAATTTGAATTGAATTTGATATCAAATCAAAATTCACAATTGCCAGACGGGGCTTAAACTCTAACTTTGCTTGCCCTTGCATAAAAATTGAAAAAGTTCAATATACCAAATATTTAGGTATAATGATCGACCAACGCTTGTCTTGGCACTTAGGTACATACTGAATTAATAATGAAAACAATACGGAAACTTATCTGGACATTTAAAGCACTGCGTTACGTAACTACTAAAAACCTTTTGTTACAAATTAACACGTCACTGGTACAGTCGGTACTAGCGTATTGTTTACCAGTCTGGGGAGGGGCAACAAAAACTAAATACTTAGAACTAGAGGGAGCTCAGAGTTCACTATTAAAAGTTACTCAATACTCAATACTTTATTGCATTCCATAATGTGTACATAATATAACAGTTGGTATGTTAAACATAGAATCAATTATGGACCCTGTCGGGCACAGCAAAGTTAATTTTTAATAGGAGAGAGGGTAAAGGCGCTTTTTGTTAAGAAAAAAAAAAAAACATTAAATTAAAATAGTATCATGAAAATAGTATCATTTGCTTTTCTGGTATTTATATTTTATACAAGTATTTATAATATATATTCGGTTTTAAGTTATTTGAATATATTTTTAAATTATATATTGCACGATTTACATTATTAATATTATAAATTACAATAAATAAATATTTAGAATTTTATTTAGTAAAGTTATGTTATTTAAGCCCTTTAGGTTCCCAACTGAAAGTCTTTACTTAACCTCGAATATGCTGACGGTTCGAAAACTTTATGTACTCCAAATTATTCTAAAAAAACATAAATCTCTCACTTTAGATCCCATGACTCGCCAGAAGGAAATACATGATCCCCAATGTTTTTGTCAAATCAACTTTTGCTAAGAGACAATACGCTAGGCAATCCTCTCACTTATATAACTTGATAAACAAGGAATTAAATATTTACTTACTTTCATGTCGAGACTGCAAAAATGCTCTGACTGAATGGCTAAAGTCCAATACTTTCGATGATATTGAGAATATAGTCCAAACGATAAGATTATAAATACTAACAATTCCGGTTAAATATCTTCTGAGACTACTTCTCCCTCATTTTCATTAAGTATTAACATACTTATATGCTATTTATATATACACTATCTATATACTATCGTTAAACACACGCCCACACACACAAACAAACACACGCACGAGCACGCGCGCGCACACACTTAAACACACCTCCACACAACAGCGCGTCTATATTTAATGATTACTTTGTTTTTGTTTTTCTTTATATTTTTGATTTAGGTATATCACTTTTTTCCTAATACATACTAAAATGTAATGTCTATTCAATAGCTTATACTAAAAGTTGTAACTAGTGGAAGAGCGGAACTTCCTAACACAAGTATATTTCTTACTTAAATGGCAATTCCCTAAGGCCCTAATGTAAACGTATTTTTTAACCGGCTTCCAAAAAGGAGGAGGTTATATGTTCGGCTGTATGTTGTATGTTCACAGATTACTCCGTCAATTGTAAGTTATTGAAATAAACATTTTTTTTTTGTACCTATTTTAGGGTTCATGAAATTGAAAATCTACGTAATGAAGCGTGATCCGTCGATAGATATATAGCTATATCCAAAAAGGATACTTAATATAGTCACTCCGCTTAATGAACGTACTGGGGACTGCAAAAAATCACCCAACACAAACCAATGGTAAATAATAATTGCCTCTATGATAATGATCGAACAACGGGAAGCAGTAAAAATGATCTACCTCGTGTTTCAACCTTCGTAAATTATAGGCAAAAACTATGAAGAAGATTACAAAATTGTACCAAAACGTTATGAGCACGATTAAAATGTTGTACCAAAAGCGTTTGATCTCTCGTAGGCGCTCTCTATTATGTATCCTATCGCACCTGTGAATATTAATAGACGGGCATTACTAAAGCCGAGTGGGTAGAGTAATAATAGCGCTATCTACGCTATCAGCACAACAGTGAGTGCAACAGGGACCACCTGTTTGGTCCCACGCTACTCAATTTGCGGTCCTGCAAGTTTCGCGTTGATGAGTCCACCTTTCGTATGTCCATGTGTGGTGGATATTTTCATCTTATTGGCACAGTACTTGATAGATTGTTTAAACATTTATTACAAGGAATTAAGGTTCATAATGAAATTTTGATGCGTGTTCCCGTACAGGTCCCGCAGACCTGCCAAGCGGGGTAAATTGCGTAACACACTAACAGTAGCCATGGGTTTCATTTTGACGTTCAAACACATACATTGCGTTATTTACATTGTCGAGCAGATTTTTTTTTTCGAATATATGAAGCAATGGATTAGTAATATACTTCAAAATCATTGAGATTGTGATTCAAACTATATTACGCAATTAGAATGATGGCCTAAGTAAAATCCGCGTTGCGCGCGAGATGACATATTCGTGTTGGTTGGTAAATGATGATTGATTTATTTCTGTAAGTAGGTGTGTACAAACAGTTTTACACGTCAATCATATTAAAAAAAAAACTAGATGAGGTCGGCGTTTCGTATCCGACTACTCTGAGAAGAAAGGCCGAAACAAACTCAGAGGACACAGTCTATTTTAAAGTCCAGACATAATCTTGGTCAGATCATGTAAAGACCATGTAGATTGGTGCCTGAAATGATCTTTTGATGAAAGAACCACACAGATTGAGGGACCTGTCCAGTCAGTGCACGCATTTGTCAGTAGTCGTGCAGCTCAACTAAGAACTTAAGGAGCTCAACGATTCAACGAACAATACCAAAGAAAGGACATTTGGGTAGGCCGCATAAATTTCTCAAACTGCCAGACCATGATAAAAACCAACTGAGAAAAAAAAGAAAAATAAACCCACATAGTCTTCACATTTACAATACTTAATTAAAATTGGTGATACGTTTGAATGGTTAGTTAACATTTCTTACCAGATAATTGCTGACAAGCTTATGATTTAAGTTCAATTACCTGAAACAAAAAAGTAAAAATTAGTATTGAAAGTATTTTAGGCGAGGACGCTAAAACTAAAACTACGAAGAAGCAAAAGAGTACGATTCAGATGAAGCCTTTTAGAACGATGATACTCGTACGTTAGCTGAAAAAGTAAACAGACGTGAAATTAATAACAAATTCGTTTTTAGTAAAGTCAATCCTTTACAAAATGCTAAATGCTTAAGCCAAGGATCCAAAGTGATAACTATAAAAAATGTAACATTCAATCAAGTCCATCTACTTGGACAATAGCCAAGCGGAGAGTGCAGACGTTTTCCCAAGTTTTGCATAAAACTCACTTCTAAAGGCATTTGATGAATAAAACGTTGTCACAGGAGTGCACTTTTTTATTTCCATCCAAAATTTATTGGTGCAATGTATATTTACAGTATCTCCATCGTCTGCCAAGTTAGTAACCATGTTTCGAAAGCAGAAAAATGTGGTTTTTATAACTTCTTTATTTTTATTGGATTCACTTTCTTTTCTGTACACAGTGGTCGTTTTATCGGTCATTGGACAGACTTTTGGGGACGGGTGACATTCATAAAAGTAATCGTACGATGTTTTCAGATTATTGATATCTAATCTTTCGAAGGTAGGTTCTACCTACTTCACGCCTTCGTTCAGTGGAGGACAATGATAATGTTGTATCCGAATTATTTAATTCCCAATCTTTGCTTATAAATGTTATAATTATTACGGTTTTTGGAACCAGATGCCGCATTATCTATAAATGAATGGTGATGAAACTCCTATTATTTTATTTTTATGGTTTAAAATAAAAGTCCCACCATACGTTGTATCCAAATCGACGCTAAAATTAAACGAATTTTAAAACTGTCCCATATCATCACTAAAAAATCTGATCGCGATTAGTTAACTCAATTAAATGTACAGAGGCCCGAGTCCACAGTACCTGCCGTCGCGTCGCCCGCCGTCGAACGGTCGTCGCATATAAATTATATAGGTATGTAGATAGGATTCCACACGGAAGTCATTAGCGTTTTGTGACCTTCGCTCGCCGCGGGACCGAGTAGGAATTATTACAGCGCCCTATTTCCCTGATGATGTAATAGAGTTTGCTCTATAATGACGTATGCGAACCAGTACACTAGATTAGTTCACGATAACATTATGCGCTGACCTTATTACCTACAAATGGTGGAATTAGATAACGAAGGATTTTAATAATTTTATTCTCTTGATTGCCATGAGAGTTGAGCGTGGGTTTTGGAAGCAGGTTTACTTGCTTTAACTCTTTGGCAGAAAGGCGCGACACGACGAAGGTGCGTCGCGATTCTGGTAGAACAATTTCCATTAAGCTTTAATACTTTTAATAGAAACTGTTCCAGTAGAGTCGTATTTGTCGTATCGCGCCTGTGTGCGGGAAGCCTTAAATAGTTAACCTCAAAATGTGTGTCGATATTTAGAAAAACGTATGCTCAGTTTTCCTTTAAGTTTAAATATCCGAATGTCGTCCAAGGTCACGAACAGACTGTAAACTCCTTTGTGTTTACCTTCACAATATTATGTCATGTAATCGAATGTTGTCGTTTGCCAAACCGATAGCGTGGAAAAGATAAACAAACCAACACAAAAATTCGCGGACGATTCGCGCCAAACTTGATGTCAAACATGACTGTCTCTCGGCTTGACAACCTTTCTGAAACGTCAGAAAATGTAGTGTACCGATAGTGACAATCTAAATAAATAAATAAAACTTAGAGTCATGTGTTTTATGTTACATAAATCATCGAGCAATGGTGTGATTAGACGCTTAGATTATTTCATTCAGGTACCTATATAATAAAAAAGGCGCGAAGCTTCCATCGCGGCATCGGCAGTGGCAAGGCCGTGGAGCACGTGGCCGAGGCGCCTGTTGCTAGTCGCCCTGCCCCCCGCGACCCCGCTGCCCCATTGCGGCTATTGCGACGTTGCCGTTCCGACTTTACGCTCTCCGGAATAGCATGAGAATTTGGCTGTAATGTCAAGTCAACGGTCTGTCATAACGATACGTGTGCGTATGAATTTAGAATACACATTTTTTTTTATTTTGGAACAGGTTTTAAGGTCTAGGTCAAATTGTGGAAAAACTTGGAAAAAATTGTGAGTACAGCCTGTATAAATGTACGACATTGCTTGACATAAGGCATTCCTAAGTACTTGGTAGGTTACTAATTAAAATAAAAGTGTGTATATTCGTAAACATGTGGACTGAAAATATTGCATTACAACTAGAACGATTGTGAGGTTATAAAGAATTCGACCTTCGCGATTAAATCCATGATACATAGCATTTAACTCGGTAAGTATAAGTACCTACTTATTATATAGGTATGAGTTGTAAGGTTATACGTCATACATTCTTTCAAATTTAACATTCTAGAAAATATGTCCCATAGTTTCTCACCAAAAAGAAAAGAAGGTACCTAAACCTATTCCTTATTTTTACCCGATTGCGGCGAAGCCAAAAAAGGAGGGTTATGTGTTTGACCTGTATGTATGTATGTCTGTCCCTATGTTGCCTCGTAACTACTAAACGGCTGAACCGATTTTGATGAATGTTATATCGTTAGATTCGTGTTTATTGCACGAGTGTCATAGAGTACATTAAAATTAAAAAAAAAAAAGATTTGGCGCCAAAAGGTGTGTTTTTGAAAAAAAAAATATCTCGCAAGCCATCGTAATCTAGTCTCGTAATCATCTTTAAAAATTTTAAAGATGATTACAAAAGTATATACTTATTATAATTATGTTTAAAAGTAATTTAAATGTGAAATTATAAAAAAAATATCCCGAACATTTGGAGTGAGTGAGTAAGAGGTCGTTAAACTAATCCTAACTAAAAACTATAAAATAAAAAAGTTAATCAAAAAAATCAATAGCCCGACTGCGTAAAAAGTGCACATAAAAAGATAGAAACAAGATTTATATAAATTAATACTAAAAACAATCTCATGCAGTCGGAGGCATCTTCCTAACAATAACGACCTATTGCCTATTGCTTGACTTTTTACGCAGTCGGGTTTTTTTTTTGTATAGAATCTCTATACCATTTTTCTAATAAAGATAGTGTAAACAAATATCTTCATTCATTTGTTAGACACGCAAAAGTTAAGATGGTTGTCATTGTCAATTGCAATCATAAAGCAATTTCAAGCTGTCATGACTGCACAAATTGCTACTGAAGTGCTTTGCACAGACTGATTAACCGACCACCAACCTTTAGATAAAGAAGTTATCAGCTGTTCCATCAGGGTTTAATTTCCATTGTCAAACAATTTTTTATGAAGTCTTGATGCTGTCTAACACGTTACGTCTGAAATGAATAGCCTTTAGGTAATGTTCGCGAAAAGTCTAGAATTTTCTGCGTAACCTATATTTATCGCGCCTTACAAACACAGATAGGTGAAATCAAATATTTGGCGTTGGTATCTAACGAACGAGGTATCTAAGCGTGGGCCTAACAATAAAACGACATATCAATTTATTTCTCTAAAAATACATTGCCCGTTATCGTCCCCAGTGTTTGTAAACATTCATGACGTAACGATCAACTTTTTTAATTTCATTTACCTGACACACTGCACAATACATTTTCTTGTCTAGCCGAAATTTTCCTTATGATTTTCTAAGAAAACATTACCGGTAATTCAAGGTCTGTCCAGTGGATAGCGCGTTATTTCAAGTTACTCGTACGTTAATAAGCCTGTTACGCCATGAAATCCCTACAGACCAAGGTTATGGAACATTTTATAAGTCGGCGAATCGTTGAGCCATTACGAGAGCAACGTAAGAGGAAAAACTGGCTCGAAAATTCTTGCACCACGTGTAGTTACTGTTAAAAATCTGGCGACAAAAACTGTGAAACAAAAAATAATCGCTTCATCAGAGAGGCACGAACTTGATATTATCAATTGAATTGTGATTTTGTCGGAATGCCACAAGGTACGCGAAACGATTTAATGCGTATTATGGGGCTTAGGAAATAGGAAAAGAAGGTGCCAGGTATTAAGGAGCAACTTCGAGAAACCCAAGGTTCAGCGTGTCAAACGCTGAACACAAGTCTGAATTGCTGTAGATTGAATTTGTTATTGAGCACTTTTTGAAACAAACACGAGAAAGGATTACCTATAGGTAAGTAATACTTTTTTTTCAATTAAGGCTTTTTCAGGAAAGCAGTGGAAGTTTACCTGGCGTTTGCAATAAATATGTGATCATGAAGATAACGTGTTTAGCATATAGCTGTGAAAATTACAAAGCTCTTTTTCATTACTCCTTTTTCAAAATTTGGCTATATACCCTAAAAAATATTTTTGTAAATTTTCGCGAACGATTTATTCTTGTTTGTCTTATTATTCCAAATAATAAAGCACAAAAATGTTATGAAGGCGTTCTATTTGTAGTTAATAAGAGTACCCGTTGTATCGGTTAATGCGTTCTGACAAGTGTCAACGGTCTCTGCCGATGACCGGCCGATCCAACGTAAAAGGAAAGAAAAAATAGAGGGATCTAAAAGAATAGACAGCTAGAATTTATACACGAGTACGCAAATAGGCTAGAAGTGGTTTATTTGTAGCTTCTTCTCTCAAACATCGTAGATTCATTACCTACCAGATCTTGTAGAAGGTTCTATCTCTAGACAAAACAGTTAAAGGATGTTCATTACCTACTGAAACGTATTATTAAATCTCTGAAAATGTTATCAAGCATAACATTCGACTCTTATCTCTCATCCCGATCATGGCCATTCGACAGAGCCGTGTGGCTAAGATAAATATTTAGCGGAAATAAAACGATACGAGTTACACAACTTCTGAATAGGCAGTTAGCCCTGTATTTTAATAATGATTTGTAAAAAATCACACTAATTAAGGCTACGCCCATTCTCACATAAAATCTTATAGATGACCGCTTCCTAGAATGCGTGACGTGTTAGTTAGTGAAATACGAATTCTAGCAAATTAGCTACCTTGTATTTTTGGTCTTAGTAAGTTTTCAGAGATACAATACATAGGACATGTGCATTGTGCATTTAGTAGGCAATACTGAGATTGTATTTCTTCTATTATTCATGAATATGTTCAAAAGGCATTCACATTGTGTTACGCGCGATGTTGTTAAAGTTGCGTGCTAGCCCTTGTCATGTAAACTCATAGTACAACTACTAAGGCGTCGTGATAATCAAACATAACCTGGAACGAAATTCAGTGATGTCAATACTTCGATACCGACATCAAAACTCATGATTTATTTATAATCCACTAGAATTTTCCTTCGATACATCAAAATTACTATCTTGTCGACATTAGCAGCCAATCAGGGCAACTGAATGGGACCGTTTTAGGTTCGATACATATCGATAATTTTGTCATGATCGTTGGATATCACGCGATACCTACATCACTAGTGACGCTCGCTTGTGATAAAACTGTTCATGATTAGAGGTTAGGAAAATTAATGATGTTAGTGATAGCACCAAGTGCACTTGTGTACTGATCTGTACTATAGCAATGCTACACGCTATCTCACTTATGTATGTGCCTATAAGCACAATGGTACGTACTACGTAGTTACATACCCTACACGCGTTGTACGACGTATGTATTATAAGTACTTGAACAGAACGTAGATATAGTGCACTAGGTATAATTAAATCTAAGAATCTATTTTATCACGACGTAGTTTTTTTTTAAGAACAATTTTAATTTGAGTAACGAAATGCTCCATATTTAAGTAATATAATTTGATGACGCTGCTTTTATTTTACATTTTTATGTAAATAATTAAAAATATATAAGATGAGCAATTATTTTAAAAACTCCTACTGATCACTGTTAACATTTGTTAGAATAGTCCTAGTTTTTCAGTTGTCTGGCTAGATTAGCAATAATCTGCATTGCCAATGTATTTTTAAACCGCGTAGGCAGACGAATCTTGCATTGATAATTTGAAAGAGACTAAGTAGAAGTTACCATTTTATTTTTCTAATGTGTAGGCACTAATTTCAAATGAGTACATAAAAAAAACATAATACGTCTTTTTTATTCTTTTCTTCTTTTTAGCGTGCCGATGGCAATCAAAATGAACTCGGCCTAGAATTCGGCTACACTCATTAATTTATAAAATATCCAATTAAAGCTTTCATATCGTTTTAAACGAAAAGATTATTTTGCTTGTGCTTAACTTACAAACAAATCAATCCTTTCTTTTTGTAATAGTGATCTCAGTAATTATTAATAAATGCTATAGATAATTTGTAATCTTGATAACTATTATGTCCTTACTTTATTGTTAAATTTATTTAAATAGTTGCCTAGTTTTTTTTTTATATTTGTAATAGTTTTAATTTGTTTTTTGTAAGTTTTAAATTCATATTTTATCCTGTTGCTGTGTCCTTACAGGGGATTTTTGAACCTAGCTTTAAGCCTTTTGTAACATTCTTTTTACATTATGGAATGCAATAAATGAATTATGAATATGAACAGTAGAATACGATAAAAGATCGATATTATCGTATTTGGTAATACCTACAAGCAATATTATTTAACCAAACACCACATAACTTCTCACTCTACTGGAAGGTCGTATTTTGAGCGTCGCTGTTCGTTGCTAGGCAACTGAAAGAGGCCTCCAGTCGCCGACAGGGCCACGAAGTACAATCGAACTTGAAACTATTGAATCGTTTCTGAAAATGATGGCGACTGTGTATGTAGCCTTTTTCAATTAAAACCAACTAATTCTACTTATCGCTCGTGTTGTTGTTAAAAACTTCAGTAGGTACGCTACCTATATTTTCACTTCAAGGGCATTATTTATTTTCTAAGCATTTTCTCTGGATAATGTTGAATTTCCGAGAAATCGGAAAAGTTGTTTCATATTTTTTCCCTATAAAACGGTATCGAGTTATCAAGGTGCCTTTCCTGAGCTGAAATTGATAACTAGGTAAGTACAAGAAATCCTGAAACGAGCAGATACTTACTTATGCAGTGAGGATAATTATAGGAATCAATCGTCCAAGCTATTTCTAATATTTTATAGTTAACTTTTGACCTACCAATTCAGACGTTCGGCAAAGCCATATTACGCGCGTAATTCTCTCAATCCAGTGTTGGCGTTAAATTTAGCATCTTAATTACGGCGTTTACGCGCGCTTGCGTAATCGCCGAGTAATCGTCGCGTAATTGCCGATCTGTGACATTCGCCGAGTTCTTGTTTCAACGATTCCGATCACAATGGAATCGCTAATCGCGTTCGATTCTTAAACAGGTTCGTTCAGTTCGTACATTCTTGAAGACGACAATTTGTTTCAATTGCTACTTTTGTTTTAATTCAATGAAAGGTGACATTTATCAGCGCTCGGAAAAAACCTCATATGAAATAAATAGGTAAGTTACCGGCTAAGCATATAATTCAGGCATTGTACTTCTGTATTTGTTGTTTAATAGTTTTTTTGATTTTTCACTTGTTTTAGTTTTTAGTTTTGATATACATTTTTTTTTTTTTATATATTGTTTAGGCTCAGCTCCACTTTTACTGTAACTAATTATGTTTCCTCTCCGTCTGGTGGGCCCTGGTCATCTGCTATACAGGTTTTCCTAGTGCAGACACCAGTCTCTTACATACTTTGTCACGTACGTCCTAAGCTTGTTTTAATATATGTATATCATGTCATTGTTTGTAATGAGATAATAAATTATTTTGAATTTGAATTTGATTGTATAGAATACTTAGTGATTCTATACAATTCCGAGCTCGTTAAGGCATTGTATAAAATGTTGTATCTATCGTTTATCATTATATACCCTGCCTAGTATTAACTAGGCAGGGTATATAATGATAAACGATAGATACATATAGATACATTAGTATACAATAATATCTCGGTATTGTATATAATGCCACGAAAAGATTAGGTAAAGTATAAAATGAAGGACAAAAAAGAAATATTTGTTAACTCGAAATCAACTTTACTAAAAAGAACAATTTTTAACCAAACATTGTGTATGAAAATAATATCAAACATTTCTGATCATTTAAGTATTAATTACAGCTTGACATTAGAAAATGATAAAAGTTAAGGTAACAAAAAGGAACTTTGTTTTTAATGGCAATAAATAACAGGGAGGTTGTAAACTTTGTACTGAAAGAAAAATGGTACGTATTTATTAATGGTACGTATTATGAAGAACTAATATGACACTTTTATGTACATAGAATTTTCTTTTTAAGGTGTAAGCCTTTTTTACCTTTGAGCACCGCAATGCTGTTTTTAAAATACATTTCACAAATCCTAATCATAAGAAATATCAACTTGTGTTGTTGACCTACGGTTATATAATCACAATTCTGCAATAACCAATAATCCAGTGGACATTTCTTCTTGGCTGATTTGCTGTATTTATTACCGTCAATTTTTTTTTCATAACTTTAGTCGTCAATGAACAAGCGATGTTTCGTATTCGCGCATTCTCTTTTGATACGTAGATCTGCGTAAAACTTTTATTTCATCAGTGTGATAGTTTTCTCTTGTCGCCACTATTAGGTATGTACGCAGTTAATGAAATATACACTATTATTGCCGGTTGGCCATTCGGTATTGTATAGAATGCCAGGGCAATGTATGGAAACCTAACTTTTAATATTAAAAATGCGAAAGTGAGTTTGTTTGTTTTTTACGCTCTCACGCTAAAACGGCTGAATGGATTTGCATGAAATTTGGCACATGTGTAGACCATGACCTAGGTTAGGACATAGGATACGTTTTATTCTGATATTTCCACGGGATCGAGTCTTATTGGGAGAAACCGCGGCGTGCAACTAGTAAATTATATTTCATACTTTGCCTGAACGTTTTATGCATTCTATAGAAAGCCCCGATATTCTGTAGAATAAAAGATTATGCAGTTTGCTGATAAAATATAGGTACATGTGAAGAGTAAAGAACATCTTTTAACAACTTCTGTATTAATAGTAACATTATCATCTTTATCTCATGTTGCATTGTACAGTCATGAGCACTAATATGTAAACGCTTAGCAGAATTTAAAACCGATTTTCTCGTGGAATAACGATTGCAACTTTGAGAAAAGTTATATTTCATAATAGTTTGGGTTCCAAAATACTACGTTCGTAGTAAAATAAAATTTCTATCAATATGGGAGGAAATCACATTTAAAAGTTGTTGAGTGTATACATATTGGTGCTCGTGACTGTACAGTCGCGCACATCAAGTTACCACAAACTGTAAAATTTTCACATTTAATTTAGAACTTAACCATCAACATTTTAAGGTTTAAAATCATTTGGGACAGCTTGTACTTACTATGACAGCGCACAAAATACTAACTAGTAGTACTTATTATTGCATACATAATACACATTTTAATTATATACAACGATAAATGAGTGCACTTCCCAAAAAATTACTTCTATGAGTTTAAAGTATAAATGTATTTTTAGCGTGTATCAAAAGAAAATAGGTCAAGGCGCCAAGTTTGCGTGGTAGACATTCCATACTAATCTGTACTAATAAATAAAATTGAATCGTGTGTTTGTATTGTCAAAATAACAGCTTTTTACTAAATGAATATGAAAGTACCTATATACGGTACTTATAACAAAAAAATACGATTTTTTAATTTTTTGTCTGTCTGTCTGTTGTTTGTTCCGAAAATCAGCCGTTTCGGAGATTAGCCGGGACGAACACACACACAGACAAAAATGTTTAAAATTGTTTTAATTTTTTTATAGATAATAAATTAATAACATAGTTGGGTAAAAGCTAGGCAGGCAGATTGAATAATTTAAAAATAAAAACATCGTGAAACGCAAAAAAAAAAGATTTGCCCACAAATAACTTCACTAACCTGTCCGCTGCGCAATTTTTTTTAACCTTCCTTGTTTTGCCCTACTTAGGTAGTGAGGTACTTTATACATCTTTAAAAGCTTCTGAGAAATTTTATTGGGAAAATTTATTCGCTCTACTGCGACCTTTAGCAAGAGTTCACCTCCCAGACGTGCCAATGTACACGTGTAAATTTTCTTCCACTTATTTTAGTACTAGTTACATACCTACATGTACAAAAGATTCTTTAAATTCCAAGTACACGCTGAAGTAGGTAATTTCTCTATCATTTATTCTGAATGTATGAATCATTTGTGGCTTAGTCCAAACGTCGAGTTTCTCAGTGGAAAAATACTGATGTGATTTTTGGTTTCCTTTAGTCAGACGGGGGGTTTGCGCATGCGTGTTTCGTCCACTTGTTGCGTCCGCATGGCTAGGGGGGCTCACCCACCGGGGCCTGTGGGAACCAGCGGGTGATTGGCACCTGACTAAGCCTTACGCGCTTTAGGTACACACGCTTTGTGTCTGTATTATACCTATGACAATACGGCAAACATTGGTGTGTTTTTCTACTGCGTATTCAAAATAAAACCATAAAAAAACCTACATAACAACATAATTGCCGAAGTGTGGGTGTATCTTTTATGGGGTATAGGTACACCTCTGCCTACCCCTTCAGGGAAAACAGGCGTCATGTGTGTGCGTAAAACCTACAATAGTAACATTCGAGATCGTTTGGTGTTTTTTTGCAAAATATTCTATCTACGTCGCAACGATCGATGTGACGACGGGATTTGAGCCATGATAGGCCCACGTATTTCAACACATAAAAGATACGTATTTAGTTTTTAGGTAGGACGTTTATTTCCCCAACTTAAACATCAATAATAAAATCAGCCAGTATACAATGCGACTACTTAATTGCCAACGCAAAAACGTTAGTTTTGTAGAAAAGAACAGTCTTTAATAATCTTCAGTTTTTATTAAGCCCTACTATTATATTAATAGAACCTTCAGTGTTTAATTCGATACATCAAACAGCCTTGAGGATGTGCTTGTAAAAAGTGAATAGCGTTAATCGTTGCGCTTGAGTGGGAGTTTGATAAAAACTTTACTACTTATTATTGTTGGGTTCTCCTGACACTTCTCATGAAGTTCTGTACCCTAAGAGGGGCCTTCCCGGTCCAAAGCAGATTATTGCAGGCGTATACTGAATTTCTTTTTCAATTTTTATATTTTCTGCTTACATAGAAACCTTGACGAAAGATGTGTTACAACGCCATAATCACGTAAGAGCGTTTGAATGAAAATTAAGAGCGGCCATCCCGACATGGGTTGGCCGCTCTTAATTGCGTAATACACTATCAATCACAATCTAAAAGATTTTGTAAGTATATTGCTAATCCATTACATTACATTACACCAATATTATAAAGGCGAAAGTTTGTGAGTGTGTGTGTGTGTGTGTGTGTGTGTGTTTGTTACTTCTTCACGCTCAAACGGCTAGACCAATTTTGGTAAAATTTTGTATGAAGGTAGCTGACACCCTGGATTAACATATAGGCTACTTTTTATCCCGATATTCTTACGGGATCGAGACTTACGCGGGTGGAACCGCGGGGCGCAGCTAGTTTCTCCATTAGTTCGAAAATGTTGTCTGCTCAACAACGTAAATAACGCAATGAATGTTTTTGAACTGTCAAAATGAAACCTATTGCTACTCTAAGTATGTTACCCAATCACCCCGCTGCGCTGGATCGAAAAGTAACGTTTTTCTTCACATGATGAAAGTAAAAGAAAGTTGTAGAAAATGGCCTCCACAAGTGTAATTGCGAAATTTGAGGTTTTGTAAAGTTATCAAGTTATGTCCAGTGCCGGATTAAGCAAGCGCGGGGCCCGTAGTAAATTCTACCGAGGGACCCTTGATCTGCTATGGGTTATTAAGTATAAAGCGGTAAAAAAAATTTGGGTAGAAGAAAATATTGTTTTTGGTATTTATGATTACTAAATTACTTATAATAAAAATTATGTAGACTGTAAGTCTTATAAATACATAAATAGAATACAATTTCAACATTTTAATCGATCCATTTCAATTCTGCTAGGCATCCACACTGTGTCGAGTAAGGGTGCTCGCACACGTCAGACTTTTTCTAGAGCCGATTCAAATTCTATACCTTTATGAAATTATGCGTTTACCGTATGAAATTCTGTGTTTAATTTTCGCCAACGAAATAATCGGTTACCGATTGTCTGACGTGGATAGTCTTAGTCGGTAAAGGTGTTACGTTTCACGTTTGTGTGGCAAATAATTTCAATATACCACGTCTTAATAATTTTCACTCAAAAAATTACGCTCAGACGGACGGTTTTGGATACGCGGGGGCTTATGCGCGGGGCCCGTAGCAATTGCTGCTACGTGCAGGTCAATCCGGCACTAGTTATGTCATCAATCAATGATATTATAAGTAAAAACACGTAAATAGGTTACCTACTCAACATTCGATCTTTAAAAAGGGCACATTGTCGCAATATTAGATGACACGTGGAAGTAGGGTAAGATGTCGTTATTATCGGGAGCGAAAAAGAGACAAGACGAAGAAAATGGGGCTAATTAGCCATATTTTGACGTGCCACTTGCGGAGAGTGTCTACCTCTTTTTACTTCCGACTGCGGCGAAGCCAAATCAGGCAAATAGATAGAATGGATAGAATAGATACCAATAGCCAAGTTTTCAACTTCGAAAGACCTGTGTTAACTGCTGCAGACTTTCAATAACTTCTAAAAGGTGCATTGTACGTTTAAGGGTCAGATAGTCATCGTTGTCCTTGACCATACAAATGCGCGACGCGCTCACGCCGCGCCACTTTTATAGGAAATATTTATTTTTAGTAACGAAAATATGAGTATTTGAAAAAAATCACAGATAGAATTATAGATAATAAAACAGTCTATTTATACAAAAAAAAACACGGAAACATCTAACGTAGTTTGACAGTAATATCGTTTTTTATGCTTTGGGTAGACATTACTTCCTGAATTTATTTCATAAAGTAATTTACTACAATTATTAAATATTCACATTATAGAATTGATGTGAATGCGTTCTCGTTTAAAATACATTTTTTGCATAACTTACTTGCATTATATGAAGGCGTAAAAAAGGTTTTAAATTTTTTTTTACATTTTGAGCGCAGCCATAACTCCGTAGGTCCAATAAAACCCGAGATTACAGCACTTCAAACATTGGCCATTTTTCCAAAAAAGTTCAAAATTGTAGTGACCCGATTTTCTCCCGTACATCGATACACGTCACAGTCAATTCTCCAACTGCATATGTAAGTTGGTAATCGCAAACAGAACTTGTTTTGTGTGATAAAACTACAAATAACGATATCGGATTTTTTCCTTCACGTGTACTGTGAAACCTTGCTTCTTGCCGAATTTCATGATTCGAGGTGAAGGAAAGGTACCCTATAGGTTTGGATTTATTCGCTAATATCAGTAATATCAAACAATGTCGCACAAACGGCCATATTTTTCATTGCGTTCACTTAGAATATTGATTTGTTTAGAGCTCCAAGGGGTACCTACGTATTTGTTATTATTTTGAACTTGATACCCTCACGCGTTCCTGACACACGGACGTACGGACAACGAAGTACAAGGGTTTCGTTTTTTCCTTATGAGGTACGGAACCCTAAAAAAGGAAATTGCTAAACCGACAATTCCCGGAACATTATCAATGGATGGATTGAGGATTCAGGGAAGAAAAAGATCAACGTAAACAAACAACTACCCACTTAAAAAAATTCTTTGAAAAGCGTTAATTAAATGAAGCACAAAAAATCTTCTATTTCCCTGAAAAGGGTAAGACAAATCCAATCGTCTTATCGAAATGTTGTAACTGAATTTCAGCCGCTATCATCAAATTTAATGATAATGTAATATTCAGAGATTCTTTTAAAATGTGTGTATGTACTATCAAAAATGCTATATGTGCGGGACTCTATTTGAAAGCGTGATTCATCCTTATTGTATAATTTTAATTTGGTTGCAGTCCAAAGAATAGAGGCAGTAAAATACTGCCCCTTTTTGTATTGTATTATTTACTTATTTCTTTATTCTAATAATGATAATATCTGTAAAGGTCCGTTATGTACAATAGCGCTTACAATTGCCATTTACAATCTTCCTCGCCACCCTATATAGGTTTTCTTGTAAATCATTTACGTGGGAACAAAAAACAATGTAAAGAATCAAAAGAAAAGTCGAACAACACTTCATTCAACTTAAATTTTTAAGCCTTCTCAGTGTAGCAAGTTTGGAAGGAAAAATAAACATTTTTAATTCTCATTCACTGTATTTTATAACGATTAGGAGAAATGCTACCTTTCTGAAAAAAGGCAGAAAAAGGGTCAGAATATATATATACAACGTGTTGTTTGCAATTTGGAAATACATTATATTCTACGGAGAGAGCAGAATGACAAGAAGCTCAAGAATATTATTATCTTTAAAAATGAAATAAAAACTGTAAACAACTAAGTTTAATTTGACTAAATGTATATGTGACCCTGAGGTCTACGAGAAACAATTGAACATTTCTAGGGGATTTTAAATATGGTAAACCATAAAGAGCCTTCTATGGTTTACATAATTTTTTTGATCTAAATTCCTAGTTTTTTTGGGCCCAAATGCAAAAAAAAGCCGTCGTCATTCAAGGTTGCAATTGTCACAAAGTCGGCGTCCGCGCAGCGATCTCGCTGTAACTGTGCAGTTCAACGACCTCTCCTTGCGAGTGCGTCAGCTAGCTCTTTATAAAGAGCAAAGCGAGAAAATAAACTCGCGATAACTGCATCTGTACTATATTTCTCACAATATAAGTACTCGGTGAACGAACCATGTCAAATAGGTCGTAAACCGGTCAAATAAGTATTACGTCACAAGGGTACCGTGACACCTGGATTAATTGAACTTTGGCATGACTAATAAAGCCTAAAGTACGAGGAAACTAGCTCCATAGGTTTGCGCATCTAAACTCGGTACTACGTAGGGCATCACAGAAGAGATCTAAACTGCGTACTAGGTAGTGGTGATAAAACAATTAATTTATAAGCATTTATATGCTATAGTGCAGCATACAAGGCAAGTTCTATACAAGGTTGGAGCAGGTTACAAATGTCAAACGAGCGATAGAAGCGCAATGTCACTAAAATGTCACAGTTTACGATTGAATGCTCTTGCGCCGAGTTCACGGACACAGCCGGAGGCGGACACGACCAGATGAGTGGGCCGCGCTGGAAGAGCTAGTTTTAAAATGATATTACCCGACCACGTTCGTCCTAATATGCCACATATTAACATAGACGTCGGAGAAAATTGCACGCCGTTTTACGGTAAATGTTGCCAACTAAATACAACTTTTACAAGGCTTGCTTCCAAACAACATAAAGTTGACGATCCCTTAATAACTTTCGAAGAGTTGCCTGTACACAAAATGACTGCCGAAGTGCCGAGGTAATCGGATATGGAACCTTTGCAATAACTGGAGTTAAATATTATTGCGAATACTTACACGAGCCAACTGTTTCAAGTTCATGTTCTCTAATCTAGAAAATTCATTTCATTACTGCGATGATAAAAATGTCACTGTAAATTGGTATTGTATTGGTGCAGTATTTAGTGATTAAATAGAATTAATTTATATTATATTTTTATTAATTAAATAGAAAGAACCTTTGAATAAATAGTAATAAAAACTTTATTAACAGACACAATGTTGTAAGTAAGAAGAGGGATGGTTGTACACGCTCCGCAAGTGGCACGTCAAAATTTGGCTAATTAGCCACATATTCTTGGTCTCTTTTTAGTTCCCAATAATTACGACATGCCCTATCCTACTTCCACGTGTCATCTAATAGTGTGACATTGTTCCGTTTTTGAAGATCGAATGTTGAGTAGGTAATCTATCTACGTATTTGTACTTATAATATCATTGATCAGACACAAATATTCATATTATGTACTACTTACAAAAATAAAAAAAAACACAATACACGAAACAAAACGCAAGGCAAAACGTTTTGTACCCTTGACATAGTATTTGGTCAGAATTTGAATAGAAACTGCTTAAACCTAACCGAAATAAAAAAAGGAAAGATAGCTGTCAAATTATTTCATTTGACAGCACTTAACATCTTCCATCCTTTTCTTGTTTTGCGATAACCTAAAAGACAGCAATATTTCTAGTTTACCTTACAGAATTAACACCAATATGAAACCATAACCACAGCAGAATATATAAAGACTGTTGCCTAATTATGGAATTGCAACTGTACAAGTACAAGGTTCATTATGAAACAAGTTTAAACTAATTAAATCTGGAACAATTGTATGGACTTGATATATATCAGCGACCAAGGCTATACAATTACCGATTTATGTGAAACAGTATTGGAAGGGAGAACGAGTTATTAAAATGTTCTTGCTTGTAATTATTATCGCCTATAAATAATATTAAAACGTCCAGGAATGGTCTGGAGGCGGCTATAGGCGGCCTGTCGGCTTTAGGGGCAACAGATCACGGTAGCGTTATAGGGTTACTCCTACAAAATATTGCAGCCAAATAATCAGCTAAATAATAGTGCTGGGTTGACATGTTTTGCTAATTTTAAAGAATTGATAAGGCCAACTTCTATTTGTATTTGCAATTGATACGTAAATGTATTTCTTTTACTCCTTTAAAGATTCGGCTTATTGGTTGATTCGCACGAATTTACTCGTCCTAAACAGGATAATTGACACCTTTAAATTATATGATATTTCTGTATGCGATTTGCAAGAACTTAATTTATTAGTGAATACGTACTAGGCAATTGACACATTTTGAATTTAATGCAATAATGTTATGAAAAAAGTACACTAGAAACTACATTTATCAATTATTTTTGTACAAGTTTATATTTTATTCAGTAAATATTTGACTGCCGAGAGAAAAAAATATATTGTGTGCCAATTGCCTATTTCTGGAGTCGTCATTCACCCGCAAATAAATTAACTTCGTGCGAATCGCCTACAGAAAAAATATTATTATTTAAGTAAGTCGATTCGCCCGTTCTGGGTGAGTAAATGTGTGCGAATCAACCAATAAGTCAAAGATTCTACTGCTATAAAATACGTGCTATACATCATATTCTAGCTAGAGCAATAAAATAGTGCCCTAGCTAGATAGAATAAGTATGTAGTATGGTTGCGCAGTATGGTAGTGACATCTTTCAACACAATACAGCGTCTATCAAACACAATTGCTTGTATTACAAATGATGGGCTCGGCATACCGTCACATTATACATTGATAACACACGATTCAGGACGCGTGATGTGCCAATAAAACATACTAAAAATAACTACTGTCCAATTACGTAACCTTAACGTTCGTGTTTAAGTTAAAACGCCATCATCAAGTATAGTTAGCGATCATGTTCGTTTCACAGACAATGCGGAAACCAATTGAGGTAATGATACCATAATTGGAGAAATGAGCTCTTAATAAAAAATCAGCGGGGAACGTACTTGCGCTTAATTAGATAAATTAGTTTTATAACGACGTTAATTTTAGTATTTATCATGGACATCGGTGTCCCCTGTTTTTAACCGACTTCTAAAAAGGAGGAGGAGCAGCGGATTTTTATTCGAAGCTTAGATGACGAGGTGAGAAGTTCGAATAATTCTGCTTCACTAATATTTACGCGAATGGTACAGAATCTCCAAATGATAATGAAAATACAGATAACCAGTGACGACACAAATAAGGTTATTCTGATTGTTAACCTTTTAATTTTTATATTGTTAAAGCTTAAAAGATAAATCATTAATACCCCTGTTTTGTTTTTTGTGTTTTAGTCCTTGGGCCTTTAAGCTTAACGAAAAAAAATAATATTAGAGATCGGTTCAGAGATAATACGTACATCTTTTAGATAATGAGAGGTTTTACTCTGTCGGTAGGGATACGAGTATGAAGTTTTACCTGGACATTTTATTGTATGATTTATTTTCTCATTTAGCAGGATTTGAACATTCTAGGTGTGAAAACCCTTTCTATTAAAAGTAAAAACCAGTTCGGAAGACCCAATAAACCCATTTTCAAACAAAAAAAAATGAGGTCGAAAAGAGAGCGTTTACCAAGAACAACTTCCAATGAAATATTCCTTAAAAGTAAAAAGAAAATAAAAATACTGGCGAAATCAAGCCAACAGCGAATAAAATTTAAAATATCAATCATTCGAATTTCGAACACTTAGGTATACTGTCAACCGGTTTTATTATGTAACGCGGGTGGTTTGTTACGTCATGCAACCTTGAACGCGGTGTTATTACGGTCATACAAACTGCAAGGGTTTCAAATTAGTTTCAAGTTCAAAAAATGCTATAAATAATGGCAATCATATCGAGGAAACCTCTTTATAGGCCTCCCCCAAAGGGGGAGTTTGCCATAATCACCACGCTTGGATTTTTTTTTTTTTGGTTGGGAAATTATCAAATAACTTCTCCCGCTCTGGGTGGAGCGGGAGGGAGTGTCAGACTTTTACTGACTAAAACTCACCCGTGTTCCTTCAGATGCCTGTGTGCCAGGGCCACGATATCCCATTCGGACAGGCTCGTGACCCTGGAAACGCTTGGCATACGGGTTGGCGATCGCAGTATAGTGTTAAAATGCATAGAGAACGCTGCTACCCAGTCTCTAGTAAGTCCCTTAGTCGCCTTTTACGACACCCACGTGAAGAAATAAGATGGTGCTATTCTTTACCACAAAGACAATAAAATAAAATAAAATTAAATGTTTAATTGAGTTTTATTTAAGAACCGAATTCTGAAACGAGTTTCAATTGAAAACTGACAGGTGTCATGTTAAATCTCTACTGAAATCTCGTTACAAAGCGAGGAACTTATCCAATTTACGCTGATCTCGTACTGTTCGGAAATTCTATACAATGCGCGATCAGCTTATACTGGAAATTATAGCCTGATGTGTAGCCGTACATCTGAATCTCGATTTCAAACAGAACGAGCGTGATGCTGACCTTTATCTCAACAAACTGCTGTCACTTAATTGAATTTGCATTCCATTTTTAGGTTTTTCAGCTTTAAAAAGTAGGTAATTAAAGTTCCGTTAAAATGTATCACTATTATGAAAGATGAACGAGATAATTTTGTGAGTAGTCGATATCCTCGCTATTTATACCTACTCTTGAGCCGCAAAGAACTAATATGTTGACATATTGCCAAGCTATTTTACGCATTAGCTAACTACTACTGGTTGGAAGAACAACTTAAACCAACGACAATTTTGTATGTATTAATTAGATAGACTGGTATATTTAACCTTATAGTCCGAATATTGTAGCAGAGCAGTGGTGATGACCACGACTGTACGTCGTGGGTTCGAACCCAGGCAGGCGCTTTACTTTGTGTAAACAATTTCATCATCACTGCTCTCAAAATGCTGACGGAAAACATCGTGAGGAAACCGGCGCGTCCTAGAACCAAAAATTCGAAGACATGTGACATGTGTACCAACCTGCACTGGGCTCGCGTGGTAGATTACGGCTCACTCCCTCTCTTTAGGAAGCCTTTTTTTTTTTTTTTGGGTGGGAAATTATCAAATAACTTCTCCCGCTCTGGGTGGAGTGGGAGGGAGTGCCAGACTTTTACTGACTAAAACCCACCCGTGTTCCTTCAGATGCCTGTGTGCCAGGGTCACGATATCCCTTTCGGACAGGCTCGTAACCCTGGATGAAAGGAAGCCTGTGTTTCCTTTCATGAAGAGGGAGTGAAGTGAAGTGTGTAACAGGAAGTGCCAGCTTGGGCATGGAATTAGTAAGTACTTTATAATAGCATGTAATTAGTGTACTCATGGAATTAGAAATTAGATATTATATAGATTGTAAGTAGAGGGGGTCGAATTTCGACCAGTGGGCGACCACTAGTAATGAATAATTATTCGAATAAATATTTCAGAATTTTATAAAATTTTGAGGTTAATTTCTGTCGCTGCTCAGTTGATTATCACCAAGGTGAGATGTCAGATTACACATCTTAAGCGACTACAGCGGGCCGAGACGTTTGTGACAAGACATGATAAATTATGTCATGTCAATTTGTACTAGCATTTTATGACAAAATAGTTTTATCGCTCAAACTGTGATAAAATGTGTGACTCAAGTAGGCCGTGCTCGCCCCGCTGTAATGCTCACTCTTTTTTTATTTCTATGTAATTGAATAAGCATTGTCTGCCTCGAAGGTCTAGTGGTAGCAAGCGCTACTGCTGACCTTGAAATCCGGGTCACCCCCTTCTACATGGGACTTAAGGGGCGTGCACGAAATCGGCAGATTTTGATCAATTTTGTTCATTGGTTGTGAGAAAGGGAAAACGAATTTAAACAAAATTATTTGTGATTTAAAATGTCGAGTTTTTTATTCTGCATGTGGCGGAAAGGGATTTTTCAAATAGATTAAGTATTCATGGAAAATCACTAATATTCGCAACAAGTTTTCCGAAAAATGACGCGAGACTGACGTTTGATCATCTTTTTACAAGACACTACTTGTGATTTTGAAAAATAAATATAATATAATCAACATTCCTGTATGGAAACTACTTGTGATTTTGATAAATAAATATAAAATAATCAACATTCGTGTATGGTCTATTTACATGTGGGGGAAGCACTTTTTTCAACTTCGATAAAAAAATATTGCAGAAAAATAATGTTGAAAAACCTATATTTTTTAAAAAACCCAGTCATTAATGTACTTTTTCCTATTATTTAGGAAACCATATCAAAAATTAAAAATCACACACTGGGCTTCAGCTATCCTTGAGTAAAATCAAAATTTTATTTTAAGTTTATACAATATCTTCATTAAGTAAATCAAAGGCGAAATATACTATGTTTTCGAGCGCAGAAAAGTGATGAAACTATTAACTGGTTCTGTGACTGACACGAATTGTATATCACCACGAAAACTGTACTTCTATAGTTATACAGACTTTTTTTTTTTTTTTTTTTTTTTTGGGTGGGAAATTATCAAATAACTTCTCCCGCTCTGGGTGGAGCGGGAGGGAGTGTCAGACTTTTACTGACTAAAACCCACCGTGTTCCTTCAGATGCCTGTGTGCCAGGGTCACGATATCCCTTTCGGACAGGCTCGTAACCCTGGCAGATAGTTATACAGACTTAATGTTTCAATTATTTCAAACTTTCTGACAATTAGATAAGAAATTGACGAAAAAGGGTTTTTTATCGTGCACGGAGCCTTAAGCAAGCATAACTAGCGAAATGTGGTTCTACTATGGTACACCTCTGCCCAACCCTACGGGGAAACAAGGCGTGATGTTATATTATGTGTATAAGCAATTAAGGCAAAGCATGACTAGAGAATGGGCAGCAGCGTTCTCTATGCATTTTACACCATACTGCGATCGCCAACCCGCCTGCCAAGCGTGGCGATTATGGCAACCCCCCCCCATCCCTCCTTGGGGGAGGCCTATGTCGTCTTTCGGCTGGAATGATGATAAGCTATTAAGGTACCCACTCCCTTAGCTGTTTTTAGGACACTAAGGAGGTATTTTAAGGGCTTTAACTAATAATATGAAGGAAAACTGTAAACTGTTACGGTAATAACAATGAATTGTTTTGGCGGCTTTGTTCTCGATCTCAATAGAAATACAGCAGCAAGAAATAAATATTAAAACGTTATAAAACTAACCTCAAAGTTCGCAATTACAATTAATAATTAGATTTTGAAATAAGTTTACATCATTTGAGGAAAACTGAAACTAAATTAGACGTCGCTAATACATTTTAACATTACATTTTAATGAATTCAATCATTTTATTTATGCGAGTAGGTACATCTGTTATTTTAGTTATAATAGTATAATTGTCTGCGTGTTGCCGGACGTAAAGAATAGCACCACCCTATTTCTTCCCGTGGGTGTCGTAAAAGGCGACTAAGGGACTTACTAGAGAATGGGCAGCAGCGTTCTCTATGTATTTTAACACCATACTGCGATCGCCAACCCGCCTGCCAAGCGTAGTTATTATGGCAAACCCCCCTTTGTGGGAGGCCTATGTCCAGCAGTGGACGTCTTTCGGCTGAAATTATGAATGATGATGATGAGTTTAATCGTGAGAAAGCTTGGTTACTAACATGATTCTTAAGTATACCTACCAAAAAAAATATGGACCACTTGTGTCTGACATAAATAAATAAATTAATAGTCTGCATATTTAATACAAAGTTTGATTATGTGTTATAATGTTGTAATTTACACGGGTAATACTGTAAATTACATATTATAACGGTTTTCCTTCGCTGAAGGCAAACGTCAGGAGATAGAAACTTTTGTGGTTTTCCCGTCATCTTAAATACACATGTACATTTGTGATATGTTAATTTATGTTTATAGTAACAATTGATATAATATTGTGTTATACAATTATTATAATAAGGTTCGCACAACACATCCTCCCGCTTTAGAGTGGAAAAGGGGAGGCCTTTTCCCAGCAGTGCCACTCTGTTGGATACAATATAGGCTAACAAAAAAAAAAAAAATGAAAGGAAGGCATATACTCCATCCACAAATTCTAGGTTAGATAAAAAAAAAAACTTGGCAAGCTCCAGTTATGTCCATCTAGGTATTCAAAATATCAAATTTGTTATAGCGTCAAAAAAAATACTGTGGAGTAACTACTTAGTTTAAAAGTTCTTTGATATTCAGGCAGTTTAAAATAACTGAGCCTTCCATCAGTTAGTTCAAAGAACCAACAAGATGTGATCAAAGATCAAATTAATAGATTATCGTCTCACTTATTACGACTCACAATTGTAATTCTATAGATAACTTTGAAACTTTTGACCATGACCTTGAATAATTAACTTGGTGTTCATTAAACTAGGTAGATGTGTTAGTGGTATTTCGGGTACGCGGTTTGTAAGATTTTTTACTGATAAGTGTAAAATAGTTGAGAATAAGCGTTGTATACCGGAATCAGCATCCCTACTAAGCGGTAGAGAACACAACTCACGCGCCGGTGATATTTGCGAAATAATCTCGAAAATTCGTTAAATCTGAGACAAACTGTAGCACCAAGTGCTTCTACGAGTTGACACTTTCTATGAGCAATCTAAGTAAGAAATATTATTTGGAAATATTAATTATGAACATCATAATTAATATTATTTAGATAAGTAATAAGATCCACAGTATGGAGAAGACTTCAATAAATTTTTACCGACTATGGTTGCTGAATCATACCCCAATAACCTTATCACCTACAACGTACTACTATAAAACTTATAAAACATAATTGAGAAAACACAATTGTTCACAATATTGATACAACTAATGGTCTTATCACGTAACTTTGTTTCCAATAACAAGAAAACATAAACTTATACGTAACTAATCTATGTCATTTACAAAGATTATGTAGTATGTACTTGACGTACTTAGGTTTTATATACCTACGTACCAATAGTTTCCATCTTATTATTATAGAGTGTTCTTTAGATAAAAAAAACGGTGCCTCTTGTACGTAGATGAGTAGACACGGCACTCGACAAATGTGATATTATTTCCATTCATATAACTCGATTGCACTAAAGGCATCTTTCGAATCGAAGTAGGCATTTATCGAACGCATACCTACACTGCGCAAACGTGACAATAGCTTAGTGCCTAGGCTGGGTTTACGCGACCCTACCCTAGCGGCTACGCTGGAACTACGCGACCCCAGCGTAGCACTTTCGCTGGGTCTACGCGACGCTAGCGTAGCGCATACGCGGGGTCTACGCGAAGTCAAACAACGCTACATAAATGCGCACGCACCCGCAGACTTTAGTCAGTGGGTAGGTATTTTTACCATATTGTATGTACTTATACTTCTATTTCTTGATCTGGTACCTCATCTCTCAACTGGCTGAATAAACAGTACGCAGTTATAATTATCACTTACGATTTGCTCATATTTGTTTTATATGCAACTATGTTGCAGGCAATAAAAGTGTTGGGATATTTTGTAGCTGCAATTTTTGCCAATAGATATTTTTGAATGTACTGACTTAAGTACTTGTGGTCAATCTCATTCAGAGTATGTCGTTTTAAGGTCTTTCTATCTGTCGAGGCCTGGGTTGCTCAATCGTAAAGATTGGTTTTGAAGAGATCATCCAGCATTACCCTGGCTTGAGATTAAAGAGGAAGAGGTGAATGAGGATAGGGGTGGTGGTGGTGGGGATGAGGTGGATTTTTATGGTGTACATAATAAAGATTATTCGTAAAAGGCGACTAAGGGACTTACTAGAGAATGGGCAGCAGCATTCTCTATGCATTTTAACACCATACTGCAATCGCTAATCCACCTGCCAAACGTGGCGATTATGGCAGACCTAGGGGCCCTTTGAAGAAGGTCTAACTCCAGCAGTGGACGTCTTTCGACTGAAATGATGATTCAATTCTAAGAGGATAACTTTCGAGCACTAGCTCAGTCCGTATTTTTATGTCGTAGAGAAGCTCCTTATATAAATTCCAATGATGTTACAAGTGGCATACCAAACCCTCTTTCATCTCCATCGCGTATTATTGACGAGGCCACTTTACAACTAAATACGCAGTACGCATTCCAATAAATTAATGGGTTCGCGAGCGACAAGAAGCGAATTTTATTATTCTTACTACGTAGTACGTTCATACTACGATACTCCCAATTACATCGTTGAGGCGGATGTGGTAGTGTGGCGCCCGCGCCGGCCCGAAGTGTAATGATTTCACGCCATACGACACCAACCATTGATAATATTGTAGCAGTAGGTTAGCTAGGTAAAAGATTGTAAATTACATTACGTGGAACCGAATTTGATACAGTGTGCGTAATACCTAAAGAGATACTGCGTCATACTCGACCTTGCCTTTTTTGACTGTGTGTAATTTCCGATGTAAGTGGGAGTATGAAATAAATATGAGATGGACTAGCTGACTAAAGCTAGGGATATACATGCCCGTAGCTTGCACTCTAGCATACCAGCTCCTTGCACGTGCCAGCTACTGTCATGTGCTAACTGGCATGCCCGTAACTGGCATACAAGTAGCACAACATTTAATTTACTTGCATGCCCGTTGAGGGAGGGGGACGCGGGGTTTGCCAAACTGACACGTGTGAACAGACGCGACAGCTACGGGCATGCCAGTAGCTGACTCGTTTTAGACGTAAGCGCACGTTTTTTGTTTGTTTTTTTTTCCAAGGTCAAGTTTTTCTTTTGTTAGTTATTTTGTATTCAACGGCACGATGGAGAGACGAGAGAACAGTTCATTCATTTATATTCAAGGGCTCAACTTGCATGCCAGTATTACTTGCAAGTGTATCCACAGTGTGCCAGATACTCGTACATGCCAGTAACTTTCCCGATTTACTGGCATGTGTATCCCCGCCTTAACACGAGTGAGCTCTGGTTAAATTAATATTCCTTCAGTGGCGCCAAACCATTGAAATAGAAAATTTTGTGTAAACTAATGATCAAGAAAATTGGGATAGACTAAAAAGACGAAACGAGTTGTCAAAACGAGTCTATCAAAATTTAAAAGATTTTCAACTTTATCGTTAAAGCTTATGGTTCAAGGTTGATTGGGAAAATTTTACAGTTTCGGGTCGTTTGACGTGCTGGCGCCTGTACTTATTACTAAGTCATTTTAGGCAATGTTCCTAGTTAAAGAAAATCTTTACTTAGTTAAAAATAAATATAATGTGCAAGCGCTTGCTGTATGATAAAAGTCAGGCTACAAATTGAATCATTGACAAGTTTGTCGCCTGTAATCGGCGGTAGTACTACAGCACTACGGCGTGCGGCGCCTCACAAGGCCGGCCGCCTTTCGACTCGCCCGTGAATTAACATAATACTCGTATAACAAATTATAAATAGTTATATTGAATGACTATGAGGTCGGAATGCCAAGTGACGTTTTCCCTCATAAAATCAAGCTATATCTAGGTCTAGTTAGTTTTAACTGCGCACTGAAGTTTTAACGCGCAATTACAGCTATCTTACGCCTGAGTATGTATTTGCACAGCAAGAATTAGTCTGTTGTAGTACTTATATAGAATCCATAATAATGTAAAATTAATCTGGACACTGTACACACGTGCCGTGTAGGTTAATAATAAACATTGATTAGTGATTAAAACCGTAACTCTAAGGTTCAAGGCCACGAAACGCTTAAAATAAAACATCTACCTACGTTCTTCAGACATTGTAAGTTTCAATAATTAATATTCGTCACAAGATGAACAGGGGCGTTCGGAAAATTTTCTGATCGCGATACCCGTCAGGCAATAATCGTTCACAGTTTCCTAAAATAATTAAAATTATAAATTATTACCGTTTTATTTAAATACCTCGAAGGTCGGACTCCACTCAATGTTGGTTGACCTTGGTTAGATTCGAGTTGCTCGCTGTGACAGATGGTCACATCACACTTTAATTGGGAGATATAATTAGCACTAAGATATACCAAATGACTGGGTAAACGAATGTCATATTTATCCGAGTGAGTCACGTTTCAATGTGGACGTGTGCCGAGCAGTTTTTAGACCAAAACAATACTCGTTTACTTTTGCGTGACTTTCAAAAGTGACAGTAAAGAGTTTATTTACTATCCAGTGACGCCATTCTGGCTAACAAGACGTCAAAGGTGAATGGTGAAGTTCATTTCTATTTTTTAAAATGTATGCATAAAGGAATTATTGTTTTCAGGAATCATGCGCATTGAAAACTAGTCATCAGATTGTAAGTCTTTTTACACTTAAAATTACATCCCACTTGGGTTTAAAAAAAAATCTGACAGAACTAAATGAATAAAAAACTTACTTTTTATTTTTCTGGATCTGTAATCAATCATTATTTTTTGTACCAAACTTCAAAACGTATAACGAATACTCATAATAAATTCGAACTAGTATAAATCTACCATGTACTTAGAAACTTTACTCATAACATAATAACGAACTGGTTATAATTTACGACCATTTTACGACAAAATTATAGACTGCATTGCGTAAATTATTACTATAAAATTACGCTTGTAATAATAATTATCTCTACGAGAATGAAGGAAATTTTCTTCCAGTCCGTTATCTCAATTGAGTGTAACGTGCCTATCAGTTTGTGAAAATGTATCGTGATAACGTGATATTAAGAGGTCCCTTCCCGGTCCGTCTATCGTCAACGCGAGCATGGTCGAAAAGTTTGTTGTTTCGTTCAGCGCAAGTGAGAACTACTAACAAGCAAGTGAGAACGCGATAACATTGAACGAAAAATAGTGTGCGGAAATGAACTAATACTTGTTCCAGGAAATACATATTTTTGCAATATTTTTACAAGTTTCTGAAGTAAATCTTTATCATTTAGAATCTCCATTACATGTGCGAGGTTTCTATCATGATGATTTCTTTACTTTTAAATTTATGAGTACATTATGAACAGCCAAAGTTTAGATACAATTTGTTAAAAAAATGAATTTAGCTTTAAATGAATAATTTTAGGCTTATACTGAATTCGTTTCTCCAAATATTTATTTTTTGCTTGCATAGAAACCTAGATTTAGTGCAGAAGATATATATTATTTTTAAAATTGCAAAGAAAGATGTGTTACAACGTCATAATCACGTACGAGCGTTTGTATGAAAAGTATGACGGGTTGGCCGCTCTTAACAATATGTTATATGATTATGATACAACTGTGATCATTTTTGAGTAATAGGTGATCACATAATACCGTAATACATGTGTCATTAACACGGATTAAAATAGCTATATGGTATATATAAATATAATGTACTTATGGGGAAAATTCGGTGACGGTAAATACCATCATCATTGTCATCACTTTTAGTTAACAAAGGACTTATCTTGTGGACTAGCAATAAAGTGATAATATAATAGAAGTTTATTATGAAAATTATAACTATAAGGAACTATCAGGACAATTAATTCTTTATAATATAGACGCTAGTATTAAACGCTTCAAAGTAAACAAGTCTGGGTAATCACTGTATTTCCCATAATTAGCTTTGATATAATATTCATTACGTATAAAATTATAACGCTTTGCAAATCTATTAGTTTTATAGAGCCATAGAATTGTATTGCACGTAATACTTGACTAACATGTCAACTATTAGTTGTACAGCTTATTTGAAATTCAATGAATGTTAAAAAGGTAATTATGTATCGCTCACTGTTCGTATAAACTTATGGTGCGTTTACGATAACGATGGAAGGGAATTAAAATATCACCTTGAAGTTGATTCCGGCTTTGAAAAACCCTTTAGTTTTGTGTGGGAAAAAAAATAGTCGTAAAAATATATATTCAAATTGAAAAGTAAAGTTTAAATTGTACCTTCTCATCAGAGTTGAGCTGACTTGCGATGACGTTAAAACTGATGAGATAGGAATCTGGTAAGATGTTATGCAGGTTACCCAATAATATCAGGGTGTTTTTAATAAAAAAAAATATATATAACCGCAAAAAAAAAACAATCTATCAAAACTGAGTAAAGGTCGATTCAGACCAAACGAGCGAATTCACATTCTATCGCCATTCTACTTAATTCCTTTTATATAAACAGGGCCAGAACATTTCTTTGTTGATGTGACTCTACTAAAATATCAAAATATCAAAAAAAGAATGCTCTTGCTCTTATTCTTCTTATTTAGTTACCACCTTTATCAATTCTGTCAATCAGTTTCTAATACATAAAGGTGATAATTTATTGACATTGAATCTTCTCATAATACACATACAATATAACAAGGAACTTCTAGAAGTATCTGACGACCGGTATTGATCGAACGAAGGTCATTGAAGAAATGTAGTACTATATAGATTAAATTGTATAAAATTAGACATAATAGCTAGATAATAGATAACTCGATAAGCTACCTAGATAAGATTATTTGAAGGATTTGTAAAATCTTTGCAAAGTATTCTTAAAACAATGTCAAAGATAAAGTGACGTTGTCAATAAATTACGTAATTTTATTTAAATAAATGACGCGTTATTTAAATAAAAAAGAATATTAAGGCCAACCGCAAGTGATCAGTTAATATTTTTAGAACAACCTGTCCCCGATACCTGCAAGTATTTTTGACAAATGTACTCATAGAACCACTGATTTTCCTTACGTAACACATATTAATAATTTTACAGGAAAACTATTCAGGTACACTATTAAAATAAGTTATATAATATATATATATATATATCCACTATTATTAATATGCGTTAGTTGTTTCACGCCTATAAAACAAACTACATAACATCACGCCTTGTTTCCCCGAAGGGTTGGGTTACCAGAGGTGTACCTGTAGTACACCCACATTTCGCCAGTTATGTTTAAGCGCCACACAAACAACAAACAAATAAATTAAGTTCAAAGAAATTCAATCGAAGGATATAGGTAATTTTATTGGGACAATTAAGCACAAAATATGAATAATATTAAACTACAATTATAAATAAGGTGTTTAAAAATTAACCCCTCAATTTTTTTACTCTCGACAAAAAAAATCGATAAAAAAAATCAGCTGTTCCTTATTAAAGTTTACACCTACTATTCTAAACTCTAAGGAACATTGTTTCTTTTTTTCGCGATTTGAAAGTTGGTCCCTTAGTAAAAGTTATTCAGTTCGATGGTCTAAAGCACTCCTTGAAGTTTGTCGGGTTAACTTTTAAACACCTTATATTTATACTTTTTATACTAAGTACCTACACCATAAAAATTACAGATATAAATGTTGAAATTTTACATAGGGTGACCCACTGAAAGCGTTCTTTATATATTTTTGGCCAATAAAGTAACCCCAGACCCCCAAGAGTTAGATTTAATAACACCGCAAGAATATCTACAGTTCTCACCGAACGCAATATGATAAAATTTTCCACGAAACCTTCAAACTTAAAGATCGTCTATGTTATTACTATTCATTAGATATTCTCGTAATCGCATGCTAACGGTGTTAATTTTTGATTTCTAATTATGACCACGGATTACAACAGAACAACTTCATTCATCATCATCATTTCAGCTGAATGACGTCCACTGCTGCTAGACATAGGCCTCCCCCAAAGGGGGGGTTTGCCATAATCGCCACGCTTGGCAGGCGGATTGGCGATCGCAGTATGGTGTTAAAATGCATAGAGAACGCTGCTGCCCATTCTCTAGTAAGTCCCTTAGTCGCCTTTTACGACACCCATGGGAAGAAATAGGATGGTATTGGATAGGCTATTCTTTGTGTCCAGCACCACACGGCCACGGAAAAACTTATTACAAGCAAATTATTCAATGTAAAACAAACCACGTTAACTTAAAGCTACGTTAAAAATAAACTTTCAAAGTTTGTCCAAGTTCAACTAATTATAAAGTGAGATATATCCTATTTTTATTCCAAGCTACACTTTTCCTTCTTTGTATAATTACGAAATATTTGATACGCAGTTTCCTTATTGAGAGAAGAGTAAAAATAAAACGAGCAATATTCGCGAAACGCAATAGAACAGGATTTGGCGGCCGCGGCGGCAGGGCGCGGTAAGCATCGTGTGGCGCGGTGGCGGCGTGTGTCGGCTAGCGGAGGCGTGTGACGCGGCCTGTGACGTGCCGTGACGCCTGCAACGCGTTATGTCAGTCGAGTAAACAATTTACTGTTTGTAAACACCCGCCGCAACCCGCCACCAAACGTAAACATGACCACGTTGCCGCGTTGCTTAGAAATGTCAATGGCGAACGATTCTTGGAAATTCTGTTCGTTTTGCAAACAACAATCGCCATCGCATTCGCCGCCGTAATCGTCACGTTTACTGAGAAATCGTATTAACTTAAAACATGTATTTTATATCAGGGCGGTAGGTACTGTCCTTCATTTACAATTTTACTGGATCCAATATATATTGCTTCCTCCTATGTAGAATGTTTTGCTACGCAAGATAATCGTTTTGCCAACAAGATTTAAAATTGCGTAATCACGATAGCTTACTATGAATTCAACTTTTTGCACGAGTATGTTTTCGTGTGCTGATAAGATGTTATTTCCGTCTATTTTTCGCCGTAAGTATTCTGTATAGAACTTGTCTTATTAACAAAGATCTTTTTGTAAAGACGAATATTAATCGTTTTTAACTTGGTCATTCACCTTCATTTATAAGTGACAGTTGCAAACATTTAACCCAAGTAGGTATATAAGTATCTATAGTTTTGTTTATATTGTCTTTTTTTTTTAAATAAAACAAACTGTTCAAATACAAAATATAGTTCACGACAAAACGTCAAAAAACTTAATCATATAACCCGCCCCTAACTGTTCCCGGCGCAAAGGTGCCCATAACGCTTGGTATATGTATAAGTAGTGCCTATAGAATATTCACAAATACTTGACTATGCAGAAATATTTTAAAATTATAACTTAGTAGTTGCTTGACGTGGCTTGAAGTTTGTAAGTAGGGAATTAGAAAATCATTTATTTTTTATTTTATCGTGTTTAGATAACGGTACTGTGAATTAGCTGGCAAAATTACACAGACGTGGTGGATGTCTGTGTAATTTTGCCAGCCTATTTAATTTGGCCGTGTATACAACGTGTTCCTTTTGATATCCCATAACTCTAGGGTATTAATGAGACCATGTCAAAGAATCAACTGCAATACTTAAGAATAATTTGTCAATTAATTTGGTTTTTTTTGTTTTCAGTTTTCATACAAAATAATTCGACACAGTGACAACGTCGCATTTTATTAGCTAAGTTTCAATGAAAATTATTTTCAGATAAATAGAGAGTGTCTAGTATTAGTATTTAAGATGTTATCTTCGAAACTATGTACTTTTGGAACACTTGTTCTAGGAATTTTGGTACTGTTATTACTTATAGCATACAACCTACAATCGTATGGGACATTAAAAGTAGGACGTTGTCTAAAGTACTTAGAAATATTATTTCAAAACTTGGTAGAATTATTGGCGTAAAGGTTTTATCCACCGATTGAATATGAAGACAGTTTTAAACCGAACGGAAAGCTTCGAGGGCAGAGTCCGCTCGACTGGTTTAATTTTAGCCTCACAGAAATACAGTAATCTCATAAAATCCTCAAGATAGTTTCGCACTAATAATAATTCTATTTTTAAATCTGCCATTATGTCCTCCCACGACATTCCAGAGCTTTTACTATACAGCGAGAACGGTGAGGTTCATTCAGATCATATCCTGCTAAAATATATTAAATTATGTGCCATATTATATCTGCAGCAATGGAAATGAAACTTTAAATAAATATCTATAGCGTGCAAATCTTGTTGGGAGTATTCAAAATATGCTTGGCATACTATGTACAATTGTAGATTCTTATCGGTAACTATGTAACAACGTAAATTCCAAATGACTACATCCTACAGATGGAAGTTTTAATGTTTTTTTCAAAGCTCTGTTATACATTTTTCCTATCTACACTAAAAGAACAACGTAGTTTAAGATTTAAATTGACATGCTCCATCGATCAACTTTCACTTGACGAGCATATGATGCCAAATGGCTACCGGAATGTAGCGGCCTACAAAACAGAGTATAATAAAACTAATGGAAGAAATTTAACTCGGCATCATCCATCATTCAAATTGATATCGAAACTTGTAATTTTGTTAATTTGTACTCCAATCTTCTGGTGTAAATGTACCTAACACGTTGTAAGTTGGATCATCACCTGCCTCTCCTTAGCTAGCCGACCCTATGTTGGGGTCGACTTCCAGTCTAACCGGATGCAGCTAAAAACCAGTATTTTACATGGAGCGACTGCCTATCTGTCCTCCACAACCCAGTAACTGGATAATACGATACCTCTTGGTAAGACTGGTTGCCAGACTTACGGGCTTCTGACGACCCGTAACGACTGCCAAAGATCCACGAATGACAGCCGGGACGAACGGCTTAACGCGCTTTCCGAGGTACGGAAAGGTCTTGGTATGTAAAGATGGTCACCGATCCACGGGCCAACCGCGGTAAGCGTAGCTTAACCTGATCGATCGACCCGTGTGTCTGTTATTACGTAGCCACAAGCCCCTCTAGTAGGTATATATAATATGTTGTATATTCGTGATTATTATAATTAATCTCAGTTTTTCTAAAATAATAAGTGTCAGGACTTAACATATTCAGTACCGGGAGCCCTCTTGGAGGGTTCACTCAAATCGCATATGGGATGCCGGGAGCCCTCGCGGAGGGCTCATTTTAAATATCCGTTTTTCTTAGCGAATTAAAGAATTATAAACTTTGAAAATTAAATCGGTTGTATATTTTAGCAAGATTTAATAGTATACTCGTTTGGTTTTCAAATACAAGCATTTTTAATTAAATTTATATTCATTTTTTTTTTTCATTATAACTGGCTATATGTATGGCGGCATGGCGTATGAGCTATATGAAAAGTGGGTGGAGTCGAAAGTGTTAATGTCGTTTTGGAAACAATCTATTGCTAGTTTTGCTAACAGTCAAGTGACTTTTTGTTATCTCTTCTAAATTCAGTACCCCAAGTGTAAGTTTGCAAGAGAGCAAACGTAACTATTTCGTTTGCGTTAAATTTTGACCGATAGATCATAATGTTTAGAATCTAACGGTGAGAATAAAAATCTTAACGTAAACTCGCTAGTTACGTTTACTCTCTTGCAAACTTACACTTGGGGTACAGATGGGAATTTAGATGCTTCTAAATATCTAATGATTATGTAAAAGGCATAGAGTTACTTATAGAGAAATTGCGGACTGGACGGAAAATCTGTCCAATATGTGTTCCTGAAAACATTGAGTGGGTACAGTCACAAGCATAAATACTTTACAGTAAAGGCTCTTACACACTCACGGCCCTTTGTCGGTGCATGTCGCGCCCGCGATATCCCGTGTGTTTGTAAGAGCCTATACGCAATATTTAAAAGCGTTTTTCTCATGAAATAACAAACGTAACTTTGAGGAAAGACCTATTTCATATTAGTATGATTTCGAAAATGCAATATCAAATACTTATCTATCAAAACTTTGTGAGAAAAATGCTTTTGAATCACCCGTATGTGTAAGGTATTTATGCTCGTGACAGTACGTACCTACTAATAACTCTTTACTCCATTGTAATACTTTAATTAAATGTGTACGAGTAGTTACAGCTTCATAATTGCGTCACATGGTCATTGGAGTCCTGCTAACCCATTTAGGGAATGTCATGTAATCGTGACGTAACTCACATTAACTTAGGTACCATACGCCTGATATGGGGCACTCTAGGGGCACTTTAGCTTCAATAAACTCACAATTACCAGCCATTTTACGTTCACCATAGTTTTACTACGCATTTTTTTAATAAGATAGTGTAAACGTTAGTCACCAACCATTAAAAACGGACACACTTCTCTATGTGTTTATTAATCTAGCTTATAGCACTGTGGGTTGCAACTGAAAATCAGCGTCAGGTGGTACACCTTGTGTTGTCATCTGATACTAAACTGAGCTGAGGCCCTTTTGGCATTATATTAATTATTTTCTGTTTTTGAAGGTGTATGTTTTTGGTGTAATGCCAATAAACGCATTTTTCTTTCTTTTTAGGTTTTCGTACCTTAAAAGGAAATAACAGAACCCTTATAGGATCACTCGTGTGTCTGTATGTCTGTCTGTCACAGCCGATTTACTCCGAATCTACTGGACCGATTAAGGTGAAACTTGGTACATATATATGAATTTCTGTGACCAAAACATGGACGTGTAACGTAAATAAATCACTTTTGGGGGGCAAATTAGTAAATAAAAAAAAAGTTTTGTTGGTATCATGTGACATATCAAATGACAGTGCTTGGTGTAAGGACTTCAGATATATTTTTTTTTAATTTTAAAGTTTTCTTTCTTTCAACCTAAAAGATAAGTAGGGACCTACGTAAAAACTTTTGAGATTTCGTGATCTTTTCTCGAAATGTTTTTATTCTATATATTTACGTTATTAGGGGGGCTTGTGACTAATTATTAACAGCCGCACGAGTCGATCGATCAGGTTAAGCTACGCTTCCCGCGATGGGTGACCAGACAGATATGTATTTACAGAATTATAGTCATTAGAATCATTAATTCTTCTCTCTAAGTTAGATTTATTCCCCAAAGTCATGATTTCATGAACAAGTCATTCAATGGAACCAATCTAACTTAGAGAGATTTATTAATGATTTTAATGATACTACTCGTATTATTCTGTAAATACGATAAATTAAAAAACATAAGAAAATTTGAATTTCGCGGACATAGCTTTTTTTTCGAATCCACCTTAAATAACTTAATCATACATACAAAAAGCCGTGGCCGTACCCGTAAAAGCGATTTATAGTTTTAAATTCGTCCTTCTAAATAGCCTTAGGTCCGGGCATCCTTCTCAGGTGTCATAATCAGCCATAGCCGGTCCAATAAAAAATATATTTAACTTACAATAATGTTCTTTTTACTCAGAGACGTAATTAACATATTTAACATAATCGCTTCTTGCCACAACCGGTTATGTTAATCGCATTGTACTATACAATCAAGTGCACAAGTACTAAAGATATTCTGTACAGATTAATTTAAAGATGCTTTCAGGCTCCCGCAGACAGCCGCGACGCAATTCTGGTGCAACAACTTCCATGAAGCTTTCAAAGAATTTGTTCTACCACAGTCACGTCGTGCGTCGACTTTAATTTATAAAATAGTTCAGAATTTGATATTAAAATTATATGTTTTATTTTATCAAGTTACATATTTAATTTAAACATTAAATTCAATCTCTAAGGTTAAGTTGACTTATCTCCGAATAATAATTTGGGCCAATGACTTAGCGTCCCTGTTTATACTTGTCAACATTATAATCAATGTTTAAAGGAGTATTTATAGGTTTTAAAGAGCTTTTGTGCTCAAGTATACGTAACCCATAGAGGTCGCCGAGTTGACGGACCGCGTTTTTTTTTTTTTTTTTTTTTTCTTTTCTTTTTGGCTTCGCACGGTTTGTGCATTTAGCCAGTGTCATGTAAAATTAGGTAACAAGTACAAAGTTATTTAAATGAACTCCACTCAATGCATGATAAAGATGATTAATGATATCCCGCCCCGCTCCCCTTGAGTTTAAGTAAAGACGCGGCACTTTACTGAAACCTCGCGCGGACTTCTTGAGAGAACTTAAAGTGATGTTGCACTGTTTTGTTTCATTTGCCTACATTAATGCAGGTTCACGAACACTTAATGGTTAATAACCCACCACTATTACACATTAATATTCGGCTAAACACAAATTTTAGAAAATAAAACAAAACTGCTAACATGACGCTTCACTTTCCCGCCAAGAAGTCGACGGACCGCGTTGTAGCTCGGAAATCGACAATCTTCGTAAGTATTCGTAATTTTATGATTAATGCGATTATTAGACTCTCTGGTCTAATTGAGGTCGTGGCCCTACAATTATGTACATTAAATTAAACCCCTCTATGTATAATAATAAGAGCAATAAGTTCTATTGTAGCGATTGTGATATCAATGACAAATATGATTAAGATGTTGAATGTACTTATGTACAGATATTAAATTATCTTCTATTTGATGAGTTATTACAGTAGATCATTTACAGCGGATGCACCTAATTCCCGGTGGATACTACGGCACATGTGTGGCAATGATTATAAAATATTTAATTGTATTCTTCCTTTCTTGTCAAAGCCCTCTCAGAAGTAGTAGACGCACTATACAATATTAGTTTTAGTATATGCGAAACCCGAAACACGTGGCTAGTATTTTTATGTCTCTGAATCTATCTATGTACAAAATTTCAAAACTGTATCATGAAAAATCACAAAGTTAAAGGTTGTTATGTTACCGTGTTGTCCGGACAAAAACATGCTAACGACGCGCCCGCGCCTCCAGGGTCGTCTTGCGCATATTGATAATAATTTGGCAGTAGTACCTTACCGTACGGCGATTGTATTGTAAGTAATTAAATGGTGATAACATTTTCCATCACACTTTAATATTTTTGGGACAAAATATAACACATTTAGCATGGTGTAAAAATTATTGAAATTGATTCAGGTTTCGCATATACTAAATATAATGTTGTATACATTAGTAATCTTAAACACATAGTTAGATACATATATAACATCAAATCATTCAATGAAATGAGTTTATTCATGAATTTTTATCACTGGCATTCCGCTATTATCATTTCAAGACTGGAACTGTTTGAGCAGAAGCTCTTTCTAATCACAAAGGATCTTATCTTAAGGCGAAAGCGTCAGGGTAGCCTGCGAAATTCAAATTTTCTTACGTTTTTTGCAGGTCAGTAACAGGTTGTATGTTGATCTAAATATGATTCACGGCCGTAACAAATATTGCTTTCCACCATTATAATCATTAGAATGAGCAATACAACTAATTCTCTTCATTCAATAGGATTCCATGAACTTTGAAACCTGACACAGACCTGCAAATTGCAAAAAACTTTTTCGTGGGCTACCTTAGCGCATCCCCCATAGCCGGTAGTGCGCCCGCGTCGAGAAATGAATACGTCTATTATTATACTCGCATAAAGCGTGGAATACACATGCTACCTAATAGTACAAGAGCATGCTACTTTCCAGCAAATGCCACTTAGTAGCATTCAACTAGCATGTGAAAAGAGAATGAGTATTTTACAGGCACAAAGAGTATGCTACTAATGAGCATGCTTAATACCTTTTATTTTTTGGGTTGGGAAATTATCAAATAACTTCTCCCGCTCTGGGTGGAGCAGGAGGGCGTGTCAGACTTTTACTGAATAAACCCAACCGTGTTCCTTCAGATGCCTGTGTACCAGGGCCCCGATATCCCTTTCGGACAAACTCGTAACCCCGGCTGCGATTGGCCCTTTCGGACCCCGTCATTTGGTGCTGACATCTCTTTGAGGCCTGCGTGGAACACACACGCCGTCAAGCCGGGCCAGGGGGTCTGCTCCCTAAGTCCGTTAACGAAGCAACGGGCCCGTCCGACAGTAGTCCGATACGTTGCAGTGAACCCTACTCCCTAATGATTTCGGATTCATCAGTTTCCAACGGAATCATAGACAATCTTCGTGAACGAATGACGCATGACTATAGAGTTGGGCAATTTTACCGGTCGATTACCGGTTTACTTATTTTGTGGTTTTCAGGTTTAAATAATCAAAAATTAATATTTTTCTCGTTAGAAACGACCGCATTTTTAACAATATATTTTTTTATTATGTCTAAATATAGAATTGAATTATTTTTGCCATTTTTGTTCCGAAACCGGCATTATCCTGTTGATACCTTTGCCTATTTTGTTTTTGACGGCAATGTTCAAATGAAATGTCAGTCAGAGTTCGTACTAGGCGGGAAGGATTACTTATTTTATTTTAATTTCAATTATATATGTTGTAAAATGGCCCCAACCACTGCAGCAAAAAGTGTGGAAAACAAGTGTCAAGTTGAACTTTTCGGACGGGCAAAAACGCATCGGAAGTAGGGACAACTGTCAAATCGTGTTGTCATTCATTCTTCGTTCGGGCCCGGAACGAATCATCCGTCCGAAGGTGATAAGGAGTAGGAAACGCCCGTAACGACGGCCGACACGACGGACTTCGTGCTTAGGGAGTAGACGCCCTGGTCCTTATCGGACGGCGAGCTACCCATCGCTCACCGTCCGCAAGCCCGCGCCTACGGTGGCCGGGAATCGGCCTGCGACTCCCGACGCTTGAAATAAGATTAGAAGTTTAAATAAACTTTTTTACAGTCCGTTTAACCGATTTTGACTTCTATTCCGTCGGCATAAGGATGGCATTAAAAGCAAAAACGTGGTTACTATACCAACTGTTTATTACAGCTGCCACTTGTCATGCCACCAACGCAATAGAAGTCAGAATCGGTTGAACAGGCTGTAAATAAAGTTTATTTAAATATCTAATCTTATTTCAAATGGAGTATACCTAGTAGTAGACATGCATGCTTATTAGTAGCATGTGTATTCCAGGCTTTAATTCCGAGAGAAGTGCGAACGTATTGGCGAAGCGCCGACGAAGCACTAGTTTATGTAGTTTAGAACTTAAAACCGGTTCCGCTAGATACGATGGCGCGTAGTGGAATTTTTTCGTTCAAACGCCTCCTCGTTGCTTAACCCTTTACCGTTATACCTACGGTTAACTACAGCGCATTTAAGTACCGCAAATCTATTACTATAGAAAAGAATTTCAATGTAATGACGCCTTCATACCTGATACCATGTGTTCATAAAGTTTTGCAGTAATGTTTTATCAACGAATATTCAAGCAGTAAACTTCAAGTATGCTATGCATCCCTTCAGTTTTATAACAGCAACACGTGAACAGTTTACCCCAATAAAAGAATGACAGTACTTGGTTGGTTGCATTAAAAGGCAGTAAATATTATGCGATACCCAATTCTTGAGCTGCTCAGTTAATAGCCGCCGCGGTTTACGACTCGGAGATTTTTCGGGTCCCCAGTATCGTCGTTTAGAACTTAGCTGCCGAATCGCGTGTTCCCAGCAAATACGAATAGTGTGCGATCGAACTGAACCAGTAATCCGAAACATTTTATATTTCCGCAATAGGCATTTGCGGCGGCAGCACAGTAAATGCTCGGCGATCGCGCCAGTCATTTTACTAAATCCAATACATTTTTTATTCATGAAACGATTGACGTTTGTATGTTAATTCACAGCGTAGGTCCCGGCCCGAAGGATGAAATATTGAATTATTGCCCAAAGTCGGGGATATATCGCGGGGGTCTGTTCGATATTAATCCGTTGGCTGCCCGGGGCTCTGGCAGGAATTCAAATAAATCGGCTCTGTGACAAACAAGACGTATAAATCAATCACAGCAAGGTGGCGTGCAGCCTCTATTGCAATCCTCCCTTAGCCCCGCGCCCCGCACCCGCGCCCCTCCCGTAGGTATATCAAAAGTTGAACTAATTTGTATCGGCAAATTTATTGCCAAGGTTAAACTAAACTCGTTATGAGTTTCAGGTGGAGCGAATTTTATTTACAAGTTTTCTTTTTGATTTATATTTTTTCTCTTATCGCTAAGCTTGAATAATAATCATTTTAAAACTGTCAAAGCGAGTAATACCAACGTTATTTGGACGTACCTGTCGATAAGAAATTAGTAGTTGCATTGTACTTACTTACATCATTTTTAGATATAATCTCATCATCCTAAATAATCTTAATCATCTGCATATCCTTTAAAAATAACGCACTTACTATCATGCATGAGGATTTACAGTGACACACACTGATAATAAAAACCGGTCAAGAGCGAGTCGGACTCGCGCACCGAGGCTTCCGTACGTATACATGATGTTGATGATTTCTGAAAAACTGTGCTATTTAGAGACATCGTTTTATTTTTCCTGTAATCTTTACATAAACTTCTATCACAGAATAATTTCAGATTTTTCTCTATGAAAACTTCGGGGGAAAGGGTGACGGGGGACGGTATTTTTTTTAAATTTTTCATCAAAAGTCGAAAACTATGATGCCTAAAAAAAAAGAAAAAATATTTGAAAATGTGCAAACAGCGTTCTTTCATATGATATCCCACATGCCCTAGTAGACTCCATTCGAATTTTTCAGGCCGTGTTACAAAAAATATATATTTTTTAAATTTCATTCTTGTATGCAAAATAGTTGGGTAAACGTCATCTAAAACTATTCCAAATTTCAAGTTGATAGCATTAGTAGTTCTTGAGATATCCAGCTGTGACAAACAGACACACAGACTTAGTCTCACCCTAAGGGTTCCTTTTTACAATTTGGGTACGGAACCCTAAAAAAAACGTTAATCAAGTTAATTACCAATATAGTTATCATCATTAATTACAATTTCGATGGCTTTCACTTGAAATTAAATAAAACAGCGAAATTAATGCAGACGCCTTTGCAAATATTCTAATCGGCCCAAATTACTAACTAAACCCATATCTATCGGTACTAGTGCTAAACCAAATGACAAAATCTTCCTCAAGTTCTCAAGTCAATTTAGGCCTGTGTATATAGTTTAAATAAGCGATACCAAGGCCAATTGCTATCCACTGAGAGTGGGCACACCTCTTACTTATAATCACTACAATTGATTCGACCGAACGACTGATTAAGCTATACGCGATACATCGCTCGTTAAATACGATAAAACTATGTATCATCACCACCAAACGAGCAATGTATATAACGTACGGAATAAAGTGTGAAGTGATAACACAAATCACAGTGGAGCTACTATCGGCCCACGTCACCCGTTGCTAAGACCCGTTGATAAGATACGAAGAAGTATTTATTTCGACTTAGTTGAAAGGTTGGACTATAGCACCAAATGTAATGGTATTTCTGGTTCGATTAGAATGATAGGTATTCAAATAAAATTATCGATTAATACAGACAAAGTCATAATTCTCCTGCCCTTATCCCAATTTATTTGGGGTCGGCGCAACATGTTCCTTTCTTCCATACTTCTCTATTAGTCGTCATCTCGGTAGCCACCCCCTTTCTAGCCATATCATCTTTCACACAGTCCATTCATCGTTTCTTTGGTCTACCCCTACTCTTACAGCCATCGACATTCATACTCAAAACTTTCCTCACGACCCTCCTTATTTGACATTATATACCTACAATTTTAATTTAAACAAGGTTCTAACTTTTATTATTTTAATAATATTTTATATCGTTTTTTTTTTAATGTTTTGTTAATGTTAGAACATTGTAGGCCTAATAGACTGTAGATTTGTAGACCATTTTCTATTTTGTTGAGTACCTGGTACTTTTGACGGGCCTACACTGTCCTCTCATACCTATTAACGCTGTGGTTTGAAAACATTGTAAAAGCCAATTATTTTTAAAGGAGTAACCGTGTAGTTTCTTTCCGACTCTTCTCCATAGGAAACGACCAATTTGAACCGTGCACCTAGCTTCTGACGTTTCATAAGTGCCCATGTAGGCTTATGTGAAATAAAATATTTTGATTTTGATTTTGAACCGATTACCGCAGAACTTTTCAGTCACCGGTGCCACTTTCAGACTTCCTCTTATGTACTCATTTCTTATTCTATCCATTCGTGTCACACCACACATCCCTCTTGGCATTCTCATCTCAGCTACATGCAATTGCCTTTCATTCATCCCTTTTGTGGCCCAACATTCTGATCCATACAAGACAGCGGGTCTAACCATTGTTTTATATAATTATCTTCCCCTCAAGTTTAATACAGACAAAGTAGCTAATAAAATGAATGTGTTTGAATAAAATGCTATTTAAAATACCATTTAAAAATTATTCATACAAATGTAATAAAACTTCCAGGTGTAGTTTAAAGTCTCTAATAAAAATAGCAAATTTTCTAGCAAGTATACAAGGTGTTTCGCCTTTTCAAATCTATTACCATAAAATATATCACCATAAATAGTTCTTCCGGGGCGTTGCTCCCCCATAAGGAATTTAAAACAAAAAAGATTGAGAATATAGCAATGGGCAAAATATTATATTCAGTGTTTAAGCTCAGAAATATAATATACTTGCTTAGGTAAGTTTTTTGTTCTACTCCAACTAGAAAAAACGCTAGTTATTGTAATAATAGCTAGTACACCTAAATCAATTAATTTGCACCGGCAATTAGTGACAGATTCTCAAGCAATTGACTATCGCAATAACCACGAAGGTACTTCAGTAGTCTTCAAGCGTTTCACATGGATAAGGAAAATTCCTGCTTTACATGAAAGTCGTAGTTTTAGTACCTAATAAGTATTATGGCTCCCGCAGACAGGCGCAACGCGACACTAGTAGCACAATTTCTATGAAAACTTAATGGAAAGTGTCGCGCTGGCGATGGCGTCGCGCTGCCTGTCGCGCCCGCGGTTACGTCCCAGTCTGCACGAGCATTTACACGTTGAACATAGTACTATGTTCACTAAAAGTTTTTTGAAGAACGTGGGTGGATAAATTTAAGGAAATGGCAGGGGTATTGATGAAAAAGCGTGGGATGGAGACGCTACACCCAGCCGTGGGTGGACGTTTGGTTGTTAACGATGATGATAGTAAACAGTAAAGAAAAACAAAATAACAATTGCTAATCTAGGTACTCTGACTAATTGCACTAACATGCTACAAAGGAATGCGAACGAAAGAAAGAGAATAAAATTATTTAACCCAGGTTATGGCAAACGACAGAAACGTGCATTAAAATAAATTAAATTGATTGAAACTTAATTTTTATTTTTTTATTTTGTTAGGTATCCTGTGTTACCTGTGTATAATAAATAAGTTTAAAAAATGATGCTCTATGATTCTTTCCCCTCCCTTTCTATATACTTGCACTTATTAGGTATTTTTTGATGTAAGTATTTAAAATATAATGACATCTATTGGAAGTGTACTAATGTATTGAGTACTTAGATTAAAAATTAACGAGGTAGGTAACTTCTACATTTAGTTAACTTCGAGCTCCTCAATGTTTTATCGTAGTTTCAAAGACAATAATTATCAACATAATTGTTTTATTATTTTACTACCGCTTAAATATAATATAATTGTTGTATTAGGTCTATAAATATACTTACGTATTATAATTTTTCCATAAATAATTACTTCAGGAATTACATCCTAGAAATACAAGGTCAATTAAATTAGCTAGCTTAACTCCGCAGGCCTGATGGTAACGATATTTTTTTTTTTTGTTTAATCATGTTTCGATATTCATACCCACCACGGCACGGCTGTGAAATTTCGCTAGTAAATTTAGTTCAAACGCTTGTTCGCTTACTTAGCGAGTTTTAGTTGTGAACTATAGTTCAGAAGATACCTTCTACGTACCTTAACTCACTCACTGATATTTTTTTTTTTAGGAACACGTATATTTTTGCAATGTTTGTAAATATGTGAGCACCATGTATCTATCACATAATTAATTTATCTGTCATTGCTTCATTCTTAATTCTTTTTACCTGTGTGTGTCTTCACATATAAATATATAATTAATGTACCTATACAAAATATTGTAAAACATTTTAAAAGAGTAACGGTGGAGTTTCTTGCCCATTCGAAACTATCATTTGGAAGGGGCGACTAGAATTAATTCTATTTTTTTGTAAATTTTGACGTTCAAAAGTGCCTTTTAAATGTATTAGTTGACTTTGACTTCGACGTAAAATGGGTATGTAACAATACTCCCATGTTTTGATAGTAAGTAGTTCGCGGAACTCACTTTACATAGGTACCTATTATCTATATCTACTACTATCATCTCGTACACGTGTTGATTTATTCATTAGCCATTCATACCTATTGACAACTGGAATAGCTACGCAGTGCACTACTGTTTTTCCTAGATAAATCGTGCTAATGCATCCTGAATCTGACATCTGTCATGGCTGCATTTATGTTATTCTCACGACTTTACAAAATAATAAAGAGACATTTAAATAAAGAATCATTAACAATACTGAAAATGTGAATTTCTAAATATACATTTTGAACGCAAGAGCAGATTTTCTCATCTTTCATGAAGGGAATGCCGTAAAGAAATATATTTATGGACCTGTGTAAAATTATTCTTAGTTTTATTTTTGTCCAGCAGTATGTAGGTCACGCAGAGTACTGCCGTATATTTTAATTTAATACTGATAATATATAATAATATTATATTAAGCACAGTATTGTATGTAAGCCGAGATACTTTGCAAAAATGTGTCAATGTCATAATATTGTATCTTATCAATAGTGTCAATGATAATGTCATTTCCAGCTGAGTTACTGTGGTGGTAGTTTCTAAAAATAAGGAAGATACTGAATGTACGAGTACTTACATAATCGAATGTTACACTTTTGTATTTTTCAACCTTAATCTTTTACGCTAAATCTATTACGCACATTTTATGTAGTAGGTATATAAAAAAACTTAAACACTTATAAGTAATTTTATTATTCTGTCTAGTTGAAGTCAGGTAGATTTAGGTCTCGTTATAAAGACCAACCTTATTTTTCTTTTTTATTCACTGAGATCCTGATAGAAGGGAAAGATAACACAATAGAAAAAGACTTAGTCTACGCCCAACGATCTAGATAAACTAGAAGTAGAAAATAGACGGTCCAGTTTAAATGTTTTACATTTGGCGTCTATGATTTACAGAAAAAGATTTCATCGTTTTAAATAAAACATATTCTAAATAGGTATAATTTAAAATTGTGTGTTCTACCTACAATCAATAATCGGTAGGTCAGTATGCAGGTTGAGTGTCTTATCAAAATACAGAATGCATAAATAAATAATAAGGAAACAACACAGCGCTTAGTGACGTATATCGTCAATGTGGGACAAAAACCCGTCATGATAAACTGGACCTGGGTAGGTCCGATGGAACATAATCTGCAGAATGGGAGCAGGAAAAAAACTTATTATTTTAGAAAATAGCTGGGACCCGTCGCATAACCACAGGACTTTTATTCTCATTCGTATTTGCATCTATGGGTGAATACCCCATAATATTATAATGTGCATAATGTCAGGAATGAAAAAACCCTAACTTTATTCGAAGGACCGGGGAATAACCGAGAAGCGTATTTTTACATATTTCTCACATAATTAAAATGATGTTACTAATATTTTCTAACAATATAATTTAAAAGGAGCGTGGAGTTTCTTGTCCATAGGAACCTACTACGCTTTGGAATGGGCAACTAGCTTCATCTTTCTGACTGGCCGACTCATTTGACAGTTCAAAAGTGGCTGTAAATGGTTTAATTGTAGGTAATAAATGCTTTATGTTTGAGTTGAATTTGAGAGTAAGTATTTAGGATTAAACCTCAAAAACTAAGAGAAGTTATAAATGTTACATTTGCTTCACCTGGTAAGTGGTCGATCCACCTCATTTTAATACTCAGCGTCAGCGCAACTAAGTATTCGTAAATTGTTTTACTCGTACTGTACTTCCAAATATGTACTGTAATCTAATTGTTATTCAAAAAGCGTATGATACGTGAATGGCTTTGCATTTTTCTATAAAAAATTACAAGGTAATGAAGTCGGTTATCTCTGGAATAAGCAGTTAGTACTAAAAACAGAGGAATTAATTAATTATGTTATGCCTAAAAATAATAAGCAGACAAGCAATTTCTATGTTAGAATTATACAAAGTTATTTACTAAAAAAAAATACATTTGTTATCTTTACGGAAATCTTAATTGTTGTATTTTTATCACATATTTTATCATAGTTGTTTCAGAGTTATATAAAGATTATAATAATAATGTGTTGAATAAGTTTGTGAATAAATTCATTGCCGTGTCTAAAAAAATATACATTGCCTTAACTTGAACTTAATTAAAAGAAAATAAGCGCAATCATATTTTCGCCAATGTGTTAAGTGCAGTGTGTAGGGTCTGATAAACGATGATAGGTTATCATTATCTTTCACGATAACAATACACGAGCAGTAATTTCATCTCTAGAAACTCTGCCTTGATCACATATTTATTTAGATCATCATAATTTCTCAGTACAATGAATTATATTATTAAAGTAAAAATAAATGACTCACTGTGGGTTTTCGATGCATTACATTTTCTATGTAATCCCCTTTACGATGTTATGTGTCGTTATATCACTATGACGTATCTATATTATATTTTATTGTAAACAAAATAAAGTAAGTACATTGTTGACTTCCGTCAGCATAGGTTCCAATGCAAATCGCCATGTTTTATGTAACGTGATGTTGTTTTCATTACATTTAATTAGTAGTTTATTATTCCTATAATATTTTATAATAATTATATCATACCTGACACAATAAGGTTACTCGATTAATGATTATTTAATATTGTTTACATAAATTAATAAAATGCGTAGATAACAGCGCCAATTGATACATTTGAGAGTTTTGTCGAGATGGTACCTATTCAAAATTGTGGTTAAATAATTTGAAATCGAGAAGAAACATTAACTTGTGGTTATTTCAGTATGGTAGGCAAAATAGTAGTAGGTACCTACAAAATTATTTTTTTTATTTTTTTTTTTTTTTATTTATTTATTTTATTAATTTCGCCTGTATCGCAGACCACAGCATAATTTAATATATGAATGACTGTCATATGGTTTTGTTATCAGCCTCATATACCGCTGTGAAAATATATCATTCAGTGTTATCTACTCAGCAAGATGGCGACCGTGTAAATCAATGTAACCTCAATTACTTATTAAGAAAGGTCTCGGTTGGAATTTTCCTACGATTAGGTAATGTTATATGGTTTATAGTACTTATTTAGAAATTATTTTTGTAGCTAAGACATTGATGTAACAAATATTTTAACTTGCAGCTTCTTTCAGAGAGGATTTAAGAATGTTCATAAATATGCACCTAGCTGTTTTTGTCACAAAGTCTAATAATTACTTTCTAACTACTAATAATTACATAAGTTGTGATCTAATGACTCATATATGTCACAGTTTATTGTGATCTAAGAATCGAAACTACCAGGTACGTCTCGCGGGAATTCTAACACTTTTAAGCCACTAAAAACGAAAAGTTTCAAATCACTACAGAATATTTTAACAATGGGACCATAGTTTGGTGCATTTAACTACAACTACATTCCGGTTCCACGTGGTGCCGGGCGTACAGAATAGCACCATCCTATTTCTTCCCGTGGGTGTCGTAAAAGGCGACTAAGGGGACTAGTAGAGAATAGCCAGCAGCGTTCACTGTGCATTTTAACACCATACTGCGATCGCCAACCCGCCTGCCAAGCGTGACGATTATGACACAACCCTCCCCCGGCCCTTTGTGAGTCTATGTCCAGCAGTGGAAAAAAAACTTAAAAAGATATACCTGCTTGTAATTAAAATCTGCCAGTGACGACTGAAATATTTTCATAATAGTGGTTAGACTTGCCACTGAAACAGCTGAAAGTTGTAACCAAAATCCAGTACCACCCACAGTGCCACCGCCACGTACCATAAGATTTCCATTCCATAAATGTTCTTTCCTATATGGGTTACCTAGCAACGATATAATATTATGTGATTTTGCGAAGGTGTGCTAACGGTCTCAGGTAACGGTAGTTTTCATTTGCTATTCAACTGGACCCACGGCGACATCGATACGGCGAATACGAATTTTTGTTCTAAAAACCGCTTCTATTCTCACATCCGGTAGTTGTAGATTTATGCTGGGTTTATTAAGACTAATAATGTTGTGTTAAATACTTTTTTTAATAAACAAATCAATAGGTATCAAAAAAAAGTGACGTGGGGTATACATATTTTTAGAGTTCCGTACCTAAAAGTAAAATCGGAACCCTTATAGTATCACTCGTGTGTCTGTCTGTCTGTCCGTGTGTCACAGCCAATTTGCTCCGAATCTACGGGATCGATTAAGTTGAAATTTGGATACATATTAATTTTTGTGACCCAAACACGGTTATTTAAAAGAAATAAATGTATTTTGAATATGGGGGTCACTTTTGGGGGGAAAATTAGAAAATTTTAAAATAAAAGATTTGCAAACTCTACCTTGTGACATTTCAAATGAAATAGCTTGTTGTAAGAATTTCAGATACATTTTTTTTATAATTATAAATACTTTAAAGTTATTTAAGAAACTTGATAAAAATTTGCCATTCCCCCTTATCTCCGAAACTACCAGGCCTAAAATTTTGAAACACATACAGAAAATAGTTCTTTACTTATAGATTACAGGATAAACCTATAAGAAGTCTATGGTCTTAAATTAACATGATAAATATCTCAATATTGTGCGTACGAACTTACATTTGCAGTTGGATTGTATGAGGGAACGTGTTTTTCAACTACAATGTTAGTTCGTTCTTGGGATAAATTCATCTCAGCTACGGAACCCTTCATTTTGCGTGGTTCAACATGCACGTGTCCGGTTTAAATAAAATGTCGACATACTTAGTCCTTTTTTCCAAAAATCTGCGCAAAGCCTTCTCAAAAAAAAAAAAGTTTTCTGTTCTCAGGTTAACGCACAGAAATATAATTAAAACCTTTCTCCCAAAAATTAAGTAGGTATCAGACAATGAACCAAATGAACCAATAACTTTTGACCGTCAATTCAAAAGTTCACTTCGAAATTAAATTGATTGAATTATTTGCGTCATTCGGATTAATCCTAAATGTATTTAAAATTCTAACACAACCGCACTGGGCAAACAGCTGAATCATTGATTATTTTAACCGTGGTTTCCCTTAAAGGTTATTATTATTTACTTATTGGCAAATAAAAGTTCTATAGGTAATCATAAAAAAAACCGGCCGATTGCGTGTGATACGCACAATGAAGGGTTCCGTAGTTGGGATGAATTTATCTCAAGAACAAACTTAACATTGTAGGTGAAAAACATGATCTCCCATACATTCCAACTGCAAATGTAGGTTTGTACGCACAATATTGGGAGATTAACCACGATATTTTAAGACCCCATATACGTCATATAGGTTTTCCTGTAAGCTATAAGTATAGAACTATTTTCTGTATTTTTTTCAAAACTTTAAGCTCCGTGGTTTTGAAGATAAGTGTAAAAATGGTCGATTTTCATTTTTTTTTTAAATAACATTAAAACTATTTATTTTAAATTTATAAAAAATATAGACTTGAGACCCTCACAGTAGACCTTTTCATTTCATATTTCACTAACTTTTTTTTTATTTGTCTCCCAAAAGTGACCCCCAGATTAAAAATTGATTTATGTACGTAACACATCCGTGTTTGGGTCAGCTATTGATAATATGTGCACCGAATTTCAACTTAATCGGTCAACTAGATTCGGAGCAAATTGGCTGTGACAGACGGACAGACAGACATGAGTGATAATATATGGGTTCGGTTTTTATTTAAACATAGGGAACCATAAAAATGCGTACAATAAAACATTAGTTTTCAAGTTAAACGCCATACTAGTTTCCTTATTGTTTTTTTGATATTTTTGTAATTAATTAATGAGGTATTGAATGAGTAATCCATCACACCATGAAATCATCATCATCGTACTTAAAGTCATGTAGGAGTTTACATTGGAAACAATTTTAATTATGTACTTTTCTTTCCTCAAAAAATAGTACTAATCTTTCTAATAGACAAGTTTACTCATTTTTATCGTCACAAAAAATTAAAAGAGCAATTATTATGAGAGCCGCATTACGCGAAGAGAAAGTAACTACCTATGTAGTTCGGCATATCGTAAATGTCTGATCGGTCCGTTTTCGGATGGTACCGTGACTGACATCCCTAATGAATGTAGTTCCTTTATGAGACACATTGGCTACAAATACGAGATTCTTATCTACTTTAAATCGTGCGAGCGCATAATTTGCAATTTTTCATCCTCTGCTGCACAGGCAGAAAGCAGTTTTTCAAACAGTTGCATTGACAGGATTGCACCCATTTGAGAAAATATTTTCCACATTAAGTGATTTATTTTAATAGCGAAAGAAAAACGCTATACAAAATCCAACGGTGAAGTTTCCTATAGTACCTTCGTTGCTATAATTACTTTTAAAATTTTAAGAGCATGGCAATTTTTAAACCAGTATAGTAACAAGCACGTTTACGTATGCCTACGACGACTTAATAATTGCTGCTGAGAATCCAGTCTTAACATTCTATCTCGTGATGTAGTGGGCTCGCCACTCAGCTTTGCAACAGTAAATTTATTTTTGTCGAAGTGTAAAACTATACTGGAATGCGCAACTCGACAACCGCTTTCAAATTGAAGCAACGCTACATGACTGATTTATACTTTTCAAGTCATTTTCTTTGAGGAATTTTCTTCTTTAGTACCTACGAAAAGATTTTTTAATATCGGCCAGTATTTGAAAGTAATTACCGCGATAATTGATATAAATTAGTGAGCACGTGCCCGCAATTGTCGATTCATTCACCTTACAAGGTGCCATATCATCCATCTCTTTTATTTTACTTCAATCGTGTCATGTAAGAATGTGACGCACGACTTCAACAGTTTGCTAATTAACTAAGCTCACAATGACACGAGCCGTGCACGTTTGATTTTCAACCCTATTGCGCTGGCTTTAATTTTTATAATTGCTCAAGACGCGTGCAGCTTGAATGAGCATTGTATGCGTAAACATTAATCAATGCCATGGGTACGCTTGTGAAGGTCATCGAGTTCGTGGAATTCTACGCTAATCTTCTTTAAGCGAATAGATTCTAATCGAATATTAAAATACGAGTTACAGATATAATACAATCTATACGACGATCGAGACGGAATAGTTCCATGTCTTATATTTTTTTATTCAACATCGTAGCCAGGGCGTGTCAACGTCATGTGACCGCGAGAAAAACAAAACCTAAAATTATACGAGTTGAATGATATCCATCGAAGTTTTACTTTGAGTGTTTTGTGGAAACGAACATTGCGTAACATCAATGTATCGGAGGTTTGAGGTAACATCGTTAAAAGATTGTCGACTGAGTGAGTAATAATGTTTTTATTATCATTTATCGGTCGTGTCACACTCGATTGGGATAACGTGTGCCACTGCGCAGTTCCACCAAAAAATACGTAACGCTTTAGAAATATTTATGGAATAACGAAGGCTGTTTTATAACAAATGCCATAATATTTATATTTCCATTTTAATATTTTTATTTATGTGTCTCAGACTTAAACTCTTAATTCACGTCTGTTTCAGATTACTTTTGTCTTTAGGCTGAAAATTAAAATACCTTCAATATACTTTTATATTTAACTTTTTGTGAGTTTTATTCTACTCGTTTACGGCTCTCACAGACTCACGCGATATCGCGGACGCGACAGGCAGCGACATAGAAATTGTGCTAATAGCGTCGCGTCGCGCCCGTGATATCGTACCAGTTTGTACGAGCCTTTATTGTTTTACAAATTAAGTAATATTTGTTAGGTTCTAATAATATTTATTTCAACAAAATATATAAAATTCACAATTTGAAAGTTAAAGTTAATATTACTAGTACTTCTTTACGTTAAAAAGAAATGTTAATTTAAAGCAAAAAAAGGTGGTTAATGTTACCTTCCGAGTAATTAAAAACGCCAAGCTCAATGTAATAATTGTTTCAATAAAATTGGCAGTGGAGAACGCGGAAACGAATCATGGCGTGAGATCAAACAGTTAGTGTTAAGTCGCCAACGCAAACGCCTCTAAACTACGAACTAATGTTAACGTAAACACGCGCGTGTGCGTTGACGACCACTGGTTTCAATGTCAGCTAATAGCCCAAAACAGATCGATCTACGTGGAATGTACACTGAAAATTGAATGCACTGGTTCAATGAAATAATAAAAGAAACTACACATGTTCAGTTTCTCAACCAAGACTTAATTAATTGTATCCTATTTAAAACTAAAACTTGTTAAGATCTATGTGTAGATTAGACCTAGGACGATAACAATATCTTTCTACATCGAAATACTTGTGAAATTCCTATAAAAACGTAGCTAATTATTGTGTCAAACTAATAAAGGCACATTTGTCCGTCGCAATGTAGGCGCTGAGATAAGACACCACGATATAACAGACAAAATGGCATGATGCCATCTTCTCGTATCAAACAGTGAACCTGATGGGCAAGCGCCAGAATGACTCATATTAACAAAGAGATTTAAGGTAGATACTGTAGAGAGGCCATCAGAAGTCATGTCATAGAAAAATTGTGATCCTATGTCTCAGTGTCGCCATCTAGCGTAATATACCAAAATTTAATAAAAGCTAAGTACTTTTAATACTATATTGCACAATTAGACATTATACTTCGAAAATAGTTTTCTTTTGGTGAACACGAATGCGACTTGACATGCAGGCGTACCACACTAGACTGAGCGACTTTTGCCCACTAGGACAATTGTATCGGATTGTTAAGTAAATAGTTTAATGTCTTTCCATATTAAGGCATGCACTTAAAAATATTTTCTAAATCAACTTGTGTGCAATTCGCAGAATATTTCTGCACATACTGTAAACAATGTATTTAAGCACGTTTAGATTTTACGTTTCGGGAATGTTTACAGGAGTACTTTTGAAGGTGGTTCGTACTAATTGTCAAAATTATTCACAATAACGAAGTATTCGGTTGATCACCAAGTTTAAATTGTGTACTTAAGGTGAAAGCTATAGGGTAGCCCGCGAAATCAAATTTTCTTACTTTTTTTGCAATTTGCAGGTCAGTATCATGTATGTTGATCAAAAAATGATTCGCGAGCGTAACAAATAATGATGTATTCACAGAGTTATAACTATTAAACTCATAGAAACAAATCTCTAAAAGAAATGACCTAAAATGTCCTAATTTCATGAAATAGTCATTTAATAGAGTAATCTGAATTTAGAGAGTTGTATTGGTAATTTTAATGGTTATAATTCTGTGAACGTAAAAGAATATTAATTCCGCGGGCGATTAAAACACTAAATATCAATCACAATCTGAATGATTTTGAAGTATATTGTTAATCCATTGCTTCATAAGTTCGAAAAAATTGTCTACTCAACAACGTAAATAACGCAATTAATGTTGTTGAACTGTCAAAATTAAAACCATTGCTACTGGTAGTTTGTTACACAATTACTCCGCCGATCGATCAAAAACAACGAAAAACGTTTAAATGTTTAAACTTACATTATGGTTTTTACACCTTTCAAACATTAACATTTTGCACAGTGATAATTATTATTAAATTAACGAATGTTAATCAAACCAGATAATTATGTTTAGCAAATAACACTGATTGTTGGTTGTTCTATTGTGGTTAGTCAGTAACCACCCAACAATCTGTGACCCTTGCACTGAAAAGTTTCGTCTAATTAGCCATTATAATTTATATCTAGTAGGTACACTATTGACATATTTATGACGACTAACTGATGCAATTATCAAAAAGTGCGACAAATTTTATTAATACATGGGTGTATTGAATTGCAACGTCCATATCTAAAATCTGCCCAATACGTCACCCACTATAATTTCGTAACGCTACGTTTTCACTCACAATCTGAATTTTGAAGGATATTGCTAATCCATTGCTTGCTTCATAGGTTTGAAAAAATCGTCTGCTCAACAACGTAAATAACGGAATTAACTATTATATTTTACTATTATTTTACTATTATTTTGAACTGTCAAAATACACACCGGAGAAATTTCAAGTGTGAGGCATCGTTTAAAAAAAAATGAAATTTATTGCGATCATTTGTCATTTTATGACAAAAAAAATAAAAACATGTCTAAAGCAACGTCAAAATATCCAAAGTCTTACCTTCCATCCTGCTGAAGAGTTGCTATCCCCTTTATCCTTAAAATATGGCACATTCTGGACCATCCACTCGTATATCTGGGACAACGTGAGTCTGTTGTCCTGTGCGGAGGTGATGGCTTGGGTGATGAGATCAGCGTAGGATAGGTTTCCCCAGGCATTGCGACGGGAGGAATTCTTCTTGGTACCTACTGAGGGTAGGGGTGGCGCACCTAGAAAGAGAAATCTGGATTAGGCTGGTTGGAGATGCTAAATAAATAAGAAAAAATAAAGAAGTTTAATAGATTCCTAAAGCTAAATATTTGTGATATTCCGTGTGTAGCTACTTTTTTTTAATGAGTTTTAGATTTATGAAGTGAAAATTTCTTCTTTTGCTTTGAGCGTTTTTTGGTTGGGAAAAACCGCGCCGACATTCTGTAGTAGCAGTAAGTGAAGTTAAATTGACCACGTGAAAAGTTTAATTTGTGTATACTGCATTGTTTATATTGTGATTTAGATAGGAATCATTATTTTATTGAAGTGAAAACTCTTTAAGCGCGTCGATAGAAGTTCTCACTTCTATCGGCAGTTCCCATGACTGCCTAAGTGTTCCTGTTTTTTTTTATTTCTCTTCTAAGTATTTTAAAATAACATAATTTCATTTTTCATGTTAGGTACTTACAAAATTTATTTATATAATAGATTTTAGATATCGCACCAGTCTGTACGAGCGTTTAATATCCTGACTGAAATAATTGTAGTAGGTACTAATTTTAAAACATACAAAAAACATCCTGTCTGTAGGTACCTACTCGAACTATTTATTCAACACGTATTGCGAAGAAAATATACTAATTGACATTTTCCCATTATTGGACTACCGAAATATTTAATTAATAATTAATTTGTTCAAATATTGGGACCAGTTTTTTATTTTTTATCGATATATAATATATAGCTTTTGTTTGTTATTTTCCTCGGATTGTAAATTAATATTTTTTTTGCCAATATTGACGTATGTATTTTAGGTTATTACAATTTCTTTATTTACCGTTATTTTATTATCCTTATCAACTGTATCTGAGTATTATTATAGAATTATACGTTGGCGTCCAAAATAAGCAATGTAATGCTTTAGTATCTTATCTCAGGAAAATGTCTCTCAGCATAATGTTTTATTTCAGTTTGTATTTATATAATTTTTTTGAAATATAAATACAAACTGAAATAAAACATTATGCTAGGCTAAGATTTTACAATATTTATTACTTATCACTAATGTATCTTGATATTTTGAAATCAGAAAATTTTACTGATATTTGAATGAATATGGTTACCTACTGAAAAGTCTTTAATTGTAGAGAATGGTTCGTACATCGTCTGACATTGATACCTTCGTTTATTTTTATTAACAAACCACGCTACTCAGAATCCAGTAAACGCGTGAATTTTCAATCCAATGACGTGACAAATTCCCACAAGTGCGTGGTAATGACGTAAATTAAAACAATAATAAACATTTGAATTACTTTTGTTTATTTTCTGGCCTAAGTCAAAATGCGTTATCGACGGAAAAATCCAGTTACGTTGAGTTTAGTTAGAACGGTAAACCACACCAATAATAAATTCCCGTAATGATGGTTATACATGGAATTATATAAGTAATTAAAATAAGCCGCACGTGGATAACATGACGTATCAATTAACTCAGCCTATCGCAGTCCACTACTGGACATAGGCCTCTCCCAGGCTACGCCATAACAGGGTGTTATGGCGTCCTCCGACTGCCCCATCCAGTCTGCCCCAGCCACTTTTTTAAGATCATTGGTCCATCTAGGTGGACCAATGATCGGCGTATTGGCGTCCCACAGTATGCTTGCCGATACGCGGTCTCCACTCCAGGACTCGAATGCTCCACCGGCCATCGGTCCTTCGACAAAGCTGGCCAGCCCACTGCCACTTCAGCTTGCTTGTTCTGCAAGCTATGTCGGTAGGTACCTCCGGTTTTTTTCAGGATAACTTAATTTCTGATTTTATCCTTCATAGAAACTCCGAGCATAGCCCGCTCCATAGCGCGCTGAGCGACGTATGATCACACTATTATTATAAAAGAGAAAGTTTGTGAGTGTGTGTGTGTGTGTATTTGTTACTTCTTCACGCTCAAACGGCAGGACCAATTTTGATAAAATTTCTGGATTAACATATAGGCTAGGCTACTTTTAATCCCGATACTCCCACGGGATCGAGACTTACGCGGGTGAAACCGCGGGGCGCAGCTAGTATGACGTATATAGCATAATCAGCCTATAATATTCCCACTGCTGGGACATAGGCCTCCTCTCGGTGAGAAGGTGTGGGCCGTAATCCACCACGCGGGTCCGGTGCGGGTTGGTAGATGTCACATGTCTTTGGATTTTTGGTTCTAGGGCATGCCGGTTTCCTCACGATGTTTTCCTTCACCGTTTTGGGAGCAGTGGTGTTGAAATTATTTACACAAAGTAAAGGGCCCGTCTTCGTTCGAACGTGCGACCTATAACTCGTAAGTCACAGCCGTTACCAGTGGGCCATCGCTGCTCTAGACATATGACGTATACTGTATATTAATACAATGTCAAGAAAATTCGGGTGCAACAACCTCTTAATGTCAAAGTACTTAGTAGGTGCGGTAGGTGCGTGATCAAAGCGACCTGGTTGATACGATATGTAGGGTAAATAAACAATTGTAGTGATACAATTGCAGTAGCGGCATCAAATAACCATGTAATTTATTCACAAAATTAAATTTACTTAATAATTATTTGACGAATTTTTGTGTATTCATTTTTATATTATTATCTACTTATACTTTTTGATTTGATTATAAAACTATGCAGTTTATTATTTAACACTCTGCACCGGCTTCTGTATTTTTTAAATGTGTACAAACAAACAATTAAGTTATTAGTCCAATTATTGCTAGCATTCTTTCAATTGTCATTTTCAATATGCGAACAATGCGGGTATTAAGGGAAAATAATTAATTTACGCTAGGTACGAGCAATTATGCATTCATTTACCACGTGTAGGTAAAGAGTAAGTGTATTGCAGTGTACAAATAAGTCAAACTTAATTAGGATGTTTCATCAATGTAGGTAGGTATGTACGCCGTGTGAATTCATTCAATATTTGAGCACAGTATTCATTTTAGCTTTTTAAACATTATTTAATGAGATAATGTTCAGGAGTTTAAAGTCTTGTACAGACCGACGCGACTTGTCGCGCGATGCGACACTGGTAGATCAATTTCTAGGAAAATTTCATGGAAATTGTTCTACCGGTGTCACGTCGCGCGACTAATCGCGCCCATCTGCACGAGCCTTAATTCAAATGATTAATTCTGGGGTCTTCATCATCATTATCTTGCCCTTATTCTAATTTATTTGGGGACGGCGCAACATGTATTTTCCTGGGTCTTATTTTTTTTATAATTGCATTTACATCTAGCTGCTTTATTTGCTCTGAAAAATAACATTTTTATTAATTTTTTATTGCAAAATGCAATAAAAATCTATTTGTGACTTGAAAATTTTGTCTTATTAAAATTTTTGTAGGACCTAGGTACTGTAGACACCTTTGCAGATATTTTTTCTATTTATTTATATTATGTGTATTTCTTAGTTTTTAGTCGTCATTAAAATACAGTATTATGTATTCTAATGACTACTAAAAACTAAGAAATGAATCCTATTTTCCTTGCTTCCTAACTTATATTATAACTGCGAAAGTGAGTTTGTTTGTTTGTTACGCTTTCACGCTAGAACGGCTCGGCGGATTTAGATGAAATTTGTCACATGGCTAGTCCATGACCTGGATTAGGACATACGATACTTTTTATCCTGATATTCCCACAGCATAAAGATTTATGCGGGTGAAACCGCGGGGTACAACTAGTTATATAATAAATGTGTAAGTTGTGATGTTGGTTACTTAATCACGCAAAAACGGCTGAACGGATTTTAATTAAATTTATCACACATACAGTTGATGACCTGCATTAAGACATAGGATACTTTTAATCCCGGTAAATGACATGACGCAGACGAAGCCGCGGGAAGAAGCTAGTATAAGCAATCAAAATAAAGTAAGAGTGTATTATTAATTTGCTAGTTTTTATTCAGTGTACCGGGAAAGTTGGGAGTGTTTATAGTAATGTGTGTATACCTAATTAGGTAATTTGTTCGTATTGTTTATTTTTTGTTTCATTGATAAATATACCTTTTCCATTGTTAAACAAAACTTGCCTTTTATTATCTTTTATACATTTATAGTGTATAAACAGTGCCTCTAGTTACCTACTCATTGTAGTTTTCATAATACTTCAGGGTTTTCCTTACGCAGTAGTAATATTTATTATTGTAATTAGAATACGTCCATGTGTTCTTGTCAATACTTGTATGTTTGTGTTAAGTTTTCTATGAAATGTTAAGACATAATGTTATTTTATATAAACGTTGGTTATATTATGATTACTTAATAACAAAACGTCAAAAACAAATCGTCGTATAAATTATAAATAAACATAGTTTAGGAGTTAATTTAATCGAATTTAAAAAAAAAATGTTTTAAAAGCATTTTAAATAATATTTTTTTGAATTTGTTTAGAGCATTTCAATTAAATTGTAGCCAGAGCAGGTAAACAATATTTTTTTTTATATAAGGATGTTATAATTCTTAATCTCATGGTGCCTTTAGTGCCTACGTCGCAGGCCGATTGAATTTCATACATTATTTTATGTTATAATTTGTAGAATTTTTGTTGCGCAAACAGTTTCAATATCATTGTTTTTGCGACTTATTATACGTAACTATAGGAATCTCAAATGCGTGGCTAGTAAGTAGAGGTAGGTGCACCGATTAATATCTACGTTTATAACTACCTACCTAAATTAGTGATTCTGCAGGTAAACAAAGTTTGTTATTTTTTATTCATATCAGCGTACATGATTCGCTTTTGTTTTTGATTGGAACTTTACACGAGGAGTGTGTTCGAACTACCTACGTGCGACCTAAATAGCAGCGCGTATCGTGACTGCGACCTTACACTATCGCTTCGTTGGACAAATGGTATTTACCACTCAGATTCTGATTGGAGTTCTTCTTGGAGCCGGTGTCGTCAGCCGCTTCGACGTAGTTGTCTGGCCTTGGCAGCGGCCACGTGTTGGATCGCGCGCGCGTTTGTGGCTCGAAACCGACCTCTGTCAGCTCGCCCAAAGGTTCCAACTCGATCGTGCCGTCCAGCTCCGAGTGCCCACCCTGCGACGACCACGGGCTCTGGTAACCACCGCTCCCCTGTATAGACATGTTGCCCACTTTATCTCGAACAGTGGAATTTTTTGGTAGGTGTGTCGGAATGAGCGCTCACCGGCGCGTGCCGATACCGGCCGTTAGCATCTCAGCGCGCTCTCTTTTCTGATTTTTTTACTGATTTCTTTCTAGTTCCAGAAGTTTCGGACCCAGATCGCGATCCGAAGAGGTTATCTGTCTTCTGCTTATCGGTACTGTTATTCGAAGCCAATAACATGTGGCGTCTCGCTAACGTTCATAAACAGCAAGCGTCAGCCGTCGGGCCGCTCCCGAGAGGCGATTTTCGCTAAATATAAGCGCGGGCGAGGCGGGGGCGGGGCGCACACCACGTGAGCGACTACGCGCCGATTTTCCAATTCATCACTGGCGGGCTAGAGACGCGATAACCTTGTAACGTGGCTCGAATCAGCCAACAACGGGTAAACTATCCTCTGAAGTAGTCAGCGGCGTCGAAAGTTCCCAAGAATTCGTAAATTCGGACGTCCTTCCGAGTTGGGTGTACACTTTGTAACTTTTCCACACTGATAAGAGTTATCACTGGGTCTATGGGGGGGTTAATTCACGTGTTATGTGGTTAATTGGGGCATATAACAAGTGGGGAGTCACTAAAAGTTGTTTGACGCGAGTCCACGCGGTCAGCGATAGTTTTAACTGCGTAATAAGCAGAGCAGTGCGCGTGACGCGGCAGTTCGTCCTCGGCCGCGAGCGGTCGCACGTACACTGAACCGCGTCGCGAGGCGCGCCGCTTGTGCAAATTCCGCTCAGCGGGCGCCGCGTGCGGAGAGGAGGGCGGCGGAGGGCGCTGATAGAGAGAAGTGGCGTCGTATGACCGCGCGCGCCCGCCATCTCGGACGCACTCGCCACTCCGCTATCCTCCACGCATCTTCACACAACTTATAAGAAAACTTTTTTTCAGCTTCTGTTCAGCCAGTAGCACATCATAGGCCTGTCCTTGACTCAGTGTGTTATTGTGGCAGCGCGTGTATCACTATCAGGCAGTCGCTGCATGCTTCATTGTTTACATACAATTAAGGCTCTTACAGACTCACGCGTTATCGCGGGCGCGACAGGTAGTGACATAGAAATTGTGCTACTAGTGTCGTGTCGCGCCCGCGATATCGGACCAATCTGTACGAGCCTTTATTTACACGCGTACAGCCGCCTCGTTGGGTATTAATTCATACCTATGTACTTAGCGCTTTAAATCGAGTAAGTATCTAGGTATATCACATTACATTAACGAAAGTAGGTATTAGGTAAGTACGTACCTAGATAATTGGAGCTCGTACATTTCCATTTGACACAGCATTCATTTCTTAACCTGTCGCCTGAACTATGGTAACTTTTACGATGACTCGGAAACTTAATTATAATAATTTTAATTAGTAATAGTTATTTCTAACTATTCCAGTTACTCAAGTGAGTGTCACAATGACTCAGACAGAGTCAACGGCTTTAAAATAACAATTACGTTTAATGTTCATAAATTGACTACGCTAATAACTAGCAGGAGAAAACAATAAAATAAATTTCATAAATGTGCATCACTCATGATGCGTGGGAGCAGCTGGCTGCAATTTTCATTTAAAAAAATTGATCTTTTAAAGACCTGGGTATATTTTTTCAAATAAAATATTCTAATTCTAAGAAACTATCCCGAAAATTATCGCAATAAATGGGTATCATCAATAATATTTTTAATCAATGGACATAGAAATAAAACTTCACACCTATTAACAGTATAGCGTCCAGTGTCCACTGCTAGTGCCACATTAAATACCGCTAGACTTGTGTCCCCAAAAAACCTTCAAAGTACCGGAGATCTTTCCCTCAGAAGATCAGACAGCTTATAAATAAAGTAAATCAATATTTTATCTATAATTACTTTAAGCTAGTTCGTAAAAGGGCTACCCGACCCGTAGCAATTTTTTTTGCAAAAATAAAAATTGTGCGCAAAAACCATGGATGCCGGCATTTAAGAGATTGAACTCCAACACCGTTTGACGGACCACCATGAAAGATAGCACAATTAGTTATGTATTTGTACATGGAGAAGACTTTAAGTTTTAATAGTAAAACTAGCTTCTCCCCGCGTCTTTGACCGCGTGAACTGTCTTGTTTTAATATTTATTTATTTTTATAAAAACGTTGCCCCACACTAGGTTTTTTGCCTGTATCGTGGGTGCGTTTACAAACATTTAAACTCACATACACAAACAGCCAGACCCGGAACAACTACTTGTAGGTTATACAAATATTTGTTCCGTACGGGAATCGAATTCACGACACGCAGCGCAGCAGTCAATCGCTTAACCACTACGCCAACCGTGCCGTCATAAAATATATCCTATGACTCTCAGCAATACTGTAGCTTCCTATTGTAAAAGAATATTTGGATTCGTATTATAGTTCCGAAGATTACCCCCTACCCCCCCCCCCCCCTACTTATAAACTTACAAATTTTACCTCTTCATAATATTAGTATTAGTATAGAAACATGAAAACATTTGCAACATAAAGAAATGTCACCTTTATTATATATATAAATATATAAACCATTTATTTTCAGGTTACAAAGACCCATAGAAAAATACCTTAACCTTTCAAAGGGCTAGGCGCGTACTACGCAGCTACGTCGTAGCCGCGTAGGCGATTTCGTAGCTCCGTAGGGGTAACATCCCTTATTGTTTTGTAATTGCTGGAAAGGCAATTCCCGGTTTTTCATGAACGTTCGCATTCTAATCTCAATCTTAGTCTGTCAACATCTCTAAATTCCCTCCATTTTTGATAAGTTTTTGACATTGATTGTCGCTGAGATAAGATTGCAACTACACTTCGAACGTTTTAATTACGAGAAATTGGCCTTCAAGATTTTTTTTTTTTCATAAAACTTCGTTTACTTAGAAAACTAGTTAGTACGCAGTTGAGGTGGTTACACGACCTACTACGCGTACGCAGTACAAGTAAATTTTTCAGACGGTGTTGAAATTTTGATGAAAATAAAATTTCGCGGGCTACCCTGACGCTTTCGCCTTAACATACAACATGTTTGATTGTTAGTGTGTACTTACTTAAAATACTGTACTGTTACCTATGCAGGGTTTGAAGATTCACATTTTTTAATTTAATTTACCGCCTACTATTTATTATTATTTTGAAATTAAAGCTAAAATTATTAAAAAATTGTCATATTGGTAGCAATTAACCATTTGGATGAACCTAAAAAATCCCATGAATTATTAAAACCTGAATTCCTGCTCCTACGCGGCGTAGCCCGTAGCACCTCCCCCGAAAACTTCGTAGCCATTTAAGATTAATTCCCGAAAATGATAATTATTTTATGAATGTTTACGGAAATTTTATTGATTTTAATTTCTTTTCTGCCCCACACTAGGAATTTCTCCTGTATCGTGGTTGCATTTACAAACATTTAAACTCACATACACAAACAGCCAGACCCGGAACAACTACTTATAGGTCATACAAATATTTGTTCCGTGCGGGAATCAAACCCGCGACACGCAGCGCAGCAGTCAATCCCTTAACCACTGCGCCAACCGTGCCGTCGCCAATTCATTTAATTAATGGATTATTATCACCAGTATTGGTTTGAAGTTCCTGGTTGCAGTCACAAATAGTTAAAAACAAGGTGCACGAAAACACCAGAAATTAAACATGAGTTATGTACCCACTTTTAAATAGATTCATTAAGAAACTACTTTATTTTAAATATATAAATAAAACATTACCAGATTACCTACCTCAAATGATGCATAAGTGTCTGAGTTCCAAATTAACCTAGAAATAAATTCATGTGTTTAATTTCAAGGCAAGTTACCGTTATTTAAATAAATTGAAATAATAAAGCATTTGTTCCTTAATATTGTATGTATTTTTTCTTGCATGTCTGGATGTTAAATAATAGTATATATACAGGGTGACTGGAAAATAGTGGCGGAGCCGCTAAGGGGAGGTAGTCTAGGGTTATTCCGATAGATATCACTATGAGACCTACCGTCCTTACTTAACCCTTTCCAAGATATTCCTACTTAAAGAGTGTAACCCAATTTGGCCTACTTTTTTTTTTGTTTTGCAACAAAAGATATCCTAAATAAGTAATATTAATTGTTAAATTTCCGCAACTGTCATTATTTTATGCAAAAACTGCTAAACAAAAACGGAAAATGTAAAAAAAATACTTTGATGGCTGAAAAAAAAACATCAATTTTCTTTCAAAAACCTACCGTCCTTACTTAACCCAAGTAAGGACGGTAGGTCTCATAGTGATATCTGTCGGAATAACCCTAGACTACCTCCCCTTAACGGCTCCGCCACTATTTTCCAGTCATCCTGTATAGTATAATAGTATGAAATTTCGTAAAAGTGAATTGGTCTTGAATTTAAAGCAGGTAAGAATTCTTCTTTTTCTTCCCGTGGGTGCCGTAAAAGGCAACTAAGGGACTTAAATTACTAGAGAATGGGCAGCAGCGTCCTCTATGCATTTTAATACCATACTGCGATCGCCAACCCGCTTGCCAAGCGTGGCGATTATGGCAAACCCCCCTTCTCCACCCTTTGGGGGAGGCCTATGTCCAGCAGTGGAAGTATTTCGGCTGAAATGATGATGATGATGACGAATTCTCACTGTTCACGTTGGGTAGCCGTGTTCTTGAGTGGAGACCGCGAATCGGCAAACGTAAGGTAGGACGCCCTCAGGCTAGGTGGAGCGACGAGCTTCGCAGAGTGGCTAGTAGCAGCTGGATGAACGTTGCCAAGGATCGAGGAGATGAATGGCGTGCAACTGGAGAGGCCTATAACCAACAAACAGTGAACAGCTATTATGCTGATGATGAAGAATTCTCACCGAAATAGTGATTTTCTTCTTTTAATCTTATATTTTGAATTGTTTTTTTTTATATATGTATGTATATATATTTTTGTTTTTCTTTACTTTGTTCTCACATATAGAAGCGACAAGAATAATGTACCCAGGATTTTGTAATATCTTGATTTAAAAGAGTGTCCTTAGAGTTTCTTGCCTGTTCTTCTCCATAGAGATATACGTTTTGGAATGGGCAAATAGCTTCCACTTTCTGACTAACTGACCGACTCTTTGACAATTCAAAAGTGCCTGTAAATGGTTGAATTGAAATAAATGCTTTGAGTTTGAGTTTGATTTAGAGACGTCGTTGGATTCTCAAAAAAAGTAATATAATAAGAATAAACAAAAGCGTGTTAAAAAAACTAACTTCTTGGTAAAATTCGGGCCTCAGACACCTTAGCATAATTTGAAGTAGGTGATTATGTTTTATTTATATCTCATTTAAATGTTGTTTCTTGATTGATGAATCTACTCTAACCTCATGTCAATGTTTTACGTCAGCAAATGAATATAGGTAACTAAGTTTATATTTTATAGGTCACGCATTATATGTAGTTATGATTATAACAAATGACATACTTTCAATTCGAGTACAATTTCTCAATCAATTTATTTTCAATGCTTACTCTTCTATACATATCATATTCATTTTAATAATTAATCTTGCTCCACCAAGATTTAGAGGTAAACCTAAGATTAAACTTCTAAATATTTAACTCACCTATGTTGGAGAGTTCAGTCGCTAAACTCTGGGTTAGTTTGAGGTTATGAGGTACGGGCGATAACTTATTTTATCTTTTTCGACGTTATACTAAGTAAAAATTCGATACTATATCAGCAGACAATATATGCATGAAGTCATGTAAAAATTAATACAAATTATAAAAAACTTAAAAAATATTTTTCCGTCTGACGTTTTTGTTAATCAATAAACGAAATCTTTAACGAAACCACAAATACAGATTAAAATTAAATGTATTGTTATAAAATTCAAAAACGAGAAAGTATTACGTATCGTAATGTAGTGTAAAAGAGATGGGGATACAAGTACCGTTCATTGTCTGTTCATAAATTTTTGGTCGGATTGCATATCAGGGCACAGACATTGCAATTCTATTTTATGTTTCGTCGATTGAATTGAAATGTTCCTAACTCAAAAAAATCAAATGTCAGGTTAAGACGCTGACAACTGCTGCGCGGTCACTGTCAGACTGCATACAAACGAAAGAGACGCGCCAGAACAGAAAAATATGAAGCATTTAACTTCAACTAAACTGTTTTTAAAAATGAGTTGAGTAATCGAAAATAAAAAAAAAAACACCAAGATCTGCATACAATTAAAATGTTCTTGTTATTAATTAAATACCAACCGTACGTTGATATTTATATAAATAAAGTTAAATATTTAATACAGATATTTTGGATTGAAACTCAAAGTAAAGGGTTAGTTTACCGTTAATTTGTACAGAGATTTTTTTCTAAACGTGTTTTGGTAACAACCAAGTTCTAAGAAATATGTTCAAGAATAACATATATTTTTTCGCGCTACCACAATATATATATAGATTTGGCAATTTTTTTGTTAAAGACAAGCCTACTTTTATCATTTGCCTCTTGTCAGCGCCTTAACTAACCCGGTATTACTTTTTAGTGGCACAACGCATAATACGAGTTAAAATGTTAATTACAAAACTCTGAGTTTAAAATATTTATATTTATTTAATTAACCCGACTAAACGTGCAATTGGGCCATAGGTACCTATATATTTCCTACAAATGCTGGCTGTTAAAAAATATTTACAATAACGTTATTTATTTATTTGTAAATTTTGACGTTCAAAAGTGCCATCTATGTGCCTATTTGAAATAAATAATTTGACTTTGACTTTGACTTTGTTACGCACATCCGAAAAAGATCCTGACTGATCTCCAACATAATCAATCCTATATAACATCTAGGTTTACATTTCGCGATCAAATGTAACCCTGTAAATGTGGGGTAATTAAATTTGGGGAAGAAGCCTTACCGGCTACAATTTAACAGATGAAATGGTCATTACAGAAGATTAACTGGGTACACATGTGAGGTTCTCGAAGAAAAACCTTTGAGGAAACTTGTTACTATAGGTATATTTAGGTCGTGAAGGATTTTTGGCAAAAGTTTTACAATTCGAAGGCTCGATTCGCGAAGGAGGTTGAATGGTTAAATTGCGGTACGGATTGCGAGTCCCGGGTTTGATTTCCGAATGGACAAAAATATTTTGACTTTTACTTAAGGAAATATTATGTTATGTTCTTTCCATTTAATTTTATTGTTGTGAGAAAACGAATTGAGTTTGACGGGTAGTTATAATCTTACCAAAAACATTTAATGTAAAGTAGGTTGTCACGAGTTTTTTTAAACTAGATTAGGTCGGCGGACAAACTCAGAGGTCACAGTCTCTTAAAGTCCAGACATAATCTTTGTCACATCATGTGAAGGCCGTGTAGATTGGTGTCTGAAATGGCCTTTTGAGGAATGAACCACACAGATTGAGTGGACTTGACGTCAGTGCACGCATTTGTCAGTAATCGTGCAGCTCTACTCGGAACATAAGGAGCTCAACGATGCGACGAACATTACCAAAAAAAGGAAATTCGGGTAGGCCGCATAATTGACTCAAACTGCCAGACCATGATTAAAACTAACTGAAAAAAAAACAATGACCTACAAGATGTGAGGATTGTAGAGTTGGGCCTTGTGGAGTTAGGTGCTTGGCTACATTAGATCTGAAAACTTTTCAACAGCGAAAGCGTTATGTAAGTTTTGGCAATCTACTTTTCATGAAATGTTTTTGGTGGGATTTCATTTCTTTTTGTAGGTACCTATTATCCGTAAGAAATACAGGCGTTGGATAGTGAACGTTACAGATTTCTTAATTTTTTTGTTGATTGTGTGCAAGTCGTAGCCTGCATACCAAATTTCAGCTTTCTAAGATTTCAGGAAGTGCCCTAGAGGTTTGGATGAGTGAGTGAGGAGTCAATCAGTCAAAAAGTCGACGTAATAAAATCTAAAGTATAAAAGCTAGACAAATTAAACTTATAAGTTTGCTAACTATATCTTATCCCGAGAATTTGAGCTCTCTAGCATTATCCAGGCCGAAGCTATGACGGTTTGAAAATACGACTAAACGCTTCGAGAAAAGGTAGGTAGTGCCCCCTGCTTTCTTTGGCTCGTCTTGGCGGCAGGTTTGTACACATGTACTTAGTCTCAATTATGTTACCGTGGTCTACTTTATCATCAAGCTGCTATCAGCTTGACTACCAAGGTTGGTTAGGTTAGTTTAGGGTTTAGTTTTAGACATTTCTTCCATATCTGAAGTTATTCAAAAACTAACACTTGTCAGTATAGTTTCATAATTTCTCAAATAAAGGACTCTTGTGCAACCAACCCTTACCAATCAACGTCGTTTATGATGTCCACTTCCCTTCCCCTGTCCCATGATCTCATTCCCCCTACTCAGAAGGAAGTAGGAAATCACATGATATTTCCTGCTCTTCATCATTTATATCGCTCGTATGCTATGATTAATATTTCTTTGGGCAAACTGTTTAGATTTATTGGTGGTCATTTGGATATAGGCCCTCTTTTTTGTTTTTTTTTATTGAGTTGGTTTAGAGTTTTATTCTAGTTTATAAATAGAAATGAGTCCTTTTTAAGGTTTCGCAGTCAACAAGGAACCCTTATAGTTTCACCATGTCCGTCTATCTATCTGTCTGTCTGTCCCCTGCTTAGCTCAGAGACTCTTAGTACTAGAAAGCTGTAATTTGGCATGAGTATACATATTATTCACACCGACAAATTAGTAAAATTAAATCTGAAAAAAGCAGGTTGCGCGTAAAGTGGGGATGATTTTTATGTTCTCGTTTATCGCATGATGTGGGGTATTGTTGGACAGGCCGTTCAAAAATATTGAGGATCTGTGAAGACCATTTTTCAATTCGGGGATTCGTTTGCGTAATATTAAGCTCTAAAGTGCAAATTTTTGTTAGAGTCAAGTCTCCGCCCGTCCTGCCAGCTAAATGGTTGTTTTTGGATATGTGAAAAAAATTATGGCAGTAGTATATATAACGAAATTAAAAGGAAAAACTATCTATCTCAGCTAAGTAGGCTTTACAAGTTAACGAGTAATATTTGACCAACTTACATTTGCAGTTGGAGAATTGACCGTGACGAATATCGATGTATCGGAAAACATGTTTTTCAACTATAATGTTAAGTTTGTTTTTGGGATAAATTCATTCCGAGTACAGAACCCTTCATTGTGTGTGGTCCGACACGCACTTGGCCGGTTTTAAGTTGTTAAAGACATAGGTTAAGGTTAGGTTAGGTTATTTTGTTAAAGACTTAGGTGCTACCCGTAGAGCTAGAAAGAAAGAAAGATAATTTTTTTTTAAAAATAATAGTTTCAAAAACTAAAAAACACGCTTTAGTAGAAAACTAAACTAAATATTAGAAAATAATTCAACATAGGTTTGAAATAATAATAGTGATTAACAAGAAATTTATTTACGACCACGAACGTTACGACGACCTTAAAGGTGGCTGGGACAGACTGGATGCGGAAAGCGGAGGACAGGGTGTTGTGGCGCAGCCTGGGAGAGGCCTATGTCCAGCAGTGGACTGCTATAGGTTAAGTTGATTGATTGAAGAAATTTATTTTATCGTAAAAAAGCGTGGGGTGCTTTTTAAGATATTTTCATAATGATTCTACTTTTATCAATAACTGTAAATAAAATATTTGCAAGAATTTACTTCAAGCAGTGCTCTCCAGTTGATCCTGCCAATAGTCACATGCTTGTCCCAAAGTTTAAGTCATGTATGCCTTAGTACTTAGCACAAATCACTGCCGTGTCTCTGAATATGGAAAAAATAGATAATCCTGAAGATTCCTGGTAAGAATAATGGGACAAACTTATTAAATTATTGTATTGTCATCGGTCCTTGATAAGTGTGCAAAATTTTAAATTAATCTGACGTTTTGAAGTGGTCGAAAATCAAGTTCAAAGTTTCCGTTACATACTAACATACGTATGAAGCTAATAAAAGCGTGTTAAAAAGCTATCTAGAAGTTAACTCTGTTGACAGCTACGAGTATTGCTGTCTGCGGCAATATCTGCTGCAGCCTATTGGCTGAACAGGTGGCCTAAATGGACAATTTGGCAGAATCATAATATGATAATATTACTATTTATTTATTAAAACTTTATGCACAAGTAAAAACTACACTGTACAAAGGCGGACTTAATGCCTGAGGCATTTTCTACCAGTCAACCTTAGGGTGATGCAGAGACAAAACATGGCAGGTGCAACGTACAGGATAGATAGCTCGGAAATAACTATAAAATACAAGCACAAATACAAATACATAGATAGATAGATACATACATACATACATAATATACCAAAATAAACTTTGTCAGGAAAAATAACGACCAGTAGGGAAGAAAACGATTCCAGCAAATCACCGCTGAGATGCTTCGGCCAGCTTCTGACGAATATTACTATTTATATTAAACTTCGTAAAATGGTCACAAACTGACACTTACAATTCATATACCGCAACTCATCTGTTTGATTGCTGCTATTTGACGTTAGACTTCAAATATAAATAAATAGGAAAATAATAATAATACTTTTCTACTTAGCAAATCATAATTTGTGGACCATTTTACGAATATCCATACAAAACAGTCAAACAGATGAAATATCCCGTAGGATATGAATTGTACGCAGAGCATATTAATATGTGACCAGTTTGTGACCATTTTACGAATTTTAATATGATTCATAATGATTCTGCCAAAGCGTCAATTGTAGGCCCCCAGATTGATTAATCGATAATATTACAACAGAGACCTATGATCATCTGCAGTAGACGTTTATCAGCTGATCTGATGCATAATCAGCCTATAATATTCCCACTGCTGGGACACAGGCCTCCTCTCGGTGAGAACGAGTGAGCCGTATCCACCACGCGGGCCCAGTGCGGGTTGGTGAATGTCACAGTCTTCGTATTTTTGGTTCTAGGGACATGCCGGTTTCCTCACGATGTTTTCCGTCACCGTTTTAAAAGTAGTGGTGATGAAATAATTTACACAAAGTAAAGCGCCTGTCTGGGTTCGAACCTACGACCTACAACTCTTAAGTCGCGGCTGTTGCCACTGGGTCACCACTGCTCACTGATCTGATGATGATGATTAATTTTATGACAGGTTTCCTTATATTACTTTGATTCATGTTAAACAAACCACCAAAAGACCACCAAGAAGTTACTAAGACAGAGATAGGATGAAATGGATGCATTCATTCCTTAAAAACTGAAAACGATCGTGCGCGTGTGCAAGAAGTGGACAATAATATGAAGGGAAGTCCATGCGTAGACAGACATAAGATAGAATATCCTAAAAATAAAATAAATACTCATGACAAATATTTGATGCGCGTTGTTGTTTTAAGAGTACATTTGGCAACTTCGACAATTGGGTGCATCGAGTGCAAATGGGCAGTTCTCATTACAGTTTGATAGGTTTTTTTTTTGCTTTTAATAACAACACAAACACCTTTAAACATACTAGCTTTTGCTTTTGCCCGTGGCAATTGAATTGAACTACTGCGGTTTCGCTGTGATGTGGCTACTGGCGTAAAGGTATGTGTTAAATTAGGTTATAAACTATCTGTGTGCCAAATTTCATTCAATTCCGTTCAGCCGTTTTTTGCCAATCCGGAACATACAAAAAACAGACAAAAGAACAAAAATTCTTCGTTACTATTTTATTATAATTATGTAGGTATAGATTTATTATTTTAATTTAGAAGGTAAATTGATTTAACGTTAGTAAAATATTCTCTTGAAGTTACTGAAAATGGGGTTTTTGGATTCAATAGGATCACCTCTGTTGTCCCAAATAAGACCTTAAATTTCTTTTAAACCGTTAAGTAATGGAAACGTAATGTCCTATTTATAGAGGATTTAAATATAAAAAAAAAACTGCCCAAGTGCATGTCGGACCACGCTCAATGTAGGGTTCCGTAGTTGAGATGAATTTATCCCAAAAACAAACTTAACATTGTAGTTGAAATCTAGTTCTAATCTTGGCAGACGGAAATCAATTTATTTAAATGTCATTTAATAATCACGGCACTAGTCGAATGACGTCTTTCGAAGAAAAAACGATTAAATACAAGATTTTTTATTCTAAGTTATTATCTAATCTTCATAATTCAGTCACCGTTGCTCTAGTATTAATAAAGACATCTAGGAAGAACTAGGAGAAAATTATAATGTTTATTTGTTTTTAGTCTGTTTACAAATTAGTGCATGAGAAAACATGAGAAGTAATAAAAACAATCTGTCTAGCCTTTTCAAAATATGTTGGAGTCGGCTTCCAGTCTAACCAGTTGCAGCTGAATACCAGTATTTTACATGGAGCGACTGTCTATCTGACAGCTACAGCCCCGTTACTGGGTTACACGATACCCGTTGGTAAGATCTACAAATGACAGCCGGGACCAATGGCTTAACCTGCTTTCCGAGGCACGTAAACGTCTTGGTATGTAAAGATGGTCACCCATTCACGGATGAACCGCGGCTAGCGTACCTAGCTTAACCTGATCGATTGACCCGTGCGGCTGTTATTACTTAGCCCCGAACCCCTGCCAGTTCAATTCGACAGATCTTCTCAGTCTATTCTATATGTTTACTACATTGTAACATAAACTATACATTGTAAAAACTCTAAAAAGAATACGTCTAGAGAAGGAAGTGGTGCCTCTCTAGGACATATTTCTTTGAAAGTTTTAAGATGCTTTAAAATAGTTATTTATCATACTAGTGAGGTAAGTTAGCTTTTACAAACGATTAGACGAACGTAAGCCCGAAACGAAATCGAGGGCTTACCATAATAGTCACCAGTTTGTAAATATCAATTTCCGCACGTGTGTCATACAACGTTATTCAACACCATACAACGTTATTTAACACATTTGCGAGAAAACAGTACAATAGGTAATGAAACAAAGTCGCAACAATCTTTGACGTTTCTAATATGAAAATGGCGCGAATTTGCAAATGGCGCCACGTTAAAATTACAACTAATACTTTTGTCTCATTTTCACTTTATTATTAAAGTGAGACTAACGTATTGAGCAAAAGCGCACCCAAGGAGGTTCGATCATTCAGCGTATTTATTCTCGTAGTGTGAAACTCCTTGGTGGAATTCTTATAATTTTTTAGAAAATAAATACTGTAACGGATACGCCATGAAGGTATATACCTTCATGGGATACGCACGGCGCTATACAAAGGAGTATTCGGTAAAACAGTTACATTAGGTGGGTGTACCTATTTTACCGCACATTCCGTTGTATGGTGCGTAATTTTTAACTTTTAAACAATGTGTACAAGCTTCGTCAATGCATTTTTTTAGCAAATGTGTTGAAAAATGTATTTTCAAAACTGCATCCTTGAACAAAAGGGTCAATGCGGATATGAACTTTGAAAGAGAATTAAGTATCGGACAAAACCAACTAAAACTATGTACAATGTAGGTAGGTACCTATTTAAAAAAGTAAAAAAAGATTAAGTAAATTGATAAACATTCCATGCGCCTGTCACGTGGTTACGCATACATACTTATTTTATAATAATATGATAATAATTGATTATTATGCATTGTATGATTAACCATTATGTTTCGGCTTATTGTGTAAAGTAAAGATTTTCTTTTTAAAGTTGTTTCAACCGAAGACGTCCTTGAAAATTACCAGGTATACTTATCTTATAATAGGTTCTTGTGGTAAGGGCGAGTGGTACCCTTTTTTTTTTTGGGTGGGAAATTATCAAATAACTTTTCCCGCTTTCGTGTCAGACTTTTACTGATTAAAACCCACCCGTGTTCCTTGCGTTGCCTGTGTGCCAGGGCCACGATATCCCTTTCGGACAAACTCGCAACCCTGGCAGGCATTGGTCCTAACGGACCCCGTCAGTTGGTGCTGACATCTCTTTGAAGCGCGCGTGGAATACAACGCGCCGTCGACCCGGGCCTGGTCCTTATCGGACGGCGAGCTACCCGTCACTCACCGTCCACAGGCCCGGTGAGTGGTACCCTGGGTTGATTATTTTATTGTATTTGAAAGTTACTAATTTTGTAAGCACTGCAAGTATTAGGCACCACTGCACTGTTGCAATTTGCAATGTGTGGTACGATCAAATCTAAAATAAGGAAGTATTCTTTTTTTGTTCAAAGTGCATGAAAGAGATTTTTATTTAAAATTGAGAACTTTATGGGTCTCTTAGGTACGCCTAGTAGCGAATACGGTTCCCTTACTATATAACCTTTACTATACGGTTCTTGGACATCTTCAACATAAATAAAATAAACATTTATATTGACGAGAATTATGAAAGGACCAAGAACTGAACCCTGTGGAACTCTTTTACGAGTACAGATGCCAGGGGATGCTTGTCGATTCTACATTCTAAATCATATTATTGTAATAACAATCGAGATAGATGATCCAAAGCAAAATTATAAATTCGATAGTGATACAATTTTGAAGTTCTGAGATCTATCGAAAGTCATAATTAAGAAAGATAATGAAATGTAATGATGATGTTAATGAAGATAGTGAGAAATTATAAAATGAATGAATTATTCGTTTTACCTTTTCATATTTTTTCATTCGGAAGTAGGTACCGTCTACCTATTTGAAATTTGAATACTTTGACCCTGTTTTGAGTCGGCACGATTTGGCAACTAAATATACTATAACGGCGCAGGACCTTTACCAGAAGTAATCATCGTATTAGTGGTTCAGCAGCTTCAATGTCATCAAGATTGTGTCGGAATATAGCAGTTCGTCGTGAACATTGTACGACAGCAGCTGCTTCCCTGACATCTTCTACTGTCACCAGAAGACAGCCGCCACGCAACCATCGATGCGACGCTCTGCTAGAGTGACTGTCACCAGGCAGTGTCACTCATATCCGACCTTTTCGGTGATTCCCAGTAACTTCGTAATAAAAATAGACGGCGCCACTTGCTACGCCGTAAATACAGGGTGGAATTTTGTAATGCCACCTGGAGGGAAAGTACTCTTATACTGCAGATAGAAAGTTTTACTCAAAGGAAACATTCCTTTATTTTTGAATAGAAAGCAAACTGCATTCAAAGATTTTCGAAAATTCTCTTCTCCCACACCCGGGAATCGAACCGGCTAAAATCTGAAAAAATTATACCCTGTACTTTTATTGCATCGATCGTGAGGGTCAATTATAAGGATGAAATCTCTCTAACAAACATGATAAATTAAATGAAAGGAAAACCAGGAAATCTTAAATTAATTTAATTATTTACAAAAAATGGTAAACTAACTAATTAGTTGCTCGAAATGGGCTCCATTCTCTTGGATACACAAATTTATTCTTTTAACGAATTCATTTCTAGTAACCTTTAATAAAGTGTTGTGGTGAATATTATAAATCGTATTCTGAACTTCAACTCTCAACTCGTTGTCATTCGCATAAGATTTCATGTAAATTTGATTTTTTACATATCCCCACAAAAAAAAAATCTAATGGGGTGAGATCTGGCGATCTCGCAGGCCATCTGATTGTGCCGTTTGTACCAATCCAGGTATTAAAATGGTTATTAATGTAGGCAGTAGTGATTCTGCTGTTATGTGCTGGAGCACCATCTTGCTGTAGAATTATTTGGTTTCGCTCTTCCTCGGGGAAACCATTTAACTCGTTTCTTAAGAGATCCAGTATTTCAATATACTTGACAGTGTTTAAATGACCTTCGTACACGTGGACTAACACTACATTATTTCTCATAATTCCGCACCAAACGTTGAAAGAAAATCTTACTTGATTGTTAGTTTCATGAACACGAACAGGATTCACTCGAGACCAATAATGGTTATTGCGGCGATTGTACATGCCATTATTGCTGAAGTTGGTTTCGTCAGACCATACAATGTTACTCAAAAAATTAGGGTTTCGGTCAATTTCTCCAAGCATGTTTTCACAAAATTGTAATCGTCTGTCACGATCCCCAATATGCAATTTTTGCACCAACCGACCTTCACGATAGCATTTATACTTATACTTTTTCAGCACTCTACTTGAAGCCTTTGGAAATGATTCAAAGTATGTTAAAACATCTAGTTCAAAATCGAAATAGTTTTGCTGAATAGTTTGCCGTCTCTTCTTGAAACCACCCGTATTCTTTAAATTTTCTACCATTCTTTACAATACGAACCGAGTTGGTGCCTGTCGGTCTTGATATCTCTCTCCATACCACCGCAGAGCTAGATTCACGTTTTTGTTATTTAAAAAATAAGCTTCCATTAAATCAAACTGTTATTGATAAGCCATTTTCACCGTGAGACAAAATGTGAAATGAGTTGTAAAAACAATCAAATGTGAATAACAACTATGACAATCTAATTTTCAAATTTTAATCTAACATTCCATATTTAAATTACCTCATACGAGTACACGCAGCTACGAGTACCTATGTAGCAAAGGAGACAAAAACTACAAAAGATGGATGTTAGTTAAAGAGCTTTAACTTGACTCATTGAATTTGTAACTTCAGATTTCCTGGTTTTCCTTTCATTTAATTTATCATGTTTGTTAGAGAGATTTCATCCTTATAATTGACCCTAACGATCGATGCAATAAAAGTACAGGGTATATTTTTTTCAGATTTTAGCCGGTTCGATTCCCGGGTGTGGGAGAAGAGAATTTTCGAAAATCTTTGAATGCAGTTTGCTTTCTATTCAAAAATAAAGGAATGTTTCCTTTGAGTAAAATTTTCTATCTGCAGTATTAAGAGTACTTTCCCTCCAGGTGGCATTACAAAATTCCACCCTGTATATACCTATACAATTTTGTAATGAAGAAATGTGTATCCTCTTACAATTACTTTCAATAATAAAATTAAAAATAGAAAAATGCTTCTACCCATAGTTAGTCAAATCCCGTGGTATTTTAGCTAGAAAGCTCGGGTTTTTATTCGTTTGGACTATATCGTAAACGCCGCCAGTAGCTACCTACCTAATTATTAATGGAGTAAAATTTTGGCTCTCTTTGACGTCCTAATTACAGTTCTAATGTTTATAAATTAAAGCCACCTTGAAGCTGTTGTGTCATTGGCCGGTAACATTATAATAAAATTCAGTTTATGTGAAACTACGATAACCAAGTCATTTCTACCAGACTTCACATTCATGCTATACCGACTTTGCTATGATTTATCCCATTACAAGAATGCCTTAGTTTGGAACTTAAGACAATGCCATCTTTCGATAGCTGTAGCAATCTGCTACAGCATTTACGTGCTCGAAGAACGTAGCATTTTCCTCTCTCCCACAGTCTATGTAGTTCCGCAATTCACTGCAGATGTCACTGCACACTTACGCATATCAAACATAGATGGCGCTGTCCGGGGTTAACTTAGCTCCCGAGAGATCCGAGTGAGGCATCCTTCCCAAAGTTGTACTTTCATGGAAAATCGGGAAAAGCCATCCCGGATACGATTCAGTCGGTTCGGGGCACTCAGCGCGCGAACTTCCCTAACCCATTCCCTTTTAGCTGAATACAAAGGGCTGAGTTTAGTGGTTGCGCCTTTACCTTAAACACCTTATAAGGGCATCGAATTAAAAAAAAAAATTAATCTGGCTTTTCTCGGGCATTTATTTGCCTGGTTTACGCTGTGACAAAAACTTTTAAAAGTATTTTTACAAGGATTAAGGATTAACGTAGTCGCTGCCGGATAATAATGATCGGTAAGTAATTTTTAACTCTGTACTAACACTTTTTTACATAATATTTGAATAAAAACCGTTATACCATACTTAAACAATTTTCTAAAAAAGGTTGTTGAAAGCTTTGTTGAAATAGGGGCTGATATTTTTATAAGAACAGTTTGATAAAAGTTTAATGCGATTTGATACTTAGATGTAATAGGGAAATTGTAAGTTTAATAACTGGTGTTAAGGAAGCTAATAACGCAAATACTATCAGCAAAAATGTAATTGTCATCATTGTGAATAAAGAAGAATCCTTTGTGAAACATAAAATGCTTACCAAATATACTTACTATTAATTATACTTACATAATAATTCGTCGTATGGAAACGGAATGTTACCAAAACCAGTATGAATATTTTATGTGTTTTTAAAATACCTTTTGTCCGACCCGGAGCTTAGTTTCGGATTATGAAGGAACATGGATGTATTTTATGTGAAACTTTTCAAAGCTTTAATTATAAACTCTGTGGATAATTAAATATAAAATTACACAGTTTACTTGGCTAGTTTTTAAATGAAACGTTTAAGTCATTATCGCCCTTTATTAACGAATGATCATTCTGAATCTTATCATTAAGCCTGAAGTTGTACCTGCTGAGTACCTAAGTAGGCTAAAAACATTTAAACATCAAAATGCCGACAAAATTCTACGAAACGAATGAAAATAGAAAAATTTTCGGGGTCTTTAAATCCCTGAAGAGTCAACGTCTCGTTTTTATAAAGTTGGTGGTGTTTAAGGGTTTTCTTAGGCAAGCAGTTTTTTGTCCCTCAAAGAAAAATGAGGCGCTAAAGCCTGTGAACGAGGCGTCGGTGACTTTTCAATTTTCGCACGAGGCACATTTTCCTTTAAAATATTCCGGAGGTAGGTGCTAGACGTGAGGTGTTAGAGTGTAATTTGCCAGTCCAGAAAAGTCCTTAAAGTTATGAAGGAAAGGAATACAGGTAGTAAAATATACATATAGGATTCAATTTTATCTCACCGTGTTAGGCATACGTATCTGAATGAAGTGTATTTAACCTTTGCTAAATATTTTTTTATCATTAACCATTTTTATCCAAGTAAAAGTATTATATTACTGGCATGGAACCTAATATTTATAGTTTCCCCAATACGATATTGTACATAACATAACATCACGCCTGTATTCCCCGAAGGGTTAAGCAGAGGTATATCCTATAGTAGGTACACCCACGTTTCGCCAATTATGTTTAAGTCCCATGTAATAGGGGGCGAGCCTATTGCCATCAACCGGGCACAAATCCAGACTCGGGGCTGCTACTGAGAAATTCCTGGTGGAAAAACCTAATAACACTTTGCCCGACCTGGGAATCGAACCCAAGACCTCATGCTGAGCAATAGCAATTGCGACCATTACACCAACGAGCCAGTCCATTGGTGAAAGAGATTTTTTCGAATTTATTGTGGCATACGCCCGATCAAATAAAATTTAGTAATCATTTTCCCGATCCTCAAAGGTCCGTTTTATTGCAGTGTTTATTGTTCGACAGTAAAATCGAATGTCGAACTTCAAATCGAGTAATATATGGGCAACATAGGGTGGTAAAGAGGACGAATTCGAGACGTAATTGCGATTACGACGAAGTATAATCGGCGCCTGGAGAACCCTCTTTTTTTGTAGTTGTTTGCCTTTCTTACCAAATAGTCGCTAGATACTCGGTAAACTGACCACAATCTGTTTGCACGAAAACAAAGAGATATTTCGACGGTCCCTACGTATAATTCCCTAAGTACATATGTCAAATTTCACATGACAGCACCTCAAAGTTTTAAACACGTGTACCTATATCATGTTCTACTAATTTTAAAGTCATTAAATTTGGTATAAAGGTTTAACATTTATGAAATGTTTTATAAAAAAATAACAAGATAGGTGCTATAAGTCATGTTTAGTGTATTATTCGTCACTTACATACTTTTCAATTAATATAATTAATCATAATTGTCAATAAATAGGTACCTCTTAAGCTATTTCCATTATGCATTGCAAATAGCTTAAGTGGTACCTATTGACTTTTACGTGGTAGTCTTTACATTAACCAAGTTTTAATTGCCGTCTATGAAATTGTACGTGGGTTAGAAGGTACATATTATTTTTTTTTTTATTGTTCCAAAAACAGTGTTACATATTGTTTTTCAACCGGTTATTGATAAGCAAAAATTATCCAATACAATACAGTACTTAACTTTAGTGGAAAAGATCTATCTTGTACTAGTTAAATAAAACTGTATCACAGGAGACAGGGCCCTCCGTTTAAAATGAGTCAGCGTGTTGATAATATAATAATTATGTAAGCCGGTGTTTGTTGGAAAAAGCTAATAGGTAATATAAGAATACATGAAAAAGTAGGAACAAGTTGGTAATTAAAAGAAAGTAACTGTAGGTGTAAGTGGGCTGTGTAGGTGTATTGTGTGTGTAGTGTAGGTGTGTTGTGTGGTGTGAGATAGATTGTGTACTGAGTGTGTGTGATTGCGAAAATGAAAATGTTGTTTGTATGGGTCTGGAAATGTATTTTTAGGGTTCCGTAGTCCACAAGGATCCCTTATAGTTTCACCATATCCGTCTGTCTGTCATCAGCTGAACTCAGAGACTCTTAGTACTAGAAAGCTGTTATTTGTGATGGGTTCACATACTTATCACGCCGACAAAGTGGTAAAATAAAATCTTGATAATCATTTTTTTTTCTCGTCTATTCCATAGTGTAAAATATCGTTGGATAGCCCGTTCAAAAATATTGTGGGTTTGTGGAAACCATTGGGAACCACCCGATTCAGGGATCTGTTTGCGTAATATTAAGCTTTAAAGTGCTATTTTTTGTTACAGTCAAGTGTCCCCCACCCCTGCCAGCTAAATGGTCATTTTTGGATGTATGAAAAAACTCATGGCAGTAGGACCTATATATATAACTAAATTAATAGGAAAACTATCACAGCTAAGTAAGCTTTACAAGTTAACGAGTAATAGTCGACCAACTTACATTTGCAGTTGGAGAATTGACCGTGACGTATATCGATGTATGGGAGAACATATTATTTAACTACAATAATAAGTTTGTTTTTGGGATAAATTCATCCCCACGGTTTTTACATTATGCGGTTGCACGTCATGATGTTCTGTGGAATTTTTTCTTCGGCGCATACCTATTAGATTTATTTTTTACGTATAATATTGACATTCACGCGGAAAAACATTACAATGACTGTCAGCCAGGCTGGGGCGAACGCAATAGTCCCGATGGCAGTTGGGAGAAGGCTCGCGGGAGTATGATTGATTTTACAACGTTAAATTACTGAATGACTTTTTTCTACGTTGGAAATTTTAGTAAATTTCGTGTGTGGATTTAAAGTTCAATTTACCAACTTAGACTTATTTTATTATACGATAGTATAGGGTGGCCTGAAGGTCATGAAAACAAAACATGCAAATCACGGATCTACCACTTAGGGGATTGTACGAAAGGACCGTCGACTTATTGTCAGTTTGTTTTCACTCTGGCAAGTTGAAGATTTCTTTTTTACATCTATAATGTCCGGAAGTAAATATAATAATAATAATCTACCTAGATAGGTAGATTATTATTATTTGTTATTTACTTGCGATATATAGATATATATCATTGAAAACAGGTTATTTTAGTTGTTTTCTAGATGGATGTATAAAAGGTAGATATGCAAACAAGATACATACATCATTTCTCAAGAACCTTTCCTTGGGAATTGGAATGATTACATCATAGTATTACAATCATCGCACAAAATCCAGTTTCCCACGTAAAAGTATTATTAATCAGTACCTAAACGAAAAGTCACTTTATTCTATAAAATATCAGTTGAAGACGCTGTTCTGTCGACAAGATTTTACATTCATTTTATTCAAATCCCTCTCATGGCAATCTCTGGAGCATAAAACTGTTCGGGACGGGCCTATTGGATTATTTCTTTTAAAGAATGGGATTCGGGCCGTGCGATATGTCTCCAACCTAATGTCGACCGCCCCTCTGTCCTTTTGCCAAATACCTTTGATATCGCACACCTGTTGTTCCCAAGATGCTTTGCAATGGGTTTTTATTACGAAAAATCTTTTTTTTAAGTTTTTCGATTTCGATGACTTTACCATTTCTACATTTATAACAAAACCTCCATATGGGACTGAAAGAACTCAGAAGGTATACTTTTTTGGACGTTTTTATTACTGTTGGCGTCGTCGTTGTTTGTTTTAAATTGGCCGGTAATAATAAATAAGAGTAGTACATAAGGAAAGAAAGAAAGAAAAAAAAGGTATTTATTGGGACTCACAAATTAAACTAAAACCCACTCATATAAACATAAAAACAAAAACATTAAAAAAAACAAAGTAAAATGAATATAAAAACAGAAAAGCCAGTACGAGGCCAAAAGGCTCCTATCTCAGCATAATGCTGCGACACTTAAAAAATAACTGTCGCAGCGTTGGTAATCTGATAATAAATATTATTATTACCGGTCAATAATCTATTTTGAACATGAATGATGTAACCAATACTTTGTAACAATATTTTGATTTAAAAGAGTGTCCGTGTAGTTTCTTGCCCGTTCTTCTCCATAGGAACCACTACGCTTTGGAATGAGCAAGTAGTTTCATCTCTCTGACGACCGACCCCTTGACAATTCAAAAGTGCACTGTAATTGGTTTATTTGAAAAATCAAAAATCAAAATCAAAAGTCATTTATTCAAACTAGGCTGAGAATCAGCACTTTTCGAACGTCAAAAATTACATAAGACAGTCCCCCAAAAACGCCCACCCTTCACCATTTCCTAGTGCTTTAGCTGGGAAGAAGAAGTGGCGCAACAAACTCCCCAGCAGCACAGCTGTCTGTTAAATTAATTTAAATGTTAAATTTAATTGTTAAATTAATAAAATTGGAAACAAATGCTTTTAGTTTCAGTTTAAACCCCTAGATTGTTATAACGTACTGGCACTCTCCAACCCAAGGCCATCGCCTCGCCCTTTTTTTAGTCTGACCTATGGTCACAAATTCACAATCAGTGGTTCTCCAAGCTATAAAACAATGTCAATTCCGAAACAAAACATCGTTATCTCAAACCTTACAAAATTAAGAACAGATTAGCACGCCGAATCACAAATCATTGCCCACAGTATAAATTAATTCCGTCAGTTTGAATTGATTAGCTAAAACTTTGGGTCACGTAGAAAGTTCTACTGAACTTATCTACAATTACAGTCCGCCATTGATTCATATCCGCCGACAGTTAGTACCCTTTAAGTTAAAATTGGAGGAACTTGTCTTGATAAGTTTAATTTTACCTTTGTTGTATTGAAATTTGTCGCGAAGGTAACAATTTCTATAGTGAACTAAATTCTTCATGGAAAGTACTCGAAATGCGTACAGAAATAGAAGGCTCTTGAGAATATTTTAGTTGAGTCGGAACGATAGAAGCTTTTATCTTTTATTTTCCCTAATATGCATTCAAGCCATTCAAGGTCTATGCGACCTTTGAAAAAATAAGTATTGGGTATAAATCTATGAAAATCTTGTACTGAAACATCGGCAAAAAGCTGAGGCAGGAAAAAAAGGCATCAGTTTTCCTCCATAATACCTCACTTATTGACAATTTTGGTAAGCAATTATGTAATAAAACAATAGGAAATATCATAATAAAAAATATGATTGCAAAAAAAAAGTACATATTATTTCTTAAGATTTTATCAAACAAAAGTATTTTTACAATATTTTCAGCATCTGCCATATTATACAAACCCAACGAACGTTTTCGTGGAAATTAAAATCTCGTTACGTAATTCGCAGATAATTATATGATTTTAGTGACTTTTAATTAATCTGCTATTACGCCTTAAAATAATGCAATTATGTTAAGCCAAAAATGTACATGTTAAACTAGAAAGCGTACTAATCGATTCTTGTGAATATTTAAGTATTATTGTAGTACAATACTTTATGAAATAAATTCAAGAAGTAAAGAATGCCTATCCAAAAAATAAAAACGATATTACTTTCAAACTACTGAAGATATTTTCATGTTTCTTTTTGTATGAACTGTCAATTTTATTATCTATAATAATTATATCTGTGATTTTTTCATATATTCATATTTTCGTTACTAAAAATAAATATTTGTGGCAATTATACGTGGTCGTGTTGGGTTAGGGGAACGCTCCGATCAGTCGCACAAGGTCACCAGCACTTACCGTTCCCTTAATATTAAAATTTATCAATCCTGGGGGTCTACTCCGAAGCGTTAAACCGAAGTATCGGCCGAATGTTCGGTCGTTTAATAACTTCCATAGTTTCCTTGTTTGACTTTGAATCCATACCCGACTCAAAGTCACATTTTTGTCTTTGACTGTCTTTTTTTTTTGCCGTAGTCAGCCATAGTTAGCCGTAGTCAAGCAACGGGCGAACATTCGGCCGATACATCGGTTTAACGCTTCGGTTGTGTCGAATATCAATATTGTGAGCTATGATTTTCAGAATTCTATTCAATGTACATAATTTTAGATTTGGTGCAAAATATTATATGGAACCTAGATGCCCACTATTGGACCGAGCCTGTCGAAACGTAATTCATCCAATGAACAATCATGTTGTGGGTAGGGTGATTGTTTGACCTACGTTTATGATATTATGATGTTGCCTTTTTTTTTTGGGAGTTTATCATCGATCACTAATTAGTCATCGATCACTAGGATTATCATGTTGCCTATGTTATTGATACAAAGCAAAGGCCTTCTTTCTTTCGTTTAGTCCAGTTTAGTCACTTTGATTGTAACTTTTTTGGGTAGGTTGTCTTCCCTTATCTTGCTTCAAACAGGTTCTTTATAAAATTCTAAGACTTTCTTTGTCTAGAATCTAGACTACTAAGTAATCTAATTGTTGGTGTTTCCCTATTAAAGTCTTATAAAAGTTGCTAATTGCGGCGCACGGCGGCTCGACCCCTATCTTTTTATGGCTTAGTTTCCTTTGTTTCTCGGGTAATTTGCAATTCCTTTCGCCACCGGTCCATAAATAAAGACAGACATTAAGTAACAACATTAACAGTTCGTGTTGCATGGTAAAAAGACGATTTTATCGGCGGGGTTTCCCTAGATCTATACTTGTGTATCAATATCTATACATATTATAATTTATAGTCACTTTTCATGTCTGTATGACCACGTTGTTATGAAAATAGGTCTTTTTTGTTAAATTTAAGAAGACGCCTCCGACTGCATGAGATTGAACAGCTACGACGGATAGTACGGTATTGCAGACAGAATAGTCCCCCCTTTGCGTCACGCAGTCAGTTATTATAAAAACCTGCCAAGTGCGACTCTGACTCGCACATGAAGGGTTCCGTACCATTATCTATAAAAACGGCAAAAAAATCACGTTTGTGTGATTTTTTTTTGTGTGTTTGAATGGGAGCCCCTTAAATATTTATGTTATTCTGGTTTTTAGTATTTGTTGCTATAGCGGCAACAGAAATACATCATCTGTGAAAATTTCAACTGTTGAACTATCACGGTTCATGAGATACAGCCTGGTGACAGACGGACAGACAGACATTCAGACGGCGGAGTCTTAGTAATAGGGTTCCCGTTTTATCCTTTGGGTACGGAACCCTAAAAAATCACCATATTTTGTCAAGAAACCGTGTAAAACAGAGTTGGGTCGCTAGTATTCACTATTTTGTTTACCAAGAAGCTGAAAAATCGATCCGTTTGGCGCAGGCTAAGCCATTCGCACCGGATTTGACATTGATCGCCGCAAGAAATATACAATACCTATTTATGTATATTTGCTAAGCCGGCAGGTTTTTCTTGAGTTTTGTAAGAAATGTACACTTACTTACTTGAGTCTTTTGGTAAGTAGTAACTAAACTACTTTTTTTTTGTCCACTGGGTGGAAAATCCTCATGGATGTCCTCCGTCCTGGGGTGGGCGGAGGGGTCTGTCAGATTCTTACTGACTAAAAACCACCCCAGTGTACCCTTCCCACGACTGAACCACGGCCAGCAGCGACAGGTCACTGCCTACTCCTGAGAAGTAACAAAACTACTGTGCTAACTTACTATACCAAGTTAGATGATTTTCCTATAAATGTGGAGACTGGATAACGTGCTACATAAATAAAATAAATAGGTAGGTATTGTTTAGAGCCACCATCACTATTTACCTAACCGCATAGCACTGAAATATCATCAATTCATCAGGCAAACGTTTTAATAATTACATCATTACCTTGGAATTGTTTCTTATACTTACCGGTACATGCGGAAAATCCGTTTTGATGGCAATTAACAGAATTATGACTGCCTCGTCGGTCTAGTGGTCGAAACCATTAGTCCTGGGTTCTATTCCCAAGTCGGGAAAACTGTTATTATGTTTTTCTATTAGGAATTTCTCAGTAGCAGCCCGGAGTCTGGATATGTGCGTGGTTGATGGCAATAGTGAGCCTATTACACGGGACTTAAACATAACTGCTGAAATGTGAGTGTACACTTCGGGGAATACAAGCGTTGTGTGTGTATTTGTGTACTAGGCAACATAAAGGCGCTTTTTCAAGAAATGTTCAGTTTTGCACGCAATGACATTACTGCCCCACGTTGGGCGCCACTGTTACAATTGTGATTTTGTCCCTTTAGTGGTAAAGGAACAAAAACTCTGATGTAAGGTGGGTTAGTATCAGATTACAATGAAACTACCAACTGCCTCAAACGATAAATATATTTTTATAAATATAGCCTAACTTAAATTAGGTGGTGGACAATTATGGTAACCTAGGGTATGCCAGCCAGCTTAGTGTCCAGTTAATAAGAACTAGGGTCGTGGGGGGTTGGTGATAAACCGAATACTGTGCCGTGAAGTAGTTTAAATTATTAATGAAAAAAAAATTTCGAAAACGTTTCCTTTAAAGCTAAAGGATTAGGTCGTACCCATCTGTTGCGTCATAAAATAGACACAGGGGATGGTAGTATTAGGTACCAGGGAAGGAAAGATACAGTTACGGTTTGAAGCGCCCATAAGTTAAACTTCAGCTATCTTGTTATATCTACGGATAAAATAAAGTTTAAAATGGTTAATTGCCGCACAACAGAATCAGGAGAAATATTTCAGCTATGCAAGTATTTGCAACATGCAGCTTTCAAGTCTGCATATCAGAACCTATCACTACCTCAACGCCCTTCTCAAGGGAGTACGCAGAACACGCTTCCTTCTAAAACAATTTAGCCCAACTCCATGCTCTACCTGAAGATTGTTAGCAAAATGTCTTCATGCATTATGTATCTTACACAAGTTAGTGTAACTTTACAAATACCCCTCTGTTTAATACCAGATCCGTACACTTGCTAATTAAACTTTGTATGTTATACGAGTACTCTGCCTGGGAATGTATGAGTTCGTCAAAGTTTGCGCGACTAACACCTAACGTGTCGGTAATTACGTATTGGGTAACTGCCACAACAGTTTGTCGTTCGTCGAGGAACACAATTTGTGTGTGACGGTACAAGTTACAGCACTGTTCGTAGTGGAGCGGTCAAGCGATATATGTTCTGTGTTTAGGTTCTGTCGGCAATTAATGTTTGAAGCTGACAGCAGGACTAACCAGAACGGCATTGTTACTATGCCAGCTTTACAGCTGTTCCCTCGTTTATGGTGTGCAGGTTCACTCTGCTTATGAACTGGCTGAAGCTTCGCGACGTAATATTTCTTCCCAATTTATGTGCTTGACATTGACCGTCCTTCGATTTTTTGTAAATAAATGATGCAACTAAAGAATATCTTGTTGACCTTTCCTAAGTGCCTCTATATATTAAACTAAAACTATTGAACTTGAACTTTCACGACATCGCAACTTGAACAACGACTAGTCAATATGCAGAATTGCATACTTAAACAATACAATATATTTTTATCGCGTATAAGGTACCTCATTGGTTTTAGATGGAACATTTTCAGACGACACTTCGGCAGACAGTGGCACAAGAGTCTAGAATAGCATTCCTCTAACAAAATGTTCAGTAGATCCTATAAGTGCATGAGACAGCTGTCACTGAAGACATTTCTTGTGATCTGCAATATGTTTCGAGATGTTTCATTGCATGTTTCAATAGTTTGGACAAGGACAGCTAGTCCTTGTGTCTGACTGCTCAACATTGGCACTTTGTTATTGGTCTTGTGTTTTTTATGTTTAAGTTCGACGTTTTTCTTTAGTTTAACTTCCTCCGCATGTTGAGGTGAACTTTGAAGACTTTGCATTCGTTATTCCCTTCAGAAAAGACCAGGACGTGATTGTAGTTCCATAAAACATCGGCCCACAAACACAAGCAGTGCTAACGACAAAACATTACGATAAAAGATCATTCCTGTTACCTCTTGTAAGTCCCATCACAGAAAAGACACAACATAAGACTATGTCTCAGTTTAAAAAACCGAAAACGTGTTATTCTGTGGTCTACAGGATACACTTAACAATGTATGTGATAAAAAATCTATCCCACGTTACAGAAAACCCTTTCGTTTACATGGAAAAGGGTGAAAAGATTAATTCACATCCATTTGCATAAGTATTTCGGTAGCTTTGTCGTGTACGTGTTTTCTAAATTAGATTAATTTAATACAGACGTGTGAAAGAAACGTACCGTACGTTGGTATAAGTGGATAATAAAAAGTTGTATGTTTAATGTTTATAATGCTATTGTTGCGTTTTAGCATGCCAATAGCGGTCATTGCCCTTTCACTAATACCTCTTTGTAGAAACCCGAACAACAAAATAATTATCGTTTTTGTTTAGTAAGAACGACGATAGAAAATTTAGGACATTAACGGACTTTACTTCCGTTATAAGACATCAACAAAATCAAGGGTTTGTAGGTCAGTGCAGTGTTTTGTGGAGTCAGCAGCAAGCATTAACCACGTAAATGTCGAATGTCAAAAAAATTTGGTGGGTCAATGACCGTACGCTAAAACGTGACAACTATAGCTGAATCTGAATATGTGGTAAAGGACTACGAGAGTAATCGTACTTTAGCTATTAAAACGTCCTTACGAGCTCCATTTGTGCTAAACTTGGTACATTATGGTGCTAAAGCTGTGTCTTAACTATAAGCGATTGTTTGACCTCGATTCGTCTGCTCGACTATATTCCAGTCGAGTGCTTTCGGCCAATTACCTATTAAATGCTATTGTTTTAAAACCTTGGCTTGTGTTTTATTGCTTGTGTATCTGACCGTTAATTTTTAGGGTTTCGTACCCAAAGGGTAAAACGGGAACCCTATTACTAAGGCTCCGCCGTCTGTCTGTCTGTCCGTCTGTCTGTCTGTCCGTCTGTCACCACGCTGTAATCTCATGAACCGTGATAGTTAGACAGTTGAAATTTTCACAGATGATGTATTTCTGTTGCCGCTATAGCAACAAATACTAAAAACCAGAATAACATTAATTTTTAAGGGGCTCCCATACAACAAACGTGGTTTTTTTGCCGTTTTTATAGACAATGGTACGGAACCCTTCGTACGCGAGTCAGCCTCGCACTTGGCCGGTTTTTTCCCTTTTATAGTAGCTACATTTGGTACATTCCCACACAGTCGAAAATCGAAGGCCTTTTGTTGTTTGATTCCCATCTTTGTCTTCTGGATTAATTTTTTGATAAGAGATAACGATAAGTTATCAGGTTAATATTCCAATGAGAACAGAAATTTACTGGCGAAATGTTCCTACACAAAGAAAGAGACAGAAGTAGCAGTTGAAAGAGATATTTATTTGGAAACTGTGTGTGTGTCTAAGTGTTTTTATAATTTGATTAGATGCTGAGATCTCTGTGGCCAATTCGTGTTTATACGACAAGAGGTATATTGTGATACTTATAAAAACGAATAGGCCATAATTGCGCACAGAAAAAGAGATATTGCTAAGCACCAAGCACAAAAGGACCATTAAGTACATGAATGTTCCTTTTGTACTCTTTGTACGCGGCCTGCGAAAACTCATCTCGCCATCGGTGCGACCTGTTCTTTTCCGTATGGGTACTTGAATGAGAGATCTCCATTACCGCAGAGTAGTGATGCTAACACTTATTTGGACTTGAGGTACTTTAGTACCATTGGATGCCTCACTTTAATTGTTTGGGGTACACTTAGCCGCAGACTTTTAGAGTAGTGGAGTTATGACCATGTGATTGTAGACAGAGACTGAAAGCATATATTTTCAAGAGTTGTTTTGGCTAAAACACTAATGTGAAATTTAAAAATCGCAAAAGGCAAAACAAAACGGGTCAAGTGCGAGTCGGACTCGCGCACGAAGGGTTCCGTACCATTATTTATAAAAACGGCAAAAAAAACACGTTTTTTGTATGGGAACCCCCTTAAATATTTGTTTTATTTTAATTTAATTATTTATTTTTAAGGTGAATATATAACTAAATATTCTTTGAATATTTCAAGCGTCTAACTGTTGCCGTTATCAATATCGAGGAAAAACGAGCAAAAAAATCACGTTTGTTGTATGGGAGCCCCCTTAAATATTTATTTTATTCTGTTTTTTAATATTTGTAGCGGCAGCAGAAATACATCATCTGTAAAAAAATTCAACAGTCTAGCTATCACGGTTCATGAGATACAGCCTGGTGACAGACGGACAGACAGACAGACAGACGGCGGAGCCTTAGTAATGGGGTTTTCCTTTTACCCTTTGGGTACGGAACCCTAAAAACTAGATACAAGAAAGGTCATAAAACTCTGTAGCTTTGATCGCGGAACATCCTCTCAATATTTTAAGAATAATTTTATTCCATTACAGATTCGCTGAAGTTTGGTAATAGGATTCATGATATGAAACATTTACTAATAAAAGCGGTCCGTAATCCCAAGGCATTGATAATTCAGGATAAAATAACCTTTTACATAAATCGGTTTCAGAATTAATTAAATTGATTTGATCACTGTAGCTAAGTAATAACAGCCGTACGTGTCCATCGATCAGGTAAAGCTACGCTTGCCGTGGTTGGGCCGTGGATGGGTGACCATCTTTACATACCAAGACCCTTCCGTGCCTTAGAAAGCACGTTAAGCCGTTGGTCCCGGCTGTGATTCCTGGATCTTTGACAGTCGTTACGGTTCGTCAGCAGCCCGAAACTCTGACAGCCAGTCTTACGAAGGGATATCGTATTACCTACCCAGTAACAGGGTTGTGGAGGTCAGATAAATAGTCGCTCCATGTAAAATATTGGTATTCAGATGCTTCCGGATAGACTGGAAGCTGACCCCAACATAGAAGAAGGCTAGTCAGATGATGATGGTTGGATCACTGTTCAATGAAAGTAAATTGAACATAATTTTGATTTTTACTTAAGGGTCGGGTTATCTCCTTGGCCATACAAATGTGCGTGGCACTCACACCGCGCCGCCACGCGTTCGGTTTCATAGGGAATATTTTTTCTTTTTACGAAAATATGATTATCTATTTGAAAAAAATCACATACAGAATTTTATTATAGATAATAAAATAACCAGTTCATACAAAAAAAAAAAGTCATGAAAATGGTTTTACAGTAATACGTATCGTTTTTATGCTTTGGGTAGACATTACTTCCTGAATTTATTGATGTGAAACATCTATAGGCGCACGTAGAATCGATTGCTGGCAGGGCGACACATGCCGCGTGGCGATCGGGCACTATACACTTATACAGTCTATATGTAGTCGTGTGTAAACGTGCGTGTAGTTCGATGTTTCACATCTGCTAGTCGTCCCGTGACGGCTGAATTTTTTTCAAAAAGCTTTTTACTACATTACATAAATATTCACAAAATTGATGTGTATGCGTTCTAGTTTAACATAAACTTTTTGCATAACTTTCTTGCATTGTATGAAGGCGTAATAACGAATTTAAAAGTCACTAAAATCATATACCTGCGCCTTAACATAACATATTCAACCTATAATGTGCCCACTGTTGGGACTCTGGCTTTGTCACTGTTATCAGTTACAATGTCTTCGAACTTCTGGTTCTAGGACATGCCAAACTCCCTACGACGTTTTCCTTCACCTTGTTATTTCCTACTTGCGATACCTGAATAACACGTAGGTATAATGAAATGAAATATTTTAGGGTTAAAGAAGAATAATTCCCAACTATGCTAAACGTTCTCGGCGGGAAAGTGAAGCGTCATGTTAGCAGTATTGTTTTTTTTTTTTTTTTTTTTTTTCTTTTTGGCTTCGCACGGTTTGTGCATTTAGCCAGTGTCATGTAAAATTAGGTAACAAGTACAAAGTTATTTAAATAATTATGAAATGAACTCCACTCAATGCATGATAAAGATGATTGATGATATCCCGCCCCGCTCCCCTTGAGTTTAAGTAAAGACGCGGCACTTTACTGAAACCTCGCGCGGACTTCTTGAGAGAACTTAAAGTGATGTTGCACTGTTTTGTTTCATTTGCCTACATTAATGCAGTTCACGAACACTTAATGGTTAATAATCCACCACTATTACACATTAATATTCGGCTAAACACAAATTTTAGAAAATAAAACAAAACTGCTAACATGACGCTTCACTTTCCCGCCAAGAAGTCTCTTATTTTCGTTTAGCCAAATATTAATGTGCAAAAAATAATTAATGTGCATTAAGTTGGTTAAGTTGGTTGTTTTTATTTTTGGATATTGTTATTTTAAATGCTATTTTTGTATTTCTTCTGCGTGTCCCAAATAAAATATTTTTCTTTCTTTCTTTCTTTTTTTCTTTAAGTGTTCGTGAACATGCATTAGTGTAGGCAAATGAAACAAAACAGTGCAACATCACTTCAAGTTCTCTCAAGTAGTCCGCGTGAGGTTTCAGTAAAGTGTTTACTGAAACTCAAGGGGAGCGGGGCGGGACATCATCTAGCATGCATTGAATAAAATTAATTTCATAATAATTATAAAACAACTTTTTACTTGTTACCTAATTTTACATGACACTGACTAAATGTACAAACCGCACGAAGCCACAATAAAAGCCTGTCAAAGGGTATAAAACAAAGGCACTACTACAGAGAGTTTAGTATTCCTTATCTCAGAATACAGGGCGGTACTTAAATCTGGTAGCGTCTTGATATTGCCGAGCTTAAAATTGAATTGATGCCAACCTTGACTACACAGACTCCTGGTTTACATACAAGTTCTAGGTATACGACTAAATTTAATGTTCCTAGGGTTTTCAACTTGTTCGTTTGCCCTGTCTGTAGCCTGCATACCTAATTTTATTGGTATCATTGGGAAATTGAGCATAAGGTGTGTGCAATGTTATTTATTTTGGGCATGTATTTAATCACTATCCCTAATATAATGATTGCGCCTCTTTTTGTGAACCTCAAATAATTCTTATTTTGGGGGCCTAAAAATACTACATAGCCAGCGGCCAACTTGCGCTCGCCGGCTGCTACCGCGGCACCGACCGGTCCCCGCGCGGTTGGTCACAGTTTTAATCTAACCGAAACAATTATGGTCGGAGTGCCCTGGCTTAGTTACTCCGACTAATTCGGCTCGCGCGTGGTTGGTTACAGTTCCAACCTAACCCATTTGGTCGGAGTATTAGCTAATTAGTTAAAAAGAGGCTCAATTATTTAGAAAAGTGTGCATCATTAGAAGCACAAAAAGTTTTTAGAGGTTCATTAAGTTCAAAAAGTGTCCATCAATAGAACGTCATTAAGTTTTTAGAGCAGTGGTGGCCCAGTGATAACGGCCGCTTGTAGCCCGTAGGTTTGAACCCAGACAGGCGCTTTACTTTGTGTAAATTATTTCATCACCACTGCCTCAAAACGGCGAAGGAAAACATCGTGAGGAAACCGGCATGTCTTAGAACCAAAAAATCGAAGACATGTATCTACCAACCCGCACTGAGCCCGCGTGGTGGATTACAGCCCACTCCCTCTCACCGAGAGAAGGCCTGTGTCCCAGCAGTGGGAACAATAAAGTCTGATTATGTAAGTTTTTATAGAAAAGAAAGAAAGAAAGAAAATACGTTTATTTGCGGTAAACATAACGCAAAGAAGTAAAAACACAAACACAAGAGAAAAAGTTGAGGGAAAATATGCGTCACATTCATGCAAAACTGCTATCGCTCAGCATAATGCTGCGGCCCTATGCGAGACAGAGCCCCAGCGCGGGTTTTCAGCGACAGCCGGCGTTGACGTGATGACGTCAACCGGTGCAGCATTCAATGAGATAAAAATAAACAAATAAGAAATAAAATGAATACAATTAATTCGTTCGTTCTTCGTTCGTAGAGGATAATTATGTTAAATAATTCCCTTTATTTTGTCTTCAGCGACATATTATTTTAACACTTTCTTTTGTTTTTATGCGTACTGTTTTGGGTTGCCGGAAACATGACTGTGTGGATACTGACTTACCTACTAGTTGGCTCATATACAACTATAGATACCTACTTTTCTTTGACAAATACCCGGTTTTCGCAACCGCTTATACCTTTTCGGCATAATATTAAAGTAAGTGTGAACGGCCCGATCTACATAAGCGATAAGATGTGGACATGTCGGAAAATCGACGATGACGTAAATTCTCGTATCTAAATTATATTTGCATATGGATTAAACTATAGGATTTCCAAAGGTGTCTTTACGTTCGCGTATTATGGTGTACGCACAATACTGAGAGATTTACCATGTTATTTTAAGACCATAGACTTCTTATAAGTTTTCCTGTAATTTGAACAAGTAAAGAACTATATATTCTTTTGTTTTCAAAATTTTAGACTCAGTAGTTTCGGAGAAAGTCCTCCCATTTATCTCCGAAACTACTGAGTCTAAAATTTGATTTTCAACGATTTTCTTAAATAACTGTAAGAATAATTATTTTAAAATTATAATTATATTTTAATAATGTAATATATTATATTTATAATTATAATATATTTGAGACCCGCACAACAATCTCTTTTATTTGCTATGTCAAACGGTACAGTTTGCAAAATATTTTAAAAACCGAAAACTAATTTGCCCTCCAAAAATGACACACAAAATTATTTACGTTAAACGGCCGTTTTGGGTCACAGAAATTTGTACGTGTACCAAATTTCTGGTCCGGTGGATTCGGAAAAAATTGGCTGTGTCAGACGGACAGACACACGAATGAACCTATAAGGGTTCCGTTTTTTCAGTCGGCCGTACGGAACTCTAAAAACCTGTAAGTAGTTATGTACAACATCCCTTGGTACTATCAAACAGTTTTAAAAAGCAAACTCGGTACTCTAAAATTAAAAATTAATCACGACGATTCCCTTCGCTGCCCACGCTAATACGGCCTTAAGTCTGTTGGCAAAAATTCAAAGTTTAATCGTACCTACCGTCAGTGGCCGACGGGGTGTGAGTAAATTCAGCCAACTAATGGGGTTGCTACTCAACCCAGCCACGTTATTTATTATTCAGGCAGGCACTGACCGTGGTTACGGCTATCACTGGGGTGATCATTCAAATGGCCAGTTTACGGGATATACCTGTTTTCGTTTCCGAGACAAATAAACTTCGGATTTTGGTTTGATCGTAAAAGTGGTGAGAATTTTCGTTTCATTTTTAACGTGAAATTGTGGATGTATTGTTTGCTATCTTTATAGTACCAAAAGTGTTGATTTATGTTAGGGTTGGGGTTTTTTCTAAATGCATCTATGAGCTTGGTAACTTGAGAATAGTTATGTATAAAATGGCATAAGTAATGGCAATCATGTCATTTGGTTTAAACAGGTTTTTGTTTTATTAATATTTTTGTTTTTTATAAAGATTCTTTTATATTTTGTGAACGGCCCGATCAGCTTGAGCGATAAGATGTGGTTAATACATGTCGGAAAATTGACGATGACGTAAATTCTCGTATCTAAATTATATTTGCTTAAGGACAGAGCTATTGGATTTCTAAAGGTGTCTTTACGTCCGGGAACGTTGAATAGACTGTAGATTTTTAGACCATTTTCTATTTTGTTAAGTACCTGGTATTTGTTGATAGGCCTACACTGTCCTCCCATAGGCACCTATTAAGGCTGTAATTAAAAGAGTAACCATGGAGTTTCTTGCCGGCTCTTATTCATAGGAAACGACCAATTGGAACCATGCACCTAGCTTCTGCCTGAGGTTTCAAAAGTACCCATGTATGTAAGAAAAATATGTGTAAATATTAGATAGTCAAAGCTGTGAACTCGTCGAAAATATTTGCGACCAACTGCTGGCCGCAAAATGCACGCACACTAGAATAACACTGACACCACAATGACGTGACGCGAGTGTAAGACGTAGCTGTCACTCACACCAGCAGAACAAAGTTGGTTTGTTTTAGTTCTTTTGCACCGCGACACTATATCTAGACATATAAATAATCAAAGTATGTAGGTTTATATGTGAAATAAAAATATTTTGATTTTGGTTGATTTTGTATTTGCGGCCTTACTATTTAATCATAGGTACCTATTCGATTTGTGACCTAAGCTTACTTGATAACTTACTGGTTAATTTTCATCCTTACAATCCATCCTTTGTACATCAAACTACAAACTTAGTTCACCGACCCCAACTTAGTTGTCTCGCCTGTTAACGCCCAGCACAAACGCTTCAGCAATATCAGATTTCGTCCATTTTGTAGCGGCAAAGTCGGGACTATATCTGTTAGTTAACGCGACAGACGCCTCGCAACAATAACAAATGCCCCAGTTAAAACGTTGATAAACCGGCTACCACCCGTCAGAACTTTGCCTCCCTTCACTGCGACTTTTATACTATAGGTGAATAGGTACTTTTATCCTGGTAAGCGCTTACGTAGCAGATTTTGTTTAGACGACAAACGTAGTTCTACTAGTCGATTTAAAAGCACGTAGCGTTGTATTATTGCAAATTGCAAATTAGAACCAGGTTTTTAGGGTATAAAGGAAAATGCATTGAAACTCAATATTTTCCTAACTCGTTTATCAAAATTGGTACTGTTACTTAGCTCATATATATTTGGAGACCTAAACATAGAACCAGACTTTGGCTCCGTCAGATTTCAGTAGTAAAATTAAATCAACACAAACAAATTTGATTCAGTACAATTTGACATAAAACACAGATATTCAAACGAATCAATTCGCTTTATATTCTTAGCGATCGTTTGAATCGAATTTCAGGATTTTGACGAAATAAATCAATTTCTCGGGTCCGATAAAACGGTTTATCTGGCTTTAGATCCTGAGGGACCCCATTTGAGAGGGCAAATAGGCAGGCGAGCTAAGCTCGGTTTTGGTAAAACTCATTTAGAAGGTCTAATGGGATACATGGAGGTAGGAACTTATGGTTTAGGGACATCTATGTAACTTTTAGGGACACCGACACTGATTACAAAGATGAATTTATTTCAGATAAAATGTACATAAGAATATGATTGTTGTCCCTCTGATAGCGCAAATTATGGTTTTGAACAAAGATATAAATATGTCTAGGTAGACAGTCAAAGCTGTGAAATCATCGAAAAAAAATGCGTCTAACATTTGACAGCAAAATGCACACACACTAGGACAACACAATGACAGCACAAAGACGTGGCGCTAGTGTAAGACGTAGCTGTCACGCACACCAGCGTATCAAAATTGGCATAGAGAAAAAAAAAACAAAAAGATTTTGAATTATACTTCGTATATTTATTATATCAAATCAATAAGATAAAGGCAGGCGATTGCGTCAGGCGTAAATTACTACATCACACTAATATTATAACAGCCAAAGTTTGTGAGTGGGTGTGAGTATGTTTGTTACTTCTTCACGCTCAAACGGCTGGACCAATTTTGATAAAATTTTGTATGGTTTTAGCTGACGCCCTGGATTAAGACATAGTTTACTGTTTATCCCGATATTCCCACGGGATCGAGACTTACGCGGGTGAAACCGCGGGGCACAGCTAGTAATAATATAATTAAAGAAGTACTTTCAAGCAAATTAATCTGGACTTCCAAATAAACCTGCTTAATGAAACTACAACCCATATAAACATAAATAAAAAGCCCATATCTATACGTATTAACTTTCCTAAGTAAATAAAGCAGGGCGGCAGTAACATAGAGTGAATCAACAGTGTCGACAAATTGTTAACTACGACTTCGACGAGTTTCTTTGGCAAGTTCTTTTTATATTGATTTTGAGACATGAACCGGATCAACTTTTTTATTTGATTTGTGGAAAGATACACTGAAGTGACAGCAATAAGGCTGTTTTTGAGAGCGTAGGGACTGCATCGTGCAGTACTCTAGCACGAATATAATTTTGATCTACGAACGTTGTCGTAACGTGTTTTAGGTAGCTTATGTATGTATTTTATACTCAATATACTCACATGGGAGTGTTATTATTCTTAAACATCATAATATATAGTAAACTAAAAAAAAAAAAATTAAAAAGCGTTTATTCAGAGGAACATTTCAAAGACACACCCATTACCTCTGCCAAACGCCACAGCAGTTTGTTGGCAGACGTAGCTCCTTTTTTTGTAAAGAAAGTATATTAACATGGTTTTTATACTGATAATGTTTCACCTACAGGTTAAAACTTGCATTCCAATTTATAAACTTACTAGCTGCGCCCCGCGTAAGTCTCGATCCCGTGGGAATATCGGAATAAAAAGTAGCCTATGTCTTAATCCAGGGTGTCAGCTACTTCCATACAACCGTTTGAGCGTGAAGAAGTAACAAACGCACACACACACACACTCACAATCTTTTGCCTTTATAATATTAGTGTGATTTATTTTTTTCTATTATTTCGGTGCAATGCACTGCGCTCCTTATGCATTTTTTTTTAACACCATACTGCGATCGCCATCCCGGCTGCCAAGCGTGGCGATTATGGCAAACCCCCCCCCCCCACCCCTGGGGGAGGCCTATGTCCAGCAGTGGACGTCTTTCGGCTGTAACGAACGAACGATGGTGCAATGAATACCTTGTGCAAGCAAATTAATATTTGGCACAAGTTTGTTCCAGGGTAGAAAGTCGACTTTGATACATACGAACGGACTACGTAGGAACCCTGAATACGTTTATTCATGCATTTTCTACAGAAAGCTACGAAATAAGCACTTTACTCGCCATTGGTAAAGTAGCACATATCATTCATGACATGCATGCAGTGTTACTCGCCGGTGCAATGCTCAATCGCTCATAGCATCTACCTAATATTGCAGGTTCCCAGACACATTTTCGTGATGTGGCGTAGCATGACGGTACTGAATATTACCGATCCAACTCAACTCAAGCGATAGATTGATGTACATATCCTCATAGCAGCCGGCAGGAACCTACTACGCTTTGGAATGGCCAAATAGCTTCATCTTCTTGACTGATCAACTCCTTGACAAAATTCAAAAGTGCCTGTAAATGGTTTAATTTAAATATTATTAATTGTTAAATAAATCATTCAAACTGAGTTTACAGTGAAGGATCTCTTTAACATGATACTTAATTATTTATTATTTCATTATTAGTTGTTTATGGATCTCCAATTTCCCAAACTTAAACAAAACTTTTTTCGTAAGGAGACCACAGGTAAATTTTTAAATCTTAGAACTAAAATAAGAATTGTGGTAAGCATAGGTAAGCAATATGTGGAATTATTTGCACAATTTTTGTAACCGTCTCCCCCACTAATACATACATACACAATTTGTCACCAACAACGAGTCTCAGTGCCATCTCACTGTCATGTTTGAGCTGACTGAAGCACTCAAGATACGATGCTAAACGCTAGTCCACTCTTATCGACCAAGAGCTGTGAATTTCATACACCAAACTGACTACAGTAATTTGTAATTCGTATTGAAAAATTATTATGAATATTTAACTTAGGAATACATATATTGCTGGGTGAGATTACAATTTAAAATGTTATTTTTTGGAAACAAAATATTACTGTTTAAACCACTCCTTTTTTTTTTTTCTCCTAGGGATAGTTTCGCGATTGGCTGTTGATAAATCATTCAACCAATCACAGAAGTTTACGCGCCCATGACAATTTGTCTCATTCATTTTGAGAAAATTTGCCTTCGAGAAACTGGCTTTTAGCAAGCAGAATTAAACTTAGTTGAAAAGTGGTCTTGTGGTACAAATATTAGGGGTTCGGCTTATTATATCTCTTAGCATTCAATAAACGAATTGAACGTAAGAATGATGTCAACAAGAGCTTTAAACTGTAACAAACTTCGTCTTTTAATAGACTGAATGGTTTAAACTTGTCTACTTAATTTATTTGCAATAGGAACAGGAAGGGCAGAAAACTTTGTGAAGTAGTAACTTTTTGCTGGCGTCCTCCTTTGTTAACTAAGTCGCGTCTCAATAGGCCAAGTGATTTTCACTAAGTATCACTAAGTTTGTAACTTCGTCAGTTTTATTGTTTACAAATTCTCTGGTTTGAGCCAAATAAAATGTGAATATTAGAAGGCACTGGCTAGGTTCACAAAGTTTAGAAATTTTAGTAACTATATTTTCTTTACCCATTTTCACACCTACTTAAAGATATTTAGCAACTGTATTTAACAGGTTGAAGGACACTGAACGAGACACAATATATTTTAACGGAGAGATAGAGAGAGAGACATAGGGTTTTAGGGTTCCGTATTCAACAAGGAACCCTTATAGTTTCGCCATGTCCGTCTGTCTGTCTGTCCCCGGTTTAGCTCAGAGACTCTCAGTACTTGAAAACTGTAATTTGGCATGGGTATACATATGAATCACGCCGACGAAGTGGTAGAAGAAAATCATGAAAAAACGTTTTTTTTTTACTGAAAAAACATTTTCTCGTCTATCCTATGATGTAGGGTATCGTTGGATAGGCGGTTTAAAAATATTGAGGGTCTGTAAAGACCATTTTTCGATTCCGAGATCCGTTGGCGTAATATACAGCTTTAGAGTGTAATTAAAAAAAAAAAAAAAATCTGTTACAGTCAAGCGTCTCTGCCCTGCCTGATAAATGGTTGTTTTTGGCTATGCGAAAAAAATCATGGCAGTAGTATAAATAACAAAAGTTAAAAGGAAAACTATTACAGCTAAGTAGGCTTTACAAGTTAACGAGTAATAGTCAATCAACTTACATTTGCAGTTGGACAATATATCCACAATTTTAAGTTTGCTTTTGGGATAAATTCATCTCAGCTACGGAACCCTTCATTGTGCCTGGTCCCACACGCACTGGGCCGGTTTTTATTATTATGACGCCTATGGGCGCCTAGTGATCTTCAAAGTGTTAACTTATTTTCGCCCTTTCGTTGTTGTCAGCTCTTATCAGGTAGAACCATTCGTTTGTTGTAATACCTAATATAAACTTACCCACTTACCATAGTAAAATCAAACCCTAACTTGAATGGCAACCCATAACCACCCAATATCCCGCATAACGAGCACAAATTCTCATATAATTTTTAGCAAAGTTATCAAACCCTTAGAGACGGTTATTGCAAACGACCACTTATGAAGGTCTAATAGCCAATAAACATACATAAATACGTTAATTTTGCAGGGTTATCGTCCTTATAGCCATTACTTGGTGTCTTGTATGTTACGTGGTACATCGATCATTGTTTATCTGTGTGGTAGGGGGAATAACACTTGTGTTGACGGCTGTACCTATATTATGTTTTATCATGCCTGTTAGATGTGTTATGAAAGATCTGTCATGTTCTGTGATTCCCGTTTTATGATTTCGTATGGTGGGGTTTATATGTGGGTTTGTCGAGGCAATTCAGCTGTTAGACAACACAAATATAGTGCGAAGACTAAAACGAACAAAACCATTTGAGTTAGTGTAGAAATAATAGTGACAATGACACACATAAAACACAAGAACAAAGTGTTTTTATTATGATATCAGACTCTAAGAAAGTGGAACGGACTTATGTAAAGTACAATCAGCACTATTCTAAGTCTTAAAATAATTATCACATAAAAATTAGGTTGGATTAAAATTGCTTATTAGTCTTAAAGGCTAGATTGTAATTAATTACTAAGAACCTGGTTCTTTTTAATAAAGCACAAAAAAAATATGTGGGTCTCGCAAATGATTAAAATCCTAGCTCGTATAGGTAATATCTATGCTATGATGCTAAAAGTGTGTTTTAAATATAATATACGTACATTTAGTTGTACACTCGTGATTCTAGGAGTACTTGTAATTAACACCAGTACCTACCCTAGTTCCAGTAGTAGGTATTTTCATCCTTCTTTGTGAAATGTTGGAATAAAGTTAGGGGCAAAACATATTATATAATACAATCCACACTTGAGACACAAATATGAAACCAAGACCAGCACAGACTAACTTTTAAGTTATCCGTGCTATACTATACGCGGTCGGGAACTTTATATAAGACGAAGTGAAGTGTAATAAATCAATGAAAAGCTATTTTAATATTGCTTCTCAAGTTTCTTGGTATGATTAGGTATGCCGCTTTTAAACCGCTAGAGAAATTAACCCTCTTCTGCCATAAAGACTGTGAAGTAAACTGTACGAAAATAAGGAATACAAGAAACAACAAATCGCTTGTTTTACACTAGAAATGATACCCTTATAGATATTTACGGCTACCAATGCTAAAGAATTTATTTTACATACAAAGTAGTGGAATAATATTTTATAGGTTTTAGCACTATTTCGGAGAATTCTCCTCTGCTCTACGCTAAATGCAACACGATATTCAACAGCGAGATCCCGGTAGTAGATGTGCTGGTAAATGTAAATGTATGAGCAGGTAGTAGTCATCGCGAAACACCGGTAATGTTCGCCCATTAGGCGAAGTCCAAATATCGCGGGACCCGCTACGTGGGGCGAATGCTGATAAAATTAATCTTTACATATTTATGCTGCGCTGGCTGAACAACTTTATCCTTATAATTGACGGCACGGTTGGCACAGTGGTTAAGCGATTGACTGCTGCGCTGCGTGTCGCGGGTTCGATTCCCGCATGGAACAAATATTTGTATGACCTACAAGTAGTTGTTCCAGGTTTGGCTGTTTGTGTATGTGAGTTTAAATTTTTGTAAACGCACCCATAATACAAGAGAAATTGCTAGTGTGGGGCAAGGTATTAAAAAAAAAAAAAATTATATAATATCGCAAGATGAACTATGAACCTACTTTATATTTTGAAGGCAAGAGAGATTAAACCCAAGCCAGATTTGACCGAATGGCGTCTAAAGATTAGAAACGAATCATAATTGACCGAGTAGATCTTATGACGATTGTATGATGCTCTTGCCAAAATGAGAAGGAAGATAAGATGTTTTGTCTCGTTTTGGCACGAGCAATAGAAGAATACCTCGTGCTGTTCTCATAGCAACAGCTCATGCTCAGGTCAAAATATTTGTCCGTCAGCACGGTGGTGACGGAGTCGACTACCCAGGGTGCCCAATACGTACCTAAATACATACATACATACAATTGAAAAATATAACCCTCCTTCATGGACAGTCGGGTAAAAAGTATCGTCACTCATGGAGTCCACACATATAATTTAGTTTACGTCTAAATATGACAATTAGATTCAACATCCATATACACATATTTTTTAAATATGATTCTAGTGAAGAGCCACCCAACCAAGGGTTTTTGTAGAGCTCGTGGCTAAAAAACAACAGCCGCACGGGTCGATCCATCAGGTTAAGCAACGTTTGCCGGGGTTGGTTCATGGATGGGTGACCATCTTTACAAGCACGTTAATCTGGTGGTCCAGGCTGTCATTCGTGGATCTTTGACAGTCGTTACGGGTCGGCAGAAGCCCGAAAGTTTGACAACCAGTCTTACCAAGGTGTATCGTATTACCAAGTTACAGGGGAGGTCAGATAGGCAATTGCTCCATGTAAAATACTGGTATTCAGCTGCATCCAGTAAGACTGGAAGCCGACCCCAACATAGTTGGGAAAAGGCTAGGCAGATTGATTCTGAAGGGTCATCCAACACTGAAAATAATAATGAATAGCTACGCCAGAGTGACACAACAAATAACCGTACTAATGTATATTTAATGCAGGATGCTGAATACATAATATATTTCACACTTATGAGTACCTAACACGTTATGTCATCATCACTCATACGAGTTCAACGAATCCATTAATCTAAAGTCAAAACAATGCAGCATGTGACCAAGCTGTACCAAGTAAAACCTATTGTTCTATGTTAGAACATCTAAGTTCTAGTTTAAAAACATAGATAGGTCCTTAAATGGATACACTAAACCGGTCTAGCCTATTCTATTCCTGATTATATCACTGTCATGCTAACGGACATTTTGTATTTAAGACGCTGCTACTGCGTTCACTGAACTGTGCCTATCCACCAGCTTTTTGAGTTCCCGATATACATACATACATAAACTCATGTTTTCTTCCCATGGGGGTAGGCAGAAACAGTAGAACGTCACCGGCTACGCTCCTTACATAGTATCATACTTATGGTCTGGTGGTTCTGGATTTCGATATTCTTTTTATAAATACTGCTCTACCTATATCTTTTGACAACAACGGTAATAGTAATGGTTTTCCAGTCAAGGCCTGACTGACATGCGGAGATCGTTTAATCTGCGTGATAACTATCTTTCACATTACCTTCAGCATATTCAAAGGTATAGATTATGCTGAAGGTAATGAGAAAGAAGACATGCACAAAAATAATGGGGTTAGCTGTATCTGTGTATGGGTATAGACGTGTAGATCGTCTGCGTGCAAAGATACATGTATACTCACGCCATTTCCCATGGGGGTAGGCAGAAACTACAAAACGCCACAGATACTGCTTGTATCATTATCAGTCTCTAAACTTTACAAAATTTGTCTTGTGTTTTCATTTTCTGTAGCATAAAAGTAGTTAGAGGTAAAATAAAGGTCAAAGGTCACGTAAAAATAATAATTCTGTAGCAGTTCCTCATATTTCGTCTAAATCCTGATCAGATTTCGGAACACAATGCTTCTAAAATTGCCTCGTATCGTCGAGATATTTGGTAGGTATATTGACGTCGTTGGTACACATAGGCGCATACGACAGCGTCACTGGCACGGCTTAAATGGCGGAACAATGTTCTCGAATGCTTTCGGGACGGTTTTACTCCAACCAGGACAAGCGCTGCCTCCCAGGATGTGACGAATATCGATTTGAAATATTCACGCAAGTGAATGCGAATAGGATTACGGATTTACGGATGTAGGATTCTTACTTGACTGTCAATGTTGGCCTTGATTTCAGATTATATTTTCCCTATAAACTAAACACGTTACGATCAAAGGCTCGTGCAAAGTGGACAATATCGCGACGATAGGCAGTGCGACGCGTGTCACGCCCGCGATATCGCACCAGTCTGTACGAGCCCTAATGCCCGGTTCGGACTCAAAATGACTAAGACTGAAAATTACAAGAAGTTATGAAGCTCTAAATACCGAATATGCAAGAAAACGAAACAGTCGTAGTACCATATTACCATATTATTCGGTGAGGAGTGCAAGTTAAGCTTTGGATATATTGACTAACTAGCTCATGCTGATTAGCTCATGCGGTGGTCAAAAGAATAGCTAGTTAGCGAATCGGTAGCGCGGCTGACTACGCTAGACGAATGCTTGTACCGCCATTCCTGGTGGCTCTTTTATTGCACCTTATAAAAGATATTGTATTAGAGAGCTGAAATAGGTTATCATCGTATTGTGATGCGGAGGAATGAGGACAATGTCATGAAGAAAATTTTGAGTATAATTAATAAATTAAATATAATGCCCATGGCTATAAGAGTAGGGGAAGATCAAAGAGTTAAACTTAAATGGATTTAAAAATAAACTTAAACACTTTCTATGTAATAAATGTTATTATAGTAGTAAGCTAATAATTGTATGTACCTAATATTTGCACGCCACACTTGGCAGAATGTGATGATACCATAGACTAATCTTAAGAACATAAAATGTACTATATTCTAACAAATAAATGATTATGATTATGAAGACCAAAGCAACGATGGATGGACTGTGTGAAAGATGATATGGCTAGAAAAGGGGTGACTACCGAGATGACGACTAATAGAGAAGTATGGAAGAAAGGGAAAAATTGCGCCGACCCCAAATAAATTAGGATAAGGGCAGGAGAAGGATCATGATGAAAAGAGCTGTATTGTGCTAGCCATGCAAATTTCGCACTTATCGTTCACACCTACAGTCATCTTAAATATCAATGGATTGGATGGGCTTGTAGAAAATAAACATAAGAAACACAGCGACTATAGATGCATATCCTAACTACAAACTGACACCCTTCTAGTCTGCGAAGTATATGGAGCATACCATATTGAATCTAAAGCTCGGCGATTGGATTTGCCTCTCTACGAGGCGCCTCAAGTCGGGTATCGTCTACGGCCAATAAGGATGCCAAGCTTAAATAGGATTGGACGTGCCACACTCGTAGAATGCATCCAAAACGATTGGAATCCTTGGATAGTCGAGAGGATATCGTCCGGAAAAGGCATGCAATTGGAGATAATGATACTTGTAGGTTGTAGGTACAAGTCCCAAATTATGTTCCTAACACGTCTACAATACGCATCTAGTTAGGGTTGTATTTTGACCTTTTGATCTTTGACTTTAAAAAGCTTTACGAGCATTTGGAGAGTTCGCGTATTAGAAAAGAAGCCAGCTTTTGGACGTCGGTAGTTTAAAACTTAGGTATTTTCTCGCGTCAGCATGTGCTATTTCTCAGAGAAAACGTTAGTCAGTCGGAAAAGTTAGTAGCAAAGCAGCCAACCACAGCAGTTTAGTCTTAAAAAAAAATCTTCTTAAAAATGTACACCAGTGGAAGAATATCCTCTCTTCAGTATTACGTTTCAGCCACTGTAAAGCATTCGTCCAGCTGGTAGATTAATGCAATTGTAACTAACTTAATTGTCCAGAGCACGCCTGGCATCCCTGATATCAATTAATTTTGGTGTGATGTAATTCCGATTGGACTGATTGATTACATGCTCGTACCAGATACTTCAGTGAAGAGCAATTGCACGTGCCCTTTTTCAGTCAGTGATTTCTCGATTTCAAGCGCATGATTTGACTAAGAACGCAGTTTAAAATCTTATAGTGATCCAAAAAGGCCGCTTCTCTTTAATAAAAGATCTTAGCTCTGGTAGGGTAAATATGCAAATAATACATACCACTTTTATTAAGGATGTATAATATTTTATTGGGCACAGAAACACATGTGTATGACAGGGGACAGTGTTACATTAACAGAACCTTTCACAATAATTAATTGGGCCGACATTACAGAACACACTCGAACGATTAAACACAATTATAATAATAACAATTTATTTATTAAAAGCTTTCATGTAACATTTATTACTGAACTCCGAATTTGTTTAACGAACGCCACAGTCATTTTAATCCTGTTCATCGTAAATCGTTAACCGCCCAAGCGTTGAATTCACAGCACAAAAACCAGATCTCTATAATAATTCGTGCCAGTTTCAGAGGATCAATATCATCTATAATAAATGTTTGTAGCGTGCCTAATCACGGGACAACTCTGTTGTACTGAATGCATCACCTGTCTGGGCTACACGTCACCATCGCTCTACGTAAATGGTTCTAAATTGCTTTGATCGTTTTTCCGGAAGGCTAATGAATTTTCCCGCTCCAATAATTTGCATGGCTCACCCAACAGCGACACGGAACGCCTGTGTAACTAATATTAAGTCGTCAATTAAAATGGCCGTGTTTATAAGAGATTGTTTGGAGCAACTCCAAATTCGGTAATTTGGACAACAGTTCGTGGCTCCGCCGTTGTTATTTTCGCACGTAGCAATGCTTTTTGTTGGCTGTTTTTGGCTTTGAGTGAGCAATCACGGATGCAACTACAAAGCTGTTGTTTGGTTACTTGATAAATCTCGTATTTTAATGGCAAAGGCAAAGTTCATTCCTTTCAAAAAACTACATCATAAGATTATAAAACTTTAATATGAACACCTAGTGGATTGTGAAACATTTTATTGGTCACAATTTTCACTATCTATTCCTTTATTATTTGTCAATTGTTGAGCGGTCGCAGTTTTGCGCTTATTTTAGAAATAAATATAAATAATAAGTAAAGTACAAAAAATTAAAATGAACAGATCTGTTCATTTGAATTTTTTGTACTTTATTTTATATACTTAAGCGTCATATTGGGCTAAACTGATTTGGTTTTTCTTCCTCATCAAATATAAAGTTAAAACGAATAAACGTTTACGCGCGTTCGTAAACGGTTTTTCTTTCTTTCTTAATTATTTAAAATAAACAAGATCTTAATTGACTTGCTAGTTCACTTCCTCATTGCAAACTTGAAAGGATTTAAATAGAACAGAGTACAGCTATCTATCATTTATTATCGCCCAACGCTTGTAAGTGTCAAGCTGGAGGAATGGGTAACTCAATAATACAGATAGACGGAGGCTTGGCAATCCGTCAATGTTCAGCCGGGATTACATCTCGTTGTACTGTACCAGTTACTGGAGCTTGGCTAACTGTTTAAATAATATGTCATAGGCATAAAATATCATACCAGTTTGTAAAATTTACGAACTGTCCTCAATTCATGATATTGAGGTAATTATATAAAATTATACAGGGCGTCCCACGGATATGCCATATGGAGGGAAAGTACCTTGAATATTGTAGATGGCACATTTTACTGAAAGAAGACATTATTTGAATAAAAAAAAAACTGCATTCATAGATATTTAAATAATTACATGGTTGAACCGGAAATCGAACCCGAGAAAAATAATCACCTTGTAGCTTTATCATCCCGATCGAAAGGCGCATCATAAGGATTATTTTTTGCTAAATAACATAGTGTCACAAAAAAAAGGAAGACAAGAAATTTTAACATTTTTAATACAAAATTAATCAATTTATCAAATGCTCAAAATCAACTCATAACTCAAACCTACTAATTACGTATCTCTTTATCATTTTATCATGCACTTAAATTATAATAGGGAAATGATGCGTACTTCTCAAGTGGGTACATTTATTAGTAATAGGTACTTATGACAATGTCAGTTGTATGTCCGTACGGTAATGTCAACATTTCCTTTTTCTGAACAAAATTTCACATCAAATGTTAAAATTCATGGTCTTCCTTTTATTTGTGACACAGTCCGCCAGTTGCACGTAACTTCATTAAATTTAATTCCCCATTAAATGTAATGTTGTCACTTTCTAATACGTTCCGTTAGATAAAGACAGCATTAATTTTAATGGAGTTACGTGCAACTGGCGGTATGTTATTTAGCAAAAAATAATCCTTATGATGCAGTCTTTCGATCGGTATGATAAAGCTACAGAATTATTATTTTTCTCGTGTAACGGGTTCAATTTCCGGTTCAACCATGTTACTATTTAAATATCTATGAATGCAGTTTAAATTGTTTTTTAAATTCAAATAATGTCTTCTTTCAGTAAAATGTTCCATCTACAATATTCAAGGTACTTTCCCTCCATGTGGCATATCCGTGGGACGCCCTGTATAATGGCGCAGGATAGCCTTTACCAGAAGTGGTCATCGTATTAGTGGTTCAGTAGCTTGAATATCATCAGGATTGTGCCGGAATATAGTAGTTCTTCGTGGACGTGGTACGACAGCGTCTCCCTTCACATCTTCTTCTGTCATCAGAAGACAGCCGCCACGTAACGATCGATGCGATGCTTTGCTAGAGTGACTGTCACCAGCCAGTGTCACTCTTATCCAACCTTTTTGGTGATTCCAGTAACTTCATGACAAAAATAGACGGCGCCACTTACTGCGCCGTCATATATATTATTTATTAGGTAACATTCAAGATATTGAGGTAATTATTACCTACATATCCAGAAAGAAGATAAATATATGCTGCTCCTTTCGGTTGTTTCTTACCTAATTATTTATTTATTTATTTTTATTTCAAAAAAGTTGACAACATTTTTACAGAAATGATATTTACTTATACAACATACAGAAGTAGTGTCTTAAACATAGGTCTCCTGGTTCCCAAACTAGGTGTATACTTGTGACTTGGGAGTCAGTGTTCCTCCATTATAAAAATCATTACGTATGTCGTTGGTTATTAAAAAAAGAAAATTGTGATAAAGAAAACAAAGGGAACTTTTTTTAGATAAACATCATATGTGTATATGTTTTGTGTGTATTTGTGGAGTATCAAGTATCCATAGTGTATGTATGAAAATTAGATGTTTGTGTTTGACTATTGAGTAGGAGAGAAACCATTTTGGTTTCTATTTCGTCGTAGCTTTTGTCCATCAACCACGCTTTCACTGCGATTTTAAATTTGTGTAAATTAAGTGTTTGTATCGCGACCAGTTTATTGGTCCTATTATTTATACAGTTTTAGTCTAAAATAAGAGAACTGGTGTTCAGCAAAGGTGGTATTACGTCTTACAGGTGGAAAAATAATATCAGCGCGACGTTTTTGGTCATTTTTATTGGCACGCGATGTTTTCTCAGTATACACTGAAGCACAAACAGTTTCCGTACTGAAAGCACTTCGCAGTCCTTGTAAAGCTCTTCTGTGGGGTATTTGTAGGGCCTGCAATACATTACTTTGAGAACTGCCCTTTGCGCTCTCTCTAATATAAGGAAGTAGGTCTTACAGGCTCCACCTTATGCTGGCAGGCAGTATGCAAAAAGCGATTGACACAGTGACATGTAGACCAACGTGAGAGTATTAGTGTCAGCTGAAATGCGAAGTTTAAAATAAAAAAAAGTTTTCGCGTTCTTGCTACCAAGTTGTCTGAGTTTAAATGTCTGTCTACTGAATTTCGTTAGAACATTTGTCGGCTTAATTTGTTGCATTTTAACCCTCGAGTCGAGTCGAGTTACCAGTAACCCTGTATATATGGACATTCAGCACATGAACCGGACAATCCGTAGCAGAAAGTGCTCTCGCTAGGAAAAGCCGCTCATCGCTTGAGAGAGCGGTAGACAAGCGCTCGAGAAATAAATTGTGCAAAAGAATTTATTTGACGGCAAGTCTACTGGATTGAAATAGTTTGACTTCATTGCTACGGGTCACTTGTGCGATTCCTGTACCGAAAAAATAATTGTTTAGTATCGAAAGATGCTGTTATTTTTATGGATACAAAAAAAAATTAAGCACTTTCCCGATGAATGAGAAAAGTTAGAAATATAAATATTTTCAAGGAGAATATAAGTAGTTCGTGATGTTTCCGCTTTAATTGGTCAAATTGTCCGCAGTCGTGTGTGAATCGATAAGCACCAATTTGCTTGAGCTTATATACCGGAAAACTGAGAACTAGCATTGCGAAGAGTCTTAACACTTATACAGGCTTTATCCAGCAATGAATTTTAGGAATATAATATTATGGACTTGTTAGTTAATCCTCTACGTTAATCAACAGGTATAAATATGTACATCAGCACAGCACTACGGTCACTTTAAACAGTGGTATCGTTTAACTTTAAAATACCTACCACCAGAGGTGCGGCCAGGGGTACGGTGGGTCTGCAGTGTAAATTTGGACCCTGTAAGTCAAAATAGGACAGTTTTAAGATTTCATTTTTGTTGGTGGTGGTGTCTAATTGGTTGTTCGTTGGTTGCTCTGAGTATGGAAACTGTGACTACATTATTGTGTCGTCACAGTCACAGTGTGTGACTTCACCATATGCATTGTGACGAGCATAAATTGCTTAGCAACCATATTAAAGTGCCTAATTGAATCACAACCCGTGAAATACTAATTATTAAGTAGTTCCGGTGGGCATCTATGGTCTTCATCATCAGTTCCACTTCACCGAATGGTGAATTCTGAGTGGAATGCATGAGTTACTATTAAAAATACCCTAATCGCTATAGGTGTGCCTATAAAATTTGAGCATTTCTCTCGATTTCCATGGGATCCCCTCATCAGATTCTGCCTTGGTGACAATGGGACCACCTCGAGAGTATACCCATTCAAACAAACAAAAAAAAAAAGAAACGATCCACAATTGACGGCGAAATCGATGAAACATACTTAAAAAAATGAAAAAACAAACATTCAGATGAACATAATTATAATTATGCTTCTCCTTTTTGGAAGTCATTAAAAACGAAATAGCGTTTGTTGGTAAGCGCATCACTTGAAAACGGCTGGTCCAATTTGGCTATTTTTTGTCTTAATATGTTCGTAATAGTTCGAATTAGGTTTTTAAGAAAAAAATTAAAACTAGTAAAGTTTACCGGAAAATTGGAAAAAATTTAAAAATTAAATTTCCTTTTTATATGGGATTTTTGTATGAACTATTGTTTGGACAAGACAATGTCTGTCGGGTCAGCTAGTTAATAATAATAACTAATAATATCATCCTTGTGGTTACGGCTGCCAATCTCAACGGAGACTAATCAAGTATGCCGATATATTTAAAGCACAAGTACTCGTATGTGCGCCAAAACAGGAGCACTCTCTATTCCGTTACTTTTATACTATGATAAGACAGCAAATAAGACTGTTTATTTAGATTTTTCGAAACCAACAAAAAATAACGCCACTGTAAAAAAAAAAATGTGCTCAGTGGTGGCCCTGTGGTAACAACTGCGACTGACGAGTTGTAGGTCGTAGGTTCGAACCCTGACAGTAGGAAAATTATAGGCTGATTATGTATGTACTCGTATGTAAAAAAAAAATAAAAAATATCTGAAAAAATGCCGAAGTGGTATGCGTTTTAAAGTCTATTGTAGATAGAGACAGCACTTCTGCGATCTGACGTCACAACACAGGAACGCCATAGTAACCTCGCGCTATTCAGTAAAATGATCGTTTTGCGTGACAAGGATAGTAGAATAATTTCATAAGCGTGTAACTTCTCTATTTTTGAACCGATTTTTTTTTTCACAAATCGATTTTTTTAGTAACACCTTTAAAAATAAGCATTAATTCATATATATTTTTGATAACAGTCAATACCCTATTTGACACGATTGGGAGAGATCAAAGCACAGGACCAACGTAGGATCAGTAGCGCCCAAGTGCCCAAATTTATACATATTTATGCTAAAGCAATGTCCTGGGTTCATTATAGACGGAACAAACAACATTTCCAATATTTTGATATCAGTCTTAAATCAAATACTTCACGCTTCAACACCAAACATTTGTAAAATATGCCAGACAAGATATCTAAAGCATTTGCTACCGAAATTCAATCGCGAAACTTAGCACATACTTACGAACTTTAAACTAACTATTGACTGACTCGGGCGTCGAAAGTTGCTCGAATCGAAGTTAATCTTTAGGCAATAGAAATCTTGGATCAAGTTTGCCACTTCACGTAGGTATGGTGAGTTAATCAAACGGAAAAATTTGAATCGCAAAATCTGTTTGGAGAAAATTCTAGAGCTGAGCGGAAAACTTACTTATAAACACTGCGTACGTTTACACTGTGTTTGTAGCTTGTATTGTGTCAATTACACACAGGATACGGAAGACATTATACATACCTAGATAGGACGATGTGTACGGTTAGGGGAATTAATTGCCAAAATTGACACACTACCTCAATTTACCGTGTTATAGCCATTTCATAGAACTTGCAACTGTCAAAGAATGACCGCTGTAATTTGAATATACGGCGGACAATTTGAGTTGTTAGTAGAAGTAAGGTGGTAGTGGTTATCTGAACAGACAGCTGTGGTGCTGAGGAGTTTGTTGCGCCACTTCTTCTTTCCAGCTAAAGCACTAGGAAGTTGTGAAGGGTGGGCGTTTTTAGGGGACTGTCTTATGTAATTTTTGACGGTCGAAAAATGCTGATTCTCAGCCTAGTTTGAATAAATAACTTTTGATTTGATTTTGATTTTGAGTCAATTTGATAATCATTTAATTTCTCTGACTTTATGTATGTAAGCAGTAGGTAAAAATTTGCACAAGATGTTAACAAAATACACTAATTAAAGAATTAATGCATCACAAAATCCCGATAACTCCCAATTAAGTATACCTAAGCAAGGTATATTGTATGTATTAGTAGCGGTTATACTGGACCCCATTCAATGCAATAGATGATCTCGAGTTTAGAATCTGAGGCCGACATCTATTACGTTACTTAGCTCGCGCTTTGACTAAGACACCGTCTCTATCATGCACTTATGCTAAGTAACGTTTACAGATCTTGGTCTTAGTGCCAATTTCACCAAAGAAACTGAACGCGATCAACACATAAACCACGTTTAAGAGCTGTCAGTGTAATTATTTTCTTTTGAATATTGACACTGACAGCTCTTGAACTCGGTTTAGATGTACTGATCGCGTTCAGTTTCATTTGTGAAATTCACCCTTAGTGTCTGTCGCTCGCTTGAACTCTGCCTCGTGGATAAAACATCTAGCCTCAGTAATAATTATGCCTTCGGGGATCATTTTTCAGCTTAAGACTGACAGTAAACAAAATGCTTGAAAACATCCTCAGTTTTTTTTTACCCTAAAACTCACACACGGCCCGCGCGGCCCGCGGCGTGGAATCCGCGCTCTCTCATTGAGAGTCGTAGGGGCCTCAAAGGTTTAAGGAGTCATTGCACTCATGATTATGAACAGCAACAGAACAACAACATTTAGTTGAGTTTTGTGGGACAACTGATTTATTTTCGCGATTTCAGGGTTGGTATCATAGCGTAACTTGTTTGCTGGCAAAATCCTTCCTAATTGTTGCACAGTTCAAACATGTTTTTACCCCAAAGAATACGTAGTAAATAGTAAATAAAGTTCCTTTTAGTAATATAATAATAGTTTGTTGGCACGTGTAGGTATGTGGAGTTAAGCCACTTGGAGTTCTGTAACTTTTTCCTACTCTTCGATAGGAAGCGCCTTTGATGTCTGCAAATTAGATTATGCTGAAAGTCGTCCTTGCTCTTTATGGGTATTGGTAACTGGAAGTCCGCCTATAAAAACTTCGATCTTCTACACAAGTATACTATTGAGTATACGTAAATATGTATAGAATACTCTACTTAATGTAACATAGGTTTACTCTAAGTAGTCTACTTTAAGTAGAGTATTCTATTCTCTATTATTGCGTGATATCAATTTCCCTTTGCTAGCCTAAAATAACATCTAAACTATCCCAGTTCGTATTTTCGCCATTTGGTAACATTATTACGTTCTCGTTTCTATCTGAATGAAGATATATTTTCATGCAGCATCAACTAGATACTGTTTCTGGTGTATTTATGTAGGTATCTGTTTCGTTATATTTTATTATTGCAAGTTTAATATGTAGCGCATTCACAAAGCGAATTTGACTACAGACGTTAGAATAATTTCGACAGCCAGTGAGCATGCTCCGCATACCAAATTACGCATGTTATCTATAGTCTGTTTCAAAAGTGTAAACAAACCCTGTTCAAATTAAATTCTTATGCAATCACTCACTAGTAAAACTTTCATCTGTATTCAGATGGTTTCAACTTTATAGCTCACCATTTTTTCCAAAAATAATTGGATGGTGATAAGCAATACAATGTCAAGCCACACGGACTTTATTTTGAGAAAATGGCGTCTAAAGATGTCATACTAAACTACGTGCTACTTTGAAATTTTGAATGTCGACCGTGTTACGGAGCTTGACGGCGTATTGCCAAATGTTGTTTACTTGATTTCCTATTTGATTTATGATTTAGATTATTTTTTCCCGTACTTAAGTGATTTAAGTGACTTGAAACTCTATTGCATAGTGTTAAATACTAATTACTTACAAATTCTACTTATAAATTCGGAGATACTGATGTATTCTGATAATGCATCCCGCATTATCAGAATACATCAGTATCTCCGAATTTGACACATTATTGCTTATCATCATTCAATTATTGTTTCAATAACATTATTATATAATTGTAATTGAAAATCATCAACCATAATCGAGGTTATAAAATTTACGTGTTATTTATAATTAGGATTTTGGGTATAGTACATATTAAATAATCAAATTCAAGCACTCAATTTATAAGTGGCGCTACAGATTGGCATCCACATGTACAATCAGTGACCTACATAACCTGACCCCTCTTCCATTCTTCATCTTTGTAAAAGGGATCCAGTAATGCAGGTCACTGACTGTACGTTTTCTGATCCATTTGTTTACATTTTCGTCAGATAGTTTTGGAACAGACCATAATTTACCACCGTCGGCAATCTTCTAAGACACGTAGATCTAGTCTAGCTTCCCACACTTAGATGCCTAACTTAATTTTTTGCAGGTATTTGGCACAACCACGACAATACAGTCGCGTTGAGCGCAAGCGGTGCTGGAAGGGGCCGATAGTATCAAGGATCGCGCCCGCGCCGGCCGCACCCCCCGCACAACCGCCCCGCAGTCATGGTGCGCGACAAGAAACCACCGCACAAGCAAGACTCACAGAAATGTGAGTACTTACTAGCTTTAATATGTGACGTCATTTTAAATTTACTTAAAGTGGACCCTCTGTGGTAACCGTAAAATCCAAATTAAAATGATTAATACATCTCTCTAAGTTAGATTTGTTCCATAAGAACTTTTCTGACTAAGAGAGATGTATTCTAATGATTATAATTTTGTAAATACATATTTGTTATGGTCGCGAATCATATTTTGATCAAGATACAACCTGAAACTGACCTGCAAATTGCAAAAAAACCTAAGAAACTTTTGAATTTCGCGGGCTACCATTACAGATCTTAACAGTCCAGAAATGTTGAAAAATTAATGAATGGTTCGCTTAGAGCTTAGGATGGAGGTCCTTTGCACCAGCAAGGTCCGGGCCTTATATTTTTTTTAGTTTTGGAACTTTTGAGCACTTCATTCAAGTTCTTTATGCCTTACCCAAAAGGCGTGACTAAACTTTATCAGGCAACGTTTTTAAAACTGATAAAAGTGCATCGGTTTATCAGACTATGTGTTAGAATAGAATATGAATTTGTTTATGTGCATAGGATGTAGGTACTTATAATAAGATAGAGTCCAAATATATAAATATGTCTAGATAGTGTAAGTAGTCAAAGCTGTGACCTCGTCAAAAAAATTGCGTCCAACTGTTGGCCGCAAAATGCACGCACACTAGAATAACACAATGACAGCACAATGACGTGGCGCGAGTGTAAAACGTAGATTTCCCGCCCACCAGCATAACAAAGTTGGCCTGTTTGTTTTAGTTCTTTTGCAGCGCGACACTCTGTCTACTTAGATATAAATTATCAAAGATATATCATTTAAGAATCCTTGTCCTTGATGCTGACATATGTGCTTATAAAGCTTTCAATAGGAAGTTTCACAAGACCCTTAAGTCTTGTTCCGTAAACGACGTGGCAACTGAGAACTGTCATGTCAAACGCAGACGGCCACTGGCTAGCCCCGGAGGACACTCTTGAGGCGTAGGTAATGGGAACCGGGAAACGCACAAAAAACGGTGAATTGCTGACATTCTAAATTGGAAAAACTGCACATCTTTATGGGCCGTACTTGGGTCCGGCTTTGGTCACATGACAGTGTTAATTTGTGACATAGCGAATTTATTGCAGACATCATTGTTAAGATATTCAATCTACATTTTCCGAAGATATATGTAAGTCTAGATAGATAGTCAAACCTGTGACCCCTCGAAAAAAACTGCGTCCAACAGTTTGCACTAGAATAATACAATGATTGCACAATGACGTGGCGCAAGTGTATATCGTCGGCTTAAGTGCAGAACTAAATAACTACGATTTACGTCAAAATTCCTTTTTTCTATTTTCGTTACACCCCAACCAAGTTGCATATTTTCGCCTGACAAACATTTTCATCTGTTCAGAAATATAGGATTTTTATGTTCCATATGGAAAAAAAAATATGTCCAAAACGATCACTGAATCGTAGAAGAAAAAGTAATTGACTCAATAAATAAATCCATAACTATGCTTTATGATAAGTTGAGCTTTATTGCAAGAGTTACATAAAATAAGTTGTTTAAGTTTTCTTCAACTCATGTTATAATCAAATAACCATGTTCAAGGATAACTAAATAACTCGAGTTGTTTAATTTGCACGTTTCAAATTCTAATGCGATAACAACGTTTAAATAACGATTTCTTCTGTAACACAATATTAATCAATCCAAACATAATTAAATAAATGAAATTAAATAAATAATTAAATGCGCGGGCATTATGAAAAATGCACCATTTATTACTTGGTCCATAACATAAACATATACTAAATAATCAAAGACTTTTTCATCAACAGCTTTTGTCATTGATTCCGCGTAGTGAGTTAGGTTGAACGCCTATCGTATGTACCTCTAACTACCAAATACCTTATGATTAAAAATGAAGATCAGAAATTATGAAGATTTTTTTTTTTAAACGTTGCCCCTCACTAGGAATTTCTCCTGTATCGTGGGTGCGTTTACAAACATTTAAACTCACATACACAAACGGCCAGACCCGGAACAAGTACTTGTAGGTCATACAAATATTTGTTCCGTGCAGGAATCGAACCCGCGACACGCAGTGCAGCAGTCAATCGCTTAATTAACCACTGCGCCAACCATGCCGTCGTATGAAGATTTTAATTGTTGCCGATACCTACTCGAAATTAACATTCTAATTAAGGTATTCTTAGCTACTATACCTAAGTGAATATTTCTGGCGTCTTATGTAATATAAGTACATACATTTAACGAGTTTTGGTAAAGAAGTTAAGTGTATTGAACAAGTAACCTTGTGATATTAACAGTGAGCCACAAAGTAAGCATAGCTTTTAATTGTATCTCGAGGCCCTAATGATCGACATACCTACAGTCACATTTAAATTCTCCATAGATGTAGTGCCCACAGAAATATAGGGGCTTCTAAGTGCCTCACACTTACTAATTTACTTATGTTAACCAAATGCAAATAATAAGTTTTCTCTTCAGTGAATATGCTAGGGTTACCCGATGTTATCTGAGCAACACTTGGTATTAATTAATTAAACTTGTGGCTTTCCTTGCTATATTTTTCTTTACGGGAAACTAGAGATAAATTGGTTCGTCCGTACTGGGATTATAGGTATGTAATATCTATTTATTGTTCGGTATAGTAATTTCCGACTACAGTGGGTAAATAATATTGTTTATTGTAAAATAAAAACCATAAATAACCCTAACCGCAATACGAGGCTTCCCCGTATCATAATGGTTGGATTAGACTTTTTCAAGAGTCTAATCTAACAATTATGATACGGGGAAGCCTCGTATTGTGATACCCGTTGGCTGTACCTCTAAGTCTCGTTGGCCTAGTGTTTGTATGGTGCCCGACTTAAAGAATAGCACTTCCCTATTTTTTCCTGTGGGTGTCGTAAAAGGCGACACACAAAGCCATAGCACACAGTAAACGACTTACTAGAGAATGGGCAGCAGCGTTCTCTATGCATTTTAACACCATGCTGCGATCGCTAACCCGCTTGCCAAGCTTGGAAATTATGGCAATCACCCCCTTTGGGGGAGGTCTATGTCCAGCAGGATCTAGGTACAATCAATCCCAACGTGATATATTTTTTATGATTGCTAATTTTCCAAAGTTATCTAATTCTGTTTATGCAAACTTTGGTCCAGAGGCAAGCTCATGCCTGGCCATATATGATATCATAACTAGCGACTCCACCATGCTTCAGACGTATTTTTCGACTTCAGAGGACTTCGAGATTTCTTTAATACGTGTAAGTTAAATATTAATGCATTATACAGGGTGGCAGGGCCATCGACGCGAAACCTGTTACCATGGATTCAGTACATCATACTTGACCCCCGTGTGTTGAAAATTCTCGTCGGTAATTTAAAAAAAAAAACAGGTGTTTCCTAAAGAAGTGCAATACCTACTCGGTCAAAATGTATGGAACAGTGATTTTTTTTTTAAATAACCGATGAAAAAAATAACGCAGGGGCGTCAAGAATGATGTACTGAATCCATGGTAACAGGATGCGCGTCGATGTCCCTTCCACCCTGTACCTATACATAAACTTCCGTTAATAAATTCTCCAAATGAATGAATGATGGTGATAGCTGCATCTAAATATGTGGCGTAGCTCAGAAGAATAACGCAGTCACATAGAGAAATACGAAAAGCGACTTTATATTTTTTTTAACAAAAATAAAAGAAGGTATTTTATTTTCAGACAACCAGGGCCCATAGTTAGTTACAAAAAAAAAACTTTAAAAGTATTTTGATAGTTACAGAGATAAAAGTGGAAAATAACTTATTTTATTTTTATTTATAATATAGATTTAGGGAAGTTACTGTAAACTAAACCGTAGATGGAGCATTTAGTTCACAGCGGCATAAATATGAATATCTTTATCTCAATTCCCGTATTTTTTGGGGAATTGGCTTTTTGTTTTCTTATTATACAATATGTCCCGGAATTAACGCACACCACTAAACACTCCAATTAGAATATTATGTTTTAATCATAATAACAACACACACACACACACAGAATTTTTACTATTATGTATAAACCATTGGCTGTTTAAAGTAGTTTTACTGATTGTGGGAGAAAATTGTGGTCACAGTACAAATATACGCACGCATACAGTCGCACACGTATAAGGGTCTAGCGTAGTTATAAGTTCTTCGTCCATTTTAATTTGTTTTGAGACTGTACAGTGGACGTATGACTGTAATTGACGTAGTTTTAATTATTTTTGGGGAAAAAATACCTTTATTAAGAATTACAGAAATCGATTAATTCACTACTTTCATAATGTGCATTAATTCAGTTACACAATTGTATACTGCAGTTAGTGAAAGAACCACCAAAATTAAAAACTGGTTCAAATCAGAAATGTAAAACTTAACATTATGTGGCGAGCAATATTATGACGTTTAAAAAAGAAATTGCTCTTTAAAATTCTTTTCGACGTCAGAATCTCAATATTTTCGCAGCAGTTTATTCCAGAGCTATCTAGGAGTTTTATCTTCCTACTAAATCTTTGTTGCTCTTTTGTAAGTAGACATTTTAAAACGTAGGTAGGTACCTCAAAAATTCGTGGAAGCAAATCTTGTTTCCACGAAATTTGTTAAGGTAAAGTAGATTTAAAATCTTAATCCTAACTAGCTACGTTTTTTTTTTAATAGAAAATAAGGAAAGGCCGGTTCTATGGAATATATCAACGGCCGCAAAGTATATACGGTTACCTACAAAATCATGATTTTACAGAAGAGCGTTTTGAACGCAAAACTGTAATAATGAACAGAAGAACAAAGCTATCTTCTATTTTACAAAATTTAGTTAATGGGACATTACTAAGAAAATGGTTAAAGCCAATTACTGTAATATATATATTTTTCCAAAATACGGTAGATGTCTCTATCTACTTCATCCAAAAAAGTAAACTAAATGAGTCAACTGGCATAATTATATATTCTGTCTCTATACGGGACTTCCTAATCGCTTATGCTTATTTAATTTTAAATATTAAAACAGTTATATTTTGTATTTTATTTACATTAGGTATTAATTGCTATAATAAATAAAGGTAAGTAATAATTTTCCTTATTTAAGACGCTGACTACTAATTTTCCTTATTTAAGACACTACCTACGTAAACCGCTGTCACTGTCATACTGCATACAAAAGAAAGAGAAGCGCGATGACACAACGCTTGTAATTTATTGCAAAATATGAAGCAATTATTTATTTACTCAAAAATGAGTTGAGTAAAATAAAATAAAAATCAACCAAGGTCTGCATACCTACAAATAAGACGTTCTGTTATTAACTAAATACCAACCATACGTTGATATTTAATACAGATATTTTGGATTGAAACTCAAAGTAAAGGGTTAGTTTACCGTTAATTTCTTTCGAGGTTTTTTTTTTAAACGTGTTTTGGTAACAACCAAGTTCTGAGAAATACGTTGAAGTAGGTATAACATATATTTTTTCCGCTACCACAAACTATATAGATTTGGCAATTTTTTGGTTTAAGACCAGCCTACTTTTATCATTTGCCTCTTCTCAGCGCCTTAACTATTATTTGTAACACCGATGTGACTTAATAATTATTTTTGCACTAAAATAACGCAAGTTTAGAAACTGACGTTAAAACGGCTATTGTCTGACATATTATGCACGGACTATTGATGTCCGTGACTACTTCGTCACTTTGTGAAAAATATGTGTAGCATAATCAGCCTGTTCCATGTTCCCACTGTTGGGACACAGGCTTCCTCTCAGCAAGAGGGATGGGAGAAAAATATGTGTACTTGAATAAATTATGTGACTTTATATTAGTAAAAACTCAGAAATAAACAGAATAAAATCCTATGATAAAACAATGAATTCTGAGTCGAATTATGAAAAAAAATTAATTTCGTAAAAAGTGAAGTTGTCTCTTTGTACTTTTCTGCCGTCGAAAGCTTGTATTTACTGAAGCCAATAAACTATTAGATGAACTGTCCAATAAAATTAAAACAACAATTAACGCCTTTATGAATTTAATATAATTAAAATTATAAGCAGCTTATTATTTTCAAAATGTTTAATAATAATTTAATAACCTTATTAAAACGGCGCATTTATTCCCCTCTTAGGTATAACGACCCATAACATAAGCAAAAATAATGACACCTGTATAAACACCATACTGTATAACCACCTGCAAATTAAGTTAGCAAATTTTATTCTTGAAGCTGGGTTTATTGGGCAATATTAATAAAAAAAAAAACAAATAAATATTATACGGAGGAAACAATGAAGAGAATAGGGCGCATTGCCCGTGAATTTTTATGGCCAATAGGCGTTGTGAATATAATTAAATAGGCTACAAGTTATGACACACTTCCGAATTAGGTAAGGCTCAAATTTCTATACAATTTACCTAAAACAAAGTACAGCCCCATTTTATTTAAGCATAAAATATAGGCCTTTTTTTTTAGCTTCACAAAAACCGTAACAGTGGCCGCCATCGTGTAGGTAGCTGTAGAACCGTTATAAAAATGGAACTGCAATCGCTCAAAACCGCGTAACTACAAAAGCTACTAAGCTCCGCACATATTAATAGTGGTAAATGATATATGTAGTGTGACAGCATCTGCCCTCAGGCGTCTTTAATTACTTCCTTACCTTTCTAGGTTTCTAGGTTGACGCTTCACTATGACGTAAACGTCAAAGCTGAGAAAGGCCAACAAAGTTTTTCGCTTGAAAAGCGCCCCTCTTGGCTTTATGACGTAAATAACACAACGATTTAGAAACGGAATCGTAAAGTAAGCTAACCAGCCCTTTGACTATTGTGGGCTATTTGACTGCTGCGGGCTATTTGAGATGAGGATGCTTTAAAATAATATCCAAGGAAATTGTTACTTATTCATTCACTCTACTCCACTGTTAAGACGCTGATAACAGCTATACCACGGTCACTGCCAGACTGCGTACAAAAAACCGGCCAAGTGCGAGTCGGACTCTCCCACGAAGGGTTCCGTACCATTATCTATAAAAATGGCAAAAAAATCACGTTTGTTGTATGGGAGCCCTTAAATATTTGTTTTATTTTATTTTATTATTTATTTTTAAAGTGAATATAATTATAACTAAATATTCTGTGAATATTTCAAGCGTCTACCTGTTGCCGTTATCGATATCGAGCAAAAACGAGCAAAAAAATCACGTTTTTTGTATGGGAGCCCCCTTAAATATTTATGTTATTCTGGTTTTTAGTATTTGTTGCTATAGCGGCAACAGAAATACGTCATCTGTGAAAATTTCAACTATCGAACTATCACGGTTCATGAGATACAGCCTGGTGACAGACGGACAGACAGACAGACAGACAGACGGCGGAGCCTTAGTAATAGGGTTCCCGTTTTACCCTTTGGGTACGGAACCCGAAACCGACCGGGAAAAAGAGAAGCGCGACGACACAACGCTTGTAATTTATTGCAAAATATGAAGCAATTATCTATTTACTCAAAAATGAGTTGAGTAATCAAAAATAAAAAAAACAACTAAGTTCTGCATACAAATAAGAGTAGTAGTTGTTAGTAATTAAAAAATACCAACCGTACGTTAATATTTAATACAGATATTTTGGATTGGAACTCAAAGTTTAAGTTTAGTTTACCGTTAATTTGTATCGAGGTTTTTTTTTCTAAACGTTTTTGGTAACAACCAAGTTGTGAGAAATATGTTCAAGAATAACATATATTTCTTCCGTTACCACAAGCTTTATAGATTTGGCCATTTTTTCGGTTTAAGACAAGCCTACTTAGATCATTTGCCTCTTGCCTTAATGGCGCAAGCTTTTCTTTGTTTTTTCGAACTTGTGAATATTTTTCGGACTTGTCATATAAATTATTTAGACAGAGTTATTAGAGTAATTTTTTGTATTAAGTTGTAGCATCATCATCATCATCATCATCATTCTCCTGCCTTTATCCCAATTCATTTGAGGTCAGTGCAACATATATTTTTCTTCCTTACTTCTCTATTAGTCGTCATCTCAGTAGTTGCTCTCTTTCTAGCCATATCATCTTTTACACAGTCCAACCATCGTTTCTTTGGTCTTCCCCTACTCGTATAGCCATGCACATTGATACTCAAAACTTTCTTAACGACACAGTTGCTGCAAAAGTTGCAGCTGCTGGCTGCAAAAGTGATTCAATACTATTATTGAATCACTTTTTCAACGAGAATGTTTAGCCGGCGACCATCTTGTGATCCTACAATTCAGTGAGATGGTAGCCGGGAGTCAATGTTTCCTTTAAACTTGACGTATACTTTTAATTTGCAATCAGAGTTACTCGTATTAGTATGGTTATTATTTAAGGTTATAATTTAGTCCTCCTTTGTTCTTTAGTCTTTAATGTAACTGTATATGAAAACAGTACCAAAACGAAACAAAGTGCTTGAGAATAGTAACTTCATAGATTATTATCTTCTAAAAAAGTCATGTATGCAGATAGTTGCTCTAGATTTTCTTTTTTCATGTTCATCATAATCTTTCTGCCGAAAGACGTCCACCGCTGGACAAAGGCCTCCCCGAAAGGGGAGGTTTGCCATAATCGCCACGCTTGGCAGGCGGGTTGGCGATCGCAGTATGGTTTTGAAATGCATAGAGAACGCTGCTGCCTATTCTCTAGTAAGTCCCCTTAGTCGCCTTTTACGACACCCACGAGAAGAAATAGGATGGTGCTATTCTTTACGTCCGTCACCACACGGAAAGTGTTTGGTGAAATGTTTCATGTTAGTTCACCAAATTAAGAACCGAGTAGTTATGAGTCATCAAAATGACTTTTTGGAAATTCATTGCACGACTCATTTTAATTTCTGGATTTCTGAGTGTGACACATCTAAGTAACATTTTCGAAATGCGTTCATCGCTTTTTCATTCGTGTCTTTTTGGAATGACTCAATATATTTTTAGTAGGATTTAGGTACATACAGTTGAATCATGTTCCAAATGATGCGAATCCTGTATAATTTCCTTAATTTGGCCCAAGTCCTCTTTTGGCTTCGAAGGCGACGTCTGCACTACGTGACTGCTGATATCGGTTTCCTGCAAATGTAAGTTCGATACGATCAAAGTAAAGTGTGGGCAAAGTTCAGTCTCAGTCAGCTTTAATTTTTTCGCTAACTCGATAATTTAGGAGTGTTAAATGTATTTACTACATAATATTCATATTATTATTGATAAAGATGAAGATAAAGTCGTGACATCGATATTTTGACGTGAAACACGATGCATTAATCTGACAAAAACTAAGTTATTTTATTGTTTAATTATATTATTATTATCTGAGCATTACCCAATCAACAACAAAAATCAAAAAAGAATAAATCTAATCGGTCGGTTTGGCATAAACCTGTTATTCTGCATTCAAAGAAGCCGATGTTCTTTTCAAGACGTATAGTAAGCACATCCGGTTGTAACAATTTGTAGATGGCTGCCGCTTAAAGTTTAGGGGTGACATCACATCTCAGGAAAACAACCGCCTGTATATATAAATGAGTATCTGTAGCTACTTCTTTATGTACTATAAGGTTTACGTGCTCACCAGCCTATTTACGGCCTCAATCTTTATTATAATGTGGAGCCTCCAACATAATGGTATCGCATTCGTTTTATACGTGTAACTTGAATATATTGTTATTTTACAAACTGCGATAACGTGCTCACAAAGAGATTACAGGGCTGCCCATATTTTCAAATTGTAGGACCCGTTGTTAGCCAAATGCAATTTTAGGGGACTGTGTGTTTGATAACTTCATTTGTAATTTAATTATATTTATATATAATATTAACTATATAAATAACATTTAATTCGTCGAGTAGCTGTATGAAAAATGAGTTAAATTATACGAGGTTTGTTAGTATCAAAAAACCTTTTGTAAGTAAGCACCTAAATGAAATACATTCAAAGTTATAGGCAGTAGACGTCATAGTAAAAACATAGATACATCCATGAACCATGAAAACATAACACGTGTATTTCTTTGGAAGTCGTGTAAAAATAAACAAACACAATCTCGTTCAAATTGCGATATCTAAATAAGAAACACAATAGAGGGCTCTAAGAGCGGTTTGATAAAAAATAAAAAAAAACATTTCCCCGTGTTAACAAGGGCCACGAGGCTACACAGGAACTGTGTTGCAGAAATGTATGTACAAAAGATTTTTGTTGGTCCGATATCTGTAAGGTTTGGGGCGGGAAGGAAGGCGCCTGATGGCTCGCTTGATGCGTCATTTTTGTGCCTCACTATAGCGAGAAATGATGAGGTGCGTTTCCAATTTTTTTAGGAAACTAGCGACCTGCCCCAGATTCCCACAGTTTTTATGACTTGAAAAACATTAAGATTTCTTAATCTGTATGTAAGTTTAATATTAATGTATTATACAGGTAAACTCGTGGATAAATGATAACAGCCGCGGATCGATAGAAGGTTAAGTTACGATTGCCGCGGTCAGTTCGTGGATGGGTGACCTTCCATTATATAATATATCGAGACCCCTCTGTGCCTCAGAAAATACTTTAAACCGTTGCCGCGTTGGTCCCGGCTGTCATTCGTATATCTTTGACAGTCGTTACGGGTAGTTAGAAGCCGAAATCTGATAACCAGTATTACTAAGGTGTATCGTGATCGTATTACCCAGTAACTCAAACTCAAAGCATTTATTTCAACTATACCATTTACAGGCACTTTTGAATTGCCAAGGAGTCGGTCACTTAGAAATATGAAGCTATTGCCCAATCCATATACCATTTACAGGCACTTTTGAATTGCCAAGGAGTCGGTTACTTAGAAATATGAAGCTATTATTAATAGCCCAATCCAAAGAGTAGTAGGTTCCTATGGAGAAGAATGGGCAAGAAATTCCACGAACACTCTTTTAAATTAAATATTGATACAAAGTATTAGTTCCATCATTCATGTTGAAATAATACATGTGAGAACGATACAAAACGTCAGAAGCGTCCGTGATAAAAGATTAAAAAAGAAACAATTTAAAACTAAAATAATTACCCCAGTCCCAACTGACAGTTCACGAACATGACGCATGGATCAGCACCATTCAGCTCAACCATTTTGAAGGGAGCTAAATGATCCAACACACGCGCCACCATCAGCGAGATATCTGAGTGAACATGACATACTCTTAGCTGCCAGGACACATTCAAGTCAATGAAATACATATTACCCGGTAAATGGTAGCTCTTTTGTACATAGTAGTCACATCTGTGTTATGCAATTATATAATACAAACGAGATTGAGTTTATACAATGAAAAGATAGTATTACAATCTTCAGCAGCTCCAAAAGTATTTTCAAATGTTAATCAATTAGTTGTGGTTGTGAAGCAGGACCAGCATTTGCTGAGTTGTGGAGGTCAGATAGGCAGTCGCTTCATGTAAAATACTGGTATTCAGCTGCATCCGGTTAGTGTTAAAGCTGACCCCAGCATAAGTAGTTGGGAACAGGCTAGGTAGATTGATTGACAGATAAACCTTCCGGCTCTTAATGATGGGCAAATTCCAGTTCAAAATCCATTGTGTAGTTTATAGAATCTAAGCGGTCACACAGAAAGACATGAAAAGTGACTTTATTTTATAATATTTATATGTATTAATTCGGAAACAGTGTTATATGAAGTAGAAATGCATAATGAAAACCGTTAGTGAAAACCGTAACATAACTTTTCATTTCTTACGCTTGTAGTTACCGAAAACCATCCGAAAACTGTACTTTTCGTCCCTGGGAAGCAATAAAGCTTGCTGTCAAAAAATATGCAAGCCATGTCCTAACTTTTTTTATACAGCTGCTAAATCGCGGCGTAAAATGGTACTTAAAAATATTATCAACAATTTTGTAACATGACTTTATACAGTTTATAATTTTACCTTTCACTAAACTATTAATAAATAGATTTGAGCAAAATATTTACCACCCTCAATGATAAAAAATACTGTCTGGTAGAATGACACAGAAAAAAAAAACAAAAAAAGGCGAGAAAGTGGCAATTCGATATTCAGTTGTTTTGTCGCGTGCTAATTATTTACGTATACATACAGACCATCATCTGCCTAGCCTTTTCCCAACTATGTTGGGGTCGGCTTCCAGTCTTACCGGATGCAGCTGAAAACTAGTATTCTACATAGAGCAACTGCCTATCTGACCTCTACAACCCAGCAACTGGGTAATACGATACCCCTTGGTAAGACTGGTTGTCAGACTATTTACTTATACAGATATTTGTATAAAATAAGTTCATCACATTCAAATATGGATTTAACGCCTGAATTCGTTAGAGAAGAAGCAAAAACAGTGGAAAACCTTTTACCGCCAAAATCAAAAGAAAGATAGGTATTTAAAATCTTACGAAGTTTTTATTAAATGGTGCGCGGAAAAAGAGTCCTTTTCGGAAAACGTGTTACTAACATATTTCAATGAATTATCTAAGAATCATAAATCTTCAACTCTATGGTTTTAATTTACTTTCCTCGTATTCGAAATGAAACGCAGAGTGTTTACCTCGGGTGAAAGACCTATTTAGGCAATCGAAGTAATTGGCCATCTCGTGCCAAAATAGGTCTCTTTCATCCCTTGTATAACATTCTAATATTAATTCGTTCTAGAAATAAGAATATAGTGTATGTAAGCCATAAAACAGCTACTTGTTACTCCTCTACTCACTTAAATCCAGGTCTTTATTACACTTTTACGGGTTTTCCACCCCAGCAGTATTAAGCACTGATAAATTCACGGGTAAGAATTAAATTTTTAAATTTCGTTTCCGTTTCTCTACCGCACAGCGCTCGTGGTTTACGAAAGGGCTGAAAAGCTTGAAATATTCGTGTAATTAAAAAATAAAAGTGGGAAATCTAGACGTTTGTTTCTGCCATAGGTCATCTGCTTTGCCTTTTCCCAACTATGTTGAGGTCGGCTTCCAGTCTAACCGGATGCAGCTGAATACCAGTGTTTTACATGGAGCGACTGCTTATCTGTCCTCCACTACCCAGTTACTAGGTAATACGATACCCCTTGGTAAGACTGGTTGTAAGAATTCGGGCTTCTGACGACCCGTAACAACTGTCAAAGATATAACAGCCGGGACCCACGGCTTAACGTGCTTTCCGAGGCACGGAGGGGTCATGGTATGTAAAAATGGTCACCCATCCACGGACCAACCTTGGCAAGCGTAGCTTAGCCTGATCAATCGACCCGTGTGGCTGTTATTACTTAGCCACAAACGCCTCGTTTCAGCATAGGTATGTATTTAAAAATGACTCAGCGTAGCCATATTCACAAACATATTCTCGATTCTATCCGTTCATAAGTGTTTATCGTGACTTGCGATCGCTAAAACGGTTATCCGATGTCTTCCTCAGTTCTTATTCGTGTTTAGTTGGTCGTTTATTAAATACTTTCGTAAAATATTATTTTTATTGGCAAATGTTTTTTTTTATTTATTGATAGCCGCACCTGTATGAGGCAAGAGAGAATTAGTTATTGTAAAATATCTATAGGTATATAAAAATAGACTGAGCACACTTGAATATCAAACTTTTAGACAGTATTTTTTTGGCAGCCGCAATTCCAATTTCTAGACCTGTACAAAAACAGAAAAAAAATATGAATGTGGTTTAAAACCAAGCGTTAGGGAAAATACATTCAACAGTCTCATATGGCTCACTGCGCATTCCCAGCTGCAGCCGTCCTAATGACAGATAATCAATGAAGTTGAACCTCCAAACAATATTGCCACTTGAAGAGATAGTCAAGTGTCCAATTCTCTCCCTTTTCTTTTCATCGGCTCAACGTTAAATCGTTTTCCGTCTCATAAGATCACTAATGAATCTTCTTGTCATTTGGCAAAGGTTCTTTTATGACTGCCAAGTTCGTAATAGGCATACTAACTTAGGCACTTCCAGATTAGATTTGTTACGTTTGTGACAAAATAAGTTTCGTCTTTATAGAGGCCGATGAAACACTTTATGAGTTATTAGTTGGAGATCTTTTTAGTGTATTAAATGCCTTGCTCAAGGAGCCAAACGGTGCGTTCCGAGTTGTGCTGTAATCGATTTGAGCGCGCTTACATCCGTACCGAATTAGCGTGAGCGCGAAAACGATGTCGCGCGAATCGTCATAGGTGACGTCATGACATCCGTCATCTTGGGATAGCGCCGACCATGCCCTAAATTAATATCACCGTGAGCGCTGTCAAAAATTACGGTTGTGCTGTTTTGTTTTGAGTCTAATTAGCGTGGCATTTTTGAAATTGTGCTTCTGGCTACAGTCGCCATCTAACTAAAGAAGACGAAGTGTAAAAATGTGTATATGTGGTGTATACACAAAGAAATACTGTAATCCAACCGTTCCGAATTATTGACAGCTCTCAGCTGTCATAATCGTGAAACCGGAACGCAAATTATTGATGTGAGCGGTGTGAGCAATTACGGTCTAATTCGGAATGCAGCCTTAGAGTTCAGGATCAGTAAACACGCGACGTGACAGCGCGATGTGACTAGTAGAACAATTTCTATGAAAACTTTATTGAAATTGTTCTACCAGTATCGTATCGCATCGTCACGTCGCGCCTGTCTGCGGGAGCCTATACTATATTAAACAAGATATTTGGCAATAAACCTTACTGGTTCATTGGCCCTTCAACGAGTTCTTTTGACGAAAATGTGAAGGAATCAAGATGAAAGTAGATATTGTGATCCCCAGGTTTTCTCATTTAGTATCGCCAGCCTTTATAGGATTCCGTACCCGAAGGGCGCCAAATGGAACCATATTACTAAGGCTCCGCTGTCCGTCCGTCCGTCTGTCTGTCAGCAGGTTGTATCTTAGGAACCGAATCTAATAGGTAGACAGTTGAAATTTTCACACATTGTGTATTTCTATTGCCGCTATAACAACAAATAATAAAAATTCAATAAAGTTAATAATTAAAGGGAGTCCCCCTTTAATTATTAACTTTATTGAATTAAAAACGCCGAAAAAAAAAACATTTTTCTTGTATGGTAAAATTAAATTATTAACTTTATTTAATTTGGGCATACAAGAAACGTGTTTTTTTCGGCGTTTTTTGCTCGATCTTAATACGGTACGGAACCCTTCTTATCTTGTCCGACCCTAACTTGACCGGTTTTGTCTCGTTTAGAAAAAAAACACAGTTTATTTAAAAAGGCAAAAAGTTCGGATTTGAATTCTCGTTTGAATTTCGTGAATCGTCTCAGAGAAATTAATGGTTTCATCGTTATCGGGAAACAATTGAATTCCATGTTCCATTACGATTTCCATGGATTTTCAGTACGACGTATCGAATTCGGTGACAGAATTCGAAACACATACTTTAACATCCAAATAAAAGGCCGGTCACACTTTCAAGTATCATACCCAAAATATCGGGAAAGAATATAACTTTTCTTTTAATGCGAGCTTCGTACGTCGAATTCTCAGTATGTAACTAGAATCGTGGCCCTGGCACACAGGCAACGGACGGAACACGGGTGGGTTTTAGTCAGTAAAAGTCTGACACGCCCTCCCGCTCCGCCCAGAGCAGGAGAAGTTATTTGATAATTTCCTACCCAAAAAAAAAAAAAGTATGTAACTGAAATAAAATAAAATAAATATTTCTGTTACATACCGCAACATTGGAACTAATTACACTCCGATGTAAAAATAAATGCTAAAGAAAAATAACATTAATTAGCTTCGAAGGAACATTATAGAATGATTTATTAAGGGAAAAGCGAAACTGAATACAGCTATACGAATACGGATTATTATTTCTTTCTTTTTTGTACCTTGTACGTACATATTACAGAATTCAAGTCTAGTAAAAAAAATTAAGGAAGAAAAGACATATTTTGCTATTTAATATAATATTTTCTTTACGCGTCGCTCCATGTAAAATACTGGTATTCAGCTGCATCCGGTTAGATAGGAAGCCGACCCCAACATAGTTGGGAAAAGGCTAGGCAGATGATGATGATTTTCTTGACGCGTCTGGATTCTGATGATATTGTATTCAAATGTAGTAAATTGAATTTATGTATATTCGTAGTAAATTGTTTTATTTCTGTGACTAATCGTATCTTGAATGAATATCTTTTATGACTACTTTTGTTCTTAAAACCACAATTTCACATTTGGTTGTAGCTTTACTGGGATCTGCGGATTAACGATGAATCAGTAGTAATGTGTTATATGGCACGTCATCTTGTGGTGGAATCAACATCGCCACATGCGAACTACGCGGCACACTGACGTCACGCAAAATCCTGCATCTCGCAAGCAGAGATTACCGCGCAACTATAAGTATTTAAATACAATGTCCCCACATCAATCATCGCCGTCGGGCAGTTGCCCACCAGACACAACACCGGTCTGTTCGAAGGATCCTCCCTTTTCTATAAAGGATGAGTGAACTTTACACCCTGTTCCTCATACCCCTAAAATCTCTTTATTAGCTATCATAATATCATGTCGATCCTTAGAACCCTTATCCACTAACTTATTAAGACGAGACGAGATCAAAATCAATCGTTATTTTTTTGCAAATCGAGCTTCCTAAGCTGTTACTGCTGCTTTGTCTAAAGCTCATAGGGTCGATTATGAACCAACCATTATTTTAAAAAAAATGCTTTTTTTTAATTATTAAAAAAAAATACTGGAATTCTTGCAACACAATTTCATTTGATATGTCATTCGGTACCTTTTGCAAAACTTTTTTTTAAATTTTCTAATTTGCCCCCGCAAATGTGATTCCCGTATTCAAAATTCATTTATTTACGTTGCATGTCCGTATTTGGGTCACAGAAATTCATATTTGTACCAAATTTCAACTTATCGGTCCAGTAGATTTGAAGCAAATCGGCTGTGACAGACACACGAGTGATCCTATAAGGGTTCTGTTTTTCCCTTTGAGGTACGGAACCCTAAAAAGCAAGGTTTCTAAATCTTCTCCAACCAATTAAGGGAATAATGAAATCAAAAACTGTAGATGGAATTTTAATATAACCTAAAATCTCTTCGGCCAGCAACTCTGAACAAAGTTGAGCCAATTTGGCCTGTGTAACCAAAATCCTATTAAAAGATTACAGTGTAATCACGACGGGCAACTACAAACTAGTTCGGAGTCTTATTTCAACCTAGATTATGTTTCAGACACAGAGATTCTGGTTTAGAGGGGCTCATGGCTAAGTTATAACAACCGCTCGGGTCGATCGAAGGTAAGCTACGCTAGCCGAGGTCAGTCCGTGGATGGGTGAACATCCATTAGGTACACATCAACCACGCAGAGATCCGTGCTTCGGAAAGCACTATGCTGTTGGTCCCGGCTGACATTTGTTGATCTTTGACAATCATGGGTCGGCAAAAACCCGAAAGTCTGACAACCAGTCTTACAGGGGTGTCGTAGTTACCTTGTAACTGGGTTGTGGGGGTCAGATAGGCAGGGTATGCAGCTGCACCCGGATAGACAGGAAGCCAACCCCAGCATACACTGGGCCGCGAAGAAAGCTGGTTGGCAACAAAAACCTCAATAACTTCCAAAATATTGGAGCTAGCTTTATGAAATAAAGATTGTATTAAAGACAATTTTATAGTGCTTAAATCAATGTCATAAAAGTTCAAGATTATGAACTTTATTTTGAATAAAAGTAAGTTAAGTAAAAATGACCACTTTCACTAGATTTCGAAAAATGTGCTACGGTGTCAAATATGCAATTCAATTAGTGCTTATTCAAGTTCACGAAGCGTGATTTGAGAGGTTTTTCGCTGGCGTACACGTCGTTCCAGTTCGTCCCTGGCATGCTCGCTTTGCGGCCAAGTGTAGTTCGGTAAAGGCTAGACAGATTATGCCACAGATATTTTGGGTGATTGATAATCTAGACAGCAAAGCTTTTTGAGAGAACTCTTTTTTTAGGATATTAATTTTATACAATAGCGTTAAAAAAAGCTTTTGTTTGTAAATTGCTTTCAGATTTTTTTCATAATGTTTATGTTTAATTTCTGGCTTGAGTGACAGGGATATTAATATTGTGTAATTAAATACTTCGGATGCCAAATCTTAAATATTTTGGAAAAATGTTTTTGAGCTTCTATGAAATGTTTTGTATTATTTTTACTAGACATGCTGGGATATATCGAAACAATAAAACAGTATTTTTCCACGTATTCCAAAAATGTATTTTCTCGCTAAGTTAAATTACTTGACTTTACTTTCTTCTTCTGCGTTTAAGTAATAAAATAAATCCGACTTCCAACATTCTTTGGAATCAAATTACAATAACGTTTAAACTTTAGCTAAACGCAACTGATACACGAACGCAGATATAACTTCGCTGCACGTACCATAGCGTGTTTCAGGCCGAATCTACAGTGAAGGAAATGCTTTAAAAAGCGTTATAGGCTGTCCATTATATTAGCAGGCTTACCGTGCGGAGGCATAGAGGTAAGGAAATTAGAAGACGGGAAGGAGCGGGGTGCGGGGGCAACGTCTGGTAGGTTCCCCCTCTGTACTGTACTTTGCGGAAATTTAGTTTCAAGATATGTGCTAAGGCATCCTGGAGTGTGACCTATTTGTTAAAGCATGCTGAACTTAAGACGAGCCGAGGCGAGTAGATATTAAGATAGTTAGATCAGCTGCTAAGTTGTTTAACTATAGGTATAGTATTTCATGAGCGAAATTGGGTCAAACACGAGATAATGGGATAACTATCTCTGTTGCACAGTTAAAGTGGTGTCTTATTTAATTGGTAGTAGTTTTGTTTTTACTTCTAATCTTTATTTGTCTTTCAATACATTGTCACTCGTCGTGGCGCGTTTCCTAGACAACTTAAATTCCTGTACAAAAGATACGTGAAAGATAACTTACATGAACAGAACGTAAACTTCTTTGTTAACATTTTTTATACTGAACACGGGATCAAACGTCGACGGCCCAGATATATCGGGGAGTAACTCAGTAAGAGCAAGTACTCCATCAAGCCTTACAGATTACTGATCCCTCGGTACGTCGTTATTACGTGTCGAAATGGCAATCGATACGGAAATTTTCTTTGCATAGAGATTGGGTAAATGGTGACCAGTAGGTAGGTATTTGAGAGGTGGACGGGGACTTATGTAATTTTATTCTAAAATATTGTAAGATTACATTACATATTTAGTATGTTTTAGGTACATTGTTTGTTAGCCTAACAATTTTTTTTTAAATATCTTAATATATATTATTAATTTAATATTTATATAATATTATATTATTAATATAATTTAAATTAATATATTATTTTATGAGTTTTGAGATAAGTTTATTCTCATAAAAATATAATAATTCACTTACATGAGAATATAAAAACTAAAACACAAGTCAATAAAGCGTTTTACAAAAACTAGACATTTGTACAATATTTTTTTTTAATGTAACGTAAGAATAAACGTTACATTAAACAAAGGCAAACTCATTTTTAGTGTTTCGTACCCAAAGGGTGCCAACGGAATCCTATTACTTAAGGCTCCGTTATCCATCCGCCCGTCCGTCTGTCACAGGGCTGTATCTTTAGAACCGTAATAGTTAGACACTTAAAATTTTCACAGAGCATGTACTTACTACTATGGCCATAACACCAAATAATAAAAAATAAAATAAAGTAAAAAATAAATAAAACGATTAGGTTAGGATACAAGAAACGTGTTTTTTTTTTAAGATAAAAAAAAGGATACAAGAAACGTGTTTTTTATTAAAGTTTTTATTTTAAATAATTATATAGTGTTAAATATTGTACCGTGGTACGGAACCCTTCTTGTGCGAATCCGACTCGCACTTGGCCGCTTTTTTATCTGGACACGATACTCGAACATCGTCGTGTAAAGAACGATATCACAGGCACGATTCACAATAAGTACATTAAAGGCTTTAATTATGCGGGTCCGTAATGAATCACGGTGGATCAGTGCACGATTTTATCAGCGTCATTTATTTTTAAAGGTTATCAAACAATCGTGCTCACGATTGACAGCCCTTTGAACGAGTTCCGAATGATTTTGGATTCATTTATTTTGTGTGCATGGAGGCTGCATAATGTGCACGATCTTTGGTGGAGATCAGGGTGACTCATCTGTTTATGACGAAATCTTTGAGAAAATCCAAGGGAGGTTAAACACGGTGAATTTTGCTACGCTTCTGCAGAGATCCTGTCACGATGCAGGCCTAGAAGTTTTCTAACTTTTCCATCGAAGATTTCCATCCCTGAAATTATTAAAATTTTATGTGAGTGAGCTGCGGGTACAGCTACGTAGATGTAAATATATACAAGTTTCAATCAATTAACGGCGAGACGAAGTTCGTATACTTTACTATTAAAAAAAAAGTTAAAAAAACTGAATTGAAACACGGGAATTGATTCTTGATGGCTGAAATTTTTTGTGGATTAAAAAGATGATGAAAAAGGTGATTTTTTGACTAAAGCGAAAAGTTTTTAAGTTCTTAAGCAAGAAAAGGTGTTCTCTTAAAAAGAGGTCGTTGAAAAGCTCTTAGTAATTTTCGCTTTAACGATGTGGCAGGCTTGTCTACTGCATGGTTGTAAAAATATATAATGAGAAATATATATATAATGAGTGGTTCAAACACCCATTAGATATATTGTAGTTGAAGCACGATAGGTGAAGGCTATACATACACAGGGTGGGTTTTTGAGACGGGGCAGTAAGGGTATGTACCTCAAACGTTATAGTTACAGAAAAACGGTTTAAGGAGACTGTCCTTATTTTTTCGAGAAACTCTGACCCCAAATCAAAGTTTTTGAAAAAAAATTACAGTCTTACTGTATTTTTTTTTCAAAATCTTTGAATTCATTCATGACATTTCCTACAAAATGCATGGGAAAAGTTTTTTGCAGTTCATTACTTTCTGAGTTTTTATCATCCATATAAAAACCAGATTAGATATTTCGATTAGCATCAAAAACAGTTTTTGTGAAAATGGCCCATTTTCTGGCTGTCACTTTTTTTTTTAATCAAAATTGTGATTGCAGATCAAAATTCCTCAAAAAGTAAAGGACGGCCGCCATAGACCATGTTCTTGTAGCGACAACGGTTAAGGTACGCACTTACTGTCCCGTCTCAAAAATCCACTTTGTATACTAATAACTACTTCCCCACTTCCCCCGCGACTTCATCCGCGTGAAATTTCTTGCTCCTCCTACCCAATGCGTCGCAACGCATCGCCAGCCCGCACTACTACTTCGTTAATATTTGACTAGCGGTCTTTGCTCGGCTCTAATGGGTCGTAGCATGATCAGTGATGTTAATAAAATGCAAAAAAAAAACAAATTCGGCTGGTAGTTCCAGAGATTAGCGCGTTCAAACAAACAAAAAACCTCTCCAGCCTAATTAAGGCTCCTGCAGACTGACTCCATATCGTAGTGTAGATAAAGCTCAAGAGTTTGTTTGTTTGTGACTACCAGTCGGATTTGAAAAATACTTATTTCATTTGATGGCCCAATTCTTGAGGAAGGTTATAGTCAGCTAGTTAGCTATTTAACATCACGCTACGACCTTTAGGAGCCAAGCAAAACGAAAGAAAATAAGAAAGAACGCTACACCAATACGAAATAACGGGGCACAGCATAGCTATAGGATATTTGTGTTAAAACTAGAAGGCAGGCAGAAGCTAATATCACATAACTGTGTTAACACATAGCACTGCTAAGTCCTTCTAGACTCACAATTACATCGCTATTCCATTGTGTTTAATTTCACATTAATCATTATGTTACTCTTCCAAAAAGCATACCGCAAAAAGAGAGAACACTCGCAAATGCACTCGAAAAATGTCACGCGGAACGAGTGAGTTGGGTTCTCGCATTTTCACAGATGTCAAAGGACTGTAACCACGTGGACCTTTGCACGTAACGTTGCAAAAGCGTTTTACAATACTTTGCACATAACTTTGTTGAGGTATTTCGGGCACGCATTCCGCAAAATGTTACTTTGTGCTTTGAATTTCACTGTCGCTGTGGATGGTATTATTAATATCTGAACTGAGATGACGTTAAAGTTAATATTAGGTTCATTAATTCTAATTTTACATTTCAAATGATTGTTTTTTCGTTTTTTCAATTTGGAGTTTGACATTTGCTCCTGTCAAATTAGTATCTACGATTAAAAAAGTAACTTTAAGTAACTATAAGTTTGAAAAAAATAGTTTTGTACATACATTCTAATGTTATGAAATATCGCAACTTCCAAAATAGTACTCACTACGTACTTATAGTAGTAGTAGTTTGGGCACAAAGTTTTGCTAAGACGAAACTATTCCTGACAAAATTCGATATTTCCTGGTTATGTTCTGTATTCCAATGAACGTGAATAATGTGACGTAAGACTGACGTCGAAGTCAGTACAGTAAGTCAAAGTTATCAAAGTCAGTACTTTTGACAAGCTAATGCTCGACTTCATATGTTTGACGTTTGCTTTGAATTCGGAATTCAATTAATGTCTGGGTTTGAAATTAATGATGGTAACATGGCATGTGCTGTTTATAGGCACCGTTTGTTTTTCACCGACTTAGGACGCACCCTTTGAGATAGAAATCGCACAGAAAACCGAGTGCAATAAATTGCAATATTAATAAATAATTAAAAGCATAAAATTGTACACAGGCGGACTTAATGCCATAGGCATTTTCGACCAGTCAATCAGTTCATCATGTGTAAGTCAATTAGAAATGTAATTTTAGTAGAAGTAAGTGAAATGAATCGCCTTCTTAGTACGAATATTTCCGTATTTATATCCTTGCACACATACAAACTTGGTATATAGAAATATTTAATTAGGTACTCAATATAATATCAGTATCGACTTTAGACTTCTTGAAGACAACCTTTAGATTCCGAGGCTCGAAATACACGACGCGCGACGCCCCAAACAATTAGCATGTTTTCCATTACGTTCTGTTAAAAAACCAATACTTTTACCGTAACTATCAAATGAGATACTTTTAAACTTCATGAGTACCCTGATACAAAAATCATTTGAGGTAAATCCCATACTTTAAATTTTATATTTAGTTTTTTTTTTTTTCTTATTAATATTTGGAAATCATGACATTCAGCCAGCCGACACTGTGTTGCCTCCTGGCATACACACAACAATAACAAATTTTATGTTTTAAATAAATCTTGATATAAGATTATAAACTGGAAACAAAATAAAAATCCATAACAATAAACCGCGCATAATTTTCAATTATTTCTATATTCAGTAAACAATAACGTCAGCAAAAAAATGTCATTATTTTGTTTAGTGCACACAGTTAAAATTCAAGGGAAGGTCAGAAATATCATTACGGCGAAGCTGTGGGTGCCGGCGCATTAATGAGAGTCGGCGATGTACTAACAAGGCGGTTCTGTTGGTTCAACACATTTTTAATTGAACTTTGTACGTGCATTGACTGAAATGGTTATTTTTTAAATATTTTTAACTAATTGAACAGAAGATTACATAAAACGGCTTTAATATATCTATGGCTCAAAGATTTTGGTAATTGTTGTATGCAATCATCCTTAAAAACAATGATATTATAATTAAACAGTGGTAGATAGGTTGGTTATACCCGCTCCGCAAGTGACACGTCAAAACGTGGCTAATCAGCCAAGTTTCCTTTGTCTTCTCTTTTTCTCTCCCGATAATTACGACATGCCATCCTACTTCCACGTGTCTTCTAATAAGTGACATTGTGCCATTTTTGAAGATCGAATGTTGGGTAGGAACTTTTTTTTTTTTGTTTCTGGGGTGGAAAATCCTCATGGATGTCCTCCGCCCTGGGGCAGGCGGACGGGTCTGTCAGACTCTTACTGACTAAAAACCACCCCCGTGTTTCCTTCCCACACTTGCACCGGGGATCTTGGGATCTGATATTACTTCCGTGGTCCCCGGCTAGTGCCGGCCCACCTCTGCGAGCCACATTGGGTAGGTACCTAACCTATATACCTCTTTTTAATTTAAATATCATTGCTTACAAAGAACAGAATTATGTTGTTATTTATTTATTTATTTTATTTTAAATAGAACGGCCGAAGCCGACACAAGTATTTACACAGTCACGCATTCTTCTCACAGAAATTCAAACATTCTGACAGTATCACCTTCCAATCATTCGCAAACATATCAAGATCTGTGTTTGAGTTCAGGAGAGTGTTAATAGCGGCTAATGTTTATAGGAATAGGTGACTTGGAATGTGCAACAGTACGGCAAGTTGGAGCAGCCAGTAAGCGGTGTTTTCTGCCACGACAATAATTGTCTGGGACAAATAGATTGCAGATTTCATTATGCAGATCAGGAACATCTATAATCCCCCTAAGAATTTTAAATATTACAGTCATCCGATCGCGCGACCGTCTTACTTCTAGAGAATTAAAACTTAAGCAACCTAACAGGAATTTAGTGGGATACAAGAGAGGATAAAATCCGTACAAGTGCTTGTAGAGGTATCTAAGAAATGCTTTTTGAACTTTTTCTAAAGCTAACGCATACTGCTTCACAAAAGGATTCCATACGCACGCACTAGACTCAAGCTTGCTACGGACCAATGCCCCAAAAACAATATTGATAACGTGGGGATTGTGGTAGAGGGAAGTCACGACAGTTCCTTTAAACAAAGCCAAGGCGTCTGAACGACTCCTTCGCAGTGGATGTGATGTGGTCGTCAAAAGTGAGCTTACAGTCGAATATGACTCCCAGGTCTTTCATGGAATCAGTTCTTATAATTTTATCTCCATTCAGTTTGTATAGAAAGTTGACTGGACGCCGCATTCGACCGAAAGACATCACGTAGCATTTCGATTTATTAAATTCCATTTTATTTTCTAAACTCCACTTATATACTGAATCAATGTCTGATTGCAGAGCTTGGCAATCGAGCTCAGATTGTATTTCGTAATATAGTTTTAAGTCATCAGCATATAAGAGGGATCTGGCATTAGCAACCACATCAGGCAGGTCATTAATCATCAAAATGAAAAGGAGAGGGCCGACTACCGAACCTTGACTCACACCCGAGCGAGTGTGGTATGGGAGTGACTCGTACAAACCTAATCTGACAAATTGTCAGAAGCCCTGGAGCAACACCTATCACACTGAGCTTTGACAGCAAGACGTCATTGTTGACTCTGTCGAACGCCTTTTGGAAACCAAAGTAAAGAACGTTTACTTGGCGCCTGCGATCAAGACTAGTAGATATATAATTAACTAGCGTCAGTAAGTTAGTATTGACGGATCTTTTTTCATACTGTTTCACTTGCTTGTAAATTCCTTGATGTAGGACATTCTCGAAAACTTTCTCAGGAGAAGATAGTATCGCTATTGGACGATATTCATCGACTGAAGATTTATTTGAAGATTTCGGTATGGGAGTCACACGTGATATCTTCCATGGTGGTGGATAGACTCCAGATTTTAATGCTAAATTAAAACTGTGTTTTAGCGGCCGAATGAGATATTCTTTTCTCTCTTTTAAGAACCACGGAGGAATATTATCAGGACCAATAGAACTGTTGAGTTTTATTTTATTAAATATTGCAGTTACTTGGATTGGCTATATTATCGAGGTCTAACTTTGGTACTTCAGCTTGGAAGACGCTGGCAAAATATTCTGCGAACGCTTCAGCAGCTGCTACACTACTGTGAATTTTACCTTTGTGGGTTACGTTAGGCTCAAACCCGCCCTTTGATCTTAGGTTAGAAATATGCTGCCAGAATTCTTTGGGGTTTTTCTTAATGTTCCCTTCGATGCACCTAATGTAAGTATCATACGCAGTCGATATACGAGACTTTATGCTAGATCTGTAGTCAGAGAATTGCTTATATATTAGTTCGCATTTACTTTTCTTCCAGGCGGAGTGTAATTTAACTTTTTGCTGGATATCCAGAATAATATCCGAAGTAAACCAGGTAGGATATCTTCTAGTTATCTTTCTGTTTCGGCGTTTTTTTGGGATACAAGCGTCAAATACGCTGTAAATAATATCATAGAAGACTTGAGTGCTAGTGCGAACGTCATTGGATGATATAACTTCATCCCAGGATACCTCAGAAATAAGTTCGTAAAGCAAATTGCGATAAAATTTTTTGAAATTCCAGTCCCTAATACGGTCGACATACGGTTATTGAATTAGCTGCTACCGATTTAAATCTGTGGCTGACATTATTACAGTCTTTGACGTATTCTCTTATCTTTTATTTAATTATCTTTTGTGAAATCCAGAGACATACCAGGGACTACTTTAGCTACAGCCAATTAACTACACATCATCATCATGTGCCTAGCCTTTTGGCAACTATATTGGGGTCGGCTTCCAGTCTAACCAGATGCAGATGATTACCAATATTTTACATAGAACTACTGCCTATCTGACCTCTACAACCCAGTAACTGGGTAGTACGATACCCCTTGATAAGACTGGTGGTCAAACTTTCGGGCTTCTGAGACCCGTAACGACTGGTAAAGATCCACAAATGACAGCCGGGACGACGCGGCAACGGTATAACGTGTTTTCCGAGGCACGGAGGGGAACAATATTAGTTTTAGTATATGCGAAACCCGAAACACGTATCTAGTACTTTTATGTAAAGAATCTATTTACACAATTTCAAATCTGTATCATGAAAAATCACAAAGTTATAAGGTTGTTATGTTACCGGGTTGTCCGTACAAAAACATGCTAACAGCGGGGGCGCCCCGCGCCTCCAGGGTCGTCTTGCGCTCATTGATAATAATTTGGCAGTAGGTACCTAACCGTACGGCAATTGTATTGTAAGTAATTAAATGTTGATTACATTTTCCATCACACTTAAATATTTTTGGGACAAAATATAACATGGTGTAAAAATTATTGAAATCGGTTCAGTTCCTTATTCTGAACAAACTATATTCAGGTTTCGCATAATTATACTAAAAATAATGTTGTATAATGGAAGGTCACCCATCCACGAACTGACCGCGGCAACCGTAACTTAACCTTCGATCGACCCGCGGCTGTTGTCATTTAGCCACGAGTAGGTATATTTGTATAATACATTAATATTAAACTTACATACAGATAAAGAAATCTTAATGTTTTTTCAAGTCTTAAAAACTGTGGGAAGCTGGGCCAGGTCGCTAGTTTCCAAAAAAAATTGGAAACACACCTAGTTATTTCTCGGTATAGTGAGGCACAAAAATGACGCATCAAGCGAGCCATCGCCTGCGCCTTCCTTCCGCCCCAAACCTTACAGATATCGGCACTCGGGATGCTACACACAGTTCCTGTGAAATCTCGTGGCCTTTGTTAACACGGAGTTTTATTTTTTTTATCAAACCGCTCTTAGAGCCCTCTATTGTGTTTCTTATTTAGATATCGTAATTTGAACGAGAGAATGTTTGTTTATTGTTTACATGAATTCCCAAGAAATAGACGTGTTATGTTTTCATGGGTCATAGATTTATCAAGTTTTTATTAGGTAAGTTTTTCATAGGTCGGTCTGGTGATGGGTGACCATCTTTACATACCGAGATGTAAAGATGGTCGCCCATCACCAGACCGACCGAGGCAAGCATAGCTTAACCTGATCGATGGTGCAGCTGTTATTGGTTATCACTTAGCCGCGAGCCCAATTAAATATACATAGGACAAGAATGAGATCCCTTGGCTACATATAATTAAATTATATTTGATTAAATTATATTATTAATTATATCATGGTTCTCCTGCTTTCCTAGTTGTCAAGCGTCATAGCAATAAGTTCGACCTATGTAATTTTGCTTTGTCAAAAGCAAAAACCGGCCAAGTGCGTGTCGGACCACGCACAATAAAAGGTTCTGTAGTTGGGATGAATTTATCCCAAAAACAAACTTAATATTGTAGTTGAAAAGCATGTTCACCCATACATCGATATATGTCACGGTCAATTTTCCAACTGCAAATGTAAGTTGGTCGTAGTCGAACTTACATTTGCAGTTGGAACTGTTACTCGTTAACTTTTAAAGCCTACTTAGCTGTGATATTTTTTCTTTTAATTTCGATATATATAGATACTATTGCCATGATTTTTTTCACATACCCAAAAACAACCATATAGCTGGCAGGGGGGGATACTCGACTCTAACAAAAAATAGCACTTTAAAGCTTAATATTATGCAAACGGATCCCTGAATCGAAAAATGGATACACATCATGGGATAGTCGAGAAAAAAATACCATCCCCACTTTACTCAATTTTTTTTTCTACATTTTATTTTCCCATTTTGTCGGCGTTATTAAAATGTTACACCCATAACAAAATTACAGTTTTCTAGTACTAAGTGTCTCTGAGCTTAGCTGGGGACAGACAGACAGACATACGGACATGGCGAAACTATAAGGGTTCCTTGTTGACTACGAAACCCTAAGGGATTGACCACACTTATTCAGCTCTGTTAAGCTTTTGTCCATAGAAAACAAGGATTTCGCATGGAGATGCGTACGCATCCGTTCAGCTTTCCGCGTCTATTCAGTTTTCGCGGCAAACAAGTATAAAATGAGGACAAATGTGTATTTATCATGCGATTGCTATGGATAGACTTCAGCGCTCTTCCGCCACGTTCAGCGCTGTACCGCCACGTTCAGGGCTGTACGTGGTTGATACTTGTCGACGAGGAGTCGGGAACAGTCCACGCTCAGCGCCGAATGTAGCGGAACAGCCCTGTACGCTATGACGGCTTTTCACAATCTTACGATACTGTACGCGGCTGGTAGAAGCAGAACTGTATAAGTGTGACCAAAATCTTTCAGCGAAACGCGAATGGAGCTGAATAAATGTAGTTAGTCCCTAAAAAGGCCAATCCATCTTAACTTTTTCATTCGCTGACGAAAAACGCAAAACCTAATGGGCAGGGACAAGGGACTAAGCTTGAAATTTGGCACAAGAGGTTCTTTTGTAACTAAAGTAATGTATATAAGTAATATATTTTCTCTTATTGTATGTTTATATTTAAATTAGTGAATAGTAGTTTTATTTTATTTTTTGTATTTTGTTTTCTCTTCTACTCTTACACACATCCGTCGTCTACCTCTTTGTCTACTTTCCTATCGCAGGTATGCTGGAAGAGATTTCTTTAGAAATAAGCATTACCTTTGTACGTATTTTTCTGTTCCTTTCTTCTTGTATGTTTATAATTATGTACATAAACTGTAAAATAAATAAATAGGGAAGGATTTTTACCAAATCATCCCCCAAAAGGGGTTAAAAGGGGCTGAAGGTCGTCATGTATGCCGTTGGGAGTGGGGCACATGGCTTGTTTATTTAACGTTTAGCATCGACACAACATCTCTAAAGTCCCTTATCGCGAATATCGCTGACTTTCACCAAGTTTTCAGAAACATGTGGTTCAAAGGAACTTAAGTGTAATGATATCACACTTGGTGAATAACTTAGAGCTAATAGCGGCTTTGCGAAACAACTTTCGAACTACTGTTCCACACGCGTTGAAACCCCGATATTGAGCCTAGATTGTTGTAAGTTTCAAATTCAAATTCAAAATAATTTATTATCTCATCACAAACAATGACATGATATACATATTATATTAAAACAAGCTTAGGACGTACGTGACAAAGTATGTAAGATACTGGTGTCTGCACTAGGAAAACCTGTATAGCAGATGACCAGGGCCCACCAGACGGAGAGTAAACATAATTAGTTACAGTAAAAGTGAAGCTGAGCCTAAACAATATAAAAAAATGTAAATCGAAAATAAAAACTGAAACTAAGTGAAAAAACAAAAAACTATTAAACACAACAAATACAGAAGTGGAAACATTAATTAGATATTAAATTTGGGGGAGTTAGACGGATGGACTATTTTGGATGAGTAAGCAATTCCTCAGTTGCTTTATAATCTAACTTAAGTAGTTTCGGTTTATTTAACTGAACTAGTTCAGATATTAATAGGAGGCTCCCTATTTATGTTAATTTGCATGAATATTCTGAAGCAGTCACATATACAAGCAAAATGAAACTTTAGTATATGATTCATTGGATGTTTTTCTTTCAATGTTGAAGACAGTTACGTAATTGTAATATTTTCTCTCAATAAATTTTTATTCGAAAATGATGTCTTTTTTAATGATAAAATTCTAAAAAATGAACAAGATGTTTAGCTTTTATGTCTAAAATAAATATTCACAGCAAGAAAATATAGTAAAAATGAAAAAAAAAAAAAATTAAATGTAGTAATATAGTTTATTATCCCAACACAACATATTTTTTCTCTAAATCAATTATTACTTTAGTTATAAACGAAATGAGAATTGAGACTTACGCTATTTAGTTTCGTGCTCGAACACGATCAAAGAGCGCACGTGATATTCAACTTTATTACTGATGTATTAGCGTTTAGCACATAACGGAGTAGCGGGGAGTGAGGGGCGGAGCTTGCGTTCGAAATTTGATTTAGACTGCCTGCTCTTAATCTACTATAAACTTTATTACCTACTAGCTTCGCTCCGCAGTTTTACCCGCATAAGTCTCGATCCCGTGGGAATATCGGGATAAATAATATTCTATGTGCTAATCCTGGTCATGGTCTACCCTTGTGCCAATTTTCATCCAAATCCGTTCCGACGTTTTAGCGTAAAATCGTAACAAACTCACTTTCGCATTTATAATATTACTAGCTGCACCCCGCGGTTTCACCCTCGTAAGTCTCGATCCCGTGGGAATATCGGGATAAAAAGTAGCCTATATGTTAATCCAGGGTGTCAGCTACCTCCATGGAAAATTTTATCACAATAAATCCTGCCATTAGAGCGTGAAGAAGTAACAAACATACACACACACTCACAAACTTTTGCCTTTATAATATTAAGTGTGATAGTGTGATCTAGTAAGGAAGTTTTCATATAGACTATAAGGCATGGCATTGGTTCCGTCTGTGGTAGATATTCCTAGGTTTACGGAACTCAACGTACAATCACAAACAAAATATGTTCGTCATCTTAAGGGGTATGTTTGTCTAGTAGAATCTGCTGTACCCACTCAGCATTAGGTAAATATTGCGTCGTAATGTCAATACCGCAGAATTACAATCAGCAATCTTCTTTACATGTCAGACCGAATTAAAAATGTGACACTTACAGACTCTGACAATAGATATACAAAATAAGATTTATATTTCATAAAATTACCAGACCATTCAAAAGGTTCTATGTATATGACAACTTGACATTGATGGTCAAAGGGTCTTTTGATCTTTGTTATCAAGTAATTTAATATAATTTTCTATGCAATAGTCTGCTCCGTGCCGTTACTTCAAAAAGAATAATGTGTCCTGGGGTATACTCCGAAGCGCTAAACCGAAAATCGGCTGAATGTTCGGCCGTTTTATTAACCGACTTCCAAAAAGAGGAGGTTATCAATTCGGATGTTTATATTTTTTAAATGTTTTTTTTATGTTCGGGCATAACTCTTTTTTTGTTCCTTAAATTTTAAAGGCATGCAGATAGCGATTTTGGGTATTGTTTATAGTAACTCATGCATTTGCACTCGGAAAGCATCATTTGGTGAAGTGGAACTGATGATGAAGACCACAGATGGCCACCGGAACTACTTAATAATAAATATTTCACGGTTGCGATTCGATTACCGACTTTAATATGGTTGCTAAGCAATTTATGCTCGTCACAATACAAATGGTGAAGTCACCATCAGTTCCAGTTCTCCTGGTAAGAACCAGGAGAACTCCTCAATAATTAACGTCCCTACATCGGGAAAAGTAATATTTTGTAAAAGGTGATGAGCATAGGACATTCGGCTATTGTAACTTAGATACATCACTGACCCACTAACAAGTGAAAAATAAAAAACTTTTAGTTTCATGTAGTGTTTTTTTTTGGAAGTTGGTTGTTTTTTTTGTAAAAAGTTTTTTTATAACTTCCGTAAGATAAGATAAGATAAGATAAGATAATTTTTTATTTGTTCAAAACATGAGTATACACACATAGCATGCAAGATGTTAAATCCAATTATAAATTCAGTCATGTTTTGCCTGGACGGCGTACAAATATGAGATGTCGAAGTTACACAGCATCAATTATTTTTATAATCGTTAATTAAATTGCAGATATACCCATTAAACAATCCAATTTAGAGCATATTAAAAGCTAAATAAATAAGTTTATAATAATTATACAATCATGTCAATATACAAATACATCTAAAGGAATACATACACATGTCAAAGCAACTGTTAATAAATTGAATGTCAATATGCAAGTCAAATTAATTTGTCGGTTAAGAATTCGTCAGTGCTGTAATAGATTTTCTCTAACAAAAGGTTTTTTAATCTATTTCTTAATTTTCCAATAGGTAATTCCCTCCAATGTTTTGGCAACTTATTATAGAGAATTGGCGCCATACAGAATACACTTTTACGCATTAGAGCTTTTCTGGATCTCGGAATACATAGCTTACTATTGTCGCGTCTATTTCCTAGTCCCGTAGTTTCCTTTTTTGACTTTGAGTCCTTACCCGACTTCAAGTCACAGTTTTGACTTTGGCTTATCTCTTCTACTGCCTTTTTTTTTGCCGTTGTCAGTGATACTCGTAGTTAGCCATAGTAAAGAAACGACCGAACGCTCGGCCGATACTTCGGATTTATGTTCGGAGTAGACCCCTTGTCTTGATAAAGGAAAGAGTTTGAAAACTGACGAAGATATAAAAGGCTTCACTGTACTTGTGTTGGTACCCATGGCTACACATCAAGCTATACATTTCCAGTATAAGCTGATCTCGCATTGTGTAGGATTTCCGTACAATGAGAGGTCAGCGTATACTGAAAATGTGTAGCATGATGTGTAGCCGTGTGTACCAAATCTAATCGAATCTGCACAGATGTTACGTCGTGACTAAGGCTAATGTCGATCCTTCTAAACTAACAAATATTTATTTTCTCTGTGTCTGTATTTTGTTAGAACTGTAATTATCTGCCACATGAAGAAGCGGGTTATTCCATAATCCTGGACTTGATAATTGTAACGGCTAAAGAATAAACAAGAACAAAACAACAATAATGAACACATTTTTAGAAACCTCTATCCAAGTGCTTAAAATCGTTACAATATCGTCTAATAATAGATAAAAATACTGTTTGTTAATTTTAGCGACATTCAATTAGGCGGAGAACTTGAGTTTTGGTGCAACCTGGGTGAAACCTATAAGTCTTGATTATTGATTGATATCCATTTCTGGAAGGCTAAATTAAATGGTTCCTGAAAATCGATATCAATTCTTCATTGGCTTGTACACAATTAACTTTTATGGTGATTAAACAACTTTTAACGATACAACTTCGGCAATTTGGACAAAATATTTAGATTAATCTGTCTGGAATAATTTCCGTACCTTAAATTGTACGTGTTACGTCATCGGACGGATGCGTAGAGAAAGAGGAAAACGTAAATTTGGACAAATTGCTCTCAAGACGCACATCATTGGAATATATTCCTTTACTCGACAATACATTGGTTCAAAATGTGTTATAGACGTTATAGGTACTTAGACAATTTGTTTTGTTATCTTTATTTTGTGAAGAAAAATCACCGTGTGCTTCTATGTAGGTAAGTTATACATAGGGGAATCGAGCTTTCTTATCTCGTAAACGGCCATTTTATATGAAGAACTTCACGGAAAATACGGAATGGCTAGAAATAAACAAGTTGTTGCTATTTACAACCAAGCTACTTACCTACTTGGTTCAGAGGGAGCCTGCAAAGTTTGTTGGTAGAATTAAATAAGTGAACTTGGTTAACTTAAGTTACTTGTTATAGGACGTTTTTAAATAAGTCTTGGTTCAAATAACCAAGACTTATCATTTTAGCCAAGCCAAATCTGTACTTTGCTACAGCTTGATTTTTTCCTTATTGGCAAAAAACATCGATACTGGAGCTTTTAACAAATATAATGCCAATATGCTTGTCAAGCGTTGTGATGTCTACTTACATTCATGGCCAATACAAAAAAGTCCCCCATTTCCATACGTAAACCCCGCATGAATGCTATGATACTCTGGTCGTGCTAATATCTCACGAACTTAACCCAACTATTCACCATCATTACCCCGTGGGACACGAAATTCGGGCTGTCTGTGTTCCCAGCAGGTCATTTGCTGAACTATTCCGATAGAATTGTACCAGGGCACATTTATTGAGTCGGAAACTAGCCGACGGGTACCGAATTTGCGATATTATTCAAACTTCCGATCGGGAAGCAGCGGTCGAATTTTGGTGTTTAACTTACTCAGCTTCGGTGAATGTTTAAACGCCTTGTAGACGTAAATGTTTTTTTACGTCCTAAGAATTATTTGCAGGTTTACGGTGTGTGTGATGTGTTTGACAAACAAGCAAAGTGTTTTATTTGTTTGAGAGAAATTAAAGCATTTGTTGAGAACCGCGCAAAATTGTGTTTATGTTTTACGAAGTTGTAAAGATTTGCACACTCTCTCGTGTCAAAAACTTGAGCATACTCAAGACTAACATACGTGAGAATATTTTATACCGGACAAGTTTTTAGAAGAGCGAGATTCTCGAGTTAATCCCTTAGTCGCCTTTTACGACACCCACGGGAAGAAATAGGATGCTATTCTTTACATCCGGCACCACACAGAACCACAGGCTCATTATAATAGTAAATTTATTTTTATAAATAAATAGATACATACCTCTAAAGTTGCTTTTATACTTAGTCCTAAGAAATTTACTCTTATTTGCCCGGAACCTTTTCCGTATAAAAGGTATTTTTTAGAATAAAATAAACACAAAAATCTAATATAAACATTTAATTAACACCACACTGCGATCGCCAACCCGCATGCCAAGCGTGGCGATTATGGCAACCCCCCCCCTCTTTTTGGGGGAGGCCTATGTCCAGCAGTGGACGTCTTTCGGCTGAAATGATGATCAGCCTTTGGTTCTAGGACATGCCGGTTTCCTCACGATGTTTTCCTTCACCGCTTTGAGAGCGGGGAATTTTTTAATAAAAAAATATATATTTTATGAATGATTAGTAGTCATTGGATACATGAAGTGGGCTGCCGTTGTAAGACGGTCAAAATGCCACGGTGTATATGCCCTGGTACCTCCATTTTTTGGTAATTTTATTGCCTTTTGTAGTTCTTTTAATGGGAGTCGCGAGTATACATTACATAACATCACGCCTGAAATCCCCGAAGAGTTAGGCAGAGGTTTACCTATAGTAAGACCCACATTTCGCCAGCTATGTTTAAGTCCCATGTAATAGGGGGCGAGCCTATTGCCATCTACCGGGCTAAAAATTCAGACTCGCGATTCAGAATAACTGATGGAAACACCCAATAACACTTTACCCGACCTGGGAATGAAACCCTCATGCTTAGTAGTAGGACTTGCGACCACTAGACAGCTTAACAACACAATTATTTTGAAGTTTTATTGCCTTTTTAGTTATTTCAATGGCAGGCTCTATAAAAATATTTGCAAATATTTGTATGACCTACAAGTTGTTGTTCCGGGTCTGGCTGTTTGTGTATGTGAGTTTAAATGTTTGTAAACGCACCCACGATTCAGGAGAAATTCATAGTGTGGGGCAACGTTTTTTTAAAATAAAGAAAGAAATAAAGAATAAAGGCTCTAGTTTCTCACCGTAAAATTGTAACTGTACTTAATGTAAATTAGTTGTTAGTTCGAATTCAATTTACTAAACTGAGCGTTTAGTAAAGTTAGGGTTAATTATACGAGGGTCCGAAGTAGGTGTACAGAATTAATATTCGCTAATTTGCGTTGTTTAATTACATTACCATTATCTTTCTTGTAGAACTCAGGTTCTGTAGGTAGTTATAGGTATGTCTAATGATAGGTGTGGAACCTGTATAGCTTTAGGATTTCTTTGAATGTTTTGAATAGACCCTGAAAAAAGCCTCTAGGTAATACGTTTGTATTTTCGTGCATAAAAGTCTCGTTAATTAAATAATAATGGTAATCAGATTGCTCTTCCTATCGCCCGTTTTCACTAACACTAGGCGATACCTAAATGTGATGTGTATACATTGAGCAGCTACTTAGATGGCATGAAATATTCTGAATATTATATTTGAAATTAAAAAGTAGGTACCTTCGTCAAAAGGACAATTATCATTCTTTTGATTATTCCATTGACAATATCACCCTCAAATCTCTTATTTTTTATTTTTAGGGTAGGTACAGAATGAAGGATCGTTGATTGATGACTTTTTTTTTTGTATTCAAAGGCGTGTCCCGGCTGTCCCTTTGTATTCTGCTTGAAGATTAAACTAGCTATATTGAAATATGGGACAATAGTGACGTTTGATACCTTAATTACCAGGATCGTTAACCGGGGGGACTACAGCTTAAAAATGACAGCTAATTTTATTTAAAAATAAGTTCAATTTTATGAAAATCGAATCAAATCGAATTCTGCAATATCCATTCGAAAAAAAAGAAGTACCTACTTACCTATATTGTTTCACAATTTTCACATAATATACCATCTTTATTCTTTATCCAGCCATTTTTTAGCCATCTAGTTATGTCTAAAGATAAACTCCCCCAAAATGTTAATTAAAGTCTCCTTGTTATATGGTTTGAAATAAACATTAACTGAGAAACTTTGTCGATGCCAATTAAAGTGTTGGTACACAAAACAATGAGTCAACTGTTCCTATTTCCCTAACAAGTGAACTTGTGCTGAATTTTCCGCCCCGGGAAGCAATTAAATGGACGACTTTCAGACGAGTGTGTATTTTAGTTGACAACTCACATTCGATTTTTGAAAGCCTACTAAAATTTGCTGTCAAATGATGTTGGTGGTTGGGATCGGTTGGCGGGAACAACAAAGGGCAATCAAATCACTTGGCATTGTGGAAATCAGAGCCAATTAGCCGATGAAATCACTTGGCATAACGTTTGACAAATTATATTGAAATGACAGAAACATAGGGTAAAGTACAGTCGCCAGCAAATTTTCTCATTCGATTTTGAACTTAACCATCAACATTTTAAAGTTTACAATCATTTGGAGAAATTTGACAGTTTGGTATAATCTGATGTTTTGGCGACTGTACATACATACATACATAAACTCACGCTTTCTTCCCATGGGGGTAGGCAGAAACTATAGAGCGCCACCTGCTACGCTCCTTACATACTCCTTTTGCTTCGCCTACGTTCATACATCTGGTCACGGCTGGTCATGGCGACTGTACATTGAAGATGATAATATAATTATTTAGGTACTTAGTTTTTGTTGTTTTCGGTAGCCGATTTTTAATGGCTCTCCGATTTTTTTTCTTAAAGTAATCTATTCAAAATAGTTGAAAGTTTAAAGTTATCTATTCAAACGATTGTCTCAGATCCTTTTCTATATACTATAGTAGTAAGTGCATTAGATAATTTGTATCCAAACACTAACGAATCTGCTACCGATTTATCGATCATCTCCCATTCTAACCAACTATCTTACGATCTACTTAACTATCTTACGATTTACCCAACTATTTTACGATCTACCCAAATATCTTAAGAGCTAACTACTATGTTACGATCTAATGTGTATATTACGAAAAAAAAAACACTGACTTCCAGAAAAAACACTACAAAGTGAGAAATTTGTCTTTGACTACACAGTAGGCGCAGTGGTTAAGCGACTGACTGCTGCGCTGCGTGTCGTGGGTTCAATTCTCGCACGGAATAAATATTTGTATGACCAACAAGTAGTTGTTCCGGGCCTGGCTGTTAGTGTATGTGAATTAAATGTTTGTAAACGCACCCACAATACAGGAGAAATTCCTACTGTGGGGCAACGTTTTAAAAAAGAAATAACCTTAATTTAGGAAGTCGGTGTCTTGAAGTTTCGTTTTTGCCACCGACTTCCGAAAGTTGTTAGACTACTAGGTACTATGCTACGTATACTATTTAGAATTTTTTTGGAAGTCGGTTGTTTTGTTTTTGAAAAAAATGTTTTCATTTTTCGCTTTTTAGCTATGGTAACTACCCCTTAAATTCGTATTTAACTATTTGCTATGTAAACAACAGTGAAATGAACTTATAATAACATGATCAACATACAAAAAGTGCATTAAATAAGTATTATTGAAGGTAACTCAAAAACCACTCATCAGAATATCAACAAATTTATGTGAGACCACCTCAGGAGTACTTATACGCTTTAAAACAAAAAAAAATGTCAAAATCGGTTAACAATTTTTGCAAATATCAATGAACATACATTAAAAAAAAACATACAGACGAAAATAGATCCGCCTCATATTTTGAAGTCGGTTAAAAATACTGATTTGAAAGTAGTCGTTTTACGAAGAGAGTGAACTTTGAAGACGTGACAAAAATACTGTTACAATGAGTACCATTTGATGCTGGATCTCGAATGCGAGCTGAATATATCATGTAGTTAAAGTGTATTTTTTGACTCCCTGTTATGAGATGATACTGAATCCATCAACCCTATAATAAGCTCCAGCTCCTAAGCCCTCGCAGTGGGAACACTATAGGCGATTATGCAACCCTACAATGTAATGATTTGGCCGAATACTGGGTCAATGGCTACTTAGCTAATTATTGTTGTGTCGACTCTTCTAAAAATAAGTCAAACTCAAAGCATTTATTTCAATTAAACCATTTACAGGCACCTTTGAATTGTCAAGGAGTCGGTCAGTTAGAATTATGAAGCTAGTGGCCCATTCCAAAGAATAGTAGGTCCTATGGAGAAGAACGGGAAAACTCCACGGACACTCTTTTAAATTAAAATATTGATACAAAGTAGGTATTGGTTACATCATTCATGTTGAAATTATACATGTGAGAACGATGCAAAACGTCAGAAGCGTCCGTGATAAAGAGATTAAAAAAAAAACAATTCAAAACTAAAATAATTAAAATAAGCCGTGGCAGCTAAGAGATGACCAGTCCCAACTGACAGCGCCCGTTCACGAACATGACGCATGGATCAGCATCATTCAGCACAACCATTTTGAAGAGAGCTAAATGATCCAACCAAGTATTGATCACTCCTGCCGGTCTATTTTCCACCTGATGCATGCTCACTTTAACTAAGTTTTTACGGTGAGATTTTTACAGAATAGAGATTTTGAGTGAATCACACGCTCAAGAACGTATACTTTTGTTTATACAGGGTAAAATTAAATTGGCTAGTCAATCTGCATACGTGATGGGTATCTAGACATGATAAAACGAAAAATAAATAAATTGGTGAGTTTTTTTTTTGGGTCATCAACCGCCGGTCACGTGAAATATCTTTTTTTTTTGTGTAAACGTCACAGACGTGATGGATAACTAAACACGATAAAATAAAAATATAACATTACCCCAAGTGTAAGTTTGCAAGAGAGTAAACGTAACTATTTCGTTTGCGTTGAAATTTGACCGATAGATCATAATACTAAGACTATAAGGGTGAGAATAAAAATCTTAACGCAAACGCGCTAGTTACGTTTACTCTCTTGCAAACTTACACTTGGGGTACAGATTTTCTCAACTCATACTTCCAGTAACAACAAACACTACCAGCGGTCGTAGTCCCAAAACAAAATCATCAAATCTTTTTAATTTATATATTTTCGTGTTTAGATATCCAATCTCCTCATGTCTGCAGAGTTTCGCTAGCTAATATAATTTGGCCCTGCATAAAATTAAACTTCAGACCAGCCTCTTGCCAATATCCCTTATAGTGCAGTCAGGCCCATAAAGATGTAAACATCGACTAGAACTCATTTAATTATAGTTATAAATAAAATAAAAAGGTTTATTGCAGAAACATGTACAACTTTTACAGTAAATCTTACATAGGGAACTCCTTTTAAGTAAAAGATGTACATGTGCTAGGAGATCCCGCTCTCCAATGATAAAATAATTAATTGGTAAATGTGGTGTACAAAAACAAAATAGAATCTAAACAAAAAAATAAATAAAATAAAAATAAAACAAGTAAAATCCCAAAACAAGACAAGATTTGAACTAGGTATAACTATAATTAAAAAAAAAAAAAGTTATTTTATAATTGAATCTTTGTTCCATAATATTGTAGTGATGTGTAACCACAAAACATATAACACATTGCATACTTAATAGTAGGTACACATTGATACAGTATTCGATCTCTCGCGTCCGGCCCTGGTTCAGGCCATGGTTCGGAGCGAGAGTGCATGGGAGGCCGTCACCTCCTTCTGCGAAGCAGTTATGCTAGCGAAGGAGGAGGCGGAACGCGTAAGGGTGAGACAAGGTTCGCGCCCTCGCGCCGTTAGTCGCCGCAGGAGACGCCCCGGGCGTCGGGAGTCGCAAGCCGATTTCCGGCCACCGTAGGCGCGGGCCTGCGGACGGTGAGCGATGGGTAGCTCGCCGTCTGATAAGGACCAGGCCCAAGTCGACGGCGCGTTGTGTTCCACGCGCGCCTCAAAGAGATGTCAGCACCAATTGACGGGGTCCGTTAGGACCAATGCCTGCCGGGGTTGCGAGTTTGTCCGAAAGGAATATCGTGGCCCTGGCACACAGGCAACGGAAGGGACACGGGTGGGTTTTAGTCAGTAAAAGCCTGACACGCCCTCCCACTCCGCCCAGAGCGGGAGAAGTTATTTGATAATTTCCCACCCAAAAAAAAAAGGCTAATTTCATAATGACCGCGCAGTGCAGGATCGCGCACGGGACGGAGCGCGCCGCATTGTGCCGCGCGGCACTGCGTTGATGTAGACGATGACAGTATTTAGTTTGATCTTAGTCAGTAGGTAGTTCCGCACGGTATCGTTCGGTCATATGAACTAAGCCTTATGGAACACAAAGTTTAGACCAGCCATACTTAAAGTGTGTTCCGCGGAACCCTAGGGTTCCGCAAAGCCTCTGTGGGGGTTCCGCAAAAATACTGGTCAGAATAAAAAAATAATACTAAAGGAGTGCCTACCTACTATATTTTATTTTACTCTGGTACCTGAGTAACATAATATCAATCTAAATATTTCAACAAAAGTAAAAAAATATGTAAATTTTAATGTCAAGTAATATGATTATTAATGAAGACACATAAAACCATTTTTGATTACTTTAGGGCTCCGTCAAATATTTCGTTTTCGAAAAGGGTTCCGTCTCCAAAAAAGTTTGAGAACCACTGGTTTAAATGATAAATGATAAATGATTTTTATTTCTGTAAGTAGGTTTGTACAAACACTTTTACACGTCAGTCATATTTTTAAAACTAGATGAGGTCGGCGTTTCCTATCTGACTACTCTGAGAAGAAAGGCCGAAACAAACTCAGAGGTCACAGTCTCTTTTAAAGTCCAGACATAATCTTGGTCAGATCATGTGAAGGCCATGTAGATTGGTGTCTGAAATGGTCTTTTGAGGAAAGAACCACGCAGATTGAGTGGACCTGACCAGTCAGTGCACGCATTTGTCAGTAATCGTGCAGCTCTACTCAGAACTTAAGGAGCTCAACGATGCGACGATCAATACCAAAGAAAGGACATTTGGGTAGGCCGCTTAAATGACTCAAACTGCCAGACCATGATTAACACTAACTGAGAATAAAAGACAAAGTGAAAATAAAAATAAAAGAGCAATAACCCACATAGTCTTCACATTCACAATAATTAAAATAATATAATACTTTACAAGTAAATAATCATGTCATTACGTATATATTACGTTACGTATATAAAATAATAAAAGTTAGCAAAAAAAACATCAAACAATAAAAATAAACCACTTCAATAATTAAAAATTGGAGCATCTCAATCCCAAGCCTTTTTGTCCTCAATATAATCTTTAACGGTATAAAAAGCTTTCTGACACAACTTACGTTTAATGAATGATTTGAATTTATTAAGGCTTAGATCTTGAACGTGGCTTGGAAGTTTATTATAAAAGCGTACCTATACATTGACATCGGAACGAGCCACCTATTTTCTTGAGCCTTGTTGTAGGTAGAACAAATTTATGTTTGTTTCTAGTATTTATATTATGGATATCACTGTATTTTTTAAACAATTTTATATTTTTATGGGCATATAAAAGATTTTCAAAAATATACTGAGAAGGTACAGTCATTACATTAATCTCCTTAAATTTCTCTCGGAGAGAGTGTCTTGGACTTAATTTATAAACTGATCGTACAGCTCTTTTCTGCAAAACAAAGATATTCTGAATGTCGGCGGCATTTCCCCACAACAGAATACCGTACGACATTACGCTATGAAAATAGGCAAAGTACACTAAACGGGCTGTCTCTATGTCAGTTAAATTACGAATTTTTCTAACAGCATATGCTGCGGAGCTTAGCTTTTTAGACAGTTTATCTATATGTGGGCCCCACTGAAGCTTAGCATCCAAAGTTAAGCCCAAGAATACTGTGCTTTCTTCAGGATTCAATTCTTCGCCCTTTATCAACACATCAGTTTTCACCTGCCTAACGTGAGGTAGCGTAAACTTAATGCATTTGGTTTTTTTTTCATTTAGAAGTAAATTATTAACATTGAATCAGTGAACTACTTTTGAGATCGCGCTATTTACATCGTCAGTAACCAGCTGCTGACGTTTAAGTTTAAACAAAAGTGAAGTGTCATCTGCAAACAACACTATATCATGATTATCCTTTATGAGGTAAGGCAAGTCATTAATATAAATAAGAAACAAGAAAGGACCAAGAATTGAGCCCTGTGGAACTCCCATTGTTACTATAGATCCGGGAGATCTTTTTCCATTGACGTCAACGCTCTGGATCCTATTACTCAAGTATGAAGTAAGAAGATCCAGAGCGGTGTTCCGGATCCCGTAGTGGCGGAGTTTCCTGATTAACGTTTCATGAAAAACGCAATCGAAAGCCTTGGACAAATCACAAAAAATGCCCAAGGCATCGCATTTATCTTCCCATGCATTATAAATATGTCCTAACAGTTCAACACCAGCATCAGTAGTCGAACGACCCCTTGTAAAACCAAACTGTTTGCTATGTAGTAATTTATGTTTATTAAAAAATCTTTGCAATTGGTCCAAAATTAATTTCTCAAAAATTTTACTAAAGGTAGGTAGTACAGTAGTCAGTAGTAGTTAGACAATCAAATTAATTATTTTCGATTTATACAACTTTATGAGCCCGACTGTCTCTACATACTTTTATAATGTAGTAAATAGTAGAGTTATATTTATGTGATTTACGTAGGTGTATGTTTTCCACGGTACAGAATATGACACGCAGGAAATGAACAGCTATTATGCCATGCTTTTCTTTTATTTTTCTCAGCGAAAAACAGACTTACCATGGAAAATAAATCTGCCTAGACTGGAAATTGAAAAGAGTTTCAGTGTACGGTCAGCAACAGAAGGAGATAGTAGACTTTTACTTTATGTAATTACGTTATAAATAGACCCATTAAATTATTAGACGTATTACTTTTCCATTTGATGTTATAACTAGGAATTTGTGTTATGTATTTACATCATCTGCACCAAATTTTTCTTAATAATAATGATTTAAAAATCTGACAACAAAAGCCGATTAATACAATCGGCTTTTGTTGCTAACCGTACTATGTTTTAAACATCTGTGATTTACAATTTATATTGTGCTCTTTAACGAGTAAAAAAACGTCTTTGAACTTTACGGTGTGTTTTGAAACTTAGCTAATTGTTATGTTAATACCTTATCTTTTTAATAGCCTATTGTTTTTAAAATTATACAATTTGGCCAAATTGGGTAACACAATCTAGAGGAATATAACCTCGCAGAATAGCCATTACCAGAAGTGCTCATCGTATTAGTTGTTCAGTAGCTGAAATATCATCAGGATTGTGCCGGATTGTGTGTAAGTCGTGGAGGTGATACGACAGCGGCTCCCCTGATGGATCCCTATGTGAGTTCGAATTACTATTCTGCGAAAATTGTTACTCCGATGATTATGGTGCCAAGCTAAGGTTCAAGAATTTAAGACACCGACTTCAGAAGCTGTTAAGTTAAAGTTATTTTATTCGTTTTAGGTTTTTGAAGTCGGTTTTTACTTTTTAGGGTTCCGTACCCAAAGGGTAAAACGGGAAGCCCATTACTAAGGCTCCGCCGTCTGTCTGTCTGTCTGTCTGTCACCAGGCTGTATCTCATGAACCGTAATAGTTAGACAGTTGAAATTTTCACAGATGATGTATTTTTGTTGCCGCTATAACAACAAATACTAAAAAACAGAATAAAATAAATATTTAAAGGGGCTCCCATCAAACAAACGTGATTTTTTTGCTCGTTTTGCTCGATATTGATAACGGCAACAGGTAGACCCTTGAAATATTCACAGAATATTTAGTTATATATTCAATTTAAAAATAAATAATTAAATAAAAATAAAACAAATATTTAAGGGGGGCTCCCATACAACAAACGTGATTTTTCGTCGAGTCCGACTCGCACTTGGCCGGTTTTTTTTAAATAACGTAGCATTATGCTGAGATAGGTTTTGTACTTTGAGTTGAGTTTTTTTTGTACTTTGTTCGAAAAAATGATATACCTATGTCAATTTTGTTAGTTTTAAATGCTCCTCTTTATCTTTTTACTTTTTGTATGTCTTGTGCGTGTCCCAAATAAAATATTTTTTCTTTCTTTCTATTTTATAAGGTGTAAGTATCTGTTCATATCTTTTTCCTACATTTTGACGAGTTATGCGAACATAAATGTAGGGGAGAACAGCTGACTTTTTTTTGCGATTTATGGTTTGGTCCCATAGTAAAAGTTGTTCATAATGATAAGTACAATGACCCCTTAAAAGATTTCATGTTTGGCTAGATACGAGTAGGTACACCTTATTTATTTATTTATTTATTTAAACTTCTCACACACAATTAGGTACAAAGGCGGACTTAATGCCTTAGGCATTCTCTACCAGTCAACCAAGGATGGTGAAGAGATAAGATGGCGGGTGCTCTGATTGAGAGAAAATAATAATATTAAAAAATATAAAATTATAACATAATTAATTATAAATAAAACGGGTGCACAAGTACATAAATAGGTTAAAGACTTACCCACCTCACTTACTCACCTTATATTTGTCGGCGCAGCGAGTGATGCCACTTGCTGCGCCATCGCCCAAACATACTTCTTTTTTGCAACATAGCGTTGCTATTGTTCTATAGGCTCCAAAAATAAATTATTCGTTCAATGTGTACCGCAAATGTCCACAGGGGTTATAGGCACTAATTGTGTTATATACAATAACGGTCCTAAGCAAATATTGCCTTGCCACCAAGCTTGCCCAACTCATTGTTACCGTAGTATTATTATTGGGGCATTGGGGCATAAAGGATTACGTTTCCCATAACCGCACTTTAGTTTTTCTGCAAAAATAGTACCTTCGCCGTCAGTATCGAAATAACATACATTTTGAATGTTTTCATTCCTATCGTTGGAGCTTCAAGGTTTAATTCGCTTTGCACATCGATACCTCTCCTTGCTAAGCCTAAGTATTCTAAGTTGATAAGATCATAGTGCTTTTATTAATACTTGTAACAACAAGTTTGTATTTAAAGTCAGTTGTTCCACACAAAGTTACCAAAAAACGAAAAGTACAAAATTTAAAAAAAAAGAAAACTGCGTTAATGACATTGTTGAGCAGACAGATTTTTCTAACTTATGAAGCAGTGGATTAGCAATATACTGCGAAATCATTCCGATTCAAACTGTGTTACGCAATTAGGGTGCTGGCCTACCGCCAAAGAATGCCCCTCTATAAGTTTAAGTGCGTGCTTGAGTAAATTGTACACCACTAAGTTGACTACAACTTTAAATTTGAGCTGTAACAAGGGGGGGGGGGGGGGTTTACTGTCTTTTAATTTAGTACCGGTATAAACTAATGAAAAAGCACACTATATTGTAAAAATCCACAGGACTACGGGAAAGTCTGAGGGGCCAGATTGGGACATCAGTGGGAACATTAAAGGCAAAAAACGTATATAAAAGGGATCAGTTTTTCATTCAAGAGTTTACTGGCTTTTCATACAATCAATCTATCTATCTTTTTCCCAACTATATTACGTTCGGCTTCCAGTCAATTTTTTTTTATTAATTAAAAATACATTTTTTTTTTTTTTTTTTACATTAAAATCATTAGATACTAATAGATCACGCGACTAATTATTTACACTAGGTACTAACGAGATAAACATAAAAAAGGACACTTAAGCGTCGAAGTACTCGCCCGCATCGCTGTCATCCGGAAACGTGCCCAGAAGACTGGCAGCATTGCTACGTTGAATGGCAATGCTTAGCTAATTCTTTGGCCAAAGAACGAGCCAGCCCTCTGGTCACGTGAAGTGTCGAGAAATTTCCTTAAAAAGGAAACGTGCACTCGGGCCCCATGACCCGAGCGTTTCAACCCCAAACGGTTCAATACTGTAGTTACTCGTACCCATAAGATTACAGTATTTGCGCTGCTTGAGGGTCTCAGCAGCCGTAGCAGCGGAGCCAGCACAGCCGTGCTTGGAACATGAGATGGCGCAAGGGTGACGACACAGGTTGCGTCCCACACCAGAGGCCTAGCCACCTTCCAAGGCTATATAATAAAGTCATGCCGTCTGGTCTCTTCCCATCGTCACGTACCAAGCCGTTTGGTTCTAATACCGCTGGTAGGACTAACCGAATAATATCGTTGATGCTGACAAAACCACGGTGTCCGAGATTGTCGACGGCTTCACCGCAGTGACACCGATGCGGAGCAACACAAGGTGCGCCCAAGCGGAGACACGTAGCGAGCCGAAACATGAGTCATCCATAATAGTGCCTATGGTAGATGACGGTAGCGCCTGAAGCCACAAATCTGACTCCCATTCTCCCACAGCCAGCAGACGGGCACGCTAAACAGTATTAAGTGATGTGTTTATCAGGGTATTCCGTATAATACTGCAGAGCGGCACGTCCCACCGTCTCTGGGAGGACGGGTTGTCGGACGAATGCGTATTGCGACAAGACATTTCCAAGCGTTCATAGCGTCGCATCGCGTTGGTCAAACACGGTACCTCACAATCGACTAGTTAGGATGATAAAATGTTCCTGGTTAATTTATTATGAGTAGTACTGTGGACTGAGAGAATGAATGCCGTAAACTTATACTTGAAATTTTGCGGACGGGCGAATGAGAAGTGTGACTTGCTGCCACGCTCGGTCGTCCAGGGCCACATTTAGGATAGAAGTTGGTGTGTTCCTAATAATTTGGTCTACTTTTTCTAAAAGTTGTGGATGCTTCCACAAATGGGAGGAGCGAAGACTATAAGTAAATTTTGGTCCAAAACAACAGTATCGAATAAGTGTGAAGGCCGAATGAATGTTAATTTTGAAAAGTCTTTCCGAGACATCATTAAAATTTTGTATTTTTTCCTCAATTAACGTTGGAAAGGATGCGTCTAAAATTGGGGAGCCCAGGAGATGAAGGGAATTTCTTTCCATAATTCTGATACTTGGTGCTATTGTATAAAATGTTGATATGGTAGTCTGTCTGTCAGTGGTTTGGGGAAGATACATTTCACATTTTGAGAAGTACCCGGTTGCAGTTGAATACCAGTATTTTACATGGAGCGACTCCCTATCTGATCTCCACAACCCAGTTACTGGTTAACACGATACCCTTAGTAAGACTGGTTGTCAGACTTTGGGCTTCTGACTACCCGTAACGACTGTCAAAGATCTACAACCACAGCCGGGACCAAAGGTAACGTGCTTTTCGAGGAACAGAGGTATCTCGATATGTAATGGATGGTCACCCATCCACGAACCGACCAGGGCAAGCTTAACCTTCGACCCACCCGTGCACCTGTTACTATTTAGCCAAGACCCATTAATTTTTATGGCAACATACGTACATAATATCCGTATACTGTGTGTATACGAAATGTGCTGACATTATTCATTTAAAACGGATCTTTAAATGTTAAATCCTATTGAACTTTAGACCTCTCAATTTCGCAGCTCGATTAATTTTTGAACGACGTGACGTAGGTAATGGCTTTATAATTTGTTTTAATAGTTATGTACTTTATTAATTTAGCATAGAACCGGTCGAAGTGGCGGTGCTTGGGGGAGGCCTATGTCCAGCAGTGGGCGTCTTTCGGCTGAAATGATGATACTTGGTCATTTAAAATTCGTTCTTCATTTGTGTGTCTATTTATTTTGGTACTATGATATATCGAATAGAAGTTGAATTGTATACCCAAATATCGTTGCTACATTCGCAGCCATACTAGTCACGTGGGTTTGTAGTACTTAAAGGTAGGTTGGGTTTTTAATTATTATGATGAGTGACTCAATACTATAACGAGGAACAAGAATGATGAAACAAAACGAATGACTCAAAATTGATGAAACCACGCTAGGCGTAATAATTAAAACATAAAATCAGTACCTATCTCGTTCATTCGTTTACTTCCTAATCCTAACTTTAATATTATAAATGCAAAAGTGAGTTTGTTTGTTTGTTACGCTGCCACGCTAAAACGGGTGGAGGGATTTGGGTGAAATTCCGCACATAGGTAGACCATAACCCATGGGTTAGGACATAAGATACTTTTTATCCTGATATGCTCACGGGATCGAGACGTATGCGGGTGAAACCACCCTTTGTGATCGGTTTTGTAGTAATTAATGACAAGATTACTACGTAGTTGAAAGAAAACTAAATATTTATCTCTCACAGCGTTAATTTCTTCATCTATACTGGAACTGCATTTATTATAGGTATTTTTGTTCTTATCTTTGGGCTTAAGGTGAATACGCAGTGGTAGCCCGCGAAATTCAAATTTTCTTATGGGTTTTTGCAATTTGCAGGTCAGTGTCAGGTTGTATCTTAATCAAAATATGAGTCGCGATCATAACAAATATTTATTTTCAGAATTATAATCATTAAAATCGTTAATATATCTCTCTAAGTTAGATTTGTTCCATTAGAACTTTTCCATGAGAAACATGTCTGTTGTCATGTTGTTCATAAGAAACAAATCTTACTAAGAGAGATGTAGTAGCAGCTCAAGGACACTGAACGAGACTCAACAGAGAGTTTTATTGTTATGATGCCTATGGGCGTCTAGCGGTCCTGAACGTGTGATTCTAATAATTATGACTCTGTAAATACATGATTGTTATGGTGGCGAATCATAATATTTTTATCAAGATACAACCTGACAAGGACCTGCAAATTAAAAAAAAAAAATAAGAAAATTTGCATTTCGCGGACTACCACTGCGGATCTACCTTAAAATCTCATCGTTTTTCGAGCGTGACTCAGGAGGCGCTACAGGGATTATGTCAGGTGGAGTCGTGACAGCGTCCACTTAGGAGCTGACAACATGACAGAACAAAAACTTGATTCGAGGACGTAGAAGGAAAATCGCTTATTTTATTGTAATTTGTACGGAAAAACCCAAATTAAATTTTAAAAGAATGGCTCAGACCAGAAAACGTTTGATGTTTTTGCTAGACCAATAATAATATTTTTGTGAGACAACTTTTGTTTATTATCGCTTATAACATAATACATCAACCGCTAAACATGGATTTCTTATAGATCACACTTCTTATTAACAGCTTTTGGCATCGGTTAAGATGTGATCTCAAAGCTAGACGAAGTGCACATAGCAAGTCAGAAGTATTGTCTATTATTTGTACTTTTAAGTTTTCATTCCCCGGTAAGCACCAAAAAGTTCCTGCGGATTCATTGTGTAACACACTAGTAGAAATGGGTTTCAGTTTGACAGTAGAGATAAACTACGATAACATGGCTCGCCCCTCCAAATTACTGTTTCAATGTGTGTAGTCTTATCCATACGAAAGAGTTTGTAAGTAGTTGTAAGTACTCGTAATATCTCACTTAATACCAGATTTTTTGGTCAACTAATGATAACTAGCCGATCGCGCAAGACAACGCACGTGTCGTTTTCATAGAGTACGTCAGTGCAGCGCCATACTAATAATAATGAGCGACTAATGACGCCACTAGTCGAGCAACAAATCAGCGATTTGTTTTTGTTTGACGGCCGTCTCATTACGCACACATGCGGACAAATACTTTCAAACGTTTTGAGCTTTGGAGGAGCGGGCCATATTATCGTAGTTAATCTCTGCAACAACATTAATTGCGTTATATACGTTGTTGAGCAGACAATTTTTTCGAACAATTGAAGTTATGGTTTATGAAAATACTTACAAATGATTCAGATTGTGATTGAACCAATGCATGTTACGCAATTAGCGTGCTGGTTTTATTAGTTACTAAAAACTTGACCACGTAGGTACCAACTTTTTGATACTACGTTTGCTTTCCAAACTGCCTTGATCAATCAAGAGAGCCATTGAAATCGATGAGTCATCGAACATGGACAGAGGAGGATGGTTCAAAAAACATGCTAACGTAACAAAAGCACTCCTTTTCACTGGCATAGCAACAATACATACATACACATTACTTTTATGTAAGTTCGAAGTACGTACTTACGTTTCAGGAACTTGTATTCTTCAAAGCAACCCATTTAGTCTTTATTGTTCCTAACCAAAATATTCTAGCTCCTGAACAAAATGTATTTTTAAACGGCAATAAAATGGCTTCAGGTGGGCAACATTGTTCAGTTTACTGCCTTCAGTTATATGGACACGATATTACGTCGGAACACATTGTATTTTATATTTTGTAGTTCTTCGCTCTCAGTCATATTCGAGAATATATTAAGTGTTACAGTATTTTAGATTTTCCTTCAAGTGTTTATTGTTTTTCAATCGTCAAAGTTACAGGAACTGCTGCAGATATGTTTCTCACAAAGTGCACAATAAGGACTCGGGGGACGACTCTGACGCTGCTAGAGAAGGTCAACACTTTCCATACAAAACTAGCATCTCACCTTTTACTGGCACTACGACACAAATTATGTATTGAAACTGACAGCTTTGAATGGCATTTTGTACAGAAATTGTGCGCCCAACGCACTTTCGGCGCCACGACTCTGTAGTTTCTCACAACTTGATGCCTTTATGATAAAGAAGCAAATTTTTCCTCGCCATTGGCTGTTGTTTTTACGGTCAAACAGAAAAAAAAATCAAACTATTAAAGGCTGAGAATCAGCATTTTTCGAACGTCAAAATTACATAAGACAGTCCCCTAAAACGCCCGCCCTTCACCACTTCCTAGTGATTTAGCTGGGAAGAAGAAGTGGTGCAACAAACTCCCCAGCAGCACAGCTGTCTTTTCAGTTAGACAAACTTGATTCTTTAAAATAGTATGCAACATTTGGTACGTAAAATTGGTGAAGTTTCAGTCCACCACAAAAGCCACAAATTAAAATTTCAAGTTGAAATTAGACAGCAGATTTACCGACCAGGCTTCCAGAAACCACAGATTTGTTATAGCCCCGAGAGCCGACCACTTATTGGTTGGTTCCATAAGCCGTAGGTATTTTGCAACCAAAATGAGGAGAGATATCAATTACAGGTTACAGCCCAGTGGACCGCACTTAGCTGTAAGTTTAAACTAGGTAAGCTACAGGCCAAACGATTACTGTGTATTTGTTTGGATAAGGGTAACGTTTTATTAGGTACATATAAGTTTATTAGAATAGTTTCGTGGTAGAAAATAATGTGTTTTTTGACTTATTTGTCCACAACAGGGCATTATATGCACGGGACGTTATATGAAAAATTTACCTGAAATATGTTTTTATTTCTTATAATTTTCATTCAGAACAGTCTCCATTTATTTGTAATAAAATGACAAAAAGAGGTCAAACTTGTTTGTAAGTTTGTATATAGGGCGTCAATCTCTGGAACTAAGAATCGGATTTGAAAAAAATATTTTTGCATTTGATAGCGCAATTCTTGAGGTAAGTTAAAGGCTATTTAACATCACACTACGACCCTTAGGAGCCGAGCAAAAAGAAAAAAAAACAGAAAGAACTCTACGCAAAATCGAAGTAACAGCGCGGGCGGGCGATGCAATGCGACGCAGTGGGTCGGAAGAACAAGAAATTTCACGCGGACGAATTCGCGGGCAGAAGCTAGTCCACTATAAAAAACATTTATTTAGTGAAGCAATATTTCAAACAATTCAGGATGAAAACGGTGGGAAGAGCTTTGCTCTGAAGCGGCGTGCGTTAATACCAAGGGAATTAACTAGTAAAAAGGGTACTCGTAGCCTGTAAACCTTATAGTGTTTCAACACCGGCTATAAAGCGGTCGTTTATAGATTTTCTTTACGATCCAAAAGACAGTTTTATTTTAAGCTGTATAAAGGTGAAAAGAAAAATAAAATGGTTAAAACTCATTTTCTTGTTATACCTTCCATAATATGGAAGGTATAACAAGAAAATGAGTTTTAACCATTTATAAGTATATTATACTTAACTTATTGAACTTTTACAATACGCAAGCCAATCAATCTGCCTACCCTTTTCCCAACTATGTTGGAGTCAGCTTCCAGTTTATTAGTATTTTACATGGAGCTAGTAACTGGATAATACCGTGGTAAGACTGGTTGTCAGACTTGCGGGATTCTTACTACTGTCAAAAATCCATGACAGTCAGGACCAACGGCTTAACGTGGTTTCCGAGGCACGGAGGATTCTCGGTATGTTAAGATGGTCACCCATCCACGGACCAACCCCGGCAAGCGTAGCTTAACCTGATGGACCGACCAGTGTTGCTGTTATTACTTAGACATAAGCTCCTCCATACAATACAATACGCGTATAACATATGCAAATTCAGGAACCTGCGTAGGTAATATGAGTCGGGTAAACTTTTTGTTGAACCTTTTTTCGTCACTTTTGGGCAAAGGTCTAGTTTTGTCTAATGTTGTGTTTTTTTGCCAATCTCCCACTAACATTTCGTCATCACGACAAAACGTGTAAGCTACCGTGTAAAAAAGTACGGTCATCCAGTCGAGTGACTACGCGCGCGCCGTATGTTTAAGAGCGCCCGTGCTTGCGCACACAGCCTTTTTCATGCCCAAGTTACTGCACCGTGTTTAAACGCATTTAGCTCACAGTTAGCAAGCAAATAAAAAAAAACTAAGTATCCAGAGCAATATTTTCACACAAGCGAAGTTATTTCAAAGCCTCGGTTCTTCGTCAGGTAGCGATTCGGATGAGAACTGATAGCAGCTCTCCAGAGTACGGATGGAGCAGGTCCTAAGGCACCCAACTGATCAAACCGATATTTCATACAGGAGTTGTCCATGAAACAAAAATCTCAAAAGTAGCATTAAAATGTATAGAAATCCGAACACTCAGAACGCTACACACTCTCTGGTGTAAATGGCTTTGTCTGACCAGTTTGGTGCCTAAGGCGCTCTAGACTTCCTCCATCCGTACTCTAAAGAGTTGCATCAGATGTCATCCGAATCGTTACCTGACGGAGAACCGAGGCTACGAAATTACCTCTTTTGTATGTAAATGATGCTCTAGGTACTTAGTTGTGACGGTAAATGTATGTAGAATCTAAAAACCAATGCACAAAAACTACTTCAAATCTATTATTCAACCAAGAAATTGTATTCAAAACCATTGTGTACTAGTTGGACAATATGAGGATATAAAAGCGATAAAAAATATAATACATTTATATTATTTTAACGAGCACTTGTTGCCTCCAGGCAGCCTGGCTCCTTGCCAAACAAGCTTTACTCGATTTAAATTGTGTTTTATATGTCTCAGTCAAACGTTTTGTTTTGCCCTCAACTTAAAAAGATAGTCTTTGCTGTTTGAATTCTATTTATTATTTAAATAGACCTAGAAAATTATCTTCACCTATATAAACAGTCAAAGCTTTCTTAAGACTCGTGCGCTATCGCGGGCGCGACAGACAGCGACAAAGAAATTGTGCTACTAGTGTCGCGACGCGCCCGCGATATCGCACTAGTCGGTACGAGCTTTTATTTCATAAATATTAAATTGGGTACAAAAAAAAATCTTTAGGTATTATCGCTGAAAAATACCGCTCTGACCCACCACAGTCTTGTACCAACATAGATAGTTTTATCACTTCGGGGCATTATAGAGTGCCCAACTGTCAAATTATTATAAAATAAGCGCAAAAAAGCGATCTTACCTGTATGATAAAATAAGGTCCCTAATCCGCCTTTTGACATTGGCCTGTACAAACTACTCTTCTACGAATACTAATGGTCAAGTTATACGTATTAGTTACTCTTTATAAAAACTAACATTGATAGCTATTACACATAATTTAGATTTAAAAAAAAAAAAACGACTACAAGGTTACAAAATTTTTTTATCTTAAAATAATAATCTTGTTTATGTAGTATATTTTCGTCTCTAATGCTATAATCTTCTTTACACAATAAATTACGGCAGTGGGGACTACAAACTATTTTGTGACGTTATGTTATGAAAGTCGATCCTCTTACTGGGGGATTTCGGATCCCTTGGGAATCTGTGGAGTGATTATCACAATCACGCCGTAGAACTAATCAATTTACATAACTTTACAGCATGTATCCAAAAGGTGGCAATATTTACAAACCATCAAACTTTTTTAAAGGTTTCTTTTTTAAGCGACTTCTAAAAAAGAAGGAGGTTCTCAATACGGATGTTTGTATTTTTTTATTTTTTATGTTTGTTCGCGTATAACTTCGTCGCTTGCCAACTGATTTGAAACAAACTTTTTTTTTGGAAAGGGTATACTTCTCAAATGGTCATCGTAATCGAGAAAATACTTTTTACAAAAAAAAAAAAACCGACCTCCAAAAAAACACTACAACGTGAAAAATAACTTTAATTTCGGAAGTCGGTGGCATAAAACTAAAATACAGATCCAAAGACACCGACTTCCGAAATTAAAGTTATTCGGACGTTGTAGTGTTTTTTTGGAGCTCGGTTTTTTTTTTTTTGTAAAAAAAAAATTCTCGATTACGATGTTGGTCCCATGGAGATAGTTGTTCAGTTAGATGGTCTGTACCACACCCTTAAATATGACCACCCTTTTTTAATACTTACATGCAGCGGGGCGAGCACGGCCTACTGTGACATGACTCGAGTCACACATTTTATCACAGAGCGATAAAACTGTTTTGTCATAAAATGCTAGTACAAATTGACATGACATAATTTATCATGTCTTGTCACAAACGTCTTGGGCACGCCCGTGCTCGGCCCGCTGTATTAAAATTTATAATAATAGTATCAATTATGGTCAGGAAATTATCATTTATTATTCATTCATTTTTTTTATTCTTCATAAAAGAACCGAATCACGAATCTTGAAACTAATATTATGACTTGCATTATGAACTATTGTTATCAAATTTTTCATCAAAGTGTAACAAAATAAATAAGGCATCATAATCACCCTAATAAGAATATTATTTACAATTTAGTACGCATAATTATAACCAACCAACAAATTATTGAACTCGATTCATATAGTATCACTACTGAACATAATACTTTGAAGATTTACGCGTGTTCAGTTACACGTCATGTCGTAAGTAGTTAATTAAAATATGATTACATACACAATAGCACTTCTTGCCCTATCCTGAACTGAGATACCTTATCTCACGTGTTACTTGAGTGGACACTTCATTAGGCCTAGACAATAGCACTAGGTTTAGGCACTCACGCATAATACATTAACATTGTATATAAACTTAGCTATAGTGGTAAGTAACTAGGCGAGACCACCTTCATACATATTCACTTCATTGTCTGGGGATGTAATATAAATGTAGCAAAATATTTTGTACACTGATTATTAAAGGAAAACGTATGCAAAAACAGATTACTTACATTATTTATCGTAAAGATTCGACATTCAGATTACGATAATTAGTTCAATATTACTATTTTAAAACAGTAAATACATATTATAGTAACTGGAACAAGGTTTACAATAACAGCCTTGAAACTCCGAAAAAGGCTGCAAAAATATCTTACACCGCGGGGCATGTCTTTCTTGTTGAACCAACGAATTCAACGCGCTATTGAAGAAGACGTCGAATCCTGTAGCGAGACACGCTACAGATAATTTAGCACAGTCTTGCACAATGTCCACTAAAATCATTTTTTATCTTCTATGTTACTTTACTTACAGCTGTTGATAGAAACTCTTCGCCGCTTTCAAAGCGGCCTTTATAAAGTTTTCATCGCAAGGGTTATCGTCAAAGAAGAATGCCCCGCAATTGAGAGATTCGGAACAGTGTTCGTTCATATGATTGTCTTTGCAACAGCCGAGGATCGCTCTTGCGCATGGAGATAGAATTTTGGGTGTTGGGACGTCTACACCGTTTCTAGCTTGGAGGATATATCTCAGGTCGTTGTAAGAGAGACTGGCCGGTGGTTTGATCGTGCTGCCGACACTGATAGTGTTTTTACGAACCTCGGGTCTGCCAATTGCTTCCGCAAACATCAATGTAGATATGATAATTATCGGATAGATCGCCATCTCTGTAACAGAATAAAAATAACATAGACTTATGTTCTGATGGTACGAACGAATAGATTAATTCATTCTGGGTATATTTGTGGAATGCATAAAATGTTAAACAATATTGAACAGCTTCATATAAAATAAATACTGTAGCAAGTTTTATGAGCATCAGGCACCGCTTACGGTGTTGAAGGCTATTAGTATGGTCTTCAGATGGTCAGCGTTATCTTACAATTCATCTCGCGAGGTTTCAAACAAGAAGTTAAATGTCAACTTAAGTGTCAATAAAGTAATGTTATATGAAGCAGCATCCTATTTCTTCCCGTGGGTATCGTAAAAGGCGACTAAGGGACTTACTAGAGAATGGGCAGCAGCGTTCTCTATGCATTTTAACACCATACTGCGATCGACAACCCGCCTGCCAAGCGTGGCGATTATGGCAATTGCCCCCCTCAATTTTGGGGGAGGTCTATGTCCAGCAGTGGACGTTTTTCGGTTGAAATGATGATGATGATGTGGAGCAGATAATGCTTCCTACTAAGTACAAACAATGACATAACTTCTCCAAATAAATGATCAGTGATCTACATTTTTTACCCATAGAGGATCAATAATGCTAATATAAATATAAAACATGTAACATTATATAACTAAAGCTGTGGGGCCACGTGATGATAAACGTGATTCTGTTTAATAAATGCATTAATGTCGCAAACCGACGCGGTTGGTTTTCCCAGAGCCGCGAGGACAACGGACGATGCCGTGTGTCGATAGAGCCAACTACCAATACACCAACATTTGTTAATCTGTGTATTTTTTCTTATTACGATGTTCGATCAAATGTTGGGCTTATTGAAACCTTTTAAGGATGTGTGACGTATGCAGACAGTGTCAAGGTCACGAAGGTGTGACCGTTAGTAAGCCATTCACATGCCGGTGTAAATATTACTCATGTGTATTTTGTTAGAAAAACTATGTTACAACAGTGTAACACGTATAACAGTTACACGTAGTACTTTATACGCCTGCAATTTTGTTAGGATTCGTGAAATATTTGTGACAATTGAAGTGAATTTGGAATTGTTATGAAAACTGTACGTAATAATATATGGAAAGGTTCAGAATTAACATAGTTTAATCACGATCAGTTTACTAGTGTCTGCAAACATAAGTCAGATAACGTTAAAAAAACGCGAAATCGCTAATATATGAATATTATTCACCTATATTGTACAAAACATGTTTTTGCTGTATAACCTCAAAAAAAATTGTGTAATAAAAGCGAAAACGTTTCGGTGTACGTTAAACCGAAACGTTTACGCAAATTCTACACACCGTGATAAATTTATAATTAAACGCACAATTTTAATATAAATGGAATGTTATTAACATAATTATGAATGGATATAACTTACTAAATTCCTTCCTGTTTGGATGCAACCGTCCTTGTTTTTAACACGAATTTCGGTGATTTTCACTTGTGCTGCACAATACGTCCTCCGCTCAGTTGACTCTACTTTGGTATGAGGACATTTGTATTTATTAAAGTATATAAACATCATGTTTCTGCATACTTGTATTTCTTTCCAATAAATGGGGAGGCGGGATTTCGTTTAGGTATAGCTAGTTATCTTGAAATTCGGTGATGACGTTGATAATTCGGTTTATCGCTGCGATTCGGGAAGAACCTTTTTCTAATATTATTATTTATTTGCTATGATGGTAAAAACCCAGTTACATACATACATATCCGATTTATCTACACCTATGGTCATTGCGTCTCACCGACTATGATTAAAATATATACCAACCTGTGTTAAATTTGCCTTTTTGTTGTAGCTAATTATGTCATGGCTCACAGGCCCACATTTTTTTTTTTGCTGGCGTTTCCAGCCCTTATCAGCTGGAAAGGCCAGCCACTTTGCAAACCGTCAGATTTTTTCCACTAGCCCTTGTGTTTGGCGAAACGGACCTTTAAGTTGACCTAATCTATATAATACATATAAATAAAAATAAAAATGAATAGCTAAATGTGTTGCTAAGCACAAAACTCGAGAACGACTGAACCCGTATGTCTAATTCTTTTTTTTATGTAGTTCAAATTAGGTTCTTATAGAAAAAACAAGGAAATAGTCGAAAATTATAAAGATCTCGAATCCACACTGGAACGGCAAAAACAGGATAGGCGCGGGCAACGTCGTGGGGTGTCAGCTAGTAGAGAATAAACTTTGATGACAGTTAATACAAGACTGTTTAATAATAATTAAAATTTCATCAAAATGATTGTATAATTATGGTGAATCTCCCAATGTCATGATTTCATGAAAAAGTCATTCAATGGAACAAATCCAACTTAGAATAGAATAGAATAGAATAGAATACTCTTTATTATGTACACCATAAAAGTTACAGATATAAATGTTGAAATTTTACACAGGGTGACACAATGGGCGGTCTTATCGCTAAAAGCGATCTTTTACAGACAACCTTTTAGAGAGATGTATTAATGATTCTAATGATTATAATTCTGTAAATACATATTATCTGTTATGGTCGCGAATCATATTTTAATCAATATACAACCTGACAATGACCTGCAAATTGCAAAATGTAAGAAAATGTATTTTGAATTTTGTGGGCTACAGCTTTGGATTCACCTTAAAACACTGTCTTAGTTTACATTACAAAGATTTACGTACATGTACCTACCACCTATTGAGTTAGTAAACATCGACAGGCAAAAAAACGCGTTTCTTTAAATTGTTATTTGTAAATATTGATAAGCATAATAAAATTACTTTATCATTTTCAGATACTCACTAGACTGGGATTCCCATATTTATTAAAATAAATATATAAGTATGAACTTTGATATATGATACTAGCTTTAGGAACCGGATTACTATGTACTTTATGTACTCGTAGTTGTAAAAAAAAACCTGCTTCAATTTTGTTCGGCGTTGTACCTACGGATAGACGAGTTTAGTACGTGCCGTGTAATGGTACTTAGGTACTTGCCTAGCTCACAACCTTTCTGACTGACTAAAGGAGATTGACCAGACTTGGTATCGCTATTTATTCTGTGGTGGCATAAGTTTATAATGTTGATAATTCTTGTTTTTTATATATAGGTAATGATTGTATGTAGTAATGCGAATCTTTAAATTCGCCGGCTTAAAAAAATCTTAAATTATTCGTTTTTATTTCGTTTTCCTATTTTACGCACACTTCACATTCTTTTTCACGCTATAAACGTCACATGGCACGGCGATGGTGTGGCATGGCATAGCGTGGCGTGTCGTGGCATATCGCTTGCGCTCTTTGATCGTGTTCGAGCACGAAACTAAATAGCGTAAGTCTCAATTCAAATTTCGTTTGTAAATAAAGTAATAATTGATCTAGAGAAAAAATATCTTGTCTTGGGATAATAAACTATAGTTTCTTGTTGTTCGTTTTTTAGATTTATTCTTAAAAAAGACATGATTTACGAATAAGAAATTTATTGAGAGAAAATATTACAATTACGTAACTGTCTTCAACATGGAAAGATAAAGGTCCAATAAATCATAAACCAAAGTTTCATTTTGCTTGTATATGTGACTGTTTCAGAATATTCTTGCAAATTAACATAAAAATAGGGAGCCTCCTCTTAACTTAATACACCTAAACGGTTTTGCGTTTTATATATACGAAGATATTTTAATTTAATTAAACGTTATTATTTATTGATTAATTAACAATTTTCTAAGACAGCATTTTGGAGACTCGTCACGTCATTGGTCACGGATCATAACATCGCATCAATGAAATTAAAACGAATAACGTGCTAAGAGTATACGAATGTAGGAAAGAGAGAGCTTTATTATTTAGTATGTTTGAAAAAAAATATTTTTCAATGTACATTTTATTTTATCTCATTTATTATATTTTTTTTATGATTACTGGCCACTAGTATCGGTGTGTTAAATTAATGTCACAATTGTAGCGCCACATTAAGGGTTTTAGTGGTAACGCGGTTCTCAATGAAACGCTCACGTGCTTATTTATTTGTAATCGTATAACGTAGGTATCTACCATTTACGTGAACGTTATGTAGACATATTCAGTAATTTACAAATTTAGTTGAACAAGACAGTAATCTTGAAAAGCGGCTTACTTCACATCAGACTACATTTTCGTGGAAACCAACAAAGTACAAATTGCTAAATGTTCGATGATCTGTTTACATGTGAAATCTCAAGTTTGTACTTACCTCTGGAGCCTCCTCAGAACCATTATTTGTCGGAATTGACGAGAATTGAAAATGCTTAGCTGTAATTTTGACTAAGTCGTATTTTGAATTTACCAGCATTATATAACTGCCTCGTTGGTCTAGTGGCAAGCCCTACAGCTGAGCATGGAGTCCTGGGTTTGATTACCAGGTCGGGCAAAGTGTTATTGGGTTTTTTGATTTGGATTTTCTCAGTAACAGCCCGGAGTCAGGATTTGTGCCCGGTTGATGGCAATAGGGTCGCCCCTATTACATGGGACTTAAACCTGTTTAAATGTGGGTGTACACCTCTGCCCAACCCTTCGGGAAACAAGGCCTGATGTTATGTTTATGTTATATTACATTGTGATAAAAAGTCACTGATAGATTCAGTACTAGACCTAAATTTTTAGAGATAATTATTGTGTAATGCTGAGAATAATGATCAAACTTTAAATTACATTTGAAACTCCGAAAATCATCCTTTAAATTAAACCATAAATCTTTAGGACACCACATGGTTCATACCGATACCATGTTCCTTAGTCACTTGTTCAATATCCTTTTAAACCAGACTTAGCTTACACAAAACGACCGTACCGACTTTTGTGAACAAGTAGGTAACACTTTGTTGTAACAATAAATAATTAATTCCTCTATGATGATTATGCATAAATTCTGATTACTCAATTTTATTAATTCAATCGCAGTGGACTGATACTTGTTCCCTGCCTTCCGCATTTATTACTTCTCTGACGTCTACTTATTATTTTTTTGGTCTATCTGGCTACATTTGCTATTTTGAGACAAGCGTCATAACTAATCAGCCCAAATGATGTTTTTTGAGAAGGTTGATCTATAATATTAAATCTTATATCATAACTGCTGACAGTGAATCTTTTAGTCATCCAATATTTAAAATCAAATAGATTTAAGAGTTTTATTGCATCTACAGAGTATGATCTTTTTTGATAATATGCTTTCACAAACTAGTTTTGCCTTATTCGTCATTATAGTTCACCTCACGGCCATTGATTTAACTATCTAATCGATAAAGATAGTTTTAGCTGTAGAATTATTCCGTGGTAAAGATCATGCATCTGTAACCCCTCTGCTTAGACTTATTTATATGTCTAAAGCCACCTATAAACTCCGGATTTCCTTCTGATTACATTGCCGGACTTTGACCGATCATTACTGGACTCATGAGTGCATTATACTGATGTCATTAGTATCAATAACACATAATGAGATGAAGCCATAGACCACAAATCTGTAATAATTGGAAAATCCAAGTTTCCTTCCATTGTAATGAGAATTGCTGCTTTGCTTTGTTTGTATGTAGGCAAAACATCTTAATTAGGAAATAATAATATTTTGATTGCTATTTCTACATACTGAACTTTAATAAAACTTTACTACCTTAAGCGTACAGCTTGACATTACTTTACACTACGACTTGTATCACAGATCATTTAGAAGTAGAAGATTAGTATAACAAAGCTGCAAATCAAGTTTAAAATAAGGAACACGTTTTATAGATCAAGGAAAAAAAAACAATGTCACTAGTTACTAGTCTATGACGAATCAATTTTATTGTAGTTTTAAAACATAGGTGATAGGAACATTGTTACTATCCTTACATTGTACTTGTCTGAGTATAAAAAAATATAACTAGAGTATTTACACTTCAATGGGTACAGTAATTACATGCAATAAATTAAAGAGACTGTTTAATTACTAGGAGTATTAAAACACAATGAACTTATTGTTTTACTTACAAAAATAATGTCTTTTACTTCGTTTTAAGAATCAATATCTTGATATCTCAAATGATTGGAATCAATACTGTTTGCAACAATATTCAGGATAAAGAGACTTACTTCCCTGATACACGGGAAATTAGGTTAGGTTCAAGCGTATTTATTACTTGTTCATATAACAAGGAAGGACGGCACTTAGTTTAACATAAATTACTATTTTAAATTAAGCTCGGAACTGAAATTTAGTAGTTTTCTAAACGCGATGTCAGATTTACACATAACAGGTATTCGAGCCTCAATTTTGTCTTTGTCCATAGTACATCTGGAACCTTTCAATCACTCGCAAGATCTGGTTGGGATCACAAGGGCTTCCGTACCCTGTCAAGTCAGGACACCCTTGGATTGCGAAGCAGTCGTACACAACCTGGGGTTGATGGCAGCAGGTTAGGATCGCACCATCACAGCGACTTGGAGGTGCTAAGCCAGATTGAGGCCTGTTTAGAGAAGACTGTGTGTTTTGAGGATTATTCTGAAATGGTCGCCTTGTAGTTTGAGGCTGAGGCCTTGAAGGCGGGGTTTGTGAACTTGGTGCCTCGGACTGGGGTCGATTCTGGTCATTGGAGTCACTCTGAACGGTGCCGTGCTCCACAGGCGGTGCTGGTCTCATGGGCCTATTCAGTCTGATAGGATCAAACGAAATCGGCCTATTGAAGTCTACGCCCTCTTCTGAGTCGGATTCATTCACTACTAAACCCCAATTTTGTCTATCGTCTTCCATAACAGGCCAGCGGCTCACTACAGTCGGTGTTGTGGTATCAGTGGTATCGTCATTGTTACCAGGTGTTACGGGGCTATCAGGTTCTGGCGCAGTTGGGTTTTGATTGTCATTGTTACAATTACAATCACCAGAAGGTATAAAAAGCACTGGGTAGAATATAGGAAATTGCGGCGGTGGCGGCGGCGGCGGCTGTTGCTGCGGCTGCCTTACGAATTGGGCTATCTCTTGTATCCGTCGATGTATTTGTGCTAAGGGATCTTCTCCGTAGTACCCAGTATTCGTACCTTCATCTCTTTTATTAAAGCCTGGGTTAATAAACGGGTTAAAAGGAGGATATCCATATGAATATGGATTATACCATCTCTTGTGTCGTTGTGTTTCGGTGGAGTTGTTATCACTTTCAACTTCCTTCGGTTCTGTGGTAAGTTTGGAGTCAGTTTGTTCTACGTTGGGGTCAGCTTGTTCTACTTTGGCGATTGCTTCTAGCTTGCTGACGTCATTTGGTGCTGCATAGACGTATACTTGCAAGATGAGAATGCCGAGAATAATGTAGTTTAGGTTCGCCATCTGGAAAAGTAAGAAAAAAATCTTTTTACTTCATTGCTTTGGAAATAATGCCTAGCAATCTATTCGTTCTGAACATGTGATGTTTTACTTTTATTCGTACAATATATGTGTAACTAGTTTTTTTTTTAATATTCCATAATCTTGTATAATAGATAAGGCTTAGCACTCAAGTATAAAACGCTTAAAGCCATTAAATACGAATTTAATTTGCTGTTAGGTACCGTTCTTCTATAAGTATTGCGATGCTTATTTATACATCGTAGAAAATTCTAATTTATGTTTGTACAGCTTAAATCTGATACATCGTTAGATAGCAATGCAATCTTCTGAAACACTTTTTATGAGAATCGGGTTATACTCGTATCTGATAGCTGTTGTTGCGTTAATTCCATTGTTTGCTGGGGAAATTAAGCTTCGGAATCATTCCTGATTGCATACAATTTACACATCAGTATCTTACGATTAATAAAACTTGTATCCAAGATAGGAATGCTTGGAAACATGCTGGTCCAGCTCCATAGGACAATCTAGAGTCTAGACAAAATCAAATTGGTTGCTATTATAATTGTATAATTTTGTTATTTTTGTGACATTGATTTTTTATATCCTGTGGTTACCTAAACTCACACACTGACTTATTATTTAATTTTTTTTACGAAAACATATACTTTTACGATGTTTGTAAATCTATCTCATAATTAAGTTATTTTTAATACTTAGTTTTTAATTCTTGTTACCTATTATAGTATAGTAATTTTATTCTAGGTACATCGTCTTCACATATAATCATATAATTAATGTACTCAAACAAAATATTGTAAAACATTTTTAAAAGACTAACGGTGGAGTTTCTTGCCCGTTCTTCTCCATACAAAACTACCGTTTGGAAGGGGCAACTAGAATCAATTCTATTTTTTTGTAAATTTTGACGTTCAAAATTGCCTCTTATGTGCCTATTTGAAATAAATAATTTGACTTTGACATCTGGATGAAAAATAGATATGCATGGCTGTAATTTGTGGGAGAACATCTTAACTACTAACTTTACTAAGCCTGTGTTAAAGTTATACTTGAAGTTTTGGAAACTCTCGCGTGTATAACCTTTATAACCTTCAAGTTTTCACAACTTCAAATTCTATACTTTAATAAAAATAAAATGTCCTTTCCATTCAATATGATTTTTTTTTTATTCATCTTTAAATTTTTGCTCGTTTAAATAGCGATACGCAATTTACTAACCAAGATCCATTGAGTCTTTTTCCTTCTAATTAAAATGTATCCGTCTATAATTCTCTAACCTTCCTTCCCTTCCTTTAGAGCACAATGTTCACTCCATTTCCCACAAAAGATCTAGGTTTACATCTAGGTAAGCTTACACAGCAATGCCTTAGTGCCGAAGAGTCAAAGTTTTTTCAGACCACCACGGCTATTGTCTCTCTCACAATCCGCCTGGCACCGTTCTTATTCCCATTAACACTAGGTACTCTATCGGAATGAGCACGGTTGAATGCCTTCCAACCTTATATCTCTCTATTTATTATAGCATTAGACAAATAACGACAGTTATTGTGTAATATTGTTGTAATTACTGCACCTTGAGTTACGTTAGTTTTTAATGTAAATGGTAAATTGATTACATTGCTTTGTATTTATCGTGAAATAACGGTGTTTATTATACGTTTATGTCGAAATAACGAAAGGGTGATAACGTTATTTGTCTAATGTTATAATAAATGGAGTATTGCAATTATATTGTATTTGTTAATTAATGATAAAAATACACTAAATGATGACTTAAGAGTTGCGGCCTAAAATAAATGGAAAGTTCGTTGTTCGATATTTGATTTCCGGAGAACTAATTGTTGTCAATCTTGCTTTAATGTTGACGCCGTTTGTAAAAACCTTTAAAGATTTTTGTTTGTTATTTCTATCATCGTAAATTGAACAGAGTATGTACGCAAGTACTTAAGTGTTGTGCCAAACGATTCTAATTATTCGAATATGTCACCGTTAGAAAGCTTTTGAGCGAAAATGAGGACATTTCTAACGTTCAAACACTAATCGGTGATAATTTGAAGTGTATAGGATTAGGTACATTATCGCTGAAAACCGGTATAATAAGCAGGTTTCTGTTCTTATAATTGACGAAGGAAAATCTTAACAGTTCAATACTTTCCCATAATTATCTATGTGGATTCAATGGGAAATTTTCGACTCATTTAATGTAAGCGGGAGATAATAAGAGTTTATCAGTGTCATCCTTCTCGGATTATTGCAAATTGGAAGATTATTATTGCGGGGACTGACTTTTAACCGTCTTAAAACAAAACAATTAAAAGTTAGTCCAGTGGAAATTAAAGTATTGACATTAATTCCCATTTATATAGATACCTACGTAGTTTCCTATTTGGCATTGAAATCTTTAGACTCTGGTCCTCCCAACTGTCATGGCCATTTTCCGCGAATCGACGGATCTGTCAGGATATTTCTTGGGTGGTTCCGCGCAAATCCGCACGTGCGATTCAAATAACGATATCTCTAAAGTTTTGTATAGGAGCTGTATATAAAACTTACGTCGCGCCTCGTTGGAATCGCTGTGAAATTACACTAATATTATAAAGGCGAAAGTTTGTAAGTGGTGTGTGTGTGTGTTTGTTACTTCTTCACGTTCCAACGGCTGAACCAATTTAGATAAAATTTTGTATGGAGGTAGCTGACACCCTGGATTAAGACATAGGCTACTTTTTGTTCCGATATTCCCACGGGATCGAGACTTACGCGGGGCAAACCGCGGGGCGCAGCTAGTGGTACTATAAACACTTTATTCATGTGTTTATAATAATATGTATGTTGTTATCACTATTATTTCTACAATTTTTACACTACATTATCTGAACACTAACGGAATGGACTTTTATAAAATACAATGAACACTATTCTAAGTTTTAAAATTTTATCATGTAAAAATTTAAGTTCGATTAAGATTACTTACTTATTAGTCTTATAAAAATTAGTAACTAAGAATCTGGTTCTTTTTAATGCACATACATAAACTCACGCCCTCTTCCCATGGGGGTTGGCAGAAACTACAGAACACCACCTGCTACGATCCATACATAGGTACTCCTTTTTTCTCGTTTACGTCCATACAACTTTTCTGGTCATACACGCACGCCGGTTGCGAGTACTACGCACTTGATCTTTCTGAAGAACATCACAATTAAGCTCACTAATTATGTCCTCCTAGGGCACCCCCTCCAAGCGTTTCCACTCACATCTACCTTGTAAATATACCTGTTGTTAGTCACCTTTCATTCATCCTCTTAACATGACCAAACCATCTATGCTCTCTTTTATTAAATTTTTTGCCACTACATCAAAAAAGCAAAAAAACACAAATAATTGAAATCTTTGAATTTACACAATTTGATTTGGAAAAATTGAAACTGCATTTGATTCAAACTATCATATTGGTAGGCATGTAGATATACGTATATTATACACGGTTGATTAACTACAAAAATACCAGTGACTTGTTCACAAAGGCCTCTAATTATTACAATGAATTACTGCATCTATTGATTATTTTTTGTTATAGTCAATCATACTTTATCGAGTGTACTTACCCATGACAAAGAATGTTAACCACTTCGGGTACATCCAACAAATTACATAAACATAATAGCTACCACATATAGTAAAATATCTTAAGCAACATAAAGTACCAACTATATGGTAATCATAAAAATTCACGATAACTTTTACGTTCTTTCTTGATTCAACGACCAGACATTCTAAATTATTAATGATAGCTTGTTTTTATTCATGAACTAGCTTCTACCCGCGCCTTCTTTTGTGTGATATTTCTTGTTCTCCCGACCCACCGCGTCGCATCGCATCGTCCGACCGTGCTATTACTTTTTTTTAGCTTACAGTTCTTTCAGATTTTTTTCATTTTACTCGCCTCCCAAGAGTCGTAGTGTGATGTTAAATAGCCTATAAGCTTCCTCAAGAATTGTGCTATCAAATGAAAAAATAATTTTCCAAATCGGACTGGTACTTTCAGAGATAAGCGCGTACAAACGAACTCTTCAGATTTATTATCACTACATAGTATAAAACAAAGTCGCTTCCCGCTGTCTGTCTGTCCCTATGTATGCTTAGATCTTTAAAACTACACAACGGATTTTGATGCGGTTTTTTTTAATAGATAGAGTGATTCAAAAGGAAGGTTTATATGTATAATACATGCATAATATAGTAGAGAAAATCAGCATTGCACCCGTGCAAAGCCGGGGCGGGTCGCTAGTATTAGTATAATATACATTTTGGTCTCTAAAAAACAAGAGACAACGAAAACGTTACAGAATAACGATCTAAGAGCCATTACACATTACACTTACGTAGGATACCCATGTGTGTCAGTTTAATACATAACGAGTATCTTAAAGCGAATTTTCATGTATGAGGATCGTTGGCTAAAGTACTTGTGACGTACACTGAAAGAAATAATTAGCCGAAATAATAATTTACTTCAAAAATAACAACTTTAGTTATAAGGAAATAAATTTTGCTTATGTTTAATAAAACTGTTTTATTTTATTATAACAAAACAGGGTTATGTAACAGATAACACCTAGTTCGCAAGTTACAATTTTTGTGTAAACAGTAACCAAAATGTTGTTACAGTTATGCAAACATTTCTTTCAGTGATAGGTACTACTAACCTACCTATCTGTGTACAAGTTCTGTGATCTTATTGTCTAACGATATGTCTACAAGTCATTGTCTCTAGCATGAACATTAAGAAAATGTAGTATCTATCGTCCTAGTTAAGTCAGCATCGTACTTTTGTATACAGCTGGGTTCAATTAAATTAGCTAGCGATACTCCTCAGACGTGATGGGTTATATTATATTGAAACAAAAAGCACAATACAGATCTCCGTAGTACCCAGTATACGTTTCTTCGTCTCTTTTATTAAAAGCTGGGTAAATACATGGGTTAAAAGGGGGATATCCATATGAATATGGATTATACCACCTATTGTGTCGTTGTGTTTTGGTGGAGTTGTTATCGCTTTCAACTTCCTTCGTCACAGAAAAAACGCTAGCTTGTTCTACTTTGGGGTCAGCTTATTCTACTTATTCTAGCTTGGTGACGTCATTTGGTGCTGCGCAGACGTATAATTTTAAATGCAGTACATAACACAATACAAAATAAAAACAGATTTTCCCAACTCATACTTTATGTAAACTAATCTATCACAGATCGTTAAACCCCCTTTTTTTTTTTTGATATCGAAACCCATCACGTCTGTCGAGCTTCGCTAATTTAACTTGACCCTGTGTATAGTGCCACGTGGGGTTCTGTTTAAAGCCAAATAAGTTGATATCCTAAATGTCGCCCCGGGCGTCACGGTCGGGAGTCGCAGGCTAATTCCCGGCCACCGTAGGCGCGGGTTTGCAGAAGGTGAGCGATGGGTAGCTCGCCGTCCAATAAGGACCAGGCCCGGGTCGACGGCGCGTTGTCTTCTACGCGTGCCTCAAAGAGATGTCAGCATCAACAGACGGGGTCTGACAGTGCCAATGCCTGCCAGAGTTGCGAGTTTGTCCGAAGGGTTCTCCCGCTCCGCCTAGTGCGGGAGGAGTTATTTGATAAGTTCCCACACAAAAAAAAAAAAAACCTAAATCTATCTAGGAATGGGAAGTACTAACGTGTCCTAGGGGTAAAGTAAAGTAGACAGTTTACAGGCAAAATCTAAATTAGCTACATAATTATGATTCTTGCAAAAAGTTCTAGGTAAATAAAAAAATCCATGAAAAGAAAAAGCTTCGTAACTTATGTCACAGTAATTTGAAAAGATTTAAAGGTTAGCCTTTTAATAAATTAGCGTCGTATTGTAGTCGTAGTTCATTATTATTTAATAATGTATGTTATTTCAATTTAATATTCCGTAATATTCACATATTTAGGCTGTTAACTATACAGGCTTCGTGTTGAAAGGTCTTAATTAAAACTTAAATGTCGTTTGTTAAGGTTACGCGGATATTTCGCGGTGTTGCCACAGTTGCCAAGTTTATGCCATCAAAAACAAATTAAACACAAATTACTTACAACGACTTCAAGTGTATGATTTTATAATTTGGTATGATTTTATTATTATGTGGTATGAGGTTTAATGTACCTAACAAAAATATTTGTTACACAGTGTTACTGAGAGATTGAAAGAGGGAAGGGAGGCATTCGCCTTGCAGAGGGATAGTAAAGGGTGATAATCCTGATGACCTGATTGGTCTAGTGGTCCCAAGCGGGACTGTTGAGTATGAAGTCCTGGGTCGGGAAAAGTGTTATTGGTTTTAAAAAAAAATTAAATTTTTCACTAGCAGCCCGGAGTCTGGATTTGTGCCCGGTTGATGGCAATAGGCTCGCCCCCTATTACATGGGACTTAAACATAACTGGCGAAATGTGGGTGCACTATAGGTACACATCTGCCTAACCCTTCGGGGATACAGGCATGATGTTATGTTATGTGTTTATGATAATAATAATAGTGTATTTGCATAGTCACAACCTTGTAACCAGGATTATCCACCAGCAACTTCCTCTGAAATACAGTCTTGTGAAATTGGAAGTACCGTACTATAGGTGTGTGCCCGACCCAGTTCTCGAAAATGGCAATGTTACGTTGTATTGGGATCGATCTATCATCACTGACAGGACTATTGTTGCCAATAAAGCCAGACATAGTGGTGATAGAGCTATTAGATCGTGGCACAATGATTATTGATATAGCAGTCCCTCCCGCATGACGAGAACCTCGTGAAAGCTAAAAAAGATAAGCAGATTAAGTATCTTGACCTGGCTCGCAAGGTTGACGACATGTGAGATGTGGATACAGCAGTCATTGTGTCGATAGTCGTGACGACCAATGGCGTTATAGCCTAGAGCCTCCACAAACACCTGAAGAGGCTCTCGTTAGGCAGCTGGATCAAGGGTTTAATCCAAAGAGCAGTACTTCTGGACACGGCGCGTATCGTTAAAAGGTCCTCTCCAGAACCTCCCCGACTTTTATACGGAACAACGCATATTCGTGTTTAGATAACATAATTACGAATCTCGCTGATGATGAAATAGATGACTTTTCTGTTGATCACAATGGCTTGGCAGATGGTCATGGTGGACTTTTCTGCAATTTAGCTCTTGAAAAAATAAAAAGTAAATCTAAAAACTCGAATCAAAATGTAATAATAAAAAAAGAATATTTAATGATAAAAATGATATTGCTTTCAGGAAAAGCATAAGTAATAAAAATTGGGTGAATATGGGAATTAATAGTTTTCTAAGCTGTCTTACAAAATCATTCCAAGATTGTTACCGAAATAAATCCATTAGAATAAAGCCTTTTAAAAATACCTCACTACAATGGATTACTAAAGGGGTTAAAGTTTCAAGTAGAATGAAGAGAGTACTATGCTCAGGTACAGTAAATAATGCAAGCCTAAAAAAGTATAAAACCAACTATGTTCGAGTTTATAGAAGAGTTATTCAGCAACTCAAGAAAAATGCTATAATAAATAATTTAAATACGGCTACAAATATAATTAAACGGACGTGGAAACTTGTTAATGAATGTACTAAAAAATCAAATAACAGGCAATGTAGAAACTTAATCCTAAAAGTGAACAACAAAATGATAACTGATCCCCAGCAGGTCGCAAATCACTTCGTTGACAGTTTTGTGTTCAAATCGTCTCTCGCTAGCAAGGAAAAAGAAAGGGCGATGAGGTTTCTAATAGAGAGTACAAAAAGGGTAGAAAGTGATTTAACCTTTTGTACAACTATACCATCTGAAATTGCAAAGATTATTAGCAAAATGGCCAATAAGAAATCTTGTGGTTTTGATGATTTACCAATATCGATCTTGAAGGAGAATATAGACTCTTTGGCAGTCCCACTTTCTGATTTTTTTAATAAATGCTTCGAAGAGTGTGTCTTTCCAGACCAATTAAAATTGGCTAAAGTAGTTCCTATATTTAAAAAAGGAATTAAGTCTAATCCGAAAAATTACCGACCTATATCCCTTTTGCCAACCATATCAAAAGTATTTGAGAAAATAATTAAAACTAGACTAATGGTACATTTAAATGCAAATAAAATTATTAATTTAAGACAATTTGGGTATCAGAAAGGTGTCGGTTGCTCAGATGCAATAAATACTCTTATAAATGACATAATTAATAAATTAAATGACAAAATGAAAGTGGCAGGGCTATTCATCGACCTTAGCTCTGCTTTTGATACGATTGATTATGAATTATTAATGACTAAACTTGAATATTATGGCATCAGAGGCAAATCCTTAATCTTTTAAGATCCTATTTACAAAATAGACAAATGTTTGTCGAAATAAAAGACATCGATGATAGTAATCATGAAGCCATATACACCTCTAAAATTACAAACATAAAACGTGGTGTGCCCCAATGCTCTATTCTGGGACCCATATTATTTATTATTTTTACAAATGACTTGCTTAACTTTATGCATTATGTTCAACCAGATGTAAAACTTGTTGTATTTGCAGATGATACAAATATAATAGTTGGTGCGAATGATTTAAAAGAATTGACCAAAAATCTTAACAAAAGCCTAGAAAACCTCTGCGAGTGGTTTACAGCCAATAACCTTTTGCTAAATACAAGTGAAACGAACATCATTTTATTTAAAACTACAACTTGCCATAATGACAGTTTGGATGAAAAAATCAAAGAAGACAAGATAGAATTAGTGGACAAAGTTAATTTTTTAGGCATTACCATAGATGTGTATTTAAATTGGAAACAGGAGTTAGCTGCTATTGACTCTTCAATATCATCAGCATGTTATGCTCTCAGGAGCCTTAGAGATATGTTAGATATAAAGCAACTCAAGGCTATATATTACGCGCTGGTAGAATCTAGACTAAGATACAGCATAATGCTTTGGGGAAACAGCTACAGTTATAACTGTGAGAAAGCGTTTATTTTGCAGAAACGAGCCATACGAACTATAGTCAGGATCTCGCAAAGAGACTCATGTAGAGAGCACTTTAAAGAATTGGACTTTTTAACAGTACCTAGTTTGTATATATTGGTAATCTTGAATCACTTGGCTAAGAATATTCACGAGTATGAATCTCAAGAAGAGCGTAAGATAAGAGAAAACACAAGAAGGAAAGAATTTAAACACAAGATGGCACCGAAATTTAACATAGCTAAGCATTGTTCCAGATACCAAGCAGTAGAGTTATTTAATAGGTTACCAACTGATTTTAAATTATTAATTTATAGCTCGCACTCATTTAAAACTAAATTAAAAGCCTTCTTGTTGGAAAAATGTTTTTACTCGGTATCGGAATTTATTAATGATAAAAGTAGTCACTTAAAATAATAGCAGTGAACAGATTTAATGATTCTAAATTATATAAATTACTAAAACCTTAGCGAAATTATTTCTTATTTTTTTGACATTGAATTTGACATTATACTTGCTTTATATTTGACATTGTAATTGACATTTTACCTGATAATAATAAATTAGACTTTTTAACTGACACTGTACCTGCTACGAACCAGATATTGTATTTATTTGTGTCTTTGTATTATTTTGCTGACATTGTATTAATTTGCTTAATGTAGTTGTTTCTGCATGTATTATTTCTCTTTTTAATATGTAATGTTCAACACAATGTAAATTGTTTATGAATAAATGAATGATGAGAAGCCCTGACCACCGGTAGCTTGGGTAGCTTGGACGCTGTTCCTGGCAGCTACTACTTTTTAAATGTTTTTTTTTTTATGTTAATGTTATATAAATATTTTAAAATGTAAATAGGTAATATGTATACAAATTAAATAAAGGAAATAATATAAGTATTAAAGTAAATCTATTATCAACACCCCATTTGCGCAATCACAATCCAAAAGATTTGGAAAGAAATTCCTAATCCATTGCTTTATAAGTTTGAAAAATTCGTCTGGTCGACAACGTAAATAACGCAATGAATGTTGTTGAATTGCAATTGCAATGTCACACACTAACAATAGTTAGTGTATTAAGCAATTCATCATCATCATCACTTCAGCCGAAAGACGTCCACTGCTGGACATAGGCCTCCCCCAAGCACTACCACTTTGACCGTTTCTGTGCTTCCCGCATCCAGCTGATTCGGTAGGAGGCCTTCCAACGCTACGTCTTTCGCGGTCGCCACTCCAGAACCTTTTAGCCCCATCGGCCATCTGCTCTGCGAGCAATGTGCCCTGCCCACTGCCACTTAAGTTTGGCAATTCTTCGGGCTATGTCGGCTACCTTGGTTCGCCTGCGGATGTCTTCATTTCTGATTCCATCACGTAGGGGAACTCCAAGCAAAGCCCGAAATTACCCTGCAGGAATGCATTATCCCTGAAAATGGATGAGCCCTTACTAATAAACTACTCTACCGAGAAAATGCTTCTGTCCCTGTAAAATGATGAACAAGTGAAAATCATATTGATTATCATGAGCTGAAGCTCTGCTGCTCCAATTGATGTTGTAATTGTATGTTATAGTTGTACAAAATTCAATTTCAGAAACGCATCCCGAAGCGTAATAATTATTGAGTTGTCAATATCCGGCAATACAAATACGTTCTCTAATGCTATTGAATTATGTATTGCATTTTGATCTCTATCACGAACAGGATAAAATAAAATCAGTGTGTCAAGCGAGGAATGCTGAATTAATTTTAAATATTTAATTATAGTGTGTTCCTTTTCATCATCATCCTCTTCTAATCACAAATAAGAACAACAAATTGTTTTAAAAGATTGTCACCAAGTTTGTGCCATCCAAAAACAGCATGGGTCCATTGTGTATTGACATCAAACCGTTTATTGTCCCTTATAAGAATTTGGTATAAAAAATCGGTCATTGAATTGTATACGATCGGACTAAATTGCTTTAGCAACACAATCATGGGCGTATTCGTGACTCATTGTAACCGGTGTATTTATGGTGTAATACATTTGGCAAAGTATCGCAAAATTCATGGATATCGTGAGGCGAAATGTTAGACGGTCAGTTTATGCCTGGCTATCTAGGTTCCGTATGGTGCCGGAAATAAAGAACAATAAATAAATAACACCATCCTATTTCTTCCCGTGGGTGTCGTAAAAGGTCGCCAACCCGCCTGTCAACCATGATTATGGCACCCCCCCCCCCCCCCGGTTCGAGGGAGGCCTACGTCGAGCAGTGGACGATGATGGATGAGAGATGAGTAGATATGATGATGATCTAGGTTCTAACAGTGCATTTTCATTCGTCGAAACTTCAGTACCATAGTTCTTTATATATGACTAGCCTCTGCCGGCGACTTCGTCCGCGTGAAATTTCTTATTTTAACATGCATATCACATATCCTATGACACTTGCCAATACTGTAGCTTCCAATTAGTGAAAGAATTTTCTGCATCGGTACCCCAAGTGTAAGTTTGCAAGAGAGTAAACCTAACTAGCGCGTTTGCGTTAAGATTTTTATTCTCACCCTTATAGTCTTCGCATAATGATCTATCGGTCAAATTTTAACGCAAATAGAAATATGGAATAATTAACCATCGGTTTTATAGGTACAGCCCGATTCAAATTTTTTTGTGACTCGGAACATGAGGCGAGTCACTGCTCAGTAACAAATTCACGTGTCAGCGGGAGTGAGGGGTGCGGTACTACGCAGCGAGTAGCGCACTTCCGAGCCGCCATTAAGTTTGAATCGAGCTGTACCTATAAAAACGATAGTTATTTTTGCACTTATTACATCAAATTTATTTATTTGTGCTCAATTTATTACCGAAGTATTTAGAGGCTGTTGACATTACAATATATAAGGCCGCCAGTAAAAGTCACAATACCCCCCGTACTAGTTGATACTGTATTACAGTGGGGTATTAATCCTCATTGCTGTTACCCGTACAGTAACAAACTAGTGAGAACATAAGATATAATTATGGCTCCTTAGGAAAATAAAATCAATAAATGAAAACTTAAAATTTAAAATAATTTAGCAATGAACTTGCTACACTTAACACTATTTTGGCTTATCTGTGAGTCTGTGTGCGGTGTGAGTATGTTAGAAAATATGTTTGTGAGTATGTATGTATGTATGGAGTTTGCTATTTTAGAATCTTAAATGTGTCTTCAGTACTATTATAATTTAAGCAGAGTAAATGTTTTAAGAAAATAGAAAAAAACAGTATGTTTAGATAATAATCACGAAGAATAATCTTAACCTCCATTTTATTTAATTAAAATTAAGGTTTCCGCCATTTGATCACATCTAATTTGATCATTAGTTGTTAAGATTAAATTAATTGAGCTGCATTGTTTCCGCTGAATTTCCAGGCTGTCAGATTAAACTAAGCGAAACGGATATAATTTTTTATCGTAAATCATTTAAATATCGTGTTGGAGTAGTTTTTTATTCGCACAAAATGACTAAATCTTTGTAGCTCTACAAAGATTTAGTTTTAAAATAATAATATGCCTATAATATTTTTGTGTTTGGAAAAAATTACTGTTTCCGGAATCAAAATTACGACTGTAACGCTGTATAATTTTCGTAATTAGTGAAACTTGCATCTTAAACAATGCAATTAGAATTGTTAAGAAAACAAAATACCTCTTAAATTTGTAATTGGCTTGAACAGTTTAAAGATGTTTTTCTTTATCAACGTTACCTATTTGAAATATTAGTTTCAAAATCAGTTTTTTTCTTTGTGTAAACTTCACAGACGTGATGTTATGGATATCTAAACACGATAAAACAAAAACTCAACTACTTCAAGTAACTTCACTACCAGAGGTCATTGACACCAGAAAAAAAAACATCAAAACTTTTTTATTTGTTTTATCGTGTTTAGATATCGATACCCAATACGTCTGTGGAGTTTCGCTAGCTAATTCAATTTGACCCTGTAGTGAATGAAAGAATGTAAAAGGGCATAGTGTGGTAACAGTGTGTGAGACAAGCATCCATAGCATAATGAGCTTATACTGTTCGCACTGCTGGGACACAGAATTCTCTCTGTGAGAGGGAGTGAGCCGTAATCCACCACGCGGGCTCAGTGCGGGTTGGTAGATGTCACATGTCTTCGAATGTTTTGGTTCTTGGACATGCCGCCGGTCTCTTCACAATGTTTTCCTTCACCGATTTGTGAGCAGTGGTGATGAAATAATTTACACAAAGTAAAGCGCCTTTCGGGGTTCAAACCTACGACCACCACTGGGCCACAACTGCTCAGTGTGTTACAGTATTAATGAGACAAGCATCTATATTTCCTCTAATATTATAAATGCAACATTCGTTTATCTGTTATCTTTTCACGCCTGAACGGGTGAACAGCCGATGTATTCCATAAAAATCTCACCGTGAAAACTTAGGCTAGTGAACTGACAGCCCATCCGATGCTAGGGATTGTCACTATTGACAGCTCACTTCACCAAGTTTTCACGGTGAGTGTTTTACAGAATAGCACCGCAGATTCGTTTTAAATTTGACACATGGAGGACCATGACAGATGGTAGTTAGATACATACTGGGTCTACATAATTAGCTTGTAATGTTCGCACTGCTGGGACACAGGCCTCCTCTTTCAGTGAGAGGGAGTGGGCCACCAGGTAATCCACCACGCGGGCCCAGTGTGGTCTTTGGAAGTGTACTATGTGTCTAAGGAAGCATAAATCGTTATTTAAAAAAAAATACATAAGGTAATGGGGTAGTGAGCGGGGCTGACTGCCAAGAGTGTGCCAGACGTAATTGATCGACACACCTGGAGTGTGTCTCAATTATATAAGTGAGAGAGCATGAAGTTAAGGGGTTAAACTGACACGAAGACCGGAAGCTATAAATCAGGGCTTAACTAAATAATTATGGCTTAAGTGCCATAATTATTTAGTTTATAGGAGATGATCGTACCTACTTATGCACCCAAAATTCTTTTTGAATATTCCAGTCAGGTAGGTATGTAGTCTTTAATTTAGGTACCAACGGCTACATTATGATTTACTAACTTTTGCCCACGGCTTCGGCCGCGTGGATGTCGGAAAATATCCCAGAGGTACACTACCGGGATTAAAAGGAAACGAAGCGATCGCATATCTCATAGCCGAGGAAAAGGTCATTGACTCCTAGCGCTGCGCCCACCGCCGTCAACCATGATTATTTTGTTATGCGTTATTTTGAATCTGTGATATATTTTAAAGAATTCATTTAATTGATATGATGTAAGGCATATTTCAATCTAAATTAAATGCTCAATTTAAATAACATATTATTTAATTGCATCAGGATTAATATATAATATTGGTTAAAAATTGCTTCGAAAATAACAATGAAATTTCTATCAAATTATGAATGGTAAAAATAGTTACTGTGGGTCATCCTTAGAAGATAGACATATATTATGCTGTCGCGGATTTTTTTGTTGATTTTTTTAAGATGTACAATACTGAAGAACATTTTATTTATCTCGTACGATTTACGCGGCGCACGCCAGTAAAGCTCACAGTCCTAGTTGGCATGATTTTTTCCGACATTTTCAACAATAATCGTCATATTTCAGCCAATTTACACAAAACCATAATAAATTATATATTTAAACCTTCCTCATGAATCATTCCGTCTATTGGTGAAAACCGTTTGAAAAGCCGTTCATTAGTTTTTAAGTTTATCGCGTTCAGACAGACAGAATGAAGGGACTTTGTTTTATTAAATATGTAAGGATGAGTCATAAGTAAGTACTTATAAATTATTAAAATAACTTGCTTTATTCATACCGTATGTCCCTAACCGATGAATCAAAGATATAGCAATACCGACCTTGGCTAAATATTTGCATTATTTATACAGCAGGCACTCATTAGTTAGACCTTATAACTACTAACTAGCCATAAAATATAGCTGGGAGGATTTAATTAATGCATCCGCATTTAACGCTTAGCTAAATGCAGGCGCGTGACTGTTTTAAATCATGCGAATATTTATTCCGTGGTATACATTTTTATAACATCATCCAATATTTGTGTATCTTATTTGATAGTTGGTTGACCTCTCAAACCATTTTAATATTTTTAACGTATATATACGTAACGTATACATTTATTACATACATTATACATTTTATTAGCCGTAATCTGTATTACTTAATAATGCAACAATCGGTATTAAATTAAGGTACTTCTAGGATGCTTTATAGGCACAATATACGTCCTAGTAACATAAATGGTACGGTTCAGTCATAAACAGAATCTTAAAGAAAAACCACAAAAAAATATATCAAAAATCTTGTAAAATTCCTGACTGAGCGCCTGCTACCCCAAGCAATTAATTAAATTTATTTTTGTGTGCTAAAATGTAATTGGTATTTTTAAATAATAAGCCTTCGCCGGTGGAGCAGACGAGTCCTGGTGTGGAGACCGCGTATCGGCAAGCGTAGTGTGGGACGCCCCCCAGCTAGATGGACCGAGGACCTTAAGAAGGTAGCTGGGAGTGGCCTGGGACAGACAGGATGGGGAAGGCGGAGGATAGGGTGTTGTGGCGCAGCCTCGAAGAGGCCTATGTTCAGCAATGGGCTGCGATATGCTGAGTTGATTGAACGCTTACTTACAAAATCATTGGGCACGTGCTATCATGCTGTGTACTTGACCGTACGAAAAACATATTAGCACATTAAAATAATATGTTACGGAGGCAGTAATTATATGTAACTAACGATTCGCTTCACACCTCGAATGAGTAACTACTAGGTACTAGTTGGCCTTCAGTCGACCATAACTACAACAAACTTAAAGGCAGGTGTCAGACATATAAGTTTAAGTTAGTTTTATTAAGATTTTCACGAAGATACTAAGGACTTCAAGGATCACTTAATTTTTTTTGTAATGTTGTTTCTGGATATCTTTAGAACTTTAAATTTTCTTTAAATATTCAAAAATGGAATGATTTTGAAATTCCGTAGCTATATACAATTGAAAATCTAGTTCAATTATATTCGACACAATATTTAATATACCTACCTTACAATTACTTTGGCATAAGAACTACGGAACATCAGAATATTTATATCCGTAAACCAAATTCGAGCATTGATCTCTACAAATGTTTGTCAAATATTTGTTTTAGCAAATGCCACATTTGAAAAGACATCAACGCACGAGTTCTAGAATAAATAGACTCTCCATGATAAGAATTTGGACCCGATAATCAGAATCAGTGTACCAAAAAAAATATCATCTCTCGTACAGTCAACATAACAACTCAAACTGAGTTGTATCATATTTCACTACCAAAGAAGACCAAGCAAATCACTGCTCCCATACCTACTTAATTTAAAACTGTCACAAACTTTAAACGGAATTTGTTTTGCTGTCTGTAACTTCTAGAAACATGGAAGCCTTTTCTTGTACCCAGGAGGATTAGTTTCCCGCGTACTCTCCTACTGACTACAGTTCTTTAGCATTAAGTTTATAAACAATTCTGACTGTTTAAAATAAAAAATAGTGAGACTCTCTCCCTTGGCATTTGAAACTTCAGGATATTCTTCTTTTGTCTCTAAATAATTTGAAAACGTAAAAAATGTAACTATTCGTATGCGTACTATCGTTGCAAATTATTCTGAATGATAAACTTAAACGTAACTTGAAATTATCTTGGAAGGAGTTACGCCTTTTTGCAGCAATAAATTACATTTTGTTTTTCTAAACAAATGTTAAAATTAAAAAAAATCTAGTAGTATGATTCAAAGAATCTCCATAGATGCTCTTGGTTTATCTTTTAGCTGCTGTAGCTTTAAATTAACTCAACCTAAGTAATTTTATCTAAACATATAATAAAGTCGCTAAACCAAAACTCATCCGTATCGTTTACTATACCTTGTGCCAGTCAATATTAAGTTACTGTGTATCAGTCTGGGGAGCAGCAAACAAAACCAATCTGCTTGCGCTGGAACGAGCTCAACGAACTATTCTAAAAATAGCGTACAAAAAACCTTGGCGGTATTCTACTGACACCCTGTACTCAGAATGTAGCCTCCTCCGTGTGAGGCAGTTGTTCATTGTTTCGACCTTGCTACGATTCCATAGGCATGCTAAAGAACTGGCCCGCCATTCTTTCAGAACGTTAAAGTGGGATCGGCCAAGAGTACATTCTTCTTTTGCACGCAGATCTTTTGCATTTCTTGGGTCATATCTCTACTCAAAATTCTACTCACACAATAGAACTATACTCAACTTAACGTACAATAGCTGTAAAAATGCTTTATTTAAATGGTTGCATCCCAAAAATTATGACCAAACGGAAGACCTGTTACACATACCGTCGTAATTATCAAACATATCAATAAAAAAATAAAAATGTTACATGCGCGCATCAACCCACACATTTTTCACCACATACGCTCCACACTTCACACAACACACCACACACAGAACACTCACCACACACACTCACACCCAAAAGCACCAAAACTATAATAATTTTTGTTTAGTTCATTTTTTTTTAATACATTTACGCTGTAGGTACAATTGTTTGAATTATTATTTTTCTCTTGTTGTTTTTTTTTTTTTTATTGTAATTTTTTTTTAAATTAACTATTTCACCTAAATTTATAAAAACAAAAAAAAAAATGTTTGGCTTACTTGGGAAGAGACTGGTCCCCACAACACAGGGAATCCTAGTGTGGGGTTCAGGGAATATGTACAAATCTAGCACTTATGGCTCCTACATTTAACCTACTCGTATTACTTTTTTTATTGTTGTACTGTGTTTTTTTTTTTGTAACTGAATAAAGATTTTTTTATTATTTTTAAGTCTAGAATAAAATGAAACATTATCAAGATCGATCAACAAACTAACCGTTATTTTCCGTTTGATATTAATCGATTTGTCGCACTCGATTAAATCATATAATTATGAAACACTTTAATTGCTACAAATTGTTTGCAAGCAATCTAAGTAAGTTGATTGAAAACTAAAGATTGAATGCTTGAAAATCCCAAGCGGTGTTGTAGGCCGAAGTATTATTGATTTAATTAATTTTTTTATTAACCTACCTGTATGGCTTTTTAGTTTTTCGGTGTAATTTTGTTTATTTTCCAAGAAAAATCACATTTTCAAGTTCAACTTTAAAATGATAATTGAACTTTAAAATGTACCAGAGGGGCATTTCCTGTATATTTAAGATCATTTACAGGCTAATTAGCCATATTTTCAACGATTTGTCTCCTTTTCGCTTCCGATAATTACGACATGCCGTCCTACTTCCACGTGTCATCTAATAGTGCGACATTGTGCCGTTTTTGAAGATCGAATGTTGAGTAGGTAACCTGTCTACGTCTTTTTACTTATAATATCATTGGCGGCGATAGTATCGCCGTGACATCAAATTCTCGCCGCGATGACATCGCTGTGCGGAGAATGCTCTATATAGTTTCTATATGTAGAAGTTGATGTCACGGCGTGACTATCGCCCGTGTAGATGGTGCCACATTTTTTGTCTGAATTATAACATTGATTGCCGCTGAGATGAGCTTGAGACTAGATTTTCAACGATTTTAATTACGGGAATAACTGGCCTTCTGGTATATCGGTAATTTGTATGACCTACAATTAGTTGTTCCGGGTCTGGCTGTTTGTGTATGTGAGTTTAAATGTTTGTAAACGCACCCACGATACAGGAGAAATTCCTAGTGTGGGGCATCGTTTCAAAAAAAAAAAAAACTAACTACCATCAAATTCAACTAAGTACTCAAAGATATGTTAGGACATCATACACGAAATATTAAAAAAAACCGGCCAAGTGTGTGTCAGACCACGCACAATGAAGGGTTCCGTAGGTAGGATGAATCCCAAGAACAAACTTAACATTGTAGTTGAAAGACATCCATTCAAAGACATACATTCCAACTACAAATGTAAGTTTGTACGCACAATATTGAGAGATTCAACATGTTAATTTAACACCGTAGACTTCTTATAGGCTTTCGTTTAATCTATAAGTAAAGAACTTTCTCTGTATTTTTTTCAACATTTTGGGCTCAGTAGTTTCGGAGATAAGGGGGAAAAGTCAATTTTCATCTATTTTCTTTAATAGCTTCAAAACTATTTATTACTAAATACTTAAAAAAATATATTTGAGACCCTCACAATAAGCTCTTTCATTTTATATGTCACACGGCAGAGTTTGCAAAACTTTTTATTTTTATTTTATAATTTTCCCCCCAAAAGTGACCCTCATATTTAAAACTCATTTATTTACGTTACACTTCCGTGTTTGTGTCACAGAAGTTCATATGTGTTTCAAATTTCAACTTAATTGGTCCAGTAGATTCGGAGCAAATCATCTGTGACAGACGGACGGACAGACAGACAGACACACGAGTGATCCTATCAGGGTTCCGTTTTTTTTCCTTTTGAGGTACAGAACTCTAAAAACAATGACCTACCTAGTAGTTATTTCGATTTCGCATACCAAATCACTGTTCTAAATTGCGTGTGAAAAGGAAGACGCAACACAATACAATTCGAAACATTGTCCGACACGGTGAATTGTTTTCCAACAAATAATTACTGTGTTTATAAGTACTACAGTGGTTTCGAAGTGCTATGATAATGCTTAGAGATCAATGTACGGTGCATCACGCGTATGCTAATTGAGATGACGTGGCCGCAAACAAAGAGCAACAATATTTATTATTGTTTTTATGTGCAAATTATTAAAGCGTAATTATTACAAAGTAGTTGATAATAATAGTTGATGATAATAATCGATTTGTTTTGTGAGTTACGTCATCTATGTAGGTTTTCCGGTTGAGCTTGAGCAAATAACATGAAGATGTTAATTGTATCAACGCCTATACAAATATTGATTATAAAAGATGTGTAGTTTTAAAATCGAAATTATCTAGCTAGAAGATTATCTTGTTTTTAAATCCGGTTCTAAACTTTTAAATGATTAAGGAAGTCGTCATCAGGTTCATCTCGTATTTTCGGGTTTCATGAAAAGGCAGCAAGAGTCGTGGTAAATGCACGAAATGGTACTTATGCACCTGTGTGATGTCATGATGTCTCACGCCTTCGTGGCACAGGCGCAAGTGCAAAAAAATAATATAAAATCTTCTTAGTTTTAACGATGTACCATCGGGAAAAAGAACATTTATATACTTTTGTAAAATGCAATTTGCAATTGTTAATATGTTCACGTTTTTAGTCTTGTAAATCGTTAATTAAAATGTATTTATACTTGGCTGCAACCTCTGAACAAGTTCTCAAGGGTTTTGCTCACATTTATAACATCAATACATTGGATCTACTTACTTAGTGCAAAATAATTATGATCTTTTATTATCTAGTTTTCAAACCTAAAATTATCATTTATTTTATAGACAGGAAGCAATCAATTAATCTGCCTAGCTTTTTCCCAACTATGTTGGGGTCGGCTTCCAGTCTAACGAGATGCAGCTGAATACCACTATTTTACATGGAGCGATTATCTGCACTCCACAACCCAGCAACTGGGTAATACGATACCACTTGGTAAAACTGGTTGTCAGACTTTCGGACTTCTAAAGACCCGTAACGACTGTCAAGGATTCACGAATGACAGCCGGGACCAACGGCTTGATGTGCTTTCCGAGGCACGGAGGAGTCTCGATATGTAAAGAGGATAGATAGACGGCTCAGAACCAAATTTGTGTAAATATTCTACACTTGCCTAAAATATTCCGACTATTTAACGACATTTTACACACACCCTGATAATAATTATATTGTGCTACATTTATTTTCCAGGGTGATACATTCTGTCGTGATTTCTGTTGTTCAATTACGTCAAAAATTTGCTCCTGACCCATACAGGACGCAATCATTAAGGTTTATTTATTTTAAATTCAAAGTACTTTTATTTCGCAGACAAAAATAATTAACTCGCGTATTAATAATATTCAGCATGCACCGTGGTGCACTCTAATCGTTACCTCGGATAAGAATCATGATTCATAAAAAGTCAATGTCAAAGACGCATAACACAAGGTGAGGTATCTACCTAAAAACATTTAATAGGTAAGTGCCTATTTTCCGGCCCGAACCGGCCATTTCGGCAAACGTAAGGTAGAACCTCATGCTAAATGGAGCGACGATCTTCGCAGGGTGGCAGCTGGATGAGAGTTGCCGAGAATCGAGCTGAATGGCGTGCAATTGGAGAGACCATGTCCAGCAATGGACTGCCTATTTTCATGCAACTCTTTTAATTTAACGGGGCTCGTGGTAAGTAGTAATAACAGCCGCACGGGTTGATCCATCAGGTTAAGCTACGCTTGGCGCGGTCGGTCCGTGAATGGGTGACCATCTTTACATAACGAGACCCCCCCGTGCCTCAGAAAGCACGTTAAGCCGTTGGTCCCGGCTGTCATTCGTGGATCTTTGACAGTCGTTACGGGTCGTCAGAAACCCAAAAGTCTGATAACCAGCCTTACCAAACCAAGGGGTATCGTATTACCCAGTAACCGGGACATGGAGTGACCGCTTTATGTAAATACTGGTATTCAGTTGCATCTGGTTAGACTGGAAGCCGACCCCAACATAGTTGGGAAAAGACTAGGCAGATGATGACTTTTAATTTAACGTATTTGCCGAGGTCCCTTGCTTATTGAAAAAAGATTAAAGATATAATTTAAAGTTAAAACCAATGAGCTGAAAAATGAGTCCAAAATTATAAAAGAGACCCTTAAAATTGATTCGAGGAATCGAAATGATTGAACGCGTTTTTATCGGAACAGATTTTATCAAACTTGGAAAGGAAGTGGACAGGTTTATTGACCGTGTTTTTTTTTCGGAAACAAGTTATAAATAACGTTCTCACTTCTGACCACATTTCAAGGCGGATTATTTGGTGTCAATTTATTTTATTTAATCATAACTGATAAATTGTGGTGATTTTCATCATAATATTAGCATAGAAACACAAATATTTAACACTGTCCGAACTTTCATTTTTGAGACTATAATATCTAGGAACACCTAAAGAGTTTGCAATATTAAAATGTCTGACAAATGTTTTACGCGTACGCATAATGGTTCCCACAGACAGGCGTGACCCAACTCTAATATAATAATTTCTATGGAAACTTCATGGAAATTGTTCTACCAGAATCGCGTCGCACTGTCGCGGCGCGCCTGTCTGCGGGAACTATAATTATGTTAGCTGTCCTTTGCCTACGCGCAAGCGCAGTATAATAATTATACTGTGGCCGCAAGTGTCCCCCATAACAAAAGCCCATTAATCGTTTTTATTCATGTGTCAACAAAATCAAACCTAGTGAACAATACAATTGAAACCGGTTTTAGTAACTCGTTTTTTTTAGGAAGAGATAAATGATATTTACATGAGTAATACGATAATTAGGTAATTTATTTTTTGTTTCAAATCTGTTAGGTATGGTGCTAGTCACATAAAAGAGGGTAATTTATCAAAAAATAGACCAAATAAAATCTGGTAGGTGTATGATTATACCAAAATTCAATAAATCAAGACGATCCTTAGAAATATCCGCCTGTACCTATATAAAAAAAATATACAGACAGCTTTAAATTAACACCATCCTAAAGTTATCAAAAAATAATAGGCCCGTTTTGACATTTAACTTTAATCGATTTATCGTGAGTATCGTTACGTCGCGATTACTCGCGATTGACCATCGCGACGTAACTAGCGAAGTAACCATACGACTTGGTACTCACGATAAATCGATTCAAGTTAAATGTCAAAACGGGCCTATTATTGTTTGATAACTTTAGGTAAAAAATATTTCTATAAAACTATACCTATTTTAAATGTTATCCATCGGTTTAATTTTATTCCTTAACTTGATAGAAATCGTATAATCCTTAACATTGAGGCATCTACGCAAGTAGAACAACAGAACACCATCCTAATATTATTGACTGTGAAAATAACAGATGCTATTAATAAACTTAAGGTTTATAACAACGTACTCGTATATCATATATTTTTTTGTAATCACGATTTTGTCATAATCATAATTGATCGTTCGATCTTTTATAATGATAACTGACAGCGCATCGTGATACCGTAAGTGAAGTTACCTACCAATATATCGTGCCTTCATGACTTTTGTGTACTTGACTGCCAATCAGAGTTCCTGTACTCGTAACCACTACTTTACCACATTTGTAACCCTCAGCGTAAAACATCACCACATGTCATTGTTATTACAGTCCCATCCAAAAGATGTTCGTCATCTTCAGGGCATTTTTGTTCTGCTCATTGCACGATACAATCTGCTTTACCGACTTAGCATTATCTATTGCGTCGTAATGTCAATATTGCAGAATAGCATTCAGCAATCTTCTTTCCATGTCAGAGAGAATTAAAAATGTGACACTGACAGACTCTGACAATTCAATATAAACACTAATATTATAAAGGCGAACGTTTGTGAGTGTGTGTGTGTGTTTGTTACTTTTTCACGCTCAAACGGCTGAACCAATTTTGATAAAAAAAATATGGAGGTAGCTGACACCCTGGATTAACATAAAGGCACTTTTTATCCCGATATTCCCACGGGAACGAGAATTGCGCGGGTGAAACCGCGAGGCGCCAAAATGACCAGGGGGCCGATCGCGCTATTTCTCAACGTAATTACCGTTCGAACGGAACGTTTTTGGTTTTGGTTTAGTTTTGCTTTAGCTGATGTAAGAAACGGTATCGCGCTATTTTTTGTGAGAGTATTGTTCGATCGATCGTTCCCCCAACTTCCAAAGTAAAGCTAAGTCGTTTCCGTTGAAATGATTAGCGCGATACGAAATGTGTCTAACGTAACGTTTTTGGTTGTGGTTTAGTTTTGGTAAATTAGCGCGATCGGCCCCCAGGTCATTTACATTTAAAAGGTTTTAGCTTGATGTCAACTCGACATTGGTCAAAGGTTTATTTTATTTTAATCTTTGTAATTAAATACAGTTTTCTATGCAATAGTGTTCTCAGTGCCGTAGCTTCAAAAGGTATTATGTGTTCTGACTTGATAAAGAAAAGAAAACTGATGAAGTTATAAAATACTTGGCTTTACTCATTGTACCAAGAGTTTAATTTACGTAAAGATGTTAATCGTTAGAGGAGCCGCGTATACAGGTTGATTTACACTATCGAGTGGAACTTGCCACTGCATAAGCAAACGGTGTAGACACACTTCAAGGGATACTTGACAGGTGTCCTATTGAAGCTAATAGTTTATTTATACTTGGGCTGCACTAAGACTTGTCGATAGTCTCAATGGAGATAAGAAAGATGAAAATGGTAATAAAGTTTACCTGCTACTAAGAAAGAAACAATAAACAAGATAGTATGATAATATGTGCTAAGACTTACTGTAATAACTCATTTTCAAAGAAAACTACCCTGCCCGTACGAATATAGCCCTGATTTTAGATTTTCGACATGATAAACGCAAAAGGCACCATTGAATTTTCTCTCCGAGTTCTATCTGCATCTGCTGAATATTGCACATGCTGAAAAATCACAGCACCAATCTACTAGACCAATACTAATTTTTTATTTATTTTTATTTAATTATTTATTTATATATATAGGTGTGAGCTGTCCTGTTTACTTCAACGTTACCATCGTGACGTCTAGCCACGAATGTGATAAATTCGCAATGGTTTGCAAAACATTTCTTCGTATTTACATAAAATATTGTGTATCTAACGCCTACTTTGAGAACTCCATTTCACAAAGCATTCATAATGAAGGTCGTGATGCCGTTACTAGAAATATTAGAATGCCTGAAGGTAGTAGTATATTAGAATAGCAATTAGGTAAAACCACTTGCAATAACAGTGGAGCTAAGTAACAATTATGAATATATTCCGTATAAGTACATAACAGTAGTACGGCGTTTTGAATGAATTAGTAAAATTGTGCTGCTTCAGATGGTAATAGAAACATTAACTTGGTTCTTTGACTCTGTTATGGACTTAATGGAAACTCTTTTGAATCTGCTAATGAGAAGACAAATATTGAAGAAGCGGAAAAGGTAAAAGACAGAAATATGGTGGTGAGATGCATAAGATGTTATCTAAAAGGTAGACCATTGTGTTCCAAGTAAGAAGTAGAAATCATCGATCTGTGAATTCAGTGCCTGGAAGAATGTCCTTTCTAATACTTATTAAGTACGACAAACCTTATAAGAACGCTAGTACTACAACAAGGAATATGCGCATACTTTTCAGTCGTCGCGTAGAATTACATGATGGTAGAATCATATGCTCGTTTCCAAGCTTATTTCAATTTCTGTTCCAATGATGACGGGATATTAGAATGGTGCTTCATTAAGTAATGATATATTTAAAATGTTCAAATAACAGGTCCTTTTGATCATAGATAAATTATAATTTGCTAAATAAATATCTGGGTTTCCCAACTTCCTAACGATATGATCACGAAATACTTTTTTGGCTTATGCGATCGGTTCAACTATTATTTCTATAGATTTATCTAAATCTGGATTTCATTGGCGCCACACTGATAAATATTCATTAGCTTTTTATTGCATTTTATGCGATAAGCTTTAGTTTTAATAATAAAACCATTAAAATTTTATATTTTGAAATCTGATTGGCATACTTGATAGGTGTCACTGCCTCTTTTTTATTGTGAGAGGTATGAAAAACCATTAGTACGTATTACAATAGATTGCAATGCTCTTTAAATATTTGGTTTACAAACATATGGATATAAATTAGGCTAGCATCAGGTCGTCTTCTTCTTTTCGAGTCGATGGTAAATAAATGTCATCATAATCAGCGTATAATGTTCCGACTGCTGGGCCCCAGGCCTCCTCTCTTCGAGAGGGAGTGGGCTGTAATCTACCACGCGGTCCCAGTGCGGGTTGGTAGATGACACATATCATCAAATTTTTGGTTCTAGGATATATATATAGGTTTGCTCACGATGTTTTCCTTCACCGTTTTGAGAGCATTGGTGATGAAATTATTTACACGAAGTAAAGCGCCTGTCTGGGTTCGAACCCACGACCTACAACTTGTAAGTCGGGGCCGTCACCACTGCTCACTGGAGCATGAATGGAGTAAAATGATGCGTATAAGTCTAGTATTCTGTGAGTGAAAATATGCAAGGGAGTCCACTGTTCCAAGTTAGTTTTAAATTTAATTAAACACAACATAATCATTATTGTCAATGTAATAATTGTTTCTATGTTAATTAATGTAATGGTGTTGGACCGTTTTAATCTAGACTATACATCCTAACTATCACACTTCACACTAATATTATAAAGGCGAAAGTTTGTGAGTGTGTATGTTTGTTACTTCTTCACGCTCAAACGGCAGGACTAATTTTGATAAAATTTTGTATGGAGGTATCTGACACTCTGGATTAAGACATAGGCTACTTTTTATCCCGATATTCCCACGATATTGAGACTTACGCGAGTGAAACCGCGGGGCGCAGACAAACAAACAAACAAACTTACTTTCGCATTTATAATATTACTATATTATAAATGCGAAAGTAAGTTTTTTTGTTACCTTTTCTCGCCTAAACCACTGAACCGATCATCCTGAAATTTTGCATATACGTTGTCAGGTGTACAGAAACGGACATAGGGTACCTTTCATCCCGAAAAAAAGTACTGTTCCCGAGGAAAACAACAATATCGTTCTAATGATAAAAGATGGCGCCACGTGTATGCCTCGTGGCTGCGCCAAATAGGCCCAGTTCAGCAAAAATGCCAGACAACTAGTGGCTGACGCTGGTTTTCAACTGGACCTGAAGTGTGACGAGACGGATGATAATTAGTTTCAGAGGTAAGGAGCATGGCATTCGCACTGGGTGTCGGTGTAATCTATAATCCCCCATTTAGCATTAGGTATTGCCATGACATTTACTTTCAATTAGCACCAGTGCCCGAATGTATGGTGTATTTTTGCAAAACCTTTGGTTGAACTTTTGGATGCAGGCCTATAAAATTAAGACAATTACGTCTTCTGCTAAACCTGGAAGTTTCAAGAAGAATCATGACGTCATTTTATAATCATTCTTAGAGCATTTTTTGTTTTTAGAATAATGAGGGGCTTGCGGCCAAGTAATAACAGCCGCACGGGTCGTCCGATCAGGTTCAGCTACGCTTGCCGCGGTAGGTCCGTGGATGGGTGACCATCTTTACATACCAAGACCCCTCCATGCCTTGGAAAGCACGTTAAGCCATTGGTCTCAGCTGTTATTTGTAGATCATTGACACGCGAGTTGTTATGGGTCGTCAGAAGCCCGACAGTCGACCAGTCTTACTAAGGGGTATCGTGTTAGCCAGTAACTTGATTGTGGAGGTCAGATAGGTCATCAGTAAAATATTGCTATTCAACTGCATCCGGTTAGACTGGAAGCCGACCCCATAATAGTTGAGAAAAGGCTAGGCAGATGATGATAAACGAAAATAATATAGATTACTACCCATAATATCATATATTATTCTAAATATTGCTAGCGAACAAATTCTACAACGATGTAATTAAAAAAAATATTTATTTATATAAAAATATAAATAAATATTTTTTTTACCATAAATTTACATATTACTAAAAATAAATAAATAAGTTAATTAATTAATTGGTAGTAATAAGTTGGTAAAGACCAATTTTTTATATACACGATTATATAAATGGAAAACAAATAATAATATCGTCATTCTTATCAGAAATCCTGTCTACGTTATTAAACACTATATGTATAGCTTTTATTCATAGGAAGGATTAAATAATATGAATTAATTAATTAATTAACTTATTTATTTATTTTTAGTAATATATAATTTATGGTTTGTAGATATAATTAAAAGACAATGTATGTTTCTTTAATTTCTTCGTTGTTTATTTGGCATCTCAAGTCCTTAATTTACTGGAAAAGGCTGTCACACTAAAATTGAGATGATTAGTCGGAATAATGAAATGACAAGTCCTCTTAAATTTCTGCCTAGTATACCTAGTAAAAAAAAAAGAATACTTGATCTCAAAAAGGAAAAAAAATTGTGACAAAAGCTTTTGTTGTAACCCTAGATTACGTATTTTAACCATTCATGTTTTTATATTAGAAAAACGTTTTTGTTTTTTATTTAAATTCCAAGTACGTAATTAAGTATGGTTAGTTCGAAACAACAAGAAACCGGTTGGTATTATCAATCTAAACGAGTACATAATATAACAAAATAGTAATGAACTTAAAACCGTACATTGAATATTTTTGAAAAAAAAAAATGGTACGAGGTATGGGAATAATTCTGATGCCGAAATTTTATAGTTTTTAGAATTTTTGTCAATTTGTCTGGATGTATGTTCCGGATTGGCGCAAAAACATCTGGACGAATTTGGGTAAAATTTGGCACATAGGTATTAGATAGTTTATAACTTGGATTACATAGGGTACTTTTAATCCCAATAGTACGTTCCCGTGGTATATTTACCAACACCCATGCGGGCAAAGCCGCGGGCAAAAGCTAGCAAAAACATAAAATTTAAAGGAAAAAAAATAGCTTCACTTCCAAGATCTATGAAAGTTATTAGCTTACTCAACAAATGGTTTAGAATCTAATGACTGATCTAGAAAACCTTGATTTTAATTAAGGAAACGACATTTCTAAGATCAAGTTTTTTAATTAAGTAATATAAGGATATATTTACATGTCTTACGCATTCTTCTATTTTTAATGATTCCTTACTTAGTTTATAGCTATAAATATAATATATTAGTTGCATCGATCTATGACATCTTTTAGAATGATTACGGTGAAGTGAAAGTGATTTTTTAATTCAAAACATAATAACCAAATTCAAAACCACTAAGTACAAAGTCAGTAAAAAAAAACGAAATACTAATATTATGTCAGTTAGTATGTAGGGAATAATCTACGGAACTACTGATTCGATTTCAAAAATTATTTCACTATTGGGAAGCGACAGTGTCGCCGAGTGCCATAGGATATAATTTTATGTAAAAACGAGAAATCTCACGCGGGCAGGAGCTACTCTAATATAATGTGCTACTTTTTTGCTGTGTGCATGAACAGGGAAAATATTATTCGCAGAATATTTTTGAGTATTTTTGGCGGCATCCAAGACAAGGACAATTTTTTTTTCTTCGCAGAGCGTCATTCACTTGTGATTGACAATTGACTATTTCACTATGATTCTTATCAACACTTACATAGAATTGAAATTACTCATTAGTACTCATTGGTCATTGATCTGTTGATTTAACGTATCATTTGTAAGTAACTACTGCTAACTCTATTGACAGACCTTGTAGTTTTTAACGACTAGTAATACACAAATATACAACAACACTCGATAAAATCGAAACTTCCTCACCTTAACTCGTAAAAATCCCAATTCCAATAATATTAACGGCACGTAAACACTTTCACAAAATAATAATAAAATCCGTTTTATTTTTTAAGTTATGTCATATTCACGAATCGAACACAATACGAATGTTTAGACGAGTAGGCTCCGCGGCGGAGTAGGGTTGTCTGCGACGGCTGCGAATGCCGCCGTGGATATAACCAGAGTGGTTTAATACGAAACCATCTGCTGGCCAACACACCCACCTCCACACAAGTACATAGCGGCTTCTTCTAACACCGTTACTTACATCCGTGGGAGATTAACTTATTCTTTCGGTTTTTGTAATTTTTTGCTCACACATCAGTCAGCCGGTCTATTCCGTAAAAATCTCACCGTGAAAAATTAGGTGAAGTGAGCTTCTAGTGAACTGTCATGCCATCTTATGCTAGGGATTGACACTATTGACAACTCACTTCCAGCTCACTTCACCTAAGTTCTCACAGTGAGATGTTTTACAGAATAGCACTACAGGTTGTACCGCGTGGTAATTAATACTTAACCCGTTAACTGCAGTCTGGATTTAGCGACAATTATTTTCTAGGTCAACGAGGTTTCATTTTACTAATATTATGTATTAATGCTCGAAACGTGTTATTTTATCGTAAGATCTGTCCAAAGTTTTCTCAAGCAACACACACAATAAAAAAAAACAAATATGTAACACATGTAAGTTATGTTTAGAGGTGAGATAAACAAGGAAAGTCTGAGACATAAAAACAAAGCCTCCACGTGTCGGCCTTTGGTAGGGTTTTCCACGATTGTCCTGTTTATGAAGATTACTTAACACTTGTCTTAATTAATTTAATTAAGCATTTCATCAAATCGTTTTTGTTAAATGAATACTCAATTAATCATGAATATAATTTAGCTTAAATTAAGTAAACAAATTCAAAATCGTATTTTAGACGAAAGTGATACAAAAATGGAATTAGCTATTCATAGAATTACCACAGAATTGTAAGTTAACTATTGTGGTGACCGGGTTATACTGTTGTGGTTGACAAAGAATTTGACACTGTATGTAGGTGGAGCTATCTACTGTCCCATTTTATGCTTTCTCCAAATATTATGAACAACAAGTCTGCACGTACTTTCTTATTTTGTGACTCATGTGCATTTCGAATAAAACAATAAAAAAATGGGTTTTTGGGGGGTACATTTCAAAATTAGAAATTCATGTTTATTGTTCCGAAACAGATGTCAGTCCCTATGATTGGGCAACTAAAAAGAGTACCAATCTTTATGTAGTATTGTCACGTAGTTTCTCTCAGAAAGTACGTCGGTAATACCTAAGTACAGCGGATTTTCCAGATAGAAATTTCGCGACGGGTTCAATAGACACTGAGAAGGATTGAGTGTAAGTAAGTTTCGACTAGAAAGAGCCAGTCAAGTCTAGCCCTAAGTCATCATTAGGAATGATATATAGAACATAGAGGTAGTGTATGTAACCAAAACCTTTGCAATAGGTACCTACATTGGAAACTTACCTTCTGTAGAGGTTCCAGCAATGAGTAGCATTGCGTGATCTGATCAGCTGGGCAGCAAAAATTATTTGAGAAAAACAATCTATTGAATACCTATTAGGTATTAATAATTAGACTTGATTATTGTTAGTGGGTTTGAAAATGGTCAAATGCATCTTTGATTTATTGGATTTCTTGACGAAATATAACAGGAAGTCTATCTAAATCTAGAGGTTTTCTTTTGCTATCCCAGGCTATTGTAAAGTGCTTCACAGAGTACCAACGCAAAAAGGTATTAGTAAAGGGTTAAAACAATAATGACTTATTATTACCGTCGTGAAGTTAACAGTAATTGTCGTCTAGAGAACATCCGGAGTCGTTAGCAGCCATTATTAGTTCATTGCAACCATTAAGCCGTCTCGGATTTTTGCACTAAGAATAAACAAAGCAAGTGCATTAAGTAAGTATTTATATGTAGCTTAATCTTAAAAATTGCACACACAAAATTATAAAACTACATACCTGCCTGTCATCGATACCTTCAACTCAAAAATACTTTTCACGTAGCCTAGGAACTGGAGTTGAGGGTTAACGTCAATAATAGTGTTACAGATAATTATATAAAAGCTTAATCCTATCCCAAAATACGTTACATACATACCTACTACCTGTAGCTCGTCACGAAAACAGCATGCAATGTGCAGGGAAAAAAACAAATGAAACTCGCTCGCTAACGCCTACGCTAAAACGTTTGCAAACTATCGCGCGTCAACAAAAGTGATGATACACTGTAGGCTCACTTCTCTCCTATCACGATTTTAATTATCTATATTATCATAAACTATAAAAACAAGATTCTCTAAACTTAAAAACAATTTTGACACAACTAAAATCGTTTGACAATCACTAAATTGGTATCGTAAAAGTATATGTTTTCCAAAAAAATAAATAATATGTCAGTATGTGAGCTAAGGTAATCACATAATGTTAAATCAATGTCATAAAAATAATAAATTATACGATTAAAATAGCAACCAGTTTGATATTGTCTAGACTCTAGATCGTCATAGGAGCTGGACTAGCATGTTTCCAGGCATTCTTATCTTGAATATAATCCTGTAATTTGTAATATGCTTGTTTACAAAGTGTACTTTTAATTATTATGTGTTTTCAATTTTCTTTCATTTAATTTCAATATATCACAAGGTATTTTATTGTACCATAAAAAATGTAGGTAGGTAGGTACTTTAGATAGACTTCTTAGATCTTCTAATTCTTGAACGTTTGGATGCTTGAGTTTGACAAGCTTCCAAGCTTTCAAGAACTGGAAGACGTCGTCTAAATTTTTGTGATTTTTAGTCTAGTTTAGAGAATTTTGTGACAAGAGAATCGGCACCAATGTCGGTTTAAAACAAAACAAAATCTTGTCATAACTTAGGTACCAATATTGATTCGGAGGTATATTGATTTCAGCGTGTTTGACTTGATTAGGAAACAAAAAAAAACTGAAGAATATTTTTAAGTTTTCCTAGATTGTTTGAATATTCCTAGGAAATTTTCTCGCCATACCGCAGTAGCGAACGAAGTGATAGGTTTTTTTTTGTGGCTGATTATGTTTCATGTTTGTTATTGGTACCTAGTAACTAAATTCTTACTGTGCCAAGTACTATACTTATAAAAAAAACAATTTTCTTCATTCAACACTCCAATTTGAACTGATTTACTAAAATGTGTTGAAACAGTACCTACTGTTTCAACACATTTTAGCACAATCATGAGAAAACATAGGCATCAAATATTACGACAAAGTTTTCAACCTAACCTTTATTTAGTTTGTAAACATTGTCTTGGTTGTAAGTAAGCGTTGACCTTCAATGTGGTTAGTCGGCATTATTCGAAGATCACAGCAGTGTCGGCTAGCGTCAGTCATGCGAATTGAATAGCTAAAATGTCAGAAGATATGTCAAGAGCCTAATCAGGACTTGAGTCCTTGAGCAAAACTGTCGTACTAACCCAACAAAATACGTATTATGTTCAACTGTATCAATCGAAGAATGTATTTGTGTCTACAGTAATTGTTGTGGTTTAATTATGCACATTTGCTTTTCCAACTCACTTAAGACATTGGCAGAATGGTCGACATCGGCTTTGCTTGGCATATTCAAAACTAGAATAGAATAGAATTGCAATACTGACACTGGCCAATCAAATGTCGGAAAAAATTGAGACGTCACGGGACGACTGGCAGATGTGAAACATCACACTACACACACATTTACACACTACTACATATAGACTATATAAGTGTATAGTGGCCGATCGCCACGCGGCATGCGTCGCCGCGCCAGCAATCGGTTTTACGTGCGCCTATATATATTTCACATCAATACTTTTTTAAAGAAATGTCAGTTTCCTTTGTGAATTATCATAACAGTTAAGGGTTACCATCGTGGTTTGTGTGCTAGATGCCACTTATAATAATAGATTAAGAGCAGGAGGAGATAATAGTGTCAAAGCCTCTTTGAAATTCCGATTCTGAGCTTTGTCTGAGAGACCGTTTACGTTGAAATACTAGTATTTATTTTTACTTCGACTTTTGTCATTAGTTTTATACTTAGGAGACCAGTGGTGGCCCAGTGGCCACGGCCTCGACTTACGAGTTTGTAGGTTATTGATTCGAACCCAGGCGGGCGTTTTACTTTCTGTAAATATTTCATCACCAAAACGGTGTAGGAAAACATCGTGAGGAAACCGGCATGTCCTAGAACCAAAAAAATAAGTTCAAAAACTAAAACCCGACTACTGAACAATCACCGTCTAAAAAGTATGAAACAAGAAAATATTCTCATCTGAAATTATTATGTACAAACTATTCAATATTTATCGTCTATTAAATAAACCAAGAGGGTACAACGCCCGAAGCGTGGAGCAGAGGTGCGGTGGTTCTGTTCTTCAAAAAAGGCGACAAAACCTTGCTGAAGAACTATAGACCCATCTCACTTCTGAGCCACGTATACAAGCTGTTCTCGAGGGTCGTCACGAACCGTTTCGCCAGGAGACTTGACTAGTTCCAGCCACCAGAACAAGCCGGTTTTCGAAAAGGCTTCAGTACCGTAGACCACATCCATACTGTTTGGCAAATTGTACAGAAGACCGAGGAGTACAACCAGCCGCTGTGTATGGCATTTGTGGACTACGAGAAAGCCTTCGACTCCATCGAAATATGGGCAGTTCTGGCCTCTCTACAACGATGTCGAATTGACTGGCGCTACATAGAAGTGTTGAGATGTTTGTATGACGCTGCCACGATGACTGTCCAGATCCAAGATCAGAAAACCAGTCCCATCCAACTGCTCAGAGGGGTGAGACAGGGGGATGTGATATCCCCAAAACTGTTCACCAATGCGTTGGAGGACGTCTTCAAGACGCTGGACTGGACTGGACAGGGTATCAACGTGAACGGCGAGTACATCTCACACCTTCGCTTTGCTGATGACATCGTCATAATGGCAGAGACGCTGGAACAGTTAGACCAGATGCTGCACAGCCTAAATAGAGCCTCTCGGCGGGTTGGCCTCGGCATGAATTTGGACAAGACAAAAGTCATCTACAATTCGCACGTTTTGCCGAGTCCAATCCACATCGAAGGGCCGCTACTCGAAGTTGTGAAGGAGTATGTCTACCTAGGACAAGTCATCAAGGTCGGTAGACACAACTTTGACAAAGAAGCCGACAGAAGGATCCAGTTGGGTTGGGCGGCATTTGGAAAACTGCGTCAAGTCTTCTCGTCGCCTATCCCGCAATGTCTGAAGACTAAAGTCTTTAACCAGTGCGTCCTGCCCGTCATGACATACGGTGCCGAAACGTGGACACTGACAGTCGGGCTAGTCCACAAATTCAAGGTTGCGCAGCGTGCTATGGAGCGGGCTATGCTTGGAGTCTCTTTGAAGGATAAGATGAGGAATGAAATTATCCGGAAAAGAACCGGAGTTACCGACATAGCTTGCAGAGTAAGCAAACTGAAGTGGCAGTGGGCTGGCCATGTTTGTCGAAGGACCGATGGCCGATGGAGCAGACGAGTCCTGGAGTGGAGACCGCGTATCGGCAAGCGTAGTGTGGGACGCCCCCCAGCTAGATGGACCGACGATCTTAAGAAGGTGGCTGGGTCAGACTGGATGCGGAAGGCGGAGGACAGGGTGTTGTGGCACAGCCTGGGAGAGGCCTATGTCCAGCAGTGGACTGCGATAGGCTGAGTTGATTCATTGATTGATATTAAATAAACAACTTACACGTACCTAATAATTTTTAATGTATTTAATACATATTCAGAATGATGTTCACAAGTCAGCCGTGGTCGTATGCCACTTTGCCCTAAAGATAATGATCGCTCACTACTGTTTGAATGTGTTGTTTTGATAGGTTAGGTGGCATACGACCACGGCTGTCTTCTGAACATCATTCTAAATATGTATTAAATACAATAAAATATATTAGGTACGTGTAAGTTGTTTATTTAATAGACGATAAATATTGAATAGTTTGTACATAATAATTTCAGATGAGAATATTTTCTTGTTTCATACTTTTTAGAGGGTGATTGTTCAGTAGTCGGGTTTTAGTTTTTGAACTTATTTTTTATTTAAATTATTTTGAGGTTATAATTTCGTGATAAAGTATTTGCAGACGCTTTAAAATTTTATTTGATTAGGTTCAGTTGAGTCCAGCTCATTCATTCATTCATTAGTTTTAATGTTTTATATGTACCTGTGTAATATACCAAACACATATCATAGGTTTATGTTTCCAAATTTGAAAGACTTCTTAACTTTTCTAATTCCTGGAGAGATCGTGAGCCATGAGGATTTTTCAGCAATTTGTTATGATCCAAGGAACAAATAAATAATCCGTCTAAGGATCTGAGTCTGCTGAGGGTAACATAGGGCTGTCCCTTAGTGAATAGTGACTTCCCTAAATCAATTACCGCTTTATCTGGAGAGCACCCATGCTACTTGTGCATAGTAACTGCCCAAGTAAGAATTAATGGTAACATTTTGCGTTGAATTTTTACCGATCCTCTAAATCCGTCTAATTCAGTCAGACAAGGTTCAACTCTAACAAACCCATCTTTATCTGCATTTATAGTGCAATCATCGAATTGTATCAGAACTGCACTTGGCTGGTCTCCATGCTCCAGCTGGTAACGACGAAGAGCAGGCCATATTAAGTTCCTGGCCACATTGAAATACGTATTTATTATAATATAATTATGTATTTTGTGTAGATTTGGAGAGAAAATATGTTTGTTGTTGCTTATAATTTTATAGAAATTATACCTAATTATTGGGTGCATGCAAGCGAATTCATAAGCAACAGCTGACAATATATATATATTTTTGAAATGTGCTAATTAAGGCCTTTCATTTGATACCCAACACGGCATGACTAACATTTTTTTTTGTTTTTAGGCTTAGACTTTAGTTCCGCTAAAGGGCGCCATATTGAATTTAATGTGACCTCACATAGCCTATAACCAGCGGACGATTAAGACTCTTCCAACAATATCTTATTTGTCAAATTATGACAAGCAGTTTAGAAGTAATGACGGAACAGATGAACATACATACATACCGGTCAAAATCATAACCCTCCTTTTTGCTTCGCCGTAGTCGGGTAAAAATACGATGACATGTGACATCTACCAACCCGCACAGGGCCCGCGTTACAGCCCTGGCCCACTACCTCTCGAAGAGAGGAGGCCTGTGTCGCAGAGGTGGGATCATTATAGGCTGATTATGCTTGTTTATGCTTATTTTTAAATAGTCTATTCTCTATTTCCGCAAAATTTCTAGTATTAGTTTACCGGCTTTCGTATCCTCGGTCTACGACACTGAGAAATTAATCAGGAAAATCCTAGCCTCTACACTGATTGATTTTTATGTACCGTGGTTCACCGAGGCTATAGATGTCTGGAGACTCGCTTGCCCGAATTCAGATCCACCCGACAATCCATTTTCCCAGAACCGGTAGGATGAGCAGCTCTGCAGAGTAGTACAGAACAATTTGCTTGATTTTTTGCTTGAATTTGATTTTTTTTTGCAATTTTACTTGACACGTCTGCTACTACTGCGGAGCGTGCGCGCTTGCTGGCTGTGGGTAAATGGGAGTCGGGTCTTTGACTTCATGCACTACCGTCGTCGAACATAGGCACTTTGTTCGACGACACTACTTTCCGCCTCGCCGCTTCCCTGCGACTAGGAGCTTCTTGTTGTTCTCCTCATCGCTGTCACTGTGGCGAAGTTTTCAACAGCCTCGGACACCACGGCCTATCTTGCAGGCGTAGTGCTGGTCGCTTAGCGCGGCACGCGAACATTAATGACATCATCCGACGAGCTCTTGTCACCGTCGGCGTTCCAGCTGTATTAGAACCCAATGGCTTGGCACGTGACGATGGCAAAAGACCGGACGGCATGATTTTATTTCCATGGAAGGTGGGTAGGCCTTCAGTGTGGAACGCAACGTGTGTCGATACTCTTGCGCCATCCCATCTTCCTGACTCCGCGTGTTATGCTGGCGCTGCTGCGGCGTCTGCGGAAAATCTCAAGCGGCGAAAGTATAATCCCTTATCGGTAATTATATTTTCATGCCGTTTTAGGGTTGAAACCCTCGGGCCGTGGGGTCCCAGTACTCATGTTTTATTCATAGAAAACTCCAAACGGCTGGTTGACACTTCCCGTGACCCAAGGGCTGTCTTTTACCTTGGCCAGAGGCTAAGCATTGCCATACAATGTGGCAATGCCGCCAGTCTCTTGGGTACATTACCAGTCGACAGCGATGCGGAGGAACTTTTGACGCCATATTTTAGTTTATTAATAGTTTTAGTTTATATAGGATATGATGTTGTTATTTTTATAAATTAATAAGATATAAGTTGTTATTCATGTATACAAAAATAAAATTATAGTTTGGCAAAAAAAAAAGTACTCTATTTTACTATGAAACATTTTCTAAAATATTGTTTTTTTCTTTCAGGTAAGTACGACTACACATCATCATGTTTATCTTAAAAATTCTGTGAGTAGAATGTACTATTAATACATTTTTATAATATGTATCGAGAGGAACCTCCCAGTAAATATTTGAGTTCATGAATTACGTCATGTGTCTGAAAGCTTTCAGTAATGCTTTAACAACACATGCTTATTCTCGGCCAGTGATTTAAATCTCGGTACAGATTTAATGAGTACACGCGCGTCGGTTTTACCCATTACGTGTTCTAAGTACTAGTTATTTTTGAATAACCAATCAATCTGCATAGCCTTTTTCCAACTATGTTCGGGTCGGCTTCCAGTCTAACCGGATGCAGTTAAATACCAGTATTTTACATAGAGTGACTGCCTAACTGACCTCCACAAGTCCGTTACTGGATAACAAGATACCCCTTGGTAAGTCTGGTTGTCAGAACAGCCGGGACCAACGGCTTAACGTGCTTTCCGATCCACGAACCGACCGCGGCAAGCCCATGCGACGGTTATTATTTTGCCGCACGTAAAGAATAGCACCATCCTATTTCTTCCCGTGAGTGTCGTAAAAGGCGACTAAGGGACTTACTAGAGAATTGGCAGCAGCGTTCTCTATGCATTTTGACACCATACTGCGATCGCCAACCCGCTTGCCAAGCGTGGCGATTATGGCAACCCCACCCCCCCCTTTGGGGCAGGCCTATGTCCAGCAGTAGAAGTCTTTCGGCTGAAATTATGATGATACATCAATATACGTCATGGTCAATTCTCTAACTGCAAATGTAACTTGGTCGACTATTACTTGTTCATTTTGTAAAGCCTACTTAGCTGTGATAGTATTCCTTTTAAATTCGTTAAACATACTACTTTTATTTGCTTTCAATTTTTTCACATATTCAAAAACAACCATTTAGCTGTCAGGGGGGGGAACACTTACTTGACTCTAACAAAAATGAGTACTCTAAAGCTTAATATTACGCAAACGGATCCCTGAATTGAAAAATGGTTTCAACAGACCCGCAATATTTTCGAACGGCCTATCCAACGATATCCCGTACCATGGGCTAGACCAAAAAAAATATCATCCCCACTTTACGTGCAACCTACATTTTTTTTGAAAGTTTTTTTTTTACGACTTTGTCGGCGTGATAAATATGTACATCAGTATACCCTTGCCAAATTACAGCTTTCTAGTACTAAGAGTATCTGAGCTAAGCCACGGAACATAGAAATATAACTTATTTCTTATATCTATGACGCCGATAGAACAGACAGACAGCCGGACATGGCGAAACTATAAGGGTTCCTTGTTGACTATGGAACCCTAAAACGAGGGAACGATTATTGAAACCAATTGAAAATAATAAACCAATCGAACATTGTAATTGCTTGTCGAAATTAATTTGAAAGCTGCTTGCCTATATTAATTTGCAGAGTTGTTCGCTTCAGATAAATTAGTTTCAGCTAAGCCACCAAAGATACCCATCTGAAATTAATTTGTATCTCTTTCAGTCTTCACTTCGGAGCGAATTAATACGAGTATAGACAGACGGTCTAAGTTTCCATTAAAATCAATCAATTAATTTCATAAGTAACTAACAACCCCATTATAACCTAATATTGATTTAATAATTATATTACTTACCTACGTATATTTTATTAAGATATCAGCATGAAAGGCCCATCTTTCTCCAACAAAGGGCTTTCTCATATTATGTTGGTTTACATAATAAACGCTTTCTAGGTCGCAAGTATACATACAATACATAGCGTTTGGGTTCCTTTGAAGATCATAAAGGCTCTTACAGACTCACGCGATATTGCGGGCGCGACAGGCACCGACATAGAAATTGTGCTAATAGTGTCGCGTCACGCCCGCGTTAGCGCGCCGGTCTGTACGAGCCTTAAATAAGTTATCTGAAAATTAGGAGACAATGCAGGGACCTTTATATGCTTATTTAGAATAAGTAGAATAGAATAGAATACTCTTTATTATGTACACCATAAAAATTACGGATATAAATGTTGAAATTTTACATAGGATGACAGGCGGACCAATGGACGGTCTATTCGCTAAAGCGATCTTTTAAACAGCAAAGCGATTTTTTAAGCAGTTGACAACCTTTGGATGGGAGAAGGAGAGACAATACTGCAGGTAGTACCATTTCCATATACAATAAATACATACATAAAGCATACACTTATCTATATAAATATACATAAACAATAATAAACATGAAACAAGAGCAAGGAACTGTATTATGTAATGATGATGTTTAAGGAGAGAGGAAGTGTTTTCTTACACTCGCGCCACGTCATTGTGTTATTCTAGTGTGCGTGCATTTTGCGGCCAGCAGTTGGACGCAATTTTTTTCGACGAGTTTACAGCTTTGACTGTCTATCTAGACATATTTATATCTTTGGCCATCAATTTTATCAGTCACTTCTTAGAATAAATGCTCAGTTAAAACAGCAAAGTTGATCTTAGTCATATTAAAAATGGGTAAGCGGAAATTAGTCGGCCATTGAGGATGCTGAAGACAGGATAAGATCAATAAAGGCTTGTCTGCAAATGCCAATAAACTGATCAATGGTTAATAAACTTTGAAAGTGGTAGAAACCCACAAAATGCATAAAAATAGGCACCCGGAGTACATACAGCATGGGTTATAAAACATCATATAAAGAACGTCAATCAATCTGCCTACCCTTTTCCCAACTGTGTTGGGGTCAGCTTACAGTCTAATCGGCACCTGAATACCAGTATTTTACATGGAGCGACTGCCTATCTGACCTCCTCAACCCAGTTACTAGGGTACGCCATAGGCGTAAGACTGGTTGTCAGACTTTTAGGCTTCTGACCAACGGCTTAACGTACTTTCTGAGCCACAGAGTGGTCTCGATATGTAATGGATGGTGACCCATCCACGAACCGACCGCGACAAGCGTAGCTTAACCTTTTTAAAATCAAATATGACCGTCTGAACATAACAAATCAGATTCAAAAAAAAAAAGTCTGAAGGTATTGTCTAGTTGTAGCTACACAAGTGAATTGAACCTACATTTTTTGTTGTAATAAAAATTGATTTGCCACTTGTTGGTACTTTAATAAATGTCTCCATCGTGATCTGCCGGTACGCTCAAATATCAAGGTTTAGAGTCACATCGTGACGTGAGTGGCTCTTCATTACAAAATATTATAATGTTACCGTATACCACAGTCTAACAAAATAACTCCGTACAGTAGGACAACGCGAGCGTTTCCGCAGAGCATTCTGGAAAATAGGCTTAGATTCCCAAACTGCAGTTTAGGAACCTACGCCTTTGGCCTTATCGGACGGCGAGCTAGCCATTGTTCACCGTCCGCAAGCCCGCGCCTACGGTGACCCCGGACCTACGCCAGTCTGTAACATAGTTTAGAAATGTCTTCATTATTGCGACATTTCTCAATGTCTGACAAATACAACATGTACCAAAAAGATATGAGACCATCAAACTGAACAACTTTCTTCATGTCGTTATCCACATCGTTATCGCGAAAAATATTTCAATTGTCCCATACAATACTTCAATACTTACTCGGCCCAAATGTATGGGACCGCTGATTTCTATTTCGCGATTAATATATTGGTCCCATGGAGACAGTTCTTGAGTTTTATGGTCTGTACACCACACCCTTAAATATGACCACACCATGCTGATTACGGACGCAGAACCACTGTTGGTAGCAGTTATACTGTGGTTTTGCAGTAGAATATATTTTTATCTACCAGAGAATATTCAATATTGATAGGTTATTTTTATTTTGCAAATCCTGTTGGTAATGTTAACATCACGAAAAGAAAAAATAAGCGTATTTTTAATCAAAATAAGCCCGGAAAAAAATTAAAATGGAATTAAGATGAGATTAATCTTAAAAGAGCTCGATAATTTTTCAATTTTTCAATAATACCTACTTAATTTACACAAATGGGTTACAAAAATCGGCAACATCAAAATTAAATTTTTTATCCTGAATTTTACTTTATTGGAGTGTATTTGAGAGCAGTGGTGGCCCAGTGGTAGTTACGAGTTGTAGATCGTGGGTTCGAAGTTTAGAACCTAGCCAGGCGCTTTACTTTGTGTAAATAATTTCAAAACGGTGTAGGAAGCCCTCTTGAGAAAACCGGCATGTCCTAGAATCAAAAATTCCAAGACATGTGACATCTACCAACCCGAACTGGGCGAGCGTGGTAGATTACAGCCCCCTTCCTCTCGAAGATAGGCCTGTGTCCCAGCAGTGGGAACATTAAAGGCTGATTATGATATGGGTGTCGTAAAAGGCGACTAAGGGACTTCCTAGAGAATGGGCAGCAGCGTTATCTTTGCATTTTGACACTGCTACTACTGCGATCGCCAACCCGCCTGCGAAACGTGGTGATTATGGCAAACCCCCTATGGGGAGGCCTATGTCAAGCAGTGGACGACTTTCGGCTGCAATTATGAATGATTATGATGAAATTCGCAGTAATGACTTTTCTTATAATATCAAAATAAAATACAGCCCATAGCATTATGGGCTGTATTTTATTTCACCAACACAATAAAACTGAAAAATTGTTTATTTCGTTTTATAGAGGGAAAAAGACAGAAACAGGTGTATCCCTTTCTTGCCGAATTTTTCGCAAATAAATGTGTGTAGAAATCACCGCCTAAAATACCCACGTCCATGCCATATGTTTGGATTCTCCCGTAAATTCTCGTGCGCTACCGAACAATAATATCTGCTCCTATAAAAAGAAGTACAAACCTGACCGACAGTTCTAAGGAATCCCACGTATGTGATGTTTGCCTCAAAAACATACATTTTGATGCGATGCCAGATTTGTTTTTCATTTTCTTTGCCATCTGTTTCTGAGTAAGAACGTATCTAATGTGTTTATTTTTCGTCATGTTTTTAACTCAGAATGTTGAATAGGAGAATGATCTCATTCTTATTTCTGTGGGAAATTATGTTGATGTTCTGGTACCATCCTATAAATTAAGCTAATATTTTTTCATTTAATTTAATTATACTGGCCGTACCAACATGAAAGAGATTTTTTTTTTAAACTTGTGCTTACAGGTTTTTTTTACCTTTTGTCGCAAAAAATATTTAGGTAATACATATATCATAAACATAATTGTTTCGTGTGGTGCCGGACGTAAATAATAGCACCATCCTATTTCTTCCCGTGGGTGTCGTAAAAAGCGAATCGAAAAGAAGAGAATGGGCAGCAGCGTTCTCTATGCATTTTAACACCATACTGCGATCGCCAACTCGCCTGCCAAGCGTGGCAATTATGGCACCCCCCCCCCCCTCCTTTTGGGGGAGGCCTATGTCCAGCAGTGGACGTCTTTCGACTGAAATGATGATGATTAAATAATCTGAGACCGCCGGACCATGTTCAAGGGTATATATGACTTGATATATTAATTAGTACGTCAGGGGCTCGTGGCAAAATGATTGCAGCAGCACGGGTCCATCGAAGGTAAAGCTACGCTTGCCGTGGTCAGTTCGTGGATGGGTGAGACCATCTATTACAAATCGAAACCCCTCAGTGCCTCGGAAAGCACGTTAAACCGTTGGTGCCGGCTGCATGCCACTCGTAGATCTTTGACAGTCGTTACGGGTAGTCTGAAGGCCGAGAGTCTGACAATCAGTCCTACCAAGGGATGTGGAGGTCAAATAGGCAGTCGCTCCATGTAAAATTTTCCGGTATTCAGCTGCATCCGGTTATACTGGAAGCAAACCCCAACATAGTCGGGAAAAGCTAATAAATGGCAAATGATGATACCTATTCATTAATAGGTCTGACGAGTAATACTCGTACCTAATGCAATTTGGCTATGATTAATAATTGAGAATTTATTACGACCAGAGGGTCTACTCCAAAGCGCTAAACCGAAGTATCGGCCGAATGCTCGGCCGTTTTATAACTTCCACAGTTTCCTTTTTTAACTTTGAGTCCTTATCCGACTTCAAGTCACAGTTTTGACTTTGGCTTATCTCTTCGACTGTCTGTTTTTTTTCACCGTATTCAGCGATAGTTAGCCTAGTAAAGAAATGACCGAACATTCGGCCGATACTTCTGTTTAGCGCTTCGGAGTAGACCCCCTGAACTTCGTCCGTCCGTTGTCCGTGTGGTGCCGGACGTAAAGAATAGCACCATTCTATATCTTCCCGTGGGTGTCGTAAAAGGTGACTAAGGTACTTAATAGAGAATGGGCAGCAGCGTTCTCTATGCATTTTAACACCATGCTGCGATGGCAACCTGGCTGCCAAGTGTGGCGATTATGGCAAACCCCCCCATTTGGAGGAGGCCTAATTGGAAGTATTTCGGCTGAAATGATGGTGCTGATGATGAACTTCGCAGTAATGACTTTTCATGAAACTGAAAAACGCAAAGAAAAAGATTTGAATTTAAAGTTTAACACCCTGTTTTATATGTTGGTACTACTGAGTCCGTATAATGTTCTGCGTCAGAAACTATGGTTTAAAAAAATAAAAAAGTAACCCGCTGTATTCTTTTCTCTTTTTTTAACAAAACCAATTTTGCTTGCCATTGCTCGCTCTTGAGGTGTAACTTAAAGTAAAAATAATAAGACACTGAACATTACGAAGCAAGTTCTAGCTGACCCGATAGATGACGTTGTCCTGTCCTTTCAATAAATAATACAAAATTCCCGTAAATGATAAGTGATTTTATTTCTGTAATTGTAGGTTTGTATAATTTTTTTCTAACATATTAGAGCATATTGTTGTCCAAACATAATAAATAAATAAAATAAATAGTAAACACTTTTACACGTCAAACATATTTTAAAAACCAGATGAGGATGGTTTCATATCTGACTACTCTGAGAAGAAAGGCCAAAACAAACTCTGAGGTCACAGTCTCTTTTAAAGTCCAGACATAATCTTGATCAGATCATGAATGATCATAGAAAATGGACTTTCAGTTTACCCGAATTTTCAAATCTTGTCGGCAAGAGCGTAAGAGCCTGATTCGGACCATTAAGAACATTTAAAAAAAGTATAACCAAATCGGTCAAGCCGTTTTGAAGTGATGTGCTTACCAACAATTATATTGATTACTAGCAGCTGCCCGCGGCTTCGCACGCGTGGCTTTTTCTAAAATAAAAGTAACGTAAGTTACTCTTTATTTATAACATCAGCTGTCTGCCAGTGAGGCAAAATCTGTCCAGCCGTTTCGGAGATTAGCCGAAACAGACAGACAGACAACATTTTTTTTTTGTGTAATGCGGAGCAGACTGTGGTCCCGACTTACGAGTTGCAGGTCATAGGTTCGAACCCAAGCAGACGCTTTACTTTGTGTAAATTATTTCATCACCAATGCTCTCAAAACGGAGAAGGAAAACATCGTGAGGAAACCGGCATGTCCTTGAACCAAAACTTCGAAGCCATTTGACATCTACCAAACCACACTGGGCCTGCGTGGTGGATTACGGCCCGCTGCCTCTCACACAACACATACAACAACACAACACCAACAACAACACCAACAACAACACAACACAACAACAACACACAACAACAACACCACTCATCAACATTATAGGCTGATTATGCTTATTATGCTAAGTGTCGTTTATCATAATTTCAGCCGAAAGACGTCCACTGCTAGACATAGGCCTCCCCCAAAAGGATTGGCATAATCGCCACGCTTGGCAGCCGGGTTGTCAATCGCAGTATGGTGTTAAAATGCATAGAGAACGCCGCTGCCCATTCTCTAGCACGTCCTTTAGTCGCCTTTTACGACACCCACGGGAAGAAATAGGATGGTGCTATTCTTTACGTAGTGTCGTTACGTAGTGCCATTATACTTTGCACCTTTTTACTTTTGCGTTTTACTTTTAAACAGACACTTAAAATTTATTTATAGTCTATACAAAATATTTTTATACATTGTGAGTAATAATAAAACGATCCAATATTCTGCTGCAACATAATTTATTTTAAATATATAATTGCATTCTTAATAGCTTAATAGCATCCGTATTACATGTCAACGACATTTATAATTAGCGATACCTACTTAGGTGAAATAATGACAATTAAATAATTATAAAATATAAAACATGATTATATGGGAAATAGTAAATTATTAATTCCCACGGTAAATCCTTTAGGAAATTACCAATATTTATTATTGTTATATTAACCTAACAAATGGAGCATTGAATGCGTTTATTGAATTTATGACGTCACTGAATGACAATCTTTAATGCGGGTTTACGTCCGCGTCTGTAGGTGTGTTTATATACACAGTCATTTGGTCCTTTACGCTTGAGGCATAAAAGTTATGTATTAGCTCAATTCGTGGTAAGTTTTGAGGAAATGAAGTATCGGAATAACCCGGACTACTAAGCCAATGAATAAGCTCGAACTGCTTGATCATTAAAATTTTGGGAAAGGGACCATTTTAATTAATTAATTATTAAATGTTGCCTACATTACACCTAAATTACACATAAACCACGTCATATATACGGTTACAATCAATATGCACATAACATCAAACATTAATATTCGTGTCTGACACTTTAAATGATATTGACTCTTTTGGTACAGGTGATTCACATATCTGTGTACCGGAGTCATGTAGAAGCTTCATTAACAACAATAGTAAGTCGCTTAATATAATGCACCTTAATATACGCAGTGTTAATTGTAACTTTGATAGTTTCCTTGTGCTACTGGCTAGGATGAAAATTAATTGTGATATTTTGATTTTATCGGAGTGCTGGTTGATGGTGTCAACAGTTCCACCACTAGATGGGTATGTTTCTTATCATACGACTAATGCTATCAATCAGAACGATGGTGTCATAATATATGTAAAATCAGAATTACCTCACATCGTTACCGAACCTTCTATATCTGGTGCTAGCTGTCTGATCTGTAATGTAAAATCTCATAATATCCAACTTTTAGCGCTATATCGCTCACCGTCCACACGAAATCTTGATTATTTTATTAATAATTTAGACACTGTCCTTACTCAGTTGCCAGTCCAAAAAAACTTAGTGATAATGGGCGACATCAATATTGACATCACTCCGAATGCTATCTCCCAACAAGCAAATCAATACCTTAACCTTATTGCTTCACATGGCCTCCTCCCTTTTTTTTTTTTTTTTTGACGCTGGGAAAAATGCATTACTCATACCCACCCATCGGGGATGGGAGGGGTATGTGGGACTCCCCGGAAGATCCGGTATACCCACTAAACGACCCAGCAGCGCTCCTACCTCGTCTGCAAGGAGGAGGACTGGGAATCCGGCAGAGCCATAACATCCAGTCCCCCGCTGACGACCGCCCGCGGGCCCGACACGCCCCCCCCCCATCGGGGAGGGGCCCAGGAATGACCGCGAGCGCTCTGTCATTCCCGCCCGACGTGGATGGTCAACTGTGCAATGCAGGAGAAGGCGCCCCCGCACCCGTCTCCCGCTGTTCACCACCAGGGGGCATAAGACGACGATCGTACAATCGCCTTCTCATGCCCCGTCTTCGCCTGCGGAGCGGCGCTGCGTGAGGGTCGTCCTCCCGCGCGCGCTCCGCGTCCTCCTTCTGCGACATTACGTCCTCGCAGAAGGAGGCGACCGCTGTCCAGGCCCCCTCGCTTTCCAGCATCGAGTTGACGACGCTGGGAAGCGAGAGGTCCTGCCCGACATGGCCTCCTCCCTACTCATCTATACCCAACCCGTATTAACTCTTGTATTGATCACGTAATGTTGAGATCTGATCTTAAAAATACGACTTTAGTTTTCGATACTTACATTACTTATCATATGCCTACGTTTATAAGCATCCAACATGTAAAGTCACTTCCTACCTATAAAGCTAATCGCATAGTTGTTAATTATACAGCTGTAAGTACCGACATTTTATCAATGGAATTTAGTGGAATATTGACTATTCATGACGCAAACAATGCCGCCGAGTCTCTGGTTTCCATAATTAGCTCTGTCATCGGTAATCACTCCAAATCGGTTTACATGTCATCGAAACGCAGAATCCTGAAACCTTGGATTACCAATGGTCTGCTACGTTGTATCCGTAATAGAGATGGCATGGCTCGGACCCTAGAGGCAGATTCTAAAAATTACATTCTCATGGTCACATATAGCACGGTGGACAGAGCTCCGGCGGGATCTCATGGCGACATGGAGAGTGCGATTGTCGCAACCCAGCGCTGGGCACGCCACAATTGTGGCGATAAGTCCCCTCTTTGAGGAGTGGCTAGAGAGGCGCCACGGCGTCCTCACCTTCCGCCTGACGCAGGTCCTCACCGGACACGGTTGTTTCGGGAGGTTCCTGTTCAGGATAAAGCGGAAGGAAACGCCCGGGTGTCACCACTGTGCGGATCGCCCGGAGGACACGGTGGAGGTCTGTCCGGCTTGGGCGGAGCACCGCCGTGTCCTCACGGAGGCGATCGGCGGCGGCGATCTCTCGCGTCCGGCCCTGGTTCAGGCCATGGTTCGGAGCGAGAGTGCATGGGAGGCCGTCACCTCCTTCTGCGAAGCAGTTATGCTAGCGAAGGAGGAGGCGGAACGCGTGAGGGTGAGACAAGGTTCGCGCCCTCAGGCCCTTAGTCGCCGCAGGAGACGCCCAGGGCGTCGGGAGTCGCAAGCCGATTTCCGGCCACCGTAGGCGCGGGCATGCGGACGGTGAGCGATGGGTAGCTCGCCGTCCGATAAGGACCAGGCCTGGGTCGACGGCGCGTTGTGTTCCACGCGCGCCTCAAAGAGATGTCAGCACAAACTGACGGGGTCCGTTAGGACCAATGCCTGCCGGGGTTGCGAGTTTGTCCGAAAGGGATATCGTGGCCCTGGCACACAGGCAACGGAAGGAACACGGGTGGGTTTTAGTCAGTAAAAGTCTGACACTCCGTCCCGCTCCGCCCAGAGCGGGAGAAGTTATTTGATGATTTCCCACCCAAAAAAAAATAAAAAATGGTCACATATAAGCGATATCGTAATTTTTGTAACAAGCTTCTCAAAAATTTAAAACATGCCTATGAACGGAATGGGTTTCAAACGGCAAAGAACAACCCTAAAGCTACTTGGAAGATAATTAAAAATATCACTGGAACTAACCTTAATGCGGAATCCCCTAACGAGCTACTAGCGATGTCTTCAGATGAAAAGTCTTCAGTCAACAATGTTAACGAGTGTTTTGCCAATGTTGGAAAGACCTTGGCTGACAAATTCTCATCCACCTCGTATACCTCGGAGTATTCTCTCGATGCACCGCCCTCCAACTCGCTGGTACTTCTACCCACACATGAAGTAGAGGTCTCAAATCTCATTATTGGATTACGAACTGATGCTGCGGTGATTGTCCCAGCCATCACTCATATCTGCAATCGCTCTATTTCCACGGGTTGCTTTCCCAGGGTTTTTAAAAGGGCTGTCGTTCACCCAATCTTCAAGAGTGGGGACAGACGTGGTGTAGATAATTATAGACCGATCTCAGTCTTACCTGCCATCTCTAAAATATTAGAAAAGTTACTTAATAAACGTTTGGTTGACTATCTTGAGTCATACAAATTATTAAGTGACAACCAGTATGGGTTTAGAGGTGGCAGGTCAACTGAAAATGCTGTTGCTGCCTTGGTAGATCATGTAGTATCTAAACTAGATAGTAAAATGAAATGTTTGGCTATTTTCCTCGATCTTTCCAAGGCATTTGACACTGTGTCTGTTCCCCACCTCTTATCTAAGCTGAAAGCAACGGGCATTCGCGGGCATACCTTAAAAATCTTCCAGGATTACATGTGTGATAGAAGCCAATGCGTCAAAATAAATAACATTACTAGTGACACTAAATCATTGAGTTACGGCGTTCCTCAGGGCTCAATTTTGGGTCCCACCCTTTGTCTTATTTATATTAATAATTTATGCAAAATGTCTCTAGCGAACTGTTCAATTTATACTTACGCAGATGATACGGCTTTGCTTCTTCACGGTAGCGACTGGCCTGAAACAGTAAAATACGCGGAACTTGCTCTAAATTCAGTGATGAAATGGCTATCAAATAACAACCTAACCTTAAATCTTAAGAAAACAGTTTACTTACCTTTCTCCTTACTATCCACTAACCTCCCTTCACCGGATACAATGGCGCTTAGAGCTCATACCTGCTCAGTCGGTCTATCCTCTTCACAATGCGGCTGTCCACAACTCACAAGGTGTAAGTCAGTCAGTAGATAGTTCTTTGAGCTGGAAACCTCACCTTAGCAATCTCATATCGCGAGTCCGCAAGTGTATATATTTTTTTTTTAAACTAAGACACTCCGCGGACTCCCGTACCATTAAAACTGTTTATTATGCCCTGTGTCAAAGTATAATAAACTACTGCATCACAGTGTGGGGTGGGGCCCCCAAGACAACCCTACTGCCTCTGGAACGAGCACAGAGAGCTGTCCTCAAGGTCATGAGCTTGAAGCCGTTTAGATATCCCACCTCGGCTCTCTACAACGAATGTCAGGTCCTCACTGTGAGACAGCTCTTTGTTCTTGGCACCATTGTGCGCAAACATCCCTCTGTGATACACAAGCCGAATGCTGCTAAAAAGCGTAGAGGCTTCGAGGTATGCTCAACTCGCGGATGTCGAACAGCCCTTGCTCAGCGTCATTATGATATTCTGTCCAACCATTTATATAATAAAATAAACAAAGTATGCACCATAGCTCCCATGTGTCATAATGGATGTAAGACCAAGGTCACAAAGTGGCTACTGTCAATGAGTTACGATAAGACTGAAGATTTACTACATGTATCAATCGGTTAACCTCTAAGTAGTTAATAAATTCATATATTTATAATTACATTTACACAGACTTATATACACTCAAGTTTTCACCGTATTTTATCTCTATCTCAATATATACACAAACACATTCCCCCACATAGGTACTTTAACAGACACATCATAACATGTATTTTCTAGTAGTAAGTAGTTTTCTTAATAATACGAGTAATATACTGTGCTCGTCATACAACTACTGTTATATGTTCAAATTATAGGCGAGGACGCTGGCACCCTAAACACAAGTTAAATCTTATTCTGGGTGCCAGAGTTCATCGAAACACTCTTAAATAAAAACTCTTTAATTAAAATTACTCTTTATTTTAGTTGATACGCCGCATAGTGTTTATTTAGCTAAGTATTTATGTACAATGGAAGATAATAAAAAAAACTTTTTTTTTTTGGGAGCTCTTCTTTTTTTTTTGGCCATTTTGTGAATGGAAAGAAAACTACAATGATACGTTATCAACCTTGCCCGATGAGTCAAATGTGACATCTACCAACCCGCACTGGGCCCGCGTGGTGGATTACGGCCAACTCTTACGCTGATTATGCTGTGCAATTAAAACCGAGACACAAGTGCCTTTGTTTGGCTTTGTGCAGATTCTAGGGTTATAGCTGTTTTCGGTTCGCGCTGAGCCTGAAAAAGTTTTAGTGCATGTATTGTTGTATGTACACCTAAATAGTATGGCAGTCTTGGCTTAAGAATTCTATCCACCATAAATGCCATAGTCGCCTTTGACATTCTCTGTAAAAGTTGACTTACTGCTTATTTCCTTCCAAGAAGCATTTATCCATTTTAGCCTGCTTTGTAGTGTTTTCATAGACCATATTAATTCAATCATATTACATCCAATTACGGTAATTAGCAGTCACTAAATAAGAATACCATCTTTTCTTAGTAACATGGTTAGCAATGGTAGTAACTAATAAGGAAACAGAAAAAAGATGGATAGATTCTTAAATAAATTGGGTCAAAAAACGATAAGATCATGGAGTAGAAAAGAATATAGTACTATAATCCATGAAAATGTGACAGGAGCTTGTGGCTAAGTAATAACAGCCGCACGGGTCGATCGATCAGATTAAGCTACGCTTGCCGTGGTTGGTCCGTGGATGGGTAACCATCTTTACATACCAAGACCCCTCCGTGCCTCGGAAAGCACGCTAAACCGTTAGTCCCGGCTGTTATCTGTATATCTTTGACAGTTGTTACGGGTCGTCAGAAGCCCGAAAGTCTGACAACCAGTTTACCCAGTAACTGGGTTGTAGAGGACAGATAGGCAGTCGCTCCATGAAAAATACTGGTATTCAGCTACTTCCGGTTAGACTGGAAGCTGACCCCAACATTGTTGGGAAGAGGCTCGGCAGATGGTGAGTGTTGATATGGACCACAAAGTGACAGTGATCGTTAGGACATTGTCGCGACTCATACTGACCTAGAAACTGCTCAGTGTTTTCTTTTTAAGTTCCGAGTGTTAGTTAGTTCTTTATTGTTTAGTAATGGACTCTATAACAATAAATCCTATACAGAGGAACCGAGGAGAATGAATCTCAAATGGTACTTTTGCAAAAATAGTACCTAATTTAGAATCCTCTCTCCGATGGCTTTCAAACACCCAGTTTCGGCAAGCGCGCTACTGGTAATTAACCTCAAAGCCTTAAGAAACTAGCAGAACAAAAAGAAGTTACTTCATGTTCTAATAATGGTATAAATTAAGATCTTAATAACATTGTTGGGACATTAACACACAATGACAATTGTAATTATCCAATTAGTTACAAAATAAACACAATGCTTTGGAGTTTGTTAATTGATGGCAAATGGCGTTTTGTAATTAGATAACTCTCGCGTATTTTTTGTGTAAGGTTCGTACCTACTAGGTAATTGAGTCACGATTGAACAATATCTTCATCTTTAGCCTATTTTTACGTACTGCTGGGTATTCGTTGCCTATGGGATTCCCAGAACTTTCGTGCTTTAGCTGTCCCCTTCGGCGATTTAGACCGCCCATTGTGTCGCTCTATGTAAAATTTCAACATTTATATCTATAATTTTTGTGGTCAACATCACGCCTGTAATCCCCGAAGTGTTAGGCAGAGGTGTACCTATAGTACACCCACGTTTCGCCAGTTATGTTTAAGTTCCATGTAATAGGGGGCGAGCCTATTGCCATCAACTGGGCACAAATCCAAACTCAGGGCTGCTACTGAGAAATGGCATGGCATTGGCATGGTATTTTTACGGTGTACATAATAAGGAGTATTCTATCTGTGTATCTATCTATTTATATATATTTTTTATCTTAAAATTTCACATTCAATGGTACACTAACTAATAAGTAAGTGTTGTAATTAGTGTTGCCCAAATTCAGTCTTGGTCTTGCAGTCTTGGTCTTGTTCTTGCGTTTTTGCAAGACCAAGACCAAGAACAAGACCGCGTATTTTTAGCAAGACCAAGACCAAGACTGACCGTGCAAGACTTGAGCAAGAACAAGACATAGCCTGCAAGACTCTTGCGTCTTGCAGCTAGGACTTAGCGCTATTTCACTGAGTAGTTAGGTGTAACAGTTCGGTGTATAGGTAGGTACGCTTAGGAATTCTATGAGACGCAAAAAACTGTATCAAAGAATATGAAAAACTGGACCTATGCGCATTACGACTAATACCATAAACATAGCGAATAAAAAAATATCTATTAAAATCAAACTGAGTGCATGCATAGTTATGTTTTAACCATCGGCACTTTGATAATGCGGCATCAAAGGTTTTGTACTTACTTCTCAAAGAAATTTGCCGCTTTTCGGAAGTACATGGTTATGATACACGCGCCGGCGGCTTCTTTTGAAATCTAAAACAATCGTTGCCGCCACGCCGAAATCATAACATTTGTGACACTATTTGATTGCCGCCAAGTAGTAGTAGTAGTAGTTGTTATACTCATGCAAAATAATTTCGAATTTTTTTAAGAGTACCTACAGGTGTTCCAAAGAATAAATAAGTTTCAGAGTGCTTAGAATGAAAATGAATACATTATACTGATCACGCAAGTAGTATTATGATTAGGTTATAAATCATAAATGTTTATTAAGAAACAGTTACTTCCATGGAAAACGACATATAGGTCAGTTGATTTTTCGAATTTCTTATCAAATCTTCAGTTATTTATTAATCTGCTTGATCTTTACTATGGCTATGTTAATTCAAGCTCACAATGTTCCAATTCTAATACGTTTTTCTAAGATTTAAAGTAAACTTTAATAAATAGTAATAGACTAATAGGTAATTGCAAGACTTGCAAGACTCTTGCTGCAAGACCAAGACCAAGACCAAGACTGGGAGCGCAAGACCAAGACCAAGACCAAGACCAGGTGTATTGGCGCAAGACCAAGACCAAGACTGGCTAAGTCTCGTCTTGTTCTTGCATTTGGGCAACACACTTGTAATAAATAAAGGATTTTTGTTGCAATAGATTGGTAGCCAAACATTCTTGAATCTATGTGAGCAAAATAAGTAGACCGCAAACATGACTTGTCTATGCTAATCTGTACTGATAATAAAACCGGCCAATTGTGTGTCGGACCACGCACAATGAAGGGTTCCATAGTTAGGATGAATTTATCCCAAAAACAAACTTAACATTGTAGTTGAAAACCATGTTCTCCCATACATCGATATACATCACGGTCAATTCTCCAACTGTAAATGTAAGTTGATCGACTATTACTCGTTAACTTGTAAAGCCTACATAGCTGTGATAGTTTTCCTATTAATTTAGTTATTAAATATATACTACTGCCATGATTTTTTTCACATATCCAAGAACAGGAGGACTTGACTCTAACAAAAATTAGCACTGTAAAGCTTAATATTACGCAAACGGATCACTGAACCGAAAAATGGTCTCCACAGACAACCAATATTTTTGAACGGCCTATCCAGCATTACCCCACATCATGGGATAGACGAGAAAAAAAAACATCCCCACATTACGTGCAAGGGAGGCACTAAAATACTTACTTAATTTATTTTCAAGATTTTATTTTACCCTTTTTACCCATGCCAAATTACAGCTTTCTAGTACTAAGAGTTTCTTGTACTGAGCTAAGCCGGGGACAGACAGACAGACGGACATGGCGAAACTATAAGGGTTCCTTGTTGACTACGGAACCCTAAAAAGTTGTAAAATTTGTGAGTTTGTATGTAAGTTTGTGTTGTTGTATCTTCGAAACTACTGATCCGATTCCGAAATTTCAAAAAATTGGTTCTTTCACTAATGGGAAGCTACAGTATTACTGATTGGCATATATTATGTTTAATTAAAACAAGAAATTTCACGCGGACGAATTCGCGGGCAGAAGTTAGTACCTAATAAAGTATATAAAAGCAATAGGCAAGTGACGTACAAAGAAATTAACTGTTCCATATTCTGGAACTTTTTGATGTGGGACGTAACGGTTATTAGAGAGAAGGAACAAGGGACTAACTGTTAAGTACGAGTATAAATCTTTATACCTACGTGTCGAATATTACAGGATACTTCATTCAACTGATTTCAGTTATACCGTCATGTATGGGCATGGGCATTGATGTGATGCGGAGGACGACGTCGTGGGGAAAATTCCGAGAATAAATGTGGATAGCTGTTAGGGTAGGGGAAGACCAAATAATTAAGAAACGATGGATGGACTGTGTGAAAGGTGATATGGTTAGAAAGAGGGTTACTACTTTACATACATTATTATTTCAGAAAAAAAATAGGCTAACAAAAAAAAAATCGAGTAAAAAAAAACAATACAGAAAAAAGTGCATCGTTGGTGCCTGTACTAATGAAAAAATCATTGTAAAACAAATATCAGAGAAATGACGACTAATAGAGAAGTATTGACGAAAAAGACAAGCCGCGCCGACCCCAGATAATTGCGCTGACATCTCACGGCTGAAATATCTCATTTACACCGGCCGGCGCGGGCGCTCATACCATAGATATAAGAATATATAATTAAATTTCCATGGCTCACACCCTTTTTTTTTTAGGCCCACCCAAAAAGCAAAGAGTGTGAGCCATGGAAATTGACAAATAACAATAAACACCCATTAACTTCAAAGTTATCAAATAACCGCTTCTACCACTCGCGCGGAGCGGGAGGGTGTCAGACTTTCACTGACTAAAACCCACCCGTGTTCCTTCAGATGCCTGTATGCCAGGGCTACGATATCCCTCCCTTTCGGACTAACTCGCAACCCTGGCAGGATGGCTCATACCCTAAAGATCGAAACACGACAAAAGCTTCTAGGGGCTGATCTTTGAGTTATTCTATGCGCAATTTTTCACCATCAGATAATACTTCCTAGTTTGATTGCTAAGAGCTTATTAATCTATACATACTTAGGTACAGTTAGGGACATTAATTGATTACCAAATACATACACTACGTCAATAATTTGCCGTGTTATCATGTTTCATACAAATGCCAAAAATGTTGTGCTTCAAATATACCGACTAATTAAGTTCATAGTTAATTTGATAAAAAAAATATTAATTTCCCTATTTTTATAAGACAGTTGGTGCATGCAATAATATATAAAGTCATTAAAGAACCGGATCCTTATTTGTATTATTAGTTTTTTGCATTAAAAATAAGAATGTTTTCGTAGGTATTTAATTTATTGTGAGATTTAATTATGAGAGGTATACTTATTATCGTCTTGTCTGTTCATGTCGATGAGTCAGACAGATCATACAAAGTCAGAACTATTTATTTAAAATTTAAATGTTAGTAGGTACCTACATATTGGGCTAATCGTTGATCAATAAATCTGCCTATCCTATTCCCAACTATGTAGGAGTCGGCTCTCAGTCTAACCGGATTCTTTTTCTTTTAAAAAAACGGTTCCCCACACTAGGAATTTCTCCTGTATCGTGGGTGCGTTTACAAACATTTAAACTCACATACACAAACAGCCAGACCCGGAACAACTACTTATAGGTCATACAAATATTTGTTCCGTGCGGGAATCGAACCCGCGACACGCAGTGGCTGCAGTCAATCGCTTAACCACTGCGCCAACCATGCCGTCAATTCAGCTGAATACCAGTACGAGTATTTTACATGGAGCGACTGCCTATCTGACCTCCACAACCCAGTAACTGGGTAATACGATATCCCTTGTTAATACTGGTTGTCAGACTTTCGAACTTCTGATGACCTGTAACGACTAACACAGATCCACGAATGACAGCCGGGACCAACGGCTTAACGTGCTTTCCGAGGCACAGACGATAGTTGGATTTTAAATTAATAAACCGTTCGAATGCGCGTTTGTGCTAGGCCTTCTGCGGGATTATCGAATCCATGAGTGACTCAAATAAAGATTAAGATGATAAGTTTGTAACCGTTGGGTCAGATCAAGAACAAGACGTGTTTGTGGTCAAGTGTGGGCCGTAATAAAACCACTAAATGCTCAGCGAAATTTAATCTAGAGGTGACGCTAAATACGTAATTAATAATGTGCATTTTTTTTATTGAACATGAATTTTTCTCAAAAACTTTGCTCAAAAACTTCGTCATTTTAGCGTACCTGAGCGGGGCTAAAATAACATATCAGCCGCTAGGGGAAAAAGGTTTTTTTTGTCTGTTACCAACGACAATGAGCCTACAAAAACGAAAAAGTCATTATTGTTAAGGTGAATCCGCAGCTGTAGCTGTATTAATGATTTTAATTATGTAAATACATATCTGTTATAGTCGGGAATCATATTGTGATTAACCCGGCGCCAATGACGTGAAAATAATAACGCGGACTATGACACCGGGTCATGGTGACCCGAAGTTTACCAGCATTTTTCAAAATGTTATGTAATGTTATCAGCCTATTTTAATGATTCAAGTATTAGTTTGTGTTATTATTTACTGGATAAAATAACAACAACGCCAATATATTCATAAAATCAACTTTTATTAACTTTTTTCAGAACACATGCAAAATCAACTTTGAAAACACAACTTGAGTAATTGTTAAAATTTTCATATAGAAAACTTACTAAAATAACAAAACAAAAATCTTATGTACTAATAGAGAGATCATACGCACTTAGGAACTTCAATTAAACTTATAATCAGTCTTCAGTTTCCTCATACCTACCCATGGAACTGCTACAATTTTCGCAGTATGGGATGTAATGATCAGGGCATAAATATGTATATCTGGCAAGCATTGCAAGTGTGGTTAGTTTTCTTATCCTTTTTGAAGTACACACCTGAAATCTCCTACGACCTCCAGGAACCTTCTGGGGAGGCTCTTCAGAGGGCACCTCCGCGAAATCTATGATTCTTTTGCGCAATTGCCGAGGAAAATTCACTCGGGTTCTTCGTTCCTGCACTGTTGGAGTCCGACTCCTCTAAGATCTCTAATATTCTTTCAGAGCGATTTGTGAAAGACATATTAGCCAAATTCCTAAAAGCAAACAAGAAAATGAACAAATAAACACATAAAATACAAATAAAAATATGTCACGAAAACAGTACGCCACTGATGACGTTGGGTCATATTTACCCGTTTTTGCTTGACGCACGTGTATCTCCCTGCGCAGGCGACGTTGCACGGAGTTCACTAGCGGTGCGGGTGGAGGGTTACTTTATCTCCAGCTACTAGAACGTTTAAAACCACAATGCACGTAAAATACAAAATATGGCCGTTTGAAACCACCTCGGGTCAATATGACCCAGCGTCATTGGCGCCGGGTTAAGATACAACCTGATACTGACCTGAAAATAGCAAAAAACGTAAGAAAATTTGAATTTCGCGGGCTATAGCTGCGGATTCACCTTAAGTAAAATAATCATGAATAAAGACTCGACTTATTTCTGTTTCATAAAAAAAGAACATTTTTGTTTGAAAATGGAATTAAATGCCTCCATTAAATGGAATCTAATGTCTCTTCGGTATAATGCGTGCGTTGCTTGCGGCCTCGCCGTAGATGAGTATATGTTCCTTGATTGTGGCTACAGAAGAAATGATAAAAAAGACACTGGCGCGAGTTCTTTAGAATTTAATTTGTAATTAGAGAAAATATCTAATTACAAATTGAATTGAACCGTAATTTATTTTACAACAGTGAAAATGTCATCATCTAGTGAGAATGGATACCCGTATTTGCAGATGGAAGAGAAAGAAAAATAAATAATTTTCAATCTTTTTCCGTCTTGGATTATTTTATTTTCTCGCAATCGTAGTGAAAAGTATAGTGTAACACACGGCGCTAAAAACTCATTATAACTCGGTTTCTATGTAATCCCTCGCTAAAGCTCGGAAGTAAAACTACCACGTATATAATGGGTAATTTTAGCCCCTTGTAAAACAATCTACTATTTACATAGACATTTTCGGGCCAAAAATGTACCAGAAGTTTCCAACAATCGGTTTATTGTGAAAAATTACATGCTCGTAGATAAAAAAATCGGTTCATTGTTAATTTGTTACACATACCATGTCCGTTAAAGATACTCAGATGCACAATAGATTCCGAACTTTTCTATTTCAAAGCTTTCAAAGCAGGCACTATAAACTGTTTTATCTAAGTACTTGTATTTATATTTTTCTGACAAAGAAACCTTTTAAAACGACTCGTCGGCAACATAATTTTAACATTTATTCTGTGAACACTTTTAGAAATTAATTGCCCTGAATAATAAATGTAAAAATGTCCGGTGCACTGGCTTTTCCCTGTTAATAAAGGGTTGCAAATGAATAAAATTCAGCAATTTTCAGCCCTAGGGTTAACAGATTAAAATTTAATTTCCCGTAATAAGGCACAAAGGAGCTTTATTAATCATTTAAGTCTGTAGTAGGAGCGTTTGGACTTAAGGGTATGCCTAATTGTATTTTCATTAGAGTCCGACCTTAACTGGTTTTTTTTTTCGGCTGAAAATGAGTTCCATATTCGGACTGATGTCATCGATTTCAAATTTGATCGACAACTGAACACGATACATTATTTTTTTGTTGTTGTAATATAGGTTTTTTTTGGTGAAAGTAAAATAAATGCAGTCCGTTTATACTTAAATCACGAAATTTTGTTCTTTTTTCACAACGAATTTTTCCAGCATTTTCTTTGCATAAATGAATGATGATTACTTGCTTTGCCGTCATAAAGTGTTTTTTTTCGACTGCGGATGATTGTTTATTCGGTCTAGAACTATAATTAGCGAGAATAGATATTGCGGCCCAAACCGAAAACTCATCATCTGCCTAGCCTTTTCCCAACTATGTTGGGGTCGGCTTCCAGTCTAACCGGATGCAGCTGAATACCAGTATTTTATAAACCGAAAACTGAAAACGAAAACTGCATTTCGGTCAGACTCTAATTTTCATTTGCTTACACCTATTGAATGAAAGATACGACATTTAATCATGGGCGCCGGCAAGTTTACGAAGCTTGTTCATGTTTAGGGTTCCGTACCCAAAGGGTAAAACGGGAACCCTATTACTAAGGCTCAGCCGTCTGTCTGTCTGTCTGTCCGTCTGTCACCAGGCTGTATCTCATGAACCGTGATAGCTAGACAGTTGAAATTTTCACAGATGATGTATTTCTGTTGCCGCTATAACAACAAATACTAAAAAATAGAATAAAATAAATATTTAAGGGAGCTCCCATACAACAAACGTCGTGTGCGAGTCTGACTCGCACTTGGCCGGTTTTTGCAGTTCCCCTCGGATATGTTAGGTTAAGGTTTGTCCATTCTTTCCCTGGAGTAACGAGTTTGTCGACTTAAGCAGGAAAGGAGTAGGATGCAAGATCGAGAGCCTAGACTCGAGTAGATTATTGGAAATAGGAGTTCGGTACTTTTTATCGACTAATGCACAGCAGCTTTAGAATTTAAAGGAACATTTCAGGATCTCGCCTCGCATAGGTAAAGTTCTCTATTATTGTATTACACGTTTTCGGATATTGTTATGGTTCTGAATGTTTACACCTATATTTTATTTTGAAGCCAGGGAGGTGCAAGTGCACCCTCTTGCACCCCGCTCCCGGCGCCTATGCAACCGAAGTTCGTGAGTCATGAACTCAAGATAATATATAATGTATGGATCTAACTACTATTGAGTCACACTATGACTAAATGTGACCATTATTGTACTTTAGCATTGAGAGCATTAAGATACTGTTTGGTCTTTCACCCCCACACAACACATAATTATATAATCACTAATAACCTTTAGTTAGACGATTAAATTTGAATCACTATTCTAATTATAATGATTCTATAGATAACACTTACCTACAGGTGACTGTTTGTTCATATGCAAAGTGTATATGTTACGGCTAATACTCGAAGTGCGGCTACACCTAGTTTTAGCCGGTTAGAACTAGGTGTAGCCACTTACTCTTGGTTAAACCTAGTACGAGCCGATTGTTTTCGGGTAATATCATTTGGGTTAGGTTAGGTTAGAACAGTAACCATTAACAAGCGAAGGCGAGCGAGCGAAGCGAGCGTGCCGCGGCAGCGGCCGCCGAGTGCCAGATCCCCTCTATTGTTGGTAAATTGGTTTTATCCAACAGGGATTGTCTGGACCTATAATTCTAACCGGCTAAAACTAGGTGTAGCCGCACTTCGGGTATTAGCCGTAACATATATATTAATTACGTAAGTACGGTAAGTACGTACGGAGGATGCAAAGAAAACCGAAATGATTTGCTTAAAGAATTGAATTAATATAATTATTACAATTAGCTCGGTAAAACCAAGATGCGCGACAATTGTTCGATGTGAGAAACAAGAGTGATTCACCAATACACCAAATCAATATATGAATCACTGGCACTGCACAAACTTCGGTCCCACGCCATCGGATTGCTGAGAAGGCGAATCTCATGGTGCAGAGCACAATGCGGTGTTAGTCATTGTCTTAGGAATTTTGGGTTCCGCAAGTGGCAACATAACACACTAAAATGACAAATTATGTCACATACGGAATTGTTATTTTTACATGAAACAATAAATGATGCAAAATGAGTAAAATATTATTTAAGCAGTGACTCACAGTGTACGCATTTTTAATTATATTTGTGTATTATTATTATAAATATGAATGAGAATCGTTTTACGAAAAACGTATTTAAATTGTTAGAAATTAAAAACACCTGTACTGCCAATTTAATCTTTAATAATGTTTTTTAGCAGAAGCATGGGGATAAAACATCAATAAAGAAAAGGTTAAGACTAGATAAAGGCTCGTACAGACAGGTGCGATATCGCGGGCGCAACAGGCAGTGCGGCACTTGTCATGCCCGCGATATCGCCCAAGTCTGCACCAGCCTTAATGATTCAGTAAACTAACTAGAGTATCAGCCTAGCCGAGTTTCAGAATTACGTATAAAATATACGAGATAGACACTCAAAGCTCTGAACTCGTCGAAAAAAATTGCGTCCAACAGTTGGCCGCAAAATGCACGCACGCTAGATTAACACAATGACAGCTTAGTACAATAACGTGGTGCGAGTGTAAGACTTAGCGGTCATGCACATAAACAGCCTATCAACAGCAGCAGCAGCATTATGCTGCGCGATGGCCGTTTTGCGTGAATGTGACGCATATTTTCCCTCAACTTGTTCTTTCGTGTTTGTGTTTTTATTTCTTTGCGTTATGTTTACCGCAAATAAACGTATTTTCTTTCTTTCTTTTCTTATCAAAGTTGGCTTGTTTGTTTTAGTTATTTTGCAGACACTACTCTCTCTCTACTCTGCAGTCATGTCTAGACATTTACATATTCAAATATTGAGTTATAATGTACTACGTACAATCAAAGGAGAAATTCATAAGTTTTTGTTGATAAATCTGAATGAGACTAGGTCAGGCTAGGTATATTGGTACCACCACTACCATTGGGGTGATCCGGCTGGTACTAGAGCTCTGACTCGGGAGGAGGCACGGCTCGGTTGTTTCGGGTGACGCAGGTCCCCCCGGGGCATGGTTGCTTCGGGAAGTACCTGAGTCGCATAAACAGGGAGCCAGACGCCCGGTGTCACCACTGCGTCGACTGCCGGGAGGACACGGCGTGGCATACGCTGGCAGAGTGTGCCGCTTGGGAGGAGCCGCGCTATGCCCTCATCTCAGGAGTAGGCAGTGACCTGTCGCTGCCAGCCATGTTCGACTCGATGGTCGGCAGCGAGGAGTCCTATGACGCGGTGGTATCCTTCTGTGAAACAGTCATGTCGCAGAAAGAGAGCGAGAGATCTCTTTCACTCACCCAGCCCGCAGCAGGCGCACCGCACGTTGGCAGAGGGCAGATAATGCCCTCTTCCGGCCCCCTAGATGGGTCTCGGGACGGCGGACTCGGGGACGTTCGCCGCCCCCTATCCTACGAGACCCGAGGTGGGGCGCGTAGTGTTCCACGTGCGCCCTTTTTAAACGTCTGATCTAAAGTCCAGAATTAGAATAAAGAAGAAGAGAACATTTTCATATAAAGTATTTGATTTGGATAACATGGTGAGGTTTTATTAGAAAACATACTCGCTGGTAAATGGACGGACATATTACAACGTGGAAACATACAATATGTTGCTTTCAAAGCATGATCTTTTTAGTATATCTTATATCAAAGGTCACGAAATAATAATACAACTTTATAAAAATAAATGTAATTCAAAAGCTATTGCACAAAAATATCTATTGGCAAGATAAGGATTGCTACAGAAGACATTTAAAAACAAATCTATACATCTATGAATTATTCACAATTTTATTGATCGGCCACCGATGAATTTAGGATTCGGATCTAATGAGCAACCCCCGTACAATTAGTACTATGGCTACTTTGAATCGACAGTTCTCGGATTCGGATCGTATGCATGCAGTGCAGAACCGCTTTTAAGTGTTAGATCAGTTCGCCGATACTCATCGAGTGGTCACTTGGCCAGCACGTATAGAAATCGGTGACTAAATTCATATTTCCAGTTCAGATCGTCTACCTTACAAAGCATTTACCTTGGCGGCGCTGCGAGAGGTGGCACTGCCAACACTTTCCATACAAACCAAGCGTGTCACCGTTTACTCGCACTAATACAAATCACGTATAGAAACTGACGTCTTTGAATGGCGATGATGACAGAAGTTGAGCGCTCTACGCAATTTGGTTTTTTTTTTTTTTTTTTTGGTGCGGGCGTTTTTGCAGATGGCTCCGGAGTGCCTTTTCTGCTTCACCGGTCGTTGGTGGGGCCAGAAGGGCCTCTCACCGGTACGCAATTTGGGCGTCATGAAGTTTATTAGTACTACCGTCACTAATCGGATTCGATGTTGATACCTAATGACATGGTGTCAATAACATTTTGTCAGATTACATATCACTCAATCATATAAGGTCATATTCAAACACGGGCCAGTCGACCTTGACGGTCACTTAACTAGATTCACAAAAAATCGACAATAACTTTACTATTTGTGAAGGTTACATTAGACGATTTTGATTTAATATGGTTTCAAGAGAATCACGATTTTATATTATATGTATACGTATCACCGTATTGACAGTAACAAAACAATCTTTCAACTTTTCAAACGTACTATGTATGTTTAAATTTAATTAAAAGTACCTACTTCAGGAAACTTGGAAAATAAAGTAGCTCCACCGAATTGAACTCTTTTGTTTTATTTCGAAAATTGGAATACCAATTATTTGGAACTCGCTTCAAAGTATCTGAAGAAATGAAGGGTGTAAGATTTGGGGTCTGCCTTGTCATTGTTGACGTTCATAAAGTGCTTATAAAAGTAAATAATATTTGTATTATTTGTTCTGTAACTTCTGTTTATTACTTCCAACAATATTGTACTGTTTCTTTACTTTAGTTACGCGGTTTGCGTTATTTAATTCTTCATTTGCTTATCAAGTACAGAAAAGCTTGATGCGCTTTTGTGTGTAGGTACGCTCGTCCACCTATGTCTTGTTTGCTGTTTGGTACCTACGTCTTCTTCTTTTTCTGTTTGGGACATGACATTAATAAATTTCAATAACAACAGGGTCATTTCATCTCACAATCACAACTAGTTTATGGCAAAACATTATTGAATACGACCCATAAAATGATTTGAGTAATTGAAATCGTTTTAGATACAATCAAGTGCTTTGGGGAACAAGGATTGTAACAGATTTTGATTGTATTAATTGTTACTGTTTATTTTGGCTGATGACGCCCAAGGCACTAACTTTAATAGGTGGTGCTCACATGTTGATTAAGAGTTTTGCTTGCTAGTAATATTGAACGAGGTCATCTGGCAGAAAACTAAAGTTGTCGACATAGCTCACAGAGCTAACTGAAATGTGGCAACGGTCATCGGTTCTACGGCCATATTAGCCGTAGAACCGATGACCATTGGGGAAAACGTGTTCTTGAGTGGAGACCGTGAATCGGCAAACGTAAGGTAGGACGCCCTCAGGCTATGTGGAGCGACGATCTTCGCAGGGTGACTAGTAGGAGCTGGATGATAGTTGCCGAAAATCGAGTTGAATGGCGTGCAATAAGAGAAGCCTATGTCCAGCAGTGGACTGCTGTAGACTGATGATGATGATAATAATATGATCTAGAAATATAGTGTTAATCATCACACTCAAAATTATCTTAACTTAGCTAATCACCGTCGACTGCAAGATGAATACTTACCTATCTCCTTTCTAGCCGCGTCATAACACCTAGTTTGCCACCTCAGAATTCAATGTCTTCTTCATGTTGTGCCTCAATTTAGGAATACCTATCACCATTTTAGCTAGTCCAAATTTTTTATACAAATTGCCTTATTTCCAATGAGGAATCAAACACTATTCGATACACGATCATTTGCTATAATCATCCTCTTACCTGTCTCCTTTTTTTTAGTTGGATCTGTGCAGCATTCCCACCCTTGCTCTGATCACTTGAAATGCTAAAAAGCCTCAGATTTTAGCAGGAAAGGTACCAGTGATGAAAAATGACGAATCAGCATAAAGACCCTTGTCTTTTTAATCGGGGTGCAAGTTTGTGTTGATAAAAGTACCTGACACAAAGCAGTGTACGGATATCTTGTAGACATGTATGCTACCGATTGCAATATAAAAACAAATAATTATGGTCGAAGAGAATCAATAGTGCCAATCTGTAGTGCTTTGACATAGTTCAGATCTTGTTCAACCAGTTACGTGAGATTATTGGCAGACCTATGTTTTATCCTCATTTCAACATTTTTCTTAACCGTTTTTAGGGTTCCGTACCCAAAGGGTAAAACGGGAACCCTATTACTAAGGCTCCGCCGTCTGTCTGTCTGTCCGTCTGTCACCAGGCTGTATTTCATGAATCGTGATACATAGACAGTTGAAATTTTCACAGATGATGTATTTTTGTTGCCGCTATAACAACAAATACTAAAAAACAGAATAAAATAAATATTTAAGGGGGCTTTTGGGGGCAATTGCGAGTCGGACTCGCGCACGAAGGGTTCCGTACCATTATCTATAAAAACGGCAAAAAAATCACGTTTGTTGTATGGGAGCCCCCTTAAATATTTGTTTTATTTTAATTTAATTATTTATTTTTAAAGTGAATATAACTAAATATTCTGTGAATATTTCAAGCATCTACCTGTTGCCGTTATCAATATCGAGCAAAAACGAGCAAAAAAAATCACGTTTGTTGTATGGGAGCTCCCTTAAATATGGTTATAGCGGCAACAGAAATACATCATCTGTGAAAATTTCAACTGTCTAACTATCACGGTTCATGAAATACAGCCTGGTGACAGACGGACAGACAGACAGACGGCGGAGCCTTAGTAATAGGGTTCCCGTTTTACCCTTTGGGTACGGAACCCTAAAGGCTCTTACAAACACACGCGATATCGCGGGCGCGACATGCACCGACAAAGGAATTGTCTTTGTCGGTGCCTGTCGCGCCCGCGATATCGCGTGAGTGTGTAAGAGCCTTAATAAAACGGTAGATTAAAGCATATAGAAATACCACGTAGGTATCCTGTATTACAAACTCAAACCAATCGACAGAACTTAGGTATAATATAAAATATAATAAAAGAAGGTAATAATAATATGAAGGTAATAATAGGAAGGTAATAAATAAAAGAAGGTAGGTATAAATCTATATTTCCTCATACATAAGATGCAATACATCCTTGCTCATAAAATACACACCATCACACGTTCCAAATTTTCAGCAATACAGTTATTGTGGTCGTTAAAAAGCAATCAATGTGGAACAAAAACTCAATTTATTCTCGTAAAGATATTCCCAAAGAATTTAGCTTTAGTAATTTATAAGAAAATTCGGGAATAAATTACGAAGCAATTTACAATATTCCAGAATTGTTAATAGGACATGCTTACTAAGCCGACAGGATGAAAAAGGCTGGCAATTATGTCGAAACGAAAAAGAAGAAAAGGCTTTTTACAGTAGATAATTAGTACCTACGCTTAATTAACCATGCTTGATAATAATGATTACTTGACAGGAGTTTCTGAAAAAGGTCGGGTTCTATTTCATAATGATAAGCTAGAAAGGAGATGATTTTAATTCTGAGCCCAAATCTAGGAAAACTTTCTAAGAGCCTTCGAATTGACACATCATCAACCAATTATGTTGGAGTCAGCTTCCAGTCTAACCGGATGCAGCTGAATACCAGTATTTTACATGGAGCGACAGCCTATCTGACCTCCACAACCCAGTTACTGGGTAAGACGATACCCCTTGGTAAGACTGGTTGTCAGACTTTCGGGGTTCTGACGACCCAAATTGACAACAGCTGACTAGACGAATTTGGCAGTTTAAAAAGGTATTAATATGAGCAAGTCTGGTCTACAACACGGAAACAAAGTACGATAAAGCGTTTTAACCTTGACCATTGATCTTATTAACGCCTTTAGGTCAAGTCCATTGATTAATAGAAGACAATTGCTTTTATTCGAGTACAAAAATTGCCTGACTGTTATTTCGGTCGCACAAAATGAGTCGCGTAATTTACGTTCAATAGAAATTCAACATAAATTATTATCATATAAATAATTTATTTCAGATTCATCCTACGATTACATCCTTAATTCCATAGTTGTTAGGTAGTACAATTACGAACTACAAACTAGTGTTAGTAATAATTGCGTCAAATAACTAAATTACGTTCGGCCTCAGCCTATACTCGTACGTCATAATGCGAGGATCAGGGGGAAAATGACTAACAGTAATCGCTCTAGTTTAAAAAAATCGGTGTCATTAACACGACGAAGTGACCTTAACACGACGTGTGCTATCAAAACAATGAACTGCTGGCTACTGACCGTGGCACAGAAAGGGATGACACATTGCAAGCGAGATAGTAAACCCGCTCAAAGAGTTAAGCCCCATTTAACAACTTTCTTGCCTGAGGCATAAAATAAAATTAAAGCAACAACTGACTTGCATCGTCTAAACACTGTTTAGACCGTGCAACTTTTACTGTTGCTTCAACTTATTGCATGCCACTGGCAATTAAATCGCACCATGTAAATTGGGTTCAGTGTGGTTCCGGACGTAAAGAACAGCACCATCCTATTTCTTCCCGTAGGTGTCGTAAAAGGCGACTAAGGGACTTACTAAAAGAAAATGGGCAGCAGCGTTCTCTATGCATTTTAACACTATACTGCGATCGCCAACCCGCCTGCCAAGCAAGGTGATTATGGCAACCCTTTTGGGGGAGGCTTATATCCAGCAGTGGACGTATTTCGGCAGAAATGATGATGACGATGAAATCAGGCTTTAATCAGCATTTCCTTATGACAGTGATAAAAGATGGAAACCCCATAACAACACCATAGCAATTGAATCGAACGTCATGTTGTACGATGCCGGCCGGCTTGTGATTTTCCAAGGAAAAGTTGAAAAAAGGAAAAGTTCAACTTTTACGTGATGAAATAAAAGTACTTAAAACTTTTTATTTTAGTCACCCTCCATACAAATGGAATACGCGAAATTTTGTGGTTGGATTGTGTAAAAAATATTTTTCGAAACTTTTTTTGACGGTTTCCAATAGGTATCTTGGTTTTCCTCTTATTTTACATAATTCTTATCTATAAAGCAGGTAATACACCTGCCTGCCTTGATGGTGTAGCGGTCGCAAGCAGGTTCGCTTGCTGGGTTCAATTCCCGAGTCCGGCAAAGTGTTATTAGGTTTTTCCATCTGAAATTTCTTAGTAGCAGCCCAAAGTCTGGATAGATGGCATGTTACATGGGGCTTAAATATAACGAAATGTGGGTACACCTCAGCCCTAACCCTGAACGGTCAGTGGGGTTTCGAAGAGCACTATGAGCGCCTAGTTCCCCGCGTCGGGAAGGCAGTGAGTGCTTTGCACAGACTGTTGCCCAATCTCGGTGGACCTCAAGAAGAAGTTCGTCCCCTCTACGCGAGTGTCGTGTGTGCGATGGTCCTTTATGGAGCACTTGTTTGGTCAAATAAGCTGTCAGGCGTCTGACGCTGCAGGACTAAAATGAACAGCCTGCAGCGGAAAATTGCTATTCGTATAGCACGAAAGAGCATAAGAGCGGTGGTGGCTTATTGGTAACAGCTGCGCCTTACGAGTTGAAGGTCATAGGTTCGAACCCAGACAGGCGCTTTACTTTGTGTAAATTATTTCATCACCACTGCTCTCAAAACGGTGAAGGAAAACATCGTGAGGAAACCGGCAACCCGCACTGGGCCCGCGTGGTGTATTACGGCCCACTCCCTCTTACCGAGAAGAGGCCTGTGTCCAAGCAGTGTGAACAAAGGTTGATTATGCTATAGCACGAGGATACTGAACTATGTCCTTATTAGAGTGGTTATGGTGAGATAAAAATACCACTCTTCCCGGTCTTATCTCCAAATCCCAGGCGTTATTTGAAACTTTCCCCCAGAAAACAAAAAAAAGGTACACCTCAGTCCAACTGAACATAAGCGTCATAACATGATTTTTATAATTAACAACATAAAAATGAAATGCAGGAGTCTCTGCATTAATCTAATTAATTCAATTGAAACATTAATTCAGCCCCTTGGACGTGGTATGGGAAGCAAATGAGAGTTGTAGAATAAATCAACCGCAATAAAGAAACAATACTCTTGGGTTTAATTAAACATGTTCTTTAATTAGTATGACAATAAATAAGTAGGTATTCTTTATTGCATTGCCATTTATTTAGATTCTATTTTATACCAGTAATAGCTAACGGAACTGAAAATGTACGGGCACTTTGTCCGTCCATAAAGTTGTGTCGTGTATGTTGTTGATGGGGACAAATCACACGGAATCATCATTTCAGCCAAAATACGTCCACTGCTGGACATAGGCCTCCCCCAAACAAGGGGAGGGGGGGGGGGAGGTTTGCCATAATCGCCACGCTTGGCAGGCGGGTTTTCGATCGCAGTATGGTGTTAAAATGCATAGAGAAGGCTGCTGCCCATTCTCTAGTAAGTCCCTTAGTCGCCTTTTACGACACCCACGGGAAGAAATAGGATGGTGCTGTTCTTTACGTCCGGCACCACACTGAACCCAATTTACATGGTGCGATTTAATTGCCAGTGGCATGCAATAAGTTGAAGCAACAGTAAAAGTTGCACGGTCTAAACAGTGTCTAGACGATGCAAGTCAGTTGTTGCTTTAATTTTATTTTACACCACTCCATCCTTAAGTCACCACATGGTATGGATATACTAAAACAGAATTTCTTTAGAGCACAGTAGTGTGGTAAAGTGATTGTATGACCATTAAAACAATAGTTAGGTCCCACAATAAAACAGTATAAAGATCAACATAATCGTCAGTATTTCGCGAAGGGAAAACAAGTGACTTGTATTTTACACGGAATGCTTACAGGAAATAAAAATCACTGTTTTGTGTTATTGATTGATCGATCTATAAGTAAAAAAAACATCAAAATATATAAACATTAATTAGTTACTTGTGGTGGGCACGATGTACAAGTAATCGGCATTATGCAAGTGCTTGTTCAAAAACTAAAACAATGCATTTTATGAGGTACGAGTAGTTCTCGTACAGAAAGAATGATTGAAAGGAAAATGGGTCAATAATTGCTACTAAGGAACGTCCTATTAAAGAAAATTTGCAAAATAGGTGGTGAAGTCTCAAGATCGTTGTAAATTCCATACGAGCGTCCCATAGCGATGCCCGTCCCTGGCATTGTAGGTCGAAGAACCGGTCTGGAACCTGCTTCGGAATACCATAAAAGAATAGAAAAAAAACGAATTCAGCGCATCGATTAACCTTCCAAGAAAAGTGGGAGCAGACAATGGTGCAATAAATTTCGAATCTTCCTTAGTTTTTGCAGTTAATGGAATCTAAAAATTGTAATTATTTTTGTAACTGCAGTATAAACTGGAGGTTATCTAGGAATTACAGAATAACGTCATATTAACAGAATATTTTGTTATTGTTATTAGTAATTGACGGTTTATTTATTTTACTTCGATGGTATTTTATGATGTATAAAAGACTAAGAATAAGAGATAAAGTTCTGTTTAGGTTTATTTTTTTATTTCTGCTTGAGTATAGTGTTCGATGTTTTTTTGTTGGTGGCGTGTGCTAGCTGACTTATGGGAAATAATTTAATTTATTTTTTTGTGTGGCGTCATGTAAATTATTTAACACTCTATTGTATAGAATCAAGTTTTTCTGACTGAAGAGACAGCTGTGCTGCTGGAGAGTTTCTCGCGTCACTTCCCAGCTAAATCACTAGGAAGTGGAGAAGGGAGGGCGTTTTGGGGGTCTTTTATAATTTTGACGTTCGACAAGTGCTGATTCTCCTATTCGCCTAGTTTGGATAAATGACTTTTGATTTGATTGATTTGATTTGAATACAAACTAATAGTCTTTTGTAACTAGGTTAGGAAGGGGTTTCTCGCCTAGTCACAAAATTACGTGAAAGAGATTCAAGATGACATGCTGTGAAGACACAACTAAGTAAGACTGAAATCAGTTGAAGACCATCTTATTAATATTGTAAACATAAGCCAGTTAGTACCTAGTATACATATTATTAGTAAGGCAAAACAATCATCTATGTTTACTTAGATCATTCCTTTTAACTTGGAGTTCTTAAAGCAATCAGTCAGACATCATTAGTTCTACTGTGTTATGACTCAAGTTTTGATAGATAAAATTTAATGTACTAGAACGTCCCACACCTAAATATCGGTATTAGTAATATGGTAACCCCACGAATTTTTACCACTGTCAATAAATGTATAAGTTCGGGAAATGTTAGTAACTGATAACCTCTAAAGTCGGGCTTTTAATTAGCTGCAGTATAATGACACTTCTCACTGTTATTTTGTTAAAAAATGTTGTAAGTTATTGACGAAATGACAGTAACAACTATAATTTTACTGCAGCTATAATTAAAAGTCCTTAAAGTCAACAAATAAACTTGCTACAAGCCAAAGCGCGATAGAGATAAGCATGATACTCGTAAGAGCCAAAAAAAGGTCATGGCCTACGGGCAATGGATATGGCTTTCCAACAGTTGAATGGCGGCTGATTCCTCCCAGTTTAGGTCCGGTCTGTGTCATTGTTACAGGAGTCGGGGTCTTTTTGAAGCTACGTTATCTGGGTGGGACAATATTGGTATAATTTCAATTTTACTTAATGTAAAATGTGTTTTACTTAGTGTGCTGGGTTTCTGCGTTGAGTTGTACTTTATGTAGGTACTACGTACGTACATTAGGTATAACTCCATGGGTTTCTGTTTCAATTTATTTAGTAAGGAGTGCAATGCAAATACCTATAATAACACTTACCATTAGGATCAGGAGGCTTGGCATTGTTGCAATGAGCAAATTTATAGCTCTGTGCGAAAAAGCATGGTTCACGTTTGCCAACGCCATGGATTGATGATGAATGCCGTTTGCAAATGGCCGCCATCGTAAGTCCCATGGTGCATCTGAAATTATGGTGTCTAAATGAAAACTTAATTGTATCTTTGTAGAGTATTGTTAGTGTATCGAATTTATATTATTATTAAGTAATTTTTTTAGTTCCATTTATTTGTATTACAGTGTTTGTTTATGTATTATTCATTTTTATTTTAACAATTACGCATTAATACACGTAAATATATATAAGTACTTTTTAATTTTATCGATAAGTACATACTACATATTGACTATAATCAGAATCACACATATTATTCTGTGGAATTTATTTTACTTACCCGATTTATTATGTCACACAGGGGGGCGTCATTACGTTATTCCATGGTTTCTGCTGAAAATCAGCGCTGTGACGATAGGTTTGTCCGAAGTCACAGCATTTTGCTGAGCAGAGACCTGTTCTTGCACAGATGTGACGCACGGTTATTGTAATTGTTCATAATTAGTATAGTTTGTTTGTTTCAAAAGTAGTTATTTTTCCACTCGGCAATCGGCATTTTGTTTTTGTTTTCATTGTTTGTTTGTCGACTTTGTTGTAATCACATATACCATAGACTAATATATATAGAATGAGTTTATAAACTATTTAGTAAACACTTTGTAAATTGTCTTTGGTCCCTGACATCAACCAATGGACAAGATGTCAGAATGCTTAAAGTATTGGATGCGAGGCTTTTGGCTACTTAGTATGTTTTTCTTTTTTTTGACTTATTTTGTTGTACTGTGCGTTTTGTTTGTGCAAAATAAATAATTTTTCTTTCTTTTTCTTTCAAAAGACAATAAGAAGAAGACAAAATCAGGGACCATTTTGGTTCCCCCTTGAAACGGTTTTCGGTAGGGTTTTTCTAAGCGGTTAATCGAAAACCCATACGATATGGGTAACCCTTTTGAACGGCTTAAATTAAATTTTGGTTACCCGATGAAAGGGTTTTTGATAAAAACCCATACGGTGTGGGTAACCCTTTTGAACGGCTTAGTTTAAGCCATTAAAAATTACCCACACCGTATGGGTTTTTGATTAACTGCTTAGAAAAACCCTATTGAAAACCCTTTCCATTCAAAGGGTATTCGATAGGGTTTTTCTAAAATGGTTACCAAAATGGTCCCTGGGTAGAATAGAGATAGAATTGGTCCGCGTGCTGGGCGGATATCGAAATAACACAGTATTATGATTGTTTCATGTCACTGGGTTTCAAGTAGGTATATAACCCATTGAATGGGTTATCATGTAACCCTTTCACTGGGTTTCAAGAATAAAACTCATTCAATGGGTTATCATGTAACCCTTTCACTGGGTTTCTAGTATAAACCCCATTCAATGGGTTACATCATGATAAAGGTAACCCATTGAATGGGTTACCCCTTCGAAAGGCTTAACTCTTAACCGGGGTTGTAAGGTCCCTGGACAAAATAAGGAACAAAACCATCAGACACAAGACCAAAGTTCAGGACATAATCCTAAATATCAGAAGACTAAGGAGGAAATGGTCTGGACACATGATTAGAGGGAAGGACAACTGGAGCAAAATAGTTACCCAATTGTACCCCACCCCACCTCTTGGGATCCGTTGAATCACAAATCATCCTGTGAAAAACCATGTGGGCTACGTTACCTTGCTGATAGCAACGCAGTAAAAGTTAACAGTTATCTTTGTAGGACACCGTTACAATGACGCTATGTACACCAACGTAACTGTTTTTATTATCCAAAGCGATAATAAAGGTGAGTGTTGTATAACAAAATGAATACAATGTTGGTTCATTCAAGATCGTGAGTCATCTTCTTTAAATTTTCTTTGTGTCGATAGTATGACTAATTGTTTGATTGGACAACCCATTTGCTACTTACCCAGCTTTGTGTCAAGGGTCGTGCAGACCGGCGCGACTTATCGCGCGAGTCGACACCGGTAGAACAATTTCCACATAAATTGTTCTACCGGTGTCGCGCCGGTCTGTACGAGCCTTTAGTTTTTTTTATAGGTAATATAAAAAAATGCTGTTCCGTAAAATTTGTCGGGTTATGCGAACACAAGTGCCTTTTTTTGTGTTTATGGAGCAGCAGATTATTTTATCAGGATTTCAGGGTTGGCCCTAAAGCCAAAAAGTTGTTCATAATGACGAGTACAATGACCTCAAGGAAAGAGGTTTTCAATTATTTCGATTACACCTTCTACAGGCTGACACTCTGCAAGTCGGAAGAGTTGCAGGGTTAAAACATTCGCAAACCGTTGTACCAACTAATGTTGGGTACCTGGGGTTAATGCGTAACACACTATCAATGGGTTTCATTTTGACAGTTCAACAACATTAATCGCGTTATTTACGCTGTTGAGCAGATAAACTTTTCGAACATATGAAGCAATGGATTAGTAATACGAGTATACTTCAAAATCATTCAGATTGTGGTCTATAGTGTGTTACGCAATTAGAGTGCAGATTAGTGAAACTTTACGAAGCAAATTCCCCTCTTTGTCGTGTTACATTTCATGTTGCACTAAATTACATAGATTTGGACGGTTCATTTGTGTTACAGTTCATGTTAAGTTTCACCAATCTGTACCCGGCTTTATACTATCAATGTTTTCACTAATATTTTGCAAGTGGATATCGTGCTTTGCGTTCACTACTGGGAGTCTACTCCGGAGATAAATCCGAAGTATCGGCCGAATTTTCGCCGTTTCCTGACTACGGCCTGACTACGGATGACTACGGTGAAAGAAAAAAAACGACAGTCAAAGTCAAAAATGTGGCTTGAAGTCGGACAAGGGCTCAAAGTTAAAAAAGAAACAGGAAGGAAGTCAAGAAACGGTTGAACTTTCGGCCGATACTTCGGATTATCACTTCGGAGTAGACCCCCTGAACTAAACGACTGCAATTTGAATATTTTCATAAGCACCATTCCTGGCTAAATGATTGGAGAGTAGGTAGTCTTTTAGTCATCTTATAAATTATCAAAGTAGCATTGCGAAACTAATAACTATAATTTTCTAGACAATAAGGAAGTGTCTAAAAAATGCAGATTTTCCAATGTACAAAACTATTGAGGGGACATTACCACCTTGGTGCTTCAATCATACAATTTTTAAATTATTTGTGATGACAAAACAATTTTGTCAGAAGTTTTTTCTTAGGTTCATGGTTACAGTGTAATAATACCACAGAGTTGTGTTACTTTTTTTATTTGTTACTTAGACACACTAATACTAAAATACAGACTAGGAAACACTTATTCGATTGCTATTGCTAAGCTGCCAATAAAAATAGACTAACAACAATTATACTTCTAAGCGCCGTACATAAATGCTGTTTGACTGCTAAACACTAAACTGGCTGACAATTAAAATCTCGTTTGCCTTAATTTATTCGGTCAGAAACAATAACGTATGCGTTAGCGTTTACAGAATATTGACATACCTATATTCTACTATATTTGAACTAAAATGGTAAGTAGGATAGGTATAAATATCTACAATTTTCATTCCCTACTGACATGAAATTATCTGTTGTATTTTTCTAGCATATTTTCATAACTTTCAGTAACCTATAAAATATAATAATTTATGACCAATTCTCCAGAATAGTGCGCAACAGTCTGTAAAATTATTTGAAATAATATTTATTTACTAAGGAACGATATTAAAATATGGCATCGAAAAAAGTATTTTAGTATAAAATACTATTACTGTGTTCTGTTAAGACATTAGTTTGCTGTTATTACTATTGTTTATAGGTGGTTTAACTTGAAGTTCTTATGTAATAAGGAATAAAGATCTATTTTCTTATAATTGGTCTCAAATAACATGTTAATTTATCGAAAATCCTTACTAAATCGTCAACATAGTGAGTATCACTCATTTTAATCTGCATTGTGAATACGGATTACGATTAATATTGATTCAGTTGGTTTCAATTGAAACTAAATTGTCATTCCTCCAAGCCTGACGAGGTTACAAATGTGAATAGACTAACTTTATAAAAGAACTTGCAACATTGATGTTCCTAAAATACATTTGAAAGTTAAGGCGCTCCCTCACCGAGAGCATTCGCCTTTAATATAACAATCCAAGATTCGATTTGAAATATTACGTTACAAATAGACGCTCCCTCACCGGGAGCATTCGCCTGTAATGAAACAATCCAAGATTCGATTTTGAGCATTATGTTACAATTCTGCCTCATTGACTAACAAGCATTTGCCTGTAGTCGAATCAGTTGTTTTTACAATGATGTTACAAATTGTATCACGAGTGCTCTCACTCACTACTGTATTGTTACAAATTGTATAATTACAGGTTGCGCACCGTAATGTTCGATTCTCCTCACTCACTGATGTAATGTTCAAATCTGAACTGCTACATTACAATCGAATGCTCCCGGTGAGGAAGCGCCTTAAACTGTAACATTCTGTAATCTAAACAATCACTCCCCGTTTCTGTAAACCTGATCATGATACTTATCAGCAGGTACTGATATATAAAAAGATTAATAAGTGATAATAATGGACTACTACTACTGTTGTGGATTGATTTGCCAAAATAAATACAATCGAATCACTTGACATTTTTTCTTAAAAGGAAACGGTTTCCAGAAACCAAAGGATTGTATAGACCATTATTGACATTTTCAGAATCGGCAAAAAAAAAAGACAGCGATTTCTGACATATTTCACATGCTTCATACATCATTAAGCTTTGGAAGTTAATAAACAATTATACAAGTACAACAAAATATTAACATAAAAACCACGGAGGCAGTTGCGACAATACTGTCAATGACATACATAAGCTCAGGCCTTCTACCCATGGTGGTAGGCAGAAACTACAGAACGTGACCTGCTACTGTCAATAAGTTTTCTTAAAATTTAGTTACAAGGACTCACTGTACGGGCGCGAAAGTAGACTTTATGGATTCCACAGCATTTAGTATTGAGTCTTGGCTGCAGGCGTTTCCATTATCATATGCGGTACCACACCCGTACCCATTGAAGCACAACTGCTGTGACTTGTTCTCAGCGCAACACAAAACAATAGCAGCGTTACAATTGATTGGTGTCCTTAACACCCCAGGCCCAGACTGCTCATTGAATTGCGGAGCCTGAGTGGACGGAGTCTGGCTCTGGAAAAGAAGATTACAATATTAAACACGACACTGATAAGTTGTCATCTGCAGGAATTGCCGGCTTGTGTGCACGAAATCAGAAAGTGGAACCACGCGTAAATAACTGGATAGCATACTTCGTTTACTGCTCCACTGTTGATAATAACACTGATTTTTATTAAAAACTCTTTTATAAACGAAATGATCAAGGTTGTTGGAATGATGTAAACAGGGTACGTAACATGGTTCATGGATTTATTTGTATGTACTTAGACCATGAAAATCTTGAGAATAACCAGTCCAGTCGCAAGTATTTGTTTAGCTGTATTGAAGGACTAGACGAGGAAATGTTAATTAATTCACAGTGTTCTTCATACATCGCCAGTAAAATTATCTTTTATTAGTATCGATGATGAGAGAACTTAATTACCTCCTATTATTGTTTACGTAAATAAAAAGAGACTACTTACATTTCCCATAGAACTGCCATGCTCAACTTTAGGTGCTGGTCGCTTCATTGGTCGTAACGGTTTGATCGGATCGAAGGATATAGGTCTTGAATCATTTAGATCATCTGTATCATCGTCTTTATCAATGACGAATCCCCAATTTTGATTTGTGTCCTCCATTGCTGGGAATCTGTTGTGAATAGCTGGTTTCTTCGTTGTAGTTTCTGAGCAAGGAGTATACTGTGGAACAGGGTATGGTACCGGATAGGGAATATAGATAGGCTGGGGTAGTACCGGCGGCGGCTGCGGCCTTCTGACGTAGCTAGAAATCTCTTCAAGTAATTTCACTATCTGTGGTAAGAGGTCTTGCTGATTACGATCATAGTCCCTTCTCTCCGGATAATAATGTGGGGGTGGAAGAGGATAATCGTAACTACCGTAGTTCGTCTGCCATCTTCTTCGGCGATGCCGATTTTGATCCGATGTGTGCTTTCTGTTTCCGTCGTTCTGGTCAAGCGATAGCAGATCGGGGTCGTTCACTTCTTCTAACACGTGTCTAGGGTATACTTGTCCCATACAAATGAACCCTACGATTAGTAGAATAAGCGTATGCATCTGTAAATTAATAAAAACAACAAATGTCAGGAAACTTATTTCTTTTAGCCTTCAACTTCAACGCAGAAACGTGGGTGGACCTAATTATTGATACAGTGTTTGAGTGCTTGCTAATAAGAAAACAGAACGTTGCTAGGAGTGACGAAATTTGGACGTCGCACAAGTACTCGTAGCAGCCTTTTTTTGTTTGTCAACAAAAAAGATTGTTCACATATAGACTGTTTTCTTCATCAGTTCACATGTTTTGTACTATAAACTAAGATGACGAGACCTCTGATGTACTGTCTCATTAGTATTTGTAGTGTCATTGGCGACTTCAAAGCTGAATTGAATTTTAATTTTATTCTCAATATAACACACTGTTGACATTTCGTTTGGGTCGTCCGCCAAGGAGTTGTGAATTCTTATACAGAAGCCGGTTTCGGCGTTGACCGACACGATGATATTGACAAAATTATGAATTCATCCATAATCTGAGAAATATTTCTTTGTTTTTATGTATCACCTCAGTATTACTTTAGTTAAAAGAAAATAAAAACATTTTAATTGATAAGCTACCTTCAATTAATTACAATACAATTACAGAATCGACGTCTTTTGGACCAATTCATTTTTTGCCATTTAAAAGCCATTATGAGCCGTTTATAACTTATCTACTAATGATTTCTGATAGCAATTGAATTTAACACGTTTTTCCATGGTGGTACCGTACGAAATATCTTGAATACGGAGATTAACAGTGTAAACAAATCAACTGTACAAGCTGGTGGTAATTTTATGACAGTTATCTGAGTACACTGACACTGTTTGTGGTTTGTATACACGATGCGCTATTTAATCTTAGAATTTTTTTTTTTGTAACCTTGTCGGTATCGTCTTATAATCCAATATTTTGTCAAATACACATTTATAGCCTCAAAATCCTATAGCTTTAATGATTATGAACACAATATCCCAGACAGAACCCTCAATGAAATATTATACACACCTTGTCGGTCTATTTAAATCGCAGACGGAAATAAACAAGTTTGTAGTTACGTCACAAAACACAACACTAATTTGTATGTCGTTCGAAATTCAATATCATATTTATCACTGTTAATTTATGGTTTATTTTGAAACGCGTGTGGACTGCGCGGAGCTATATTCAAGACTGACGCTTTAAACGCTAACGCAACATTGGCAGACTGCGCCGGAGTAACATCAAGTAACAAGCTGAGCGTATATATATTGTGAGTTTTTCAATAGGAATTCCCATTGATAAGGGTTTGATAAGGGGTGTGTTTCATCGTCGATCTAACGGAAATCGCGCAGTAGTAGCTGGAACGTCAAACGAGTAGGTTCCTGTCATAGGTATAGGGTCCGTAAGTAGTTTTTTTTTAAATTTCCATGAGAATGGCTTGCAAGAAACATGCCAATACTTAAGTTTTTGTAAATATTTAGATAGGTTTCGGACTTTATTTGTTTTAAGTAGTAATAGCAAATGTAGAAATGTGGTTTCACCGACTTTCGAAACAAATATTTTCAAAATACAAATATATAACCATCATAGGCTAAGAAAATAAAAAATAACAAACGTTATTAACAATTACTTAATTTAAAAAAAGTTGTGGCTAAGCAATAACAGCCGCACGGGGCGATCCATCAGGTTAAGCTACGCAGGGTTGGTCCGTGGATGGGTGACCATCTTTACATAGCGAGACTCCTCGGTGTCTCGGAAAGCACGTTAAGCCGTTGGTCCCGGCGGACCAGCGGTTGATCTTTGACCGTCGTCACGGGTCGTCAGAAGTTCGAAAGTCTGAAAACCAGTCTTACCAAGGGGTATCGTATTACCCAGTTACTGGGTTGTGGAGGTCAGATAGGCAGTCGCTCCATGTAAAATACTGGTATTCTGATCCATCCGGTTAGACTGGAAGCCAACCCCAACATAGTTGGAAAAAGGCTAGGCAGATTGATTAATTGATTGATATCTTACAAAAACCAAAGTACATTCATTAATCATTTGATAATAATAATGATGCTAGTTTTTCTCTTTTGGGGTTTATTTTTTAAATCTTATTGTTTAGCTTTTACAACTGCACAATTGTTTCTTGTTGTACAATGTTCGATAATTCGGGATTTTCCAAGTGCTAGAAACTACTCTCACACATCATAATATGCCATCACGCTTTGTTTCCCCGACGAGTTAGGCAGAGGTGTACCTATTATAGTACACCCATATTTCGTCAGCTTAAGTAATTTTATTTCACAATAATATTCGTATATTATTTTTTGTTTGTGTATTTATGTATCAATAACTATTTTTATTCTTATGAAATCAGACTACTGTATGAGAGTAGAGTAGTCTGTACGAACGCGAGTTCGTATTAAAAATAGTTACAAACGCCATTCTTTGGCAGAAGGCCATCAATGACGTTGAGATTTCCCGGACCATTTCCTATTAAACTACTTGAATGATTGATATCCTACACAATATAACATCAATGTCATTGAACTTAAATTTTAGTAGTACATACATCCATCTTCTTCCTAGTGCTTGTTTATTTTTGTAAATACAAGCGCGGGCCGTGGTACTGCCAACCGCCTTTACAAGTGAAGGTGCTGCCTAAATTATAATGAATGTTCTGTTGACTGTACATAGGTACGCCTGCACACCAGAAATAGGTTCAAACCGATGCCGATGGATTGTTGGGGCAAACGCGAAGTAAGGAATATTTAACTACCCATCGTAGTTTAAAGCAGCTCAACAGTTATGGCACGTCCTGCCAAACGAAAATGTCGCGATTTTTAAACCTACCCGTTTTAATATTGGCCATAAATATGTACCTACATCCGGTGCTGGTGCCCGGTGTACGCATCCGTTCGTGTTATAGGGTAAGAAAAGCCCCTGCGCAAACGCAGCACGCAGCTGATTATCGAAATAGGGACCTAACCGTCCACTAACCGGTCGAATTCTGTCATTAATATATTCAATATCATACGTCAGAAGAAACGAGTTCGCAGACTTCTTTGCTTTGTTAGTACACAAAACAGACTGATAGTACAAACCACCTTCGTCCCGAGACTTATAAAGGCTCGAGCAGACTGGCGCGATGTCGCGGGCGCGACAGGTAGCGCGACATTTTCCATGAAGTTTTCATAGAAACTGTGCTACTAGTGCGTCGCGCTTGTCTGTAAGAGCCTTAATCCTAAAAACTTGCTGAATACTCAGCGGCCACGCCGGTAGTCGTTTGTTAGTGCTTCGGAGGCGTCTTAGGAGGCGGGTACGATCCGTGGCGGTATGATAGAACGAGAGAAGATGGTCCGAGAGTTAAACATGCGTGGTGGTAATTAATGATTCTCCGTTGGTTTAGGTAGTTAAATAAAGGTAAACAAAAAAAAACACGTGGCGAGAGAGCTGTCAAGTAACCGGCTAAACGTAATACCTCTCACTTCAGTTGTCATGCTACGTCACAGTTGTACTCTTCAATTTAGCAACGTTTTATTTCTTTGACGTTTACAGAACCTATATTTTTGGGCTCTTTACAATAGACAGATTACAAAATATTATAGCATTATTATAAATCTAACTAAAAAATTGTGCTCAAGCAGGAAACTATCGTAGAAATCATAAATAATTTTAATTTGGTTATGAGACAACGTTTAGTTTGGTTTTAAACAAGAAAATGTCGTCTATAAAAACCCTTTTTATGATTTGTTTACCTTTACTTAATTACCTACACCAATGAAGTATAGGTACCTACTTATTTTTGGGTGGGAATACAGCTGTCAGTAGGTACGGTTACATACGATACTGGTCACCCGAATTCCGGTATCGGGTCAGTTAGGCAGTAATGCTGCCGCATTAGGTAAGTGAGCAGACAAAGCCCCTCAGCTTATTGTTTATGAAGCAAACCATGGACTTCAAATTTAATAAAGGTGATTTAGTTATAAGCTAGCAAGTACCGTATATGCAACACCATTGCTAGTAAGTAGCTAATACTTTTTTAAATTTCACAGAACTGTAAAATTTAAGTAGACGTTTTTTTTTCACGTGCTTTTGACGTTCAGAGTCACACTAAAAATGTTAATAGTAAGTATTTCTAGTTAGAAAATCTTGGTATATTTGTAAATATGCCTAAATAATGCTGACCTTGCTTGAACACTGTTTAGATTTATGGGTCGTAAAGCTAAGTCGTGGAAATTTCAACTGTAAACCATTGACGAAAGAGGAAACTTCTACATTAAGCGTTTGGGTAAGTATATTATTACAAAATGTTTACAGTTGGTCCAGTACCCATGGGCAGTAAGGGCGTTTGTCACCGAGAAACGAGATTATTCAAATTCAAATTAATTTAATCATAAATGTAGCTCCATACTAAGTCCCGCCAGAAGGCATACAAAACAGTTAAGGTAAGCGAATGTCACATAAAAAAAAAAAAAAGTTAATAGGTAAGATGAGAGTCATGTGTTCACCTCAACCGAACTCGGCATGATAGACGTAACAAAAACCAGGAGAACGGCCTCGTCTTGGTGCGACGGCAGTCAAAATCTAAATCAAATTCAAAAAATTTCATTTTACACAAACCTACATGGGCACTTATGAAACGTCAGAAGCTAGGTGCACGGTTCCAATTGGTCGTTTCCTATGGAGAAGAGCCGGCAAGAAACTGCACGGTTACTCTTTTAAAAAAAGTGGGCTTTAACAATGTTTTCAAGTTACAGTGTTAATAGTGTAGGCCCGTCAACAAGTACCAAGTACTTAAAAAAATAGAAGATAGTTTACAAAACTACAACCTATTAAGCCTACAACGTTCTCACATTCACAAATTAAAAAATAATCTAAATAAAATATTACAAAAAAAATAAAAACCTACATATTTAAACCAAATGACAACATTGTCATTACAACTGTAACCTTCCATCATACATCCATTCCATTCCATTCATCATCATCATCATTCATCCATTAATTTTCTTCATAATTCTTTTTAATTCATTTTTCTTTAATTTCCATTTTTTTCCATCTTTTTTTATACTTTCAACATTTTATAGTAGCGGAAAAAATCAGCTGTTCGGGACATTTATGATCGCTTAACTCGTCAAAATGAAGGGAACAGCTGATTTTTTTTTCGCGATTTCAACTTTGATCCCATAGAAAAAGTTGTTCATAATGATGAGTACAATGACCCCTTAAGAGATTTCGTGTATGAATACACCTTATATAGTGTAGGTAATCGTCAAGAGTCTCCCACTTCCGTTACCAAAAAAAAAACGATTGTTATACAAGATTAAGAACGTGCTTCAAAGTAACATGACTCATCGCTCCACCTGGTGAATTAGATCATTCCACAAAAGATTGGCATGTTCCTTTCAAGATAGATCGTGACCTTAGCAATAGACATACAAACAGGGGGTCAAGTCTGCTATTTTCAATGATTGGTCATTATGACGACCATACCAAGGCAACGCCATGACCATTGTGCCAATAGTTTGTAACCTTAACCTTTGTTTGGAAAATCATAAAGACGCCTTTCAATTAGGAGATTAGCAAAACTGTCAAACTCTACAATTACCGTGCCAATGATCGGCCATTCGGACACAACTGCGTTAGCAGACTTGGCCCCCAGTTGACGGTACCTGCATCATGTCTTTACTTATTCAATGATTAGTTCGAATCTGTTTGACGTCGCTTTTAATAAGAAGAATAAAATTACACTATAATTATGACGTAGGTAATATACACGTGGATTATCAAGACATCATTGCTCTTTGAACTTATTTACATATAGAAGAGTTGTACGCATCAATATACAATGTGTCTGATTGTTACTTGTTATTTGCTCGTGAGGTTACGCCATTTTCGCGGTCAATACTCGAATACAATCCTAAATTGGAAACAGGAGGCTGAATGGCCAAAGCAATTAAATTGTGTATAAATTAATACTCAAAGCTACGGCCTATAGACTGAAGAGGGTTTAATAGTAAGATCAAAGATAGAAATATGTCTATATACAGGGCGTCCCACGGATATGCCACATGGAGGGAAAGTACCTTGAATATTGTAGATGGAACATTTTACTGAAAGAAGACATTATTTGAATTTAAAAACAATTTAAACTGCATTCATAGATATTTAAATAATTACATGGTTGAACCGGAAATCGAACCCGTTACACGAGAAAAATAATCAGCCCGTAGCTTTATCATACCGATCGAAAGGCTTCATTTATAAGGATTATTTTTTGCTAAATAACATAGTGTCACAAATAAAAGGAAGACCATGAATTTTAACATTTGATGTGAAATTTTGTTCAGAAAAATGAAAGCTGACATTGCCGTAAGTACATACAACTAACATTATCATAAGTACCTACTACTAATAAATGTACCCACTTAATAAGTACGCATCATTTCCGTATTACATTTAAGTGCACCACAACAAGATCAAAAAATCGACAGGGAGCGAAATAATCAAAAGAGTGCGACTTTGTATTCAACAGGAAGGGCCTCGTGTGCTACAGTTGGCCGCAAAATGCACGCACACTAGAATAACACAATGACAGCACTATGACGTGGCGCGAGTGTAAGACGTAGCTGTCACGAACACCAGCCTATCAAAGTTGGCGTGTTTGTTTTAGTTTTTTTTACAGCGCAACATTCTATCTCGACATATAAATAATCAAAGACTAAGATATTTATTCATCGATATTATTGGAACAGTCAGTGTTGTTCAGACAAGAGTTGCAGTGCAGCTAACTATATTGGCGAGGGCTGAGGTCGAAGGAAATGGAAAACTACCTTATATTGTATATAATTTTTAATTGATCGCTAACAGACCATTCCAGGAATCTTCATAGTTTTTATTTAAGTTCTATACTCTATTTGAAATAAGATTAGAAATTTAAATAAACCTTTTTTACAGTCCGTTCAACCAATTTTGACTTCAATTGCGTTGGTGGCATGACAAATGGTAGCTGTAATAAATAGTCGGTATTTTAACCATGTGCTTTTAATGCCATCCTTATGCCTACGGTATAGAAGTCATAATCGGTTGAAAGAACTGTAAAAAAGGGTTATTTAAATTTCTAATCTTATTTCAAATGGAATATAAATATTTTGAAATTGAACTTGCGAACAGATAAATATTGAGGTGGCAACCACGAATCGGTTGGTATTCAGCTGCACCCAGTTAGACTTTAGGCCGATCCCAATATTGTTGGTAAAAAGCTAGGCAGATGATGATCTCGAATCGTCTCAGACATTTAAAAACACAGGACGGATAAAATTAGTCAGAGGAGCATAGAAGGGGAAGGGAGCTTGAAAAAACAAAATAAATAATTACCTTGAAATTCCAAAGTCCACGGAACATGATGACATAGTCTAATAGTTTACACAGCCGTTATATTACGATGACACATTTACAATAGGATTATGTCTATTCAGCTGATTAGGGGATATAGTGGCGGCATAAATTAGTCAGGAAGTTAATAATCCAAGTCAAATAACGCCAAAACGATTAGTTTGTAAGTAGCAATTTGGCCCAGTCAAACCAAGATCACTTTCGTAGATTGACTGGGCCAAATAAAATCAAAGTCAAAATATTTATTCATATATTAAAAACACACATCAATTTAAAAAATAAAAGGCACCTTTGAACGTCATAATTTACAGAAAAATTGAACTGATTCTAACTGCCTTCCAAACGGTAAACTGCCACCGTTACCTTTACCTCTTTTAAAATGTTTTACAATATTTTTCATACATTCATTATATTACGTAAAGACGATGCACCTAGAATAAAAGTACGACATTACAAATTCACAATAGGTAAAAAGAATTAATAATTAAATAATGACAGATAAATTATCTATGTGATTCTGCAAGGAATACAATAAATCTCGCTTAGCCTGAAAATGAAGCAAGAAAAGCTTGCATAGAAATATGTGAGCACCATGTATCTACATATAAAGATATACACTTCTCATCAGAAAAATCGAAACACTTCCGTTTTATGGTTTCTATCCTAATTTAACACAAAATAGTTTTGAAAAAAATCACATGATTGTATAGCTGGCAGTTTGGCCATTACAGTGATAAGCGAAAATTCTAAATTCAAAATTAGAATTTCATTTGTTTATCCTATAAATGAAATAATTCACTGTTTTGAGACAAATGTGTGTTTAGAGTTGGAGTATATTTCACATTTGAAAGTAGATACTTCGCCCGCAGAAGCCGCCAGCCGTCAGGGTGTTGTGGCTGAAAGATTGCATCTAAGTCTGTCATCTGTTCATAGAGTCTACAAACGCTATCGGCAGACTGGTTTGTTCACGCGCCGTTCAGGATCTGGCAGGAATCGGGTCACTTCTGAGCGAGATGATCGATTTATTGTAACAACTTCTTTACGAAATCGACGCCTTAATGCTTTTCAACTGCAGCAGCAGCTTCATGTTGTACGTAGGGTCGCTGTAAGTGACTCTGCGATTAGAAGAATGTTAAAGGAACGTGGATTGATACCGCACAAGCCAGCAAATGGGCCGAAATTAACAGCAGACCATCGGAGAGCGCGCCTTAACTTTGCACGTGAGCACCTAAATTGGTCATACCTCCAGTAGAACAAAGTCCTCTTTTCTGATGAGTGTAAAATTATGCTGTATGGTAACGACGGAAGGAACGAGGTCTACAGAAGAGATGAAGAACGCTTTGCACAATGCTGCATTGAAGAAAAGGTCAGCTATGGTGGCAGTTCGTGCACGGTTTGGGGAGGAATCAGCGCCGACGGTAAGACAGAGCTTGTCTTTGTGTCTGGGCCACGTCTGCCTGCACTAAACAGTCATCGGTACATCGAACAGTGTCTTGAGCCTCACGTGATGCACATTTTATTGGCCACAGTTTCATATTCATGCACGTCAATGCTAGAGCTCGCACCGCGAGCGTCGTACGAGATTATGTTACCAAAGGCGGTATCTCCATTATGGAATGGCCAGCAAGAAGCCAAGACATGAATCCGATTGAACATCTATGGGATTAATTAAAGAGACGAATTCGTGCAAGAGATCCTGCCCCAGAAACCCTTGGCCCGCTGCAAAATGCAATCCAAGAGGAATGGAATGGAAGGCCACAACATTTGATCGTGACTCTCATCCGATCGATGAAGAAACGTATGGAAGCAGTAATAAGAGCTCGGGAAGGCAATATAAGTTATGAAATGAAAAAATAAGCTAAGAAACGTTTATTTAAAACGTTTCTTAGCTTATTTTTTCATTTACCTGTGTTGTTTTATCAATTTCCTTATACTCCATACAGGGTAAAAATGACTTGTTAAACAAAATACGAAACCTATGAAAATTTTATTTGAATTTAGAACATTAACAATAGGATTTGAAAACCTCATATTATTCACTATTAAACGACATTTGACATATTATATATTCCTAAATATACACATTTTTCTGGTAATACTTACAAAACATAAACTTGCGAGGTGTTTCGATTTTTCTGATGAGAAGTGTATATCCACAAACATTGTAAAAGTAGACCAAGTAAAAATATACGTTCAAACTGCTGCAACAGGATACTATACCATGTTTCTAATAGGTCGTCTAGTCATGTTAGTTTAAATTTTCATCTAAAGCAAGCTTTCTTGATTCACTTTCAGGCTAAGCGAGATTTATTGTATTCCTTGCAGAATCAATAGGTACCATTCCCGTCTTCTCGATTTGACTAGAACAGACTAAAAATAAGCCAAATCAACATTTAACGGAACTAAACCCTTTGTTTCAGTGACAATACTAACAATGTCGCGACCACAGACCGCCGCCGCCTCTGAGAGTGTTCCCTTGTACTGACTTGCTACTTTCACTACTTTGTATCTCCTTTTATTTTACAAAGTTGTCTATGAACGTTATGCATTTTTTTTTTTTGGGTGGGAAATTATCAAATAACTTCTCCTGCTCTGGGCGGAGCGGGAGGGCGTGTCAGACTTTTACTGACTAAAACCCACCCGTGTTCCTTCCGTTGCCTGTGTGCCAGGGCCACGATATCCCTTTCGGACAAACTCGCAACCCTGGCAGGCATTGGTCCTAGCGGACCCCGTCTGTTGGTGCTGACATCTCTTTGAGGCGCGCGTGGAACACAACGCGCCGTCGACCCGGGCCTGGTCCTTATCGGACGGCGAGCTACCCATCGCTCACCGTCCGCAGGCCCGCGCTATGCATTTGCTATTCAATTTCAATCATTTCATTTTTATGAATGATGGTTAGAGTTAGGTACTGTTGATGTCTCTGGTCGATGAATTTCTAGATCTTTTGACAGGTCGTCGAAGATTACCTGTACCTATTTAGTTATACTTGTGCGCGTACTGACTCTGCCTAACTCTTCGGGAATACAGGTGTAATTTTATGTTAGTTTTACTTTAACACTTGATCACGTGACGAGACAAAGGACTAAAACAAAAAAGTATTTTACTCTTTTGTCCTTTTAACAAAGCTAACCGGTGACAATCGAAATTAAAGTAGGTATTTTCCATTATATTCCTATTTCTACCTAGGTACTTGCATACTAAGTGATACTGCTATAATAGCCATGCTTAGCAAACGGATCGGCAATCGCATTATCGCCCAAGAAGATACTGCTTCCCATTTCCTTGATATAATGGTTTGCTACTCCCGAGGGAAGGGACCCCCCCCCCCCCATTTAAAAGGAAATATTTTACTTGACTTTTCTAGGACAAAATTGTCGTCGATGACAAAAATAACCTTCGCGCTTAAATTCATTTCGAAAAATTTAAATAAAAAAACTAATCGGCTGCAAAAAAGATTTGTGAGCACTTATGCCTGTCATAGTACAGAGCTGTGTAGGTCTTCCTCCGTCTACTTCCTGGCGGCGGCGTTAAATTCTTCTGTCTTTCTAAAATCTCCAAAAAGATTGTCGAAATCCACATTTACTAAGGCTCAGAACAAAATTACCTCGAAGTACACATTAATCATACTGAATCGATCAGCTGATTGAAATAACAATCCGCCATCTTTCCTCTTAGCAAGCTCTAAACAAGGTATCAGTGGTGTTTAATTTTGAGAGCTATTTATAAATTGCTTAGCGACCTGTTAGCGCTAAATACGTAATATGTTACATTGTCGGCTTGATATAACTTCATTGATAAAGAAGTGTTCACTTCTCTTCTTCTTCCGTGATTCATTCATCAATATTATACACATAAATGTATGATAATAAATATAATATAATATACTAGCCAAAGTACAATCATGGAAGGAACTGAAGTGAAACTTAACTTGTGGTGTAAGCAGTCAGTCATTTATAGTCACGGAAATTAATCGTCTATCTATCGCATTGACTACCAACTTAAATTGTTCGTATTTTCGAATCACAACTGTCATTCTAGACAGTTGTATGAAGTGACTATAACATGGAAAATTGTCGTATTGTGTTAATTTCATAGACAATTAGTTTCCCTGAATGCATGCATTAGTATTAATACGTCATTAGGAAATTAAAAAAAGCTTGCAGATGTTAACGAAAGCCAGTTTTACACTGTTAGATCCCTTCATTTTCAATTTCAATCTTTTAGTACAGAAAACTCAGTTGACTGACAAATTAATCAGATTTTAATTTATATTTAGATTGAATCCGTCTGGATTGTAAATGTGCTATAATTAAGTAGTTTCTAAACAACACCGTGGTTAACTAGAGTAGTTTATAATATCCATTTTGATTTGTTTTTTTATATAGAACTTTTAAGGAAACACTACGAGTATAACACACACACACACAACCAGTCTTACCAAGGGGTATCGTATTCCCCAGTAACTGGGTTGTGGAGGTCAGATAGGCAGTCGCTCCATGTAAAATACTGGTATTCTGCTGCATCCGGTTAGACTGGAAGCCAACCCCAACATAGTTGGGAAAAGGCAAGGTAGATATATTAAGGAAACACTAGTAAACCATTCAAGAATATCGTCCATCTTTTATCCTTTTTTTTTTTTTTTTTTTTTTTTTTTGGGTGGGAAATCATCAAATAACTTCTCCCGCTCTGGGCGGAGCGGGAGGGCGTGTCAGACTTTTACTGACTAAAACCCACCCGTGTTCCTTCCGTTGCCTGTGTGCCAGGGCCACGATATCCCTTTCGGACAAACTCGCAACCCCGGCAGGCATTGGTCCTGACGGACCCCGTCAGTTTGTGCTGACATCTCTTTGAGGCGCGCGTGGAACACAACGCGCCGTCGACCCGGGCCTGGTCCTTATCGGACGGCGAGCTACCCATCGCTCACCGTCCGCAGGCCCGCGCCTACGGTGGCCGGAAATCGGCTTGCGACTCCCGACGCCCGGGGCGTCTCCTGCGGCGACTAGGGGCATGAGGGCGCGAACCTTGTCTCACCCTCACGCGTTCCGCCTCCTCCTTCGCTAGCATAACTGCTTCGCAGAAGGAGGTGACGGCCTCCCATGCACTCTCGCTCCGAACCATGGCCTGAACCAGGCCCGGACGCGAGAGATCGCCGCCGCCGATCGCCTCCGTGAGGACACGGCGGTGCTCCGCCCAAGCTGGGCAGACCTCCACCGTATGCTCCACCGTGTCCTCCGGGCGATCCACACAGTGGTGACACCCGGGCGTTTCCTCCCGCTTAATCCTAAACAGGAACCTCCCGAAACATCCATGTCCGGTGAGGACCTGCGTCAGGCGGAAGGTGAGGACGCCGTGGCGCCTCTCCAGCCACTCCTCAAAGAGGGGACTTATCGCCACAATTGTGGCGTGCCCAGCGCTGGGTTGCGACAATCGCACTCTCCATGTCGCCATGAGATCCCTCCGGAGCTCCGTCCGCTGTGCCGCAATTTCTTGTGGCAGCGGAGTTATGCCCCGGAGTTTCGCCTCTTCGCGCCACACCCAAATGTGCGCGAGGACTTTCGCCTCCAGATCCCATGGCGGCAATCCGGCAAGGAGGCTCGCCGCCTCACGGGAGACCGTGCGGTATCCCCGTACCATCCTGATGGCCATGACCCTTTGGGACGCGTTCAACCGCTGCGCTGGTCGCAGCCTCAGAGAACGCGCCCACACCGGTGCCCCGTAAAGGGCCATGGACCGCACGATCCCCGCGTAGAGCCTCCGGCAGGAGGCGTTTGGACCCCCTAGATTGGGCAGGAGCCGCTTCAAAGCAGCCCCGGCCCGCTCCAGTCTGGGAGCCAAACGTCGAAAATGCTCCACGAAGTTCCACCGGCTATCGAGGACGAGTCCCAGGTACTTCATCGTCGACTCGACGCCGATGTGAACCCCTCCCGCCGTTATCTGGGAACCCGACAGTGGCGCGTTCCGAGGACCATAAAAACACATGGCCTCGGACTTGTGCAATGCCACCTCGAGTCCCAATTGCCGGATCCTATCGACGATTGTCGCAACCCCACGTGCCGCCAGTTCGGCCGCCGCCTGATGCGAACTCCCTTGTGCCAGGACTAGCGTGTCGTCAGCGTAGCAGACTACGCTGACGCCACTAGGGAGGTCGGCGCGCAGCACCCAGTCGTACCCGATGTCCCACAGATGCGGCCCCAGGACCGATCCCTGTGGGACACCGCACGACATCTCTCGCCGGTTCCACTCTCCGTGGTGACCGGGGTAGATGACGGCCCTGTCCGTCAAATAGGCCTCGACCACACGACAGAGGTAGGTCGGCATCCGGTGATACCGAAGTGCCTCCCTAATGCAACTCCAGGGCAGGGTATTGAAGGCATTGGCGATGTCAAGAGACACCGCCAAGACGACCCCACCCCGGGCAACAGCATCCCCCGTCGTGAGGGCTCGAACGCGCATGATGGCATCCACCGTAGAGCGCCCCTTACGGAAACCAAACTGGCTCTCCGCCAAATCCGGCCCCACCCGCACCAGCCGCCCGACAAGGCGGTCTGCAATTACTCTTTCAAAGAGCTTGCCCACCGCCGGGCGCCCTGGTTTCTTTATGAGGACCAGTTTCCCCGTCTTCCAACGAAGTGGAAACTGGCCCCTCTCCAAGCATGCGCTTAGGAGCCCCCTTAGTCGAGGCCCGAGAGCCTCTAAAGCCAGAACCCAGGCTTTTCCAGGCAAGCCATCGGGTCCTGGGGCGGTATTCTTGGCATTCAGCCTACGTACCGCCACTCTCAGATCTACCTCGGTCACCTCTGGAGCATCGTCGTCGTCGGTGTGGTCCGCATCTGGCACCGCAGGAGGCGGAGCCATGGGCGGGGGAGTATGTTCCCCTCGCGAAGGGAACAGAGCGCTCACCACGTCCTCCACGAGCTGGGGCCGGAGACTCTGCGTCAGCGGGGGAGCCCATGGGCGGAGTTTATCTCGCACCCATTTGTAGGGGCGTCCCCACGGGTCTCTGTTGAGAGTCTCCAGCGTCTCCTCGCGGGCCAGTCCTCTGGCCCGCTGGATCTCTGCTCGGAGGGCAGTCTTCGCTGCTCTGTACCCCTCGTATAGCTCCGCCTGAATGGCTTCCGTATCCGGAGGGCGGACACGGAGCCTGCGGTGCCTGGAGTACCGGTGGCGCGCAGCAACGCACGCCTCGCGTAAAGCGGTCAGCTCACGCGACCACCAGTACACCTGGCGCCGGGCACGTCCGGGCTGGACCCGGGGCATTGCCACGTCACATATTTCGGACATGGCCTCCCGGAACCACTCCGCCTCGTCATTGATGTCGGCAGGCCTGTCCGGTGATGACACCCAGGCCTGCACGATCGTGGCTTCCAGGAGAAGCTCCCGGTCCAGCTGCTTCAGCGCCCACCGCGGACCACTCGGGGTCTGTCGGACCGGCGCGCCCGAGGTCTGGGCGGAGACGTCAAACCGGATGTACCGGTGATCGGAATAGGTCTCCACCCCCTCCATGACGCGCCAGTCGATGACACGCGGTGACAGAGCGGGGCTGGCGAACGAGATGTCCACCACTGATTCACCCCGCATCCGCACACACGTGGGGACAGAACCCCGGTTTAGGACGACCAGGCCTGTCTCCAGAGCCCAGTCCTCCACCATCCTGCCCCGTGTGTCCGTATACCGGGAACCCCAAGCCACGTTCTTGGCATTGAAGTCCCCGAGGACGATCACTGGGAGGGGATGGTACCCGACGACGACGATTCTTAACTCCCCAAGGGAATTGTGGAACTCGGCGAGAGTTCGGTTCGGGGAGAAGTATACTCCCACCACGACAATCTCCCCGAACCGTGCTGCCACGCAACCCCCTCCCCTCTTGACGGCCTCAAGGGACGGGGTACCGGCGGCGGCCGATGAAATAATGGTCACTGAGCCGCTCAGGTCCTCCACCCAGTCGTCCCTGGGCGGGACAAAGTACGGCTCAGCGACCACGGCGATGTTAATCGTCTACTGCGCCATGCTCTGGAGCAAGAGATCCTGAGCGGCGGCGCAGTGGTTGATGTTCGCCTGGAGGAGACGTAATGGGGCCATTTACTGGCACTCCATTTCAGCCCCCTCCTGGGCCCCCTGTGAAGGCCCTGCCGCGGTGGTAGCGGCGGCAGCGACGACGGTGGTGGCGGCAACGGCGGCGGCGATAGTGGCGGCTGCGGCGGTGACGGCGGTGGCGGATTGCTTGCCTCTGCCCCTGGGTTTGGGGGGGGGAGCGCAGGCCTTGCCCCCAGCCCGGTGATCGGCCGGCTTGCCAGCCACCGCACAAGCAAAACAGTGCGGCGTGGCATTACAAGAACCGGCCTTGTGACCGGGCTGACCACAGCGGAAACAGTGATCGCTGCGGTCCACCTCCGAGGTGCAACATGCTCCCACGTGGTTACCCACCCGGCAGCGGAAGCACCTCAGAGGTCTGGGTTCCAGCAGTTTAACCTGCGCGGATACCCAGCCCACCCGGAGCCTTCGGCCCTCCCCGGCTATCTTTTGGGCCGCCGACATGGGGCAGCTCACCGTAACGGTTTGCATACCCGTGTTATCAGGACGGATGGTGCCCGCCCTCACCTGCTCGGCAGAGCACCCTCCAGTCCTAGCCACGGCGGCCACAACTTCTTCCGCCGTCACGCAGTCATCCAGGCCCAAAATGCGCATGTCAGCGCACTTAGTAGGCCTGGACACCCGGGCCTCTTCCGCGTTTAAAGACGCCCTGAGCCTTTCGGCAAGGGCGTCAGCGGTAGGGCCGCTGGCCGCCCCGGGGATCTCCAGCATCCGGGCCCCCGTCGCAGTGACCTTCATTCGGAAGCCATCGGCGACGCCGATCTCCTCCAGGTTCACTGCCGCCCACGCCTTAGCGAGCACCTCACGGTAGGTCACGCCCTTCTTCTCCGCTTCCGGCTGTAGTGTGATCACTACAGCTGCGGACTTTGGGGCGCGGAGCCTAGCCGCGGCGCTTCGCTTCTTGCGCCGTTGCCGCCTCTCCTTTTTATTGGCCGCCCTTTTGGCCTTAGCCGCCTTCTTTTTCTCCCCGGCTACTTGCCATTCGGCGTCGGCCGGAGAGGAATTAGAAGGCTGGGGGGGGGGCGACCGTCCTGCCGCAGTGGCTGGGGCCCTTGCCTTCTGAGTCACCGCCACCTGTGCAGCCGTCCCGTCCTTCTTGGGCTTAGGCTGCGCCAATCTGGCCGATTTGGCCAGAGGCGTGGGCTTGGCTGCAGGCTTGGCCGCAGGCTTGGCCGCAGGCTTGGCCGCGGCAGCCACGGTGGCCGCAAAGGTGGCCGGTCTGCTCGCCGCTAGCGGGGGGCGCAAGACAATGCCCTCAAGTACGGAGAACCGGCTGTTGAAGGCAGCCAGCTCTTGCCGCACCAGGGACAAAACCCGGTCCTCCGCCGGCAAGGGCACACCCTGCCCTTGCTGCACCGCTCCATGCGGCACCTCCGGAGGGCCAGCTTTTCGAAGCCGGGCCAGGTCCGCTCGGAGCTCCTCGTTCTCCTTTCGGAGAAGCTCCATAGCGGCTGTCAGGCGGCCGACCTCCGCCCGCATCTCGGACATTTCGTCCGACGTAAGCCCGGCCTGAAGGGCCCTCGCTGCCGCCATAATGGAGGCCGTAGCAGCGGGTACGACCTTGTCTTTGGAGGCTTGTATCCTCTTCAAGGCCACACCCCTGATCGCTGCTACCACGACCTGCTCAAAGCTGCTGGCGACTCGCTCCGCCTTGGAGCCGCCAGCGGCGTCCGGCTCACCACCTGAGGTGTCAGAGGGCCCCTCCATTGGCAGCCTCTCGGCTCCCTGGGCCGGCTCGGCTGGGCTAGCTCGCCTGGGCTCGCTGGCTCGCTGGCTGGCATCCTGGGTGGTGAGCCCTCTGCCCCCACCCCGTCCTTGGACCCCGCCCCGCCGGCCAATTTTCCTCCGGCCCGAGTTCAGCCCCCCATCAGAGGACGACCCCTGGCCGTCCCCTGGCTTGGAGCGCTTCTTTTTGAGGAACTTTGCAGCCCCCACCTCCACGAGCTCCGGGCTCTTAAAAGAGCCCTTCGCGCCAGATGCATCGTCGGACTCCGACCCTGCATCACTCCCTTCCTCTACGGCAACCGGAGTAGCCGGGCGCACAAATTGTGCTCGCGCCTTTGGCACTCTTTGTGCGTTTTGTTTCGGTGCCGAGGACGTACTGGGAATAGAACCCAGCGACTCCTCAACACCGGTAGGTGAGCCACCCTGGCTCAATGCGTCCCCGAAGGACGGGTAAAAATCCGAATTGGATATTGGGCGTTCATTGTCCCCCCCAGAATACGAGGGACTGACCGAGCTCTGCTCGGTGAGGGATTCTCCTACTGCGGAGCAGCAGGTACCCTCCTGGGGTAGTTTGTTTTTATGACTCGCTTCCATATTTTTGCTGAACACAGCTTTGCCTTTTTTATGGGGTGGGGTCCCCAGACCACTCCTTCACCTCAGTCATGTCTGATGAGCAGACACGTACTAGAGGTGAACCACTCTTCCCACTCTCCAACGATGAGGAGAGAAACGCGCGCCGTCCAGAACACCAACAACTGTTGAAGTCCTCAGACGGCGCGCCCCTCGCGGAAGTCAGATGACATTGACTCCGCCCCATGTCTCTCTTAGTCAGGTCTCTCACTTGAGGCCTTCCGGCATGAGTGGCTCTACCGGCAAAGCCCCCAAGATCATTGAGACACGCAAGCCCCACCACGACGACAACGTGGAGACACACTCGGTGGGGTCCATCTTTTATCCTCAGAAATGAAAATCAGCAAATTTGTTTGTTTTCATGACTTTTTCACAAAACATCTCTGAAAATTTAGTCATTGTTTTAGTCATATCCATTTTCGGAGTAAACATATTTGAAGACAAAAGTATCAACTTTGTAAGACTCATACAAAATGACAATAATGTGCACATTGTGTTCGTAATTAAGCGTGTTGTTACCAAAATTGTGTTCTATTGTGGCACCGCTGCCAGTTACGAGGAAACCTTCGAAACATGTAAGTAGGTAATCAGCATTTTAAATACAATTTGAATTGGTTGTCTCTATGGAAAACCGATCGATGTGAGACACATATTTTGTATAATAGCTACTACATGCAACTACTACTTGGCAACTTCATTTATGTAACGTGTGGTTTAGGCTGAAATCTATAAACTGTACTAGCACAAGATTTGACATAGACATATTTCCACCTGTATGTTGCACGTGAATTTTGACAATTGCGATGTTAAAATAGCCTCAAAAATTGGGTTATCAAATGCAAAACAAATTTTTGAAATCCGACTAGTAGTTTCAGAGATCTGCGCGTTCAAACTAACAAATAAAGTCTTCAGCTTTATTATATTAGTATATAATATGTACAGATTGTATAGATTTGGCCGCAGCTTCTAACCGTACTACAGCGGGGATGTTAACGTTAATTCACTAATATGATTAAGTATTTGTTTGTCCTAAATACACTGTGAAATTACAGGATACCCGACCTACATTATGATGGGCTAGGATGCAACATTTTGATTCTCTCATATACCTAGACTGGTTTCTGTAAAATTTCCGTTAAATCCGCATTTGAAAGTAAACAGAGTTAAGTAATATTTACACGAACTATTCAGATATTTAACCTTGCGTATAGGTAAGAATTTACCTGTTTTATGTTCGACAGATCATCTTTCAATATCTTCTGAGGTTAGAAGCGAGATATTTACATCCAAATCCTTGTTTACATTACCTAAATAATTATGTATGCAACTCGCGTGTAAGAGGTGCTTGCTTATGGCATTAAGGCTTGTGCAGACAGGCGCGACGCGACTCTGGTGGAACAATTTCTATGAAAACTTCTCGGAAATGGTTCTACCGGCGACGCGCCTATGTGCACGAGCCTTTACTTGTATATTTACAGTCAATTAAGATCCATGTCCATTGTCAGACTTTTAAGGCTTCCATCATTGAAATGCAAAGGTTGATGCGTTGCTGTTGTTTTGCCCTGATACATCTCGCAGGCAGGATTGAATAACGTTTCTCAGTATTGACGACGGAAGACTTCATTGGAAAAATGGTTTCTCTATTATTTATTTTACTTTAATGTGGATCCGCAGCTGTAGTCCGCGAAATTCAAATTTAAACTAACTTAGAAAGAGGAATGAATGATTCTAATGATGATAATTCTGTAAATACATATCTGTTATAGTCGCGAATCGTATTTTGATCAAGATACAACCTGATACTGACCTGAAAATTACAAAAAAACCGGCCAAGTGCATGTCGGACCACGCACAATGAAGGGTTCCGTAGTTAGGATGAATTTATCCCTAAAACAAACTTAACATGTAGTTGAAAAACATGTTCTCCCATACATCGATATACGCCACGGTCAATTTTCCAACTGAAAATTTAAGTTTGTAATCGCAAAATATGTTTTTTAGGGTTCCGTACCTCAAAAGGAAAAAACGGAACCCTCATAGGATCACTTCGTTTTCCGTCTGTCTGTCTGTCAGTCTGTCAGGACCATTTTTCTCAGGAACGCGTGGAGGTATCAAGTTGAAATTAATATCAAATACGTAAGTCTATGGTCCCTTGAAGCTCTAAAAAAATCAAGCTTCCAAGTCAAAGCAATAAAAAAATACGGCGATATAAGCAACATTATTGCGACATATTTCAATACTCGCAAATAAATCAAAACCTATAGGGTACTTCCCGTTGACCTGGAATCATGAAATTTGGCAAGCAGCAAGGTCTTACAGCACAAGTATAGGAAAAAGTCCTAAAATTGTAAATTTGTAGTTTTATCACATAAAAAAAATGCGAATATCTCGCACATAAATCAAAACCTATAGGGTACTTCCCGTTGACCTAGAATCATGAAATTTGGGCAGAAGCAAGGGCTCACAGCACAAGTAAAGGAAAAAGTCCGAAATTTGTTAATTTGTAGTTTTATCACATAAAAAAAACATTTAAAAAAAATAGTTGTGCTGACTGTACCGTGTGACATATCAAATGAAAAGGTTTGTTCTAAGGATTTCATATATATATTTTTTACAATTTTAAAATAAACACTTTTGAAATTATTTTAGATAATATTATCTATCGTAATCTTATCTCCGAAACTACTGAGCCTAAAATTTTGTGATCTTAAAATAACATAGTAAATCACTTAATATTGTGCGTACAAACTTACATTTGCTGTTGGAATGTATGGAGGATCATGTTTTTCAACTACAATGTTAAGTTTGTTTTAGGGATAAATTCATCCTAACTACGGAACCCTTCATTATGCGTGGTCTGACACGCACTTGACCGGTTTTTTTTATGTGATAAAACTACAAATTATCAATGTTCGGACTTTTTCCTTTACTTGTGCTGTGAGACCTTGCTTCTGCCCAAATTTCATGATTGTAGGTTGTAGGTCAACGGAAAGCACCCTATAGGTTGTGATTTATGTGCGAGATATTCGCAATTTTTTTTATGTTATCAAACTACAAATTTACAATTTTCGGACTTTTTCCTATACTTGTGCTGTAAGACTTTGCTTGTTGCCAAATTTCATGATTCTAGGTCTACGGGAAGTGCCCTATAAGTTTTAATTAATTTGCGAGTATCGAAATATGTCGCAATTATGTCGCTTATATCGCCGTATTTTTTTATTGCGTTGACTTGGAAGCTTGATTTTTTTAGAGCTTTAAGGAACCATAGACTTACGTATTTGTTATTAATTTCAACTTGATACCTCAGCGCGTTCCTGATAAAAATGATCTTGACAGACTGACACACAGACAGACAGACGGACAACGAAGTGATCCTATAAGGGTTCCGTTTTTTTCTTTTGAGGTACGGAACGCTAAAAAGTAAGAAAATTTGAATTTCGTGGGCTACATCATTCACCTTAACAAGAAACATTATATTTTTGTGGGGTCGATCACTGTTTTTCCCTCTTTTAAAACTACTGTGACGATACCTTCCTACTTAAAATGTTTTACTAAGCGTAGTTTGAAAAGGTGGTTGCAACAAACAAGTGGGCCCATATCACGAACACGCGGAGTAAGTCGGCTGTTGCTGAAAACCAGCGCTGGGGCTCTGTCTCGCATAGGGTCGCAGCATTATGCTTATATGCTTACGACGGTTAGTTCGATCCCAGACAGGCACTTTACTTGGTGTATTTAATTTCATCACCACTGCTCTCAAAACATTGAAGGAAAACAGAAACCGCATGTCCTAGAACTAAAAATTCGAAGACAAGTGACATCTACCAACCTGCACTGGTCCCGCGCCCACTCCCTCTCTCATGGGGAACATTAGAGGCTGATTATGTATGTATTATCTAATAAGGAATTAAATATATAGAAGCTGGAGTCGCGCCACAAAATTAACTTTAAATCTTTTGTGGTGCGCGTTCCGACTCATCACCTGGAGACCTTCATGAAGGAAGAATTTTGGCGGAAGGGTGTCGTGTATCGGCGTTTTCGCGGAAGGTTACATGACACCTCGACTCAGTGCAATACGTCGCCGACCCAACGTACTACTTAGTTAATGTTTGTGTTTTAATATATGTATTAGTTTATTATTTTGTAAGAAATATTTGTGTATTTTATCTATGGGCTTTAGTTGCCTGATAATAAAGCATTATTATCATAATTAAGTTAGATACCTGCTAGGCTCAACTAGCACCACATGACTGATGGAATCCTATTGGTGAAATTGAAGTTAGAGGTTGTATGGTCACTATAATTATGGTGACCTTCATGTGTGCTTGTGTGGCCTTGAATAACTGGAATTGTAACCGAGATTAAATAAATACGTTTAAATATCAATTAACTTATGATATTGTGGATATGGTGCTAAATAAATATTGACTCATGCAGTAGTATCTGAAAGACACTATTAGTAGATATTAAATACTCATGAAACTAGGTTAGGACTCGATGCGTAAATGGATGCATAATATAAGCACTTAGCAGGTGTGATATGTACCTATCTCTGAATTAACGAATGGTTTTTCTTTTGTGAATTTTGAATTTTCCACATAAGATACGAACCACTTTTTGACAGCTATTCTACGTTCGCAATTTAGTTTCCAAAAATGTAAACAAACATGTGTATTTGGAAAAATCACTTTTTTTTTGACTTTATCAATAGTAGCTACCTACTAGTTATTCTACAAGAAACTTAATTTTCACTTACATAAAGTTGATATTTGGTTGGAGGAAATAACGTCAATTGGAAACAAGGATTTGTATAGACTACGTTTTTTGACAGCTAAGATTTTCTCGTTTAAAATAATAATCTAGTTCACCTAATCATTATATCTTTGTAATTCTTACATTACAGGCTATAAACATTTTCTTTAAAACCCTTTGTGCTTGTACTTACGAACACCCTTCAGATGGGACTAAAAGGTTTTGTATGTAGCAGAAAGGTTTTTTTGGGACAATAATTTGCTCAGTGATCCTACCTTGCTGTGTCCACATCTATTACATTTATCTTCAGCCGTTATTACTGTTTAATGTGCTGTAAAATTGGGGAAAACGGACCTTCGGGACTTTTATGAATGATTCTGGTCTCCAGTTAATCCTGTCTTATCTAGGCGCATATGAAATAGAAGTATGATACCCGTATGAATGTGTGGGTGACCAGCTTATCATACCAAGACCCCTCTGTGTCTTGGAAAGCCCGTTATGCCGTTGATCCCAGCTGACATTCGTGGATCTTTGACAGTCGTTACGGGTCGTCAGTGGCCCGAAAGGCTGACAAAAAGTCTTACCAAGGGGTGTCGTATTACCCAGTAACTGGGTTGTGGAGGTCAGATAGGCAGTCGCTCCATTTAAATGGTATTCAGCTGCATCCGGTTAGACTATAAGCTGACCATAACATAATTGGGAAAAGGCTAGGCAGATAATGATACCCGTATGAATGATATGAATATAAATCCAGAAAAGTTGTTCAGTTAAATGTGCAGTTAAAAGGGAGTTAACTGATTTTTTTTTTCTATTATAAACTCTTCTTCTGTATTGTTCTTCTTTCTACAAAAATCATTGAATGTACACACATTTAATGTTTGTTGTCGTTACTCAAATAGTGGTAGAGATAAACTACCTAACATGGCCCACCCCCTCCAAAAGCCAAACCGTTTGAAAATATTTGTAAAAGTATTTACGAAGCGCCACCAAAACTCACAACATTATGTTGTTTGTACTGAGACCGCTGTCGACCAAAAGGCACTCCAGCAGCTTCAAGCGCAGCTTCCAAGCTTTTCCTTCAGCTTTTTCTTAAGTGCTTATAGCTTCCGAGATTATATGAACTTCTGTTAACCGCTCTAAGTACTATTTAATGTGATAACCAAATGGCCACTCTGTATAATCAAATAAAATTACCATAACCCCATAATGTAATGATAATCATTAACGGTACTGTCGGTAAAGCACAAAGCAGAAATTTCCTCCTTCATGCGAATTCATCGTTAATTCGTAGTATGTCGCTAGCAAAATCATTGGTTGAATTAGTCAAATCGCTAAAGTAGGATGTACGGATTTGTCAGAATTTCCGCGTTTAGACAAATGGGCTTGTTTTTACTGTTTGGTATTCGTCAGTGGTTTATTGGATCCAATTGAATCTCTAATTTTTCCAATTGATTCATTTACTGTTCCTCGTATTTAATCATTGTGGTGGCTATAAATATACTCTGATAGTCATCAAATTTCTACGTAGCAGTAAATTTTTGTCAATTCATTATATTATTCATGTGTGGTCATTCGTATGTCAACAGTCAACTGACATTTGGACCTCCTTAGTGAATGGCAACGGACACCACGCCTTGCAAATAATGCAAACTTATTAGTTTTCTCAGTATCTTGCTATGATTGCTAAGGAACTTCATTTCATTTATTCAATAACAATTTACATTGTGTCTGAATGTTTACAAATATAAAAATAATAACACATTACAATAACGAATAGCAAATAATTAAAATAACGCATAATAATATATAATAACGCAACTTGCTTACTCTCTCCTCAGCAAGACTCATGCAGTACCTTTTACGACAGCACTCATTGGAGGAAATACTCATACACACACATAAACTCACGCCTTATTCCCATGGGGTTAGGCAGTAACTACAAAACGCCACCTGCTATGTAACGATCCTTACATACTCCCGAAGAATATGGCTAATAATTTTCGAGGCGACTTACAACTTAAAGGGCGACTAATTATTTGCTGCAAAAAAAAATAACATGGCAGCGATTAAATATTATTTCTTAATCGCTGCAAAGTCATCTACTGTTATTGAATCATTTGGGTTAGGTTAGGTTAGAACAGTAACCATTAACAAGCGAATGCGAGCGAGCGAAGCGAGCGTGCCGCGGCAGCGGCCGCCGAGCGCCAGATCCCCTCTATTGTTGGTAAATTCAGTTACCAAAACAAAAATTCGATGCCAGTTTAAATTAAAATAAAGCTAAAAACTGATTATTGAGCTGCTACTTTCTTCATAAAATTATCCTTCGCTGTAGCTGCCAACCTACTATTTTTGCTACCGGCTTTAATTATTTTTTATCCCAAATTCTGATTTATTTGTCGCCGCGTTAAATACATGCCGAAGAATATCAATAAGTTTTTCATCATAGCACCGTCATATTATATTTCAGCATAGTCACAACAAGGATTTTATACTTTTGTCCCCTCCGTCGATTGATTTTCATGTGTTAAGTTCCGCTATAACTCGCCACTGTAGAAACATTATTTTAGCAACAATCTGTAATATTATATTCCACTTTGTAACCATTACCTTTAATGCCAGCCGTGCTCACAAACATTGCAGAATTAGCACCAGTTCAGCATTAATTACGTTCATATGCGTCATTACCCTTGTCCCAAGAGTAGTAGCGAATGGAATGCTTAACACAACCACGACAAGAACTACTTCTTACTAGAGTAGCGTATTCAAATGCGTACAGTACACGGGGATAAATGAAGCAGCGATAGCACTTCAATTCAACCTAGTCAGCTAGCAAGTGTAAAAAAAAAACATCGTGATCTATAATATTACCATAAAAGTAGTGCCTTATTTGTTTTAAAATTGCCTGCGTATATTACCGGTAGAGATATTATAAAATAAATAATGTTTATTTATCCAAAGTAATACGAGTACATATACACAGGTTGAGCACAGCGGTAGATATAGTAAAATGATACATATTGTTTGTACAAAACTTAAAAGGCTACAAAAAAAATCTAAATATACAAAACATAAACCCTGTGTATCAGAGACAGATGTCCCGGTTAGAGCTATATCACGAATTCTCCAGTGTCATTCGCTTGCAGTGGTAACACTCCACTCGCTTACTACTCCTGAGCCTAAAACAAGGGTTCTCTATTTCATGACCAATTCGGAAGTCTTATCGTTATCGCACGCAATACAAACAAGCACGCGATATTATAACATAGATACCTTCTGTACTGTATGGAACTCAAGGACTACTTTAAAGTACTAGTAAGTGTTAATTGACATTATTTATGATCGTTTTAAAGTGCTCCAAATTGCTTTGAAGGGTCAAGGGATAATTATTAGTCAGGTTGTTAATACACAAGGTAATAATTTTAGTTTTGTTATGTGTGTATATTTTATTGTAACTTAAAATTTATCATTATTTAAAAATCCTAATTGATATTTTCTCGTATAGGTATTCCGTGTAATATCTTAGTAAAATAAGTACGTATTAGGTATTAATGTAAAGTTAATTTGCATGCCCTAAATAGGCAAAATATGGACTGTACTTAAACCAAGTGTCCTGTCTTTGGTATTGTTCGTCGAGTCGTTGAGCTCCTTAAGTCTTGAGTCTAGCTGCACGATTACTGACAAATGCTTGCAATGATTGGTCAGGTCCACTCATTTTGTGCGGTTCTTTCCTCAAAAGACCATTTCAGACACGGATCTACATGGTGCTCACATGATTTGACCAAGATTATGTCTGGACTTTAAAAGAGACTTTGACCCCTGAGCCATTTCTTCTCAGGGGTAGTCAGATAGGAAATGTCGACTACATCTAGCTTGTTTTTTTTTTTAATATGACGTATAAAAGTGATTCCGATATCCTATTTACAGAATAAACGATTTCATTTCCACCAACCTCTTACAACTGGTAATACCTATATTTTCTGCAAATAAATTATTCTTATTCTTATTCTACGAGTATCATTAAAATTATTGATGAAAAAAATATTGATTAAATTATTGAAAGATGTTGTCGAGTAGGATTGTACAAATTAATCCGTACATCTTACTACGACGCATTATTTATTTGGATTGCAGAGAAATGCCATTAACACAAGACGCAGTTTTCTCACTAAACTTCAAACATTCTAACAATATCGTCTTCCGCCCATTGATAAACAATTCCTATCCTGGGCTGGTCTCCACGAGCCCGTTAAGGCGCTGACAGGAGGCGAATGATAAAAGTAGGCTTGTCTTAAACAAAAAAATTGCCAAATGTATATAGTTTGTGGTAGCGGATAAAATATATGTTAATCTTGAACACATCTCTCAGAACTTGGTCGTTTTTATTTCGATTACTCAACTAATTTTTGAGTAAATAGATAATTGCTTCATATTTTGCAATAAATTACAAGCGTTGTATCATCGCGCTTTTTTTCTTTTGTATGCAGTCTGACAATGACCGCGGTTTAGTTGTTGTCAGCGTCTTAAGCATTGTCAGTATACAGTGCGGTACACAAGCGGATCGGGTAACTGTACAACTGAAGTTCGTCTTTCTCAGTGTCGACTTCTGACTTGCAGGAGTTGTGCTTAAACTAGTTAAGAGAAGAAGTTACTGGGAAGCACAAACGAGACTTCCAAATTCCCAAGTGTGCTTTGTGTTATACATCGTGGGACGGTGTTACAGAATGAGCGCAAGACCTCTGGCACCCCAATTAAAATACTAAGTTATAGAGGACCTATGTATAATTAAATTTAATGTCAAACCCTCAGACCAAATAAAGCATTACTTAAAACTAGAACTTCAAGCCATTTGATTGGTTGAAACTAGTTATAAGTAATGCTTTAGTGAGTGTTCCGGTGAGGTGTAGTTTGGTCATAAATGAATTGTAAATGTCTGCGTGTGAGCATGTATACACAGAGCGAGGTGTAGTTTTGGCATGCTTCACTGTATTGTTCGCACCGCTGCGCGCTGTCTTGGTTTTTATTTGGTGTGAGGTCAAACCATTCTTGATTTAAAGAAACTTATGCACTTTATTGGCTGAGTAGAAGTTGACTACCTCACCTCCAAACTGAAAATTACAGGTACGAGTAACTTAAACTTTTTAATGAAAATGTAAGGCTAACACTGTAGGCTCTGTTTTGAGCAAGTGTCTCGATTTTGTTCCTACAAAAATTCTTCACAAGTAGAAATCGATTCGGTAGTCCATTCTTAACGAATTACATAGGTAGTTTGATGTTAAGGTATTTCAAGGGGCAGTAAATAAACATTGTATTTACGACAAAAGTTACGCTTTATTTTTTCAGCAACATATTCGTGTTGCTAGAAACATGTTGCGTGTTGCATCATATAAATATTGGGATTGATCCAGTTTGGGTGATATTGCAATTCAGTGGCGTAACAATAGAGTGGCAGAGCTGGCACAATGCCACGGGCCCCCGACCCAAGAGGGCCCCGGCCCAAGAGGCCGCGAGCTCCTAAAGATTCTTTTACATTGTACCTGAGTATTTTATTTTATTTGAAAAGTATATTTTTATAAGTTCTGCTTAAAATCCAAAGTGAGACAACTAAAGACCATAATACAATTTCAAGTTAATCGTTAAGCATTTCAACCAACCTAAACAAAAAGATGTTGATTCATTTTTAGAGATGTACACGTTACCCGTGACGAGTAATTTTACGTACTTATGACCGTCAAAAATCAAAATACCGGTAATTGCACATATAGAAACTTTTGCGGAACAGAAAGCTCGAAAAAAATATTTTTATCAGACCATTCCCTCTCCCCTAAGAGAGGAGGCCTATGGCCATTAGTGGAACATATACAACGTGTAGTTGAGTACGCTGAAAATCTCGAAGTTTATTAAAATTAAACTGAGCACCTACAACGTGACGATTTTTACTGATAGGGCCCCATCAAAAGAATTTGCCACGGGCCCCAGATGGTATAGTTACGCCACTGATTGCAAATGGGTTTTTCTGTTACAATTGGAATGATGCCCAGTAATTTGTACGAGATCAATTTAGTTGTTGTTTCAGTGACCTGTGAGTGTTTGCCCATGAGACATTCCCGCGTACTCATTCGATGAAAATGTGTAATGAAACAAGCTCATCTATGACAAAATTATTGTGCCAACATTTTTCGGAACTTTGAAATGAGCGAAACCTCGTTTCAATAATTCTGAAAGCGTTATTATTTAATTGGCTGGCGCATTGACTGAGCGATTGACAACGCAGTCGCTATACGTGTCGCGAACTCGCGGGTTCGATTCTCGGACGTAGCAAATATTTTTTTTGTTTTGTGGGTTGTTTCTATATAGGAAAAATAACATAAAAATATTTTATAGGTATAGCCTGTCTAGCCTATTCCCAACTATGTTGGGTTCGGCTTCCAGTCTAACCGGATACAGCTGAATACCAGTATTTTACATAGAGCAAGTGCCCATCTGATCACTACAACCAGTAACTGGGTAGTACGATACCCCTTGGTAAGACTGGTTGTCAGACTTTCAGGCTTCTGACAATACGTAACGATTGTCAAAGATCCACGAATGACAGCCGGGACCAACGACTTAACGTGCTTTCCGAGGCACGGAGTAGTCTCAGTATGTAAAGATGGTCACCCATCCATGGACCAACCCTGGAAATTGTACCTTAACCTACTGGATCGACCCGTGCGGCTGTTATTACTTAGCCACGAGCTCTAAAAATATTATATAGGTTTATTAATTTAAACGTTTAGTTTTGATCACTATTATTTATTTCAGCCAAAGACATACTACTTAAGGTGAATTATAATTCTGTAAATACATATCTGTTATAGTCGCGAATCATATTTTGATCAAGATACAAGCTGACACTGACCTGCAAATTGCAAAAACGTAAGAAATTTTGATTTTCGCGGGCTACAGCCGGCCAATTCACCTCAAGTCTATTTACGTCACAATTGTTGCAATAAGTCTCCTCTTTGAGGAGTGGCTAGAGAGGCGCCACGGCGGCCTCGCCTTCCGCCTGACGCAGGTCCTCACCGGAAACGGTGTTTCGGGGGTTTCTGTTCAGGATAAAGCGGGAGGAAACGCCCGGGTGTTACCACTGTGTTGATCGCCCGAAGGATACGGTGGAGCTTACAGTGGAGGTCTGCCCGGCTTGGGCGGAGCACCGCCGTGTCCTCGCGGAGGCGATCAGCGGCGGTGATCTCTCGCGTCCGGGTCTGAGTTAGGCCATGGTTCGAAGCGAGAGTTCATGGCCGTTACCTCTTTCTGCGAAGCAGTAATGCTCGGGTTTGAGGAGGCGGAACGCGTGAGAGAGAGGCGAAATTCGCGCCCTCACGCCCCTAGTCGCCGCAGGAGACGCTCCGGGCGTCAGGAATTGCGGGCCGATTCCCGGCCACCGTAGGCGCAGGCTTACGGACGGTGAGCCATGGGTAGCTCGCCGTCTGACAAGGACCAGGCCCAGGTCGACGGTGCATTGCGAGTTTATCCGAAAGGGATATCGTGGCTCTGGCACACAGGCAACTGAAGGAACACGGGTGGGTTTTAGTCAGTAAAAATCTGACACGCCTTCCCGCTCTGCCCAGAGCGGGAGAAGCAATTTGATAATTTCCAACCCAAAAAAAAAAAGTCTCAATACCTGTTCGTCTATACTTGCGTAAATTCCAGTTTCACATCATTATAACAAAAAACTGAAATAAAAAAAAGTTTTGCCGTTTCATTAAACATTAATTGTGCTGTATGAAAAGTTTTTGATTCCCCTAAATTGAGGCAGAAAGTTTCAAACCGACGCATCTGGGTTCTGTCCATAACATAAATGTTTGAGGTGCATATTTTAGTTACGGATTAATCCGGGGACCCTTTATGTAACGTTGTCCATCCGTAGTCCGCATTAAAGTCGGAATTACTGTGGAAGACTGCGAGATTTACGTTTATTTTTAGTACATATTTTAGTTAGTTGTTACAATATACATTATATACATATATATATGGTTGGCCGGGACATCGCACGCGCATCCTGTTACGATGGATTCAGTACATCATAGGTACTTGACGCCCGTGCGTTATAATTTCTCGTCAGTAATTAAAAAAAACAGCTGTGTCCTACAGAAGTGCAATACCTACTTGGTCAAAATGTATGGAAAAGCGTTTTTTTTTTTTTTTAATAACCGACGAAAATTTTTGACGCAAGGGGGGTCAAGAATGATGTACAGAATCCATGGTAACAGGATGCGCGTCGGTGTCCCTTCCACCCTGTATACAACATGTTCCGGAGTTAACGCACAACCTCTTAAGGGGTCATTGTACGCATCATTATGAACAACTTTTACTATAGGACCAAACCTGAAATCGCGAAAAAAAGTCAGCTGTTCCCTACATTTTGACGAGTTATTCGAACATAGGAAACAGCTGATTTTTTTTTCGCGACTTCAGGTTTGGTCCCAAAGTAAAAGTTCTTCATAATGATGAGTCAAATGACCCCTTAAGAGGTTGTGCGTTAATTCCGGGACATGTTGTATATTACATATATTTTTTTTACCGCATCGGAGAAGCTCTTGGCCTTCATCTCACCTGATGGTGAGTGATGATAAGACCGAAAGTGGAAGCGAGCTTCTCCCGGAATCCTCAACTACAGAGGAACTGGCTATCTTACCGCTAACTGCCGAAACATAATAATGCTGTTAACATTGTTGTTATGACGACGGACAAACTTAGATAAGATGGTAGGAGCGGAAAATTAAATTTATGAGAACTTTAACTACGTGGTTTAAAATAAAGAAGCTAATTTTACATTAGTAGCCTTACAATGATGATACATAACTAGAATTTAAGGTTTATTATTAAACTAAGTAATACCCACTCGGGGTAGCAGCAGTCATTCCCCAAATTGATTCGAAATGCTGACTCATCGTCCACCTAGAATTTTCTCAAATAGTTTGGACTTGGCTTCCGATCTAAACGGATATTATTAAAATTATGACTGTATTAGTAGATTTTTTGGGTATTAAGCGCTAAAATTTACTTTTTAAATTCCCCGTTTTATTGTTTGCACTTGTAAACAGCCAAATTATAAATGCCAGTTAACTTCAGTTTATTATATTTTGTGTACAAAAGTTCAACTTTGGCACCTCAATTATGTGAACAACCGGGGTCGCAATTTTATGTTTTGTCCGCCCTCCCTCGGGACGAATAGAAACTTCAGCCACCTAACAAAGTGCTCTCATTAGGCCAATGAATTGCTATCACATAAATCGACGAAACATCGAACCAAATAAACACGGAAACAAACTGTAGGTAGTGTTCCTGAAAAGAGTAGACAAACGTGGTACAGTTATAAGTAGGTATTAATAAACCTGACCGATTTCGGTCACGGTGGCCAATCTCAGCGAAGACTAGCCAGGTATTCACGTGCCATATTATGACGTCTCAATGCCATCATGATTCCAGTGCAAGAGAGAGATAGATCTATTCATGACCGCTACCACCGTCCCCTTTTCGGTCTGGAATCATAATGGCATTTATACTTCATAATACGGCCCCAGGAGATATTATAGTGCACAAATGTGTGCGCAAACACTTAAGCACTCTCTGTTCTTTTATAAATACTCTCATAGTCCAATGGGACGGCAATCCGACACGACTGGGGAGAGATCAGGCACAGGACCAACATCTTTCCGTGCATCTCGGGCCACGGGGGTAGCACACCACCAACTTCCAAACTCTGGGCTGCTACTGAGAAATTCGTAATGGAAAAACCCAATAACACTTTGCTTGACCTGGGAATCGCCCAGGACCAGCTCAGCAGTCGCGCTGGCGATTAAATAAACTCATCATCTGCCTAGGCTTTTCCCAACTATGTTGGGGTCGGCTTCCAGTCTAACCGTACAGATGCAGCTGAAACATAAATATTGTCTCTGTTTTTCCCATGTAGTTAACAGGAACAGAGCCTTATACCTAGTCTTGTACGCAATATACGCACTTTGAAGTGCAGTTACGGATTCCAGCCTGTATTATCTATTGAAATATTAAATGTATAGAAACATTTAAAACCCAGTATTGTATTTATTTCATTTCTTATTTTGTTCTTTTTATCTCATTAAATGCTGCACCCGTTGACGTCATCACGTCAACGCCGGCTGTCATTGAAATCCAGCGCTGGGGCTCTGTCTCACATAGGGTCGCAGCATTATGCTGAGCGATAGCCGTTTTGCGTGGATGTGACGCATATTTTCCCCGAACTTGTTCTTTCGTATTTGTGTTTTTTTCTTTCCGTTATGTTAACCGCAAATAAACGTATTTTTTTTCTCTTCCTACCTAGCCTTATCGGGCACCAATTCTTATAATAATTATCGTGCCTGCTGCTATAGGTAAGTTTGTCCCGAAACAATTCAATAAATTGAATAAATGCCTGGATATCGAGTCTTACAGTCTGGTCGTCGCCAAGAGAATGCATTCCTTACACCTGACATTTGGACAATTTCTAGTTGTAATAAGGATCAAATTCGCAAAACAAATATTCGTTACTATGAGGCTGACTGTAGACCTAGATCTACGCTCATTACTTCTAGATCAACAAAACACACGCAATAAAACTAACATGAAATTAAATAACGATAAGCCAGTTGAGTCAGTTCTAATCATTAATTGACCTAAGCCAAGTTCTGTGTCATCATTAGTAAACCCAGTGACATCATTGATCCTTATCGAAAATCAATACAATTGATCGCTTTAGTCATTCGTGACTTCACGATCGATAAAAATACAATGTTAACTAAGGTTAGTCCACATCAGGAATTCAGGACCCACATGTAATCAAACGCATGTATTTATAAAAAAAAACGACCAAGTGCGAGTCGGAATCGCGCACGAAGGGTTCCGTACCTTTATCTATAAAAATGGCAAACAAATCACGTTTATTGTAAATATTTGTAAAATTAAATTATTGTTACCCTTAAATATTTGTTTTATTTTAATTTAATTATTTATTTCTAAAGCGAATATGGAACTAAATATTCTATGAATATTTCAAGCGTCTACCTATTGCCGTTATCAATATCGAGCAAAAATGGCAAACAAATCACGTTTGTTGTATGGGATACCCCTTAAATATTTATTTTATTCTGTTTTTTAGTATTTGTTGTAATAGCGGCAACAGAAATACATCATCTGTGAAAATTTCAACTGTCTAACTATCACGGTTCATGAGATACAGCCTGGTGACAGACGGACAGACAGACATGGCGGAGCCTTAGTAATAGGGTGCCCGTTTTACCCTTTGGGTACGGAACCCTAATAAACTTAAAAGTATGTTATTACAACGATGGAAAAGCTTTAAAATTAGATTTTTAAGAAAATGTACAATGTTAACTTTACTGTATTCACATTGCACGCCGAAAACGTGTGGAAAATTTCTAGTTTTCCGCCTTCAGCGATCATGTAGACCATGATGTCGCAAACAAACTAACAAATCGTTTTAATGCACTACACTAACTTTACAAGTAGCACACGTAACGCCCACCCTTATTAACGCCGGTAGCACATCTTCTCCGCGAAACCATAGCAGTGAAACCGTGGTAGTTCAATTCAACTGGTTCGCGTCATGTTCCGCTAGTCGCAGATTAGAGTAGCGAAACATGACGCGAGCCAGTTGAATTGAACTACTGCTGTTTCGCTATGATGGTTTCGCGGCGGAGGTGTGCTACTGGCGTAAAGGTTGGGTAATCGCCGATGACCTTGGCCATACAAATTAATGCGGGTCGGACTCACGCTGCGCCGCCGCCCGCCATCGCCGCGCCGCGCCGTTCGGTTTCATAGGGAATATTTATTTCTAGTAACGAAAATACGAATACTTATTTGAAAAAAATCACAGATAGAATTATAGTTATTAAAATAGTCTGTTATACAAAAATAAATCATGAAAATATCTTAAGTAGTTTGAAAGTAATATCGGTTTTTATGCTTTGGATAGACATTACCACTTCCTGAATTTATTTCATACAGTATTTTAGTACAATACTTAAATATGCACATATAGAATTGATGGCAAAGCGCTCTAGTTTCACATTTTTTTTCCTATCTTACTTGCATTCTATGAAGGCGTAATAACAGATTTAAAAGTCACTAAAATTATATATCTGCGCCTTAAGTGAATGCTCAGAGAGACTTCCGAAAAGCAAAACGTATTCAACCGAACAGACTGACATAAGCAAAAGGAAAGCCATTGTTGCAGTGCGGGTCAAAAAAACTGAACATACTACAGCGGGGCGAGCACGGCCTACAGTTGACATGACTTGAGTCACACATTTTATCACAGTTTGAGCGATAAAACTGTTTTGTCATAGAACGCTACCACAAATTGACATGACATAATTTATCATGTCTTGTCACAAACGTCTTGGCCACGCCCGTGCTCGGCCCGCTGGTCATTCGGTAGCATAACCTCTGTTTCATTTATGATGAACAAAACTAGAAAAACCACGTGCGTAGCAGAGTGCCTGTCATTTCTGTCAAACTTGGTACATGCAGCAATGAAAATAACTTTATGTCTTTTATTTGTACGAGGAGCTCGTGGCTAAGTAATTACAGCCGCACGGGTCGATCCATCAGGTTAAGCTACGCTTGCTGAGGTTGGTCCATGGATGGGTGCCCACTCTTTACATACCGATACTCCTCCATGCCTCGGAAAGCACGTTAAGCCGTTGGTCCCGGCTGTCATTCGTGGATCTTTGACAGGGGTCGTCAGAAGCCCGAAATTCTGACAAGTACTCTTACCAAATGTATCGTATTATTACCCAGTTACTGGGTTGTAAAGGTTAGATAGGCCCTCGCTCCATATAAAATACTGGTATTCAGCTGCATCCGGTTAGACTGGAAGCCGACCCCAACATGGCTGGGAAAAGGCAGACAGAACGATTCGTTCGAGTACCTACATGAGCCACATTGTCAAAATGTAATTTAATGCACTCGTATTCGAAAACATCAAAAATTTGTATTAAAAGGCAAGACAGTTTTTCCTCAAACAAATGATTTAAATAAATTGCACTATATCACGAATTGCGCAATGTTTTTGACCGTCTAGGGTTAGTATTGAAGATTGCGTCATGATTGAACAAAAGTTTGAGCGAGTTTAATATTTATTGCACCATATTTTAATTGCATCGTGTAGGATAAGTATTGCGCAGGTCTTGCCCACGCGAAAACATTGAAGCTTATGGGCCATCAAAGTTATTGCGTGAAAATAATAGATCATTTGAGTGCAAGGACTGATTCAATCATATTGGGCAATATAAATATTGTGCAAACTTATTGTAGGTGTACACACGGCTACATATCAAGCTATAAACCTCCAGTATACGCTGACCTCTAATTGTACAGAAGTCCTATACAATGCGAAAACAGCTTATACTGGAATGCTTCATTAGCAATAGCTTAATAGAAAAATCAATTTGACTATGTCACCCTTAGTCAAATTGATTTTTCTTACGTATTTTATTTTCCGGAAATAGTCAAACTTGGTATAGATTTATGTATGTCCTTTTCAAACACCGTGTCATAGCATAATCAGCTTTAATGTTCCCAGTGCTCGGACGTAGGCCTTCTCTCTGTGAAAGTGCCTTTCACATAGAGGAGGCCTACGTGGGCCATAATCCACCACGCGAGCCCAGAGCGGGTTGGTAAATGTCACATGTCTTCCAATTTTTGATTCTAGGACATGCTGATTTCCTCACAATGTTTTCATTCACCGTTTTGAGAGCAGCGGTGATGAAAAATTTTACACAAAGTAAAGCGCCTGTCGGGGTTCGAACCTACGACCTACAACTCGTAAGTCGCGGCCGTTAGCACAATGTCACCACTGCTCTCCACCAAACACCGTGCCAATCAGATCCAAAAGAAATATTTAACCACAAAACATCTGTCCGTTTAAAAGGATTTTTGTTAAATAAACCAACGCGTTGAACGTGGTGGCCTATAAAATGTATATACCTAAGTACATAGCATAATTGAAAAAGAAAGAGAATAATCGCCATTTTGCGCGGATGTGCTTCAAGGGACCGATCCTTAATCCCTTTTGCTTAAATATTCATGGTTCAGTCAGGTTTTGCAATTATTTTGGAATATTTATATTACAATACCTAGGAAAGAGTTTCGCCTTGAGATTTAAACATCGCAAAAATAAAAGATAAGAATAACCCAACCCGTTGAAGCATGATTAAAGGGAGCGGCTACCAGGCCAGGCATTCCGATATGTTATCGGAATGCCTTAAGTGGTTATGAATAAACAACGAATTATCTATATACATTAATGTGTGCTCATATAGAGCATCCGTAGATATTTTAAAACACAGCTATTGCCGTAGTTTTGATAAGGTTTTTTTTAAAGAAATACCGAATTTTCTCTATATCCTAGGTATCCTCTGTATACTCGCTTCTCCACTGGTGTTAATGTCCTAAATTCAAATTTTCTTACATTTTTTTGCAATTTGCTGGTCAGTGTCAGGTTATAGGTTGATCAAAATATATTATGATTCGCGACCATCAAAAAATATGTATTTACAGATGTATAAATGATTATAATGATTATGATTTTGTAAATACATAATTACTTGTTATGGTCGCGAGATATATTTTTATGAAGATACAACCTGACACTGAACTGCAAATTTGAAAAAACGTAAGAAAGTGAATTTCGCGGGCTACAGCTGCGGATGCACCTTAAGTATACTTTCTATTAAAAAGTGTTGCTGTTCTTTTTTTAAACCTACATCAAGTGTAGGTAAGATTAACTATAAAATTTAATGAAACTAACCTAACCTAACCCTTCGGGGATTACTGTGATGTTATTTTATGTTATGTTTTGAAATTATACGAAAAATTTAAGTTGTGTATTACTAACAGCTCACCTTCATCATCATTTTCTCAACTATGTTGGGGTCGGCTTCCAGTCTAAACGGATGCAGCTGAATACCAGTATTTTACATGGAGCAACTGCCTACCTGACTATCTGACATCTCACCTTAACAATGAATAAACGAGTTCCTAGAAACATGAATTGTGACTAAACTCGCAAAAAAAATATGACTAAACTCGTAAAAACTCAGGTAATAAGTCAAATCTAGCTTATGATTCAGTTTTATCTAAAAGAAAAAAAAATTGTTTATTCTGCATAAACAAGACACACTTTACAAAAATAAAAATTGACAAAATACACACTCTAATACAAAGTAGCCAATACTACAATCATATTTTAAGAAAAAATCTAAATATTATCCAGAAATAAAAATAAGAAAAAAATTGTTAAGTCTAAGTCTTTAGTTTGTTGTTTTTTCTAAGTTTCTTACCTATTAATATAAGTGTCATAACATCTACTTAAGTATTAGGCCATAAAAATGATAATTCTAAAACATGATGGATGAAACAGGATGTAGACTGGGTCAGCTCGGAACTAAACATTCTGGTTTGACCTGAAAAAAACAAACTGCCTGAAGGCACCTCATACAAAGTGTATGAAATCGCCACACTCTGGCCGCATTTGAGCAACAAAGCCGCTAAAAAGATTTTTTTTTCCTTTCCGTCATGTTCTCTTAAGTGGAAGATGATTCAAATAAGCACTAGAAAAACAGTGAGCAATAAGCTATATCCCAAACTCAAACTCCATTAGGTCTTTGAATCATCATCAAAACAAAAACGTATTTCATTTTATGATGCTCGTCATAATGCAAATAAAATAATACAAAAAAAAAATTATTGACTAACACATTGTCAATACACCTGATACAACAAAATAACTTGAACACCGATAAACTGGGGTGGCCCCCAGTTTATCGGTGTTCAAGTTATTTTGTTATTTAGTTAGTCTGCTATTTTCAATGATTGGTCATTAAGACGACCATACCAAGGCAAAGCCATGACTATTGTGCCAATAGTTTGTAACCTCCTAAATTCATAATGGCGTGACAGTGGTCCATAGGGAAGTCAAAATAATATGAGCTTGTCAGTACGAGATTACCAAAACCACACAATTTTTCCAATGGAGTGTCGGTGGCACGTCATTGGAAAATCATAAAGACGCCTTTCAATTAGGAGATTAGCAAAACTGTCAAACTACAATTACGGTGCCATTGATCGGCCATTCTGATACAACTGCGTTAGCAGACTTGGCCCCCTGAAGAACTGTCTGAATTCGGCAACCCTCTATGAACAAGGATTTTAGTGGTAGTCATCCTTGCTCTTTTCTTTACTTAAACACTATTAATGTACATATTTGTTATTATTTTTATCTGACAAAAATTGATTTTATTTATGTATGCATACACACGTTGCAGTATAAAACAGCGTCAGGCACTAGTCTGGCATTTTTTTCTGAACTGGGCCTTTTTGGCGCAGCCGTGAGGCACACTTTCCTGCTAACTTCCTACATCGCACTTTACAATTTTTACTTGTTTGATTTAAAAATAAAATGTGCTAATAAATGTATTTTCTTTATTTACTTAAAAACCTTTGCCCTAAAATGTGATATGAAATATAAAACATACCATAATCGGGCTACCTTTAGATCCGTCTGATCTGAACAAACGCCGTTCCGTTTGTGGCTGTAGATCAATTAGAACCAAATTTTTGAAACGTTAACAGTCAAATCGTTAAATGTTAAAGTTTTAGACTGGGACAAAATAAAAATATTTTAAATTGAAACTAATTTTTGGACGACCGGCCAGAGTGCTTGCATCAGTGGTTTTAATTAAAGGCTCCATTGCGTACGAACTGCATGTCTGTCAATTTGATATTTTTCGCGATGTTTGACTATTTTTGAACACTGTGTTTTAGCTAGAAGAGCTTTTAGCTGTGAATATACTTACTTGGTTTGCTTACAAATAAAAAAAAATCATAAGTGACGAAACAAATAAATCAGGTTTTTGACTTCAGCAAGCAGAAATTAATGCCCTATTTACACCTACATTATCTCAAGTGTTCCCTTTGTGAAGTTTGTTTTTTTCCCAAAAGGCTCTAATAGTCACAACATAATCAACAATTTAGGATAAACCCATTTTATTTCAAGTCGCCTTTACAAAGATTTACACAACTTATACAAATCCACGCCGACCGTTTTATTTCTATCAAACGTTGCTAAACGGCCGTTTACAAAAATCCCGTCCGCATTTATATATGAAAAACCCAGGTTTATCCAAATGTTAAGGTAAATACCCGAAATATCCCGGCTCAGCGAATTACCGGGATCGCGCTGAAAGTTCCCGTTTAAAAACATTAGCGCCGGTTTGTCTGTTTACACTAAATCGCTGATTAAACATGGACGAAGGGTTATTAGTTCAATTATATTATATCCGACGCTCGCATTCGTGGTTGGAATAATTTTACGCAGTTCACCTATAAGAAACAGTAGGAAAGTTTAGTTTTTTTTGTCAGAGGATATACCTACTATAGAAAAACCATTTTTTGTGTTCCGTACCTCAAAAGGAAAAAACGGAACCCTTTTAGGATCACTCGTGTGTCTGTCTGTCCGTCTGTCACAGCCGATTTGCTCTGAATCTACTGGACCGATAAAGTTTTTCAAACTATACCGTGTGACATTAACAAAAAGGTCTTGATAAGGGGATTTCAATTAGTTTTAAAGTTATTAAAGAAAATAGATTAACTTACCACCTTATCTCCGAAACTGCAAAGCAACAAATTTTGAAAAAAAAAAAAAAATTCAGAGAATAGTTTTATACTTATAGAATACAGGAAAACCTATAAAAAGTCTATGGTTTTAAAATAACATGGTAAATCACTCAATATTGTGCGTACAAACTTACATTTGCAGTTGGAATGTATGGGAAAACAAGTTTTTCTACTACAATGTTAAGTTTATCCTTGGGATTAATTCATATATCATATCCTCATGATGTTTTCTTTCACAGTTTCGATACCGTTTGACCGATCACCATGGAATTTGGCACATAATGTGTCGGCAAAAGCTATCGGTACTTAATGTAAAGCCTTAATAACATGGCTTACGGACGTATTCTGAAATTCCTTCTCCGTATTTCATACTAATCAAGACACAGCATATTATGTATACTTTCGAGAGAATTACACCATCTTACACCGAATAAATGTTTGATAGCTTCTCAGGATACAGCCACTTACTCATTCTCAAAAGACTTTATAGAGTTAGACTAAGAAAATTTAAGATAACTACACAACAGCTGATAAGATTTTCTTCTAAAAGTTAACAGTCGCAGCTTTAGCCAATTTAAAAGCAAATGAGAATTAGCAAAAGTAAGTGTAATTTCACCCGCAGCTATTTTTAAACTCTGTGTCCGCAAATTGAGTGCCGGATTCACGGTGTGTGGTCACCCTTTGTTTGCAACGAGTACTAAACCGACCGTTTATAAATTTTAAACAGAAAATACATACGTAGGATGCCAGCTTAGCGTTGTGGACTTGTGGTTAACCCGAAAACTACTTGCATAGTCACTAGTACCACCCTACATACGTTTTATAACCATACAATACACAAAGTTATTTACACCAATTTATTAAAAACAAATATTTTTGCTGCTGCTAGCCATGGCTGGCAGTATAACGTGAAAAAGAGCGAGTTCTTAGTTTTTGCTCCTAGATGCAGGAGATTGGATAAGGTTCCACCAGTTATGCTGTGTAAGACTGAACTTCGAAGAGTCTGTGAATTCAAATATCTGGGGCATATAGTCACGGACTTTTTGAACTACGAATGTGATATGGAAAGGGAACGCACAGCGTTGACGGTCAGGGCTAATATGCTGGCCCGCAGGTTTGCTCCCTGCACAAGAGAGGTAAAGCTTTTGTGGTTTAAATCCTTTTGTCAGACGTTTTACTCAAGCAGCCTGTGGACAGCATATACGCAGAGGGCTGTTAATGCTCTGCGGGTCCAATTCAATAATGCATTCAGGATGCTGCTGAGGCTCCCTCCGTTTCGTAGCACGTCTGCCATGTTCATGGAGGCACGCACAGATGATTTCGCGGCAATTCTATGCAAGGGGGCACCGTCACTGTTGCACAGAGTGTGTGTGAGTAGCAACAGTATCCTGAGTGTGATAGCGGAGAGGTATGATTGTCTTTTCTTCAAACATTGTATGCGTTTATGTGTGAACTAACATAGTTATAAGCACTATTTTTACTAACAAAATGGATCATGTTGTCTGAAAAATGAATAAATAATAATTAATCGATAAGTATTACTATGCAGATACGTTGTGTACCAGGTATCATTAAATTGTTTTTAGAGTTCCGTACCTCAAAACCAAAAACCGGAACCCTTATAGGATCACCTCGTTGTCCGTCTGTCTGTCTGTCAGTCTGTCAAGACCCTTTTTCTTAGGAACGCGTGGAGGTATCAAGTTGAAATTAATATCAAATACGTAAATCTATGGTTCCTTGAAGCTCTAAAAAAATCAAGTTTCCAAGTCAACGCAATAAAATAATAAGGTAATTTATGCGACATATTTTGATACTCGCAAACAAATCAAAACCTATAGGGTACCTACATCCCGTTGACCTAGAATCATGAAATTTGGCAAGAAGCAAGGTCTCACAGTACAAGTAAAGGAAAAAGTCCAAAAATTTATAATGTATAGTTTAATCACTTAGAATTTTTTTTGCAATTGCAAACTTATATTTCCAGTTGGAAAATTGACCGTGGCGTATATCGATGTATGGGAGAATATGTTTTTCAACTAGAATGTTAAGTTTGTTTTTGGGATAAATTCATCCCAACTACGGAACCCTGCATTATGTGTAGTCCGACATGCACTTGGCCGGTTTTTTTATTTTTATTGAGCGTCCTTCATGGAAAACCCTGTATTTATTCAATATTCACATTACTTACATTGCCACACATTTCCAACAGCCAAGAGCTTTAGTTATGAGAAAATAACAAACCTGAACACCATACGTTCCCTCGTTTATCATTTCGTACATACTTTATTTGAAGTCCTCGAGAAAATTCGCAGTAGAATTTGAAACCATTAGTAACATTCAGCCGAGTACCTATTACATTATGTGCTCATTTTTCATACATCAACAGGGAAAGAGAGAACTTCCCATTCCCTTTCCTGAATCCGAGTATCTATTGCAATTACATAATAATATTTATTTAATATATGGTAGCTTCACAGCTGACATGTAAATCTAACATTTATATTATTCGAAACATTACGCCAATTACGAAGTACACAAAAAATAAGAAATACAGAGAGTGACATTATTATTAGTATTTAATGTATATGAGTGCGTTTTTTCGTGAGTTTAAAGTATCTGTGTGGTGTAGGTCATGTAAGCATATGGATGTCTACATGATATTAAAATAAAAGGAACAAGGACAAGGGAGTTGGTCGGCCAACCTCTCAACTGCTTTGCTACCGTGAGGTTTAATATCACTTGCACGCCATATTATAATGACAAGGCATATTTTGTCTATGTGACAGTTAGATAATTTCAACCATAGTGAAGCTTACATTTTCTGGTAATAGTTATCAAGTTATCTACAAAGTTTACTTGCCCTGAAATTTAGTTTTAAGCCATATCAACCGTGTAGGTTGTATTTAAACCACCTCTGTTGTCTTGTCTTCTCTGATAATTATCAAATTAAAAACTGTCATTATTCTGCCATTTGCTCATACACTGAAACCCTTTTATCTTCGTGCTGAAACCCAACACCATCTCTTAAATGGCGCCACTTACGTCAACCAAAAAGAACAAATAATAGAATCTATTTTTAACTCAGACCACCCACCAATTTATGTACCTTATGTGTTGCATGCTGTTTTCTTTCGCAAGGTAATCAGAATTCAGTGCACTTTTGCACTGCAAGCACGCTTCAGCGAACCGCAGTAGAATTTTGAGATCAATGTAGGTACTCTTTGTGAAGCTAGAACTCAGCTTATTAGATACGGCTATCACATTTGTTTTAATTTGAGTGCATTTTAAAGACACAAAGATGTTTTGACAGTATTCTTCTTGAACATGCTCGTCATCGGTCATCAAGATACTCTTTCTCAATGAGGATTTTTTTTAACCCTATTAGTTCATTTTAACCGCAGTATAAGAATGCCCTGTTCACTACTGTTCAACCATGACGGTGTTTAATTACTCACAAGTGGTTTTTCTTTAATATTCAAAGGTTTTTCAAAGCAATCGCGAAATACCTTTTAATATCTACAATAGACATCGCTTAGTAGTTTTATAACAGCTTCTAATGAACCGAAAGCAAAAAATATGACTGGTTTGTGCTCGGAATTAATTATAAAATATTGTGTTAATGTGTTCTCTGTATTGTGTATTCTACATTTTGCCTGATGTTGTTCTACCCTCCGACTGTTCGCAGTAAATGCATTAAGCTTTTAAAGACTTAGCGGTTCACTGAATTACGTGAAATATGTTCTGACCACTGAGCTGTATATTACTGTGTCCTTAATGGATTTCCCATTGTGATTTGGAAAGAAATGGGTCCAATTTTTTTGCGGTTCATGAACAGTGTCAAGTTTTTCTTAGATAAAAAGAGTTTTCTGACATCATTTTACTCTGTAAACCCATGACCTGCAATCTGTAAAATACAATCAACAACTATATTCTTAATCAGAATACTACATAATAATATTGTCGACGACTCGGAAATGAGAATAGTACGTTCCACAGAATTAGTCATTGGATATCCTACCATAATTATGGACAAATTGAATCTTTATTTAAACAGCTTGTTGTTACAAGATAACTCATTCATCATTTTTTGTCGCAAAAAAAAAACACCGAAAACTTATATAAAGAGTGCTCTATTTTCTATGGTAGCAGAGTTTACAAATTTTATAATTATATAATGAAATAGGTGAAACAATTTCTCCTATAATACTGAGCAATAACCTAACTTGTAAAACTCCGCAAAGAAAGGCGTTTATTACGAGCCCAAATATTAAACTTTAATGTTGGGTACGTAGTTCTAGTTTATGCAAGATTTTAACATAATTTTCTTCAAGTCACATGTGGAGTTTGTTTCAAAGATGCTGAATGTAGGGTGTAATGAGAGGCAAGTACATTCATCACGTCTACAGAGACATATCCAGAAACTTGTAGATGTCTCTGTTTGTTAGCGTACTTCAGTTTATGTGAAACTCAACTCTTTGCATAAGTAGTCGCAAGAACAGTTAAGAATTAGATTCGCTCAATTCCTAAGGAGTGTTTTTGGGATTACTTGGAGTCAGGTAAATAAATGAAATCATCTATTTAGAGCACCCAAATTGGTAAAAAGGCTTATTATGTCCAATTTATATTTTCGACCATTCTTAAAATAATATTACGCGTAATAATTTATTAGTACTGGGTATATTTCAAGGTGTTAAGATAACAGCAGAGAGCCTGTTTATAGCGGTGCTAACAAAATATTTGCATTTATTATCTGTGTTGATACAAGGTCCGTGTGTACGGTAACTTTGGGAAATTCCAGTTTCCGATATTCCGTTTAATAAATCGAACGTTCCCGATAACATTTTTTCGTTCCTCATAGCGTTTTTGGGGACTGTCTTATGTACTTTTGACGTTCGAAAAGTGCTGATTCACAGCCTTTTTGAATAAATGACTTTTGATTTTGTTTTTTATTTAATAACAGAGAGTTTGATTTTTGTTTATCCTTCAAAGTGTAGGTACATATTGTTTGTATAAAATTATGTATCTACTGTGTTCTGGATCAGCGTTGTTGCGAACATCAGCATCAGCATCCGCGGAACTTCAGCATCATTTTCAACATCAGCATCAGCATACGTATCGATCGCATACGTAAAGGGGGGGGCTTAGAGCTCGTGTTGCACTAATATATAGCAGGTTATTATCTTAATTCAATACCAAAGAAAACTGTGCAACTTTTATATATAAACTCATAATGGTCACTACTTTATGCCTGCTTTTTTAATAAAATAATTAAAATCCCAGCATCCGCTGATGTCAATCATAAAAAATCAGCACTAGCATCAGCGTCCGCTGATGTAAAAAAAATATGCATCAGCAACAACCCTGTTCTGGATTGTATTGGATGTGTTTTTTATACTTCTTTCTACTCTGTTAAGGCTCGTACAGACTGCCACGGGCGCGACAGCCAGCGCGACCCTTGTCACGCCCGCGATAACGCACCAGTCTGTACGAGCCTTTAAGCTCTGTTATATTTATAATAACCTACAAAGTACTTATGGTATGTAACGTTATCTTGAATTTTATTAAACAACTCGATACCTCATCATTCATCAGCATTTCAGCCGAAAGACGTCAACTGCTAGACATAGGCCTCCCCCAAAGGGGGGGGGGGGGGTTGCCATAATCGCCACTCTTGGCAGGCGGGGGGACTCAATATCTATATATATATTATATCTATTATCTCTATCTATATACAGGGTGTCTATGGGACCAAAACTGAAATCGCGAAAAAAAAACCAGCTGTTCCCTACATTTTAACAAATTATTTAAACATAAATGTAGGGAACAGCTGGTTTTTTTTTCGCGATTTCAGTTTTGGTCCCATAGTAAAAGTTGTTCATAATGATGAGTACAATGACCCCTTAAGAGGTTATAAACGATTTAAAAATAACCCTGTATATATCTTCGTAAACGTTAAAACTTTCATGATTTAAATAAATAGGTAGCTAAATAAATAGTTAGACTCGTGCTAATCAAAAAATTATTATTCAAAAGGTCAATGTCTCTAATATGAACGAGGTGCTAATCTTTTTCTGAGTAGAACGTACATCCATTAGATTCCATCTATTACCAATAACTATGCAGGACATAATAGGCTGTAAAAGGTTGTACATAAAATTAAGAATGTCATGCAGAAATACGGCGTACGATGTCAATTTGTGACATGCGCGTTGATCCAGGCAACGCAGTTGCAATGCTGTTGCATATTTGCACTCGGAGTTGATACGGCCTCAATTATGCAACAGTACTCACTGATTTATCATTTCACATTTTTATTCTGTAGTGAATGCTTTGGATTTGTTTTATCATCTGCCTAGCCTTTTCCCAACTATGTTGGGGTCAGCTGCCAGTCTAACCGAATACAGCTGAATACCAGTATTTTACAGGGAGTGACTGCCTCTGACCTCCACAACCCAGTTACTGGGTAACACGATATCCCTTGGTAAGACTGGTTGTCAGAATTTTGGGCTTTTGAAGACCCGTAACAACTGTCAAAGATCTACAAATGACAGCCGGGACCAACGGCTTAACGTGCTTTCCGAGGCACGGAGGAATCTTGGTATGAACAGATGGTCACCCATCCACGGACCCACCGCGGCAAGCGTAGCTTAACTTGGTCGATCGACCCGTGCGGCAGTTATTATTTAGCCACAAGCTCCTCCCATGCTTTGGATTTGTTTATTAATGACATAAATGATTTTTGTAAGAGCTTATTGGGATTCGTTTGTATGATCGTGGTTGGTCTGCAAATGAATGACCTTTGAGAGCAGTGGCAGCCAAGTGGTAATGGCCCCGACTTACGAGTTGTTCGTCGTGGATTCGAACCCAAGCAGGCGCTTTACTTTGTGTAAATAATTTCATCACCACTACTTTCAAAACGGTGAAGGAAAAATGAACCAAAAAAAAAAAAAAAACAAAAATAATGAACCAAAAATTCGAAATTATGTGACGTCTACCAACCCGCAATGGTGCGCGTGGTAGATTACATCCCACTCCCTCTCGTAGAGAGGACGCCCTGTGTCCCAGCAGTGGGAACATTAGGCTGAATGGACTTTTAAGCTCTGTGAATTACATTTAATTAGTTTGGTTACATAAATGTCTCGATTAAAACGTTAAGCGAAAGCGCTCCACTCATTTGCCGATTTGTCTGCTAAGTTAAAAAAACATAAAAAACGTCTGCTATCAAGTCTGTCGGACAATCTACTAAGTTTATACTAATTAGGCTCATTAACGTTCGTTTTGCTATTATTTATCACACTAATATTATAAAGGCGAAAATTTGTGAGTGTGTGTGTATGTTTGTTACTTCTTCACGCTCAAACGGCTGGACCAATTATGATAAAATTTCGTATGGAGGTAGCTGACACCCTGGATTAAGACATAGGCTATTTATCCCGATATTCCCACGGGATCGAGACTTACGCGGGTGAAACCGCCGGGCGCAGCTAGTTATTAATAAAATTATTATAAATAAAGTTCTCGATGTACGGCACAGACGTCCGCCGATCGCCAAAATTGACCGGCAGTGGAATTGCTAATATTCTATTCATATTAATAAACCGCAGAGTATGAAGGAAGCTTCAAAGCAACAATTTAAAGCTCTAGGTATTTGTGTAGATACCTCATGAATTTAAAAGCACTTATGTTATAAAACAATTTAGTTAACTACACGATACAACATCCCAGGCGTATACTTAGCAAAGAATTTATCTCATCATAACAATTAACAAGAAAATAGTTAAAATTATTCGCAACAGTCCCTGAACAAGATAGCTGGGTAATAATAAAGAGGGGAACTAAAAGTTCGTAGTTATAAATTGTTGGAGCCCCAAGTGGTTCAAGTTTTGTAAGGGTACGGTCACACAGGCAACAAACTGCTATACGCTGGGCAATATGACGTCATCTTCATGACATCAATTGTTTCTTTAAATCTTGCTACACCATATTGAGCGTTAAGGAAGAACTTATAAACGAGGCAATACTTTAATTAGTAGGTAAGACAAAATATATGGAGCAATATTATAAAGCACGTTAAGTTTTAGTTCCCGGCTGTCATTTGTGGATCTTCGAAAGTCGTTACGGGTCGTCAGAAGCGCAAAAGTCTGATAACCAGTCTTACCAAGGGGTATCGTATTACCCATTAACTGGGTTGTGGAGGCCAGATAGGTAGTCGCTTCATTTAAACTATTGGTATTCAGCTGTATCCAGTTACACTGGAAGCCGACTCCATCATAGTTGGAAAAGATTAGACAGATGATGATGATGATGATGATAATAATGCCAGCCTATTAAGAGTCTAAATCAAATTTTGAACGCAAACTCCGCCCCATTCTTATTTCGTTATATCTGGTAGTTGGATAATAAACTATATTTTCTTGCTGTGAATATTTATTTTAGACATAAAAGCCAAACATCTTGTTTGTTTTTTTATAATTATCCTTAAAAAAAGACATGATTTTCAAATAAAAAATGTATCTAGAGAAAATATTACAATTACGTAACTATCTTCAACATGGAAAGAAACATTTCCAATAAATCATATAAGTACTAAAGTTGCATTTTGTTTGTATGTGTGAATGTTTCAGAATATTCATGCAAATTAACATAGAAATAGGGAGCGTCCTCTTAACTATAAGTCCAGCGGGGTATTTGCTTAACACACTTATAGTAGCAATGGCTTTCATTTTGACAGTTCAACAACATTCGACTGTAGATTGGTAGACCATTTTCTATTTTGTTAAATACCTGGTACTTGTTGACGGGCCTACACTGTCCTCCCATACCTATTAACACTGTAATTTGAAAACTTTATAAAAGCCAATTATTTTTAAAAAGAGTACCTACCCGTGGAGTCTCTAGCCGGCTCTTTTCCAATTGGAACATTGCACCTAGCTTCTGACGTTTCATAAGTGCCCATGTAAGTTTATTTAAACTAATATTATATAAATATAAAATAATATATAAAATGAACTAATATTATATAAATATAAAGAGGTAAAGTTTGTGAGGTTGTAGGGGGTAATCTCTGAAATAAAATCTATAATCTTGAAAATTCTTTCACTAATGGGAAGTTACAGTATTGCCAAGTGTCATAGGATATATTTTATGTTAATAAATTTCAAGCGAATCAAGTCGCGGGCAGAAGCTAGTGTGAAATAAAATATTTTGATTTTGATTTTTTATTTTGATTAATTTTGTTATTTACGTTGATGAGCATACAAATTTTTCTAACATATGAAGGCATGTATGTGCAGTATCCTTCAAAATCATTCAGATTGTAACTGAAAGTGTCTTATGCAATTAGGCTGCTGGTTTTCTCACGATGTTCTTCCTTCACTGACATCAGTAATATCAAAGATAAACAATCAGAAATAATATTTCCGAAAAAAATTGTAGTAATTAAACCAATTTGTTCCACTAATTGCCCCACCACCTACGGCAACGGTTTCCGGGCAATAATTGCTGAAAATGTTTCCCGTGTAACTGCAGCTTAAGGGTACACGGCCCAGACTCGGTAAGCGTTTATTTTAACCCTCTCATGGTAGCGTTAAGTGCTTGATTTTGCAGTAAATAGCTGTTTGCTAGTTTCATAAACGTTGTCAATAATTACGGTTAATGATAACGTTGGTTGTACCTACTATAAACATGGTTGGTAGTTAGGAAATAGCTGTAAAGCTTAGATAGACTGAAAACTAATGTGGATTTTGAATTAGGAAGGTACAGCATCACAATGTTTGAGTGCTTTCATAACAAAACATAAAATGAACACATCAACCATTATACCCACGTTGACAAACAAACACACTCTTGTTCTGAAAAGCATCAAAAGTTTCGGCTTGTGGACCGGCCGAAAGTGCAATGTGCTACGCCAAGGTTGCTGATGAGGCTGAGGTGATGACCAGGTATGCGCGTCCGCTGCATGCTGGTAGTCAGGATACCCATTGAAGCCGTGGGTGCTGGCTGGCTGTGTGACTCACCGCTCCAAAGCTTGAAGAAGTGATGATGATGACGTCACGCTGAAGTAGTTGCATGAAGGCTGCGCTGACGTTCATACACGGGTTCACCAGTATAGAGGAATGAGGAACAGGGTGTAAATTTCACTCATTCTCCGACCAGACGGGTGTTGTGTCTGGTGGGCAACTGCCAGACGATTGATGTCCGGACGTTGTTTATATGCTAAAAGCGCGGTAAACTCTGCTTGCGCGATGCAGGATTTTGGGTGACGTCAGTGTCATGCGTTCGCATGTGGGGATGAATAATAAAACTAAATTTTGCAACTATTTAGTGCCAAGACGTTTGTGACAAAGCATGATAAATTATGTCATGTCAATTTGTACTAGCATTTTATGACGAAACAGTTTTATCGCTCAAACTGTGACAAAATGTGTGACTCAAGTCATGTCACAGTAGGCCGTACTCGCCCCGCAGCATTGCACAGCATAACATCGTAGCAATCAAATCGGAAATAATTATTTGAAAAAAAAAAAAATCCCTTCGCATGAATAAATAGGCTTCATTATGAAAGCTTATCACAAAGTACTTATTTAATTACTGTTACTAAGCTGGATAATGATTTCGGATGAAATAATTTGTGAAGCTTTAATGTTCATAGCTGGCCATAATAATATCCTATTTTATTAGAATGCTTGTATCGGAAGCTAAGCCTTCATTAGTATCCATAGGAATACTGTTATTATATTGGATTCTTTATTGATAAATGATTTATTTCTGTAAGTAGGTTTGTACAAACAATTTTACACGTCAATCATATTTAAAAAAAACTAGATGAGGTCAGCGTTTCGTATCCGACTACTCTGAGAAGAAAGGCCGAAACAAACTTAGAGGTCACAGTCTCTTTTAAAGTCCAGACATAATATTGGTCAGATCATGTGAAGACCATGTAGATTGGTGCCTGAAATTATGTTTTGATGAAATAACCACACAGATTGAGGGGACCTGTAAAGTCAGTGCACGCATTTGTCAGTTAATATTGTAATGAGATGTGTCAGCACTTAACAGAAATATTGGTATTTATATTAATCGCTTTATTAAATGTCAACAATAGTTGGATATGTTATATGAACAGATTTCTACCAGTGGAATCGGCCCTTTAACTATTAGGTAGGGATCGATGGAGCACCTGGGACCACCTTCTCATCACTAAACTAGGCTACAGCGTTACCGCTACCAATTAAAACCTATTGGTATTTTTTTCTAGCCGGCCTATTTACCATGTTTTTAAAAACCAAAACATGGTAAATTGAATTTCTAAAAAGTGCTAAAAATTGATTACTCCGTAGGTCTACTTTTCGCAGTACAACTGCTAGTAATACTTTCTAACTATTTTAGTGGAAAACTGAATGCTTTATTCAAAGCTGCATTTGCGTAGCTTTTCCCAACTTTGTACTCCTTCTGACCAAAAACGACCGAATATACCACGAATATACCAATTATGTAACACGAATAGACCATTTTCTCAATCTTGAACCCAATATGAACAAACCAATGACAAAGATCGGAGGTAAAGCTAAGGTCATCTCCTCATTTCATTTCATTTTTAGATCATTTGGAGCGCGAGTGACAGATGCCGAAAGAGTAATCCAACATCGCTTGAATGGTTGACTAATGAATTAATTTTTCACTTTTGACTCTTTTTAGGTTCAGACGTGTGAAACGTCCGATATCAGCTTAGCCAAGTTGCTAGAGTTAAAGACTGCTAGGTAACAATCACATTGAAACGACACACGATTATTTAGTAAATTATTGCATACAGTCCCAAAATAACTAACCCTGAATTACCTGCCTGCATTGTCATTGCCAGCACGACCGTATATCGAAATTGCAGCAGAATGTAGCTAAACTTCGTGCCGATTCAAGAACTCCATGTATTTCGTTTTTCTTTTATTGAACGTGGCGGTGCAATGTGCACAGAATAACCTTAAAAATTGTATCTTCTTTGGTAAACGAAACAAAGGTTTTCTTGTCAATTGCAAGTTTAAATCCTAAAGCGGTAAATAATGGTTAACTTCCCAAGCTCTATCAGAAAATATTTTTTTGTTATTTTTCTATGTTTAAAAAACTTAAATAAAAATAGATTTACTAACGGAGTATTTGATAAAACACAACTAAAAGGTCAAAGTATTATAGCCTGTCAAGTTTTGCTTAAATACAACAGAAAAAAGATTTTAACAAAAACACAAAATTGTGAATTGAAAATCATTGTTTTCCATGAACACAATGATTTATATATTTGAGTTTTTAGCTAGTACGATAATACTTGTAGACATAAAAACTTGAGTTGTTTTATTTACCCAGGCATTTTTTGTCAATGGCTAAAATTAAGCATCTTAAGACACCGACGCTATCAAATGTTCTTCACCTTTCAATTTTTACCTAAAGCACGTAGACATAAAGAACCGTTGACGTTATAAAACACTGTTTATCGTTAAGGCTCCCACAGACAGGCGCAAGGTGACAGCGAGACGCGACAGTAGTAGCACAATTTCTATGAAAACTTCATGGATAGTCTCACCAGCGCGTGCAGCAGCAGCGGTGTCGTGCTGCCTGTCGCACCCGCGATATCGCGCCAGTTTGCACGAGCCTTTAAAGTCAGCTTTTATTACTTAAATTGTGAACTTACTACTCTCAACATTACCATTTTGAATTACAACGGTACAAGGATCAAATAGTTCCGATATTGAAAAAATTGGCGCTTGGTCAAAATCGGAACTAACACAACAATTTTTTTTGTCAATACAAGTTCTTTGTCAATTTTACAAATGTTTTCCAACAACGCCCTGTCAATGTCATTCAAGCGCCAAAAACTACTCTTTTTCATGTTTCAGTCCCGAACTAATCTAACTGGTTCTACATTGTGTTAATCTGTATCAATAGAAGAGCTTTAATTTGTTTTTTTTTTTACCATGCTCACTGGTTTTCCCTACTCACTTTTGACATTGGCAGAATAGTCGTCACCGGCTTTGTATAATAAAAATAGAATAGAATACTTTTTAAAAGTGTGACTGTCAACATAAAATGTTAATAAACAAATGTACATCACAAAAGTTGACAAAGCTGCACTTAACACCTCGCTTAACTTAAAACTATCATCATCATCACATCCGCCAAAAATCGTCTACTTCTGAACCAACTATATAGTTCACGTGAGACTAAAAATAACTTCACAACACCAACATACAAACAATTTTTTTGCTCATTAGCCGCCATGATTGGTACGTAATCATCCGATTACTTAGCAACGCCTTCAAATAACACAGACGTTTAGCGAACAAGAGGATTATACAGATTACTACCGGGAATTCGTCACCATAGACAAACGATCCTATTGTGGGTGTACGACCTTGTCTATTATAACCGTGACCGACCGTGAACTGAACTGTCAAATTGTGATGACTTCATGCTGCCTTTGATCTTTGAATAGCTGGCTAATTGATTTTTGTCTTTAGTTGTGTTTACATGAAACTATAGTCGTATTTCCTTTGCAAATCTGAGCGCGTTAGCATCTTTAACTCATAAAATGTTATCCTTTTATTTAAAACGGAAATCGCGCTCGTCTGGGATGTGTGCATGTTTCTTTGTATTTTTAAACGACTTCCAAAAAGGAGGAGGTTATATGTTCGTCTGTAGGTATGTCCGCAATTTTTTTTCACCGATTTCTCCGTCAATTGGGGACCGATTTTGAAAATTCTTTTCTTGTTTGAAAGTGTATGCTCTCGAGATGGTCTCATTGTCACCAAGTCTGAATCTGATGAGGGGATTCCATTGAAATCGAGGAAAATCCTCAAATTTTATAGGCACAACTATAGCGATTTGGGTATTTTTTTATAGTAACTCGTGCATTTGCTCTCGGAAAGTAATTGGTGAAGTGGAACTGATGATGAAGACCGCAGATGGCCACCGGAACTAGTTAATAACAACAAGTGGTCAAAAATTTATTGCAATTTTTGAAGCGGACAACTTACATACATACATTTAAATAAAAGCTTGGAATAAGTATTTCACCGGTTGCGATTCGATTAGGTACCGTAAAACGGTTGCTAAGCAATTTATGCTCCTCACAATGCATATGGTTACGTGGAGCTGATGGTGGAGTTCTCCTGGTTCTTACCAGGAGAATTCCTCAACAATTAACGTCCCTGTATTGAAAAAGCAATATTTTGTAGAAGGTGATGAGCAGTTGACATTAGGCTATTGTAACTCAAATAAATTAGGAAAAAAAAAGACTTCCAAAAAAAACAATACAAAGTGAAAAATAACTTTAACTTCGGAATTCAGTGGCAAAAACTAAAATACAGATCCAATGACACCCACTTGTGAAATTAAAGTTATTTTTCACTTTGTAGTGTGTTTTCATACATAGTGTTGAACTTACTCCGCTTTCGAATTTTCTTTTTAAAATATCGCTAATTAGTACCTAAATCTACATAATAACCTGAAGTGACAAACAACTTGAATTTATTTTTATTCGTAACACGGAAATAAATTAATCGTATTATCTTATTAATTGCATTAAATAGCTAGCTATGTATTAAGTTTTTAAATGTCATACATTTAATTACTGAAAGGTGAATTAATACCTAACTATTTTAATGGTAGGTACACACGTACAACAGCAAAATGAGCTAATTTGGACTGCTCAGCGATCGTACGATGTAATTACATCGCAAAACAGTCCAATTAAGCTGATTTGCTTTAAACTAAATTGACTGGATTGCATGTTGCACAATTATAGAACCAGCTTTATAATAATTATTTATCTCCCATTGGATTACGAGTAATGCCAAACCGCAAAATCTGACAGTCAATTAAAAATAATATTTTATATCGGTTCCCATCGTACAAGATAATGGCATGACATTTTTAAATGCACTTTTAAAATCCTTGTGCTAATGACAATAAGTCTTACTGTCCATTAGACATGTGGTTAGTGCAGGTTCTGTAGAATGTTAATGCCCTTGACATTTAGGTATTTTATTTTAATAATTGTACCTACGAGTTACCTAAGAGTTTACTTTGTGTAAATAATTTCATCACCACTGCTCTCAAAACGGTGAAGGAAAACATAAACCGATGTCCTAGAACTTAAAATTCGAAGACAAGTGACATCTACCAACCCGCACTGGGCCCAAGTGGTAGGTTATGGCCCACTCCCTCTCACTGAGAGGAGGCCTGTGTCCCGCAGTGGGGACATTATAGGCTGATTATGTATGTATGTATCTAATACGGATCGTGTGGAATCGTGAGGAAAACTGACATGTCCTAGAACCAAAAATTCGAAGATATGTGACATCTACCAACCCGCACTGGGCCCTCGTGGTAGATTTCAACCCACTCCCTCTCAAATAGAAGCCTGTGTCCCAGCAGAGTGGTGGGAACATTACAGACTGATTATGTCTAAGTCCTAGTCCTTATATGGGAACAGCAGTAATAACTCATTGTTTGAGGCTTCTTGTTCGCAATAATAAAATAATGATTTCGGAATTAAAGGAAATTAAAATAATGAATGCATTAATTGCTGAAGTTGGGCTGATTTAATGGTTGTGAGCACCTAATGCAAACCAGGGTTGTTGCTGCGATATCAATGATTTTAATTATTTTCTTAAAAAAGCAGGGAAAAAGTAGTGACCATTATAAATTTATACCTAAAAGCTGCACAGTTTTCCTTGGTATTGAAATAAAATATTGTTTTAATAATTTTGTGACTTTTAATAGAAAATAGAATCAAACTAAGTACCTACCTAGTTTAGCAATAATTAGTACTAGATTAGTAATTAAGTACCTAGACCAATAGATAGCAGATTATGTCCATAACCAGCTATCTATTAGTGCAACACGAGTTATAAGCCCCGCCCCCTTTACGGTCATGTCACGACTCGAACTTCAGCATTAATCAGCATCGATCAATGTGGATGCTGATGCTGATGTTGAAAATGATGCTGATGCAAACGATACGCGTAGCTGAATTTAACGACAAACAAATTTAAAAAATATACATTTTTGGTGTTGTTGTCATTGTCATGCTAAAAATAAGAAGAATGGTTTGCACTATAACGTCTTCGAAGGATCATAATTGATGCCCTGAAAAAAACTGGATGGCTAGATTGCCTAGGTACAATTTTTGCAATAGTAAAATTTTATACAAACTAATACAATACAATCTAGCAATCACAACAAACGCAAACATAAATGTAAAATAAATGTACCTACATTTTAAAATGAGGAATTTGAAACAGTTAGTTCTACTATAAATGTTTCCGGAAGAGTGCGATACCCGTTAAATGTTTCCCCATTCAATTTAGTACAGACATCATTACATCTGCTTTTATTGAACCGGCTCATGCGAGAGGGAAATTCATATTTTAACAATGAAAGTTTTCCACAAAAAAAATTGTTTCCTTATTTAACTAGACAGAGAGAGAGAGATTGGATTCGAAGATGCACTTACAAAGTAATTTTGACGAAGATAGTATTGTTGCAATTTTTATTTACTTCTTGATGCCCAATGAGCTATTCCCCTTTTTAGGGTTCCGTAGTCAACAAGGAACCCTTATAGTTTCGCAATGTCCGTCTGTCTGTCTGTCCCCCGGCTTAGCTCAGAGACTCTTAGTATTAGAAAGCTGTAATTTGTCATGGGTATACATATTAATCATGTCAACAGAGTGGTAAAATAGAATCTTATTTTTTTTTTAATTTTGTGGGGTATCGTTAGATAGGCCGTTTATAAATATTGTGGGTTAGTGTAGACTATTTTTCGATTCAGGGATTCGTTTGCGTATTATTATGCTTTAAAGTCCTATTTTTTGCTTAGAGTCAACTGTCTCCCCCGCTAGATAAATGGTTGTTTTTGGATTATGTGAAAAAAAAAAATCATGTACATTTGCAGTTGGTGAATTGTGCCGTATATCGATATAAGGGAGAAAATGTTTTTCAACTACAATCGTAAGATTTTTTTGGGATACAATCAAGTAAGATTTTCTTTCAATGTCTAGTGCGGAATTATGAGAAATAATGTAGTGTTAGTCCACGTGTACGAAGGTCATTTAAACACTGTCAAGTATATTGAAATACTGGATCTCTTAAGAAACGAGTTAAATGGTTTCCCCGAGGAAGAGCGAAACCAAATAATTCTACAGCAAGATGGGGCTCCAGCACATAACAGCAGAATCACTACTGCCTACATTAATAACCATTTTAATACCTGGATTGGTACAAACGACACAATCAGATGGCCTGCGTGATCGCCAGATCTCACCCCATTAGATTTATTTTTGTGGGGATATGTAAAAAATCAAATTTACATGAAATCTTATGCGAATGACAACGAGTTGAGAGTTGAAGTTCAGAATACGATTTATAATATTCACCACAACACTTTATTAAAGGTTACTAGAAATGAATTCGTTAAAAGAATAAATTTGTGTATCCAAGAGAATGGAGCCCATTTCGAGCAATTAATAGTTAGTTTTTTCCTGGTTTTGCTTTCATTTAATTTATCATGTTTGTTAGAGAGATTTCATCCTTATAATTGACCCTAACGATCGATGCAATAAAAGTACAGGGTATAATTTTTTCAGATTTTAGCCGGTTCGATTCCCGAGTGTGGGAGAAGAGAATTTTCGAAAATCTTTGAATGCAGTTTGCTTTCTATTCAAAAATAAAGGAATGTTTCCTTTGAGTAAAACTTTCTATCTGCGGTATTAAGAGTACTTTCCCTCCAGGTGGCATTACAAAATTCCACCCTGTATATACTTTTACATAATATTATATTTTTTAGTGTAAGCTTATATAATATACTTAAGTATAGATATTTCTAGGTGAATAAAGCTCCATTTATACGGTCCAAGTTTATTGCCCGTGGCATACCATGAAATTGGAGCAGCAATTAACTGGCACCGTCTAAATAACACATACAATTGTTGCACTATACGGGCAATTTAGTTGACGTTCATAACTGGTATATGTGTAAACAGCACGTAGAAATAAATCGCACTTACATTATAACCACACACAATAAAATTGCTCATAAAAAAATTGCACGTACAATGAAATCGCATTCAATTCTGGCATTTAATTATGAGTACGGTGAATGGGCGAGGGTGTGTTAATCGTCACTGCTAGCTGTAAAAAAAATCTAGAGAAGACGTTTGAAATTGTATGAAATATTTGGCAGCGCCAATACGGGCAATTCTTGAATCAATTGAACAAGGACGTGCAACTCTGTGTTTAGACGAGGTAAAATTGGCATGCAATAATCGCCTTGCAACTTTATTCCATTGGTGTAAGTCGGCGAAACTTTTATTCAATTATTTTATGCCATTTTACGGAAACAATTTCATGCAATTCTTGAATGGCAATTAATTGAACGTGCTTTGTGGCATGCGATTATTGCTCTTGATCGTTCCAGAAACTTGCATCGTGTAAACGGGACTTTAAAATGTTTTTTTACAATTTTTACATAGGTAGATTCTTTGTAATAAAAAAGAAATGCTATTCGTTGGTAAGCGCATAACTTCAGATCGGCTGGACTAATTTAGCAAATGTTTGTAATAGTCTGAGTCAGGTTTGTACGAAAATATTTTTTTTTTAAGTTTCCCGTAAAATCAAAAAATTCGGGAAAAACTGAAAGTCCTTGTTTGAATGAATTATATATTAAAATTTGGAGAGAACAACGTCTGTCGGGTTAGCTAGATAACAATCAATAAAAACATCATGTCAGCATGTCGTTTCCCATTCGACAATTTATCAAAAATGCAAAATTGTCAAGACAAAATACATTTTATTTCATTCCCCAATGATTATTTTTATTTAAAGAGTAATGTATTTTGTTTTTTATAAATACTCGTATATTATAATGTATATTGCAAACACGCAATACAATTATTTGGCTTAGTTTGTTTCTCCTAAGCTTGCGGAGCCGCAATCACTACGCCAACATAGCTTTATAGCTTTGACTTTTAGTTGGCTGGCTCTAGTCGCCAGTCAAAATCATTGTTAGTTGCCGTCAGTGGCTGGCGGTTTTTCCGCCTTTCGAATCATCATTGCAGTAACAAGGCTCCTAGTAAAGGGGCTACTGTCGCTAGACCAAATAATTCTACTGCCAAGCAGTATTTCGTTTTGATGACATTCAACTTTGACACTTTAGGTTGGCAACTCTTCCACATACTCCTGGCGGTGCAGGTGCCTGTACACGTACAGTCCTGTCACAGTTATTTAACCTCTGGCAGCACTGCAGCAGCAATCCAACATAAACCTTATTGTAGCGACAATGTGATTTTGACAGACTTGTCAGTGGCAGCAACGTTACAGCAACCTTATTATAATGAGAATAAAGATCAGTGTGGGAATGTTGGCATTGATCAGGATCACCCTACATCGGATGAGTAATAGTTTCTTCCTGAATACTAATTAAACCGCGTAGAACGTACAACAACAAACAGAATATTGTATGTCAAGTTGCACGATGATTCCGTAAACCATAAATAATAACCCTATAACGATATTTACGATGTAAACAAGAGGTTGTGATGTGTGTAGATGTGTCAAAGCAATAACTCTATTAATTAACATCGAATGGTAATTGTGTGGCATTGGCTGCTGATTGACATCTGAATGATGTAATAGATCATGCTTATAGTTTAATACTATTAATATACTTAGTATTTTTATCTTACGAAGCGACGCACGCTTATGTTGAGGTGTTGAGGTTACCTAGTGTACAAACTCGCTGTGAATGTGTGCGTGAAGACGAGTAATTCCACGCCCCCCCGCTCCACCCAGAGCGGGAGAAGTTATTTGGTAATTTCCACCCAAAAAAAAAAAAAACCACTGGTCAGCACAAAAAGTCTGGAGTTGTGCCCCATTAATGGCTCGGCTATCCCCCTATTACATGGGACTTAAACATAACTGGCGAAAAGTGGGTGTACAATAGGTACACCTCTGCCTAACCCTTCAGGGATTACAGGCGTGATGTTACGTTGTGTTATATTTGGTAATTTCAGTCTGTGTCATTGTATCTCTCAAGCAAATTTCTCAAGAACGATATCACGTTGAAAAAGCTCGTCACGTTATAATTTTTATGTCCTGCATAGTCCTATTGAAAGTGAACGTCAAGAAATTGTCTGACATTTTCTGAATTGATCTCCTGCCTATTTGACGCAAACTGGTAAACCGTGTATTGAACGCTTGTGCTAAATTATTATATTTTCTTCTTATTTTTTAAGGTTCTAGCTATACCTATTTGACAATTAGTCTATAACATTTAATATAATATAAATATAATATAAATATTATAAATATATAATATTTTAATTCATTAACCTGCCAACAATACACTTTTACCGTATTTTTATCTCATGAAGCGACGCGTGCTTTACTTGTGGTAACCAAGTGTAACAACACGCTGGGAATATGTGTGTATGCGCAGGAGCTCCTGGTACCGTCCGAGACGCGGGGGAAATCGGAAGTGTATGTGTGTTTGTTTTTATTTTTTTTAAAAACGTTGCCCCACACTAGGAATTTCTCCTGTATCGTGGGTGCGTTTACAAACATTTAAACTCACATACACAAACAGCCAGACCCGGAACAACTACTTGTAGGTCATACAAATATTTGTTCCGTGCGGGAATCGAACCCGCGACACGCAGCGCGGCAGTCAATCGCTTAACCACTGCGCCAACCGTGCCGTCAGATGTCAACTGTGTATTACGTACTGACGCTACTCATCTTTACCCACACATTTGTACGCTTGGTCCGCTAGCGCATGAGCGCGCAGCGCTTCGTGAGATAAAAATACTATAAGAATAATTAAGGAGCTCCTGTTATGAACTTAACAATTCCCATATAGCTGAAAATTGGATTGGCACAGTTTTCGATAATTGGTGAATGGGCCCGTCTATTTATGGGACTTAATATCTTCATTACGTACTATGGGCAATCGACACCTTCTGCGTCCCTACTGAAATCACTGACGTGACGGTTATATGCTTCTGATCACTTGTGTAGCGTAGCTTCGTTAGCTACGGCTTAGTGCGTCAAAATTAGCGCGCTAAGTTAACGAGCAACTGTAGAGCATGGCTTAGTGAGGAATATTTGATGTGAGATAAGAAAGACAGAACAATATTATTTCTAAAGCTTTTCTCTAGAATTTCTATATTTTCATTCTTGCTGAGAACTGCCAAAACATACTTAGAAAAAAAAAAATTGTGATATGCTTCAAAAAGTGGCGTATTACGCATCATCATCATCATTTTAGTCGAAAGACGTCCAATGCTGGACATAGGCCTCGAAGGGGTGGGGGTTGCCGTAATCGCCACGCTTGGCAGGCGGGTTGGCGATCACAATATGGTGTTAAAATGCATAGAGAACGCTGCTTCCCATTCTCTAGTAAATCCCGTATTACATATATATGTTACGGCTAATACCCGAAGTGCGGCTACACCTAGTTTTAGCCGGTTAGAACTAGGTGTAGCTACTTACTCTTGGTTAAACCTAGTACGAGCCGATTGTTTTCGGGTAAAATCATTTGGGTTAGGTTAGGTTAGAACAGTAACCATTAACAAGCGAAGGCGAGCGAGCGAAGCGAGCGTGCCGCTGCAGCGGCCGCCGAGCGCCAGATCCCCTCTATTGTTGGTAAATTGGTTTTATCCAACAGGGATTGTCTGGACCTATAATTCTAACCGGCTAAAACTAGGTGTAGCCGCACTTCGGGTATTAGCCGTAACATATACATTATAAATACTACATGCAATAACATAACTATAATATAATAGTGGTTGCGATGTACCTATTGTTTTGTAATGATCTTGAGTCTATAAATACGTGCGTATACGGTTCAGCAGCTTAAAATAATATAAACCCAAGAGGAAATGACGTACACAGGTAGGACATAAAACAATGGATGCAGGTAAGCCAAGGTTTAACGCATTAAACAGGCGCTAAATTCCGCGCACCAATAACATAATTTGGCTCCCCACATTTATGTGGCGAACGCCGATAATAGCTGGTCAAATTAGCGTTTATCGCCAGACATAACGATACACGCACATGCTGTTAATATAAGCTTTACACACGTTATCGTACTTCTCATAGTTATGCATGCAATCTGACATAGACATATTCATGGGAAACCTTTTCAAGTCTTTGGTAATTTCTTCTGATTGCTTGTTGTTTCTAACAACTTATCTTGAATACTGGTTGGTGTTTCTATCATCTATACCTACATAGTATAAATTAAAGTCGCGGTCAGCACAACGGATTTTGATGCGATTTTCAACATCATTTAGAGAATTTATTCCGGAAGGTGTATGTGTGTAATTAAGATTTAACTTATGTTAAATATTAATAATACAATAGGTAATAGTTATATTATTTATTTGGGAAAATAAACAGTTACACATTACATTAAATACATACAATTTGAGCTGTAGAGTGAGTAAATGTAGAACCCACGACATTTTCCACATAATATAAAAACAACTTATAAACTAAAGCGATGGTCACTTACAATTAGGTACGTGCAATTTAATTATTATGTTAATATTAAAACTAAACACAAAAAAAGGCATGCAAAATAAAAAAGAAAAACAAGACATTATATACTAATAATAATGATATTATATTATATAGTAATATTACAATTATTATTTCCTTTATTTCACTAAATACATAATTAAAAATTATATTTTTAAACATTAGAATATAAAAAAAAATATAAAAACATAAAAATGGTAGCCCACCGGTAACGGGAACAGGGTCCCAACTACCGGCGGCCGGTGCTCCAGAGAGAGGAACCTCCTGACAATGCGAACCGTCCTCTGAATCAGGCCCTTAATCCAACTGCCCAACGAGAGCCTCCTTAGGTGTTGGTCGAATGGGCACGCCACAATTGTGGCGATAAGTCCCCTCTTTGAGGAGTGGCTGGAGAGGCGCCACGGCGTCCTCACCTTCCGCCTGACGCAGGTCCTCACCGGACATGGATGTTTCGGGAGGTTCCTGTTTAGGATTAAGCGGGAGGAAACGCCCGGGTGTCACCACTGTGTGGATCGCCCGGAGGACACGGTGGAGCATACGGTGGAGATCTGCCCAGCTTGGGCGGAGCACCGCCGTGTCCTCACGGAGGCGATCGGCGGCGGCGATCTCTCGCTTCCGGGCCTGGTTCAGGCCATGGTTCGGAGCGAGAGTGCATGGGAGGCCGTCACCTCCTTCTGCGAAGCAGTTATGCTAGCGAAGGAGGAGGCGGAACGCGTGAGGGTGAGACAAGGTTCGCGCCCTCGCGCCCCTAGTCGCCGCAGGAGACGCCCCGGGCGTCGGGAGTCGCAAGCCGATTTCCGGCCACCATAGGCGCGGGTCTGCGGACGGTGAGCGATGGGTAGCTCACCGTCCGATAAGGACCAGGCCCGGATCGACGGCGCGTTGTGTTCCACGCGCGCCTCAAAGAGATGTCAGCACAAACTGACGGGGTCCGTTAGAACCAATGCCTGCCGGGGTTGCGAGTTTGTCCGAAAGGGATATCGTGGCCCTGGCACACAGGCAACGGAAGGAACACGGGTGGTTTTTAGTCAGTAAAAGTCTGACACGCCCTCCCACTCCGCCCAGAGCGGGAGAAGTTATTAGATGATTTCCCACCCAAAAAAAAAAAAAAAAAAGGTGTTGGTCGAAGCTATTGGTAATTAAGCCATTGGCTGATACAACTATCGGCACAATGATTGCTGAGTCCTCATCCCACATGTCGACAACCTCGCCAGCCAAGTCAAGATACTTGATTTGTTTATCTTTCTCGGCTTTCACAAGGTTCCCGTCATGAGAGACCGTTATGTCAATAATCATTGCGCGCCACTTTATTCGATCCACCATCACTATATCAGGCTTATTGGCAAAAATAGTCCCGTCAGTGATGATGGATCGATCCCAGTACAATGTGATATTTCCATTTTCGAGAACTGGGTCGGGCACATACCTATAGTACGGCACTTCCGATTCTACAAGGCTGTATTTCAAAGCAAGTTGCTGATGGATAATCCTAGCCACAAGGTTGTGTATATGCAAGTACTCTTAGTTAGCTAGACACCCGGAGATAATTAATTTGTCGGATTGATTGTCCCGGATGGTGGCATGCCCGACACACGTCAACCGTACCGTCCTTCACAATAAATCTCCGGTAATTGTTCATCATGATAACTTCTTCCATAATTGCACAGACAAAACCTTCGGTTTCCCCAAAGAGGTCACCGAAACGCAGCCAGGCTACGGACGCTAAGAAGTCTAAATCGGGTTCATGTAGCATGTTAGCATGTTACCACTGTTCTTTACAACAGGAGTTACCCATCTGCTCCATAAATCAGGTAGTACTACGGAACCTAAAAACTATAGACCAATTACATGTTTACCGACGGTCTATAAAGTTCTTACATCCATTCTTAGAGCAAAGATTTCACACCATATTGACAAAAATTCAATTATGTCTATGTCTCAGAATGGATGTAAGAATGGGTCCCGCGGTACTAAGGAGCTGCTCCTTATAGACATGACCATAAGCCAACAAGTTCGTAGATCCCGGAAGGATTTGTCTACATGTTGGATAGATTATATGAAGGCCTATGATTCGGTGCCACATACATGGCTCATGAGGGTGCTGGAGTTGTACAAGATAGATGCAACTCGGCGCACCTTCCTGATGTCATGTATGGGGCAATGGAGGACGGTCCTTCTCTATCCAGGATGTCGACAGATCCAGGGGATCGACGAACCGATCAGGATCGAGCGGGGAATATTTCAGGGCGATAGTTTGAGTCCGCTTTGGTTTTGCTTAGCCTTGAATCCTCTAAGCACACTGCTGGAGGATTCAGGTGTAGGCTATCGGTTGAGAAGAGGTGGTCAGGTGATATCTCACCTCCTTTACATGGATGACTTGAAACTCTTTGCCCCCAACAATTTGCGACTGATGGAGTTACTGAAGGTAACAGAAACGTTCAGTAAAGCCATCAGGATGGAATTTGGTATGGACAAATGTGCAGTCATGCATGTAAAGCGAGGGGAGATTATGGAATCCGTGGGAACCAAACTCTCGGATTCCATACACTTTAGATCCCTTTCCTCAACCGAAACCTACAAGTATTTGGGTATGTCGGAAGCATTAGGCATCAATGTTGCCGACATGAAACAGTCGTTGGGGGAGCGCTTCTTTGGCCGCCTGAATAAAGTAGTAAATAGTTTTCTATCAGGCGGAAACAAGGTACGTGCCTTCAACAGTTGGGTCATGCCGGTTTTGATGTATTCTTTCGGCATACTCAAATGGACTCAGACAGAACTTGATGCCCTGGATAGGAAGGTCCGTACATTGCTGACGGCATATCGAATGCATCACCCACGGTCATCAGTGATGAGACTGTACATCCCGCGGAAGTGTGGGGGCCGAGGTTTCTTAAATGCTAAAACCCTCCACAACCGCGAGATTTGCAGTCTCAGGGAATATTTCCTTCAAATTGACGTGGGGATGCACCGAGATGTGGTTGCAGTGGACAAGGGCCTCACTCCGCTCTCCTTGGCGAAAGAGAACTGGCGCAAACCTACAGTTCTTGATACTCACGATCGTAAGGAAGTATGGCAAGGCAAAGAGCTTCATGGACGCTTTTTCCGGGCCCTCCATGGGCCTGATGTAGACTTTCTGGCGTCCGTATCCTGGCTGCGTTTCGGCGACCTCTTCGGGGAAACCGAAGGTTTTGTCTGTGCGATTATGGATGAAGTTATTATGACGAATAATTATCGGAAATACATTGTCAAGGACGGTACGGTTGACATCTGTCGGGCATGCCACCGTCCCGGTGAATCAATCCGACATATTATTTCTGGTTGTTCTCGTCTTGCTAACTGCGAGTACTTGCACAGACACAATCTAGTGGCTAGGATTATCCACCAGCAACTTGCCTTGCAGTACAACCTTGTGGAGTCTGAAGTACCATACTACAGGTATGTGCCCGACCCAGTTCTCGAGAATGGTCACGCCACATTGTACTGGGATCGATCTATCATCACTGACAGGACTATTGTAGCCAATAAGCCTGATATTGTGGTGATAGATCGACGAGAGCGCCGTGCAATGATTGTTGATATCGCTGTCCCTCATGACGAGAATCTCGTGAAAGCTGAGAAAGATAAAAAAATCAAATATCTTGACCTAGCACACGAGATTGTCGACATGTGGGACATGGACTCTGCAATCATTGTACCGATAATTGTAACAGTAAATGGCCTAATAGCGGAGAACCTTGACCAACACCTCAGGAGGCTCTCATTGCGCGGCTGGATCAAGGGCTTGATTCAGAAAGCAGTACTCCTGGACACGGCACGTATAGTGAGGAGGTTCCTCTCTCTAGAGCCCTAACCACCGGCAGCTTGGACCCTGTTCCTGATGCCGATGGGTCACTATTTTTTATATTTTTAAATGTTTTTTTTTTTATGATTTTATAAAAATATTTAAAAATGTAATTAATGTGTATACAAATGTAATAAAGGAAATATAAATAGTAATATCTCCAACGCCGTATCCCTACGTTGACGTCACTCATAGTTGCGCTTGCGCCCTTTGAGCTCTAGGTCTATACCGGTAGAGTTTACTTTGCCGAAACAGGTCTAAAACAAGGTAAGGAGCCAGACCAAGAAAGATACAGACACCCGCAGGGCTGCATCGGGCAAGCTGTTGGGTAGTAGCGACCCCACGGACCCAATCTCCCGCGAGAAGTCTTGTTGCTCACCCCTGGCTTGCCTTTATTGGCCGGCTGAAGTGAAAGATAACGAGGAACAGAGTTCCCAGCTCGTTCTTACCTTCATTGGCTGGTTTGAGTGGAGATTTGCAAAAGCAAACGTACTCGGAGGAAGCAAATATTCCAGTGAGATGCTAGTATGGATCATGACTGTACTTCTGGGATTGTCCCGATATCTGTGGAGTACCTCTCCACTCGTCATATGCACCTCAGGACATGTTGCCCCCTTGTCGCTACGACACTCTAGCGACCGTTTTCGGGGGCCCACTATTGAGTGTGCAAGTCATCCGCTGCCATTTTTCTATGTATTTTATATAAAACATTGGTTATCCAGGGCCTATAATCTTTCCATAATCCTAGATAACCAGTACACTTTAGCCACTCAAACCCATAATTCAATATCTTTGTTTCCATATCCTGCAATAGTCCTACGCCAACCGGGGTTGTCCTTGGACTCGCATAGTGCAAACAGGGATAACCGTCGGTTAGTGCCTTACTCCATTTAAAATTGTCTAAGGGGCCTCTGCGAGTTGTCTTCGACCCCTTGTACGCCTTCCAAAGGACGGGGATCCCATGGTCCCGAGATATATAAACACATAAAAATAAATTATATTTGACATCCTAATTAAATTCACATTATATTGTAGTTTAATAGGTAATAATAAATAGTAATATTAATAATGTCAAATATTAATCATCATCATTTCAGCCGCAAGACGTCCACTGCTGGAAATTGGCCTCCCACAACATTTGTGGGGGGGTTGCCATAATCGCCACGCTTGGCAGGCGGGTTGGCGTTTGACGATCGCAGTATGGTATTAAAATGCATAGAGAACGCTGCTGCCCATTCTCTAGTAAGTCCCTTAGTCGCCTTTTACGACACCCACGAGAAGAAATAGGATGGTGCTGATTCTTTTTTCTTTCTTTCAAGTCCGGCACCACACGAAACTGAAAATATTAATATAATTTATTAATAAGTTAAAAATTAATATTATTCAACATGAAAATTTATTTATTGTATATATTATAAATTTAATAAGAAAATCTTCATGTTTTGTCAAGTCGTAAAACCGTTGCGAAGCAGGGGCGGGACGCTAGTCTAATTTTAAATGCTAACAATATGAGACCTGAAGATTAAGCTACAGCTCAGAGGCATCAAAAATGTAGAAACTGGATTTTGGTTCTTGGTGCCTATATAACGTTACATTCCCTTCCTTAACAATAACAAAGCTTCTTTAAAAAAATACATCACAGACATTTTCTTTTCCACCTACTAAAAGATCCTTTAAATACAGATCAAAAAATGTGCGAAAAAAATATTTACGAGGAAGACTTTAACAGAGTGAAGGCGAAAAAGGAAATACGACTGTAATAAAGTGTATACAAAAACTCAAAGATGCTATGTCGCCCCACTGATTACACAGGAAAATACTTCACGGCTACATTGATACAAAGTTGGTAGTATTTCAAAGCTACGACTTTTTCAAGGTTGCTCAATCTGAAACTCTTTGTCTTAAAGGTTTTTCATTCACAATTTGGATTTTAATGAAAAAGACATTGACGATCTATTTTTAGAGTGGGGATATTGTCTATACATTACTTACTCTTTTTGAAGTAAAAACTTCTTTAGCCGAGTTCAGCGATTTTTGGTAGCCCAACAGTTATGGGTTCGCATCACCGATATGCTGATGTGACGTATTGCGCCAGAGTGGCAACGTGCAGCGGCTTGTGTACATGTATCGCGCAGTATGTAACAAAAACCCTGTTGTTCCTTTTAGGGACGTATACATTTACCTACATGCACAACATTGGTGGAATTATAATTTAAAAAAATTAAGCATTGGCTAGTCGAGAAGTCAAAATCAAAGAGTTAAAGAGGTAAGAAATCAGTTAAACATTACAAATATTAATAATTAGATATTTATTTTAATTATTTCTGTTGAACAGTTTTTATAAATGACTTGGTTTCTAACGTATGTATACCGATTCCTAAAACGTAGTTCGAAGGAACCACAGGGTTTCTGTTACATATTGTACATATTATATATAAATATGTTATTCCAAAGTTTTAAAGATTTCACTTCTGTCGGCAGTCCCCAAAATTGGCCTTTTTTTTACTGGTCTTATCCAAAAGAATTAAAACAGCTCCGTAAGAACGAATACAGTGCAGCCCTAGCAAGGACTTTGAAAATATTCGTTATCATGTTGTGTGTGTCGCGAAAAAGGGTATGTCTTCACAAAAGCACACGATTGGCATTACATAGGGAAAGTGTTCTGGGATTCTTGGGTCTTTCAACACTGTATTATCATAATATTATTATCCTTCCCACTGTACTTACTACCGAATACATCAAGAAGATTAACTTTCTTATATTCGAACCCAAGGGAGGGAGGGGCTTGTGGATAAGTAATAACAGCTGCACGGGTGGATCGATCAGGTTAAGCTACGCTTGCTGCGGTTGGTCCGTGGATGGGTGACCATCTTTACATACCAAGACCGTATACCCTCCGTGCCTCGGAAAGTACGTTAAGCCGTTGGTCCCAGCTGTCATTTGTGGATCTTTAACAGTCGTTACAGGTCGTCAGAAAACCGAAAGTCTTACCAAGGGGTATCTTATTACCCAGTACCTAACTGGTTTGTGGAGGACAGATAGGCAGTCGCTTCATGTAAAATACTGGTAGCTTACAGCTGCATTCGGGAAGACTGGAAGCCGACCTCATCATAGTTGGGAAAAGCTAGGTGATGATATTCCAACACAAAACCACACTAAACTCGAAACAGGTAGTTCTAAAATTATCCTTACTTAAATTCTCAAGTTAATAGCCAAAATAGCTGAGCTTATGCGTCTGTGAACTCAATATCGTTAGTGAGGCGGGGCGGCGCTGTAAAATTCAACGGCCTGTTATAATATGCAGCCAGAAGGAATATTAATACTGGTCTTAGCTTTGACGACAGCTCGACGTACTTTAGTATGATGGTTATAATTTACAGCAGATATAGAATGATATTTGCGAGATGAGCTTAATGTTTAAAGTACAGTCGCCAGCACATCAAGTTAATTTTCAAAGTAAATTTTCTCATTCGATTTTAACCATATACCCATCAACATCTTAAGTTTTAAAATCATTTGGAGAAAGTTGACAGTTTGGTATAACTCTATGTGCTGGCGACTGTACTTTCAACTTTATGTTCTAATCGTTTATTTCGCATTTCTAGTCTTCTCAATGTCGCCTTTATCAATTTTAGAAGCTTCTTTTTAGGGTTCCGTAGTCAACAAGGAACCCTTATAGTTTCGCCATGTCCGTCTGTCTGTCTATCTGTCTGTCTGTCTGTCTGTCCCCGGCTTAGATCAGAGACTCTTAGTACTAGAAAGCTGTAATTTGGCATAGGTGTAAGTTATAATAGTATATAGTACAAAGTCGTAAAATAAAATCTTGAACAAAAAAATTTTTTAGGGTACCTCCCTTACACGTAAAGTGGGGATGATATTTTTTTTTCTCGTCTATCTCATGGTGGGGGGGGTATCGTTGGATAAGCCGTTGAAAAAAAGTCTGTGAAAACCATTCAAGTCAAGTGCTTCCCCCCCCCGCCCCCCACGCCAGCTAAATGGTTGATTGAGGATATGTGAAAAAATTCATGGCAGTAGAATATATAACGAAATTGAAAGGAAAACTATCACAGCTAAGTAGGCCTTACAAGTTAACGAGTAATAGCCGACGAACTAAAATTTGCAGTTGGAGAATTGACCGTGACGTTACATATCGATGTATGGGAGAACGTTTTTCAACTACAGTGTTTTTTTTTGGGATAAATTCATCCCAACTCCGGAACACTTCATTGTGCGTGGTCCGACACGCACTTGACCTGTTTTTTTTATGTTCCATGTTGAATAAGTACATGCTTATATAAGTATAAACTTGCTTTGTCTACTTATAAACTAAGACATTATACTGGAGCACGGGAAATATAAATGGAATATTTGTAAAATGTATCACAGAGACTGGCCTTTTTTGGTTAGTTTCCAGGTCAGTACTACTTCGCACGTTCATTAGCATTAACAAACAAACAGTCCCTTTAGTCCCGGATAGTTTACAGAGGTTCTGATTTCACGGGAATTGACCATTGGCGCTTACGCTCTGATATACTAAACAAAACTAAAAATATCGTTTTAACATTCAATGTGTTAGAAGAAACTGCCTGTTTGAGCATGTGACATTTTTTATTTATAAATGCATCCACATTACAGAACATATTATAGTATTTTTATCTCACGAAGCGACGCGTGCTTTACTTTTGGTAACCAAGGGTACAAACACGCTGTGAATGTGTGCATGCAGACGAGTAGCATCTGTACGTAACCCACACACGTCCAACTTCGCCATTGTCTCGGACAGTACCGAGAGCACCTGCGCTCATACACACATTCACAGCATGATTTTGTAAACTTGGTAACCTCAAGTAAAGCGCGCGCCTCTTTCGGAGATAACAAAACTGTATCCAGAATGGAAGAACATAGAAAATGGTCTCTATTCTATCTGAATGCTCCAACGAATTTGTCATATTTAAAGACATGTCCTATTTGTGACTCGCTAAAATCATAGCGCATTAAAAGTAAGGATTTCCTAGATAAACCCAAACACGTAAATAACGAGCCATTATTACGTTAAAAACACATCGTATTACCTTTTTGGGTTAAACGGGCTAATTAATGTGAGGCATTGCAGAATTTGCTCACGATACGGCGTCGCACACAAATGTTCTCCTATGAGATATGTATTTTGTGTGACTATATTTATCAGTCATGTTTTATTTGGTACATATTTTACAGAAATTAACATAAACGCAACAAATTCGACACACATGTAGAAAATTGCATAGTGTCAAATGTTAGATAATAACCTAGGTGGAAAAGTGATTTTATGATTTTCGGACAAGGCATTTCTGTGACCTTATGTACAATGCACTGAATGAATACAATAATATTTATACAGGATTACTTTTTTTGACGTTTAAGTGCGATGCTCAAAAAAGTTACATCCTAAAATAAACACCTTTACCTCAACGGCAGATTAATAAAACACTCAATGCATCAAAAGAAAAATAAAGGATAAGCACAAATTTTCCTCCAGCGGAAACGCGTGTCATTGAACGTATGTGTCAGCGATGTTTTAATGAGCGGAGTTAATTGTTGCTGGGTTTAGCCGGCTATAAGTTAACTTTTAGGCACGTACCGGGTTTTTATGGTGCATAACCAACCATTAAAGTACGCACTTACTAAATTTTATCGTGTGTTGGCGCCATTGATTATTGTTCTGACGCTGATGTGGCACTGACCTTAAATAGATCCTAGTACCTACCTACAGTAGCTAATAGTACTTAGTATATTTCTGTCTGGCGCCCTGAATAATTTAAATGGCTCGTTGTTTTGAATGTTTGTTAAGTACGTGAACGTTATTTAAGTCGATTGCTCACGAACTTGCTCATTAGGTTCCGTAGATATTATAAAACAGGATCTGTTTTAGGTCTGGTGATATGGTCCTTTGGGTTATAACCAACGGACCATATCAAGTGTGGTTTGATCTTCTTGGTCATTAATTGTATTTTTTTCATTCTCTTTCAGGTAAGTTTAACTACACAAAAGCGGAAACCGTGAGTTTGTAGTCTAAGAGCCATACCTACCTCACCGGGACGCCATGGCAACGTCGCAAGTTCACCCTGCCAACTGCCAAATTAAGTTCGGCTGTCTGCGTTGAAAAGTGCCAACAATACAACGAAATGGAAAAAATATCGTCATTCATAATGACTATCAAGTAACTTCTTCCCCTTCACCGAATTAATGAAACACAAGTACATAACACGAGCTCTGTCTATCCGCTAATTTAATACTACTTCCACGAGAAGCTAACCCTTGAGCACATTATAGGTAATTGGGAAAACACAGAACAACACTATCAGTTGGTGTCGTATCGGTAACATAGGATGAGGGTCCGTTTACATTGGTAGATACTTAGTCCTCCTCGATGATCGTTTGCATCAAACGAGGTTATCTGCGATGTCCGGTGGAAAAGCCAGTGGGAAACTAGGGCATAAAAATAGCTACGCACTGGTGTTTTGGCTTTCTAAAATAGCTAGCAATAGTATTTCAGCGCTCCAAATTACCACCAAAGGTTTTCCAAGTTTTAGAATAGAATAGAATACTCTTTATTATGTACACCATAAAAATTACAGATATCAATGTTGAAATTTTACATAGGGTGTTGTCTTATCGCTAAAAGCGATCTTTTACAGACAACCTTTGGATGGATTAAAGGGAGAAGGAGAGACAATACTGCAGGTAGTTAGTGGTGTACCAGTTACATATACAATGAATACATACATACATAAAGCAATACACTTATCTATAAAAATATATATACAATACAATAATACACATGAAACAAGAGCAAGGAACTGTATTATGTAAAGATGATGTTTAAGGAGTGAGGAAGTGTTTCTTTACCTGTGTGTTCCCAACTACGAGGCTTCGGTTCAGCTTCCTATTTAACCAGACGCAGATCAACCAGATGCTACAAGTGCCCTCTTGTACAGTAATCAGTAGCGCCCTATGCCTAGGTTCGAGTCCCACTAAGGGGCGCCCTTAGCTGTGATACTTCATTTTATATTATTAATCCGGCGAGAGGCCTTTCAGACCCCGCCAAAGCTCGGTGAAGCAGTAAAGGCTCTCCGGAGCCAACTGTATAGTTCAAAAACAGAAAAAAAAATCTTATGTATAAACTGACCGTCTTACTTCCACAGCGCACTTAAATACTTACTATGTAATAAGTACTAATATTTGAATATCACACTAGTGGTCAAACTAACTCGTAAACATTGCCGAAGATATTTGTATGACAACTAGTACAGCAATTCTAGACACGTAGAAGTCTCAAAGAGTAAACAAAGGGCACCGGTCTACCTAAAATTCTCGGTGATCAAATCGAAGGTTTGCAATTTAGCTACCAGCACCGGACTAAACTACTTACTACTCTACCAATGTAAACGCACCCTAATTCGTACAGACGTGCCTCCCCGAAATATGTGAGGTTATATCCAATACAACTGTCGGCAAACATAATAGCTAATGGCAATATCAGGCTACTGGTATCTGATGGTAAACAGTATTATACTAACACTCGTATTAGGGGATATATTAACTTGTTTGTATATTGTGACATGTCAAAGTATGGTGGCTTTTTAACATGAAACCTTTTGAGAAATCGAACAGGGTTGCAGTTTTGGTGACCTATGTTTGGTGACCAATTCGCTAATTTGACCGTTAGGCTAGGTTAGGGCTGCGTCCGCAGCAGGCGCACCGCACGTTGGCAGAGGGCAGATAATGCCCTCTTCCGGCCCCCCTAAATGGGTCCAGGGACGGCGGACTCGGGGACGTCCGCCGCCCTCTATCACACTGGACCCGAGGTGGCGGCGCGTAGTGTTCCACGCGCGCCCCTTTGAGACGTCGCGGGGGGTCTAACACCTCACCCCTCCGCAGACTTGAGGTGGCCCGCAGAGGCGGGCCGGCACTAGCCGGGGATCACGGAAGTAATACTAGCTCCCAAGATCCCCGGTGCAAGTGTGTGAAGGGAACACCGGGGTGGTTTTTAGTCAGTAAGAGTCTGACAGACCCCTCCGCCCACCCCAGGGCGGAGGACATCCATGAGGATTTTCCACCCCGGCAACAAAAAAAAAAAAAAAAAAGGGCTGCGTTGAACCCCGAGGTGGCGGCGCGTAGTGTTCAATGCAGACTTGACGTAGCCCACAAAGGCGGCCACCCGCCGACCAGCCGGGGATCGCGGGAGTCGCACATGATCCCAAGATCCCCAGTGCAAGTGTGGGAAGGGCCCGGTGTTCCCTAATACCGGGGTGATTTTTAGTCAGTAAAAGTCTGACAGATCTCTCCGCCCACCCCAGGGCGGAGGACGTCCATAAGGATTTTCCACGCAGGGATAAAAAAAAAGGGCTGCGTTGAAGAGTGCTTAAGTGTCCCTGTAGCCTACGGTGCAAGTGTGCGAGGGAACACAGGGTGGTTTTAGTCAGTAGAAGTCTGACAGACCCGCCGGACATCCATGAGTTACAACATTACGGCAAGTGCAGACTGGCGCGATATCGCGGGCGCGATGACGGTCGCGCTGCCTGTCGCGCCCGCGATATCGCACCAGTCTGCACAAGCCATAAAACATTTTGCCATTAATAGTGATAGATTTTCAGCCAACTTATCAATTTCCTCAAACCTCTTTCCCGATGACATTTTCAACTTGCGTTAACTTTAGCGAGCGGGATCACAAGTTGTTGAACCCAATGAATAGGATGATTACTATAGCCAGTACCTTCTTCTTTTACACAAAGAAAAGCTAAAAGATGACGGTAAATGTATTATTCTGGCTGTGAAATATTAGCTTTGATCTTGTGCCAAGAATTTGTGTTCAGCGACAGTGATGTAATTTTAATAAGTAAAATATTGTGTTTAATTTAAAATAATAATAGGAGATGGCATTGATTTTGAAGGTCGGAATACTTGCTTCAATAATAACTTTTGGCAATAGGATGCAGGCAAGGTACAGTCAGCCTCAAAGATGATAATTCATTTAATAGCATAATTAGGACCCAGTGTGCAATATGTTTTTTGACTACACAATGATACCGGATATTTTTTTTTAAACGCAAATTAAGCAATTATGGAACAAAAAGGGTAGATAATCAAACCCATCAAGCCAAGCAAGCACCAATCCCCTAATTCAACAAGGCCTAACTCTACAAACCTTACATCTTGGTCAAAATGTATGGCTTGGCCGTTTACACACACAAACTCTCCTATAGGCTTATGGTAAGAAATTAAATCACTGATCTTTAATGTTGTGTCATGCCATAGTTCAACAAACGGCCAAGCCATGCATACGTCTACATAAAATATTTTTGATGGTATTTAATTAATTTTTGTAAGGTGCTCTATTTCTTTTTATTTTAGCGGTATTATTGGAGATTACACATACATGTTAAAATCAAAACCCTTATTTCTAACATAGTCGGGTAAATAAGGTATTTCTAGCATGCCAGCAGTTACTTTATTCATAGCCAACGGAAAAGAGTTTGTTCTTCGTTGTTTATGTACATAGTAATCTAGACTTTATCACAAATGCAAGTAGGTATACCTTTTATCTGTAAGAAATACAGACCTGCACCTCCCTTTACAGGGATGGGTGGGTGAAACTCACCGATTACTTAATTTTTGTTGTTGTTTGTGTGTAAATCCTAGCCTGCATACCAAATTTCAGCTTTCTAGGGCAGCATTTAAGATGTTAATAAAATCCAAAGTATAAAAGACATATGAAACTTAGAGTGTTTTATGAGTCTGCTTCATACATTTTATCCTGAGCATTTGAGTTCTTTAGAATTATCCAGGCCGAAGCTATGAGGGTTTGAAATTATAATGAAACGCTTCGAGAAAAGGTAGTTAGTACGCCCCTGCCTTTTTTTTCTCGTCTTGGCTGGGCACTACCATGCCCCCAGATTAATTCTTGTCAATGTATACATCTTTTTGAGCCTGGCTGTGGGTACGACGTATCGTGTTTCGGAGGACTCACGTGTCTCACGTTACGTTCTACGTATCGTTTACGCTTTTCGCACGCTTTACACGCAAATTACCTTTATCAACCCTACGAAAAGTTTAGCAAGACCGTTAAAAGTATATTTTGTTACCAATAATGTCAACCTGGAACGCAATAAGGGTAATATCAGACCAACCTATAACAGTTAGCAGGTACCCTACTCACACGAAATACTTATATCGAACACAATACATACATTAACAAAGCCACTAATTACGTAACTTACTTTCACTATAATTTTAAGGTAGGCTGTACATAAAGGTTGGCAGGGTATGAGACGACATTTTCAGCCCTTTGTTAAACTTTCAATGACACTTCAAACAACCCTCCTTTTCTTAAATAGGTCTAAGAACTCGTTAACTGTAACACTAACCTCCGTGAAATTACCAGTAATTTTACGTAAAAATATCGGACGTGAAAGCAGTCTGTTTATTTTGTTAAACAAATAAGGCTGTGTACCTGTTTCATTATCGTGTTTGGAGTGACAATTATTAAAGCTGAGTTTTAATACTACTACAACGAATTAACGTTTCATTTATCCCGGTCCCTGGCCAAATATAAATGAACGGTTAATTCGTTTAAATAGGATGAAAATATTCTTAGTTGAGATTGTGTCATTGAGAGCATCGACGAATCTTGCTTGGCAAGTGTGTCTAATATTACTAATGCTAAGAACTGTCGAGTCTATTTTCTGATAGTGCGAGCGAATAGATCCTTAATTAACTAGAATCAAAAACTTAACCACCCTTGAAATAGCGCCGCTCAAAACCTCCATTGATTATAGCATTAGAAAAATAACGTCAAAATAACGACAGTTATTGTGTAATATTGTTGAAATTACTGGACTTAAGAATTATTTAATAATGTAAATGGGAAATAGATTACATTGCTTTGTATTTATCGTGAAATAAAGGAGTTTATACGTTCATATCGAAATAACGAATGAGTAATAACCGTTATTATTTTTAGCATGATATAATATCGTTATAACACGTTATAGTTATATTTTAATACACTAGAAGACAATGTGTTCCCGCAACTCATATCTCTACAAAATGTTTGGTCGATGAATTTATTGTGTGTTTAATCGATTTTTGATCGAACAATGCAGGCTTCCATATTATCACACACACAATCAACTCAATTAAACTGCCGATGCCATCGGGTCTACAAAAGGCAGTAGCATCCGTATTGATTAACCAAACAACGTGGTTATTCGTATGCCCCTCACATTCAGATAAAGATTTGATTATGAGATTTGATAGCAATGAGGTTATTGCTACCATTATTTCAGTTTTTACAACAATAATTGCCTTATACCAACTTTTTGCAGAGCTGTTGGACGAAATCAAACTGAAACTTTAAAGCCGAATTAACATTACAAAACTAGTTGCACAAAATTAGTTTCATGACATTAGTTTCACGTGTGAGTACGTGAAACTATCAGTATTGCTTACTAATGTCATTAAACTAATTATGCGCAACTTGTTTCGTGATGTATCAATCAATCAACTCAGCCTATAGCAGTCCACTGCTGGACATAGGCCTCTCCAAGGCTGCGCCACAACAGCCTGTCCTTCGCTTTCCGCATCCAGTCTGTCCCAGCCACCCTTTTAAGGACGTCGGTCCATCTAGGTGGGGGGCGCCCCACACTACGCTTGCCGATACGCGGTCTCTACTCCAGGACTCGTCTGCTCCACCGGCCATCGGTCCTTCGACAAACATCACACTAATATTATAAAGGCGAAAGTTTGTGAGTGTGTGTGTTTGTTACTTCTTCACGCTCAAACGGCTGAACCAATTTTTAATTAAAATGTTGTATGGGGGTAGCTGACACCCTGGAATAATACATAGACTACTTTTTATCCTGATATTCCCACGGAATCGAGACTTACGTGGGTGAAACCGCGGGGTGCAGCTAGTTATCCATAAAAACGGCAAAAAAGTCACGTTTGTTGTATGGGAGCCCCCCTTGAATATTTGTTTTATTTTAATTTAATTATTTACGTTTAAAGTGAATATATAATTAAATACTCTGTGAATATTTCAAGCGTCTACCTGTTGCCGTTCTCAATATCGAGCAAAAATATCACGTTTGCTGTATGAAAGCCCCCTTAAATATTAATTTTATTCTATTTTGTAGTATTTGTCGTTATAGCGGCAACAGAAATACATCATCTGTGAAACTTTCATCTGTCTAACTATCACGGTTCATAAGATACAGCCTGGTGACAGACGGACAGACAGACAGACAGACGGAGGAGCCTTAGTAATAGGGTTCCCGTTTTACCCTTTGGGTACGGAACCCTAAAAATTGGTCCAGAAACATGTCTAAGTACTGTGCAGTGCAGTTGTGTAAACCGTTCTACACAGCTGTACAATTGACGAAGCTCATACAAATTGCGTTATCTCCACTGTAGACTTTACAAGGCGGAGCGTTCTAAATTCCAATTCAATGTTCTGACAACCAACGGAACCTTTGATCAACAATGACAAGTGGGCCACTAGCAGCCGTATCGTACATCTGGGACAGGTGTGACAGTTATCTTGTGTATAGAGGGCCTACTATGCCTTGGTATGCGGAGGAATACGGAACAGTGGGCCTAACACTAAAGGCTCCCGCAGACAGTCTATGAAACATAACATACTTTTAATAAAAATAAAATAAAATAAAAATAAAAGATGTCACACTGTCTTCGAATTTTTGATTCTAGGACATGCCGGTTTACTCACGATGTTTTCCTTCTATGTCTACGAAAACGGAATGGAAATTGTTCTACCAAAATCGCTGTGCACTGTCGCGCCTGTCGTCAGGAGCCTTAACTCGTGGAGTAAACGTAACGTAACATCGAACGATTTTAAAATAAAAATTCTCGTTTCACACGTGATGTTTACTTATACTTTTAAAACTTTTTTTATATCAATGGGTGATACTAATTCGTGCTAGTCGCAAACATTTAAACGAAAACACTTTAGAATAGTTGTTTTTTCGATTAAAAAAACATTCTAATTTAGGTTACGTTGCCCGTTCGTGCTAGGGCCTCTGAAGTTCAATGTACTGGAATTGAGGTTCTTGGCGTGAAAGTGAAGAGTCCTGTTTAGCAATTTTGTTTTATTTTCTAAAATTTGTATTTAGCCGAATATTAATGTGTAATAATGGTGGATTATTAACCATTAAGTGTTCGTGAACCTGCATTAGTGTAGGCAAATGAAACAAAACAGTGCAACATCACTTCAAGTTCTCTCAAGAAGTCCGCGTGTGCGTGAGGTCTCTGTAAAGTGTCACATCTTTACTGAAACACAAGGGGAGCGGGCGGGCGGGAATATCATTTATCATGCATTGTTTATAATTCATTTCATCATTATTTAAACAAACTTTGTAACTAAATTAAAGCTTTGGCTAAAAGGTCCCAGCAAAAAGGCCATTAAAATATAATTTTAAAAAAATGTATTGGAATTTGACAGATTGTTGACGTTTCGTCTTGGTCACTCACTACTGAATCCGTTCAAGATTTAATGGACAGTTTGTAGTGTTGTGCTTTGGGTAACTGTTAATTCACAAAGGAAGAATAGTTTAACGGTTAGTTTTGTACAGATAGAAAAAGTTTTTAAAAGCCATTCTAATTATGTGATGTTCGTAAAAGTTTACAGTCATCATCTATTGTGCGACTACAATAAGTAAAAAAGACAGTTTCTATCAGGCATACTTTTGGAAAATTACTAGCAATCAATAGAAAACTACCTAAGTACTAAGTTTCTTACAAAAGTACATAGAAAATAATTGATCTGACACCTGTATACAGGGTGACGCGGTGTCAGTGACAGGACAGTGGGGCTTCAGGGTTGGGGGCCATTAGGGCTTGACAGGATAATCAGCCTAATATTCGCCCTGCTAGGGCACAGGCCTCCTCTCTGTGCGAGGGAGTGGACCGTAATTCACCACGAGGGCCCAGTGCGGGTTGGTAGATGTCACATGTCTTCGAATGTTTGGTTCTAGGACATGCCGGTTTCCTCACAATCATGGACGTATAAAAAACTCGGACGGATTCTCGCTAACAGAAAACTGTGTCACTCAGAGTCAGCCAGCTCGCTGTACGCACAGGCCCCCACGCACACATTCTCAGCATACTCACCCATTACGCGTGCAAACGTCACCACAGTCGACACGTTTACGCGGCAAAAAAAGTATTGAAATAAAGCATGTCTTGTGTGGTGAAATGTTGCAAAAACCGTAGCGATCGGAAGAAAAAAAATACAGGAATCACGTTTCATAGGTAAATGAATAATTCAACAACTTAGTTCCCGATTTTATAGATTACAATCAATATTTATTCACCAGAACAAAATAATTCATCACAAGGCCAGTGTTGCCAATATTCACGTGTGCAAATTACCCTAAATATATGGGAAATTAATATATTTTTAAATCTATTCAATTTACTTAGGTTAATTTTATTATTACTAGTTGTTTTATATTCTTTCTACTAGATTTCCTAAAGTAAATGAAGTTTGGCGAAATGATTGGATTGAAAACAAATACAGTGTCATTTGCAGTTTACATTTTGAAACGAATGACTTTTATACAACTAAAGGAGGACTCCGGCGTGTTGTTACATATGCAGTACCTCAAATTTGTCTGCCGACCTGTATTTTTCTTAAAATAAAACAATATTAAGTTTGTAATTTTGGCTATCATGACAACCCTAAATTCACTCACACTTAAGACTGTCGTCGCCATTACGGGACACAGTTTTGTCTTAGCGGGAGTTCCGTCTGACTTTTTTTATAAGTCTATGCTCACAATGTTTTCCTTCACCGTTTTGAGAGCAGTGGTGATGAAACAATTTTCACAAAGTAAAGCGTCATGACATACGGTGCCGAAACGTGGACACTGACAGTCGGGCTAGTCCACAAATTCAAGGTCGCGCAGCGTGCTATGGAGCGGGCTATGCTTGGAGTCTCTTTGAAGGATAAGATCAGGAATGAAATTATCCGGAAAAGAACCGGAGTTACCGACATAGCTTACAGAGTAAGCAAACTGAAGTGGCAGTGGGCTGGCCATGTTTGTCGAAGGACCGATTGCCGATTGAGCAGACGAGTCCTGAAGTGGAGACCGCGTATCGACAAGCGTAGTGTGGGACGCCCCCCAGGTAGATGGACCGACGATCTTAAGAAGGTGGCTGGGTCAGACTGGATGCGGAAAGTGGAGGACAGGGTGTTGTGGCGCAGCCTGGGAGAGGCCTATGTCCAGCAGTGGACTGCGATAGGCTGAGTTGATTGATTGATTGAAAGCGCCTGTCGGGGTCGAACCACTGGGCCACCACTGGGGATTTACTCCCAACATAAATCCGAAGTAACGGCGAACATTCGGTTCGGCCGTTTCATGACTACAGCTGATTATGGCGAAAGAAAAAAAAAACGACAGTCAAAGAGATAAGTAAGCCAAAGTCAAAAATGAGACTTGAAGTCGGGTAAGGACTCAAAATCAAAAAAGGAAACTGTGGCGGTTATGAAACGGCCGAACATTCGGCCGATACTTCGGATTATAACTTCGGAGTAGACCCCCAGGTCACCTAATTTGCATAAAATGATAATATTACCGTTGAAAATACTGTAGCATAAACACGTCGAATCTACCATTTTCATGTAATTCGCTAACCATTAGCAGATTATCGAGGTGATAAATCTCAGTCTCTATGACCTGTCTCATCGCGGCTCGACTGGCTAAGCTTGTGGAATCAATCATAGATTTATGTTAGATGCTGTTATCTTGTAATTGGATCTGTACCCGTAAAATTATATCGAAACTAGCTTTTACGGAGGGAGGAGGTCGAAAATGATCCCATGGGAACGTAGTACCGGGATAAAAAACTATTTTATGTCCTAACCCAGGTCATGGTCTATTCTGTGCTAAATTTCATCCAAATCCATTTAACCGTATTAGCGTGAAAGCATAACAAACAAACAAAGTCACTTTCGCATTTATAATATTACTAGCTTTCGCCCGCGACTTCGCTCGCGTTGATTTAGAGTTTGACAATCATTTCGGTTTGTTCTCTGCTTGCTTTTTGAAATTTAAAGTGCTATACATTCTCATAACATAATTCAATCATGATTCGAAAGAGACGTGGCACCATCTATTATCATAAGAACGTTATTGTTGTTTTCCTCGGGAACAGTACTTTTTTCGGGATGAAAGGTACCCTATGTCCGTTTCTGTACACCTGACAACTTATATGCAAAATTTCAGGATGATCGGTTCAGTGGTTTAGGCGTGAAAAGGTAACAAACAAACTTACTTTCGCATTTATAATATAAAAATTAGGAAAATAGGATAGGATTAGGATTTTTTTTTTTTTTTGATATAGCAGGAGAGGGAAATCCTCATGGACGCCCAGACTGCCTCCATGATGAGCCAGTCTGGGCAGTGCCGGACTCTTACCGGCTAAAACCCACTCCTGCCTTTGCCAGTGTCCCTCTGACATGATCAGAGACCTTGTTTTGAAATTTATGAAGTTTTGATCCCTTGTTTTTGTTTTTAAAATTTGTATTGGCCTCTTTTGCGGAGGTGGAGGGTTGCTGGAAGCAGTCGCCTCTCTTCGTCTAGTAGGATTAGGATTAGGAAGTTAGGAGTTAGTTCAGCCCTTTCAGTGTGAAAGCGTAACAAACAAACTCATTGTCGCATTTATAATATTAGTTAGGATAGAATAGTTATGATAGAATAGTTATGATAATATGTGTATTTATGTATCTACCTACCTAAAGGTACCCTGGTAGACCTGTAGCAGCACGCTGCTTTTTAGGGTTCCGTACCGAAAAGGTGCTAACGAGACCCTATTACTAAGCTTGCGCCTGTGCTGTGTCTGTCTCTCACTGGGGTGTATCTCTAAAACAGTGACAGCTAGCAGTTTAATTTTTACAAGCATACGTGTTACTAATACTTGTGTAAATAAATTTCATCACCACTGCTCAAGACTTTAAATGAAAGGGCTTATTGGGAGACCCTCAAACATATTTTTTTTTAATAGTTCATTGACCATTCCCCCTTATCTCCGACTTTTGAAAAAAATATAGAATACTAGTTAATAGTTCTTTACTAGATAGATTACAGGAAATCCTGTATGAAGTCAAAGGTCTTAAAATAACATGGTAAATCACTCAATATTGTGTGTACAAACTTATATTTGCAGTTGGAATGTATGGTTTGGTTGGAACATGTTTATCAACTACAATGTTAAGTTTTTTCTGGAGATAAAGTCATCCCAACTACGAACCTTCATTGTGCGTAGTCCGACAGCACTTGGCCGGTTTTTTAGATCTAGCCCTCATTCGCCAAGTGTGCAGCATATAACCTGTGATAAGGAAGTTCGTACCAAAACTACTATCATAGGAAATCATCTGCCAAGGCTTTTGTGTAAATGTTTTATTTTTGTTTTTCCTATTAACAACAATTTCGAATAAAATTATGCTAAGTGCCTTAGTTATGTATTCCGTCCACGTTTATCACCAAATTACAATGTATTCAGCTCACAGTAAATCAAAGTACATCAGTCAACCTTCAGATGTGGGTAGTAACTATATTATTCGTCATACCTATGAGTAATTTACTTGTCCCTCAAAATGATCTAAGTAACATTATTTCGACACTACGTGATGACAATATTTTCCATGACATGTTTTACTTAAAGTTCCTAAGTACACAAGTGGCAATTAACGTAATCAATTACAAACTAGCACTAATTGCTGAACGACGCGACACTAAAGTTACAAACCAATTTCAATGAGCTTCTATTTTTCTCTTGAACATTTTCCGACCGACCGAGTCATCGCTCTTCACGCTGTGGCAGTGTGTGATAAGAAATATGATACATCGCGGCTGTAACTTCGATTTTTCGTCGTGTTATTTTAGCCATGTATTTAAAGCGGCAACTAAGTAAAATGAATATAGGTTTTTAAAAAAAATAGAGTGGGTACCATATATAATGGGTTGGCAGCTAATAAGAAGTATTATTTTAAGTAGAAAGTAGCAGCTCAATAATCAGTTTTTAGCTTTATTTTAACTTAAACTGGCATCGAATTTTTGTTTTGGTAACTGAATTTACCAACAATAGAGGGGATCTGGCGCTCGGCGGCCGCTGCCGCGGCACGCTCGCTTCGCTCGCTCGCCTTCGCTTGTTAATGGTTACTGTTCTAACCTAACCTAACCCAAATGATTCAATAACAGTAGATGACTTTGCAGCGATTAAGAAATAATATTTAATCGCTGCCAAGTTATTATTTTAGTAGCAAATAGTTAGTCGCCCTTTAAGTTATTAGTCGCCTGGAAAATTATTATCCGTTATTTTATATTATCGTCTAACTAAAGTTAATAAAAGTTTATTATGGCGATCAGCACAGGAACAGTGTTATTTTCTTAAACCCTTTAGGCAGAGGTGTATCTATAGTTCACTCACATTTCGCCAGTTATGTTTATACCAGTTGTGTTATGTGTATATTATATGTATATTATATTAATATTTAACTTAAATATAGACATGTCACCATAGACGCGCACTTACGCATAGCGAAATCAACCTACACAATGACAGTTTTGCTAGCTGAAGTGGCAGTGGGCTGGCCATGTTTGTCGAAGGAGCGATGGCCGGTGGAGCAGACGAGTCCTGGAGTGGAGACCGCGTATCGGCAAACGTAGTGTGGGGCGCCCCCCAGCTAGATGGACCGACGACCTTAAAAGGTGGCTGGGACAGACTGGATGCGGAAAGCGGAGGACAGGGTGTTGTGGCGCAGCCTGGGAAAGCCCTATGTCCAGGGGCCCTAGTCTGCTATTTTTATAAATTCAGTCATTCCAACACGATCCCATTGTCATGCCATTGTCATTTTGCTAAAAGTTCATAATCTGGTAAATTCATAATGGTCGTTCATTTTCTTTGCAATTTCTTTCAATGTAGTGTCAGTGGCCGACCATTGGAAAGTCATAATGACGCCATTATAATAGTAGATTACCAAACCTGTCAAAATCAACAATTATGAAATCAATGATCGACCATTCTGACACTATTGTAATAGCAGACTTGAGGCCCAGCAGTGGACTGCTATAGGCTGAGTTGATGAATGACAGTTTTGAGAAAAAGCCGTTTCTGTCAAAATTTTGTGTACAATAAAATTGTTTGTTATTTAGAATAAAGTTTATTTACAATATTTTTCAAAATAACAAAATAATTTGTTCTATGTATACAAATAAATATATAATTAAGGGACATTTTTGAAAGCATTTTGTAACTTATCTCGATTTTGGCATGTGTGTGGAAAGTGGATTGGTTCCTGTTTGCATAAGTAGGTCCCATTGACATGCGAAGCAGGGACGGTTTGCTAGTATTGCAATAAAAATCTATTCAATAGGGCTTCGGCAAACATGTGTAATAATTCTTGATGAATATTATCTTTTATTCTTGATATAAATCTTAGCAATTATAATAACTAATAAGACAGGTTTGAAATTGTTTCCGGGGAATAAAAAACCCGCAATCAATTAAGATGATTCTCGCACGTATTTATTATTGAAACCTAACTACCGCTACGTCACTTGTGCTTGACTGTATACAAACATAGGTAGATCGTAGATAAAGGAGAAATCTATGGTGTGCCTCATAAGGGTCCGGGCACACAACTACACTTCACAAGACCATATTCATTCGCTTAATAGTTTATTCGGCATCCCGGTTCGGCGGCACATGCCAGCAGCAAATTTCCATTACATCATTTATTTAGCCTTCTTTGTAGCACGGAAAACACGAGTAAGTACATTCCGCGACAAAACTCACTTCAGTTGTTTTTAATTTTAATTTCTGAGCTTTTTTAGGTAATTCAATTCGGAACGGAATTAAAATTAAAAGAATGTTAAGTCTTAGTATAAAATATTTAAATACAATTTATGAAATCATTTTGTTTAAATTTTGATGATCTGTAAAAGTAGCAGCGTTAATCGACTTTCATCGCTAAGGCGCGATATTGCGGGCGCAACAAGGATCGCGCTGCCTGTCGCACCCGCGATATCGCGCCAGTCTGTACGAGCCTTTAATTGTAGCGACGACGTAAATTTAGGAACCGTGTAGCATGTGGCGCGTGCGGCCACGCTTACCGTACCTACTTAATCCTAAATAATTAATATTCAGAATAATAAATCCTAAATATTCTAATAAATAGATTTAAAGATATGATATTGAGTTCAAAATAAAAGCACCGTTGAAGCAATAACCTATTCGATCAACTGTCTTTATGTATTCACAAGGAAAGGCGTATAACGAGTCAAAAAATCTATAGATTTGAATATTTTGCGACTCATGAATGTTTCATGCGATGGCCGCCATTTATATTGCTCCTACTTTACGAACAATACCGATAGCGCCGAAAAAAAGGTACAAACAAAATGGATAAAAGCAATCGTCGAAATTCAATGACTTTTGCGAACTTTCAAAACAATTTTCGGCGACTTCAAACGATTGCGGTACTTCCCATATTTTTGAGAATTATTTTGGTTACTAATGATTTATTTTTGCTTTTAGCGTTTTTTTTTGTTGGGTATTTTATTTTTATGTAACAAAAGTTTTGATCGAAAAAATCATCAGAACCATTAGCTTAAGTACCTATTTTGTTCGGGTGAATGTACAGCTGTGCTCATTAAAATACTTCAGTTGGTCATATCGAAAAGCTGACCAAAAACAGTACTCTTTTATATTTACCAAATGTTAAATACCTACAGTTACCTATTGTTGTTAATATTTCCGTCTTAGCATAAACAAATTGAGTTGAGCTTTTTGATAAAAGTATAAGTATTACAAACTACTTCACCGAGTTAAGGCTCGTGCAGACTGACGCGATATCGCGGGCGTGACAAGTAGCACGACGCGAACCTTGTCGCACCGGCGATATCACTTTTAAATTAATTCTGCGCGCGTTAAAAGGCGTTGCTGTATAATTACCTTACCGATAATTTAGATATCGTATCAATCTCAATTATATGACAAGTGTTTTGTGAATTGGCATGTAAGTATTTAATCGAACCTCAAATAATTCCTATTTTGCTTTCCTAAAAATATTATTATACACTGTAATATAATGTTTTCGCCTGTTTTTGTGAACCTCAAATAATTCGTTTTTGGGGTCCTAAAAATATTAAATAGTCAATTAATTGCAACAACCAACTTGGATGTAGCGGTCGCCGGCAACTACCGCTGCACCGGTCGCTTCGCTCGCTCGGCTCGCGCTCGGTTGTTTACAATTCTAACCTAAACTAACCCATTTGGTCGGGGTGCCCTAGCTTAGTAGTGCAACCAATTCGGCTCGCCCGTGTTTGGTCGCAACTCTAACCTAACACGTTTGGTCCGGGGTACCCTAACAACTTAGTTACTGCGACCAACTGTGTGAAAAGGACAAAAAGATAAAAGAGGCTCATTTATTTTAAAAAGTGCGCATCATTAGAGCAAAACAAAAATATTTTTGAAGTGAATTCATTTAAAAAGCGTACACCATTAGAAGTATAAATATGTCCCCAATAAGCCCACAATAGGTTTTTCCAGGATCAGTAATTAAATATGTCCCCGTGGAATTTGACAAATTAGCATGTTGTAGTCATGGTTGATTTAATAACAAATATTCTTATGTAGGTACTGTAGAGGTTCTATGATAATGCCATAATCCTAACCGATAGTTGGCACTGGCAGCTTAATAAAAATAAATATTTAAAAATCAGAATGTAGATTTGAAATGATGGGTGGTCAGGGACACAAACTAGAATTAGCAGACTAAGAAATATGTATTCATTTAAAAAAAGATATATTAAATTAGTTATTATCCAAAAGGATTATTATTTGAGTAATAGCACGTCCCGCACACTACAGTACCTACTCTCTTTATTTCGAGCAAATTCTTTGAACACCTCATAGGTCGCGATCTGATAGTCTCACTTGACATAAAAAATAAACCTTGTTTATTGTTACAAAATGCACGCTTGACATGAACGCTATTAATTGCAGAATGAGTTATCCTCTGTAAATCCGTCAGGTGTCGCAACCGTCGCTTCCAGCTGTCAAATGTGACGTTCACTATATGACATTTGAAATGTAAATACTGGAAACTTAATTAAAAGATTTTTATCTACTTTATTGTGTAAACCTGTAATACAAGTGAATTATCGTCAGAAAATGTTACCAAAGAGTCTAGTGATGGAATACAGTTGAAGGAATGAATCCTTCTATCAATTTCAGGCCATAGTCCATTGTACAAACTACCATGAAACATTTTGGTTGGAAGCATCATTTTCTACTACGTATAATTTCAGGTAAATGCTTCCTTGTATGATTGGGTCACTGCTGTGAAATACCAACTAGTGGCAGGTACAAAAAATACAACGTAACAGTACCTCCCCAACCACCAGAGATTTGACCCATTAGGGCAAATCTCGACGCTGGCCCTCCAGCGTCAAAGTTGATTTCAAAGGATTAAACAAAACAAGCTTACAAAAATCTACAACGCTCATGCCTGAAAACAGGAACAGAGAAAGAAAAGAAAAAATATATGGAAGCCGGTGTACGATTTCTATTATTCTATAATACCCCCCTATGTGATATATAAATGATACTCTAAAGGTGTTCAAGTTATATACATAAACAATATAGACTTCTGGTTACACTTCGTGTATAGAGTAACAGACCGCTCTATTAGGCGACATTGTAGTAGGCTTTGGTTGTCGGGTCTACATTTCTCATTGGTTTGTATTCTCAAAATTTAAATTAAGGACTCCGGGTCCGACACCTACGTTCATCGGAAAGGATATTGGACCTCTTCGTCGGCTCCGGGATCCGGGACCCTCAAAGTCCCTGGCGCCCATTTATTAGTAATAACACTTAAATTAATTGGAAGGTTATACTTTACAAATCTCGTTTATTCTTTAATATTTAATCTAATTAAACCACACACGGAACAGTACTCGGTTTATCACCAACCCCCTACGACCCTAGTTCTTATTAAAGAGTATCTAAGCTGGCTGTGGCATTCCTTAGGTTTTATTGTCACCAACCTAATCTAAGTTAGACTACTTACATTTGTTAAAAATATATTTATTGTTTGATACATTTTGTAGTTTCTTTGTGTGCATATACTCACCCACCCTTGCAAGGGAGACTTTGTTCTTTCATCTAGAGGGGCAAAATCGTAATTGTAACAGTGGCAATTGTTACAATAGAGATTTTGTCCCTCTAAATGAAAGAACAAAGTCTCCCTTGCAAGGGTGGGTGAGTATATGCACACAAAGAAACTACAAAATGTATCAAACAATAAATATATTTTTAACAAATGTAAGTAGTCTAACTTAGATTAGGTTGGTGACAATAAAACCTAAGGAATGCCACAGCCAGCTTAGATACTCTTTAATAAGAACTAGGGTCGTAGGGGGTTGGTGATAAACCGAGTACTGTTCCGTGTGTGGTTTAATTAGATTAAATATTAAAGAATAAACGAGATTTGTAAAGTATAACCTTCCAATTAATTTAAGTGTTATTACTAATAAATGGGCGCCAGGGACTTTGAGGGTCCCGGATCCCGGAGCCGACGAAGAGGTCCAATATCCTTTCCGATGAACGTAGGTGTCGGACCCGGAGTCCTTAATTTAAATTTTGTGTAAGACCGGTTTCCGATTTTGAAACCAGCCAGGTATTAAGAGGGTTATTCAAATATTAACCGTAGGTAATAAAAATTATTAAAGAAGAAGGAAGAAAAAAAAACCGTCCCGCCAGCGCAATCGCTAGGCGGACTCTGCCAGCCGCACAGTCGTCTCCACAGGAGGCTTCGAGCCGCTCGAGGAACGGGTCTCGCGTCCAGGCTTCGGACGCTTCGCCAAATCCTGGCGGCGAGACGAATCTCTCGAGGAGCCTCTCCTGGAATGGACAATACGGAGACCAAATAATATAATGGGAAACTAATTTATTTGGATACTCCTGAGTGGTGGGACAATAGGAAGGAGGATTACCCACGTGGCGTCTACCAACTCCTTACCCAGTGCGTACTACATTTTTCTTTTAAGTCTTGCAGCGTGTTGATAGTCATTATTGACAACCCCGACGTGTATTCCGGTCTCATGTTGAACTTGATCCGCGCTAAACGATCGTGTTCCGGAACCCTATAAGATAACCTATTAAAAAGATTCTCCATGACTGCTATATATATACATGACTGTTCAGACAACCCCTGCGTTCTGTTAGTAATTTCTGAAATGAGACGCATATCGTAATCTGGCGGAGCGAAATCCGTGAGTAACTGCTTCTTCAGTTCCGCCCAATCACCAATCGACGTTTTAGTTCCACGGTACCACAATAAGCACTGTAACTTATTGGCATATGACTTTCGAGAAGCGCAGGCTAGAGTGGGCTGTGCAACGGTATCATTGCCGAAGACATCTCCACTACTGACTGCCTCTCTGCCATGTACTAGGAAGAATGGGGTAAAACGAGTTATTTACAATTGGTAATATCGAAATTTGGTGATTGAAATCAACAAAGGGGTAATTAAATTATTATATTAATATTAATTAAATTGTTATACACCAGTGCAGGCTACTGCTCAGCCAGTCGATAAATTTATCTAAAGGATGCTCCACTACAGCTTCCTGTCGCCGATAGCTACAGCGAACAAAGAGACAACACCGTGTATAAACTTACTGATACGAAATAGGGAATAAATATTTACTTTAATCAATTTATTGTAGCAATTAATAAGAATGATTTGTAAACAAGCCAGCATCATAAAACTCAATAAAATGACAGCGTTATAAATTTGTGTGTGTGCTAATTACTTGTGTTGGTAATTTGTTAGGATTGTATACGTAAGTGAAGTTCTATATCTTTTATTAATACTACGAAGGCTTTATAATCAGTTCGTTTAAAATTATACCGTCAGAGTCGTTTCTTTCTAGCAAAGATTCCACAGCACTGTTCAGTGCTATCTACAATAGAGTATTTGACTGTTTTATTTATTTAGATTTTTCGAAACCAACAAAAAAATTAAGGCACAGTAAAAAAAACGAGTGTGCTTTAGACCACATGACCGAAGTAAAACTTACAAATAGTAATACTAATTATAGTTACTTACTTACTTACAACATTAGGCCTGCACTGTGTCTTAGATATACGAAACGCAACTGGCTATGAGAGAAAGAGAGAAAGAAAATTTGTGGTCGCACCTCTCTCTCTTGCCCCTACAGTAATATACGAAACGTAAGCTCTCTCTCTTTCTATCTTCAGTAACTTATATCTCCCTCTCAACTTCCATTCGCTCGCTTCCGTAACGCTCTCGCCATGCATTCACCAGCTTACTTCCCGAGACAAGCGTGCGTAAAGAAGTTTTACTTCAAAAATTGTTTTAATATCACTTATAGCCGAAGTTCGCGTTTTAAAGTCTATTGTAGACGGAGACAGAGCACTGCTGCGATCGGACGTTACAACACAGGAACACCATAGTAACTTCGTGCCATTCAGTACAATAATCGTTTTGCGTTACAAGGAATAGTAGAATAATTTCAAAGGCGTGCAATTTCTCTATATTTCCACCGATTTTATTAAATTGTTCACATATCGTCTTTTTTAGTAAGATCTTTACAAAGAAGCATTTATTAATATAGATTTTTGTGATGGCAGTCAAAGACCCTATTTGTTTAATTAGCAATGTTGTTGACCAAGCCGCTTACTTGGCAGCAAACAGAGGCTCGACTTTGTATCGAAAATAAAGTAAAAAAAAACTAAAAAGGTTGGCAGCGCGCTATCGTTTACGTAAACTTTAACGGCGGCGTAGACAAAGTTTCAAGTAGGGTTGAACACTGAACACCTTACGAAGCGATACCTGCTCCAATGATGTAATTTGTTTATCAAATTCACGTTATCTGATAGGTTTATCAAATTCACGTTATCTGATAGTTAACTCGGAGTACCTAAATAAAACAGGCGATTATTTTAAAATGGGTTTAAAAGTTTATCGATTTAATTTTATATTTTCGGGATTTTTTTTTTTTTTTTTTTTTTTTTTCATAAAATTGTTCGTAAAAACTTATTTATAAAAATTTAAATTGTCTTACAATCTAGACCGTTTACGGATTTTAATAGTTGATCTCAAACTTTCAGACTCGTGATTTGCCCGGAATTTAACAGGAAAATGTTTGCTGACACTAGTACACACGGCTACGTATCAAGCTATACATTTCCAATATAAGCTCAAATTCACGTTATCTGATAGTTAACTCGGAGTACCTAAATAAAACATGCGATTATTTTAAAATGGGTTTATCGATTTAATTTTATATTTTCGGGAAATCGTTCGCAAATACTTATTTATAAAAAATTCAATTGGCTGACAATCTAGACCGTTTACGGATTTTAATAGTTGATCTCGAACTTTCAGACTCGTGATTTGCCCGGAATTTAACAGAAAAATGTTTGCAGTCACTAGTACACACGGCTACGTAGCCAGCTATACATTTCCAGTATAAGCTCAAATTCACGTTATCTGATAGTTAACTCGGAGTACCTAAATAAAACAGGCGATTATTTTAAAATGGGTTTAAAAGTTTATCGATATAATTTTATATTTTCGGGAAATCGTTCGCAAATACTTATTTATAAAAAAAATCAATTGGCTTACAATCTAGACGGTTTACGGATTTTAATAGTTAATCTTGAACTTTCAGACTCGTGATTTGCCCGGAATTTAACAAGAAAATGTTTGCAGTCACTAGTACACACGGCTACATATCAAGCTATAATTTCCAGTATAACCTGATCTAGCTGATTGTATAGGATTCCCGTACAATGAGATGTCAGCTTATACTGGAAATGCATAGATTGATGTGTAGCCGTGTGTACCTACGTTCTACAGGAATAAAATCCACAACATTTCCATTCCTACTCTCCGATAATGTAAATTCAAAAACCACATCAGGGCTCCGTAACCGTCGCAAACACTTTGGATAGCCACAGTATTCACAGCTGGTATTATTTCCTGGCTAATTTATGCTCCTACATTAACATACGTGCACCCCTCTGAAGTCTGGCGCATATTCACCTGAATAGGTTTATCTTTGACGGCAGTTTACTAGAGAATCGGGCGATAGAACTTGTGATATTTCCACGTTTATTAATTAAATTAAATTAATTTAATTCAGACTAATTGATTAGTTCATAATTTATTGTTAGTACCTAACAATAGTTATTTATGCAACTGTTGTATATAATAAGGGATACCAAAACACGAATGCGGGCTTATCACACGAGGCGAAGCCGAGTGTAATAATAGTATCACATGAGTGTTTTAATATCTAATTATATGAATCCTCTCTAAGTAATTAATTTTTGCAATACTTATATCGAACACAAATGGCGGGATACGAACGTGAATTCACGGACTAATTACGGCAAAAAAACAGTATTAATGGAGAACAGCTGTTCAATGATTTACCGGAAGACATAAAGAGTGTAATAATATTAACATATTTAGGAATAAACTCCAAAAACACGTATGTACCCTATAACGTCACCACCGCCCCAGAGGCAAACATTGTAATTATTATAGGTGAACTATTCATAAGTTCTTATGAGAAATAAATATCTTTAAACCTAATTAGTTTTTTTTTTCGTTACGGCGCGGTGCGGCGGCGGTGTGGTAGAGAAACGCGCGTGCATGACAATGTTCTTTTTTTGAAATTCACAAGTTACCACGAATTGAGTAGTGAGAACGCGGCTGTTTGATGAATAAGAAAATGATCAAAAATCAAAGTAGTTGCTTAATGAAATTTAGTACAGGTAACACTCCTTTGGATGATATTATGGTTACTATGACACTGGTCGTTTTAATGTTGGCAAAAAGCTAACTGTTTCAGAATTTTTTATAGAGGATTTATAGCATGTCGATAAAGGAGGTATTCCACTTAGAGCACTGATGTCAACAGCACTTGTCCGAACCGCACCTGAGCACTTCCACTAACCGCACTGAAACAAAATTTTGATAAGTGTCTTAAAACTAAGTTAGTCATTGTTCATAAAATTCAAAATTCAAATAATAAAATCACTCAAGTCATGTCAAAAAATAAAAAAAAACGTAGTGTCATCTCGCCACATGAAGCTGGATGAACCTCCCCAGCACTGCAGACTCTAGCCTCTCAGAGCATCCTTGGGATTCCTTTGGCGCTCAAGCGGTTTATGTAATTGAAAATTTGGTATTTAATTAATGACACGAAGCCATGATAATTAAAGTGTCAGACACAAACGCACTGCGTAATGAGTCCAAAATCTTACATAGCAAAGAAAAAAAAAAATAAAAAAAAAATACATGAATGATATTATTATCATGGCTGTATGAAAGCTAGATAAAAAAATAATATTTTCTAAGTAAATACAATAACTTTTTAGAAAGTTTTACCTGGAAAGTTCTACCATTTTTAACCGACTTAACCGAAATTTTATAGGCATACATATAGCGATTTGAGTATATTTTTATAGTAACTAGTGCATTTGCTCTCGAAAAGCACCATTCGGTGAAGTGGAACTGATGATGAAGACCACAGATGGCCACCGGAACTATTTAATAATAAGTATTTCACGGGTTGCGATTCGATTAGGCACTGGTTGCTAAGAAATTTATGCTCATCAAAATGCATATGGTGAAGTCACCATCAGTTCTCCTGGTTCTTACCAGGAGAACTCCTCAACAATTAACGCCCCTGCATCAGTAAAAGCAATATTTTGTAAAAGGTGATAAGCGGTTGACATTAGGCTATTGAAACTTAGATAAATTAAAAACTGACCCACTAAAAAGTGAAAAAAAAAAAAAACAACTGACCACCAAAAAAACACTACAAAGTGAGAAATAACTTTAATTTCGGAAGTCGGTGTCTTTGGATCTGTATTTTAGTTTTTTGCCACTGACTTCCGAAATTAAACTTATTTTTTCACTTTGTAGTGTGTTTTTTGGAAGTCGGTTGTTTTTTTTTTCTAAAAAGTTTTTTTTTATTCATATTGTATTTGCATGAATCTCAGAAGTATTTATAAAAAAACATTGTTTAGCTATACGTAAATCGGAGAGTTTCATACTCGTATAAATAATCAATTTTCAACAATCTAATGATTCCCGAAAACTCGCAATCATATTGGAAGTTTTGAATTTAACTTCGGGTACAAACATGAAAATCGTTTTCGAATTCCTAATTACGTGCAAAACAAGATAGCTGAAAATAAAATAGCAGAGCAAACGCTTTTTGGCGGTAGCAAGTATCCCTGGAAAATATAGCTTGCAAAGATTTTACAAAGTTGTTTTCCTGAAACATTATAGCATTAGATTTTAAGTTTAATTTTTACAGTACCCTAAAAAAATGGATAAGCCGTTGGAGTACCGTAATTAAATAAATAAATAATTAATCAAAATATCTTCACCAAAAATAGCGTATCTTGTCCTTATTCCGTTGAAAATCCCCCCTATTCTCTATAATGGATCATGCAGAACAATAAATAAAATATTTCAGGAAAGCAGTGGCGGTTAAAATTGGATGTTTCTTGGAACAAAGTCCCTTCGCAGGGTGCTGGAATTCAATAATATTGTCAATAAAGAATGTCTTCGAACCGATAGGAACTATAAAAGCCGAAAAGGCTGAAAATTCCTTATAAAAATGCTTTACGTCTTTTTCTTTGGGAACGGAAGTCGGAACGGGCTTATGCCGTCCGGCGCGGCGTCCGTGCAAACACATGTCAGTTAATTATTTCTTTGTGTTGTACTGTGAGCTTTTGCTTTGTTGCAATGGAATTAATTCTTTGTGTTAGAATTTTCAATGTAGCCACAGACCGTCTTTAAATTACTTAAAGCTAATTAGGTATAGAATACTCTATATTATGTACACCATAACAATTACAGATCATCATCACTCTCCTGCCCTTATCGCAATTGATTTGGGGTTTGCGCAACATGTCCCTTTCTTCCATACTTCTCTATTAGTCGTCATCTCGGTAGTCACTCCCTTTCTAGCCATACCATCTTTCACATAGTCCATGCATCGTTTCTTTGGTCTTCCCCTACTCTTATAGCCATCGACATGCATACTCAAAACTTTCCTCACGTCATTTTCCTCATTCCTCCGCATCACATGCCCATACCATGACAACCGATTTCCGCACAACTTTTCAGTCACCGGTGCCACTTTCAGACTTCCTCTTATGTACTCATTTCTTATTCTATCCATTCCTGTCACACCACACATTCCTCTTAGCATTCTCATCTCAGCTACATGCTATTGCCTTTCATTCATTCACAAATATAAATGTTGAAAATAATAATAGGTAATTGGCATTCTGTCTAAAGAAAATTGATGATAGATACCTACATACAAAGATATAAAGAGATAACCCATTTTTGGCATTTGCCCTATAACAAGCACCATTCCACAATCTAAAACATGATGAAACCCAAGCATCTTGTATATGGGTATAACAATTACCATCGAATAATAGCGTACCATAAAACCCATTGCAAAATTCTGATCCAATCTGTAACATTGTTATCTGGTAATTCACAGTAGTATTGCATCTCGTCGGTCCATCGCTGGAACACACTCAATACCCGAAACAATGGTCTGTAACCTCGAGAACAATGTCAGTGGCGTAACAATCATGTATCTACTATTAAATAATAAACATTCTAATCAGCGAATCTCAAGGAATTCTAAAAGGGAGATTAGGGAGATAATGTACCTTTAATTTATTGTACACATTCATATACATAGGTACCTACCTAAATAGGGAGATGGAGGTTTTGTATAGTGGAAAAATTTAGGTTGGTACTCGTTTCAGTTCATGAAAAAAGTTTTAATGTTGGCAACTCAATCACGCAAAAACGGCTCAACGGATTCGGATGGAAATTGGCATACACATAGACCATTAAATGAAGTAGTTCTCCTGGGATGCCGTTAAAACCAAAGACAACCCTTAATTATACTATATAGTGCACTGTTCATTAATAATACATGGTATCATTCTAGCCTCATTTCATATGAACAGCGTCACCAGTGCAACTTTATGCATTTCTGTGTCATTACAAAATAGCCTTTTGAAAAACATACAAGGCGCATATGAAAGAGCTATAACCCCATAAACTTGTTCAACGCGTGTCTAATATCCTTTCTTTGGGAGCTTCTTAAGGAGCCCAAAGACTCCATGAACGACATGGAGTCTTTGGGCTCCTTAGGGCTCGGGTAATCGCCGTTGATTTTGGTCATACAAATGCGCGTCGCGTTCACGACGCACCGCCGCGCCGTTCGGTTTCATAGGAAATATTTATTTTTAATAACGAAAAGATTAATATTTGAAAAAAATCACAGATAAAATTATAGACAAAAAAATACTCTGTTCTTACAAAAAAACATCATGAAAATATCTTAAGTAGTTTGAATGTAATATCGTTTTTATGCTTTGTTTCATAACCACTTTTGAACATCAAAACTTACAAAAAAAAATAGAATTGATTCTAATTGCCCTTTCCAAAAAGTAGTTTCGTATGGACAATAATGGCCAAGAAACTCCACCGTTACTCTTTTAAAAAGACACTACAAGGTAAAGGCAATAAAGGTAGTTTTACAATATTTTGTTTAAGATAATTAATTATATGTGAGGACGATGCATCTAGAATAAAATTACTATAGGTACCACAAAAGGTAAAAAAAAAGAAGCAATGACAGATAATTTATTAAAGAGGTAGATCTCACATATTTACAAACATCGTAAAAAAAATGTTTTCCTAAAAAAAAAAAAAAAATAAGTGTGTGAGTGAAGGTAATCACAGAATGTAAAATCAATGTCATAAAAATAATAAATTATACAATAGCAACCAGTTTGATTTTGTCTAGACTCTAGATTGTCCTATGGAGCTGGACCAGCATGGTTCCAAGCATTCTTACCCTGGATATAATCCTCTAATTTTACTACAATACTTAAATATTCACTTATAGAATTGATACAATATTAAGTTTGTTTTAGGGATAAATTCATCCCAACTACGGAACCCTTCATTGTGCGTGGTCCAACACGCACTTGGCCTGTTTTTAATCCATTCTGACTTTTAAATTATGGATACTGCTTGCTCCTGAAGTCGCCGCGCGCCTGTTAAGTAGTAGTTCTTCAGTCTGTGTTTAGTCAGCGAAACGTAAGCGCACAACTTCATGTAAGTCGTTCCGCCGCGCCGTTTCAAATAATTTACCATCGATACCTGGAGTCTGGCGGCTTTGTGCGCCGTTCAGGAGGACCACGAAACCGAGTCACTACAGCACGACAAGATTGGTTATCTTTACGACCAGCCTGCGGAATCTTGACCTGACCTCAGTACGGGTCGAAGAACAGCTTCGAGACTTTCATGGACTGACTGTTCGCACTCGAACTGTGAGAAGGAGACTCGAAGTACATGGCCTGAAACATCGTAAGCCAGCCAATGTTCCCAAACTGAAACAACAGAAATGCAAACTCACAGAATGGCGCGCCTACATTTTACACGCGAACATTTCGATTGGACTCAACGTCAATGAAGCCAGGTTCTTTTTACGAATGGAACCAAGATTATGCTGTATGGCAATGATGTACGCCGGAAAGTCTACCTTATACAAGGAGAGCATTTCCAGAAATGTTGCATTGAAGAGATGAGTTATGGCGTTGGGTAATGGACAGTCTTGGGCGGGATTTCCACTAAAGAAAAAACTGGCCTTAAGGTTTTGAAGGGTCTATGGTTGCCACCACTAAATAGGGACCGATACATTCGTCAATGCCTAGAGGCCCATGTGATGCCATGTGCAGAGTTTGTGGGCCAGGATTTTATTTGTATACTTACATGACTAGTTATTGCCCAGCATGCGTTGCAATGCCTTTTTATATAATTTTTCTTTTTAGGAACCTTCTCCGGCGCGCACGCAACAACTAACCAAAGGTTCATCATAATCAGTCGAGCCATTTTCGAGCTTTTGCGAGACGCACGTCAATTCTATTTTCATTTTAATTTGTTTTCGATTATTTATTTGGATTTTATGTTACTAGCGCATTAATTGTCACGACTTACATAGTTTTAAGATATTAATGTAAGACTAACAAATATGGACCAAAATTAGGTCTGAATTCAACGTATTTTATTTTTATTTTATTTATTTTTAATTGATTTTTATATAATATATAGATAATGCAAGGGCGCACACTGCAATAATTGAGAGAATACCTGTATGACGTTAGTAACGCAATAATGGAATGGCCACAAGAAGCCCTGATATGAATTCTATAGAGCACTTATGGGATGAACTAAAGAGGCATATTGGAACTATCCAACCAGCTCCACAAACTTAGCAGGAGCTGAAAACTGCCATCATGTAAGCATGGGACATCATTCCACAGCACGTCATAGTGGCATTAATTAATTCCATGCCGAATCGCGTCGTCAATGCTCTTGAAGGTAACACAAGTTCGTAAATAAACGTTTTCTTTATGTAAACCATCGTTTTCTTCAAAAATTCCACGCTCATTTTACTCCTGAGAAACGCGAAAAGACGACATATATAGCAATTAAAATGTATTTTCTTTGTGTTCCGATTTCGAATTTGGGAAAATGACAATCGGAAATGAAAGTGAGTGACTGGCTTCAAACCACATTATTTTTTCTTTGTACTACCATTATTTAAAAAGATGCAGGACACAACAAAAAGACAGGAGACAACAAAAAAATGCAGGGTGGCTCGATTCAGACGTCGGGAAGTGTATATAAAAATGGTTTTCTGAACCCTTTCTCCTTTTTAATAATTTTCTTGCCAATTTGGTAAATATTTCTGTAGATATTCCGACCAAATTTGAACGAAACCGTAAAAGGTTTTCTCTTGGGACAATAACTAATATACTGAGCTGAGAAAATTCCCTGTTGTACCAACCTACGCAGGAAAAATTGTCAAAACATTTTAAAATTGGTTTAGATGTCTACAGGGATTGTGTAAATATAAAATTTTCACTTTGCTGTATGGAAATGTTTGGACTTTTTTTTTGTGAATAAAACAACAATTGTTTTGTTCCAGCATGCTACTGTTATAAGTTTTAACCTCATTTAATTTTAACCTCATCCTCCTCTCCACTTTTTTAATATTTCAGTGCAGATTAAAAAGACAAAGCTAAGCTATTTCCTACTAAAACTCAATGCACTCTAATATCTGTGTCGAACATTTGTGTCAGTATCAAAATAGAAGCCCTAAGTGAATCTACTCGATGTCCGCCTGCCTTGCTATATCAAGAACTATCTCGAACTTCTTGCTGAAAAGGTTTTATTTTTGATTTAACCTTTAGGTATTTAAAATAAGTCTATGTTCTGTGCAAGTTTAATATTTGATAAGACTGGAACTAGATCCCAACCTATTATACTTGATTGAAGACAATGAGGATTTGGGAATCATGATGTGGTACCTACCTACCTACTGCTCTAAAACTTGAATTAAATGTATATTTGGAAATAGGTAGGTAGTAAGAAACTATTTTTTTAACCAACTTTAAAAAATGAGGAGGCTCTATGTTCGACTGTGTGTATTTTTTTTATGTTCATCGATTTCTCCGTTAATTGTGGACCCATTTTGAAAATTATTTTGTCATTAGGGTGAGGAAGCTTGCGCGGTGGTCCCATATAAATTTAATTAACTTTACATGTATTATGTAGTTTATGAAATTATGAGTTAGCTTCAATAATACGTATTTTCCCCACTTAGTCTATATGGATGATGTAATGATAACTTTCTGTCACTTTTATTTACTTAGCAGTTAGTGGTATTCGAATTTGTGTGGTGTAGGTACCACAACTAAAAAGTGAAAACCAAAATCTTTTTACATAAAAATAACAACCGACATCCAAAAAAAAAACACTACAAAGTGAAAAATAACTTTAATTTCGGATATCGATGGCAAAAAAACGCAAATACAACCGACTTCCGAAATTAAAGTTATTTTTCACTGAGATGATTTACTACATTGAATTATTTTTATTGGTATTTATTTGAATCCTCTCACACGTACAAGCACCTTAAAAAAGCAACAAATGCTTAAAAAGTCGAGATAACTTCAAAAAGATGACCGTAAAAAATCAAGATCCTTACTTGATACATAAACCTCATAGAGCATACAAAAAGCTTACATCATTAATAGCCGTATGACTCATGTTTGTTTCAATATAGAGACACTTGGGAAACCACAACGAACTTGAACCTATAAGTGGAGTGCCACTTATAGTCTAGTGAGACTGGAATATCCTTCACCAAAGACACTCATGTGCATAACTCACTGGTGGAAAGCGCACAGTCACCTAAAATACCACGTTTGGCAACTAGATATTTTGTATTCTGTTCTTGTCTGTACCCTAGTAAAAACATTAAGGCTACTACGTAACGACTGGTGGTTGTCATTGAGCTTGTACTACATAATTGCAAAGCACATTTGTGTGAGTACTATGTTCTATAAAGCTACCATTTACTGGGTTCGTCTTTCATGCTGCACCGGTTGACGTCATCACGTCAACGCCGGCTGTTGCTGAAAACCAGCGCTGGGCTCTGTCTCGCATAGGGTTACAGCATTATGCTGAGCGATAGTCGTTTTATGTGGATAAGGCTACTACGTAACGACTGGTGGTTGTCATTGAGCTTGTACTACATAATTGCAAAGCAAATTTGTGTGAGTACTATGTTCTGTAAAGCTACCATTCACTGGGTTCGTCTTTCATGCTGCACCGGTTGACGTCATCACGTCAACGCCGGCTGTTGCTGAAAACCAGCGCTGGGGTCTGTCTCGCATAGGCTTACAGCATTATGCTGAGCGATGGCCGTTTTATGTGGATGTGACGATGTTTTTCCCCAACTTGTTCATTCGAGCTTGTTCTTTTTTAAACAAGACAAAAACAAGCTGTTCACCATAAATAAACGTATTTTCTTTTTCTTTATTTTTCTTTCATTGACTTGAATGTGCCCCGGTAGAAAATAGTGTTTCACGCTCACTTAAGGGGCTGACAACAGGTAAACCGTTGTCACTGTCAGATTGCATACAAAAGAAAGAGATGCGCGATGACACAACGTATGGCGTAAAAATTAAAATAAAATCGTATAAAATTAGATATTAACTAATTAATAAAAATTAATCTATCACGGGATGCAGTTTGCCATTTGATGCCCACGTCATGCTGATCATTCGTGAACGGGTGCCGTCAGTACGACTGCTCATCTCTTATGTTGCCACAGATTTAATTCATTATTGTTTACTATGGACGCTTTTACGTAAACGTCTTTCTACATCGTTATCATACAACTTGTATGATGTAACTAAGATTAGGTAACAATATTTTGATTTAAAAGAGTGTCCAAGGAGTTTGTTGCCCATTCTTCTCCATAGGAACCTACTAAGCTTAGGAATGCCATTCAAAAGTGCCTGTAATTGGTTTACTTGAAACAAATGCCATGGATTTTAAGCCATTGTACGTAACATCTTGTTTTATGAAAATGTTTAAATGTTTATGTTTAACTTGAAAAATCTACGCCCAAATAATGTCCAATAAAGTCAAACGACGTAAGCCAATAAAAACTTTTTACAAAAAAAACAACCGACTTCCACAAAAAGCACTACAAAGTGAAAAATTAGTTTAATTTCGGAAGACAATTAATTAAGTTCCGCCCTTAAGCGGTGCAAATACAGTAATCTTATGGGTAACCACAGTTTTTTTTTGTTTATCTCGTTAGTAGATAGTGTAAATAGTTAGTTGCGTGATCTATTGTATAATATAATAATTTTAATGTATTTGGAATATAACCGACAGAATATTAAGTTTAATTTAAGTCTTTGGTTTTGTATTTTCGTTTTTTGCCACCGACTTCCGAAATTAAAGTTATTTTTCATTTTGTAGTGCTTTTTGTCGAAGTCGTTTGTATTTTTTTTTCACTTTGTTGTAGTACCTACCCCATACAAATTCGAATACCATTTCCCTGCTTTGAATAACAGGAAGTTATTATAACATCATCCACATAGACTATGTGGGAAAAATACGTATTATTGAAGCTAACTCAAAAACTACCTTAGCAAAGTTAATAAAAGTTATATGGGACCACCAAGCAAGCTTATTCTACTAAATGTAAAAAGAATTTCCAAAATCGATCCACAATTAACGAAAATATCGATAAACATAAATAAAAATACATACTGACATAGAACCTGTTCCTTTTTGTAAGTCAATTAAAAACTACATTACGCTGTTACCTATATTATATTGTCGATAGTCGATGATTAGACAAAAACGGAGCTTCTACTTTGCTGCCGGGAATACTGCAATCTAAAAAAACAATATCACATTTAACTAAACGTTTTTCTAAACAATGTTATTATGCAGCTGCCAGTAAATCGTGGTTGTAGATAGTATCGATTCTATTGTTATTGTATGTTTAAAAGCGTAATAGACCACTTTATCGTAAGGTCGATCATAACTTATAAGTATTTGCAGCAATTAATCGGTCAGTAAAACTTTTGTTTCCGTTTAAGGTGCAGCCAATCGAAAAACAAAAACCGGCCAAGTGCGTATCGGACCATGCACAATGAAAGGTTCCGTAAGTGGGATGAATTATCTCAAGAACAAACTTAAAGCGGGTGAAACCGCGGGGCGCAGCTAGTTATATAAAATATATTATACTAGCTGAGCCCCGCGGTTTCACCCGCGTAAATCTCGATCCCGTGGGAATATCGGGATAAAAAAGCCTATGTCTCAATCTAGGGTGTCAGCTACCTCCATACAAAGTTTTATCAACATTGGCCCAGCCGTTTGAGCGTGAAGAAGTAACAAACATACACACACACACTCACAAACTTTCGCCTTTATAATAATAGTGTGATAATGTAAAAGTGTTTGTACAAACCTACTTACAGAAATAAATCATTTATCATTTAATGACACGCTCTATAAGAAAAAAAAAATACTAGAGAAAGTAAGAAAAACATAAAGCTCTCTACATATTTGCACCACAACTGCAGTCTCCCAAGAGCCAATTTTCCGGATCAATGTTAGCCTGATTAAACTTTATTACTGTTTAATTTCTTAGCTACTTTCATTACAAGTGAAATATACGAATAGTTACGTGGTTTTATTGTAATATACGAGTAGTTACGTGGTTTTATATCTAATAATTAAGAGGAACGAGTGTCGTGAATTCTGAACGAACTCATTTCCTCCTGAATTCAGCGCTCGTTTGTGGTAAAGGACGTGTGGGTTAATTTATCTCAGACTCGAAATAATATAAATGCTTTTCTGGAGTGTTTTAGTATGTAAGAAGTTAGGGAGGTACTGTATTTTGGTTTCCTTGTATATTTACGTAGGTATTCAATTGTACAAGAAAGCGAAAAGCATTAGGTACTTTTGATTTAAGTATGATACTTAATACCAACCAAATGGTATCGTATTTTTTTTAAATAAACGCTATCAATTCATGAGTAACATTGATCAAATTCTTAGTTAGAATTTTGGGGGAAACATTCTCCTAAGAAACTATGATAAGATTACAATACTTAAATAAAAGCACGACGGCAAGGTTGGCGCAGTGGTTAAGCGATTGACTGCTGCTGCGTGTCGCGGGTTCGATTCACGCACGGTACAAATATTATATATGTGAGTTTAAATGTTTGTAAACGCACCTACGATACAGGAGAAATTCCTAGTGTGGGGAAACGTTTAAAAAAAAAAAAAAACTCTTGGCGTCGAAAGACCCTAATAATGCCTTTTCTCTCGTTTCGACGCCGTTCATGTTATTAGTACCTATCCTCATAAAAGTCATCAGCAATTAGGCATGCACCTACTTGAGGTCAATAAAAAGTTCAGCAATTAATATTGTATGATCAATAAACAATAATCGCTGATCGAAGCTGTTTATAGTCACAATTCATGCTTTGATTTATTGACGGCGATTGTATGCTAATGTTCAGACTTAACATCTAATGTTCCAGCAATGTAATACGAATTAATTCATACATTAAAATATTATTCGCATTTAAAGTCAAACTCATTGTTAGCTTACCTGGAATTTATTGTAATCACAATCATGTCAGTGTCACTGGGAATAACAGATAGGCAAATAAGTGTTGAGGTTTATTTACTACTAAAGAAAAGGTATGCGTTGATTGTTTCCGCGTGGTTTTGCTAAGAAACGGTTACCAAAGAGAGGAATAGAAGTATGTAGTGACCATCAAGCTGCACAAAAAATATCTTCAATCTCGTCAAGGTCCAAGAAACGCTTTTGAAAAAGGCCAATGCGTGCAGTGATTTCTAGCCTGTAATATGGATACATTCACAATCTGTCGTAGAACTAAATAAGATTGGTTCGTTACAGAAAAGCATTAAACTTAACTCATTCCGAAAAAAAAATACAGCCGACTTCAGAACCTTCTCCTTTTTGTGAAGTCCGTTAAAAATGAAACAGATGTGCTGAAAACTCAAGACAGCGAAGCGATGAAATCTGAGATGTCGTCAGTAAGTTAAATTATCTTGGTACCCGCAACGAATTTAAAGACGAACCATCTCTTGATTTATTAGAAAACTCTCGAGTTTCTTAACAACATTTACAGTTTCCTTAGCAATGGTGGAGACGACTAAATTACAAATAAGACTGTCCGATATCACTGGGGACTCCGTCGTTCTAAAGTTAGCCTTTACGTTTCCAGATACTTTTAAATGTTTGGTTTTTGCCTCTCTCCTTTTAAAGTTAGTAAACTACATTTTCAACACTTTTGAACGGATGGATGCAAAGCATTTTGATACCCGTTTGAAGAGCTTTGCCACTTAATACGGCAATAATTTACTGGGCATATTTTAAACTACGGAATATTTTATTTCTTTTTGGCAGGCTTTTTTATGTGAACTGATAGATGGTCAAAGTGCTTGACAGATTGAAAGGCATTATAAGCTTTTGCGCGGATCCTGTACCCTAATTGTGTAAGACAGTTTGAATCGTAATGATTTTGAAGTATATTGCTAATCCATTGCTTCATAAGTTAGAAAAAAATGTCTGCTCAACCACGTAAATAACGCAATGAATGTTGTTGAACTGTCAAATTGAAACCGATTCCTACTGATAGTGTGTTACGCAATTAGCCCTCTGACTGTAACCATTCCTCTTTTTCTAAATAAACGATTTCCTCATAAACGGTTTTATTTGGTACAGGGCAATATGCTAGCGTACCTAAATACTGGGATAACCAGACTTATTTATACGAAAGCTTTTAATGCGCTTCTAAGCAATTAACGCTAATAGCATTGCATTGTTTGTCTTATTGTAAGACATGCGCAATAATTCTGAAAGCAAGATAATAAGACTATAAAGTGGTATACGAGGTTGATTGACTAGCAGATAATACGATATGAAATATTATTTCTAGAATCATAAACCTTCGGGGTTAAAAGTAAGTTAGTTAGCGAAACTCCGCGGACATGACCTATACCTAGTTATCTAAACACGATAAAACCAATAAAAAATTGATTTGATGCAATTTTTTTTTGGGGTCAATGACCCCTGATAGTGTAGTTGAGAAAATCAGTTTATTTTGTTTTATTGTGTTTAGATATCGATAACCGTTGCTTACGTCTGTGAAAACTGCACAAAAAATACCTACAATAAAGTTACCTGACCCAAAAAAAAAAAAATCATCAAATCATTTTGTTTGTTTTATCGTGTTTAGATATCGGTTCCCGTCACGTCTGCGGAGTTTTGCTAACTAATTTAATTTGACCCTATACACCATATACATTTTAATCGTCTTACAACGGCAGCCCACTTCATGTGTGTGCCCAATGACTACTAATCATTCATGAAAGTAAAAAAAATATTAACAAATGGTTACTAAATCGAAGTTACGCTGAAATGGAAAAAGTCCTTGAGATAGTAAAGTAACAGGGTATATTTATTGTAATTTTGTTTTTATTCTTTTTACTTATTCTACTCACGGGACTTGTTTCGCAGTGTCTTAGGAGCTTCTACCAATGGTAAGCTACTCAGAGATGGTGATGCAGGTGCTTGGTAGTTTTTTCATATATTTATATATAAGTTTCTATGCACATCTACATAATTTTACTATATATTTATGAAATATTGTATGTAAAATAAATATAGGCATACAGCACATGCCCACACACACACACTCACGCACACAAACACACACACACTCACACATATCTCCACACACTGTTACACATACACCCCATCAATCACTCGCAATTGTAGCACGTTGACAGTCAATTACTATTTGATATAATGGCGGGCCTGGAGTTCTAAAATACAGGCCTAGGCTTAGTTTAGACTACAGATCTCCCACAAATTACAAAATATTCTCAAAATACCTGTCAACTTAATATGTATAACTAGTATAAGATGTAATTTGTGGAGATAAATAAACATATTTTTATTTTTTTTCATTTAATTAATTAATTTAATTTAATTAATATCAAATTATAGTTTCACTTCAACAACACTAAACTTCATCTGCATCTGCTTCAACATCAACTGGAATATTCAGTTGAAAATATTACTCAAAGTGGTGAAAATATGTTTAGTTTCCACATTTGCATTGAAACCTTTCCTCAGTTTATCTTGTAACCGGCACCATGCTTTTGACGTCCTATTACGTACAAACTTTTCTCATAAAATATGACTGCCCGAGCACGACGACGATGTCTAGCAAATGAATCACGTATTTATATCATTGGAAAAGCGAGCAAAGCCAGCGCAGCGTGTAGTTTTGTAAATAAATAACATTTGCATGCAAACAGCGGCAGCGGTTCAAAGTATGATGTGACCGGCAATATTTTATCTCGATCTGCCAATATACAAAACCTTTTGTTTGGTCCATGAATAATATTAAACCTACTGCGTCAAGCTGAAAAGAATTCGAATTTGCCGACAAACCAGTGCGGTCAGAATTTAAATGCAAATCGTCGTCAATTTTTTGACAGCCGCCATGGCGTTAACATTTCAATTTTAGGTTTCTTTTTTTCCAATAGACTGCACTTTTTAAATGGTGCTAGTTAATAAAAAACCCGTCACTGGTCGACAGTTTGACATTTATTTTTAACTAGCTGCGCCCGCGGCTTCGCTCACGTAACTGTATATTCAGTTAATCGAAACGCGAAGTCATATCCTGTACAATATCGGTAAATTTTGTTAATTTAATCTAAAATTTGTTTTTGGTTTAAGAACATTAACGAAAGAAAATGTTTGTAATTCATGATCACTTCTGGGTCCAGTCGATCAAAAAGTGTTCTAATTGAAAAAAAAAAAGAAGAACCCACGAAGTTCGGCTTACAGAGTGAATGTGAAACATAACTTAGGCTGTTTACTAAATCGACAATTTGACTAAAATAGCCGTTCTTTACACGTCAAGATCGACTGCTCAGCTCCTTGTAAGTAGGTATAGCTAATATGTATTAGTAGGTAATATTATTAAGTAAGTATTTATTAGTAATATTTTAGCTGATATTTATTTCAGAGGTTGAATCTATATTCTACCTGCAATATTAAAACATTTTGTCTCGTCTAATTAAATCTCGCGGTAAAGTGTTGAGCAATACGGACATAATGCAATATTGCTAATTCCCCATAGCGTGATAATAAATTATAGCCTATTCGATTATCAGTCCTTTAAGGATTATTGTGCAAAATTTTAACAGTATTTAGATTCTGTTAAAATTTTGCACAAACCGAAACTACATAGAATACCTACTACATATAGACAAACGGACAAAAATTATATAAACTATATTTTCGACATCAGACTCGTTCCCCACACCTCGTAGCAATAATTTTTTTTTTCAAAGTCTTCAACAGTTTTGACTTTGTTACTATTTTATTACATGTATTATATTAGTTTATTTAAATGGATTCCTATTTATCACTACATAACGATACTCACGTTCCAAACCAAAACAAAAGACTTCTAGAAAATTCTTCCAACAAAGGTTTAAACCACGAAGGAATTCTTAATTAACTGTTCAACAAAAAGTAATCCCATCTTAGAGAAACAGCTGAGCAGTCTGAGGTGAAACAACGAACGAAGATCATAAGGCTGAAGATAATAATGAAGGAAATGAGAGAACCGCAGACGCTGCAACCGTTATTGTTCTGCGCTCAAACAAAATCACTTTGATTTCCTTAATTCCAATCGCTTATTGAAAAGCCACAAATGAAATTCCTATAACCACCTTTTAATTCTTTGTTACAAAGTATATTTTTGTTTTGCAGATTTAATCCGGATTTAATTAAGTTGGTTTCAGTTTGCGTGATAAAAGTTTCTTAGCTTTAGTTTTTCTTATGTTTTGTTTTCCGTCGATAGGTATTTACATGGAAATAATGTGCACAAATAAATACATCATTCAAAATATGTGTTTTGGAAAACACTATGAACAGAACAGCTTTACCAGCAGCTTATTTTTAAGTGCCGTAGAATCATGCTGAGATATTATCCTTTTGGCCTCGTACAGGACTTTCTGTTTTTATTTTCATTTTATTTTATTTTGTGATCTGTGCGAGTCCCAATAAATGTTTTTTCTTTGTTTCTTTCTTTCTTTTCTTTTATAACATTCTTAGTTAACACATCTTATATTAAATATTAATATTAAATTATTTATATAATTAATAAATTTCATAAATAATTTAATATTAATATTTGTAATTAATGAATAATGTAAGAAATATTTATATTATAATTTGTAGATATTTGCACACCTGTTTAGGTAGGATATGGTTCAAAGAACTTTTTTGTACCTATGTATCAACTCATGTACCCATATTCATGATTTGATTTGATTTGATCTTATAGGTGATAAAGTTTCTCTACGTGGCTAACATAAAATAAAGAGTCTTTAAAATATATAATTTATAATACCTAACTAATGATTAAATTAGAAAACTAAACGGGCTTGTGGCTAAGTAATAACAGCCGCACGGGTCGATTAATCAGTTTAAGCTGCGCTTGCCGCGGTTGTTCCGTATATGAGTGACCATCTTGTCATACCAAGACCCCTCCATGACTCCGAAAGCAAGTTAAACCGTTGATTCCTGGCTGTCATCTGTGGAACTTTGACAGTCGTTACGGGTCATCAGAAGTCCGAAAGTCTGACAACCAGTCTTACCAAGGCGTACCCAGTAACTGGGATGTGGAGATCAGATAGGCAGTCACTCCATTTAAAATACTGGTAATTAGCTGCATCCGGTTAGACTGGCAGCTGACCCCAACATAGTTGGGAAAAGTCTAGGCAGATGACGATGATTAAATTAGAAAACTTAATATAAGTCACTTCAACGTTGCACTAGAGCGAGCCAATAGCTTTCTACTGCACATTTTTTCGAGTCGGAATCAATTAGAATAAAATCTCATTGTCCTTGTCATTATTAAAATTAGCCAACATAGCATTAGCTTCGCTACATAACAAGCAGATATCTCCAGTTTTGTCCGGATATTAACTTGGGAGCCATTTTTAACTATTCATTTCCTTTGACAAATGATGCTAATGGCCAGCCATGTTTAAAATCAGTTAAGCTACGAACGGATGCTACAGTCAGAGCAATAAAATGTTTGTGAGTAATTGGACGTTCATTTCTTAACAGTTCAAATTACAAAATAAATATAAAGCCTGAGGTGAAACTAGTATATTTACAGACACACAATTTGCCTGTTTATACCCTCAAAATACTTTTGCAGAGAAACCTTCCTTTTAAAGATATAAGTACTATGAAAAGAGGTAATGCACTTTCGGAGTCAATCATTTCATATGGAATTACTGCTATGGTTGAACATTTAAAACTTACCTAAAAAAAATATACAAGCTACAACTTCGTTTATTAAAAATAATAATACCAAATAAAACAAACCACTTTATGATGGTGATGACGTAACAGGTTTCTTTAAGTAAATAAGTATTGTAAAATCTTGCCAATACACACTAAAAGACGAAAGTGGTTATTGATACAGTTCACCAACAAAGAACTGCAAATTAAATTCAACCAGTAACCAGTAGTAACAAGAACGGCAGTATAATTAAAACTGGTAGTAGCGAGATACAAAAACTATTACGGGAAACGAACGAACGCTTATTCAATAGCTACTGTAATTAATGATGTTCCAACAAAAAATCAATCGGAAATAACAAATAATAATTATAAAAATAAATACAAACATTTCTTTGTTTCTCTTTGAAAATGCATCATTCTGTTTAAATCTCATTGAATTAGTAATTATCATCGACGGTCTTACTTTTTTTTGTTATAATTTACGAACTACCTCACAATGTTTTTTGTACTATGTTTTAACCTTCGTTAGTATTAAGGCTCGTACAGACTAGTGCGATATCGCGGGTGCGACGCGACACTAGTAGCATAATTTCTTTGTCGGTGCCTGTCGCGCCCGCGATATCGCACGAGTCAATTGCTCAAAAGTGTTTCAATATTCGGACAAACCTATGGAGGTTTTTGTGATGTGTCGGTTCATATTTTGTTTTGTTCCTTAATTAATAATAAAAAGGTAAAAAGCAAAAGAAAAAAATAAATATTTACCTTCAATTTTCAAAATCATTACTTGCCTCTATTTTACAATGAAAATGGTACTGAAGCAATGCTACTGGAAAAATATTTTACAAATTAATTGTACCTTTCTCCTGCAGTTTCGAGTATCCCCAGCGCTCGCCCTCGCAGATCGACTACAGTGTCAAAGGCTTCTCGATGATCGTTGCAAATATTTATTCGTGAAATCGTGACAAGGTGCAACTGTCCTTTGTATGCATACGACAGTTTAATTGAAACTGCCACAAACAAAATAGTATTGAAGCCTTTCTACCTGCAAACCAAACTTTGGAGCGTAGGTAGCCTACAGTGAAGGGTTCCGTAGTTAAGATGAATTAATCCCAAAAACAACCTTAACATTGTAGTTGAAAAACATGTACATTCCAACTACAATTGTAAGTTTGTACGCACAACATTGAGTAGTTTACTATGTTATTTTAAGATCACAGTTTTCTTATAGGTTTTCCTGTAATCTATAAGTAAAGATCTATTATCTGTTATTTTTTTTAATTTTAGGCTCTATAGTTTCGGAGATAAGAGGGGGAAAAGGTCATTTTTCATCTATTTTCTTAAATAATTTAAAAAGTATTTATTTTAAAATTATAAAAAAATATACATGAAATCCTTAAAACAACAAGCATTTGATATGTCACACGGTACACTCAAAAAACCTTTTTTTATTTTATTTATAATTTGCTCCCCAAAACCTCCATATTCAAAATTAATTTACTTACGTAACACGTTTGTGTTTGGGTCACAGAAGTTCATATGTGTACCAAATTTCAACTTTATCGGTCCACTAGATTCGGAGCAAATCACCTGTGACAGAGACGGACAGACAGACAGACACACGAGTGATTCTATAAGGGTTCCGCTTTTTACTTTTGACGTACGGAACCCTAAAAAGGATAAAAAACAAATGAATGAGACACGTAACGAAAAAATACAATATTTTAGGAAATGCTAAAAGCTTTGTTTCTCCCAATACGGAAGCATGACCAAGCATATCCTAGCAAAAGTCGTGACACGTAATGACGTCACAAAACGGACCAAGGAATTGGTCAACCAAACGCAAAAAATAAATATCCTATACCTTCAATTATGATAATAAAGATTTCTGATATAACAGTGAATGGTAGAAATGAGGCAAGGACAAAACTCACGTCAAAAAGAAATACGTCTATTTGAACTGCGGCGAGTAATTGGTTTTGGAATCGACCTCCTGATATTGACAAACCTGTCGTAGCCAATCGGAGATTTGAGTTATTACTTTTTTTTAATACTTACAGAGCGGTAATGGAACATTTATAGCGTGACTGTAGTTTTCGATCTTTGTTCCTATTTTCCCCTTTTCTGATGTTAGTTTGCTCCGTGTGGTGCCGGACGTAAAGAATAGCACCACCCCATTTCTTCCCGTGGGTGTCGTAAAAGGCGACTAAGGGACTTACTAGAGAATGGGCAGCAGCGTTCTCTATGCATTTTAACATCATACTGCGATCGCCAACCTGCCTCGCCAAGCGTGGCAATTATGGCAAACACCCCCCTTAGGGGGAGGCCTATGTCCAGCAATGGATGTCTTTTGGCTGAAATGTTGAATGAATGATGATGTTAGTTTGTTTACGTGAAATGTGATGAGAGATATATTTAAACTTGGTGGCCGGTGAAGTCACGCCAAAGGTACAATTTGATGCCTCATATTGCGGGGCATCCGAATCACCCCCATGTACTTATGTTCCGCGATTATTAGTAGTTTAGGAGAAAGATTTTTTTAAATGATTTTTGTCATAATTTTCATCTGACATCGGTTTTGATATTTTTTTCTTTCTAATGAACGTTTCCGGATGTTTTTTTGTTATTATAATTCATCACCACCTTAAATCAAGTACCTACCACCTCAAAATTACTGCTCAACCTTAATAGCCACAAAAGTTGGACTAATGATAAAAAAAAAACCTTTTAAAAAGCCAAACCTCTATCGGGATTTATTTTCTGTAACTTGCCTTTAAGTAAATAAAAAGAGTAAAAAATTCAAAAACATTAAAATAAAAAACTTATATAATCAGAATAACATACATTAGAACAGTATGTACCTCTACTGTTGTACGATTACACTAGGAAGTTCAGTAGATACTTAAGCCTTTTTGTTTTAGTAAAAGATAATCAATAAAAAATAATTTTAGTAGCCACAAGCAATTCATATTTATTGAACTAATTGTCTTCAACGGTTCTTCCTTCCCTTCGCCAGGTAAATGCGGGAACGAGATAGCGAATATAAAACCTACCTATTTGCATGCATTTGCATACTAACTGCGAAATGGTCTTACTAAACCTTTTAAGTTAAAACTGTAGCTTTTAACCCTCTCTTTTCTATCGTCGTACTTAACATGTTTATTGCATAGTAAGATAGCAGAAATATCGGATGTTAGGGCGAGCCGAGACCGCATACTGCACTAAATCTGCTTGGCATAAAGCTTTAGGAAAGGAATTTCGTCCGTCCCGTGCAAAATATAAATGCAAGAAATAATATGACTCGTTCTTTTTGCTAAAACTACACTTACCTACTTAGACTTTTGTTTTACATACCAGCAGCTGCACCCTAATTACGTAACACAGTTTGAATCACAGTCGGAATGATTTTAAAGTATATTGCTAATCCATTACTTCATATGTTAGATAAATTGGTCTGGTTAAGGCGCTGACAAGAGGCAAATGATATAAAGAAGCTGGTCTTAAACAAGAAAATTGCCAAATCTATATAGTTTGTGATAGCGGAAAAAATATATGTTATTCTTGACCATATTTCTCAGAACTTGGTTGTTAACAAAATACGTTTAGAAAAAAAAATCTCGATACAAATTAACGGTAAACTAACCCTTTACTTTGAGTTTCAATCCAAAATATCTGTATAAATATCAACGTACGGTTAGTATTTAATTAATAACAAGAACTTGGTTGTTTTTTATTTTCGATTACTCAACTTATTTTTTAGTAAATAGATAATTCCTTCATATTTTGCAATCAATTACAAGCGTTGTGTCAACGCGCTTCTCTTTCTTTTGTATGCAGTCTGACCGTGGCCGCGGTTTAGCTGTTGTCAGCGTCTTAACAACGTAAATAACGCAATAAACGTTGTTGAACTATCAAATTGAAACCAATTCCTATTAATAGTGTGTTAGTCAATTAGCCTGCTGGTACTGTCCGTTACAAATTAGGTGGACGTGATGAAATTGATACGCGATAATAATTTCAACATGAATGATGTAACCAATACTTTGTAACAATATTTTGATTAAAAAAGTGTCCGTGGAGTTTCTTGCCCGTTCTTCTCCATAGGAACCACTACGCTTTAGAATGGGCCACTAGCTTCATCTTTCTGACTGACCGACCCCTTGACAATTCAAAAGTGCCTGTAATTGGTTTATTTGAAATAAATGCTTTGAGTTTTTGAGTTGAGGTGTTGTGCGTTGCGATGTCAGGCGACCTATTCTGTAGGAATGTGCTACTAAGGGACTTACTAGAGAATGGGCAGCGGCGTTCTCTATGCATTTTAACACCATACTGCGATCGCCAACCCGCCTGCCAAGCGGGGCAATCGTGGTAAACCACCTCCCTTTGGGGGAGGCCTATGTCCAGCAGTGAACGACTTTCGGCTGAAATGAAGCGGTTAAACAAACAGACACGAAAAGCGGCTTTGTTTTATATTATGTTAAGAAGAAGATGTCGTACGTTGCAATGTTAGGATCTCAATGTGTGTAGATAAATTCTTGGTAGACATGCCCGTTGGCATAAACTTTGGGTCTATAATAATTTAAACCAAACAAAATTCTTACGATTTTTTGTAACTTCGGCAACGACTACGCCTCGATATAGAATTTCATTTTGCACAGTATTTAATTACGAGTTTTTTCGTCGGATGTTTTTTGTAAAATATATTCATGAAATATTCCAATCACAACCGTTAAATAAATAACACTTTGTATTGAATGCCTTTTGGATTTGTTTAACGAAATAAAAATATTTATGAAAAAGTTTTTCATGTAGGTACTTATTTCTTATGGATAATATTATCATTCTCAAACTGTGCAATTGTTTTGCTGTTCTTTTTTATGACGTCGATCTATTCCTGCATCCAAAACGTTTTTCCAATAAGCTGTTTATGTAGATCTAACGTATGAAGGAACGGCATATCGCCTCGTAGTGCTTTCGTCTGAGAATTTTCATCATTACTGTGAACAATTTTATATAATAATAATAATATATACTTTATTGATACAAGTCCTTACAATATGCTTAATATCTAGCTAAAGTTCACAATAATTAAAGGCGCACAACATTTGAAACCCTGACTCCTAAACTAGGAATACCTGTGACTTAGGAGTCAGAAATACACATGATAATGAAAAACAACAAGCGATCCTCACAGTAATCGGATAATGATGTGTAACATCTGACATCTCGGTAATAAGCAGCTGAGCAGCGACAGAAATGACCCGCTATGTATAGTACTTACAAGTCCATGAGTACACTACCTCTAAAAAGAAAATTCTTCTAAAAAGTACTTACTTATTCCATGCTCAAGCTGTCACTTTCTGTTACGCACTTTCGTCCTTTTTCACGAAATTAAATAAACATTGGTAATATTTTTTATTCTTCTAATAATTTATTCGAGCTTAGTAAGTATACCATACCTACAGTTAAAAACATAATCTTCGTATTAGGCTTAGCCATAGTCGCAGTCGGGTAAAACATACTATAGAGGCAACCAGCTTTTATGCTCGTAAAAATACCTACTACACGTTCATTAAATTTATTTTTATTCATGACTTAATATGTTGCATTAATTAAACCATAGTTACAAAATGTTAAATAAATAAATGATAAATGATTTATTTCTGTAAGTAGGTTTGTACAAACACTTTTACACGTCAATCAGTTATAGGTACAACAGATACAGTAACGATGCAATTTGTTTGCCATTTCATCCCCGCTAGCGTAAATTCCAACCTCATCCGGGCAAATATGTATTCAAATCCGAAAATTAAGTAACAAAGCTTTTAGTTCCTCTGAGATTAAAACAATCCCTGACTCTACTTTATGTTGAACCAACAGGAAATGTTCTATTAATGTCGTCACATGTTCTTCGAATTGTCATGTACGTAAACGTTTCTGTTATTCAAATGATTATCTCGAATCGTGATGATATTCTTAGACCTAAGATCATTATAAAATATATGCGTACCAAACCCAAATGGAACCATTGTTGCATTAACATGAATTTTTTTTGTCGCATTAAAATTTATGTAAGGACTGTCAACCTCGTTACAAATACAGCACAATATTAATTTGAAAAGTTGATTTGCTCCTTCACTATCCAATAAAAACACACACAATCTTACTAACCTTTCTTTATTGATGAATATGAGACAACCATACAGAGGAACTTAATAATAAACACAAGATAGCCAGTTATTTCGACGATAAAATTTAGGCAGGACAACAGTTGGAGAATGTGAAATGGTAGATTGTAAAATGGTTTGGTTGTCTTTGGACTAATTCGCCCTCGTACAAGTATAAAACTGTATCACGAGCGAATAGTCTTCCTTAACCTTCGAATAACAGATTCCCACAAGGTCCCAGTTACAAGTCGCATTGTTAAGAGCGGCCAGCCCGACATACTTTTCATACAAACGCTCGTAAGTGATTATGGCGTTGTAACACATCTTTCTTTGAAATTTTTGAACCAATAGGTATCTTGTGCACTATATCTAGGTTTCTATGCCAGCAAAAAATATTTTTTTTTTTGTAAAACAAATTCAGTATAAGCCTGCAAAAATCTGCTTTTTGCACAAATTTTACCTGAACTTTGGACATTCATAATGTACTCATAAATTGTAAATGTTAAGAAAACATTACGATATAAACCTTGCAAATGTAATGGAGATTCTAAAGGACCAACATTTATTTCAGAAACTGGTAAGGCTTACTCAAAAACACGTATTTCCTGGAACAAGTTTTATGAAAATTCTGCACATTATATTTCGTTCAATGTTATCGCGTTTTCACTCGTTTGTTAATAGTTTTCACTTGCGCTGGATGAAACAACAAACTTTTCGACCATGCTCGCGTTGACGATAGATAGACCGGGAAGGGCCCTCTTAAGCAGATTGATTACATAATGTATAGGTGAAAAATCATAGTACAGTTATATTAATAAAAATAATGCTGGTTGTCAGAATATAAGTTCCCTAAAAATTTTAGTTCTGAACGTCCCAAAATATTCAAGAAAGTTTATTCCGATCTTGCCGGAAAGAGCAGTTTTATTTTGTTGGTAATAGAAGAAATCTTCACTCAAAAAACGATTTGCAATCTTCAAAATAGGATAACATAATTCAAAGCTTCAAGTAAATCTGATTGCTTTGGGTCGAATAAAGTTCGGATGAACGCCACTTTGAGTTGAGGGACGACCAAAGTACGAAGTAACTTGTACGAATATTTACCTACTCAACTCGCTCATCTAAGAAAATAATTATATTTATTACTTTAGTTAGTGTAAAATTGTGAACACTATGTAGGCCATTTTTTTTTTAATTTTTTCCTTTTTTTTCTTTCTCAGTTAGTTTTATTGATGTTCTGGCATTTTGCGGCCTAACCAAATGTCCTTTCTTTGGTACTGTTCGTCGAGTCGTTGAGCTACTTAAGTATTAAGTTGAGCTGCACGATTACTGCCATATGCTTGCACTGACTGGACAAGTCCACTCAAATTTGTGTGGCACTTTCTTCAAAATACTATTTTAGACACGGATCTTCATGGTCCTCACACGATCAGACCAAGATTATGTCTGAACTTTAAAAGATACTTGACCCCTGAGTTTGTTTTGCCATTTCTTCTCAGGTGTATTTTATATCCTAACCTATTGGATATCCTATTTACAAAATAAACAATTTCATTCCATTTAATATCTAAAAAAATAAGTAGGTATGTATATATCCCCATAGCAATGTCCCAAAAAGTGCAGCTCCAATTACTAGTCACCAACATTTTCATTAAGCACGTTATCTTGTAAAAGAACTTAGATCGAAGCTAAACTTTCGCGAAGACTAAAGTCCACTTTTATTAGCTAATTATTTTGTGTACTTTAAAACTTGTAATGGTCGTTCAGACCCTCGCTACATTCAGTTAAATTCTTCCAGAAAAGATAACGGCCCAAGACTATCAAGTAATAAAAGTTTGGTAAAGAAGGTCGGATTCATTGCTCATAAAAAGCATTTACGGCTTCGTATGTAAAGTTTGTATAGCAGTTGCTTCATCTATAAGTATGGAGATTCCTCCATCCAACCTTTCTCGGTGAAGTTGCGATATAAAACGTTTTTATCAATAAAAAGTTTTAGTTGGAACAAATGACCCGCTCTGGTCCTCGAAGTTGGACGTTGTGGAAAAGTTGGACGTTCACGGTGATTTTTTTTTATACCATCTAAGCTTTACACTTTTAAACTGTTTAACAAGATTGGAAACGGGAAAATGATGAATGAACGGCCTAATATATAATTAAAATCACCATCATTGGCCGTGTGGTGCTGTACGTAAAGAATAGCACCACAGAAGTGTCGTAAAAGGTGACTAAGGGACTTACTAGAGAATGGGCAGCAGCGTTCTCTATGCATTTTAACACCTTACTGCTATCGCCAAAACCCACCTGCCAAGCGTGGCGGTTATGGCAACCCTCCCCCCCCCCCTCTTTTGAGGTAGGCCTATGTCCAGCATTGGACGTCTTTCGGCTGAAATGAATCACCATCATTGTCACCATTGATACCCATCCCATGCCTAACAATGTGCCTTCAAAAATACCGCAGTAATTAGGCGTGACTTCAATCAAGTGCTATTAAGCTGACTTTTGACAGGTGCTGTTTTAAATACACAATGTCCTACAGTCCTTCTATCAATTACAACAAAGGCTTAAAATGAATGATAAGTTTCATCACGCATTTCACGAAATGACCTGGTACAGAAACACTGTAATTTGCAGTCAGGAGTTGGATCACAATAATTGCGCAAACAGAGATAGATTCGTAATTACCCAACGAACCTTCTACAATGGATCACGACTGGACTTAATCGATGTCTCAATGACGTGACCAGATTGACGAACGAAGATTTACGAGGACCGAAGTAAATTTTATATAATGAACCGGTACAAAAGATACTAATGAAAGTTCTTAACAATGTGGATCCTCTCGAGAATTACGGTCAGATGTTGTCCAACTAATGAGATTTTAGATAAAGATCTCGTTACCACTTATGAAGATCTAGACTATAAAGGCGTTATACTAGTCCATAAATTCTATATTGTTTCTTCGGTGAATCAGATCTCAAAACACAATGAGATAATCAGGGAGAATTCGCTCAAATCAATTATGAACCAAATGTGTCGGAACATCGTTCTGAACTGTCTGGAATATCGATCAAATTGCCAATCATGATCGTTTATTGTGTAATATGGTGTCTTCGTCTCACACTTCAAGAGCAATTGTTGCAATAACATCTGTGGAGCTATTAAATTCTGTTGTATTCAAAATAATCTCCTGGAAACTTATTATTTCTAGTTTTATTTGTAGTATATAAATTACATAACATCACGCCTGTATTTTCCGAAGGTTTAGGTAGAAGCGCAACCTTAGTAACCCACATTTCGCCAGTTATGTTTAAGTCCCATGTAATAGGGGGTGAGCCTATTGCCATCAACCGGGAACGCATACTCTGGGCTGCTGCTGAGAAATTTGATATTGAAAAGCCCAATAACACTTTGCCCGACCCGGGAATCGAACCCAGGACCTTATGCTCAGCAGTAGCACATGCGACCACTAGCTAGAGTACCAACGAGGTAATCCAGTTGAATTTAAATGTTGGCATTTATCCTCCTAATTGGCAGGAAGATTAGATATTTTTGAAAGTTTAAATATTTTGCGTAAAATTTATTGCCGAAATAATAAATCAGTAATTCTGTAACGAATATTATGTAATTTATTTATAAACAATCATTCAAATCACAAACATCTCAATTTATTTATCTTATCAAATATTATTTCACATCTCTGTATCTAAACAATAGTCTTAACATTATCCGAGTTCCACCCAAGAGGACATTAGGCAAAATGTACCTAAATATTTTAATAGCAAATAACGACCTCGTCGACGACAACAGTAATAATTTGTCATTTCCGCGCTTCGTATCTATTTTCCCTCATTTCCCCTTATATTACATAATACAGAATTCCACTGATATAATACTTGCGCCGAGCTCATGGTTGGTTACATTACCATTTGTTACGTAGCCCTTATTGCGAGCATATAGAGATGGGTGAATTATACCATATAATAGTTTCAATAACTATGTATTGGCGTAATACCTTAAATATGGTATTGGCTTCCACAATAACTATATATTGATTGAAACTATGTATTCGCTTGATACGCGGTAATGAATTACCGAGTACTAGCGACAACACCCGATTGATGCCCGATACGGTCCGCGGTGTGGTCCGCGGACATGCTAAACTAATTTAAAGCCAGTCCTAAACCTGGGTGAAGTCTAAAGGAAAGTTCATTTACTCAAAAGTGTTTAGTTGAACTTATTTTGAATACTGACCAAACGTCAAATATTGAACCCGAGGGTTGCGAGTGTGTCTGAAAAGGATATCGGGGCCCTCGAACACAGACATCTGAAGGAACACGGGTGGGTTTTAGGCAGTAAAAGTCTGACACGCCCACCCGCTTCGACCGGAGCGGAAGAAGTTATTTGATAAGTTCCCACCCAAAAAAAAAAAAAATATCACCAATACATAGTTACTTAAAATAAATAGTTTCAATACATGGTATTGGTAAAATAAAAAGAAAGAAAGAAAGAAAAATAATTTGATTCGTCACAGAAACACGTGCAAAACATATGAGAACATAAACTGAGAACTGAGTAGGTAAAAACAAATAGTCGGCAGCTGCACGTCATGACTGTGTGTGGTTGTGTGTGTGTGTGTGTGTGTGAATGGTAGAGGTAATCATACCAATACATAGTTTCATTACTGCGAATTCGCGTACAGACCAATATCTACGGGGTGCGTGCAGAAAACCTCCCCGTATGCCTGATGCCTGCTGGTCCCTTATGAATACGTTCGAGGGGAAGAGCAGTCGTCGGGCCGGTGCACCCTGGGCATGGACAATACTCTCTTCGAAAAAGGTTGTGGAGTTTTTCGGAGAGGGTATTGTTTATGGCGAATTTCTGCGAGGGGGAGAGCGTAATGCTCCTCCTGGGTGGACGGTGGCCTACCCCTCTCTCTGCTTACAGAGGGATGGTTGAGTGGGCGCAGGTTAGGACCTGAATGGTCCGTGGAGGAAGGGCCCAAAGGCCGAAGGAGGACGCTTCTCCATGTGTGAAGAAGCAGGGGCGGTGCTCGTTGTGCACTTACCCTGCCAACGAGCTGGCAGCGGGAGAACTGATTCTCCTGACTGCACCCGTCGAAATCGTAATCCGGAAAGAGATCACGGTCATGTTTTGTGACTTGGAACGGGACGAGGATCTTGGCTTAGCCGCCTGGATCGCGAGGACGATAACCTCTATAAAAAATCCTCTAATACCAAGTTTTGGTGCGTGGCGAGGGTATGAATGGCTGAGGAGTAGTGCCATCTGTAACTTCGTAGTTGCAGGTGGCGCATCAGTCGTTAGCGCACCCCCAGCCAGGGACCAGTCGAACCTCTGGTTGGGAAACAAATGTAATCCGACTTACCTAGGTACAGGGGGTAACCCTAGGAATGACAACATATATCCCCCATACTCGTGGGAACAAAAATGGAAAAAATTTTAAACCTAAAAACAAAAAAAGGCGCTACAAGCGCAGAGGAAGGGAGTGATGTGGGGTCGGAGTCCGACGCCGCATCTGGTGTGAAGGGCTCTTTTAAGAGCCCGGAACCCGTGGTGGGAGCTGCAACAATGAAGAACTGCAAAAAGTTCATGAAGAAGCGCTCCAAACCAGGGGATGGCCAGGGGTCGTCCTCTGATGGCGGGTTGAACTCGGCCCGGAGAAAGATTGGTCGGCGGGGAGGGGTCCAAAGACAAGATGTGGGCAGAGGGCTCACCACCCAGGAGGCCACCGAGCCCAGCCGAACCATTCCAGCTGTGCCGGCCCAGCGGGCCGAAGGGCTTGTAACGGAGGGGCTCCATATCGGAGAGACTAGCCGCAGAGCGGCTCCCTCTGAGTCGTCCGGTGGTGAGCCGGATGCCGCTGGCGGCTCCAAGGAGCGAGCTGCCAGCTTTGAGGAGGTTGTGGTAGCCGCAATCAGGGGTGTGGCCTTGAAGAGGATTCAATCCTCTAAAGACAAGGTCGTACCCGCTGCCACGGCCTCCATATTGGCGGCAGCGAAGGCCCTTCAGGTCGGGCCTTCGTCGGACGAAGTGTCCGAGATGCGGGCGGAGGTCGGCCGCTTGACGGCTGCTATGGAGCTTCTCCGAAAGGAGAATGAGGAGCTCCGAGCGGACCTGGCCCGGCTTCGAGGAGCTGGCCCTCAGGAGGTGCCGCATGGAGGGGTGCAGCAAGGGCAGAGTCTGCTCTTGCCAGCGGAGGACCGGGTTTTGTCCCTGGTGCGGCAGGAGCTGGCTGCCTTCAACAGCCGGTTCTCCGTACTTGAGGGCATTGTCCTGCGCCCCCCGCTTGCGGCGAGCAGGCCGGCCACCTTTGCGGCCACCGTGGCTGCCGCGGCCAAGCCTACGGCCAAGCCCGCGCCTCCGTTGAAATCGGCGCAGCCTAAGCCCAAGAAAGGCGGGGCGGCTGCACAGGTGGCTACGCAGAAGGTAAGGGCCCCAGCCACTGCGGCAGGACGGTCGCCCCCCTCCCAGCCTCCTAATCCCCCTCCGGCAGACGCCGAATGGCAAGTAGCCGGGGAGAAAAAGAAGGTGGCTAAGGCTAAAAGGGCGGCCAAGAAAAAGGAGAGGCGGCAACGGCGCAAGAAGCGAAGCGCTGCGGCTAGGCTCCGCGCCCCGAAGTCCGCAGCTGTAGTGATCACACTACAGCCGGAAGCGGAGAAGAAGGGCGTGACCTACCGTGAGGTGCTCGCCAAGGCGTGGAAGGCGGTGAACCTGGAGGAGATCGGCGTTGCCGAGGGCCTCAGGATGAAAGTCACGGCAACTGGGGCCCGGATGCTCGAGATCCCTGGTGCGGCAAGCGGCCCGACCGCTGACGCCCTGGCCGAAAGGCTCAGGGCGTCCCTCAATGCGGGGGAGGCCCGAGTCTCCAGGCCCACCAAGTGCGCTGACATGCGCATCCTGGGCCTGGACGACTGCGTGACGGCGGAAGATGTTGTGGCCGCCGTGTCTAGGAGTGGAGAGTGCTCTGCCGAGCAGGTGAGGGCCGGCACCCTCCGTCCTGACAAATCGGGGATGCAAACCATTACGGTGAGCTGCCCCGTGTCGGCGGCCCAAAAAATATCCGGGGAGGGCCAAAGGCTCCGGGTGGGCTGGGTATCCGCGCAGGTGAAACTGCTGGAACCCAGACCTCTGAGGTGCTTCCGCTGCCGGGTGGGAAACCACGTGGGAGCATGCTGTACCTCGGAGGTGGACCGCAGCGATCACTGCTTCCGCTGCGGTCAGCCCGGTCACAAGGCCGGCTCCTGTAATGCCACGCCGCACTGTTTTGCATGTGCGGCGGCTGGCAAGCCGGCAGATCACCGGGCTGGGGGCAAGGCCTGTGCTCCTCCCCCCAAACCCAGGGGCAGGGGCAAGCCCTCCGCCACCGCCGTCACCGCCGCAGCCGCCACGATTGCCGCCGCCGCTGCCGCCTCCACCGTCGTCGTTGCCGCCGCTACCACCGCGGCAGGGCCATCCCTGAGGGCCCGGGAGGAGGCTGATATGGAATGCCAATAAATGGCCCCATTACGCCTCCTCCAGGCGAACATCAACCACTGCGCCGCCGCTCAGGATCTGTTGCTCCAGAGCATGGCGCAGTGGTCGATTAACATCGCCGTGGTCGCTGAGCCGTACTTTGTCCCGCCCAGGGATGACTGGGTGGAGGACCTGAGCGGCTCAGTGACCCTAATTTCGTCGGCCGCCGCCGGTACCCCGTCCCTCGAGGCCGTCAAGAGGGGACAGGGTTGCGTGGCAGCACGGTTCGGGGAGATTGTCGTGGTAGGAGTTTACTTCTCCCCGAACCGAACTCTCGCCGAGTTCCACAACTCCCTTGGGGAGCTGAGAGTCGTCGTCGTCGGGTACCATCCCCTCCCCGTGTTCGTCCTCGGGGACTTCAATGCCAAAAACGTGGCTTGGGGTTCCCGGTATACAGACACACGGGGCAGGATGGTGGAGGACTGGGCTCTAGAGACAGGCCTGGTCGTCCTAAACCGGGGTTCTGTCCCCACGTGTGTGCGGATGCGGGGTGAATCAGTGGTGGACATCTCGTTCGCCAGCCCCGCTCTGTCACCGCGTGTCATCGACTGGCGCGTCATGGAGGGGGTGGAGACCTATTCCGATCACCGGTACATCCGGTTTGACGTCTCCGCCCAGACCTCGGGCGCGCCGGTCCGACAGACCCCGAGTGGTCCGCGGTGGGCGCTAAAGCAGCTGGACCGGGAGCTCCTCCTGGAAGCCTCGATCGTGCAGGCCTGGGTGTTATCACCAGACAGGCCTGCCGACATCAACGACGAGGCGGAATGGTTCCGGGAGGCCATGTCCGAAATATGTGACGTGGCAATGCCCCGGGTCCAGCCCGGACGTGCTCGGCGCCAGGTGTGCTGGTGGTCGCGTGAGCTGACCGCTTTACGCGAGGCGTGCGTTGCTGCGCGCCACCGGTACTCCAGACACCGCAGGCTCCGTATCCGCCCTCCGGATACGGAAGTCATTCAGGCGGAGCTATACGAGGGGTACAGAGCGGCGAAGACTGCCCTCCGAGCGGAGATCCAGCGGGCCAGAGGAATGGCCCGCGAGGAGACGCTGGAGACTCTCAACAGAGACCCGTGGGGACGCCCCTACAAATGGGTGCGAGATAAACTCCGCCCATGGGCTCCCCCGCTGACGCAGAGTCTCCGGCCCCAGCTCGTGGAGGACGTGGTGAGCGCTCTGTTCCCTTCGCGAGGGGAACATGCTCCCCCGCCCATGGCTCCGCCTCCTGCAGTGCCGGATGCGGACCACACCGACGACGACGATGCTCCAGAGGTGACCGAGGTAGATCTGAGAGTGGTGGTACGTAGGCTGAATGCCAAGAATACCGCCCCAGGACCCGATGGCTTGCCTGGAAAAGCCTGGGTTCTGGCCTTAGAGGCTCTCGGGCCTCGACTAAGGGGGCTCCTAAGCGCATGCTTGGAGAGGGGCCAGTTTCCACTTCGTTGGAAGACGGGGAAACTGGTCCTCATAAAGAAACCAGGGCGCCCGGCGGACTCTCCGTCCGCTTACCGGCCCATCGTGCTGCTCGACGAGGTGGGCAAGCTCTTTGAAAGAGTAATTGCAGACCGCCTTGTCGGGCGGCTGGTGCGGGTGGGGCCGGATTTGGCGGAGAGCCAGTTTGGTTTCCGTAAGGGGCGCTCTACGGTGGATGCCATCATGCGCGTTCGAGCCCTCACGACGGGGGATGCTGTTGCCCGGGGTGGGGTTGTCTTGGCGGTGTCTCTTGACATCGCCAATGCCTTCAATACCTTGCCCTGGAGTTGCATTAGGGAGGCACTTCGGTATCACCGGATGCCGACCTACCTCTGTCGTGTGGTCGAGGCCTATTTGACGGACAGGGCCGTCATCTACCCCGGTCACCACGGAGAGTGGAACCGGCGAGAGATGTCGTGCGGTGTCCCACAGGGATCGGTCCTGGGGCCGCATCTGTGGGACATCGGGTACGACTGGGTGCTGCGCGCCGACCTCCCTAGTGGCGTCAGCGTAGTCTGCTACGCTGACGACACGCTAGTCCTGGCACAAGGGAGTTCGCATCAGGCGGCGGCCGAACTGGCGGCACGTGGGGTTGCGACAATCGTCGATAGGATCCGGCAATTGGGACTCGAGGTGGCATTGCACAAGTCCGAGGCCATGTGTTTTTATGGTCCTCGGAACGCGCCACTGTCGGGTTCCCAGATAACGGCGGGAGGGGTTCACATCGGCGTCGAGTCGACGATGAAGTACCTGGGACTCGTCCTCGACAGCCGGTGGAACTTCGTGGAGCATTTTCGACGTTTGGCTCCCAGACTGGAGCGGGCCGGGGCTGCTTTGAAGCGGCTCCTGCCCAATCTAGGGGGTCCAAACGCCTCCTGCCGGAGGCTCTATGCGGGGATCGTGCGGTCCATGGCCCTTTACGGGGCACCGGTGTGGGCGCGTTCTCTGAGGCTGCGACCAGCGCAGCGGTTGAACGCGTCCCAAAGGGTCATGGCCATCAGGATGGTACGGGGATACCGCACGGTCTCCCGTGAGGCGGCGAGCCTCCTTGCCGGATTGCCGCCATGGGATCTGGAGGCGAAAGTCCTCGCGCACATTTGGGTGTGGCGCGAAGAGGCGAAACTCCGGGGCATAACTCCGCTGCCGCAAGAAATTGCGGCACAGCGGACGGAGCTCCGGAGGGATCTCATGGCGACATGGAGAGTGCGATTGTCGCAACCCAGCGCTGGGCACGCCACAATTGTGGCGATAAGTCCCCTCTTTGAGGAGTGGCTGGAGAGGCGCCACGGCGTCCTCACCTTCCGCCTGACGCAGGTCCTCACCGGACATGGATGTTTCGGGAGGTTCCTGTTTAGGATTAAGCGGGAGGAAACGCCCGGGTGTCACCACTGTGTGGATCGCCCGGAGGACACGGTGGAGCATACGGTGGAGGTCTGCCCAGCTTGGGCGGAGCACCGCCGTGTCCTCACGGAGGCGATCGGCGGCGGCGATCTCTCGCGTCCGGGCCTGGTTCAGGCCATGGTTCGGAGCGAGAGTGCATGGGAGGCCGTCACCTCCTTCTGCGAAGCAGTTATGCTAGCGAAGGAGGAGGCGGAACGCGTGAGGGTGAGACAAGGTTCGCGCCCTCATGCCCCTAGTCGCCGCAGGAGACGCCCCGGGCGTCGGGAGTCGCAAGCCGATTTCCGGCCACCGTAGGCGCGGGCCTGCGGACGGTGAGCGATGGGTAGCTCGCCGTCCGATAAGGACCAGGCCCGGGTCGACGGCGCGTTGTGTTCCACGCGCGCCTCAAAGAGATGTCAGCACAAACTGACGGGGTCCGTTAGGACCAATGCCTGCCGGGGTTGCGAGTTTGTCCGAAAGGGATATCGTGGCCCTGGCACCCAGGCAACGGAAGGAACACGGGTGGGTTTTAGTCAGTAAAAGTCTGACCTCCCGCTCCGCCCAGAGCGGGAGAAGTTATTTGATGATTTCCCACCCAAAAAAAAAAAAAAAAAAAAAAAAGACCAATATCTACGAACACCAATGTTACTATGTATTTGTGTATAATTATGTGTTTATAAAGGATGGGACAGTATATTTTGCAGTCGAGGTGTAGAAAATTGTAAGGAAATTGCCAAGAAATTTCAATAGTAGAGAAATGTTAGTGGAAACAAAAAAAAACCCTAAAACCTTCAGAAAAGTCAAGTATATAGCACTCTCAAAATGATAAGGAGCACATGGCGCGCTCTGTCGTTTCGGCTTACCTTATCTATGTGTTTTACTCTAGCTGTGTGTGTTCCGGCTGCCGTGTGTAAATAGCTTTTTATGGGCAGCAGCATTATGTTTATAAAAGTTATTCCCACGAAATCAATAAAAATAATCTAGTGGCCTCTTTTTGAGAAGCGATGTGGGTATTTTTCCAACCAAACAAACCGATGTGGTAAGCCCAGTACTATTTCAAGAGAATGTAAACTTTGTGTTCCTGGTATAGATCGTCTAACGCGCACTACTACTCAGATATAGTCCGCACCTCGTTCGTAAGAGATGTAGGCAGTTAGCAGTACCTACATACAACGTGGTAGGTAATTTTCTGAAATTAAAAGCGCCAACAGTGTAGTGAAGTGTAATACCCGGGTTACACGAGGCTAGTTTTAGGGTTCCGTACCCAAAGGGTAAAACGGGAACCCTATTACTAAGGCTCCGCCGTCTGTCTATCTGTCTGTCTGTCCGTCTGTCACCAGGCTGTATCTCATGAACCGTGATAGTAAGACAGTTGAAATTTTCACAGATGATGTATTTCTGTTGCCGCTATAACAACAAATACTAAAAAACAGAATACAATAAATATTTAAGGGGGCTCCCATACAACAAACGTGATTTTTTTGCTCGTTTTTGCTCGATATTGATAAAGGCAACAGGTAGAGGCTTGAAATATTCACAGAATATTTAGTTATATATTCACTTTAAAAATAAATAACTAAATAAAACAAATATTTAACGGGGGCTCCCATACAACAAACGTGATTTTTTAGCCGTTTTTACAGATAATGGTACGGAACCCTTCGTGCGCGAGTCCGACTCGCACTTGGCCGGTTTTTTAAGCTAGGTTAGCAAGCAAGTAATATCCTTGCTAACTACCCTGGCCTGGCACATGCTAGAACTGTTTACACGATGGCCCTCAATTGGAGATTTTAAGCCATAAGAAATGAGGAAAGGAAAAACAAAGGAAAGAATACAGAAAGAGAGAGAGGAGAGGAAAGGAATAAAGGGGAGTTTGAAAGTGGCACCAGTGACAGAAAAGTTGAAAGGAAATCTTTTGGCTTGGTATGGGCATGTGTTGAGGAGAGAGAAAACGCATGTGACCAAGAGAGTGTTAAATGTTGATGGGTGGCCAGAGAGAGGAAGGCCAAAGAAAAGATGAATGGATTGTGTGAGGATATTAAAGATAAGGGAGTGAATGATAGCGAGGCGGCTGACAGGGGAAAATGGATGAAGGAAACGTGTTGCGCCGACCCCAAGTAACATGGTACCAGGCAGGAAGATGATGATGAGCAAATCCCAATCCCAACCGGAACTAGAGTAAAATGATCTAATTGGGTAGTAACTACGCCGGGCACACGAGGCTGTTACACAAGCCAGGATAGTTAAAACAGTGGTGGAGGACGCTACTAGCTCAAAAATAGAACCTCATCGTTTTAAACTATCGAACTAGGCTACTACCTTTCGTACTAGCCTTACTAGCCTATAAATCAGGATAGTTCTATATACACGAGGCTAGAGTGACTAGCCTGCTAGCTTACTAGCATTATCTTGATAACCTAGCTTCAAAAACTAGCCTGGGCATAACGGTGACAATCAAGAGATTTATAATGCAAATAGATACAGTATTACTTGCATTATAAAGCTCATGTTTGTCACTGTCCTTATCTTTTACGCCAAGAAGTCAAATACTTTACATAATATATATATTGTGCACGTCAACAATTCAACAAAATGTCAAACCTCTAATATCACATTACATACCTGTTCGTAGAAAATCAAGCTTTTCCCATCTCAAGATGAATCATAACAGCACATAATTCATACTTGTCAAATAGTATTCGTAAGCCTTAACGGGGTCATACAGATTAACTTTGGTTTGAATTTACAATACAAGTAATGAACCTACCGAAAACAAATGACGTAAGCAAATTCTACCAAAATATAATAAAAATATGTAGAACTACCTTTGTCCGCGGCTTTGCCCACGTGGAGGTCGGAAATTGTCCCCTCGGAAACGTACTACCGGGATTAAAATATCCTAAGTGTTAATCTATACACATCTATATCTATTACGGTTTACGCGGCGCACGCCAATAAAGCTCCCAGTCGGCATGATTTTTTCTGACATCTGCAACAATCAAAAACGTAATGAATTATTCTCATGAATCAAAATTTTCTTACGCTCTCCGCGAAATAAAAAAGACAACCAATCTACAAACTACCCTTACCACCTATTATGCGTATGCGAATGCATGGCTTAGCTACGGCGTAACTCTCTGGGGCAATAGTACAGATACACCGACACTCTTTACACTACAAAAGAAATTGATTCGAATCTTGACAAACATTGATCAAACTGACAGCTGCAACCCTATTTTCTAAAATATAACATTCTAACCCTCCCCAGTATTTATATTTTGAAAACATATAAATTTGCCCGCAAGCATCAAGAGTTCTACACTTAACGCGAAGACATCCAATCACAGTACGCACGTAGGCACCGATCTAGGCTAAACATACCAACATCCAAGCTAAAAATGCATTCCACAGGTCCCTACGTAATGTCTATAAAAATATATAATAAACTACCTGACATTATAAAGAAAGAAAAAGAGTTAAATATATTTATGAAAAAACTTAAAAAATTACTGCTAAACAAATGTTATTACTCATTATATGAATATTTGAATGATAAACATAAATGATAGCAAAAAAAAAAGTATTAATAATAATTTAATTTATATAGTTTATGTTTAAGGAAATTAATAATATAATGAATAATAATAATAAATGATTGCAATAATTAATGATAATCACACAATTTATAGGTATGTTTGAAATATAATAATGATACGGTAATTATTAATAAATAATATAGTAATAATAAATAATATAACAATAATAACAATTAAATTGAAACAATAATAATAATATAGCAATAACAATTATTCAAAGAATTACAATTTATATACTTAAATGAATAAACAGAAATATAATACGTAAGTACAAGTATATAAAAATAATCTAAAATATTAAAGTACTTTTGCAGTTACATATATAATAGTGCGAAATGTTCTAGTATCCTTTTCGCGATCTCCTGCCTATGATTATAAATATGTAAATTAAAACTTGTTCCCACCAATAACAACTTAATGATCTCCTAAAACAGGGCTTCCTCTCTCGTACCCTTTTGCTGTGCCCTACAGGGTCCATAATGATCTAAATTATATAGTTACCACCTAAGTACACATTATGGTAAATCAATAAAGATATTGAGTATTGAGTATCCCTCCGCCCATTGGTGAAAACCTTAGGAAAATCCGTTCGATAGTTCTTGAGTTTATCGCGACAGACAGACAGATGCGGTGCGACTTAGTTCATTCGAATAATATGAATTCCAATTTCGAAACTGTCTTTTGTTTCGGTATTGAACAAAATTAATTGGAAAATCTTTGATAACATTTTTGTCAAAATTAAAAGCATTTTCTTTCCAACAATACACAAAACATTTTCATAGACTAGGTAAGTATTTTTAGAGTGACGATTTTTCACACAAAAACTACCTACTCTTTAAATAGCTACATCACAGATTTAGAGTAGGCTAGATACCGCAGAGATAGTATGAAAACCGAGCGTGTCATCTTTTTTATACCTACGATGACGTCACACACAACAGCCATTTAGTGGTGTGCTCAACGTAAACAGAATCATTTCAATCAATCGCTAAGCACGTCTTTTTTTTTTTTTTTTGGGTGGGAAATTATCAAATAACTTCTCCCGCTATGGGCGGAGCGGGAGGGCGTGTCAGACTTTTACTGACTAAAACCCACTTGTGTTCCTTCCGTTGCCTGTGTGCCAGGGCCACGATATCCCTTTCGGACAAACTCGCAACCCTGGCAGGCATTGGTCCTAACGGACCCCGTCAGTTTCTGCTGACATCTCTTTGAGGCGCGCGTGGAACACAACGCGCCGTCGACCCGAGCCTGGTCCTTATCGGACGGCGAGCTACCCATCGCTCACCATCCGCAGGCCCGCGCCTACGGTGGCCGGAAATCGGCTTGCGACTGCCGACGCCCGGGGCGTCTCCTGCGGCGACTAAGGGCGTGAGGGCGCGAACCTTGTCTCACCCTCACGCGTTCCGCCTCCTCCATCGCTAGCATTACTGCTTCGCAGAAGGAGGTGACGGCCTCCCATGCACTCTCGCTCCGAACCATGGCCTGAACCAGGGCCGGACGCGAGAGATCGCCGCCGCCGATCGCCTCCGTGAGGACACGGCGGTGCTCCGCCCAAGCTGGGCAGACCTCCACCGTATGCTCCACCGTGTCCTCCGGGTGATCCACATAGTGGTGACACCCGGGCGTTTCCTCCCGCTTTATCCTGAACAGTAACCTCCCGAAACAACCGTGTCCGGTGAGGACCTGCGTCAGGCGGAAGGTGAGGATGCCGTGGCGCCTCTCTAGCCACTCCTCAAAGAGGGGACTTATCGCCACAATTGTGGCGTGCCCAGCGCTGGGTTGCGACAATCGCACTCTCCATGTCGCCATGAGATCCCGCCGGAGCTCTGTCCGCTGTGCCGTGATTTCTCGCGGCAGCGGAGTTTCACCCCGGTGTTTCGCCTCCTCGCGCCACTCCCAGATGTGCGCGAGGCCTTTTGCCTCCAGATCACATGGCAGCAGTCCGGCAAGGAGGCTCGCCGCCTCACGGGAGACCGTGCGGTAACCCCGTACCAGCCTGATGGCCATGACCCTTTCGGACGCGTTCAACCGCTGGGCTGGTCGCAGCCTTAAGGAACGCGCCCACACCGGTGCCCCGTAAAGGGCCATGGACCGCACGATCCCCGCATAAAGCCTTGAAGCGGCTCCTGCCCAACTAGGGGAGGAGCCGCTTCAAGGCAGCCCCGGCCCGCTCCAGTCTGGGAGCCAAACGTCGAAAATGCTCCACGAAGTTCCACCGGCCGTCGAGGACGAGTCCCAGGTACTTCATCGTCGACTCGACGCCGATGTGAACCCCTCCCGCCGTTATCTGGGAACCCGACAGTGGCGCGTTCCGAGGACCATAAAAACACATGGCCTCGGACTTGTGCAATGCCACCTCGAGTCCAAATTGCCGGATTCTATCGACGATTGTCGCAACCCCGCGTGCCACCAGGTCGGCCGCCGCCTGATGCGACCTCCCCTGCGCCAGGACCAGCGTGTCGTCAGCGTAGCAGACTACGCTGACACCGCTAGGGAGGTCGGCACGCAGCACCCAGTCTTACCCGATGTCCCACAGATGCGGCCCCAGGATCGATCCCTGTGGGACACCGCACGACATCTCTCGCCGGTTCCACTCTCCGTGGTGACCGGGGTAGATGACGGCCCTGTCCGTCAAATAGGCCTCGACCACACGACAGAGGTAGGTCGGCATCCGGTGATACCGAAGCGCCTCCCTAATGCAAGTCCAGGGTATTGAAGGCATTGGCGATGTCAAGAGACACCGCCAAGACGACCCCACCCCGGGCAACAGCATCCCCCGTTGTGCCCGTAGAGCGCCCCTTACGGAAACCAAACTGGCTCTCCGCCAAATCCGGTCCCACCCGCACCAGCCGCCCGACAAGGCGGTCTGCAATTACTCTTTCAAAGAGCTTGCCCACCTCGTCGAGCAGCACGATGGGCCAGTAAGCGGACGGAGAGTCTGCCGGGTGCCCTGGCTTCTTTATGAGGACCAGTTTCCCCGTCTTCCAACGAAGTGGAAACTGGCCCCTCTCCAAGCATGCGTCGCTAAGCACATCTGTGAGCTAATAGACTTCGTCGGGTAAGTAATAGATGATATAATAACAAAATCTCTAATATTAACAACATATAACAACGGAACCTATAATTTTATTTAATATAGCGATTAGTTAATATAATGAACGATTGATATAATTTTAAAATAACTAATTTTTATAAGCATAGCATACATTAAATATAACATCGTTTGACATAACATACATTTAATATAAAATCGTTTGGCATACTACTCAAAAGATATAAAACTTATTAGGTCTTATATGATGAAAACGCCTACTTAAAAACACAAAGCAAAATTGCATAGACACGGGGTAGTTTATTTAGTATTATTTTTATGTTGTAGTCTGTGGGTAGCTCAACAAAAGTTATTGTTAGTTGTCACTTTGAGCGTGAATTTTTACGAGCTGTGGCTTCTAATTTTAGCTTAAAAAAACAATAACTTTGTATTTTGTTTAATAAATATTTAAAAGTATTTTTTCTTTGTTTTATTCTTTGTAAGTTCTATCGTAGTTATAGGTAATACTCGTAGTAACCTAAGTAGATATTAAACATAACTAGTAACTGATTACCACCAGCGCTAAGATAGGTCGACGGAGCCTCGCTTAGCGGGGTTCCTATTTCTGAGTGGTTTAAAAAAAAATAACCAGAAGGCTAAGGCGGGAGCTCCACTCCGCTTCACTCCCGCCTTAGCCTTCTAACCTAACTTATCCGAGTCGGGATACTCTGAGTCAGGGTGTTAACCATAATGACGTTTTTTTATTATATTAAACGTTAGACCTAATGATTTTCGATTAAATAAACAATATACATATTAAACGTTAGACCAAATGATGTTCGATTACATAAACGTTATATCAAACAACGTTATACTAATTAAGTTTTAGAATAAATAAATGTTATATGTAAAGAAATTATATCAACAGTTGGTATATCTCACGTTGATTATATCTTATGAACGATAATAAAATGAAATTAGACCAAATGAGTTTATACGTTATGAGACGCACCCGACTTCGTCAGGAGTGGATGCAGTGTTGCCCTATATACGGATTCGTCCGTATTTGTACGGAGTTCGGAAGTCCAATACGGACAAGTCATGCTTACGGATATTGATACGGATTAACGTACAGATAGACTCAACCTCAGGCAGATGCAGTACAGAGCATAATCCGATATTTTTTTGTAGTATAGGTACACTATTTATCATATTTTATTCTATCTGTGAGCACTAGTATTTTCATTTCATGGAAATACCATATACATATATAATACCATATCTAGAGCCGTAACACAAACAATATATAGGTATACAGGGTGGAATTTTGTAATGCCACCTGGAGGGAAAGTACTCTTAATACTGCAGATAGAAAATTTTACTCAAAGGAAACATTCCTTTATTTTTGAATAGAAAGCAAACTGCATTCAAAGATTTTCGAAAATTCTCTTCTCCCACACCCGGGAATCGAACCGGCTAAAATCTGAAAAAATTATACCCTGTACTTTTATTGCATCGATCGTTAGGGTCAATTATAAGGATGAAATCTCTCTAACAAACATGATAAATTAAATGAAAGGAAAACCAGGAAATCTGAAGTTACAAATTCAATGAGTCAAGTTAAAGCTCTTTAACTAACATCCATCTTTTGTAATGCAGACTCCTTTGCGACATACTCGTAGCTGCGTGTATGAGGTAATTTAAATATGGAATGTTAGATTAAAATTTGAAAATTAGATTGTCATAGTTGCTATTCACATTTGATTGTTTTTACAACAAATTTCACATTTTGTCTCACGGTGAAAATGGCTTATCAAGAACAGTTTGATTTAATGGAAGCTTATTTTTGAAATAACAAAAACGTGAATCTAGCTCTGCGGTGGTATGGAGAGAGATATCAAGACCGACAAGCACCAACTCGGTTCGTATTGAAAATAATGGTAGAAAATTTAAAGAATACGGGTGGTTTCAAGAAGAGACGGCAAACTATTCAGCAAAACTGTTTCGATTTTGAACTATATGTTTTAACATACTTTGAATCATTTCCAAAGGCTTCAAGTAGAGATGCTGCCGATGAATTAGGAACAACCCATACTCGCGTGCTTAAAGTGTTGAAAAAGTATAAGTATAAATGCTATCGTGAAGGGCGGTTGGTGCAAAAATTGCATATTGGGGATCGTGACAGACGATTACAATTTTGTGAAAACATACTTGGAGAAATTGACCGAAACCCTAATTTTTTGAGTAACATTGTATGGTCTGATGAAACCAACTTCAGCAATAATAGCATGTACAATCGCCGCAATAACCATTATTGGTCTCGAGTGAATCCTGTTCGTGTTCATGAAACTAACAATCAAGTAAGATTTTCTTTCAACGTTTGGTGCGGAATTATGAGAAATAATGTAGTGTTAGTCCACGAGTACGAAGGTCATTTAAACACTGTCAAGTATATTGAAATACTGGATCTCTTAAGAAACGAGTTAAATGGTTTCCCCGAGGAAGAGCGAAACCAAATAATTCTACAGCAAGATGGTGCTCCAGCACATAACAGCAGAATCACATTGGTACAAACGGCACAATCAGATGGCCTGCGAGATTGCCAGATCTCACCCCATTAGATTTTTTTTTGTGGGGATATGTAAAAAATCAAATTTACATGAAATCTTATGCGAATGACAACGAGTTGAGAGTTGAAGTTCAGAATACGATTTATAATATTCACCACAACACTTTATTAAAGGTTACTAGAAATGAATTCGTTAAAAGAATAAATTTGTGTATCCAAGAGAATGGAGCCCATTTCGAGCAACTAATTAGTTATTTTACCATTTTTTGTAAATAATTAAATTAATTTAAGATTTCCTGGTTTTCCTTTCATTTAATTTATCATGTTTGTTAGAGAGATTTCATCCTTATAATTGACCCTAACGATCGATGCAATAAAAGTACAGGGTATAATTTTTTCAGATTTTAGCCGGTTCGATTCCCGGGTGTGGGAGAAGAGAATTTTCGAAAATCGTTGAATGCAGTTTGCTTTCTATTCAAAAATAAAGGAATGTTTCCTTTGAGTAAAACTTTCTATCTGCAGTATTAAGAGTACTTTCCCTCCCAGGTGGCATTACAAAATTCCACCCTGTATATAATTTTATTTTATAATTATATATTTTTTTACGCAATATATAATTTTTGATATATAATTATCAACAAAGATAATGTATAAATAATCTTAATAGTTTCTTTTGTATGCGGAATTCATACGGAATTTTAATCAGATTGGTAATACGGATTTTATACGGATTTTTTAAATTAAAATACAGAATTTATAACTTTAATTAAACTGAATTCCTGTTACTAGAACCTGGATATCGCTGTGTAAAAATAACTGCGCCTACCTTGGTTATTGGATTTTCATACATTTTTCAGCGAAATACGAAATCTGTAAAGAATTCCCGGTCGTACTATTAATCATAACAGAAAATGCATTTGTACTGATGGAATTTCCAAAAAATGTAGCTTGCCAAACTCGGTTGTAGCGGGACAAAGGATACAAGCACCTACTAAATATTACAGAGTACCTCCATAAATTGCTCGTAGATACAATACTAGTTTCTGCCCGCGACTTCGTCCGCGTGGAATTTCGGGCCCGACCCATCGCGTCACATCGCCCTTTCGCTTAGTGGTCGTGACTTTTTTTCGGTTTGCTCAGCTCCTGAGGGTCGTAGCGTGATGTTAAATAGCCTATAAACTTCCTCAACAGTCGGGAAAAATAAATGTTCAAATACGACTGGTACCACAGATTACCAGATAAATCACTCCATGTACTTACGCGCGCTAACTAACTACCGGCCGCCGGGTCGCACGCGACCCATTTCTTAGTGGGTTGCTGACAGCCGCGAAGCACGCGCGGCGCGGCGAGCGCGGCGGGGTTTTTTTTTTACTTGTATAGTTAAGTACATTTTCGTTCGCAGCGTCTAGCGACTCGAAGGTGTCGAAGGTGGCTATTATAGCAGCAATACGTATTGAAAATTTTGTATAGAGTGATTCATCTGGTAATCTGTGCTGGTAGGTACTTCCTCAAACTAGCGCGTCCAAACAAACAAACTCTTCAGCTTTATTATATTATTATAGATAACAATGCTACGGTATGAAATATGGTAGCATTACTTTATTGAGATACAGTATGATGCAGTAGAAAACAAAATATCGTATTAGATTCCGAAGTTATTTCTTAGTTGAACCACTTTCCATACTTTTTGCAACTCATTATTTAATATTGGGTCCCCCCCACCTATGAAATTGGCGTTCTTTTCTGACAAATAGAGAACCTCGTCACTTCTATATTGCTTGGTATTATATCGAATACTGACCATCATAGACAACTACCAGTAGTAAAAAAACCTTATTACTTGTAGTTTTGTAAACATAAAAAATACCTTAAAAATGACTCCTTTTTTTTTGCAGAAATTACCACTATTTGTTTTAATTTAGCCAAAAGCGCATGCGCTAGCGCTTTAAAATCTAAGCGGCATATCGTTATCTTAGTTTTGAAACATTAGTGCATAAAGTTCGAAAATGAAACATTAGTGTTCATGGTTGTTTTATAAATTAAGAAATGTTAGTATGAAAAATGCAATTTCTTTAATATTCTCCATACAAAACGCTAATTTCATAGGGGGACCTATTATTTGTCTCGCGTCCGAAAACTTCCCGGAGGTATTATTAATGATATTTTGAAAACAGTTTGCTTTCGAGAATTCTGTAAGCGTCCACATACAATTCAATTTCTTAAGTAACTAAGCAGAATAATTATGCCAGTGCTACTTATTTCATCAAGCATACCGAGGTGGACCAAAACTCCTGAGCATTCACTTACCTTTAAGTACCAAAATTTGTGTCTCACAAAAGCATAACTCGAAAACCGTAGAAACAATATAACTTGCAAAACACAAAGTGTAGGTACAGTCAGCCCCAAAAAGATATACTCACGGACAAGGAACCATTTGATTGTCCACAACCAGACTCACTCCGGACTCACTGCTGCAATGCTGTTACAAATTGAATCATTACAGGTAGGCACTGTAATGCTCGCACAGACGCATTCACTGATGAAATACTCGAATCCTGAACTGTTACATTACACGCAAGTGATTATAATGATATGTCAGTCTGAAGCGTTAAGGTTCGTACAGACTCGCGCGATATCCCGGGCGCGACAGGCAGTGACATAGAAATTTTGCAACTAGTGCTCGGTAGTCGGGCTTGCGATATCGCACCAGTCTGTACGACCCTTTAGGGTAATTGGCGATTGTTAATGACATCGTATTTTCAACTAAATACCGTACTTATTTCTAGCACCTCATCTTGAAGTTGAACTTTTGAATTGAAAGACTTTAAGATTTGTTTACCTAGTTATTGAATGATTACTGTATACATATTTGTGAGACTTATGTAGATTACCATGTTTTGGTCAAAGGATGTGTAGATGTTTTGGGACAAAAAGTCTACTTTGTTTTGGTAAAATAAATTTTATACTATGTTTTGTACCTATACGGTGGATAAGTCGCAGGCAGATTGTATGATTGGTCATTATACAAACGGCGCCGTCCGTTTACAAACGCTCGCAGTTATGCAAAATGCCTAAGACAAAATGTAAATTGCCTTGATAATATAATATGCCACAAAGATGGACAAATCAAACTCCGTTCATAAAATGCCGTTATTTTGCTATCCGGCACGTAAAAAACGCTAGTGTCCATGGAATCTGGTGCTCGGAGGACTCCTGCGAAATATTATGGGTACAAAAACTGTCGAAAAATTGTGAACTTTAACAAACTTACTTGCGACTCATCGCACCTTGCACTAATACTAAATAGCCTGCCTAGTTGCGAGCGACTTGAAAGTAGCGCTCGCCGGCCGATACCGTGGCTCCGCTCTCTTCGCTCGCTCGGCTCGCGAGCGGTTGGTCACAGTTCTAACCTAACCTAACCCATTTCACCCAGTTCACAGTTTATAATCTACTAACGGTCCTAACAGTTTTACGGTGACATAATAGGTACCAAATTGCTGGAATAAAGTCTGATTTGTTCAACCTGTGTTTTATGATGGTCACCCTACAATCAATGTCAGAAATGAACAATTGAACGAGTTGCCAATTTGCCTTCGGCATATTTCAGTACTGCGAGTTATGGAACAAAGATTGTTAGCAATGACATATTTCCTTGTTCGAGTAATATATCTTTTGGGCTGACTGTACATGTAAATCAGCAAAAATAGTTGTATGCAGTCCTAAACATATAATTATTATTATATTTATTATGAGAAAAATAACAGCGTCAATAATGGGTAGGTTGCGCGGAAGCTCCAACAACATCCTAAAAACATTATTAGACAAAATTGACAGTCCCTTCTTAAGGCACTGGGTACGGAGGCACTTGCCAACGCGTGTTGGGCCACGTTGTTATTAGTTGTTTTAGTTTGTAAAAGTTTACTAACATAGTTTTTAAGTCATCGATTTTGTGTACATGTATGTGTAGTCCGAAATAAAGTATATAATAATAAAAACCTGGAACAAGGCTATGAAACATTCACTTGACTGAGTGGTTCTAGCTTAAAATGTATCGGGAAATATCTTTTTTATCCGAGACCACTCAAACTACTATCTGGATTGCCTGTAGCATCAATCCAATTCATCATCCACCTCATCCCAATTTATTTGGGTGCGCGCAATACGTCTTTTTAACGAACTTCAAAAAAGAAGGAGGTTCTATGTTCGATTCTATGTATTTTTTATGTATGTTCACCGATTTCTCTGTTAATTGTGAACCGATTTTGAAAATCCTTTGTTCATTTGGTTGAGGAAGCTTGCGCGGTGATTTCTGGGTAGTTTTAGGTTAGCTTCAATAATAATGATGTTATAATAACTTTCTGACACTGTTATTTACATAACAGGTATTGGTATTCTTGTGTGGGGTAGGTTAACAACTAAAAAGTAAAAAACAAAAACTTCTTTACAAAAAAAAAACAACTGTATTCCAAAAAAAAAAACACTACAAAGTGAAAAATAACTTAAATTTCGGAAATCTGTGGCAAAAACGTATCTAAGTGTTTTTGTTTTGGTAGTTAGTTGTTTTTTTTGTAATTCAAGATAATGATTGACAATATAATACATCTACATACCTACAGGATGTAAAAAAAACTCATCAAAAGCCATTATTTACGTATTCTGTCCAAGTGTCCATCGACCAAAGTAACACTGAGCAAAAAAATGTTTACTGGGAAACAACTTTTATTCGGTGTGAAAAATTGCTGATTACAGCAGCAAGCAATGTCATCAACATCAACTCAGCCTATAGCAGTCCACTGCTGGACATAGGCCTCTCCCAGGCTGCGCCACAACACCCTGTTCTCCGCTTTCCGCATCCAGTCTATCCCAGCCACCTTTTTAAGGTCGTCGGTCCATCTAGCTGGAGGGCGCCCCACACTACGCAAGCAATGTAACGCATGCAATTCATTGTGCTTTTGGATGCATGTAACAGTACAGAAGTTGTGGAGGTATTTCAAATTAAGTTATTACAAATAAAACTAATTTTCGTAAAAAAAAATGCATGTTTGACCATCCATATCTCCGTAACCAAAAGGATCTCAGGTATGGTCCTGTAAAAAAATATCACAATGACGGGTAGTATAAGTGAGTCTCGGCTACGTTAAGTGTCTTTTTACTCTTCCGTACCCATTACTCATGGAATTGTAAGACTAACCCACAAGGTGTGTTCATGAATGAGTACTATAAGTACTATAACATCGTAAGCTTTTCCGAGTACCTACCGCAGTGATAGTACTATCGAGGAATTTCATATCTACACACCTTAAGGACTATTTTTGCTTGCAGCGCTCGGCCGCTATAGAAATCTCATCAACCAATAGCATCGCACCATCAGATTTTTGATGAGACCCTTGTTTTTGTAAATGAAAAAAAAAGACAGTAAAAAACGCGTGGCACACTTCACACCAATTGTCAACATTGTCCAAAAACTCCACCAAATTTAGCTGGACATTCATATCCAAAATAAAATGGTATGGGCGTCCAGCCTCCGGAATTTCATCACATAAAAAACATGATTCTACTAGGATAAAATGAACCTCTTGCCAGGGCCAAGACAGCTGATTGATTAATATACTCGTATCAGCGTAATCACTGTATGTAAAATAGTTGTCCACATCTAAAATATTCGCCATGTTTGCTGTTGGCTGTTGCTGTGCATGTAACGAAATAAGACGTTTTCTGAGTCTACGCCCGCAACAAAGAGACGCCGACAGTCGCTATTACTCTTGATATTTAATCCGTGCCCAATATACCTATTATAAACAATACTTAAACAAAATTATTGAACGAATGAATCTCCTTTGTTCATAAAATGACGACAAAAGAGAAGCGCTGTTAGCATCGACCATACAGCTGGTCGTTGCTTGTCGGATCTTAAGTGCGTTTCAACACAACGGGGATTTAACAAAAAAATCTGTTGTGATGGGCTAACTGTATTGCAGTTAAGTAAGTTCTATTTTAAACTTAAGTAAATCGCAATACACAGTCTTATTTGATAATTTGGATAGACGAAAACGCCAGTTGAAATAAAGAACATCGTTTATTGTTATATTGACCTAATAATAACATCACAAATCATCTAAGCCGAAAGCTCTGCAAATTTGCAACTGAACCCATGAAATGCGTTAGAACAAAATGTAAAGTATAAAAACATTAAAATTAAAAACTTTCTCAGTTTTGTTTCTTTTGTTCTATTCCTAGTGGTCGAGAAAGGGTCACCATATCCGTAGTCAGACATCTGTGATCATTGTAACAGAGCCTACAAAAAACGCATGAACAACAAAAAATCAGAAACGACAAAATATTACTATGTATTTTTGTTTCATTGGTCGATGCAAAAAGGGGCGTAAAACAGATGTGGTCATCGTGTTCACGGGATTTTGTTTTGAAACTGGTTAGATATGAAATTCCTCGATAGTACCTCACTGAGTCATTACAATGCACAATGGCAAGCTCGTCCGTCGCACGCGGCGTTCAATATGCAAAACAACCGTGATTCAGGTGTCTTCGCGTCAGAGCCAGGTGTGTCGGCGACTGTGCTGTCATGCACCTTATGTATTTATGATGTAATTTCATCTATCTCTGGAAGCGGGTCGATGTTTGGAGTAAAGCTTCTTGAATGTACAAATGACTGCGTTATTATACCCCAAACACTTGATATATCTCTGAATAAAGTCAAAGTCAAACCATTTATTTCAAATAGGCACATAAGAGGCACTTTTGAACGTCAAAATTTACAAAAAAATGGAATTGATTCTAGTTGCCCCTTCCAAAAGGCGGTTTCGTATGGAGAAGAATGGACAAGAAACTCCACCGTTACTCTTTTAAAAATGTTTACAATATTTTGTTTGAGTACATTAATTATATGTGAAGACTATGCACCTAGAATAAAATGACTATACCATAATAGGTAAAAAGAATTCAAACCAAGCAACGAAAAATAACTTAATTATTAGATATAGAATATATATACATGGTGCTCACATATTTACAAACATCGTAAAAGTATGTTTAGACTTCTTCTGTCACTTGTTGTCTCGAACCAACATTTGCACAACAACTTTTGAACCAATACTTGCACAACATTTGAACCAATAGCAATGAGTATTGATGCGTTAAAAGAGTTTCTCAAAAAAAAAAAAAAGTACACTTAAGTCTTCTAAGGTAAGTTCAACACCAAACGACCACAATAATTGTTTATTCGGCCGTTATTTCGTAAACTTCAAATTAAATTCATTCAAAAATTCTTCCAAAACTTTTCTGAAGAAGACCCATTTACCCGGTAATCGTAATTAGTTCATCACAATGAAGAAATATCGTGCTCTCAATTGCCTTATAAACTTCAATTAAGGCTCGTACAGACTAGTGCGATATCGCGGGTGCGACGCGACACTGTAGCACAATTTCCATGTCGGTGCCTGTCGCGCCCGCGATATCGCGCGATTCTGTACGAGTCATTATTTGTGTTTATGTCCCAGTATAGCGTTTAACTACTTAATTAAAGTGGAGAACTGGGAGTTTCTGAAACGTGCTGTTGAAGATTAAGCTTTGCGTTCTGAAAATAGGTCCCTGGACAATCACGTAGCGTTCTTATTTCACATACTACCTACAACAAAAGAGAAATGCTAACCGGTTTACGGTTAAACTATCTAGCAAGATCTTTGATAATCGCAAGGGCATGCTCCTTTGTGTAACTGCCCAAGAATATTTGTCACTGTCCGTTTTCACTAAAGCAAAAAAGAAAATAGAGAAGAGATTTTCATTTAATTAAAATCCTCAGCACGTATCTCTCGCTAGGTGGCACTCGTTACTAGGTGGGAACCACATACAGAGTTGTTCCATTTTGATATTGAATTTACGAGTCACGAACTATAACGGGCAACACAACAAAGGCTGTCCTGTCGTAATTCAAAAGAGGAATCACGAGGCTTTTACTTTTATAGATGCTTTCTGGTTCAGTGAAATGGTCATGCGGACCCACCCGAATGACCATTTCACTGAACCTGAAAGTAAGGGATTTAAAATACCTTTATCGAATTGTTACTTAGGCCCCAATTTCGTATCTGTCAAATTCTATGATCATAGTTAAATGATGCTGTTCTACGTTTTTAGGGTTCCGTAGTCAACAAGGAACCCTTATAGTTTCACCATGTCCGTCTGTCTGTCTGTCCCAAGCTTACCTCCGAGACTCTTAGTACTAGAAAGCTGTAATTTGGCATTTATTTATTTATTTTTAACTTTAATTAAGACGGTTAAACCAATTACATTCATTAAAGGTGGAGACACATACACATAGAAAAGAAAATATAAAATTATAAAGTTCAGGTAAAAACATAAAACAATAAAAAAATTACAATACTTTCATGAATCCCTATCACAGTATTTCTAACATGCCAATAAAATCTTCGTCCATTCATCCGCAAACAGATCGTTTATTGGATTAACACTAATGAGTTTATGTTTGCGCCAACTTATATATATAAAAATATACGTGTACTTTTGAATGAATAAATAAATAATCTATTAATAGAATCCAAGAGATCACTAAGTGCGACCGGAGTGCGAGGTACTGGGGACTTAGCACTCGCAACTGTGTGACATGGAGGCACAGCAAACAGCCTGTAGTTTCTGCCGCGGCAGTAAGTCTGGGATAAAGAAACGAGCCAGCACAGCATGCAGGTCAGGTGCGCCAATAGTGCCACAGAGCGTCTTGCAGGCTATGGTGAGCTGATCTCGTGCTCGCCTTACTTCTAATGAGTTATAAATATAGTAGCAGGTATAGATAAAGTTGGAGAATTGACCGTGACGTATATCGATGTACGGGAGAACATATTTTTCAACTACAATGTTAAGTTTGTTTTTGGGATAAATTCATCCCAACTACGGAACCCTTCATTGTGCGTGGTCCTACACGCATTTGGCCGGTTTTTACATAATTATTACACTTCTGATCATTATGTCATACTTAATCAAGATGGATAACGATTTAGCCGTGTTCCTGTTGATATGAGTGCTTTATAAATTGAATTCAAAAAGAAGATAAAAACGGTTAAGCATTTTAAAAAATACTCTACAAAAACATTAATAAATCTTTACGATTCCTCGGAATCGTAAAGATTTATTAGTGTTGTTTCGATATTACAGTCGAAATTCTTGCATTTTGACGCCATTTTTGAGGTCCCTTAATTACTATGTTATCGATACCCATCACGTCTGCGGAGTTTCGCTAGCTAATTTAATTTGACCCTGTATAAAAAACATATCTCTTGGGTTAAAAGGTTCCACAATTACAAGACCTTTCGGTCTAAAGCTAAATTCAAACGGAAAACTGCAGAGCGTGTCAAAAACCTTATACAATGTAATTAGAAAGCTCATTGTTTAAATAATGAAATTCAATTAAAGGCACTGGTTGCGCTGATTTTATTAGAATATTGTAGTATTGTCATTTCTTTCCTTTTTTATGTTGGCAAATGAATTGATAGATAAAGTTGATTTGTAACTGCCTATCGACTATCCCATTCCTGCACATGCCTTTTCGTTCGCGTGTGAACAAGAAGGCTATAGCAAGTGGCGCCACGCCGCGCAATCTCGACGCAACATTTTAAAGAAAAAACATGGCGTAGGTCTGTGTTCGAAAAGGGCCGCGCACGCTGCTCCAAGCTCTCGCGTGTTATACTTGAAGAAACAAGTGAAAATTCGTGAAGATTGCATATCTATCGTTGCTCCAGGCCTCCATCGCATCAAGTAAGGTATTGTGCACCCTTTTCCTGTACAAACTGTCGTTTTTCATCGCCCAATTTCTCTAAACAGTAATTGTACTTCATCCATTGTTTTGCAACGCCAACTACGAAAATCTATCGTAAGATATCGCTTATTTTGCGTAAACAGGTACCTAATTTCATATCCTATTTGGAGTGCAATAGCTGTTACTAACCTCTTAGCTATTAGTAAGTACTGTTTTATAGGTCCAGTAAGCTCTATTACTGAAAATTCAATTCGCTCCACTGACTGAAAAATATAGCCACAATCAAGATTGGTAAGACGATAGCTGTCCATTAACGCTCCGTTGACGTATAGAACCAATATTTTCCCAGTTAACGAAGTTTCCGACTCTATGGCATTATACTAAGGCATATATGTATACCGCCGTAGAACATTGTAGTAGGTACTGAAATTGTGGGTGTTATTTTCAAACTTTCGAAAATTGCTGATCAATTTACGATGGCCTACAGTATGACGGTTTAAACAGTGCTCCGGTGTTTAATTTTGACAGCTATGATTCAACTTCTTAGCGACTTCTTGACGCTAAATAACGTATATAAATAATAATTTTGCTAATGAATTGATTAAAATTTAAGAGAGTTTTATAAATAAGACTGAACTGAAATAGGTACTGGAAATACTGTCATTCGTGGATCTTTGACAGTCGTTACGGGTCGTCAGAAGCCCGAAAGTCTGACAACCAGTCTCACCAAAGGTATCATATTATGACCTAGTTACTGACTGGGTTGTGAAGGTCAGATAGGCCGTCACTCCATGTAAAATACTGGTATTCAGCTTCATCCGGTTAGACTGGAAGCCGACCCCAACATATTTGGGAAAAACATTTTACAAAAAAAAAACAATGACGGTGGCAGAAAACTAAAATACAGATCCAAAGACACCGACTTCCAAAATTAAAGTTATTTTTCACTTTGTAGTGTTTTTTTGGAAGTCGGTTTTTTTTTATTTGTAAAAAGTTTTTATTTTTCATTTTTTAGTAGGTCAGTTTTTAATTTATCTAAGTTTCAATAGCCTAATGTCAACCGCTTATCACCTTTTACAAAATATTGCTTTTACCGATGCAGGGGCGTTAATTGTTGAAGAGTTATCCTGGTAAGAACCAGGAGAACTGGAACTGATGGTGACTTCACCATATGCATTGTGACGAATATACATTGCTTAATAGCCATAATAAAGTGCCTAATCGAATCGAAACCGTGAAATACTTATTATTAAGTAGTTCCGGTGACCATCTGTGGTCTTCCTCATCAGTTCCATTTCACCAAATGGATCAATCGAGTGCAACTGTACGAGTTACTATAAAAAATACCAAAATCGCTATAGATGTGCCTATCAAATTTGAGGATTTCCCTCGATTTCCATGGGATCCCCTCATCAGATTCTGATTTGGTGGCAATGGGACCACCTCGGGAGTGTACCCATTCAAACAAAAAAGAATTTTCAAAGTCGGTCCATAATTGACGGAGAAATCGGTGAACATACATTAAAAAAAAAAACAATCAGAGCCGAACATAAATATAACCTCCTCCTTTTTGGAAGTCAGTTAAAAAGGCTAATTGATTTATAAATACGAGTAAGACTAAACATGCATATATCAAATAAACTGTCAGCTTCTTTGAACTGGTTGTGATTTTAGTAGGAAGTGTCTTCCAAGTAGGTAGGGAGGTGATTCGAATGATGGTGATATTTATAATACCATCATGAAGGTATGTGTGTTATTATTATTGCTTTACACCTCATTCGCTCTTCTAAAAAACTTATCAATATATTCTGGACAAGCTTTTGCCCGCGACTTCGTTCGCGTGGAAGTCGTAAGACACCACAATGTACTAAAATAACAGCTAATTTTTTATAAAACTTCCCTGTTAACAGCAAACGTAGTATACGTTTGTAGTTTTGGTCTCAGCAGCCAAAATATACAGAGAGTGAGAACTGGTGACGCGGTAGCAAGCGACGTACAGCTTTCCGTGTGAAAAGCAGCTCGTCCTGAGGTCGACACTCGCAGCCTTCAGTAGCAATTTCCCATTAAATGCGAAGTTTTTCGGTTTTACTGAATTAATTAATGCCTGCGTTCCTGATACACTGACTGATGCATTCTTACAGATTATTTCTGACGAACGGCTATCACTAAAATAACAGCTAGCTAGCAAGTCTTATCTCTATGTATTTTACAGTGTGTACATAAAATAAATAAATAAAAACAGTAGTCTGTAAAGGCACGGGAACCGTATATAATTATATATTTTTATTATTATCAGAGATGACGGAAGAGGCCTAAATTTCTTGTTTTTCTGTGTACATTCTACGAACAATGATAATATAATAATATAACAAAATGTAAAAAAAAAATAACTGTAAAAACGAGTAACATTAGTTGGGTATCGAACCTACAGTCACAGGTTCTCAAAGCAGTCGTCGATCCGCTCGGCTAGGCTATTTGTTTTGTTGACAAATTGAGAAAAATAGCCGTTCATATATGGCTTGCCTGATTAACTGCTAAGCTTCATAAGGGTATAACGTGATAATAGTCATTTAAAAGGGTAATTTGTAACTATCTGCAATATTCTAACCTTTTGGCTCTTTTTGCAATTAGCGGTAAATTATAGAAGAGTACGAACATAATGCAATATTGCTCACCCCTCATAGCAAATAGCGTGATAATTATAAATCACCTACAGATTGACCAGCGCTATACGGAATATCTATGCAAAATTGGAACAAAATCTATCCGTTAGTATTTGCGTGATGCTGGAACACACATTCAGACAAACAGACAAAAATTCTAAAAACTATATTTTCGGCATAAGAATCGTTCCCATACCTCGAAGCAATCACTTTTTTTTTTTTTTCAAAAATATTCAATGTACACTTTTGAATTCGCTACGATTTTATTATACGTATAGATAGATAATCGAGAAAAGATACGATGTCTCACATTTCGTTAGAAGAATCATTTAAAATACACATTTTGGTTTAAATAAAATAAGACTAATTTATTAAGGAACTGAAAAAAAATGTTTTACTAAAGAGTTTACGTGCTATTCGTTCGTATTGGCAAGTAATTAGACTTCTTAATTAGTTCCTTCAGAACGTAGACCGTGAGACGTTTCCCACGGAACTCAATTTGCACTTGGAATGCTAGTCTCAAAGCTCCACATTATTTTGCTATAATCTATCTTTGTATACGACGCAAAATGTTTTACGAGGGTCTCGCCGAATTAAACAAAGGCCCTTTACCTACATACAATTAATGTACTATCGAGGAATTTCATATCTAACCAGTTTCAAAACAAAATCCCGTGAACACGATGACCACATCTGTTTTACGCCCCTTTTTGCATCGACCAATGAAACAAAAATACATAGTAATATTTTGTCGTTTCTGATTTTTTGTTGTTCATGCGTTTTTTGTAGGCTCTGTTACAATGATCACAGATGTCTGACTACGGATATGGTGACCCTTTCTCGACCACTAGGAATAGAACAAAAGAAACAAAACTGAGAAAGTTTTTAATTCTAATGTTTTTATACTTTACATTTTGTTCTAACGCATTTCATGGGTTCAGTTGCAAATTTGCAGAGCTTTCGGCTTAGATGATTTGTGATGTTATTATTAGGTCAATATAACAATAAACGATGTTCTTTATTTCAACTGGCGTTTTCGTCTATCCAAATTATCAAATAAGACTGTGTATTGCGATTTACTTAAGTTTAAAATAGAACTTACTTAACTGCAATACAGTTAGCCCATCACAACAGATTTTTTTGTTAAATCCCCGTTGTGTTGAAACGCACTTAAGATCCGACAAGCAACGACCAGCTGTATGGTCGATGCTAACAGCGCTTCTCTTTTGTCGTCATTTTATGAACAAAGGAGATTCATTCGTTCAATAATTTTGTTTAAGTATTGTTTATAATAGGTATATTGGGCACGGATTAAATATCAAGAGTAATAGCGACTGTCGGCGTCTCTTTGTTGCGGGCGTAGACTCAGAAAACGTCTTATTTCGTTACATGCACAGCAACAGCCAACAGCAAACATGGCGAATATTTTAGATATGGACAACTATTTTACATACAGTGATTACGCTGATACGAGTATATTAATCAATCAGCTGTCTTGGCCCTGGCAAGAGGTTCATTTTATCCTAGTAGAATCATGTTTTTTATGTGATGAAATTCCGGAGGCTGGACGCCCATACCATTTTATTTTGGATATGAATGTCCAGCTAAATTTGGTGGAGTTTTTGGACAATGTTGACAATTGGTGTGAAGTGTGCCACGCGTTTTTTACTGTCTTTTTTTTTCATTTACAAAAACAAGGGTCTCATCAAAAATCTGATGGTGCGATGCTATTGGTTGATGAGATTTCTATAGCGGCCGAGCGCTGCAAGCAAAAATAGTCCTTAAGGTGTGTAGATATGAAATTCCTCGATAGTACCTATAAATGTTGGCGTAAACAAACAATTCGTATCAAAATGTTGGTTCTCTAGATGTTCGCTGCTACACTTAAATTAAATTAAATTCATTTATTTCCGGTATCACATAACCCATATTTTAAGACATCTTTAAATCATTTAACAATAAACACAAAATCACATAAACAAGCACAAACGAATAATTACAATATAAATACAACATTAACACACCAGTTAATAATCAAATTCTATCATAGCTCGTATGAGTCATTACTGTAGTCTCTTACGTGCGACACTCTATGTAACTTGTCTGTCACAGCAGTGTCGCAACTTAAGCCTCCACATAGTCAGGTAAAAGGTTCACATGTAATCGAATCTCTAAATTCTGTAAGCTCACTAATAGAGCCTCTACGAACGCAAAAATTCACACCGTCATACGTCACCATGACGAATATTTATACCAACATCAAAATTATACAAACATGGCAGAAAAAGGTACTCAAGATTATTGTTAATGCGTCCTGGTACATATGAGAAATGGCGACATCCATCGTGACCTAAATATCGAACCCGTCACCAACGTAATCTAAAAATTTGCTGAGGTCCATGAACACAGATTCCACCGACATGTGAACATCGAGGCAATTCAGCTGTTAGACCAAACAAATATAGTGCGACGAGTTAGTGTAGTGTAAAAAGTGTAGAAATAATAGTGACAATGACACACATATAACACATGAACAAAGTGTTTATATTATTATATCAGACTCTAAGAAAGTGGAACGGACTTGAGTAAAGTACAATCAACACTATTCTAAGTTGTAAAAAATTTGTCTGATTAAAATTACTTATTAGTCTTATAGGCTATATTGTATCTAATTATTAAGAACCTGCGGGTCTACTCCGAACATAAGAAGTATCGGCCGAATGTCCGGTCGTTTCTTTATTACGGCTAACTATCGCTAACTACGGCGAAAAAAAAAAAGGCAGTCGAAGAGATAAGCCAAAGTCAAAACTGTGAATTGAAGTCGGGTAAGGACTCAACTATGGAAGTTATAAAACGGCCGAACATTCGGCCTATACTTCGGTTTAGCACTTCGGAGTAGACCCCCTGGTTCTTGTTAATAAAGAATAAAAAAATAAATTCGAATATTTTGTTATTCTTGAGTAACGACCTAAGCAACCAAAACAATAGCAAGCTTGGTTATTTTAAGATCGAAAATTATACTAAAGTCTTAAAGGCGTAACCACTCTTCTTTTTATTTCCCTCCATAAAACATGTTGTTAATTCTTTATGTATTTAATTCGTGGATATTACGACACCAAACTCTTAGTTATGTGGTCGCCGTAAACAGAATCGTAAACCGTCTGTCACCACTCACCAAGCCATGACCTTCTCTCGTAATGAAAACGAAAAGTATGAAATAAAAACACGTAAAATATAAAATATAGATCAGCGATCCGAAAAGATTCATTTTCCATTACAGCTACAGGCTGTAATGGAAAATGAATCCTTTGAATGTTCCCAGAAGACGTAATGGCGGGTGAGAAATGTCTTTTGGGGGTTTATTTTAATGGAATTATCTTATTCTACAAAAATAATAAAAGGAGTTTTCTTCTTGGAAAATATTGAGAAGGGTTCTTTAAATTGGCATTTTTAATTTGAACATTTCTCAGTAAACATTTTCGCTACAGTTTTTTTTTTGCACTATGTAGTTTTTATCTGAAAGATTTTTTGATGTGTAACATCTTTCTTCTAGCTTTCTGTGGGAGTGATTTCGTAAAAAGAGACGGAAGTGTGTAACAGGAAGTGACAGCTTGAGCATGGAATAAGTACGTACTTTTTAAGAGCATGGAACTAATAAGTACTTTATAATAGCATGGAATTAGTGTACTCATGGATTTAGTAAGTTCTATATAGATTGTAATTAGAGGGGGTTGAATTTCGACCAGAGGGCGACCACTAATAATTAATAATTATTTCAGTATTAAGCTTTTTAAATTTTGAGGTTAATTTCTGTCACTGCTCAATTGAGATGTCAGATATTACACATCATAATATGCGACTACCTGTAAGGCTCACTCATTTTTTTTTTAGATCCTCAATTTACTAGGTCTTGATGATATTTGGAAAATTGATAATACAGTCTCTGTCATCCTGAGATACAGTAATATTTTTCATGCAGTTGTATGTTTTTGATTTATAATTTCTTATATCGTTTTTAATTTATTATTATAAACATAAAACCGTCCTAAGTATTTGTTAGAGCTAAAACGGTTCTGTCCTTGTAATTAAGCAAGGATATCACGTCATATAAATTAGTCGCGAACGAAAGTTAACAAGACAAGGACAACCTAAACAAATAATGAACAATGATAAATTAGTATAAAGTTGACTTGCTGTATAATTAACATTTATAATATATACATACTCTAGCTTCGCACGGTTTTTACGACTTAAAAACAGCTAGATTTCTGTAGTTTACGTAATTTTAATATTAATTTATTATACACATGAACTTGCCAGAATAAATCTCTAACTGTTGGTGAAAACCACATTAAAATCCGTTAGGTAGTTTAGAAAAACAATAAGGTCACACAGACACACGAAAAGCGCCTTTAAGTGTTTGGGATGAGGAGAAGTGACGCAACAAACTCCCCAGCAACACATCTTCGTTTGTTTTAACTTATATTATGTACTAGCTTCTGCCCGCGGCTTCGCCCGCGTGGATGTCGGAAAAAATGTCACGAGAACGTACTACCGGGGGTAGTTTAAAAAAACAAAAAAAAACAAATTTTATAATTTACTTTCATGCCTAGTTATAGGTTTCTTAACTCAAGGAATAAGATTTTTGATACAAACAAAATTCCCCCTTTTCACCCCTTAAAGGTCGAATTCCAAAAACCCCTTCTCAGCAGATGCCTACGTCATAATTTAGAGTTAATCAAGCCACGCAGTAAAATCCTCCCTTGTCAAATTGACTACCCTTTTTCACCCCGTTAGGGGTCAGTTTCAGTGGCTAGAGAGGCGCCACGGCATCCTGTTATGTCTACGGGTTCCTACTCTGGATAAAGCGGGAGGGAACGCCCGGGTGTCACCACTGTGTGGATCGCCCAGAGAACACAGGTGGAGGTCTGCCCGACTTGGGCGGAGCACCGCCATATCCTCACGGAGGCGATGCTGGCGGCGATCTATCGTCGGTCCGGCCCTGGTTCAAGCCATGGTTCGGAGCGAGAGTTCATGGGAGTCCATCACCTCCTTCTGCGAAGCAGTATTGCTCGCGCAGGAGGAGGCGGAACGCGTGAGGGAGAGGCGAAATGTATGCCCTCACGCCCTTAGTCGCCGCGGGAGACGCCCCGGGCGTCGGGAGTCGCAGGCCGATGCTCGGCTACGAGATGTCAGCACCAACTGACGGGGTCCGTTAAGGCCAATGCCTGCCAGGGTTGCGAGTTTGTCCGAAAAGGATATCGTGGCCTTGGCACACAGGCAAATGAAGGAACACGGGTGGGTTTTAGTCAGTAAAAGTCTGACACGCCCTCGCGCTCCACCCAGAGCGGGAGAAGTTATTTGATAATTACCCACCAAAAAAAAAAGAGTTCAATTTTCGAAAAACTTTGATACATTTTATTTTAAATTTTTGTTTCTAAATATAAATACTGAGTTTCGAGTTTATCGGACCGCACGTTGAAATTCTTCTATACAAACTTTGACATCCCCAAATCCCCTTTAAAAAAACTAAAAATGACAAACTTTATAATTTACTTACGTAAGTATACATGCCATGTTTTAGGTTTAGGGTCTCTTGGAATAAGATTTTTCATACAAACAAAATTCCCCGTTTTTACCTCCTTACAAGGTCGAATTTCCAAAAACCCCTTCTTAGCGGATACTTACGTCATAACTATCGATGTACCAAATTTCAGCCCAATCCGTTCAGTGGTTTGAGCTGTGTGTTGACAGCCCAGTCAGTCCGACGACCTTATATTTAAATAAATATTGTGTATTTGTATAAGTTGGAGTAACATTTCGTTTTGTTTCATCGCAATCGCTTCATTCTATGAAAAGTTAGAAACGGTACACGTGTGCTTATATTATTTTTACTTGAATACAAAATTTTGCGAATGAACAACTGCAATACAAAACGTCATCCCCCTTTTCACCCCATTGTGGGTTGAAATAAAACAAAAAACAATGGTTTACGTTCTGTTAGTTTCCAACCTTAAGCTTAAATATTAGTTATTTTAACTTGACAAATAATTAATTTGATCCCCCTTTTCACCCCTTAAGGGTTGAAATTCTAATAACACCGTTGAGTTAGCTTCCAACCATAAGAAGATTAAGAAAATTAAGGACTTTCCATACACAACTTCATCCCGATTTTTAACCCTTCGGGGGTCAAATTATCAAAAAATAATTTATACGTGTCTCACACGTATAAATTATTTTCAATCATCTGCCTAAACACAAAATTTGAAGATCCTAACTTCAAAACTGACGGACTTTCATATAAATTTCCATCTCTTATTTTAGCCCTTTAGGGGTGGAATTCCCAAAAATCCGTTCTTAGTGGATCCTTACTATTCACAAAGAACACACCCTCCAAGTTTCATGTCTCTAGGACCAGCGATTTAGGCTGTGTGTTAGTTTCCACCTTTTTTTTTAAATATGATTGACGTGTAAAAGTGTTTGTACAAACCTACTTACAGAAAATAAATCATTTATCATTTAACCATAAGCCGAAATATTAGTGATTTTAACTTAAAAAACTTGAATTAAAAAGAAAATTTCATCCTCCTTTCACCCCTTAAGGGTTGAAATTCTAACAACACCAGCAACATAACATAACATAACATAACGTAACATTAGCTTCCAGCCATAACCCTAGATAATATATTTTGTGTTTTTTACTTCGAAAATTAAGGACTTTGATACACAACTTCATCCCCCTTTTTAACCCTTCGGGGGTGGAATTATCAAAAACGCTGAGACACGTGTAAATTAATTTTTAATCGTCAGCCTATACACCAAATTTGAAGATCCTAACTTCAAAACTGACGAACTTTCATATAAACTTCCATCCCCTATTTCACCCTCTTAGGGGAGGAATTTCGAAAAACCCTTTCTTAGTGGATACCTACTCTTCATAAAGAACACACCCTCCAAATTTCATGTTTCTAGGATCAGCGGTTTAGGCTGTGCGTTGATATATCAGTCAGTCAGTCAGGACTTTGAATTTTATATATATAGATTAAGTAACATAATTATAATTACTGTTTGTATACAACGTGCCGCAACAATGGCGTCATTAATTTAACACACGGTTTTCGAAAAAAAAAACAATAAGAAAAATAAAAAAAATAAAAAAAATTCGTACAATGAAAAATTAAAATTTTCATATACGAGGTCACGGATCATACGAGTAAGTCGTATGATCCGTGACCACAGCAAATTACCTCTGCGCTACAGTTCTTAGAAAATTGTTAGTATAAAAATATCTTCCTATATAGAAAACGCAAAACTGTATAGGTGTATTAAATTAATGTCGCCATTAAAGCGGCACGCTGTCTCGTATAAGCAGTATGTGCCAAAGTCATAGACGATGGCAAAAATACTATGCAGCATGAAATGGTTAGGTATTCCTTCAGATTACAAATACTCGTAAGCGCAAATAAATTCTATTCGATTCCTTAAACAATAGGTATTTCTAAATTGTTCTCGATGAAACTCGAGGGTCTTAAATAACTTTATTAAATTGGCAATTCCTAGGAAGGAATCCGAGGAAGTGGCAATAGCTTCCATCAGGCACCTAGAAACGACTTGTTTTTAACGCCGAACCGAAATTCTTCGAAAACTTCGACAGATTTAAATACATAGAGTTGCACAGTTTGGGCATTTGTGTCGTAAAGCGGAACCGCCCCAAAACTTTTGTTGAATGAATTTTCATTGCCGTAATATAAGTTCTTTTATAATTCATTATTATTTACCAACTTCCTAGTAAAGTTTCATAATTATTTTCGGTAATGGTTAAAGAAGTTCATTATAACTTCTCTACATATGTAGGTATATGGCGCACGTGTCTTTTGTAAATGTTGGATGTTTAAACAATTTTGTAATAATCTTGATTAGAAATGAAGCACATTTGCGCCACCGGTCTTCCTCTTTTGAGCGACATGGACAAGGCAAGCTCACAACTGAAAACTTTGGAAGGGTCTGGAGAGGCGTATGCTGGAAAGCAAAACAAACTCATTACCGATGTCTATTATAAGTTGAAATAGATTATTGAATTTGAATTGAAAATGAATTAGGATGTACAAAGCAAAGTGAGGTCGAATATTACATTTTTAAACATACCAAAATAATGCAACATTTTTGCTAATGCACTATTATTTTTTGTTAGAACTGATAACTGATTCATTCTTAGAATTATGGTGCACGCACACCAATTAAATTCTGGGAACTCGCATCACAAAAGCCGCCGTGCGACGATAACAAACTGGCCCTTTTTTCGACTCTCGGGTAGCGTCTAGTGAATTGTTATTATTCAATAGAAATATCAGCTACCCGAGTAGTCGGGTGGACTCGTCACATCTTCGGTCCCTCAGTTAGTCAAGTAACGACTACCCTTGTGACAAGACGTATTACACATTTCACCGCATGAGGTTGTGCGCTCCTTCACGTGTTGATTTTGGAGGTGTTTAAGGTGTCGAGCCTAGCCCTAACTGTGAGCTCCTTCACTGACTTTGGACTTTTATTTGTGTGATCAATCGACTATGGCTACTTTTTCGAATGAAGAATATGCGGATATCGTCTTCATGTATGGCAGAGCTGACGGTAATGGAACTTTGGCGCGACGGATGTACCAAGAGAGATATCCGAATCGCAGATTACCTAATATCAGAGTGTTTTACAACACATTTCGTCGGCTTTCTGAAGTTGGAATCCATCACGTGGCATCTGGATTCAACCCGGGAAGACATCACCCAAGTATCGAGGAAGACATTATTGCAGCTTTTGATGCAGATCCTACTACGAGCGTCAGAGTAGTAGCTCGAAACCTCAACATTTCGGTATGGAAGGTGTGGAATACGATGCACCGAGAAAACAAATATCCCTTCCACGGCACGGGTGTACAAGGTTTGGAAAATGAAGATCCCCCACGAAGGATTCAGTTCTGTCGCTTTTTGTTAAATAGTGACATTGAAGATGCATGGTTTTTAAAATCCATCTTGTGGACCGATGAGTCAAAATTTTCAAAAGAAGGAATTACCAATTTTCACAATCTTCATCGATGGACCGACAAGGAGAACAATCCACACTGGAAGAAGCAAGTGTCGTTCCAAAGGAAATTTTCAGTTAACGTGTGGGCTGGAATAATCGGTCGAACGTTGATTGGTCCCCACTTCCTACCATATAATTTAAATGGAGAAAATTACCTGGAATTCCTCCAAAATTATCTCCCAGAGCTTCTGGACGAGACCGAAATACCAATATTGCCAATGAGAAGACCAATGATTTTTCAACAAGATGGTTGTCCAGCACACTGGACCCTAAACGTGAGAGAACATTTAAATAATTGTTTCCCAGAGAGCTGGATTGGCAGAGACGGGTCCATCCCTTGGCCACCTCGATCACCCGATTTAACAAAAAAATTTTTTTTTTAATTTTTTTATTATGCCGTAAACAAAACATTATCTTGATTTTTAAAAGTTTCTTAAACTTGAATATGGCGTAGAATGTTTCTCTGATGATACAGATGCTTAGGAATTATTTTGTTTGAGTAATGTCACATTACATAAATAAAAAATAAATAGAAAATAATAACATAACAGCTTTTACTGGACACTATTAACAATTCATTGAAAAAAAATGGGTATTATTGTTAAAAACCTTAGAGTTTAAAAAAAAAATACAAGGAACAGACTTTGTCTAAGACAAGTTTAGCTTAATAAGTTCTAAATGGTCTAAGATATCACCCCCTTCAGGCTTTGCACCCATCTACCAAACACCCTGTATAATAGTTCAAAACTGTTAAAGTGCTATAAAACCATTGTGAGAAAAAATAAATAAACTAACAATTATTATTAAAAAAAAAATGGAATTAAATGTTATAGACTATAGGTTCGTGTAAGCAATTATTCGCAGTCGAAACATCTTCGTAAATTCTATTAAATAAAACATGCCATCGGTAGTCAACTTTGCCAGCAAAATTGAAGGCATCTTTAAATGCTATCTTTACTTTACCTAACCGACCTTGCAAAGCTCCCGGTATCCATCTGTCGCCGTAAGGAATTCCATTTCCTGGCTTGCTTGTGCAAACATCGTCTTCTACGAGTTGGCATCGACCTCTTCCTACCCGACATGTTTGCTTTCAAATCGTACACTAACCAAACTATTCGTCCTCATGTAAATACTAGCTGCACCCCGCGGTTTCACCCGCGAAAGTCTCTATCCGGGGGGAATATCGGGATAAAGTAAAGTAGCCTATATGTTAATCCAGGGTGTCAGCTATCTTCATACTAAATTTTATAAAAAATTGGTCCAGCCGTTTGATCGTAAAAAAGTTATAAACATTCACACACACTCACAAACTTTCGCCTTTATAATATTAGTGTGATTATTGCTATAATTTATAATATATAACTCAGTATGTAGGTACATCCCATTTTTAATTAAAAACTCTACTTATAGACATTCTGCAAACGAATTGATTTCCATAACCATGTCACAGATTATTGCTGTAATAATTATGAAACGGTCCCTCAGAAACGGTTTTTTACAAACATCATTTCACACTATAGGTAGGTAGCAGGCATGTTGCAGATATTCGTATTCGTACCCGCAATAGGGTATTTGACTGCTATCAAATATATATATGAATTAGTGCTTATTTTTATAGGTGTTACTAAAAAAGAGGATTTGTGAAAAAATAAATAAAATCGGTGGAAAAATGGAGAAGTTACACGCTTTTGAATTTATTCTACTATCCTTGTCACGCAAAACAATCATTGCACTGACCAGGACAGGATCTGACTGGCGCGAAGTTACTATGGCGTTCTTGTGTTGTGACGTCATTGCAGCAGTGCTATCTTTGTCTGTTTTTTTTTTTTGTTGGGTGGGAAATTATCAAATAACTTCTCCCGCTATGGGCGGAGCGGGAGGGCGTGTCAGACTTTTACTGACTAAAACCACCCGTTTTTCTTCCGTTGCCTGTGTGCCAGGGCCACGATATCCCTTTCGGACAAACTCGCAACCCTGGCAGGTATTGGTCCTACCGGACCCCGTCAGTTGGTGCTGACATCTCTTTGAGGCGCGCGTGGAACACAACGCGCCGTCAACCCGGGCCTGGTCCTTATCGGACGGCGAGCTACCCATCGCTCACCGTCCGCAGGCCCGCGCCTACGGTGGCCGGAAATCGGCTTGCGACTCCCGACGCCCGGGGCGTCTCCTGCGGTGACTAAGGGCATGAGGGCGCGAACCTTGCCTCACCCTCACGCGTTCCGCCTCCTCCTTCGCGAGCATTACTGCTTCGCAGAAGGAGGTGACGGCATCCCAGGCACTCTCGCTCCGAACCAGGCCCGGACGCGAGAGATCGGCCGCCGCCGATCGCCTCCGTGAGGACACGACGGTGCTCCGCCCAAGCCGGGCAGACCTCCACCGTGTGCTCCACCGTGTCCTCCAGGCGCTCCACACAGTGGTGACACCCGGGAGTTTCCTTCCGCTTTATCCTGAACAGGAACCTCCCGAAACAACCGTGTCCGGTGAGGACCTGTGTCAGGCGGAAGGTGAGGACGCCGTGCCGCCTCTCTAGCCACTCCTCAAAGAGGGGACTTATCGCCACAATCGTGGCGATATGTCGTTGCGACAATCGCACTCTCCATGTAGCCATGAGATCCTGCTGGAGCTCTGACCGCTGTGCCGTGATTTCTCGCGGCAGCGGAGTTTCACCCCGGCGTTTCGCCTCCTCGCGCCACTCCCAAATGTGCGCGAGGACCTTTGCCTCCAGATCCCATGGCGGCAGTCCGGCAAGGAGGCTCGCCGCCTCACGGGAGACCGTGCGGTAACCCCGTACCAGCTTGATGGCCATGAGTGCTATCTCTGTCTACCATAGACTTTAAATTTTTTTTTACTGCGGCTTAATTTTTTTGTTGGTTTCGAATTTGCGATTTTGTGACTGTTTCCTTTACTTGTGCTGTGAGACTGCTTCTTGCCAAAATTATATGATTCTAGGTCAACGGGAAGTAGACTTTACCGAACATCAGTTTCATAGAAGACTCAAAATAATATGAAGTTGCAGAACAATGGACGGTCTTTTCATAACATAATATTAAAATAGACAAATTAATAGAGACCTATTCATACACAGCCCTTCAGAGCACACACAATACACATGCAGCTCTTCAGCAGACAAGCGGAACTCTGTGTAATAGAATATTATGTTGAAATGCAATGCGAACCAGCGCGGCGGAAGGAACACGCTAATCCTATTAATTATGATGAACACCGCCTTACGAGTTCATGTGCGATAGTAATCTACGTTTATAGACGTCTAACATGCAGGAAACATGAATTAAATTTAATAGTCCGGTAGTTTTTAATGTTAATGTTGTTATGATTTTCATTTGGATATTACTTCATAAACACATTCATATCAGGTATTTTCTTTATCAAGGCTGTGTTTACTTACAGACAACCTCATTTGCCTAAAACGGCAGACACGAATTTAATATTTTTAAGCATTTTCATGTTACCTTAATTCTATGTATCATTATGTGAAAGGTATCTATGTAACTACCCCGTTTCGCAAAATCCATTTAATTAATAATACAATTTCTTTGCCTAATAAAACAAGTAGGTACTATATCGTAACACAACTCTTTAAAAAAACCGGCCATGTGTGAGTCGGACTCGCGCACGAAGGGTTCCGTATCATTATCTATAAAAATTGAACAAAAATCACTTTTGTTGTATGGGAGCCCCCTTAAATATTTGTTTTATTATTATTTTTAGTATTTGTTGTTATAGCGGCAACAGAAATACATCAACTGTGAAAATTTCAACTGTCTAACTATCACGGTTCATGAGATACAGCCTGGTGACAGACGGACAGACTGACAGACAGACCGACAGACGGCGGAGCCTTAGTAATAGGGTTTCCGTTTTACCCTTTGGGTACGGAACCCTATAAAAGAAAACCCTTCGTGCGCGAGTCCGACTCGCATTTGGCCGGTTTTTTTTTTAATTAAGCACAAACTAAAACAAAAGACGCGAAAATTAAATCTACAGGTGGTTGCCAAGTGTAACATACAATTCCATTTTCAACTTAGGAGTAGAACACAGACCACAGAACAGTGAGATAACTGGAGAAGATTATTCTATTGAAAAACCACATTAAATTAGGCTGTGGTAATGTATTTTACTGGGGTCTATTCGGGAGGATTTCAAAGATTCAATTTCGCATTCGGATTCGTATCACAAAATGCCTAAGCTGCCTTTCCTTACTTTGGCGTAGGAACCGTATTGAACCTTTTTGGCGGCCTATTCTATCGTATTGTGAAGCTGAAAGGTATGTGAAGAAAGCTGTTTCGTTTGATAAGTTGGATGATTCTTCTTAAATTGTATTTTATGTTTGTTTGACTGGCGTTTGTGTTTGAGTAAGGTAGGAGAGATTGATGGAATTGGTTTATTTCGTGACGAGAAAACTTTTTTTTTGTTTGCCTATATTGTGTCCCAATCCGGGCAAAGCCTTAACTTTTTCCTTCCAAACCCATCTATTTCGTGCGATCTCTGGCCATGTTGACCTGGCAAACATAATCATACACGAGATTCTTACAAACCTATATAAAAACTGGCCAAGTGTGTGTTGGACCATGCACAATGAAGGGTTCCGTAGTTGGGATGAATTTATCCCAAAAGGAAACTTAACATTGTAGTAGCAAAACATGTTCTCCCATACATCGATATACCTCATAGTCAATTCTCCAACTGCAAATGTAAAGTTTTAATAGCAATGAAATGTTTAATGAGAAAACTACAAATTATCAATTTTCGGACGTTTTCCTTTACTTGTGCTGTGAGACCTTGCTTCTTGCCAAATTTAATGATTCCAGGTCAACAGGAACTACCCTATAGGTTTCGATTTATTTGCGAGTATCAAAATATGACGCATAAACAGCCGTATTTTTTTATTACGTTGACTTAGAAGCTAGATTTTTTTATACTATATATTTATATCTATTTATATAGGTATATTTTCATAAAAAAATGATGTGCTATAAAAAATTCGCACGTAGGTATTTGTTATGTATTTCAACTTGATACCTCCACACGTTCCTGAGAAAAAGGGCAGACTTACAGACAGACAGTCGGACAATGAAGTGATCCTACAAGAGTTTTTTCCTTTTGATGTAGGTACAAATCCCTAAACATATTTTATTCTGACATAATTTATTTATTGATGAGTAAGATCAACCCATCTTATTATGAGCAAAACTAATTGAGAATACAACTGTTAATTGTTCTATAGAAATAAAAATGGTAGCGATCGCGTAGGTATAAGCTGAGCTTTTATACATTTGAACGCCGCAACAAAAATAAATACTTACAAATAAATAAAGAATTTGGCAACAAAATTGGTGTCTCCTCGTATTTCACGAGTAGCACAGCCCACCTGAAATACCATTCGACCGAATCAGAATATCCAAATAAAAATCGGATACTTTTTATTTGTACCATAAAACGTAACCTGGTATGGAAGGTCCATTTTACAAACACAATGACATCGTTAATGGAAAGGTCAATTGCTTCGATAAATTGGGTACATGATTGGTAAACACGTCTTTTTTACCTCACAAATATGGTGAGGATCCCCAATAAAACAAATAACATGACCAATGTTCATTGAATTTTTTTAATGGATACGTAAAGAACATCAGGCAGCAAGGTGAAAATCTATATAGCAAGAAAATATAATATTCCCCGACCGAACTTTATTTATTTATTTATTATAGTATTACCACTTACATTTGTTTTTACAGATGCGATTCCAATGTAACGTAGTCATAATTTCCATACTCAGGTCGAATTTCATCAATGAAACTGAACGCGATCAGCATATCTAAACCGAGTTCAAGAGCTGTCAGTGTCTGAAATATTTCCAAAGAAAATAATGACACTGACAGCTCTTAAACGTGGTTTATGTGCTGATCGCGTTCAGTTTTATTGGTGAAATTGGTCCTCAGAGCCGTAACCCAAAAACAAATCAGACACCACCACCAACAAAAAATAATTATTCTAAAACTGTTTTGACTTGTTTGACACTGCCGTGTGTCTAGATATGGTGATTTTGTAACGTAGGTAAGGCAGAGACTTTAGCCTGCATGGCGTTTCCTTGAAAACTCCACGAATATTTTATGAGTTGATGGCATAATATTATGAGATAAACACAATTTAGTATTTATAAAATTTGAAAATAATAGAGAATAAGCTCGGTCAGCTGCCAGAGCGTGTCTTCATCGTCATGTAAAATTTTGATTAAACTATAGAAATAATTATGCAAGTTATATTATAAACACGCGTTTAGCGCCAACAGTGCCATGTCTACCTCAAGAAGTCAGGTCCTTCCTTGAAGTTCCTTGTTATTTAGAGCCTGACTAATGTATTTTCATTTATAAATAAATGTGATTGTGATGATTTCCGAACCATATCGCCATTCCATCAGTTATCATTCCCCCACCAAGTCAAACTCTCAAACTCAAGGCATTTATTTTAATTAAAACCAATTACAGGCACATTCTAACTGTCAAAGAGTCGGTTAGTTAGTCAGAAAGTTGAAGCTATTTGCCCATTCCAAAACGTAGATCTAGAGAACGGAGAAGAACAGGTAAGAAACTCTAGGATACTCTTTTAAATCAAGATATTACAAAATCCTGGGTACATTATTCTTGTTGCTTATTTATGTAAGAACAATGTCAAAAATAAATAAATTAAAAACAATTCATAATATAAGATTAAGTGTCAATTTCACCAATGAAACTGAACGCGATCAGCACATAAACCAAGTTTAAGAGCTGTCAGTGTCATTATTTTCTTTGGAATATTGACACTGACAGCTCTTGAACTCGGTTTAGATGTCCTGACGCGTTCAGTTTCATTGGTGAAATTCGCCCTAAGAGATTACAAATAAGCCCTGGCAGTTAAGAGATGACCAGTCTCAACTGATGGCAACCATTCACAAACATGACGCGTGGATCAGCACCATCCAGCTCAACCATTTTGTAGAGAACCGAATGATCCAACACACGAGCCACCGTCAGCGTTATGCCATCAAGTTATTCACTTCCAAATCAATGGAACTAATTCCAATCACATCATAAGCAACGTTAGGTCAGATAGATTCACGGCTATGTACTGATTAGTATATACCTATGTATTGTGGCTTTAGCCATTCGGCTACGGGTCATAAATCATCGGTATCAGCGACATGTTTGAGCACTGACTAATATCTATTGTATTGGATTTAGGTAACTTGTAATGGGAGATCTGAAACTGTTTAATTGGAAGGTTTGGATTATTTTTCAGCTAAGTATTTGGAAGGGTGCATATACAACTTTATTTTTAGTATATGCGAAACCTGAATATAGCTTGTTCAGAATAAGGAACTGAATCGATTTCAATAATTTTTACATCATGTTATATTTTGTCCCAAAAATATTTAAACGGTTAGGTACCTACTGCCAAATTATTATCAATGAGCGCAAGACGACCCTGGAGGCGCGGGGGCGCCGCGTCGCTGTTTTTGTACGGATAACCCGGTAAAATAACAGCCTTATAACTTTGTGATTTTTCATGATACAGCTTTGAAATTCTGTACGTAATAATATTATATTCTTTACATAGAAATACTAGATCCGTGTTTCGAGTTTCGCATATACTAAAACTAATATTGTTTAGCTAATACTTGCTGTTGACCGCGACTTTGGCTTTGAGCTGCGATCCACAATGAAAAGACTATGTCCTTCTCCTGGTCATGGTCTACCCATGTGCCAAATTTCATCCAAATCTGTTCAACCGTTTTAGTGTGATAGCGTAACAAACAAATAAACTCACTTTCTCATTTATAATATTAGTTAGGATTGGTCATTCATTGGCCGTTGGGTGAAGTATCAAACAATTATCTTCGATATTATATAGGTAGGTTATCACCTTCTAAAATATTACGTACAGGAAAACAATATCAAAATTTTTAGTCGGTTATGACTTTTTAATTTATTATTTTGAATCTAATGCTAAAATATGATATTGTTAAATTCTTTTAGTTCGTGCAGGTATAACTTACCTACAGATGTATAGGTAGAAGATAAATATTCTTATCCTAATAATAGGTACTAAAAAGAAATTCCTACATAAATACATCATCGTAACCGGAGCATTTAAACTTTGTTGTAACCTTGCAGGAGTATTAAACACAATACTGAAAGTGTTTATGACATTTTTATGACCACTAACCCTGGACTTTTGTTCCTAGACGTTAGATAGTAAGGTTAGATGAAGGTATACTAGGCTGAACTTATAATCGTAAAAATATATTAAGTTTAATTTCTTTGTTATTAACTTCCTAAAATACTAGTATTCACTTGCATCTGGTTGGACTGGAAGCCGACTCCAACATGGTTGGGAAAAGGCTCTTCAGATTGATTGTTATTATCTTCCTAAGAAAAAGAGAAAAGTTCAAAAAATAACATCACAATAACACAATTTGTATTTCTTAAATCACCAATCATAAGTAAGCAACCGTTTTGGAGCTAATGAGGTTATAAAAAAAACTGAGGGCCCAGAGCTAATTTTTATACCAATTCGATCGTTAATTTGTACTTGAAACCGAAGCAGCTCTATCTAGTGACAATTATGGGAAACACCTTTGAATAATTATATGTCTAGTTAGAGAGTCACGCTGTAAAAAAACTAGAGTTTACAGACCAACTTTGCTAAGCTGGTGTGTGTGACAGCTACGTCTTACACTCGCGCCACATCATTGTGCTGTCATTGTGTTATTCTTGTGTGCGTGCATTTTGCGAGGCATTCCACTAAGAGCACTGATTTCAACAGCACTTGACCGAACCGCACCTGAGCACTTCCACTACCGGCACTGAAAAAACAAAACAGAACAAAATTTTGATGAGTGCGGTTCGGTGGAACAGTTTATTAATATTATTTTCAGTCCCCGAACGGCACCTATGTAAAATATTTTTTTAGTGATGGGGTGTATTTTTTTGTTCAAGACATAAGCAAACAAAACATATCGATACAAATCAGCAGAAGTTAAGTCTTCCGGATAATTCCACCTTGTTCACCTGGAGCAAAGAGTAATGTTTTATTTGTGTCGCTGTCAGTAAACAAAAAATGAGAGACGTAGTCACTTTTCTTAGCGATTTCATTTGTTCAAAATTGTTCTGAGGTTCAAATCATACATTATTTCAACTAGGAACAAAATGGTCGAATGAACACACTCACACATATAGACCGCTACATGAAATCTAAGTATGATTCAGTATGCAGTGAGTCGGGGCTGTCTCGTCGAGGCAAGTTTAGTAATTGCGTGTTATCATGTAGGTAGGATGTCTAATTTATAATAATAATTATGTCGTTTGTTTTTTGTTTTCTTACCAGAATACATTTTTAAATATTTTACTACAATCAAAAATAAAAAACAAAACATTTAAAAATAAAAATAAAATGAGTTCCGCCGGTGTTGGGAGCAGGGTTCGAGCTACCAGTTGTTAGGGCTGCAGGAGATAGGAACTTCCTCACAATGCGAGCTGTATCAAGGAATACTGCCTTTTGAATCACGCCCTTGATCCAACCGCCTAACGAGAGCCTCGAGAGATGTTGATCGAGGCTTTTAGGCATCAGGCTTTTAGCCGTAATGACAATCGGCACAATGACAGCCAAGCTCACATTCCACATGTCAACAAGCTCGTGTCGAGATATTTTGTTTCTCTTTCTCAGCTTTCACGAGGTTCTCGTCATGTGGAATGGCATCTACAATCATTGCGCGGCGCGCTAATCGATCTATCACCACTATATCAGGCAAATTGGCGACAATACTCCGGTCAGTAATGATAGACCGATCCCAGTACAACGTGGCATGGTAATTTTCGAGAACTAGGTCAGGCATATTAATTATTATTATTTTCCGCCATTTTGGACTTGTTAGTAACTTAAACTTACTACTTGTTACTTTTTTACTCCTCGAAGAGAGGAGGCCTGTGTCCCAGCAGTGGGAACATTATAGGCTAATTATGTATGTGTGTTATGTAGTAACGTAAACGATTGCTTTCAAAATTGATTTTAGTTTAGATTTTTTTTAAATTATTATGTATGTATCTAGGTATGTGTGAATGGAATCAAATCAACTCCTCATAATACGAGTATGTAACTATTATATCGTCAACGTGATCTATCAACTCAGCCTTGCGCTGACCAGTGCAGGAAATAGGCCTCTCCCAGACTGCGCCACAACACCCTGTCCTCCGCCTTCCGCATCCAGTCTGTCTCAGCTACCTTTTTAAGGTCGTCGGTCCATCTCGCCGATACGCGGTCTCCACTCCAAGACTCGTCTGTCTATGGGCCATCGGTCCTTCAACAAACATGGGTCGCCCACTGCCACTACAGCTTGCTTACTCTGCAAGATATGTCGGTAAATCCGGATCTTTTCCGGATAGTTTAATTTCTGATCTTATCCTAAAAAAGAAACTCCGAGCATAGCCCGCTCTATAGTACGCTGAGCAACCTTGAATTTGTGGACCATCCCGACTGTATGTGTCCACGTTTTGTCACCATATGTCATATCAGGCAGGACGCACTAGTTCAAGACCTTGGTTTTTAAACATTGCGGGATAGGTGACGACGAGACTTGACGAAGTTTGCCGAACACTGCCCAACCCAACTGGATCCTTCTGTCCGCTTCATTCTCAAAGTTGTGTCTACCGAGCTGGATGACTTCCCCTAGGTAGACATACTCCTTCACAACTTCAAAAAGCGACCTTTTGATGTAGATTGGTCTCGGCAAGACGTGTGAATAGTACATGACTTTCGTCTTGTCCAAATTGATACCGAGGCCAACCTGTCGAGAGGCTCCATTTAAGCTGTGTAGCATCTGGTTTAACCTTTTCAGCGTCTCTGCTATTATGCTATGTTGAAAAAGTTTAGTGATTTAAATCCAACCCTAAACAAATTGCATACGTAAAAATTTACCCGCATTCATTATGTATGATATCGGAGCCCTTTACTTTACGTGGTTCGATTGCACTTACTAATCGTTATGTTATATTTGGTAATGTCCTGAACACAGAATATAATATACGTCCCATCACTACAAACTGTATGCAGGTGCCGTTCGGAGACTTAAAGTAATATTAGAAAACTGTTCCACCGAACCGCACTCATCAAAATTTTGTTTCAGTGCCGTTAGTGGAAGTGCTCAGGCGCGGTTCGGTCAAGTGCTGTTGAAATCAGTGCTCTTAGTGGAATGCCTCCATTTTGCGGCCAAAAGTTGGATGCAACTTTTTTCAACGAGTTCACAGCATTGACAGTCTATCAACATCATCATCTGCCTAGCCTTTTCCCAACTATGTTGGGGTCAGTTTCCAGTCTAACCGTATGCAGCTGAATACCAGTATTTTACATGGAGCGACTGCCTATCTGACCTCCACAAACCAGTTACTGGTAATACGATATCCCTTGATAAGACTGGTTGTCAGACTTTTTGGGCTTCTGACGACCCGTAACAACTGTCAAAGATTTACAAATGACAGCCGGGATCAACGGCTTAACGTGCTTTCTGAGGCACGGAGGAATCTTGGTATGAACAGATGGTCACCTATCCACGGACCAACCGCGGCAAGCGTAGCTTAACCTGATCGATCGACCCGTGTGGCAGTTATTATTTAGCCACAAGCTCCTCCTTTGACAGTTTCAACTCAGCAGTCCACTGTTGGACATAGGCCCCTCCCAGGCTGCGCCACAACACCCTGTCCTCCGCTTTCCGCAGCCAGTCTGTCCCAGCCACCTTTTTAAAACAGGCCTTTTTGACAGTCTATCTACACGTATTTATATCTTTTGGAAACACAATTATTCAAACAAACACAACACATTTATACAAATTGACGTAAGTGAACATTAATGTTCAGGTGAATCCGCAGCTGTAGGCCGCGAAATTCAAATGTTCTTACGTTTTTTGCAATTTGCAGGTCATTGTCAGGTTCTATCGTGATCAAAATATGATTCGCGACTATAAAAGATATGTATTTACAGAATTATAATCATTCATATAATCATTATAATCAGTACCGTGTGGTGCCGGACGTAAAGAATAGCACCATCTTATTTCTTCCCATTGGTGTCGTAAAAGGCGTCTAAGGGACTTTCTAGAGAATGGGCAGCAGCGTTCTCTATGCATTTTAACACCATACTGCGATCGCCAACCCGCCTGCCAAGCGTGGCGATTATGGCAACCTCCCCCCCATTGGGGGAGGCCTCTGTCCAGCAGTGGACGTTCTTCGGCTGAAAAGAAGAAGAAGAATCATTAATACATACACTTTTTCATGAAATCATGACATTGGGGAACAAAAATCTAACTCAGAGAGATGTATTGATGATTCTAATATTTAAAATTTTGTAAATACCTACATATCTGTTAGAGTCGCGAATCTTATTTTTATCAAGCTACAACCTGACACTGACCTGCAAATAGATTGAAAATTGTATGAATTTAGTGTCAAATAATGAAAAAATTATGTAAAGGAAGCATGTAAAAAAAACGTAATTTGGGAGCAGTTAATAGAAATTTACATAGTTATGCCATCAATGAGGTACCAGGGAAGCCACATGTGCAGAAGGAATTATTCCCAAACTTCCTTGTCTTCAACGTAGTCTTAAATCTTATAATTTATGCTTTTGATTATAATGCCTACTATTGGAATGCTTTCAAACCTGCAATGCATGACTTAAACTGAAGCTATTTCAATTCAGCGAGTATTTTAAAGTGCAATTCACTTTGGATAGGTAACAGTTTTGGCCAAATTGTAAAATGCTCACTTTTGGAAAATGTTTTTCCGGTACGAGGAACTTATAGGGAGTATATCTGTTTTGTTTTTTTTTTATACACAGACTTAGCTTTGCATCTTGTTCTAATATTTTCTTAATCAAAAATCTAGTCACGTTTGAAAAACAAAACTAATTTGCCAACTTGCTAATACCAACGCCTATGAGTAACTTGAAAGAGTCGCCAGCTTATTTTAACTTTCTTGAAGGTGTCAAAGTGAAGCACTGAAGTACGGAACTAAAGTAGAGAATTTATAATTATCCTCTTGACATAACTGTCTACAGAATTCTCAACAGTTTCCCAGACTAAGAAGGAGTGGAAACACTTAAACATTATTCTGAATATTTTAATGTTAATAACCCTGCAGGCAATGGTTACTAATTCCTACTTACTTTAGTTCAGTTTAATGTATTTATGATGAACACTAATTCGTCGTCTTAAGAGTCTACAATACCTCAAATTGCATAGCGTGATCCTCCGTTATATCGAAAATGCTGCAGCATTAATTTTGAAATAGATATATGATGAAGTTGAGGATTCATTTTAAGTACTCTGTTTGACGAAAACACTATTCCATAAAAATATCTCGACAGAAAAAAAATACTAAGTTACCACCAAACTGAACAATAAACCACTAGTATTAAAAAAATACTTCAAATTAGATCATGAAATTTTGCATAATAGTTCAGTACTATTTATTAAGCAGCCGAGCACTGTTTTTTTTTTAATTACCATTATTTTTACCGTAAAAAGTAATTACCTAAACTACCGGCGCCTTGGAGCCTTCTCTCCCTCTCGCTCTGTCTTGCTCATGTAAGCGTGAGCAGTAGTGTGCGAGCGAGATAAAGAGCGAGTTGGCACTGAGGTATTATGGACTCTTAAGATCACACTTCATCAAGATTCTACAAGTGTGTAAGAACAAAATAATGTTGTTCTTAATTAAACTTTTTATAATTAAAAAAATAATACTACTACTACTCAACAAAAGAGATGGCAAAAGTTGCTGTCATGTTTACAACAGAGACAAGATATTTTTGTACTTTTTAATAAATTTCTGAGTAGTCAGTCTTCATAACGTAATAATGAAGCTTACATTCAATCAAATACAGAACAACATTTGACTCATAAAAAAATGTTAAAGTGTTTTTCACGTTGTTAGGCACTCAAATCGATGATACCCTTTCATGGCATGCACAACTGGATCTGTCAGCACGTACGCGTAAAATGATATGGATTTTTGGAAAGCTAAGAAACGTTCTCAAATTGAAGATGTTAAAAACGGTATACTTTGTCTTGGTTCAATCAATTTTGGGTTATTGTATTCCGGTATGGGGTGGGACCTGCAAGACAAAAATCTTAAAAGTTCAACGCGCACAAAGGTCATTACTCAAAGTAATGCTCAGAAAACCCTTCCGTTATCCCACAATGAGCCTATATAAAGACTGCAATGTCTTGACAGTGAGACAACTATTCATCCTTCACACTACACTTCGCAAGCATAAAGAACTAACTTACGATGCTAAGTTAACATATCCTGCACGAAGAAATAACAGAATATGTAAGGCAACTAAACACAAAACTGCTTTCCTCAGAAGACACTCCTGTTTCCTTGCTCCTTATTTATATAATAAACTTAACTCTGTTTTAAATATATTCCCTAAAATCTCGCATGAATGTAAATCTATTATCCAAAAATATCTTCTAAATTTAAATTAGAATGACACGGAATCCTTACTTATAATTTCTAAATAACTTCTCTGTTCTGTCTGCAGTAAATCAAGAGCAGTCAAAGCTCATTCATCCACAACCATGCCTACATAATATACCTACTCCCACAAAAACAGATGCGTGTAACCGTACTCACACTCATCACAAACACAACACACACACACGAACACACTCACAACACACACACGCACTCGCCCAGGCACACACAATATATATTAATTAATAATTTACACCTCTTAGTTGTCATTCAGTAATAATTTGTATATACCAACTCCGAGGAAGACCTGGAGTCCTGAAATACAGGGCTGCCCTAGTTTAGGCTCCAGTCCACTCCATTTATTTTAATAATGTCTGTACTGTGTTTAGATTAGTGTGGAAAAAATAAACAGTATTATATTTGGGAACCACCTGTTCCTGAAAATGTTCTTAGGTGCATACTTACATGTTTAAGATTTTTTAAAACATTTTATTATACATAAATAGTTTTCAATCTGGTTCAAGGCATAGTTTGTATTGTAAACTTTAAAGTGGCAAACAATGCTTTATAATACTTACTTGTAAGACTTCTCTTACAGAGTTTCCTACAACAATGTAGGCGAAGTTTTTCAATTCCTGGCACCCCGGTGAAACATAATAGGGGAGCAGACGCAATATTGCTCGTAACTTAATATGTCATCGATTCCTTCTCAGGCAACGGATTTCTTCTTTGTACGAGATTTTCTTTATTTTAATTGAGGGTTTTCATCGGGTTCTGCGGGCTAATTGCGTAACACACTATCAGTAGCAATCTGTTTCAATTTGACAGTTCTACAACATTCATTGCGTTATTTAAGTTGTTGAGCAGACAGTTTTTTCCAACATATCAAGCAATGGATTAGCAATATACTTCAAAATCATTCCGATTGTGGTTCTAACTGTATTACGCAATTAGGCCACTGATTTCGAACCAATTGCAATGATTTATGTATTTTTCTGGCATTTCAATTTGGAGGGACATGTGGCTAAGTATTAACAGCCGCACGGGTCGATCGATCAGGTTAGGTAAGCTACGCTTGCCGCGGTTGGTCCGTAGATGGGTGACCATCTTTACATACCAAGACCCCTCCGTGCCTCGGAAAGCACGTTAAGCCTTTGGTTCCGGTCGTCATTCGTGGACCTTTTACAGGTGTTACGGGTCATCAGAAGCCCGAAAGTCTGACATCCAGACTTATCAAGGGGTATCGTATTACCCAGTAAATTGATTGTGGAGGTAAGGTAGGCAGTCGCTCCATGTAAAATACTGGTATTCAGCTACATCCGGTTAGACTGGAAGCCGACCCCAACATAGTTGTGAAAACGATAAGCAGATGACTTTTTCGGTGTAGGAAAATAATCTTAATGTTTTTTCCCGTAACAATTGGAGACAGCGTCATAAAAAAAATGCTTTCTATATTGTGTAAGACACGCTAGACTATCTATTGCGGAAATGAAAGGTAATGAAATATGGGTCTACTATAGGTGTACCTCTGACTAACCCTTTCGGAAATACCGGCGTGATGTTATATTTATGTTAAAATGCCGATGAATTTTTATTAGGTATATTTCGGCTCCACTCTTGAGTGGAACGGATCGGCAATCAGAATATTACATGAATACTGGTAAGATCATTCGATATTGATACTTAACGTATAATCTTACCAGTATCCATCAAATCTTCTGATCTGAGCTACAAAAATAAAATGACGCAGTCTTAACTTTGGGTATTCCGCCTATGCTCTCATTAGTATATATTCTTAGTCAGCTAACCTAAACATGACCTGTTGACTTGACTTATGGTAATTAGTCTTATTCAGCAAAGGATTACGCGATGATCTTACTAAGAACAAGGGATAATACTATAGTGCAAAGCTTAGTAGGTAATGCTGACGAAATAGAACTTAAGGAAAACTCATTAGCATACACTGAAATCATAGCTTGATTCATTGTTATAATGATGACTAGAGTTTCTTATAAAGCCTGCCAATTTTCTAACATAAGGTTGGATAGATAATCATGTATAGAACAAGTCTGTCAAACTGACAAAAAATGTAATTTATTTATTTATTTAGGATCTCCAACAAAGGATACACATATACAATATAAATCACAATAATAAAAAAGGTTCTTGTACGTATGCTCCTTCAATTACAGGAGACCACAGCATGTACATTATAACTAGGTTTAAACAGGATAAAAATAAAATAGATGAAATTAACGATGAAATTTGAGGAAATAAAATAAAATTAACATGTCATGAACTCATGATTGAGCATTCATATTACAATTGTTTGGTTTATTAATAATTCTTACACATTTGTTAACTATTGGAAGAAAGAAACATAATAGCATACTTAGTTATTTTGTATAGGTATATAATATAGGTACCTTCAGTCTAAATTACATATACAGGGTCAAATAAAATTAGCTAGCTTAACTCCGCAGTGATGGGTATCGTTATCTGACATCATGATAAAACAAAAATGTAATTATTTCGATGAGTTTTTTTTTGGGGTCATCAATCGCAGGTAATAGAAAGAAAGAAAAATAATTTTATTTGTCACAGAAACACGTGCAAAACATATAAAAACATAAACTCGAGTAGGTTAAAACAAATAGTCGGCAGCTGCACGTCATGACTGTGACAAGAAGGCTTGCACTCAGCATGATGCTGTGCTATGGGGGACCCACAGCACAGCAACGTAATGTAGTTACTAGAAATAGAAATATCAGTTTCAAAAAGTCTTTTTTACACGACTGCTCAAAAAAAGGAGTGTTATTTGTAATGTGTGATGATAATTCTGTGTGATGATTCGATAATTCGTGTGATAGTTTTCGTTATCTAAACCAGGGACCGTACAACCCCGGTTAAGGGTTAAGCCTTTCGAAAGGGTAACCCATTCAATGGGTTACCTTTATCATGATGTAACCCATTGAATGGGTTTTATAGAAAAAACCCAGTGAAAGGGTTACATGATAACCCATTGAATGGGTTTTACAGTAGAAACCCAGTGAAAGGGTTACATGATAACCCATTGAATGGGTTTTATAGTAGAAACCCAGTGAAAGGGTTACATGATAACCCATTCAATGGGTTTTATACTTGAAACCCAGTGAATGGGTTACATGATAACCCATTCAATGGGTTCTATACCTACTTGAAACCCAGTGACATAGCACGCGTAGCATGACCAATTCTATCTCTGTTCTACCAAGAATAGACAAAGTTTTTGATGTGAAACATTCAACAGCCGCACGTAAAACCGACTGCTGGCGGGGCGACGCGTGCCACGTGGCGACGCATCGCTACTATATACAGTCATCTGTAGTAAGTTTTTTGATATGAAACATTCAACAGCCGCACGTAAAACCGAGTGCTGGCGGGGCGACGCATGCCACGTGGCGACGCATCGCTACTATATACAGTCATCTGTAGTAAGTTTTTTGATGTGAAACATTCAATAGCCGCACGTAAAACCGACTGCTGGCGGGGCGATGCATGCCACGTGGCGACGCATCGCTACTATATACAGTCATCTGTAGTAAGTTTTTTGGTTACCATTTTAGAAAAACCCTATCAAAAACTCTTTCAATGGAAAGGGTTTTCGATAGGGCTTATCAAAGCAGTTAATCAAAAACCCATACGGTGTGGGTAATTTTGAATGGCTTAAACTAAGCCGTTCAAAAGGGTTACCCACACCGTATGGGCTTTTATCTAAAAGCCTTTCAACGGGTTGCCAAAATTTAATTTAAGCCATTCAAAAGGGTTACCCATATCGTATGGGTTTTTGATTTTCCGCTTAGAAAAACCCTATCTAAAACCTTTTCAATGGGTAACCAAAATGGTCCCTGATCTAAACACGATAAATTAAAAAATAAACAGATTTTCGCAACGCATACTTCATGTAACATCACTAAAAGCGATCGTTGACCCCAAAAAATCATAAAATCTTTTAAATTTTAATGTTTTTAGATGTCGACCCATCACGTTTGCGGAGTTTAACTAGCTAATTTAATTTGACGCTGTATATTGTTCGATTTTATCAACCTAACAAAAAATCTGTATGGCATACACAACAGACCAGGTATCATGCATACTAAAGCTCAAAATGTAATGAACTACATAGTATGTCACTAGTCTAATATAGTTCACATAGGCTCTAGATTAAAGCTGGCTAGTTGGGTTTATTCATCGTTCATTCATTCGGCTTTTGTTTCCCGATGTCCGCTCGAACCGCTCACTCGCAGCATTTGAGTGCACATGCATGTTCCAAATTCGAGACGCGACCACTAACTCAATGTGCTAAAGGTTTTACGATACATAAAACTACAGCTATCTATTCAAAATAAACTTTGCTACTTTTATCACTTTTATGTCACCAAGCGCCGTGTCAGAGATTATTTTGTTAATTCTACAGAATTTTTCGTGTCACTTTTGTGGCTTTTGATATACCTTCACGCCATCAAAGTTGTCAAGTCTTCGCTCTCGAAACTTTGGTGTTTTGTTTTTATTAATGTGAATGTTTTTCTTTGTTACAGCTAGTACGAATTTAGTGGGCAAGTTTACGCAGAGCGTCCGTCGTATCGTACAAGATGTCAAGGATGAAGGCACTTCCAGTGAGTACTTACTTGACATTTATTTATTGTCTGTGGAAGCTAAATACGATTGATATCAATCAATTTACTGCTATTGTGAAATCATGTTTGCAGTCATTGTATTCAGGCTCATAAAACAAAATATTCATTTAAAAACACTAAGGTCTATCTGGCCTGTTTTGTTGCGGAACAAATCCATTCCAAGGTATTAAGGCTCGTACAGGCTGCCTTGTGCGATATCGGCGCGACGTGACACTAGTAGCACAATTTCTTTGTCGGTGCCTGTCGCGCTTTCGACATCGCACTAGTCTGTACGAGCCTTTATGGTACAAAATCCATCCAATTGCAAGACTTTCTTAAAATCAATAGTTTATTCATAGTCGGGTTCCGTACGTCCGAAATAAAAAACGGAACCCTTATAGCATCACTCGTGTGTCTGTCTATAAAAAAAAACCGGCCAAGTGCGTGTCGGACTACGCACAATGAATGGTTCCGTTTTGTTGATTAACAAATGAATTTTTTTTAAGTTTTGCAAATAAAAGGGCTTATTTTTTAAGGGGTCTCAAATATTCAAATATTTTTTGTAATTTTTAAATAAATTGTTTTAAAGCTATTTAAAAAAATAGATGAAAATTTACCATTCTCGTTGCCCCCCTTATCTCCGAAGCTAATGAGCCTAAAATGTTGAAAAAAATACAGAAAATGGTTCTATATAAATACATAGATTACAGGAAAACCTATAGGAAGTCTATGCATGGTCTTAAAATAACATAGTAAATCTCTCAATATTGTGTGAAAAACATACATTTGCAGTTGGAATATAAGAAAGAATGTTTTTCAACTACACTGTTAAGTTTGTTCTTGGATAAATTCATCCCAACTATGGAACCCTTTATTGTGCGTGGTCTGACACGCAATTGACCAGTTTTTTTTTTAAACTATCATAGCTTATAAATCCCACCAAACCTTGTCATTCCCATGCCAATGAAGCAAGAGGGCAGTAGACTAACACCATCACATTTATGACGTTTACCTATCAATAAGGAGGGTAGTTCCACGAGACTCGGAAGCAAAGGCTCCCGAGGAGAAGATTACTCTCGGAGACGAGTTGAATGTTAAGAGGCTGGCTAGCCGACCCGGTCATTGATTTGTGTAGCCTGTAGCCACGGTCTGCGAGTACCATTTGTTATCGCTACCATTTGTCACTTGTTTCACATTCGATAAGGGTAGTAGTACGAATTCTAGTACCAATTACGTATAAATGGGAATTATATTAGTCTTGAGTTCTTGACTCTTATCAGGAACTTCTCTACCGCCCTTTTTATTTGTAGTCGTTAAGGCTTGTGCAGACTGGGGCGATCGTGCTAGTCAGCACGAGCCTTTAGTCGTCTCACAATCATCCTGGGGGCCAAGTCTGCTAACGCAGTTGTGTCAGAATGGCCGATCATTGGCACCGTAATTGTAGAGTTTGACAGTTTTGCTAATCTCCTAATTGAAAGGCGTCATTATGATTTTCCAATGACGTGCCACTGACACTCCATTGGAAAAATTGTGTGTATTTGGTAATCTTGTACTGACAAGCTCATATTATTTTGACTTCCCTATGGACCACTGTCACGCCATTATGAATTTAGGAGGTTACAAACTATTGGCACAATGGTCATGGCGTTGCCTTGGTATGGTCGTCATAATGACCAATCATTGAAGATTGGCCCCCTGTTCTAATGAGATATCAGCAGACTTGGCCCCCTGTTCTAATGAGATATCAGCAGACTTGGCCCCCTGTTCTAATGAGATATCACTAGACAACGAACAAAACAATAAAGTGAGTGTTTATAATGTATATCATCGGAATGGTGAATGCGAAATTAATTTGTAGTTAGGTTAGGTATAGACGCCAGCAGGTCAAGCTACCCGAAACTGTCAAATCCCAATCTACCTTGAACCTTATGCTTTAACGATAAAGCTGAAAATCTTTTAAAGAAATTTGACAGATTGTAGTAGCTTGATGTGCTGGCGTCTGTACTATGAATTGAGCAGTGGTGGCACAGTGGTAACGGCCGCGACTTACGAGTTGTAGGTCATATGTTCAAACCAAGACAGGTGCTTTACTTTGTGTAAATTATTTCATCACCACTGCTTTCAAAACGGTGAAGGAAAACATTGTGAGGAAACCGGCATGTCTTAGAACCAAAAATTCTAAGACATGTGACTGTATCTACTAACCCGCACTGGGCCCGCGTGGTGGATTACAGCCCACTCCCTCTTTCAGAGAGGAGGCCTTTATCCAACAAAACAACAATGTGTGTGCGGTACCTATTTATTAAAATGCAACAACTAACTATTAATTTTAACGTTATTCGCAGATTAGTCAAATATTAATCTCTTCAAATTTGTTTGCTATTAATTCATTTATGATAACTGCACTTTGTATTAATTAAACACAGAAATAGCATCGTTCGGCATTGCGTGCAAATGTGATTAACAGTATAAATGAGGATCATTTATAATTTTGTGGATTATGATAAAAGCAGATATGTTAAAAAAAATCGTAAGTTAATTTGTGTAAGAAGGCTTTACCGCCCATTGTGTCACCCTGTGTAAAATTTCAACATTTATATCTGTAACTTTTATGGTGTACATAATAAAGAGCATTCTATTCTATTCTATTCTATTCTGCTTTACATTATAGCGTCATTCAAAAGCTAAGCAATGTCCACCAAAATTTTCTTTGAAATCTTATTTATAGCGCTCATTAAATCTAAGAGCCTATTTCTCAGAATTTTGGCAGAAACGCTGATTATGAAGGCTGCCTGTTAGTGTCTCGCTTTTCCTAATTCCAATGGTTTATTAATGTTAAGTGCTATACTGCACTTCACTCCAACAATCTTAATTAGACTAACAAGATCAGCTACTAATCAAATCAATTAGGTTCAAATACTCTATTAAGGAACGCCGAAGGCTGATACTAATTAAAATTTGCAAATGATACTGGGTTATTTATTTCTCATTTAAGTATTTTCTTTCGAGACTGAGAGAAATATTCTAAATAACACGCCTATACTTGTACAACCTTACATTCTTTTTCAAATGCCAAACCAATTCAGTTTTTTAGAGAGGGGTTTTATCAATATCGTAACAAACTATGTTGGCTTGATAAAATGTGAAAAATTACATTTGTGTTATAGACTCCTGAATAAGATTTACTTTACCATAATTTACAAAACCTATCTTTCTCGATACCAGGTGGGCAGACGAAAGAAGAGGTGATAGAAACTAATGAACGTCTGCGCGGCGTGCGTGTCCGTCTGGACGAGAACTATGACACGGCGAAGAAGGCGCTTGTCACGCTCATGGCACGCTACTCGGAGTCCAAGGCCCAGAGGAACGTGTTCACCAGATACGCACTGCTCAAGGCTATGATAAAGGTATGATTTGTAATATAAATTGAAAGCCATTACATGATGCAAGTTTCATGCTTGTGACATACAAAAAAATGAACTGTGAATGAATTCAACTAATGGTATGCCACAGGTAATTAAATCGCACCGTATATATCAGGCTTTTAACAGTATTCATTTCTTTAAAGCATGTGTTCCGGAGACACACACACATGCTTAAAAGAAATACATACTTTATCGGAATCCAGGGCCTGCTTTTCTTTTTTCCACTCAATCTTGAGTCAATCTTGAGCTAGTGCTACTCACCTCTGGCGGTAGCTGTGTCAAGTTCATGTTGCCATCGGACCATTAATGATAAACCATTGTGGATTATAAAGATAAAGCGTAGAAGAAAATTTTAGTAGACCGGTAGATCCTGTCAATAACCAGGATGTATCCAGACGCCAGGCAGAAACGGACAGCTTCGGCTAGGCAAAAATTAGTACGCGGATTCAATCGATAGATTACATGAAAAGCAATGTTCCATGTTTCTGCTTCAAAAGTTTCGGAAAGAATTGAAGTAGTAAGAAATTATAGCGCTCAACGCCTTGTGCCCATGCCTTTAGTTTCTAATGAGCAGTTATTATACTTATTAAGTATTCTTGTTACAATCAAATTAAACGAGTTCTTTAACCAGAGAGCAATATATTGCACTCTGCAGCTCATCATTCTGATGTGTTGTATTGGCCAACACGATCGTGTTGTTTGTCTTTATTTTTGGTCAATCGGACAATGCAGTTAGTCGCAGATGGCTTTTACTGCTTCGACGGACAGGTGCGAGTGCAAGCATTCAGCCAAAACGAATACGTGTGTTCGAATTTCGATGATCCGAAATACGCCGTCAACGGTGGAATGTAGGCTTTTTGCCGTCTGTGTAACGTACCTTCATAGTATTAAGGTCGTTTCATTGCCAATTATGTACACATGCGAAAAACACATGAAGCTTTACTCATTCCACTTAATATTAAAGAGTACGTTTGTACTTAATTCTCTTTTTCCATCTTCACATTTTCCATAATTCTTAGAAAATATTTAAGAAGGTTCTTTCGATCACAATAATTAGCTCTAGATAAACGATTGCCTCGCAGAATTGATTACTAGAAGACTAACTTTGCTAACTCGATCTATCTCGTTCTAGGCAATTTAGCATAGATATAAGAAATATTTCTATGCAATTTAAGGAAGAAATAGTTAAACACAATACAAACACCTAAACAAAGTGGACTAGGCATAGGCTTTCGACATTCTTGTTTAGTTAGACATTATAATAGCTTGCTGTGAGGTCACATACCTCAGTTATGTGAAAAGGTTACGGTGACATAATATAAGCCAATAACTGAGCTAACATAATTTAATTATAATGACTATCCACGTGTATTACTTCAACCAGGGTCAGGTCAAGTATTTGCTAATTAGCGCTTAGCACCATTCATTTAATTTGATCCGGATTCACCAGTACCCGCCCGTGGATTATTTTATTCACATCAAGGTTTAGAACTTTGATTATTTATACGTCTAGATAGATTGTCGCGCTTCAAAAGAACTAAAATAAATAGGCCATCTTTGATAGGCTGGTGTGCATGACAGCTACGTCTTACACTCGCGCAACGTCATTGTGCTGTAATAATTTTGTCGCTCTAATGTGAGTGTATTTTGCGACCAACTCTTTGACGCAATTTTTTTTCGACGAGATGAAATGAAATGAAATTGGTTATTCTGTAAATAGGTCATCGGAATCACTTATACACGACATATTAAAAAAATAAGCTAGATGGAGTCGACATTTCCTATCCGACTAAGAGGTGTAAAGAAATGGCTAAACAAACTCAGGGGTCAAAGTCTCTTTTAAAGTCTAGACATAATCTCGGTCGGATAATGTGAGGACCATGTGAAACCGGGAATTTAGAAAACCATAATTATTAGAATGCGCCTGTCCAGTCAGTGCAAGCATTTGTCAGTAATCATGCAGCTCGACTCAAGACTTAAGGAGCTCAACAACTCGACGAACAATACCAAAGAAAGGACCGAAGGAACCGGACCGAACCGGAGGTAGGCCGCATAAAGTGCTCAAAATGCCAGATCATCTTTAGAACTGAGAAAGAAAAAAAAGGAAGAAAATTAAAAAATTAAGTAATTAAGAAAATAAATATATTATAATACTTTTCAAAGTAAATATTCATGTAATTTTGTATATAATATTCAACAATGTCAATATGTATATAAAATGACATACCTATAGGTAATGATGATATTGCATAATTAAAATGTCAAGTTTTACAGTTTTTTGTCGATGTATAAGCTTTTTGTCTTCTAAATAGTCAGAAATTTTATATAACCCTTTTTTACAAAGTTTAGTTTTAATACAGCTTTTAAATCGTTTAGTGTGTAAAGTAGGAAGTTTGTTGTAAAACCTTATTACCCATGAACGAGTTGCCTACTCTGTGGAGGCGAGTATGATGCACAGCAAGATTGTGTTTATTCCTGGTATTTAAACTATGAATATCGGTCATTTTCTTAAAATTTTATATATTTTTGAGATGATACAGTCAGAATATCTTTTTCTGAATTTTTCACGAAGGGAATCTCCTGGAACTAGGTTGTAAATGGCTCAAACAGCCCTTCTGTAAAAACAGAGATAATAGTATCAATGTCCGCACAGGTTCCCCAGAGAAGAATCCCATATGACATAAGACTATGAAAACAACAAAAATAAACAATTCTGGCAGTACCTACAACAGTTATCTGTCAATTTTTTTTAACAGCATAGCTCACTTCGGAGATCAGGTAGATCACAGCTTTGACTGTCTATCTCTCAGGTCTATCTAGACATATGTATATGTTTGGTTTAGAAAAGGTTCGGCATTCGCGTGGTCTTCGTCACGCAGACATGTGTGACAGTCTCTTTCCAAATGTTGATGGGCCGACATTACAAGGTTCTTTTGGCCCGTGTCCAAAATCGGAACTAACGCCGTCATATTGTTTTTTGAAAACATTCCAAGTGACATTTCACAAAACAATAGCACAAATGTTTACCAACAGTACCTGTCAACGTCAATCGAGCGCCAAAATATCCTTGTGCAGTCGCCAGCAATTCAAATTACCACAAACTGTCAAATTTTCTAATTCAATTTTTAACTTAATTATCAACACCTACGTAATACATCTACAAAACTAATAGATTTGTCAAAACGCACATCTCACAATACAAAATAGCTTCCAAAGCTAATAACGAAAGTTACGTAAATAAGTGAGAGCTCGAAATAACACATGGCAGAACAGCCCTAATGAGTAAAATTACTTTCTGTATGGCCACAAAAATATTTAACAAGCTGCCTCAGACATTAAAATCATTAAATCTGGTAAATTCAAAAGTCTACTTAAGAAAATTTTAATCGATAAATGTTATTACTCAATAAAGGACTATTTGGATGACAGTCCTATAATCCCTCCTACAGTTACTTATATTTAATTGATTTATTACTTATTTTGACACTCTTGTATTAAACCTCGTACAGACCACGACACCACGACGTTAGTGCGACATCGCGAGCGCGACGCGACACTAGTAGCACAATTTCTTTTTCGCTGCCTGTCACGCCCGCGATATCGCGCGAGTCTGTTCGAGTCTTTAATTTGATTAAGTGACATTATCCTATTTGAATTTTTTGACATTTCTGTTTTGTCTATTTTTATTATTGATGTTTTTGAAATATTTTATTAATTTGAAAGTTGTTTTGACATTGTAGTTTTTATTTGAAATTGAATTAATTGTCAGGGGAATAATATACTGATTTATCCTCTCTAGCTATTTCTATAATTTTTATTTGATATTGTGAAATAATTGAAACTGATGCTAACATTTGGACGCCTAATGGTAAAGCATAGAGAACTTACGAAAATTTAACACCTCACACACCTGTGATATCTGTAAACTATGTTTACAAATAAATAATCTGAATCTGAATCTGAACATTATAAGGTTTAAAATCATCTGGAGAAATTTGACAGTTTGGTATAACCTGATGTGTTGGCGACTGTACATTTCATGCCGGATGTAAAAAATGACGGCCGTGTGGTGCTGGACGTAAAGAATAGCACCATCCCATTTCTTCCTGTGGATGTCCTAAAAGGCGACTAAGGGACTTACTAGAGAATGGGCAGCAGCGTTCTCTATGCATTTTAACACCATACTGCGATCGCTAACCCGCCAAGCGTGGCGATTATGGCAACCCCGCCTCCTTTTGGGGGAGGCCTATGTCCAGCAGTCGACGTGTTTCAGCTGAAATGATGATGCAAACATGCCAAAGCAAGAAGCGAGGTAATTGTGCCAGTACAAGTTTAATTTATAAAATGAATGCGCTACAAGTCGTACATTTGAATTCAATGCATTTTGAGATAAGGCCGCTCAGACTCATTAAATAGCTGGGAAATGTAAGGCTCATACATGCATTAAGTAGACCTCATTGTAGTTAGACACAGAAACAAATTGCTAATGTCAAATTATAATGTCAAGCACAAACCTAATCTAAAGCAAGTCATTAAAACCCTAGCCTCTAGCCGGGCAGTAATATGGTACTGAATTTCATTATAACCCGCTGGTTATTATTGTGATTTGTGTTTAGAACGTCAACAATTTTTTTTTTATTAAAACTTGTTTTAGTTGCCGTCGACGAACAAAATAATGAAATTGCGCAACTTAATAGAGGTATTCTAGTGGAATAATAAATTTTCAATTATGTACATTAATTCACCACCTGACTCATCACCTGGAAACCATTATGAAGGAAATAATTTTGGCCAAAGGGTGTGGGTGTCGGATGGCAACATGACACCTCGACTCAGCGCAATACGTCGCCGACCCGAAAATGTTTTTAATATGTGTTAGTTTATTATTTTGTAAGAATAATTTGTGTATTTTATTTATGAGCCTAGTTGCCTGACGGTAAAGCATTATTATTATTACTTAAAAAATATCTTTCACTGCACATTTCTCGGGACCCTGGCGTCCTGGACCTTTGAAACGCGTACGAGGGGCCGAATCCAACTCGCAGAGGCCCTTTAGACAGTTTCAAATTATTAAGAGACACCAACCGACGATTATCCCTGTATGCACTATGCAAGGACCAAGGACAATCCCCGGTTGGACTATTGCAGAACATGGAAAAAAAAACATATTGGGCTATGGGGTTGGGTGGCTATAGTGGTTTGAGTACCTTGAACTATGGAAGAACTATTTCCCATGCCTGACCAATGTTCTATAATATACACGGATAAAATGGCAGGGGAAGACTTGACGGAAACTGTCGCCAGCACATAGCGACGTAGCTACAAGGGGGCAACATGTCCAAAGGTGCTTGAGGAGTGGAGAGGTATTCCATGGCTATCAGGACAATCCCGGAAGTACGGTCAAGATCCCTACCAGCATCTTATTGGACTACTTCCTTCCTCTAAGCACGTTTGCTCTTGCAAATCTCCACTCAAGCCGGCCAATAAAGGCAAGAATGAGGTGGGAGCTCTGTTCCTCGTCAGTGTTCACTCCAGCCAGCCAATGAAGGCAAGCCAGAGATGAGGAACAAGACTTCTCCCAGGAGATAGGGTCAGCAGGGTCGCTACTGCCCAACAGCTCGCCACATGCTATCCTGCGGGTTTCTGTATCTCTCTTAGTCTTGGTCTAGCTTCTTGCCCTAGACCTGTTCCGGCAAAGTTAACTCTACCGGCACAGACCTAGAGTTCGGAGCGTGCAAGCCCCACCACGAGGAAAGCTGCGTCATCGTCAGGCACCATTTGTATTGCCTTTCAATATACAACCATAATACCACATCATCATCATCATTGACAGCCTTGTTCAACCCACTGCTGGATATGTCTCCTTCTCTTGGTGCCATGTTTTCCTGGTCTATGCACCCTCTCAACGACATGTAACTACGAGTAAGCTCGTAAATAAACTGCTCAGTTGAATTTATCCTAATGGATTAGGTTTGTGTCTCAAGTTCTACTTCTTACATACAATGTTTAGCAGGATGCTCTCAAGTAAGTCTACCTGTCACGTGCTTATAAAAATTCAACAAGGATCACTTCAGCTATTGCAGTGCAATGTTATATATTTATACAGCGTGGCGCTTTGGTGGCGACATTAATTTAACACGGGTTCGCCCTTTACGTTTTATGAAGATATTTTAGTTTCATTAAACGTTATTATTTATTGATTTATTTACAATTTTCTAAAATAGCATCTTGGAGCAACCTGTCCTTAAAGAAGTTTAGCGCAGAGGTCATTTTCCGGGGTCATGGATCATAACATCGCATCAATTAAATTAAAATGAATAACATGCAAGGAGTAGGCGAATTGAAGGAAGGAGTTAGACCTTTATTATTTTGTTTGTGACTTTATATTTTTTTAATTTATAATTATTTATTGTATTATATTTTTTTATGATTACTGGCCCTACCCGTGTGTTGAATTAATTTCGCCATTGTGGCGGCACGTTGTATAAACATGCAGAATTTAATTAAGTAGTTTGTATTTATTTTATTTCTTATTTATAATCTCACTGTATGCTGCACCGGTTGACGTCATCACGTCGACGCCGGCTGTCGCGGAAAACCAGGGCTTTTTCTCACATAGGGTCGCAGCATTTTGCTGAGCGGTGGCCGTTTTGCGTGTATGTGACGCATATTTTCCCCCAACTTGTTCTTTTTGTATTTGAGTTCTTTCTTTGCGTCATGTTTACCGCAAATAAACGTATTTTCTTTCTTATTTTTTTCTATTTGTTGTTTACACTAGCAGCAAACGTTTGTCATGTACATACAAGCTGTGTGGCAGCTACAGGGTGGCTTTAGGACTTCAGAATGTTTTATTTAGGTAGGTAAATATTGCTTTCAGAATTTACATAAATACATTAACTTACGCTTCTTCCACATCGAACATCACCAATGATGTCATTTTATGACCAGACTCCAGGGGAGCAATTGCAATTGATCGCAATGCCTTTCATTTTGACAATTCAGCCACGTTCATTGCGTTATTTACGTTGTTGAGCAGACGCATTTTTCAGATCTATTATGCAGGATTTCAAAATGGCATTGCAATAGATTGCTATTATATATGTGTGTTACGCAAAGACATTAAATTATTTACTTAACCATAGACGGGACATAGCGAACAAAATCGTAATCCGATACATTTGTCCTAGTGGGTAAAAGTCGCTCAATCTAGTGTGGCCTGCATGCAAAGAAAAATATTTTCTAAGAAAATATGCTGAGTTGCGCATTATGATATTGCAAATCTCGTTATAGTAAAACGACTCGACCTAACTTAGGTTTATTTTCTATATTATGCTAGATGGCGTCACTGAGAAATGGCATCACAGTTTTTCAGTTTTTCTATGACATTTCTCCGCATAGCCTCTCTATCTCAGCTCTCTATATATACCTTAAATCTCTTTGGTGTCACGTTACGATTATCCCACAGAAATAAATACCATTAAACAATAAGGGAAGTGACATGACGCATGGCATAAAACATGTTCTGTGGAAGTGTCCACAAGACATGTTTTATGTCATGCGGGCATTTATTATTTATTTATTAAAACTTTATGCACAAGTAAAAACTACACTGTACAAAGGCGAACTTCATGGCATTTCTGTCGCCAATATTATTTTAAAGCATCCTGCAAAGAACGACGAGGCTTTATCTTGTGTAAGATATAGTTACTAAAAAATAAATATCCCATTTAATAGAATTTCTGATGTCGTTGTCATTAACAGGTGATAGTAATGTTGTACAGGGAAGAAAATAAATGGTTCCGTTTGTAGAATTTGTAAACAGCACTTGAATAATGAAGCTAATCCTGTAGCTAACTTTGTTGATGATAGGTGTTACAAATAGGTATGTTCAAGTAGTTTAAATAATTAGCACGTAAAACACGTGTGAAACAGAAACTGTCTGAAGCCATATATGATAAAGGTCACATATGTGAGTGTCGTAAGTTGCATTCATCCACGCACTAACCCTGCTAACTTCACTGACAATAATAAAGTTAGGATTTCACGATACCACACTCTCATACTCTGCCTGTTGGAACATTTTGAACCCAAACTGAAACACTAAGAAACACGCACCTAAACAAAAAACGGGAAGGCGTTCTATTATTCGGTAATAAATAGGCTGGTGTCGATCAGTCTATCACTCCGATTTCACCATTATAAGAAAAATACTTGAGGTAAAGTAAGTCCCTCGTGTAACAATAAGAAATACAGATCAATAATGTTACATTCTTTCAGAATATTTCTGCTTCGTTTTTTCGTGAAGATGAAGTTGATGAACTTTGAGCATTTTCTTTTTACACAAAGCTATAAAAAAGGCTAGGCGAGTGTTGAAATTCGGTAATTTTACCTTTCAACATGCAACTTAACTGTGAGCAGTGGTGGCCCAGCGGTAACGACCGCCACTTACGAGTTGTAGGTCGTAGGATCGAACCCAGACAGACGCTTTACTTTGTGTAAATTATTTCATCACCACTGCTCTCAAAACGGTGAAAGAAAACATCGTGAGGTAAGCGGCATGTCCTACAACCAAAACTTCGAAGACGTGTGACATCTACCAACCCGCAATGGGCCCGCGTGGTGGATTACGGCTCACTCCCTCTCACAGAGAGGCCTGTGTCCAAGCAGTGGAAACATTATAGGCTGATTATGTATCTTTTAGCATACCTTTCTGAAAAGATACATAAAACACGTTAGACTCAGAATAAAAAACCCATCAAAAAACGCATACCTTTCGAAAAATTAATACGATATTATTCCGTACCCAAATTATTTATAACGCTATTCTCCTACCCATTTGTTAGCTTGCGTGGGTGACTGCATAAGCAGGATTCTGTAGAATGTAGTAGCGTGCCCGTCAAGTTCAATTAAACGGTCTCCTTGTAACTGGGACCATTGTATAATTGCGTTTAGAAATTACCACCCCGCTACTGTGTTCGTTTTCATTATTTAAAGCTGTGTCCGGATTTAGAATGAATGGGTGTCTTGGTTTTTAAGGATTTAATTGAATTGCTATTCTCTTGTTATTGTTTGTGTTTACATATACTTAAATTGATGAAAAAACTGAAGAATTATGGGCTCATGTTTGTCTAATCAAATCAAAGGTGTGAATAAGCTAGCTAACTAGGTACGTCAAAAGTCTCAAACAAACCTGCCCAAACAAATAATAAATATTAAAATCAGTCCAAATACAATGTAAACACGCTAATTCTGAAATCATAAACGACCCAATTAAATTGTTGTTTTGTCTCCTTTTCACAGACAACTAGAGAATACAATCCCGGGATCCCGAATCTCGGGATCCCGGGATCCCAACCGTTTTCTGGCCCCGAAAATCCCGGGACTGTAATCTCGGGATTTTCGGGATTGCCACAAACAAGTCTAGTTTGTATTCCGTAGTCCGTTGCGCCTTGAAAATAACCTTGCCTAGATTATTTTAATACATTACGACAAAAAGCAACTCGTACAATACGTAGGTACCCACTATTTACTACACAGGTACAGTCCTAATAATATGTTTGTCGTAGAACTTAGAAGGGACTTCCCCACTCGGAATACTTTAATACAATACTCTTAAGGTAATTCCCCAACGAACCAACAGGGGAATCACCCGATCATCTCATATCAACTCTCAAATAGTATCAACTTGGTGCATCAAAACATTCAAGGGTTTTTGAACAAAGATTTAGAAGTAGAATTATTCCTGAATTGTAACAATATAGATATTCTTTGTATGACAGAACATTGGCTTAAAAGCCACCAGTTCATGTTCAATTTTAGTAATCACTAGGTTGGTAGTTCGTTCAGCAGAGTAAATGCTATACATGGTGGCTCATTAATTTTAGTGAATAACCAGCTTAGATTTAAAGACCGCAAGGACATTGTGAGCCTCTCTGTTGAGCGGACAATTGAAATAGCCTGTATAGAATTGGAGCAGTTCATTATATTAAGTGTGTACAGACCTCCCTCAGGATTGTATGATTGTTTTGAAAAGGTTATGGATGATGTATTGCACAAAATCTGTAATTCAAATAAGTCTATCATCACTTGTGGTGATTTTAATGTTAATTTATTAGAAAATTCCGGGTTAAGTACTAAAATTATAAGTTTGTTTCAGTCATACAATCTTGCTTACCAATTTTTGGAGCCCACTAGAATAACTCCCACTAGTGCCACATGCCTAGATAACATTTATACAGATGTTATACCAACCCACAAAGAAATTATTAATCTAATAGACTCAGATCATTGCGGACAATTAATCACTATTCCAAATCCGAACAAAAAAGTTATTAAAAAAGATATCACTGTCAACCCAAAAACTACTAAGCGCTTGGAAACATTTAAAACGAAACTTTTGAGTAAATTACCAGTTTTGTCAACTAATGTCGCCCCTAATCAACAATATAATGATTTCTTTTGTATGTATTGCACACAATTTGCCAACACTTTTATTCCAAAAACATTCTTGGTTAATAGTAATGCTTCTTTCAGTGACTGGGCCACCGTTGGTATACATAAAAGTAGAAAACGACTATATGAGTTGTATGATGAACGGACTATTATAAACACTGCTGAATTTAATTTATATGTTAAGAATTATTCAAAATTATTTAAAAATGTTTGTTGTATGGCCAAGTCACGTTACTTAAGTTCAAAAATCAAAAATAGTAGTAATGTAATTAAAATGACATGGAATATCATTAATAGTGAAACGGAAAGGTCATGCAACCGAAGTAGTGACTACAGCCTTGCTATTGATGACAGTATAATTAAATCAGATTCTCAAGTCGCCGCGGCCTTTGAAAATTTCTTTGCAGAGATTCCTTTATTGACAACTAAATCTCTAAACTCATCAACCACTGCTGCACAGTCTTTACTTAAGGAAAACGTTCCAGTTTGTGATTCTGAATTTCATTTCGAATATGTCACCTGTAAAGATGTAATTAAAATCTTTCACACATTAAATGTTAAAAAGACCGCAGATCTATGGGGTAATTCTGTGGACGTTGCTAAGTCGATTATAAACATTGTAGCACCTAGTTTAGCTGTTATTTTTAATAATTGTATTGACCTTGGTGAGTTTCCTGATCTTATGAAAAACAGTAAAATAATACCGTTGTTTAAATCGGGTAGTACATCAGACCCTACTAATTATAGACCTATTTCAGTGCTACCTACCTTTAGTAAAATTTTTGATAAACTTATTTTAGATCAAATGCAAAGATTTTTTAATAAACATAAGTTATTGCATAACAAACAGTTCGGTTTTACAAAGGGTCGTTCGACTACTGTTGAACTTTTAGGACATGTTTATAATGCATGGGAGGATAAATGCGATGCTTTGGGCATCTTTTGCGATTCGTCCAAGGCATTCGATTGCGTTCTTCATAAAACATTAATCAGGAAACTGCACTGAAAATGCCTCTCTGGATCTTCTTACTTCATATTTAAGTGATAGGATTCAGAGAGTTGATGTTAACGGAAAAAGATCTCCCGGATCTGTAGTAAGATTAAAGGTACCCCAGGGCTCAATTCTTGGCCCATTTTTGTTTCTTATTTATATAAATGACTTGCCTTACCTCATAAAGGATAAACATGATATAGTGTTGTTTGCAGACGACACTTCACTTTTATTTAAACTCAAACGTCAGCAGTTGGTTACTGACAATGTAAATAGTGCCCTCGAAAAAGTAGTTAACTGGTTTAATGTTAATAACCTACTTCTTAACGAGAAAAAAACTAAATGTATTAAGTTTACAATACCTCATGTTAGACAAGTAAAAACTAGTGTGCTCATAAAGGGTGAAGAGTTGAAACCCGAAGATTCTACAGTGTTCTTAGGCATAACTTTGGATGCCAAGCTTCAATGGGGCCCCCATGTAGATAAATTGTCGAAAAAGCTTAGCTCTGCAGCATACGCCGTTAGAAAAATTCGTGATTTAACTGATTTAGAGACAGCCCGCTTAGTATACTTTAGTTATTTTCATAGTGTAATGTCGTACGGTATTCTGTTGTGGGGAAATGCCGCCGACATTCAGACAATTTTTGTTTTACAAAAAAGAGCATTTCGTGCAATTTATAAATTAAGTCCCAGACACTCCCTCAGAGACAAATTTAAAGAGATTAATATACTGACTGTAGCTTCTCAGTATATTTATGAAAATGTATTGTATGCACATAAAAATATTAATCTGTTTAAAAAATACAGTGATATCCATAATGTAAATACTAGGAACAAGCACAAATTTGTTGTTCCTAAAACCAGGCTTAAAAAAATAGGTGGCTCGTTTAGATGCCAGTGTATACGTTTTTATAATAAACTTCCTAGCCATATTCAAGAATTAAGCCTTAATAAATTCAAATGTTTTATAAAACGGAAAATGTGCCAGAAAGCATTTTATACTGTTAAAGACTTTATTGAGGACAAAAAGGCTTGGGATTGAGCTGCTCCAATTTACAGTGAATCTTGATTTGATTTTTTTTTGCCAACTATTTATATTATTTTTTGATTGAAATTTTTAAATACCTAAACTATGACATGAATATTTACTTTGTAAAGTATTATATTATTTTAATTATTATGAATGTGAGGACTATGTGAATTGTTTTTTTATTTTTATTCTCAATCAAAAAAAAAATTTAATGCAGGTCTGGCAGTTTGAGTACTTTATGCGGCCTAACCAATTGTCCTTTCTTTGGTATTGTTCGTCGAATCGCTGAGCTCCTTAAGTTTTGAGTTGAGCTGCACGATAACTGACAAATGCGTGCACTGACTGGACAGGTCCACTCAAATCTGTGTGGTTCTTTCGTCAAAAGACCATGTCAGACACCAATCTACATGGTTCTCAAATGATCTGACCAAGATTATATCCGTATTTTATATACACATTGACATTGATTAATTTTATATATACAATGACATGAATATTTACTTTGTTAAGTATTATATTGTTTTAAGTATTGTAAATGTGAAGACTATGTGGGTTATTGTTCATTTTTCTTTTTTTTCTCAGTTAGTTTTTGTCATAGTCTGGCAGTTTGAGTGATTTTATGCGGCCTACCCAAATGTCCTTTCTTTGGTATTGTTCGTTGAATCGTTGAGCTCCTTAAGTTCTTAGTTGAGCTGCACGACTACTGACAAATGCGTGCACTGACTGGACAGGTCCCCTCAACCTGTGTGGTTCTTTCGTCAAAAGATCATTTCAGGCACCAATCTACATGGTCTTCACATGATCTGACCAAGATTATGTCTGGACTTTAAAAAGAGACTGTGACCTCTGAGTTTGTTTCGGCCTTTCTTCTCAGAGTAGTCGGATACGAAACGCCGACCTCATCTAGTTTTTTTAAATATGATTGACGTGTAAAAGTGTTTGTACAAACCTACTTACAGAAATAAATCATTTATCATAATATTGTTGCGGGTATTTCCCGTCGGTCGGGGATTCCCTGTACGAAAGTATAAATATGCAAATCAGGTTTTATTTTTTTCATTTATTGTTCTGTCAGTGACGGGTTACGTAGGCTACGTCAGTGACGACGGGTTACGTAGGCTACGTCATTAAAATTTAAAAGTCAATTATCTGAAATTAAGTATTTCAAATGGCGGGAGACTTTGTTAGACCTACTTTGACCCTATCTTTGTCATCGCCGCCTGATATTGCAAAATCTTATACATGTATAAAAAACTGCTTATTCATATCTCCACATTGCTTACTCGTATTAGGTTAGTACTAAAAGAAACTTAACCAACCATTCCTGGTTCCATAGGCTTAGCATGAGAACCGTAGAGAAGTGTTTTAAAGTAGATAAAAATTACGCTTCTGTGTAGACAGCTGACAGTTTTCTACGAAGAAAGATAGACAAGCGATTTCTATTCTACAATAGAGTAGAAATAGAAAGCATCATGCTAAGCCTGCTTTTAGAGTTTTAATTTTGTGTAATAAATGAAAATCACCAGTCTTTCAAAGAGCATGGGAGATGGGCTTCAAGTTAATCTTTGAGGATAATTGATGAAATTATTGTTGCTCTGCTATTATTACTAATATTCAGTTTGAAAAGCCTTATCAAATCCCCCTTAAAGTTTAAACTTTAAGTTAGCAATTACCCATATTTATGGGTCTTGAGATACTTAGCTCAAGATACCAGCTTGAGATACTTAGCTCAAGACACCATCTTGAGATACTTAGCTCAAGATACCATCTTGAGATACTTAGCTCAAGATACCATCTTGAGATACTTAGCTCAAGATACCATTTATTATTTTATGCCTAGTATCTTGAGATAATGCTTGTGAAGCATTGATGTCCCAATCACCCGTACAAAGGTAATGGGTAAAACTGTGACATTAGAAGGTAACTAGGCAACTTAGAGAGATTAGATAATAACTTATTGAAGACTTACTAGACTTACTTATTGTCTGGAGTCTTGACTGGGACCAACAGGCCATTGCATTATAAACATCACTGATCATAAATAAGAGCTCCATACCGTAATCATGTAAAATATATGGAGTAGGTGCCGATATTAACTATTTGCTGTCAATCAATTACCCATATTAATGGGTCTTGAGATACTTAGCTCAAGACACCGTCTTGAGATACTTAGCTCAAGACACCGTCTTGAGATACTTAGCTCAAGACACCGTCTTGAGATACTTAGCTCAAGGCACCGTCTTGAGATACTTAGCTCAAGGCACCGTCTTGAGATACTTAGCTCAAGGCACCGTCTTGAGATACTTAGCTCAAGACACCGTCTTGAGATACTTAGCTCAAGGCACCGTCTTGAGATACTTAGCTCAAGACACCGTCTTGAGATACTTAGCTCAAGACACCGTCTTGAGATACTTAACTCAGGATACCATTTATTATTTTATGCCTAGTATCTTGAGATAATGCTTGTGAAGCATTGATGTCCCAATCACCCGTACAAAGGTAATGGGTAAAACTGTGATATTAGAAGGTCACTAGGCAACTTAGAGAGATTAGATAATAACTTATTGAAGACTTACTGGACTTACTTATTGTCTGGAGTCTTGACTGGGACCAACAGGCCATTGCATTATATAATACAAAAGTAATATACTGTGTACTGTAGGTAATTATATTATATATGTACAATGATATCCACGAACTCCTCCATTTTCGAACAGGCTCATTTCACGTCTAATACTATTTGCCAACCCCAATTCATTTTGTACTTGTACTTCAGGATCCTGGGATTTCATACTCCTGTTAATTTCCAGCTCTAACTTTTCCTTTAATGTTAATTGGGGTTGGGAGGTCTTAGCTCAAGACACCGTCTTGAGATACTTAGCTCAAGACGGTGTCTTGAGCTAAGTACCTCAAGACGGTGTCTTGAGCTAAGTATCTCAAGACGCCGTCTTGAGCTAAGTATCTCAAGACGGCGTCTTGAGCTAAGTATCTCAAGACGGTGTCTTGAGCTAAGTATCTCAAGACGGTGTCTTGAGCTAAGTATCTCAAGACGGTGTCTTGAGCTAAGTATCTCAAGACGGTGTCTTGAGCTAAGACCTCCCAACCCCAATTAACATTAAAGGAAAAGTTAGAGCTGGAAATTAACAGGAGTATGAAATCCCAGGATCCTGAAGTACAAGTACAAAATGAATTGGGGTTGGCAAATAGTATTAGACGTGAAATGAGCCTGTTCGAAAATGGAGGAGTTCGTGGATATCATTGTACATATATAATATAATTACCTACAGTACACAGTATATTACTTTTGTATTATATAATGCAATGGCCTGTTGGTCCCAGTCAAGACTCCAGACAATAAGTAAGTCCAGTAAGTCTTCAATAAGTTATTATCTAATCTCTCTAAGTTGCCTAGTGACCTTCTAATATCACAGTTTTACCCATTACCTTTGTACGGGTGATTGGGACATCAATGCTTCACAAGCATTATCTCAAGATACTAGGCATAAAATAATAAATGGTATCCTGAGTTAAGTATCTCAAGACGGTGTCTTGAGCTAAGTATCTCAAGACGGTGTCTTGAGCTAAGTATCTCAAGACGGTGCCTTGAGCTAAGTATCTCAAGACGGTGTCTTGAGCTAAGTATCTCAAGACAGTGCCTTGAGCTAAGTATCTCAAGACGGTGCCTTGAGCTAAGTATCTCAAGACGGTGCCTTGAGCTAAGTATCTCAAGACGGTGCCTTGAGCTAAGTATCTCAAGACGGTGTCTTGAGCTAAGTATCTCAAGACGGTGTCTTGAGCTAAGTATCTCAAGACCCATTAATATGGGTAATTGATTGACAGCAAATAGTTAATATCGGCACCTACTCCATATATTTTACATGATTACGGTATGGAGCTCTTATTTATGATCAGTGATGTTTATAATGCAATGGCCTGTTGGTCCCAGTCAAGACTCCAGACAATAAGTAAGTCTAGTAAGTCTTCAATAAGTTATTATCTAATCTCTCTAAGTTGCCTAGTCTTGAGATACTTAGCTCAAGACGCCGTCTTGAGATACTTAGCTCAAGACGCCGTCTTGAGATACTTAGCTCAAGACACCGTCTTGAGATACTTAGCTCAAGACACCGTCTTGAGATACTTAACTCAGGATACCATTTATTATTTTATGCCTAGTATCTTGAGATAATGCTTGTGAAGCATTGATGTCCCAATCACCCGTACAAAGGTAATGGGTAAAACTGTGATATTAGAAGGTCACTAGGCAACTTAGAGAGATTAGATAATAACTTATTGAAGACTTACTGGACTTACTTATTGTCTGGAGTCTTGACTGGGACCAACAGGCCATTGCATTATATAATACAAAAGTAATATACTGTGTACTGTAGGTAATTATATTATATATGTACAATGATATCCACGAACTCCTCCATTTTCGAACAGGCTCATTTCACGTCTAATACTATTTGCCAACCCCAATTCATTTTGTACTTGTACTTCAGGATCCTGGGATTTCATACTCCTGTTAATTTCCAGCTCTAACTTTTCCTTTAATGTTAATTGGGGTTTTGAGGTCTTAGCTCAAGACACCGTCTTGAGATACTTAGCTCAAGACACCGTCTTGAGATACTTAGCTCAAGACACCGTCTTGAGATACTTAGCTCAAGACACCGTCTTGAGATACTTAGCTCAAGACACCGTCTTGAGGTACTTAGCTCAAGACACCGTTTTGAGATACTTAGCTCAAGACGCCGTCTTGAGATACTTAGCTCAAGACGCCGTCTTGAGATACTTAGCTCAAGACGCCGTCTTGAGATACTTAGCTCAAGACACCGTTTTGAGATACTTAGCTCAAGACGCCGTCTTGAGATACTTAGCTCAAGACGCCGTCTTGAGATACTTAGCTCAAGACACCGTCTTGAGATACTTAGCTCAAGACACCGTCTTGAGATACTTAACTCAGGATACCATTTATTATTTTATGCCTAGTATCTTGAGATAATGCTTGTGAAGCATTGATGTCCCAATCACCCGTACAAAGGTAATGGGTAAAACTGTGATATTAGAAGGTCACTAGGCAACTAAGAGAGATTAGATAATAACTTATTGAAGACTTACTGGACTTACTTATTGTCTGGAGTCTTGACTGGGACCAACAGGCCATTGCATTATATAATACAAAAGTAATATACTGTGTACTGTAGGTAATTATATTATATATGTACAATGATATTCACGAACTCCTCCATTTTCGAACAGCCTCATTTCACGTCTAATACTATTTGCCAACCCCAATTCATTTTGTACTTGTACTTCAGGATCCTGGGATTTCATACTCCTGTTAATTTCCAGCTCTAACTTTTCCTTTAATGTTAATTGGGGTTGGGAGGTCTTAGCTCAAGACACCGTCTTGAGATACTTAGCTCAAGACACCGTCTTGAGATACTTAGCTCAAGACACCGTCTTGAGATACTTAGCTCAAGACACCGTCTTGAGGTACTTAGCTCAAGACACCGTCTTGAGGTACTTAGCTCAAGACACCGACTTGAGATACTTAACTCAAGATACCATTTATTATTTTATGCCTAGTATCTTGATAATGCTTGTGAAGCATTGATGTCCCAATCACCCGTACCCGTAATGGGTAAAACTGTGATATTAGAAGGTCACTAGGCAACTTAGAGAGATTAGATAATAACTTATTGAAGACTTACTGGACTTACTTATTGTCTGGAGTCTTGACTGGGACCAACAGGCCATTGCATTATATAATACAAAAGTAATATACTGTGTACTGTAGGTAATTATATTATATATGTACAATGATATCCACGAACTCCTCCATTTTCGAACAGGCTCATTTCACGTCTAATACTATTTGCCAACCCCAATTCATTTTGTACTTGTACTTCAGGATCCTGGGATTTCATACTCCTGTTAATTTCCAGCTCTAACTTTTCCTTTAATGTTAATTGGGGTTTTGAGGTCTTAGCTCAAGACACCGTCTTGAGATACTTAGCTCAAGACACCGTCTTGAGATACTTAGCTCAAGACACCGTCTTGAGATACTTAACTCAGGATACCATTTATTATTTTATGCCTAGTATCTTGAGATAATGCTTGTGAAGCATTGATGTCCCAATCACCCGTACAAAGGTAATGGGTAAAACTGTGATATTAGAAGGTCACTAGGCAACTTAGAGAGATTAGATAATAACTTATTGAAGACTTACTGGACTTACTTATTGTCTGGAGTCTTGACTGGGACCAACAGGCCATTGCATTATATAATACAAAAGTAATATACTGTGTACTGTAGGTAATTATATTATATATGTACAATGATATCCACGAACTCCTCCATTTTCGAACAGGCTCATTTCACGTCTAATACTATTTGCCAACCCCAATTCATTTTGTACTTGTACTTCAGGATCCTGGGATTTCATACTCCTGTTAATTTCCAGCTCTAACTTTTCCTTTAATGTTAATTGGGGTTTTGAGGTCTTAGCTCAAGACACCGTCTTGAGATACTTAGCTCAAGACACCGTCTTGAGATACTTAGCTCAAGACACCGTCTTGAGATACTTAGCTCAAGACACCGTCTTGAGATACTTAGCTCAAGACACCGTCTTGAGATACTTAGCTCAAGACACCGTCTTGAGATACTTAGCTCAAGACACCGTCTTGAGGTACTTAGCTCAAGACACCGTCTTGAGATACTTAGCTCAAGACGCCGTCTTGAGATACTTAGCTCAAGACGCCGTCTTGAGATACTTAGCTCAAGACGCCGTCTTGAGATACTTAGCTCAAGACGCCGTCTTGAGATACTTAGCTCAAGACACCGTCTTGAGATACTTAGCTCAAGACACCGTCTTGAGATACTTAGCTCAAGACACCGTCTTGAGATACTTAACTCAAGATACCATTTATTATTTTATGCCTAGTATCTTGATAATGCTTGTGAAGCATTGATGTCCCAATCACCCGTACAAAGGTAATGGGTAAAACTGTGATATTAGAAGGTCACTAGGCAACTTAGAGAGATTAGATAATAACTTATTGAAGACTTACTGGACTTACTTATTGTCTGGAGTCTTGACTGGGACCAACAGGCCATTGCATTATATAATACAAAAGTAATATACTGTGTACTGTAGGTTATTATATTATATATGTACAATGATATCCACGAACTCCTCCATTTTCGAACAGGCTCATTTCACGTCTAATACTATTTGCCAACCCCAATTCATTTTGTACTTGTACTTCAGGATCCTGGGATTTCATACTCCTGTTAATTTCCAGCTCTAACTTTTCCTTTAATGTTAATTGGGGTTGGGAGGTCTTAGCTCAAGACACCGTCTTGAGATACTTAGCTCAAGACAATCTCGGGAATTTCGGGATACAAGTCTAGTTTGTATTCCGTAGTCCGTTGTGCCTTGAAGATAACCTTGCCTAGATTATTTTAATACATTACGACAAAAAGCAACTCGTACAATACGTAGGTACCCACTATTTACTACACAGGTACAGTCCTAATAATATGTTTGTCGTAGAACTTAGAAGGGACTTCCCCACTCGGAATACTTTAATAATTCTCTCTATCCTCTTAAGGTAATTCCCCAACGAACCAACAGGGGAATCACCCGATCATCTCATATCATAATATTGTTGCGGGTATTTCCCGTCGGTCGGGGATTCCCTGTACGAAAGTATTAATATGCAAATCAGGTTTTTTTTTTTGATTTATTGTTCTGTCAGTGACGGGTTAAGTAGGCTACGTCAGTGACGACGGGTTACGTAGGCTACGTCATTAAAATTTAAAAGTCAATTATCTGAAATTAAGTATTTCAAATGGCGGGAGACTTTGTTAGACATAAAAAAGACAGTGATACGACGTCAGTGTGGAGTTATTATTTAGTTGAGAAGGACGGGAATAGTGCTAAATGTAAGCGATGCCCAGCCATCCTCAAGACTTTGGGTGGATCAACTAAGGGATTACATACACATTTGTTATCAAAACATAACATCAAGGTTATATCAGCTTCAACAAGTCAAGATTCTGAAAATCTGAACACAGCACCGCCGCCAGCCAAGCGAAAGTTAGATAATTATTTTACTAAAAGTGCCGACGATAGCCTGGATGATATTTTGGCAAGAATGATTGCATTAGATGGATTTCCATTCAGTGTGAATAATAATTGCTCTTAGCAAAATACACGGATTTACCATAGTCAGCCGTCACTGTTCGAAAACGTGTTATGAATTACAGTGAAAAAATCAGAAAGCAAGTAACTGCAGAATTAAAACATTTGAAAAGTGCAGGTGAAAGATTTAGTCTTTCTTTCGACGAGTAGACTTCAACTTCCAATAAACGATACATGGCGGTCAACGTTCATTCATATAAAAAAATTTGGAATTTAGGACTTGTTCCTATTTACGATAGTATGACAGCTGAAAATTGTCTTCGTATATTGCAAGAGCGTCTAAGTAAATTTGACATTTCCCTAGAAACTGACATCGTGGCTATTGTAACCGATGGACCGAATGTTATGATAAAGGTGGGGCGGCTTATTTGCACTGAACAACAACTGTGTCTCGCACATGGTATCAATTTGGCGGTCTGTGATGTGCTTTATGAAAAACATAATAATTTGCAAGATAGCCCTACCTCAGATGATACTATAAATGAACCAGCTGTGACTGTTGATTATATGGACGACAGCGATGATGAACACCATTTAGAAGACTTAGACTGTCCAGAATCAGGTTTAATCGTAATGTCACAAAATGATCTTGCGCCAGAACACGTACCAGAGTTAACACAATATGAAAATATTAATGAGCTGATAAAGAAAATCCGCAAAGTTGTAGTGTATTTCAAAAGATCTCCATTGAAAAATGAAACAGTACTTCAAAAATATGTGAAAATTGAACATGGAAAAGAGACATGGACACTTCTTTTGGACTGTTAAACCAGGTCGCATAGTCTTTTAACAATGCTGGAGCGATTTTATCTTTTAAAAGCATGCATTCAAAAAGCTCTTATATATCTCAATCATCCAATTCGTTTAGAAGATGTTGATTTTGAATTGGTAAATAAAATTGTTGATGTGCTGACCCCAATTAAATTGACAGTAGAAGCAATTTGTCGGCGAGATGCTAATTTATGCACAGCTGATGCCGCTTTGAAATTTCTTATAAAACAACTGTCTAGCAAAAACTCAGCACTTGCCAAAAAAATTAAAACATCCTTAGTGGAACGTATAAAGCAACGACGAAGTGATGATTTAACTGGCGTGTTAAATTATTTACAAAATCCACGAATGGATGTTGAAAATCAGTTATTATCGGATTTGGAATGGCACGACTTATTTCCAGTTCCGACACAGGCTTTAGTGAGGAAGCAAATAAAGAGTATTGTTAAAAGACTTAATAGTCGAGATTACACGGAAGAAGAAGCAAGGTCAGGATCACAAACAGATGATGAGCTAAGGTCAGAAACCTCCCAACCCCAATTGACATTAAAGGAAAAGTTACAGCTGGAAATTAACAAGAGTATGAAATCCCCAGATCCTGAAGTACAAGTACAAAATGAATTGGGGTTGGCAAATAGTATTAGACGTGAAATGAGCCTGTTCGAAAATGGAGGTGTTCGTGGATATCACTTAGAAACAGCATATAAGTATCTATTGTCTCTTCCTCCAACCAGCGTAGAAGCTGAACGAGCGTTTTCAGCTGCTGCTTATGTTGGCAATAAACTACGAAGCAGGCTCGGAAGCCAAACATTGGATGCTTTGATATTTCTGCGATTATATTTTCGAAATTCTAAATAGTTATTTTGTGCTGTTTTTTAATTTCTTGCAAAAGTATAGTATTTTTTGGTTTGTGTTTTTTCTTTTCTTATTATTATTCTGATTTGTGTTTGGCAAAGACATTAAAGACATTTTTTTTAATTACTCGTGTTTTTTTTATTTTAGCCCAATTAGAAACCACATAGTCTAATCCCGGGATGAGCTCGGGAACCCGGGAAAAGGCTTCAAAAATCCCGTAAGCCCGGGATTGAAAAACATGCTCGGGATTGTATTCTCTACAGACGACACAACATAATCGAAAACTATTTCGTACTGCAATTATTACGGACAACCATAATTGGGTGAAAAACATTGTTGTGAGTGAGTTAAGTTGTAACTGAGTTAGCAATATCGCGAGGAACGTGCCACCCGAATTTCACCCTTATTGTAAACAAGTCACGTACTTACTTCCAACCTTCGCGTTAGGGCTGCCCCTTCGAATTTCAAGGGACCATTACATTTTGTACGGCACGAATGTGAAATAAGAAACTATTGGATCGTTATAATAGTTTTTTCACTACTCTTGCTCAAAAAGTCTGTCATTTTAGCGGACCAGCGCGGGGCTAAAATAGCATATCATCCTCTAGGGGAAAAAGTTTTTTTTTTTTAATTTTTGTCTGTTACCAACGGCCAACAAAAAGGTAGGCTCTACAAAAACGAAAAAGTCATTATTCTTAAATAAATTGAAAAGCCAACGTGCAAATAACTCCGAACTATTAGAAACATCAATCCGGTAAGACTGGATGCTGACCCCAACATGGTTGGGAAAAGGCTAGGCTGATAATTATGATATTAGAAACTTCAATTTATCTTAGCCTGAAAGTTACAGAGCTTTTCAATTTGTGATGCTGAGCCGTGGCTCAAAGTTTGGTTTCTTAGCAACAGGTGTTAGTCTTTTTTACATTTCACTGGATGCACAATTCGATGGAAGCTTTATAACAATGATATGTATGTTAATCTCAAACAGATATGTATTTACAGAATTATAATCATTAGAAACATTACTACATCTCTCTAAGTTTGATTTGTTCCATTGAATCACTTTTTCATGAAATCATGACATTTGGCAACAAATCTAGCTTAGAAAGATGTGGTAAGAGATGTGGCTCGTCCAGCCTGGCGCGATATCGCTCCAGTCTGTACAAGCCTTTAATGATTCTAATGATTATAAGTCTGTAATAGTTATTTATGATACTACCGCGGTAAGTTTTTACTTACTAACGAATAGACGAATGTAAATTCGACCCCCTCTACTTACAATCTATATAGTACCTACTTACTAATTCCATTTGTACCTACACTAATTCCACGCTAATATAAAGTACTTACTAATTCCATGCTATTCGAAAGTACTTATTACATGCTCAATCTGTGACTTCCTGTTACACACTTCCGTCCCTTTTCATGAAATCGCTCCCACAGAAAGCGAGAGAAAACATATTACACATTTTTTTTTTAAAGAGAGACCTCCGAGAACTTGCTGTTATGTTATCCTATACTGTCGCTTTTATACGGTGTCGCCTCGGTTTACACATGCACTAGCGACCCGCTCCCGACTTCACACGGGCGCGATCTACTGACATCTATGACCTAAGATTAATAATTAAAGGTCTTTTTCTTTTACTTGTTTGGATTTCATTGATAGTGTGTTACGCAGTTACGGTGCAGGGGCCTTTTTATTAAATTCGCCAGGAATAATCCGACATTTCGACAAAACAAGATTTTTTATCATACCTTTCCTGCGTCGTGGAAATGTGACAATTTTATATTTTTTTGACGAATAAGTATGTCGTATTGCCAGCCTATATGAAATATAGCCCAGACCTGATCTGAACGAACTGTTTTGGAAAAATAATGTTTGCAAGCAGCCGTTAAAAAGCAGCGTATTAGGTGTTCATTTTCGTGGAATAGAACATCCATAAAACAAAACACCAAAATTTTATTTAGAAGACAACATTCAATAAGAACTCCAATTACTTAATAGAAAAATTACTCCAGAGTCAAGAGTCAACAGGGGTTTTAATAAACCTAAGCGGCAATTCCTGTAAGTATTGGAAAATAAATTAAATCTCGTTTTACTGCTATATAATATTAAACGAAACGAATCGTATCACAACCGAAGTATGTCGGATAATTCTGATGAACGAATTTAATATTTGCGTTCCAACTCGTGGTAACAAAGATAATATCTGTTAATTTGATGGTCCCGCCCCAAGCTTTTCAGAAACGTTATGTAAATTCATATTTATATTGCGGGTTGTTTTAACATTCAAATCGTGTTAGCTATTCCTTAGCCCCGAAATGAAATCGGATTCTATGCCAAAATTTTCATAATTGAACCGTACAGGAACATTAATTTTCTGATAGAACTAACAACAATCGTGACCCACATTTCTGCACAATAGAATCTTTGAGTTGCTTTAATAAAGCCACAGTCCACGACGAATGTTGACTCACGAAGTCATCAATCATTCCTCGGTTAGACATCACGATTTTACATCTACCACTGCATGTACGTAGAACAGGTGTATGAACTCAGTAACCAAGCAATCAATTTAAAAAAAACCAGCAGAGTTTCGAACTTATGAGGTATGAGAATGTCGTAAATCAAAGTGAAAGCCCTAACAATAGAAATGGAGATGCCAAGGGAATAACTGAAGGCAATCTTCAGGTAATAACCTTCTTTTTAACAATTTATTTTTATTGCAATTTTAGGGTCCAAGTACGTGTATTTTTTTGTTCGTAAATACTTTGCCGCTTTCAAGAAAAATTGCAAGAACATGTTATTGTGATTGTCTGGTTTTCAATGACAATTTGACGAATTTAATTGAGTTTCGTACATTTGCAGTGCACTTGGCGTGATCACTTCTCTGTCCTCGATTCAATCAAACAACACCGCGTTCGTGTGTTGACAGGGAAATAATAAACTACGTAAGCAGAGCAATCTCCGCCATCATAATGTTGTACCACGTCGTCACGGAGTTCTCTCATAAATATGCAGTTTGTTCCTCGATGTGAGCTTTACTTTCTTCTTTTTGCTTTACTGCTGATGCCAGTAGTTTTAGAGATTATATTTTGTAGCAAATAAAAGATGTAGGCATACAATAAGGAATGTAAAAAAGTTATTAAAGAAGTAAAACTATAAGCCAATAAGTACTAGTAAAACGGTTCACTGTACCACTTTTTTTTTTTAACGCTGCCCCACACTAGGAATTTCTCCTGTATCATGGGTTACAAACATTTAAACTCACATACACAAACAGCCAGACCCGGAACAACTACTTGTAGGTCATACAAATATTTGTTCCGTGCGGGACTCGAACCCGCGACACACAGCGCAGCAGTCAATCGCTTAACCACTGCGCCAACCGTGCCGTCGAACTTTGAATAACGAAATAAAAAATAGCTCCAACTTTCCAACGGACTGACCGACTCTTTGACAATTCAAAAGTGCCTGTAATTATTTTAATTGAAATAAACGCTTTGAGTTTGAATTTGTAACTTTTTAATTTTTCATAATTTTCGGCAAAAATACTTAAATAAACACCCTTCCTAAAAAAATATAATATCTGTTTTTTGATAAACATAAAAATACCTATATACATTGTGTAAACTACTTATACTCAATTAACTATAACTAAGTATTTATTTGATTGATTATTAAGTTGGTAATGCATAACATCATCAAATTAAATCTTTTATCTGAGTCATCCACCGTTCTTGCACGGAATTTACTTCTTTTCATTTTCATTAAATCGCTAACGGTTCAGAAAAGTTGGGTTTACCCCTTCTGTGAGTACTCGGAACGTGTGTCAGTAAACACGAACGAATCGTGTTGGTCCAGGGAGGAAACTGTAATTACGAAACTATTCACCTTCCCTTCGCAATTATTTTCTATCAAACTCTATTACAAAACATTTTATATTTTTAAGCTCTTTTCTTTTTTCTATTTTCTCCTATTTTTCACTCGAAGTTATGCTAAAAGAAATACAATCAATCTGCCTAGCCATTTCGCAACTACTTATGTATGTTTAAAGTCGGCTTCCAGTCTAACCGGATGCAGCGTAATAACAGTATTTTACATGGATTGACTGCCATCATTGACCTTCACAACCCAGTTTCTGGGTAACACGATACCACTTTTCTAGGACTGGTTGTCAGACTTTTGGGCTTCTGACTACCGTAACGACTGTCAAATATCTACGAATGACAGCCGGGACCAACGGCTTAACGTGCTTCCCGAGGCACGGAGGGGTCTCGATATGTAATGGATGGTCACCCATCCACGACCTGACCGTCGCAACCATTGTTTAACAAGCAACAATTGTTTGTCGTTTTCGTGGAAGGTTACGCGACACCACGCAGCGCAACACGACGCCGACACAGTCATCACTTCGTGTACAATAATTTAATGTTATTATAATTAAAATAGTTATGTATGTTTATGTTAAGGTATTTATCTATGGGCCTGCGTCGCCTGAAATAAATGGTTTATTATTATTAACCTACAATTGACTTCGTCCTTCGTTATCGTTTAACCACGAGCCCCCAAAAAAAAGGCTTCATAATTTTATTTTTGTAGTTACCTATTGTATTTTTGTATTTTAATATTCTATCTGTGTGTTATTATGTATTTTAATATTCTATATGTTATTATGTTGATGCCGATGGTATTATATATTATTTAAGAGTATGTGTCTGTATGGTATGGGTATAATAATTGTCTGAAATAAAGATATTTAATTTAATATCAAAACGAGTACCATTATTATCGTTATGAAAAACTACAATAGTATATATATATAATACATATATACATAAAATGAGTGAGCCTGAAAGCGGGCGGTTGGCCAACTTACAGATGTCCCAGTTTATGATACAATTATTTAAACTAAGTTGCTCCGGGGCCGGTGTGGGGAAGCGTGCCGGCTCCGGGTTTTAAACTTTTTGCTTCCGATTCATACGATACTGGCGGATTTCTTTGTTTTATATCGCCCTACCTTGAGAATGAAAAAAATAAACTTGTGGTCCACGTTTAGTCTTGTGACTAAGTAAGGGCTAGTGCAAAGAAGCTCGTGGCTAAGTAAAAACAGCTTCAGGGGTCAATCAATCAGGTTAGCTACGCTTTGGTCCCTGGATCGGTGACCATCTTTACATACCAAGACCCCTCCGTGCCTTGGAAAGAACGTTAAGCCGTTGGTCCCGGAGATCTTTTACAGTCCTTACGGGTCGTCTCGCCCGAAAGTCTGACAACCAGTCTTATGAAGTGGTATGGTATTACCCAGTAACAGGGTTGTGGAAGTCAGATAGGCAGTCGCTCCATGTAAAATACTGGTATTCAGCTGCATCCGGTTTGACTGGAAGCCGACCCCAATATAGTTGGAAACAGGCTAGGCAGATGGTTCACTTTATCCCACAAAAAGCTCTGTAGAGCTGAAACGAATGTTAAATATTTACAGCTATTGTTGTAAAATATTCTCTCTTTTTCTAAACGAATGCTTATGAATATTATACAGAACATGAACTGGTTTTTTTTTTGTCTAATCGTAGAAAAAAGAAAAGAACGTCATCGCTACACAATGACCCTAAAGCCTGATTTGCAAGGTGGGATTTAATTGCCTGTGACATACCATACGTTGAAGAAACGTCTAAACAGTGTGTAGATAGTGCAAGTCATTTGTTGCTTCAATTTTATGGTATACCTCAAGCATGAAACTGGCATCGTGTAAATGGGACTTTACGAAAGGTGCTAGACACTGTACGATAAGTTTTTTTCAAAACAAAACAGGCAAGCTAGCAAGAAAAGTTTGAATAGAGAAACAATAAATAAAGGCTTATTAAATGTTTCATGCAATTCCATATGTCACGCTACAGGAAGTTGGAAAAAACGAAAAAAAAATAGAATAAGAACGAGTAAGGAAACCCGTTCTGCGCAGCTACGAGAAAAATCAAAATGAATTTTAATTTCCGTTCTCTTGCACTAGATTTGCTTTCAGTCGATAAATCAAAGCGTTAATAATGCATCGGATATTACGGTTATACAGGGTGGAATTTTGTAATGCCACCTGGAGGGAAAGTACTCTTAATACTGCAGATAGAAAATTTTACTCAAAGGAAACATTCCTTTATTTTTGAATAGAAAGCAAACTGCATTCAAAGATTTTCAAAAATTCTCTTCTCCCACACCCGGGAATCGAACCGGCGAAAATCTGAAAAAATTATACCCTGTACTTTTATTGCATCGATCGTTAGGGTCAATTATAAGGATGAAATCTATCTAACAAACATGATAAATTAAATGAAAGGAAAACCAGGAAATCTGAAGTTACAAATTCAATGAGTCAAGTTAAAGCTCTTTAACTAACATCCATCTTTTGTAATGCAGACTCCTTTGCGACATACTCGTAGCTGCGTGTATGAGGTAATTTAAATATGGAATGTTAGATTAAAATTTGAAAATTAGATTGTCATAGTTGTTATTCACATTTGATTGTTTTTACAACTCATTTCACATTTTGTCTCACTGTGAAAATGGCTTATCAAGAACAGTTTGATTTAATGGAAGCTTATTTTTGAAATAACAAAAACGTGAATCTAGCTCTGCGGTGGTTCGGGAATCGCAGGCCGATTCCCGGCCACCGTAGGCGCGGGCTTGCGGACGTTGAGCGATGGGTAGCTCGCCGTCCGATAAGGACGAAGCCCGGGTCGACGGCGCGTTGTGTTCCACGCGCGCCTCAAAGAGACGTCAGCACCAATTGACAGGGTCCGAAAGGGCCAATGCCTGCCAGGGTTACGAGCCTGTCCGAAAGGGATATCGTGGCCCTGGCACACAGGCATCTGAAGGAACACGGTGGGTTTTAGTCAGTAAAAGTCTGACACTCCCTCCCGCTCCACCCAGAGCGGGAGAAGTTATTTGATAATTTCCCACCCAAAAAAAAAAAAAAAAAGCTCTGCGGTGGTATGGAGAGAGATATCAAGACCGACAGGCACCAACTCGGTTCGTATTGAAAAGAATGGTAGAAGAATACGGGTGGTTTCAAGAAGAGACTGCAAACTATTCAGCAAAACTATTTCGATTTATTTTGAACTAGATGTTTTAACATACTTTGAATCATTTCCAAAGGCTTCAAGTAGAGATGCTGCCGATGAATTAGGAACAACCCACACTCGCGTACTTAAAGTGCTGAAAAAGTATAAGTATAAATGCTATCGTGAAGGTCGGTTGGTGCAAAAATTGCATATTGGGGATCGTGACAGACGATTACAATTTTGTGAAAACATGCTTATTAGCATATGACAGTATAATTAATAATAACTTTGACATTGATATAAACAATACAATTGATTTAGTTATAGAGTGGTTAGTAAGGAACAATTTACAAGTAAATATCAATAAGACGACTTTTGTACAATTCCAAACCCGTGGATCAAAAATTGTCCCAAGGCATATTTCATATGACGGTATAAAAATAAATGAATCTACCAGTGTAAGATTTCTAGGGTTCACCATGGACAAATACCTAGACTGGAAAGGACACGTTGACGGAGTCTGCAAGAGAGTTAACACTTTCGTATATGTCCTAAACAGACTAAGAACTACGTCTAACCAAAGTACGGTATTGTTGGCATACCATGGCCATGTAGCTTCCGTGCTACGATACGGGTTAATACTATGGGGAAACTCAACAGACTCCCAGCGGGCGTTTCTCTCCCAAAAACGATGCATAAGAGCAATTGTTGGTACTCCTCCTTATGAGTCATGTAAACCTCACTTTAATAAACTCAAGATATTACCCCTGCCGAGTATGTACATTTTTGAAGTTTGTGTGTTCGTAAAGTCCAATCCTAATCTATTTGTAAGAGCTCGTGATATTTATACACGGGATAATGTCTACCCTCGTAACTCCAGACATGGTCAGCGACTAGTGTTAGATTTTGCACCAAAGACTGCGGTGTTCAAAAAAAATTGCTCAGCTATGTGCGTTAAAATTTATAATAGGTTACAAACAGACATTCAAAATCTCCCCCTACCAACATTTAAGGAAAAGCTTAAAGAGCTACTACTTAAAAAAATGATTTACTCGGTAAATGAATGGCTACAGGAATAAGGAAAATATTCTATATATAAATATTTTAAATAATGTGTGTTGTATATTGTTAATTCACCGTAGAAATGACTGAGTTTTATTGGCATTTGACAATGTATTTTACCAGGCACATAATTGTTTTATTGACATTATATAAGACTATGAATTTCGGAGACACGTATTGGCTAAGACCACGGGCTAAGACTAACCATTATTTATATTTCTTTATTCCTTTTTACTTTTAAGAAAACGATTCACATGCCATACCACAGGCTAAATAGAATTATAAGACCAAATAATGTAACATGGAAACCACCGATTGTATTTACTCTATTTATACGTGAATAAATGAATTTGAATTTGAATTTGAATTTGAGAAATTGACCGAAACCCTAATTTTTTGAGTAACATTGTATGGTCTGACGAAACCAACTTCAGCAATAATGGCATGTACAATCGCCGCAATAACCATTATTGGTCTCGAGTGAATCCTGTTCGTGTTCATGAAACTAACAATCAAGTAAGATTTTCTTTCAACGTTTGGTGCGGAATTATGAGAAATAATGTAGTTTTAGTCCACGAGTACGAAGGTCATTTAAACACTGTCAAGTATATTGAAATACTGGATCTCTTAAGAAACGAGTTAAATGGTTTCCCCGAGGAAGAGCGAAACCAAATAATGCTTCGAAATTTGCACATAACAGCAGAATCACTACTGCCTACATTAATAACCATTTTAAAACCTGGATTGGTACAAACGGCACAATCAGATGGCCTGCGAGATCGCCAGATCTCACCCCAATAGATTTTTTTTTGTGGGGATATGTAAAAATTCAAATTTACATGAAATCTTATGCGAATGACAACGAGTTGAGAGTTGAAGTTCAGAATACGATTTATAATATTCACCACAATACTTTATTAAAGGTTACTAGAAATGAATTCGTTAAAAGAATAAATTTGTGTATCCAAGAGAATGGAGCCCATTTCGAGCAACTAATTAGTTAGTTTACCATTTTTTGTAAATAATTAAATTAGTTTAAGATTTCCTGGTTTTCCTTTCATTTAATTTATCATGTTTGTTAGAGAGATTTCATCCTTATAATTGACCCTAACGATCGATGCAATAAAAGTACAGGGTATAATTTTTTCAGATTTTAGCCGGTTCGATTCCCGGGTGTGGGAGAAGAGAATTTTCGAAAATCTTTGAATGCAGTTTGCTTTCTATTCAAAAATAAAGGAATGTTTCCTTTGAGTAAAATTTTCTATCTGCAGTATTAAGAGTACTTTCCCTCCAGGTGGCATTACAAAATTCCACCCTGTATATAAGTCCAGTATAAAATTGTCAGGTGATTATTATTTAATCGTCACATATCGAATTAAGGCTACGTCACTGCCCAATAATGCGTGTAAACGCAATCCCGCGGGCATTGTAAGCATGAATATATTTAATTATTTTGTGTAAAACATTAATGAAAATAATAGCCTGCTCTCGCCTCGTGTGTGGCTTTTGTCATAAATTACATTTTCATCAACTTTTGGTGGTATACCCAGTGTAATCGAGTTGGGGGTTCCAAAAATCTGCCGTAACTAGAACATCAATTTCGATGCAAGCTGGCGACGGGAGATAAAAGGATGGAGCCATTTATCATGTTCTACATGTTTTAGGTACATAGTTGTATTGATTCGCTCATAAAATGGTTTATAAATGACTCTAAATGTTTTACATTAATGGTGAATCATGTTGGCAATTTTACAAGTAATTATTTCAGTTCCCCAAATATTCTGTACTAGGTACTATAAATCCCTTTCAGCTATCTTATGAATCAGTAGAAATAATTTCATAACAAACTTCCACACTACTACTACCAAAATTATCTTCACATTTTCCAAGAATAGAATAGAATAGAATACTCTTTATTCAAAGCCAAGCAGCATTATTATGTTTTAAATGCATATTCCAGTAACATAGACACACAATCATCTATCTTGCCCTTAAGCCCAGTTGATATAAAATAAAAGAACCAAGAAAATGTTCTAGACAACAATAATATGGATATCTTGGGTTAAATCTAAAGAAAACTCGTTGTTTCCCGGGAGACTTCGTAAGCAAAAACATCTGGAAAACAATAGTGTTTCATACAGTCATATACTTTTGCTACATTTCTCAATGGATTGCTTTTAAACTCTTTAGTTTTTCTTATAATATTGTGTGACGAAAAAGGTTTACGTGGTGGGACTAAATAAGACACAAACATGTCAACATAATTATGTATATTTTAAATATAAAAAAGGGAAAGGGGGTAGGTAGGTCTATGGTCACAAGATTCCCTTAAATTCCCTTGGGGAGTAACACAGTACTCTCCTGGCTCAGCCTGGTGTGACGATGACCGCAGCAGGTGTGCAACAATTGTCTCCATTTATGTAGGTACTAACGAAACACTTAAATAATTTTCCTCTACAGCTTTTATTGCCGAGATCCGTATACGTTGCTTAACAAAAGATTATGTTATGCATAAACATTACAGACATAACTGCTCATCTGCTTTCTAAAAATGTAGGGAAAAACTAAGCGCCATGCAGTAGCGGCGTAAAGGGGGGACGGTCCGCCTCGGGTGCCCAGTACCAAGGGGTGACAACGTGGTGACAACTCACTCGAGCACATTGATTTAAAAATTAATTATACGGTCGTCCGAATGTTTGCCTGACGCGTTCACCATACAGAAACACTAACGCCATCTTTTAGAACTACTCTTAAAAGTCCATAATGCCTCAGCGCCACCTCATTCGTTGCAAGCAAGACAAGGCGGCAGGGAGAAGGCTTCAAGGCGCTGATAGTTTAGGTAATTTCTTTTTACGGTGAAAATAATATTTTTAAAAGCATAGTATCTGCTTTATATACTTATAGTTCAGATAATAAGCAAAGTTTCATGATCTAATTTGAGGTATTTTTTAATACTAGCGGTTTATTGTTCGGTTTGGATACCTCCAGGCGAGCCGAGGTGCCACTTGGAAGCCGCCAGCATTTCTTTCCAAGAAGCGACCCAATGGACTACCTTCGAGCTTATGAAATTCATTGTAAAATGGGACTATTCCGAATTTATTCCGAGTCTAGCGCTGTGTCTAAGATTTTTCTTTCTTTCCACATTGTCCATTGAAAAGGACAGGAAAGTAAATTTTGATAACGTGATCGAATACAGCAAAATAAATTCACGTAAGCACGTTTAGTATTTGTTGTTTTATTTTGGGGTTGCTCAATATAGAATAGAAACTGGTCAAGTGCGAGTCGGACTCCCGCACGAAGGGTTCCGTACCATTATCTATAAAAATGGCAAAAAAATCACGTTTGTTGTATGGGAGCCCCCTTAAATTTTTGTTTTATTTTAATTTAATTATTTATTTTTAAATTGAATATATAACAAAATATTCTGTGAACATTTCAAGCGTCTACCTGTTACCGTTATCAATATCGAGCAAAAACGAGCAAAAAAATCACGTTTGTTGTATCGGAGCATTTATTTTATTATGCTTTTTAGTATTTTTTGTTATAGCGGCAACAGAAATACATCAGCTGTGAAAACTTCAACTGTCTAACTATCACGGTTCATGAGATACAGCCTGGTAACAGACGGACAGACAGACAGACAGACGGTGGAGCCTTAGTAATAGGGTTCCCGTTTTACCCTTTGGGTACGGAACCCTAAAAACCGCCCCGGGTGCCAACCCATGCTATGCCGCCACTGGTGCCACGTATGCCCCTATAAAATGTAGTAATCTTTAAGTGTGGTGTAGAATCAATCCGTATTATCGTTTGAACATGTATAGGTACACCAAACATTCCAGTTTGTTCTTGTTTAAAGAGTAAAATAATATAGTGCTGAACACAAGCAGAATATTTTGAATACCTTCATAGATAGGATTCAATTTCACGTCTTCATAATAGAATACTTTCAACAATTTCAACTTCTTTAAATAAGCTTTTACCCAGGCTACCGTAATCGAAATACAGGGTGTAGTTGCACTTGAACATATAGTGGGTTCATTAGACGGGCCGTTACAAGGCGGGAAGACGATCTTTATCTGTAGAATTGGCTCTGGCCCAGCGAAAAGTTATCCACTTTGAAATATCATGGCATACCGTCTGCTGTAAGTCGTTACTGGAATTAGCTTTGCAACGAAATTGCATGCAAAAGGCCAGGATATTGAGTACTTAATTTTAGTGATGATAAGTAGCTTAAAATTAATGGCTAATTATTTTCCAGGCGACTAACAACTTAAAGAGCGACTAACTATTTGCTACTAAAAAAATAACTTGGCAGCGATTAAATATTATTTTGTTATCTAAATCAACAAAAGTTATGTATTTTTAGGATTCCGTAAATTGAATCCTATCTATGAAGGTATTCAAAATATTCTACTTGTGTTCAGCACTATATTATTTTACTCTTTAAACAAGAACAAACTGGAATGTTTGGTGTACCTATACATGTTCAAACGATAATACGGATTGATTCTACACCACACTTAAAGATTACTACATTTTATAGGGGCATACGTGGCGCCAGTGGCGGCATAGCATGGGTTGGCACCCGGGGCGGTTTTTAGGGTTCCGTACCCAAAGGGTAAAACGGTAACCCTATTACTATGGCTCCGCCGTCTGTCTGTCTGTCTGTCCGTCTGTTACCAGGCTGTATCTCATGAACCGTGATAGTTAGACAGTTGAAATATTTACAGATGATGTATTTCGGTTGCCGCTATAGCAACAAATACTACCATTATCACCACGGAATAGATAAATAAGATTGGAAAGGCCCTAGCTCCAATTTTGTATCAGGACCAGTGTCACCGCTTGTCTCCCACTATTTTAATTTCTACACATACGCACTCTATGTTTACAAATATTTCGCACACAACCAAATCAGACACACATAAATCTCAGGGCAGATATTCGTTCGCACACTAGTACTAAGCTCCCGTAGGCATAGACACACACACGCAAAAAAGCAATAAAATTTTTCATACACGCTAGTGCTTGATAAAGCCGATATTCTTTATCGATAAATGATCTGATGAATGTATGGGGGAAAATTAAACATGAAATAAATATTAAGAAATATTTATTTTACTTTTATTAATTACAAATAATCACTGTCCTTGGAATAAAACGTATTTATTAAGCAATTGGCGCTTGCTATCAATTGTTAACGAATTTTTCAAAACAAAGTGTAACCTTACGTTAATATATTTTTCAATAATTGCTTTGGTGAGGTCTGTGATGTGGTTTGCTGTAGGGTATTGGCCAATTTGATGATAAATTATGTTTTTAAATATTTCACTACTTACAAAGTGACGCATAATTTTTGCCACCAACATGTTTTTATTTATATTATGAAGGCTTTCCGTATAAATTTTGATAACAGATTCAGATATTTTACAAATCTGTATCAAATCTTTTGACGGGTATAACAGACCACCCTTATCTTTAGCAACTATAAATTTATGGTCTTCATTTATGCTATTGGACAATAGCGCTCCAATGCATATATCGCAATCTATTTTCTTAATTAAAATATGCGCTATGTATCCTGAAATATGGGTAATGATTTGATTGCTAAAATCTGAGATGGTATTGAAAAATGCGTTAATATCCTCTTCGTTATTATTATTATCATCATCATCGTCACCTTCAATCGCAATCCTTCGTATGGATCTATTAATCCGTGCTACGGGAGATGATGCACAATCAAGAATTGAAATGTGTTCAAGCGCAGTACAATTTCCACTATCGAGAGCCTTTAACTCTATATGAACTAAAAGTTTTTTGTACGCAGCTTTAAACTGGCGGGCCGTGGGGTTATTGTTGCCTCCACCATGAGACCTAATATTACCAAAAAGCATTTCAAGGTGATCCTGGCTTACTTTGTAAAATGGCATAAAAATCAGAACTCCAGGACGTATCAACGTTTCATAAAAATGTTTAACAGCTTCAGCACATCCAATAAAACCATTGAAACCAGTCTTACGTAAACTTTTTGTCAAAAGAGTTCCTTCTGCTGTTCTCAACTCGGATAGGTACGTCGTCGCCATGTCTAGATAAATAAGCAGCATTGCAGCGTTGGCTTCTGTTAGAGCTTTTTTGAAGTTATATTCATATGTGTTTCGGGAATTAAAAATGTCAAACATGTTATTAATAATCCTCAAAAAAAAAGTTGTGCTTTCACTATTTTTGAATGAAGGCAGATTTAATTGGTCACGACAAAAGTCTATAGCATCTGCTACACTTAGGCTGAACAATTGCGTTGCAAGCTTAACTTTCATCTTATTATTTTGAAAATGAACATGATTGTAACGAAGCTTGTTCGCTAAATGAAAGCTCGCCTTCATTTGAAGGTTATTTAATTGCTCCAAAAATCGCCATTCTATGGTATTACCATCTTTATCTAAAAATGTGTTATAGCTTTGAAAAGCATTACGGATTAATTTTATCATGTGTGATGGGTCTAGCACTACAACTACTGGATTATTCGTTGACGGGTGTGGAAAAGAAATGTTTTTATCTTTGATTGAACAGTTTAAGCATTCTACCATTGCCATATTTGCAGCGCATCCATCAAAAGTTAGGGAAATTATTTTTATGCCTGTTTCTGCTATAAGTTCCAAGCATTGTATAATTAAGTCTGCGCGTTGTCTTCCGTTAATTCCGTCAACTAAGAAATATCCAACTGGAACCTTAAAATTACAATTTATGCCTGTCACTAGAAATACCAGAGCCTCTTTGGCTATTCCTACGTGGTCTCCTTCGATGCCACTGCCAATATCAACATGTCCAAGTATTTTTTTTCCATCCCATTCTATACGACGGCGTATAGCCATTTCATCCAACGAAAGGGCTGCAATAATGGGATATTTGGTGCTTTTTACTTTTATTTTTAACGCCTCTATGGATTCTGCAGTAAAACCAGGATCACCTCCCATATTTTGGTACCATTTTCGGAGCGTACGGCGATCCGGGAGGCAAGTATCAAAAGTTTTGCGTACGTACTCATAAGCCTTTGGCGAATAATAGTCAAGTGTTAGCGCAAAACTACGCAGAGCTGGACTATATTTTTGCTTAGATGGCCCGCCACCAGTATTTTTTGCGATCATACGATTTGTCAGTTCTTGTACCTGTAAATAAAATTATAATAATAAATCTTTATTATCTCTGCTATTTTTATATGGCCACCTACAATACAAAACATACCTTAACTTTTATATTTTTTAAAACAGATATATCTTCGTCTTGCAATGAAAATTTTTCTTGAAGATCATTTAAAACATCTTGCATTTTATTAATTTTTTTTTCAGTCTTCGGTTTTGTGCTTGTATTTTTCTTATCTTCAATCTCTGTTTCTTTATTAGACATTCTTTATTGATAATTATCTTTTATAGCTTTCTTTTCCTAGGAGTGCTTGCATTTGAAGATGACATTAAGTTTTCCTACAAATAAATAAATGAATGAAACATTTGCGGAATAAGTTGTTTGTGAAATAAATAGTAAACGAATCGTTGTTTGTCAAGTGAAAACTTGTGAAATGAGTTTTGGTGAAATATTAGTGAAACCATTAATCTTTAAAAAAAACATCTATGTAACGATTCTTGACCAATCTTTATAGGTATAAATTTACTTACTTCAGTGTTTTTTCTTTTTAAAGATTTATCTTTTTTTGGTGTCAACAAAATTGAAGATGAAGCCTGTGCTTGTAAATCCTAAAATTATAAATAGCATAAAATATTTTGAAATGCGGACTTTACAAGAGCGATTATAATTCAAGATATCAGTATAAGGTTACCTGAGCGCCTTCGCAATTTTGCACACTGGTGGAAATATCATCATAACTGGGCTTATTAAGTATAGCATTGCAAGAATTAGTTGTCTGAAAAATAATGCCAAAGTCTTAACATGTCACGCACGGTACACTTAATAATAATTCAAAATTGAAATATTAGAGCTGAATGCTTGCGTGATAATGATTTACCCGAGTGTGATAATTAATCTACTGTAATTATTATATGATACCATTACATACTCGAAATATTTTTCATGAAAATGAACATTTAAATAAAATAAAACCTGATGATCCTTACATTTTGAATGCAGAGATCAGATTTGTTCATAATTTAGGAGTTAATAAATAGGAGTAGAATATGAAATATCGGAACTTAATTCCAACAAGTTAGTAATACATTTTAACAAAACCTACCAAAGAAGAAATCTGCACAATTTGTTCTCTTGGGATCGCCCCTGGTTTTAGGTACCTATAACCTGATTTTTTAATGATAAAATCATCTTTACTGAAATGTATAGTGCAAATAGTACTCGTCTTTGTCGGCATCCAGTTTCCTCTACCTGTCACGTCAATCCATTGTTCCCTGGCGTTAGGTTCTTTAGGAAACCTAAAATTTATAATTTATTGCGTAATTAAAATTGGATTTTACTTATATTTTAATACTAAATACAATATAGTAAATACTTGTAGATGAGTACAATGATCTCGTATAATGTTGCCAATGAATTCAATTTCTCCCTGTAAATCTGTCATCTACAAGTATTTACTATATTGTATCATTCGTTCAATAATTATTGTAATATTTAATTGACTCATTATACATCTAACTAAAAATATACTATCATTAATTAAATATAAAATAATTCAAAAAGAATCTTTGTCCAACGTAAATTTATATTATTTGAGAATTCTATCGATGATTTTATATAACCACATGGTCACCTCACTATCGACCGTGCATCACGGCCAATCAGGGCAAACGACGAAACGTCAATGGTTGAAGTGAAGAGGACGCGACGCATGCAGTACATTGTAAGCGGACTTAGTAATTGCGTTGATAACGCGAGTACACATCGTGCAATGTATATTTTTTTTTTACTTGTTGCAATAATGTCGTTAATGTTTGGAATTTCATAGTGATCAGAATATTTTTATGTTTTTTACTAATAAAATTATAATTAAATGTTATTTTCGACTTACCGATGGAAAGATATACCCCCTCGCTCTATACTTGCGGTCTGACTTTTTGTTTTACAAGTTATAATTGCACAACACGGCATTTTAAAGCAGAGCTCTGTTCTCCGCAGTAGTCCGAAGCGCACGAAACGCGGTGAATGAATGAATCGGTCGAGTTATGATTATCGAATCATAATTGTGGCGCGCTTGCCACGCCCACATTACCATTCCAACCTTATTTATCTATTCCGTGATTATCACCACCATCCCACCACCACCACCATCCCACCACCACCACCATCCCACCACCACCACCACCATACCATACCATTATCTATAGATTATATGAAATACTGCCTCGTTGCTCTAGTGGTCTCAAGCGCGACAGTTGAGCATGAGGTCCTGGGTTCGATTCCCAGGTCGGGCAAAGTGTTATTAGGATTTTCCATTAGGAATTTCTCAGTGGCAGCCCGGAGTCTGGATTTGTGCCCGGTTGATGGCAATAGGCTCGCCCCCTATTACATGGGACTTAAACATAACTGGCGAACTGTGAGTGTACTTAGGTACACCTCTGCCTAACCCTTCGGGGATTACAGGCGTGATGTTATGTTATGTACAAGAAACCTACCTATAAGAAGTCTATGGTGTTAAAATAACATGGTAAATCTCTCAATATTCTGCGTACAAACTTACATTTGCAGTTGTAATGTATGGGAGTTTTTCAACTACAATGTTAAGTTTGGTCTAGGGATAAAAAACATGGTAGATAACATATTCATTGTACGGAACCCTCACCATGCAAGTTCAACTCGCACTTGACCAGTCATAATTACATTAATAGCTACAAAGCTCAAAAAATTTAATAACCTCACTGCTTCAAATGAGAAACGCAAAAAAGATCACGCCGTAGCTCGACGCAAGAAAACATGTTAGTACTGAAACAAATATTTGCAGACGATGCAAAAACTTGTAGATATTCGCTGAGCTGAAACAAACTAACTAGCAATGTTCAAGACAAAGAAAAACACTTTTCAATTCAGTTGTCAGTCGGCTAGTTCGTAGTTTGTACTTTGTAGTAAGTACCTATCGTGCCTGAGCTTCACTAAAGCTGCCTACAAAACTTTTTCTTTTAATAGGCTCAGTGTAAGCCTATTTTGCGTAGCCGTCTAGTGTTCATATTTTTATATTCAGGCCAACAAACCATTTTCGCTTTCAACCTTTTAGTAAAAAATCTTTGTAAATGAAAATTTGTATTTATTTTGTCGAAAAAAATAACCTCTTTCATGTTTGGTTGTATTGCCAGATTTAGTTAAAATTATAATATTTATACATCTCTCTCTCTCTCTCTCTCTCTCTCATCTCATAACATGCCTGTGTGGTGCCGGACGTAAAGAATAGCACCTCCTTATTTCTTCCCGTGGGTGTCGTAAAAGGCGACTAAGGGACTTACTAGAGAATGGGCAGTAGCGTTCTCTATGCATTTTAACACCATACTGCGATCGCCAACCCGCCTGTCAATTGTGGCGATTATAGCAAACCCCCCCTTTGGGGGAGGCCTATGTCCAGCAGTGGACGTCTTTCGGCTGAAATGATGATACATAACATAACATAGTATTCCTATTTTACAAGCTTTTTTTATGTTAATTTGCATGAATATTCTGAAAGAGTCACACATACAAGCAAAATGAAACTTAAGTATATGATTTATTGGATCTTTTTAACACGCTTTTATTAGCTTCATACGTATGTTACTATGTTAGTATGTAAAGGGAAACTTTGAACTTGATTTTCGACCACTTCAAAACGTCGGATTAATTTAAAATTTTGCACACTTATTAAGGACCAATGACAATACAATAATTTAATAATTCTGTCCCATTATCCTTACCAGGATCTTCAGAATTATCTATTTTTCTGAGACACGGTAATGATTTGTGCCAAGTACTAAGGCATACATGACTACTTTGAGACATGCATGTGACTATTGGCAGGATCAACTGGAGAATTTTGTACACTCGACAACAAAAAACTGTCAATATTTGTTTTTATACTAAAAAACACGCTATAATAGAAAATCAAACTAAAAAAGTAGACAATAAATAATAGTTTAAAAACACACTTTAATAAAAAACTAAACTAAAACATAGAAAATAATTTTAAATAAGTTAGTAATAATAATAACAATAACAAGAAATTAAAATAAAATATAAAATTATTTTCTATTTTTTAGTTTAGTTTTCTATTCAAGCGTGTTTTTTAGTTATTTAAACTATTAATTTTCATTCCATGTTGAAGACAGTTACAGAATTGTAATATTTTCTCTAGATACATTTTTTATTCGAAAATTATAAAAAAACAAACAAGATTGTTTGGCTTTTATGTCTAAAATAAATATTCACAGCAAGAAAATATAGTTTATTATCCACCCACCAGATATGTTTTCTCTAGATCAATTATTACTTTAGTTATAAACGAAATAAGAATTGATACTTATGCTATTTAGTTTCGTACTCGAACACGATCAAAGAGCGCACGCGATATTCAACTTTATTACTGATGTGTTAGCGTTTAGCACATAATGGAGTGGCGGGGGACCAAGGGGCGGAATTTGCGTGGAAATTTGATTTAGACTGCCTGCCAGTGCCTGGTCTTAAGTTCCATGTAATAGGGGGCGAGCCTATTGCCGTCAACTGGGCACAAATCCAGACTCCGGGCTGCTACTGATAAATTCCTGATGGAAAATGCGGGTTGCGTAACAGACTATCAGTAGTAATGGGTTTCATTTTGATAGTTCAACAACATTCATTGTGTTATTTACGTTTTTGAGCGGACAAATTTTTCGAACACATGAAGCAATGAATTAGCAATATGCTTCAAAATCATTCAGATTGTAATTGATAGTGTGTTACGCAATTAGGGTGCTGATCACAGATTTAGAAGCGTGTCATCTTTTTAGGGTTCCGTACCAAAATGGTAAAAAGGAACCCCTATGGTGAGACTAAGTCTGTATGTCTGTCTATCACACCTGGATATCTCAAGAACTAGTAATGCTATCAACTTGAAATTTATAACAATTTTAGATGACGTTTGCCCAACTACTTTGCAAACAAAAATATTTTTTTTTAAATGTATTTTTTTTGCAAAAGGGACTAAAAGGGTCTTAATTTTTTTTTCTTCTACTTATGTAATGTGGGGTTTCATATTAAAGAGTGGTGTTTGCACATTCTCAAACATATTTTTTTTGAGCAGCATGCTTCCGACTTTTGAAGAAAAATTGTAAAAAATAATAGCGTTCCCCCCGAATTTTGCACAGATATAAATCTAAAATTATTATATGTGTATAGCACTGCTGAATCGTATCAATCGCTAAGCGCGTCTGTGAGCTTGTCGTCATGAGTGGATGTGCGTTAACATTTTTTCATTTGACATATAATAGGAAGTCGGAATAATAGTCGAAGTTTGTGCACAGCACAAACGTGGGGGCACGAGAATTCACACATCAAAACACTACCTACCCCACAAGGCACTTCCATAGTCTTCTTTGGACATAGCCATTACAAATTTCTGATCAGCTCACAATTTTCATATTCCAGGACGTGATTCGACTCGAGACTCAGTACTGGTCGTTGGTGGAGATCCCTCGGCAGGAGAAAGCCGAGACAGTGCCGGCGTTCGTGCTGCGCGCATGTGCCATTATGGAGAAGACGCAGAAGTCTGGAGAAGGAGTCAAGACCTCCGCCAAACTGGCTGAAGAAGCTGCTGATAAAAGAGAAAGGATAGAAAGATTGAACGGTAATGGAGAATTTTCATTATTTATACTTTAGATGGAAATAATTACACACACAATAACATCACGCCTGTAATCTCTGAAGGATTAGACAGAGGTATACCTGTAGTACACCCACATTTCGCCAGTTATAGTTAAGTCCCATGTAATAAGGGGCGCAATGTAAAATAACTTTTAGCCAAGGTCACACACAACAGCTCTACTGTCATACATATAAAAAACCCAGAGCTACATGAATGAATGAATGTTTTTGATTTCTGTAAGTAGGTTTGTACCAACACTTTTACACGTCAATCATTTTTTTTTAAACTAGAAGAGGTCGGCGTTTCCTATCTGACTACTCTGAGAAGAAAGGCCGAAACAAACTCAGAGGTCACAGTCTCTTTTAAAGTCCAGACATAATCTTGTTCAGATGACGTGAAGGTCAAGTAGATAGGTGTCTGAAATGGTCTTTTGAGAAAAGAACCACACATATTCAGTGGACCTGTGCAGTCAGTTCACGCATTTGTCAGTAATCGTGCAGCTCAACTCAGAACTTAAGGAGCTCAACGATGCGACGATCAATACCAAAGAAAGGACATTTGGGTAGGCCGCAATTAATACTCAAACTGCCAGACCATGACTAAAGATAACAGAAAATAAATTAATTAAACAATGACCCACACAGTCTTCATATTCACAATAATTAAAATAATATAATACGGGCATGAAAATCTTAGTATCCAAGCTGAGATAACTCTTAATTCTACTCTTATAGTCATAGAAAAACCCATTGCAATTTACACAAGGCAATCAAGAACATCTTCTCGCTTCCATTAAACACGAATCTCATGATGATCACAAACCTAAATAACGATATGGTGTCGGTTTAACTTTGAGCTAGCTCAACCAAACGATTAAATTAAGAAAATAAACCAAAGCGTGCTCCTAAATTCTAAGACTATTGGCAGCTTGCCAACTTAAATTGTCGGTTCACAGTGTTACATTTCGTTGGGTTTTCCAGTCTTTTCCTAGTGGTTACATTACGTTGATCTGAAACCACAGCTAAAATTGTTGGTTTAAAATTACATTTGTAACCGTATATGGAATGGATCTTCAAAGTCACTTTGATGGCTGAAAATAAGGACTCATAAGTACATGACTGAGGGAAACTGACCAGTGATACGCAAGATCGCAAAGACCAACGCATAACGATGTCTTTTTGATAAAATTCTCGTTAGCAAAGGCAGGCGTTCCGAGTCTATTTTAATTAATATTTACGGATCATACATTTCCGTTGTAAAGTAAATTGGCGTCGGGATTCTCGAAACCAAATTAAACGTCGTGACCGCCCGCAAACCCTGACCTAGGCTCGAATTAAGCACAAACAATAAAACGGGCTTACACCCAAATACACTTGGGACCGAATACGCATTCATGTATTCTATGGATATACTCGAAGTACTTGTAAATAGGGATGTAGTACGGTTTAGAGAGGTAAGGGATGTAAAAGAAAATTATTATGTAGATAAAGTATTTCTAACATAAACCTTTTACGCCATTTATTTTTACATTTCAGACATGACAACAATTCAGATTGAAACGGAGAACACCCAGATGACAAATGATTTGTATCGTCTGCTGAAGAAGTATACGGGGCTGCGGAACTTAATAAGGGAGTTAAAGGTAATGTAGAATTACAAAGATTACTGCGATAGAAACTAATTTCTCATTTTTAATAAATAACACAGTTTTTGACGATTTTGCTGCTGTTCAAACTGCACATTCTAGTAAATACCAAGTTTCTCAGTGTAGGAGTAGCCACCAGCCGTAAATCGACTTTTACTGCCGATGCATCCATTCATTCATTTTTTTTTTTTTTTCATGCTTTCATTTTCATCATCTGTACTTTACAACCAAGTTTTTTTTCTGTTTCCAGTCGGACTACGTGAGTTCCAAGGTCTACCCGATCTTCCCTCGCTACACGATGCTCAAAGACATGATCAAAGACATCATGCACGACCCCGACTACATGGAGGTGTGCCATGAGGTGGACCCATAGCGCGGGGTGCGCAAATAAATGAGGCACTCATTCACCGACCGACAGAGGTCGTTTCGTCGCTAGTTTCGCCAAGGTTGAGCAACAATTGGAGTAAAATAATGATCTTATGTCTGCCATCTTGAATTTGAGTGTAAACCGTCAATATTCTTTTTTTAAATATGAAATTCATTCCAAAATCGATTTTTTATAATTCCTTAAATTCCTTGGATTGGTGGTTTTAAAAAAAATCAAAGTGTTAAACGGATTTCACTCCGTATCTTCGTAGATTCAAAGATGGTAGATCAAAGATTGGGTGTGTTGGTGGAATTTGCGGCGAGTAGTGTGACGAGTACTCGTTTAATTTGCGCCACTTGGTTCATTGGACTCTTTGTTTAGTGTAAGTTTAGATTTTAGTGTGTCTGTACTCGTCCTTATGTGTCCTTCGGTTGTAAATGAGCCTGTATTTAGTTATTGAAATCTGAAATCCTCTTTATACAGTTGAAAGCTGGAATTTTGTGCGTTGTTATTTCTAGTGTGACCGTTCTGTCATTGATTTATCTAAGGCTGACTGTACCTCTGCCAAATTCAGATTTTTCTAAACTTTGTACTTCAACATTTTTATTTATTACTGCTTCTACTACTACATAATCAAAACTTGTATACATATCTTGTCGCTGTATCAATGAAGAGCTTCTGTGGACATAATCAATCTTCTTAACTGTACACATATTTAATCTTACTCACTTTATAGATTCAAGTACTTATCTAATCATATCCTATTCTATTAGAGATCGCGATTTCAAACATCAGTATTTTGAATGAGATTAATCGGTCAAAGTTTTTGTACATAACGCAGGCATTTTTGAACCTATTAACTTTGCCTGCCTACAATATGTAAATCAAACAATCTCATAACATACTTATTCCGTGCCATTAAGCATGGTGAAAGCATCAGGGTAGCCCGCGTAATTCAAATATTCTCACATTTTTTTGCAATTAAGTGCGTAACACACTATCAGTAGGAATCGGTTTCAATTTGACAGTTCAAAAACATTCATTCCGTTATTTACGTTGTTGAGCAGACAATTTTTTCTAACATATGAAGTAATGGATTAGCAATATACTTCAAAATCATTCCGATTCAAACTGCGTTACGCAATTACGGTGCAGGTTTTAAGTAGATCTAAATATGATTCGCGTCCATATCAAATATTTATTTATAGAATTACAATCATAAAAATCATCAATACAATTCTCTAAACTCATATTACATTTATTGAATGATTATTTCATGAAATCATGACATTTGAGGTAAATTCTAACTAAAGGAGTTGTATTGCTGATTCTAATGATTATAATTCTGTAAAACCATATTTGTTACAGTCGTGAATCATATGATTAATCAACATACAACTTGGCACTGACCTATTAATTGCAAAAAACGTAAGAAAAATTGAATTACGCGGACTAACTTAGAGCATCCCTCTTAACACATAATATAAATAAATTCTTTAATGTTATCAAAAATAAATAATAATTATGTATTCAAAAGTAGGATAATAAATATGAATTATAAATGTATGGGTGTTCTTGATTGTACATTATGTAGTAGTGCCATTGTATGTGTTCAACATTGTAACATTGGTAAGTTACTTGATGAAAATATTATATTATTAATAGGAGCTTTATTCTCTGCGATAGTTAACTAACTATCGCCACGATTTGTATGATAATTTGAACGCAATGTGCGCGTTTGTAATTTCTAACGCGACGATATTTTCGAAATACCAAAGTTGTCGACATAGCCCACAGAATAAGCAAGCTGAAGTGGCAATGGGCCGGCCATATTAGCCGTAGAACCGATGACCGTTAAGGTAGGACGCCCTCAGGCTAGGTGGAGCGACGATCTTTGCAGGGTGGCTGGTGGCAGCTGGATGAGAGTTGCCGAGAATCGAGCTGAATGGCGTGCTATTGGAGAGGCCTATGTCCAGCAATGGATTGCTATGGGCTGATGATGATGATGAAGATATTTTCGACGTCCACGGCCATAATGTAAAAAAAATACATATGGAAATACATGCACGATACAACTAATCGCACCTCCGCTCAAATAGTGTCACAAGTTCACAACTCCAAATATTGGAAAACCCTAAGGGAAAAACTGTTTTATTGTACTACCCTCATATTCACTTCAGAAAACTTCAAAACAGATAGTGTCATACTTATGACTGATTTTTTTGACTTACGACACTATTTGAGCGAGCGTGCGTTACCGTGGACGGAAATTTAAAATGATCTTTATATATTTCCATACATTTTAATTCCCTGTGTTATCGCGATGCCATGACGTAGACGATAATATCGTCACGTTAGATATTATAAAAAGCGCACATTGTCGTTCTTCGACTTATTCTTATTCCATCTGGATCATCTCGAGGGATTTACCTAATAGAATAGATACGTATCTAATTACTTAACTAAGCTATTTATACTACTCTGAAACTCTTATATTCTCTCGTATTTATTATCACAAATGTATCATCTACCTTCACGTTATAACATGTAATCAACTGTATTTCTTCGTGTAAGTGATGTGAAAAGTATTGATGATTTTTAGCTAGGAGGACATATTCGTTTGAGACGTTTCTATTGTATCTTATATTATAATATTTGGATTCACCCATACCTACACTTTTTAGTAAGTATATTTTAGTGCGTTTGTGATTTGGGCAAAAGATGAAATAGACAAATTAATTAGTGTGAAAAATCATGTTATTTAATGTTAACTATATTTTATACGCATAGCATTGTAATTGTTTAATACGTGACGCTTGTATGATATGAACTAAATGTGTAAATTAGGATATTAAAATAAATGTAATAATTGGAGACAGATGCCAAAAATCAATGTTATAATATTAGGCTAATATTGCTACAACATAATAAGACGTTAAAAATATTATACACCTAATATTTATTACAAAAAATAAGACGCGTGAAATTAATTGAATGAAAGGCAGAGCCTAAAAATACGTGCTCTAAAACTACGAATGCTACGCGATCCTCTGCGACGCTCCTTTTGTCCGCCTAAAATACCTATCGGGTAAAACGGGGTGAATAGGGATGCAGGGGTGAATCGGGACGCAACTTTAAAATGGATTTTAACGTTGAAATAATATATTTTGTTGCCAAAAAGGACTATAATGTGTTACCTGTATAATTAACGATTAACTGTCCTAGTTGGCAACAAACTATATTATTTCAAGGTTAAAATCCATTTTAAAGTGCGTCCCGATTCAGCGCTGCATCCCTATTCAGTATTCACCCCGTTTTACGGTACCTAAAATTCGTTTTTTAATCCCAAAGACTAATTTGACATTTTAAAGGATTGTTGTTCGTTTTTTCAATGTGGAATTTGACATTTGCACCTGTCCAATTAGGATTAAAAAACGAATTAAAGTTGTTTTTCGTTCAAAGTTTGGGAAATGTCAGTTTACTTAGCTATTCCATTATGAATATTTCATACAAAAAAAAAACGTTAAGCGACCGATTTACTCTCGATATAAGTAACAGAGAGAATTTTACCGTTACAAGAAGGATAGCAAAGGGTTTTGTCGAAGATTTCTCACGTGCAGCGCAGTCTTAATAATGATTTAATGTCTCGATTATTAGGAAAATCACATTTATTCACTCAGCTAGTTTTTATTTTGACTAATATACAATGCTTATATAACGTGCCGCTACGGCGGCGACATTAATTTAACACACGGGTAGGGCTAGTGGCCAGTAATTATAAAAAATATAATAAGATATTAATTCGTACATTGAAAAATTTAATTTTTCAAACAACCGAAATAATAAAGTTCTCTCTTTCCTTCAATTCGCCTACTCTTTGCACGTTATTCGTTTTAATTTCATTGATGCGATGTTATGATCCGATCCCCGGCAAATGACCTCTGCGCTACAGTTATTAAGTACCTACAGGTTGCTCCAAAATGCTATTTTAAAAAATTGTTATTAAATCAAAAAATAATAACGTTTAATAAAATTAAAATATCTTCATAAAAAGAAAACGCGAAACCGTATAATAGGTGTATTAAATTAATGTCGCCACTGAAGCGGCACGCTGTATAATAAAAATGACTACAAATTATCGTAAGTATTAAGAAATATCTACTCGAATAGACGATGTTTAATATAAAGCCAAGTAGTCACATTAGTTATTTGTAAGCTTTGTATGTTGTACTATTTATTAAATATGAAAGCAAATAGTGAGGTCAAAATGATAGACTAGGAAAATACATACTTAGTCATTTATATTAAAAACGTGAAGCATGACATATTTCTAGTTTTAAACCTTCAGTTTGTTGAGTCCCTTAACTTTGTCTATAAAGACGTATGTTTAGATACTGAGTCATTATTTATCTCGTGATGGCACGTAAAACGTAAACGTAAAAGAACAAAATAGAGTGATATACAGCTATTATACGATTGCTAAGCGTTAAAAAGAGAACGAATGACATCTGACATCCTGAAAAAGTGCCATCATTGAAAAATCTAATCATGTAGGTATGTTTGTAGGTATGTTTTTAAACATTCCTTTAATAATCTCATACTCTTCTAAGTAATAATTATGTAAATGTACTAACGCTAAATAAATTATTAATCAAATGCCAATTTCCATTAGCCGAGGTGCGACTATATCAAAATGTCAAATTTCTCCAAATGATTATAAACCTAAAAATGTTGCTGGTTAAGTTCAAAATCGAATGAGAAAATTTGACAGTTTGTGGTAACTTGATGTGCTGGCGACTACCTATAAAATGTTACTAAAGTAATAAAATATACTGCCATTCAGTTAGGGTGGATAGTTAAATGTTACTGTAATAATTATATAAATAATATCTATTTAGGAAATAAGATCGATAGCTGTAACAGCACATACCTACGTACCTACATTCCAAAAGTAGGTACCTATCATTAAATATTTACTTACTTAAAATTAAAAAATTCCAATCATGGGACTCCCGACAGAAGTGAAAACTTAAAACTTTGGAATTGCATTTTTATATGTATATGCGTATACAGGTTGTTCGGTAATTCGACCTATTCCTTGAAACGGTTTATACTAGAGGTCGTTTCCAACAAGTTAAGCCCTGTCAACTTACGCATTTTGTTCAAGTAAAACACGTCTAAATTTCAAAAATTATAAAATAAAGAAGGTTTTCTTTGCGTTTATCATCAAAAATAACAAATAAGTGTCGAGAGAGAAGTAGTTATTTTTAAATTATTTGTTTTTGGTGACCAATCTGAAATTTGTACAATAATCTAAAAAACTCCGTTACTCGGAAACCATTAAATTTTCGATTAATATCTCTCTCGCCACTTATTTGTTATTTTTGATGATAAACGAGTGCTCATTTATAAAAACGATACATGTCCTAAATTTCCATAATTTCAGAAATAAAAGGTCTTGAGTGCAAAGAGAACCTTCTTTATTTTATAATTTTTGAAATTTAGACGTGTTTCACTTGAAAAAAATGCGTAAGTTGACAGAGCTTAACTTGTTGGAAATTACCTCTAGTATAATAACCCCTTTCAAGGAATACGTCGAATTACCGAGCACCCTGTATACACGTACACAGGCCGCTGCGCGTCGCCGTCTGGCGCAACACGTCACATTAGCATGTCGGTGACTGGAACCCATAAGTTTTACCCCTACCAAAAATCCCTCAACGCGGCTAAAGAAGTTTTCTCATCAAAAATTAGGTATCGACTGCACTTCATTAACACCATGGACGTATAAAAAACTCGGACAGATTCTCGCTAACAGAAAACTGTGTCACTCAGAGTCAGCCAGCTCGCTGTACGCACACATTCACAGCATACTCACCCATTACGCGTGCAAACGTCAACACAGTCGACACGTTTACGCGGCAAAAAAAGTATTGAAATACAGCATGTCTTGTGTGGTGAAATGTTGCAAAAACCGTAGCGATCGGAAGAAAAAAAATACAGGAATCACGTTTCATAGGTAAATGAATAATTCAACAACTTAGTTCCCGATTTTATAGATTACAATCAATATTTATTCACCAGAAAAAAATAATTCATCACAAGGCCAGTGTTGCCAATATTCACGTGTGCAAATTACCCTAAATATATGGGAAATTAATATATTTTTTCATCAATTCAATTTATTTAGGTTAATTATTACTAGTTGTTTTATATTCTTTCTACTAGATTTCCTAAAGTAAATGAAGTTTGGCGAAATGATTGGATTGAAAAAAATCGAAATTGTAACTGTCAAAATGACTGGATTCCAAACAAATACAGTGTCATTTGCAGTTTACATTTTGAAACGAATGACTTTTATACAACTAAAGGAGGACTCCGGCGCGGCGCCGCGGCGTGTTGTTACATATATGTAACAACACGCCGGAGTTAATTTACCTTTTGAGGTACTGCAGTACCTCAAAAGGTAAATTAACATACTAAACTAAGATGTTAGTAACATGGTATTTATTTTGAAATTACGAAAACGACACGATATTTTTCGTAAAATAAAACAATATTAAGTGGGTAATCTTAGCTATCATGACAACCCTAAATTCACTCACACCTAAGACTGTCGCCGCCATTACGGGACACAGTTTTGTCTTAGCGGGAGTTCTGTCAGACTTTTTTTTTAGGTCCATGATTAACACCAAAACTTTGTTCTGCGATGTCCACCAAATAACCAAATAATCTTGGGTACATTGGAAGATAAATTAAAAACCGGCCAAGTGCGAATCGGGTCACGCACGGTGAAGGGTTCTTTAGTTGGAGTGAATATTTTCGCATGCACAGTGATGATTATTATTATTATTTATCACACACCCACATTATCGATTTAATCGACCGGGAAAAATAAACTTGTATTTCATAGTAAGTACCTATGGCGATTCACCCACTGAAGATGCGTCCCGCCGCGGTGCGCGGAGCGACGGATTTTTTTCATTTCATTTCCGCGTCGGCAGTGTGTTGTGCTAGGCGTGATGTCTATGTTACGGCTAATACCCGAAGTGCGGCTACACCTAGTTTTAGCCGGTTAGAATTATAGGTCCAGACAATCCCTGTTGGATAAAACCAATTTACCAACAATAGAGGGGATCTGGCGCTCGGCGGCTGCTGCCGCGGCACGCTCGCTTCGCTCGCTCGCCTTCGCTTGATAATGGTTACTGTTCTAACCTAACCTAACCCAAATGATTTTACCCGAAAACAATCGGCTCGTACTAGGTTTAACCAAGAGTAAGTGGCTACACCTAGTTCTAACCGGCTAAAACTAGGTGTAGCCGCACTTCGGGTATTAGCCGTAACATCTATATAAATTGAGATACTTGCATACAATGGTAAAATCTGCCATCCCGCGCTACGCGACGGGGCGCGGTGCAGTGGGTGGAGCGCCTAATTGTCCATCGTGTGTGCACTGGCACGGCAAATTCTGTTCGGCATTCTAGCCTTGCTGAATCATGTTCGGGTCGGCTCGGCACAATTCGAGCTAAGCCGTACGGCTTTTTCCTGAACATAATATATCCATACATATTCGATATTGCCGCCTGGCTATGCCGAATCATGGAGACCCGTACAAGTGGGTAGCACGCCGTAGGTATATTATGCACCAAAATACCTCAGACAAAATTTTTGTCTGAGCGAAAGAAAGTTTCAAATGTATATCTAATCATAAAATAAATTAAATGTCGCTCTACTTACACTAATTTGCAATAAAATTCCAAATTGTTGAATTAAATGTATCTATCATGTAAACTAATAAAATTTTACGTATAAATAAGTATCAGTTTTGGGTAAACCTAGTTTAATTCATTCATATTACTTAGTAGGTACTATTCTGTTATGTTTATTCACTAGTCAAAAACTGATAATTGATTTTATATAGATATCTACCTAGTATTACCTATGTATTGATTTGCAAACAAGGTTAATGGTACATTCCAATATTTTAGTAGAAAATAGTGATCTTTGCAACAAGAGAGCAATGTTGGTTATTGCTGCGAGTGTTGATTTTGAATCCCGAGTGCTTAGCGAAGGGTTCAAAGACACGAGATGCAAATAACTTTGGTCTCGAGTAAAACATACAAATTTTCACCTCAGCAGCGAGTACATAAAGGTAAAAAAATACAACAAGGTAATAATTAAACCACGTGTACTTATCCTATTTGTAAAACAAATAATATTAAAATATTTAAAGTTTAAATAAAATAACATTTAAAACCTTAGCAGATGATTTGCAGTTTTACGGATAAATGTGTATCCGAACGTTTTATTGTTTGTTTCTTTTTTGGGTCTATAGAGCAATTCATAATTTTTGGACCATTTTACGAATCTCCATACAAAACTGTCAAACAGATGAATAATTTGCGGGATATGAATTGTACGCAAATAATAATATTTATGAATTGTCAGTTTGTGACCATTTTACGAATTTTAATATGATTATTAGGACTTGTTTCTATCTCTCGCTTTTTCGCATCGAAGTGAAAGTGACTGAACAAAATGAGTTCAAATCTTTCTAACTTTGTGAGTAGACTCAGAACTGTTCTCGGCATTTAAAAAATTTTATTAATAAGTTTGTCTCGCAGCAAAATCACTAACTTCTACATTAGAGGTCAGTGAACAAATTCAAATTTTGCTCACTGCCTTTACATCAAAATAATCCTGCTTTTTGAGGTACTGAGGTGAAAATATGATTTTTGCTCTTCGTTGTGACGAATCTCTTTGGATGTACCTAGTTTTCTTAGTACCTAGCTGGGGGCCTAAAATGGACGGTTTGGCAGAATCATAATAATTTTGATCTACATACAATTCATATCCCGCAATTATTCATCTGTTTGACAGTTTTGTATAGAGTTTCGTAAAATGGTCCACTAATTATAAATTGCTTTAATGAAGTCTAATGTGAAATAGCAGCTGTCAAACAGATCAATTATTATTGCGGGATGTATGAATTGTACGCAGATCATATTATTATTATGATTCTGCCAAAGCGTCCGTTTTAGGCCCCCTATTCATTTGAAATTAAAAGTACGTATTTATTTGAACTATTTTCTAAATTAAAGTTACCTTTGTATGTTACTATTATAATATCTATTATAATGAATGCCAGGCATTAACTACGTTAAGTAGATTTATGTAGACGTGTATTCGGAATGTCACGCTATAACGCTTTGTTATATAAAATGTAATACATTATTTTTTGTGCTAATTGGACTTTCATTGAAATCCTTGTTCAGCTAAACAGTGCTTAAAAAAAATCTCTTTATCCACCTACCTGTCCTACTAACAGAGTCCGTCAATCTGTCTACTACCAATTTCGGCCTTTCCTAGATTTGACTATAATGTCTACAGTACCCATCGCGCACACGTGTCGCTGTTGTTTTTAACGATTCACGTAGTAGCGCCATCTGTGGCGTTGGTAGTAAACAAATTTTATTTGCGACCTTATCGCCATCAACAACAGTACTGCATTCAACATGGGTACACCACCCAACCAATTAAATAGTTCTTATTTTTGAAGCTAGGTGGCGGGGTTTTCAATTTGCTTAGGCAGTGTTGCTATAACTTACTATAAATATTTACATTGTATAAAGGTAAAAGCGAAGATAAAACAGTACTTTTCTGTTTGAGCACAGCCTTCTTTTTATTTATTTGTAACTTTTCTTATACTCTTCTCGTATAGTTACCAAACGGTACTTATGTATAGGATGAGAGGGAAGAAAGAAAGAAGAAGAAGAAATAATAGTTTACGGATAACCTAAGCTGATCCGATCAATAATATGGGTTCTCGCGAGTTTCTAAGGGAGAAACAAATTGTGATAACCAATTTGTTGAACTAAAACAAGCAAGTAATTTCTTTTAAACAGTAGGCCTATACGCTTTTATATAAGTTGCCAAAGTCGACAGAACTTTGTGATGGAAAATTCAAAGCCCTTAACAAACGTGTCCCTATCAAAAAAACATAATATTACAAAATTAAGGACTACGATGAAAACAAAGATGTTTGGCAATCATTCCTTCTGCACATTTGGCTTCCCTGATACCTCATAAACGGCATAATTGTGTAAATGACTATTAACTGCTCCTAAATTACGTTATTCATTATACACACTTATATGACATAATCTCACAATGATTTGACATTATTGTAACTTCAACTCTTCATGCGAAATAAAATACCTTGAATTTGAACCAAACTGGACTAACCTTAAAGAGTACAAAACTAATCGATTGTATTTGTTTTGAAATTTAAATTGAAAGCATATCAGCTTTATTTAATATTTTCTGATTGTAATTCAGTTTATGCAATCCAAATTTAACTAAAAGAATGGGATAGTATAGTGCCGGCTATGGCAACACCAACCACTTCATTCATTTCATAATTTCATTCGGCCGATGGCAGCAGGTGTGGATTGTTGTGTATCACGTGGCGTTTGTTATGGCGGGCTTTCGTCAACATGAAGTTTTGTCAAACTTTTAAAACTTGAATCTATGAGCTAAAACTTATTTAGAATAACTAGAGCATAGCAAAAACTGCACGGTACTGTTAAAAACCGCTAATAAGTGAAAGTTCACTGGTCAGGATGTCGGTTATTTCAAAGTGGCGGTTACCTGACGTTTTTTGTGTTGATGTGTTGAATGGATGTCGGAATTACGTTTAATACGTGGCGCGGGGATGGGTGAGTAAGTGGTTCAAGGTGTTTTGGGACTTCTATCGAGATGCCTTTCGTGCAGCGTACAGTGGAACCTAAGTTTTTATCGCGTACAAGTTTACGAGACGACGATGGCAAGCCGAGGGTGTCTGATGAAGAGCTCCAGGCTGTTACCAACTGCACCCTGAGCAATGCGCTGAGACAGCTCGCCTCGTTGGTGCTGCTGGCGGAAGATATCTTTAGCGAACTGACCGCGCAACTCCAAGATATAACTGAGCGATCAAAAGTAGCGCAGACGAAGATCATCAAAATAAACGAACTCGTTGAACAATGTGATCCGAAGAAAGTGCCAGTCCGTGAGTACAACTTCAACTTATTGCTAGTTTTAACTAGTTCTTTACATCCTGGTAAAATGTTTATCCGTAGAAGAAGTTCACGCGAAACCCTGGGCCGGAACTGGCGCTTATGTTTAGCTTGATATCTCCAAGACCCCTACCTAATTGCTAATTAATATGCATCGGGCAACGATACCTACTTTCTAGGTAACTATTCTGAGTACCTACTAAAGGTATAATCGCACAGCAATTAACATTAAAAGGTTAAGCCTTCACGGTCTGTTGACTTTCGAAAATCAGGTCACTGTTGGTTTAAATTTCTCCATTTTTCACTTGATAAGTAGATAAGTACCCACCTATATAAGTACTTATTTTGTTTGTTGACAAAACGAAGTAGGTACAAAGATTATTGAATTTGATATGATAACCCGCTAAGTTCATTCACTTGATTGAATGAAATTAGCCCAATTTAATAATTAATCTGTATTACATACCTACATCTCAATTTATCTAATAGCTATAAATTATTCTAAATTATTTGCCCAATAAAATACATATACAGGTCTTTTCATAGAGTAGGTACAGGCTTAGTAGGTACTTACCTAGTTACATATCGATCGATAAGTCAATAAGTGCATATAAAATATAGGTAGGTAGGTACCTACCTAACCTACCCACTTATAAAAGCAAACCTACCAAAATATTTATTATAGGTAGGTATTAAATCAACTAACTATAATACCTACTTGTACGTAAACAGTCCTACCTAGCTAGATATAGGGTTGCCAACTTTTTTTTAATATCAAAAATATAGTATTTTCGAAGACATTGCCTGTAAAAATATATGTACCAGATGGCGAAAAATAAAAAATATACCTATAGTCGGTATGTTTCAAAAACATTTTTATTCTTTAAATACACATTTTTTACTACTATGTACCTTTAAGGCTCTTACAGACTGGTGCGATATCGCGGGCTCGACGCGACACTAGAAGCATAATTTCTTTGTCGCTGCCTGTCGCGCCCGCGATATCGCGCGAGTCTGTACGAGCCTTTATTAAGAAGCTGACAACAGCTATACCGCAGTCAGTGTCAGACTGCATACAAAAGAAAGAGAAGCGCGATGACACAACGCTTGTAATTTATTGCAAAATCATGAAGCAATTATCTATTTACTCAAAAATGAGTTGAGTAATCGAAAATAAAAATAACCAAGTTCTGCATACAAACAAATAAGACGTTCTTGTTATTAATTAAATACCAACCGTACGTTGATATTTATTACAGATATTTTGGATTGAAACTCAAAGTAAAGGGTTAGTTTACCGTTAATTTAAACGAGTTTTTTTTTTTTCTAAACGTGTTTATGTAACAATCAAGTTCTGAGAAATATGTTCAAGAATAACCTAATATTTTTCCTCTACCACAAACTATACCTACAATATTAGTTTTAGTATATGCGAAACCCGAAACACGTGTCTAGTATTTTTATGTGAAGAAGCTATGTACAAAATTTCAAAACTGTATCATAAAAAATCACAAAAGTTATAAGGTTGTAATGTTACCGGGTTGTCCGTAACAAAACATGCTAACGCGGCGCCCCCGCGCCTCCAGGGTCGTCTTGCGCTCATTGATAATAATTTGGCTGTAGGTACCTAACCGTACGGCGATTGTATTGTAAGTAATTAAATAGTGATAACATTTTCCATCACACTTAAATATTTTTGGGACAAAACATAACATGGTGTAAAAATTATTGAAATCGATTCAGTTCCTTATTCTGAACAAACTATATTCAGGTTCCGCATATACTAAAAATAATGTTGTATAGATTTGGCAATTTTTTTTGTTTAAGAGAAGCCTACTTTTATCATTTGCCTCTTGTCAGCGCCTTAACAGGTTTTTTTTTAAATGTCTCTTAACTGGTATTTTATAACCTTAATTTAGAGTGTAAAAATACACTCTAAATTAAGGTTATAAAATACCATTAATTCAGCTTATATGAGATTATTATAATACTGGCCTTATTGAGATCAATAACATTATAATTATCATCATCACCATCTCGCGGTCTCGCCATATTGTATTGAAATAAAACTATAGAAGTTTCGCCTACTATATTTTTTCTTAAGACATATAAAAGAAAAATAGAATACTATATATATAGTAGGGTTGGCAACACTGCTAGCTACCCAATTTAGGTATTTTATCTCTAAGAGGTTACCAACCAATTAAAGACATGCAAGGAGGTGCCTATCTATCTATAGATTCATTGGAGTTGCCCTTGACTCGCCTAAAATTAAAATAATCCCTTTAAGCCTACTTTGTTTGATGCAAGCGTCCTTGGCTTAGGAAGATACCGGGTGCTCGTATCATACCGGCTTTTAAGCATATTGTGATCATAACATCATAAGAAGGTATATTTCTCAACAGAATTGCCTCTTAAAAGTGGGAACAGTAGATACTTACCTTATAAACGACTGGTATGTAAGCTACTAGCGTCCATTACATAGCACCACTGAGTAAAAAGACGTCCAGGCAAGCGTTTGTAAATTAAGCTCATTGAAAGGACCGTTCCAAAACCTCATTACCTTGTCCTCCTTGAATATGCCGCCTTTACAAAAACGTACCACGTTGATGCATTACTCTGAACGCTATCTAAAAACCTGTTTGAGCGTTCGAACGGACCCGAGATGGGAAAAAAAACTCCCAGATTCCAATGCGAACCATAAAAACGTCTCGAGATAATTTCCAACCCATCCAATGCTTGCCCGCCGCTTGATGATTCTGACCGCTCAAGTATTTAACACTTGAACGGAGGAATTCCTTGTTCTTTTATTTATAACATCATCTAACTATTCATGATATACGCTCCTATTAATCCGATCGACTGAAAAGATAATATCGACCTTTAATTACCATCGAACATTGGAACACTGCCGAAAATAGGTACAACCTTTATCGAGATTTCTGTTACATTGATTAATATTCGAACAGATAACACGAAACGTTAAATTCCGTACAAAGCAAATCTTATTACACGTACCTAACTGGGGACATTAATTTTGTGTAACCACGACTCTGTCACAGACAGTCAACAGCGACACGAAAATCTCTTTAAAAAGGAATCTTTGTAAAGGAATACAAAGCAAGATAAACAACAAGGAAAGGAGACAAATAAAAATAGCCGTTGACTTAGTTGGTATTGTGGCGAGGGTAAACACTGCAATTCATTGGGCAACCTTTCACCTGGACGATAAGCGCTGAGTGTTGTTTGAGTGTCATCTCGTGGAGGTCTGCCCTTTTATGGTCTCGTTTATTTGTACTGTAAAGAATCCCTTGACTTTAAATACAGCCCGTATTCGGCTCACACTTTCCTATAAAAAGCTCATTTGGCAGTCTGTTGGGTTCAATACTGCAGTGTCCACAAGCCACACGCTTTCCTCATTTACTATCAGACACTTACTAATATATAACAACTGCACATATTTGTCTGTATACTATTGAGGCTCGTCAGAATGAGTCTAATATATTAAATTCAGAACTACTAGCTATTCTATTGCATAGCATTAGTCAATGACAGACCTAAGACGGCGGAAATGATCATAATTGCCCAGAGCCGTCCCATCATTAGGACTGGAAATTATTTTACTCATCTGCCTAGCCTTTTCCCAACTATGTTGGGGTCGGCTTCCAGTCTAACCGGATGCAGCTGAATACCAGTATTTTACATGGAGCGACTGCCTATCTGACCTCCACAACCCAGTTACTGGGTAGCACGATATCCCTTGGTAAGACTGGTTGTCAGACTTTTGGGCTTCTGACGACCCGTAACAACTGTCAAAGATCTACAAATGACAGCCGGGACCAACGGCTTAACGTGCTTTCCGAGGCACGGAGGAATCTTGGTATGAAAAGATCAACCACGGCAAGCGTAGCTTAACCTGATCAATCGACCCGTGCAGCAGTTATTATTTAGCCACAAGCTCCTCAATTCTTGCTAGTTAATACTGAGTACATATTGTAAGTTGGTGCAGTTAGACGACGTGTTTCATAATTTATTAGCCGCACAACCTGGTCGGTTGCACAGATGCTATCGGTATTATCGGTATAACATGTAAAGTGAAGGGTATAATCACAATTACAGCATAAACTTTCTATGTTTGGAAGATGACTAATGTGTTATTACGAAGTAATTTTCATAACTTAGTCAAAGAGAGAGAACGCTAGTCACGACATCCAGTTTCCATGAACATCTTTATCAAATGCTCTTCATTCCATCTGTCGCCTATAGTAGCGATGACCAATATAGGCTAGCCAGGTACCTGTCCTGTACATACCTACCGAGATTAGGTTGGAACGGGCAGCAGCGTCATCAAACCTGCGGTTACCAACCCTTGGCTTGAAATGCAATGTCCTGAATAATAGCCTCAGACAATGCTTCCTAATCGAGCTCTAAATATCCAACAATACTCTGTAAACACGAATGTAATACTCAAATTGATACATCTATGAATAGTACATTAAGATTACATAAGTCAGGTATACAATGGTCACTGTAACTCCACGTTTGTGCAATTGTTACAGAGTTCGTTGGCCGATAAAGTTCTTATCAGTTTTCTTTGTAACTAGGAAACGAAGTCGTGGTGTAAGAATTAATTAGGCAGTGGCGAAATGACTGAGATAAGCTTTGCAATATAGGTATACAATAGTCTTTTTAATAATACGTAATAGTACTAGAATGACGTACATAATATAGTACTCTGAAGTTGTTTAGAAATGCGAAGTGAGCAAAGATCATCATGATTCGCCTTCGACATTCAGCCATACAAAGTCTATTTTGCATTTGCAAGCGATCAAATGTCATGGTGTCTGGAAAACAAAGAGTGCTGTGGCAGTATGGCGTCGGTTTTTCCCATGTTTGATTTATCTACTGCGTGAGGAACATCTATTCAACCGCATGGATACCGAGGTTAGCTAAACGAACCCTGATACGCAATACCAAACCTTATTTATAACATATTATAGAAACCAGTTTCATAGAAAACGTTTCCTGAGAGTCGTGAATAACCAAATTGATTTGTTTTACTTAAAACTATTTCAAGGTGGCCTCGACTCGTTTTTAAGTCGTTAACTCCTATTACTGTTGGTATGCGATCGGTATCAAATTTGAATACGGTTTATTCTCAAAATCATCCAATAGTGATCGACATAATTCCACTTTGATTCTTAACTGTGAAATAACGAAGGGCCGTGACAGTGTCCACATAAATCACTGATCTCCTATATTGAATAGGAGGAAATTATAGAGAGTGTTTCCGTTGCCCGCATCTCAGATAAGGAGATATTCCTCTAGTTAAACGATCAGATGGACTTATGCGTGCCGTCCACTGCATCTGATCACATATAAATATTATTAGATCCAGGGGGCAATTTGTTCCTTAAGTGCTTTAAGTTCCAGCAGATAATTGTATTAAGGATGTTAACCAAGTTGAAACAGCTGCGGAACTGTACCCCAAGTTTAAGTTTGCAAGAGATTAAACGAAACTATTTCGTTTGCGTTAAAATTTGACCGATACATCATATTGTGGACTATAAGGGTGAGAATAAAAATCTTAACGCAAACGTGCTTGGGGTGCTGTACAGTGTACAAACTAAACGAAATAAATATTTCCGACTTGCCGTAACGTTCTATTCAAAGAAAAAGATAAGGTTACTCTACTTTCTTTAACCATCAGTTCAGTTAATCTTTAATCTGATGCTCGTTGTAAAAGTAACGGTTGGTGCTTCATCATTTCAGTACAACCTACATTTAATAAATTATTAAAGAAAGTAATTAAAATCTCACTTGAATAAACAAATTGAACGCGATATTTCCCTATGCAGCAGTGTTAATCTAGCTTTCTACACCGAACACGATCTTATCTCGAAATAACCATAGTCGATAACCTGACTGGTTATTAAGCAGCTAGATCGTTAGATTAGTACTCGCACCACATTCAAACTGAGCTAATATGAATTCTGGACAATTACTCTAATATGATCCAAGACTACTGCCAACTCTTCATACGTCATCCATCGAGGTTAAAACAAAAATGTTTCATCAGTGCCAGACAAGCATTATACTCTTGACAGTGAAAGTTTCATCAATTTTGGTGTCCCAGATTCTCCCAGATATTAAAGTCTATCTAAAACAGTCTCAAGTAATGATGTTAAGTCAGTCTGGACGTCTGAGCTGTCTATCATAATATACCATCTTGTTATCATATACGGGTCCTACGTGCTTAACAAGAGATCATAAACGGGCAGGCCAAACAGACGCACACATACTCGACTAAAGTAGGGAGTCTCGATAGTGCTATGACATCAACCTGGGATACTCTTTTGTAATACCTCGTTCGGGCGCTCCAAGTTTCGACATAATGAATAGAGAAACTTGGGAGAGTGTTTTTCGTGAATAGCTTGTCAATTTTTCGTTAGGCTAGTCTAAGGCTCGTACAAAAGACTGGATTTCAAAATATAAGAATGAATGTAACCTAAGAATTTGACAGAACGACTGTTGCTATCCAATATCAAGTTGCAAGCTCACGAAACCGATGTATGAATGCAAGCCAACTGCACAACGTACTAAATAATACTTCCATGCAATGCCTCGTCACCTATAGATCTAATGCCACAGGCTTCGGTGTCACCTTTCGTCCCCGATAGTGCCTTTCCTCGGTGTTGTTTTGCAGGCTATTGAATGACTGCAGTCGATCCGTATTAAGCAAGTCTTCGTCGCGTAATCTGAGCCGCAGCTTAAATCTAACGGCTTTGTACCTAATGCTTTATGCCTGAATAAATTACGAAAAATAATATCTCTTCGAAAGGAGGGTTGGGAATCCAAGCGGCTTTAGTGTAACAGTGTACCGGGTGTACTGATAATGTAAGGAAATTCGTTTACAACTGCAACTACAGCATTTTTGCAGCGCGTATTCTTTTGTGAGAACCACCACCTCGATTTTTTTTGTTCAGTCAAAACGTCAATTGCTTTACAGTTTTATTATCGCACTCGACAAATGGGTGAGGATACAAAAACCACACTTGAGAATTCACCCCTCTCTTAAGTCATTGTGGGAACTTTTAGAACCAACAGGGAAGCTGGGTTTTTTGTCGCATGTTCTCAGAATGCGTCCCAGGTAGCCGAGTACTAATGCGAGCTTTTGTATTCATAACCCAAGAGAAGATTTTGCTATTGACCATCCCGTCAGCTTCACAAATGAAGCGCTTTGAATTTGTAAATCATTGATGAATTAATGTTCGGGAACAATAGGCGAATAAGTTAACTAAGTATTCATAACGCGATGTTGCCCTTAACAACAGAACTATCTACACGAAAGCGTATCTAAAATCTAAAGCCAATAATTTGCATTTATTAAATTTTACTTCCCACTTGCCAATCATAATTATATGTAATCACAAAGGCAAATTAAACTTTCCGTGTACCAAAGTACCTGTCATGTCGTACGAATTTTATAACAATGATTAATGACACGAAATCTACATAAACGTTGCAAATACCGCACATGTGTGATATTACCTGCCTAAGACTTTATTACAATAATAATTATATTTCTGCGACTTGTCCCCCTAACCATAAAATGTGGGGGAAATATCTCCGTTTAATGTTTCTCATGAAACAAAACATATGTCAGTTGTCTTCTAAATAAAGCTTTCTCAGAATAATTAATCTGATCTTTTAACATAAACTTTATTTAATCGCATTGTGTAGTTTTAGTAAAGACATATATATATTGTTGACTAATCCTTTTATGGTCGTCATATATACCTACGGTCAAATAATCCCAAACCATCCCTAACAGTATAGATAAGAAAAGATAACACCGGATTTATAAAATTTATTGTATCGCATACGTATAATGTGCCTGTAAAGTCTATTTTAAATCTGATTCCTGAATGCAGTGAGGCTGTGACAATGACCTTTAGAAACCCACGCTAATTATACACACATCGACAACCGGTGCCAGACTAGTTCACGGCATGGCACGTTAGAACATAGCTACGCAACATAATAAAGTGCCTAATTTAACTGTGCGTACACTTGTGATCGAAGATGCAACTAGCTCATAGCATCTGAGGCAATTTCAATCGAAACTTATTTAAAAAATAACCATAGAAAAACAATGAATTAATTCCAAGAAGGTAAGTACATTGAATTATCTCTCCGATGAGAGGATTCAATTAAATTAATTAGAGCCAGCAGTTGTTTGCCGTACACAGTTTAATTGGACGTACGAAAAAGATTGAGTAGGAAGATTGAATTAACTCGCATCGATGCTTATGATGCAATAAGCGTACCGTTTCGTTGGCTATAAATTTTACGAACCCCTCCTGTTACCAGCATATGGTACAATCGCTAATCTACTTAAACTTACTCGATGTTCTTATCGATTGTTGGGTTGTGTATGATGCCCGGATTGAGCTAGCTATAAACTCATCGTTACAATATGAAACGTTTCCTGTTTGACTCTGGTTCTTTCAACAACATGTTCCTGTTCGACAGCTGAAGTTGATCACACGTTAACTTCAATAAAGTACCAACGAAAACAAATACCGAAGGGCGAACTACAAATAATGGTCATAGTTATAAAATCGAGAAAAAGATAGGATGAAGTGTTCGACGCCGGGGACGCATAAAATTCTTTTACTGGCCCCTGAAGCTTGAAAGCAAAAAATTTTAATGATAAAAAACCGCTCGTAGTTTTTCCTTCATTCGTTTCACGGAGTTTTGGTTATTGTGTATTTTAATTTGATTCGGCGGTAACCACAGCAACTAAACATGGATCCTCTTTCCTTTCCCCTCCGACATTGTTACTATTGACAAGGGTCCGAGGTATTCCGCAAGGTTTAGATGCAATTTGTTCCAAGTTAATACGATAAGGTCCATCAATATTTAATCGGATCGACTTTCATTAATCCTTTCGCGTAATATCTGTATATATATTAGTATAGTTTAGTTTATATAAATAAGCAGATATATGCCTTTTATATTCAAACCCAGGTGTAACAAGTAAGATATCCAATATTCAGAGATTTTCATTGGTAAACAGCTTAAATCTAAAAAATTTGGAGTCATTTTCATTATTCTCAATTTGTGATGTGTTGTCTCAACTCTCAATGTACGAATCATATAAAACAAGTCGACTTTTTTAAAATAAACAGCATCGAAGAAATGCATTCCCTTAAAAATAAGTAAAAAAATAGACAGATCTACACTTGGTTCGGTACCATACATTTTAAATAAGACAATTCCCATATTTTTTACTTATTTCTTGGCGTGACTTCAACCAACTAAGCACCTAGTTAATATTAGATGAAGCCCGTACAACGTAGGGGCGCCGGCAGCTGATCGGAAGTCCTGCCCTTTGTTCGAATTTCAACCACACTTTTTGTAGTTCAAGGAAGGAAGTCAGGAGTTTTACCAAAATCGACCTGTATTTTAACTTCATCGATAAAAACAACTTTTAGTATAATGTCACTATAGCTCTAGATAGACATTTTTCATGCGTTTTATTTCCCTCCATGTCCCGAATTGTGTGTTACCTCCATTGTCCCTTACGAAATATCCGCATTTTTTATCCGGACAAAGAGGGAAAGCTTTCCATTATTCAGAATATTTCGGGCACAATGGTGGACTGCGCACGGCGCACGCGCAGCGTGTGATCCATTGCCGACAAGATCGATTGTTCGCGATATACAGGGAGGCGGTTATTTTAAATTGTCGGCTTTGTCAGACACAATGCGAATATAAACGAACTACACACCTAGACTATTTTTGACTTTTATAAACTACATCCTGCCCTTCCCAGTGTATTTCCGTTCATTAAATATTTTTTGTCTAATGATTTATTACAGTATCCTCTGTACCGGACTTGTGTTCAATATAAAGAATCTATTTGTAACATTTGTGTACCACCTGAGTTCCTTCGATGTCAAAAGGTATAAATTAACGATGATTCGTATCTAGCATGAGGCCTTTAACCTGTATGACTATGAACTCTGTAGCCAGTCTACTCTTTGTTATCGGAACTATTTCATCTGATACATATCAAATCTATATGAAACCTGGTCACGTGTTTGCAGTTGTTAAATTAATTAATTGCTTTAACCCTGAGTTACCGTGGCGTGGAAGTGGCACGAGGCGTCTGTGCGCGACCCGCCAGCTACAGCAACTCGACAGTTTTGCGGCTTCTGCAAATAGCGTTTATAGTTCCCCACAAACTTGGTTTAACGGAAATATTGAAATAAGTATTTCTTAGAATCAATCTGGCGAAATCAGAAATATGAGGACGTGAGACCTTGACTCATCGTTTCCTTTGCAATTTCAATTTCGTACAGTTTAGTCGTTAAACAGCTTAACAGGTTTCTTAAATTGTTAAGTTAATAATTGTTAATTAATATAGATAAGTCTGTCTGCAAAAAAAAACTACAGACAAATCTAGATAGACATATCCTGCCACAAAAAATCTCGAATTTAATTAAGTATTATGTTAATGGACGTTAACATGAAATAAAGCTCTAGAGCTTGAATACAATAAAACTTTTTGGAACATTAACTTTTTGGTTCGAACATGTGGACAAAATCTGATTGTTGGTAATGCAACCGCTGTTTCTGTTAATGGTCCAGTGAAGTGAGCTCATGACGTAAGATTACGTGGGAATATGATGCAATCGAACGAGGAAACGGGATATTATTAACATAATTATTCTTGCAATATCCTGTAGGTGGAGACGTTGAGCTTATTGATAGCTTTGAGATGTGTTCCGAGATGAAATGGGAGAGCCCAGAAAGTTAGCGGAAAATAGAGGTAGAATGTTTCAAAGCGCACTTTGAGACTAGATATTCTGTAGGTCCGTCTACGTGATTGCTTACCTTATCGAAATGGGATTCGAATAGGGTAGCAAGTTCTTCAGTATTCCAGAAGTAATTTAAACGGAGCTTGTGTCTAGACAGCCAACAAAAGGACAAAGTGGTGTACCCATACTTAAAAGTGTAACTAAGCTAATAATACAATCGGACGAAATTTGCGAGATCACGATCGTGGTTTTACAGCATTTGCACGCTTTTGATGTGGTTAAACGATGTTTCGTAATTTGTAATGAAGCCTTGGGAATGGGAACCTAACCTTTCAATGTAAATACTTCATGGTTCTGTCTGAGGGTAATGTACATAATTAATTATAATGTAATGTATTTCATATAATCGAGTTCATTGAAGATCATTTTTAGGGTTCCGTACCCAAAGGGTAAAACGGGAACCCTATTACTAAGGTTCCGCCGTCTGTCTGTCTGTCTTGTCTGTCTGTCCGTCTGTCACCAGGCTGTATCTCATGATCCGTGATAGTTAGACAGTTAAAATTTTCACAGATGATGTATTTCTGTTGCCGCTACAACATCAAATACTAAAAACCAGAATTAAATAAATATTTAGGGGGGCTCCCATACAACAAACTTGATTTTTTTTGCTCGTTTTTGCTAGATATTGATAACGGCAACAGGTAGACGCTTGAAATATTCACAGAATATTTAGTTATATATTCACTTTAAAAATAAATAAATACATTAAAATAAAATAAAATAGTTAAGGGGGGCGCTCCCATACAACAAAACGGATTTATTTGCCATTTTTATAGATAATGGTACGGAACCCTTCGTGTGCGAGTCGGACTCGCACTTGACCGGTTTTTATAATTATTTTGCTCTCAACGTATTAATGATAGCTTGGCATTTTTAATCTTTTTATTAACGCGAGTCGTAATAAACGTGTTGTGATAGTATTAATCTGGGCTAAATTATGCAAATACTGTGACACCCCTTTATGGTGCAGTAAATTGTTCATAATTACCACGCATCGCAGACTATTCACACTCGTGGAAAAGAAGTAAAACTTTTTTCATGGAATATGGCTAGGTGTTTAGTTCATAATTTTATTAGACTTGTAAGTACTCTTGGAGAAGAGAACTATAAAAATGAACCCCACTTCAAAGAGGTAAGGTAGGTGCATATTATGTAAACCAGTCTCGGTTGCAGCTAATCACTTTCACGCTTTTTGCTTTACACGAAGCGTGAGCAGCCCGCATTGATGGTCAAACGATGAACGTACGCGATACGCAAACACAGGGAACAGTCCTCGATGAACAAGAGCGTTTTCAGAGCAACTCTCAAATCAATCATGTTAACCTTATCGACACGGTTCCGTTGCAAGCTCATTAGCAATGCCGTGTGTCCGCACACCACGTACTTACCAGTACCACAGTGCCACATACAGCCCGGGTAGAACGGGTACAGCCAATATGGGCAAAACAAGCCCGCTCTCATCCATGTTACAGGCTCTCGTTCGATCAGTTCATTTATATTGCAAGCGGATGTTCTTTGCAACTTTCGTGAACTGCATCATTAGGTGGCCATTTTCAAGGTTCCTTGTATCCAAAAAGCTCAGGTGGATTTTACTTTCATCAAAGATTACTTCGCTCGTACTCATATATACACTCATGACGCTACAAGGCTTTGGTAGCTTGAACAAATTGAATTGATTTGAAATGGCGTCGGGCTGGTACCTATATTATACGGCATGACTTGTCTGTTAACTGGATAGCCTCGGTCATGTCATGTTTCATCTCGTGCTACATGGTATTCGAAGCCCATGGGGAGTCTTTTTTTAATAGAATAAAAGAGTACAGACATTGAAGACTGAATTACAATGGGGAATTTCCTCTTTGTATGCCTTGAACAAAAGTATTGTTCAATTGCAAGAAATGTGCATGTTCACACAAACGTTTGATTAACTCTAAACGCTAAAATAACTGTATCATCGATAGACTACTAGTTACAAAATGAAACGTTTGCATGTGCATGACATAAATCCATTTGAAATACACCTAATTGCGTTCGCTCTACAGCGCAAATGGCTGACGTGAATCATACAGATAAAGCAGTGTTTCAGTCGGGTGACAGCATAAAAATAATGGTGAAAATAACCGATCGCCAACGTATTATTTAGATAAGGTACGCACGTCCATGCGATAATGGCCGCTTATTAAGGTGCGCTGTGATGCACCGACAAAGACTATTTTCCATTAGCATGAAAAATAATGTTATCTTTCAACACTGCCAGTACCATTTATCAAACGGTTTTGACCTTTTTGTGTCCATTACCAACTCATTTATATCAATGAAAATGCTGCCGTTCCGAATTTTGTTAGTAATGAAAGATTTCATTCTAAGCACGAATGGAATACTACGAGACCTAATAATAAACTATGCAGAGTTATCAGTTACACTGTTACGGCATGCAGTCAGTAAATCAAGAAAGTGATTACAGTCATCATAAGTATCGGGTAATTGCATCTAGAGCGGTAATTACAGTTTTGCCCGCAGTTACTGCAATCAAGCGCATATTATAATAAGTTTTTATGAAGCGTTCAAATTGTGACTGATTTGCGATATTTGCCTTAGGTACGGTTCATTAATTTGTTACGTCACTGGGTACCGGAGATCATGTAAGAGATGATTTATTTCGCAGCGGCAGTGGAAGCTAGCCGGGTTAGGTGAACGAACCCTGTCACTGCGCTACGTCGTATTACTGGTTTCGGCACTTCGGCAGAAGATTTTGTACCCGACGCGCATATTGACCGTTTATGGGCAAGAAACCTCATAGCACGTTCATTCATTACAAACCGGCTGAGATAAAATGACTAGGTAATACCCATAAAGCTTCAATTGAATGGGATTCGAAGAACGGATTGCATAACCTGTGAATGCTGTGTGATAATATATAAACCACAATTTGAAGTATCATGAATTCACACTTTGAGCGCATGGACTGTTGTAAATGACGATTAAACTGTTATTTATAGAGTACTTTGAAGTTCGATTTTCACATTATACCTTTGATTGCCTTGCAATATGACTTGCTGCGTGATATTGGTTTACAACTTCAGATAGAATATTGATGAGTGTTTTAGTGACTTATAATCTCATTTTGAACGGTTCTTTTATGAACCTTGTAAAATGTAAATATCACACATGCGTCCTAATCTTATCGTTTCCACACTTACCTTGGTTACCAAAAAAACGTTATTTATTCCGTTAATCCCTGTAACAACGAGCAGCTGCTAGTTCAACAATCAGTGCCAGCTTACCCACCAAATTATTAAAAGCCATAAAACGAGTCTTATAGAAGGGTGAGCCACCCCTATTTGTCGATTTACGTGTCGTGTTGGAAACTTGCATGAGCGTTTTATTATTTTGAGACAGGCGAGGTATTCCATCGATTTTTCAAATCGCATGCATGCATTTCAATCACGTGCATCGTCAATTTTCAACAATAACCTTACAACGTATCATATAAATACCAAATTAATGTGGCAACGGTGATACCCTTACCACATTATCTGTTCGAGGCACATAAAAAAAAATACGGTCCTTAATTTCCGGCAGAGCGAATTGTATGAGATGTTATTTTTGTTTTGTTGTACTTAAAAAAAAAATATAGAATTTACGCTCCCTTGAGCGTAAATTCTATATTTTTTATACGATTGCAATATTTTATGAATACTAATCGGAGCAGGAGTCCTTAGCCGTTGCATTTAAATCGGTTCGGGACAACCCCTTGAAAGTTACATCACCGACCGTTAAAGGCAGGTTGGCGCACAAATGTCCACGCTTGCTGAGACCTCAGCGTGTACTTTGTCGCTTGCAACCGGTTGCATTGTGTAGCGACCGTTAGTCGCCCACCTGCGGGAACGTTGCCCACTGAACCGAGAGCGACGTGTGTCGTGTGTCCAGACACGTGGACTTGAACCTTAATAGCATACGTTTGCATAATAACTACTTGTTTCTACTTTTCATTCTTACCAGTATTAAACCGCGCGGCGAAATTACCCTCCAAGATTAATGTCACGACGTCTATCTTTAATATCGCTGTTAATTTCGTAATTACTCCAATTTATCATTATACAACAACAGATGTCGGCGGCACTATTTGCGCAATTATGAAGCTTTTTAGCAGCTGCGTTTGTTAAAAAGTCAAATGTTTGATCACGCGCAGTACATTTATAACTTAAAATTCTGTAATGTCACTTTTAATTAAATATTTATAGAACGCGCTATTGCATTACGTTGCATCCGCTATTTATCGTAAGTCAAACAGCATGTGAGATAACCGATATCGATTGGTGACCGATCACATTACGACACAGTTACTTGATACTCAGTCTCTGACACCTAGCCACCGGCTGCGAGTCGCGATTGTTTGTTTAACGATTATCTTATAAACTCTGTCTCGGTTTGACCCAGTTTTCCTAGTAATGATGACTCGATATTGAACTACCGATAACTAGATTGTTTGAACTGTAACAGATACACAAACATCGATTAAAATTGATCTTTTGATTCTGCGACTGACAAATGGCAAGAGCCCTTATGCTAAATTGGCAAATGAAATAAATGTGTTCTGTTGTGGAATCGATTGTTTCTAGTAACTTGTCGTATGGATATCGCTCGCTGTTTTTTGTCCTTTGCTCTAGGTGTGGCTTGCAGCTGAAAATCAGCGTCAGGTGGTACACCTTGTGTTGTCATCTGACATTATGCTGAGCTGAGGCCCTTTTGGCATTATAATAATTTGTTTTCTGTTTTTATAGATAAAAGGTGTATTTTTTTTTGCTGTAATGCCGATATACGCATTTTTATTTCTTTCTTTCTTTAGGTATATCAAAGTATATGTATATGTATATTGTTAATTACGTATTTTTTGGAAAAAACTTAGTAAGTTAAAGGTACTGAAGACTTATAAAATAAATAAACTACGTTTATTTCGACCAACAAGGATCATAGACAGTGTTTTACCAAATTAAAAATAAAACCACATAAAAAATAAATAAAAAAACACAATTAAAAAAACCACATACACATATTACCGACCACGATTGCTCAGTATGTGAACCATACAGCAATGGTTCAAATGATGACCACGTTTTCTTAGACGACGTCCTTGCTAGTCTGTAAGACTAGCATTTTAGATGTTTTTTCCTGTTTCTTATTACAATTCTTTGAAATTATATTAAAAATTTAATTGAATTTAAAAGTTTTCATGTCATGTTTTTCCAGAAATAAATACGTATTCACATTCCTACATCAATTAAATGGCAAGGTTATTAACAATCAGCTGTTTGAAAACTTAAGAAGATACACCTGCTTCGGAATATTGCGTCCGTTTACCTTCGGGCTTCGTTGGGACTGCTACACCGTTCCCATCATTACTTTGCTTGTCCCAGTATTTTCCAAGACATTAATATAATGTTTTCCTCTCGCTGCCTGCGCGGCCTGCGCCCCTTATCTCGTCCTGTAAATGTGAAAGAACGATTTCGACGACAGTTTTTGTTTCTGAATGTTTCCGTACATAAATTCTTGAGTAAGTACAATGACCCGGAAACATTTCGGCATTTAGCTAGGTTTAGATTTCTAAACCATAGTACCGTGTGGTGCCGGACGTAAAGAATAGCACCAACCTATTTCTTCCCGTGGGTGTCGTAAAAGGCGACTAAGGGAGATTGCTAAATACTAGAGAATGGTCAGCAGCATTCTCTATGCATTTTAACACCATACTGCGATCGCCAACCCGCCTGCCAAGCGTGACGCATATGCCCCCCCCCCCCCCCCCCCGCCCCTTTGGGGGAGGCCTATGTCCAGCAGTGGACGTCTTTCGGCTGAAATTATGATGATGATGATGATGAGATTTCTAAAAAGTAATTTAATCACACAAAAACTTTGAACTAGTTATTAAGACCTTAGTTTTTTTTATCTGGAACAATCGAGGCAAAGGCTTCAGAGAGTTCAGACAGGCAGACAACTTAATTATGACAAACGCGTCATTCTCATACCAATCATTTTATTGAACTCGAATAAAGTGCTGTACCCTATAAAACTTAATAAACGTAGGTACATAGCTTGAAACAGACATACGTACAAATTGCAGGAACATTTTGCTGCAAGAACAAACAATCGGTCGGACGAATCGAATTTCAGTTAAGGTGTGTTGTTTCTGTTTCATTATAACATTGTTATTTTTTTGCTTAGGTACCTCATATTTCGTAATAATGTATTACCTACCGCATACGAAATTACGGATGATATAATGATTGTGATTTCATTATTATATCTCCGAATTGTAATAAAAAGAAAATTATGACTGCGTATTTTTTTACAAGTTTTCCTGTTTTAGTTGGATAGCTCGCTAGCAATGAGTTGGTGCCTTTATAATGGCTAGGATAATATTATGTTTAGTTATAATAGTCTATCTATCTTAAATAATCCAACGTTATAGTTGATATTATAGTGAATTCCTGGTTCTACAAAAAATTGACGTTCATCATCTGCAATGACTATATATACCTTGATCATCTGCCAATGACTATATTATGTGGTTTAATTCTCTTTGGTAATCTGCCTTTTCCCAACTATGTTGGGGTCGGCTTCCAGTCTAACCGGATGCAGCTGAATACCAATATTTTACATGGAGCGACTGCCTATCTGACCTCCACAACCCAGTAACTGGGTAATACGATACCCCTTGGTAAGACTGACGACCCGTAACGACTAGCAAAAATCCACGAATGACAGCCAGGGCCAACGGGTTAACGTGCTTTCCGAGGCACGGAGGGGTCTTGGTATGTAAAGATGGTCACCCATTCACGGACCAACCCCGGCAAGCGTAGCTTAACCTGATCGATTGACCCGTGCGGTTGTTATTACTTACGAAATCGACGTTATTATTTTGATTAAACTCCCTCTGAAATCTATCGATAGTCAAATACTGAAGGCACATTCTACGGAGATGACACTGCATTAAACTAAGCCAACCAAGCCGTCTTATTGTGATGTAAATAAGTTTCATCGTCATCATACAATGGGGCGTGGGAGTGCCGGTGTGGGCAGACCGGCCCTTAGCTCAAATATAAACACAACACACCACCCCGTATCTCGGTCTACCGCTGTTCACGCCTTACTCCGTACTAATTTACGTAATGTATAATTCGTCATTTACTCGTATTAAATGGTTTAGATCAGACGAGGTCACGATTTCACGAACGTAAGTATCGCCCGAATATTCAGCCGTTTCCTGACTACGGCGAAAGAAAAAAAAACGACAGTCTAAGAGATAAATCAAAGTCAAAAATGACTTGAAGTCGGATAAGGACTCACAAGTCAAAAAAGGAAACTTTGGAAGTTAAGAAACGGCCGATACTTCTGACTATCGCTTCGGAGTAGACCCCCAAATTTCTGTTTTACACTCAGTTGCCCTATTTCTTACAAAAACTTGGTTGGTATCTGCCTAATCCACCGGTTTAACTATCTCGGCTCTCGCTAAGATGGTCGGTGTAATGTTACGAGCATCCATACAGCTAGTGAAAGCAAACATTCAGTCAGCGTTCCACATAATGCATCTGTAGGGAGCGACACTTGACACCTTGGCCTTCATTACAGATCTTGACTCATACGATGTAGCCGTCAGTCTCGAACAAGAAAAATATTATTGTAATCATTACATTATTATGTAGGTGTTCCTACTTGACGGCTTGGAAGATTCAAAAATTACCGCAGGAAATAAGACCTAATTCTTCTCAAACTGGACACAATAGACCAGGAAAAAATAAAATTTGAGACTCGGTTTATTCAATTGTGTCTTGTCTTGTAATAAATTGATACCTACATTATGGGTATTCACCCACGACTGATCGTTTTTGATTTGGCTTTCAAAGTACCCATCTCTTTGAATGCAATACGTGAATAATAAATCAATGGAAATAAATGTCGGTGCCGGTCGATTCGAAATCATGGTCAAGAGGTCACTGCCTCTTGCTGATCGTCATCATGATGGACAAATTGATCATTCATGCGCACTGTATTGCCCGTAGGTATAACATGCATCGATGAAAGAAAAAGTTATTTAATTTAGGTTCATATGTTGTAACGCAAATGTAGGTGAAAGATTAGTATGGATATCTTATCACGAAAATGTGTTTGCTCAAGTATGTAACTAACACGATTAGATAAGTTCTTTATAAAGAAATATTTATCACTTAATGTTTAGTTTTTTCTTCAAAAGAAATTGACGCCGTCTCTGCACAAATATCCTTGTATGAGCTCACTTATTTATCATGTGACAAATCTGAGGAAAATGTTCACGGGTGATGTAAGACATTTATTTATTTATTATTTATTAGTTAATTAGCACGGTACAATATCAATTACATTAATTAACATAAAAATAATAAATAATTATTTGCTACTTACTAACATGGAATAGTGGACACCCTCGCGTACTGTTTCTCACAGAACATCAGACATACGCGCTTAATTTTACTCCATTCGTGCACAAACCCCTCACATTCAGGGTTGGCCATCAGGAGAGCATTGAGTATCCTTAAAGACAATTATATAATAATATATAATACATATCCTCAAAGACATAAGTGCTTACGAGGTGCCGTGGCATACCTTTTAAATTTTTTAGGGATCCGTAGTCAACAAGGAACCCTTATAGTTTCGCCATTTCCGTCTATCTGTCTGTCCCCGGCTTAGCTCAGAGACTCTTAGTACTAGAAAGCTGTAATTTGGATGGTAAAATAAAATCTTGAATCTTGAAAATTTGTTTTTAGCTTACTTCCCTTACACGTAAAGTGGGGATTATATCTTTATCTCTCGTCTATCCCATAACGTAGGTATCTTTGGATAGGCCCTTCAAAAATATTTAGGGTCTGTGAAGACCATTTTTTGATTGAGTGGGCCGTTTCCGTAATATTAAGCTTTACAGTGCACATTTTTGTTAGAGTCAAGTGCGTGTCCCCCACTTGCCAGCTAAATGGTCGTTTTAGGATAAGTGAAAAAATTCATGGCAGTAATATAAAGTACCTACATTTAACGAAATTAAAACGAAAACTATCACAGCTAAGTAAGTAGGCTTTACAAGTTAACGAGTAATAGTCAACCGACTTAACATTTGCAGTTGGAGTATTGACTGTGACGTATATCGATGATGGGAGAACATGTTTTTCAACTACAATGTTAAAGTTGTTTTTGGGATAAATTCATCTCAACTACGGAACCCTGCGTGGTTCCGACACGCACTTGGCCGGATTTTTAACAGTTCGTTCGCCACTCCCTGTAGGTCTCAAAATGATTTTACGTCATTACACTGCATTATAGGCTCGTAACCATCGCATCGTTTCAGATCTCGTTACTCACCTTTTCAGTTCTTCATTTAAGTCCATAATTACCATTTATATTGCTACTTATCATATATTTTAAGTACTAAAACTGATCGCTGTATCGATTTTAATCGCAGGTGGATTACAGTGGGTCATTACTTTGTCCTTTGTTGGTGTAGAACCGGCCTTATGAATAATGTAAGCTGTTCAAAATTACTTTATGATTCTAAATAGGTGTATACATGATGGTTTATGAGAGTTTATTGGTTCTTAAAAAACCTTCCCAGGGTTCGTGTATACAAATATATGGGTATTTTTAGTTTTAGTGTGGCGTATGTACTATGTGTACAGTTATGTGCGTGGGCACCTTGAGGTCAGACGCATGCTGACGACGGAACTCTTCCGACTCAAGCATTATAGAATACTAGCTGTGCCCCTTGGTTTCACCCGCAAAAGTATCGATCCCGTGGGAATATCGGGATCAAATGTATCCTATGTCCTTATCCAGATTATGGTTCAACCATTTTAGCGTAAAAACGTAACAAACAAACTCACTTTCGTATTTGTAATATTAAGTTAGGATAGCCTCTTGAGCTCGTGGGTAACTAATAACAGCCGCACGGGTCGATCCATCAGGTTAAGCTACGCTTGCCGGGGTTGGTCCGTGGATGGGTGACCATCTTTACATACCGAGGCACGGAGGAGTCCGTGCCTCGGAAAGCACGTTAAGCCATTGGTCCCGGCTGTCATTCGTGGATCTTTGACAATCGTTAGGGGTCATCAGAAGCCCATAAGTCTTATCAACCAGTAGGGGTATCGTATTACCCAGTTACTGGGTTGTGGAGGTCAGATAGGCAGTCGCTCTATGTAAAATAGTGGTATTCCGCTGCATGCGGTTAGACTGGAAGCCAACCCCAACACAGTTGGGAAAAGGCTAGGTAAATAGATTTTTGAGCCTCTTGAACTACGACTGTGAATGAAATTAAACAGAACTGGACTATTTATTTATAAATATTACGTCATGCTAGAGTTTCCCGGAGGCGCAAATAAACTTTTATAAGCCGTGTAGAAAAAACAGCTGCAACCTTGGTTAAGGCCAAGAAGGCCTAAATAACTTGCAATCGCATTCAAAGCATTTGGTATTTCTGCCGGTCTATTCTGTAAAAATCTCACCGTTAAAACTAAGGTGAAGTGAGCTGTCAATAGTGTCATCTCTAGCATCAGTCGGTTGATTCTGGTAAAAATCTCACCGTGAAAACTAAGGTGAAGTGAGCTAGTCTCATCATCCCTAGCATCAGTCGCAGTCAGTCGATTCTGTTAAAAATCTCAACGCGAAAACTAAGGTGAAGTGAGGTGTCAATAGTGTCATCCCTAGCATCAGTTGGTCTATTCTGTTAAAAATCTCACCATGAAAACTTAGTTGAAGTGAGGTGTCAATAGTGTCATCCCTAGCATCAGTCGGTTGATGCTGTTAAAAATCTCACCGTGAAAACTAAGGTGAAGTGAGCTGTCAATAGTGTCATCATCTCTAGCATCAGTCGCAGTCAGTCGATTCTGTTAAAAATCTCAATGTGAAAACTAAGGTGAAGTGAGCTGTCAATAGTGTCATCCCTAGCATCAGTCGCTCTATTCTGTTAAATATCTCACCGTGAAAACATAGTTGAAGTGATGTGTCAATAGTGTCATCCCTAAAATCAGTCGGTCGATTCTGTTAAAAATCTCAACGTGAAAACTAAGGTGAAGTGTGCTAGTCTCATCATCCCTAGCATCAGTCGCAGTCAGTCGATTCTGTTAAAAATCTCAACGCGAAAACATAGTTGAAGTGATGTGTCAATAGTGTCATCCCTAGCATCAGTCGCAGTCAGTCGATTCTGTTAAAAATCTCAACGTGAAAACTAAGGTGAAGTGAGCTGTCAATAGTGTCATCCCTAGCATCAGTCGCTCTATTCTGTTAAATATCTCACCGTGAAAACATAGTTGAAGTGATGTGTCAATAGTGTCATCCCTAAAATCAGTCGGTCGATTCTGTTAAAAATCGCACCATGAAAACTTAGTTGAAGTGAGGTGTCAATTGTGTCATCCCTAGCATCAGTCGGTTGATGCTGTTAAAAATCTCACCGTGAAAACTAAGGTGAAGTGAGCTGTCAATAGTGTCATCATCCCTAGCATCAGTCGCAGTCGGTCGATTCTGTTAAAAATCTCAATGTGAAAACTAAGGTGAAGTGAGCTGTCAATAGTGTCATCCCTAGCATCAGTCGCTCTATTCTGTTAAATATCTCACCGTGAAAACATAGTTGAAGTGATGTGTCAATAGTGTCATCCCTAGCATCAGTCGCAGTCAGTCGATTCTGTTAAAAATCTCAACGTGAAAACTAAGGTGAAGTGAGCTGTCAATAGTGTCATCCCTAGCATCAGTCGCTCTATTCTGTTAAATATCTCACCGTGAAAACATAGTTGAAGTGATGTGTCAATAGTGTCATCCCTAAAATCAGTCGGTCGATTCTGTTAAAAATCTCAACGTGAAAACTAAGGTGAAGTGTGCTAGTCTCATCATCCCTAGCATCAGTCGGTTGATGCTGTTAAAAATCTCACCGTGAAAACTAAGGTGAAGTGAGCTGTCAATAGTGTCATCATCCCTAGCATCAGTCGCAGTCGGTCGATTCTGTTAAAAATCTCAATGTGAAAACTAAGGTGAAGTGAGCTGTCAATAGTGTCATCCCTAGCATCAGTCGCTCTATTCTGTTAAATACCTCACCGTGAAAACATAGTTGAAGTGATGTGTCAATAGTGTCATCCCTAGCATCAGTCGGTCGATTCCGTTAAAAATCTCAACGTGAAAACTAAGGTGAAGTGAGCTGTCAATAGTGTCATCCCTAGCATCAGTCGGTCTATTCTGTTAAAAATCTCACCATGAAAACTTAGTTGAAGTGATGTGTCAATAGTGTCATCCCTAGCATCTTAAAATAAGCCATCCAATACATTTTTGACTATTCCATCAACGTTATCGCTGATAGAATAGGCTTGTGTGTGGCTAAGTAATAACAGCTGCACGGGTTGATCGATCAGGTTAAACTATGCTTGCCGCGGTTGGTTCGTGGATGGGTAACCATGTTTACATACCCCTCCGTTCCTCGGAAAGCACGTTAAGCCGTTGGTCCCGGCTGTTATTTGTAGATCTTTGGCAGTTGTAACGGGTCGTCAGAAGCCCGAAAGTCTGACAACCAGTCTTACCAAGGGGTATCGTGTTACCTAGTTAACTGGGTTGTGAAGGTCAGATAGGCAGTCGCTCCATGTAAAATACTGGTATTCGGTTGCATCCGATTAGACTGACAGCTGACCGCAACATAGTTGGGAAAAGGCTAGGCATATGATGTTATCACTGATAGAATGTCACTTTTTCTATAGACCCTAAGTTTAAGGGAACCTCCTAAGTTCTATACAGGAATTTTAATATCTATAAGTTGCAATGAGTTCTTGTATTACCTTGGATTAAATAAAAAAATACTTAAAGTAATATTTTTCTGGTCTACGCTAAAAAAACACTTTGAAACCTGTCATCATTTCTGTCCAAACATCCAATTTGTCTAAACTAGAAAACAGAACAGATTTTTATAGAATTAGAAACCAATCTCTCATGAGTCATGTTTATTTATATCCCGTCAACATAATGAAAAGTGTAATTCCTTAGAAATAGGTACAAATTTCGTGTGTGGCACCCTAAATTTAAACAAAAATAGCTGAAACACGCTCCTTAAGGTAATCAAACCTCATGACATTACACGGCAAAGGTGTGAACCGAAGTAAAGCATACTTTCACGCCCTTCATTAAGACTCCTTTTATTTTTAGCTTAAAAACTGTAAACATAACAATAAATACGTCTTTACTTTCTAATGAGAGCGTCAGAAACAAATACATGTGCTTCTGTTAAAATGTTCTCTCAAGGTGCACTTAAGGGTTGTTATTACAAGTGAACGGACTACTTAGCTTATGTTTTAATTAAGAAGTCGGTATCAATGGTACAGAAACTGACTGGCTTTTTTGTTTGTTTTATATGTTAAGGCGCTGACAAGAGGCTAATGATAAAAGTAGGCTTGTCTTAAACAAAAAAATTCCCAAATCTGTATAGTTTGCGGTAACGGAAAAAATATATGTTATTCTTCAACATATTTCTCAGAACTTGGTTGTTACCAAAACACGTTTAGAAAAAAAAATCTTGATACAAACTAACGGTAACCTAACGCTTTACTTTAGAGTTTCAATCCAAAATATCTGTATGAAATATCAACGTACGGTTGGTATTTTAATAATAGCAAGAACCTCTTATTTATATGCAGAATTTAGTTGTTTTTTATTTTCGATTACTCATTTTAGAGTAAATAGAAAATTGCTTCATATTTTGCAATAAAAACAAGCGTTGTGTCATCGCGCTTCTCTTTCTTTTGTATGCAGCCTGACAGTGACCGCGGTTTAGCTGTTGTTAGCGTCTTAATGTGTCTGCCCAGCTTGGGCGGAGCACCGCCGTGTCCTCACGGAGGCGATCGGCGGCGGCGATCTCTCGCGTCCGGCCCTGGTTCAGGCCATGGTTCGGAGCGAGAGTGCATGGGAGGCCGTCACCTCCTTCTGCGAAGTAGTTATGCTAGCGAAGGAGCAGGCGGAACGCGTGAGGGTGAGACAAGGTTCGCGCCCTCGTGCCCTTAGTCGCCGCAGGAGACGCCCCGGGCGTCGGGAGTCGCAAGCCGATTTCCGGCCACCGTAGGCGCGGGCCTGCGGACGGTGAGCGATGGGTAGCTCGCCGTCCGATAAGGACCAGGCCCGGGTCGACGGCGCGTTGTGTTCCACGCGTGCCTCAAAGAGATGTCAGCACAAACTGACGGGGTCCGTTAGGACCAATGCCTGCCAGGGTTGCGAGTTTGTCCGAAAGGGATATCGTGGCCCTGGCACACAGGCAACGGAAGAAACACGGGTGGGTTTTAGTCAGTAAAAGTCTGACACGCCCCCCCACTCCGCCCAGAGCGGGAGAAGTTATTTGATAATTTCCCACCCAAAAAAAAAAAGAGAAGCGTCTTAATGTGTTCTTAATCATATTGTTTTTTGGTAGGTAAATGTAGAGGGGCTTGTGGCTAAGTAATAACAGCCTCACAGATCGATCGATCAGGTTAAGCTACGCTTGCCGCGGTTCGGTTGTCCATGGATACTGGATAGGTGACCATCTTTACATACCAAGACCCCTCCGTGCCTCGAAAAGCACGTAAAGCCGTTGGACCCGGCTGTCATTTGTAGATCTTTGACAGTTTCTTAATTAAAAACCGGCCAAGTGCGTGTCGGGCACCACACGATGAAGGGGTCCGTGGTTAGGATGAATAATTTATCCCAAGAACAAACTTAACATTGTAGATGAAAAACATGTTCTCCCATACATTCCATGATTCCAACTGTAAATGTAAGTTAGTCGACTATTACTCGTTCTCATGTAAAGCCTACTTAGCTTTTTATTTTTCCTTTTAACTTCCTTCCCAAAAAAAAATCACATCCAAAAACAACCATTTAGCTGGCACAATTGACTGAGCTAAAAAAATTTTGCACTTTAAAGCTTAATATTACGCAAACAGACCCCTGAATCGAAAAATGGTTTCCACAGACCAGCAATATTCTTGAACAGCATATCCAACGATACCCCACCCAATGGGATAAACGAGTAATAATTATATCAACGCCACTTAGCGTGCAAGGAAGGTACCCTATATTTTTTTCCATGCTGTTGATGTGATTAATATGTATACCTATGCTAAATTACAGCTTTCTAGTACTAAGAGTCTCTGAGCTAAGCTGCCGACAGACAGACGGACATGGCGAAACTATCACGGTTCCTTATTGACTACGGAATCCTAAACACAATCGAATTCACACTCAACCAGATTTCCACTCAATAATTTTAGCAGATGTAAATCATCTTACGAGATTCAAAGATAAACAATCATATAAATTCACTCTTCCAGATCGGAGTAAAAATAAACGCCAGTTTGTTTGCATATTCCTCTATACACACGAAAATAGAAACTCCATTCACAATAAGAACTTCTTCGATAAGTATCTTGGTATCCTTGTCCTAAAGACGCTTGGAGCGTTCATAAACCAAATTCGATAAGACAAAAATAATTTAGGGCGCCTCCGCCAAGCCACTAACTGAACAAGTCTACTCAGAGTAATCTGGAGAACACACGCCTACACGAGCCAAACCGGTATGGCATTACTCCGACTTTCTGTCGAATTTTTGTACCGCGTTGCCTCTTGAACAACTCGGATATGGAAACCAGATACGGTGCGGCACTATTGAGGACTTAATCGTTGAATTAGATTAGCTGGAAGGGATTAGGCGTGATTAGAATTTGAATATCATTCGCATTAACAAGCTCGCCTTTTTAGTGGCCTCAACTTATTAATTATGTAGCTGTGGTCGTGCCCTATCAATTAAACGAAGGTTTATGACGACTAATCTGGTCTTTATAAGGACCTCTAAACATTAGTTGCTTGACTTTTATTGTTAGCTTGACTGCATGTTTGAATGTTTTTGATGAGAGACTTACCTACAACGATTGCTATAACCTGTCGAGTTTTTTATATGCAACGGTATAGATAAGCATCTGTTTAATATGTTCTGCCAGATTATCATAACACGCCAGTTATTTAATGCTAATGTGATTTTTAATATTTTATTATCATTATAAACCGAAATAAAATTCGGGCCCAAAAAATTCATTGTGGTGAAATAATGTTCATAATCTTTTTGACTCCCACGCTTTTGCTGCGCTGAAATCACAATTCCGTAATTAAATATTGCCCGTTCCATGAAAATGTATGCTGCCGTTTTCAGTAACAATATTTCCACGTTTTATGTAAAGTACATTTTAATAGCACCTCTAGAAGCATAGGCGCTGCCGGCGCCCGCGGCTCTCACGTCACAACAAAACAAACACCCACCGCGATCCTATCGTCCAAACGAACTTGAACCCAATGGTTCACTTAACCGTTTAAGGCTAGACGCCGCATTCACATTGCAACACATTATCCTGTCACGTACTATCTAACCGACTATAAAACTTTTGTTTTCATGCACACTTTTACTTTTTATTTTTAGACAAAATTGTCTGTATTTCGGGGAGGCCCGATATGTGATACACCTTCAAACAGCTGCTCCATCTGTAATGCTGAAAGAAGCTGAATCGTTATTTTTTTTACGATGTTTTCATCTGCTACCCATTGTCACGTAAAACAATACAGATCTTTTTTATAACACAGCCTAAGAACCAATAGTTTAAAACAAAGCAGGAAGCTGTACACAGTGTCGTGCTGGTGTAACTCATAACTTGAAACCGGAACAATAAAATACAGAGCATTAAAAGCACTAAAACAATTGCGTCTAGACTCACGTTCCCTGTTCTATCTAAATCACGACTTCCTTGAGGCCTTTATTATTTATTATATTAAATAATGCGGAATGTTTGTCTTGCGTCAAATATGATCCAACCGCGTACCGGCCATCATACAGCTGCGTAACGGTGACGTTGAGACACATTAGTCCGCGTTACTTGAACACGAAGACAAAGTACGCGGTTAACTCGCGTTTCGTGCTTTGAGTGAATAAGGTAAAGTTAAGCTTTCGCTTGCCCTACGCGACTACGGACTACGGCACAAGGAAACAATATTATAACATCGACCAACTTTGCAACTCTTCCGCATTTGGTTTTGTTTGCCAACATAGCCATAGCAGTGAAATATTAAAGACGAGAACTTGAGATAAATTGTTCTTCAAGTGCCCCTTTAAGTTAATTTATTTGTTTTTCCCATGCAAAGTGATGCGTTTTATGCGTTGTTCGCCACGGTTAATGGCATAGTAAAACTCAATCGACGGAACGCTGGGGGCAAACGCATTATCGGCGTGTTAATGAATTTTCTCAAACTTTCAGTACCTTTTAAAAGACAGGTTGAAAAACGGAAAATGGATTAGAAAAGAGAAATCTGTACTCCATTATTAGACCAACTATTGCTTTTTCCCGTAGTAAGTCATATATAAATTGGTATGTAAATAGGTACTAAATTCGGTACGAATAACATCTCAAACTTTAATGTCTTCGAATATAACTGACAGAAGTAACCACCCGGAAAATAAACACGCTTCTTTAAGATTCGAGGGACGGACCGCATTTGGGAGGTTGGGGAGATTCGACGCCAGAGGCAGTGACTTGTCCCGGGATCTGCTATATTGAATTCAAGTTATGATTAGGAAAGTTTCTGCCCCGTTTCTTCAATAAATAAGTACAATATTACGTTTAACAGTTGGATGTCTACGTGACGTCGTATACCGTAATTTGGAAACTTCACCAATCCGGTCATATTACAGTACTATTTGTATTAATATCCCCGTCCATTTTGTGTTCAGGTTTCTCTATTTTAGCGATAATTAAGTAGTTAAACATTTAATTGACGTCCTTTGATATCTTTGTGCCGATAAATTGAATTAATTTAGTTGATACATTGATTGAAAACGTTTTATTGAATATTTCTCGCTTATGACGCGAGATGAAGTGCTTGCGTAATAAAACATGACAGATGGATGGACCAAATTGGGATAAAACGTAACGTAACGTTTTTATTGCCGTTTAAAAGATCGCTCAAACACATGCCAGTTTCATTCATAGATCAGATACATTGCGCTCACCCATATGGTTTGTAATTCCACCGTATTATTATCGGCCCCTCGTAAAAATAGAAGATAATAATGAGATTGCATTTACGATTCCGATAAAATTGCAATGTTTGACAGCTTAATTAAAACTGTAAATGTTATTTAGAAATGTAGCATATGAATTTATGATGACGTGAACGTGTTCTAATCAGGGATCCGCCTTAAATATGAGTAAACATCTTATTACATGATTTAGGTTATTAAAAAGCTCTCGTAGCAGCGTAGCTCGTAGTGTCGTAGCACGGCCGTGCAAGCTACGACAATTTTTTATCGATTTTTGTTACCGCGAATCTTCAGTAGCCGGTACTTACACTTTCTGTATAATATTGTTATTGATTTTTTAAAATTATTATATAGATATCGCACATCGCATAGTTCATTCCATGATTTTCTTGTCCAGCTTATTGAAAAATGTTTATTCAATTTGGGTTACTTTTTGGGAGTACAATTGCGTCTATTACAAAAGGATGACCATGTATCTACATGAAACGCGAGATAAAATGTAATCCAAATCATGCTTTACCGACAGATGATAAAGTGTATTGTGTTAAGCGAATAATACACAGATCCGTCGACACAATAACTTTTATATTTTGTTGCTTTTTATTATTACAACAGCTGCTCCAAACACGTGCTATGATTTCAGAGCAACAACATAAAATGTGAACGCAGGGCATTACTTAATTAATTTAATACAGTTGGCGCTTAATAAATTTCAATACGTCAAAACATTTAACCAATTTTGAAAACGTTAATCAGCTCGTTTCAAACATTAGAAGCTAATTACAAAAACACTCCATTTTTCGTAACACGACTAATGCTATTAGAGTAGTTTAAATAGTTTAAAAGGACATTAATGCCGTAGTTTTTTTTTAATTTAATTTGTATTCGTGATGTGCGGGCTCATCCTTATTCACGCTCATCCGTTTCGGTCAGTTGGGCACGGTTGAAATTACCGATGACTTCACTGGGGCACTTAGTATCCACGTTTTACCTCACTTTACTGTCCAGACGGGTTTTCGTAACCAGATTGTAACGTCAGTGGATGGCTACTTTTTCGTATATTTGCCCATAAAAGTCTTCCTTACGAAAGTTATCACGTCAATTTCACTCGACCGAATATAAAATACATGTGGTCGCAATTAAGATTCGTTTATTTCGACGACAATTTGCTTTGAACACGTGCCGATGTAACCGCAGAAATAAAACGTTTAGGATGTAATAATGGTCCTTTCATCCAATAATCTCCCCTCAACTGTATACAATAGTAATCACGGCATAATGACTTTAATGTAATTGTAATTTAACGCACAGGGCGGTGCATTAGTGGTATGGATGGATGTTATCATGCTTATCATTTTAAAATAGCTTTTTGATATACGCCAGATGTCGTCTCACCTCCCCCATGCATCACTGACGTCATTCCACAAAAGCGTGCATCATGAATAACTATCAAATACGTTATTTTTATAGAGCCGTACTTGAAATTTTTTGTATAAAATCCATTACGCATTTTTTGTTGGGGCCCGAGCGTTTATTTTTAATTTGAATACATTATATCGAAAAGCAGGTGAAGAGCACAAAGGCGAATCAGTATCAATGTCCAAATCTGTCACAGTTCGCAAGCATCTGCATCCAATGTGTGAGCGAACATCTGTTGAACAAAAGCGCGATCACATCACGGGCCCTTAGCTTCGTGACCTACAGTGCGGCGGCCATTATTATCTAACAACGGCCCTCGTTTAATTAGGCCCTATTCACTTATCGTTGCATTCCTATTCCGATCGGTTTACATTTTCACGCCCGACTGCGCGGGCGCCACAAGCCCACAATGCTCCATTGATAGATGATTAAAATTAAACGTAATTGTGTTCTGAGCCCGCATTTTTATTGGATAGTCTGTAGTAAAACATTCCATTACATAATCGAAAAGTTTCTCATGGTAATTACACATTCTCTACGTCGTGAAATCCGGATCGTACCTACATTGCTACATCGTTCACATTGGCAAAAAATAAAAGGCAATATTTAACTGCCAAAATAAGAATAACCTACCGCGGTATTTTAACCTCGCCCAATCGTAAATCATATGAAATATTCTCGCATGGCTTCACAATCGAATTTGTAAGCGTTTTTCAATTATCCGTTATTGACCACAATGGTCGATCTTTTTGGCCTTTTCGTTGTCGTAAACAATTTGTACCAGGATCTAACATATAATTTTCCAAACGAAATTATGCCCAATGTCAACGGGATAAAGTAACACGGAGGTAATACTGAAAGCGATCCCGCAGCCCTTTGCATGTAGAGGGGTCCACCTACTTGAACATTTCGATTGTTGCCGCCTGCATACTGAAACAATTCGTGCAACCGCTAAAACAATAAAATGTCCATTTATTTTAAGACCATTCTTTTTTTTGTATTTTGTGGTCCTGACTAATAAAACCTTTTATTTTTACCCAACTATGTAGCTAACGTAAATATTTTGTTTTCAGGTAAGTACACCCTTCTGATATATGTTTACCATCGTAAGGTAAGCGACGTGGACTTTACTATAATGATACGATATACAATACAAACACACAACACATAATATGCAGTGTTACTACGAAGATCTTCATCATCATCAGTGCGTCGACCTTTTTTCCTTAAAAATATTGTTTTCTTTCGGAATACCCTCTCATTCATCATGCCTCGCTCATAAAATGCTTCCATCAATTTTCATAATTTATTCAGGCGAAACAAGTCTACAGTCTTTCCAAGTACTTTTACAAATGTGACTTCTAGAAGTTTTCTTACTACAACTTTAGTAAACTAATAAGGAATAGGCAAAGTTTTGTAGCATTTTTACTACGCTACACTACGGTTTCTTAGCAGAAGTTCTTGATATTTTCTTAATAGGAACGAGCTGACTGGATTACAAATTCGTTGAGTTTAATTAAGGTCTGACCATCTACTGACCTTTCATTTGTGCAGATGGGGCAAGACGACTTTATTGCGAAACAAATGGCCCCCTGTTGTTCCTTGTTGACTCCTTAGTGCGAGTGTTTTCCCCAATGATTATTTATCCCCCAAAACTATATTAGATGCCTTTTACTAAGCATTGTTTAGGGATAAATGTAAAAACTACAAAGAAAATCCTCTGTAGTCAACTTTATCGGTAATTTAGTGCTGTAAATTCACTTTGCAGCTCCACAAATCATTGAGCAAGACGAGAAATATTTGATATCTAGGTAATATTTCTTACTCTTGAACTTGAAATAAATACTATAAAATATCACTGTATCTTACAAGATTCTTACAATCTCTCGCTTTATTCTATTTTATCCTGGACCAAACAGTCTAAAGAATAAATTCTCTGTGTAAATAATATCGTAGGCTTATCTAAAAGCCACATCAATGTTAGTCACGAATGTTGGCGTGACTGAAAGGGCTCGGCCGAAGCGTCTGGTTATCTGTTACTGGATACTGAAGTAGTACAATGTAAACAACATTCTGCTAGCACTAAATTAAAGAGTAACAACAACTAAAACTTATTAATAAAAAAAAACGTACGAAGCGGATTAAAATGAGAACCTCTTGAACATACAAAAAAGTCAAGCAACGTGTAATTTTAATTAAAAAAACCATTGTTCATTCTGACCTCGAGCTTGTTTTATGAATTCTCTTGTGAGCAGTGCCCCTCGATGATCAAATTTGTCGAATTTAATTAAGAGCCATCGCGTAGACTGCGAAACATTTAATGTTATATTACTTCCTCGTAACTGTAAATATTTAATAATATAACGGATTTTAAATATGAATTTGTTTGTACAGTACATAATTTCACTTCAAGATGACAAACCCCACTGAGATTTCGTAAATGCGTAGGTACCCCATGATCTTTGAATCTACGTAACGGCTCATCAAGGCAAAACCGCTTTGCAAACACGTTAAACGATTTGTACGGAGTCGGCCTCTTATTAAGATGATCTGGGACGACCTCGACGAGACATTACGTAAGTATATCATTACAATCTCAATTTTGTTCCCAAGACCTATTAAAATACATGACTTTGACAATACCTCTTATAGACCAGAGCAAGGCTTTTGAATTCTCATAAAGTAGATAAATCGATTATTAAATATGGAATAGAATTCGACGATCTCTAGCCTCGGCTTTGTTATGGATACTGGGGGTGTACTCCGAAGCGTTAAACCGAAGTATCGGCCGAACGTTCGGCCGTTGCTTAACTATGGCTGACTACGAAAAAAAAACGACAGTCAAAGAGATAAGCCAAAGAAATTTTTTGACTTTAAGTCTGGTATGGATTCAAAGTCAAAAAAGGAAACTATGGAAGTTAAAAAATGACCGAACGTTCGGCCGATACTTCGGTTTAACGCTTCGGAGTAGACCCCCTGGTTAGGTCTCTCAGTTACCTATAAAAAAAGAAATTGAATTGCAACATTAATCAAAGATGCGAAGGGGTACTTATTACCAATTCATTTCATATAAATTATGGATGTGTAAAATTAAAATTTCTGTCTAATTATACCGTTATTAACATGTCACTAACTCTATAATTTTTGTGGTAACTGACACTAATACGAAATTAATTAATGGTTTTATTCCGCCGTCCACTTTTTTGTCCAGTCATCGTTGTTTCATTAGGAGGTTTTTATTACTTTCGAGCAAAATGCAAAAAGTTTGACATTTTTGGTTCGGTTTAGGTCGTAAAACACGATTTCAATTTCGATGCTTTCCAAATGCAGCCTTGCCAAACGCTCCATTTCAAAATTGATTTCGTAATTCGATATCCGGGGAGCATCGGTGACCTAAGTTTGATTGTTCAGCTTCCTCGCCACTCTTTGTCCAACATGGCCTCTTCCGGATCGCAAACGCAAAGTGCCCTCAACTCCGGGATGTTGCCGAGCCGGATAAAGTTGAATCACCAACCACACGTAACTTCCTGTCATAATGAGACTTGATGAGATAGTTTAGTGTTTTTTCTCGTGTTTATGCAGATAATCTTACATACAGAGTTGCAGATACAGTTGCTAAACATTATTAGTTCTATAAAGTTGCATGGAGTGATTGAGTGGCCTAAAAGCTAATCACATAACATATTATAACATTTTGTATAGTACCTATATGCCTATCTAAGACATTGATTTGTTCATTACAAAAATAATTAACTATTAATATACTTTTAGGCCACTTGCGTGCAACTTCGTAATCTTAGGCTTTAGTTTTTTTACTAGGCCTTTTTGGCAAAACAAGGGATTACCAATGCTAATCCATCCATGTTCGCACTGCAGTAAATATTAAAATAACGTCTTTAATCTCTAAATTAAACGGCGCCTGTCCACTCTTCGCTTATACAATAACTTGGGATGGCCCCATTTCGCTAGCGATTGTCCACGGTCGAGGGTCCAATTATGCACATTAGTCTACAACGACTCTCGTTGAAAAGGATTTTCCAATTAGGGGCTCTCGTGAATTAATGGCCAGCCTAACACTGATAGAACATTTCCTTTTCCCAGCATTTAATCTTCACGAACACAAGGATACACAAACTTTTTCCTTTGAACTCACATTTTGTTCTGAAAGTTATTTGATAATATCGGGCTTAACCGCGTAGCTGACAGTTTTGCCCAAACATGATTTATTGTACATTCATACCTCTGCATACTACACAAGTAGGTGTGCAACCGGGTAAACTTGCAAACCATGAACACATAAATCACAGCATTGTTTTGGCGTATCCATATGACAAGGGGTAACGAACGCGAAGCTTCTCAAACATTTCCAACATTTTGCAGAGATATATCTACGGCTAATTTTGCGTACAAATGCGATTAGAATGAAATACAGGATATCAGGCTGTTTAATATGAATCAGGGGATATTGCGAGTCATTAATAAAGTAGAAAGTTAAAATGAGTTGCTATAAGCTGGTGCAACGGAGTAAGAACAAGATAGACACCCCCCCATGCGGCAGGACGGCACTCGCTCGGCATTTAGAACAATAGGACCATAACTTAGGTAAGTGAAAAGCTAGCGTTGACAAGGGTAACGTCCTGAAGCTATTTGTGTTTCGCCTGTATCTGCTTCGCAAGAGCGGAAAGTAGCATATGGTAACATTGAGATGATGAAACCATCAGTTTTATTGTATTTGAATTACAGAGAGTGCCCTTTGAACGTAGTTCAGAACGAGACGCTTTTGAGAAATCTTTTTCGTTGAAGTTAGAGTAATCCGCCATAGCTTTACTTTATAAGTATGTGTTTTGTCTCTCGGTATTAAATTGGTCCTCAACTACCATAACTGCTTAAAACCTCGTCAAATCGAACATAAAACTTTATTAGATGGCCATTCGAATAAAAATTATCTATAATAGATATCTAGTAAAGCCCTTAATGAGTTTCTAAGCAAGAAGATTTGTACACGTGCCAAGAATTTGTCGGTGTCATCATATTGAATTGCCCATTTAAATCAGTTTAAATGTTCATGCGTCTGACTCTGAAGTAATGTGAACGAAGAGTAAAAAAAACAGTCCCGGAACTTGGAGTAAACATGATTGTTGGGTAAAGCCAGATACCACAAATCATTACAACCGTGACTAGTGGACGTGAAAGAATTTTGGACTCGTCTCTGCCGTTTAATTTGGCCTGTAAGGTCAGGCGACTGCGCCACTTATCTGAGATGTTTTAATGAACAAAAAATTCTTAAGTAGGTAGTTGTTTTTTGTTCATGAATGGTCCTGAAAGTAATTTTTTTTTTCTGTAACATACTCTCACCGAGAGGAGGCCTGTGTCCCAGAAATGGGAACGTTATAGGCTGATTATGCCCTGTACCCATAGTAAAGATACATTATCGTTTATATAAAGAGCTAGCTGACTAAGATAATCCCTAATGTGTTTTAGGATTGCCTTTGATAAAATTGTAAATTAGAAGAAAAAAAAATTGAGCGGATTGATTTACTTCGGGATGATTTATATAAGTCATGATATATTATGTTTTTTTTAACAATGTGAGTAACATAAGTTAAGCTTTGTCGTCAGCTCATAAGCGAGTACATTTTTCCCAAGTTATTCAAGCACAGAAACGTGCCTAGAAAGTCCACCTGCTGAAATTACAATACAAACATTGTTTGTTTACCAAAACCGGGAGTCACGTTCTCCGCTCTACTACACACAAACATTGGGCAATGTTTATACTGTTTATATAAATAATGCGATATAAAATTTCAAGCCCAATTATAACTTACCGCATTTAAAACTGAAAATATTTACTTACGCAGAACCTTTGCATCCCTGTTAATTTATATTTAAAGAAAATGCACATAAAAGCTACATTAGGTAGATTTAACTAGTGTTTATGCCTTGCATAATACAACATAGAACAAAATAAGGTGCGCCGTTTCCTGGTGCGACATGATATAGCGCGGCTTTGAATTACAGACTATTCCTGGAAGTATGTAAATCTCAGAATAGTGAGATAACTGACAGAAGCTAATGTGCTTTGCTGCAGTGCAGCACGACAATGAAATGAAAAAGAATGTTCAATGTTGTTGTGGTTGTTGTTGAATGTTGAGTACCTACATATTATAAGGTGAAGTCTCTTTTGTTTCTTTTTTTTAGGGTTCCGTACCCAAAGGGTAAAACGGGAACCCTATCACTAAGGCTCCGCCGTCTGTCTGTCTGTCTGACTGTCTGTTTGTCCGTCTGGCACCAGGCTGTATCTCATGAACCGTGATAGTTAGAAAGTTGAAATTTTTACAGATGATGTATTTATGTTGCCGCTATAACAACAAATACTAAAAAACAGAATAAAATAAATATTTAAGGGGGCTTCCATACAACAAACGTGATTTTTTTTGCTCGATATTGATAACGGCAACAGACGCTTGAAATATTCACAGAATATTTAGTTATATATTCACTTTAAAAATAAATAATTAAATTAAAATAAAATAAAGAGGGGCTCCCATACAACAAACGTGATTTTTTTGCCATTTTTATAGATAATGGTACGGAACCCTTCGTGCCCGAGTTCGACTCGCACTTGGCCGGTTTATTTAAAATTTGTTTTTGTCTTGTCATAAAACAAAATTTGTGTCTTTTATAACGGGAGGACGCTGGCTCCTGCAACACAGTTTTAACTAGCGCAGGAGTCAGAGTATTCTATTAATGTGTTGTTAAATATGTTTTATGTCAATAAATATTTTTTTATTTTCTTTTTTAATGAATAATAATTTTCATGTGCACACTGTCCAGCATACGGGATTCGTAGATAAATAATAACAGCCGCACGGGTCGATCCAAGGGTCGGTTCATGGATGGGTGACCCACAATTACATATCGATGATACCCCTCCGTGCCTCGGAAAGCACGTTTTAAGCCGTTGGGCCCGGCTGTCATTCGTAGATCTTTGACAGTCGTTACGGGTAGTCAGAAGCCCAAAAGTCTGACAACCAGTCTTATGGTTGCCTATCTGACGTCAACATGATACCCAAGGGGTATCATGTTGACGTCAGATAGGCAATCATTTGTCAGATAGGCAATCGATCCATGTAAATTACTTAGACTATAAGCCGATCCCAACATAGTTGGGAAAAAGGCTAGGTAGATTCATTGATTGTCCAGCAAATGATCCACCATTGTTTTAACATACGAGAACACAAATGTGACAGATACCAATAATGTCTTGCGTCAGACTGATTGTCCAGCGAATGATCCATCATTGTTTTAACATACGAGAACACAAATGTGACAGATGCAAATAATGTCTTGCGTCAGACTGATTGTCCAGCAAATGATCCATCATTGTTTTAACATACGAGAACACAAATGTGACAGATGCAAATAATGTCTTGTGTCAGACTGATTGTCCAGCAGATGATCCATCATTGTTTTAACATACGAGAACACAAATGTGACAGATGCAAATACCTAATGTGCTGCATTAGATTGATTGTCCAGCAAAAGATCCACCATTTTTTTAACATACGAGAACACAAATGTGACAGATGCAAATAATGTGCTGCATCAGATTGATTGTCCAGCAAATGATCCACCATTTTTTAACATACGAGAACACAAATGTGACAGATGCAAATAATCTGCTGCGTCAGACCTTGGGTACAAACATCATTTTAACATGTAAAGGTGTTTTACCCACAGTGCAGCGTGACGTTAATTTCACAAGCTTGTAATGTCATTCAACCACAATTCGCAGAAACTATTTATCAGATAAGTTACATTTTAATCACGAGATATAACTCATTTTCACTGGACGAAAAAGCGGCTATGTTAACTTGCCCCACCGTGACGTAGATAGAAGTATGTGTATGAATGAGCACGATGTCATTGAAACACCTTTTCTTATTCTGCTCAGTCCTGATCTATAAATGGTTCTTCGAAAACTCAACAAGGAAAAAATCACCCTATTATGGAAATTGTACTAACTTACGAAAAGGCCTTACACAGTTATGACGCAAGTTTCCCTTTCCCATTTTATGACTTAAGGCGAAAGCGTCAGGGTAGCCCGAAGAATTCAAATTTTCTTACGTTTTTTGCAATTTGCAGGTTGTATGTATCACGTTGTATGTTTATTTAAATATGATTCGCGGCCGTATCAAATATTTATTTATAGAATAGAATAGGTCTTTATTTGCTTAGAATGTAGGTACATAAAAATAAGTTCTTAAATTATATAATAGGATCCATGTACATTCCGCCTTAATAAAGCATGAAAATGTAATACAAATTATAGGATACTAAAGACATTACAAAAAATTATCATTTAAGAAATCCTGCACAGAATAATATAACATTTATCTACAAGTAATTCTGTGAAACGTTTTTTAAATTTTTGCAACGGTAAGTTTTTAATTTGGTCGGGTATTTTATTAAATATTACAGGAGCCATACAAATCACATTTCGTTTTAGTAAGCTAGTTTTAAATACAAATGTTGTGTATGTGTGTGTGTGTTATAATCATAAAGATGATGATCTTTATGATTATAATTGTATTACAACTCTTATAAATTCATATAATCCTACTGAATGACTATTTCATGAAATCGTGACATTTGAGGCCAATTCTAACTTAACGGATTGTATTACTGATTCTAATGATTATAATTCTGTAAAACCGTATTTGTTATAGTAGCGAATCATATTTTAATTAGTATACAACCTGACACTGACCTGAAGATTGGCTGACTGTAAATTGCAAAAAAGTAAGAAAATTTGAATTTCGCGGGCTACCTTAATGCCTTCCTCTTAAGAGATTGGTTTGAGTACACTTGGCGCTTTTCTAAAATTTGTTCTACGTGTGTACGGTCCGTATAGCAAAGTTTATCACTTCCTTTGCATGCACTTGTTAATTAATGTTCATTCATCGATTTTTATTATATTAGCTATTCATTTCGCAAACCACGTCCGTGCTATGTAAAATTACTACTTATGTCAGGTGAATAACCTGCATGTCGCAGGTAAAGAGAAGTTCATGCATTTGTTGATATTCCCAGTACTAACGCTGTTAAGGCTCGTACAGACTGGGCGATAGCGCGGGCGACGCGACACTAGTAGCACAATTTCTATGATGCTGCCTGTCACGCCCGCGATATCGCGTGAGTCTGTAAGAGCCTTTACTCTGAATTCATGATGGCGTTCTTTCACTGGAAGTTTTATCTACTGTTACTTTGAATTCGCGATGGCGTTCTTTCACAGCAAGTTTTAAATTGATAGGCAGGGCAATAACTTTATTAAAACGGTATTGAAAATGTTAAATCTAACTGTTAAGGCTCGCACAGACTGGACGATATCGCGAGCGCGACGCGACCCTAGTAGCACAATTTCTCTGTCGCTGACTGTCGCGCCCGCGATATCGCGTGAGTTTGTAAGAGCCTTTAAATAATCAAACATCGATCGCAACTGTTTTGTGAAAATTGTTACGTTTACATACCTACGCGACGTAAGGAGAAAAAACAACACGCAGCCAGTAACATAACCGGTTGTACGAATGTAAATACATTAAATAATAATTGGCGTAGTGCCAATAAAACTCATATTAAAATATTACAAGGTCGATTTTTTTTAAATGGCAGACATAATCTTGTTTTAAGTGGATCATGTTAATTTTGATTTTAATTTGGATTATTTGCTCATAGGCTGATCACACGATTTTTAACGCAATATTATTTCACGCATAAGTTAACATAACCTCGAAAATCGAAGAAAAATCTGGATAATAACAAAAGATTCCGAAAATGTTAGAGTGCCTGCAACATAATGATGAATTAAGCCTGCTTGAACAAGGATACGTCAGCCTTAATCTATAAACATCAGAATTATAATGAAGCAGCTTATGAGTTACAAGTACCAGTTAACTTATGGAAGGAAATACAGAGCTTGTGTTGACCTTGGCATCGCTACGCCAAATGTTGGCCCAATGACCTCGCATGGATCAAGCCGCGATGGTTTTTAGTCACGCCACTCGTGACAGCCAACAATACCAACTTGTAGCGTAGATAGGTAGGTATGAACTAAGGAAGTTGGACTTTACAACCATTTTGTTATGGTACTTACTTAATTATTAGAGCCACTTCTTCTCAAAGCTCAACTAATCGGCAGATCAGGTTTGAGTATTCGAAGTAGTTTATAAAAATTGTAGAACAACCGTCGTATTTTAATTAAACTGATAATAAAATTATGCTATTTTTTATGTCTGAGCTAGGTGTATAAAATTAGTAGCGTAGCAAATTATGTCTCATATTTATGAGACATAATTTGCTACGCTACTAACTTTCAATCACAATAATATTAGTGAAAGCTAAGCTTTAAATTTCAATTGCATAGAATATGACAATTGTTATTGAGTATCATCATAAAAACAGTAGAAAATTGAAACTGTAAAATATCTTTCAATTACTACACAGAATGAAAAACATTAAAATAAGTTGCATTATTTTGTTCCAGACGTGAACGGTATGGAAAGTTATCCATTTATGGAATGTTGTCATCACAAAAAAATTGTCCGAAGAGAATTTTAAATGGTCTCGATTCACAATTTATTTTGCAATCTTACAAAAAATAAATTACATAAAGAAAAAGTTTCTTGAAGATAATTGACAAGATACTTACCTACTCTTATTGCTTATAGTAATTTATTTTATACTTAATGCCTTACCGTGAGACGGAAATAATGAAAAGAATTGCTGGGAATTCTATTGAAGATTGCGTGAACATAAAGATTTTATTTCACGAAATGGGACTGAAAACATTTGGGACAAATCCTGCCTTCGACTTATCTGCAAGCCCGCGCCCCTGGATAAAGCCGTAAACAAAAAAATACTTGACAGATAAGCGTGAGCCACGCAATACTGGAATCCAACTTAATTGATTGGTAAATATACACTATGATATGGATATATATACACCATATATTTATAGCCTTGCTCTCCAAAGGGTACTTGGTAGAGTAATTTGTAATCGGTAATACCCAATCATATTATAAGTACCTACTTAATAAAGAATCAATTACTCGACTGCGTAAAAAGAAACTTAAAAAAAGATAGAAACAAGATTTATATAAACTAGAAACAATCTCATGCAGTCGGAGGCGATCTAACGACATAACATTCATCAAAATCGGTTCAGCCGTTTAGTAGTTACAAGGTGAACATAGGGACGGACATACATACAGGTCAAACACATAACCCTCCCTTTTAGGGTCGCCGCAGTCGGGTAAAAAGAGGAAGATAGGTTATACGAGTACACTCCGCAAGTAGCACGTCAAAATTTGGCTAATTAGCCACATCTTCTTGTCTCTTTTTCGCTCCCGACAATTACGACATGCCGTCCTACTTCCAAGTGTCATCTAATAGTGCGACTTGTATCATTTTGTGGTAACGAGGAGCGCAGAATAAGCATCTCCATGACTCCAATATAGCCTCTTGTAATCAACCGGCAGCTCATAAAAGTAAATTAATCGATGTTCTAGCTGATTCAACACGAGGTTCTCGCATAATCGCAGCTCGAGTTAGCCTTATTTTAGACATAATATTGCAAATTAAAAACAAAACCAGCGCTTTGAACTTGGTCAAGTATAAGTGGAAATCAGCTTTGATCTTTTACTTGATGTTATATTATAGCTTTAGGCAGCGCGGCGTTTCGCATAAACGTTTTCCCGCATTTCATATTATTCAAAAGACACATGAAACGGACACTGCTATATTAAAAACAATTATGATATGCACCTATACCAAACAGCTAGTTACAGCATCGCATAAAATTGTGCCTATTTTAGCTCACAACCAAATTAGTTTATGAACCACTTCCCACAGAACACTTAGCTCATTAAAGGTCTATTTCTACGGTGAGAAACCTTGAATCATGATCACTTGAACTGGCAAAGTACTAACTCAGTACACTAGTGACTGAATCCCACGCGTATGACTCAAGCACTTAGACGGTTCACAGACGAACAAACAAGCAAACTTTGTTTGCAAATAAATGAGAATGGATATGGATAAATTGTATAATCAAGTGTGGGAGACACAGAGAAAACAAACAATATTATCTAATCACTGGAAACTAAGGCCATCAGATAATACTTCTTACAGTCAAGTATACAAATTCATGATACTGCTAGCGAGTTCACATTGTCGTTACATGATGAAAATCTCTTCGGAATGTTTAGCCAAAAAACTATGTCTGCATGTCAAGTAGCTTGTAAAATCGTGAGATGAACAAGATTACAGTGAGCGTTACTGCCAGTAATAAGACAAAGTTAGCTGACTTTGTTCAAGATTGCCATCAAGCGCGCCCGCCGAGGATTGTCCTACATTACTAAATGCCTTTAATTTCCTGTACTAACAATTATCTCTTTAACATTTGACCGCTTTCTTTACGAGTACAAAGAGTAATTACGTAACTTCCCGTTTGTTTCCTATGATGATGGTGATTCATTAACATTTCATTGTGATACCGTTATATTTGTACTTTGTTGATACATTTTCCATAACCCTGCATCCCAAAAATTAGCATGAACATATGCGGCATAAATATGTATGTAACTCCTGTTATGTCTCGTCAAGCATTAACTCTGATTGACGTACAATATTTCCACTTAAATAATTTCGTTGTACCTATGATAGGCTTAGGTGTGACTCGTGTGAACACAGTATACTTTGCCGTCACAATTTACACACCTGAACCGCCAAGTATGTGTCCTAGAGCCGTCACTCCTCGTTAGACAAGCGTCCAGTCGACTGTGACTTCTCGCAGGTTTATACTAAAACAAACAGATTTAATCTTAAGCCAGCTCATCTTAAAGTTCAGAGTTTATGATCAGCTAAACTTGTGTAGTGCTTATCCAGATACAAGTTTGACATATGCGTAATATTCTCAAACGGACAGATGCAATGTAGCCGACAACCTCAAGGCTAGAACCCTGCCGCGAAATAGATCGTACACATCGCTCCTCATACGGCTTGAAGATAACCGAGTTGACAGGCGAAAAGAATCTCTGCGCAGTCGCCAACACCACAGCAAACCAGATTAATTTCTCATTTCAGTTCAATTCCGTCGACAGTACTGTTGGAAATTAATATTTCGCTATTCGGTTTCTGTTTTCGTTTCATTTGCATGGGCACACAATGGCAAGTCGTCACAGTGAATGAATTTTCAATTTTGAGCTAGATTACCAGCGTACCTTACCTGTGAGAATCCACGGTTCGCCAATTCCTGGCAGCTATAAAGTCGTAGGTTTGTTATAAAGTTGAGAAATGCTTTCGTTATTACGGTCGACAGTATAAAGGTATAAGATGATAGTATCTAACAGCTTTCGAAATGAGCTCTGCCAAGCGGTCGGCTTCGTTAATTCAATCACGACTACAAATTAACTGCATGCCCCACCCGACCTACCTATTGAACCCGAATACATACATAAGTACACTGTGTACATTGTGGAAACGACAGACAGAGACGTTCTGTTTCCATGACGTGTTTAAAAAAAAATAGAAAGTTAACATTTATTTAAAAAAGAGATGTCAGCACACACTGACGGGGTCCGTTAGGACCAATGCCTGCCAGGGTTGCGAGTTTGTCCGAAAGGGATATCGTGGCCCTGGCACACAGGCAACGGAAGGAACACGGGTGGGTTTTAGTCAGTAAAAGTCTGACACGCCCTCCCGCTCCGCCCAGAGCGGGAGAAGTTATTTGATGATTTCCAACCCAAAAAAAAAAAAAAACATTTATTTACAACAGTGTTATTAATTAAGCACATTAAACTAATTGCTATAGATGGAATTAAGTAACAGTTTGTATAATTTTTGATATAATGAAGAAACATTTGTCAAATTGAGCCGTCTGGAAACTCGACGGAGATCCTTTCCCATTCACTTAAGAAAAAAACAGTGCTAAGTAACAACACAAGCGCATTCCAATGTGCAGTAAAAAGAAAATTCCGAGGTGATTGTAAAACGTATCCGGGGCGGACAATGGGGCTTTGAATACGATAGTCCAATAATAGCTGATTGTGAGAGTACTATCGCTTGGTTTTCATTTCGTAACCCCATAGAGAATTGAAAAAGCAGTTGAAAGAGAAAAATAGCGTCAAGAAAACAAGAAGGGGTGACTATGACAGCTGTAGGACTTGGCTGTTGTTGCATTTTCATCAGACCGAGGTAAACAGTTTTGTTCTGGATTTATTTTTGTTTGTGTATTTTCATTGCAAATACAAAGTAGTCGGTTTTAAAGGTTCCTACTTTATATGCAGTGCATTTACTTATGTAAATCATGTATTGGATGCAGATTGAAAACATAATTAGGGGACTACTTTTGTTGAAAATTCTTTCGAAAAGCTTTCTCAGCTACGTTACATTTTACGCAGGTGTCAAACCCTAAAACTGCAAATACCGTATTCGTTTGCACAGTTCGCATCCATAAGTGTCGTACTAGGAACAAAGGGGCTTTTCTACCGACAGCTCTTGACATGAAAAGGCTTTTTTGCTATTCGCGATAAGGAACAGTTACCGAGAGCCCGATATCGCAAAGATTGACTGCTAGTGCCCCAACACTTTGTTCCTTAAAAGCATACTCGTCGACTGACGCCTATTATTAACATAGTTTATCCTAGCGAATGCACAGGGTTATAAAATGCGCAAGTTTATTTGTGTGTTTACAATCATTCCCGATGTATTAGAAAGTCAGAATGGTGTACATTATGAGACCTCAGTTTATAGCTATTGTACTAAAGTTTTGTTTAATATGTATGGGCTAGATTTAATATCGCATTCCAAGCTTTGAAACCCGTTTCATTCCTCGTTGTAACTTTATTGGTAGCAATAGCATCATCTCGTGATTAGCATAATAGTAAAGTTTCCGTATAAGTCTCTGTTGAGCAATCAGTAGATAATTTATTTTCATGGCCTGAAGTGATTTATATCTTCGCCATTAATTTACATGGTCATTAGTTTTTTTTTATAACATCTTGACTTCTAATTTAAATCAGAATATTAGGTACTGTCAACATTTCTACACGGACTTTTATAATGAAGGATCTCTTATACAATTTAACAACAGCTGTGTATTTCGAAGGGGCTTGCTTGAGGCGGCTGACAAATTGCAGCCGCCCCGCGCTCGTCGTATACTTAGAATGAACGCGTGAAAATTCTATTTGCTAAAGTAGTACCGGGTGGATGGCGAATTCTCCACCAAGTGTAATGTCATTCATAACATTCTTATTTAAATTTTCCGTCATCCGTCTCATTCCAGTTGCTACAATTTCGTTGACCTCATCGCTTATTTATTCGGTCCACAATTAAATGATAATTTTACAGACCAAAGTTTCATACACGTAAATCAAGCCGACCTCAAATTACTGTTCCATAAAACTGTCATGTTCACGTGCTGTTTATTCGTGATAGCGGACAATTTTCTTCACCGATGGCTTCATTCAGCCGGTGGTATTGATTAAATATTCCATTTATAATATGCGGTGGTCTGTTTACATGTTTTTGAATATGTAGAACAGAGGTAAGGCACATAATTAAGTATTAACCTGTACAAACGCGGCGGCGGACCACACAGGTGACTCCTGTTGCCTGAAGCTAGTCGTGAACTATAAGTCGCCGTGACCGCCTGCACTACAATAAAGACTTCCACTTCCAATATCGCTATGAAGCTATAAACCGATTGTTTTTTCGCTCATACTGCTCAATTCTTGCAAAACGATTCGTTATTCAGTTACTATTCTTGTAATAACAGCTAAAGGCGTTTGTAAAAAGAAAACTACATGCATATCTTCTTGAACCCGTGTCGTCCTTTTTCCCGGCAGATTGAGCAGGTTTAAGAAATTACTAGTCTTGCTGTGTGCGGCACAGATACAAATCCTTTGTGTAAATCAAGCCTTCAACATTTTAACAATTTAATAAAAAACAAGTCTTAATTTGCACAGGAGAATGAACATCTGATAGACATTTTTCGCCATTCCCATAAATACGTTCTTATGAGTAACTGTATCGATATGACGGATGCAATATCACGTTACCTTAATACAAGTTCTTCTTAGGTTCGCTTTCGGGAAACCTGTACTTGCTGTATACAGGGTCTCAGCGCTGGTTGCCGGAAGCTTGCACCTAGTCTGTGTCGTGGTCACGAGATTGACGGCCCTAGCCAAAGGCGGACTTGGCGAATGCTCGACCGCATCCCGAGTGCCACTTCCTTGTGAAATACCACACTTCTCCAACGTTTCTTGTCATTGTATGCGGGTGTACACACGTATTTAGCATAAAGCTCTACCCATCGCGCCTACATTACGTTTTCTAAGCGACAGATATGTAAATGTGAGAGGTGATGCCATGGCACCTAAATAAATCATTGGATTGCTTTAAGCTTCTTGGTAAGTTTACGTAAACATACACCTGTTGCATTTGGTTACCTATTCATTATTTTTAGGGTTCCGTGCCTTAAAAGGAAAAACCGGAACCCTATAATAGGTCACTTCGTTGTCCGTCTGTCTGTCTGTCAAGACCCTTTTTCTTAGGAACGCTTGGAGGTATCGAGTTGAAATTAATATCTATCAAATACGTAGGTCTACGCCCTACGGTCCCTTGAAGCACTAAAAAATCAAGTTTCTAAGTCATCGTAATAAAAAAATACGAATGATGGAATTTGGCAAAAAGCAAGGTCTCACAGCACAAGTAAAGGAAAAATTCCGAAAATCGTTAATTTGTAGTTCTATCACATAAAAAAAATGCTATTACAAACATACATTTTGCAGTTGGAAAATTGGCCGTTGCGTATATTGATGTATTGGAGAACATGTTTTTCAAGTATAATGTTTAGTTTGTTTTGGGATAAATTCATCCTACTATGGAACCCTTCATTGTGCGTGGTCCGACACGCACTTGTTTCTTATGTTCTAAAGGTTTTGCGAAAATTCAAGGTGCTGATAATAAACACCTTTGCGCGAATCCGCGTCCGAGGCGACTCCCTTTATCTTATCATAGCGATGCTGCAGTAAAATTTTAATGAGGTGGGCCCTAGCCCGGAGTCAGTCCCGCTAATCGAACCAAAGCTTACAGTTACTTTGTGGATAGTGTGGATATAAAATGCAAACTAAATGCATAATTATTCAATGTCTGGATATATTATAGAAAGGTATTCTAACGGGCTTTATTCTATTGTTCTTAAGTTATCATCGTGTTGACATCCGCGTAGTTTTTGCAGCTTGATTTAATTTTCTCTTCCATTAAGGCGGATGCGCAAAGGTAGCCCGCGAAATTCAAATTTTATTACGTTTTTGCAATTTGCAGGTAAGTAACAGGATCTAAATAAGATTCGCGGCCGTAACAAATATGGCTTTACAGCATTATAATCATTAGAATCGGCAATACAACTAACTCTATTCGTAAAATCCAATTGAATGACTATTTCTGAAATAATCATTCAGTAAGATTTTATGCACTTAGAGAGTTGTAATGCTGATTCTAATGATTATAATTCTGTAAAGCCATATTTGTTACGGCCGCGAATTATATTTAGATCAACATACAACCTGTTACTGACCTGCAAATTGCAAAAAAGTAATAAAATTTGAATTTCGCGGGCTACCTTAGCGCATCCCCCTTAACGCAGATTATAATAGTCTAGTAGGTAATGTGTTTTCAGTAAATCCTATAAGAGTCTCATAAATAATTTATGTTGTTTTTACAGTTCCACATTTGCTGTGTAGTAGTGAATGTTTAGGATCGCGTATTATCGATAGCTATTAAATAGAAATAAGGTTACCCTGGCACCTATTACTGCGCCGTACAGAGAGTTCAAACACCGAATTATGAAGAGTAAACGAAATAGTTTCTGCAGTTGACAATGAAGTGCAGTTTATTTTCTCTTTTAGGATGGGAAGGAGGGTATGACTCATAGCCGAAAACTTTTAACATTTCCATAATCGAAAACTTTCAACATTTTATATCTGCGAATGTCTCATAGCCTATGAGACATTCGCAGATATAAAATGTTGAAAGTTTTCGATTTTGCACTTGGACATTCTACGAACAAGCGAATAGCGTTGAAATAGATTTTGTTAGAGCAATATCCGCAAGTACCAACATAACTCTTAAACTTGACTGGACATTCAGTAACAGTCTATTTATATTCAGCACTAACATAATTTTAGTAGCTGTATCTCACCGTTTCAAGTACGATGCAAATGCTCACCCACTCCGCTACCTTTCATCAATGAACCGCAACGTTTTCGAATGAAATAAATCACTCTTCATACCGTTGTCCTGATTTGGCGAAACGGCTACTGTAAGTACTGTAAGAGGCTCGTTACTTGGTGATTTATTAAAACATTGTACTCGGAACTACGGGCTGTATGAATGTGAATGCACCGTTGCACGCCGTGCCCAGTTACCCGTAATGTATTCGAAATAAAAATTTAAAGAGATTGCTCTGTTGCTGAACAGAATGTCTATGAAAAGGAACTGGAGAGTTTATTTTGAACTTTTTGGAACAAGTATTTTTTTTAGACCCTGTCTATTGTTACGAAGATAACAATTGAATTTGTAACATCGACTACAGAGATTTAATACATCACCTATATTTGTTAACTATTCAAATAATCTGTGTATGACTAAAAAACATGTCACGTAGAAGATTAGTCGACTCTTAATCCTGCGTGACACTGAGCACCTCTGCTTAGTATAGTACATAACAATATTTAATTTCGAAGGTTCGTGTTCGGATACAAAATTCGTTTCTCGTTTATAATTAATTTTCCAGTTAGCCATTTGCTAATGAAATTACTTGTGATCCCTGTAACGTTAATCCTTTCATTCAATCAACTTATGTTTTCAACAGCATTCTAAATAAAATATTTGGCATTTCATTTAAAAATAATTAGGTAATGTATTCAGGCTAGCAGTTTTCAACACTAGTTTTCTTTCCCTCAAGTTGTTGTTCTACAAACTATTGAGGTATTTACTTGTGTTTATCTTTGAAACTTTACAAGAGATTTTATTAACTTTATGTATTGTATTGTATTGATCATATTACAAACATGTTTGAAGAAGCAAAGCAAAACACCGTCTAGACGCCGCGCGGCCGTATTTTTCATGCATAGATCTATCTGGAAGTCCACACTGGCTAGAAGAAGACTCCAACAAAAACGATGATTCAAAACGTGACCAAACACAGAGGTTGAAAGAGCAAAAAAGGTTACATAATTTCGATCAAAAGGCTTTTGTGAATGAATACCAGCAAAACGTAATGAATACGAGGAAGGCACACAGAATGGTATCAGACCGTAACGCAAATGGGTTAACAACCTTGATTTGTGTACTTGTTGTATGACTATGAGCTTGTTGCACAAACCTGCTGTAACCACATGCTTGTGAAATATTGCCCGTACTGTACCTATGATAGATTAAATGACACTCAATCCACTATATATTGTAACTCACCGTCTTTAGCTTGGTTTTGCCATATATAGCTTCAGTTAACTCTGTTGCCAAACATTATTTGAGTTAAGGCGTCTTATTCTGTTTATAGATAAATGAATTGATTATTCCTAGTACGGTATGTCAATCAGTGACCGATGTATACAGAAATGTTATCGACGCTTCAATTCACAGATCTCCTAAACCTTTACCTTATTGAAGTGGCAGTAAAGAAAACATAAGTGCTTTGAATATATGTTAGGTACTTACGCAGAAATGGCTGTTGACTTTACCTTCTTGGAAACTTGATATATACATAATATCGCTTATGTTTTTGTTTTCCTTAAACAACAAGGCACCAAACGATACTAAAATTCGTATCGGAATTGCCTATTACATTTTGAAATCGTATGTCGGAAACTCAATATTATTTGATTGTAGAAACGTTTGAAGGAGCAATCGTTTGATAATGTTACGTTTTTTGATATCCTGATGTACTCTTCCGTAGATGAACGACGCTGATTTAATGTTTCTTCACGCACGGTTAGGCAATGAAGCTATTTCATTTCGTACGGGCCACATGGCGATGACCATATATTGCACTCCACCGCCATGTTTATGAGAAACATGCATCTTGTTCTGCGTTTTAATTAGTCCACAAAGTAAACGGTGCCGACATGATTAGGTCAATCGATGGTGATCAACATTTTTCATGTGGTTTATTTTAAGAGTTCCTGTTATGCGTTTGATGTATGCTTTTTGGTCGTGGTGCTTGTGTTACATCTGACAAATGCATTCAAACAGATAGACACGTAGTAAATGTTACGACAGGCCAGTTATGAAGAGAGAAAGAAGAAAGCGAGACATTATTCTTGGAATAGGTTACTCAAAAATACATTTGTTTTCCTCGTGGAAACTATCTTTTTCATATTCCCGGAGTTCTCATCGTATTTAACTTCTCCAATATATATATTATATAATAATATTTAATAAAACTTAAAAAGCTAATGTTTTTCTTGTGTGAAACTTTCCCCTCGGAACAGTAAGTAAATACACGATAACAATTTCTCAATTTGTTTCCAAACCCAAACATTGTACCAGACACACCGTCGAAGATGTTAAAAAGCGGAGGTGTTGAGTTTAAGAAGGTTCATTGTTTGGCCCTGTGTCAAACAACGTCTGCCATCGGCACTTCAAAGCGGTTAGTGTTTGAGTTGTTTAAACAGGCGTTACCGCTAATGCAATGTTCGCGGTTCTGTGTCCAGCACGGAATTTACCGCCTGAATAGCGGACCCTGTAAATTAGACATCGCACTACATTTTCCACGATGCTGGTAGTCGTTGTTATCGCACTGTGACTTGCAGAAACACTTTTACCATCGCCTAAAGAAGGCAGCGCAACACCAACAATACAATGATGTTATCTTTTCCAGTCCTATTCCGCTTACGTGATATTTTTCTTTGCCCGGTTCCTTGAGAATTTTCGTCGCACTAAAGTGCCAACAAATAATCGTAAAAGCAGTGAACAAACAGCTTTACGGTTCGTTTATATTGCGGTTATCTGCACGAGGCTGTCTCCTTTAATGCCTCAGATATCTGGCCCTCGGTGTTTACCGCAACCTATGGCCCCATTCTAATAACTTGGTACAATCTCTTTCTTTGATTTTTCCACGAAGAACATAAATTATCTATCAAAAATGTACTGCTACGATTTACCGTTTGTTTACTGTTCCTAAATTATAGACTAGGCTAGACTATCCTATCCTAATCCTAACTAATATTATAAATGCGAAAGTAAGTTTGTTTGTTACCATTTCACGCCTAAACCACTGAACCGATCATCCTGGAATTTTGCATATAAGTTGTCAGATGTACAGAAACGGACATAGGGTACCCTATGTCCGTTTCCTTTCATCCCGAAAAAAAGTACTGTTCCCGAGGAAAACAACAGTAACGTTCTTATGATAATAGATGGCGCCACGTGTCTTTCGAATCATGATTGAATTATGTTAAGGGATGTATTTAATAGCACTTAAAATTTCATAAAGCAGAGTTACAACCCGAAATGATTGACAAATTCTAAATTTACGCGAGCGAAGCCGCGGGCAAAAGCTAGTACTAATATAAAGGAAACAAACTGACTTGTCGTAAAAAAGAAACCTCATCGTTTCAGTGCACACCATTTAATCTGATACCTTGGAACAACATGTAAACCTGTTTAGTGTAGTTATGAAGATTCCCATGAAACTTGTAACAAATAGACATGATTTGTGTATGTTTTACAAGTTTATTGGTTCTATGAAAGTTCTCAGTACCAATAAACCCTTGGGGCAGACGTCGTTGGCGGATATCATACGTGTCGCACTGAAATGTTTTACTGCATGCATGAGATATGAGGGATTTACACATATCTAAGTTTGTTTATCCATGTTATCCTATATAAAGCTGCAGTTGCGGTACAGGCAGATTCATAAACTATATTCTACCAGCATTATTGTAAACAGCGTTTAACTTCAAAACCAATGACAGAAATTATACGAGAGTACCTAATTAATTAATTTACATTGATTTACCACAACACGAAACAATAACTTATTTCCTCCTTAAAATTGCATCTCTTTGTAAAACATTGCTTAAACTTAACGCCATAACTATTAACGGCTTTGGTATGGAGTGAGCTATTAATTTGAGGTATAGACTTCCTGGAGAGAAAGGTCATCGACTCAACACACCTCGTGGGATGTTGGCAAGCCACTAGCCGCACCATACCGTAGTTCCCGGACGAACACGGAGATACGAAGAACAAACACTGGAAACACGCATGAACGTAAATAAATAACATAAACTAAATAAGAAATGACCGGTGTTAATTCAATTAAGTAACTGTATATCTTCCCTGTTATGTTTTTTTAAGGTTTTGATAAGACTCTATAACAGTCTTATCAAAAACTTAAAAAAACACAGTAAGAAAGATCTACAATGACTAGGTAAGTAGGAGTAATACTAATTTTGAACCAAATGTAAATGGTAGACTGCATTTGAGAATATTTGGATACTGAACCAATAATTCGATATACTGCAGAGGGTCTGATTGATGTTGATGTACAACTTTTGATAAAGGGTATATTTCGTTAGAAAGAGCTAGTATAATTTGGTTCAAAACATATGGATAGACAAACAATCGGCAATGTATAGCTAAAATAAAAATATCGATCTGCACAAGCAATTTTTCTATTGAAGCAGCTTTTATTTTGTGCAGAGTTTGAGCATTTTGAGTTTCCCACAAACTTTCTCGGAATTTTATATTTTCTATTTTTTATCTTTCACAGTTGTCCAACGAGCTTTTCTATGCCCCTAAGCTTCTTTCCTCGGACATGTTCCTAATTTTCTTGAATCAAAACAGCTACAGGATAAGTTGTATTTCCTTTGACTTGTACATGGTTATCCATCGCATATATTCTGCAGATAATGCTTTTTTAATTACTGATGATATTTAAATACTTTTCTTTATAAACTGTCTCGGTTGGTAGTGCTTTTATGAAGCAATTTTGAGCTTAATGTTCTGTTTGTCGGAATTAGCTATAATCAGCAGTTGGGCCACCTTTATGTTTATTTCGTTACTTAATACACGGCTTTTCTTTGGTCTTCTATTGTTCACTTCGAAATAACCTGCAACATTTAACTGAGTTACGACACACTTAAATGTCGAAGTACACAGATCTTCGTAACTTCCACTACATACTCATCCTTAACATTACTATGTTTTATAACGTTTGCTTTGCTCAAATGACGTATTGTGGCTGTTTTGTCTGAATGGATCTCATCTTAGTTTTTTTGTTAGAATGAAATAACGAACGTGACCAAAGGTTATTGATATAAGGGCAAAGTTTAAACTTCATATAGGGTGGTTTTAATCCGTACCTAGCATTACGAATTCCGTTCAATAAAATCGATTGGACTGCGGTGAAGCCAAAGGAAGTATTTTTGGAGGGTGCCAAGTCCTTGTATTGTTTTGATTTTGAAGGAAACCTAGTTACATATGAGACCTACCTATCACCTACAGTGTTGCGAATAGTAGTCGCTTTTGCATCAACCGCAAAACAACAACTCATGAGTTGAATGATGAAAACTGGTTTACTTTCCTTTTGTCTTTCTTAACCACAATGATTCCAAGACTATAAATACAATGCAATAAATATTTTTATTGCTAGCAATCCTCTTGGCAGAATTTGTGGAGACATGTACATTTGGATGTTGGGAACGGTAACAAGGAGTGGTTTAGCTACATCACACCACAACGTTACATGCGCTGTCTACTCCATACATTTCCTATTCATTTCAATCTATTCTCCGATGACGTGAATGCGGCGCACTGAAATAAGGACACGTCATTCAATACCATACCACAGAGCAATGTAAAGCAGCCTACACAATACACCCACCCTTATCTATTCTCAACTTTATTCCTAAGACAATACGAAAGCGGACAGCAGCAAGTTAAGTTTGTAGCTACTGTGATCGTGATTGCTATTATGCAAACCAATATTCTTTAGGGGGAAGCCGGACATTTACGCCGACTGGAAATTCAAATGCATCGCCGCAAACAGGTCTGGTTTTACTTTTAACTGTTCTTTTGGAACACAATCGACGAAGAACCAGAATAAGTTTTTACTGATTGTAAAGGTGTATTATGTTATTAAAGCAGTCGTATATTGCAGAAGCAGTTCCAACTTCAGCGCAAGTAGAAAATATTACGAGTTTAACCACGCCCTCCATTGTGGTGCAGGTCTCTAAAATTTATAACTTAAACGTTAACGAGCTGTCGATGTTATCGCAGTGCGGGCTGCTGCTGACCAGTTAAATGCCAACAATAATCCTCTAAACCGACAAAAGCTTCTGTATTAAATAGTAGAATTAAACTTTTAAAACTTCTTTTTATGGTAATCTAATTCAAGCCACGCATTAATTCCGCGTCATCAGCAACGTAACGCAAAAAATATATTAGCAAAGAATGATAAAAAACAACAAGGGAACATTACTCTCCCCTAATTCGGCTACGTAAAATTCGGCGATCCCTTTAATACCTGTTTACACATTTCTTGGTAATTTTGTGTTTGGCTAATGTTGTACCGTAGTCATTAGACCGCGTGGGTCGGGCGGCTCCGCGCATAATTATAATTCATTACCTTATTCTTTGTTATAACACGTTTAACGTCGTTATTAAAATGTAATTTATTGAATGTTATGAGTATCACCGCTGACGGCGCCATTAATTGTTTCTTACGTTCAGATTAAATGATGAGTGTGTATACTACTTTCTATTATCGTGGCAAAGGCGTAGATAAGTAAATTACCAGCATGCGAAAGGGAAGCTTTTAGCCCATATGAGATGACGATCAGAGCTCTGCAAACTACAGCAGTTTGTCATTCGACTCCGATGGGTTGTGTTGTGTATACCACATAGTTATGTGAATAAATCAATTTTATACACGCTGGCGGATACCGCAGCGAATCACATTACATGCGGTCACTGACATCTTCCTGTATTGCATAAATTTTATAAAGAAAACAGAAGGTTCAACTTGCTTAGAAAATATTTTAGTACAACCAAATGGTGTGTTGTTATCAGTGTTAGCTGCCGAAAACGTACGCTGTATTTCCATGTATTTTCCCACATCATTTTCCTTTTCCATACATCACCATTCACCAGTCACGTTTTTATCGCTCCTCGTATAATATCGGTCCGGAATATACCATTGCTCATCGGAAGTGACGATTTAAAGGTAAAACGTATGATATTATGTGCGCCGGACTTTGACTGTGTTGATGATGCGATTTATAGAGAGCCGCTTGCTCTTATAAAAACCGCAGCGGAATATTTTGCTCAAAGGGTTTGTCTTTTATTTTCAGCAGTGTTATTATAAGGCGTCATCCTATGTGAGCTATGCGGGCTACACAATGTAGGAATTATGAATCCTTAGGAATGTCTATAAATCACTTTTTATAGTGCTCCTACATAGCTATAGGTGGAATAGAATCAATACAGTGCTGTCCTGTAGAGAGTAGCGACTAGCGGTATTTAAAACAATACCATATTTGCCACAGTGGTATGTACTTTATTCGAGTCTTGTGAGAATGTTCAGTTATCTGAAATGATTAGTTTTTCCCGCCGTTCCTACACCGCGGTGCCATCTGGAACCGGTCGCTAGGCTTCCTGCTACGATCCTTAAATGGCACCACAACGCGTGTAATTTTCTCCGTATCTACTACCTATATTTTTTTGCGAATACTCTGAATGGTCGCGGTAAACGGCAAATCTTTATCGTCGGCCACCATTGGTCAGTGAACTTAACATTGTTAAGTCCATTGAGTACTGTAGATAACACTGACTCCCGTTTATATTTTACTTATTTTATGAACCTATATCTTTAATCTAAACGACGCCTTCTTCGTGTTGTTTAAGCAATATTTGCTTAAGCGACTATATTATCGTAGTATTTCCATTTTACACTCCTCATTTACATGGAAAATCATGCATTATAAAATTCCTAAAGCTTATCCTTTTTAGAAGTACGTTACATAAATTCAGTCATTCCAACACGATCCCATTGTCATGCCATTGTCATTTTGCTAAAAGTTCGTAATCTGGTAAATTCATAATGGTCGATCATATTCTTTCAATGTAGTGTCAGTGGCCGACCATTGGAAAGTCATAATGACGCCATTATAATAGTAGATTACCAAACTTGTCAAAATCAACAATTATGAAATCAATGATCGACCATTCTGACACTATTGTAATAGCAGACTTGAGGCCCAGGACTAATCTCTCAAAATTGATGTAATACGAACTTCCGTATCTCGTAACATGTTGAATTTAACTTTATAATGTTAGCATATAATTTTCCAAGGGGGCTTGTGGCTAAGTAATAACAGCCGAACGGGTCGAACGATCAGGTTAAGCTACGCTAGCCACTGTTGGTCCGTGGATGGGTGACTATCTTTACGTTTAAGCCGTTGGTCCCGGCTGTCATTTGTAGATCTTTGACAGTTGTTACGGGTCGTCAGAAGCCCGAAAGTCTGACAACCAGTCTAACCAAGGAATATCGTGTTACCCAGTAACTGGGTTGTGGGTGTTAGATAAGCAGTCGGTCCATGTAAAATACTGGTATTCAGCTGCATCCGGTTTGACTTGAAGCCAACCCCAACATACCTAGTTGGAAAAGACTAGCAGATGATGATGAGCCCTATAATCCCTTTAGCCCTTTTCCTAGTGCAGGGCAAAGTCTACTTTGACACAGAGAAATAATAAAATAGTGGTAACTACTTATAATATTATGAAAAGAATTGAAATACATAAAATAAGTACCTTAACAGAAAAACATCATAAAATGCAGGAGGTGGCATGAGAATCCTTAATTTGAAGTAAGTCTCGGCTAGCTCATTCAGAATTCAGGAATGGGGCGTCATCTGGCCTCGTGATTTATACTTGGGACGCACTGAAAATCTATTCCCCGTGGCATTCTGTATAAACCGTAAAAATGTTCAGCCATTACACATGGATTGTGCTCTGATTGGATTTCCGTGCCAAAAATGAACTGGCCCATTCATAACTTTTTCAATTTTATATGTAGACGACAACTTATTTACATAGGTAGGTACCTAGTTTAATTGCTTTAGCCTAATAACAATAAAATTAATGTTCGTGTTTGTAATCAATTAAAAATCCATTGTAATAAAGATGGAAGGTTTTATACGGTGTTTTATCAACGCCTTGTTAATGGCCACCTATCTTGAACAAGTTAATAATTTTGAACGTTTTTAAATTGATCTTGATAAACGCTTATTGTTAAGATCGTCAAATCGCAGTTCGGGTTATATTATTCTATGATGTAGGTACCTACAGGTATATTATTACGTCATCTTTACATACATACATCATAATCTTTCTACATTTCGCTCGCACGAACGCTGGATTACGTTAGTGGCGAAGCAATAACGTATAAACGTACTGCCCATATTCTGAGAAACTTTTATTACTAACTTCAAACTTTTACAGCATTCGGTATCACTGAAATCGATTTAATTCTATCTCAGTTCGTACCTCACTCGATTTGGTTTACGTTTTTTCGAGCGATTTGATTATCAGTTATGGGATTATATCACGAACAAAATCGACATCGTACGATGTGTCGGTGTGGACTGAACTTAATTGCATATTGCAAGCTCTTTACTGAAACATGCATGCATAATGTTATATATAAGCCTGAACCCTTCTCGCCCTGAAAATAATACTAAGCAACATCTAAGCAATAATGGTTGTCAATACTCACAATGTGATAATTGTATATCGTCAGTGGAAAGGTGAAAATACTAAAGCGCCAAAATGGTACATTTGGGAAATGGGGTTTAAAGTTTTTTTTTTTTTAATTCATGTCTTTTTTATTTTTATTAATCTAAAAATATAATATTATTAAAAAATCTGTTGTACCTATATGTAAAAAGTATTTATGATACTTATCTCTATTTCGAGAAATAGTAGTCGCTTTAGCAAAATAATTTTTAATAATAAAAAATGTTAGGAAAAAATTGCTAATCTACCTCAAATGTATGAATCGAATTCTTCGAAAAATGCTTATAAATGTTAAAAACCACTTCTCTTGAAAACAAAAAATGCTTAAGTAACACAGACCGTGTAAAACTTGTAAAGAAAAAAATGCTAACGATTGCTTATGATGGCTTCCGTGAAGAAGAAGTACTAACGAAGCGATATACCACACAGGCTATGAAAACCATTTGCTAAAGCGCCAAACAGTTAAAAACAACAGTAATGAATAATAGCTAATAGACTGTTCAACAATAAAATTCAAAAAATTTAAATTGCTAATGTAACAATGTCATCCAAATTACAAAAAAGATAAAATGCTTATGTTGCTGTTGTGAAGAGAATGTTGAAAGGAAAAATGTTCTAAACGGCCTCTGTCCTAAAAAATGTGTTGCTAAAGCGACGTTTGTTCAAAAAACATTGGAAAACCGTCGCTTTAGATCTTAGAATCTTGGACATACCTACCTACATGCTACATGTATGGTTTAATTTCGACATAGTTATTGTTCTAATACTCCTAATTTTAATCATTTGAAATATTTGTACGCTGGAAACAGCAGAATATTATGGACATCATATTACGTGTAACACCTTATAACAACAATATTCTAACAAATAAATAATTACTTACTTACTTACATTTTTACAAATGCTAAAGCGCCAAAAATTGGCTCTGATTGTCTTGAAACTTAGGCAGATCGACGCACAAAAAAAAAACGAATCCAACGATATATATAACTAACTCATTTTCGCCCAAATGGTGCTTTAGCATTTTCCCCTTTCTACTGGCGATATGTACCCTATCCTTTGATTAAACGCATCAATAATCAAAATAATAATAATATTGTTTGCTTCAATTAGTTTATCAATACTCGTATTGTGAAATAGTTCCGACTGTACTGACAATAATACTTTAAGGAATAAAATAAGTTCTAGAGCCGGATCGCGGGGTAAATGCACCAATTGAAGGCCGCTTGAAGCACTAGTACTACCGCACAATAAATCCTTACAGAGAACGCCGCGTACGCACTGTGTAATATTTATTGCACTCACACTTCGTATCTAATAATTAAAACATATTTTAACGTTGCCGCCGCGGGCCGTAAAACGGAGGCTGAATATTACGTAGGCTACTGTCTGTTTAGTAGCCGAGAATATTGCTTCCTCAACTAACTTGTATACCGCATAGGATTGTGTTGAAATTACACTACATACCTGTATGAACTCTTGAATATGAACTTTATAATACGTAGTTATTGTGTATTATAATGTTCAGACTGTGGTTTGAAGAGTCGATAAAAACTGTAACACCTTTGCCCCGAACACTTTCATCCATTATTAAACACTTCATTCGGCTGTCCATCAATGACAACCGAAATTGTTCGTGCCATTGAAGTGTATAAAAAATACAATCTTGGAATTTTCAAAGCCATTACCCTCATACCATGCTTGTGTAACGAAAAAATGTCAGGGTCCGAGCCCCGATGCAATACTGGCGAACGGGGGTGATCCCGACCAGCGATACGTGCAGTGTTTACAAACTCGGTTTTAACACAAGTACACCTTCATTCCATTTAAGTGGCATGTGGACTCGATGTCCTCAGGGATAAAAATACAAATGACCTCTTTATCGTTAAAACGTAATTATTTTATGATTCATTGTAATTTCGCGTCTGTAACCAAAGTAATGCATTGTTCAGGAAGTTTACATAGTTTGTAGAACATAATAAGGCGAGGGATTTAATCTGAATATTACCTAGTGCTCAACAAAGGACTTTTTGAAGCGGAAGTTAACGCAGAAATTGTAAAACGGGCTTTAAGTATGAGATTTTCCTTTTCATCCGAGACATAAAACTTTTAGCCGGAAACACCTGAATCTCCAATAAAATGGAAACGGATCCGTCTTGTAAAAAATATTGCCTTCAAGATTCCATTGTATTTCCGCAGTCCACCATTACTTTTTAGTAGCATCCGTTCGAATTCAAGTAAAGAAAGCCCGTTCGAGTGTCGATGGCGAGAAACAGTTGGGCCCAGGTTTAATGTTCTCGAACGTGCCGATAGTATCCCCAGTCCCGTACTAAATCGTTGCGGCTGTAAAAATGTCGCATTTATTGCTTGCTAGTAATTTGTACTTATTTCACAAACAATAGTAAAACATTTTTCACGTATTCCAACTCTCAACTGTGAAACATCAACCGTAAAAATTTCATGATCGTTAACTTTTATACCTAGTTTGTTAAACGATTTGTTCTAAATTAGGGGGAATCATTACGTATTACGCTGAAGTTTTGCAGCCCTTGGGTGTATGGAAAGGGAATTGAGCAATATAGGGAAATTGGTAAATCGATGTAAAAGTTTAGTAGGCCCGGCTATTGTTAGGGAACGCCTCCATTTGCGGCTGATATAACTCTCACATGTGACAAGTAATATTGGCATAAAACCCGACCGTCCCTTCCATCATAACGTATAATAATATGCGGTAAATTTTAGGGAGCTTTAACTTTATGTACGTAAGCGTAAGGAATTTGTTTGCTCTACGTAGGTACCAACACAAAGCCTACGTCCTCTTTGAGGAAACTTTAAACAAGTTTTACTGCCATACTTCGAATTCAGGAACAAAAACTATGGATAGCGGACTACAGTGTCAGTCCCTAATTCAGTCAGACCCTCAGTAGAACTGCAATTCGGAAACTGAATAAGAATCCTTTGACCTTAAAATACCTTACTTTCGGATAAGCTCTAAGCTGCCTTGCCCAAAAACTACGTTGAAATGATAACAGGATTTTTTAACAAATGTTTTTTACGCCCGTATTACCATACTCCGGGCGGGGTTTATGATGGGTCAAGACAAGTACACTCCAAATTTAACGTTTGGAGACAACATAGTGTAACAAGTATGTTTTGGCATACACCAACCTCTCTGGCTTTCTGAAGGGTACGTCATGCACTTGTAGTAAAACCCGTTCCCTTATTCAAGACCCTTGCTTTGCCCCCAACATCATGGCCAGATATAAACAGTTTTTTTAAGGAAACTGCGCTGGAATGTGAGCTTATAAATTTATGCAACGTCCTTATTTGCAAAAGAAAAGCTATAGACTACAGCTGACATCAGCAATTCATGAAGCTCTCCCTTCTTCGATAAAGAAGTGAATATTTGTTTATTTAGAGCGTGATATTATTTATTGCCAAGTCGGCTTATATCAAAAACAAGTTTCGTGCAGTAGCTTTGGGGGTAGAAATGATATAACGTGTCTTAGTTTGGAAAAAATATTGATGATTTTTGAATAGTTACTACTTATTAAACTACTAATAACCGTCAAATAACTTGTCAGGAGTATTGCCTCTAATTATGGGCATGTATTTCATTGACTGAAAGATTTATAATGAGACAAATGAGATGGGACTACTTGAGACGATCTGCATTGGTTGTGATTCCCAGACAATCCCGAAATAGGTATACATCAGTTACTACGAATGAGTCATGCATTATGTGTTTGGAAGGAAAACGCTATACCCGGCAGATACTTACCTAATTGAAATTCTGTAGACAAATGTTTAACATTAATTCATAATATGCGACGTTTGTGAATTAAATCACTTAGAAGGAAAGTTGCCTGGAGCATGTATGTGGTTTTCAAGCAGGTTCGAATTAGCTACGCGCTCTCGCTTATAAAACCATTGGGATATTACTTCAACCTGCTTGAAGATGTAATAAAGCTTATTATTAACGCCCAGAGCTAGACGAAGGAAGAGGAAAACGCACCATGCCGTAAAGATGAAAAAATAAAGCGAAGTCTTGTGAAATCCTGTGCTTCTACTGTAATAAAAAAATAAATGGTGTACTTAATTTACCACGTTCCATACGAAATGCACACTCCCTGGACGTAATTGGATACGCTGTATAAAAAGCAAGTAGGCTTCAATTTAAATGAAAAAGGTTGCAATACCTTGCCCATGAAAATGTAATGCTTCTAAAGAAGCCTTGTCAGATTATAGCTCTTTAATCCCACACGTCCTACGTACCCTGTGGTTTTAATATACAAGCCGTAGAAAGCCATCGAAAAAATAATACGAAAAGTCCACAAAATGGAGACAAAATTCTCGAACATTGCAAAGTGGTAACAATTAAAGCACTTCCTTCACAGTTATAATAACTAAATAATCCTTGCACCCATGAATATTAAACAAGCAATAAATCAATGAACGGCGACGGAATCGGTATACAGCCAAAAACAAAGAAAAGGGGATCTTTACAACACATCCGCTTTTGTATGAAGAGTTACGGATGAAAGGAGTTCGTTTGCAGAGAATCGCGCAGTTTTGCAAGTTTGAGCCGATAAATTGTTACGGACGGTTGCGTGGGAATTACTTCTACCGAGTTCATAGACATTTTATTTGACTTGAACTTGATCCACACTTTTCCGTTATAAAAACTAGACTAGTCTTTTTATATAAAATCTCTGTATCTACTGAAATACTCTCTTCTCCAGAGCATGCTACGTCCTGGATGCACATTCCAAACACGTCATATTCCATTTTACGAAACCAGTTTTACAGAACAGGTTGCTTCTATACACTGATAAAGCGCCCTTGCAAGACCTTCTCAAAGTCGTGACCTCATAGGACCTTGCCTTCAGCGCAGTTTCTATACGCGCTGTAATAGTATCCAGCTCTAGTAGCAATGATTTGCTTACTTTTGTTGTTTGTTCGGTTATCTTATCCGCAATTTTAATGTGCTAGAATCTGTTAATCCAAGTTTTATTATTACAACCAATCATACCAGTCTGGGATACATATAAAATTCATGTCACGAAATTACTACTTTTCACAGGTCATCATATTGATTAAGTCAGTTTACATTTTCGTTTTATCCATCAAGATCTATCAGGTACCATTCCCAACATTGAAAACCCCTAATTTAAATAATCCATCGAACCGAAATCGATAAAGATTAAAATATTACGATCTTGGATCTGGCATTGAAATATGCGGCTATAATTTGTAAAAAATATGAACTATCATCTTATAGTATAAAATTACATTTCTTTCTTTTACCAGCAGTCGTAAATATGTGGGCACCGGTACCCCCGCCACCCACGTAGCCCCTGCGCGCGCGCCGTCCCGCAGGGAGCCAAGGCCGGCTCACAATGGGCCCACTTTTGCAGTACTTATTGCGATCCAATACTATTCAATCTCACTATCTATTTTATATGGAACTAGTTTCCTGAGGCCATTTCCCTCATAGACTTTGCTGCTCACAGGGGTATTGAAGTTGCAATAAGATCTTGACTTTCACTTGATAAGTCTTATTTATTGAGTCAAGATGTTAGTAGAGACGTAAGGATGTGCTGACGTTTCCATGGGCTTGTCTAATGAATAATTTTAAGCCCGAACAATGCTGCTAAAGATGATAAATTATGTATTTCCCAGAACTGGAATATATTTAGTTTTAGTTATTTTTGCAAGCATACCTTACTGTACCTACTGCATAAAAGCAATGTAAGAGTTCAGACTTCACCTTTGTACGAGTATGTGGCATACATTATCAGACTACAATGACCAATGTCAGGCCATATGCAAACGCGGTCGTATGTCCACGGATCCACCATAGTTGAAAATTTATTCTCTCCACTGGGATTGCTACGGAATGTACGACATTGCTGTCTTTGACCGTACATGTATATACCGCAGCAAACTTTTCTTCATACTTTAAAATACGAGCTCCAATTCCATGATATCAGACAAACGGGTTCCATGAGAATTTTTCCTCGTTTCTGACAGTTATGATGGCTCATGTAAAGCATTTTTAATTAACACCGTAACATCGATTGGAAGGTAGATTAAAAACAAAATCACTGAATATAAATTTGATTGCACGCTGATAAAATCTTTTAATTTTAACGATAAAACGTTTAACAGTTATCCCGATCAACCTCAAATCATTTCAATTTCCTCTTTAGGTTTATTTGTTTTATCTTTTATCTATATCAACGTTCTCTTCCAAGTTCTCTTGATACTGTATCTAGTCAGACATTTTGAGCCAAAGATCACACAGGCCAGGTTCGTACCTGGAAATGTAACTAAGTTTTGCTATTATTGCATTATTAGTAATATTTAATTGCACTGCTCACAGCGTTTCGTCTATTTCTATATATCTTAATGCTTTTTTTTTGGATGGGAAATTATCTAATAACTTCTCCCACTCTGGGCGGAGCGGCAGGGCGTGTCAGACTTTTACTGACTAAAAATCACCCGTGTTCCTTCAGTTGCCTGTGTGCCAGGGCCACGTTATCCCTTAATGACAAACTCGCAATCCTAACAGGCATTGGTCCTTACGGACCCCGGCAATTTGTGCTGACATCTCTTTGAGGTGCGCGTGGAACACAACGTGCCGTCGACCCGGGCCTGGTCCTTATCGGATGGCGAGCTTTCCATCCCTTACCGTCCGCAAGCCCGCGCCTACAGTGGCCGGGAATCGGTCTGCTACTCCCGACGCCTCGGGCATCTCCTGCGGTGACTAGGAGCGTGAGCGCGCCAGTTTTGACTCTCACTCACGCGTTCCGCCTCCTTCTTCGGGAGCATTACTGCTTCGCAGAAAGAGGTGACGGCCTCCCATGCACTGTCGCTCCGAACCATGGCCTGAACGAGGGCCAGACGCGAGACATCATCGCCGCCGATCGCCTCCGCGAAGACACGGCGATGCTCCGCCAAAGCCGGGCAGACCTCAACCGTATGCTCGACCGTGTCCTCCGGCCGATCCACACAATGGTAACTCCCGGGAGTTTCCTCCCGCCTGATCCTGAACAGGAACCTCTCGAAACAACCGTGTCCGGTGAGGACCTGCGTCAGGCGGAAGATGAGGACGCCGTGGCATCTCTCTAGCCACTCCTCAAAGAACTTATCGCCACAATTGTGGCGTGCCCAGTATATAATATCTTAATGCTACATCGGCAAGCAGAAGCTTCGAATTGAATAAGTATATTCCTAATTTCATTTATTGCGATGGACGCAAAATCCTTTATATAGTGATTTGCAATGAGAAGCTTCTTTGGCATATTTAATGTTGAATGTATTCACGTTATAAATTCAGTAGGGACGTATAACTATTACAAAATAGAATCACGCGCGTTTTCCTCGATTGCATTCTCTATAATATTGATTACTTCATTTGTTTCCATTGTATCGCGGTACAGCTTTGTGATACAACAATTCACCCTGATGCCGATAAATATATCATCCATTTTCTCCTATCGATAATTAGAAACTAAAATAGATATGGTCATGTCACGATCTTTGAACACGATTCCTATGCAAGGGCAATAACTCACTTGTCTCTCTATGTATCCGCTTTTACATCGCTTCCTCCTTCTGTAATAAACCGCTCTGTAATCTAGACTGGATCACAGCTAATCAGCATTCCTCATTATCAAAACAAAATATGTTCACAATGTAACAAAACTACTGAACAGCCGTTTGTCGTCGTGATTAATTTAGTCTGAAATAAATTTGCTGTAACCGACAGTGATTTGTTAAATCGAATAGAAGAGTTAGGTTTCAAAAGGTCATGGTAGATCACGTGACATGGTAGTAATGTGCTAATAAAGGTACAAAGGTATGAGGCAATCAAGAAAAGGTGAAATGAATTATCGTGAGGACCGGTAACATTAATCCCGATAACCTGGGGGGCGGGCTCTTGACTAATGGCGGATTATTTGTCTGTTTCATGGAGTGTTGGGACTCGAAGCAACCATTTATCTGTTTGTTGGCTAACTATCTTTTAATGATATGTTGTATAATAAGGTTAGGGTTTTCTTTTTACATGTTTTTACGTCTGATGGCACTCGTATTTTTTATCATGAGACAAGTTTTAAATATCTTTGCAGATATACACTTGAGAGCAATAAACACGCACACCTAGACTATTTTTGTTAAGGCAGCTTTTTTTCATGAATGTGAATAAATATTGAAAAAGTACATACACTAATTGAAAGTTTACTTTAGTACCTTTCTAATGATATCAAATACAGTGTGAAAAAATCCCCTTATGTAGTTTTTGGGTACAAAACCCACCATGCGGGTAAAATCACCAATTTCGCTTAAGAAATAATGAAAATCAAACTCAAAAGTTTTTGATCACATTGTTTATTAATAAGGTTTATTCCCTACCCTAGGCCATTACCTAGTTTTTCATGGACCATATTAATTTTACCATGAAATCTTGTGGTATAGCGTTCCACTCCTCTTCAACGGCAAGTTGAAGCTCTTGGAGGCGCGTAGGAGCAGGGCTTCTTGCTCGAACTCTTCTTTTTAGCTCATTCCAGACTGCTCAATCGGATTGAGATCAGGACTACGAGCTGGCCACTGTATCTTCATTATTCAACGTAGCATTTAGATTCTATATTGACATTCCTGTCCATAAACTTGCTGTCTTGTTGTAGGTTAAGTTCTGACTAAAATTATTACGAGCATGGGATATTATATTAGCATGCATAGGTAATTGCATAACTAGGCAGTATATTGCCCAGATATATGGCTACATTTATGAGCCTGGGCATTAACTACCGTCGTCGTCCGTCGCAAGGTGAGGTGATTCACTTGATTTAGTACAGAATGATGACACTCAATTATGTTGACTTTTACGCTAACGATGTGGGAAACATTAGTTAATTAGAAGAAAATATGATCCATCGAAAAAATATGGCTTTTTACTTCACTGAGTAGAAAGAAATGGAGAGCTGATTTTCAATGCGACGCGACGTTTCCTGAATACTCGTAGATTTACCATTCGACGGAGATTCCACAGAGATTGCCAGTAAAGAAATGATACCTCGCTTCTTCAAAACTTGGTAAAATCTGAATCTAGGAATGCTAATTAGCACCCCAGCATCTCGTCGTAAGAGGCAACTGAGAACGAATACATAAGCTAGGTAGATGAAATAGTATTCACCATAAAGTAGGTACGCTGATACAAAAGAGCGCTCTTCAATTCAATGCAGAATACGTTTGTGTGTGTGGTCGTAATAATTTTAGAAACTCGTAACACATCGATTCGTTTTGGATGAAGGTAGATATGTGGGTACTTATTTTTTTTTTTTCAGGAAAATCATCTTAAGTTTATTCTTTTAGGTATAGATTTAAGTACGTCCTGCCTGTCCTTACCAAATCTAAATACTTTAATTATTATATATCGCTTTAGTTTCAAGATTTTAACAATATATATTTTTATTACAGCGGAGGGCAGCCTGTCAGACTTTGCAGCTCGCAAAGTCCAATACACGGCAAGTCATCCCCTCAAAAAGGGCCTGTTCACACCCGATACAAGGTAAAACGCTAACTTTCTAATTTAATTATCACTAAGGAACATTAATGTACGCTAATGTAGGTAACCATTCATATTGCATCTAAACTTTTGGGCAGGAGTTACCAAATTGTACCTTGTGCACGATTTCTTTCGAAACGATTGATTAATCTGCATTCGTACCTTTATTACCAATTAGTACTGAAGCATTGAGTTTCGCGATTGCTAATAAGGTTTTACAATCCGTATCATTAACACAATAGTCAGGTCTATAGTCCCAAAGGGTTAGGCAATTGGTTTATTAACTGTAACACCCACCATTCCCCGATGACCAGTGAGGTTGGCCATCGTGTAATAGGGTAGGTTTAGAACAAATCTGGGCTATAAGTAAACTCCGAATGACGAATAGCCCGTCCTAAAGCCAGGGAAAAACTGATCGGAATACCGCGCATTTCCGAAGAGTGTCTTCTCGCTCCATCGTAGCAACTTAAGATGTTCCTAAATTGCCATCTAGGCGAAAAAAACGCCTACGACGGTGTCATCAACGGCGGAATGACACACGCTGGATTTTTATACTCAGATCGGTCCTTAGTCTTAAGGCTCTGGATTATTTTTATTTTTTGCTCTACTCTCTCTTAAATTATTTCCGACCCTCTTTTATTCACCAAAGGGAAAATAGTTCAAAACCTATATTTGACTTACTTTTAACACAAGACTTCCTCATTCCAGACCGTCAAGTATACGCAAGCTCTATGATAAGGCGACGACAGACCGTCTATCCGCATCGATTCTCGATCAACTACGGAAGGATTCTCAACACTCCCCATTCCTACTGTGTACCCCAGTCCTTAGCACTAAACGAAGACGAGTCTTCCAGAAGGTCGATGTGGAAATCGAAACCCACATTGTAAGTAAATTAAGTACTCTAATTAACATATACGTTGCGTCTTTGAATTACTTGGAGAAACTTATTTTAATATCACGACTAAGAAGTCGTAGACCTAAAGGTTAATGCCTTCAGATTCCGCTTTAGAACTTTGATAAGCAAACAACGAATTCTCGTTGACGAATTTAAAATGTTGTTTTAAATGGTGTTTCATTTTAAGTTTATTAACTGACAAAAGTTCTTCATTTATTTGCTCAATAAACTGTAAATTGCTATCATGTCAGCGCGTCAAAATTGAAATCCAATGAAGTACATGATCAGCATAATCCCGATACTCAGAATAATAACGGTGAAATGTTTCCAATATTCGCTTTATTAAGCATTGAAACGCAACTCATTTCCAGCCGTCAGTCGTTGAGCAGCTTCGGAAATGGACGTCGAAAGAGGCAGTGGGTGACGTGACAGCCCTGCCGGACGCTTCCATGAGAATCGCAAGCAGCGTTACTTTGACGCCAGACGAACTTTCGGAATGCGGGTCCGGAGACGACGAACCCATCGACCACAGGCTGCCCAGCCCCGATGAACAACTTCGGATCATTGCTTCCAAGTAAAATTTTGTTCTGACAACCCTTTTAACGACTTTTAATATCTGTTTTAAATGCAACGGCTGTCGATCAGCTTCAACGATTGATATCCAATTTATACAGCTGCTTTATGATATGTTATAACAACCTAGGAAATGTGTTTGTGCAACTGAAGTATCAGTTTGTACCTGCATTTAAATGGAGGTAGTAAACCTGGCCCTTTTATTATGAAAAAATTGCATAATTTTAATTTTTACTTCCACGAAAACACGGCTACGACCCACGAAAGATCATAATGCACCTTAAAAGTCAATTTCGCGGTTCACCGTCCAAATAAGTGCCTCGTTAATCCATTTTTATTGTTTATCGCTATTTAATACAGCTGCTTCATAAAATAATCTTTTAACGGCTTTATATATATATTTTATGCAAAGTTATAATGTAGCGAAATTACGTTTTTATCTTGCAATACTTATTAACAATAAAATTAACGTTAAAACACTTAATATGAGCAAAGGAATGATCAATAAATAAGCTCACTCATTAATTATATTGCCAAAGATAACACACATTGTGTATGTATAAACTGAAAATTCATGCATGTTTGATTTGTATGTTGACCTGGCGATTTAAGGCTCACGCAAACAGGCGCGACGCGACAGCGCAACGCGACAGTAGCACAATTTCTATGAAAACTTCATGGAAATTGTCTGTTGTTAAACAGTCTGAGTTGGTTCTAAAGTTTTTGCATTGCTACAATTTACTTTTAATCTTTATAGTAGGTTGCATGTATGTTAATATAATATTTTCTATGTAACAGATTTTCCCCGGAGCTCATAGCTATCGACACGTCAGGGAAATTCTTCGACAGAATGTGCAGCTCCCGAAAATCTCTCCACATAGAGAGTACGGCTGGTGAGACGGACACGGTGAAACGAAGGACCCGCACGAGGAAACCTCGCGGTAAAAGACGAAACACCATTTCGGGCACTGATCAAAAAGAGCTTAGAGAGGCTATAGCTGGGTAAGCTTCTAGTATGCACTGTATACACTCACACAGATTACATTATCTATCACTTGTCAACACATTTATGTTATTTGTTCATTGTTTTAATATATTTTTTCGTAGATAATGTAATCTCAAAGCGTCTCGATTAACGACAGTAACCGTTCAGCACAATACGTGTGGACAGCTTTGAAGATACGATTCAAATCTTGAGCACACATTTTTAACAACTCGTTGATAATACTATCGTGCTTCTGTGAATACATTATGTTTAACATTGGGTGTCGTTGTTTGACTCAACGCTCTTATAACTCGGAAACAAAGACATCCAATCATTTGTGCACTTGATCACTAATAGTGCCATTTGTTCATTAGCTTCATGATTAATTTCATCTCTAAAGTGTTCCACTGTAACAAGACTAAGCGGCACTCTTTAAAGATTTTTCAACCATAGGTATGCATTTAGCGTGTGACTAATGCTTTGCTTGGTTTGTTCTATCGTAGCGATACATCAAATGCTGCAGCTTCTGAAGAAATCGAAGATAGCAATACAGTCATCAGGTCGAAGTCTAGTGATATACTTAAGAAAAGTCCTATCGATCCGGTGACCAAGAAAGGACACTTCAACTCTCTAAAACAATGGGGCAAAAACAGATTAAAATTAATCGGTAGATCTCCTAGTGCCAGTAGGGATAACTTTAAAGACACGTCCAAATGTGAGAAGCCCAAGGATTCAAAATCGCCAACTAGACAAATAGAATTGGTGCAAGATTCTGTGACGATGCGCAAGAAACGAACGGGAGAAGAAGACAGGAGGACACATCAAAGATGTGCATCGTATTCCTCTTCAGAGAAGAGTATAGGTGTTCCTACTACTGTTCAACCAAATATTGCGACTATTAATACCGGTGTTAAACTACGAGGAACATCAGTACAAAGAAGATTAAGACGATCAGGAACTGCCAAAGATGAGCCTCATTCGTCAAGCGGTAACTGGTCGGCAAGTTCCGAGTCCGGTCGTACAAGCATAGGTTCCGAAATAACTTCCACAACAGTACCTCCTAAAAGTACAACTTCAGCTGCAACTTCTATAAACTCCTTGAATGCACATCACGGACCACCAAGTTCTATAATTAGTAGAAGGAGGTTCCTCAATACCTCTGGCTCGGGCAGTGTAACAAGTGAAGGCACGCTAACACCCGATATCATTAATGACTTGCATGAGGATTTGGAAACAAGCTCGGAATTCTCGTGTGATACGGAAGGCTACTACACATCATTCCATATGGACTCTGGCCTGAAGACTTTGAAGGAAGAGGAAATTACTCCTAGCACACCAATGCATATAAGCAATGCTCTTTCAAACTCCTCCAACAGTCAAACAATGACTGCGGAGAACGAATACGAATTATTCGGTAAAGGTTCCACTAGTACTACTACAAGTTCCGCTGGAACAGTTTGTACGACGCTAATGGCCGCCGGAAGCGATAGATCACTAGTAATCGGTCCAACCGTCCCGGAACGAAAGAGTTCTTTAGCTATACTGAGCAGAAATAGAAGTACCAATGCACAAAGCGCAAATGCTAGTCTAGACAGGAGTATAAATTCCTCGTTCTCAAAGTCTCCGTTTGGCAGCCTAAGGTATAATCCAGTAAGATCATATACTGATAAACAAGGGTATAATCATTCGTCGCCAGAAATAAATGAAGAACCTCCTCCAACAATCACTATAACCAGAAATGTTGGTAATCATAAAGAGATAACAGCAGTTGCTGAAGTTCATACAGAGACGGAACTGGAAAGTGCAAAGAAGAGTACAGGTACAAGTTCCCCAGACTCGGGACATAACACATCTAGTTCACCTATCGAAGACTCTGTGTCAAGTGCACACGGAAAGAACAGCCTGTCTGAACAAGACTATTCAGAATCATCTGATCTCGAAGGCACAGAAAGAATAGAGAGGATAAGATACAAGACAACAATTAACAGCTCCAGAATTCCTTCAATGTGTGTGATTACACCATCAAATTCTGATGACGAAAGCGAAATTAGTAATAAAGACACTGAAATCGTCATCAAATCTCAAACTGAATTATCTAAACTAGCCAGTCGGCCTAAATTAGACCTACCAGTTGATGAAAAGCCTAAAGAAGTGAAAACACCTACAGACTTAACGAAGCCAAGTAATAAAACAAGTCAAATTAAATCTTCCTTACAGCCATTTAATAGTCTTATGTGTAAATTAAAAGGTGTTCTCCCTCATAAACTGTCCAGTAAAAAGTCGCCGGTAACAAAAGAACCCGAATTTGAAGAATTTTACGACACTGGTGATTACGTAACAATAGCTGATGTCAAGAATAATAATCAGAAATTAAGTCTTAATAGAGGCATTTATGGTAATAGTGATGTAGTTAAGAAAAACTTGCAAACTGTACTCTCAGGAAAACTGCCTGAAACTGAATACGTTTCACTTAATGAATTGCCAAACTGCCTTAGTGGAAGTAAAGACTATTTAGAACACAGTTTAGAAGAGAAGCCTTCACCAGTATTAGATGATATTCAAATAAAAGGTGCGAAAGTTACTCTTGACTCCCAAGGACAAGTTATTTACTCATCTGACACTCTAAAGCGAAGAAAAGGAGCACACACCACTTTCGAGCCGGGACCGTTTGTTCAAGAAATCAAGCCTACGACTACGATCATCCAACGCGAAACTGCTGATGTTGTGCAAGTTATAGATGAAACTGATTTCCCGTATGAACCGCCACCACCTTCAAGTAAGCCAACGTCACCACAACTAGGAAAAATGATTATCAAAGCACCGATCGCTCCCGATGCGCCTATGACGACAGAATTCATTACTTTACCGACACCTAAACCCAGTACAATTATTACTGCTACACCTATCACCGAAACACCTGTACTTAGCAACCAACAACACTCGAAAACAACTAAAAAACCACAAGACGTACCGCGAGTTGTAGAAGCAATCACTAGGACTGGGGCTTATGTAAATATACACGATGCGGAGGGTGTCAGCTTATCTCCGACGAAAGACGATTTAGCAGGTAAGAATATTTGCTCAAAGTCCATCTCAAGACTACTTTTCGAATCAAATTTGCAAAATGTAGATGTCGTTGACCTAGCTCCCCAAGTAAATGAACAAGTAATTCCATTCGTTCCAAACTTCCAAACTCCCATAATGTTGCAAAATAAATTCGATAAACACGAATTTAACAAGTCGGGCAGTAAAGTATCCGAAGTTTTAAGAATGTTTACTAATAGAAACCATGCTAATAGTAACGGAGAATTATTAAATCGTACTAACGACGAACTTTCCGATAAATCAAATCTCAACAAAATAAAACGAAGCGATAGCTATAAGTTGGCAAACTCTCCGTTGATGCCCATCAAAAAGCTACTGAAACTCGAAAGCTTTGGCATAAATACCAAAAAAGTAGACTCGTTAGAAATGATTCAGGCCGAAATAACTGCAGATTTATTACGCGATCAGATTAACTACCCACCAACTGTGTCCCCTAAACTGAGTCATAGAACTGCTATTAACGAATTGGAAAAGTGTGAATGTATGAACAATAACACTTCCTTTATTGCCGATAAGTTCGAGAGTAAATTGTCTGCTTTGACGTTAAGTCCTTTTACCACTCCTATGCCCAAAAGGCACACAGTGGCTATTATTCCTGATAGAAGAGATACTTCTTTAGATATCTTATCGGCAATTTTAGATGCTGACCCAGACGATGTCTGTATTCTTCACTCGGCACCCGCTTGCCCCCTCTCTCCTAGCAAAGTCACTGTACCTGTTGATGGTTCTATGCACCGCGCTAGAATCCTATCAATTTCAGAATCCGACTATGGCACTGAAATCTGGTAACTTCTGAAGAACTCTTTAAATTTTGTTCTTTAGCTCAATTTTTATTTCTTTCTCCAACATAGGTATCTACTACATAAATCACGCACATTCCCTGTTACCGACACATACCTAGAATAATGTTATTACGCTTAACTCTCTCGAAATGTTTAGACAATGAGTTAGTTTTTATCGACTTTTTAAATTGTAGAATTAGATATTATTATAGTTAATAAAAATATATTAGGAACTAATCCGTCCAACGTACAATTAGTACCAAAATCGGTCTTCCCTGAATTTTATAAATTAATTGTGAATTCTGTGATAGTTTTTATTTTATGTAGGCGAATGTGAATTTTAATGATAATATGAATGGATTTTAAATTCTGTAGCTACATCGATGTATCAGTATTTTATTTTACATAATATAATGTTTTAGTGTTAAGTGTTAAATAATGCATGGTGGCTTTTTTCACCGCAGTGTGCACAGCTTACGAGTGGTTCATATTCTTCGTATGTAAGTGCATGGTGTGTTATTCTATGTCCTTGTGTTTTTATTGTAAATAATATATAGAATTATTGTGAATTAACGCACTTATTTCATTTAATGTCACACCTTCAGCTATCACCCTCACTCTACTCATTATAGCACTGGGCTATGAAACTTTAACAAGCTCTGTTTATTCGGCTGTATCAATTACATTTTGAGCATCTGATTTTCTTTCTTAGCGAATAAAAACCTGATGTGCATCCACTTCTAATCAGACAATTTCCTTTAGCCAAAATAATTTCCTTTTCAATAAATCACGATAAACAGAACCTGTTTTTTGAAATAAGTACAAAATGAAATTTTGTAAATAATCCACTGAATCTATTTTCACATCACACCTATGGGCGATAATAACCAATTGAACAATACTAAATCTGAAACTTAATATAACATGACTAATTTGTGGATAAACACAATGTTAAAATGTTTAACAATGTTCGAAGATTAAAACATAGGTGTACAGTACTTTGCACTCATCTTACATCGCTTTGCACAGTGAAGGAGATTGCTTCCAATGTTTCGTCTTTAGCGACACCTCCTTAAAAGGTAAAGTTTTGTGTTGCTTATTTGGCATGATGCATGGGGACTCAAAATTACTAACACAACTAAAAAATCCTAAACAAAAGCACTTAGTGGCCCACACTAAACAAAATTGTAATAATATACTAAAAACAAAATTGGTAAAATGATGATAGGTTCTGAATAAAATACCATGCACTTTATATACCTACCTTGCAGGGTCTCGCATACCCATTATGGTAATTTATAGGTGAACGTCGAAATATATTATTATGTAATTGTTGAGGTATTTATGTATTAGTTAGGTATTAGTATATAAATATATGATTTTATTGTTGTTTTTTATTAGCCTTAGTTTTGCTTTTGGGTTTGGGATCTCTATCGTACCTATTGTTAAGTAGATATAGTAAGTAATTTGTAAGTAGTTACGTTGATATTTTGCTCTTGTTTATATTTAGGTACCCTTTTGTTCAATCAGCATGTTCTTTTAAAAAAAAAAGCAGTGGTCCATTTGTTCTGAGTCCTCCTTCAATCATTAATTTTACTATTGTATTATTTCTTATGGTGTAGGTACGGGTAGGCTCATTACACAGGATGGAAAATTGGAACCCCAGCGGACAATTTTTATTTGAACAGGCTAACAAAATAACCATAATTACTGTGTTATTTGTGAAAATATGATGAATGTCTATTATAAAATAATCCTACTGATGTCTTTGCTATGAATCGTTAAATCTTTTTAGGTCTATATTATAACCTCCACCTAGGCTGCTCGGGGTCCTAATCTTCACCTGGTATTATATATTTTTATAGTGCGTATTTATTTTCATGTATATTAATTTGTATGGAATGAATATGGGATGGTATCTCGAATGTTCTATAAAAGTAGAAATACGTCGCACAATATCAAACGAGCGTAGGTGTAGGGCAACGTCGGCGGTGTACGTACCATCGTAAAAAAGACACCATTAAGCAATTGCTCGTTTGTTTAATAAAATGTATGTTATATTTTCAGACTATCGACATTCCAGTGCTGACAAGCCCTACTTGAACATACCACCGAATCTAGTCCAAGACAAGGGACCAACTGTAGATCTAAATGCGATAAACCCCACCTTACATCGATATCATACTGCCCATCTACGTGGTAAGCACGGCGTCATCAATTACGAAAACTCTTCAAATGCAGCACAGAGAGAGCAACCGAAATTCTGGACCCTTCCTAAAAGAAGCAACTTAGAATCCAACGCGCCTCCAAGATCTGCCTCTAATTATGGCATAAAAACTGCATCCGGAAATCATCTCGCCCCTGACCAAAGGGTACAGAGTCCTACAAACAAAAACGAATCGATCAGAATATCACCTATCGATCCCCGAACATCAGGACCCTTTAAATCCTCAACTCCATCTAATAAAGAAAATGTTGTCGACCTTAGCACTAAATTATTATCTCCCGTCAAATCAACCATGACAAACGAAGAACTTTATGCAGTTATACATAAAAGTAAGAAGAAACTCAACATTAAAGATACCAACGAGAGATCGGAATCGCCCGCATTGTCGACCATTAGTTTATCTCCGGTCAGTTCAGAAACATCTTTATATACTAAGGGTTCACAGCGTTACCCCGAAACAGGTTATTTGGGAGACCCACGAAATAGAATGAGCTGGTCACCCTCCGAGAAACAAAATATACTTCCTACTCCTGGTCCCATCTACGGACTACAAAAACAAGAAACAAATTGTGCCGATAGACATGGACCGATGTCTCAAACCTCCAGACTTGATTTCAAAAAGCTATTGTTACAACATAGTGTTAAATTGAATACACTACCGCAAAATAAATCAAATAAGTTGTCAGCAGTAGAGCAATTAAAGATAACCAGAGAAAAACCACAAACTCTGCCATCACAAGTTGCAAATAGACCACAAGTAAATATACTCGATTTTAGTGGGTCTCCTAAAACCTATACGCATAGAAAAGTCATTAAACCGAATGCTCAGCCTACTTCTCCAGGGAGAACTGGCGCACTCATAAAAGAACACAAGAATACGCCTAAAATTTTATTATCACCTAAGTCACAGTGGCGTTTTGCTAGCCCAAGATCCGATGTTTTATCTACTCCCATACCCGAAGCTTATAACGAAGATGAAAACTCCAATAGCTCAGGGGAAAAACACGACCTACTACCTGAAACCCCACCTTCGAAAACAGTGCCTATTGTAACAAACCAACACTTCGGAGCACGGCGAAATTTAATCCCATTAAATGAAAACACTTTAGAAATCGAAAGAAACTTCCCTCAAGCGACTGATCAAGGAGTATTTCCTCTCAATACCGACTTCATAAGGTCACAAGGTCTATCTAGAACAGAAATAATGCAAGCGAAAAGAGCAGAATTTTTCAATACTTGCCCGGAATCATCCCCTCCCAAGTTAACCTCCTTCAAGAGTCCAACTGCGGCTGGTCCGTCAGCTAACTCTCGAAGCAAATCTTCTCCAGACCGGGGTAAAGTGTCGCCTTCTACACTAGAAACTGCATTATGATAAAGCTGATATTGATGTGTCAAAGCGGTGCTTTATAAATTCCAATCTCAAAGTTATGATAAGGCAATGAAATTCATAGAAGCTTTAATCTAGTCTTTTCTTTCGCTTACGGTGCCATTTTTGCAGGCACTTTTATTTTCCATAACCAGTGTTTGACTACTTCGTAATTCGAGCTCAAATTGATCATTTTATTTTAATGCTCTATGGGGCCAATTTTGTGTTCTGTAAATGATATTTTCTACCCCACAATAGCTGGTTATAAAACTTAGTACGTAGGTATTTATTGAGTACATATTGATAGGTACTATGTTAGTAGTGTTTTGAACTTTTTCAAAGTTTTTAAGTTATTCGGAATACAATTTTAAATAAAACGTGTTGAATTATGTTGTTGTATCCTTTAACACTTCCCTTTAAATAAAATAGGTAATACATTGCTGCAATAGAGAGGACTGGCTGCAGACTGACAGTTAAATAGACGTACCAATATATTCCTGCTGTAAAATATGGTGCAGTAGGTCGTCATACATGATGTGCGGATAATTTTAAATTTTATTTCCATTCAGTAACTTAGCTATCTGAACCAGGTACTGTTGAAAATACAGTAATATTAATGAATATTTTACACAGTACCTAGATCTATAGATACAGAATTACTTTTTGTGGTATTATAACCTAACAGCCAGTTGCACGTAAGTCCATTAAATTTAATTCCCCATTAAAAGTAATGCTGTCTTTATCGAACGGAACGTGTCAGAAAGGTACAGCGTTACTTTGCGGTAAATCAGTCAGAAAATCTAAACTGTATAAAATTCAGACGAATAGTGGAGCTTCAAAATGTTTGTACCTCGCATAGTTAAAATTTTCCATTTAACATTTAGCTAAGCAGAAGTAGGAATTAGTTTAATGTGAATCTTTGGGCTCATTCGAGTAATCGAGTCTGAGTACCATGGGGTTGGTGCATTCCATTCATTCGTTCAACGACTTTGTAGTGTTTTTTATTTGGAAGTCGGTTGTTTTTGAAGTAAAACTTCTTTACGCACATACGCACGCTGGACTTGGGGAGTAAGCTGGTGAATGCGTGACGAGAGCGAAACGGAAGCGAGCGAACGGAAGTTGCGAGGGAGATATAAGTTAGTGAAGATATAAAGTTTTAAGTTTTACTTCAGTCGTGTGGTCTGAAGCACATTCATTTTATTTAATATTCACGTTAGTGGGTCAGTTTGTAATTTATCTAAGTTACAATATACTAATGTCAACTGCTCATCACCTTTAACAAAATATTGCTTTTCCCTGTTAAGAGTTCTCGGAACTGATGGTGAAGTCACCATCTACTCTACTTCACCATACCTAGGCATTGTGACTAGCATAAATTGCTTAGCAACAACCTAATCGAATCGCAACCCGTGAAATACATGATATTGAGTAGTTTCGGTGGTCATCTGTGGTCTTCATCATCAGTTCCACTTCACCAAACGGTGCTTTCCCAGAGCAAATGCACGAGTTACTATAAAAATACCCAAATAGCTATAGGTGTGCCTATAAAATTTGAGCATTTCCATGGGATCATCAGATTCTGACTTCATAGGACCACCTAGAGAGCATGACCTTTAAATAAAAAAATATCAAAATCGGTCGACAATTGACAGAGAAATCGGTGAACATACATTAAAAAAAACATACAGACGAACATATTATAAACTCCTCATTTTTGGAAGTCAGTTCAAAAGTTTTTACACAAAAAAAAACGGACTGTCTTCCAAAAAATCTACAATTTGCAAAATAACTTTAATTGCAGAAGTCCGGTCTTTGGATCTGTATTTTAGTGGGTCAGTTTGTAATTGATCTAAGTTACAATATACACTCTCTGCTCGCATAGAGGGTTTCTATGCAATCATGCGAAAGAAAGCTGCCTCCTTACTACAGCGCCTGCATGCTAGTGACAACAGGATTCTAATTAAAACCGGCCAAGTGCAGGTCGGAGTCGCGCACGAAGGGTTCCGTACCATTATCTATAAAAACGGCAAAAAAATCACGTTTGTTGTATGGGATAATTAACCCTTAAATATTTGTTTTATTTTAATTTAATTATTTATTTTTAAAGTGAATATATAACTAAATATTCAGTGAATATTTCAAGCATCTACCTGTTGCCGTTATCAATATCGAGCATAAACAAGCAAAAAAAATCACGTTTGCTGTATGGGAGCCCCCTTAAATACTTATTTTATTCCGTTTTTTAGTATTTGTTGTTATAGCGGCAACAGAAATACATCATCTGTGAAAATTTCAACTGTCTAACTATCACGGTTCATGAGATACAGCCTGGTCACAGACGGACAGACAGACGTTGGGAGCCTCAGTAATAGGGTTCCCGTTTTACCCTTTGGGTACGGAACCCTACAAATGATTGCTGCCAGATCGGGCTGTCCCTTTCAGGGACACTGGGTGGGGACAGTCATACATCTGATAAATAATTAATTTATGAAAACTACCTAAGCACTATTGTTACTAACGCCAAAATGTTATCAAAATTATGGATCTTAGTCTGAAATAAAATTGAATTTGACAAAATATTGCTTTTCCAGATGCTGGGATGTTAATTGTTGACGAGTTCTCCTGGTAAGAACCGGGAGAACTGTGGGACTGAACAATGGGACCACCTCGAAAGCATACCCTTTTTTCAAAATCGGTCTATAATTTACAGAGGAATTGGTGAACATACATTAAAAAAATATTAGTTTAAAAAACATACATAAAGACGAACATATAACCTCCTCCTTTTTGGAAGTTGGTTAAAATGGTTATTCCTTTTTAGAATAAAACAAAAAGTGACTTAATACCTATTTATTTTATAAGAATTACAATAATATGCCACAAGCCAGGACATCAATAGACAGTAACAAGGGCCAAAGGCAGTAATATTTATAAATGTCAATAAAAAAATATCCAGAACAGCTGGAATATTATTTTTTCTAGTCAAGTATTTACCTACTTATAACTTTTTTACACAATAATTTAGGATGATCAGATTCGAGTTTATAATATCTGTGAATATTCAAGAAGAAAATACCTAAAATGCAACCTTGCTGAATTTTTTCCAGTTTTTCCAATAGAGAACACTATGATAGGGTGAGTTGATTAATTAATAGCTCATTACTTATAGGGATAATTAATAGAGTAGGAGGTACAGATTGTCTAATTTAAAACTGCACACCCCTACACAAAAATTTATATGCAAACATTTGAAACGTGCGTGAAGCAGTGAAGGGTGTGCAGCTTTAAATTAGACAATCTCTACTGTAAGTTAAGTCACCGATATACAAACTGTTTTATAACCTCAAAGTTAATGATGAAATCACTTGATGTAACACTGTTTGTGGCAACTATTTAATTATTCCTAGTCCTCATCAATTATTATAAACTGACACTATTTGTTCATAGGTGGTCCATTCATTAGTGGTGGACGCATTTGACCCATGGGTCCCATATGGCCCATTGGCCCCATTATTGGACCCATCATAGGTGGTCTCATTCCCATCATCGGTGGCATGGGTCCATGTGGTCCCATCATCATTGGCGGAGCCATTGGACCTCCAGGACCCATCGACGGGGGTGGAAGCATTCCCGGTGGCCCCCCCGGCGCAGGCACAGGTTGTCTAGGCCCTCCTGGACCCATAACACTAGGATCCCATGGAGGTGGAATTGCAGCTCCCTTGTTGAATGGATTTTGCGCTATTTTACCCGCTTTGAATGCCGCTGTAGTAGCATCGATGAGATGTTGAGCTTGTTCCTCCATCCATTTTTGATAGTAAAATTTTACGTTGTCTTTATGTTTTCTACCCGTACAATGTGTTTTTCTAACGCTAGGTGAATCGTGCGTTAGATAAGTGTCGCAATAATCACAATAATACTTAGGCATTTTCGTAAAAAGTGGAAAATTACCCACTATTTTCGTTCAACACATAAAAATTGACAGCAAATGAAAACATGTACAAAAACGAATGGCGTCAGCCCAGTTCTCGGTCTTTAGTACAAATTTTCATTCGATTGCACAGACTATACAACAAGTTTGTTCTTGTGTGTTAGTTAATATGTTAGTCGATTATCGTAGTCCAACTGCTCTGTATCCGAAATAATCCGAATATCCTAATGATAGCAGTGCAGGCAGTGCTAGTCCTATCCCTAAATATTGCAAAAATTGCAAATGGCGCGCAGCGTTTGCGGAAGAAGCACGTGTAATTGACGTTTCAAATAATTTGCTACATCGTGTTTAAATATTTTAATGAATACTGAATGTACTAGAAGTATTTCAGTACGATAAACGTGCTTCAAAAAATCACTATGCCAGATATGAAATATATTTTGGTTACTGGTGGAGTTATAAGTGGTGTTGGAAAAGGTGTGATCGCAAGCTCATTTGGCACAATTTTAAAAAGCTGTGGCATCGATGTGACTTCAATAAAAATTGATCCGTACATAAATATCGATGCAGGAACTTTCTCTCCTTACGAGCATGGTATGTGGAACAAGTTATTTGGTGCTTTTAAACAACTAATTGTTTTTCTCGCCGCGTGCTATCGTTGCATTTATTGCATGCGTCTATTTTTATTTTCTAGGTGAAGTTTACGTGCTTGATGACGGTGGCGAAGTTGACCTTGATCTTGGCAACTATGAGCGCTTCTTGGATATAACACTACATAGAGACAATAATATCACAACTGGCAAGATATATCAGCAGGTTATTGAGCGTGAGAGGCGAGGAGACTATCTAGGCAAAACTGTTCAGGGTAAATACAAACAATTTTTGTGCTGGCTAATTTGGCAATCAAAATGATATACATTATATGGTAAATTTTTACCATATAGTACATGAATATGTTATTGAAGGGTATTGATAAGCAAGCCTAAATTAATATTTAATATTAAGAATGTGATAAATAAATTATCAAATTCAACTGCCATTCTTGTAATTTTCTGCTTTGTATACATCCTTATTTTTATAAGTTAGTTATGTAGATGTATATATAAACATATTGTGTTTGTTTGATAGCAACAACACCATTTTGCTTTATGTACTTTTAGTAATTCCACACATAACGGACGCTATACAAGAATGGGTGCAAAGAGTGGCTCATATACCTGTGACACCGGACAATGCACCTCCCAGAGTCTGCATTATAGAACTAGGTGGCACAATAGGTGATATTGAAGGAATGTCATTTGTAGAAGCGTTTAGACAGTTCCAGTTCAGAGTAAAGAGGGAAAACTTCATTTGTGCACATGTGTCTTTAATTCCAATGGTAAGCTGAATTCAGTTATATTTTAATCTTCTTTTTTGTGTAATGTTTGTTGTGTCATCTGGCAGCAAAATAAATTTCATGTTCTTCACCTCGGAATATCAAAACAATGTAAATATTATTATTAATAATTTAAATTTCTAAGATATGGAAATTAAAAAAATTAAATTAATTATCTGAAATTAGAAACTTTTACACCTTATTGATAAAATCAGAAGACATTGTTGTGTGATACTAATGAAATCTAAATCATAATGATACTAATGAAATCTAAATCATAATAATTTGTGTTCTGACCTGATATTTTCTTGAACACTTTAGCCAAAATCTACAGGAGAGCCCAAGACAAAACCTACGCAATCATCTGTCAGAGAGTTACGTGGGTTGGGCTTGTCACCAGACTTAATATTGTGCCGGTCAGAGAAGCCAATCAATCAGCCTGTCAAAGAGAAGATTTCCAACTTCTGCCACGTTGGTCCTGAACAGGTAATATTTATGTTTTTTCTCTAAACAATAATTTGAGTAAGTATTTATCTGTGTATTCTCTTAGCTCTGAACTACTTGATGGATTTTGGTACAGTTTTACCAACATTTGTATTGTTTAGAAATATAATAAGTAAATAATTACTAACCCAAGCAAAACTGAAGTAGGTTGATTGTTTAATTAAACCTATTAACTTTTGATTTGACAATATTCTGTTCTCTCTTCTTCAACACACACACTTACATTTTGTTTCTATTCAAAAAGGAAATTTTAGTGACCAAATCTGTTCTGAAAAATTGTATCCTATTTAAATTAAATATTTTTAATTATCAATGTTAATTATTACAAGATACTTGGACAGTTTTATTAACAAAAAACATTGCAAAATCTACAATTTTAATAATATTATTTATAATTCAAATGCAGTAGGTGGTAATCCTTATCATTGTTTTTAAAAAAAATAGGAGTAAAGTATTAACAACTTAGTAACTTGCAAGTACCTATCATAAGAAGAGGTCAATGTTTTGTGGGGGGTCAATTCTGACTCACGAAAGCTGTAATAAGGTGTAATAACCTATAACAAATAAATTGTTATCAGCGTGTTGATATTATCAACTTTGTTTATGAAAGGTTTAAAAACTCGGTTAATATAAATTCAAGCTGGTACTGTAGGCTGAAGTTGAAGTTTCCGGAAAAGGCGCGTTTCTCTTTTATGTTGATTTGAAGATGACCAATCTGTTGCATGTATGAATGGTACGGTACATAGTATCATGAGGGGTGTGTGAATTATTAATAGTTTGATTTTTCAACAAATCATGTGAATCTTATTTGTTATTAGAGTTGCGTGAGTGTAGATGATGCCAAGGAGCACCATTCTGAACTCTGTTGAGTTCAGAATCGTGCTCCTGGGCTTCTGTACCGCTCACGCCTTTATCCCACGGGGGAAGGGGGTGGGCGAGGTTCTGCTTAAACAGGTGTGAGTTTATGTATGAAATATGCGATGTTTATGAAGGTTGGTGCAGTATTTTCAATGTAAGGCAAGCCTATCACAAAACCATACTCACTTGTGCCTATAAACAATGTAATGATACATAACTACATGATAAATAGCACTCCTCAAACATGTGTTCTGAATTGTATTATTAATCACTGCAATGACATATAAATCAATGCACACTAATAGATTAATAAGAAATGATTATTATTTTGAATCCTGGAAAAATAATAATGACTGTTAAGTCACTATGAAATAAGATTGATACGATATATCACGCACGCTTCTGTTAGCTGAAGGGATAGGCAGAGGTGTATTGTATACTACAATATTTTACCATTTATGTCCCATGTAAGAGACTGACCTATTGCTGATAACCAGGCACAGATTCAGGATCAGCAGTGGTCTTTGTAACTGCAGGTCCAACAAAAGAGCAATGCATAAATCATGTGAATACAATAGTCAATGAAAGACATATTACCCGGTAAATAGTAAATAGTAGCTCTATTGTACATAGTACTCACACCTGTGCTATGCAATTATATAATACAAAAGATTGAGTTTATACAATGAAAAGATAGTCTTACAATCTTTAGCAGCTCCAACAGTATTTTCAAATGTTAATCAATTAATTGAGGTTGTGGAGCAGGACCAGCATTGAGTCAAGCATTTCTATCAGCGATGTAATCCCCCAGCCTATAATATGCCTGCTTGCATAGTGTGCGTCCCTCAAGCAAGAGGGTAAAATAGGGGAAGATTTTAAAATTCAGATTGTAATTTTTATGTGACTCAAAAAATCAAAATCAAAACTCATTTATTCAAACTAGGCTGAGAATCAGCACTTTTAGAACGTCAAAAATCACATAAGACAGTCCCCCAAAAACGCCCACCCTTCACCACTTCCTAGTGCTTTAGCTGGGAAGAAGAAGTGGCGCAACAAACTCCCCAGCAGCACAGCTGTCTGTTCAGATATAAAACTTGAATCTATACAATAAAATGTAAAAGAATTTGCATTACGCAACACAACATTCAATTATTTGCCTTATGTTAGCTAGCACACGCCACTATACCAAAAAAAAAAGCATAAAAATCGTCGAAAACTATACTCAAGCAGAAATAACGTAAACAGAACGTACCTAAATAAAAGCCTCCAGGCATAATGGGCGTGCCCGCCCACACAAAGCTATAGCTGTAACTCGAAGTCAAAAATGATAAACTAGCACCATCGTAGTAAAATAAAAAACAGTTAATCATTAATAACAATAATAAAACCATGGTCAGCAAGACGACCAGTCACCACAAGCAGCACCCGTTCACGAGCATAACGCAAAGATCAGCCATCACCCCCCTCGCCATATTTGAGGGAAAGAGGCAACCCGACCCCCGACGCTACCGCAAGCAGTGACATCTAAGGGAGCATGACGAACTTGCTGCCGGTTGCTCAGGCAAGAATAATATAATCAATGGTCTAGGTCGCTAGCTAACCACTTATTGCAATACAACTCATAAAAAAAACATTTTCATGAGTATATTATGTCACTAATAAATAAAAATAGATTCACTTAGACAGTCAAATAAAAATAAACAATTATATGAACTCATATAACCTGTCAGTAGGTACGCTAATTCTGGAGAAAGAACATGAACATTGTCTTGAGTTAATCACAGCGACCAACTATTCTTATCGTTTAAGTAGTCATTGATAGAATAGTATGCCTTTGAACAAAGATTGGATTTATTTTTAACTTTAAACGCATTAAAAGGCAAATCTAACAAAGAAGAGGGTAGCTTGTTATAAAAAGTTATACCAAGTCCAACAAATGAGTTATGAACCTTATGAAGCCGGTGAAAAGGAGCACGTAATTTATCCTTATTTCTGGTGTTAATATTGTGAATATCACTGTTTTTAGTGCATTGTGTATATTTTGCCTAACATATAAGATGTTGGCGAAGATGAATTGTAATGCCGCCGTGAGTATACCAATATCTTTAAAAAAATCTCTTAGGGAAACTCTGGCACCCAGCTGGTAAATTGCTCGAACAGCTCGTTTTTGAAGTACAAATATCGTATATCTGTCCGTCCGTCTGTCACCAGGCTCATGAACCGTGAGAGTTAGACAATTGAAATTTTCACAGATGATGTATTTCTGTTGCTGCTATAACAACAAATACTAAAAAACAGAATAAAATAAATATTTAAGGGGGCTCCCATACAACAAACGTGATTTTTTTGCTCGTTTATGCTCGATATTGAAAACGGCAACAGGTAGACGCTAGAAATATTCACAGAATATTTAGTTATATAGTGTTTTTTTTTGCCGTTTTTATAGATAATGGGTAGGTACGGAACCCTTCTTGCGCCAGGCCGACTCGCACTTGGCCAGTTTTTTGTTCTTTTTATCATGGCTGTTTTATTTAAGTATAATTTTATATTTAATTTTAAATTTTATATAATTTACGAAGGTTGCTTTGTTTTATGTGAATATCGTGACCATCTGTAATTGGTATTATAGGAACCCATACCTATTAACGTTTAATATTTTATGTACCTACAATGTATATGCTGTAGACGTACCTATATTAAATAAATAAATAACATTAATAACACTCACGTACAAACTAATAAGATCTGATACTATTTACTGTACTTCCGCGCATATCGATCGATCTAAGTGGCTTAGCTTTTTCAGTTAAACGATTCATTGGAAAAGGCAATTTGTGGAGATTGTATTAACGGCGAGTTTCTTTGAAAAAAAAAGTATGGGGTTTAAATCTCTGTTATCATTTTATCGGTTAGTAATGTTGATTAGGCTTGTTGACGAATGACAAACTGTGCATTGTATTTAAACTAGCTGTTGCCCGATTACTTCGACTGCGTGTATCATTCTTCATTTTTATTTTAATACAAATATCCAGGAAGAAAAGTAGAGCCTATTATGTCTTTCTCCAAGTTAAAGGTATATTTCACCTAAAGATCGGTTCTGTGGTTTTGCTAAGGCAACAGAAAGAGTCACTGTCGCATTTTAATATTATTATGGTTGCAATTCTATTTATGTATGCCAGCTTTAAGTAGATTAAAATTGTAACTATTAAAACAGTGAAAGCACCGCTACTATCAATAAAACAAGTTTTCAAATGAGGCCATAAGAAACTGAAAGTTTTAGACAGATTTCTATGTTAGTGTTCCTGTTATTAATAGCAAGGTGAATACATTGAAGAGTAGTTGCAAATAAGTTTAAATTAGTGCAAATTGTCATTAATTTATAACAAAGTTTTTATCAGCTTATTAACATGCAATGCAGTGCATTGAGTCCCTTAAAGCAAACATTGAATTATCATGTAGATTGTTGGATTCTTACTTCCAGCCGTCTTTTGATCATAAGCCCTTAAACCTTACACGAAGGAAAGGGCCAACAATTTGTTAATACGGCATTTTTATTTGGTTTCAGGTAATATGCATTCACGATTTGACCTCCGTATATCATGTACCACTGCTGATGGAAGAACAAGGAGTCGTACAGTATTTAAACGAAAGGCTACAACTGAATATGTCAATGCCACGTCCAGGAAAGTAAGTATATAAATACTCTTTTTTTATTGTAATTATTATTATTAAAAAATATATATACATATGTATTTTCAGTGTTCTAAAATTCCGGTATCAATTTTATAATGCACTATTTAATAAGGACTGATTCTACCACAATTCACTAAATTTGTTAACGTATTTAAAAGATTTAAATCCGTTTAGCGTTAAATGTGTCGAGTGTCCCATTGAAACAGAGATACGAAACCATGGCCCTGCAGTGAAATAAAATAGGCTATACAATATTAGTTTTAGTATATGCGAAACCCGAAACACGTGTCTAGTATTTTTATGTAAAGAATCTATGTACAAAATTTCAAAACTGGATCTTGAAAAATCACAAAGATGTTACCGGGTTGTCCGTACAAAAACCAGCTAACGGCGCCCCCGCGCCTCCAGGGTCGTCTTGCCAGTAGGTACCTAACCGTACGGCGATTGTATTGTAAGTAATTAAATAATATAATAAAGGTGATCACATTTGCCTTTCCATCACACTTAAATATTTTTCGGACAAAATATAACATGGTGTAAAAAATATTGAAATAGATTCAGTTCCTTATTCTGAACAAACTATATTCAGGTTTCGCATGTACTAAAAATAATGTTGTATTGATTGACCTCAGGAAAAAAGATCCACTAGAGAAAATAATAGCACTAACATACATTGTTAATCTTTATGATATTCTTAATTACAAATCAAGCGCAAAAGACGCTTATCGACTCGTCTAGAATAAAAAAATAATTATGTTTTCTTATCTATGTATTTTAACCACTAAAATATCGGTCGTGAACTCGTGACCTGGTTTTAAAATATTGTTATAAGGTAGGTATCTATGTATTTCGTTGACTTTATTACGGCGCCTTTATCTTTTTGTCAATAAAATTCCTATGAAGCAGGAAGTAGACACTAGACAGAATAAAGTTCTATAAAACGCGTAATACTTTGTTTATCAGATCTAGGAATTGATTAAATTAACGGGGCCGTACATTCAAACATGTGCTTAGAATTCGCCATTTATAATGGAATACTTAACTAAATCTATGATGTCATTTTGTTTCGATGTTTTTAGTTAATATTTGAAGTTAGACCACCGTATTCAATTAAGACGAACGAAGAACACGGCATCCCGTATTAGTGGAATAATAAACTAATTCATCAAAATGTATTCAATTACAGATTTATGCGGAAGTGGCACAATCTTGCCAAACAGGTCGACAATCTACGTAAAGAAGTCAACATCGCTCTAGTTGGAAAATACACAAAATTGGAGGACAGCTATGCTAGCGTCACAAAAGCTTTGCAGCATGCTTGCATTGCTTCTGGCAGCAAACTCAACCTGACTTATATCGAAGCCGTGAACCTGGAGCGCCAGACTAAGATAGATGATCCAGTTAGTTATCATATAGCATGGCAGAATCTTTGCAAGAGCGAGTAAGTGAGGGTTCATTAAAATTTTAAAGATTTTGTATGCGTTTTAGGTGTAGTCCCCTTTAACATGGTTATCGGCTTTTAAGGCTCCAATCATAAGAAAGAAAAAATCAAAATGCCTAACAGTATTTTAATTGATTGCTAAATCTTATTGTCTGTTTCATTAATTATATTCCATTTTTAATTCCAGTGGTGTCATAGTCCCCGGTGGGTTCGGTCAAAGGGGAATGGAAGGCAAAATCGAAGCTTGTCAATGGTGCCGTGAAACACAAAAACCGATGCTCGGAATTTGTCTCGGTCTACAAGCGGCCGTCATAGAATTCGCTAGGAACGTCCTAGGACTAAAAGGTGCTAACACTACCGAAGTTGATCCCAACTGTGAAGATAAACTAGTGATAGATATGCCTGAACATCATCCCGGAAACCTCGGTGGAACCATGCGGTTAGGGAAGAGGAAGACTTTTCTGGAGTCCAGCATAATAAGTAAGCATTTTCAGTAATACTTTTAAATCACTCAAGTAACTGTAACTCACTAACATCTTATTGGGCATGGCTAATAAGATTTGTACCAGAATGTAATATGAAACAGTTCTTGGTAAATGTATTATTTTGTTATTTTCTACACTTTTGTTATTTTATTACAATCCTTTGGTAACAAATATTTTTGCCTTTTACGAACTATAGAATAGAGGAATAGGTTATAAGTAATGAAATTTTAGGCCATTATTATCCACTGTTAACTGATAGCCAATCGCTATTCCCCTAAGTTTTTAAACTGCCCATAATTGAAGGTTAAACAAACTTACCTTAGTGAAGTTTGATCGTAATTACACGAGTCGCTGCATCCGAAAAGATTTACATAATTCACTTGGTAGTGCACTCCTGAATGTTAAGCGATACATTAAAAAAACTGGCCAAGTCCGTTTCGGACCACGCACAATGAAGGGTTCCGTAGTTGAGATGAATTTATCCCAAGAAAAATCTCAACATTGTAGTTGAAAAACGTGTTCTCCCATACATTCCAACTGCAAATGTAAGTTGGTCGAGTCATCATCATCATTTCAGCCAAAAGACGTCCACTGCTGGACATAGGCCTCCCTTATAAAAAAGGTGCTTGTTGTAATCGCCACGCTTGGCAGGCGGGTTGGCGATCGCAGTATGGTGTTAAAATGCATAGAGAACGCTGCTGCCCATTCTCTAGTAAGTCCCTTAGTCGCCTTATACGACACCCACGGGAAGAAATGGGTGGTGCTATTCTTTACGTCCGGCACCACACGGAGTTGGTCGAGTATTACTCGTTAACTTGTAAACCCTATTTAGCTGTGATAGTTTTCCCTTGAACTTCGTTATATATTACTACTGCCGTGTATGTATTAATAACTAATTATGGTTTTGTGTAAATTGGCTGAAATATGACGATTATTGTTGAAGAAGTCGGAAAAAATCATGCCGACTGGGATCTTTACAGGCGTGCCCCGAGTAAACCAATTGTATTACGGAATTAATACATTTATTACCTGGATTAACACATAGGGTACTTTGATCCCGGTAGTACGTTCCCGTGGGATATTTTCTGACGGCAAATTAGGTGAAGTCACGGGCAAAAGCTAGTAAGAGATACATTACGGTTTACAAGGTTGATCATTTATTATCAACGCCGTTATTATCTTCAGATTTTGGTGAGCAAATTATTTTTGAGTTCTTACAAGACGCCTTGTATCAGTGATCGGAAAAAGTGTGCTAAAATACCTAAAGTTCGAATTTCAAAAATAGAAAATCAAATATCTCGAAAACGGTGCGTCCTAGGAAAAAATACAGAAATTTAACCCCCCTGTGTCACCGCCGTGTAAGCAATGAACAAGACATGAACAGTGCAGCCAACATGAATTTAAATACAAAAAAAAACACGACTTTGTTCTTAGAACTTTAGGTATATTAGCTTTACTATTCCGATCACTGGTTATCAGCCAGGAACTACGACGTAAGTTATCCCAGAAAGATAAATTAAACTTAGCGAAATCACTGGCAGGACCTAAACGGTAACAACCAAGTTTTAAGGCCTAAAACATTTTGATCTAACGGGGGGGGGGGGGGTACATAATTTTTATTGACAGTTATCACGAAAACTAAGCTCCAACCGATTGGTGTATTATTTTACATAACCATAGGTCTTTTCCTCTCTGAGGTACTTAGCCATTGGTTTTAACAAACCGGTGGCTCTGAACGTAAACCGAGGTGTTAACCCGGAATTGTCTCAAAAGCTTTAAACTCAGATGTCTATGGAATCGAGTGTCTTATTTTTTTTTCCTTTTAGGGTTCCGTACCCTAAGGGTAAAACGGGAACCCTATTACTAAGGCTCCGCCGTCTGTCTGTCTGTCCGTCTGTCATCAGATTTTTACCTGTTTTGTTAGTTATTTTTGTATTATTTCTTATATATTGTTATTCCTTCCATATTGTAAATATATCTGTTTTTATTGAAATTTAACTGTGCAATAACTTAGATCTGGCTCTGTAATGTTGTGCATGTGTTTTTACCAAAAATAAAAAATAAAATCAGGCTGTATCTCATGAACCGTGATAGTTAGACAGTTGAAATTTTCACAGATGATTTCTGTTGCCGCTATAGCAACAAATACTAAAAACCACAATAACATAAATATTTAAGGGGGCTCCCATACAAGTAACGTGTTTTTTTTTTTGTCGTTTTTATAGATAATGGTACGGAACCCTTCGTGCGCGAGTCAAGGCTCGCACTTGGCCGGTTTTTTAGTATTACATATCTTTCAAAAAATAATGTGTTTGATGCTCAGTACATTCAGGAGTGAGTTATGTAAATCTCGAGGATGCAGCGACGAAGTGTAGTCATGCATATTGTTATGCTAAACCTTATTTAATTTTATTATCATTTTACAGCCCAACTTTACAAGAAAGACGAAATAGAAGAGCGTCACAGGCATCGGTATGAAGTGAACCCAGAATATATAGAACGTCTAGAAGCAGCCGGCCTCCGCTTCGTGGGCAAAGACGAGACTAAGACGAGAATGGAAGTCGCCGTAGTGGACAATCACCCTTACTACGTTACCGTACAATTCCACCCGGAGTATTTATCACGACCACTGTCTCCTAGCCCACCTTTCTTAGGGTAAGTGTAGTTCATAATGTATTTTCTACATTGATCCAAAATAACCTAAATGATGGATACTTGTTGGTGTAGCAATTTCAACTTTACAACAATACAGGGTCAAATTATATATATAAGTTAGCTAGCAAAAATTAACAGACGTGATAGATATCTAATAATTATGGTCCGACCGAAAATTATTTAGACATTATTATACAACGTGGCGATTAGGTTATCACATTAATTCAAACCACGTATTCTACATTACGTATTTTAAGCATACATAAATAAAATAATTAATAAAAGTTAACATTCTACCCGTGAGACCTTTTTTTCCCTTTTAGTATTTAACAACATCATGTATTATAACGCCCCGCGCGTGAGCGCAAGTACCTACCCTCCGCTAGTCTCACTGTCGTTTGGCGTGTGCGCCGTAGTATCAAGGGTGGATTATTTATTGCCAATTTTTACGCTATTTAGTTTGTTAGAAAAATTCAGTTTTCTATTTTTAGGTCTATTTTTATTTTTATTATTTTAACAGACTGATAACAACTTGTAATAACCGCTGTACTATTTAATGTGATAACCTAATCGCCACGTTGTATATTAATATTTTCGCTGTACACTGAAATCTGGTTTTTTACACCTAAGGAGAGAAAGAGCAAATATAGGCTTTAAATGAAAAATAGAACACGATAATTCAAAGATAATTCAATAATAACATATTTGACAAACCTTTGTCAATTTTAGTGAAAAAAGTTCAAACCCTCATTAATTTATGCGCGTGAAGAAAAAGTACAACATAACCTCGTTCAAAACTCCACAACAAAATCTCTTTTAAGTCAGTTGAGTGAAACTACGAGCGGACCCGATTCGCGCCGAAGTTAGCCGAACGTCCCCTGATATTGCCGAGCTTTACAAAGTAGGCTGAATAACGCGCGACAATTCACGTACTTCTGATTTTCGGCTTGGCTGAAGCTTCGGCTGGTTTATTGCCGAAACATGTCGGTCATTACTAATAATGATAAAAGATTATCAAACAAAAAAAGCTTATTTTTAACTGTTAATTTCAAGTAACTACATCAATATATTTAATGTTTTATAGTTATTAGATCGATAACATCGATGGGGGGCTTGTGGCTAAATGATAACATACGCACGGTTCGATCGGTCAGGTAGCTACGCTTGCCGCGGTTGGGCCGTGGAAGGGTGACCATCTTATCATACCAAGACCCCTCGAAAAGCACGTTAAGCCGTTAGTGCAGGCTGTCATTCGTCTTCTTCGGATCTTTAACAGTCGTTATGGGTCGTCAGAAGCCCGAAAGTCTGACAACCAGTCTTACCAAGGGGTCTGTAACTGGGTTGTGGAAGTCAGATAGCCAGTCGCTTCATGTAAAATACTGTTATTCAGATGCATCTGGTTAGGCTGGAAGCCGACCCCAACATATTTGGGAAAAGGCTAGACAGATACAAAAAAAAATTGGCAAAAGGAAAAGGTGATGACAGACAGTGATCTTACATAAACACAATTAAGTGAGTACAGTCGGTGACCAGCATGACTTGGCCCCTCTTACAAAGAAGAATAATGAAAGGGGGGGCAGGTAATGCTGGTCATCGACTGTACATCGCAGTGTTTTGGTTTGACCATTGACCCCCAAACTAAGTAGGGCTTGTATCTTGGGGTCGGATGTTGGGTTAGATGATGAGATAATAGATCAGCCATACTCAACCTTTTTTTTTATAGGAAACACGTTTCAGTCATGATGTCGAGGGTCGCAAGCAAAAATTATTTAGGTCTTAATTAAAACGTAATTCCAAGTTAACGATGTAGTTACTTTAATAATGAAAAAATAAGTTTTAACAAAGATGTTTGATGAAATTTAAAATGGTTTACAATAAATTTGGAACTTCAGATGGGCCAATAACAAAAGCCCGGCGGGCCGCAGGTTGAGTATAGCTGTAATAGATCGATACCCATCGTGTGTTTCGCCAGTTATTTAATTTGATAATAATGTTACAATCGGCTGCAGAGACAGTTGTGTCTAAAATATGTTGCTTCAAATCACACCTAATTATTCCTTTATTATTTCAGACTAATATTGGCTTCACTTGGTAAACTCAAGAACTACTTGTCAAAAGGCTGTCGGTTGAGTCCACGAAATCAGTCGGACGTCAGTTCTGGTTAGTAAAATTATTTTCATAGTTAAGTATCTACGTAAGACACCAGAAAGTTTCAAAAAATTGCAAAATTTCACAAATATTTTTTCAATACACTTCCTTGAAAACTGGGTCATATCGCACAGGTTCACAATGCAATGCATTTCACACGCGTGCGTTTTTTTATTTTCCAACACGTGGGCGGGAATAAAAATTGCCACAGATAACTTATACCTATACTTGGTTCAATGCCTCTATTCACACCGTCTCGCGCCAGAGACGGCGGTCCTCTCTGTTCGCAGGTGAACTTTTTTTTTTAATCTCGGCAAAGATGCGTCTTTACTGCGTTAATATTGTTGGAATATTTAAATAATGTTTATAAATAGAATACCATGATTATTACAAAAAAAAAAACGTGTATGAACATATTAACATTTATTTATGTTCTAAACTCAAAAATATTTGAATTTTCTATTTTTATATTAGGCTGTTTATCGGCTTTATACCTTTGCTTCTCCTTCAACCTGGCGAAAGAAAAGCGCGGAAAAAAAAAGAAAATTAAATCATAGTTTCCTAATAATTCATGACAAAAATATTTTTCGTTATTTTATTTTATTTCTTCAAAAGTGTATTGAAAAACTTCGTTCTCGGCTCAAAAACAACCTCTCCTACGGCTCGGGTGTTAATTCCGCCTCAAACAGTCTCCACTTATATCGAAATGTACTATTTCGTAACTGTGGTTGTGCTGTCATCCACTGATCTACATTTTAATGTACAGGAGAACTGCTGTAATCATCATACAATTTTTTTGTTTTCAGATGAGGAAGATTTATCTGTTTCTTCTCTAAGTATATCTGATGAAAAGACAGTAATTGAAAATGGTATCGCCGCTAATGGAGTATGCAAAAAAACAAAATAATTAATATTCTATTTTTGACTAATGTATTTCAATATTAATATTTTTAAGTGACATTGCGTATATTTAAAAAATACAATCAAATTGAATTCTAACTGTCATTGCAAGTTTAATTGAAAAGAATTCATATTTTTGTAAAAGTAAGGTATATTAAAATGAAAACTAGTGAAAATGTGTAAGTTTTAAAAACCATTGTTTTATATTTAAGTTTATTATTTTCTTTTAGAACATCTAGTGTCTTTTTTATACCTTTCCACTAGTCTGTAAATAGTTCAAGCATAATATGAAATGTATCTATTTTAAATAGAAATAAAAATTATAATCGATAAAGATTTGCTACGGATAACAACACTTGAATAAAAATTCAACATTATTATTTCTGTGAAACATACAAGTTATTACTATGTTTTGATAATAATCCATTTTTATTTACTCACTCTCAGTACATAACATAATTTCAGTTTTCCTAAAATTTAGTTTGTAAGTGTTGATAGTGATAACCTTAAGGATTGTTTGTTCAAATAATAGTTAAGTGTAATATTTTTTATATGTTTTTCTGAGATCATAACTTGTATGGTAAACTAATGTTTTGACTCGAATATTTAAAAATACTGTATTAAAGATGCCATCACCACGGACGACAGAATCGCGGCGATAGTCACAGCCTTCAAATGATCGCCGCGAAGTTTCTATTGAATTTGATGGCACGGCGAGACTCACCGCGATTTTCCCGCCCGTGGAGATGGCGCATTATAGTTATAATTCGACAGTGCATTTTGTACGATCACTCTGTCGAATATTCGACCGAAACTAAGGCCAAAATGAATAAACTTACGTTACTTAGCACATGCTTTAACTGAGCATTGCTTGTCACTGTTGCACAACTCTCAAACAACCAGTGCAAGATACGAGACGGAAACGTAACTAAGCCATAGCACGTGCTAAATAACGTTTATCAATTCATGACAGGCTCTTATCGATACTGACTGGATTAAAATGGAATAAGTCATTATAAAAAACAATATTTCCAAAAAAGTATTGTTAGGACACTTTTTAATGTGTGTCTCGACCATAGTGTGTCTCGAAAGATCCACGCTGGGATTTATAAATATATTTAAAAAAAATGTATTACAATTGAGTATATTATATTATTTTAAAACCAGACATTAATTAATACACATCTAAGTACCAATGTATATGGTACACAATTATATTGTATGAATGACGTACTGATTGGTCCTAAAGAGACATAATATTTGGATATTATCTCCCTAAGCCTCAAATATTATTATTATATATATATATATATATATATATTGTGATGTTAATTAAAATAACACCGAGGTGATGACATGGCTGTTGTATAAGAAGTAAAATGTATATTTTATTATGGACAATTCATTAGGTTTAAAAGCCTATTTACTATGTAATCGTAAATGAATGTAAATTATCTCTCATATAGTTTCAATAGAGTTTCCGAGCATCTAGTCTCGGGTTTTAATAAAAATATTCAGGCAATGATAACATTACCTAATAATAATTTATGCATTCCATTACACTCTTCTTGCAGTTTTAAACTTTTCTCTACTCTAGTATTATTGTTATGATAAAAGCCAATAAAGTTTTCCCCTGTCTGAAGATAGTCTTTTTATTCATCCCTTTAACTGACCGACCTAGTAATAAGCTGCTGTCTCATGTGTCTGCTGAATGCAGCTTCCTCAGAACTGGTTTTTAGGCGCTCCGCTGACGGCGGTCATTTTGACGGTGACAGACATCCGATAAGCATCGGCGGCGCGGTCGTTTTGTCCTCAGTGTGCGTTATAGATTTCCAATATTTAGTGTGACCGACGGTTCGGTTTCGGCCAAAAAATCAAGGGGTCTACTCCGAAGTATCAGCAGTTTCCTGACTACGGCTAACTATGGTTGACTACGGCGAAAAAAAAAAAATGAGGGTCAAAAAGATAAGTCAAAAACGTGACATGAAGGCGGAAAAGGATTCAAACTCAAATAAGGAAACTGGAAGTCAAGAAACGATCGAACATTCGGATTATCGCTTCGGAGTAGGCCCCCAGGTCCCGGCCGCAGTTTCGGTTTCGTCTAATCGTTTAATCTTCGGCCCGACCGAGACTGATTAAATTAAACTGTCGGTTTTGCAGTGGCGTAGCTACCGGAGGGTTAGACGGGGCAGTGCCCCGGGGCCCCCAAGCTCAGGGGGCCCCTCGGACTCTCTTACAAACTATAAATTGAACTAGTGAACATTTCTCCCACATTCGGAATATAAAACCAGATTCCAGGAACGCGACTTTAATAATGGCAACTTATTTGAAAAAATACATCGGAATTCCCAACAAGTCTTGAATATCTAGAGGTTTGAAACTTGCGGGGAACTCCCCTGTATTCTTAGCCTCTTAGGCTGGTTTCACAGTCGCACCGTCAAACAGCGCGTTTCAACAGCACGCGCTTGACGCAAGGCGGACCTATTGAGAAACGCGGCGCGCGAATGTATTAGGTACGACGAATCTGGATTTCGACAAATCTGGAGTACGTCGAATTCGGAAAACGACGAATACAGAATCAACGATTATAGATAGTTTAGTTGGGGGACTTGGGGCCCTTGTTTATTTTTTGCCCCAGGGCTAGTTTTAATCATAAAATGTTTATTTTTATATTTAACAACTTGGTCTAGTCTAGTCTATAGTCTATTCTAGTCTATAACTGTGGGCGGCGCGGGCTCCACAAGTTAACGAGTAGTCGACTCGTGGTCGACTACTCGTTAACTTGTGGAGCCCGCTGTGATAGTTTTCCTTTTAACTTCGTTAAACATAAACTACCTCATGAATACTTTTTACAAAAGCAACGGTTTAGCTCTATTCAACCTTTTTGTAGTCAAGGGCCGAGAATACTTTGATTTTGGTTCGGCGCGGCGGCGGGCCGCAACACAAGGGAAATTGATTATATTCAATTTTAAACTTAAAGGCCCACTTGCATTATATAATTTTACACGGCTATAAACAGGAAATGATAGCTACTAATAAAATTCAATCAATGAGATATTTGGCAATGTTTACTCTTACCTAACTTTATCAAGTGGTTGTTGCAATTCTCAAACTGTTTTCGCGCGTTAGTGTGCAAACACATTGGTGGCCTAGCGCGGTTGCGACGACGGGCGCGAAGTATCAAACATATGACATCGCCGTTTGCGGCCTTAGCATAGAGCACTATACTATGCGCGCGAGTCAGACGCAGCCTGTACTGCTCTGTAGGATAAAAGCGCGCCGTCGACACACGTTTCTAAAACGCGCGTCAACGGCGCGTTTAAAAAACGTGGTGTGCACAGGCCCTAAGGCGGGCGGCTAGCGTGATGGGAACGAGCGAGATGGCGCGCGTAGTTTTCAAACGTTCATAGCCGCGCGTTAAGGCCGCACTACGAGCCTAGTCAACAAGCGACCTAAGTGCGGGTGGCAGGGGGGGTATCAAACTAGTTCAGTCTTATCGCTTGGCGTAAGCGCGTCTGCAAATTTTTTTTTTCGTGTGATGGTTTTAAATACTGGAGTGTTTATAAGTAATAAATAAGATTAAACCAACTTTATGGCAAAGTAAACATCTACACCACAGTAATCGTACAATTTTAATAAATTTATGGAGCGAAATAAAAAATTTGTAGGGCACAATTTCAATTCTTCATACAAATTAAAAAAATCATCATTTAACTCCCTGTTTTTATTTATTTCGTGCACACTATCTCTTGTTTTCAACACCTCCCATCTCAGGATCGGACTATTTAGTAAATACACCAAATTCATGTCCGTTGTTAGCAACACCTGCACCAGCGAAACAACAGCGCGCACGTCACTGTGGCCCACAGACCAAGTAGTACTCTGTGGCCACCGCACGCCCCCGCCGCCGCGCCGCGCCGCCGCACAGTGGGCCCATACTGAAAATTAGTGGACTTAGGCAACAAAGTTCCTATATCGATGCGATTTTTTTTATATGACGTATTATATTATTCCTGACAACTTTTATTCTTATAAAATTTCTTCTAAAGTTGATATAGTTTGTCTTGAAAAAAATTAATTCGATTTTTTTGTATGGAGCGAATCACGTTTAATTTTTTTTCTTCAATTGTACTAATATGTTGAGTGTGTGGCGTGAGTATATGATAGCTAAGGTCATTCTCTATCCATGAAAAAAAAATCAGCGCCGGCCATCTGCGGCAGCGCGAGTAATCATTCGGTAAAAAAAAAATGATTTGGAAGAATTTTTTTGTCATTTAAAATAAATTCAAAGCATATTTTTTTGTCTCATTTGGCTGTTTTCACCTTCTTTTTAGTTAAATAAATAGTTTGATTTAGTTATTATAGCATGTTATCGGTAGCACCTGCATTGTGATTGATGACTCATTTGTTTGTGCACTCGGCTAAGCGCATAACTAATGAGTCATCGAAAAATGCTCGTCTCTGATTGGCTGAATAATTTTCACTCACTGTTATGTCCACTACTTGAGTAATTAACACTAACTATAAATATAAAGACATTCATTAAGTCCATATAGTTTCGCTCTTGTCGCTTGTTTGTGAACACAGTGAAATACTTGTATTTTTATATTTACATTAGAACTATGGCTGGATGTTGTACCAACCTAGATCTTTTTGTGAAATTAAGAAGTGGCGGTGATCTGAAAAATCATATGTTTCTGTATGAAAGTATTATTTCTGTCTTGACTACCGAAGTTTCTGAAGAAGACAAGAACCGAATCAAGGAGTTCTGTCGACTTTTTGTGTAAATTTAAATAAAAAGTGGATAGAGTCAAGTAGAAATCAAAAAACTTTTATGAATCGTGTAATTAATCGCAAGTGGTTGGAAAAAAACATCAACTGGCCTGTTTGTGACAGTGTTGATCTGAGAAGTGTGATGGGCTTTTCGGACGCAGCCTTATCTGACCTTGTGGATATAGATTGCCATGTTCCTACTCTTGCAGTATGTACTGCGGAAGCGGGAACATCTACAGAAAAGGAGCACAGAAAACCGTTCGAAGAGTTAAGTAATAAGCAAAAGAAAAGACGTTCTACTTCCATAGTAGAAGAAAATTCCGAGGAAGAGTTGCAGCACTGGTACATAACAAAATTGAAAGACAACGGCAAAACGAATCTGGCAAAAGTGGTCGAATACCTTTTCAGTAATCCAGATGCGCTATCCGAAGTAGAAGAGAGACTATTCAAAAAGCAGAGCTTAAGTACTGTCTCTGAAGATAAGTGTTTAGCTCTTTATACATCAGTTGCGCTCTCGAAATGGAAGTACTTAGCTCTTCGACAATTTCTGAAAGAAGAAAACTGTGCTGCCTTTCCATCTTATCCAAAGCTTGTAAATTCCAAGAAAAGATGTTACCCACCACAAGAGAGTATGGAGATTACCGAAAACGGAGCTCACATTAAATTGCAAGCGCTATTGGACCACACTGTGGAGAGGATATTACTTGATATAAATACTGTTGATAGGTCTCAAAATGAAGAACTCAAGTTGACCTGGAAATGGGGACTTGATGGTTCTTCGTCGCAGAGTAACTATAAACAGAAAACGTCAAACACAGCTACAGAGTTCGATGATTCATCAGTAGTCATGATAAGCATCGTCCCTCTTTGGCTAGTGTCTACTAGGCCATCATCTGGGAATGAAAATCTAGTTTGGGAGAAACCCACACCTTGCTCAACTCTGTACTGTCGACCAGTGAAGTTCACTTTCACTTCGGAGACAGCTGACTTTATAAAGTCTGAAGAGTCTGAGATGAAAAAACAAATTGATGAACGAATATCTACACAGTGTGGAAATATTATTGTATCACATGAATTGCATATGACCATGATTGATGAAAAAGTGGCCAATATTATTGCAGGAGTACCATCATATGCAACGTGTCCCATTTGCTTGGCAAAACCGAGTGAGATGAATAATTTAGACGCTTTGACTTCTAAACCACTTCGTGAAGAAATTTACAAACAAGGAATTTCTTCACTGCATATGAAGATTCGGTGTATGGAATGTCTTCTCCATATATCTTATAATCTGGATTTTCAACGATGGACTGCTCGCGGCGAACATAAGGCTTTGAAACAAGCTAAAAAAAATACCACACAGCAAGAGTTTCGTGAGCAAACTGGAATGCTGATTGATATAGTCAAACAGGTATGTATTTAATTTTCGCTCTCTTTATGTTGTTTGTGAATTATATCTCTATGTATTGTATATTACAATATTGTTTTCCCATTTTAGGGTTTTGGAACTACAAACGACGGGAATACAGCGAGGCGCTTTTTCCAAGATTACAAAAGATCTTCCAGAATAACGGGAATTGACGAAAATCTGATTTTCAGATTTTCCGTTATTCTACAAGCCATATCATCAGGCAAAAACATTGACTGTGAAAAATTTAGAAGATACTGTAGAGAAACAGCTGATGTGTACGTGCAACACTATTCGTGGTACTACATGCCAGTTAGTGTACATAAACTTCGAATGCACGGTGCAGACATCTGTAACCACTTTGGTGTTTTGCCAATCGGTAAGTAAAAAATAAATATAGTTTGATGTATTATTTGACTCGATTGCGTTTTGAAATTAAAATGTATGTACTTATTCGTTTTAGGTACCTTATCTGAAGAAGCTTCGGAAGCCCGTAATAAGGACTTCAGAAACGTCAGGGAGAGGCACACTCGGAAAACGGGGAGAATAGCAACAAACGAAGACATCCTCCATGGACTTCTAATAAGCTCTGATCCCCACATATCCTACATAAGGCCTAAAATAATGAAACAGGTTCATAATGAGTTGTTGCCTGAAGCAACTCAGTTGTTACAGACTACTGAGCCTCCCTGTGACAGTGAAATTATGGAGGAAGAAGAATGCCTCATAGCAGAGTCCGAAAATTTGCCGGACCCACTAGCACTTCTGGAACAAGAAATAATGTGATCCGGCTCTAAATTATTCCCACAAAAGCCCATCAGGGTTAGGAATATGACAAACAGCCCTTTTCAGGGCTACAATTACTTCACAGTTTCATATTGATCATACGTACGATAACTTATACTATAATAATATACATACAGTTGATTATGTAGATAATTATCAACGACTTGCCCGTACAAATTTAAATTATTTCACCTATCATTAACAAAATTAGTATAACCTGAAACATTACGATATATTTATTCAACAATAGATAACTTGCAGTTAAAAAATAACACAGCCAATCAGAGACGAGCATTTTTCGATGACTCATTAGTTATGCGCGCACAAACAAATGAGTCATCAATCACAATGCAGAGCACCTGCATTGTGATTGATGACTCATTTGTACCGATAACATGCAATAATAACTAAATCTCTACCAGAATTACTAGTTCTAAGTACGTATGCGCTATTAAAACTATTTATTTAACTAAAAAGAAGGTGAAAACAGCCAAATGAGACAAAAAATATGCTTTGAATTTTTTTTAAATGACAAAAAAAAATTCTTCCAAATTATTATTTTTTTACCGAATGATTACTCGCGCTGCCGCAGATGGCCGGCGCTGATTTTTTTTTCGTGGATAGAGAATGACCCTAGCTATCATATACTCACGCCACACACTCAACATATTAGTACAATTGAAGAAAAAAAATTAAACGTGATTCGCTCCATACAAAAAAATCGAATAAATTTTTTTCAAGACAAACTATCAACTTTAGAAGAAATTTTATGAGAATAAAAGTTGTCAGGAATAATATAACACGTCATATAAAAAAAAATCGCATCGATATAGGAACTTTGTTGCCTAAGTCCACTAATTTTCAGTATGGGCCCACTGTGCGCCGTCGCGCCCGCCACAGGCCCTAGTCACCGCGCATTCAGTGCGGAGCTGCGGACGCACACTTGCTTGGCTATTGACTGACGTTCTGTAATACGGGCCGTAGTGTAAGTACTTGTCTATTTTGTTTTAATTTATAAACATGAACAGCCGCCAAGAAACCCACCGGGGGCCGCGGGTTGAAGACCTTTGGTTTAGCTGGTACTGCTGGTAGGAGGGTACACAAACACACACACGTGACTAAGAAAAATATAAATAAATAAATATAAAAAAATATTTTGCAAACGGATCCCTAAATCCAAAAATGTTCATAACAAAACTCGCAATCTTTTTAAGACCTATCCAACGACACCCCACATATTGAAATAAACGAGCAAAAAATAAAATAAAACGACCGAGCCCTATTTAGTCGCGTATGATGACACAACTGAGCGGCGACCGAAATTAAACCTCATAATTTAAAAAAAGCTAAATACTGAAATATTTTTCGAATAATTATTCATTACTACTGGTCGCCCACTGGTCGAAATTCGACCAGTGAGTGAATATAGATAGTATATAGTACTTACAAATTACATGCTGTTATAAAGTACGTACTGATTCCATGCTATTAAAAAGTACGTACATAATCAATGCTCAAGCTGTCACTTCCTGTTACACACTTCCGTCCCTTTTCATTAAAACCCTCCCGCAGAAAGCGACAGGAAAGATGTTACACATCAAAAACATCCCTGCTTTACCGGTAAGGGAGGAACCAAAATTACTAACTCCGAGTTCACAAACAACATTTATTTAAGGGGGATGCGCTAAGGTAGTCCGCGAAATTTAAATTTTATTACGTTTTTTGCAATTTGCAGGTCATTAACAGGTTCTATGTTGATCTAAATATGATTCGCGGCCGTAAAAAATATGGCTTTACAGAATTATAATCATTAGAATCAGCATTACAACTCTCTAAGTTCATAAAATCCTACTGAATGATTATTTCAGAAATAGTCAGTCAATAGGATTTTACGAAAATTTTGCGGGCTACCTTAGCGCATCCCCCTTAAACCTTTAGAGCATTTAGCCTAGGTAGACACCGTGTTGATGACATGTGTTTATAACTTTGAAGTGCTCGCCTGTAAAATTTGACATTTGAACTTACGCTAAGTCTTAGCTCTGCCAGTATAAATGTAGGGATCATCGATAATATGTAATGTCGTAATGTCTAACAAAATTTTAACTTCAGCTTTTTGCTCATTAATTGCTCAAACAACTAATTACTGCTCGTACTGCTACTAAAACTCCTAGCGATAATACAGTTTTTTTTTTTACTTTTATGTCTGTCTACCTGTGAATACCGTTGTGGCCTGTGGGTTATACTTTGAGGGTTATATTATTAATAAAAATAAATTGTATGTTAAATTAGTTGTAAGTTCTTGTAATATAACTGTTTTATCTTTTCAATATAAATAAATTAAAATACACTGTACTGACCCATTCATGAAATGCATTTTTGTATTCTATCTATCTATCTTTGGTCAATCGATCAGTGGTGGGAATCGAAAAGGGTGGAATCTTTTTACAAATGAATCTTGGTTGGTAAAAATATCCGTACGCACAGTTGAAGAAAGGTGATTTTGGGTTCTTGGCGGGTAAGTGAAGGGTCATAATTATCAGTTTTGTTTTGTTTTCTAAAACTTGTGTTCAGCCGAATAATAATGTGTAATAATGGTGGAACCATTAAGTGTTCGTGAACGTGCATTAGAGTAGGCAAATGAAACAAAACAGTGCAACATTTATCACTTCAAGTTCTCTTAAGAAGTCCGCGTGAGGTCTCAGTAAAGTGCCACGTCTTTACTGAAACTCAAGGGGAGCGTACGGGTGGGGATATCATCTATCATGCATTGTTTAAAATTCATTTCATCATTACATAAACAGTAAATAAATAAAGACTTGGTTAAAAGGTCCCAGCAACCAGGTCATTAAACTATTATTAAAAAAAAGGTGATTTTGACACCATTGACGTTTGATTGCGATGTTGCTTGCAGATAATTTTCCCGTGACTAGGGTAATATTTTTCGGAAGGAAAATGTTTTTTTACGAAGTTTTGCAAACAAGGTCTGACAAAAACGTGAATATTATTGAATTATGTGTTTAAATTAGCATAATTAAAATGAAAATAATTAGTTCAATACCGTCTTATTATAAACAGCGGTCTTCTTATTTATTTATTTTTTACTGTGTAAGTGGCAAGTGCCGGTTTAATCTTGGCACACTAATATTTTGCGCTTCGGTCCGAGTTGAACTCTGGAAAATACTTTTTAATATTTCAAATCAGTTTAACGCGCGTAATGTTATCGAAATTCACTTTTATTTGAACAGTTCTATAAAATAATAAACACTTAAGTGTATTGATTAAAATTAAAGCAAAAATGTGTTACCGGACCATGACATGAGTGACGAAAAAAATATTTTCGTTAGTAAATAAGAAATTCATAGTTCACGATGGTGTTCGAATCGATTGTGGTGGACGTGCTGAACAGGTTCCTCGGGAGTTATGTGGAGAATCTGAACAGGTCCCAGCTAAAGCTAGGAATATGGGGCGGTGAGTTTTTGCGCCAGGGTGATGTCATAGTTGCCGCACTGCTTTGATTGCGGTTATTTATGTCTTCGATTAATGTTTTGCAGGCGACGTCGTGCTGGAAAATCTCATACTCAAACAAAATGCCTTGGAGGAACTCAATATTCCTGTCCAGACAGTTTATGGACACTTGGGTGAGCAGTTTATAGCATTTTTATTGACCATAAAAATATAAACATTTGGCAAAACTAATTTAGATTACCTTCCGTAAAAAAAAAAAAAAACTGAACAAAGAATCAGCATTATTAAATAAAGCTGTGCAGTGAACTAGTTCAACAAACTACATAGTACTATTTTCTCTGTAAATATCAGTTAACATTATTTTTAGTAATTTTAACTGATTATAAGCAGGTCAGGGATTATTGTTATAGATTGTGTACAGTATAGGTCATCAGTGCGAGACAAACCATGAATGTAATTTTGCTGTCAGTGCATAGTCATACAAGCAATGTTTACTGCTTGTATGAGAAAGAAACATACTGTTTCTGAAGAGAATGAAGTGCATATCTTCCTTCTTGAAGGTTAACTTTAGAAGCAAATCTTATATGACTAATATTCATTTGTAAAATATTTTTAAGTTCACATGATTTTTAGGGTTCCGTACCCAAAGGGTAAAACGGGAACCCTATTACTATGGCTCCGCCGTCTGTCTGTCTGTCTGTCTGTCCGTCTGTCGCCAGGCTGTATCTCATGATCCGTGATAGTTAGACAGTTGAAATTTTCACAGATGATGTATTTCTGTTGCTGCTATAACAAAAAATACTAAAAACAGAATAAAATAAATATTTAAGGGGGTTCCCATACAACAAACGTGATTTTTTTGCTCGATATTGATAACGGCATCAGGTAGACGCTTGAAATATTCAACGAATATTTAGTTATATATTCACTTTAAAAATAAATAATTAAATTAAAATAAAAAAAATATTTCCCATACAACAAACGTGATTTTTTTGCCGTTTTTATAGATAATGGTACGGAACCCTTCGTGCGCGAGTCCGACTCGCACTTGGCCGGTTTTTTTCTTTTGGCTCAGCTCCTAAGGATCATAGCTATAACCTTCCTCCAGTACTGGCCTATCAAATGAAGAAAAAAAAACTGGTAGTTCCAGAGATCAGCACATTCAAACAAAAAAACATACTGTTCAGTTTTATTATATTAGTATAGCTAAAATGTAACTGGAAGAATATAATAATAATAATAATGCAGTAAAATTTATGGCATAGAAATTGTTTGCAGAATGAGGGTATACAACTGTTTAAATTTTCTGTTCATGTTAGTTACCAATCTAAATTAATCATAAAATTTCCATTACAATAGATTAAGCTGTATACCTGTTGCATTTATAAAAATGTCATTTTAATGTTTTTTATCTAATCTATATTATATAGACAATAAACACCTCAATTTGAGTGGTGTTTGTAAAAATGAATTACAACTTTACTAAGGTACTTAAAACCACTAGAGGCTGTATGTCCTGAAGGGTTTGGCATACAGGAAAGCCACATTGCTCAGATTATTTAAATCACATATTAATAGAGGGTATTTCCACTAACCAACCAACGGGTTCAAGACTGCAGGCTGCTACTGAGAAATTAATTAACCATTTTATTATTTCCTAGTTCTTTTTTCATAATAGGTTTTCTCAAGGATAACTCTTAATTATTGTTGTTTTGTTCATTTATTGAACACATATTTCGTGATTTGATGGAAGGTGTACTGTTCAGAGAGAAACATAACACCACACCTGTTTATCTGAAAGGTTAGGCAGAGATGTACATATAGTACATTTCGGTGTAATAGGGGGCGAGCCTATTGCAATCAAACGGGCCCGAATCTTGACTCTGGGCTGCTAATGTCAAAATTCCTGATGGAAAAACCCAATAACACTTTCCCCAACCTGAGAAACGAGCCCAAGACCTCATGCTTACCAGTAGCACTGACGACAATAAGACAATGAGGCCTATTAATATAAGAATACAAGCTAATGAGAACTTCTTTAAAGACATAAAAATAAAATAAAAAGTAAGAGACAAATTATCCACAAACCAAATAAATAAACATTGAAATCTATTTATAGATAGCCTACAGGCCAGCCTACCCAATTAGGCAAGGTTATCACACCAGTCAGTCACCACTTAACATGCAACTAAGATACTGGCATCCCTGTTTGTAATTGTTACAGTCTTAAACTTCTGTCTGGGTGACATCATCCCATCAAATCAGTACTATTCCATTTGCGAAACATTTAAGGCAGTCTCAAGGCCAATATTGTAACCTTAATATTATGTTATGTTATGTATGTGCCCAATTTCCCTAAGAGGAAAAATATTCTCAATGCACATGATTATTTTTAACAACATTGGTTAACATTGAACTGAGTTACATTATTTTCCTGGTCTCTATGAATCAATGAAAAGGTACATTTTTAAAATTTTATTATTTGCAATAATTAAAAACATTCGGCATTCGCTTCCATGAATCATTAGTTGTTAAATAAAGAGCAATAAAATACAAAAGGCTGTGATATTGGTATCAAATATGAGTGATCAAAATAAATAACGAAACAGGGAAACAAAGCCTTATCAGGCACTGTTATCTCACTTGTTAGGAACTTGATTATCAAATAAATTGTTAGTTATTTGTGAGTAATCCTTAATAAACAATCAGTCATAATATTATGGCATCGCAAAATAATATCATGCCGTCTGGCGACCTTGCTGTAAAACACACGATTTATTATATGTATATCAAACAAGAGACCACTGTTTTAGAAAAAATGAAGACTGGCGTATCAATCTATGTCACAGTGTATCAGTTTCCTATTGCATGTGTAAAACACCTTGTTTATAGGTTTTTGTTCATGCGGCTTATCTATATTACTTTTAAATTGGCTTTTAAAGTAAACAATTGTACCTTAATCTTGGTATAAAATGTGTTTCGTATTACCTGTCCATTAAAGTAAAATGTAAATATACCATAAAACATTTAGATCACATGTAAAGCTAATAAAAAATCAAGAAATCTGTAAAACAATGCTATGTTCACCTCAAAAACTGAACAATTAGCACATTTAGTAGATACTCTTGGTGCTAACTAAGAACTAAAATATAGTACGATCTGAAAAACAAGAGTAGGAAACTATGATACTGTTAAATGCTAATGTTGAATTAAAGACTAGGTTTTGCCTGGCGCTTTGCCCTCGTGGCTGGCGGAAATTACCACACGGGAACGTACTACTAGGGATAAAACGTATCCTATGATTTAATCCAGTTTATAACTTATAAGCTATCTGTGTGCCGAATTTAATTCAGATCCTTACGTTCTTAAATATCTATAAATTCGAAAGTAACTCGTGTCTGTCTGTATGGTAACTTTTCACGTCTAAACCACTGAATGGATTTCGATAATATTTGGGAAGGAGATAGATGGCATCCTGGGGAAGGACATAGGCTACTTTTTGTTTCAAAAATAATATTAAAAGGGGTGATATATGGGATGAAACTTTGTATGGGAATTTTTGTAAAATCATCCCCCCAAAGTAGGGGATGATTTTAAAATTCACATGATTATTGAAATTTTTGTGTACCTCTTTTTAAGAGATTTAAGGAATTGGAAATATAGTCAGAGTCTGTATCTTGAGTAGTATTTTAGTATTTGTTCTATTAAAATCGTTAGTTATTACAATTTAATGTTATAGCTGATATTACGTATTCAATGGTGGCGCTAGAGTATTTCAATTTAATGGTGATAATATTAAAATGAATTATTATTTTTAGGTTTAGAATCACAAAAACCTGTTTAATTTAAATAAAAAGAAGATTATTTGCATTTATTATCTGTGTGCCATCCAACCGTTAAAGCGTGAAAAGGTAACAGCCTTTTCGCACTTTAACGGTTGAATGGATTTCTATGATAGGTATACATAATATGTATACCTATCATAGAAATCCATTCAATCCATTTCCTATGTCCTAACCCAGGTCATGGCATATTATGCCATGACCTGGGTTAGGACATAGGAAACTTTTATCTCGGTAGTACAGTCGGTGACCAGCATTACCTGAACCCTCTCCCATTATTCTTCTTTGTAAGAGGGGTCAGGTAATGCTGGTCACCGACTGTACTTTCCCGTGAGATAATTTCAACCAGCCACGCAAGCGAAGCCGCTGGCCAAAGCTAGTGAGAGATAAATTAATTAATGAATCGCATGATTTATTGTTATGTCTACCTATCAAAAAGCGTGGGTAGACCGGTAGAAACCGACACGTTACGAAATACTGTTCGGCACTCCTCAGTACCTAAAAAGCAGGTCACAAGGTCACATGTCTGTGAAGGTATTTGACCTGTTAATAATTTTACCACGTGTAGCCATTTATGATCCACTCCCGTAAAACTTTTATAGGAGTGTTTTGTTTCTTCTGCTATGGTATTTAGAATTGTGTTCAATTTGCTGTGCTGCAAATTGTTCTTGATTTAGTGAAGAACTAAAAACATGTAGTTCTAAAATGAACTTCTAATCTTTGAATTCCAACCGGGAGTCAGTAGTTTCGCTACTGACAAAGTAGCAGGCTCTATACTCCCGGTGTTTGCTGCCCAAAACATAGCAGCGAGGCGCGCGCGGCGCCTCGTGTGTCTTATCAATATTTAAACTGGCTTGGCTGATCGATAGCTCTACTGAAATTAAATGAGACTACGCTCGAGGAAATAGTCCAAATATGGCGTTTAATACAGTTATCTTCCGTACCTAGCTTTCAAGTAACTACTAAATAGAAATTAGAACCAAACAGCAGAAATGATACTACATCGAAATCTAGTCTCTAACGTCTTAATTTTTTTTTCTAATTGTCACGATACCGGTTCACGTTTTGACGTAATTCTATGTTATAATATTTAGGTTACATCACTCTCACAAGGTGGTTGACATTTGAGTATTGAAACATTTTAAAGGAATATCAATCAAGTTATATTTTAATTTTCTTGCTCTATCTCTTTTCATACAGGAAAGCTAGTACTTAAAATTCCCTGGAAGAATCTCTATGGCGCGTCAGTGGAAGCTACAGTAGACCGTCTATTTCTGATCGTCAACCCAACAGCTGAAGTTAAATATGACCATGAAAAGGAGGAAAAGATGGCGCTGGCTGCCAAACAGGCAGAGCTGGCGAGGGTTGAAGAAGCCAAGAAGCAAGAGGCGCAGAAAGGTATGTTTAATGTTTTTCTTTTTGCCGTTTTATCACTAGCCTGCCAGTTAAAATTACATTGCAACTTGTTATCGTGCGTTATTATTGAAAAAATGATAAAAATAAAACGACCTAATAACTCGAAAATACTAAGCGCTCAAATCGGTTATATTTTATATTTATTATGCATTCAGATGGATATATACAATAACAGATAAGCTCGACCAAAACAGTTCTGTGTAGTTGTTTACTTATAAAAAGATTTTTAATCCAAAGACATCACACGTTTTCACTGTCTATCTGTTTTAGTGACCATGAATGCGTTAACCTTGTTTAAATGGCATCTTTATAGCAGCATTTGTTTCTCTAAATATTTTTACTGATTAGCCTTAGGTGAAGATTAGTCGGTTTTATTGGCTTGAATGATGAGATGACTAATCAGCAGTCACAGTAATCAAATAAAAATGGTTATAAATACGAACAAAATAAGATGACAAAGTGTTGTTTCTATAAGCTCTAGTTTATATCATGAAGTTTCATATTTATTTCCCATATCAAACTTAATATATATTCGGATATTTGATTTGATACCTATATGCAAGAGAAATGTTATGGATACACGGAAAATCAATCGTGAAAGACGACTGTCAATGATGTCTCATATTCATTGATGTATTAATACGCTTGTAAAGTGAAATACGCAAGAAGCTGTGGAGATTCGCATCTTTTACCATTTATAGATAATAATATATAAATGGAAAACCCACCTTAAGAAGCTGACAATAGGCAAATGATAAAAGTAGGCTTGTCTTAAACAAAAAGTATGCCAAATCTATATAATTTGTGGTAGCAAAAAAAATATAACATGTTATTCTCGAACATATTTCTCAGAACTTTGTTGTTACCAAAACACGTTTAGAAAAACAAAAAACTCGATACAAATTAACGGTAACTAACCCTTTTAACATAAATACGGGTTGTAGTAGTTAACTCCGTACATTGATTTGTCGTGAAGGTTCGTAAGTTCAGTTAGTATAGAGAAACACGTTCCACTTAAGATGCACTAAGTAGTTGAGTTTATTTAAGTTAAGAGTAAGTAACAGTAGTAGAGTGGAAAGCGATTGAAAAAAGTGCATGAGATCAATACATGTCGGACAGATCTTATGATATCAGTTTGCATTTCTAAGGCAAGACTTGTGGCGGGACGATGGTCGGAGGCTATCTATCTGTAATATATTATACTTACTTAGTTTATCAAAATGTAACCCAAATATACTCATATTTTATTAAAAATATGCTGGTGATAAATAAGAACTAAACTTATAATTCAAAGCAGGACTTGTTTTATTGAACATTTTTTATATTTACAAACAATTATATATTCTAATGAAAGTCATTCTGACATAGATTATGTTTCAACTTCATCTACGATTTCGTCATCATCTTCATCTTCCACTTCGCCACCGGAACTTGAATCAGAGTCTTGCAAATTTATTATGAATGAATCGATAACATTATCGAACCTACTATCGCGACTCCAGTAATCATTTTCATTTTTCTGGACATGATCGTCGCATCTCTGCCATTTTTCCGCCGTGAATTCCGAAAACAATTTATCCAATAACATTATCTCTTCGTCTAGAGAAGAATTAATATAGTTTTGGGCTATGTTGTTTTTAATATCAGCCCAGACCAACTCAATTGGATTTAAATCTGGATGGTACGGAGGTAAACGCAGAACAGTGTGTCCACTGGCTTTCAGGAGTTCGTCAATTCTATACACGGGTTCTTTTTGTGTATTTTTGATAAGAAGTAGCAGTTGAGCCTTTGTCATGGTTCCTGAAAATTCTACATTATGGCGTAGCAACCAGTTCTGCATTTAACTTTTGAGGCTTGATATAGTTGGTTTCATCTCAACCTGAACGCTGTGGTAGGACGCGTTGTCCATTACAACCACAGAATTCGGCAGCAACTTATCTTTTAACTTTTCATCTACCCACTTATAAAAAGTAGGTCCGCTCATATCTCCATGATAGTCACCGGTTCTAGCATCTGATTTGAATATAGTCAAAGCATCATCCACTAAGCCATTTCGACACCCAGCGTGGAGAATTACCAATCGCCGTCCTTTCCCAATATCAGCATGAATTCCGGGTTCTGACGATGATTGCCAACATTTGCTGGCATGGTGACTGGCGTTGATGTATGTTTCATCAAGAAAATATATGTTGCGGTTTTGCGTTCTGTAATTTCTGATTTGTGTAAGATATTTTTTCAATTTCTTTATTTAGTTTTCAAATTTTAAGGAGATGTCTCTTTGATTTGCATGTTTTGAAACGGTAGCCCATTTTGTGTAAAAGCTGTCTTAAATATTCCCGTCCACAATTCAATATGCCATCCTTTCTCAAACTTGATAGTAACTTACGGACACTTGGTATTTTTTTTTCAACTTCGTAAAACTGATGAATTTTTCTTCTGATAACTCCAAGGTCAAAAGCATCCACAACTTGTTTTTTCTTTAGAACTTGTGGTTTTTTTGGCGATTGAAATTTTAATTGGCTTGAATTTTCAATTGATAAATAACCCGCAAAAATCACATTATGCACGGTTCTTTTGCTGTACCCCGTAGCCTCCGCAACGATTTTGGCAATATTCACATCATTTTTAAATTCAAAGCTTTCTTTGTCTGCTTTTCTTTTCTTAAAATATTCAGCCACCTTAAAAATGACAGTCTTCATATCACGAGATAACGCACTACCCATCTTTGAATATTTATCCCATGTGCATCTGACATAGACAGTCAGTGTGTCAGTTACACAGTTATAAGTTCACTATATTTAAATTCGTTAGTCATGTTATTTTATTATGCTAAATTATGACGCGCATCGTTGACCTAAAGTAGGTTACAGAGTAAGCAGAAAAATGTACGGCGATGAGACCGTACACCTTTACTTTGAGTTTCAATCCAAAATATCTGTATTAAATATCAACGTACGGTTGGTATTTAATTATTAACAAGAACATCTATTTGTATGCAGAACTTGGTTGTTTTTAGGGTTCCGTACCCAAAGGGTAAAACGGGAACCCTATTACTAAGGCTCCGCCGTCTGTCTGTCTGTCCGTCTGTCTGTCACCAGGCTGTATCTCATGCACCGTGATAGCTAGACAGTTGAAATAAATTTTCACAGATGATGTATTTCTGTTGCCGCTATAACAACAAATACAAAAAAAACAGAATAAAATAAATATTTAAGGGGGCTCCCATACAACAAACGTGATTTTTTTTGCTCGTTTTTGCTCGATATTGATAACGGCAACAAGTAGACGCTTGAAATATTCACAGAATATTTTGTTATATATTCACTTTAAAAACAAATAATTAAATTAAAATAAAAAAAATATTTAAGGGAGCCCCGCTTAAATATTTTTTTTATTTTAATTTATATACAACAAACGTGATTTTTTTGCCGTTTTTAAAGATAATGGTACGGAACCCTTCGTGCGCGAGTTCGACTCGCACTTGGCCGGTTTTTATTTTCGATTACTCATTTCATTTTTGAGTAAATAGATAATTGCTTCATATTTTGCAATAAATTACAAGCGTTGTGTCATCGCGCTTCTTTCTTTTGTATGCATGCAGTCTGGCAATGACCGCGGTTTAGCTGTTATCAGCGTCTTAATGATCTTAAAATAAAACATCATAGCATAATTAGCGTATAATGTACCCATTGCTGGAACTCTGCCTCTCCCCTGTGAGAGGAATAACAGAAATAAATGAAAAGCCACAAATACGCCAAGAAACATAAATGTTTTCACTTTCAAGCTTGCTGTTCTATTATTAAACTATAATTGCTGTGCAAAGCTATTTTGATGAGCGTAACAGAAATAAAACGTTTGATATCACCAGTATTAATTTTCCATCTTTTTTATAGATGCAAGCAAGCTCGACGAGACATTTGTCGAGAAGCTAGTGACTCAGATAATCAAGAATGTGCAACTAAAGATCACAGATATACATATAAGATATGAGGACAGCATTACGAATCCTAAAGCGCCTTTCTCCTTTGGTATCACCCTGCATAACCTATCTGTCCAGACCACAGACGAAAATTGGCAGAAAGCTGTCATCACTGATGCAGTTAACAAGATTTTCAAGGTAATATTCGGTTTGAGAAAAAGTTAATTATTTTTCATGGAACTTTTATGTATTTATTGAAGTTGAAGGCTTGACCTTATAATAAAGGTCGATCTGGCTTTATAGCTGGTATTTAGAAAGTTTAAAGCAATAATCAAAAAGACGTATAAGGTAGTTTTAATTTATGACTTTATTTGGTTGTAGTTAATGATGTCCCAAAATTTTACCGAATGGAAATATTTTTCATGGGAAAAAAATCGATACAATAAAACAATTATATATATAAATCAAAACAATTTTAAATCATCATTCTGTATTTATTATCTTAGAAAAATATCTTTTTGGCCAGAGAATAAAATTATTTTCTTAATGTTTGCAGATTCTAGATTTAGAAGCTTTAGCAATTTACTGGAACCCTACAACTGAATTATATTCAAAGTCAGGACCCATGGAGTTAAAGGAGAGATTACGAGGAGAGATAGCAACAAAATCATCAAAACCATCATTTTACCAATATGGTAAGCTAAATACGTCTTAAATAGAATCAATTTTTATCGTGGCTGAAATGGCTTTAATCGATATTTATCCACTTTTGTTACAAGTAGAAGATCAATTGGATAATTGTCGTAAAACGCAAGTCTGTTATACTATAGATAGTCTGTATAAAAATTAAAAAGACAGTAATTACAGCAAAAATAACATACATTTTGTTTTTTAGCTCTGGGTCCAATTAATGCTACAGCAAAACTAAAACTGAACCCGAAACCGGAAGGCGACGTACCAAAGTTCAGTTCGCCAAAAGTGATACTAAGCCTACATATGGAGCAACTTTCAGTCAGCCTAACGAAAGCCCAATACCAGGACATGATGTTATTAGCAGACTCTATGGATAGAATGAGCAAACAGGCGCCTTACAGGTATCTTCATTGATGATAATTGTTTATCCATTGGTCTATGCCCATGAATCAGTTTTTTATAGCTCTTTATGTAGGTCAGGTTTTGTTGGTAAGATTTTATGTGCTTTGTTTGAAGATACATATTGTAGACCAGATTTAGCGTGCGTGTCCCCATGCAAATAGGAAAACAGCATAAATTGGTATTTGTGTTGTTTTCACACAACACAGCATTCTTAGTATATTATGGTGACCTAGCCTCGTTGGTCTAGTGGTTGCAAGCGCGACTAATGAACATGAGGTCCTGGGTTCGATTCCCAGGTCGGGCAAAGTGTTATTGGGATTTTCCATTAGGAATTTCTCAGTAGCAGCCCGGAGTCTGGAATTGTGCCCGGTTAATGGCAATAGGGTCGCCCCCTATTATATGGGACTTAAACATAACTGGAGAAATGTGGGTGTACTGTACTATAGGTGCATCTCTGCATAACCCTTCGGGGATTACAGCCGTGATGTTATGTTATATACTAAACAAGCTGTGCGCGACACCATCCGCGTGGATGTGGAAAAACAACATTACATTGTGCTGCGAACCTATAAACTGCGCACCAAATTACCAGAGCATAATGACAAAATAAACTAATTTAGCCTTCAACTAGCTTAGCGTAGCTAGCGACGTAGTTCGCGTCGAAGTCGTAAGGCACCACAATATTGACGGCCGTCACTGCGGCCGTAAGGTAGCGGCCACCGCTATTCTAGGGAACCTCTTAGTAGCTTTACTCTTCAAGGTGTCAGTGATAGTGGTTTTTTATCCTCGACAAAAAGTAAGAAAAATATTCCTGCATATTTAAAGTCTTGTCAGACTTCTATTCACTATTACTTTCTGGTGAAATATTACAAAAAATTTAGAAAATAGGAATGCAAGCAATGTTAGATTATTTATTATTATTATTTCTAAGTACTTATTAAAATATTAAAAACAATCTCAAACAGAAAATCTGTTGGGGATTGAACCTACGAACCGTGGCTTACAAGGTTGTGGAACCGATATGCTGTTTACTCTGCCAAGAATTTGAATAAAATAACCGTTCTTATACATGTCATGATTTACTGCTTAATCTGCTCCCACTCATAGCAATAACTTTTTTTCAAAAAGCTTCAATGTACAACATACAATGTTTGACTTTGCTATGATTAAGTATATTGATAACCAGAGATCTGAATATGTAGAGCTTATTTACCTAAACGTCGAGGAAGGAAGTAACATAGAGTGGATAAAACCTCCTCTAAAATCCCGGAATAATTATAATGACGATGAAATGCTGCATGCTTCTTATTCCGTGCCTGCAACATTAAAGTGACAAGAAATTGCAAGTTTGTGCGTGGACAGGTTATTGTGAAGCAAACACTATTAAATAGGCGAAGTAATGTACACCCGTTGATTGTACGCACACCAATATCTATGTGCTCTGCTCTCTCGTTCCGAACTGCGCTCTCGCCGTTATCAGAATACCATTTATATTACCTCTCATAAAACTACATTTTTCGGCAAAAGTGTGTTAAGTATGGCCCCAAAAATATATAATAGTATACCAGCAGCTATTAGAAATAAAGAGTGTCTGGGATCTTTTAAGAGGTCTTTGTTTAAATTTATTTTAGATAGATGTTACTACTCCATCACTGAGTTTACTACTGATAAACAGAGGTATGACGATTCCGACTTGCTAATTACACTCAATCATCACATCACGCTCATTGTCACTTATGATTTTATTTATTGATTATGTGTAAACGTGTTTATTTATCTGAAATTGTAATGACCTGTTTATCAACTGACATATTTTAACATGAATTATTTTTGAATGGAATCTATTGATGGCATGCCACCTTAATTGTAATTGCTTGTATACTTATGTTAATTTTGTACGCCATATATTGGCAAAATATAGTGCACATATTTTAGACAATATACTATCTGTAGCCTTACCTATGTGTAACATAAAAAACTTTTTACAAAAAAAAACAACCGACTTCAAAAAAAAGCACTACTAACTGAAAAATAACTTTAATTTCGGAAGTCGGTGCCTTTGGATCTGTATTTTAGTTTTTTGCGACCGACTTCCGAAATAAAAGTTATTTTTCAGTTTGTAGTGCTTTTTTTTGAAGTCGGTTGTTTTTTTTTTGTAAAAAGTTTTTTGTTTTTCACTTTTTAGTGGGTCAGTTTGTAATTTATCTAATTTACAATAGCCTAATGTCAAATGCTCATCATCTTTTACAAAATATTGCTTTTCCCGATGCAGGGGCGTTAATTGTTGAGGAGTTCTCCTGGTAAGAACTAGGAGAACTGAAGGTGACTTCATCATATGCATTTTGACGACCATAAATTGCTTAGCAACCATATTAATATGAAATTTGAGGATTTCCATCGATTTCCATGAGATCCCCTCATCAGATTCTGATTTGGTGGCAATGGGACCACCTTGGGAGCATACCCTTCCATACAAAAAAAGAATTTTCATAATCCGTCCACAATTGACGGAGTAATCGGTGAACATACATAAAAAAAAAAAAAAACAAACAGCCGAACATATAACCTCCTCCTTTTCGAAAAGAAGAAGTCGGTTTTCGGAAGTCGGTTAAAAATAAATGATTGATTGATTGTTTTAAAATAATGTAGGTAAAATAAAATGGCTGGTTTATTATTATCTTATTCTTATTTTTTTTTTAAACGTTGCCCCACTAGGAATTTCTCCTGTATTGTGGGTGCGTTTACAAACATTTAATTCACATACATAAACAGCCAGACCCGGAAAAACTACTTTTAGGTCATACAAATATTTTTCCGTGCGGGAATCGGGAATTAAAACTTGTGCTTCGAATATGACGTATTCTACATACATTTTGTTGTACAGATATTTGGTTATTCGTGCCCAGGAACAGGGAGCGGTGGCGGTAACTATTGTTTCAAAATATCTTTTGTCACACAACTAAATATGATTTTTCAAATCAATAATTTGTAACTACAAATAAAGTCATATAAATCAATCCCGGAATTTAAACGTTTTTATGAACGGGAAGTTAGAGGAGGTATTATCCACTCTATTTTACTTCCTTCCTCGAAGTTTAGGTAAATAAGCTCTACCTATTCCGATCTCTGTTGATAACACATTCAATATGCATGCCAACATTGCTATGAATTAATACTAATGTCCTGCATTCTGGTTACAGAAAATACCGTCCAGACCTTACTTCATACAAACACCATTACAAAGAATGGTGGCAGTATGCCTATCGTTGCATATTAGAGGAAGAAGTCCGAAGGCGTCGCAACAACTGGGACTGGGCGCATATGTTAGAACATAGGCAGCTTTGTAAAAACTATGCGACCGTGTATCAGTGTAAACTGAATAACAAGGGGAAAGTGAACTCAGAACAATTATGTGTAATGGAAAAGGCTGAGAAAACACTCGACTTGTTGAATCTGGTTGTTATTAGACAAAGGATTGAAATGGAGGTGTGTACCTAACCTATTAAGCTTAAAGAATCTAGTAATACGTTAGATGTTGAGGATTTTAAACCCTTTGATTGTTAGTGGGGGCTGAAATGTCATTCACATCCCTAGCAAAAGGTTTGTTGTAATTAAATTAAAGTAAGGTTTCGCGTCTGAGGTAAGAATAATCGGATCTGCCGATGTTGTCAATTGGTTTAGTCTTAAGTGCTTTAGTTAATAATGATTTAGCTTAAAACAAAAAATCTCTTTTACGTTACTATCCACTTTAATCAATTTATGTATTGTTCAGGTTGAAAGGCTGGGAAAAATTGAAGAAGAAGCTAAGAAGACACGGGGCTGGTTCGGCGGTTGGTGGGGCGGAGGTAGCTCGAAGGACGACGAGCTGGCTGAAGGCACAGCTATTAGTAAGTAAAATTATTAAGAATAAGCCGTTTCCCAGATGGGATTAAAATGACGAACTTCCAAACAAGATTTCATCCCCTATTTAATCCCTTTAGGAGATGAATTTCTTCAGAAGTTCTTTTTTAGTGCTCACCTCCGTGTTATAAGGAAGTCTTGTGAAAAATTTCATGCTTTTAGATAGACCCAGCAGTTTAGGCTGTAGGTTGTCCGTCAGTCAGTGAATTAATGAGTTTAAGATTTTTATTAAGTAGATTCAACAGCAACAAAGACATGTAAATGGATACACCATTACTGGAGCACGAGATATTAGGCTGCATTAACAAATAATGGGCACGTTAAATTTTTCTAAACTCCTTTCAGTGAAACAATTCGAAAAGGCAATGACGTCCGAAGAGAAAGAGAAGCTATTCCGTGCCATAGACTATCAAGAGAACTCGGCGCCTCTACACTTGCCCATAGAGTACGTGGCCATAGAGAGCTACTTCCAACTAGACCGACTTCAACTGAACGTGACTGATGAAGTCGAAGTATTGAGGGCTTGTGTCGATCATGTCGAGGTTGATATGAAGCAGCGACCTAGTGCTAATGCGTTACGGTAAGTTAAGCAGTAATGTACTGGAATTGAAGAATGGGCTCCTATGGGATAATGAGATGAGTGACCGCGTGACGGACCGTTAACAAAAATATCGATCTTGTGTATGTGGGAATACAGTCGAAAGTAATAAATTGAAACTCGTGTCGAAGTCCGCTTTGGTCCTCACGCGGTTGTGGTTTTCTGTATTTATTACAATGCACCGTATAATTTCATCGCTCGGCCCGTTTATAATTATAATCTATTCTTGCTATTTTAGAGTGGACGTCCAAATGAAGGCTTTTAGCGTAACTGGAGTGCGGAAAGACGATTTTGAACCGCAATTGGTCACCTCCAAGGAAGTGACACAGGATGTCAATTTACTGAATGTTGTCTTCGAGACCAATCCTTTAGGTAAGAGACACATTATAATTAATTACTTTTATAATCTCGACTAACATGAATAGAAATATTTCAATTTTGTCTCTGGGATAGCAATGCACTTGCAGCAGAAACAAATATTATTTACTATCACATGGAGCTTGTCTACTACCCAGTAAATCTGCCAGAGGCTTTACATATTATAATAATAACATTAAAACAAAATGCTCACTTCATTTTTCAGATGGCACTTGCGACCAAAGAGTCAGAGTGCATGCACGTCCTCTACAAATTGTGTACGACGCACAAACTGTCATAGAAATAGTTAACGTGTTCAAACCACCCACCGAATCTACAGCGTTATCTACGTAAGTTACTGATCACCTTTGCTTTTGATATTAGCCGTATTAAATTCTATACTATTATACGCGCGGGGAAGGTTTATAAGAAACATGCCAAATTACTGCTCGAAGTGTGTATAGTAATATACCAAGACTTTTTTATTAAATAATATATAATATTTTATTCATTTCCCATATCTTCCCGTGGCCGCGTGGGTATCGTAAAAGGCGACTAAGGGACTTACTAGATAATGGGCAGCAGCGTTCTCTATGCATTTTAACACCATACTGCGATTGCCAACCCGTCTGCCAAGCGTGGCGATTATGGCAAACACCCCCCCTTAGGGGGAGGCCTATGTCCAGCAATGGACGTCTTTTGGCTGAAATTAATATTTTATTAAATATAGCTGTGTGTAGGACTTACTTGGGTTTACTCTGAAAAGTGTTCTTTTTTATTTACCACTTGTCAAAATTCATATCTATATCTATAAATAATAAAAACCGGCCAAGAGCGTGTCGGACCACGCACATTGAAGGGTTCCGTAGTTGGGCTGAATTTATCCCAAGAAAAAACAAACGTTCGCCCATACATTCCATCTGCAAATGTAAGTTGGTCGACTATTACTCGTTAACTTGCAAAGCATGATAGCTGTGATAGTTTTTCTTCTAACTTCGTTATGTATATTGCCGTGAAATTTTTCACATGTCCAAATTCAAGCATTTTTTACAATTGACTCATTAATTAGCACTTTAAAGCTCTAACTCTAGCAAAAATTAATATTTTGCAAATGGATCCCTGAATCAAAAAATGGTTTTCACACACTTGCAATATTTTTGATCGACCTTACCAACGACACCCCCACACAATATAGGATAGACGAGAAAAAAATCATCCCCACTTTACGTGTAGTAGCGATACCCTAAACAATTTTTTTAAAGATTTTATTCGACCTCATAACGGCACTTGTACTTTGACTATTCCTCGGTCGTTGTCGTTCATCTCTAGCACAACTTTTGCAAGTTGAAACCCAGTTCCTGAATGAAAACCGGCTATAGAATCTCTTCTTGTTTAGTTTTTTTGTTAATTTCTACATTTATATTTGTAACTTTGATAGTGTACATAATAAAGAGTATTCTATTTTATTTTTTCAACCAACCAATCATATCAGATTTACTGGTGACACTTGCAAGTACCTATGAAAGTCAATAATCACGTTTAATATTTTTAGTTTACAAGCAGCAGCAGAAAACAAACTGTCGGACCTTAAGGAGAAGTCTGCGTTAGGCATGCAGTACGCGGTGCATCATCATACGTTCATAGACCTCGACATTGACATCGCTGCCTCATACATTATAGTTCCGAAGACTGGCGTCTATAAGGAGTAAGTATTTCCTTGTAAACCTTTGTAACGAACCTATCTTAGACCGGGTTTCTGGTTAAAGTAAAAATTGGTAGTACTATGGAAAATCTAAACAAAAAAAAATTGAGCTTGCAAATTAACATTTGAACGACACATCAAAAATATGTTCTTCATGGCTACGAAAAAAATAATAATATTGTGTACAGACTTGGTCTTTGACTAACATCCATAAGTCCAAACTCAAAGTCTGCTAACGAGCATTGGAGCGCAGTATACTAGCCGTTAAATTAACGGATCGCGTTCGAAACACAATACTGCGCTCAAAAACAAAGATAGCTGACGTGGCTTAAAAGCCTGCTCAACTTAAATGTGACTGGGCAGGATGGACAAACTGTGGGCCCAAGTAGCACAGAATTGGTGCTCTGAGACAGTGAGACGGGGTCGCGGCAGACCACGTAGGAGATGGCGGGACGAGCTGGATAGGTTCCAGCAAAACTAAAAGGAGGATGCGTAGGCTCGAGACTTCGAGAGAGATGGAAGGAGTGGAGAGAGGCCTTTTCCCAGGAGTGGGACAGAGTCTAGCCTACTCTGTCCCACTCCTGGGCAAAGGCCAGTAAACAAAAAAAAAGTGTAGCTAATCAGGTTACCGAGATGCAACATATTTTTTTATTATTGAACAAGTTTTCATAGAACTAAAAGGTAGCAATTACTTGAGTTTAATTTAGCCTAGTTTCAAGGAACTTCCTTCTAATCAATGAAACATTTACAGAAACGAGGCATGCGTGGTAGTAAAACTTGGTGCCATAAAGGTGAAGTCGGAGCCTCGTTCTCAAGCGCTCGACGTTCACAAATTATATCTGGAAGGGCTCGCTGATGAGGATATTCTGGCGGAGATAGCGCGCCATAGCTATGATAAGATGGCCCTCGAACTTACTGAGATGCAGGTATGTTTTACAGAGAAGAATGTTTTGTTATGTTCAGGATTCTGAAGCCCAATAGTCACTGTGAGCATTCGCTTTGCGAATTTGTCTTGCAAACATTCGTTGCTCCAGGTTTTGTTACGAGTAAAGCTAAGCGCACATTATAATGGCCCGCAGAACGCGCGCGCGCTCATTATAGAGTGCGATGGTTGATAAAAAAATCTACGAAAATGATGCAGGAGGATTTTTGCAATGCGTTGCGTTGCGGCGCGGTCCGCCCAAATGTGCACAGCTTCTTTGCACTGGGCTGGACACAGTTCAAATTCAAATTTGAATCTGTCTGAAACAATTACTGCGGCGCGATGCGGCACTCACGGCTATAATGTGTGCTTTGCTTTACTCGTAACAAAAGCTTTCGCAACGAATGGTTGCAAAACCGATTGGTGAAGCGTATGCTCGTGGAGCAGTGGTGGCCCAGTGGTTAACGGCATCGACTTACGAGTTGTAGGTCGTAGGTTCGAACCCAGACAGGCGTTTTACTTTGTGTAAATTATTTCATCACCACTGCTCTCAAATCGGTGAAGGAAAACATCGTGAGGAAACCGGCATGTCCTAGAACTAAAAATTCGAAGACATGTGACATCCACCAACCCGCACTGGGCCCGCGTGGTGGATTACGGCCCACTCCCTCTCACAGAAAGAGGAGGCCTGTGTCCCAGCAGTGGGAACATTATAGGCAGATTATGTATGCTCGTGGTGAGTACGTTTCGTTATGGCTATATTGGATCTGTTATTGAGTGGCACAGTGTACATGTTTGTTTTTAAAATTCCGTACCGGAATCCTATTACTAAGGCTCCGCCTTCTCTCTGTCTGTCTGTCCGTCTGTCACCTATTATCCATTCCACTTTTTAGTTTACATGATTTACCCCAATTACTTCAAATCAACCGAAGATGGTGTTATTTGCTGATGACACATCATTGATCTTTAAAATAGATCGACGATCACAAAATCTTGACGAAGTGAATAACTCTATTCTTCAGGTCCAAGATTGGTTTACGGTAAATAATTTGGTACTAAATGAAAAAAAAACCAAATGTATTAGATTTAAATTACCTAATGTTAGAAGTAGCGAATGTGATATCATATTGAACGGAGAAAATCTGGAATTTATTAATCAAACGGTTTTCCTAGGAATCACTATAGACGAGAAACTGCAATGGGGACCACATATAACCTCTCTGGCGATGGCGGGGCGGCTAAGCTCGGCCGCTTATGCTGTTAGAAAGATAAGACAGCTAACAGATATAGAAACCGCGCGTTTGGTTTATTTTAGTTACTTCCACAGCATTATGTCGTATGGCATTTTACTGTGGGGTCGGGCTGCTGACATTGAGTCCATGTTTATTTTGCAAAAGAGAGCTGTCAGAGCAATTTATAATCTCCGTCGCCGCGAATCTCTTAGGGAACTATTTAAAAGGATTAATATTATGACGGTACCTTGCCAATTCATTTATGAAAATATTATGTATGTAAGGAAAAATCTACATATTTTTAACAAGATAAGCGATAGACATAATTTTAATACTAGAAATAAAGATAAAATAGATCAACCATTTTTCAGATTATCTAAAGTACATACATCTTTTATGGGGTACTGTGTTAAATGTTACAACAAAATACCTTGTGATATATTGAAATTAAATGAGAGAAAATTTAAAACACATATTAAAAGTACACTTTGTAAACAAGCATATTACAAGTTAGAGGATTATATCCAGGACAGGAATGCTTGGAAACATGCTGGTCCAGCTCCATAGGACAATCTAGAGTAGACAAAATCAAACTGGTTGCTATTTTTATGGTAAAATCTGTTATTTTTATGATATTGATTTTACATTCTGTGATAACCTATACTCACACACTGACTTATTTTTTTATTTTTTTAGAAAAACTTACTTTTATGATGTTTGTAAATATGTGAACACCACGTATCTATCTAATAATTAAGTTATTTTTCATTGCTTAGTTTTTAATTCGTTTTACCTATTATGGTATAGTAATTTTATTCTAGGTGCATCGTCTTTACATATAATCATATAATTAATGTAATCAAACAAAATATTGTAAAACATTTTTAAAAGAGTACCGGTGGAGTTTCTTGCCCATTCTTCTCCATACGAAACTACCTTTTGGAAGGGGCAACTAGAATCAATTCTATTTTTTTTTTGTAAATTTTGACGTTCAAAAGTGCCTCATATGTGCCTATTTGAAATAAATGGTTTGACTTTGAACAGACGTGATTTTTAGGGTTCCGTACCCAAAGGGTAAAACGGGAACCCTATTACTAAGGCTCCGCCGTCTGTCTGTCCGTCTGTCACCAGGCTGTATCTCACGAATCGTGATAGTTAGACAGTTGAAATTTTCACAGATGATGTATTTCTGTTGCCGCTATAACAACAAATATTAAAAAAACCGGCCAAGTGCGAGTCGGACTCGCGCACGAAGGGTTCCGTACTATCATCTATAAAAATGGCAAAAAAAACACGTTTGTTGTATGGGAGCCCTCTTAAATATTTATTTTATGTTAATTTAATTATTTATTTTTAAAGTGAATGTATAACTAAATATTCTGTAAATATTTCAAGCGTCTACCTGTTGCCGTTAACAATATCGAGCAAAAACGGGCAAAAAAATCACGTTTGTTGTATGGGAGCCCATACAACAACCGCGAACCGAACGCCCCTTAAATATTTTTTTATTCTGTTTTTTAGTATTTGTTGTTATAGCGGCAACAGAAATACATCATCTGTGTAAATTTCAAGTGTCTAACTATTACGGTTCATGAGATACAGCCTGGTGACAGACGGACAGACAGACAGACAGACGGCGGAGCCTTAGTAATAGTGTTCCCGTTTTACCCTTTGGGTACGGAACCCTAAAAACAGAATAAAATACAAACGTGATTTTTCTGCTCCTTTTTGCTCTATATTGATAACGGCAACAGGTAGACGCTTGGAATATTCATAGAATATTTAGTTATATATTCACTTTAGAAATAAATAATTAAATTAAAATAAAACAAATATTTAAGGGGGCTCCCATACAACAAACGTGTTTTTTTCACATTATTATAGATAATGGTACGGAACCCTTCGTGCGCGAGTCCGACTCGCACTTGGCCTTGGTTTTTTATATGATGATATTGATTGTTTCCTATGAAAGCGACATTTAATAATGACAGCTATATTGAATTTTGGGAAAAAGATGCCTGTTTCAAATAGTCACAGATTACTTGAAAACGGGCAATTTTTTTTTAAACATCTGTTTATTTGATGAATACATTCTAGACATGCGATTGTGTCATTTGCTTCCATATTTACATAACGTTCATATGGCGTGGTCTCAAAATACAATTGATATACGATATTTCCTATACAGATTGTAATCGCAAACCCTGATGAAGACTGGCAGTCAGCAATAGCAACGACTAACGACGAAGGAACCCCGCTACATTTACTTCAACCCACCAACTTAGTTATACAGATACATAAGTGTTTGATCACGGATGATCCACGCATGCCCAAGATTAGGGTTATAGGGGAACTGCAGAAGATTGCCATCAGTGCTTCAGAAGATAGGTAAGTTCATACATTGTTTTAGTTATAAGCGAAGATGGGTACATGAACATTTCATTGAACTTACATTCGTTTGTTATGTGATTTCGGACGAATAAAAAAGCTCAAAGGCCCTGGACAAGTCAAGGAAAACCGCATTTTAAACAGGTGTATTTCTATCTGTGTAATACCTGACAGCTTGTTTCAAGCCCACAATAGCCGTCCCCAGCCGTAGCCCAGGTCGGAATCCAAACTAGGCATCACAGAGCTGCACATACTTAGATGTGAGTTAAGCAAGCTGTCAAGGACCTTGGTTGTTGACGAGTGCGACAGGTCTGTAGTTTTGACTTGTCCAATACGTCTACTGTCTTGCTTTTGACCACCGGCACCACAAGAGTTCGGCTAGATCAGGCGGAAGATCATCATCATCTGCCAAGCCTTTTCCCAACTATGTTGGGGTTGGCTTCCAGTCTAACCGGATGCAGCTGAATACCAGTATTTTACATGGAGCGACTGCTTATCTGATCTCTACAACCCAGTTACTGGGTAACACGATACCCCTTGGTAAGACTGGTTGTCAGACTTTCGAGCTTCTGACGACCCGTAATTTCGTGCTTTCCGAGGCACGGAGGTGATCAGGCGGAAGATGTGTCATGTTAAAACTTTTTACAGAGTAGTCCAATTTTAAAGATTAATTTTTTTGCAGATTATTAACGCTGTGCGAAATACTAGTTAGCATGCCTCTTCCAAAATCTGATGAATCAACCCAACTTAAGGTATGTATCATTAGCTTGAAATTATTTAGTCCCCTTGTTATGATTTTATTATTTGAATGATTAATTGTATCCTTATTTTTAATTTAAAGATATTTTGCTTGAAATTTGCGTACGTTTTAACTGGTACCGTGCCAGAGCAAATTGTTTCTAGTGAGAATATACAACTGCAACCTCAGGCTCTGATAGTGGTAACTTCTTTTGCAAACCGTAGATGTGATTAATTTCACCTTACATACTTAGACTTCACTATACAATTTGTAAGCATTAATCAACATACGAGTAAACTATGCGTAGTTTAGAAGAAGATAGTAATAGTTCACAATTTTTTGCACTTTTGTTCATCTTAGATTCTCTCGAGTTTTATTAAACTGTGACGTGTTTATTTTAAGTTTACTAATTATTTTAGCCAAGTGAATCAAAGGGATCGAGTATGTCGTTACTAAAATATTTGGATCCGATGGAAAAGCAAAGACGTGAGACTGCACGTGCTAAAGAGAGCAAAAAAGATGAGCATACTGTGCAGTTGACTGAGGTTGAAGCTTTCTTCATTATGAAAGGTAAGCACAACATTTTCATGCGGTTGTATTTTCAATTTATTTGGGTTTTAGAGAACTCTGTCGAATCAGAAATGAAGAGAGCCACAGGCGAACCACGGTAACCGACACAGCCCGAAAAATTTCCAAACTTAAGGGGGATGCGCTAAGGTAGCCCGAGAAATTCAAATTTTCTTAAGTTTTTTGCAATTTGCAGGTCTGTGGCAGGTTGTATGTTGATTAAAATATGATTCGCGATCGTAACAAATATGGCTTACTTAGGTCAACATACAACCTGAAACAGACCTGCAAATTGCAAAATACGTAAGAAAATTTGAATTTCGCGGGCTACCCTGACGCTTTCGCCTTAAGTGGCATTGGTCAGGGCACATTGCTCGCAGAACTGATGGCCAATGGGGCCGAAAGGACCTGGAGTGGCGACCGTGTACCGGAAGACGTAGCGTTGGAATGCCTCCTACAAGGTGGACCGGCCGAAGGCCGTAGGTATCCGCTGGCTGCGAGAAGCACAGAACCGGTCGAAGTGGCGGTGCTTGGGGAAGGCCTATATCCAGCAGTGGACGTCTTTCGGCAGAACTCTTTGAATATGCTGAAACATTATTTTACTGTATGTCTGGTTTGGCTACTAGTGCTGGCGAAATAACTCGCTGAAATGAGTCTTTCATGTCGACAATAGGTACTGCAGTACATCGGTGGCTGTAACCACTTCTTTTTCTCCAACAGAACTTGTCCTCAGCATCAACCGTAAAACAAAAGACTCATCAAAAAGCTACGACAAATTCCTTGTCTTCTCTCTATCACTGTTAGAAATCAAGGCTACACAAAAGACTTTCACATTAGAAGCGACCACTCGATTAGGAGCAGTGAAACTACAGCATCATAGGGTGGGACAAGGACTTAAGGCCCTGGATATAATTGAGACACCTGATATCATAGTTGATGACCAACCTACTGATCAAGCTATCAGTACACACGGTCCAAATCATAACTACTTGTTTACTGTTACTTATAGGAATGTAAGTAGATTTTTTGGTGCTATTCATATAGTTTTAAGAATATAGTAGTGATAGTTCTTAAATTAGATTGGCACAAAGATTAAATTGCAATGCTTAATGCACGCTGTCATTGAATGCAATAACTTTATTAGTTAAGCTTTTATGTTAAAACATTTTATCATTTGCAGGTTGATAAGAAATGTCCAGATTTCCGAGGCCTCTTTGGATCTGTTGAACAAATGATTGAGTTGGATTTCACTGATTTGAAGGTTCTACTTCATCTTCAAGGATTGCGGGAGATTCTTGTAATCGTTAATGAGTATCAGGTATGTAGATTTAATACTTATAATGGCTGATTGTGTGTGTGGCAGAATCAAACAGTTAGATTATTTATAAACATAACCAGGGTAGTGGTGGAATTCGAACACATAAAATTTATATTTTTTGAAGTGGTTGTAATTGTGATATGGAATACATGTTAGCTATTCATAGGTCAAGGACCTCCAGGCTCTTGGCCATATGGGAGGCCGTTACCTCCTTCTGCGAAGCAGTATGCTCGCGAAGGAGGAGGCGGAACGCGTGAGGGACAGGCAAAATTGGCGCCCTCGCGCCCCTAGTCACCGCAGAAGACGCCCCGGGGTCGTGAGTCGCAGGCCTATTCCCGGCCACCGTAGTCGCGGGGTTGCGAAAGGTGGGCGATGGGTAGCTCGCCGTCCGATAAGGACCAGGCCCGGGTAGACGGCGCGTTGTGTTCCACGCGCGCCTCAAAGAGTGGTCAGCACCAACTGACGGGGTCTGTTAGGGCCAATGCCTGCCAGGGTTGCGAGTTTGTCCGAAAGGGATATCGTGGCCCTGGCATACAGGCAACGGAAGGAACACGGGTGGGTTTTAGTCAGTAAAAGTCCGCACAGAGCGGGAGAAGTTATTTGATAATTTCCCACAAAAAAAAAAGAAAAAATAGGCGCTTGGCCCTAAGTGGTACGGAGACCCTCTCTCCCTCGCGTACTCTGCGCTCGACGCTCACTTGTGTACTAAAACCTGATTGTGATGTATTCGCGGATGCTAGGTTTTATTTCTGTTGGGTCCAGAATCATGAAATGAAAATTCCATGGTAAACGTTTTCGTTACGATGTTTCCACCGTGCATTTAACTCTGTGTTATGATCATCATCACCATCATTTTAGCCGAAACACGTCCACTGCTGGACATAGGCTTCTCCCAAACTCTGTGTATATTTGTAAATTAATTCGTCGAATTTATGATTAACATTCCCGACTGTATTTCAGACACGATTACAAGCCATCCAGAGTACAGTAGACCGCACGGCCAATGCTGGTCCCTTGGAGACTATTGTAGAAGACGAAGAGTTCGTCACAGCTAAGTCCAAAGGTAAGTTAAAGTAACAAATCTTAATATGTATACCCACAGAAAATATAATCATTTCAATTGTGTTCACATGTGTCACATTTATTTGACGCCTCTGAGTGCGGCAGTAAAACAGTGTATATTAAAAAGTTAATTAAATGCTAAATTCACAGTGAGCGTATCGAAGCCGTCTCGTCGGAAGCAAGTGGAGAGCATACAAATGAAAGTGAACTGTAAGATTGGGGCAATAGGGATAGTTTTCGCGACGGAGGACCGTCCACTGTCGATGGTGCAGCTACAGGGTGCTACCGCCGGCCTCGTGCTTAAAACCTCCTATACTCAAGTCGACTGCGCCATTGCGTCCATCAAAGTGGAAGATTTGAACCCTTTTACTATTCATAAAGAGGTCAGTTATGAAAATGTTTGTTGCGCAATCTAGTTGCACCCTTATGAGCAGTTCTTATAACACTGTGGAGTATGTCTTTTGTGTTTTCACACTAGATTCACAAATTTATCTTCTTCAGATACTCAAAGTGCTCGGCGGCGACGTGATGAACGTACAAATAGTGATGTACAACTTGGAACAATACCCGAATGTTAGTGATGTGAACATGTCAATAGATTGTCAAATTAGCTGCCTGCGTATTATATTCCTGAATTGGTTCGTCTCTTCAATGTTGGTAAGTAATTTAATTTGATGTCGATATGAAGAAGTGCTAAGGTTTATAATTACTTATCACTAGACATAGGCTTGGTTTTTTCAATTGGCGAAAGTTTGATTCCAAAAATTGATTGCAAAAAACGGACATTCTTTTCTATTTTTATTTTTGAACTAGCTGCGCCCCGCAGTTTCATCAGCATGATTCTTGATTCCGTGGGAATATCGGGATAAAAATATATCGTATGTCCTAATCTAGATCATGGTCTAGTTATGTGCCAAATTTCATCCAAATCCGTTTAGCCGTTTGAGCGTAAAAGCGTAACAAACAAACAAACAAATAAATAAACAAACTCACTTTAACATTTATTATATTAGTTAGGATACAATCTAAAATAATTAATGCGACGGTTCTGAGGTCCACAAATATACTCTCAATAGTTGATTCATGAAAGTTATCTATTAAGTGATTTGATTGTTTAGAAACGCAACTTGTTCTAATCCATACCTAAGAAACTGGGCATTAAGGCGCTGACAACAGGCAAGTGATAAAAGTAGGCTAGTCTTAAACAAAAAAATTGCCAAATCTATATAGTTTGTGGTAGCAGAAAAAATATATGTTATTCTAGAACATACTTCTCAGAACTTAGTTGTTACCAAAACCCGTTTAGAAAAAAAAATCTCGATACAAATTAACTGTAAACTAACCCTTCACTTTAGAGTTTCAATCCAAAGTATCTGTATTAAATATCAACGTACGATTGGTATTTAATTAATAATAAAAACGTCTTATTTGTATGCAGAACTCGGTTGTTTTTAGGGTTCCGTACCCAAAGGGTCAAACGGGACCCTATTACTAAGACTCCGCTGTCCGTCCGTCTGTCTGTGCGTCTGTCACCAGGCTGTATCTCATCAACCGTGATAGTTAGACAGTTGAAATTTTCACGGATGATGTATTTCTGTTGCCGCTATAACAACAAATACTAAAAAACGGAATACAATAAATATTTAAGGGGACTCCTATACAACAAACGTGATTTTTTTTTCAGTTTTTTTGTAGATTTTTTCTGTACGGAACCCTCGGTGCGCAAGTCCGACTCGCTCTTGGTCGGTTTTTTATTCTCGATTACTCAACTAATTTTTGAGTAAATCGAAAATTGCTTCATATTTTGCAATAAATTACAAGCGTTGTGTCATCGCGCTTCTCTTTCTTTTGTATGCAGTCTGACAATGACCGCCGATTAGCTGTTGTCAGCGTCTGAAAGGTGTACTGGTAGCATATCACATGTTCATAAAAAACTTCACCAAAACTAGAACTTTGTAAAATCTGAGAGAAATAATATAGGTAACCAATTCATATCCCTTATCCCAATTTATTTGAAGTTGACGCAGCGTGTCTTCTACTTCCATAGATCTCCTAGCCATCTTTGACACAATCCATACATCTTGTATTGGTCTTCCCCTACAAGGCTATACAAATTAATTCTCAAAAGTAATATACAACATTATTTTTAATATATGCGAAACCTGAATATAGTTTGTTCAGAATAAGGAACTGAATCGATTTCAATCATTTTTATACCATGTTATATTTTGTCCCAAAAATATGTAAGTGTGATGGAAAATGTTATCACCATTTAATTACTTATAATACAATCGCCGTACGATTAGGTACCTACTGCCAAATTATTATCAATGAGCGCAAGACTACCTTGGAGGCGTGGGGGCGCCACGCTGCTGTTTTTGTACGGACAACCCGGTAACATAACAACCTTATAATTTTGTGATTTTTCATGATACTGTTTTGAAATTTTGTACATAGATTCTTTACATAAAAATACTATACACTTGTTTCGGGTTTCGCATATACTAAACCTAATATTGTATAGTTTAAACAGGTAGTTTATTATCATTATTATCTAGGTAATACAGTTAACTAGGGACATAGGTAAAACACAGGATGAGACAACATGAGTAACTTAAAATGAAACCTACAGCTAGGTTACAAAGTGTTATTTGTAACCTAGCTAGTTGTCCTAGACACTTAATTTATATAGAACCAATTCTTTACAGGAATTCCTGAACAACTTCCAAACAGCTCAACAAGCAATCATAGACGCGTCATCTCAAGCCGCAGACGCTGCCCGCGCGAACGTACAGAACGCGTACACTAACTTAACCAAGTTGTCACTCAAATTGCGACTGAAGGCACCTATTATCATAATACCGGAGAACTCCAAAAGTCGCAACGCTATGCTCGTGGATTTGGGTCACATAACCTTGAATAATAAGTTTGTGGATCTACACCTTCTTGTAAGTATGGAATTTTGAAATATCTTGTTTATTGTGAGATGAAAGCTGAAATAATATTCCTTTGAACACCTTATGATATTGAGGTCGGTTTTATATGTAGTGTTCGCAGGGCAGAATGCAACCTCTTCGGGCTTCAAATACGAACCAATCATTGTTTTATGTCCTATTTCAACTCCTCCCCTCAACTCAAGGTTTATATCTATATTACGAGGAGTGCCTTTTAAGTTCTGTCGTTTACATATTTGCCGCCAATTTTTTACTTAGAACTGTACAATATTCAAATTTGTTGGAAATTACAATATCAAATTAAGATTAATGCTATTGTTTAGTCACAGCGTTGTTTTGAATCTGTCAGGTCACGTACGAAAATATTAAAGCATTTAACCTATGGAGATGGCATAGCTGAGCGAACCCCTCTGCCAAAGTGATAATGATAATGTTTATTCAAAGAAAACTTAGATATTTAATTACAAAATATTTTAACAGGCTAATTTAGGTCAGTAGTAAGTGGTATGCTCATCTGTAGCCGAACTAGGCAGAGCCTGTATTTCGGCTATCAGCGTCAAACCCCTCGAGTATTACACGATTGGCGAAGACGATTGGCCATATGACCATGCACGTTATATAAAATTATTTCATTCGCCGACCGCCGTCATTGTGTGTCGTATTAGTAGAAACAGTCTACGCTATCAAATCAGCCATAACACTTTGGAGTGGAATAAATGTTTTAATGACAGGTTCGAGCGAATGGAAAAGTGTATTAAACTATGTGGTGAATACTTTGAAAAACAATAAAAAGTACTATAAGGCTCTAGTTGTTTTTTTTTTCTTTTCTTCAAACGACAAAACTAAAAGGCATGCCCCATACCCGGGCCGTAAATGATACATCGCGTTTGAGCAAAAGTTCGTTATAGTGTTGTCTCTGCCATTCATGTCTTTGTGACAGTCTCTTTTTAAAGTTCGATATGTGAACGCCCGGGAAACTGCAAATACTGTATTTTTTCATTCAATTTTCTGTAGGATGAAAGCAACAAGGTGACAGTTGATGAGTTGACCCTCGAGCTAGAAAACATGAAAGTGTCGTGTGTTAAGCTCGAAGATGACTATGCTGAAGCTATTCAGGAGAGGAAGTTGTTACGTCCGACCAGCTTCAAACTGTTCGTTAAACGAAGCCTTTCGCTTTGGTACGAATCGTTACCTGACTTAGATGTATCTGGGAGAATGCACACTATTGCTGTGAGTATGCGCACCTTTTATTTATTAAAGTTAAAAGCCGAATTTTCATTCCACGTGCATTGGTCAAATAATTTATGTCCGAAGTAAAAATAGAACTATGGTAATTATCTGCTGCTGGTGGTGTGGTGACTTAAAATGATAATATTATATTTCAGATCACAATAGGCCATAGTGACTATAAGAGTATCATGAAAATTCTCAATCAGAATTTACAAGAAGGTCAAAAAATCGAAGATAAAGCAACTGCCATGCCTAAAACAACTTCGAAACTTAAAGGTCAACAAAGCGGCAAGATTCAGGTCAAGTCGACGGCCGTAGTAGCACCATCCACAGCGGCTGTAAAGAAACCTAGAACTTCTATAAAGTTCTCTTTCACAATGGACAGCCTCGTCATTGATCTCCTGAATACTGTGTCGAATGTAAGTATGTCCAGAATTAACAGACACAACCAAACACCCCAATTAGAATATTATGTTATAATCATAAAACATACACTGGATTTTTACTGTTACGTATAAAATATTCTTAATTTTTTTTCATTTATTTATTAAATTATTGACTACTAATTATTATTGTATCTATGCACGCACACAGATGCACACGTATAAGGATCTAGGGTAGAAGGTACTTCGTCCATTTTGGTTTGTTTTGACTGTACAGCGAAAGTGTGACTGTAATTTACGTAGTTTTAATTATTATTGGGATAAAAATTTAAGGGGGATGCGCTAAGGTAGCAGCGAAATTCTAATTTTATTACGTTTTTTGCAATTTGCAGGTCAGTAACAGGTTGTATGTTGATCTAAATATGACTCGCGGCCGTAACAAATATGGCTTTACAGAATTATAAGACCAAAAATAAGACCAATATTAATTATTGTTATTAGATATAAATTCTAATAACAATAATTAATATTGGTCTTATTTATGCCCTTGGTTATTGCGAAAGAGCTGTCACACTCGAAGTGTCTTGTCACGTGCCATGCCGCGTAGCGACTTTGAGACACCGGAATGCCTTCTTGAGTCGCACGCGAAATTATAGTACTATAATCATACTACTAGGGCTATATATCGCATCGCGATACGTCACGCGTCTGTGTGTGGAAGCCTTACAAATTAGTTACTCCAAACAAAATTCTGGATTATGTTTCAGTAATATTTTTTGTATTGTAGTTGCAGACAGCGGAAGACTCAATGTTTTCGCAAGACGTGGAGTTGGCGCGGTTTTGTATGGCGCTGCTGTCTGTAAAGGGCAGGATGCTCTCAGACAGCTCTATGCAAACGTCGGTGTTACTTGTGGACTGCATACTCGACGACACGCGGCCCGGCAGAGGCACTAAGATGACAAGGTCAGTGGACACGCAAAAAAAAACAAATCATGTAATTTTTTTTTATTTATTCAAACTATGCACACGTAAAAAAATTGTGTACAAAGGCGGATTTAATGCTTGAGACATTTTCTGCTAGTCAACCTTAGGATGATGCAGAGACAAAACATGACAGAAGGGATAGATAACTTGAAAAAGAATAAACACTAATACATAGATGCATACATACATATAAACAGAATAAACTTTCACTACACGTAGAGGAGAAAACGAATCCAGCAAATCAGTGCCTTCACATTGAAGGATAACCGACTGGTTGCCATCTTGATGTTCGGAGGGAACGCATTCCAAAGAAATACCGCCTGGACAAATAAAGAATCTATACTTTATAATAATGTTATAAAGCTGAAGAGTTTGTTTGGTTGAACGCGCTTATCTCGTAAAAATATTTTTGTGTTGGATAGTCCATTTATCGAGGAAGGCTATAGGCTATGGGATAACATCACGCTACAATCTAAAATAATGCATTATTTGCGAAGGTCTTTTTAATAAACTTGATATTAATCCTTATCCAAAAAAATACGTTATTCATCACAAGTATTTAATTTTAAACAACATTGCCCTTGACATCATAATTTCAATGAATATCTTAGGAGATATTCATAGTTTTAAAATAATAATATTATAAATGCGAGAAATTGTGTGGATGAATGGATGTTTGTTACGCTTTCACGCAAAAACTACTGAACGGATTTAGATGAAACTTGGCACACAGATATAGTTTATAACCAGGATTAACAGATAGGATAGTTTTTATTCCGATATTCCCACGGGATCGAAACTTGCGGGTGAAACCGCGGGGCGCTGCTAGTAGTGCGGGGAGAAGGATACCATAGAAGACGTTTGTTGGTGGAACGAAGATTTGTAGGGTTGGTAGGGTAGGGTTAACCGCCACCCCAAATCGATCAGACCAATATTTAACCACACCTAAATTCCGGTTTAGCTCCTCAATCACTTCGGATATGTTGTCAACACTTGACTGGTAGTAAAGCTGCAAATCGTCAGCATAAAGATGATACGCAGTCCGAAGCTCGGTGGTAATGAGATTAATAAAAATTGAGAACAAAAGAGGAGATAATACGCCGCCTTGAGGGACGCCAGCTGCAAAATCACACCGACTTGACGAAGAAAGAAAGAAAAAGCATTTATTGGGACTCGCACAGATCACAAATTAAACTATACAAAAACATACTCATAGAAACATAAAGATCAAAAACAAAAATAAAGCCAGCACGGACAGACAGCTGACGCCCCTGAAGATAAGAGGAAAACCATTCCAATACCTCTCGAGAGACCATAAGATAGGAACGGATGGATAAAAGGACTTCGTGACTGACGGTATTAAAAGCATTGGAGAAGTCAATTATCGCTAAGACTGACTTTAGTGTCTTCCATTCCCCAGCCTTAAATCGTCAGTCACTTTAAGAGAGCTGAAACAGTACTGTGCCCGGGCCAGAAACCGGATTGAAACGGACTGATGAGGGCATTACGGTGAATAAAGTGAGAGAATTGTTTATTAACATTGGCCTTGAGCATTTTAGATAGAAAGGGAAGGACGGGAATTGGGCGAATGACTGGGAAGAGAGGAATTGGGTATCTGAGGCAGGGGCCAAACAAGGGGTTTACGCCACAAGAAAAGGGTAAACATCGGTATACAGGGAGAAGTTTATGATGCGGGATATTGCAGGAAAGAGTTGATCAAGGACCACTACAATCATATGGTGGCTGATATTATCGCAACCCGCAGCTTTGGATTGAATGGCAAGGATAATCTTTAGGGGATCGGGTAAGTGGTTTAAAGCAAGTCTGTTTTGTGCCAAGACTCGGAAATCAAGACGGCGTAAACTTTGTTGTCGGAAAACGTGTCGTACAGTTCGTTGTAGTGACTGGGAATGCTTTGAGTACTGAGGTGGCATACGTTAAATAGCCGGCCGGAATAATGATTGACCTGCAAAATGCAAAAAAACTTAAGAACATTTAAATTTCGCGCATTATGCGCATCCTTCCCCATTAACATGACTTATCATTTTATTGCAGTCATTGCAATTTTGCAAAGGTGCTTGCGATTGCCGAACGGGGCAGAATTTTAAATGTGAATGCCATCATTGTTCTGTTGCGTTAAAATTGTACGATAGATAAGAATAGACAAATATAACTTTTAACTCAAAAACTGAAAGAAAGAAGAAGAAAGAAAGAAAATACGTTTATTTGCGGTAAACATGACGCCAAAAAGAACATAAACACAAGAAAATAAGAAAAGGTTGAGGGAAACATGCGTCACATCCACGCAAAACGGATATCACTCAGCAAAGCTAATAAAAAATTTAAGGGATAACCGCGCGCGTCTTCTACCAAATAAAAAATAATCCCTTAAAGTGCTGGTTTACAAATTTTCCAAAGGTGTAAACAACAGTTGCCGCTTGAAATTGTCTATGGTTTAGTGATGCGGTATTATGAATTTTAAGTTCGGGAACTATCGATGTTACAAAATAATTGCCGTGCTCTAATAGATTAAATCATTTGAATTTCGATAGTTTCCGTCTGCTTTTTATGATTTCAGTATGAAAACTTTACTTAAAACGAGTAATTTTATTGATTTTTGTCGTCGTTTATTGCATCGTTTGATATAATATGTAAAGGTTGAATGTCCAAGGTTGTTGTAACTCAGCCGTACCAGAGAACACCGTGAACTTATTTAATTAAATGTATGTAGATATCTGGAGAGACGTCGCAGTAATAAAGGTGATTCCAATGGAGCCGACCCTGATAAGTTACGAAGCATGATCGACATTACATATACCATGAAGAATTCTGACACATTCAGTAAGTTTTTCTTTGCATTTCGTGTTGTTTTCATTGACTTTTGGTGGGATGTTTAATAAAATCTAGGTAGTTTTTTAAGCTTTTAAGTCGACTGACAATTATTAGTCAAAGGTTTCGCAGTAAATTAAAAATGGTAAATCAATATGATATTAATTAGGAGTAAACGAAAAAATTATGAATGGACCTACAAAAAATCAGTTGGTTTTGACATTTTTAAAGGCTTTTATATGTCGCATTCAATCGATAAAAAAATCCAATCAATTGTCTTTCAAATTGCGTTGCATAGGTTTTATACCATCTTTTATCAAACTTGCAGTCGATATGAGGATATTCAGCTTCGACCTAATCCTGGCGATGGATTTCCTCAACAAAATTGCTGAGTTTATGACCACTGGATTAGCGGAAGAAGCGAAAGAAGAAGTACCGATCTTAAAGGCTGTTCCAGAAAGATCTATGGACACAATAGTGGTAAGCAAGCTGTGGTCCAGACACGTAAAAAAACCGCAAAAATATAACAATCTTATTGTTTTTGAGTTAAAAGTGAGCAAATTGACATGCCAAGAGTAAATAATTATGGGATATCGTCAGTGAAGTTCTAATAGTACGGAAGTCAAAAGTGGCTACTTTACAGGAGAGTGAAAAAACTGTAAGAAATTAATGTAACTTACGCTTAAGGCCATATTGTGTTTAATTATTAATAGAAATGAACTCTGTGATGATTTTAACCCATGAAAAATAAATCGAAATCACAACATCGGAGCACTTGATGCACGACGAATTTTTACGTGAATGGCTGACATACGCAGTTGGCGCCCTGACATACGCAGTGTTGGCGCCAACAACTGAGATACGCAGTGTAACTATTTTTCAAATAACGCGTTCGTATTGGTCAGGTTATCGTGTTTTGATTGGTCGATACGATGCGCGCCATTAAGCTTTATCGAATGACATTAAAATCTCAAAACACTCATAAAAAAAAAAAAAACTTACGCACTGTTAGAACTTCACTGACGATATCGAGTTTTAGAAAAAAATCGGCTTTGATGAGCGCCGTCTCTGTCACTCATACCTCTTTGGCAGAGTCTTTCTAAAGCACGATGTGTCGTATATTATCAATATATATGTGTTAAGTGACAGACGCGTTGCGCCGACCCCAAGTAACATGGAAAAAGGAAGATGAGGATGATGATATACTTACTTACGTTAAGTTACAGAATGATATAAACAACTTACAGTACCTTCGCTGTAAGTTCTTTATATCACTCTGTAACATATTTCAATAAAGAAGAAAACTATTTAGTCTAAGATCCAGCTGCAGAATTAAGGCCTACGCAGACCGGGACGGCATGGCAAGGGATTTTAATTTTTACTAATGGACATTCAACTTTAATTAAATTAAATTGCTATGCTTTAAAATGATGCCGTGGCATTGAAAGGGATTTTATCGCACGGCACTAAAAGACGCGCCACAGGCTCCCGTGGCGGGATGCCGTGGCATACTGCATGCCACGGACTCCGGCGCTCGTAGTGATATACTGCGGGGTGCGGCGGCGGGGGTAGAGAAGCGGGGAATGCACACCATTGACCATTCATTTGCGCCCAACAACCAACCAACCAACACTCGATCAAACGCAACTGAAGACTAAAAGTGTATCAGGCAGCAGGAGTCGCTGAGGCGTGCTTTGTCGTGCCGCGGCATGCCGTGGCAAAGTGCTGGAATGCCGCGGTATCTAAGCGGCCAGTGTGCGCTGACTCACGGCAAAATCCCTTGCCATGCCGTCCCGGTCTGCGTAGGCCTTTAGTGTACTCATCGAGTGCTTGCTAAAAACCAAATTTTTACGCATATTTATGATTAGGAGAATATATAAATAAGACTTTCTTTTGGACTATTTATTAAGTCGTCCCTACTACTGTTTGAACCGGTGGTTGAGAACACTAGCATTCGACGCTTGCGCAATGGCTTTAAAGCGTCGTACAGCTGTCAATCGCTATCCTCGTCTTACTAGTGATGTTACGCGCTAGCTCTCTTTCACTCTACCTTAAATATTTACCATCTTTAACAGCCAGCAACCGGCCAGATTTAATTAAGCAACCGTATATCATAATAAACAGAAAAAAAAAATGCTTTAATTTGATATATAATATATAATAATAAATGTACGTTATGAACGTATTTAAACGTATCAAAATCATACCTGTTTACACCTGGCTGCGAAGAGGTGCGGCTAAGTGCGCAACGGCAACCGTGATTTTTCAGAGTCTTTATGTATATTGCAGTGAAGTGGACAATATTTTATTTAAAAACAAGTGAATGATTTTTTTTCCGAAAAAACAATTAACAATAATTTAATTAAAAATATTAGCGGCCACATTTTGATAGGCACCTACTAATCATAAATATGCGTAAATATTTGGTTTTTAGCAAACACTCGATGACACTAATTCTGCAGCCGGATCTCGTACTAATTGAAATTCTAACAGATCTCTAACTTACTAAAACGTAAAAAGGAAAATTAATTTATTTTTATCTAAGAAAACTGTTTGTTTTTAACAGAAGAGAAGATCAACAGCAGTGACTTCAGTAAATATAGAACCAACCAAACAAGCGATGATGACGGTCAACATTAAGATTGAGCAGCCAGATATTATCCTCGTTGAGTCCCTTGAAACGAAGAAGTCCGATGCTTTGGTGTTGAACGTACGTATTTAAAGGCAGATTTTTATACTGTACAGTCACATTAAATATATGTTCGTCACCTTAAGGGCCATTTTTGCCTGCTCATTGAACGATGGAATCTGGTTAACCGACTCAGACTGAATAACAAATGTGACACTGACAGACTGGCATGGCAACTAAATCAATTTATGAGGTTCTGATCAATGGCGTGAAAGTGAGGCTTAGATACTTCGGTCAAGTCGGAACTTGCTCCAGAAAGGTTGCGACCTGCTCCCGAGCGAGTCCACTTTTCGTCTATGGATGTGTGATCGTCAGTAAGTTCGTGTGCAATGAAAGAAACATAAAATAGCCAGGCCATTAAAAAGGTTGATGTCAACTCGACACTGGTCAAAGTTGTATGTTATTTATTTGTTATCAAGTAATTTAATATAGCTTCAAAGGGTATGTAATGTATCCTGACTTGATAAAGGAAAGAATTTGAAAACCGACTAAGATATAAATGAGTTTACTGTACATCTATTACCGTATTTACCGGAAGGAGCAGCGTTGGTAGGGGAATCCACTGGACGCGAGAAGCACAGTACTGGTCGATGTGGCGACGCTTAGGGGAGGCCTATGTCCAGAAGTGGAGTCCGTTCGGCTGAAAAAAATGATAATGATGATACCAATGTAACATCACTATCATTTTTAAAATACATTTTTTTTTAATTTTTAATACATAGATGCAATCATCTATATATTAAAAATATCTGGAGTAAGCTCGAACTTTCATAAAAAAAAATGTATGGTTAAATTGACGTACGGCGTTCTGTTATTTTCTCCAGCTTCTTATACAGGCTCTCACTTAAGCCGGTATGACCTAGTCCCTATGCCTCCCAGCTTTTTCGTTTTTTGTATTCATAATCTCAGATACCTTATCTACTAACTATCTACTCTGGCGTTATGACGTGTTCTAAGAGGGACCAATTGTAATAAATAAGGCCCTAAAAAAAATTGGTTCAACGGAATAGGAACTTATAGTGCTACATGGATCTTTTGGCGCTCTAATAACATTGACGGGGTAACCTGTTGGTAATCAGTAGTGAAATGTATTGAAAAACAAGATGGCGGTTTTAGTACAAATTTTGGCCACGCGCCATAATATCTACAGCTGTCATGTGACAATGAGTTAGTTGTTGCGATCTCGCGTTCTGAATTCAATATTGGATTGTATGGTGTAGATGGAGGCCCGCTTCAAACTGCGGCGCAGTGCGGAGCGCATGGTGGCGGACGGCGGCATCTCGGGGCTGCAGGTGGTGGTGCGCACGCTGGCGGGCGCCGGCCTGGCGCGCGGCGGGCAGGCCCAGCCGCGCTACCTGCTGGCGCCCACGCACCTGTCACTGGCGCTGTCGCAGCCGCCCCTCAGTGGCATGCACATAGATCTCGCTATCACGGATATCGTCATCACCGTTTCACCTGGTTAGTTTATCCCCGGCACGCTCCCGGGCGCGGGACCGGCGCGCGGCGCGCAGGCCCAGCTGCGCTACCTGCTGGCGCCCACACACCTGTCGCTTGCGCTGTAGCAGCTGCCCCTCAAAGGCCTGAATATACATCTCGCTATCACGGATATCTTCATCACCGTTTCACCTGGTTAGTTTATTCTCGGCACGCTCCCGGGCGCGGGCCTGGCGCGCGGCCCGTTGGTCCAGCCGCGCTACCTGCTGGCGCCCAGGCACCTGTCGCTGATGCTGTCGCAGCCGCCCCTCAGCGGCATGCACATACATCTCGCTATCACGGAAATCGTCATCACCGTTTCACCTGGTTAGTGAATCCCGGGCGCGGGCCCGGCGCGCGGCGCGCATTCCTAGCCGCGGTACCTGTATCGTATTACTCATTAACTGGGTTGTGGAGGTCAGATAGGCAGTCGTTCCATGTAAATTACTGGTATTCAGCTGCTTCCGATAAGCCTGGAAGCCGACCTCAACATAGTTGGTAAAGGCTAAGCAGATGATGATAAGATGTCGGCGAAGATGAATTGTGATGCCACCGTGAGAATTATATCATTAAAAAAATCTCTCAGAGAAACTCTAGATCTCTATCGTGATTTTATACGCGTTTGGAGCTGGAGTTTCGCTTCTAAATAAACGTAGTAACGTTTATTTATTTTCCTATGTCCTCAATCTTAATCGACATTCGACAACATTTTACTTAGATATTATATGGAATGCAGAATATAAACATCGGGCACTTATTGGTTTCAACGTCTGCTGATCTTTTCATCCCTGTATAGCTATTCACAACCGTTCGATACGCTGCCGTGCCGAATGGAACACCAATCAATGTTATCAAAAGAGTCCATTATAGGCTGTTCACAAAACCTCGTAAATTTTGTCAGTTTAACTCAAACAGACTTAGTAATTGAAATATGTTATTTTCGATTCGAAAACCTGTCGAATGGTTGTGAATAGCTATGCTGATCATTTTTATTTCTTGTTATAATAACTGTCATACATGTTGAATAAAAACAAATCGTATTAATACATATTTTTTTGTTTAAAGATATCATATCTCTACTGAATCGGGTGTTAGCCACGATGACAAGCAGCGAAGAGGATAACAAAGTAGAAGAAGACAAGGCTGTGTTCTATAATGACCTGTGGGCGATTCAACCGTTCACCCCTAACTCTTATTGGTTCTTAAAAGCTGGTAAATGCATGCCTCTTTGAATGAGGTTCTTTTTTTGTCGATTGTTTTTTTTATTGCATTGGTGACCAAAATAATTGTAACTGTCATTTGTAGATCTTTGACAGTTGTTACGGGTCGTCAGAAGCCCAAAAGCCTGACAACCAGTCTAACCAAGGGATATCGTGTTACCCAGTAACTGAGTTGTGGAGGTCAGATAGGCAGTCGCTCCATGTAAAATACTGGTCTTCAGCTGCATCCGGTTAGACTGGAAGCCGACCCCAACATAGTTGGGAAAAGGCTAGGCAGATGATGATGGGTGACCAAAATAAGGAACTATGTTTAGGTCAATTCGTTGTATTCAACTATGTTTTCTAGAAAATTCTGCAAAACATTACCATTCATGCAAAATCTAGAGATTTTAAATACCTAAAAACTTCTTGTAAATTGTATTTTTATAACTCAAATATTCATAGAAACTATTCCTCCAACAGAGGAGGCCACAGAAGCGATTGACTCCGAGGACGAAGTTGAAGTGACTACCACAAATCCTCTAGTCGGCGAAATTTGTTTGTTGTCATGTCCGTCGATCGTCACGTCTTTTGAAATGGAGATCGGTAACGAGACTATACCTGTGCTGGTCATGCAAGCGTCGCTAACTGGTCAAGTTAAAGATTGGAGCTCGTACGTAAGTATAATGAAGTAAAGACCTGGTTTTTTTTTCGCACACAATTTTTCTTTATCATTTGTAGCACCTTTACATAACGTTATAAAAGTTTCATGGACACCATGCTACTATTTGATTGTTTTGAAAAAAAAAACCTTTTTTCTATGTGGCGAGAGTTCAAATGTAAAAAAGTAATGCCTGCTTTTCTTTTTAGTTCTACGCCGAATCAACGTGGGCGATGCAAGTTTCATACTATAACATTGAGCGCGCTGTTTGGGAGCCGCTCATAGAACCAGTGGAAGTACTCAAAGACAACCAGTATAAACATGTGCCATGGGAACTCAAGATGGAGGTAATATGTGCATTGTTATTTAATTGAGAGAGCTTTTCTTAAAATATTATACTTACCGCCAGTTGCACGTAAGTCCATTAAATTTAATTACCCGTTACAAGTAATGCTGTCACTTTCTGATACGTTCCGTTAGATAAATACAGCATTACCTTTAATGGGGAATTAAATTTAATTTAACGTGCAACTGGCGGTTAAACAGATTAAAAAAAAAACTACTGCTAACTTTTTAGTAGATTTAAACAAGCCTTCGATTTAATATGCATGGATAAAATAGAATGTGTTCTGCCTAAATAACAAGTTCATAAATTTCCCGGTGATACTTCATCAGAAGACAGATTCAAAAATTATCTGTATCTTTAGTTAGACTGGGGCAGTGGTGGCCCAGTGGTTAACGGCCTTGACTTACGAGTAGTAGGTCGTAGGTTCGAACCCAGACAGACGCTTTACTTTGTGTAAATTATTTCATCACCACTGCTCTCAAAACGGTGAAGGAAAACATCGTGAGGAAACCGGCATATCCTAGAACTAAAAATTCGATGACATGTGACATCCACCAACCCGCACTGGGCCCGCGTGGTGGATTACGGCCCACTCCCTCTCACATAAAGAGGAGGCCTGTGTCCCAGCAGTGGGAACATTATAGGCAGATTATGTATGTTAGACTAACACTACACTGTTGTATTTGTTTTTGCATTTATTGTGATGGGAAAAGTTAAAAGACCTACCCACCACATAGCCATTATCTAAACATTCTGTATATCAAAAGGAAGTAACATTAAACACAAATTATTGCTGAGAAACGACGAACGATTTTTTACTTGTGGAAAATCGCTGTTTGCGGCACGCACATCATTGTGCTTACGGGTAGTCTTGCGCATTATAGTTCGCGACCTACAACGCTCAGTTTAGTTCGCAGCTCCTTATCGAACTAGTTCTTTTAGTTCGTCAGCTCACGTCTCGAACCAGAGAAAACCAGATCGTTAGCTCGCTTTGCTACTGCTCCTGCATACGTTCCTTTGTATGTTAAACTAGGTCTTTTGCTGTTACTTTTTACTTTACATTGTAATACTCGTAGTATTTTAATTTTAGAATGGTGTTTTTTATTTATATATTTGTACATAGTTCAATATGGTACTACTAGTAATATTACTTATAAAATATAACCATAGTTAATACACTCCACTGACCGAACAACTGAACTAACTATGCGAAGCGCATGTGCACTAAGTGACGTGACTAGATCAGGCGGCGCCGTGCTCTCGCTCATACTAGCTATCACAGAGTACATTTGTATATAGGGTATAGAGACGTCACTCACGCCATTTTACGGTATGTATGGCGTATGGCGCCATCTGGTGCTTTGTGCAAGGTACTTTCGCACTAGGCTTTTATGCTTTTATTACATTTTTTTATTAATATTGGTATTCAAAAATAAATAAAATGAAGTTGATAATACAAAAATCACTTTTTATTTTTTAATCTTTTCGTACAGTATTTATGCGCTAATTCTTGACTTTCATCATTTTTATCATAATCAGTTTTGGACCCTGTTAATAACATATTTGTGTTTATGCACCAGTTATACACGAATAAGTTTTGCGAAATTTGCTCAATTTTTAAAATTACCTCTTTTTTGTGCTCATTACATTTTATAAAAGTGTAGTCATTTACTATTGATAATATAGTTTTCATGTATTGCATTAAATTATTTAAATCAGATGTTTTTCTTAATACCCATGACCACATCTTGAAATTGGAGAAACAATTTACACGGCATCCATCCGAATTATTTTATTGTGCTTCCTTCGAAGCAGCCTCACTACTAATTAATAATATGAGTAGTGTACATTCACCGGGGTCCAATTGTGAAGTGGATTCTTGCATCATATTTAAATCATTAAAGATCTTATTTTTCAAGACGAGTGAGAGGTCAGCTTGTACAACGGAAGTAGATTTTGAAGATGTTGATAGTGACCTGCATAACATTATCTGCTCCTGTAAAGTTAAAAGCATTGTCAGTATACCTATAATAATGTGGCTCTCTCAAAATAAAGTAGAGCTAGAAGTTCTATTACACATCCACAACATAGACATACTACTAGTGCCAGAATTTCATACAACTGCAAACAGCAGTATTAAAATACAGAATTACAACATCTATTGCACTGATCACCCAGACAGCGGGCATGGGGGTAGGCAGTTTCTGCCTACCATGCCGCGTTCACGTTCATACGTCAGATACACGCACGCTGGTTGCGAATGTAATGTTTGCCATTTGCCCATGTCTTGTACAGGACAATTAACTAATATGAATACATTGATTATAATTTTAAATGCACTTACGAGTTTTACTGCAGGAACAACATCTTTTTATAGGCATGGTTGACAAACTCCAATTCACAAAATCACAAGTCCTAATTCTCAGCCACAGGTTAGTCGATGATAGCGGTAATATCGGAATCCAAGTAAAAGCCATGTCAGTCGGGAATAGAAACGTTGTAACAAGCCGGGTCGTCTTTGAAAATTTACAAAATACAATTCATCTCGGAAGAAAATAAACTGATGTGAGATTTGATAACAGCCAATCACACGTTTCATTCCTAGACGAATGACTAGTACTTAATTATATTTTTTTAAATAAATAATTTACATTTTCTACTCAATGGTAGTCAGTTAGTAGTTATCTATTTTCTAGTAAATAAATCTCAAAAATATTTTTTTTCCTTCTTTTTGTTTGCCATTCTAAAAGTTTTTAAGTGTCTGCTAAAGAGAACATAAATACTAGTGTCTGCGTGAAATCAAATAAACACATGACAACGAAATTGTGATGTAGCCATAACAAAAAAAAAAAAAACAATAATACCTGTCTAATAAAAATATTTTTATTAAAAAAAATTGAATAGCTCCATCTAGTCTTAAGTGCAACAAACTTTTTGAAGATTCTATCAGGTTGTTTGAAGTGTTGACACCATGCTAGCTATTACAAGTCGGTCTTATCGAACGAACTAATGAACTAAGAAGCGAGGGATCTTGGAACTATTTCGCGTAGTTCGTCTGTGGGAGCTGTTACGACCTAGTTCGTTTGCGAACTACACAAGACTACTTACGGGTGCATGCAAAGGTACAGGAGTTGTGGGTGTATTTCAAGTAAAGTTATATTATTAATAACATTAAAAACTTGTTTTCGTGAAAAAAAAGTAAAAAAATATTGGAAAGTTGACCTTCAATATGTCCCGAACCAGGTATGGTTGAGCGGTTGATATCGTGGCCCTGGCACACAGGCAACTGAAGGAACACGGGTGGGTTTTAGTCGGTAGGGTTTTAGTAGTAAAAGTCTGACACGCCCTCCCGGTTCGCCTAGAGCGGGATTATTATTTGATAATTTGCCACCCAAAAAAGGTATGGTCGAGTATAACAAAAAAATCACAATGACGTTCTAGTATAAGTGAAAGTGACTCTTGGCTTCGTTAAGCCTCTTTTTACACCCGCTATAAATAAATATAAATAACTAGCTTCGCCCCGCGGTTTTACCCGCGTAAGTCTCGATCCCGTGGGAATATCGAGATAAAAAGTATAAGTATGCCTATAATTATGTTAATTCGGGGTGTCTCGTCCATACAAAATTTTGAAAATTGGGCCTGCCGCTTGAGCGTGAAGAAGTAACAAACACACACACACACACAAACCCACCCCCACACACCCACCCACACACACTCACACAAACACATAAACTTTCGCCTTTATAATATATTTGTGTGATTAACAAGTCAAGTTTCTTGTTTCAAACAGGTAGTGATGCACGCACAAGAGCAGCACGCTGCTATCGACACAACGGACGAAGCTGCTAACTTGAAGGCTGTCGCACAACGACACGCCAGTAAGACCATCACACTGTCCAGCAGTGAACCACTCGAGATCACCATCACTAGGACGGGCATGGAGGTGAGATCACTCATACGGGCCATGTTAGGGCTCCGTAGCCAAATGGAAAAAATGGAACCCTTATAATTTCGTCATGTCCGGATGACACACAGGCATTTTACTCGGAGACTATTGGCACTATATTGATGAAAAGTCGAAAGAAGGTGTATTCTGTGCACAGTTGACATTAGGCTATTTTAACTTAGATAAATTAAAAACTGACCCAGTAAAAAGTGAAAAATAAAATACTTTTTACAAAAAAAAAAAAAATTACAAAGTGAAAAATAACTTTAATTTCGGAAGTCAGCAAAAACTAAAATACACATCCAAATACACCGACTTCTGAAAATAAAGTTGTTTTTCACTTTGTAGTTTTTTTTTTAAATTAATTGACGAAACTCCACAGTTTTGGGAATTGGTATCTAATTGCAATAAAACATTACCCAAGGCATATTAAATAATATTTAAGTAGACACGGCGTCAATCAAAGTCCTCGGGTAGCGCGTAGTTACTAGAAACTATGATTTAATAAAATAAATGCTATTTAAGAGCAGGCAGTCTAAATAAAAACTCGAACGCAAACTGCCCCCTCGCTACTCCGTTATGTGCTAAACGCTAATACATCAGTAATAAAGTTGAATATCGCGAGCGCTCTTTGATCGTGTTCGACCACGAAACTAAATAGCGTAAGTCTCAATTCTTATTTCGTTCATAACTAAAGTAATAATTGTTCTAGAGAAAAAATATCTTGTGTCGGGATAATAAACTATATTTTTTAGCTGTGAATATTTATTTTAGACATAAAAGCTAAACAATCTTGTTTGTTTTTTAGAATTATCCTTAAAAAAGACATGATTTTAGAATAAAAAATGTATTGAGAGAAAATATTACAATTACGTAACTGTCTTCAACATGGAAAGAAAAAGTTACAATAAATCATATACTAAAGTTTCATTTTGCTTGTATGTGTGACTGTTTCAGAATATTCATGCAAATTAACATAAAAATAGGGAGCCTCTTCGTAATGCCCGAAGTTCAATTTAACATTTAATCTGGTGACAACATATAATTTTAAGTGCAGGATGCTGGTGGGCATTCAAATATTGAAAACGTGAAAATGACGATCGTGTTTGTATTGTAATGCTTCATACGTAAAAGATGAACATTTAATCGAGTAGGTATTTATAAAAAAATGTTAACAACGTCTCTTCTCTATTTCAGGTGCTAACTCTACTAGGGAACTCGTTTTCATCTGCTATCGCCGAGGGCGGGACTGCGATTTTGTCCAAATCTAAAGATGATGTGAGTTACAGTTTTTCAGAATGTAAAATTTAATACTTTTGGCCTGTTTTTCAGAGGTAGTGAAACAGCCCATTATTCTTAGGTTTTTTTTATTGCGTTGTTCAGACAAAATCAGGGGACTCCAGCGGGTTTACTCCGAAGCGCTAAACCGAAGTATCGGCCGAATGTTCGGTCGCTCCTTTACTACAGCTAACTATCGCTGACTACGGCGACAAAAAAAGAGGCAGTCTAAGAGATAAGCCAAACTCAAAACTGTGACTTAAAGTCGGGTAAGGACTCTAAAGTAAAAAAAGGAAACTATGGAAGTTATAAAACGGCCGAACATTCGGCCGATACTTCGGTTTAGCGCTTCGGAGTAGACCCCCAGGACTCATATGTCAACTCTTATGTCAGATAGTACAATTACTTTGAAACTGTCCGCCACCGCCTCTGTCTGAACAACACATAAAATAGGTTTGATCTGTTTTATTTAAACGTATCATAATTTTTTTAGCAATCAAAGAATTTCCACGGCGCGCCTTATGTTCTCCATAACTGCACCGGTCTAACTGTTAAGTTGATGTTGAATGATAACCATGACTTCTCCGTTATTCTCACTGAAGACTATGTTTCTTCAGACTACAGGTAAAGTATTACTATGGTTTTTTTTTTTTTTTAACATAGCCAATAATATTGCCATACATATAAATATTGTACACCCCATGAGTATGTTACAGTGATACAATAATTCTAATTGTAAGAACTGTCTTTTCACCTGTGACAAACAATAAATAAATTAATATGAATATTTCTATGGAAAATAAGTCATTTGTTCAATGAGACGCTTCAGATCTAGGTTGCCATTGTTTCAATATTAATTTAGTTTTATGTTAGGTGTTAGTGTTATAGTAATCTGAAGCCTTCTAAGTGTAAATTTCAATGTCTGATAAAAACTGGGGGTTTGACATTATATATATTATTATATTAATACTAGGTTGTGATCCATTGATGTCTCAAGGAATTAGAGTTCTAAGGATGAATTCTGATCTCGGGGAATTTTAAGTTTCGGGAAGTTAATGCAAGAACAATCCTTCAGTGAATACTGAAGCACCCTAATAGCAATTTTTCGTTAAAAAAAATATGATTATATACAACGCGTTCCTTTTGATAACCCATAACTCTAGGGTATTAATGAGACCATGTCAAAGAATCAACTGGCATATGAATTATTTTTCAATTAATTTATTTTCGTTTTCATTTTTCAACAAACTAATTCGACAAATTCACTATTATTTATCTAAAACCCTTACGTGAATATGGCTACTTATGTACTATGAAATCGATGTCGACGAGGTGGCTTTCCCTTCACTAGTTAATGCGGGGAAGCACCCACACACGTCAATATTTTTTACATGTTGCGCTATCCCGCTATTTCACTACGCTACTGCGTAAGTTTGGCAACGTCGCAAAATAAAGATTCGTCATACGGGTGACAATTTTTTAACTAATTTAATTATGATTGATGTTATCTTCGATACTATGTATTTTTGAAATACTTGTTCTAGGACTTTTTGTATTATTTTGACTTATAACATTATAACCTTACGAGTTATGGGACATCAAAAGGAGCATGTTGTATATTTGTGAAGAAAAAAGTTCAAACAATGATTGTGCAAGTTTTACCATGCAGCTTTAATAATTATAAAGCAGTTAAATAACAAAGTAACAAAAATAGTTACATTCAAGATACTTTTCAAACCAATTCTTCTACAATTTTTTGAAGGTTGAAATGACCAAATATATCATACTTAAATCATTCGATTTTAATATTGATCTTTTGTTCTAGGGAAGTGGTTTTGGAACCGGGTGCGTGTGTTCCACTGCAAACAAAACATGGAGGAATGAATTTGATGAAACTGAATGAAGCACCCCCACCGCTCAAACTAAATGTCAAAGTAAAGTATATTACTAACAAAAACTAGAATATGCGATTATGATATAAATAACTTAATTTCTTTTCCCATTTAAAGTTACGAGCAGTTTTAATAGTTCATTAGGACGACTATACTGTACATCCAATCCAAAGTTTTTTCTCAGTTTAATCCACTTTCATTTTCTATAATATTCATAAGACTCAGCAAAAACCCGAGGTACGCAGAGCAGATGATAGACCTTATAATCGTTGAAATAAAGTGCTTTGTTCGAGTATATACGCGAAGCTTCAAAAAGCTCCTCGGACGTTCACGGTTCGTTTCTATGGGTTCATTATTCAACTAGCGATAGCAAACGGCGTTCGCGTTGCTGGATTTTGGGCCGAACAAATTTAAAAAGTATGGTGTTTATTTATAAACGATAATTAAAGTTAAGAGGCGTTCAAACGTCAAAAATGTATGGGTTAAACAGTCGCTAATCATTACTTAACTTTAAGCAACGTTTGTAAATAAAAGGGTATATGTGTAAGTATATCTTTTCGTATTATTTTTGCCATCGACACGCTACGAAGAACTAGCGATCCGCTCCTGCTTCATACGGTTTATATGACTTGACATATGCAAGATTTCTTTATTATTTGTGAGTTTAACACTTATTCATTTTAAACATTAAGCGGGATGCGCTAGGTAGCCCGCGAAATCCAAATTTTCTTAAGTTTTTTGCAATTTGCAGGCCATATTAGTTACGGCCGTGAATCATATTTAGATCAACATACAACCTGTTACTAACCTGAAAATTGCAAAAAACGTAAGAAAAATTGAATTTCGCGGGCCACCCTGACGCTTTCGCCTTAACCTTCCGTAATTTATTCTTCAAACAGTGGTGAAAACCACATCAAAATCCGTTGCGTTAGTTAAGAAGAATAACGCGGTCACACAGACAGACACAAAAAGAAACTTAAATTTATAGTATGTATAGATGTCACATTCCTCTGCTCTTGCGCTACTTTGGTCTAAGCTGACTCCAAAGAACTGTTTAAATACCAAACAAATATTACAGATAGTAGAAATAGACGACGACGTCCAAATCCCGGTGGACCGCGCGGACAAGCGATACTTCCCTCTAGGCCGCAAAATCGTGGGAACGACTGAGAAGAATGTCCCGCTCGCGGCCGCCGTGGAGCCGCGCGGTCTTATCTCCGACGTCGTCATGCAAGACGCCGCGCTGCACATATACCTGCGGAGTGTCGTACAGGTATGTTTCGTGATTGTACACTGCTACAAGGATTTTTTGGCTCTTGAATTACGTTGACAGGGTGGTGCTGTTGGTAAACAGTTATGAAATTTTATTTGTGCAATGTATTGAAAATAAAAAAAAAAGATAGTTCCTATTCTAGCAAATTGCCAAAAGATTTTTGTACAGCTAAGAAAAGAAAAAGAATGAAAATACGTTTATTTGCGGTAAACATAACGCAAAGAAATAAAAACACAAACACGAAATAACAAGTTGAGGGAAAATATGCGTCACATTCACGCAAAACGGCCATCGCTCAACATAATGCTGCGACCCTACGCGAGACAGAGCCCCAGCCCTGGTTTTCAGCGACAGCCGCTATAGACTAAACAAGCGTTTGTTCTTACAAGCTGGTGGGCAACATGATTGAAAACAATGTGTCGTGGCAGTCGTCGAGCTGCGTCTTTTACCTCGTTTCCTTAAGCGAATGAAACCTAGCTAAAACTAATTCGAAGTCAAAGGCGTTTTCAAGATGCAAGTAAGGCCCGTGTTACAGAACCTCACTCAAAACTCAAGCATTACCTAAGACGCGTTTATAGCCATTTGATTGGTTGAAACTAGTTTTAAGTAATGCTTGAGTCTTTAGTAAGGTTCTGTAATACGGCCCTAGGAGTATTGAGGTAACGGTCTCACTCGGTACTAAGTTCAGATCAACCTATAATTGACCCAACAACAATATCAGTCAGTTCATTTAATCAACAGTTAATATTAGATTTTTTGTACTAACCTGCGCTGTACCACTTCTGGGCAAAGGCCTCCCTCCACTCCCTCCATCTTCCGCGAACTAAACATTAGAATGGTTACGCAATTATGAATATTTTGTAAAAACGTGTCTGTTCCATCAAAGAACACTGCGATTCATGATTTTCCTAGTTTGTAGGTTTGTCTTACTCATATGTAATAGCCATAGTATAGGATTCGAAGTAAGATCGACTGTCACCCACCTGTTTACCGAATGCAAAATAATTTTTTGTTAAATATAAATATATTGCAAATAGGTTGCCTAATTCAATATGTTAATGACTGTCTATAGTTAATTAAAAATACTGTAAGTAATCGAATTAGTTTCCAATTGAAAGTATAAAGGAGTTTCTTGCCCATTCTTCTCCATACGAAACTACCTTTTGGAAGGGGCAACTAGAATCAATTCTATTTTTTTTGTAAATTTTGACGTTCAAAAGTGCCTCTCATGTGCCTATTTGAAATAAATAATTTGACTTTGACTTTTGACTTTGAAAACATTATATTTGATAAAAAATTACTTGAATGAAATTTATTTTTTATCAAACCGAAGAAAGTCGACCTTACTTAGGATTTTAAACTACCATACCCATCTTGAAACAACACTGGTGTTAAGTTTTATGGTAAATAAATGATTACTTACTTAGTTAAATATGTACGTTGTCAGGTAACAAATACGTTATCAGTGAACGTGTCGGTGTACTACATGACGCTCAGCGGCAACGAGGTGCGCTTATTGGGTGACGTGAAGCCCGGCGACATACTACGACTGCCACTACAGGCCGTGCACACTCCCACTGCAGAACTGTTCTTCTCAGTTGAAGGTTTGTTGCAAGTACACTTCTACAAGGATCTTTTAGCGCTTAAAGGTCGGGTAATTGCCCTTGACCTTGGCCATACAAATGTACGTCGTGCTCACGCTGCGCCGCCGTTCGGTTTCATAGGGAATATTTATTTTTAGTAACGAAAATACGAAAGTTTGAAAAAAAAAAAGATAATAACATAGTCTGTTCAAACAAAAAAAACAAAAAACATGAAAATATGTTAAGTAAAGTAATATCATTTTTTTAACCGCGAACGGACAATCTAAAGTGTTAAGTATTTGCTGCAATGAGTCTCTAAAAGTTTGTGAGCGGTTGCTAAATGTAGTTGCTATTTATTGCTCCTGACTTTTCAAATATGTAAATCGAATAAACTCATAATGTTAGTAAATAAAACACTTTATCTCCTTATAATTCAAATGTTTTTCCAGGTTTCACAGTATCTGTATCACCGTTCATTTGGCGAGAACTCCAACAGCAAGTGAACATATCCAAACTGTTGCAGTGCGACTCTAAAGATAAGAACACCGGAGAGAAGTTTTACCTCAGGGTATGATTACCTAACAAATAGTTGTACAGTGCTTCTATTTTCTTAATGTCTCTCGACAATCATCACATTTCCGAATACAACATAAAATGTTAATTTCCATGTCCATCAATTCGGTATGTAAAGTAAAAATTAACCTATGCCGATTCGAAAACCATTTCGAGATTTTAAGGTTTTATGAGTTATTTTTCTATTAATAGGTCTTAAAATTATAAGATCGTATTTATATTCACAAAAATACTTAAAATCACTTGACTTTTATTTGACCTCTAAATGTCATAAAAAGTAGCCTGAATTGGGAATTTTCAGTGCCTCTTGTAATTAAATAATTAAGTTGTTCTGTATGTGTCAAGTGTCAATGTCAACGACAAACTTATTATTATTCTATTCAAATAGGTAAATAGTGTCGTTTTTCACCAGCGGCCGACAGTACAAGTCGAATCACATCGATGTATCGCCTCAGGAAAACTTAACTTACGTTCAAATGATCTTCACAATAAAACAGACGCCGCACAGACTAGTACTCAACGTTTAGTTCCTCGCACCATTTCTTTTTTAAGGTTTCTTTTACTAACAATCAATTTGTATCGGCTATTTGTTGTGGTGTTTATACTTGACGGTATGAAGCACGTAGCAGAAGTAGTCTTTGATCCATTCATTTGATTAATAAGCTATAACTTTAAACTAAGGTACGGAAATCGCATCTCGTATGAAATGTAAACAAATTAACTGTCAAATTTGACTGTTTGACTTTACTGAATTTTGTTTTTAAATAAGTGTTAAACGTGGCAAACATCCTAAGCTATTCAGGCTACTTTAGAAATCAGCACAAACAAAACTTTAAAAAATATATAAAAATAACTACAGCTTGTAAAAACAAAAAGATGAAATTATGTGTTTCAAATACTCTTATCTTTAAAATAAAAATATAAAAAACATACCTGAAAAATATTTTACATACCGAATTCTTAGATTTATCGAGTACAATAATTTGAATTCAGAACTAAGTACTTCATTATTGTTTTGATTTCCGTGTGAACTATAGAAATCCGACGACTGACGAAACACGAAGTTTGCCGAAGTTTGAGATATCACTGTACTATATTAATAATAATATTATTTACCCATCTAACTATAGATAGATCCATGACATAGAATTCGGTATGTAAAGTATTTTTTAGGTATGTTTTTTATATTTTTATTTTAAAGATATGAGTATTTGAAACACATAATTTCATCTTTTTGTTTTTACAAGCTGTAGTTATTTTTATATATTTTTTTAAAGTATTGTTCGTGCTGATTTCTAAAGTAGCCTGAATAGCTTAGGATGGTTGCCACGTTTAACACTTATTTAAAATCAAAAATCAGTAAAGCCAAACAGTCAAATTTGACAGTTAATTTGTTTACATTTCATACTTTAGCGATTTCCGTACCTTAGTTTAAAGTTATAGCTTATTAATAAAATGAATGGATCAAAGACTACTTCTGCTAAGTGCTTCATACCGTCAAGTATAAACACCATAACAAATAGCCGACACAAATTGATTGTTAGTAAAAGAAACCTTAAAAAAGAAATGGTGCGAGGAAGTAAACGTCGAGTACTAGTCTGTTTTATTGTGTAGATCATTTGAGCGTAAGTTAAGTTTTTCTGAGGCGATACATCGATGTGATTCGACTTGTACTGTCGGCCGCTGGTGAAAAACTACACTATTTACCTATTTGAATAGAATAATAATAAGTGCTTCATGTAAATTTGTCGTTGACATTGACACTTGACACATAGAACAACTTAATTATTTAATTACAAGAGGCAATGAAAATTCCCAATTCAGGCTACTTTGGATGACATTTAGAGGTCAAATAAAAGTCAAATGATTTTAAGTATTTTTGTGAAAATAAATACGATCTTATAATTTTAAGACCTATTAATAGAAAAATAACTCATAAAAGCTTAAAATCTCGAAATGGATTTGGAATAGGTTAATTTTTACTTTACATACCGAATTGTTAGCAAGAACTAAAAGACCATGTTAGTACTTAATAATTAAGAGTGACAAAACATTTAAGTGGTGCTAAGGTACACACATAATATCAGGGTCGGGGTCTTTGGTGCTCTGTGCTACGTCAGGGACATCGATTTTTAAATGAAACAAGCGTATCGGAAGGAAAAAGACTTGCATACATTTTGTATCGGCGCATTTTGTGTTTATGGTCTGTTTTGGAGCATGCCATCTGACAGACGGCCAAAAAACCATACTTTGTTATGGAGTTTTCATTTGATCTTTGACATCGATTGTATGACTGATAAAAACAGGCTGTTTAATACATTATCTATATAAATATACAGGCCGTCGGCACCATGGAGCAAGTATTCTACGAGAATACAACCCGCCACACGTTCGCGTCGTCTTGCTACGACATCATACTGAAACCGGCCGTCAAGCTACAGAACTGCTTGCCGGTCGAGATTGTGGTCTCTCAGTTAGGACTGAAGAGGACGCAGGTGCTTAAGTCAGGAGAGATGTTCCATCTTTCGCATCTGTCCCCTAATAGAGCGTCTATTGTTATTATGGTGAGTACTAATATACATGAGTGATATACTTGTGGTGGATATAAAGTAATGATAAGTCATCACCAATGCCGATATTAGATGCTTCCCTCGAGTGGAGGTTCATTTTTGTTTAATTCCACGTTAACACGACACTAGCAAAATTATACAGGGTCAAATTAAATTAGCTAGCGATACTCCGCAGACGTGATGGGTCTAAACATGATAAAACAATAAATAAATTAATTTGATGATTTTTTGGTCATCGAAAGCTGTTAGTGTCTCATGAAACATCAGTTTAAAAAAATGTGTACACTTCACAGGCGTGATTGGTATGGATACCTAAACACGATAAAACAAAAGAAAACAGATTTTCTCAACTCTTCAAGTAAAAACACTACCAGATGTCGTTGACCCCCACAAAACCTTCAAATCTTTTTATTTTATAGTGAACCCATCACGTCAATTCAATTTGACCCTGTATACTATAGGAATGAACGATTCATCCGCTCCTTTCATTTTATTTTTCGATTATTCTGTAGGCGAGTGAAAGATCTCACATCAGCTCGTGAACGTCCATCGCGAGTCATTAGTAATATAGCCCACTAAAATGATCGCAAAAGGATTAAGCCATAATCACTCAAATGAGCAAACGGATATATCATCGCAGTATATTGTTATAATTAGGACTCAGGAACACGGGACGTGATCCTTAAATCCTACTGGTCTTACTTGTGTGCTCATTCTTGATATAAAAACTTAATCACGTTGGCTATAATCGCCACGGGGAAAAGACTTAATGTCGTTTGGTTTTGCTTACTGCGTAAAAACGATAAGTTTAATACGAACTACAAAATTTCAGATTCAAAACTATCTCGACAAATGTTGGGTTTGTACGAAGAACCTGCCGGAGAGCGAGACAGAACTGTCAGTATGGTCCTTCGAATCCCACGACAGCCCAGCAGTGATGACATTGGACTTGGGCATGCATAGCGTGGACACAGAAGGCACTCAAGTCTTGTCTCTTTATTGTCCTTTCTGGATGCTCAACAAAACTGGCTTCACTCTATGTTATAGGGTAAGTCCACATTTTTATATCGTGCGTTTTTTCTTAAAGGGTTCTAATATTGTGTGTGGTGGCTTTGGTATTGAAATCTGGTTTTGAAGTAAATAATGCCAGTCGAAATTCAAAATGTTAAGACATTATCACTGCAGAACACTTTAATTTTGGTATCTGTGTTGAGTGCACAATCATTTCTGTTGATTTTTTGCACTCAACATAAATATTTGATTCAAACATAAGCCAGATATTTCATGTAATATGTACGGGTAATATTGACGTTTGAAGCTAGACAGAAATGTTTACTTATGCACCTTTATATCGTCTATCAGCATTTTATCGAAGCTATCAAGTAAGGCCGGTACATTAATTAGATACTCTAATAGGCTTTTCTAACTGTGTTTGTCTTTCATTTTACTAAGTCATTGCTATACTTCAAGAAGCAGACTTCATACTTACTCCTTGGAGTAGACCTTTATATCAGATTGGCCATAAATACATTGCGTGGTTACAGAAGTCAAAGAAACCAGAAAAAGATTCCAGCACACCCAACAAGGTATCTTTGAGATGATCTAACTGTGAATATTTTTTACTAGTTTTTTTTTTCTTTATCATTTTCTTTAATCCTCAATTCGGTCGGTTACAGCTTCCTGAGTCTAACAAGCTTCATCTCAAAGCGATAGTTTTAGGATATTTTGATCATTGCCTTGTAATAATTGTTGTATAGCATGCATTTCTCAGTGGGGTCATAACCTAATCCAAAACTAGTTTGTTTACCACCTATTTGACACGATAGATTCGTTGTGGTGTGTTAGATATGTTTATTTATATTTAGTTATGTAATGTCATAGACTAATAAAACGAATATTGTATGGGTTATCCATTTATGTAAATTACAGATTAAGCATTCACCTTGCAGTAAATTTATTAGACGCCATACTTCTTGTTTGCCGGTAAGTGCAAACATTACTTCAGCACTTAAGAAATACATGGTTATATTATTTTGCTACTTACATTGAGCACTCTAAAAAGGTTTTGGTTATAACTGTAATCAGTTTTAAGTTATGTGTGGTGGGGTTTTTGGATAAAACAGAAATAATAAATGACAATTGAATTGATACAAATTTTTTTAACACAGACCAGCCAACGGAGCTTTGAAGGTTGGGTTCAGTTTGTCGTTTGAAATGTTGTTGTTTTAAATATATGCACACATCGTAGCTTTAATTTTGTGGATTACCATGACCCTACTGTATTTATTTTGCTTTTTAGCAGCATGAAATTTATATAAGTATCCAATTGTTAACACTAGTTACACCAGTGTTGTAATAATTCGCCGTAATTACAATACTTAGCACGGTCGATCATGTATTGCATGTTCACACTTTATTCTGAGTTCATATTGAATTTAAGAGACCATTTTAATAATGGTACTACACAAGGCATTGTTTCGGTAATACAAAATTTACTTGATGGGAACTAATCCTAAGGCTAAGGATTTAGTATATACTACTAGCGTTAGATTGGCAATGCAAAAGAGAAACAGCATAATCTAAGCTTACGTTAGAGTGAGATAGATAGACGAGACCATTCACGTAGACGCTATCGGGGAAAAATGTAAATATGTCTAAAAACGAAAATAATATGTTTCGATAAATGGTAACGTGGTGGCCTTTTGGCCTCGTACAGGACTTTCTGTTTTTATTTTCATTTTTACTTTTAGTTATTTTTTTTTTGTTCATTGTTTCTATGAGTGTGTTTTCCTTAAATTTGTGGTCTGTGCGAGTCCCAATAAATGCTTTTTCTTTCTTTCTTCCTGTAAAAACTTTTTTGACATGCTTGACATTTACATGTATGATTTGCCAGCAGACTGCTGGTTATGGTTTATGGGTGGCATAAACCAACCAAACAAGTTGGTAACCGTAAACTTCTCTTAATAAAACTAATATAATCGAACATTATTTTATTAATAGAATAAAGTAGAAACAAAATTTCAAAATACTTACCTACTAGAAAAGCTTACGACATATTTACATTATTAGTTTTCTTTGGACGAAATTAAAAATCCGACAAGTTATGTGCGTAGTTTTATTTTTGCCTGTCCACATCTGCTTCAAATCTGGAGATACGAAGACATTGCAATGTATATCGATAATCGAAGTTGAGGCAGCTAGTGAGCACAGTACTATTTGTCTCGTACACATGCACATCACACGCACACTGGTGTAATATGTTTTTGTTCTCGCCCTAATCACCACATTGGCCATCTACCACTAGTGTATATTAAATCTATGTCCTAAGGTATATTTTGTATTGACAAATACGCCAAGTGAAGTGCCAGTTTCACATTCTTTTTATTTAGCTTCCCGGGTACGGTAAGCAAGCTTAAGGTACAGGATAACGCGAAATGACACACGCATTGGCAATTCGAAAGAAAAAAATTAAGAAGATCGAATGTTAATTAGCTGTTTTGTTTTTTTAGAATGTGGATGAAACTGGCAACGTGATATTCCATCCTAAAGACTATAAGGGACCGATACTGTTCTCGTTCCGTGCTAAGAACTTCTTCGGAAAGAAGAAGGCGGCTATAAGGGTGGAGTTCGGTGAATGGTCTGATAAGTTCTCGTTGGATGTTCCCGGCAGTTCTGGAGTTATACAGTGCAAACATGAGGGAAGGACTTATGAGGTACGGTTACTGAATGATTGTAAGTGACTGAATCACTTGAAAGTAAATCATGCGGCAGAAAAAACAGATACAAAAGGGATATAAACAAAAAAACTTACAGAGGCGATCAAATAATGAACTTCTTCATTTTAGATCACGCTGTATAAATAAAACTATTTTGTAGGTGGCAGTTACAAATCAGCTGACATTCAACAGTTTGACCAAGATGGTGATATTTACGCCATACTTCCTGATAATCAACGAAGCGCCTTTAGACATCCAATATCAGGAGCTGCACAGATCTGGCGATCCTTGGATCACGGTAAGTCTACATTATTCACAAACTTAAAGTACTTCCTTTTCCTCTAAAATTTAATTTTAATCTACTTAAGGTGGATAGCCCGCGAAACTCAAGTTAGTCTTCTTTTTCATGAAATCATGACAATGGGGAACAAATCTAACTTAGAGAGATGTATTAATGATTCTAATGTTAATAATTCTTTAAATACGTATCTGTTATAGTTGCGAATCATATTTTGGTCAAGATCAAACGTGACTTGCAAATTGCAAAAAACGTTCATTCGCTATTGATACAACTTACAACCTAAACCGCCGCCCGGTCTAGAAGTACGACATTTTGCACAAAAATGCCTTAGTTAACGAAGGTGAGCACTATGGATGGATTTTTAAATAATCCATCCCTTAAGGGGGTTAATTAGGGGATGAAAGTTTGTATGGAGGTTTTCATTTTTGCCGATGGGAAATCCCATCGAGGACACGGCTAGTGTTGGTATAAATTATGTTAATATACTTTATTTGTGACTGTGATACAAGACGCAGTTATAATTTGGTCGTTAGCCTACATTTTCCGCAGGTACTGGCATTTCGTTAATCAAATTCGGCCACTCTATACGCTAACACAAGCAGCCTTGGCGAATTTCGATATCTATGGAATTGGACCTTATAATTGGATTCAACGAAATTTTTGGAGACGAACTTGCTCGATATTCTTCATTCACACTTGCTTCACACATTCGCTAGCCCAATTTCCATCATCATCCTACTGCCCTGTCTGTTGTCTGCGCAACACGTTTTGTACTTCCATTCTCCCCTGTCAGCCGTCACTGATAGAGTGACCCCTTTTCTTTCATAATAGGGAATATGCATGTAATTTTAATAACTCTATCAATAACATCAATATAATAACATTTTCTTGTTTGATTATTTCCCAGGTGCCACAAAACTCTAGCGCGCCTCTATGGCCCGTCATAGAGAGAGAAGATAAGTTAATGTTACTACGCGTCGCTAGCTCCGCTAAATGCTCCGCACCATTTTTATACACCGAACACCATTCCGTTTGCTTGAAGCTCGACAATGAGGTAAGGTATAATTAGATTTAATTATTTCTTTCAATGCATAGAAATGTTAGGAAAAAAATAAAAAAATTACGTTTGTTTGTTTGATAAAAACTTCGATCGGCTTCCAGTCTGACCAGATGCAGCGGAATAACAGTATTATACACTGAGCGACTGCCTATCTGACCTCCTCAACCCAGTTTCTGGGCAACACGATATCCCTTGGCAAGATTGGTTGTCAGACTTTCGGGCTTCTCCCTACCCGTAACGACTGTCAAAGATCTATAAATGACAGCCGGGACCAACAGTTTAACGTGCTTTCCGAGGCACGGAAAGTCTCGGTATGTAATGGATGGTCACCGATCCATGGACCGACCTCGGCAAGCGTAGCTTAACCTTCGATCGACCCGTGCGGCTGTTATTATTTAGCCCCGAGCCCCTTCAGAAAGAAGTGTTAAATCAGAAATCATTTAATTAAATTTAGTTCATCAACAGCACTTTTTCAACGTCATGCAAAAGTTACAAAAGAGCCCTCTGCACATCTGCCCTTTACCGCTTTCTTGTGTTGTAACTGTGTATGATTGTGCCACTCTGGTGTAAAGGCACTGTTCCCCTCCGATGCACGGTTAAGGCCAGTGTAGATCAGGCGAAGCGCTTTTGATTTTTCTACTTCCGCGATGTTAATATTTGTATAGCAGGGAAAGTCTGCTTTAGAGTATATTCATCATGTCTTCCACAGTTTGGCGGTTTATTCGTAGAAGTGCAACTGACGGAAGGAGGCACTTACATCACAATACGACAGTACCGAGACGGACACGCGCCCGCGTTGATCGTCAACTACACGCCGCACAGCAGCATCACCATCTATGAAAAGGAGAACGTTAATACTAGGTAAGGTATTCCATATGCTGGTGTCGTAAGCAATGATCGGAATAAGTTGTGAAATTTCGCGGGATTTCATGCCATAAAATTACTAATTATTATTCGGAGAGTACAAATACTATAGAACTCGTGTCATATTTGAATTAAACATTTTTATGATGATATACTTGGCGCCATATTATTGTTTACTTTTAGCTTGACTGTTATTTGTCTTTTTTTCAGAGTCTTAAAATCAATGCACAGGATGTTGTATACCTGGGATAACCCTGCAGGACCGCGCGTTCTAATATTCGAAGGTCAAAAGAAACGAGAGGTCGAAAACGACCTAAGGAAGGATGGGATCGGAGATTTTATGTAAGTATCCATGTTAAAGTGTATTCAGATCCTTGTTTCGAATTGATGTCTTTCCCATTTAAACAAATATCATCTTTACACCATTGTAAATTAAGTTGATTTCAGAAAGCTTTGTTGTAGATGTTACATCAAAACATCTTTAACAAATAAACGAGCGAGCCTTACAGTAGTCGCATATGATGTGTAACATCTGACATCTTTCCTTGGTAATAAGCAGCTGAGCAGCGACAAAAATAAAATTAACCTCAAAATTTAAATGCTAAATATTGAAATATTTATTCGAATTTTAAATTTGAAAATGTTTAAAAATGAAAAAAAATATTCATTACTAGTGGTCGCCCACTGGACAAAATTCGACCGCCTCTACTTACAATCTATATAGTACTTACTAATTACATGAGTACACTAATTCCATTCTATTAAAAACCACGTATTCCATGCTCAAGCTGTGTGTTCCTGTTACGCACTTTCGTCCCTTTTCACGAAATCACTCCCACAAAAGTAAGAGGAAAGATCTCAAATCCCGTATTTTAAGAACCTTCATATTCTAATCTCAGTCTCAATTAAATCAAAAATACCTCTTAATTTTAATACATTTTTGAAATAAAAATAACATAGTCGCTTGTTACAAGATTTTGATCGTTTTTATCTACGGGAATTGGCCCTGAAAATTTCAATGAAAATGATCTAGCCTTTTCTATACTCTGTTTTGTTCGACAGCGAGTGTATCCATCCACATACGGCAAAATGTAATCATAAAATTACTTGCAGGGTCAGCGAAACTGAAAAAATATATTGGGTATCCTTCCTCGACGGGTTACAGCGAGTGATATTATTCACGGACGATCCGATCCTAGCAAGCGGAGCGCACACTATAGGTAATAATAATTTATATATGTATCTATACATACATATCTATACATATTATAAAGTAAAGCCTCTTTTCGTGTCTCTTTGTGTGACCGCGTTGTTCTTCTAAACTACGCAACGGAATTTGATGCGCATCATTTTGAGAATTTTTTCCTGAAGATTTATATTATGCCTAATATATTAATATTAAACCCATATAATTATAATAAAGAAATCTCGATGTTTTGTCAAGTCGTAAAAACTGTGCGAATGAGGGACGGATCGGTAGTTATATAATAATAATCGTTTTTTGCAATGAAGTTCCTTACGAGGCTTGCGGTAGGAGTTCACTGGTAGAAATCGTCATGTAAGGAAAAAGCGTTAAGCAGGGCGCATAACGGTTTTTCTTTACATGTGCTCTCTCTTTCTATTATACAGTGTGGATTTTTGAGATGGGACGGAAGGGCATAACCGTTGTCGCTACAAGAAAATGGTCTTAGGAGACCAATAATAATGGTCTTTAACTTTTTGAGTTATTTTGATTCGCATTCACAGATTTTGTAAAAAAAATACAGTCAGCAAGGAAATGGGCAGTTGTCACAAAAATATTTTTGAAGCCAATCGATCCTGTTTCTCCGAAATTCGAAGTTATTTTTTTTCGGCCTGTTTAACAATCGTAAAAAAGGAGGTTGGAGTCTTATTTCTATAAATAGATAGTAGTAATAGAATAGTATAGAAAAAGTTTTTTTTGCTTTTTCTGACTTTTGTAGTACCCTAATCTCAGCTGGTCCGATAGAGTTTTTTGATCCTTTTATGAAACAGGATCGATTGGCATCAAAAAATTTTTTTGTGAAAACAGCCCATTTTCTTGCTGGCTGTACAAGTTTTTCAAAGTCTGTAAATGCAGATCTAAATGTTTCAAAAAGTTAAGAACAGTCTCCTAAGACCGTTTTCCTGTAGTTCTGTAGTTACAACGGTTAAGGTACCTGCCCTTACTGCTCCCGTCTCATAAATCTACTCTGTTTACGAGAGTATCGCGTAAGGAACATCGATCCTGGCGGGGGTCCGCCGACCGCACACGTTTTTATTTAAAAAAAACTTTTAGCTACAGTAGAAATATTTCCCATACTTTTACTTTGTTTATTAGTCCCTAAACATAAACTATACCTAAAATATTTTTTACAGGTGAAGCGGAATTAGTTGATACTGAATTAGTACTGGCGATGCAGGGCATTGGACTGTCACTCGTCAACGATCCGGAACAACTGGAGATCGTCTACATCAGTATATCCAAGTAGGTTATTGAAATATTTTGTTTTAGAAACCCGAATTGATTTACTTGCAGTACTCAGCTAATAATATGGTACATCGAGTTTTAGGCCCGCAAGTTTAGTGCTAAATGTGTTTACAACATCGTTCTGTTTCTTTCAATCGTTTGAAGATGACAGAGACAGAATGAGGTTTTAAATATGTTTAGCGTTGAACGGAATTATTGATTTGTAGTGCAACCGGGCCTTAGATTCGACGCTCTACAAAGCCGAACTTTGTCGAAAACCCGTAGTGCGTGGTGTGGCGGTTTATAGCTAAGTAAAATACTTATTTTAGATGTAAGTTATAGCTGCGACCTCGCACAAATGCTGCGAGGTCGCAGCAATCCATGTAGACTGAACTGCATCGAACTTATTCGGCTGACAGCGCTGCACGATCTATCCAAACAGAATGCGAGATAGTAATGACAATTATTGTGATTTCGTAATAGTTTAACTAGCATGGGAATTCTTGAGTCTTAGCGTGTTAATTGCTATTGCTATGCTATTTGCTAAAGACTATAATTTAAATAAATTAAACAATCACATTCACAAGCATTCATTCAATATACAATCCTAAGTACGCGCAAATCAAAGATAATATGATAACAATTGCTTAACCCATTCTTCGCAAGTTCGCAGCACCTGCGCTATTAAACTTCACTCGCGAACGAAGTCACGTTCACGTGAAACCGATAGATTTAGTATTCCCGACTTCCCGTGGGTGCGACGGAGAGCACACGCTACCGCTGCATGCGCATGCGCGACGCTCTCTCTGACATATGATAGTTTACAAAAGTACATCGCTTCGCATTTCACGAAATATCGCGACTACTCTTAATTTGCTAAATGATCTATCACACGCTATCAATGGATGCGAATGCTAATTATTCCATCACTAATGCGGGACACAGTTTAAAAGTATTTCTTTAAAAGCATAATAGTTTCAGTGTAAAGTCATGGAACATTGTTAAGCAAATTGACTAGTAACTTAAATTGTCCGTGCAATCAAATCTGTCAACTCTCATTCTTTGATAGTTGTCTGAAATGTATAACATGACAAATTGACGATTGCAATCTGCGCGATCTAGATAATATGGGCAACTCCACGTCAGAGCGCGTATTTTGCGTAAAACCGCGATTCCGCGCGATCTTTTTATTGGGTCCTCGTAAGTTCCTATTTCTTCCCGTGGGTGTCGTAAAAGGCGACTAAGGGACTTACTAGAGAATGGGCAGCAGCGTTTTCTATGCATTTTAACACCATACTGCGATCGCCAACCCGCCAAGCGTGGCGATTATGGTAAACCCGCCCGGGGAGGCCTATGTCCAGCAGTGGACGTCTTTCGGCTGATATGATGATGTATGATGATGAGTTGCCTTTATATCTTAGAAAGTATGTTGTATTTTCCATTATATAAATACACGTAGTAAACATGAAATTGTGATACCCAAATTTAGATTAACTAAAACAAGCAAGTCATTTCTTATAAAGTGTCCGTTTTTATAACAAGTTGCTACAGTCGGATACAGAACTTAGCGACTGAAAGTTCAAAACCGAGATAAAAGGAGGTTCATAAGATTAAAGACTTTGTTGAAGAGAAGGAAGTTTGGCAATATTAAATACTCAATAATTTCTTCTGCACAAATAGCTTCTCCGGTACCTCATTAACGGCATAACTATATAAATCTAGCTCCCAAATTACGATGTTTATTTTATTTTTTTACGTACTTCCATGACATAATCTTTTCATTATTTGACATTATATACCTACAATTTTATTTTAAAGAGAATAAGGATAGAAGAGTATTAATTCGGATTTGTTACAGTTGTAATGGCAATCATGTCAATTGGGTTCAATAGGTTTTACTTTTATTGTTTTAATAATGTTTTATATAGATTATTTTTATATATTGTGAATGTGAGAACGTTTTTGTAGGCTTAATAGACTTTAGATTTGTAGACCATCTTCTATTTTGTTTAGTACCTGGTACTTGGTGACGGGCCTATACTGTCATCCCATAGCCATTAACACTGTAATTTGAAAAAATTATATTGTATACAGGGTGGAATTTTGTAATGCCACCTGGAGGGAAAGTACTCTTAATACTGCAGATAGAAAATTTTACTCAAAGGAAACATTCCTTTATTTTTGAATAAAAAGCAAACTGCATTCAAAGATTTTCGAAAATTCTCTTCTCCCACACCCGGGAATCGAACCGGCTAAAATCTGAAAAAATTATACCCTGTACTTTTATTGCATCGATCGTTAGGGTTAATTATAAGGATGAAATCTCTCTAACAAACATGATAAATTAAATGAAAGGAAAACCAGGAAATCTGAAGTTACAAATTCAATGAGTCAAGTTAAAGCTCTTTAACTAACATCCATCTTTTGTAATGCAGACTCCTTTGCGAAATACTCGTAGCTGCGTGTATGAGGTAATTTAAATATGGAATGTTACATTAAAATTTGAAAATTAGATTGATATAGTTGTTATTCACATTTGATTGTTTTTTACAACTCATTTCACATTTTGTCTCACGGTGAAAATGGCTTATCAAGAACAGTTTGAATTAATGGAAGCTTATTTTTAAATAACAAAAACGTGAATCTAGCGCTGCGGTGGTATGGAGAGAGATATCAAGACCGACAGGCACCAACTCTGTTCGTATTGAAAATAATGGTAGAAAATTTAAAGAATACGGGTGGTTTCAAGAAGAGACGGCAAACTATTCAGCAAAACTATTTCGATTTTGAACTAGAGGTTTTAACATACTTTGAATCATTTCCAAAGGCTTCAAGTAGAGATTCTGCCGATGAATTAGGAACAACCCACACTCGCGTACTTAAAGTGCTGAAAAAGTATAAGTATAAATGCTATCGTGAAGGTCGGTTGGTGCAAAATTGCATATTGGGGATCGTGACAGACGATTACAATTTTGTGAAAACATGCTTGGAGAAATTGACCGAAACCCTAATTTTTTGAGTAACATTGTATGGTCTGACGAAACCAACTTCAGCAATAATGGCATGTACAATCGCCGCAATAAATAACCATTATTGGTCTCGAGTGAATCCTGTTCGTGTTCATGAAACTAACAATCAAGTAAGATTTTCTTTCAACGTTTGGTGCGGAATTATGAGAAATAATGTAGTGTTAGTCCACGTGTAAGAAGGTCATTTAAATACTGTCAAGTATATTGAAATACTGGATCTCTTAAGAAACGAGTTAAATGGTTTCCCCGAGGAAGAGCGAAACCAAATAATTCTACAGCAAGATGGTGCTCCAGCACATAACAGCAGAATCACTACTGCCTACATTAATAACCATTTTAATACCTGGATTGGTACAAATGGCACAATCTGATGGCCTGCGAGATCGCCAGATCTCACCCCATTAGATTTTTTTTTGCGGGGATATGTAAAAAATCAAATTTACATGAAATCTTATGCGAATGACAACGAGTTGAGAGTTGAAGTTCAGAATACGATTTATAATATTCACCACAACACTTTATTAAAGGTTACTAGAAATGAATTCGTTAAAAGGATAAATTTGTGTATCCAAGAGAATGGAGCCCATTTCGAGCAACTAATTAGTTAGTTTACCATTTTTTGTAAATAATTAAATTAATTTAAGATTTCCTGGTTTTCCTTTAATTTAATTTATCATGTTTGTTAGAGAGATTTCATCCTTATAATTGACCCTAACGATCGATGCAATAAAAGTACAGGGTATAATTTTTTCAGATTTTAGCCGGTTTGATTCCCGGGTGTGGGAGAAGAGAATTTTCGAAAATGTTTGAATGCAGTTTGCTTTCTATTCAAAAATAAAGGAATGTTTCCTTTGAGTAAAATTTTCTATCTGCAGTATTAAGAGTACTTTCCCTCCAGGTGGCATTACAAAATTCCGCCCTGTATATTATTTTTATAATATATATATTGTATATAAAATTATATTGTATATATTATAAATTATATTATATATAATTGAAAACATTGTATAATCCAATTATTTCTAAAAGAGTAGCTTCTTGCCGGCTCTTCTCTGTAGGAAATGACCAAATGGAACCTAGTGCACCTAGCTTCTGACGTTTCATAAGTGCCCATGTAGGTTTATGTGAAATAAAATATTTAAATTTTTATGATTTTGACGTAATAAAGGAAAACAAAGAAAGAAAATACGTTTATTTGCGGTAAACGTAACGCAAAGGAAAAAATAAAACAAACACGAAAGAACAAGTTGTGCGAAAATATGCGCTACATTCACGCAAAACGACCACGGCGGCTCAGCATAATGCTACGACCCTATGCGAGACAGAGCCCCAGCGCACAGTGGTCCCGTTAGTAGGTCATAGGCTTCCAATGGCAATGACTGAGCTAAGCTATTATATCTGGTTCAGTTACCCACTATGAGGGTATAAAATGTTTTGCAATCTATTGTTCGCAACATTCCTTTTTTGGCATCGGAAGTAAACACATGTAATTAGTCATCAACCGTGTTATCACCAAGCGCTAATTACCCTAAGACGCGACGCGTGTTTTCAAGATCGAACTTGTTTGTGACCTGTTATTTTGCAATGGACATTCAAGTTACAGGTATGTATTATTAACTTACTTTACTATTTTGCATTTTTAATACACCATTTTTTTTTAAATAGAGTGCTACGCCGCAGCATTTCTTGCGTGTTTATTTCTGTATTTTTTTTATATTGAAGCTTTACTTGTTTGTATCTACTTGTGCCATTGAATTAGGTATAAAAATGTCGCTTAAAATCTCTACTACTAGAATTTAAAAAAAGTACTTGTGGCATGCTGCATCTGTAAGGTGCAGCCAGGGTCTACGCCGAGCGGCTGGGCGCGTAGCACTTGCTACGAAATATGTATTGTTTTTGCATTTAACTGTTTGTTGTTTTGTTTTAGGTACTAGTATTGAGTGTTCTTTTAAAAGAATGCTTGTACTAGATACTTGGCTGTCTATGAAGGACAGCAATTCCGAACTGCAACGGTGGCGTCGAGTTTTTCAAGCCCTGATACAGTTACTGCCTGACGTTGAGAATTTGGTTGCAGATGACTTAGAAAAAAGAGTTGCTAATCTTTGTACTAGATTTGTAGCTATTTGGAAGCAAGTCTCTCGCAATCAATCTCGCATGGTATCTAAGTACGGAGACTGGCTGAACGAAATTGAAGTTTGCGTTCTGTCAAATTGTGCAGCAGCAGGGAGCCACGACACTCAACGGCCAGCAGCAGAGGCTTCGACGAGCACTCAACAGCATCAGCACAAGAAGGACTTCGAAGAGTGTAGCAAGAGATCAAAACGCCGCAGGCTTGCAGAGTTAAGCAAAGTAGACAGTTCCGCGATCAATTATTTGTTGGATGATTCAAGTCGATCTGACGCCGCTTACGCTTCTTTAAATTTCAACACTGATGAAGTCTTGTCTCTCATAACTGAGACTAAACTGACTAAACATCAGTATCTTATGATGAAAGAGTGCAATGCAAAATCACCGAATGCATTACCATCTTATCCAAAAGTGTTGGAAGCTAAGAAGCGGTGGATAACACCGCTTCTTAGCTTCTAAATCGCAAGAGTTTATCACGGAATCATCGGCTGAAGTAGAATTACAATCATTGTTAGACCATACTGCATCTACTACCGGATACTAGAATCCCAAAAACACGTTTTAAATAATATTGACCTTAATAAAGAATTTGTTTTAATTGGAAAATGGGGTTTCGATGGGAGTACGGGGCACAGCGAATATAAACAGTGTTTTGGTGAATCTGGTATCGAGGATGATGGCAGTATGTTTCTTACTTCATAATATTGTCCTCTCCAATTAGTTTGTAAGTCAAATACTTCCGACCCAGACTAAATAGTTTGGAAAAACCCGCGCCCTTCCTCCACCAGGTATTGTAGGCCTATTCGATTCCAATTTGCCAAAGAATCGAAAGACCTTTCCGTGCAAGAAGAAGCTTATTTCAAGACTAAAATTGACAGTTTACAGCCATCATCTTTCACTCACAATGGATGTGAAATAAAGGTGCGGCATTCTTTACAATTATCCATGGTTGATGGTAAAGTGTGCAGTGTTCTGAGTGATACATCTTGTAGTAGGTGCTATATTTGTGGTTTAACTCCAAAAGACATGAATGATATAGATAAATCATGTAGCAAAACTGTAGACAGTAGTAAATATCAATTTGGACTATCTCCTCTTCACTCGCATATCCGATTCTTTGAATATTTTATTCACGTTACCTATAGATTAGATTTCAAAAAATGGCAGGCGCGTTCTTCAGACGTTAAAGCTCTTCTTGCACAGAAAAAACAACATGTCCAGCAACAGTTTAGGCAACGACTTGGTCTAACAGTCGACAAACCGCGAAGTGGAGGAAGTGGCACATCCAACGATGGAAACACTGCCAGAAGGTTTTTTTCTAATTCAGCTATTTTAGCGGAAATTACTGGATTAGACAAAGACCTTATTGACAGATGTCATAATCTGCTGCAGTGTCTTTCGCCGGGATACAAAATTAATAACGTGGCTTTTAAAGAGTATGCTCTAGACACAGCACGTAAGCTTGTTGCTACCTATCCATGGTACAACCTGCCCTCGTCTGTACATAAGGTCCTCATTCATGGTTCGGAAGTAATTGACCACGCATTATTGTCAATAGGTGAGCTTTCGGAAGAGGCCGCCGAATCTTGCAATAAGTTAGTTAAACAGTTTGGGCGTGACAACACGAGGAAAATGTCCCGGGTTGTCACAAACACCGACTTGATACATAGACTTCTTCTTAATTCGGATCCTTATATTTCTGGTTTGAGAAGGTTACCACGGAAGAAGAAGTCTATTCTATCTAAAGAGGTGTTGAATTTGTTGTCGGTATAGAATAAAATGTATATAGTTATATAATAAACACTAGATTTACATTATTTTAGATACAGCTCCTATTATGTAACTATTAACATGTAAATAATATATTTTTTGTCCATTTCTGTATTTGTAGTTAGGTAATAATTAGGTATTTACTTTATTTTTATTATAAAAATGTATATATTTAAGTTTATTAGTTATTAAGTTCCAATTCCTTTATTGTATTTTAGTAAGTATTTCGTCAATTACAATAAATGCATTATTTATTCTAATAAAATAAGTTTTTTAACATTAATTCGGTTTTTTCATTTTATTATAACATGAAGTATTACAAAAAAGCATAATGATAATATTTAGTATTGATGAAGTGGGTACGTACGGGAGATAAATAAAATCCGGTACGTTCACTAGATTCGTGTAATAGTCCAAGTCACACACGACACACATATAGAAGTACAAAGAATGGAAGGTGAAAGTCTACACAAGAGGAGCACAGCAAGTATCACTGAAGCACAAAGTAGGGGACAGATAGGCCGAGTACATATGATCGTGGATAGCGAGCGCGCGAGATGCATACAGCAGCGAAAACGGTAACGTGCGGTTAGCCCAGTGGCATCTAACGGACTGGCGAGCCGGCGAAGCGCGACGAAGCGAGAGGGGTCTCGCTCGCTCGCTGCGCGGCCGCCGCAGCCGGTCAGTGACTCACGCGCTTGCTATTCACCTATTATCCACTAACAATAAAAACTGTACGTCCGTGGCATTTCATACATTTTGTTATTATTGTACAATAGTATCTAGTTTATGTGTATACAGTTTTGTCAGTATTTCTTCCTACATAAGACTAGCGACGCTACACCACCCCCCTCTTGAGACCGTCAAGGGCGATAGTAGTCGGGAAAACGCACCCTACGGCCTGATCGTGTCCTTTTGATATTGTCGTCTTCGGTCGTCGGCGTTAGATTGATGACTGGTGTGTCATGTTGAGTCTGTTTTTGTCTGTGTTCGTTATAGATAGTTGTGTTGTTGTGTGTTATCGTGGTGTGTGAGTCTTGAAGTATGTAGGCTGGTTTCACTCGGTCCACCGATACTGAGACTGTTTTTCCCTTAAGGAGGAGTTTGAATACTTTGTCACCTCTCTCTAATATTTTATGTGGCCCTGTGTATGCTGGTTGGAATGACCCGGATGACGCGTTGTCTCTTAAGAAGACGTGCGTTGCGGTGGCCAGGTCCTTAAATACGAATACGGCCCGACTATTTGAATGTCGTGATGCTGGGGACGGTTGGATATTCCTGGCAAACATGCGTAGTCTTGATACGTAGTCGGTCATATCCGTGCTGCCCATAGCTTCTGGTTCAAAGAAATCTCCAGGCAGACGCAATGTTTCACCGTATACCAGTTCTGCCGGTGTTGCCTGTACATCTTCTTTGTACGCGCTTCGGATACCTAAAAGAACCAGTGGTAGGGATTCAACCCAGTTTTGGTTCCCGTGGCAGGTAATGGCTGTTTTTAGCTGTCTGTGTAACCGCTCAACCATGCCATTACAGGCAGGGTGGTAAGCAGTTGTCTTTCTGTGTTCGAATCCAGCTATTTCCGACAGGTGCTTGAACAGGTTTGAATCGAATTGCCTGCCACGATCCGTTACAATTTTTGTAGGACAGCCGAAGCGTGCGATCCAACCGTACAAAAGGGCGTTAGCCACGGTTTCAGCTGTGATATCTTTAATTGGTATTGCCTCAGGCCATCGCGTGAAGCGATCTACAGCGGTGAGGCAATACCGGAAACCGTGAGAGATTGGCAATGGCCCGATCATATCTATGTGGATGTGCATAAAACGTGATCGAGGCAGTTTGAAGTTGCCAAGGGTTGCTGAGACATGGCGAGTGATCTTCGCACGTTGGCATGCCAAGCAGTTTCGCGTCCATTCTTTGCAGTCTTTCTTCACTTCGGGCCACACGTAACGCTCTGCTACCAGTTTGGCACTAGCGTTGGCTCCTGGGTGGCTCAACGAATGTAGATTGTCGAAGACTTGGCGGCGATGTTCTTTCGTGACATATGGCCTTGGTGTCTTGCTACTCTCATCGCAGTACAGTTCAGACAGTGTTCCCGGCAGTGTAATTTTTCTCAGTTGTAGTGACGTTTCCCCGTCGAGCAGCTGTTTGAGCTCTAAATCGGAACTCTGGGACTTGGCTAGTACGGTTAAGTCGATAGGCTGAGCGATTGCCTCCACTCGTGACAGGGTATCGGCGACAACGTTATCCTTTCCCGAAATGTGCCTGATATCTGTGGTAAACTGCGAGATAAAATCGAGGTGTCTGAACTGTCGTGGTGAGCAATTCTCCTTTCGTGTATGAAACGCGTAACAGATGGGTTTGTGGTCTGTGTAGATAACAAAATCTCTGGCCTCGACCATATGACGGAAGTACTTAATCGCTTCATATATCGCGAGCAGTTCACGGTCGTAAGGAGAGTACTTTTGCTGAGTTGTGCTTAACTTTCGAGAAAAGAAAGCTAAGGGTTGCCATTCCTCATCCTTTAACTGCTGAAGGACTGCACCCATGGCGGTATCGGAGGCGTCTGTTACTAAGGCTAGTTTGGCCCCGCAGTCAGGATGCGCTAACATTGCTGCACCGCAGAGACCTGTTTTGCAAGCTGTAAATGCGTCGTCTTCCTCTGCTGTGAAACTGACAGGATGCTAGCCTTTAACCGAGCCTTCTAAAAGTTTGTTCAGCGGTGCCTGGTGTTGAGCCGCCTCTGGAATGAACCGCCTGTAAAAGTTGACCATCCCTAGAAACCTTCTTAGTTCTCGCACTGTTTTCGGAGTTGGGAAGCTGTTGATGGCTTCAACCTTTTCTGGTAAAGGTTTAGTGCCACCTGATGTAATTTGGTAGCCTAAAAATGTTACCTGTGAGACTCCAAATACGCATTTTGATGTGTTTATTACCATCCCATACTCTTGTAATCTGGAGAACAGCTGACGTAGGTGATCCTCGTGTTCTTTCTGGTCTTTTGAGTAGACCAAAAAGTCATCTAAATACCCAAAACAGAAATCCAGGCCTCGCAGCATTTCGTCGACAAAACGTTGGAAAGTTTGCCCTGCATTGCGCAGTCCAAACGTCATATAAGGAAACTCATATAGACCGAATGGTGTTGTGATGGCTGTCTTCGGAATATCCTCAGGATTGACGCGAATCTGGTTATATGCTTTCACCAGGTCTATCGTCGAGAATACTTGACATCCAGAGAGATTGTGAGCGAAGTCATGGATGTGGCGAATTGGGTACCTATCGGGTATTGTTCGTGCGTTCAGCATTCTGAAATCACCACACGGACGCCATCCATTATCTTTTCTAGGTGCCAGGTGCAAGGGTGAAGCCCAAGGTGAGTCGGAGGGTCTGGCTGTGCCATTCGAAAGCATAGATTCAAACTCCTCCTTAGCAATCTTAAGTTTGTCTGGTGCCAACCGACGCGGTGTGCTCGATACGGGTGGTCCGGGTGTTGTACGTATATAGTGTAAGGTGTTGTGTGTAGGTGTACGTTGTATACCCGACGGCCGGGTTATGTCAGGAAACTCCCGGAGTATGTCGTGATATGTAGTGTCACCAATTCTTACCTTAACCGAAGAAACAATATCCGAAGGACGAGCAGGCAAAGCAGGGGTCGCAAGCGTAGTGTTAGCGTCGATTAGCCGCTGCATCCTAACATCTACAATTAAGTTGTAGTGTGATAAAAAATCTACACCTATTATTGGCTTTGTCACGTCCGCCACTATAAATCGCCAGGCAAAGTCACGGCGCAAACCGATATTTAATTCTAAATACGCGTAACCGTAGGTATTTATCGCACTACCGTTAGCCGCACATAGTTCGTAGCTAGTTTTATTACGGCGCTCTTTCACTGCCGACCGTGGAAATACACAGACGTCACTACCGGTGTCGACGAGGAACTGCATCTTGGTGTTGTGGTCCGTGACAAATAAGCGACCAGTGCTACGACAGTCGCCGGTCGCCATTATCGACTGCCTGTCGCTTTTCCCGACTGGTCACAGGGCTTGATGCACTTTGTCGCTTTATCCCCGAATTTGTAGTGGTACCAGCAGTTCGGGAACTTTCTATAATTCGAGCTTGACCTTCTTGAAGGTGAGCGTCCCCGAATGTCACCTCTGCTCGACCTTTGCCTCGACCGGGATAATCTGTCGACGTGCGACGTTAGGGCTTGCACTTGTCGCGTCAATTCAGCAATTTGGCCACTCATCTGGTCCATGCTACTCCCCGGTGTCGCCATCTGTCCTGCTGTTGCTGCTACTTGCGGAGTTGCTGGCACCACGTCTTGTATGCGGTCAGCCAGCTCGGCCACTTCCTCGAGGCTCGCCTTAGCTTGCGAAGCAAAAATCGTCTACGTACTACTCGGCAGACGGCTGGTCCAGATAGTTCGCAAAAACTCCTCTGGCACGCTTGGTCCCGCCAGGTGGCGCAGGTGTCGCAAAAACTGCGAGGGCTTGCGGTCGCCAAGCTCCTCGTGAGTCAGGAGCTGCTGCACTTTCTTCTCTCTCGATGCAGACAGCCTCTTCACTAACTCACTTTTTAGCCGCTCGTACTTGTCCGGCGCTGCAGGTGCCGTGACAATATCTTCTACCTCGGATGCGTATACGGGGTCAAGGCTTCCAATAGCGTGGTGGAATTTCGTGGTGTCAGCCGTGATGTTCGCGAGCACGAACTGGCTCTCCAGCTGCGCAAACCATAACGCCGGTTTTTTTTCCGGATAAAATGGGGGTACCCGCACACCGACGCGATATACATCGTAGCGCGGGGCGTCCATGGCTTGATCTTTCGCATCGCTTCCTTGTGGCGGGCTCATGGTGTTCTTCCGGGGTCACCAATGAAGTGGGTACGTACGGGAGATAAATAAAATCCGGTACGTTCACTAGATTCGTGTAATAGTCCAAGTCACACACGACACACATATAGAAGTACAAAGAATGGAAGGTGAAAGTCTACACAAGAGGAGCACAGCAAGTATCACTGAAGCACAAAGTAGGGGACAGATAGGCCGAGTACATATGATCGTGGATAGCGAGCGCGCGAGATGCATACAGCAGCGAAAACGGTAACGTGCGGTTAGCCCAGTGGCATCTAACGGACTGGCGAGCCGGCGAAGCGCGACGAAGCGAGAGGGGTCTCGCTCGCCCGCTGCGCGGCCGCCGCAGCCGGTCAGTGACTCACGCTTGCTATTCACCTATTATCCACTAACAATAAAAACTGTACGTCCGTGGCATTTCATACATTTTGTTATTATTGTACAATAGTATCTAGTTTATGTGTATACAGTTTTGTCAGTATTTCTTCCTACATAAGACTAGCGACGCTACATTGATAACGACAGTCATTACCTTCGCGAAACCCTATGACCGCCTCTCTTAGGGCGCGGAACCACTGTGCAGCGCTGGTTTTCAGCGACAGCTTAGTGTCGTATGCTTGACAATTCATTTCCCTGACTGTACATTACCGTCTAAACTCATCTCATTTTACTTTCAGCTCCGGTATAATATGGGAACAGTGCAAAATGGGATCACGACGTTACAAAAAGTTTGATGGACCGAGACTGCTGAAATTAGAAGAATGCTACCAACGTTATTTGTCTGAAAAAATAGTCAGCGATGAGCCTGTGTCGCCTAGAGTCCTAATAGACCAGAAATTTGAGGTATACTATATTTTTTTATAAATATTTTTTTAGTTTTGAATCGATAAATTGTTTTAATGGAAAATTGTTGTTCAAATTATGAAAGAAAGAAAGGTCTCATCCCTAGTATCTGAAAAACCGATCAAGTCACTGATCAGTAAATATCCTTTGTATCATGTCACTTGTTGTGATTAGCTACAAGACTAACCTCTAGAGATAACCAATAGTAGACGGTATTATGCTATGCGGGGACGACAACATGACAATAAAGGAAAACACTGGCAATACTAGTTTTGGAGTAAAATCATCAAATACCTATGGTCTGTTCCAAAAGCATCCAATGATATTTACAAGTGGATATGTTTACCCTGACCTGGCGAAAAGTGTCTTCGGAAAATACAAGCATAATGATATATCACAGGTTGACTTCGAAGAGATGCGTCAACTCAAACCCGTAGTCCGTTTACTACGCCGTACGCTACAACCAGGTCTATGGGCGTCGTACGGCCTAACGCCTCATTCGCGCCGCTTACACGCGCGCCTATACAGACTACAGATCGACCAACAACTGCCGTTGCCGACCTTCCCTGTAGTACTAGCGCCTGTACCGCCACCGAGGTCCATTGCTAATGAAGATCCTAGCGGTAAGTGGAGATTATGAAAATAGGTTTACTAATAGGTACTAATGGATTTTATTATTCTTTCCTATTCTCTGCGCTTTTTTGTGTGATGGGTATATTCTACTTTTTAGTGAGTTGAAATTCCTAAAACTTCAGGTCAATATTCTCGTATTTAGAAATGTTAAAATCTAGTCTTAATATCATGTCGGTGATAATTAACGTCAAAATTGTACGTAAATTACAGGTATTTTTGACAGATTTAGACTCGGATTAGAATGCGAACGTTCTTTAACACACGGGAATTGCCTCCCTCGGTACTTATTTACATAACAGTTTGTGGGAGTGATAGAAACATGATACCGTATGCTTATTTATACCGCACGCAAAATACGCGCATTGACGTGGAGTTGCGGACACCAGACCGTATGACCTATTATACTTATTTCTGAAATCATATCAGCACTTAGCAACGTTGCATTTCGAATTATAACGTTGATTCTAAAAAATCTCTCGCAATAATGTAGAAACAAAATTCTTACATAATTTTCATAAATTATTTTAACTTACACACTAACCTCCTTAATAAACGCGGAGTAAAGTTAAGCCAAACTTGCACCTCGAATAATGTATGGTTATTCTGATGTTTATATTGTTTGTAACTTTACTCTACGTTTATTAATAAGGGGAAATAGGTTATAGGTACTAACCTAACCCTTGAACCTGCCTAACTTGAGGTATCCCAAAATCTCAATAGCACGCAGAGTTATAAATGACACTACAACACACAATACCTGTATAAGATTTTTTCTTAAATGAGAAATTGAATGTAATACCGATAATGTAGGGATAAGTAGGACTTTTTCTAAATTATACCTAATCTTTTTTGCATGACTGGATTCAAACATAGTGCCTCGAGGTACGGAGACATGCTGTTCTTATCGCTAGACGAACTAGGCTACTTTGCTTGCCCAATAACGCTACTCTATTAGTCGATCGAAAATATCTATATTAATTATTTCCGTCTATTTTAGGTATGAAGCCGTTCATCGAAGTGTCGATAGTAGAGCGTATAATGGAGCACAGTAAGGTTCGCCAGTACAAGTATTACAAGGTGCTAATTCAGGAATTCCACGTTAAAGTGGACATGGGACTGGTCAACGCACTAATGGGCATGTTCCCGCAACGACTACTCAATGAACAAGAAGCGGTAAATATCATGTTATTGTTTTAGTAATTAACTGTTTATTGATTTTACTATGATGGTCCTAGTTTATCATTTGTGACTCGAGTTACAGCTATATGAATATAATCCAGCATTGCACATGTAACCGGGCACGCCCATTATGCCTAGAGGCTTTTAAATGGGTATTCAGTTCTGTTTTACTTTGCATAATTTTGTTTAGAATCTTGATTCTACATTATTCTTGAGCAGCACGGATGTGCTGCTGGGGGAGTTTTTGCGCCACTTCTTCCCAGCTAGAGCACTAGGAAGTGGTACAGGGCAGGAGTTTTGGGGACTGTCTTATGTAATTTTGACGTTCAAAAAGTGCTGATTGTCAGCCTAATTTGAATAAACGACTTTGGATTTTGATCGAATTTCTTTAAAACGCCGTTATAAACTCCAAGCAACTCAAAAATTTGCTACGAGTACCAGACTGTCAGAACAGAACTAACGGCTAGTGATAGTGATTTGATTGGCTGTTGTTATTAAGACGCTGACAACAGCTAAACCGCGGTCACTGTCAGACTGCATATAAAAGAAAGAGAAGCGCGATGACAACGCTTGTAATTTATTGCAAAATATGAAGCAATTATCTATTTACTCAAAAATAAGATGAGTAATCGAAAATAAAAAAAACAACCAAGTTCTGCATACAAATAAGACGCTCTTGTTATTAATTAAATATCAACCGTACGTTGATATTTAATACCGATATTTTGGATTGAAACACAAAGTAAAGGGTTAGTTTACCGTTAATTTGTATCGAGATTTTTTTTTCTAAACGTGTTTTGGTAACATCCAAGTTCAGAGAAATATGTTCAAGAATAACATATTTTTTACGCTACCACAAATTATATAGATTTGGCAAATTTTTTGTTTAAGACAAGCCTACTTTTATCATTTGCCTCTTGTCAGCGCTTTAAGTCAGCCAATCGTAGTAGTTAACGTGAGTCTAACAGTCTGTCGGCCAATTTTTGTATTGACTAGCTTGTCAGAAACTGGGTGTTGATTCATTTTCTATTCATCAAAATTGATCGCATAATTATTATTTTTGTCTGAAAATTTGACTTGATATCGCTACTCGTAGACGGGTAATGTGAATTTGTACAGAAATAAATAAACAATTTATATTTCAGCTGGACGCCTTCCAACTAGATTTAAAAAATGCAGGACAGCCATTAGAAGCTTTAGCAGCTATGGGGGCGGCGTTAGATCTCAAGAATTTCTACGACAATCTGCATTTGTCGCCGCTAAAGGTAATTGATAACAAAAAAAAAAAAAAAAAAAATTTCCTTTATTGGCATTCAAATAACGACCTTATTGACTTGTTCTTTAGGTGCATGTTTCGTTCTCCCTCGGTGGGGCGACTCAACTGCCTTCATTCATTGGCACCGTACTCCAAAGCATAGGTGTTACGTTGACAGACATGAACGACGTGGTATTCAAGTAAGATTGTTTGGTTAATTATTGTATATCACTTGTTTTATTCACTTACTCTTCTTATCAGAGCAGTGGTGGCCCAGTGGCAACGGCCTCGACTTACGAGTTTACTTTAAGTAAATTATTTAGTCACCACTGCTCTCAAAACGGTGAAGGAAAACATCGTGAGGAAACCGGCTTGTCCTAAAACTGAACATTTGAAGACATACAACATCTACCACCAACCCGCACTGGGCCCGCGTGGTGAATTACGTACCACTCCCTCTCACTGAAAGAGGAGGCCTGTGTCCCAGCAGTGGGAACATTATAGGCGGATTATGTACTTGTTCTATTATGAAAAATAGAATGGATGGAGAGAAGACGGTCTTTATCTAATTATGATCATAATTCGTAGAATAAACAAGCTTGTGGCTTAGTAATAACAGCCGCATGGGTCGATCGATCAGGGTAATCTACGCTTGCCGCGGTTGGTCCGCGGATGGGTGACCATCTTTACATACCAAGACCCCTCCGTGCCTCGGAAAGCACGTTAAGCCATTCGTGGATCTTTGACAGTCATTACGGGTCGTCATGAGCACGAAAGTCTGACAACCAGTCTTATCAAGGGGTGTCGTGTTACCCAGTAACTGGGTTGTGGAGTTCAGATAGGCAGCCGACGTCCACATAGTTTGAAAATGGCTAAGCAGATGATGATGAAATAAATAAATAAAGTTTTCTTAGTTTCAGAGATCAAATCAATAACTACGAGTATTTTCTGTTCGAAATCTAAAGTAAACACTTATGGAAAATAAAGGGTCTATTTTGGTGCTGACTAATGAGAATAACCAGCATGATTACAAATATTTTCAAAATTTAAAGTATTTCTGCCTAAAAATAGAATAACCTTTTCAATGTCTTCAATCCCCAATTCCAATTAGTTACTGTAATTAACACTGAATCAAATTACTAATGTCTCCCACTTATCCCCAGATTATCCTACTACGAGAGGAACTACGAGTTCTTATCTCAGAAGGAGTTGATCAGTCAAGTGCAGAACCATTACACAGGGCAGGCGTTGAAACAACTGTATGTGCTCGTGTTAGGACTAGATGTGATAGGCAACCCCTACGGACTGGTTATCGGATTGAAGAAGGGCGTGGAAGATCTGTTCTACGAGCCATTCCAGGTCAGTTTTTGAAATTAATCTACACCCCCATTGCGTAAGCTGCGTTTCCACTTGTAATCTGTTGGCCATCAAAACGTCCCAGCATGTGAAATACGACCAGCAAAATGTGACGTCGGAAAGCTATCGATTCTATGAGACTCATAGAAAATCACAATGTTTTGCCGAACATACCTATTTAGGATGTCTACTCTGACGAACCTTAAGTCACCATGTTTGAGCAAAACCGCCCGCTGTCGGTCGCTATATTTTCGAAAAACACAACATAACATCACGTCTGTAATCCCCGAAGGGTTAGGCAGAGGTGTACCTATAGTACACCCACAAGTCCCATGCAATAGGGGGCGAGCCTATTGCCATCAACCGGGCACAAATCCAGACTTTGGGCTGCTGCTGAGATATTCTTAATGGAAAATCCCAATAACACTTTGCCCAGCCTGGGAATCGAACCCATGCTCAGCAGTATCGCTTGCGACCACTAGACCAACCAGGATATATAGATATTTTCGAATAATTGTACCCAAAGCCAATTGATGTGTTCGTATGTGACTGGGGTGCGAGTTGAGCGGAGGTGACTTTGATTAATGAAAACTGTAGGGATGATAGACAAAATCTTGGGGTTAATGGAAATGAGTGAGAAGACATGGTTGTGGGGCAAGAAATAAATAATGTTTTTAAGGAAAAATGTTTTATGTTTTGTGTGATAGGTCTAATGGTTTCTTAACGCGGCTTTGTCGTAGTGTTGAAACAACAAAATGTATTTGTCACAGGGTGCTATCCAAGGTCCGGGCGAGTTTGCGGAAGGTCTGTTCCTAGGCGTGCGCTCGCTAGTGGGACACACAGTGGGCGGCGCGGCCGGCGCCGTGTCGCGCATCACCGGCGCCATGGGGCACGGGCTCGCTGCGCTCTCGCTTGACAAGGTAACACAGAAAATATTAAGATACATACAGCTTTCCATAGAAAAGTATACGCTTCGGCAAGCATCGTCTATCTTCGAAAATACGAATCTGCGATAATGAGATCTAATATAGAGCTATTAAAATCATGGAATTACTTGTCTATTTTGTACGGGCGACCTTGTGGGAAGTTTGTTCTTGGGCTTGGGCCGTGTCGCGCATCACCGGTGCCACGGGACACGGGCTCGCTGTGCTCTCGCTTGACAAGGTTACACAGATAATATTAAGATACATACATACAGGTTTACCAAAAAAGGGATGCGCTTTGGGAATCATTTTCTATCCTTGGAAATACGAACGCGCGATATTGATATCTATTATAGAGCTTTTACAGCAGTGAGAGGGCAAAATATTTAGGGCCCAAAAACGATGTCTTAGATCAATTACAGGTCATAAGTTTACTGAAAGTTGTCAACCAGTATTTGTATCCCTGAAAATTCTGACATTACCTTGTTTATGTATACTAGAAGTTGCCCTATTCGTTAAATTAAATAAACACCTATTTACCTCAATGATTGACATAAGACAACGCACAGCACCAATGAGGTCCCAGTATAAAAACCAATTGTGCACAGGTGGTCATAAAACAGCCTTATAAAAAAATAGCATCCTTTCCATGGGACCGCTTATATATAATAAATTACCTGAAAATTTAAAAGACTACCCATATACATGTTTAAATAACAATTAACAAAACTATTGCTGGAGAAATGTTATTACACAATTAAATACTTTTTAAATGACAAAACTACACTCACCGGCACGGAAACTTGGCCACATGTGAATTTATCGATTATTCGTTTTTAATTTTTTTTTTAACACTGAATTAAGGGTAGGTGCACTCTAGAAGTGTTTCTTATGCTTTTAGAACTTAGTAATTAGTAAATGACTACACAATTAAGCATGTTTTCAAAATTAAGCACTTTCCAGGATAAAAAGGATTTTGCACTATCAATTTAAAAACACTATAAAATTATAAAAGTACCAAATTTCTTAATTGTCTCTACGTTTTAATATCGGGTGTTTCCTCCTCTAGCCCTAATAACCGCTTGCATACGATCTGGCATGCTTTGAATGATGTTTCTGACATCAACTTGCAGTATGTCTTCCCAAGCGGCCAGTGCCGCACTTCGAAGTTGGTTTAAAGTTTCTGGCGGGTTGGAGGTGGACTTTATCTTTCTTTTGAGTATGTCCCAGATATGCTCTATTGGGTTTAAGTCCGGACTACGTGCTGGCCACTGCAATTTTGTAATGCCAACGTCTTGAAGGTATTCTTCAACGCAGCGTGCAACGTGTGGACGAGCATTATCGTGCATAAGGAGGAATTGGTCGTGCCCAATGAACCCCGAATATGGCAAAACATGTTCTTGAAGGACCTCTTCGATGTAACGGGTTGCATTTAAGCGGTTGCTAACAATAACCAACTCCGTACGAGCATCGGAACTTATTCCTCCCCAAACCATTATAGAGCCTCCATGAAAACTCACTGTTTGTGTGGTGGTAATGGGTAGAAATCTCTCTCCTCTTCTTCTCCACACTCGCTCCCGACCATCTGGAGCACGCAAAGCGATTCGACACTCATCTGTGAACAGTACTCGCGCCCATTGCTCATGGGTCCAGCTGGCGTGTTCACGTGCGAATTGAAGTCGAGCTACTCGATGATGTCTGAGAAGTTCTGGACCGTGTGCAGGTCTACGGGCTTTTAGGTTTACTTCCTCCATTCGTCTTCTCACCGTACGCTCACTAACATTTACACCTCTTGCGACTTGGAGCCGCTGACGTATCTCAACCGCGGTAAGGTAGCGGTTTCTTAAAGTTTCCAGGACAATAAACCGGTCGTCCCGGGCCGATGTGCATCGATCTCCTCCGCTGCCTGGTCTGCGGGAGTAGTGGCCTGTGCCCTGGTAACGTTTCAGGGCATACTGCATTGACGAACGTGGTACGTTAAGCACCACAGCGACTTCGCGCTGTGTAAAGCCTTGGTCGATTAAGGCTACAGCCTGTGCAACTTGTGCTGGTGTTAATGGCATTTTTTTTTGGTTATAAACCACCTTCAGTGTTTTAATTAAAAGCACGAAAACACAATAATTGAATAACTTAACCGTAAACTTACACAACACACAAATTTAAACTTGTAACTTAGTCGCTCAAGAAACCCGATTCAACTAAAAATTAAAAGTTACGCTACAGTGCACTTAAACATAATGAATTACCCTCTTCAACTAAGGGTAAGCATTTTTTGACCTACCTCCATAAGCAACAACCGTTAGAAACACTTAAAGCATTTGTTATCGCAAGTATTTGCGAGATAAGCGCTTGGCCAAGATTCCGTGCCGCTGAGTGTATATAGGTAAATGTTATTGATAAATGTACGTGTGTGTTGCTGGAGAAATGTTTTTTTTTTATGATTGTTGTTATATTCTAATTTGACATAAGTAACAGATTTTGACATTATCAGATTATCTCAATTCTACACCTAGTATTAACTGTGATTGTTGTTAATGTTTTGGAATATTTCGACATTAAGCTTTTTGACATTACACATTACGACATAATTATATTCTTCATTGTATGATTTGCGAGTGATTTATATTTAATTTATTAATTATGTTGATTTTTTTTAGTCTGATCTGTAACTACCTATTAAATTCGACTATGGCTAATAATAATCGTAATAGCTGTACCTATCTGTATTAGCTACTACCTAATTCAAACCTAATATTTTGCATGCCGTAAGGTAAAATGTATCGGGACACTAGTTTAATAATTATTCCAACTTATATGTATACCTACATTATCAGCAAGTACATGATTTCTTTGTTTCTTTCTTTCTTACAACCAAGGAACAAGGAGCTAAGCTGTCATTCTTGACATATATAAGAACGGCTATTTTAGTCAAATTGTCAACGAAGTAAAGAGTCTAAATGTTTTCGAAATAATAATAAATTTTAATTTAAGATAGGTTGATGTTGTAGAAATGTAGAGGATATGACTTCACATTCCAATTAACTAATAATGCCAATAGAATCTACCGTCACGTGAGCAAAGCCGCGGGCACACCCCGCGGGGTTACCTAAAAAATAAAATATATAATTTAAATACTTGGCATAATTACTAGTATTGAATATTTTACTTAAAAGATTACTACGATTATCAATTTAGTCGATTGTGGATTGTGCGTTCTTAAACATGTTGCGTTATTGTTCTGCAGAAACTTCTCAGAAACAGGTCTCCTGATACAAAATAAGCTGTATTTGCCTTATAATGTTACAGTATTATTTGTAATAAAATATAATTCCAGTATAGAGTACAGCTTGGAGGAGGACGAAGAAGTTGTTCTTCAAAAAGTTTTTTGTGTTCTATAAAACGTTATGTTTCTAAATATCTGTTTTCTTTTCTAAGGACTACCAGCGACGTCGTCGTGACAATATTAATAAACCGCCTGCAAATCTTCAAGAAGGTCTTGCGAGAAGCGGCAAAGGGCTGGTCATGGTACGTAAATACTCTGTTCAACTTTAAGTATTTCAAATACAGTCGTTAAAAATGATGCCTTACTCGTACAAAGTGTCATCGATAAAACTTTAGGTGAATCCGCAGTTTCAGCCCGCGAAATTCAATTTTTCTTACGTTTTATGCAATTTGCAGTTCAGTGTCAGGTAGTGTTGCCCAAATTCAGTCTTGGTCTTGCAGTCTTGGTCTTGTTCTTGCGTTTTTGCAAGACCAAGACCAAGAACAAGACCGCGTATTTTTAGCAAGACCAAGACCAAGACTGACCGTGCAAGACTTGAGCAAGAACAAGACATAGCCTGCAAGACTCTTGCGTCTTGCAGCTAGGACTTAGCGCTATTTCACTGAGTAGTTAGGTGTAACAGTTCGGTGTATAGGTAGGTACGCTTAGGAATTCTATGAGACGCAAAAAACTGTATCAAAGAATATGAAAAACTGGACCTATGCGCATTACGACTAATACCATAAACATAGCGAATAAAAAAATATCTATTAAAATCAAACTGAGTGCATGCATAGTTATGTTTTAACCATCGGCACTTTGATAATGCGGCATCAAAGGTTTTGTACTTACTTCTCAAAGAAATTTGCCGCTTTTCGGAAGTACATGGTTATGATACACGCGCCGGCGGCTTCTTTTGAAATCTAAAACAATCGTTGCCGCCACGACGAAATCATAACATTTGTGACACTATTTGATTGCCGCCATAGGGCGTAGGTATACTCATGCAAAATAATTTCGATTTTTTTTAAGAGTACCTACAGGTGTTCCAAAGAATAAATAAGTTTCAGAGTGCTTAGAATGAAAATGAATACATTATACTGATCACGCAAGTAGTATTATGATTAGGTTATAAATCAAAGCTTATAAATCATAAATGTTTATTAAGAAACAGTTACTTCCATGGAAAACGACATATAGGTCAGTTGATTTTTCGAATTTCTTATCAAGTCTTCAGTTATTTATTAATCTGCTTGATCTTTACTATGGCTATGTTAATTCAAGCTCACAATGTTCCAATTCTAATACGTTTTTCTAAGATTTAAAGTAAACTACTAATAAATAGTAATAGACTAATAGGTAATTGCAAGACTTGCAAGACTCTTGCTGCAAGACCAAGACCAAGACCAAGACTGGGAGCGCAAGACCAAGACCAAGACCAAGACCAGGTGTATTGGCGCAAGACCAAGACCAAGACTGGCTAAGTCTCGTCTTGTTCTTGCATTTGGGCAACACTAGTGTCAGGTTGTATGTATCTTGATCAGATATGTATTTATATAATTCATTCATACATCTCTCTAAGTTAGATTTGTTCCATTTAATGTTTTTTTTTCATGCAATCATGACATTGGGGAACAAAATAGAGATATATTAATTATTCTAATGATTAATTCTATGAATACGTATCTCTTATAGTCGCGAATCATATTTTGATCAAAATACAACATGACACTGACCTGCAAATAGCAAAAAACGTAAGAAAATTAAAATTTCGCGGGCTACAGCTGGGGATTCACCTTAATGAAATATTTTTTGCAAAATGCAATTGTTACAACAAAACGCTTTGCACGATTTTTGAATTATTTTTAATTTGAATAATCAAAACATAATTTTAACCAATCGTGCGATGGCGATAAAGGGCGAGTGCATAATATGATAGTAATTATCTATAAGCAGTGCAAAAATTCCAAATGAACAGGGCGTGGTAGACGGCGTGACTGGTGTATTCACGAAACCTATAGACGGCGCGAGGGAGCAAGGCGTGGAAGGTTTCTTCAGAGGTCTGGGCAAGGGAGCTATGGGGCTGGTTGCTCGACCAACTGCCGGCGTCGTAGACTTCGCATCCGGCTCACTTGGCGCCGTCATGAGGTGATGCATGCAATGAGTGTTTGCTTTGCATGAGCTTGTGTTGCATGTTTGTTCACCGTGTTATGCGGCTTTTGTTTTTTACAGAATGCATTTTTTGTTGTTCTTCTATTATGTCGTGACACATCCTGCAAAAAAGTTGGTCACAATGTAATGCTTGCAGGAGGAATTTCGGTAATTATTAGGGGATTAATTTTCTTGCTAATAATCTATAAAACACTAAATGAGTGCAGCGCGATACAATAAAGCTAGGAACTTTTATGTAAACTGCCATCATCAGCTTGATACAATTTTATAGCAATCTGACACCACCACCAATAGAAGTTCGGTCTGACATACGATTAACAAAAGTAAACATGATTAATTATTTACAAAATGCAACTCTTTTCACTTTTCTCCGGGAGATGTCCTACTTGATTAATCACAATTTCTTTATCGTCCAAACAATAGATATCCTTCGGGATCACTATAAAAAGAAGAAAGATAATAGGTTTATTTGTCACAGAAACACGTGCAATCGAATAAAAAAAAATAAACAAAACAGATCTACAGGGTCAAATTAAATTAGCTAGCGAAACTGCAGACGTGATGGATATCGATATGTAAACACGATAAAATAAAAAAGATTTGATGTTTGTTTTTGGGGTCAACGACCGCTGGTAGTGTTATTACTTGAAGTATGAGTTTGAGTTGAGAAAATATGTTTTCTTTTTTATCGTGTTTGGATATCGATACTAATCAATGCGTCCTGCCTGTTATGACTTACGGAGACGAAACGTGGACACTCACAGTACGGCTGGTCCATAAATTCAAGGTCGCTCAGCGAGCTATGGAACGGGCTATGCTTGGAGTCTCTCTGAGGGATCTAATCCGGAACGAGGTGATCCGACAGAGAACCAAAGTTGTCGATACAGCCCACAGAATAAGCAAGCTGAAGTGGCAATGGGCCGGCCATATTAGCCGTAGAACCGATGACCGTTGGGGTAGACGTGTTCTTGAGTGGAGACCGCGAATCGGCAAACGTAAGGTAGGACGCCCCCAGGCTAGGTGGAGCGACGATCTTCGCAGGGTGGCTGGTGGCAGCTGGATGAGAGTTGCCGAGAATCGAGCTTAATGGCGTGCAATTGGAGAGGCCTATGTCCAGCAGTGGACTGCTATGGGCTTGATGATGATGATGGATATCGATACTCATCACGTTTGTGAAGTTTACATTACAAAAAAAGACTGATATTTCAAGTGCCTACACAAACTGCGGTCCATGACCACACAAAAAAAATCTTTAAATTAATTTATTTTTTGTTATAAGTATCATGTTTAGATATCGATACCCATAACGTCTGCGGAGTTTCGCTAGCTAATTATACTTGACCTTGTAAATCTGTTTTGTTTCTTTTTTTTATACGATTGCACGTGTTCTGTGCTCGTGAGTGAACATAAATAGTCGACAGCTACACGTCCTGACTGTGACAAGAAGGCTTCCACTCAGCATGATGCTGTGATTGCTGTGGCAGCCCCACACCACAGCGCTGATTTTTAGTGGTCATCCGAAAACTACGTACGGCAACCCTGTCTATGTCTATTTACTAAACATCAGGGCGTAGTGGACGGCGTCTGCGGCGTAGTGATCCGTCCGCTGCAAGGGGCGCATGAAGGGGGCGCGGGGGGGTTCGTGAAGGGGCTGGGCCGCGGGGCCGTTGGTCTCGTGGTGCGGCCCGTCGGCGGCGTCGTGGACTTCACATCCGGACTACTCACGTCTGTTTGGAGGTGGTGAGGTTACCGGACTCTGTAGATGTTTCATAGACGTAGGTTTAACGGATGTAGAGCAGCGTTACCCCGCGTCCTAACCAAAAAAATCGTTTGCGCGAATACGCGATCGTCGCGTTCATATGTGACTCACTTGTTCGGAAAACCGGAAGGCGCCCTCTGTCGACGCAACCACGAGAAAAATAATTGATTAGGACGCGGCCTTAGAATTTTGTGGCCGACTCATGGTCGTGTCTTAAATAGATTAGCTATTATTCTTGTTTCCTATAAAATGGTATTGTTAAGCCCAGTAGTTGGCCACGTTGATTGCGATGGTACACTCAATGGATCAGTTGAGATTTAGGTACTGAAATGTAAGGGCGAGAGTTGGATTCATATCATATTTTTTACTATATTTCATTCTTTGAGCTTGTTTATTTTTTTTTGGCTTTATGGTTTCCTTTGTCTTGGCTTCTTTCATAATGTAATGTATATTTTTGTGTGTAGAATTGGTGATCGATAATTATAACACACGTATGTACCTTAAAAATGTGTAGTAAATGAAATAAATACCGTTACCTATTTCGTCCTCCATTATTTTGTCCCCTTTACTTTACAATGAAATTGTTGATCAAAATAAATGATGAAAATTAAAAAAAAAAATGGATCCAAACAATCCTTGCAGCTACTGTTCTGTTTGGTCTCTTTTATTCAAATCATCATTTCAGCCGAAAGATGTCCACTGCTGGACATGGGGGGGTTGCCATAATCGCCACTCTTGGCAAGCGGGTTGGTGATCGCAGTATGGTGTTAAAATGCATAGAGAACACTGCTGCCCAATCTCTAGTAAGTCCCTTAGTCGCCTTTTACGACACTCACGGGAAGAAATAGGATGATGCTATTCTTTACGCCCGGCACCACACGGAACAAAATTTATTCAAATACCACTAAACTAATATTTTATTTGGGCGTATATCAATAGAGCTGCGGATATGTCTGAAGAAGTGACTAAACGACGTCCGACGCGATACATGGCTCCCGACAGCGGTGTCAAGCCATACTCGAGGTTACACGCAGAGGGGTACAAGATGCTGTTCGAGTTAGAGAAGGTTTGTACCACATGAACACAAACATGTTAACATAGAACCTGACACGAAGAAATTACGCAACGATTCCGACGCAAGCCTAGCATAATAGCTGGCAAACAACTAGAAAACGAAAAATCTCGACAAATTAAAAATTATTTCAAAAGCCTACTTTATCGTGGGAATGTTAAGAAAGGTCTGCGTGTAGTTCAACTTCTTAGACTATTGTGAGTGAGTAACTTCTAGAATAACTGGATAGTGAACATTATTTTTATTCTAGGTGCATCGTCTTCACATATAATTAATGTACTTAAACAAAATATTGTAAAACATTTTTAAAAGAGTAACGGTGGAGTTTCTTCCCCATTCTTCTCCATACGAAACTACTTTTTGGAAAGGGCAACTAGAATCAATTATATTTTTTTGTAAATTTTGACGTTCCTAAGTGCTTCTTATGTGCCGATTTGAAATAAATAATTTGACTTTGATTCTTATTCCAAAAAAGATTAAGTGCAATTTTATTGTGCATTTTACTGTGGGTTATTTTAGCTTGACTAGCTAAACTCCGTAGATCCGATGGGTATCGATACGAGGGCGGCACTGAAAATTTCGGGAATCAAGGAAGTGACACAACATTACTATTTAAAAATGTATTTATTGCTTTTCGAAGTATTCTCCGCGAAATTTGACACATTTTTCCATACGATGGAACCAATCATTGAAGCAACCATTCCATTCGGAAGTTGGGGTCTCCAAAATGGCCGTTTTGTAGGCGTCCACAGCTTCTTCAGGTGATGAAAATCTCTGTCCACGCAATTTATTCTTTATTTTAGGGAAAGTATAGAAATCATTAAGGCTTAGGTCGGGGCTGTACGGCGGATGGTCTAATAATTCTATGTTTTCTTGTTCTAAAAACTCTTTTGTTCTGTGCGCGGTGTGAGAACTCGCATTGTCGTGATGGAGGATGATGCGGCGGTTGCAGTTCTCTTTACGGAGTTCAGAAACGACCTGTGGCAAACAAATGCTAGCATACCATTCTGCATTAACCGTTCTTTGTCCCTCAAGAGGAATATTCGTAACATGGCCGGTTTTGGAGACACCCGTGGCCACCATTTTTTTTGCAACACTCCGTGAACGAACAGTTTTTGTTGGCTTTAACTCATTTTCGAACACCCAAACTCGTGACTGGTTTTTTGTTTCGGGTTCGTACGCGTATATCCAGGATTCGTCACCTGATACAATGTTGTATACAGCATTTGAGGATCCTGCGTGGAATCTTTCGAGAGTTCTGACGCACCAAGTAACGCGAGCCGCTTTTTGCTCTTCACAGAGCGAATGCGGTATCCATCGGGAAAACAGCTTTTTTACACCTAATTGTTCATGCAAGATTATTTGTATTCGACTCATGCCAATGTCTAAAGTTGCCTGAATTTCGCGGTATGTCACAAGTCGATCTTCCTCAATCAGCTTACGCACAGCATCAACGTTTTCTTGGGTGACTGCAGTTTTTGGACGACCTTGACGGGGATCATCACTGAGCTTGACACGTCCACGTTGAAATTCAGCAAACTAGCGATAAATTGTGGTTTTGGATGGGGCTTCATCACCAAATGCAGAAATCATCCGGTCAACACACTGTTTTTGTGTTAAACCAGTTCGAAAGTCATAATAAATCATCGCTCTTGAATTTTCTCGAGTCAATTCCATTTTCTCAACGACTAAACAAGTTTGACAAAACCTTGTGACAAGACCGAGAATCTTTTTTAAATAAATAAATGGTATTCGATTTTTAAAACCAAGGAGTTTTCAATTAAAAAGATTTTAATATGACAGGAACAGTGGAAATATTCCATTCCCGATACTTTTAGTGCAGCCCTCGTATCTACCCACAATAAACTTTTTTTTTTTTGGATTGCTGCACATACTGGTATTTGCACGATCTACGGGGATCAACTAGATCATAACTTTATTAATGTAGTTTGTAAGTCTCTTACCTGATCTATCAGAATCCATCACTTTCAATTCGAAAGATCAACTTGAAAATATAAAAATACACTGTCAAAGTTAAGGTTTAGAAAAGCGCCGAGAACAGATACGTACACTATCTGAAACAGTCGAATTCTGACTAACGCTACGCGCACGGGGTGTGCGGTGGCAGGTAGATCGAGGATGGGTATTGTTCCCTGGTTCGTCCTCTGTTCGTGGAACTCGTTTTTATTAATGTTTTCGTTATTTGGATATTGGGACCGCGTAGATCGTGCAAATACCGGTATGTGCGCTGTTCGTTACTTGAAGTATGGGTTGAGAAAAACTGTTTTCTTTTGTTTTATCGTGTTTAGATTTCGATACTCATCACGTCTGTGAAGTTTACACAAAAACAATATTTTTTTAAACTGATATTTCAGGTGACTATGTGCTATGTGATAACTGCGGTCGATGACCCTAGAAAAAACGTCATCAAATTATTATTTTTTGTATTACTATGTTTAGATAATCAAATCAATCATAACTGGAGTTCAGATAGCCAATCAAAAAATCAAAATCAAATTATTTTATTTCACATAAACCTACATGGGCACTTATGAAGCGTCAGAAGCTAGGTGCACGGTTCCAATTGTTCGTTTCCTATGGAGAAGAGCCGGCAAGGAACTCCACGGTTACTCTTTTAAAAAGAATGGGCTTTTACAATGTTTTCAAGTTACAGTGTTAATAGGTATGGGAGGACAGTGTAGGTCCGTCAACAAGTACTTAAAAATTTATAATAACCCTGTATATTCCTTCAGTTATTTTCATCTGATTTATTCGTAAAACAGGGCAAGTACGTCAGCACGGACAGGTACGAGGCTCACGTATGGGTGATCCTCGGAAAAGAAGTTGTCATGTGCACGGACAAGCGAATGCTATACATTGAGAAGAATAATGTCTTCGGTGGATGGCAGGTATGGAACCTATTGTAATCTCTGTGGTCTAGCTTTGTGATTGTTACAGACTTAAGGTGAAGAGAATAAAGGTCAGTATGCGAATTGCGGTTAACAAACGAACAATGTAAGTGTGGCGAAAAAAAAACGTAATAAACTAAGTAACTTAAAAAACAAGTAAATTTCTTGTTCGTATTTACATAGTAAAATAATAACCACTAAAATTGTTTATCGGAAGCCGAGGGAGGTCGTTTATAGGAAACTGTCGTCTCTTATTCCGTCGGTCGTTCCTATAACTAGTTAATATTTCATGAATAAACCGCAACGTATATGTAGTTCTGAAAACATATCTTCTCGTAAAGTTCGGTAGAGCAACAAAAAATATCACGCGAATTTAGTTTTATTTCTCTAAATATGAACGATAGGTAAATCTGATTTCCTAAACATTTTTGAAACTATATTAATTAGGTGCAATCAAATTGAGTACCCTAAATTTTTTATAAGAAGCTCTTAAACAGAATAATACTTCATCTAGACTTCTCTCATTTTGAGTGTAACAAAAAAGATTTTCTAAGAATAATCGTTCATTCCAACAGATCTTATGGACATACCTGTGGACGGAGCTTCCTGAGGTGCCGACGCCCGTCAATAAGGGCGTGTACGTGCCCACCGCCAAGAAGAAGGTGCTCGGCATGTTCCCAACGTCGGGGTCTGGCAAGGTGATATTCCTGTATGACGAGCAACAGAAGAAGTATCTGCTCGCGCAGTGCCAGCGACTCATGCAAGCTCGTTGACATGAGGCAGTAGAAGGAATGAAGCCCACCGAGTGGTTGGGACAATTCTTTCTACTTATATTTGATTTTCGCACCGCATTGCTTACTGCCGCCTATCACTTTAACATGCACCACCTCTCCCCGAAAGGCTTCCGCTGAACTCTTCTTCGCAGTGCTTGATATGGACTACTTAAATATGTATTATATTATATTTAGTGTATCGATGTTTAACTGTTTTGAGAAACGTGTGCTTGTTATATTTTTATAATACCTTTTTTACATGATGTTGTCAAAGCATTGGATATGCTGAGTACAATTATGGAATTGAATATCGTGGTTATGACATTTGTGTATGTAGCTAAAGTTTTGATTGATTTTACATATTTTTACTACTAGGGGCTAATTTTTCTATAGTCAGGTAACCTAGAACTGAAGAATAAATATTGTGGTTTGACAGCTTTTGAATAGAAAATATGTCGGAACAGTCATATTATAAATGTCGGAACTGTCATATTTATTCTTCAGACTGACTATTGGAAAATATTGGAAAATTTGTTCTTAGTAATATAACATCCTTATAAAATATGAGAGACCTTGTAAATTACCCTAAAATATCGTTGAACGTTAAAACGTTAGTCTTGTGACGGCCAACTTTCTGGCTATTTATGATGGTGTAGCTACGTAGACGGACATAGCCTACTTAGAGTACAAATGACGTGTATGAATTTAAAAATCAATATCAACTATGTTACACAACAGATTTCCTTTTTTTCTGTAACTTCAATAATTATCTTTGAACGTTTTTTCAAGTATTTTTACATATATCGCTATGCATTTACCTATTTAAGATTAATATTCTGTAAGTTGTTACAAGATTTCAGTCTTCCTGTACCTACTTATTTACCGACTTGTGTCGTTGAGTTTGTTATGCCGTTGGTACTATATGATATTTAAAGTTCATCAAGAAAGAAAATTAACATGTAATCAACTCGAATAACTAACATCTTTATGAAATACTCAATTCAACAGTCTCTTGATGGTAGACTTAAAATATTCGAATATTTATTCGTTATGTTATATACTTATAGACTATGTAACGTTATTCACAATATGTTGTTATTGTAAGTTTAATATTACGGAGACTAAATCAGTGAAGTAAGTCTATTAATTCCGTATCATGTTTTCTTACCGAAGCCGGATAGTACAAACATTACGTTCAAAGAGTTGTTATTTTATACATTACATTATTGGTTAAATGATAGCAAAGCCGGGCCGGCTTACATGGCGGAGGCTTTCCATGTCAGTGCCTTATGATCGATGTTTAGAAAGCTGATTTTTTCCATGCTGTTTAACGTTTATTAATGATTGTTTTAAGTTTTTAGTTTCACTGAAAATAGTGTTTATACGGAAACTAAGTTATGTTAGGTTGAGTGCACAATCAAAGTTTTTTTATTTTATTCGCCGTTGTGCGCTAGCCTCACCTGGGCTTCAAGATGTAAAATTTTCTTAATTTTTATATTATTTTTGTTGTTGAAACGTTTATGCGTAACTACGTTTAATTAGATCTAAAGTCAAGTTTGTTATTATTGCCTGTTGCACAATTTACTTATTTCGACTTTGTTTTGTCTTGTTCAAGCTTGTGTAAGAACATTTTCAATATAAAATATATTATACAGAAACAAAGTGTTTTCTTTTTACGTCTAACAGTTATCCCCAAATAGCACAGTCATGTCATGTCAGTCATGTCTACAATAGTAGATATCTTCGATACAATAACAAAATTATTCTCTTGGTTAAAACCATATATCCCAAGATATCTTGAGGGATATCCACCAAGAGAGAGTTAAGCAAAAGTGGGCTAGGTTTAACGATTTAGGAGTAACAGCATTGGTGTATGCTTCCTTTTATCTTCAAGGTATCTTGATTTTATACTAAAGACATAGGTATGTAAGATATCTGCAATACCCAATTTAAGAGTTTCTAAAAATACCGCAGAGAATTAAACAATACTTTCCCAACACAATAAAGTTGGCACACTGCGACCTACAGGACTGCTCAATTACGACCTGTAAGAAAACCCTAACTTTAGAGCTCTTTTAAAATGATTATACAACGACACGGAAGCCTTGATATAGCACGCTTGCACGCTTGTTGCTTGGCTTGGTATGGTACGTACGTTACGTACGTTTTTTATTTTTTTTTGCGTGAATGTGACGCATATTTTCTCTCAACTTGTTATTTTGTGTTTCTATTTCTTTGCGTTATGGTTACCGCAAATAAACGTATTATCTTTCTTTCTTTTTTTTCTTTACATACTTTACATACATGCGCACACACACACGACAGCACGACCACAACGTTAATAATTGCTCTTTTATTATGTGTTCAAAATCGCACGATTATTTTAAATTTAATTTTTACTCTAACCTTTGTTAATAAAAAAAAAAAACTAATATCCTCAAATTGTAATGTAATCTTTATAACTTTGTAAAATTCGCACTCCAGAGCCACAAGATACAAGCGATGCTTAGTTTGTGGCTCACCGAATATGTCACATTGTATTGTTACTTTTGATATCTTGAATATTTTTTTTTTTTTTTTTACTTAAAAAAACTAACTTCAAACTTCACAAACTATACTCAGATACTTTAGATAAATTATGGTGGTATGATTTTACAACCTAATATTCTCAAACAGATACAAAGTAAAATGGTTGTCTAATATTTATACCTATTTTGTAAAGTGTTTGGTTTTAACCGACTTCACAAATAGGAGGAGGTTCTCAAATCGTCTGTATGTTTTTTTTTTAATGTTTGTTACCTCAGAACTCCGTCGTTTATGAACCGATTTGGAAAATATTTTTTTACTTGAAAGGATATACTTCCAGATTGGTCTCATTTTTATCAAAATCCAGGTCTGATGTTGGGATCCAATGAGTAACTGAAGAAACTCCTCAAATATTGTAGGCATACGAGTACATATAGCGATTTTTATATTATCATCAACAAGTCAATCATTTGCATTCAGAAAGTATAATTTGGTGAAGTGGAACTGATGAAGAAGGCCACAGATGGCCACCGGAACTTCTCAATGATAAGTTTTTCACGGGTGGCGATAAGATATCTGGATTAAGATAGTTAAGCGAAGCAAATTTAAATAAATAGTTCTGATCAAAATAGTACCATCAAACTGATCTGATGATGAAGTCGGAAGGTAGGCACTGGAACTCCGTAATAAAACAATGTATCCTACCCGTGTTTGGTCTTATTGGAATTGTCATGAGATGCACTCTGGCTATAAATGATTTTTAACCGACTTCAAAAAAGGATGAGGTTCTCAATATAATATCTAGCCTTATAATTATATAAAAGGACACCGTGACTGATTGGTCTGTCAACACATAGCTCAAACCACTGAACAGAATGGGCAAATTTGGCACGCAGACAGTTCTTATGACATAGGCATCCGCTAAGAAGGGGTTTATGGAAATTTGACTTTTAAGGGGGGGGGAGGGGGGATTTTGTTTGCATGAAAAATCTTATTCCTAGAGTTAATAAACTTGAAACTTGGCACGAATATTTACCTAAGTAAATTATAAAATTTGTAATTTTTTGTTTATCTTAGCTTCAATGGATGGGATGTCAAAGCTGTTATAGAACTTCCTGTCACTGTTTTTTTCATAGCAAGTAGTGGTATACGAATTGATGTGGTGTAGGTACCACAGCTAAAAAGTGAGAAATAAAAAACTTTTTTATAAAAAAAGAAACCGACTGCCAAATAACACTATTGAGAGGATGAGTGAAAGGTGACTAACAAAAGGTATTTATAAAGCAGAGATCAGTGGAAAGGCAAGGCAAAGGCATGATGGTATGATGAGCCGGAAGGTAGGCACTGGAACTCCGTAATAAAACAATGTAATATAATATCTAGCCTTATATATAAAAGGACACCGTGACTGCTTGGTCTCTCAACACATAGCTCAAACCACTGAACAGAATGGGCTGAAATTTGGCACACAGACAGTTGATGACATAGGGATCCGCGAAGAAGGGGTTTTTGGAAATTTGACTTTTAGGGGTGGAAGGGGGGATTTTTTTTGCATGAAAAATCTTATTCCTAGAGTTAATAAACTTGAAACTTGGCACGAATACTTACCTAAGTAAATTATAAAATTGTAATTTTTTGTTTATCTTAACTTCAATGGATGGGATGTCAAAGCTGTTATGGAACTTCCTGTCACTGTTTTTTTCATAGCAAGTAGTGGTATACGAATTGATGTGGGGTAGGTACAACAGCTAAGAAGTGACTAACAAAGGGTAAAAAGCAGAGATCAGTAGAAACACCGGAAAGCAAAGTCAAAGGCAAGGCAAGGCAAAAGCAAGGCAAAGGCAAGGCAAAGGCAATTAAAAGTTAATTAATAGTTAATTCAAAGTTAGTTTTAACAGTAACCACCACCCTTTGACAAGACGTCTTAAATCCCCAAAAAAGTACGTGGGTACTTTTTGCCAATGGCAACACTGACTTCAGGTTTGCTGCCACCATGCTTTTTTAACCGACTTCACAAAAAGGAGGAGGTTCTCAAGTCGTCGGTTGGATGTTTCAAGTCAAAGGCAAGGCAAAGGCAAGGCAAAGGCAAGGCAAAGGCAAGGCAAAGGCAAGGCAAAGCCAAGGCAAAGGCAAGGCAAAGGCAAGGCATAGGCAAGGCACGGGAAAGGCAAGTTAAAGGCAAGGCGTGGGAAAGGCAAGGAAAAGGCAAGGCAAGGCAAAGGCAAGGCAAAGGGAGGGAAAAAGGCAAGGCAAAGGCAGTTTGTCACCTCAGAACTCCGTCGTTTATGAACCGATTTGGAAAATTATTTTTTTATTTGAAAGGATATACTTCCAGATTGGTCGTATTTTTATCAAAATCCAGTTCTAATGTTGGTATCCATAAGTAACTGAAGGAACTCTTCAAATATTATAGGCATACATTTTTATATTTTCATCAACAAGTCAATCATTTGCATTCAGAAAGTATAATTTGGTGAAGTGGAACTGATGAAGAAGGCCACAGATGGCCACCGGAACTTCTCAAAGATAAGTATTTCACGGGTGGTGATAAGATATCTGGATTAAGATAGTTAAGCGAAGCAAATTTAAATAAATAGTTCTGATCAAAATAGTACCATCAAACTGATCTGATGATGAAGCCGGAAGGTAGGCACTGGAACTCCGTAATAAAACAATGTATCCTACCCGTGTTTGGTCTTATTGGAATTGTCATGAGATGCACTCTGGCTATAAATGATTTTTAACTGACTTCAAAAAAGGAGGAGGTTCTCAATATAATATCTAGCCTTACATATAAAAGGACACCGTGACTGATTGGTCTCTCAACACATAGCTCAAACCACTGAACAGAATGGGCTGAAATGTGGTACACAGACAGTTCTTGTGACAGAGATCCGCTAAAAAGAGGTTTTTAAAATTTGACTTGGGGGTTTGTTTGCATAAAAGTCGTATTCCTAGAGTGAATAAACTTGAAACTTAGCACGAATACTGACCTAAGTAAATTATAAAATTTGTAATTTTTTGTTTATCTTAACTTCAATGGATGCGATGTCAAAGCTGGTATAGAACTTCCTATAACTGTTTTTTTCATAGCAAGCAGTGGTATACGAATTGATGTGGGGTAGGTACAACAGCTAAGAAGTGAAAAACAAAAAACTTTTTTACAAAAAAGAAAACGACTTCCAAAAAAACATTTTTGAGAGGATGAGTGAAAGGTGACTAACAAAGGGTATTTATAAAGCAGAGATCAGTAGAAACACCGGAAAGCAAAGTCAAAGGCAAGGCAAGGCAAAAGCAAGGCAAAGGCAAGGCAAAGGCAATTAAAAGTTAATTAATAGTTAATTCAAAGTTAGTTTTAACAGTAACCACCACCCTTTGCCACCCTTTTAACTTTAACTTTTAAATTTGACATGACGGTGCAACAGCACGTAGTTAGATTATAATTTAGGGTTAATCCCTAAATTATACTCTAACTATACACCGTCATGTCAAATTTAAAAGTTAAAGTTAAAAGGGTGGCAAGTGACAAGACGTCTTAAATCCCCAAAAAAGTACGTGGGTACTTTTTGCCAATGGCAACACTGACTTCAGGTTTGCTGCCACCATGCTTTTTTAACCGACTTCACAAAAAGGAGGAGGTTCTCAAGTCGTCGGTTGGATGTTTCAAGTCAAAGGCAAGGCAAAGGCAAGGCAAAGGCAAGGCAAAGGCAAGGCAAAGGCAAGGCAAAGGCAAGGCAAAGGCAAGGCAAAGGCAAGGCAAAGGCAAGGCAAAGGCAAGGCAAAGGCAAGGCAAAGGCAAGGCAAAGGCAAGGCAAAGGCAAGGCAAAGGCAAGGCAAAGGCAAGGCAAAGGCAAGGCAAAGGCAAGGCAAAGGCAAGGCAAAGGCAAGGCAAAGGCAAGGCAAAGGCAAGGCAAAGGCAAGGCAAAGGCAAGGCAAAGGCAAGGCAAAGGCAAGGCAAAGGCAAGGCAAAGGCAAGGCAAAGGCAAGGCAAAGGCAAGGCAAAGGCAAGGCAAAGGCAAGGCAAAGGCAAGGCAAAGGCAAGGCAAAGGCAAGGCAAAGGCAAGGCAAAGGCAAGGCAAAGGCAAGGCAAAGGCAAGGCAAAGGCAAGGCAAAGGCAAGGCAAGGCAAAGGCAAAGGCAAAGGCAAAGGCAAAGGCAAGGCAAAGGCAAGGCAAAGGCAAGGCAAAGGCAAGGCAAAGGCAAGGCAAAGGCAAGGCAAAGGCAAGGCAAAGGCAAGGCAAAGGCAAGGCAAAGGCAAGGCAAAGGCAAGGCAAAGGCAAGGCAAAGGCAAGGCAAAGGCAAGGCAAAGGCAAGGCAAAGGCAAGGCAAAGGCAAGGCAAAGGCAAGGCAAAGGCAAGGCAAAGGCAAGGCAAAGGCAAGGCAAAGGCAAGGCAAAGGCAAGGCAAAGGCAAGGCAAAAGCAAGGCCAATCCATGGCCAAGGCAAAGTCAAGGCAAAGACAAGGCAAAGTCAAGGCAAAGCTGTTGCTTAGTTAATCGGAGAACCCGTTTCGTGAGGCGGCCATCAATTGTGGGGAGTGCTTCCTTGGCCTGCCTGCACTCACCTTGGTCCGACCATGGTTTGTGATGTTGGTCCCTGGTGCGTTTCCTTACCAGAGTGCGTAAGTACCCGAAGGGGAGTGGCACGATGGGCACAGGTCCCACCGGTGCCATGCTCGACCCCCTTCTGGCAAGTTCATCGGCTGCGTCGTTGCCTAGCGAACCGCTGTGTCCTTTGATCCATTGAATGGTTATGTTGTTGAGGCTACCCACCTGGTTGAGGCGCTGGTGACACTTGTATATCAGCCCAGAGTCAACAGTGTGACTGCTGAGCGCTTGCAGGACAGCCATGCTGTCTGATAGTATGCGGATCGAGTGGTCCTTAACTTGTCTGGCCATGATGGCCGAGGCGGCCAGAAAAATGCCCATGCATTCGGCCTGGAACACTGTGTTATGGATCCCCAAAGGCGTGGCTATGTGTATGTTCAAGTCCTCCGAGAAGATCCCAGCACCTGTGCCACTACCTGTTTTGGATCCATATGTGAAGATACGCAGCTCTGCGGGGCACAACCCCTCGCAACGGTGGTCCTCGTGAAGTTGGATTCTGTATTTTTTATCAAAGATAAATTGTTTGGGTACCCGGTCATTTATGGCTTTCGTAATAGGGAACTCTTTATTGAGTCCCGCCAGCAACGCGGTGTGTAAAGTGTCTCTCTTACCCCAGAGATCAAGTGCGTTTAGACGTACCGCACTCATCGTCGCTTCCTGCTGTATGAACAGGTGAAGCGGTGGTAGTCCCAGTATGGCCTCGACTGCTGCAGTCGGAGTAGTCCTCATGCAGCCCGTAGTCGCCATGCAGGCCAGTCTTTGCATGCGTTGTAGTTTGTTGGAGGCTGTAACTAGCTCAGTACGGGGCCACCAGACTACAGCCCCATAGGTGATCATGGGGCGGATCACCGCCGTGTACAGCCACAGTATAATTTTGGGGGATAGGCCCCACTTCTTACCTATCATTTTCTTGCACTGCCAGAAGCTGATGCAAGCCCTGTTTAGTTTGTTGTCTTAATGACTACCCTAGTTCAACTTACTGTCTAGAATGACCCCGAGGTACTTGACCTCGTTGGCCAACTGAAGTTCTGTATTGAACAGTTTTGGTAGGCGGAAAGGGCCCAGAGCTCGTTTTTGGGTGAACATGACCAGTTCAGTCTTAGTGGGATTCACTGATAGGTCAAATTCCCTGCACCATCTTTCTACGATACGTAATGCTTGCTGAGTGAGGTTACAGATTGTACCAGTCACCTTCCCCGGAACAAGGATTGCGAGGTCATCTGCATAGCCTATTGTGTAATAGCGGTTGGCATTGACTTTAGTGATGAGGTCATTAATCACCAGATTCCATAGAAGGGGGGACAACACCCCTCCCTGGGGGCAGCCTCTGGCTATCATGGCCAACTGCTGCTCCTCTTCAAGGCGAACCATTCGTTTGCTTAACATGTTAGTAATCCAGTCCGTTAGTACCTGTTCTACTCCATGTCTGGAGAGGGCGCTGCTGATGCTGGAGAAGTTGGTTTTGTCGAAGGCTCCTTCGATGTCTATGAAAGTGCCCAGGCAGGTGCCCTTGTGATGAATCGCTTCCTCTATCTGGCTGACCACTAGATGAAGAGCGGATTCGGTCGACTTACCCCAGCTGTATGCGTGTTGGTTACCGTGTAGCGGTATAGTTTTCAGTGCGCCGTCTCTCATCTCCCTGTCACACAGCCTTTCCAGAGTCTTTAATAGAAAAGAGGTCAGGCTGATTGGTCGGTGGGATTTGGCTTTTGTGTAGTCACCCTTACACCTGGCTTAGGGATGAATATTACTTTCACTTCCCTCCATCCTTTAGGAACGTATCTAAAGGCCAGACACGCTCTCATCAAAGGCACCAGTCTTATTGCGACAGATATCCCAGCCCACTATAGTAAGGCGGGGAACACTCCATCAGGACCAGCGGCCTTACAAGGATGGAAACTCCGGATGGCCCATTGGAGTTTCTCCAACGTGATCACCCTGCGTGCGTAAAGCCAATCATTGTCTGATGGTGGTTGAATTACATCTAGCCAGTCGATTACCTGTGCGAAGACACATCCAGGGAAGTGAGTTTCAATAAGGACGCGTTTCGTTTCTTCTGGCGACGAAGTGAGTGTGTTATCAGGTTTGCGGAGGGTAGTTGGCCCAGATGTGTTCTGTTGCACCAGTACCTTCCTTACTCTGTTAGCTTGTTGGCAAGATTCAATGCTACCACAGAATTTGCGCCATCCCGTGGTACTCCTGAACCTGATGGATCTTTTGTAACTGGATTTGGCTGCGTAGTAATTATCCCAGTCCTCATCCGCACATGTGTTCATGGCTCTGTTTAGAGCTGTCCTTACCTTGGCTCGCTTGCGCTCCAGATCAGCACCCCACCAGGGTTGTTTGCCAGGTGTGCTACGCGGGCAGGCAGTTTGGTAACTGTCTATCATTGATTTGGTAAGAAAGCTTACTTGTACATCAATCTGTGTCGTGTCCGCATATGTCGCCGGATCGCTTAGTGTCGCAAACTTGGATTCAAGGCTGCGTGTATAGATGGCACGATCCGTGTTACGCGGATTGATGTTGAAGCGGATCCACCTGTGATCAGAGCAGGAGGCCTCGTTGGAGACCTGCCACCCAGAGGTGATTTCCGCCGCGCCCTCTGTTGCCAGAGTGAGATCTATGATTGTACGGCTTCACCTGGTTACGAATGTTGGTTCTGAGCCAGTGTTTAGTAGGGATAGGTTAGTCGAGAATAAGTAGCCTAAGGCCTTACCCCTCTCGTTTTGCGTGTCCATACCCCACAGTTGATGGTGAGCATTGGCGTCGGCCCCGACAACCACCTCAAACTCGCATCTCTCACAATGGGTTACGAGGCGGGCGAGGTCGTGAGGAGGCGGCGTTTCCGCCTCCGGCATGTAGGCCGAGGCGAAAACGATCACCATCTCCATGGTTTCGTCACGCTGTGTAAGCAGCTTAGCTGCAGAGACATCTCTGCAACAGAAGTCAGTTAAGAGATGTGTTTTAAGGTTACCTGTGACATAGATGCACGCTCTGGGGTGATCGTGATCTGTGGTGACCAGGAGCTTACCGCCAAGATTGGTGAGTCCTTGTATACGGCCCGCCCTAATCCACGGCTCTTGGATCAAGGCAATGGCCGTGTGTTGAACCTCCAGCCACTTCCGAAGCTGAGCCGTCGCGGTCTGACTGTGGTGGAGGTTCGCCTGCAGGACTTTACAGGTCGATGAAAGGGACGCCATCGCTGGTCGAACCCCCCTCGTCCCCCTCAAGTCTCAGCCCGGCAAACAGGTTGCCCTCGTCAAAGCCGTCCCCTTCCGGGCAAGAAGCCGGTGACAGGGTAATGTCATCCAGCTCCTCATCCGGTGGAGGGACGGCGCCCTCGATGGCGGCGGCAGGGGCGGCCACGGATGCTCCCGGGTTGTTTGATGGGGGAGTGAACTCCCCTGCTGGTGTGTCGGGCAGCTGCTTCAGCACCTCGCAGATGGTTCCAGTGGCGGCGTCCCATCCCTGAGGGACGTCGGTAAACCTGCCGTTTCGGCCCTGGAACTTTACGTACACTGTCCCCAAACCTATTGATAGACGGCGTCCGGCCTCCATCAGGGTCTGGATTTGGTCTTCAGGAATACCGACCACCACAAACCAAGCCTCAGCTTGTTTATCGGCATGCAGAAGTACCCACCTCTTTATGTCGACCCAGGGGTTCTGGTAGCTGAGAGCACGCCCAATATTGGTCAGCTCTCCGAAAACCCCCTGCTCGTCTAAGATCACGACGCCACATCGTGCTCGCTTCAGGATCTCCGACTGGCTCAAGACGACTAACCAAATGCTAGTCGGGAGAGACAGGTCGGAGACTGTCTTCCTTAGCCAGGCTAAGGTGTGGTCGTTGCCGCACCACAATTTGAGGACACCCCCAGCGAACAACGGCTTGGCGTTGAAGGTCGGCCCTGGAGTGTCTTGCTTAGGGGAGCAGGCCTCTAGAATGATCTGCTTCTGTATTGCAGCGAGTCCCTGATCCGATACGTCCTTGCTGAGGATCCCCGTCCGGTTGCAGGTGATCGCAACGTCGAGCGTGGCGCTGGCAGCTTGGGCGTAGCTTATTTGGTTGACCCGTTTGGATTGGTCAAGACGCGGCCGCTTATGCTCCCCCCGAGGTGTCAAAGTCTCGTTGAGAGATCGCTTGGCTGCGCCCTGATCCTTCCAATCGGGTCGCTGTGTCTTCCTGCTACCACCAGCCGGCATCTCCGTTCCACTGGTTGGCGGTTGACTGAGCGCTGGTCGGCTTGGCCTCTGCCTGCGACCGCTTTCCGGCGGAGAAGTTCAACTGGCCGCTAGTCTGTTTAACAGAACTAGCGGCCGTCGTCTGCTTACAGCGGGAGCCCTTACCTGGCCTCCAGCGAGCTTGGCGGCGCTCCTTCCTCGTTACTCCTTCCCTCTGCTTGCCCCTTACTGGGGCAGCTGGTAGACCTGAAGGGTCAGTGCAAGGGCAACGGGCTTGTTGAGTGCATTTACCCTTGCCCTTGAACACGCGTCATATTAAAAATAAAAAAATAAGCTAGATGTATAGTCGACATTTCATATTTGACTACCCCTGAGAAGAAATGCCGAAACAAACTCAGGGGTCAAAGTCCAGACATAATCTTGGTCAGATCATGTGAGGGCAATGTAGATCTGTGTCTGAAATGGTATTTTGAGGAAAGAACCACACAAATTTGAGTGGACCTGTCCAATCAGTGCAAGCATTTGTCAGTAATCGTGCAGCTTAACTTCTTTTTCTTTTCTTTCTTTTTTTTTTTTTTTAATGTTGCCCCACACTAGGAATTTCTCCTGTACCTATTGTGGGTGCGTTTACAAACATTTAACTCACATACACAAACAGCCAGACCCGGAACAACTACGTGTAGGTCATATAAATATTTGTTCCGTGAGTGAATCGAACCCGCGACACGCAGCGCAGCAGTCAAACACTTAACCACTGCGCCAACCGTGTCGTCAAACTCAAGACTTAAGGAGCTCAACGACTCGACGAACAATACCAAAGAAAGGACATTTGGGTAGGCCGCATCATCATTAAAACTAACTGAGAAAAAGAAATTAAAAAAGGTAATAATTTAAAGAAAAAAAAAAATGACCCACATAGTGCTCACATTCACAATAAATTAAAATAATAAATATAATACTTTTCAAAGTAAATATTCATGTAATTTTGTATATAATATTCAATGTCAATATGTATATAAAATTATATATAATTATTATAATGATGATTTTGCATAATAATTAAAAATGTCAAGTTTTCCATTTTTATTACAAGGCTAGCAGCGCGAGCAGCTAAATCCCAAGCTTTTTGTCTTCTAAATAATCCGAAATTTTATAGTACCCTTTTTTACAAAGTTTGGTTTTAATACACCTTTAAATCATTTAATCAAGCTTCGAATGTCAGTAAGAAGTTTTTACGTTTTTAGTCTTACATTACCCATGAACGAGTTGCCTACTTTAAAGTTAAGAAAAGTCTCCTAAGACCGATTTTGTGTAGCTACTACGGCTAAAGTCTACGCTGTGTATGCCATGATGATTGACTGCTTAGCCCATAAAGATGATGATAATCATTTTAAAGGTTAATCTGAAATGTTTTAGCCATTTGGCTCGTCTTTTTACAATTTTCTGTAAACTATAGAGGAAAACAAACATAATGCAATATTGCTCATCCCTCATATCAAATAGCGTGATAATATATAGCCTACCAACTGACCAGACGTATAGGAAACATCTATGCAAAATTTGAAGAATCTATCCGCTAGAATTTGCGTGATAATAAAATGGCCGGAACATACATCAGACAAACAGACAACAATTCTAAAAAACTATATTTTCGGCATTAGAATCGATCCCAGACCTAGTGACAATAACTCTTTTTCAAAAAATTCAATGTACGAATGTGTAGCGAAATTCAAATTTTCTTACGTTTTGTGCAATTTGTAGGTCAGTTAATATCTCGATCATAATCATGAAGTCAAGTCAATAAAACTTTTCTTCGGCAGCGGCGCTATCTTCTAAATACTAATATAATAATAATACTACTTCAAAATGTCAAATGTCGTATTTATAGTGACCGTCAATAGTAACGGTTATTGGAAAGCCCAGATAGGCACCTACCAATGAGAGTTGATGTATAGCCTGCGATATAGCCCAAAAATGACAAATTCATCAAAGTTTGGAGTGCTATAATAAATGTACGGGCAATATTTGAGTCACAAATCAAAACAGTCGGTAGGGACGAATTGAAAGGGCTCCAGATGAAATCACTTTTTAAGTACAAGGTACAAAAGGTGGTGCACACAATGAAGCTTTCGACCATAAATCTCTTTGTTTTCAGTGTTATTAAAGCACGCCAACAAAATATACGTAGTTATGCTGCACCTGTCATAGGGCGTCACTGTGAACCCTGAGCAGCTAGCCCCACTACCAACTGTCTGGTTAATACTTTCACCACGGAATAAACTATTTTCGTAACTTCATCTTCTGTTAATACGATAAAATACGAGGTGTATGGTTCTACCATATTAGCTTAGGTCTAAACAAAGTTTCCCGTAGCAGCCATACCTACTCTTCTAAAATCAAATACAATATGTATTTTTAGCAGCGGAAGTGACAGTTCTGTTTGCTCAACCCCTGTGACTTTATAATTTTGTAATTATCCTAATAAGTCGTATGTTATTAACTTATTACTAACACAGTCGACATAGGGTAGCTGCGTAGGTATCTATGTGATTAATGAACCAGTTCAAAACACTGCTAACTCAATTTTATCTCTATGATTAATATGTAAAATTTCATCATAAACTCGATTCAAACGTGTTACAATCAAACAGAGTAATAATAAAGGGCTTTATATTCAAACAATAAAACGGATATTCAAAGTGATGCTTCTTACGTCTTCAGCGTAATGACATCTTCACTTTACGGACGCTAAAATTTTGGAGATACTCGTTTAACTTATATTAACTGTTTGAATCGAACGTTCGGATGAAGGGTTTGGGCGTAAGTAGAGACTTAAACGTTTTATTGTATGACGTCGTAGGAGTTACAGGCTTGTTCTTTCTTGTTTACCCATTTTGTTGCGATAAAAAGTGAGTTCCCACAGTACTGGAACTAGAACAAAATCACACAAAATTTCTCCTGTATCCCTTAAAGGAGTAGGCAGAGTACCTACTGTAGGTACTATTGAACAACACTGAATTCGCGAAAAACGAAATCTGCTGCTCCATACACTTATGTTCGCATATTTTGCCAAAATATAAGGAACAGCTGTTTTAGTTGTTATATCAATCGCACCTTAATAAGCTTAAATCCCATGAAATATGCCTGATCCAGACTCCGGGTCTACCTACTGAGAAATTCCTAAACGAAAAACCCTGCACTTAACGCTTTGTCCGAACCGGGAATCGAACCCTAAGACCCTGAGACCCCACGCTTTCACCATTAAACTAATGGTTAGAGGTAATACTGAGGCAAAAAATCCAGGAACAATTTCATGGAAAACTAAAGGCGTCTCGGTATCTCGGTAGTTAGTATGTATTTACTAGCTATACAAAATAAAGTTACCTACTTTCTATTAGGTCATAATAAGAGTTATTGTGCTCTTTATCAATTCCAGGAAACCTAGTGAAAACTTCTTACTGAAAAGGTCAGGGGGTCTACTCTACTCCGAACATAAATCCGAAGTATCGGTCAAATGTTCGGTTGTTTCTTTATTATGGCTAACTATAGCTGACTACGGCGAAAAAAAAAAAGACAGTCGAAGAGTTATCTCTTTAATTTTGACTTTGGCTTATGCCAAAGTCAAAATTAACTGTGACTTGAAGTCGGGTAAGGACTCAAAGTCAAAAAATGAAACTTTGGAAGTTATAAAACGGCCGAACAGTCGGCCGATACTTCGGTTTAGCGGTTCAGAGTAGACCGGTCTGCTTAATTCAATTGAATCCCCAAAATACATGCCCAAATAAAGAGAGATATTTCGACTGCGAGCTGACTGTGGTGGGCGGTGGCCCTGTGGAAACAACCGCGACTTACGAGTTGTAGGTCATAGATTCGAACCCAGCCAGGCACTTTACTTTGTGTATATTATTTCATAACCACTGCTTTCAAAACGGTGAAGGAAAACATAGTGAGGAAACCGGCATGTCGTAGAACTAAAAATTCGAGGACATGTGAGATCTACCAACCCGCACTGGGCCCGCGTGGTGGATTACGGCCCACTCCCTTTCACCAAGAGGAAGCCTGTGTCCCAGGAGTGGGCAAATTAAAATAAAATAAATTATTTCGTAATATCGTAGTTAAGTTAGGCAGGCGTACGCAAGAAGACTATCAATGAAAGGGGATACGTCGGTAACGATGTCTGGGGCTAGCAGCTGAATCTTTCCTAATAATATTGACGGCACGGTTGGAGCAGTGGTTAAGCGATTGACTGCTGCGCTGCGTGTCGCGGGTTCGATTCCCTCACGGAACAAATATTTGTATGACCTACAAGTAGTTGTTTCGGGTCTGGCTGTTTGTGTATGTGAGTTTAAATGTTTGTAAACGCACCTTCAGGGAAACCACCATGCCTTCGGGGAAACAAGGCGTGATGTTATGTATGTCGTCACTTTTGAAATCGTTCAAAAATGCAAGTGAGACGTGGGATAAAAAAAAATGGTAGATGTGAGTTGAGCAAGCTCTTCGTAAGTTCTGTATCTATTAGAGAAAGGGACCCGAAAATCGGATACTTTTTGAAAATTTGATAGAAAATAATAATAATATATTACTAGGTTGTGATTTTAGGTTTTTTTTTTTTAAATACATAGTAAAAGAAAATGAAATTAAAAGTTAAATTAACATTAAAATTAAGAAGTAAAATGACTGTGTGGTTAATTGTGTATGTGTGACTGGGAATTGTGTGTTTTTATGCGATGTGTGAGTGTGTGTGTGTGACTGGGAAACGTATGCATTTTGTGCTGTGTGAATGTGATATGAAGAGCCTAAGTATGTGAGTGAAACGAGAAATATATTAAACGTAACCATAGTTAAGGGTCTAATACTCAGTGCCACCTCACTCTTTATCTCGCTCGCGCACTATTCCCACGGTCACGCGAGCAAGCGAGACTGGGTGGCAGGGAGAAGACTACAAGGCACCGATATTTTAGTTTATATCTTTTTACTGTGAAAATAATAGTAATTAAAAAAAAAAAAACATAAGACCTACTTTATAGTTAGTTCAGTTAATATGCAAAGTTTCATTAATTAATTTGAAGTATTTTTTGAATACCAGCGGTTATTGTACGGTTTGGAGGTAACTTTGGATATTTTTGTTACAAGAAATTTTTATGGAATCGTGTTTTCGACAAACATACAGTAGTACTTAACATTAATCCTCAAAACAATATTATATTTATTTCAAAATGAATGCTGCAGTATTTTAGTCATAACGGAGGACCATACTAAGCCATTTGGGGTAGAATAGGCTCTTAAATAAAAAAGAGATGGACAAAAATTTCCCCAAGCTGTACATAAATAAAAGTATAACAGTTAATTTAATTGAAATAAATGAAGAATTTAAAATAGCTAATAAAATTTCATAGCAGTCGCTGGAAAAATACTAAAATAAAAGAATTTTAAGCTATTTTATCCGTTCAATTGACTTGTGTCTTCAATGTTGCCATTTACTAATAAAAATAATTAGTGGAAAAAAATAACTAAACGCACGTAGAAATTACAATATTCGTAACAAAATATTTATGTAGATATATTTTTGACGGTAAGTAATCCATCAAACCAACCATCTCCTAATGATTTTATTGATCAAAAGTCAAAGTACACTTATATGTTATACTGTAACGTAGTGTATCGTAGCAATACAATATTGACATAAAGTATTACTTGACTTAATTATTAGCAACACTCAATGAATCCATCAAATGTCCAAACTGTCATTGCAAACGATTGTTTCTCGCGCCGTTTTACGTTTGCTTCGTATGTTTTACTTATTTTTTTATTTCACCTTTATTTTATTGTGTAGTAGTGCTGCCCACTAATAATAAACGGTGTAATAACTAAAGATCGGATATTCGGGTGCATATTTACCTAAAGTACGTTTTTTTTCCGGCAAAGGATACAAAGTATGGAAACGGCTTCTTAAAATATATTTTTATTCCGGGATCGCGGGGTTTCATTAATAACAGAGTGTAGGTATACAATTTTGTATTCCTAAGTATAACAAATATTTCTTATCTATTTAGAACGCCAAGAATTTTGTGGAAAATATAACACGTTTAAAAAACACTATTAATATTTCTTCTAAACCTTTTATTCTAAAATGAAATATATTTATTCGGGGATACACAGTACAAAAGAGTAGTTCTTAAAAACTTGTCAGGCCTGGAAACCGACACATTTTCCTGTACCGAAGCGTACTCCATACTAGTCAACTCTCAAACTTTAGGTGAATATGCATCCGAATATCCGATCTCTAGTAATAACCTAAGGAAAATTGACCTTTTACAATCATGTATTAACTGTGGTTTCGCTATTATAGAACGCATATTATTGCAAACCACGCTTAATACTTTTTCACAACTAAATACAAATGAGTTGAAACTTATTTCACTAGGCCCTTACCAAGTACAGCAGGCTCGCTCGTATTATGGCGAACATATCAGAGACCGAGGTATTTATCAAATAGAGATAAGTCCAGAACTAGAGTTTTCCGAGGAACTTGTAATGCACATAGGAGGTAATCATCCTGTCCTGTTAAGAGGTCGCATTAAATCTAGGCATACTTCTAGACGTGAGTATTATACTTATATAGTTTATGATAAGCACCACTCGAGTATAGACTAACTTAGAAATGCAATCTTAGGTTATTAGTGAAATTGTATAGCTGGAAACCAGACTGTTGGATTTTATGCACATATTATGACAATCTTTGGTACTTGGAATGGGCGAGATACCAAGGAAGTATTGTTCCACCAGCTGTATTTCTGGATAATGTACTAGTAACATTGAATGATTAAATGTATAAAATAATGTATTTGGTTTTATTCTGTCTAATATACCTGCCTTGGCTACAAAAAGAAGTTTAGTACCTAGTTGCAGTACCAGTTTTTCCAAGTTATAATATGATAGAGGTATAGTAATCACATAAGATATACTTAAACACCTCAACCTATTTAACGTTCAGGAATCCTATAATCTTATGAATAAAATGTAAAGTCATGATGAAAACTGAGTGAAAAATCAACTTTTTCAAACCATCATAACTTTATTCCACGACTGCATAGCTGTATGTAATTTATAATTCTTAATTATTGAAGACCTGTCCTACTAAACGACATAGATTTCATCTCTGTACTTTCTGGGGTACAGGTCCAAACAATTTTTAGCCATCTTCTTTGTGTACGTATCTAATCTGGTCCCTTATATTATACTATTTAAATGAACTTTATTATTTATGTTCAAAATAAATGCAAAACATAATTTATGTATTTAAAGAACTTTTAAAGTTAACAAATATAAATGTAATATTAATCAACTGCCTCGTGTGTCTAGTGGTCGCAAGCGCTACTGGCGAGCACGAGGTCCGGGGTTTGATTCCCAGGTCGAGCAAAGTGTTTATTGGGTTTTTCCACCAGGAATTGCTCAATAGCAGCCCGGAGTTTGGATTTGAGCCCGAATTACGGCAATAGGCTCGCCCCCTATTACATGGGACTTAAACATAACTGGCGAAATGTGGGTGTACTATAAGTGCGCCTCTGCCTAACCCATCGGGGATTACAGGCGTGATGTTATGTTGTGTTATATTAATTAAATGATGTTTTAACATTCATTTGTTGTTTTAACGTGGCTCCTAAAATCGGATATCCGATATTGAGCAACACCATGTATCCGATATTGGGAATTCACACATGTATATTTAATAAACAACATAACACCTAAATCACAAAAAAAAAAACCAAAATGTTGCCTTTAAAACCACAATGTAATTCTTTGTCGAGACAAAAATCAAATGTGCATCGCTTTTGTCGCCATTTTGACAGATAACTGGGCTGCTCGATAAATAACGTTACTTTTTATAGGAGATGTTGATTTATCCGAAATGAGACAACCATCCGATATTCGGATCCCTTCCCCTATGGTAGGTTCACCTAGGTAGGGAGCCTTCAACCAACCTGCGTTGCATTAGGTACCTAGTTAATTATGTCTCAACTTTCCTAGTTTTTGTTAGTTATGTTTGGGTTATCATTCATCATTTCAGCCAAAATACATCCACTGCTGCACATACACCTCCCCATGAGGGGGGGTTTTTGCCGCTTGGCAGGCGGTTTGGCGATCGCAGTATGGTGTTAAAATGCATAGAGAACGCTGCTGCCCATTCTCTAGTAAGTCCCTTAGTCACCTTTTACGAAACCCACGGGAAGAAATGGGGTGGTATATTGCATAAATATGCAGATATGACTATGGTTGAAAACTTTGCAACTATATCAGTAGTCTAAAAAAATATAACACACCAAACAAATAAAAGTCTTCGTAGCCGGGTGCATTTTCTTCGACTTTCCTAAATAATAAACAGCATAAAATATAGAGATTCTTTGCAAAACTAGTTACGAATAATGCAAAATTATTCTTTCACTGTCACATAAAATTTCTAAATCAAACTAATATAGCGCTCTTAGAGCATAGTTAGAAAATGCAAAACAAAACATTTGCATTAGAATGTGTTGGTATAGAGGTCTGGGAACTAGCAAAGTTAGCGCGGGAATAACCAGGAATAACAGTAAAATCGGAGGTAATCACGTGCATCCCCCTCTGACAACTGACTATGTTGAGCCTGCAGAAAAGCTCCAAGCGGGCCACCAACTGCCATGGCCCAACTGGAAATGTCTATACCGACTGCAAAGCCACGCCAGCGAAGTAGTTGTAACCACCTACACCGGCCCTGTGTAGGTCCAACTTAGATAGGCGGTACTCTGTTGAGCAATAATGTGAATCTGCCACATCGCTTGTTCTGCTCTCTGTACATCTGCGCCGTGAAAGACCTTTGCGAGGACAATGCTAATGTTGTCGCCGTGTCTGAATTCTGCCCGAAGCTTATAAAAACATCGACACGAAGCAGAGAAGATCACGTGCATGCCTGTACTGCTGATCTATTCTTTAAAAATATCACCGTGAAAACTTACGTGAAGTGAGCTTGAAGTGAGCCGTCAATCCGAATAGTGTCAATCCCTAGCATCGTGGGATGACACTGACAGTTGACTCCACGCACACTTCACCTAAGTTTTCACGATGAGATGTTTACAGAATAGCACTGCAGGTAGGGTTACCATTTAGAAACTTAAAACTGCTGACAAAAAGCCGGGCAAACAAAGAAGAGACAAAGAGTCTGGACATTGTTTTAAATTTTACTTTTTATTTAATTTGGTAAAAAATTTCTCCTAGCGTGGAAAAGCCCTGACAAATTGTGGATGTTAAGCCAAAACGCAGGAAAAGTCCGTAAAATTCCGGTTGGATGGTAGCCCTAGTACAGGGAACACTTGCATGCAAACTCTAATCTTAATTTAATCCGGATATCTTATGCATGAACATTCATAGACTTTATACAAATATGAGTTTGTTTTAATTGGAGTTGAAATGCTGCCTGTGTTAGTTTCATGTCTATTACTTCGCGCTATTAAACGTAACTTTAATATAGCACTCTGTTAAGTCATTAGTTAAGATTTATTGAGATTGAGGTAATATTGCTAACATATACTAATATTTTGAGGATCCGGAACTTGTTTGGCTTCGCAGTTACTAGTAATTGGCGAGTTTTCCCTTGTTTAAGTTTTAAAAATGCAGCTAGGTACAGTTGCTGCAAATCATGAGTGCGCATTATGTGACTTTATGAACGTTGATGCGTGTACAGGGTTACTGGTAACTAGACGTATTCCTTCTTCGTAGTAAGGTTAACATGCAACAAATTAAGCCACCAAATGTTCTACCGAAATTCGGTTTTTGAGTTTTTAAAATAAAGTAATGACAAAAATTACGAAAAATAAAATGTTTAATTAGTGATCTCTGCCAAGTTTTCGGAATTTTGGATCTGCCAAGTTTTCGGCATTTTGGATCTGCCAAGTTTTCGGCATTTTGGATTTTTTATTATTAACAAATATTTGCTACGGCATCAGCTATGATAATAAATTAAATTCCAGTATAGTCGCACCGTAAATCATTTTTAAATTGTATTTTTTATAAAACAACTAAAAACCTAATTAACTCAAAAACTACTGAATTTCGGTAGAACATTTGGTGGCTTAATTTGTTGCATTTTACCCATACTATGACGTCCTGCAAGGAATACGTCGAGTTACCAGTAACCCTGTATATGTTAACATAACAATACCTACATCCAGCATGTGAATGCAAGAAGGCTTGGCAGTGTAATCGTTACACCCACATTTTTCCAGTTGCCACCCACCACACACCCTCATTTCCCATGGTATTGGACAGTTGGCAATGATCGGGCACAATTCCAAACCTGAGAAATTCTTAATGAAAAAACTTAATAACACTTTTTCTGACCTGGGAATCGAACCTACACTATGCAGCAGTGGCGCTAGTGAGCATTAGAACAACGAGAAAGAAGGGAATGAGAAGGAAACTACTTTCAACTTAAAACACAATTCCAAGGAAATCTTCAGGTGAGTGGGATACTTAGGGTATACAATGGAGAAAAAATTAAGCGTTCAATTAATTTCTAAAGAAACGGAGTCGTTGCTAAAAAGAAACGGAGAGAAACTTGGTCATAACTACTATACCAAGACTTTATTATCGTCCTGCACTTTTTTATGATTTTTTTATAACTCTAGACAATGTACCTACCTAAGTATTTTATAGTTTTATTTTTAGGACGTTAAATTATAACATATATTATATTATAATCTAGAATTCTAAAACGTAGATCTATAAGTAACTCTTTCATTTCGTTTGTTGCTCAACTGACCTTTAGGGTGCTCGCCCACGAGCGACAATCGCTGAACGATTATTCGCCGAATATAAGACATTCAGGGTTCAATACTGCAACGCCCACGTGACGTGCTACAAAAAGTTGCTCATAACCGCGACGCCAAAAAACTCGCTGCGGTTATCGGAGCTACAAAAAGTAGTACGTGGGTGAGCTCCCTTATGATGATAAAACAAGCTCATTACTATTTACCTACTTCCACCCGTTTGAAGATTCTCTATTATTCTATTTTAAAATGTTCACCCTGAAGAAACAATTATTATTTGTTTGGCATTTTGGTACCGTTCGCCAAAGTTTCCTCCCCTACTTATCTATTTAAATTTTCTAGCAGATACTTGTAAATAGTAAAAAAAAACCGGCCAAGTGCGAGTCGGAATCGCGCACGAAGGGTTTCGTACCATTATCGATAAAAACGGCAAAAAAAATCACGGTTGTTGTATGGGAGCCCCCTTAAATATTTATTTTATTCTTTTTTTAGTATTTGTTGTTATAGCGGCAACAGAAATACATCATCAGATGATGTATTTCTGTTGCCGCTTATAAAAATACACAAATACAGTTAAAATTTTCACAGATTCTGCGAAAATTTCAACTGTCTAACTAACACGGATCATGAGATCCTACAGCCTGGTGACAGACGGACGGACGGCGGAGCCTTAGTAATAGGGTTCCCGTTTTACCCTTTCGGTACGGAACCCTAAAAACGAGCGAGCCTTACAGTAGTCACAATAATGTGTAACATCTGACATCTCACCTTGGTACCTAATAAGCAACTGAGTAGCGACCAATGACGTAATAATCATTGGTAGCAACAGAAATTAACCTCAAAATTTAAAAAGCTAAATACTTACTGAAATATTTGTTCGAATAATTATTCATTCCTAGTAGTCGCACAGTGCTCGAAATTCGACCCCTTTACTTACCTACAATCTTTATAGTAAGTACTATAAAGATTGTGAATTCCATGCTATTATAAAGAACATACTTATTCCATGCTCAATCTGTCACTGTCCGTCTCTTTTCACGAAATCACTCCTCCAGAAAGCGAGAAGAAAGATGTTATCTACACATCAAAAACAATCTCCGGTAGTAAAAAGGGCATGGAATAAAGAAAACCATGTGGTACCTACTGGGAATACTAAATGAGGAATCAAGCTTTTGAATACGTGCATTATAACCAACAAAGCGTTGTGGTCACCAGAGTTTGTGTGATTTGTGTGCTACCTCAACATGGTTCTCGATCCTTCGCCAGACGTCCGGACCATGCCTGGCCAAACATAATATAGGTATGCAATATCTTAATTAATATGTTCTTGTATAGAACACATACGAAGACACCTACGTTGTAATATGTCCACGACTAGCTGCGCCCCGCGGTTTCACCCGCGTAAGTCTCGATCCTGTGGGAATATGGGGATAAAAAGCCTAGCCGTAGCCTATATGTTAATCCAGGGTGCCAGAAAATTTTATCAAAGTCAAAGTCAAATTAATTATTTCAAATAGGCATATAACAGGCACTTTTGGACGTCAAAATTTATTTAATTTATTTTTCAAAAAAATAGAATTGATTCTAGTTGCCCCTTCCAAAATGTAGTTTCGTATGGAGAAGAATGGGCAAGAAACTCCACCGTTACTCTTTTATTTATTTTTTACAATATTTTGTTTGAGTACATTAATTATATGATTATAAATGTGAAGACGATGCACCTAGAATAAAATTACTATACCATAATAGGTAAAAAGAATTAAAAACTAAGCAATGAAAAATAACTTAATTATGAGATAGATACATGGTGCTCACATATTACAAACATCGTAAACGTATGTTTTTCGTAGGTAATCACAAAATGTAAAATCAATATCATAACAATAACAAATTTTACAATAAAAATAGCAACCAGACAGATTTTCTCTAGATTGTCCTATGGAGCTGGACCAGCATGTTTCCAAGCATTCCTGTCCTGGATATAATCCTCTAACTTGTAATATACTTGTTTACAAAGTGTACTTTTAATATGTGTTTTAAAATTTCTCTCATTTAATTGCAATATATCACAAGGTATTTTGTTGTAACATTTAACACAGTACCCCATAAAAGATGTATGTACTTTAGATAATCTGAAAAATGGTTGATCTATTTTATGTTTATTTCTAGTATGAAAATTATGTCTATCGCTTTTCTTATTAAAAATATGTAGATTTTTCCTTACATACATAATATTTCCATAAATGAATTGGCAAGGTACTGTCATAATATTAAAATCAAAATTGGTCTAGCCGTTTGAGCGTGAAGAAGTAACAAACACACACACAGAGACACTCACAAACTTTCGCCTTTATAATATTAGTGTAGTTAAATAAATAGCTAGGTACCGGTACAGTATTTTTATCTCAGGACGCACGCTATACTTGTGGTAACCAAGTGTACAAACACGCTGTGAAAGTGTGCTTGAAGACGAGTAGCATACAACACACATACAAGTCTTCGCCATTGTCTCGGACGGTACCGAAAGATCCTACGCTTACACACACATTCACAGCGTGTTTGTGCACTTGGTAGAGATAGACTACGATAAAGGCTCTTACAGACTCACGCGATATCGCGGGCGTGACAGGCACCGACAAAGAAATTGTGCTACTAGTGTCGCGTCGCGCCCGCGATATCGGACCAGTCTGTACGAGCCTTAACATGGCACGCCCCTCGAAATTACTGTTTCAATGTGTGTAGTCACATCCTTACAAAAGAGTTTGTATGTAGTTGTAAGTACTCTTAATATCTCACTTATTACCAGATTTGTTGGTCATAGATCACTTCAGTACAGCGCCATACTAATAATAATGAGCGATTAATGACGATGACGCCACTAGTCTAGCCACAAATCCGTGATTGGTTTTTGTTTATGACCGTCTCATTACGCACAGATGCGTACAAATACTTTCAAACGTTTTGATTTTTGGAGGGGCGGGCCATATTATCGTAGTTAAGACGCTGACAACAGCTGAACTGCGGGCACTGTCAGACTGCATACAAAAGAAAGAGAAGTGAGATGACACAACGCTTGTAATTTATTGCAAAATACGAAGCAGTTATCTATATTTACTCAAAAGTGAGTTGAGTAATCGAAAATAAAAAACAACCAAGTTCTGCATATAACTAAGACATTCTTGTTCTTATTTAAATATCAACCGTGCGTTGATATTTAATACAGATATTTTGGATTGAAACTCAAAGTAAAGGGTTAGTTTACCGTTAATTTATATCGAGATTATTTTTTCTAAACGTGTTTTAGTAACAACCAAGTTCTGAGAAATATGTTCAAGAATAAAATGCTTGTAGCGTATATTTTTTCCGCTACCACAAACTATATAGATTTGGCAATTTTTTTGTTTAAGACAAGCCTACTTTTATCATTTGCTTCTTGCCAGCACCTTAATTTAGAGATTAAGGCGCTGACACACAAGTAAAGTGCACGTCGCTTCGGGAGATAAAAATACTATACGTATATTATAGAGAAGTTCTCAGTTTTTCGTTCTTCGTTTTATTCACCCCCCCCGAGGCCACAAAAGATTAGATAGCTACTACTTTCAGTGTTAATTTATTTTGGTGTTGAAGACAGACGTTTCTCTCTGGTCCAACTGGATTGTTTGCAATGAAATTTACTTTATCTAATTAAAATCATTGTTTTAATTAGAAAGCTTCTAAGTATAACGAGCGGTGGCTGTGTAAATTAATACAAACAGAATATTTAAATCTTTCATTTGAGAATTACACCTTCTGATTGTGTCGAATTCCGCTAAGGAGATGCTGCGGGGATTTATTTATGAAGGGGAAAATCTGCTTCAGTGTAATTAACTACATAAACCATTAATGTATGTACATACCACCATTCCATAGTACGGAAAGCTTTAACAAAAAGTTGTCAATCATGCGCTTTTATCTTTTATTAGCTTAAAACTGGAGCTAAATTCTACAGTCCATTGAGCACGAAAGCCATTAAAAAACAAGGTAAAAATATCATAACACACCGGTTAATGTTTCCTAAGATGTCAGGTATTTTTAAAAATATCGAGAGGGTAAATTGGAGAAGCGAGAGCACAAATTACCTACATATCATAAAGTGGATCCTGTTAGCGAGTAGGACGCTCTCATTTTTCTGTAACGCTTTTTTAGGGTTCCGTACCCAAAGGCTAAAACGGGAACCATATTACTAAGGCTCCGCCGCCTGTCTGTCTGTCTGTCTGTCAATCTGTCACCAGGCTGTATCTCATGAACCGTGATAGTTAGAAAGTTGAAATTTTCACAGATGATGTATTTCTGTTGCCGCTATAACAACGAATACTAAAAGACAGAATAAAATAAATATTTAAGGGGGCTCCCATACAAAAAACGTGATTACTTTGCTCGTTTTTGCTCGATATTGATAATTCCAACAGATAGACGCTTGAAATATTCACGTAATATTTAGTTATATATTCACATAAATTAAAATAAAACAAATATTTAAGGGGGCTACCATACAACAAACGTGATTTTTTTGCCATTTTTATATATAATGGTACGGAACCCTTCGTGCGCGAGTCCGACTCGCACTTGGCCGGTTTTTATATTAAAGACGAATGTAATTCTGACGACGCTAACGCTAATGCTATGGTGTGTACGCGTTGAATGTAGATAAGCGTATTGTGTCAATCGTCGACACTCATATCGCAGAGGGCACGTGTGTACAATCTGTTCCCATATATTTTATGAAGATATCTACTACTATGAAGCTGAATGTGGGAGGTAGAACACGTTATACCATACATTTCTTAATACCCTATTCCTCTGTATAATATACACATTTTAGGTATCCTTCTAAAGTTGTCAAAAAATAATAGGCCCGTTTTGACATTTAACTTAATCGATTTATCGTGAGTATCGAGTACCGAGTCGTATGGTTACTTCACTAGTTACGTCGCGATGGTCAATCGATACTCACGATACATCGATTCAAGTTAAATGTCAAAACGGGCCTATTATTTTTTGACAAGTATAGGTATAATAAAAACGTAACAATAAATAAAAAGTTAATAATCTTTCGCACGTTTTGGATTCTTGAATGGTTAATTACATATTGTTGCGGTACTTGGCTAAGTACAGACGCCAGCACATCAAGCTACTACAATCTGTCAAATTTCTTTAAAAGATTTTCAACTTTATCGTTAAACTACTGGTTCAAGGTTGATTGGGAAAATTTCACAGTTTCGGGTAGCTTGACCTGCTGGCGTCTGAATAATAGTGTGTATGCCCAGGATCTGTTCTACAAATGATTATCGATGTTTTGATTTCGTAAGTACCTCTACCGTAACTAATATTTTTTTCTAGATGTGCACGAATGATCGGAGACAGTCAGAAGTGAAAACTATGTGAGTTTTCGTAGTTATTTCATAGTTACGACGAGTCTTGCGGTGGCAATGCAACGCGTATGATAGTGGTAACATTTGGCGGGCATCGCGCATTTAACGCTGTACACGTTCCAGGGTGTTTATTGACGATTTGAATAAAACAAGTAACGTAAAAAACTTATAATTACTGGTAAATAAAATGATCTACCTAGATCTTACTTATCAATGCACTAAATATAATGACAGGCCACACGTGTTTGGCGATTCAATAAGAATAAGTATACCTACTATCTAGCCAATAATAAATAAAGAATTATTATTGCAGCCATTGCTCACATCTGACAGGCCTCTTGAGCTGCCACATAGTTAACTTTCCTGCACATTTCTCTGTAACCTTTCATGCTGTTTTTGTTTATGGGATACGCAATTACGCATACGTCACACGACTAGATTTCGAGACGTCAATTCCCGAGATTATTCTCCTAGCGAGAACTTTGTTGTTGTTTCTTTTGAGAATATTCGTTTAGAAGAGAATTTACGAGAACTTTAAAATTGGATGTCTCTATTGTATCGATCTATTTTTATAGTAATAGTTTGAGTACCTACATACTGAATGTTTTACGAAGTTGACGTCAAAATAATATAATTCGCAACTTAAATTCTCAGTAAATTCTCCTAAGCGAGAATATCTCGAAGAAAATTCTCATAAATTCTCTTAAGGGCGATGCGCTAAGGTAGCCCACGAAATTTTTTTTTTTTCGTTTTTTGCAGTTTGCAGGTCTGTGTCAGGTTGTATGTTGATCTAAATATGATTCGCGGATGTAATAAATATGGCTTTACAGTATTATCATTAGAATCAGCAATACAACTAACTCTAATCCTATTGAATGACTATTAATTTCATGAAATAGTCATTCAATAGGACCTTACGAACTTAGAGAGTTGTATTGCTGATTCTAATGATAATAATTCTGTGTAGATCAACATACAACCTGCTACTGACCTGCAAATTGCAAAAAACGTAAGATAATTTGAATTTCGCGCGGGCTACTTTAGCGCATCCCCCTTAACAGCTCAAGGACACTGAACAAGACACAATACTTAGAACTTTTTTTTATAGATATGACGCCTATGGGCGTTTAGCGGTCCTGAACGAATGTTCTCTTAAGGACGCTAAGAGTATCACAAAATCTGATAAAAAATTGCAGATTTTCGATACATTTTTCGGCAAAATTTAACTAAACCAAATGTAACTAATAATTGCCACAGATAGATCCTTCATCTCCATTAGTAGCAATTTTTTGTTCGAAAATGTTGGTTTATTATATTGTAAAAATAATTTCCGTTGCCTCTTCACACAAAATTGTTGATATCGTGTTGAGTTTAGGAACATTTTTCTTTAATATAATTACATACCTAAATTTAGTTATAAAAAATATTATATGTAAGCAGACATGTTCAACTCAAAAAGGTAGCAAAAAGAACTATCAAAATGTTACAAATAGTCTCAGAAAATAATGTTGAAAAAACTATTTATTTTTTAAACTCTGTCGGTAATGTTTTTTTTCCTATTATTTAACATACCATATCAAAAAAAAATTTTTTGTATTTAATTATAAATCACAGACTGGGCTTCAGCTATCCGTGTGATAAAATCAAAATTTTATTTTGTGATTATACAATATCTTCATTAAGTAAATGAACGGCGAAATAAGCTATATTTTCGAGAGCGCAAAAGTGATGAAACATAATAGACATAAATGACACGAATGGTTTATCACCACGAAAACTGTACTTTTATAGTTTAACACAGACTTAATGTTTCAATTATTTCAAGCTTTCTTACAATTAGATAAGAAATTGACGAAAAACGTTTTTTTTTGTGATAGCACCCTTAAATTTCGTATGAGTTTCGTATATTAATGTTAAATTAGGATTTCTGTATTAAAACAAACTTAATGATTAAAAAACATTATAGGAAATGTAAAAATACCTAATTAAAAACTACATAACAATCACGATTTATTTGGAACAGACTTTGATTTTGTCATTTAACACGTTTTTGGTCGTTACTGGTATTAAATTAGCGGTTACATTCATTGCCCATCATAATTAACTACCAGATACTTTTAAATTATTTCAAATTTAAATTCTCCATGTTCCGAGAATATTTTCCGTCGAAAAGAATATTGCAGAATTTTCTCGATCGGAGAACATTCTCCGTCACTCCATGAGAAAATATTCTCTAGACCTATCACGACACACGTCTATCTAAACGGGCGGTGGCTAGAGACACAGGACACAGTGACTTTATTAAATATGGAGGCGCGCGCCTCAGGCGGGTAACCCACAGGCAAAGGTGTTTACGCCTTCAGCCTATGTACACCACAACAAATAATAAGAGCAAATCCTAATAAAAAAAATCACTGTATCAACTTTAATAAAAGTTAGATACAACTAGACTACTTAGCTATTTTTATAAACCGATTACACTGAATCTGAATAATAAATTCATCCAGGAGCATAAAGGCTCGTACAGAATGGTGCGACATCGCGGGCGCGGTTTCAATAAGTTTTTTTTTTAAATCAAATTACTTACAGTGCACCAGTCGTTACGTACTCGGATTAAATTAAATCAGCAATATGGAGCAGGTGTTGGACAGATTGATCTAGGAAGCAACGGTCGGATGCATCGCGGCTAGGGTCGCCAGGCAGCAGACTACATCACAGTTAAATTTGATTGTTTCCGCACCTTATACCTACCGTATCGTCTTAACTTTTCGGGTTGTTCAAATGAAGACTTTCTCTGATGAGCTTATAGGTACTACTAAACCGTTCAAGACATAAAGCCACAGTACCTACCTATCCAGTTCTCAGCAGTATTTCACACCTGTAACGTCTCCTTAGTCTTCAGTTTTTATAAGGTTGGATGTCTTGTCTTGCCATGTCTTTTTAGGGTGCCGTACCCGAAGGGTGCCAAACGGAACTCTATTACTAAGCATCCGCTGTCCGTCCTTCCGTCTGTCTATCGGCGGGCTGTATCTCATGAACCGTAGTAGGTATACAGTTGAAATTTTCACAGATTGTTTATTTCTATCTATACATATAATAAAAATTAAATAAAGTTAAAAACTTAAGGGGGTCCAAATACAATAAACTTTTGATTTTGAAAAAAAAAGATTCTCATCTCATTTCTATTCCTTTACTCTGATTGTGCGCAGCATGTATTTTTCATCCATAACTATCATTATTCACTGCCTTTTAGTTATATCATCAAACAACACACTATACACCCCTTTTTAAGGTTCCGTAGTCAATAAGGAATACATATAGTTTCGCCATGTTTGTCCGTCTGTCTGTCTGTCTGTCCCCGGCTGCTTAGCTCAGAGACTCTTAGTACTAGAAAGCTGTAACTAGACATGGGTTAAATTAATTTAATATTATATTGTTAATTTTATATTAAACACGTCAACAATTTTTTTTACACGTAAAGTGTGGATGATATTTTTTTTTCTCGTCTGTCCCATGATATGGGGTGTCGGTGGATAGGTCGTCCAAAATATTGAGGACCTACGAATACCATTTTTCGATTCAGGGGTCCGTTTGGGTAATATTAAGCTTTAAATTCCTAATTTTTAGAGTCAAGTGGTATAAGTATCTATAGTATTCTATCATTCATTCAATTTAGCCAGCTAAATGGTTGTTTCAGGATATGTGAAAAAATTAATGGCTGTAGTACATATAATATAACGAAATTAAAAGGAAAACTATCACAGCTAAGTAGGCTTTACAAGTTAACGAGTAATAGTCGACCAACTTACATTTGCAGTTGGAGAATTGACCGGGACGTATATATCGATGTATGGGAGCAACATCGTCTTTCATATGTTTTTCTACAATGTTAAGTTTGTTTTTGGGATAAATTCATCCTAACTACGGAACCCTTCATTATGCGTGCTCCGACACGCACTTGGCCGGTTTTTATCCATATGTTCTTAAACACAATCCATTTATCGTTTATTTGGTCCACCCCTACTGTTAGAGCCGCCAACATTAATACTCAAAAACTTCTTGAATATGTATCATTCTTAAATTATACTTGACTACCAACCCGCTTCTACTTCGCACTACAAAACATCGAGATTTCTTTATTATAATAATTATGAAAATTTAATGTATTACCTATATACAAAAACGTTCCGAAATAAATTCTCAAAATTGCAAACCCAAGTATATAAATTGCTTCTTTTTTTTTTTGATGAGTAATATTTTTATTTAGATAAACCATTTTAAAAGTATTTACATAATTTAAAAACTAAACAGACAAAATAAAAATAATAATATGTACAATTGCTTCTTATTTAAATTAAGGCGATGTGTTTTTTGTTTTTGTGCTCACACCATAAATTATTATTATAAGTCTATAGTTGAGGATTTGTAATACTTTCTGGTCTATGGTTTCTTTTTTTGTCTGTTTTTATTAGCTGTAAGTCCTCCATGTGTACTAAAATAAATAACTAAATAAAATTATGGTGAAAATCGCATCGAAATCCTTTGCGTAGTTTAGAAGAACATCGCGGTCACACAGATAGACACAAAAAGCGTCTTTGATTTATAATATGCAGGGCCGGATTTAAAGGTGTGGAGGCCCACGGGCAACCAAGAAGTGGAGGCCCACGGACAACCAAGAAGTGAAGGCCCCAAAAAATTAGAATATTTACGAATGGACGAATATTTTTTTTCAGTTTTCAATACTTGTACCTATACATAGAGTTTACTTAATACTAAAAATATACAAAAGAAAAAAAGATAAATGTTATCAGAATTTAACTGAGAGCTTTTTTCGTCGACAAATCATTAATAATTTCGGTGAAATCCTTCTCAGAGTAAATCACATATTCAATAATCACACAATACGCAGTAAGAATAACTTTGATAGACTGTTCTGTGTCATGTATGTCTGTGTCTGTAGTTCGCAGTAATGTTTTTTCATTTTCGAAAATGAGCACTCTCCAGCCAGTGCAGTCAAAAATCAAATTGTGGACGCCTCTTCCTTGTGGAGGCCCCGGGGCTAGAGCCGCTGAAGCGCTCTGATAATGTGCATCAGTTCTACCCAATCTTTCTTATGTCTGATGCAGCAGCCCTAAGCAGGCCTATTAATAGAACACCTATATCCGCTTATTATTCTCCATCGATCCCGTCTGTCGGTTCCGGAGTTTATAACCTATTGGGTGACGCGCAACTTTTGTGGCTTATCACTGCATCAGTGTAGCTTTGTATGAACTCAATATGGTATTCTTGTTTTGTGTATATCCTTTAACGTTCATATTGTAAATTTTATCGAAATGGAAACCTATAAAGTCCCCTTAACTTATTATAGAATTATAGATGGATACTCCAAAATCTTTTTAGTTAATAGCTTTCATCTGAGATAAAACAAGACTCCCCAATATGGTGTGACCGAATGGACTTCCAGACAGTGGCGTGCCTAGAGGACAAGCCGACAGAATTTTTACTGTTAAAAAAACAGCCAACTGAGAGATTTTCTTATATTTATTATTCATGGTTAATAGTAGTACTAACATCATTATTATAATTTTGGTTATAAAATGTTTGTTGTTGTGAATTGTGATTTTATTAGGGCAAGTCGGGCTTTTTGGCTTCTATGGAGGTACCGCGCCGTACCGCCAGTGCTGGTGCCAGCCTGGCGATTACAAACCATCACTGGGTCACTTAAAATTGGTATTTATAGTTGACGGCGCAACAACTGGAATCACGGAAAAGGTCCGATAGGAGTGACACTGGCTGCTGACAATCACTCTAGCAGAGCGGTAAATAATAATAGTATCCTGCGCTGTTGTAATATTTTTTATATTTGTTTAATATAATAACTCGTGGCTAAATAATAACAGGCGCACGGGTCGATCGAAGATAAAGTGACGCTTGCCGCGGTCTGTTCGGCGATGGGTGACCATCCATTAAATATCGAGTCCCCTCTGTGCCTCGGAAAGCACGTTAAGCCGTTGCTCCCGGCTGTCATTCGTAGATCTTTGGCAGTCGTTACGGATAGTCAGAAGCCCGAAAGTCTGACTACCAGTCTTGTCAAGGGGTATTGTGTTACTCAGTAACTGGGTTGTGGAGGTCAGATAGGCAGTCGCTCCATTTAAAACACTGGTATTCAGCTGCATCCGGTTAGACTGGAAGCCGACTCCAACATAGTTGGGAAAAAGCTAGGTCAAAGAGATTTAATACTATAGGACGTTCTCTCAATCTTTTTCACGAGTGGCCTGTGGGTGTCATACACGCGCCGAGCCTACAACGTCCTGCGTGTACAGTTTAATAATGCTTTTAGGATGCTGTTGGGACTGCCATGGCGTTGTAGCGCCTGTGGACCTGTGGTGTTCGCGGGGGCTCGCACAGATGGTTTCCATGCCATCATGCGAAAGAAAGCGGCCTCCTTGCTACAGCGCCTGCATGGTAGTGACAACAGCATTCTGAAAATGATCGCTGCCAGAACGGACTGTCCCTTTCAGGGACACTGGGTGGGGACTATCATAGGTCTGATAAATAAGTAATGTGTAAAACTAACAATACTAACCTATATACCTAAGCACCTAAGCACTATTGTTATTAACACCAAAATACTAAAAAAAATGTGGACCTTCTTAGTCTGAAATAAAGTTTTATTTAATTTTTTTATAGAGAGGCTATCAGAAGTAATGTCATAGAAAAATTGTGATCCCATGTCTCAGTGACGCCATCTAGCTTAATATAGCAAAATTACGTATTAGCTAAGTTTGACACGTTACACTTACCGACATACATAATCTGCCTATAATGTTCGCACTGCTGGGGCACAGGCCTACTCTTTCTGTGAGAGGGAGTGGGCCGTAATCCACCACGCGGGCCCAGTGCGGGTTGGTGGATGTCACATGTCTTCGAATTTTTAGTTCTAGGACATGCCGGTTTCCTCACGATGTTTTCCTTCACCGTTTTTGAGAGCATTGGTGATGAAATAATTTACACAAAGTAAAGTGCCTGTCTGGGTTCGAACCTACGACCTACACTCGCAAGTCGAGGCCGTTAACCACTGGGCCACCACTGCTCTCACACTTACCGACACCCACCTTTGATTACCAACCGTCAGATAGTTTGAAACATCTGTGAAAATTATTTATTTTATCTAAATACTGGGTAAATTACAAAATACTAACGAAAATAAACCGTGGTTAAGTCTAGTCGTTTTATCACTACGTGATTCGCAATACCATAATGCACAATTCAGTATATTATATATACCTCGAAAATAATTTTCTTTTAGTGGACACGAATGCGACTTGACATGCAGGCGTACCACACTAGACTGAGCGACTTTTGCCCACTAGGACAAATGTATCGGATTAAAATTTTGTTCGCTATTCCCGTTAATGTCTTTGGGCTAGGTAAGATTGATTGATTAAAACTGTGACAATGGCATAAGTAATAGGTAGGAAATTTTATTGAAGCTCCTTAGTATGTTTAATGTACATTTGTAATCCGCCTGCAGACAGACACATTAACCTCCCATGTGAGATATTAATGCCTTGATATTTAATTGCCAAAATATTACCCACTGACTCACATTTCCTTACACCATCGATCTTTTCTAAGTCCATTGACGGCTTTGATCGAGTTTCAATCCTAATATTGTTAAGGAAAAGGGTAATGGACTATGACAATAACTTTGGCACGTCAAAATCGGTAAGGTATAACTTTAATGTGTCCCCTTTTATGGCTTCAAGGAAAGTGCCCATTATGAGCCTTGTTTTATTATCCGACTGATTTGTAAGTACTTAAGTAAAATAGTTTAGCATGGCTACATACGAGTATGTGATGGTCATATGGACATGATTGTTATTGTTTATGTAGATACTAGTTTTGGCCCGCAGGTTTCCCTAGTATCTATTAGAAGTTCAACGAACTTAAGGTTGCTGAGGTGCTAATGTTCAATTTAGCAATAACAGCCGCACGGGTCGGTCAATCAGGTTAAGTTACGCTTCCCACGGTTGGTCCATGGATGGGTGACCATCTTTACATATTAAGACCCCTCCGTTTTCGGAAAGTACGTTGGTGCCGGCTGTTATTTATAGATCTTTGAGAGAAGCCCGAAAGTCTTACCAAAGGGTATCGTGTTACCCAGTAACTGGGTTGTGGAGGTCAGATAGGCAGTCGCTCCATGTAAAATACTGGTATTCAGCTTCATCCGGGTTAGACTGGAAGCTGACCGCAACATAGTTGTGAAAAGGCTGGGCAAATGATGATGACGTTGAGTTAATTGGTTGAACTATTGATTGATTTTTATTATTGAAGTTCTATGGAAAATTAGCTCCAAAAAAACTACAAACTTTCTATGAATACATTTATTTTTCATAACCTATTATTACCACAACATTAGTTTGAAAAATATGAGCCACCACATATTCCATAGAATCATTGAATTACAAAGAATTCAATATTAACGAGTGGGTTTACCCCAAATTTCCAAGATTATTCCAAAACTGGCCCACGCAATTTACTCGAGAATTATTAGATAAGGAATCTAAAAGGATCAAAGAAAGACTAACTCTTGAATTTGAATTTCTTGTAATATACGATTCTGTCAAGTGCGCCCAGCGCGGCGCGTCCGTCCTGAGCTATTGTTACTTTACCTATTTATGTCTAGTGGTCGCCAGCGCTACTACTGAGCAAGAGGTCTTGGTTTCAATTCCCAGGTCAGGTAAAGTGTTATTGGGTGGGTTTTTCCAGCAGGAATTTTTCAGCAGCAGGAGTATGGATTTAGGTCCGATTGGCAATAGGTTCGCCTCCTATTACCTACTTGGGGCTTAAACATAACGAGCGAAATGAATCTGCTTAACCCTTCAGGGAAAACAGCGTGATGTTATGTTTATAGCAGAACTATTTTTAATGAAAATGTTAGTTATTTAAGTGAAACTACCTACAAGTTCAATTGCATTTCATAACATAGGTGTTTTGTTGTGATAATAGAACGGATACAAACAAAAGAGGCTACAATTTGCACTTAAACTAACTTTATTGAAAGAGTCCATGTATAAGGCTACTTATACAATTTACAGGCAATATTCCTGAGAGGAGCTGTATAAGTTATAAATGTTTCATGACATGTTAAAATAAAACATCTCTAAGATTTTATAATGTGGAAAACATCGTTGGAAAACAATATCAGTAGATAGGAGTTTACTCCAACAACCGACTGAGAATAGGAAAATTTTACATATTCTTCTACTGCGTGAGGGTTCATTCATCTGTTAAGAAAGATAAACTACGTAAGATAGGCTTCCATCTTAAAAATAACCTTATCCCTTTAGAAATAAAGTTCACTTTCAGAGAGCGTATCTTGAAGTTTAGCTTTATCAGAAAAACCTTGCAAAGTTTTCGTGTTTTATTTTCATTGGCAATTCTATTGTCACTTACGAGTGTCCCAAAGTACCTTTTCTGTAGGTCATACGGTACTCCTGATTGAATGGCTCATGGCTAAGTATGAAGTGCTCGACGCGAGAAGTAAGAAACAAAAGGACTTACTCTCCGAGATTTCAGTAAAATTAAAATCCTTAATATTAGCTTTCATTTTTATCTTTTCTTTTGCTTGAATTTTGGATAAACGGTACAAGGTTACTCACTGGGTTACTGGGTAGTTAGCTCAAATCTGTGTGGTTCTTTCCTCAAAAGACCATTTCAGAAACCAATCTACATGGTCCTCAAATGATCTGACCAAGATTATGTTCGGATTTTTATATACACATTGACATTGATGATTTTTTAACCCCCGACGAAAAAGAGAGGTGTTATAAGTTTGTAGCATGTATCTGTGTGACTGTGTATCTGTGTGTCTGTATGTGGCATCATAGCTCCTGAACGGATGAACCGATTTTGATTTTTTTTTGTTTGAAAGATTTCTTAATCGAGAGTGTTCTTAGATATGTTTCAATAAAATCTGCTCAGCCGTTTGAAGATCATAACCTCTTTTCTAGTTGATGAAGAGATATAAACAACTTCCACAGGTCTGGGTTTGAAATTTGAAATCCTGCCAATGGGACAGGTTGTCAATGATACTACAAAAGTATGATAACCTTGACCTGATGCGCAGGCATCACCAGGATCCTGCAGGATACCTAATCAGCCAGAAGAGCTCCTCAACGTTGTACGGCATCTACGTTGTGTTTGGGCTCATACGATGCATCTTGACGAGCACATGCTAATACAAGCTAAGCGGTTAGGGTCATAATAATCTACAGGTTACTCTGAATGTAAACATTTTTATTAAATATCGTAGTTCAACAATCGATAAAATTCGGCCGCATTTACGATTGTCTCTTAGTAATATATAAAGTTTAAAAAACAGGAAATAAAAGTTAAATAAAAAAATAAAAAACCTCCCACACAAACAAAAACCTCTAAAAAGTAAACGAATAATATGTATTGGCCCTTTAAGTTGTGGGTAATATTTTAAACCAAGCGTCGCGTCGTCGCGGCGGGGGACGGCTAATGAAAACACCAAACAGACGAGTCGTAGATATACCTAGTAATAATGAATGTATGCTATTGTAGAAAGGATATAGCTGCTTTTAACTTCCTATTTTCATTAGCCGTCCCCCGCCGCGACGACGCTTGGATTAAAATATTACCCACAACTTATATTTTTAAACGGCCAATATATACTTACATATTATTTGTTTACTTTTTAGAGGTTTTTGTTTGTTTCGGGGGTTTTTAAAATTTAAAATTTAACTTTTTATTACAAAGACATGAATGTTTACTCTGTAAAGTATTATATTATTTTAAATATTGTAATAAGTATAACCTTTATTTCTCTCTTCACATAGTTATAGACATAGAGACAAGAATTATAGGGTTTTGACAAAAATGCATAAAATATGATCCCTTTGTGAGAGACTGGCGTCCATACTAGGATACCCTGTGTGACGGATCACCAGGCTCTCACGCCGAATAATTATAATTGTAATAATAATTTAATAATTGTGAATGTGAAGACTATGTGGGTCATTGATTGTTTTATGTTTTTTTTTCTCAGTTAGTTTTTATCGTGGTCTGGCACTTTGAGTAATTTATGCGGCCTACCCAAATATCCTTTCTTTGGTTCTATTCGTGGAATCGTTAAGCTCCTTAAGTTCTGAGTTTTGAGCTGCACGATTACTGACAAATGCGTGCAATGACTGGACAGGTCCACTCGATCTGTGTGGTTATTTCATCAAAATACTACTTCAGACACCAATCTAGATGGTCTTCACATGATCTAACCAAGATGATGTCTGGACTTTCAAATAGATTGTGATAGGAAATGCTTACCTCATCTAGTTTTTTATATATGATGGACGTGTAAAAGTGTTTGTGCAAACCAATTTACAGAAATAAAATAATTTATCAGTTACCCGAAAGTTTGTTACAAACAAGGGCGGCTTGTTTGTAACAAACTTTACTAGCTTACTAACTAAACTAAACAATAGTTTAACTATCTATGAGTTCATTCACTTTAACCGCTGAACACATATCCATAATGGGAATCGTATATTTGTGAAATTGGAGTACGTCAAACAAAAATCGTGTTTAATTGCTTTTAATGTAAACAAAATGTGTAATTATTGTTTTCAAGTGGTTCATAATTGATCGATGGCTGTATAAGTGTCATGACGTAATTTCTCGGGGAAAACGATTCCCAACAGCTTTCCATCGACGTGTGGGATGTTTGTTTGACATTTTATTGTAAAGAATTATACAATTTAAGTATTAAAATTTGAAATGTGAAACGAGAATATAAAAACCCAGCCTTTTGATTTAAGGAACACAATAGAGAAAATACGTAGAACCTTTGCGTAGAACTTACGTATTTTACTTAGGAAACTTTACAATTTACATGATGGGACTTTTCTACAAGATGTAATATAAAACACTCACAACCTCTTAAGGGGTCATTGTATGTACTCATCATTAAGAATACATTTTACTATGGCACCAAAACAGAAATCGCGAAAAAAAATCAGCTGTTGCCTACATTTATGTTCGCATAACTCGTCAAAATGTTCCCTACATTTTACACAGCAGTTTTTTTTTCGCGATTTCAGGGATTGTTAGTGTTTCACCAATAACCCTATATAATCTATTTAAAAAATCAGAAGAAGAAAGAATCAGTCAGAAGCCCGAAAGTCTGACAACCAATCTTACCAATCGTATTACCCAGTAACTGGGTTGTGGAGGTCAGATAGGCAGTCGCTCCATGTATACTGGTATTCAGCTGCATCCGGTTAGACTGGAAGTCCACCCCAACATAGTTGGGAAAAGGCTAGGCAGATGATGAATGAATAAAAAAAAATATCGTGTTAATATTTAGAATATACCAATATCTTAGTGAATATACCGTCCCAATGATGATAATGTATATGTTATGGACCAAATGATTATTAGGACATTATAAAAAATGCCCGGGTAAATTGATGATTTTTATTTCACACGTAGAATCACTATTTAAAATCAATGGTAATGCGTCAGATACCATCTACTGTTATTGAATAATTTGGGTTAGGTTAGGTTAGAACAGTGTCCATTAACGCGAGATTCCCTCTATTCTTGGTGACTCATTTGGGTTAGATGAGGTTGTAAGTATGAAAATCTAGAACTGCACCCCGTGCCTAATACCTGTGTATTATCAGATTGCCCAAAGACCACACGGCAATATTTATAATGACGAGGCAATAAGGAAGTTCAGATTATAATTAATTATTTCGCCCTAAGTAGCTTGTCATTTATCCTAATTATGTTATATCCTATTTATGTATTCGTATGTATTATCCCATTTATGCTAATTATGCGCGGGCATTATGAAAAATGCCCCTATTTATTACTTGGTCCATAACATATACAATCGCGACATACTGTTACCACAAAGTTCTGAGTGTCGAGAACATGTGAAGCCTTCCTCGGCTCAAACCGACACCTGTAGATTGAGTTCCTCCTTAGCTCGAATAAATGCGAACATGTTTGTGTGTAAGAGCCATGTTCACTGTTAAATGGTTTTCTGGTAGGGAAATTTGACAATGATAGGAATATTTCCTGAATTTCATCCTGGAGTATGTCTAGCAAGTGGAGGTAAAGTCAAAAAGGCAAATTCATTGTTATTCAAAATGACTACAAACTTAAGTCATCCGTATATTCAAATTAGAACTGTCATTCTTTGACATATATGAAATGGCTCATTAAAAATTTAATAAGTCAATTTTATAGACTATTCGCTGATGCCAGCGGCTTCGCCCGCGTGGCTTTTTCTAATATAAACGTAATACCTTAATTTACTTCTTATAACATCACCTATCTGTCAGTGAAAAGATCGTACCGTCAAAATTGGTCCCGCACTTTCGGAGATTAGCCGGAACAAACAGACAGACACAAACATTTTAACAATTATTTTATGTTATAAGTACCGTATATACTTCATAATATGCATTTAGAAAAAAGCTGTTCTTTCGACATTACTCACAGACACTTAAATTTAATTTATTTGTATAAATTAATTTCCCTGATATGTATAGAGGTACAATAAAGAAAATATTTTATCTTAGATAGTTATATACAACATGCCCCAGAATTAACGCACAACCTCATAAAGGGTCTTTGTACTCATCATTATAACAACTTTTACTATGGGACCAAAACGTGAAATCGCGACAAAAAAATCTACTGTTCCCTACATTTATGTTCGAATAACTCGTCAAAATGTAGGGAACAGCAGATTTTTTTTCGCGATTTCAGGTTTGGTTCCATAGTAAAAGTTGTTCATAATGGTGAGTACAATGACCCCTTAAGAGATTGTGCGTTAATTCTGGGACATGTTTTATAAGTATTAGTCAACAATTGTTACATTATGCTAGTGTAACCAATGATGCATTAAAGAAGACTCGACGAGTGACGTCCGCAGCTCTAATTTTGCTGAACAGCTAATCTTTTTACCAGAGATTTTACGAAAACGGAGAAGAATGAAACGGGTGTTATTAACTAACGCTGCTAAATTTGATCTCATGTACTTACATGTTTTCGCGAATATAACGAACCTTTTTTTATCCTGTGGAAATCCTCATAGAGTCATCCACCTTAGGGTGGGTGGAGAGGTCTGTCAGACTCCTACTGACTAAAACCATACGGTGTTCTGCTGCTACCTTTAGCCGGGGTGCTGAAGTGCTTGCGCATTTCATCACGCTCCGCCGGCTAGGTGTTATTCATGCGGACCCCGTCACCCTCAGCGGCCGCATACAGCTGCAAGAATATTACGAACCTACTAAAAGGCGGACGTGTGATGTTTTCCTCAATTTTTCGCAAATTAATATTCGACAATGTAAGGAGTGTCAAGTTCTAAAATTACAATATGAGTTCATACACCAGTTTATGGACTGGGTACTAAACTGTGCAGTCCGTGCATTTATTATTTTTTATGTTTTGCATTATCATACGTAATATCGTGTTAGGTAAATGACATAAGACAACTTTGTAAGAAACCATAAAAGACGTTCAAACTTTAAAAAACTGTTTCACACTAGGGTTACATCTGAAGCGTGGTTATATTGATAGAAGATACTTCTCAGAGGAGTACAAGAGAGAGAGAACAACTCATTATTTTCTCTCACGACTTAAAACCCGCGTCTAAATTTATTATTATTGCTGTTTCTGCTAACCCCACTCGAAATCAGAGAAGGAATGTAGTCAAACACTAAGCTCAAAAATCTTATATTGATGACTAAATTATTTTGTAATAATTACTCATAATAACACCGTACCGTGTGGTGTCGGACGTAAAGAATAGCACCAACCTATTTCTTCCCGTGGGAGTCGTAAAAGGTGACTAAGTGACTTACTAGAGAATGGGCAGCAGCGTTCTCTATGCATTTTAACACCATACTACGATTGCCAACCCGTCTGCCAAGCGTGGCGATTATGGCAAACCCCGTCTCTTTCGGGGAGGCCTATGTCCAGCAGTGGACGTCTTTCGGCTGAAATGATGATGATGACTCATTATAATAAAGCAGTGGTGGCTCAGTGGTAACGGCCTCGACTTACGAGTAGTAGGTTCGGTGAGTACCTGAACAGGATTGGACGTGAGGACACGGCAAATTGCCTCTATTGTGGAAGCGACCTAGACTCTGCACAGCAAACGCTCGAGGAGTACCCTGCGTGGGCCTCTGAGCGGCCGGTTTTGGTCTTCAGGATCGGACAAGACCTGTCTCTGCCAGCAGTAGTGAGGGCTATGCTGACGGAGACAGAAAACTGGAGGAAATTGCCTTCTTTTGTGAGACCGTGATGGTCCAGAAGGAGGCTGCCGAGCGGAATCGTGAGAGACCCGATCCCGCTAGAAAAAGGCGTCGAGGAGGCAATCGCCTCGACGCCTCACACGACGAAACCCCACCTGCATCATTTAATGAAGGCGGGACTTTGGAATCGCGGGCGATCAGAGTGCGACACTGATTGCCTACCGAGCGATTTCAGGGAATACGGTGGCACTGTGGTCACGTGCTGACGTGCATAGCGAGGCTCAGGGGAGACCTCTTTATAGTCTCCCCAGAGACGTGCCCTAACAGGCGTTGCACTAAGGGGTTCCGGATTGGTCTATTAAGAGGTAACGGGATCCCTTCCATGTGCTGATGGTGATCACCGGGGTGGTTTTAGTGAGGTAAAAATCCCACACTCCCTGGTCTTTTTTCCCAAAGTCCAGGTGCCTTTGAAGGTTTCCCCCGAAAACAATTTAAAAAAAAAGTCGTAGGTTCGAACACAGACAGATGCTTTACTTTATGTTAATAATTTCATCACCACTGCTCTCAAAACGGTGAAGCAAAACATCGTGAGAAAACCGGTATGTCCTAGAACTAAAAATTCGAAGACATGTGACATCCAACAACCCGCACTGGGCCCGCGTGATGGATTACGCCCACTACCTCTCACAAAAAGAGGAGGCCTGTGTCCCAGCGGTGGGAACATTATAGGCTGATTATGTACCGACTCATAATGACATAGATCCCTTTCCGGAAGAGTACAAATATGGCAACAAATAAGACTATAAAGCTATAAGCTATTAAGTTCTTCACACACACCAATAGAGTATGGGGCTTGTGGCTAAGTAATAACAGCCGCATGGGTCGATCGATCAGGTTAAGCTACGCTTGCCGCGGTTGGTTCGTGGATGGGTGACCGTCTTTAGATACCAAGACCCCTCCGTGCCTCAGTAAGCACGTTAAGTCGTAGGTTCCGGCTCTGTCATTCGTGGATCTCTGACAATCGTTACAGGTCGTCAGAAGCTCGAAAGTCTGACAAGAGCGAACCAGTCTTACCAAGGGGTTTTTATTACCCAGTAACTGGTTTGTGGAGGTCAGACAGGCAGTTGCTCTATTTAAAATACTGGTATTCAGTTGAGTCAGTTTAGACTGAGGCAGATGATGACATACCAATAAAGTAGGCTTCAGTTCGAGAACATTATAATACTATTATGCTGTTTACGTTTAAGGTACGTATTATTTGACGATTTATGGCTTCACATACATTCCAAAAATAATTCTTTAAATCTCTAAAATATCATTAAACTCTTCCGATTATAATATTAAGGGTTTTATAAATAAATAAATCTAAAAAAAAAACTAAAAATAATATAGCTAGTATCATCATCTGCCTAGCCTTTTCCCAACTATGTTGGGATCGGCTTCCAGTCTAACCGGATGCAGCTGAATACCAGTATTTTACATGGAGTGACTGCCTATCTGACCTCCACAACCCAGTTACTGGGTAACACGATATCCCTTGGTAAGACTGGGTTGTCAGACTTTCGGGATTCTGACGACCCGTAACAATTGTCAAAGATCTACAAATGACAGCCGGGACCAACGGATTAACGTGCTTTCCGAGGCACGGAGGAATCTTGGTATGAACAGATGGTCACCCATCTACGGACCGACCGCGGCAAGCGTAGCTTGACCTGATCGATCGACCCGTGCGGCAGTTATTATTTAGCCACAAGCTCCTCAATAATATAGCTAGCATGAAAGAGATTTTGTGGTAAATCCGTTGGTTCCGGACTGTTTTCTATTACAATTACGATGAGGTAAGGCAGTATACCTCCGTCGGGGAATTGATGTATCTATTGAAAAGGAAACTCCATTTAGTTTGGTATTTTTTCCCTCAACATCTCTATTTTATTCAGCTTAATCAAAATGTAACTTGCAAAAAATATTTTTTTCTTCCATTTATAACTTTATGATTATTTAAAAATAAAATTTTAGTACTAACATATAAAGAAATTGAAGGGTTACAGCATTTCTTAGTAACCCATAAAATAAATTAGGTACTGCCAAACTTTTTATAAACACTCAATAATATTCTCAGAAAGTACTTACAAAAGATAGGCTTTGAAAAACGAAATTAATCTTAAATAACATATTGTCTGGAAAAAAAGCTTGTAACAACAAGCACGCTCGGCGGTACGTTTCGCAAAAACCTTTTCACGCCTAAATTTTCAGGGGTTTTAAAGTTAAGAAAAAGTTGGTTGCGTCAAGTGAAAAGCTTGAAGGCTGTAGTGCGCGGTCGTCCCGCCCGAGGGCGGCGCGGTGGGCGGGGCGGACAGCTATATAAGCTCTGCATGCCTGAAACTTTGTTATTGAATGCGCGCCATCATTTCGAAAACGTGATTCGAAGTATTCACTAGTGACGATCCGACGTTCCCGGTCCCGACACAGCTCAGGTAAGTGCCGCCACATTGCTCCATCGTGCAGAAAAATATTCATGGAATTTTATGAGTTAAATATCACGTACTTTATATGTGACGAGTTAGATGCGATATGAATGTTAATGTTTTCCCATTATTTCTGAATTGATTTCGAACTTTTGTGTGTACTCGTAAATATTTATGTGGTCTAAGAATTTTTTTGTAAGCAGTCGTAAGTAATTTGGACACCGGAAATAATTACTCTGGGGCGGAAATATAGTGTTTGTTGAATATTTTCTATAGATTTTAGTAAAACTAATTTCAAAGATAAACTATAAATATCTAATAATATATAATATCGTTAAAGAAAAAAAAAATATAGTACTAATAACTGAGAAACAACTAGGCACAAACTTTTAAAAAGTTTTTTTATAATTAGAAAGTTGTTACAGAATTTTACAGCACACAATTGTTATTATTATTTGTTATATTATCACGTTAAATGACAGTTTAGAAAAGTTTCAAATAATGTTTTGCTTCCTGAAATTTGTGAATTAATTCGTGAATTGACAAATAGTTGAAATATTAATAAAAAAATAATTTTCGCACAAGTGACTTATTAAATTGAATACAAGAGAAGGCGGCGTTCAATAAAGTCCTAATTAAAAATATATTAATAACTAACCAATGCAGTTATTTAGAAACTGCTAACTGTGATGTTATGAACAAGTGAAGGTTACCAAAAATTCACCGTTTTATCCACCACATCTTAGTTCTAGTATCAAACTTGCTCTTGTACAGACAATGATGATCCAAAGCCTAGAATTATGGCAGTGGCCACCATAATCCTGAAATCTAGTTAACAGTTGTGGATAGTGCAGTGTCCAGACTGTCCAATATGATTGACAACCGATAGGGACAGTGTCAAGTATTCCTTTTTTACAACGTTATTGATTCAAATCTCATTTTATTATTCACCGGTTTAAGCATTCCGCGTAACATCATCAATTTTCTAGAATGAACTTTAATCTTTTCCGGACTTTTATCAAAATTGCCAAAACGTGACTGTGAAAGACGAAAAGTACGGCGAAATAACTTTTAGCAGGTACACTTCAATACTTAAAAAAGCTTGTCACCTTATTATCGTAGAAAAACTTTTAATTTGAGATAAAAGATGATTTTCAACAGAGGACTTTAATGCTACACTATCACTGCAAAGGGGAAGGACTAAGACGAAATCCCCAAAAACGTAAATTCAGCTTTCACGCAGTTTTAATCCTTTGCTGTAATACAATTGGTCTCACAACGCGATGGATGAATCGTAAATCGTATTGTGTCACCTGTTATTCCAAATAAATCTTGACGGATGATTCTATCCTGATATCTACTGGTGCTAGTGACCCTAATGTAATGTACATTAAACAGGAATTTATTGGAATTGACTTCATTTTTTCAAGTGCCTATTAAGTATGTAGAACTTTAAAAGTTTCAAATTGTACCTATTAAGTATTAATACATATTTGTCAAATGTCTTGCATTTCATTTTACTAACTGATGTTTTATAAAAGTGGAGTTCTAACTTCAAAGGCTTTATAACCGTGACTGTGGATTTTTCAACACGTTTTTTTTGGATAACAGCCTCTCTACATCCAGGATGCTATTTGTCAGAAAGATTTCAAATAATTTTGAAGTTGTCTCTGAAACCGAAGCAAAAATAATAATAATAGATATCAAATTCAATTAAGTCACTCCATGTAAAATACTGGTATTCAGCTGCATCCGGTTAGACTGGAAGCCGACCCTAACATATTTGGGAAAAAGCTAGGTAGATGATATTTATAATAGTTACAATAGAAACAATTTAATAGCCCTAGAGATTAAGAGTCCGTAAATTGAAGCCTTCAAAGTCATTCTCCCCCGAAATATCCATACATAATAATAATAATATGTATATTTAACTTTCCTCTTAGTTACTCTCCTAATTAGAAACCACTGACATACACTAATAAGGTTATATGCAAAATATACTGGTACTAAGACGAAAACTCTGTAACAAGATAAGCTGTGTGCCGTATTTTTTCAATAAACATAATCCCATATAAAACCAAATACGAAGAACGTGTATTGAAGCTTAAGGAGAAATCGTATGTCGCAAACGCAAAGAGCTTTAATATGTCGGTTCATTTTTAAACGAATGAATTGTTCAAGCATGGGTTGTTTTATATATTAAATTTATAAAAAAAAATAGATATGATAAATAAAGCTTGCGAACGAAATTATATTTAGAACATTCAATGAACAAGTCCCACTGATTGATTTTGTTTTCTTAGTAACAGGGACCAGTCCCTGTATACATAATTATACAGTATTCAATTTATTTGAGTTTTTTTTCGGAATTTAAAGTCCGTGTATTGCCTTACATAAAATCAAAACTAATATGATTACTTAGCTACCTAATAACTTTAAATCAAACTCAAACTCAAAGCATTTATTTCGATTAAACCAATTACAGGCACTTTTGAACTGTCTAAGAGTCGGTCAGTTAGTCAGAAAGTTGAAGCTATTTCCCATTCCAAATCTCTATGGAGAAGAAAAGATAAAGTGAGAACAATGTAAAAGAAAATATATTTAAAAAGAATTCAAATATAAGATTACAAAAATAAGCCCTGGCAGTTAAGAGATGACCAGTCTTAACTGACGGCGCTCGTTAACGAACATGACGCGTGGATCAGCACCATCCAGCTCAAACATTTTGTAGGGAACCGAATGATCCAACACGTGCCACCATCAGCGAGACATTTAATTGAGCATGACATACTCTCAACCGCCAAGCTTTTTTAAGTCAACATACATCATAACATAATAAACGGCTCCATGGACATTTACAAAATTGAAAAAATGCTTTTAAAATACAAAACTATAGCTTGCAATGATTAATAAAATTTTACTAGCAAAAGGAAAATCATTATTACCTATTGATGTATTCAACAACTAAAACTTGATTACATAAAAATAAACGATAAAAATGTAATTTCAGAACAAAAAAAAAAGGGAAGCACCTCTTCCAAATATTAAAATTTTAACAAGTGAGCCCAAGTGGTTGTGGAGCATACATGGTACTGGAAATAAGCATTACGTGGTACAATGAAATGGAGTTAAACGTTTTTGAAAGATCAATCTTTTGGATATAATTGCCAGAATTTAACAAAATAAAAACCCACCTGAATCTCTGGGATAGATAAAAAAATTCATGCAACCGTAATCCGACTGTTTTCCATTTTAGCATGATTATGATTTGTTTAGTCGTCTTCAACATGCTGACATTAGCATGAATTAATATTTAAACCCTCTTGCAAATCGTTAGATAGCGCTAAGTGTCCGTCTCGGCAGAATCACCCACGATTTTGTGGTTATAGAACGTCTTAGGCTTGTTAAGTTTCTCTTAAGTATTCCTGAAAATAGAATATCCTTCTTCTTAGGCACATGCAAGATTTTTTCTCAAAAACGCTAAAAAACAACGAAGTATTTTTGCAAAACATCGAACCTAAACTTTTATAAAAATGTTGTAACAAAATGTTTACAGAAATAATGACAGCTTTCGGTTTCTTTATTGCTGGTTACAAATACTTCCCACACATCATTAGCCCCAATACCCGCAGTAAAAATAGCTCTATGGGATTCTGAAATAGGTCGAAAAATTCCTACGAACCAACCCAATTAAAATCAAAACATAACGTAAATGATATGCATAAAACATACCTAATTGTAAGTAGTATACGAGCTCAGTTATCATTACAAAAGTATTATAAATGCTCAGCGTGCTGCTTATTTGTTACGTTTTTACACTAAATCATCATTCTCCTGCCCTAATCCCAATTGCTTCCATACTTCTCAATTAGACGTCATCTCGGTAGGCAGCCCTTTCTAGTCATATCATCTTTCAGACAGTCCATTCATCGTTTCTTTGGTCTTCACCTACTCTTATAGCCATCGACATTCATACTCAAAACCTTCCTCACGACATTTTTCTAATTCCTCCGCATACCATGACAACCGATTTCCGCACAACTTTTCAGTCACCGGTGCCACTTTCAGACGTTCGTTTGCTTTATTTCGTTTTTACACTAAATAATCGCGAAAATTAAGTAGAACATGATTTGGGAACTATTCTGGTAAATTAGGTGAAAACGCGATACTAAGTATTTTTTAAATTCCGTTTTCCTTGCACAATTTTTTTCGAGATCATCATACAAGATATTCGTATGGTGTAATAATGGCAAGGAGTAAAGTGTTCCTTACATTATGGTGCTTGGTGTTAATTTTTTCCCGCCCACAACTTCAAGACGAGACAGCAAGGTCACTTGTAGGCAGTAAATAAACGTCCGGATTAAGGCTTAAAGGGTCGCAAAAAATACCTGACGCTACTAATTATTTTCTCTAAAATAAATTAAGCATATTTGTTATATTTGTTTTTCTCGCAACTGTTAATGAATGTTAATTTTGTTTCCGCAGAATTTTAAAGCACTTTGTAGATAGATGTCCTGCAATGTATTTTAATACAAAGCGCTAATGAAGTCGTGTTCATTTAACCATGGAATATATTTTAATCAGCGAATAGAGTGGTCCGTTACAATCAGTTTAACCGGTCTTATAAATGTTTTTTTTTAAGAAGGTTTAATATTTGCTCTGGAGTGGGTATCTATGTTTTAAGTAGAAGAACACATGGAATCTAATGATCATAGAAATGAAAGAGATTTGAAGCCATCAACAAAACATTCGGCTCTTGAGTTAAACACATATATAATCAAACTAAAGTACCATTACATCATTTTTTTTATCACTCTGCCAAGTTAAATTGCTTGCAATAGTTTGTCAAAGCTTATCACAATCTTTTTGTTAAACAGTTCCCAACAAAAACACTTAGGAAATCATTACGAGTGTGAAACTGTGAGACCCTTCTCACAGTTTCAATAGGTAAGGGTTACTAATACGGAAACTTGTACTAACAGTATAATAGAAAAATAGAGCAAACTTTACCATATAATCGAATCAAATTAATTTTCCGCACGTACTTGGGAAACTGCTATAAAGTTTATTGATTGAAATTATGATGCAAAATATTTGTATATTTATAACTGAATAGTGTAATTTGTTATTAGAGATTTTGAGGTGGTCCTTGGTATTTCAACAAGATGGGTAGGCCCGCTACTAATGTCGGTCACCGTGGGAAAGCTTTCAACACGTTATTAAAATCACCCTTTCGTGTAAACTTTTTCTTTAGTAAATATTTGGACATTGTTTATCCATTAAAATTTCGCAGTGTTTGTTAGGAGAAGTTTTAAGTATACCTAACCGTTTTCCAGGATAGCAGATTAGCATCCCATTCTGTAAAATTGAGTTAATTTTTTTTAATGTTATAGTTTGAAAGGAACACACTATGTGTTTTTGAGATAAGTTCAGTAAACAGACAACTTGTCGCCACTACAACTAGCTATAAATCGAAACCCGCTCGTTTAAATTTATTTTTATTAAGCGATAAACCGTTAACTTTTACTTAATCCTAGAAAACTAATCCTGAGTAGTCTAGCTAGACATAAGTAGCTAGAAGATTAGGTGTTTGGGGGAAGACATTAAAATGCTGAAACTTAAATGATGAGACAACACAATATTTCTAATATATTTCATGTATGGTTGTCTAAACACACCTTTAGATGGGTTTCTGCTAAGACCTCGCTTGAGATCACATTGTATAAATCTTTAACTGTAATACGAAACACGATTCAGAATAAATTAACCCATCTCTAATTGCTAATTTAAAATTAGCACACCGCAATAGACACAAAATATTCGAATTTAAACTAATCTGTAACTTAATTAATTTTCCGCTGTTTACTTTTACATGTTTATTTCGTAAGATATCTAATTACTTAAATAAATATGTAATTAGACAATTATCTTAATTACTTCAGTCACTGACGCCAAGTTGAAGTTCAAGTCTCAGTTTGAAAGCAGTATTATAGAATGTAATCGCATGGATCTTAAAAGACTATGTTCCAACTTTGAAATTGTTGGATTATTTTTCCAATTCCAATGGATTAAGGCTGGAACGCAACACAAATCTTTGCGAAATCTTAACAAATGGGAATATTTATTTACTTCTCTACATGCATCTGTCGTAAATGAAAAGCTCCCTTAGAAACCTTCCCTTAAAATATTGGCTCGCATTCCGTCTGCAAAGAGACGGAATGCGAGCCAATATTTTCGTCTGGTGATTTTTTTCTCAAATTAATACACACACACACATAACATCACGCCTGTAATCCCGAAGGGTTAGGCAGATGTGTATCTATAGTACACCCACATTTCGCCAGTTATGTTTAAGTCCCATGTAATAGGGGGCGAGCCTATTGCTATCAACCGGGTACAAATCTAGACTCCGGGCTGCCACTGAGAAATTCCTAATGGAAAATCCCAATAACACTTTGCCCGACCTGGGAATCGAACCCAGGACCTCATGCTCAACAGTCGCGCCTGCGACCACTAGACCAACGAAGCAGTCAGTCTCAAATTAATGTTTGTAGGTAATCTGTGCAATATCACTTAACGTAGGTACGTTAAGTGATATTGCACAGATTACCTGAGAAGAGAGAAGAGAGGTGGAACACCTAGGTAGGTGTTCCACCTCTCATTAGTCACAGTTGACTAATTTTATTTGTCACGTCGTGGCTTTATCTGAGCATATAAACATGAACCTATAGTAATATTGTCTACCTAAATGTAGGTTTTATTAGATGAAAATCTTTGTTCAGGTAGTGAATTCCTCAATTAGGTATAGATATGTTGAGTAAAATCTCCATTGCTACCAACACCTGTAATCATCATTGGTGTTTGCAAATGTTTTGAGATATCAACGTCTAGTTCAATGCTGCTTAACGGTACTAATATTCTTGTTGAAGGATAGGTACCTTCAAAAGAAAGATATCTTCGGGGGTCCATTTATAAACATTAATCTTACATACCCAAACAGCCACACAGTCATGTCCTATGACTTCCAGGCTTCTACCTATTCCAACTGTTATCTATATAAAATTAGTCTCCGTGCTTCCATGTAAGTTTATATTAAGGTAGTTGGTACCTTCGTTTTCAGTGATCAATTAGGTTAATGTAATCCGAAGTAGTTAGTGATTGGGGTGATTGGTATGAGCTCGCATTGTTTGGCAACTATTTTAATTATGTAAAGTTGATTAGTTTGCACTCGGGTTATAACTTCCTGGTTTTACGGAGATGTCCTCCACAATGATGGGCTTAAAATTTGGGTACTCCTGAATGGTTTTAAATTTTTTAACCGACTTCCAAAAAGGAGGAGGTTATATGTTCGGCTGTATGTTTGTTTGTTTGTTTTTTTTTTATGTATGTTCACCGATTACTCCGTCAATTGTGGACGGATTTTGAAAACTCTTTTTTTTTTCGAAGAGTATGCTCCCGAGGTAGTCCCATTGCCACCAAATCAGAATCTGATGAGGGGATCCCATGGAAATCGAGGGAAATCCTCAAATTTTATAGGCATACCTGTAAATCCGTAACCGTAAATCGTGCATTTGCTCTCGGAAAGCACCATTTGGTGAAGTGGAACTGATGATGAAGACCACAGATGGCCACTGGAACTACTTAATAATAATTATTTCACCGTTGCGATTCGATTAGGCATTGGTTGATAAGCAATTTATGCTCATCAAAATGCATATGGCGAAGTCACAATTAACGCCCCTGCATCGGGAAAAGCAATATTTTGTAAAAGTTGATGAGCATTTGACATTAGGCTATTGTAAATTAGATAAATTACAAACTGACCCACCAAAAAGTGAAAAATAAAAAACTTTTTACAAAAAAAATTTTTAGTTATTTTTCACTTTGTAGTGTTTTTTTGGAAGTCGGTTGTTTTTTTTTGTAAAAAGTTTTTTAAATGAAAAAATCAACTAATAATAATATTTTTTGTAATTTTATAGACATTGAAATTGAAACACTTTAAATTCAGTTTAACATTTTTTTTTAAATAAAAATAGCTATATAACGTAATCTTAATTATAAAGTAGACAGGTTGCTTTAAATACTTTCACAAAATGGTAATAGAAAGTACAAAAGTTACCGACTTTCAAGTTTTATAATATAAATAGTTCATTAACTACCTACTTGTGTAAGTATCAATAAAAAGTGTTCTCGTACCATCACATAGAGTTTAATTCTGTGTTCATAGTTGGCGGCCCGACAAAGATCGTGAAGTGGAGATAAAACTGATTGCTCCTTTTTACGATTAAAGCAAGTTATTTAATATAACATAAATTTCAGTATGTTACAAAGGGTAATCAACGTCCATCAAATTGGATGTTTTCATATAAATTGCTTTCTATTTACAATTGTCAGGTCTAACCTGACAATTGATTATACCCCAATTAATGATCTAAAACAGATCGGCATAAATCCCAGGAGTTGAGCGAACAGCTATTAATTTGACATCCATTTCATTAGATGTTGGATTTCAAATTATTGTGTAGTCGAATGTGTTCTAATCAATCAATCTGCCTAGCATTTTCCCAACTGTCTTGGGGTCAGCTTTCAGTCTAACCGTATGCAGCTGAATACCAGTATTTTACATGGAGCGACTGCCTATCTGCCCTCCACAACCCAGTAACTGGGTAATACGATACCCCTTGGTAAGACTGGTTGTTTGACTTTCGGGCTTCTGACGACCCGTATCGACTGTCAAAGAACCACCAATGACAGCCGAGACCAACGTCTTTACACGGGGCGCGACAGGCACCGACAAAGAAATTGTGCTAATAGCGTCGCGTCGTGCCCGCAATATCACACCAGTCTGTACAAGCCTTAATTCCGTGACTAACTGACTAAAGATCACGCAGTGAAACATTGAATATAGAAAAAGTAAATTGAGAGAAAAACAACTAAATTAAAAACTATCGAATTTTTGTAAGTGCGTAATTAAAAATTTTGGTGTTGCACCTCTACGCGACAATTTGTGAGTAGCACCTCTACGCGCACATTCTAAATACAACTTTCTACTAAGAACTGATTATTAGGGTTCCGTACGTCGGAATGAACAACGGCACCCTTATAGGATCACTCGTGAGAGTGTCCGTCAGCCACAGCCAATTTGCTCCTAATCTAATGTAGGCACCGATTAAGTTAAAATTTGGTATACATATGAATTTATGTAACCCAAACCCATGTTTTTAAAAATAAATATATTTAAGTTACACGTACGGACGTGTAAGGTAAATAAATTAATTTTGATTAGGGGGGAGAAACTAGAAAATTAAAAAAAAATACAAACTGTACCGTGTGACACATTAAACAAAAGTGCTTACTGTGAGGGACTAAAATATTTTTTATAATTTTAAAATATAAATAGTTTAAACCCCATGCTCTGTTGCCAGTGACTCGTGGAGGGCATTACCTTCGTCGTGGGTGTTGGCGCGTGGGTCGCAGCCGGAGGTGGGTTGTGTGGCGCGTTGGTCGCAGCCAGGGTCGGGTTTTTGGGCGCGTGAGTCGCAGCCTGGGTTGTAGGCGCTAAAGCAGCAGCCGGCCGAGCTCCAAAACTTTAAAGCCAGAATTTTTGAAAAAAATACATAAAAAAGTTCTATAGGTACTTTTAGATACAGCAAAACCTAGAAGAAATCTATGCTCTTAAAATAACATGGTAAATCTCTCAATATTGTGCGTACAAACTTACATTTGCAGTTGGAATATATGGAAGAACATGGTTTTCAACTACAATGTTTGTTCTTAGGATTAATTCATCCTAACTACGGAACCCTTCATTGTGCGTGCTCTGACACGCACTTGTTCGAAATTAAAGCCCTGAGCGTACTAAAGTTTATATGCGAACAAACTCGCGATCAACTACATAGTTATTAAATAAGTATGGAGGCTGCGGTCACACTTCAGTTCGTCAGAGTTGATTCTGTGGTACACGCACTGATGGACGTTATGCGATTCTCACTCATCCAAATATGATTTGTGCCTCCGCGATGGACATACTAACGCTTATTAAGTGCTTGATGAGTGCGCTAGTCGTGTTCGGGAGTTTAGGTAATGTTTCCAATGGTTTTAGTGCTCTGTGGTTAGTCAAAGGTCACTCACAATTCAATTTTAATTGCGAGTTTTAAAAAAAATTGAAATAATTCATGATTCTAAAAAAAGAGTGTTTTTTATTTGTACAATGTTTTAAAAAAAAACACCCTTTTTGGTTTCTGCAATAATGTTTTTTTTTTTCAAAGTCATAAATTTTGATAGATTTTGGTAATGAGGAACAAAAACATGTATAACATAAAAAATAAGATGAACTGGACCACTAAAATTAAAAGAGGCAAGAACTGTGTTATTTGCGAAACTGTAGAATTTCATACTCGCCTGAGTCGCGTGTAATAATGGCTAGAGCTTCTCCATAAATGCCAAGACTCTTGCTTTGAGCTTTTATTTAATGCTTTCTTTGCCTAGTTGAGTCCACTTTCCAATGCGGGCCAATAAGTTTATCAACCAAGTCTACGAGGCTACGCCGTAGCGGCTCATAGCACATTTTTAGATCCAGCTACGAGGATCTAAAAACGTGCTACGAAGTGCTACGGTGTAGCAAGCACCTCAGTAACTTATTAAACTTAGTTAGCCTGTTGTTGCGTGAAGGTGGTTTAATAACCTGTAACGTACGTGAACGTTATTTTAAAGTGAATATCACGTTAGGACGTAAAACAGATCGCAGCTTTTTAACTTTTTTATGTGAACATGTCAGCATGACGTTCAGTTTTATAACATCCTGGTAAAGCTTTGTGAAAATAATTATGTTTTTTTTTTTTCATAATTAAAATTTATTAGTGTTGCTTACCTAATACAGATTTTTTTTTTGGAATATTGAGGTATTGTGTTCTGAAGAACAAACGCATGCATTATTGATTTAAGAAATAATTTGTCTACGTAGCCGTAGACAAATTCGTAAACAATGAAAATCTTATAATTGGGATTTTTTTATTTTACCATCATCATTTCAGCACCGCCACTATAGGGAGGCCTATTTTTACTTGAATGTCATAAATACATGCAACCCTTTAGTATTTCTTGGAAAAAGTATAAAAAACAAGATTTACCTTCTGGCCTAGTTCTTAAGATTCCAAATATGTTAAAAGTATTCTGAACTTGGGGCGAAAATTAAATTCTTTTGAGTGAAGATTCAAGGTGAAACACGTTACACTTTGTGACGATCTGACGGCGGTGACATGAATCAAATAAAGACTATTCAGTGCCGATTCCATGTCATTCTCCATGCAAATTGATGCGGAGTGACAAACCCGATTCAATTCTATTTAAGTCAAAGTCAAATTATTTATTTCAAATAGGCACATAAAAGGCACTTTTGAACGTCAAAATTTACAAATAAATATAATTGAATCTAGTTGCCCTTTTCAAGAGGTAGTTTCGTATGGAGAAGAATGGGCAAGAAACTCCACCGTTACTATTTTAAAATGTTTTTCAATATTTTGTATAGGTACATTAATTATATAATTATATGTGAAGACGATGCACCTAGAATAGTACTAGTTACAGTAATATTATTATGCGTACAGAGTTGTTAAACTTTTGGGTTGTAAACAATCAGGAACAAGCCGAGGGTTAACTACAAAGGTTGCATCCAATATTCTAAATATAAACGTTTACTCTAAGATTAGTTTCGACGTATTCCGCACACGGCGTCTCGAACAAATAGATATTAAAGCGCGGTTATTGCAGAACTTTTTATATCCATGTAAAACGATGGTCATATAAAATATGAAGATCCCATTCGTCTGCAGGCGTTACGTCCGCAGTTTAGTAAACTGTAAAGAGTTGTGCCTTGTTGCTGATAATAAAACTCATTTTTATGATGAAATTATACGTTCCTGTGCCCCACCGGACGGCAGTAAACTTATTTTACAGTTTCATTGACGCTCAGACATTTCATCTGACCCTTGTATGCATTTTGATATGCACTTAAAAAAGCTTTTACACGAATCACACTATTTCCTTCATTATCATAAAATTCTAATGATATTTCATGCTAATGTGCATTTGATTAGTTAATGGAATCTTCGGTTTACGGCCCCGGAAAATGTGTTTGAGAAATGTTAGAAAATGAGTGTTTAAACGTAGCGTTGTCGTGTACATATTTTTTTTCATTAACTAATGTTCTCTTATTTAATGGTTGAAATCGTTGTAATAGCATTAATTGAGAGAAAGTTTAATTATATTTAAAATAATATACACGTTTATAAAAAAAGAGGAGAAAAAATCATAGGGCATCAAAAAATTCTTCCGCATCGCTGTCAACAGGAAAAGTGCCCAAAAGGCTGGCAGCATTGCCACGTGGTACTCGTATGGCAATGCTGATTCTTTGGCCAAACAATAGGCCAGCCGTCTGGTCACGTGAGGAGTCGACCAACCGCTTGGCAATGTCTAAAAAATTATGTGGGCACTCGGACCCCATGGCCATAATATGAATTAATCTCTTATACGGTTATCTCTCACAAAAAGCAAAGCTCTCTTACAAGACAAGCTGTAGGAGATACGCTAAACTTTTCCGACACTGTAAATAATGTCTGTAATTTCTAAAACACATCACTATCAGTAAGATTATCAAGATCAGTAAGTTTTGCTTAACCTAAGATGTTAGAACTGCTACGAATACTAGAGATTTTTGGTTTTTGAGTTTCGAAATTTGTTTTACCCACTCGTGTAACAAAAATGACAACAATAAACAATGGTAACAGTACAATAAATAACAAGGAGAAACATTTTCAAGTTTTCTCGTTAATTTGTAAAGAGTTGGTGACCAATGCACGAAACCAGATTAACAAGTCACATTCTTTATGTCAGTTTAAGCCCTGAGACGACCGGAAAATTATTACTGAAAAGTTCCAAAACAAAATTACGCAGGTCCACGTTTTTCTTATTCTTTGTTGTTTTGTAACTTGTTACTTAAAATTTATTATGTTCATTTTAGGGGCCGCGACGCGAATTATAACAATAAAACAATTTAGTGGGTTCATTCTTAATAATAAAGAAAGGACTGTGTTTGATAAGATAGGCAACTAGAATCAATTATATTTTTTGGTAATTTTTGACGTTCAAAAGTGCCTCTTATGAGTCTATTTGAAATAAATAATTTGACTTTGACTTATGATTTGCTTTTTCTTTCTTACGAATTGGTGAAAAAGGTTAAGTTTGAGAAACTTTTTTTTGAAATACAAACTACCCAATACTCTTACGTCACACAAACTATTTATAAGCTTCAAAATGTCAACTACCTTTTACCAAGAAATTCAACGGAAATATTAGCAGGAAAGCAAAGCTCTCACGAATTCGTATATTAACCAAAATAGGAACCTTACTTCATAAAAATATTCCACGACCGCTCTAACTATTCATTGTTTGACAAAACGACTTCCACTAGACTTCAGGCAATAAAAGGGCACGACGTAATCAGTACCTATACGTCCAAAGATAAACGTATATTAGAACGAATTCCATTGTTCGATGACACAGTCCCTCGTTCGATGTACATTGAGACTTTAAGAGGCCCTATGGAGGCCTTAACAAAAGAGCCTACACTCGACCACTAGTAGGAGGATAACGAGAGACCGTGTACGGCAAACAGCTTTGTAGTTGGGGAGACTAGCCATGCCTACGGGTGCATTCGTGAATCGTGATGCCGAATTGTTTGCCTGGATGCATAACTTTTTATATTCTTTGAGATAGTTTTATGTAGTAGCCACTACATAAAGTTTATAGATGGTTCTTATACATTTGCATCTTTTATGTAAATGTCATATGAAGTCTGAAGACGCGAAAATATGAAGAATCTTAAAAATATCCTGAACATTTTCTTTTTGTCAAACGCCATGTTTGTTAGGTTGTATTTTATTCTATTCTTATTCGACCATGCCTCAGCTTCGCCTAGTTGGTTAATTTCATGAGTTTCTGCGCATTCTGATTTGTTACTATGTCAAAAACAGTTTAAATAGTTCAAGTAGCCCATAAACGTTTTTATTAACGGCATACATATTCGAGCTTGGCACTACATAGTTGTACGATTCATAGCTAGTTTTGCGAACGCACTGTGGTAAAATATTCTTAAATGAGCTAAAACACAAGGAAAGTTTCGTGGAATTTGTTTGTTACCACATTTTATGTCATAATTCGTCAAACGAAGGACATGATGAAATGTTTTTTATTAAGGGCTGAAGTGGACATTTCATAAATAAAAGTATACATATTTATTGCCAAACAGTATGGTGATCCATCATTTGGGGAAGGTAAACGGTTATTGTACGTGCTGTTCTTTTGTCCGCGCACCTACTTTTTTTTCTCCTTCATCATTCGCTGTGGTCAACATGTTCGCTACAGGGCTTCTATTATGCAAGTTTATACTAAACGTCGTCGTGTCGACACGTTCAGTTTCGTATCTTTGTTTGCGACAGTCATTGTGTGACGTGCTTCTGATCGATTTGCGGCGTGCCTCAATAGGCCGTCGGTTGTGGTCACCGTCCACCGTCGCGTCCGTCGTTGGCACATGTCCGACGCACTGTCACGGAAATCTATGCACCGTCATTTGTTATGACTCCATCTTTTTTTTGCAGCGTCACCATTGGCTGTTAAGTTTAATGGGTTATTATAACGTCATCGTTTCGACATTTTAAGCTTTATAGTGCTCGATTGTTTTTATTAAGTAGACGTTGATGTAATGAAGTGGAGATCAACTAAGTATGAAGCGATTAGCGCAATGACTCACTTAGATACGAATTATTTTTGGCACTGTGCATAAATAACTTAAACCGATAATGTTTAAAGTATTATACTGTACCTACGAGTAAAGTGCAACATGAATTTATTTGTTTTCCTCCAAATATTTTCTCTTGCTGCTAAAATGTCACCGTAGATTGTCTAATTTGTATAAATCAAATTACCATAACTTACATCATCTACTTTCAGTCGAAAACTGTTTATACTTTTGTAGACACCACAATCGTGCCAATGTCGGACCGTACAACGTGCCGCCCACGAGCCAAGGCGGCTGCGTTTGACGTGCCTAACGCTAACTTATTTACTATGATAATTTGAAAAAGGAACAAAATTATTATGTAATTTCTGCCTTCATATTGCTGAGTTTTGAATAATCGGATTTGAAGAGTAGGTACTGAATAATGTTATTCCTTGTTCATCCAAAATCTAGTCAGCTTTTAGTACACCGAATTTACTTAAAAATTGCCCCGGGGAGGCTGTTTAAAATTTGGAAGGCAACACAACGTTCCACTTGTATCGATACTCCCTTTACGAAATTTGTTTTGCCTCCATGTTTAAATTTGTCCTAATAAAACAACAGCACTTGTTTGCACATCACGCGGAGTATTTCACTAAGAGCCCTTGACGTGCCTACGCGCAAATTTAACGGCCTACTGACATTCACAAAGATTCTCGATGCTCCAACAGTCAAAATGTTTCTAATTATTAACAATTAATCCTCATTCCTACGACTTGACCTCTCGGTATTGATTGACATTTTGAAATTTGAAACGTAATTAATAATTCAAGTGGATTATCAATGACTGAAGTATAGCATTTATTTCCGACAGCTCTCATTTAATCTTAAGGATAGGTAGTGTGTTAATAACATTCTCATTTTATTTTTAGTATTTTTGTTCCTTTGTCCATTTCTTACACGAATGTTTTTAACACAGATGTTTGTTTATATACAAATTTGTGTTCATTACTAGAGAACGAGAAACGTCCGCGTTTACGCCGGTAGCACATCTCCGCTGCGAAACTATCACAGCGAAACCGCAGTAGTTCAATTCAACTGGCTCGCGTCATGTTTCGCTACTCGAATCGGATACGACTAGCGGAACATGACGCGAACCAGATGGCTAATTGCGTAACACACTATCAGTAGGAATCGGTTTCAATTTGACAGTTCAACAACATTCATTGCGTTATTTACGTTGTTGAGCAGAAATTTTTTTCTACCATATGAAGCAATGGATTAGCAATATACTTCAAAATCATTCCGATTCCGATTCAAACTGTGTTATGCAATTAGGGTGCAGTTGAATTGAACTACCGCGGTTTCGCTGCTATGGTTTCGCGGCGGAGGTGTGCTACTGGTGTTAGAGCTTGCACAACGGAAAGATAAAACAATGTAAAGAGGTGACTCATTAGTGTTCATGAATAATCTACGATATTGTGAGCCTAGATAGCATATTATGCGATGAAGTATGTTTTAGTTAAGTCGAAGAAAATGAAGAATATACAGAATATAGGATACACTTCTTCAACTCAGCTTAAAAATAAATGTTTTCAAATCATCTTGTGCGCAAAGACCGACCGTTATTCATTTTGTACATTTTTTTTGAAATCTGTGAATGTTGATAAAAAAATCTCAAAAACTGAAGAGACAGTATCTACCCATTCGATGCCAAGAACCCAGCGTATGGGTCGAAAAGTAATTCGTTCATGTGCCCACAACCCGCATCCGAGCCGCTATACGTAGCATGCTGTGGCTGGGCATGAACAGAAGTCATCTCGAAGTAAATAAACGAATTTACTATATTGCTCATTTCGTTTCGTCTTAATTTATATTTCCCGGCAACTTATAAACTCCTTGTTACCCATGCCCGAGAGTTTTCAAGAATGCGCTCATTAATCACTTGTTTCACGACATTTATGTTGATTGTATAACAACATAGGACGAGCATCATTACCGACACGTGTCTACGGTGTAATTTCAAAATTCACTTAAGCATAATAATAAGCTTGACTTAAACATAACTGGCGAAACGTGAGTGTACTATAGGTACACCTCTGCCTAACCCTTCGGGGATTACAGGTGTGATGTTATGTTATGTATAATAATAGGCATATTCAGCATATAATATTCACCAACACATTGTGCCACTGTTGGGGCACAGGCCTCCTCCCTTCGTGGGCTCAATGCGGGTATTTGAATTTTTGGTTTTAGGACATGCCGGTTTCCTCAAGATGTTTTCTTTCACCGTTTTTTTTATCTACTTTGTGTAAAAAACCCTGCCTGGGTTCGCACTCACGACCTACAAACTCATAAGTACCGTACTGCGTTACCACTGGGCCACCACTTCTCCGTGTAAGTAAGTTCAGTTATTTTCCACTAAAAAAAATAAGCTACCTCGTTAGTCTATAGTGATCCGCAAGCGGGTCCTATCCAGGGTTCGGTTCCTAGGTCGGGCAATGTGCTTTTGGGTTTTCCATCAAGAATTTCTCGGCAGCAGCCCGGTGTCTGGATTTGTGCCCGGTTGATGGCAATAGGCTTGCCCCCTATTACATGGGTTTTGAAAATAACTGGTGAAATATGGGTGTACCAACTACAGGTATCTCTACCAAACCTTTCAGATATTACAGGCGTGATATTATGCTGTGTAAAAAAGCTCTGTTTCACTTTCATGAAGGGTAAATAAAAGGTAATTCCAATTTACACAGTGATCAGAGCTTGTCGGCTTATTGTTGGCTGTCATCCGGTGCGACCGCTTGTTACGTCCTGTGATGTGCGAAGGAAATTTAATTTCATAGCATCCACTCAATTTTTACCTTTGTGCCTTTGATATATTTTTGGGCACAATCAGGTGGAATAATACTAATTTCTAAAATAATCAAATATGAAGCTCCACCGCACAGATATAACAAGATGTGCGTTGTGTGAGCACATCCTTAATTTTCAAGTGATTTTACAGCATTACAAGTGAGGTACTTATACCTAATATGTAGTTTGTAAAGTGAGGGGAAATTTATTGTTTAGCAAATTGATTACCAATATAAATTGTCCGTATAATCAAATCACAACTGTCATTCCTTGACAGTTGTATGAAATGGCTATATTAACGTTGTGTCAATTTAATAAATAATTAATTTCCCTGACTGTACATAGATTCTAAAAAAACGATTCTAATATCATGAAAACATAAAAAAGTAACATAGAAATATTTTTTTTGTACCTAACTCATAAATGTTTAACTGTAATTTTAGTAGAACCAGTTGGAATGGTAACAAACTGTATTCTGCACAGAAATGACTTCGTTAAAACTTTGTCCACAGCTTTCCGGCAATCATCTGGGTTTATTTATTACTAAAGCCTTTGGTACATTTTTAATTTATGCTGTGGCAGTTCTCTGAAAAAATGTTAAGAACTTTATCTACGGGACAAAAACAAGTTACTACGTAATTGAATTTATATTCATAACCGGAACGCCTCTAAGTCGACTTCTAATAGAAAAATTATGCTTTTCCTGCCTCGAAGAATTTCATAATTTAGTCGTAGTTAGATGTCAGTCCACCTCATCAGTGACCCCTCGCATGGCCCATTCTCTGCCCTGCACCACTAGACGTTCTATGGAGTCATTATTCTGTCTCGAGACATGATTTCTCTATATATATGTCAAATGACCAAAGAACTGCAAAGCCAAACAAATGACATGACCAAAGAACTTTAGTATTTGAGACTGTACTAGTGCCTATAGACGCTGGTTGATGCCGAGTTCTTGGATTATGGAAACTTTTGTACGGAATTCTTCAAGCATTCTTCTCCACTCCACATTTTAAGAGAGTTTACTTTTTTCTTTTCCAGTTCTCGCTAAGTTCACCTCGCAGCTGCGTACTGAGATATGGGGAATACGAGTGTATATGGACGAGGCTGATCTCAGTGGCCTTAGTGATGTTGCGATGTTAAAATTACATCAACGTATATAAATACCTTTATTTATCGTAAACAAAACACCGGCAACAAATCGTGCCCGCCGCTTCACGTCACACCTTCAGTCGGAACAACCATACAATCGGCAAAACAAATAGGTCTTCAGCAAATTAAATTTAAGATTAGTTACGTTTGGTTTAGGTACACAAATTAGTTGCTGACCTGTTATTCACTTAATACTTATGAATATTCAACTTGTAGATTGAATTCGAGCAAACATTTTCAATGGTAACCTACGTGACGACATTCGTAATTTTGTTCGACACGTGTAATTTAAAAAATATGCTATATTTAGTAATTATTGATTCGATGTGGTTCTTTATTATGATTTATAAATTATATCTTCTTGTCAGGAAGTTTTATACATCGTGTTTTGTTATTAATTAAGTTCTCATTCAACACTTTTTAGGGTTCCGTAGTCAACAAGGAATCGTTATAGTTTCGCCATGTCCGTCTGTCTGTCTGTCCCCGCCAACTTAGCTCAGAGACTACTAGAAAGCTGTAATTTGTCATGGGTGTATACATATTTATCACGCCAATAAAGTGGTAAACTAAAATATTGAAAAAAAAATTTTTTTTAGGGTTTCCCTTACGCGTAAAGTGGAGATGTTTTTTTTCCTTGTTGCGACTACTCTGGGTATGGATTTGACAATATCCATTTTTCGATTCAGGGATCCGTTTACGTAATATTAAGCTTTAAAGTGCTATTTTTTGTTAGAGTCAAATGCCCCACCTGCTACCTAAATTATTGTTTTTGGATATGTGTAAAAATTCATGGCAGTAGTATATTATATACATATGACGAAATTAAAACGAAAACTATCACAGCTAAGTAGACTTTACAAGTTAACGAGTAATAGACAACCGACTTACATTTACATAATCAGCCTATAATGATCCCACTGCATGCACTGCTGGGACACAGGCCTCCTCTTTCTGAACTTCTGGGACACAGGCCTCCTCTTTCTGAACTTACATTTTAAGTTGGAAAATTGACCATGACATATAACGATATAAGGCAGAGCATGTTTTTCAACTACAATGTTAAGTTTGTTTTTGGGATTAATTCATCCCAACTACGGAACCCTTCATTGTGCGTGGTCCGAATTGCCAGCCGGTTTTTTCTGGAATTTATTCTACTAAGTATATCTTCTGTCAATCGGTGGGCGTCGGTATTAGATTTTGGAATATATTATGTATTGTTCTTAATAATTAAAATAAATGAAATTAGGAACTTAATACGATAGCGTTTTATGTTTGGTAACAATTAACTTCTGTTTATCATAATTATATCCGTAAACAAAGAACCATATAACATACACGTAAAATATCCAGTTACTTCTATAGGGTTTGGCGAATTTAAGTTAAATTGTAATCCCTAAAAGGCACGAGTATCCGTACGGTAGATGCGCGCACCGCAAACTGCAGAAATTTCATACATCCTTACGCATGAAATGACTAATGAGAAGGAGAACTTACCTAGATATTTTAGGCAAAGGGTTAATTTTGATAAACTTCGGCGATAACTGTGGATGAATTGTGCGAGGTAGCATCGAGTGCTCTTCTATTTCGAGCGAATGCAAACTAGAAATTAGTGAATGTGGGGATCTGTCTGTTAGATACGGATAAGTCTCCGCGTTCAGCGCACAGCTTGATTAAAACTGAAAGATCTACCTATACACGAAACACACATAGCATAGCGTGAAGTGGCGCTCGACTGAGGATTACAGTTAGAATATTCCCTGTTTGATGAATGATTTTTAGTATGAAATATTTCCAAACAAGCTATTTACTGGTTTGTTATAAAAGTCAAAGCATTCACTCAATCTCATTCATTTATTACTCATTATTATATAATCACTTTTGAATTGTCAAGGATTATAAATTGACAAGTTGAACACTTGACAATTGAATTGTCAAGGATATTTTGATAAACATGCACAGATTATTATTTTAAGTCTGTTAGCCTATATTTAATGTAAATATTATTATTAACAAAAAAAAAGAGAAGGAACTCCTTGACAGTTCAAATGTGCCTGTAAATGCTTACCAACACACAGCACACATGCAGACATGCTGAACTGACCAGTTGGTCAGTTCGTCAAAAAGTTAAGCTAGTTGAAGAACTATGAAAACAGTTGCAAAACATATGTAAGGCCAACAAAAAAGGGGTGGCTTTGATAAATGATAAATAAATGATAAATGATTTATTTCTGTAAGTAGGTTTGTACAAACACTTTTACACGTCAATCATATTTAAAAAAACTAGATGAGGTCGGCATTTCGTATCCGACTACTCTGAGAAGAAAGGCCGAAACAAACTCAGAGGTCACAGTCTCTTTTTAAAGTCCAGACATAATCTTGGTCAGATCATGTGAAGACCATGTAGATTGGTGCCTGAAATGATCTTTTGACGAAAGAACCACACAGGTTGAGGGGACCTGTCCAGTCAGTGCACGCATTTGTCAGTAGTCGTGCAGCTCAACTAAGAACTTAAGGAGCTCAACGATGCAACGAACAATACCAAAGAAAGGACATTTGGGTAGGCCGCATAAAATCACTCAAACTGCCAGACTATGATAAAAACTAACTGAGAAAAAAAAGAAAAATGAACAATAACCCACATAGTCTTCACATTTAATACTTAACAAAGTAAATATTCATATCATTGTATATATAAAATTAATCAATGTCAATGTGTATATAAAATACGGATATAATCTTGGTCAGATCATTTGAGAACCATGTAGATTGGTGTCTGACATGGTCTTTTGACGAAAGAACCACACAGATTTGAGTGGACCTGTCCAGTCAGTGCACGCATTTGTCAGTTATCGTGCAGCTCAACTCAAAACTTAAGGAGCTCAGCGATTCGACGAACAATACCAAAGAAAGGACAATTGGTTAGGCCGCATAAAGTACTCAAACTTCCAGACCTGCATTAAATTTTTTTTTGATTGAGAATAAAAATAAAAAAACAATTCACATAGTCCTCACATTCATAATAATTAAAATAATATAATACTTTACAAAGTAAATATTCATGTCATAGTTTAGGTATTTAAAAATTTCAATCAAAAAATAATATAAATAGTTGGCAAAAAAAAATCAAATCAAGATTCACTGTAAATTGGAGCAGCTCAATCCCAAGCCTTTTTGTCCTCATTAAAGTCTTTAACAGTATAAAATGCTTTCTGGCACAGTTTCCGTTTTATAAAACATTTGAATTTATTAAGGCTTAATTCTTGAATATGGCTAGGAAGTTTATTATAAAAACGTATACACTGGCATCTAAACGAGCCACCTATTTTTTTAAGCCTGGTTTTAGGAACAACAAATTTGTGCTTGTTCCTAGTATTTACATTATGTATATCACTGTATTTTTTAAACAGATTAATATTTTTATGTGCATACAATAGATTTTCATAAATATACTGAGAAGCTACAGTCAGTATATTAATCTCTTTAAATTTGTCTCTGAGGGAGTGTCTGGGACTTAATTTATAAATTGCACGAATTGCTCTTTTTTGTAAAACAAAAATTGTCTGAATGTCGGCGGCATTTCCCCACAACAGAATACCGTACGACATTACACTATGAAAATAACTAAAGTATACTAAGCGGGCTGTCTCTAAATCAGTTAAATCACGAATTTTTCTAACGGCGTATGCTGCAGAGCTAAGCTTTTTCGACAATTTATCTATATGGGGGCCCCATTGAAGCTTGGCATCCAAAGTTATGCCTTAGAACACTGTAGAATCTTCGGGTTTCAACTCTTCACTCTTTATGAGCACACTAGTTTTTACTTGTCTAACATGAGGTATTGTAAACTTAATACATTTAGTTTTTTTCTCGTTAAGAAGTAAGTTATTAACATTAAACCAGTTAACTACTTTTTCGACGGCACTATTTACATTGTCAGGAACCAACTGCTGACGTTTGAGTTTAAATAAAAGTGAAGTGTCGTCTGCAAACAACACTATATCATGTTTATCCTTTATGAGGTAAGGCAAGTCATTTATATAAATAAGAAACAAAAATGGGCCAAGAATTGAGCCCTGGGGTACCCCTATTCTTACTACAGATCCGGGAGATCTTTTTCCGTTAACATCAACTCTCTGAATCCTATCACTTAAATATGAAGTAAGAAGATCCAGAGAGGCATTTCGGATTCCGTAGTGGTGCAGTTCCCTGATTAATGTTTTATGAAGAACGCAATCGAATGCCTTGGACAAATCGCAAAAGATGCCCAAAGCATCGCATTTATCCTCCCATGCATTATAAACATGTCCTAAAAGTTCAACACCGGTCAATAGTCGAACGACCCTTTGTAAAACCGAACTGTTTGTTATGCAATAACTTATGTTTATTAAAAAATCTTTGCATTTGATCTAAAATAAGTTTTTCAAAAATTTTACGAAAGGTAGGTAGCACTGAAATAGGTCTATAATTAGTAGGGTCTGATGTACTACCCGATTTAAACAACGGTATTATTTTACTGTTTTTCATAAGATCAGGAAACTCACCAAGGTCAATACAATTATTAAAAATAACAGCTAAAATAGGTGCTACAATGTTTATAATCGACTTAGAAACGTCCACAGAATTACCCCATAGATCTGCGGTCTTTTTAACATTTAATGTGTGAAAGATTTCAATTACATCTTTACAGGTGACATATTCGAAATGAAATTCAGAATCACAAACTGGATCGTTTTCCTTAAGTAAAGACTCTGCAGCAGTGGTTGATGAGTTTAGAGATTTAGTAGTCAATACAGGAATCTCTGCAAAGAAATTTTCAAAGGCCGCGGCGACTTGAGAATCTGATTTAATTATACTGTCATCAATAGCAAGGCTGTAGTCACTACTTCGGTTGCATGACCTGTTCCGTTTCACTATTAATGATATTCCATGTCATTTTAATTACGTTACTACTATTTTTGATTTTTGAACTTAAGTAACGTGACTTGGCCATACAACAAACATTTTTAAATAATTTTGGATAATTCTTAACATATAAATTAAATTCAGCAGTGTTTATAATAGTCCGTTCATCATACAACTCATATAGTCGTTTTCTACTTTTATGTATACCAACGGCGGCCCAGTCACTGAAAGAAGCATTACTATTAACCAAGAATGTTTTTGGAATTAAAGTATTGGCAAATTGTGTGCAATACATACAAAAGAAATCATTATATTGTTGATTAGTTATTACTCAAAAGTTTATTTTTAAATGTTTCCAAGCGCTTAGTAGTTTTTGGGTTGACAGTGATATCTTTTTTAATAACTTTTTTGTTCGGATTTGGAATAGTGATTAATTGCCCGCAATGATCTGAGTCTATTAGATTAATAATTTCTTTGTGGGTTGGTATAACATCTGTATAAATGTAATCTAGGCATGTGGCACTAGTGGGAGTTATTCTAGTGGGCTCCAAAAATTGGTAAGCAAGATTGTATGACTGAAACAAACTTATAATTTTAGTACTTAACCTAATTTTCTGAAAGAATTTTCTAAAAATTAACATTAAAATCACCACAAGTGATGATAGACTTATTTGAATTACAGATTTTGTGCAATACATCATCCATAACCTTTTCAAAACAATCATACAATCCTGAGGGAGGTCTGTACACACTTAATATAATGAACTGCTCCAATTCTATATAGTATGTTATTACACGAACGTTGAAACATTCTTAACCTTTATCCACGTGAGGTCAAACAATCAGGGTAAAGGTAATCAAAACTGGGCGTTTACAATATTAGAAACCAGCGAACAACAAGAAGTAAGTCTTCAGGCCTTTCCGGGAAACTTCTCAATTTCTCTCTAATTTTAGGTATGTTTTACCATTAACAATAATTACTGTGGATTACTTTAAGTTAAGTTTTCTTACTAAGACATCCTCAATTTTTGTTTTACTTAACTTTTCCTACTTTAATGCCATAGGTAACTAATGCTTCTAAAGATCAAGTGTCAAAATTTTATAGGCATGAAGTTTGAAACTTTTTGAAAGCCATCGGAAATGTGTTGCCGCCTACGAGGCAAGACGACGCACATATTCAGCGGATTATGATACTTTCGCTTTGCATATTTCTAATCATAAGAAGCCCTTATAATTACACTGTTTACCTACATTAACGATTTTCTATCAATACAAAACATTACGATGATAATAGAATAAGTTCATTATTCTACTGACATTAATATAAAGGACAATGGCAGACACTTTCCGAAGGTTTCCGAATTTTCTTAAAATTGATTAAGTTGAATTTACAATTGTGGCTCGCAAAGGTAACTTAAATAGCTTGAATTACGGTCTGAGAGTTCCGCTTCCAAACATTTTATTAAGTTACCGAAGTAAATTTATTTTTAATTTAATAAATCCGTTACGCAGATTCTGATTAATTATTAGGTATGCTTGATAATTTCGAAAATTTAATGAATAATTAAAACTCCAGCTTTTTATGCATCAGCATTTAAAGTCGACTAAAATTAAAACAAAGTGGTACTTAATTCAGTTAACGCTTTTTAGAAATGGGTTTAATTCTCATAAAATGTAATAAGGTATGGTACTTATTTATTTTAATAGAAGAGTTTATACCTGATTTAGCAAAAAGCTTTTTAGTGTTCAAACAACGGCTTGTTTACTGTTTACGTAACTACGAATTCTATAATTATGCGTAATGTGGAGGTATTTTAAATTGATCGGCAGGCTTAGCACGAGCACCTTAGAGAAGCGTTTTGTCGACGGAAGAGTAGACAAAAATAACGTTTCTTTGTAGACAGTACAACATTTTCGTTATAAAAGCGATTTCTATTCTACAGTAGAGTAGACATAGAAAGCGTCATGCTAAGCTTGCAGATCAATTATCTAATTGGTTTGAACTTAGATACATAACGACATAATCAGCGAATGTTCCCACTGCTGGCACATAAACCTCCTATCTGTGAGAGAGAGTGGGCCGTAACCCACCACGTGGGCCCAGTGCGGGTTGGTAGCAGTGATATGTCTTCTAATTTTTAGTTCTAGGACATGCCCCTTTCCTCACCATGTTTTCCTTCGCCGTTTTGAGAGAAATAAAAAAATAAAAAAAATGAGGAAAGAAAGGCAGAAAAAAAAATAAAGCGCCTGTCTGGGTTTGAACCCACGACCTACTACTATTCGTAAGTCGAGGCCGTTATAACTGGACTACCACTGCTCTTAGATACTTATTTAGATACGTAGCATTCTTGCAAAATCCCAATGTTAATTACATTAAAATTACCACTGCGGGCATCTTAAAGATCTTGATACAATAAACATTATATCTGAAGTTTACATAGGATTTTCCATTTAGAATATGTGCACGTGATGTTTAACACCTTGAATCCGTAATTAGTTTCCCATTACCGGTCCGGAACTTGATTTTATTAGGGCTAAATCTCGTTAAAGACCATGTTAGCTTACGGTGGAATATTACACGAAGATTTTGAAGTGGGATTTTAACTCGTGTAGGATATGTTTCAACTAACGTTGTTTTTCGAATAATTGCTGTTTTTTCACTTTTTACTTCAAGGTTTGGATGTTGTTTTTGTTTCTAAATGAATACAAGGTTAGTAAAAGACTGGATGCCTACTGAAAGAGGGTAAAAATCAATACTTTTGTGCGCTACGGAGCGATATATGTCATAACTAGCTTAGCCACGCGGTTTCACCCGTGTAAGTCTCGATCCCGTGGGAATATCGGGATAAAAAGTAGCCTATGTCTTAATCCAGGGTGTCAGCTACCTCCATACAAAATTTTATCAAAATTGGTCCAGCCGTTTAAGCGTGAAGAAGTAACAAACATACACACACACACACTCACAAACTTTCGCCTTTATCATATTAGTGTGAAGTGTGATACGAGTAGTGTGCTTCCATTTAGTATCTAATATTGATTTAAAAAAATGCATATGATGTGAAACATCTGGCTTCTCACCTCGGTAACAAGCAACTGAGCAACGACAGAAATTAACCTCAAGATTAAAAAAACGCTAAATACTGAAATATTTATTTGAATAATTTATTAATTACTAGTGGTCGCCCACTGGTCGAAATTAGACCCCCATTATTTACAATCTATTTAGTACTTATGAGTACACTAATTCCATGCTATTAAAAAGTACTTACTTATTCCATGCTCAAGCTGTCACTTCCTGTTAAACACTTCAGCGACAGGAAAGATGTTACACATCAATAATTAAAGTTATTTACGACGTTGCCAACTTTCAGAACGCACACTCAGAAAGGTTAAAAACTTTAAATACCCCTTGTGGATGTTGCCTCCTCTCTATATTTATTTCCGTAAAAATGGTGAGAGAAAATAAAATTTACGTTGCGTAGGTAATGAAGTGGTAACACTGTTATTGCCCTTGTCCTAAATGTGGGGAAATAATGGTGGCCATGAAATGTTGCGTAGGGAGGAGCGTTGTTATGAATGAAAAATATATAAATACTCTTCAAATTGGGTTATCAGGAACGTAAGTAAGTAGGATTGTGCGTACTTACGCTGTAATGATCAATTAACCTAAGATAAGTATAAATATATTTGGAGCTGACACTCCAAATAGGAGCTGACACCATCATTTCCAAATATACATTTGGAAATGATGTTAATCTTTTGAAATTATCAACTGACTCGTTTATGTTTGCGTTTGTAAAAACTGTTGTACACTTATTAAAGTACCTAACTGAAAGGATTTGCTGAAGTATTCAATAAAATAAAATAAAATATTAGTAGATACCAACTTACCACTGTCAAGCATAACTCAGTAGTTTTCATATTTAGGTTAAGAAGGCTTTTCTACTAGTTGATAACACAAGTAGTTGATAACACATTACCTGATGAAATATAACATTAAACAAAAACAATTGTCCTACATTTGTACTTAATTGTTAACTACGTATACAACCATTGTCAAAGCTGATTGTGTGTTTGCGTAGGAAGATATTATCTGTCTTAGAACGAAATCGTCTTTAACAGTAATTTAGTGTAGAAACATCGTTTAAACATGTCTTTTATACGTAACAAGCTGTTACCTCGCATCCTTGAAAAACTACTACAAGTACCTGAATGAAAATACCTTATATTTTAATCCAAGGGTCTACTCCGAAGTATAGACCGAATGCCCGGCCATTTCCTAACTACGGCTGACTGGAAAAATACGGCGAAAGAAAAAAAAACGACAGTCAAAGAGATTAGTCAAAGAAAAAAATGTGACTTGAAGTCGGGTAAGGACTCAAAGTCAAAAAAGAAAACGTTGGAGGTCAAGAAACGGCCGAACATTCGGCCTATACTTCGGATTAGCGCTTTGGTGTAGAGGTGTTCTTCTACTTGTGTGCCAAATTTTATTCAAATCTTTTCAGACGTTTATGCGTGATGGAGTAACAAACATCCAAGCATTCATATTTATAATATACAGTAGGTAAAATATGGAAAACGTTAGACACCATGTTTTTAATAAATGCATTTTTGTCCTGTCAAGACTCCAATAATTCTAATTTGACATTTCTTTGTTACAGATTGCCTAACAGCAGCAAAAATATTAAGGTATGTCCATAATGTTAATTAGCACCATTTCATGTTAAAATCACATCTGTTATGGTATAAATGCGTGCTGTCCCTCTATTAAGGAGGGCCGTGGAATATATTCGTAGGGACATTTTTACGTAATTGAGCTTACTGATTCTACCTAGTTTATGTCGTAATCAGTAATTTAGTTTAGTTCACTTCAATTTGGTATCAAATCAAAGTCCAAATTAGGCTGGAAATCAGATAAAGTTACAAAAAACAGGTCCCAAAACGCCCTCCCTTTACCATTTCCTAGTTTTTGAACAGGAAAAATAGAAGAAATGCTCTCTAGTATATTGCAGTAACCGTCACGTTTGATAGACGTATTAGGAACTGTAATGCATTGTGTCGCCAATTCGCCTTGATCCTTTATTCAATGTAAAACTTAGAAAACATTGCAAGTCAAGTTAGCGCTATTCAAAGCATATTGCCAATCTTTTTACACGAGCAGCCTGTGGGTTAATTATATTCAAAAGGCTTACAGGGGTCTGCGGGTACAATACAATAACGTCTTCCGGATGTTGTTGCGGTTGCCGCGGTTCTGCAATGCGTCCGCTATGTTTGCCGAAGCGCGTACGAATGACTTTTACGCTATAAGACGCAAGCGTGTACCATCACTGTTGGGCAGAGTACGCGGTAGCAGCAACGACATTCTGAAGATTGTTTCTGGTAAATATCAGTGTCCGATACACTCGCTCTGAGTAAGCATCATGGTTGGGACGGTAAAATAGAATGTTTTATTTGTTATTTATATTTAAATTATTTACTTACTAACATAGTTTATAAGCTCCTGTTGTTACTAACCATAATGGATCATGTTATCTGATTATAAATAAATAATAATAAATAATAATTGCACACACGCCACGCCAAGGGGTCTACTCCAAAGACAAATCCGAAGTATCGGCCAAATGTTCGTCCGTTTCCTGAGTACGGCTGACTACTCCGAAAGAAAACGACAGCCAAAGAGATTTAATTCAAAGTCAAAGATGTGACTTGAAGTCAGGTAAGGACTAAATAATAGTCAAAACGGCCAAACATTCGCCCGATACTTCGGATTATCGCTTCGGAGTAGGAGACGGGACATGAAAAGTATATCAAAATCATACTCCCTTTTCCCTTATAATGTTAGGCTAAAATTCAGTTACAATTTCTCCCAGTAGTTCTATATTTTTAGCTCTTACATAGCGACCGGTAGAACAATAGACGTTTAAGAGGGCGTTGTAATGGCTGGTGAAGTAGAACCCTTTTAGAATGAACAAGCGATCAGAGGGGAAGCGCTGACTAAATCTGGTTGCGCTAAGTAGGAAATTAGTAGGTAGGTAAATAGGCTTTGGCAACTAAAATTTACAAGCTTTTAATCTTTTAAAGTTGTTTAAAAATCGTTTAGGTGGTTCTACCGTAAACTGCGGTTACGCTTTGTATAACATACAGTAATTTTTACAAGAAAAATAATATATAAATATAAATAATAATATTCCCAGGTCGGGCAAAGTATTATTAGGATATTCCATTAGGAATTCCTCAGTAGCAGCCTGGAGTCTGGATTTGTGCCCGGTTGATGGCAATAGGCTCGCACCCTATTACATGGGACTTAAACATAACTGGCGAAATGTGGGTGTACTTTAGGTACACCTCTGCCTAACCCTTCGGGGATTACAGGCGTGATGTTATGTTTTTTAAATAATAATATTATAATAAATATTAATATTATAATAATATTAATATTTTTTTATATTTTTACTAAGTTAAAAAAAGTATCATTTATTTTTTCTTTCTAAAACTTACTGCACTTAGCGGTTCTACACTGCATCCGATCCGAATGCTAGAAATGTCGGTCCGAAGTAGCCATAGTACTAATTGTATGAGGGGTTGCGCACTAGATCCGAATTCTATCCGTCCGAATTAAGAACATTCCCAATTCAGATTGAACTCGTATCGTGAATTCGGATTCGGATCTGATGTAGTGCTGAAACGCTCTTATCGTTCTCCATTTAAAAAAAAAGATGACAATTTCAAGATAATCTTTAGTGGATCTATAAACGACTATTGAAAAACAAGGGTGCTCCGTTTCATCTAGAGGACAAACATTAACACTGAACTGTTTAAATAAAAAACTACAATAAGGGCAAAGTTCAGTTCACATTAAAGAAGAAACCATCTATTGCGCGGCTTTGCTTATCTATTGTCTCGAAGACTCCAAGGCAAAAATCATCGACTCTATCATGTAGAAAAATGATATCAAGATAACATACATTTTTAAGCAAAACAGAACTTTCGTCGGTTCTATAGCTAAACGGCTACTGAATAATAACCGTGGGCGCTTTATCCAGCGCTGCAGAGGGAAGAGCGCCTTTTGTGTTCTGGCGACTGTATGCACTCTTTGCATAGAAAGGCTTGCCAGTATGAACGTACATGTACATCATTAAGTCGAATTGAGATAGTCGAGAGGGATATAACAATCCCACGCTAAGGATCTCATATTTTAAAGACTTCTTGTGTAACAGATGAGTTGTCTTTTCAAATTTCTAGTTGGTCCTTTGAAAAGATTTTTGAGTTTTATTATCTTTACCTAATTACCTATGCATTGCTAATGCCCTTCCGTGCGGTGCCGGACGTAAAGAATAGCACCGTCCCATTTCTTCCCGTGGGTACCGTAAAAGGCGACTAAGGGACTTACTAGGGAATGGGCAGCAGCGTTCTCTATGCATTTAAACACCATACTGCGATCGCCAACCCGCCTGCCAAGCGTGGCGATTATGGCAACCCCCCCCCCCCCCCTTTGGAGGAGGCCTATGTCCAGCACTGGACGTGTTTCGGCTGAAATGATGATTGTCTATGATGTTATAAAAACTGTTCCTATATTAGACAATTTAAAAAAAACTCTTTTAGAACTAAAAGGATAGTAGCAGGTGGCGTTCTGTAGTTTCTGCCTACCCCGATGGGAAATAGGCATGAATTTATGTATTTTATATGTGTTTTAGGATAATCATTGTTAAGAATTGGAGATCTGCAGGCTTAATAAGATAACAATGATCCTACCGAGCGATCAAAGACCGATGCTACTGTTTGTTTTAGTTTCACAAGCAGCTTGCACATTATAATTCAATAAACTCACCACCATGCTCATGATTTGGTATTTAGTAAGGATTAATAACGACTTCTCCGGTTAATTTATCTCGCCTTGGAGACTTCCAATATTAGTTATTTCAGAGTGGGTGTGATTCATTGCAGAGAAAGACTAAGCAAGCCTATATTTTAGAATAAACGCTCGTATGATTAAAAGATTATTGTAAATGGGGACAATCTATCGATTTGAACTTTGTTAAACCGGTTTTTACAAAAGATACGAAACATTTTAGTTAATCTAAAAATAAACTGTCGATAATACCTATGCATGAACCATGTTCATAAAATCGTAATCCAACAAACTGGGTATATGGATTTTCTTCGCAGCAAATAAAATTTTAACACGTTCGTGAATTAAATTGCCTAGCTCTACACCTAACCTATGCTATTGTGTACCGATATAAATCGAGAGTGCTTATCAGTGCTGTATTAATATATGCGTCCTTGATAGAAAGCCAAGGCACTCGGTATCACTCACATGAAGGAGCTCATGTTTGCCGGTCCCGGCTTATGTAAACGATCTTAATAGCGCACTTCAGTTTTCTTTTCCGCGTCATTGCTCGCATATGTTCCATTACTTCTATCTCAGAGAATCGATACTGTAGATCTCATGACCTGATGACCTGAAAGAAACCTTATAAACTTAAGTATTGTAATCTGAAGTTTAATTTAATTGAATACCAATTTTATTAAATTAAATAAGTTAACTTTATTCTAAGTATTTGTGAATTGACGCTAAAAATAGATATTGACTTAGAAATAATACAGCATATCTATCACACAAACAAGCCTAATGCGATTATAATACATATAGGTATGTCCCGTCACAATCTTAAAATTTATTTTGTTAGAGCAAATAGGTTTAAATTTTTCACTTTGAGTTTAAAGTCAACATTTATGTCTGGATAGAATTTGTCCAGTAAACAGGCTTGCTGCGACTTTTCAATGTATGTGCGCGTATCTTCCTGAGCTAAAGTTTCTTGGAAGTTTGCCAAATAAAATGCGTATAGATATAACGTCCGGGAATGAGTTTCTAAAAAAAGCTGAGATGATGATGAGAAAGCTTTTTAATGCATTGGGACCACAAAGGAAAAACACGAAATGAAGAACTTAATTGTAGATTCAAAGATCAAAAACTTAACCTAGAAATATCTATATCTATTGATTTCGTATCCAAGTTCATTCGTTTCTTCAATAGATCGTGTAACGAAAGCGTGTCACTAACTATGTCAATGTCACACACTGTTCAATAAAATGATATTTGATTAGAAGCACATGTGTATAATTCGTACATTTTCATTAATACATCGTTGTATCCGAAGCCGTTCAATTAGCAGGCGTCGGCGTCGGTTGATCGTTCATTGACCGACGTGTTTGTTGAACGACGCGGTTAACGGCTCCGTGCGATATATTGTCGCCGATGTTATTTTTATTCCTGTCTTTACATCGCTCGCTTAGCTCGACGATCATACTATAAAATAATAATAATAATATCGTTTATTTCAGGCGACAGAGGCCTATAGAAAAATACCTTACCCTAAACATACATATTGTAATATAAACAAAACTTGTGTTAATAAAAAGGCTTAAGACTATGTTAGTAGCACTTCTTTGCACTATATTAAATTGTGCTGTTCTGTGGATCTTGACCGTGGAAGCGACGGAACACCATGTCCTGCGTTCAAAAGTCTCTTACCATGACGAGGGGCAGATAACAGTTCGGTACACGCACGACGAACGCTTTGAAGTTGACGTTCCGGCGCGACTCCAGTACTGCACCCTCGGCGTGTACCTCGTCTTTTGGCGCACGAACTCCACGAATATAAAGTGGGGGTTTGATGAAGTGGCTATAGATTCTTATTATTGGAAGTTTGGTACAGTACCGGTATGTCTGCTAATAAATAGGCTGAGTCAAGACAAATAATTTCAACTATACAAGTCAGGCTAATAATGCTGTTTTTTGCTTTTGATTACCAAGTTTAAACCTCAAAATTACAGACTCTTCGTTTGTTTAAAATTGTACTGGCTCGGAGACTAAAATTTTAGAGTAGTTATTTCGACACTTGTTAATGTCAAAACATAATTAAAGTTAAGTTTCGGAATATCTAGTACTGAAGTAAATAGGTACAAGACATGTTTATCTTTCATTTCATTAGGTGCTTACCAAAGATGAAATTATAAGAATTCTTGAATAATTACCCGCTGTTGGAGATGGACCTACTCATTACCAGTGACGTAATTTGTAATGTAACTGAACTCCTAATTAACTTTAAAAAAGAGTATTTATTTTTCCTTATCAGATATTTAAGAAGCCAAAAAAGAACAGTGTTTTTTATGCAAACAATTTCCAAAGATTAAAAAGGAAGTTCGGTACTCTTTGATACCTTATTCCACTTAGTTGGTTACTAAATTTTTTTTAAACAAAGTCAACGAGCCCTATTCTTTGACATTGTATAATTTAATTAATATCCCTCTTTACAAATAGCTTCACAAAGGTTCTTTTTATCATCAGAACTTTTTTAAACAAGTGAGGCTAGTATTTACTTTTGATGGTTTCTTAGATATTGCGAAATAATAACTTTGTCTTTTATGTTTCTCGGAAAATTGAAAGAAACTGAACGATAAAATGTAGTGTCCTCTTCAGTAATAGCCTATTTGTGACCCGCGTCCTTACTTTCAACCTACTCTTATATTGAAGCTAAACAAGTACTGCTGGGGTTTTTATAAACAAAACAATTTGTAATGTACGTGAAGGATAAGAAAATCGAAAACATTTTTTGAAAAAAAAACATATCTACGTTTTATATGATATATTGAACTGTTTTATCGATTATTACTATTTATTATTTTTAACCATTTTCAAAGTATTTACATAATTTAAAAACAATAATATGTACAAGTGAGTATATAAAAAAGGAGGGGAAATAATCATAGGCCATCAAAAAATTCTTCCGCAACGCTGTCAAAAGTGCCCAAAAGGCTGGCAGCATTGCAACGTTGTATGGCAATGCTGATTCTTTGGCCAAAAAATAGGCCAGCACTCTGGTCACGTGAGGAATCGACCAACCGCTTAGCGATGTCTCGAAAAACTAAGTGGGCACGTTTTATATTATATAATTCAAATTATATTTTATAAACATGAACTACTACACTTTTTAGTTATAATGTAGATGTGTAGCTGTAGACATAATACACCGAATACTGTATTGAAGCCTATGGCACTGTGTTGGAAACTAATAATCAAAGCCCTTGATATCAAGGCAGATGATACATGTTTGAATTACATACATTCATAAGATCCGCGTTTCGATGTTGACATCAAAATGCAAATGTATCTTTAACGAACCTGAAAATTAAATTAAGGAAGCCCTCAATTCCACATGTAATATTTCGTAGAACTACCGTGTCACTTGTAATTTTGAGCACAATCTGCAATAGTTTAATCAGTTTAGTTTGTGAGCGAACTCCGGCGGCGAAATAGTGTTATTAAAGAAGATTTTTGACAAGATACCTCACTACAACTAATTAGTTTGTTTTTGATACGAAATATCATGGAATCATGAAAATATTCAACTTGATTTTCATAAAAGTTTTTGACAACACATTAATTTAAGTTCACAAAGTAAAGACCATTTAATAAAGATATAATTTTAAGCATTATTTTTAAATAATGAATTACGTTTTTGGGCACAAAAATGTGTACATAGAAAGTCTTATTAGTGTTTATTTAATTGGCTAGGCGCCAGCAAACAGAAGCCTTATACAGTACTTCAATGTGAAGGTACGAAATATTCCCGTGTATAATAATAAAATATGTTATATATTGTCTAACTTAACCTTACAAATTTAAAAATCAGCAATTCCTTACTAAAGTTTATACCTACTGTTCTAAACTATATCGGACAGCTGCTTTTATTTTCGCGATTTCAAATAAATTCCCATAGTAAAAGTTATTTAGTTCGATGGTCTAATCTAAACCACTCCTTAAAGTTTGTCGGGTTAATTTTTAAACACCTTATACAACATTTTAGTTTATTCTAAACCTGAATATAGTTTGTTCAGAATAAGGAACTGAATCCATTTCAATAATTTTTACACCATTTTTTTTTTGGGACAAAATATAACATTTTGTCCCAAAAATATTTAAGTGTGATGGAAAATGATATCACTATTTAATTACTTACAATACAATCGCCGTACGGTTAGGTACCTACTGCCAAATTATTATCAATGAGCACAAGACGACCCTGGAGGCGCGGGGGCGCCCCGCCGCTGTTTTTGTACGGAGAACCCGGTAACATAACAGCCTTATAACTTTGTGATTTTTCATGATTATGTTTTGAAATTTCGTACATAGATTCTTTACATAAAAAATACTAGACCTGTGTTTCGGGTTTCGCATATGCTAAAACTAATATTGTATAATATCTTCTATTTTACAATCGAGAGCTCTACCAACCCTAAAAAATTGTTCACCGTCTTATGATGATCAATTACTCCGTCGACTTTTTACAGATAGCCCAAGGGTCTGTCTGGCAGCCCTACCCGGTGAATCCCTGTTATTGCTACGCATACACATCAACGCCGTTCGTCTCCCTAACTCTGTTAGGAAAATTTAATCCCGACGGCCGCAGTATTGTGGCTTCTTGGAACTCTGTAGGCAGCTCTAAGACAGAATAACAGCCGCCCGATGAGAAATAAAATGTCATCGTTTATCATGTTGTAATGTATGGTGAAGTGTATTTTATTTGTGAGTAGATTGGCCGTGTAATATACAGAGATTGCGAACTACGCTGACGATGTAGCCGTGTTTTGTAGTTTTGCTGGTAGAAAATGCCTCAGGCATTAAGTCCGCCTTTGTACAGTGTACTTTTTACTTGTGCATAAAGTTTTAATAAATAAATAAATAAATAAGCCGGCGGTCCCGGCTGTCATTTGTGGATCTTTGACAGTCGTTACAGGTCTGACAACCAGTCTTACCAAGGGGTATCGTATTACCTATTAACTGGGTTGTGGAGGACAGATAGGCAGTCGCTTCATGTAAAATACTGGTATTCAGCTGCATCCGGTTAGACTAAAAACCGACCCCAACACAGTTGGGAAAAAGCTAGGCAAATAATGATTTGTATGAGAAGGGGTCTTAATTTTCTTGGACAATTATAGGCTAAAAAGAAAACATCTTTAAGATCAAGAACCCCGTATTAAGGCAAAGCACGGAAAAACTAATATGTAAAACTGTCCATGCCAGCTGTTCATGGTAATTTTATGAAAGCCCCTTTTATTAAGGTCCCTTGTAAGCCGATGTCAACAATGTCAGATTTAATACTGTTACGTGAACTGACGATGATATTTCGGACAACGATTTGCGTCGGCACTTGATGCATGCATGAAATTATCGCGGCATGAGAGGGTTAAAATAAAGGATTATCGTTCATTTACCTACTTCAGTATACGAATTGGCAATAACCCTGCTAAATGCTCTAGGAACGTTTGCATGTTGTTTTATGTTCACTTTTTGCGCCTTCCTTTATGAAAGAGGTTCGTTACTGCATGTTTTCCGGAACCGTGATTGGTTTGCTACTCATTCTAGCTTCACTCGTTAATTTTGGAAGCCGACGCTAAAATAATTTTAATTACAAAATGTGTTCATCTCACAGATTTGAAAAGATTAAAGGAAGTGGGAAACTTATGAAGTTCTAAGTTCACTTTCTTAAGAAGATTTGCTTAATAGATACGTTTCCGATTTGACCTTTGTTGAATTTTGTAACTTTGTAATTAGGAGAAATAGGTAAAAAGGGAATTCTGTTAATTGTGTCTCCGAAGATCCAATCAATCATAAGCATTGATTAGAAGTTTTAATAATCTATGAATTCGGCTTAAAGCTATAATAGTATCTAAATAGAACCTATTTAGCTGAAACTAAATAGGTTCTTGCTATTAGTGGTCGGCCGTCGGAAGCAGTGAGTGCAGAACCAATTAAACTTACCTGTCAAAACTCCGTCCCTCTGACAATACCATACTTAGAAACTTTGCTTCGGCCGTCCGATGACATTAACAATCAAATTAATTGTGTTTTAAACCCTATTCCACTCAATAAACGGTGTAAATTAGTTAGAGAAAGTAAGCCTCCGAAAGCAGTGATGGCCCAGTGGTAACAACCGCGACTTACCAGTTGACGTTCGAACACTGACAGGCGCTTCACTTTGTGTAAATTATTTCATCACCACTGCTCTCAAAACGGTAAAGGAAAACATCGAGAGGAAACGCCGTGTCTTAGGATCAAAAATTCGAAGACAAGTGACATTTAACAACCCGCACTGGGCCCGCGTGATGGATTACGGCCCACTCCCTCTCAGAGAGAGGAGACCTGTATCCCAGCAGTGGGAACAATATAGACTGAATAAGAAGCCTCTGTAAAATGACTTTGGTTTGAGAACACATTCCTAAGAATAAGAGTACAGACCTACTAATCGAGACCGTCGGGAGTTGCAGGCCGATTCCCGGCCACCGTAGGCGCGGGCTTGCGGACAGTGAGCGATGGGTAGCTCGCCGTCCGATAAGGACCAGGCCCGGGTCGACGGCGCGTTGTGTTCCACGCGCGCCTCAAAGAGATGTCAGCACCAACTGACGGGGTCCGATAGGGTCAATGCCTGCCAGGGTGGCGAGTTTGTCCGAAAGGGATATCGTGGCCCTGGCACACAGGCAACGGAAGGAACACGGGTGGGTTTTAATCAGTAAAAGTCTGACACGCCCTCCCGTTGCGCCCAGAGCGAGAGAAGCTATTTGATAATTTCCCACCCAAAAAAAACAACCTACTAATCTTAAAAAAGTAATTAACTAAATAAAAGTAAAAAAATATTTAAATGTCTAGTGATTATTTTCACTGTATTGTATCCTACTGTTAATCCGTGAACAGTGTTGTGGGCAGCAATATTGTTTATAAGTTTTGTGTATTTTATATTTTATATTGTAGCTGTATATTGTTAAATTTTAATTTAAAAAAAAAAAATATATACTCTACGACATGTTATCATCTATGTATACTGCCACTAAATCTCACAAATATTTTATTTATTTGTTTATTTATTTCTAAGAAATCGTATGAAACTTAATAAAGAAACGAAAACAATTTAAAACTGATTACAAGTTTCTCTCTTGATTGAACTAATAACAAAGTTTATCGTTCGATATCCGACGAAGTGTCATGGAAAGATAAACGATTATACGCAGGTGTTTTCAAGTATTTTAATCAGAGGATGTTGTTGATCCCGCGGTGATTGTAGAGTTCCAGTCGAACTGACGTATAATCTATTTATTTATTTGCTAACATGTAAAACACTGGTTAATAGGCATGCATTAAAATTTCATGACACTGTATTAAGCCATGCACCCTGTAAGGGCTGTGCTAATTAAATATATAAAATTATTATTATTAAATAATATTAGGTTATTAAATAACATAATATTGATGCTAATTATTGCAATTTATTACATTATACTAAACATTTATTACATTTATTTTAAAATAAATCTTTAATAACAATTCGTTCATTCATTTTAGTCATATACAAGCCAAGCAAGCAAGCAAGCATAATTATTATTACAAGGTCGATCGATTCACAATTCGTCAGTTTTAAAATCCTTAACGTTATAGTAGTAGCCTTTCTTTATTAATAGAGATTTACAATTGTTTCGACAAACTCTCCATAAACTAAAAAAAAATATTTAAAAAAACTGTTTCGAGAAATTGAGTCATTTTGTAGGGATAATACCGTACAATTGCAGACGCATTTGGCGTGAAATGGTGAAACATTTTTTCCCTAAAGGTGTGTCCCTGTCAGGTGCATCAAATAGACAGTGACACTGACAAAATATACGGGAAATGCAAAATTTTCGTTGCATGTTTGTGAAAGATAGCCAGCTTGGCATTTGATATTAAGCTCTGCTAACCGACGACAGCGATGTTGGATACCTATTACATGACAAGGACAACCAGTGCTTGACAAATTTTAACACGTGACGTAGTAACAAACTTATAAGTTTTATTGTCCACCGCAGTGTAGTTTACACTTATTACTTGGATCAGTGTTCCATATTTTATCTATATCAATCTATGTGTTCCACAACGGCTGCCCATAATGGCGGACGAACCGATTACCATGTCAATTTATTCCATCGTTTCATACTCGTAGTGCGGGAGAAGATTTTATCAAATTGGTGACCAACAAGATTAAATAAATCAACTTTGACAAAATAACACATAAATTCATACTACAATATTATTTATACAAATCAATGTATAGGTCATTATTAAACATTTTTAACAAGAGTGGATGACTTCCCTGGCACATCCATTGACTATATCAATATATCATAGGCAATAGACAATATTTAATAAAAATACTGTACGACCTAACAAATGTTATAAAAGCAGCAGCAACTTTTCCTACAAAGAGAATTTACGTAAAGCGTAACGCAATATAACAACGTTACAAAGAGCGAAAAATAATATTGGACGCGAGTTTTCGTCACTGAATAGGGTGTAAGCGCATATAGTGTTAGGGTAGTGCACACCTGTAGCTTCGTGTTGAGTTCCAATTTAACGCTCGGGTGATCAAAGACAGCCACGTATGGCTAATACCGTACGCGTACAGCCGTACACCGCTCGTTAAATAACGTTAGTCGCCGATACCGAATCACGGGTTCGATGTTTTGTTACAGGCTTTACTTTTTTTTTTTCATAGATGTCCAATGCTTTGACGAATTCAATTGAAGTATCGAACTGGATTTAACAAGTTTTGATAGCATTGAATTTTTCCAAAAAAACTTAATTTACAAATAAAAAGCTTGTACCTAATAACAGTGAGCATTGGTTAATTAATGTTTATATGAAGAAAACTGTAGTTCAGTAGAAAGAATCCTAGAAATATATTTTCAGTTACCATTTTTCTTCGTAGAAAATTATAGTACTTTACCGTGTTTAAACGGGGAGATGAAAGACAAAGTTTGTCCATATCATCACTGCAAAGGTCTGTCTGACTGCAGCCTTATTTTATACAATTCATTATAATACTTATCATTCTTGACATTTAAATAAAGTATATTAAATTAAGCAGTCGGGTTGAAGACAGATTCATTATTAACAGCCAATCTATATAAGCCTGAATTAATTAAAGCACTCGCTCTGAGGTTTCAGATATATTTTGATAAATGTATCAATCAAATTCAGTCTATTTATACACATATTTTTACACTTTCTGCCAAAAATAATTGGGCGGACTGAAATATAATATATATCATGGCGAAGAAAAATAAATCGATACTGCTTGTAGACAGTATTGTATTCCGAACACCTACGAACATTTACATGACAATAAAATTGTCATTTCAGGTTTTTTATCAAAAGAGCTACAAAGGAGATGATTACATAAAGTATTTCTAAGCTTATAAGTAAGTTATTCCACGGAACCAAGAATAAGAACGTGTTACAAAAATGTTATAAAGGATAAGAATTGTATTCAAGCGTGCTACTGAGCCTTGCGGTTTTCAAAGTAGATGCAAAACCATTAAATTATTTCTATGTGATCATTCAATTGGACATAAGCCATCTTCAAAAATGATATCTGAGTGAGAGGGTAGTCGACGGATTGAACTGCCAAATCTGTAACAGTTTATCCAGAGTCCACGCTGTATTCATAAATATGAAATATTTATACATCCTCAATATACCTCTAACTATGGCGAATTATTGGACAGGATAACGAGAACTCGAAAACTATGGAAGCTTATAAATATTTTTGAGATCGTGTATGAACATTTTAATAAGAAGTCGGAGTATTTTCATAATTATATACTGGGCATCTGATTAGAAGATAAACTAAAGTTAGAACACAATTTTTAGAACAGGTTTTCCATACATCGATTTTGTGTCTACTCATCATTAACAAAGCAATTTGATAATACTTAGGTAAAAGGGAGACAAATGGTACTTACACAAGTATTTTTCCATGTTAGCAGATAACTATGTCTGTGATTAATTCAATATACCTACTTAATTCTTCGCTTAAAATTTAAATCCTAAATACAAGCTACGTGAAAAATTAACCCATAACTAAACGTAGCAAATATTATGGGAATGTAGAATACGAATTTTCAGAAAAAAAAAATATTTAGTATATAAAAAATATTTTTTAGTTTAAAAAGCGAAAATTTAGTTTTTTATACATAATTATGTGCACTAGCACATAGTTATGCATAAAAATACTAAATTTTGCATCATTGACATTTAACACAAACATTTCAAAGTTTACGTATACACATATAATAAAAAAATAATTAAATGACTTTTACAAAACGCTGACGAGTGAAAATATTTTTTTTAAATTACTCTTTCCCGTGTCTGTGTTCCCGTGTTGACAGAAATGTATTTTAATTTGAAACAACGCTTGATGTAAAAAGTTGTCTTTTATCACTCGTACATAAGTTAACTGTTGCCGTTGTTTGATACATTGTCTAAACTTTACTGGTTTTAGCTAACTACCAACGATCCAATAAATCTAGTTACACCGTTTTCTTTTAAATTTTAAAATAATATTTTAGCCACCTATCCCACCACCGACGAGGAAGCGACTAGCTGATAGCTAGTCGCTTCGTCGTCGGGACGTCGGGACGTCATTTTCATCACTTTCTCGTTCAACAAATGTACAACAGATTGTAGGCCCCGTGCAAGTAAAAGAAATAAATGTACAAAAGATTGTGGCCCCGTGCAAATAAAAGAGATAAATGTACAAAAGAATGTAGGCCCCGTGCAAGTAAAAGAGATAAATGTACAAAATATTGTAGGCCCCGTGCAAGTAAAAGAGATAAATGTACAAAAGGTTGTAAGACCCGTGCATGTAAAATAGATAATTGTACAAAAGAATGTAGGCCCCGTGCAAGTAAAAGAGACAAATATATTGCTTATTGAATAGGTTGAGTGGTAGAACATGCCTCAGGCATTAAGTCCGCCTTTATACAGTATTTTTTACTTCTGCATGAAGTTCTAATAAATAAAATAAATTATTAGTTGATCGCTGACTGTTCACATCGCCGCCTGGGGAGTACTCGTTTGTCACATCACAGTGACAAGAGACTGATCACTCAGCGACGCTCGTTTGGCGGGTAGAAGACTCGCTGAGAGTCTCACGCTTGATACATTCGCATACTAGCGAGTAATCGCTCGTCGCCGTCGCTCACTCGCTGCTCGTTGCTTGCCGACTCGTTTTTCGTTGCTAGCTCTACTCACTTCTCGTTAATCGCCGGGCGGCGGTAGGATAGGTGCCATAAGTAGACGACAGTTTTTTTATGACTTCGTAGTACCTAAAGCTTATTAAGGCGCCGTCTGGTGCCATTTTGAATTTACAATCGTACTTTCGGTCGAAATTAAGTGTCTTTCAAATCTATTCCAAATCCGTTTTAAGTTATAGGGACAAAGGATGACAAGAGATGAAGAGTTGCACTCTCTGTGTAGAAAACGTGACTACAGTAACATTTATGCTTAGGTAATGAGTGAAACGGATTAATGCAACTGTCCAATTAACAGTTAGCTCTAGGACATATGTTAGAAGTCTTGTTAGTTTGTTGTTTGGTTCTCCTTCTTTAACCTACAAATAACATGGCACAGAGTCACGAATTTCATTAATTGCAGTTGGTTTACTTTTGACCCGAATGTGGAACGCAAAAGATAAAGTGTGAAGATAAAATGCGGAAAGCAAAAAGAAAGTAATGTGTTTATTATCACACTAATATTATAAAGGCGAAAGTTTGTGAGTGTGTGTATGTTTGTTACTTCTTCACACTCAAACGGCTAGACCAATTTTGATAAAATTTTGTATGGAGGTAGCTGACACCCTGGATTAAGACATCGACTTTTTATCCCGATATTCCCGCGGAATCGAGTCTTACGCGGGTGAAACCGCGAGGCGCAGCTAGTCATTTATAATTACCATTTTTTTGTTTAAGAGGCCGATGGATGCGTAGTGCATATAAACGTAATACTAAAATAATTTGTAAATCAAACATATTTTTATGGTAGTGTATCTTTATCCCGAATGAAATATGGAATATTTAGGCTCCCAAATAAATATTTTGAATGGATACTGATTTAAACAAGAGTTTTGAGAAAAATATATTTTATATAGAAATTTTAAATTCGTCTTATCTCGTCTTTATATCATTGTCCTTTCAAAATATATGTTTGGGAACACAGATATTCTGTAATCCAATCGAAATAAATACACACTACCTAGAATATGTTTGATTTACAAATTATTTTAGTATTACGTTTGTATGAACTACGCATGCTACCCGGTCCCATTCCTTCTCACTCCTATAAATAAATAACTTCAGATTTCAAACAGTGATTTTTATTTGATTTGTTACCAATTAGCTTTGAGTCGCGTTGTCTCATATTTGGCTTTTCCGAAGGTATCATAACATAAAGATGGCTTTAGCGGTGCTCTCGGAAATAGTTGGCAGACTCCGACGGATGGCGGAATTACAGCTTGTTAAAATTTTTCTTTTTTATTGTTCAAGAATAAGTGATACATAACTTAAACCCAATCTTCTACTGTGTGAAGGCTCCAGCCAGGGTCGCATACAGGCGCGACACGATCTGGCAGAACAATTTTCATTGATTAATAATAACACAAAAAATCGATGACTATTAACTTCAATATAGTTTTTTGATGAAAAAACCCTTGCCTTACTTGGGTGTACCAAAAAGGTGCGGGAAAAACAGTTGATTGATGAGCCCACATTATTTTATGGTGACGTCACAAAATGAGATAACGAATATTACAGAATGGAGGGGTGACCAGTGACCGCTTTATGAAATAAACTTCGCTACAAAAAGGGATACCTCAGCTTATAGGATTGGACCTTTTAATAAAATCGCTTATGAACATTATACCTCTTTATCTATTGTCATAATTTAATGTCAATGTTTTGCTTCAATAAGTTTATCGAATCTTATATCCAACTTTCATGTAGAGATGTTTATAAAGGTTGGGCAAAAAATATTATTATTATTACTAACACACATAGGTACGTACTACTACCATAATAATTTTCAATTATTATTATTATTCATACTGTAGTTTAAAAAAAAACTTTTTACAAAAAAAAAAATAACCGACTATAACTAACTGACTTCCAAAAAAACACTACAAAGTGAAAAATAACTTTAATTTCGGAAGTCGGTGTCTTTGGATCTGTATTTTAGTTTTATGCCACCGACTTCCGAAATTAAAGTTATTTTTCACTTAGTAGTGTTTTTTTGGAAGTCGTTTATTTTTTTTGTACAAATGTTTTTTATTTTTCACTTTTTAGTGCCAAAAAAGAATTTTCCAAATTGGTTCGTAAATGACGGGAGTTATTTATGCGCGAACAAAAAACGCAATGCAGAGTAAACGAAAAGATCGTTAATGTAGACAATGTCGAAACATTTTTAGATGTTTGTTGATTTTTAAAAAACCACTTGTCCGATTTCGATAAAATTTTCATGGGACTATTTGGAAAATATACCCTTTCCAACAAAAAAAGAATTTTTCAAATCGGTTGGCAAGCGACGGAGTTATGCGCGATCAAACATAAAAAAAAAAATACAAACATCCGAATTGAGAACCTCTTCCTTTTTTAGAAGTCGGTTAACAATATAATACATAGTTTACCTACAAACATACATAAACACAACATGTCATGATTGACACGTGAGAACTCTATTATAATGGGGTGTCGAGACTTTCAGCGTTCTGATATCTGTATACCTACAGCTAGAATAAATCGTTTCGGTTCACTTTTTTTTATCTTTGCAACCTATTTGTATTTTGTCTTTGACCAGTGCGTGTTGCCAGAGATGACCTATAAAACTGAAACGTAGTCACTCACAATGGGCCTTATTAGAAGGCTAAAAGCCACACAAAGAGCATTGGAATAGGCTTGGAAGGCTTGTAGTTTCTCTACGTGATCGAATCAGAAATTAAGAGATCCGCAGGAGAACCAAGGTAACCGACACAGCCCGAAGAATTGCAAAACCTATGTGGCAGTGGGCAGGGCACATGGACCCGAAAGGTTCTGGAGTGACGACCGCGTAGCGGAGGACGTAGCGTTGGAAGGCCTCCCAACAAGGTGCACCGATGACCTTGTGAAGGCCGCAGGAATCTGCTGGGTGCGGGAAGCACAGAACCTGTCAAAGTGGCGGCGCTTGAGGGAGGCCTATATCGAGCATTGGATGTCTTTCGGCTGAAATGCTGATGATGATGCAACAGTTCAAAGAGTTAATATCAAAGGCGGATGTTACTAGTGTTTGAAGTATAGAGCCAAGAACTTATCTGAACCAGTGGCGCAACAGTGGAACCGACGAAAGTACTATGCAATATGACAAGGTCGGATCTAACTCCCGGGGTACATAATATAATACCAGCCTATTATTACCCTACTGCGGGGCAAAGTAGTAACTTCTGTCTAAGTAATAACAGCCCCACGGGCGATCCATCAGGTAACGCTACGCTTGGCAGGGTTGGTCCGTTGATGGGTGACGATCTTTACATACCGAGACTCTCCCGTGCCTCGGAAAGCACGTTTAGCTGGTCCCGACTGTAATTCGTGGATTGTTGATAGTCGTTACAGGTCGTCATAAGCCTGAAAGTCTGACAACCTATCTTACCAAGGGGTGTCGATTACCCAGTTACTAGGTTCAGATAGGCAGTCGCTCCATGTAAAATACTGGTATTAACCTGCATCCGGTTAGACTGGAAGCCGACCCCGACATAGTTGGGAAACGGCTAGGCAGATTGATTGTAGGGCAAAAGCCTCTTCTCATACAGAGAAGGCATGAGCATTGATCACCATGCTCGCTTAAGATGGATTGGCGATTTCAGACTTATATCAACTTTAAGCCAGAGGGCCAAGACAAAGTAACATTCGATTAGCGATGACGCTAGTAGATAAGCCACAAAATGTATGGGGTCGACATAAGCTATCGAAATGTCACGTGATTATAGGTCAACAATTAATAGAAATTAGCTAGAAATGTTGTCATCATTCGATACCATGAAACGAATCGACAGTGTCAAACGATAACTTCCTTAGACATGCGTAGCCAAGTGGCACTTTTTGACAAGCGTTATCACCTGCCAATCTAACTTCGTTATCGTTGAAGCGGTGGCGATTGTAGAAATAGAATCGCACCGAAGCGAATGCCATTTGTCTAGGCCCTCTCGTCTCCTCACGATGTTTTTCGTGCACCGCTGTCAGTAACATCCATACAATTGAAAATGTTTCATTGGTACCTACTTGCCAGGATTTGAACGCACAACCTTGTACATGAGAGGCGAGACCTTAACTACTGGGCCATCACGACCGTAGATGGAATTAAAATATAGTTTCATCTCAAAAGATACCTAACTATTCATACGGTACCTATGTACGCTTGTTCATTTATATACTCGTACAGACCCCTAAAATATCACAAAGAATTTGAAAGGCTTTGAAGCTATTCCATTATTTGCATAATATTTGTGTCTGTAATATGCTCTTATAATCCGCTTTTGATCTGCCTTCCTTTAGAAGCAAGATAGATTATATACATAAAATTAGCGAGTTTCATGTTTTTTCCTATTTTTATGCCTATTCCAGCAAAATGATTGTGAGTAAATCTAAGGAGGTAATGTAGAGGACTTAGTTATGTTAATTATTATGCAGGTGTAATTTTGAAGGGGTTTTGAACACTCTTGTTGATCTTTACGAGTCTGTGAAGTGGATACGACCCTAACGTACGGCTCACTGATCTTAGCGAATATTATGTCTTTTGATGTTTATACATATTTTCTGAAATTAATTCGGAATACCCGTGTACTACCGCTTCGAATCCCGGTGGCCTACTCCGAAGCGTTAATCCGAAGTATCGGCCGAATCTTCGGCCGTTTTATAACTTCCAAATTTTCTTTATTTTACTTTGAATCCTTACCTGACTTCAAGTCACATTTTTGACTTTGGCTTATCTCGTTGACAGTTGTTTTTTTTTCCTTTCGTTGTAGTTTGCCATATTTAGCCGTAGTCAAGAAACGGCCGAACATTCGGCCGATACTTCGGTTTTATGTTCGGAGTAGACCCCCGTTTCGAAGAAATATAGCCGTCAGTTTTTTACGAGCCAGAGTGTCTGAACATTATGAGATTTGTTTGGGCACCTAAGCTCAGTTGAAAAGTCTTTCTCTATTTAATTTATGAACCTCTGACGGCCCAGTTCAGTGACACATTGTAAGTTTTTCCAAGAAGGTTTAGGCAGAGGTGTACATATATTACACCCACTTTTCGCCAGTTATGTAATTTCCATCAACCGGGCACAAAATCAGACTCCGGGCTATTACTGAGAAATTTCTGATGGAAAAACCAAAAACATTTTGCCCGGCCTGGGAATCGAACCCAGGACGTCATGATCTCCAGTAGCGCTTGCAATCAATAGATCAACGAGCCAGTAAAATTAGGTATCTTGAACGAAAAATAAATACTAGAGATATTAATTTAGGGTTTTAATGCCAGTGTTCATAAATAAGGAATATGCTTGTATTTTTTTTACTAAATCAATATTAGACAGTAATATAAACCTAAGGAAAGTATTAAAAGTTAAATTGAACTACTGATTGATGATCAAAAAAATTATGAAACTCCAACAATTTTCTACTACAGTTCAAACGTCCGTTTCTGTCGCGGTCATGATGTGACGTCATTGTTCACGAAACTGCTTTGTTTACATCTGTTTTTAGCCCCAAATCTTATATATTAAATTATTGTTTATGCTTTATTCAAGTAGGAATCGCACTTACATATTTACCTTAGTGAGATTTCAAGCATTTAGCAAATAATAGATTTTATTCACATGTTTTGTTTCGTCACTTTCGGCATTTTCGAAGAGGACGCGTTCTGAGTTTGCGTTCCGTTCTACCAAAAAAATTCAACATAAATTAATTAATTGTAAAGTAAGTAACGCATTCAAAAATAAAAAAAAACATTTTAATTTGTTTCTTGACTCCTACACAATGTATATTAAAATAATGGATACGTTTTGAATTACGTGCATATTCCCTATTGCTCTGAGCTACCTATGTATACACACAAGTACACAGTCAGGTATATATAAGCAGCAACATCTCGATTGCAGCCTAACTCGTAATTGCGTTACCATCAATTAAAAGTTGCATAACATTTACAAATTGCATTTCTGTGAAGTGAGGTCTGTAACTGAATGACAGTCTCATATAAAGTTCGTGTTTACTCTTAAATGGAGTTTAGATATAAATAATCATTATATCAAACTACTTGGATTAGTTGTTTTAAAGCAACGGTACCTCTTCGAGTGTTCCCTGTGTACCTTAAGTGTACCTTACTTTCTTCTGTAAACTATTTATTCTAGTCTTCTTCTTTTTCGTGTGGTTAGTGACTAACCTGGTGTCAGAGTTTTTATGCCGCCCATGGCCTCTGACTTAGCTTCACATACCGTCAACAAATATCTCTCAGGCATCAGGTTCCCTCACGATGTTTTCCTTCATCGTTTTTTAAGCAACTGATAATATTATTCAAACGCACATGAATCCAATAAGTCTGAGGTGTGTGTCTTGGATTCGAACTAGAGACCTATGACTTAGTAGTCCGACGATCACACCACTAGGCTATCACTGCTGTTATTTATTCTAGTAAGAAGAATAGAAGTCGTAGAGTGGATAAAATCACAGATACTCGTACTTTGAACCAAATGCAATGTCATAAAAAAAAACTCTGTCTCCCTAAAGTAACTTGTTAAATTGTAAATTCTACAAAATTTATTTCCACTTCCTCATTAACAAGAAATACATAAAAAAATTCTCTCGTAATAAACACTTAAGAGAGTAGTAGTGTATCATTAATTGGTGACGATCATTAATAATATGCAGTGTAAGGTGACAAAAATAACGAGAGTCACCCCTTCATACACACGACAGCAGAGAACGGCTTAGTTAGTGTTGCCTTGTTATAAAAACTCGATTATTTCAATAATATTTTTGTTATTATAATATAATATATATATAAGATATCTTATTTAAGGTAACCGACGTCCGTAAATAAACCTAATTGCGTTTCTGTTAATATTGTGTTTTATTGTATAAAAAAAAATTGTTTTATAACGTAAGTAGCTACATAATGCTTTACAAAATATTACTTTACCTGTAAATAAAGAAACAACATTCAAAGCTTATAATTTCACGAATATCGTCTCCTTTTAATCCTTCAAGTATATTATTTAACACAATAGTTTTTTGTAGTAATTATAACCTCAAAATCACAGTGACATGCACAACATGACAACCGACTGTCATCTCGCCATGTCAGTCAGTCATTCATTCCTACATTCATACAATCTATCATAAAACGGTCATTCTATTAATCACTCGCGTTTGAATGAGCGCGGGTAAATTCAAATTAAAGAAATGATAGGTATCATTGGCTAGGTAATCATTTCCTTACATATATATAATATAATATATAGCAAAAGCCTCTTCTCATACAGAGAAGGCACGAGCATTGATCAACACGCTTTCTCAAAGCGGGTTGGTGAATTCAGACTTATCATTATATTAATACGTGAAGCGAAAACTTTGTACCCATTTTTACGAACATTACGCGGACGGAGGAATATGATATTTGGCACAGTTAAATTTTATATGGAAGAGGAGTGCAGAAAGCTAATATTTTTATATAATAACTAGCTGTAAGTCTCGATCCCGTGAGAACATCCGGATAACAAGTAGCCTATATGTTAATCCAAGGTGTTAGCTACCTCCATACAAAATTTTATTTGTATTGGTCCAGCCGTTTGAGCGTGAAGAAGTAACAAACACACACACTCACAAACTTTCGCCTTTATAATATTAGTGTGAAGTGTGATATGCGTTACAAATAAATCAAATTAAAAATAAAACATTACATACACTACTATGCGTTTGACACACACTCACACACACATAGTAACAGGGCTTCATGACTTGAAGTTATATAGGTGACAGAAGTAACAGCTTGAGCATGGCATAAGTACTTTTTCATAGCATGGAATTAGTGTACTCATGGAATTAGTGAGTACTATATAGATTGTAAGTAGACAGGGTTCAAATTTCGACCAGTTGGCGACCACTAGTCAATTAATAGTTCTCACAATGTTTTCTTTCAACTTTTTTGTTAATGCCATACCATAATTGGTGACATCATTCGTTGCTTTCGGTACTTTTTTTCGGTACCATGTCGGCTTATGAACCAACGAGCTGATAAATAAATAAAATTTGTTTATTTCAAGTAAAAAGACGCATATACAAACAGATACATAAAAGGATACAGACTGGATAACAAGCACAGACAAAACGAACACTCACTCAATATGTCTGCTACAGCATTGCCGGATATGGGCAATCCAATCCAATGGCCAGGACGGTGTTGGCGCTGCCCCGCACTCTGCGCACCAGAGACGCGCACCGCTTGCGCATCGTCGAGTGAAAGCAGTCGGTGCGCGCCTCCGCGAACATGCCCGAGGCGCTGCAGTGGCGGAGCAGCCCCAACACCGACATGAACGAGTTATTGAACTGAACGCAGAGGGCGCTGTATGCCGTACGGCTATACTTTAGACATGGGCGAAATAGCTCACTGAAAAGAAAAAGACCGATTAGCTCTTTCACCTTAAAGAGCTATTATCACTCTTCTAGCTCTTCTATAGCTCAGTGACTCAGATGCCGACTGTTAGCTCATTTGACGCACGGTGCACGCGCGTTGAAGGAGACGGCTCGGCTCGCTCAATAGTCAATAGCTCTTTGGAAGTTTGGACTCTTTGTTACTCACTAGCTCTTCTATAGCTCAGTGACTCAGACGCCGACTGTTAGCTCATTTGACATAAGCCGCAAGGCGGCTCGGCTCGCTCAATAGTCTTGTCAAATTCTGAGTGAGCTAACTGAGCTAGTGAGTATGTAGCGAGCGAGTGAGGGAGCGAGAGCGACGTTAATCGAAAAGAGCTAGCTCTTTTCTATCACGCGCTCACGAGTTACCCATGTCTACTATACATTTCCCACAGGCTGCATGCACGTTTAGAGGGATGTACAGTAAGCTCTAAAGAGCGTTATTTTTACCTCCCTCAAACAACGCACAAAACTACGCGCTATCATATTACCTCTGACTGACAACACTCTCCCTTCCCGCTCATTTCCCGCTCAATGTCCGGATCGTCTTTTAGGTCAGCTGTAACAATGTGACCCAAGTATTTAAAACCATGTACAGTCGGTGACCAGCACTACCCGACCCCTCTTCTCAAAGAAGAATAATGGAAGAGGGGTCATGTAATGCTGGTCACTGACAGTACCACCATAATTATCATGTGAACCCGCACCTGTATTATACGGTTTTAACGATTTGACAGAACATCGAGAATACTTTAAATAATTATGTAAGATGAATATGTATTATGTGTATAGCCTAATCAGCCTATAATGTTCCCACTGCTGGGACACAGGCCTCCTCTCTGTGGGAGGGAGTGGGCCGTAATCCACCACGCGGGCCCAGTGCGGGTTGGTAGATGTCACATGTATTCAAATTTTTGTTCTAAGACATGCGTGTGTTTTCGCACGATGTTTTCCTTCACTGTTTTGAGAGCAGTGGTGATAAAATATTTTGCACAAAGTAAAACGCCTGTCAGGGTTCGAACCTACGACCTACAACTCGTAAGTCGCGGTCGCAAACCTGAGCCACCACTGCCCTTCTCTATGCTGTATATATATATATATATATCTCTGTGCTCTATGTATAGTACGTACAATAATATTTATGTTTTGAAACTGTTGAGAACCGTTTCGCACCATACTGCGATCGCCAACCCACCTGCCAAGCGTGGCGATTATGGCAAACCCCCCCTTTGGGGGAGGCCTATGTCCAGCAGTGGACGTCTATCAGCTGAAATGATGATGATGATGATGAGAACTGCTTTAAAGTTTGTTGCACAGTTTAGAAGAACAACGCGGTCACACAGGCTGACAAAAAAGCGACTTCGTCTGTAATAAATATTGTAAACAGGTCAAATTTGTTTGTAGGTTTGTATGTAGGACGTAATCTCTGGAACTACCAGTCGGACTTGAATTTATTTTTTGCCCTTGATAGCCCAATTCTTGAGGAAAGTTATAGGCTTTTAATCACCACTCTACGACCCTTAGGAGCCGACCATAAAGAAAAAAAGTCGGAAAAAACACTAACCGAAAACGAAACAATAGCGCGGGCGGGCGATGCAATGCGACGCAGTGGGTCGCGGGAACAATAATCTTCAAGCGGATGATATCGCAGGCAGAAGCTGTTTTATAATATGTATAGATATTATAGATTATGAGAGTAACCATTCCAGTTAGAAAACGAAGTTTTAACAAAATAAGAGCATTTATTACAAGGTACTTATGCAGTTCAAACGGAGTTTTATAATTAACTTGTAAAATAGTAATTAACATTTTTAAAAGAAGCAATGCCAGTTGCATACCTACTAAAAATAAGCGCACCCAAGTAACTACTGAAATAGGGTTCCAATTTCAGAATTTATTCAGTTAAATATTTTCTACTATAATGTACATCTCACAAGAATTGTTATTTGTTTTTACAGCTTTATAACTAGTACTTTTAAACATAGACCAGGTGTTTTTATTGTAACTAGTGATCACCCACTGGTCGAAATTCGTCCCTCACTCTATATAGGACCTACTAATTCCATGCTATTATAAAGTACTTACTAATTCCATGCTCAGACTTCAGTCACCTATGTATCTATGCGTGGTACTGTGTGTAATGTTTATTTTTTATTTTGATTAATTTAATTTATTTCTAATACTTATTATATAAAAATATTAGCTTTCAGCAGTCGTCCTCCATATAAACTTTAACTGTGCCAAATTTCACACACTTCTGTCCGGGTATTTTTTGTAAAAAGGGGTTCAAAATTTTCCCTTCAAGTATTAATATAATGATAAATTCTTAATGGGTTGTTAAACAAGAACTTTGCATGACCCTTAAAATAAGCATTACTTTTTATTAATTAAAATTGTTCTCAATATTATTCCGTATTACATCAGGTACTTGTTTTGTTAACCTTGTAATTGCTTTCAAATGTACTAAAAAAAACAAATGTGTAGGTACTACATTTTTATTCGTAGCCATTTCGTAGCACTGCAGCTACGCCGTAGCAAGTAGTAACACAAATGTTCAATTTTAGTATTCGCATGTAAACGTCGTGTTAGTAGCAGTTGTGGTGCGTGTGACTCGTCAGCACGTCACGTCACCATCGTCGTGATAAGCGTGATTGATGACGTCACCGCGACATTCGTCTGCGGGGGGGTCGTTGACACGCGCATTACCCTACTTGTTGAGCCTCCTAGCAGCCTATAACGACGGTTTGAGGGCCGTACATCTATATCCATGGCGTCAGCTCGTCAGTTCTATCGACTGGCAGCTCATATATCCATGTACTCACGCTCATGATATTCCGTAAATGTCAGCCGTAATGTCATGAATAATGATAATTCCATGAAAATTGGTAACGTATTTAAGGTTCGGTTTCGCATAATTTAGGTGTAATGTACATAAAGTGTTTGCTTAAGTATTGACGACCATGGAAATAAACAAATTCACGTTGACATAAAATGTCTTACTGAAAGGAAATTTTAATAGGAAGATGCTCATATCATATTTTTTGGGAAGTCTATTATAATATGTTTAATCTTTTAAAGGAAACACCCAAAAAATTAATTCATTTTTAGGGTTCCGTACCCAAAGGGTAAAACGGGAACCCTATTACTAAGGCTCCGCCGTCTGTCTGTCCGTCTGTCACCAGGCTGTATCTCATGAACCGTGATAGTTAGACAGTTGAAATTTTCACAGATGATGTATTTCTGTTGCCGCTATAATAACAAATACTAAAAAACAGAATAAAATAAATATTTAAGGGGGCTCCCATGCAACAAACGTGATTTTTTTGCTCGTTTTTGCTCGATATTGACAACGGCAACAGGTAGACGCTTGAAATATTCACAGAATATTTGGTTACATATTCACTTTAAAAATAAATAATTAAATTAAAATAAAATAAATATTTAAGGGGGGCTCCCATAGAATAAACGTGATTGTTTTGCCATTTTTATAGATAATGGTACGGAACCTTTCGTGCGCGAGTCCGACTCGCACTTTGCCGGTTTTTTTTTTATATAGAATTATCACGCTAGAACACGTGTTAAAAAAGGTTGCACATTTTGGACACGACATTCCTGTAACAAGAAGGGGTTAATGCTACCGTTCACATAACATCTGGTTATGCTTGGCACAATGTGTGCAAATGGCGGATATACCGCGTATAATTCGGACAAATGAATGTTCCCCTCTAGCGGAATAAAAAGGTTAAATATGAATGTGATAAATGGGTCCTACCTGCTGTGTGTCGTGGTACGAGCCGCTATATTTTAATACGACATCTCTTAACATAAGTATAATTCCTACAAATACAAAATGTGTTTAAAACGTAAAACACACAATAGTTATCGTTCAAATCAATTTAACAATTAAGGCGCCAAATCTATATATTTTGTGGTAGCGGAAAAAATATATATCTATTATTCTTGAACATATTTCTCAGAACTTGGTTGTTACCAAAACACGATTTTAAAAAAAAGAGACAAATTAACGGTAAACTAACCCTTTACAGGTTTCAATCCAAAATATCTGTATTAAATATCATCGTACGGTTGGTATTTAATTAATAACAAGAACGTCTTATTTGTATGCAGAACTTGGTTGTTTTTGTTCGATTACTCAACCAATTTTTTAGTAACTAGATAGTTGCTTCATATTTTGCAATAAATTACAAGCGTTGTGTCATCGCGCTTCTCTTTCTTTTATATGCACTCTGACAGTGACCGCGGTTTAGCTGTTGTCAGCGTCTTAAGAAGCCGGCGATGGATGCGTAGTGCATACAAACGTAATACCAAAATAATTTGTAAATCAAACATATATTTATGGTAGTGTGTCTTTATTCCGATTGGAATACAGGATATCTAGGTCCCCAATTATATATTTTGAATCGATACTAATATATACAAGAGTTATGAGAAAAATAAGTTTTCTATAGAAATTTTAAATTCCTCATATCTCGTCTTTATATTTGTCCTTTCAAAATATATATTTGGAAACTAAAACTAAAATAGATATTCTGTAATCCAATCGAAATAATTACACACTACCATAAGAATATGTTTGATTTACAAATTATTTTGGTATTACTTTTGTATGAACTACGCATGCTACCCCTTAAACTGCTCTGTACAAATTAATTAAGTATTGGATGGTACCGAACGGCATTTAATCCTAACTAATATTATAAAATTCGAAAATGAGTTCGTTTGTTTCTTTGTTACTCTTTCACGCTAAAACTGGTGAACGGATTTGAATGAAATTTAGCACATGGGTAGACCATAACTTGTATTAGGATAAGGGATACTTTTTATTCCGATATTCCTACGGGATCGAAACTTGAGCGGGTGAAACCACGGGGTGCAGCTCAATAGGGACTGATAAAGTAAAAACACAAGTCACGGACATATAGTTTTTCTAATACTATTTACCAAATACACTAACTTTTAACAGATTAGAAGTAACAGGTATTTAATATTTGATTGCTTGCAACCACCGTTGTCATACGTCATACTGTCTCAAATGGAGCAAACAGTCCACTTCACAAACAATAAATATTATTTTAAAAAATCTCGATATTTTTGAATGTAGTGAGCGGAAACTTCATTTATTTTGCTACACACTCGGTATTTATTGAGAGCTCCACGGAGTATTATTCCCATTTCTATTTGCTCATAGTTCTAGACAAATGGTTATTGGAACAAAATAACGGTTTCTTGAACACGAGAAAAGATTGACTTTTATCCTTAAGAGAGGGGCAATTTCTGTATTTTTAGAGCTTCTACCCGCGACTTCGTTCGCGTGGAAGTCGTAAGATATCACAATATACTAAAAAACAGCCACATTAAAAAAAAAAAAAACTTCTTCGTTGGTCCATTGGTCGCAAGCGCTAATTTTGAGCAAGAGGTCCTGGATTCGGTTCCCGGGTCAGGCAAAGATTTATTGGGTTTTCCATCTGGAATTTCTCAGTAACAGTCTGAAAGTCTGGATTTCTGCCCGGTTAATGGCAATAGGCATGGGCATAATGGGACCTAAACATATCCGGCAAAATGTGGGTGTATGGTCAGACGCCAGCAGGTCAAGCTACCCAACACTGTAAATTTTTCCCAATCAACCTTGAACCTTATGCTTTAACGATTATGTTGAAAATCTTGTAAAGAAATTTGACACAGTGTAATAGTTTGATGTGCTGGCGTCTGTACTATAGGTAGGTACACCACTGCCTATCCCTTCAGAAAATACAGTCGTGATGATATGTTATTTTTATAAAACATACATTCACAGCACACCTTCTTCACGCCTTCTTCCCATAGGGGTAGGTAGAAACTATAGTACCTGTATTTTTAATAATGTCCGGATTCTAATCTCACTCTCACTATCAAAAACACCTCTAATTTTCATAAAATGTTGACAAGTTTTTGACATTGATTGTCGCTGAGATAAGATTGAGACTTGAATCGCGAAATGCTACTTTGAACGTTTTTAATTACGGGAATTGGTCTTCTGATAAATTATTTATTGATAATTTTGTTATTAAATATCAAAGCAAAACTTTTAGTATTTTATTTACCGTATAAATTATCTACATTTAGATAGAAAAATTCATCGTCTTAGAGTACTCTTAGAAGTAGGGTGTGATTGTCACCCGCACTCACTTTAGGCACATTATGTAATTTTAAACGTCCTCTCAAGTTCTTTGACCTCTACGTCATCAACATCATCATCATTTCAGCCGAAATACGTCCACTGCTGGACATAGGCCTTATAGGCCTAGCCTAAAGGGGGAAGGGGCATAATCGTCTCGCTTGGCAGGCGGGTTGGCGGTCGCAGTGTGGTGTTAAAATGCATAGAGAACGCTGCTGCCCATTCTCTAGTAAATCCCGTAGTCGCCTTTTACGACACCCACGGGAAGAAATAGGATGGTGCTTTTCTTTACGTCCGGCACCACACGGCACCTTCCTGACCCCTACGTTATGCCTACTAAAAGCTTCACCTTGTATGATCCTATTCCGTACCTTATTGTTCCATTGCACAATGGTCCATGCAGAGATCCATAACCCAGGGGCTGCAGTCTCGACATAGACAGCGATCACTTTACGACCGAATTGGGTCGCAAAGTCCTAATGGGGTCCCTAGATGGTCAAAATTGCTTGACAAGCACGACAAAATTACGTGAAATCACGTGCTTGTTGCAACTTTGGCCGACTAAGGACCCCGACCGAATCCGGTCGTAAAGCGATCTCTATCTATGTCAAGACTGCAGCCCCTGACGAGGCTCGTCTAATTATTAGTTATTCATCAATTTACTAAAAGCAAAGCTTAAATAGACACGATACCTTCTTGGGTCTAATCTACTTCATAATTAATGTGTCCGGATCTATTATAAGATTATGACTAAATTTAATTATTTATAAACATAGGGACGGAATAAGTAAAACCTCTGCAAATAAAGATTAACATTGTTTAAAAGTTTTGGTCATTCCTTTATGTGAGTGACTTCATTCTGAAACTAGATTAAAAATAAGTAAAAATTGTAATATTTTGATGTCGTGTGGTTTTGTATTTCCAAGGGCATGCATAAGTTTTGAAGGTGGCTCTGATTTGTGAGGAAAATAACTTATTTGTAACCCGGTATGCTTGGACTTAGAGCAGTGGTGGCCCAAGTGGTACGGCCGCGGCTTACGACTTGAAGGTCGTAGGTTCGAACCCAGACAGGCGCTTTACTTTGTGTAAATTATTTCATCACCACTGCTCTCAAAACGATGAAGGAAAACATCGTGAGGAAACCGGCAAGTCCTAGAACCAAAAATTCGAGCGCACTGGGCCCGCGTGGTAGATTGTGGCCCTTCCCTCGTGAGAGGAAAGGCCGCGAGGATGTTTCCCACTGATGGGACACGGCCTCCTCTCTTCACAGAGAGGAGGCCGTGTCCCATCAGTGGGAACATTATAGGCTGATAATGCATACTTGGACTGATAATACAATCAAATGGTAACTGTTTCTGGATTGCCTCGCTATAGTTACGTTCTTAAACAGACCTTTATTTATGCGCTCAGCACGTGGTAAGGTCTTAGTTGAACACAGCGACCCGCCCCTGCTTCGCTATGCAATCTACTGATGTGGCGACTTGTCAAAACACTGAGATTTTTGTGCTACACCTAAGTTAAATATGAATGTATTATACGCATGCACCTTCCGGCATAAATTCTCTAAATTATGATGAATAGAATAGAATACTCTTTATTATGCACACCATAAAAATTACAGATATTTTACATAGAGTGACACAATGGGCGGTCTTATCGCTAAAACCAATCTTTTAAAGACTACCTTTGGATGAATTAAGGGGGAAGGAGAGACAATACTGTAGGTAGTCAGTGGTGTACCATTTGCATATATACAATAAATAAATACATACATAACACATATTAAAGTTATCTATATAAATATAGAGAGCAGTGGTGGCCCAGTGGTTAACGGCCTCGACTTACGAGTAGTAGGTCGTAGGTTCGAACCCAGACAGGTGCTTTACTTTGTGTAAATTATTTCATCACCACTGCTCTCAAAACGGTGAAGGAAAACATCGTGAGGAAACTGGCATGTCCTAGAACTAAAAATTCGAAGACATGTGACATCCACCAACCCGCACTGGGCCCGCGTGGTGGATTACGGCCCACTCCCTCTCACAGAAAGAGGAGGCCTGTGTCCCAGCATTGGGAACATTATAAGCAGATTATGTATATGATTTCAATAATAATCGTGAAAAAGTGCAAAGAACAAGAAAATAACTTCTGTTTTTAAGGAGAGAGATAGTGTGTGAATACCGCATTTAGAAGAACTAAGCGGTCACACAGGCAGAAACGAAAAGTGGCTTTGTTTTAGGTAAATGTATAGAACTTCTACATAAGGTCGCGAAAAAAAAACACAGCTGGTATTAAACTTTAGTCTGGAACAGCTGATTTTTTTTTCGCGATTTCAAAGTTGGTCCCATAGTAAAAGTTATTCAGTTCAATGGTCTAAACTCCTTATATAGGTAATCTATATAGAAAAGATATCGATATCAATGTGCCATTTTATATTGTTTCAGTCATGTCTCCGAGTTTCGTGTTTGCGCTGGCGGTGTGCGGATTTGCGGCGATCTGCTCCTTGCCCGTAGCCAATGCGCAGGCGCTCGTCTCTCCATATGAATGTAAGTAGATCACAAATAATTAAAACTATTTAGTAAAAAAGGATCAGTCAAATAAATCAGACGAGATGTGACGAGATACAGATACCGCAGTGACACCAAAATTGTTTCATTTGAAGTATTATTTTTCTATACACGTCAATTTGTACATTTTTTTTAAACTAGATGGCGCCGCCCGCTGCGACGTCCTACCTGACTGATCTCTAAGAAAAGATGCCGTAACAGACAACCCTAAAAACACACAATGAAATTAAAATAAATTTGCTAAATCATTCTAATGGGAGTAGGAAACAAACTTCGTACCTATATTACTTAATGAAATTACATAGTTATGCTTAGTTATTCAGTTGCCCTACTAAGTAAAAGAAAAAAAAAAAGAAGAAAATACGTTTATTTGCGGTAAACATAACGCAAAGAAATAAAAACACAAACACGAAAGAACAAGTTGAGGGAAAATATGCGTCACATTCACGCAAAACGGCCATCGCTCAGCATAATGCTGCGACCCTATGCGAGACAGAGCCCCAGCGCTGGTTTTCAGCGACAGCCGGAGTTGACGTGAAACTTTACTCAAAAACAATGGGAGTAAGAAAATACACTTCCTCCTAACCTTGCAGTGATCGCTTGCGTGACAATTATGGTTGTGTAACTTAGCAATAACTTAATACCGATTCATATAAAAGACGTGTTAAGTATCAACGTAAGTACACCCAATACTTAGAATTTAGATAGGTAGGTAGGTATTACACATAACATGACATGACGCCCGTTTTCCCCAAAGGCAGAGGTATATCTATGGTACACCCACATTTCGCCGGATATGTAGATATTATTGTAGATATAGGAAAAAGGCCTTCCAAGACGTGCTATATCTGGGCAGATAATAATAATAGAATATCATTTTAATACCCGACGATTGCTGAAAGCTTTTCTACGTGCCCCAACATATCTTTAACGTTACAAGCGAATAATTTGGAGGATTTATTAAGAATCCTTATTACACGTACCTCGTGTTAGGCATTTTCCGGGACTTTAGGTACCTACTCACCCACTGCTTCGCTTAAATGAACGCGTTTATTACATTTCATTTAATTTTCTCTTTTCTGATATTATAGGTAGGAATGTTTGGGGTGTCTGTTACTCTATTAAAACGTTACAGTTGAATGTATTTGAATTACTTTAGTGCGCATAGCGGGATGCCTAGACGTAAAGGTGGAAAGGATTAGCACTTTAATTACTTTTCGTCTTAGAAAACGAGACGAGTAGATTTGTGAGCCAGAGTTCCTTTTATTCGTCTGCCTCAGAAGACGTTTTTAGAACCTATGTTTAATTTTATGGTTCGATATGGTTCTATGCTTACATCCTGTTAAAATCACGCTCTTTCGAGCCTTCTGTACTGCTTTTTACACGTGCAGCCTCTGGGCTGGATATACGCAAAGATCGTACAGCGCTCTCCGCGTTCAATATAACAATGCGTTTAGGATACTGGTGGGGCTGCCCAGTTTCGGTAGCTCGTCAGGGATGTTCGCAGATGTGCATGCATGGCTGCGAGTCGCCTGGACTGTAGATACGTGTGGGTCACTGTTGTGCCGTCTCTCAAACGGTGACCAACCGTTATTTCTTGTATTGTTTTTGTTTAGTGTCTCTGCTTACTAACATAGTTGTAAGTTTTACAAACAATCTTGTTGAGTCTTGGTTACTCGAATAAAGAAAATTCTATGCTATGTGTCGAGACTTATAAATGATTTTCCCAAAATAAATGAACAAAGCTACTGATACTGAGATCCCTGTATAAGTTCAGAACAATAAATTTTAATTGATGTGTTTCCAAAAGATTTCATAATTACTTGGGCTATAAATGAAATTATCTAGCAAATTAATGGGCAATTTTAATCCGTAGATATGCTACCTTCCTTTTCCGTGAAAGTTAGTGATTTCATTTGATCAAGGCTATTTTGCTTCATGATTTTAGCTTCGTTATCATAACAATACGATAAGACAATTTGTATTTTTAGCAATAAATTAGTTTAATTATTCCTGTGAAGTAAAGCGTAAATACAAAGAAATTGTTGCTTTTTAATACACTGAAGAAGTTCAAAAATACATAGAATACCTACGTAGTGACTAATACACTGGACCCGACGGCTTCGCTCCACAGACTCCGTCGTAATTTAAAGTCCGTTGAGAGATATCGGTTCACTATGTTTATAACCTTTGTAGTGACCAACTAATGTGGGAAAAGCGGAGATAACGCTTTTTTTTTTAATTTTTTAAAATCACACTAATATTATAAAGGCGTAAGTTTGTGAGTGTGTGTGTGTGTATGTTTGTTACTTTTTCACGCTCAAATGGCTTGACCAATGTTGTTAAAGTTTGTATGGAGGTAGCTGACACCCTGGATTAAGACATAGGCTACTTTTTATCCCGATATTCCCACGAGATCAAGACTTACGCGGGAGAAACCGCGGGCGCAGCTAGTAATATTATAAATTCGAAAGTAACTCTGTCTGTCTGTCTGTATGTATGTTACCTTTTCACGCCTAAACCACTGAATGGATATCGATACAATTTGGCAAGGAAATACATACATAAACTCACGCCCTGGGGATAGGCAGAAACTATAGAACTCCACCTGCTACCCTCCTTACATATACTTTTGCTTCGTTTACGTTCATGCATGTGGTCATATATGCACGCTGGTTGGGAGTACTACGCACCTAACCTTTCTAAAGAACATCACCAATTAGGTCATGAATCATAAATGTCCTTCCAGGGCATCCCCTCGCAGCGTTTCCACTCACTTCTGACTTGTAAATACCTGCTGTATTGCAAGGAGATAGATAAGCAATAATCCTAAAGAGGTTGATTTATGGGATGAGTATTTATGAAAATTCAAATTTATACTTTTGATAAGAAATTGAAAAGTACGTGTTTCAACGTTTTCGTAAAATCAACCCCCAAGGGGGTAAAATTAGGAATGATTTTAAAATTCCCATGATTATTTAAATTTTTGTGTACCTCTTTTTAAGAGATTTAAGGAATTTGAAACAAAGTCTGAATCCGTATCTTAAGGTAATATTTATTTTCGTATTTAATCCAGTAAAATCGGTCCACCCGCTCAAAAGTTATTACAATTTAAAATTATAGCTAATATGTAGATATTATATACGTGGTCAATGGTGGCGCTAGAGTATTTCAAATTAATGGTGATATTGTTATATTAAAATGAATTATTTTATAGGTATACGGATAGGCCATGATCTGGATACGTAGGATTAATTTTTATCCCGGTAGCACGTTCCCGTGGCATAATTTCCGACATACACGCGGGTGAAGCCGCGGGCAAAAGCTAGTAGGTAATCTCTCCATCTCATCTCAAATCCTCATCCTCACTAATCTCACATATACGTGGGTATAGTAATTATATACGTTACGACGTTACGTTCAGAAAACTTTTCAGAAAACCACAAATAAGTATTTCAATATAATTTACTTAAATTAAATGGGTTCAATCAAAAAAAAATATCTTAACCAGTATTTTGGACTTCATGTTTAATATAATAATCAATTTATTTTAAAAGAAAGTCAAGTAAACACTTCTTTCCAAATTGCTTGTTTTCGAATAGTTCAGCACTAGCTTTACTTAGTTATTTACCTACACCAAAATTGAAATATTCGCTAGTTCTCGTAAAACAAGCGGCGATATGTCAAGCTTTTATTAACATTATGTTCTCGACAAGAGCTTAAGTAAACAGCTCGAGTGGTGCGCTTAAATCTGTAGTGTGCTTCGATGTCACGTAACCTATTAACTATCACATCCCTATTACTGTCATTTGGGATCACTTAATTTGGGGGAACAATGCTTGGCATAATCTAGAAGACGAATTAAATTATAATCATTTCAGTACTAATTATCCACAAAATCTTTTAAATTCAAATTAGCACGAAAACACAACAAATAGGTGCTTTACTTTGTGTAAATTATTTCATCACCACTGCTCTCAAAGCGGTGAAGGAAAATATCGTGAGGAAACCGGCATGTCCTAGAACTATAAATTCGAAGACATGTGACATCTACCAACCCGCACTGGGCCCGCGTGGTGGAGTACGGACCGCTCCCTCTCACAGAGAGGAGGCCTGTGTCCCAGCAGTGGGAACATTATAGGCTAATTTAATGTATGAAAACACAACAAAATAATAATATAAATAAATAATAAATAATTTTCTGTTTCAGAAAAAGAAACTAACTAACTACTACTTGAAATAAGTATTAAAACTCTCGATGTTATATTTACAGTCATACATTTTATTTCCAAATAATGTGCCGTAAATTCAATCAAGCTAACTCAGAAAATTAATCAAACCGCCCGTAGGGATAACAGAGGGATTTGCATAATTTTAGCTCCTATTGTATGTAAAACACAACCAACGAGCTAGATAATAAAAAAGTTTAATTTTATTAGAAGCAGTTTTAATGATTTTTGTAAAAAAAATAGCCTGACTCATAGCTAGACTAAAAATGTAGGAATATCCATAATATATCGGCCAATTCGAAAGGCCTAACATGAATATCGAATTAATCGAACAATAATAGGCGTTCAATGTTGTTATTTCATTTTTATTCATGAAAAATTCTTGCTGATGCCCAATCTGACAAACAATGAAGTCACGTAACACGAAAAATATAACAATACAGCTGATTGACATTCAGATAAATCTCCCACATACTCATCAAACAAAAATAACACGTATTGAAATATCGAACGTTTCATAATTAAAACCGTTACTCGATGTAAATAAAAATATTACAAAGACGTATTGAATACTGATGTCAAATAAATGGATGTAACTCATCAGCTTCAGTTCAGCGGATCCGAGTATTAGATACATTTTTATAACTCCGCATGACTTTTAATATAGAATAAGCCCTCCCCATCCAACATGTGTGTGTCGTAGCAACTCATACTAGAATACTTTGCACTTTTTAGTATTCTACCTACCTACCTAGCGTCTGCCTGTGTTTGCCTAGAAAACTGCAGTCACCAATCAAAATCATGGCAATCGTGGTGATAGTGGCTCATTGGTCATTATTACCGGTATTTCTAATAATAATACTAACTTATATTATAAATGCGAAAGTGAGTTTGTTTATTTGTTTGTTTGTTACGCTTACACGCTAAAATGGTTGAATGGATTTGGGCGATATTTGGCAAAACCAAAAAATCAAAATCAAAAGTCATTTATTCAAACTAGGCTGAGAATCAGCACTTTTCGAACGTCAAAAATTACATAAGACGGTCCCCCAAAAACGCCCACCCTTCACCACTTCCTAGTGCTTTAGCTGGGAAGAAGAAGTGGCGCAACAAACTCCCCAGCAGCACAACTGTCTGACCAGATATAAAACTTGAATCTATACAATAAAATGTAAAAGAATTTGCATTACGCAACACAACATTAAATTAAATTATTTGCCTTATGTTAGCTAGCACACGCCACTATACCAAAAAAACATAAAAATCGTCGGAATCTATACTCAAGCAGAAATAACGTAAATAGAACGTACCTAAATAAAAGCCTCCAGGCATAACGGGCGTGCCCGCTTACATTAAGCTATAGCTGTATGTGACCTGGACATGTACATGACCTGGATTAGGACAGAGGATATTTTTTATCTCGATATTCCCACGGGATCGAGACTTATGTGGGGGAAACCGCGGGGCGCAGCTTGTATTATAATAATACCAGCCTATTAGTGTCTCACTGCAGAGCAAAAGCTTCTTCTTATACATAGAAGGCACGAGCATTTATCACCACGCTTACTCAAGACGAGTTAGTGATTACAAACTTATATACACTATAAGTCCAAGGTGTCTACTCAGAAGTATCGGCCGAATGTTCGACCGTTTCTTGACTTCCAAAGTTTCCTTTTTTTACTATTCTTACCCGACTTCAAGTCACATTTTAAACTTTGACTTATCTCTTTGACTGTTGTTTTTGTTTCTTTTCGGTCTTTATTTCGCCGTAGTCAGCCGTAGTAGTTCGTATTTATCTTCGGAGTAGACCCCCAGGTTTCCTCACGATGTTTTTTCTTCACCAATGTCAATAATGTCTAAAATAAGCCCAGAAAGTACATATGAATTGAAAAGGTAGTTCCCCATGCCCATGCGTGCCCATAAAAAATGTCAGTATTCTCCTGTCATATTCTATCCAATCCTGTTCAATGAATCGCGATGTAATCATCAACATTCTATTGGCATGGTCAATTCGAGCCGCCTTTCAAGTTTCTTAATCAAAATTGAAATGCAAGGTGTGCACCTAGAATATTAACTAAGTTGTGAAGCCTTGTCAGTGCTTCAAATCAATTTCTTATCCTGGCTTATAAATTAATTACCTATTTAAAGGAGACACTTAAAGAGCCCTTTATAATTACGATCAGCTTTATCAATTTGTTTTTTTCTCTTTTCGAGAACATTTCTAAATCATTAAAATTAGAGGCGCTATTGTAAACAAATAAAGAATTCTCTACCAAAGGTTTTATTCTAAGAATTACTCTAATCTTCCAAAAAACATCCATCAAAAAGATGTTGTTGTCTTTTATTGATTTTGACAAAATCAAATTGCCACGCTCCTGTCTAACAAACGCCCTCCGTAACAACTAAAGTAACGTTGAGGAGACAACCACCACAATTCCCCCGAGTAATTACTTTTCGAACCACGAAGGAATCCTTCTTTTTCAATGCAAACGCAATTTCAGTTGCGTGAAACATTGAGGTAATTAAACTTAGGAGTTATATCTCGGTGGAACAAACAAGTGACAATGATGCACAAATTATTGGCACAGCAACGTTCCTAATTAATAGGGCTGTAGCAAACTAACTTGTGAACTAATGCTTAGTGCTAAGACCTGTGAACATTCCCGGGTTGACACGGATTAGAAACTTGGGAGTTATGTATCGCAAACGCAATTAGGAATATCGGACTTCCCCTTTGATGATCAACGATATGTTACAGTTCATAACTTTGTTGCGATACAAGATACATTTAAATTCATACCTGCATGTTCGGTATAACAAGGGGTAGTGGGAATGTCATTCAATATTATGATGATTAGCAGATGAGTAGGTACCTATATTGGACCCGAATTATAAATCGTACATAGTCTTAAATATTTATAAAGAAAGCTACTACTCGTAAACTCAACAATAGCTAATGCACCTGCCTAAATACATGGTAGCACCTCTAGTTCCTGACACTAGATCGTAAAGAACGCCAGAAGAACACCATAAAACACGAAGATACTGAATGACAAGCATCTATAAGTCTTTGTAATGGATGTAAAGACAAACAATCTAGAATAATGAGACTGTAGTACTCGATGTGATGTGATGATGTGTGTACTGTATGTACACGAGAACTTGAAATAGGAAAAATCATTACACCATGTAATATATGACGTTTATTTTTTTATTACTTAAGGGATATTCTAGTCGAAACTCCCAAGTTATATTATTTACGTAACTTGAGTACAGAAAGGTCAGGTTATGTTGACTATAACGTTGTTTAGCGAAGTTTCCAGTATAATTTCCTAGAAATACGGACCGACACAGTTTCTCAGACACCAGGAATGAAGCCATATGAAATGAGTCAAGGCCGAGCATTTGTAAAATATGTAGCTGCCTGATATTTTCTCTCGTGAAAAGCCTATACGGTTTCTATGTCATTAATAGCTACATTAGGCTTTTAAGATTCAAATAAAAATGAGTGCATGTGCTAATTTTAAAATACACAATACGCCCATAGGGTAATTGTGAATAAGACAGCATTTTATGAATAATTTAGGTCGTTTTCTTCTTCCTCTTCCTCGTTTTAACATTCTGCTTCTCATATACTAATATTATAAAGATCGATTTTTTGTTTGTTTGTAATGGATAAACTCAAAAACTACTTAACTGATTTTAAAATTACTTTCACAAGCTACATTACCATCGAGTAACATAGGCTGTATTTTTTTTTTAATAAAAAAGTCATTATTTGGCGTGCGCTACGAAAACTTTTGTTGATACATAAAATAATGTACCTACTATATGTTTATAGTACTTATTATTACCAACAAAGAAAATCGCGAGGCTATGTACTCTTATCTAACGATTATAGTTAAGTGACAATAACCGTTTTTGTTCAAATTAGTCAATCACCCCTTCTTGAGGGAGGCCTATGTCCAGCAGTGGACGTCTTTCGGCTGAAATGATGGATGGATATAATCTTCATGATTTTATGAAGTGATTCTTAAAATGCACAAGTAGTTTGTTTTAGTAGTCTCCCATTTAGTTGACCCACCGTTTACCTTTCTTAAGGGCGGCCAACCCGAAATACTTTTCATACAAACGCTCGTACGTGATTATGGCGTTGTAACACATCTTTCTTTGATTCATCTTTCAGTTTTTTGAACTAATAGGTATCTTGTGCACTATATCTAGGTTTCTATACAAGCAAAAAACAAAAATTTTGAAAAACAAATTCAGTATAAGCCTGCAAAAATCTGCTTTTTTGCACAAATTTTACCTGAACTTTGGCCATTCATAATGTACTCATAAATGGTAAATGTTAAGAAAAACATTACGACAGAAACCTTGCAAATGTAATGGAGATTCTAAATGACTAACATTTATTTCACAAACTGGTAAGGCTTACTCAAAAACACGTATTTCCTGGAACAAGTTTTATGAAATTTCCGCACATTATTTTTCGTTCAATATTATCGCGTTCTCACTCGTTTGTTAATAGTTTTCACTTGCGCTGGATGAAACAACAAACTTTCGACCATGCTCGCGTTGACGATAGACGGATCGGGAAGGGCCTCCTTAATAGATGATTAGGGTAACTACCTAGGCCAAATATTATTTCACTGTGAATTTTCAAAGGTAAGGAGATATTCGTCCGTCTAAATAATACACCTAATAATTCCCTACTCACCATGTAGGTATCAATTTAGCCAATATGACACACATACAACTTTTAAAGGGAGACCGTTTCCGAAATAAGAATAGGATAATGAAAATAATTTACGTCTCATTTATCATGTCCTTTCCGGAATATTGTCGAGAAAATTAAGGAAAATATATGTCAATAGCCTCCACCCTCTGTCATTGACAAATCGATGATATGGTTTGTGACAAACTTGTAATTTATATGAAAGGCGCGAAGTTCTGATCAATACCATGGTCAGTATCATTGGTTATTGACATGGTCATAATATTTATTCCAGTCTGTGACAGTGTATTGACATTTTATTTTTATTTGATTTATTTTTTTATTTTTTCTCTTTCTCTTTTTTTATTGACATAGATTTATACGGCTATTTATTATTAACTAATTTGTATTATGAAATGTGTCGTTATTTGTAATTGTTTATCTTTTATTTTTTGGCATAACATAGCTCACTTTTTAATTTTTTTTGTTATCATTTTATACCATTATTATTACCTATGTTAAGCAAATGAATAAATGACTTATGAATTATCTCGTACAGATAACTGGTAATAACTATCACTTATCAGCTGAAGTACTTTAACACTTTCGACTCCACCCACTTTTCGTAGAGCGCATACGCCATGCTGCCATACATAAAGCAGCTTATAATTAATAAAATAAATATTAATAAAAATGTGAATATAAATAAAAATGCTTGTATTTCAAAACCAATGGGTATACTATTAAAACTTGCTAAAATATACAACTAATTTTATTTTCACAGTTTATAAGGCTGTTAATAAAAACGGACGTTCGCTAATAAAAACGGATGTTTAAATAAGCCATCCGCGAGGGCTCCCGGCATCCCATATGCGACTTGAGTGAACCCTCCAGGAGGGCCCCGGCACTAAGGCTGTACAATTTTGTCATATCATTATTCTAATTTGAACATTCTGTCTATGTATTTAGCAATCGAATTTATATACTTACTAGCTGCGCCCTTAGCTGCACCCCGCGGCTTCACCCGTGTAAGTCTCGATCCCGTGGGAATATCGGGATAAAAAGTAGCCTATGTCTTAATCCAGGGTGTTAGCTACCTCCATACAATTTTTTATCAAAATTGGTCCAGCCGTTTGAGCATGAAGGAGTAACAAACATACACACACACACTCACAAACTTTCGCCTTTATAATATTAGTGTGAAGTGTGATGATAGTCTTTTTTGCTGGTACTACTTCTTTATCTACACGGTAATCATGCGTGTAATCGAAGTTAATAATTAAAATCTAATAGCGGGTCATGTATCACAGAATGTAGGTAAATTAACTATATAAAAGTCGACGTCAGTGAAGAGCCCTACTCTTTTATAATAGTTAGTTATAATAAATGAAGACGCGTCCGTGTAAATGTCACATCGATGTCGGGGACACTGCCATGGCTGACTGCCCACCGACCCTTAGACCGTCCCTCTCTCGCTAAATCTTACGAAGGATATAATTTTATAATACATTGCGCTCATGTTTACCGGAACCCGGTGCTATGAAGGGTGATAGGATAGTGTATATTAAGTTATGTTACAGAATTTCGTTTTTGTAATAGGTTTTTGTATAGAGAGACTTAGGTACCTAACCATAACTAACTAGAACGTGGAAATTAGATGATATCTGGAATGCAATCAATATAGATGAAATGATTTTAGTAAAAGTGATAATTTCAGTGGTGGTTTAAAATAAGATGTAGTGACGAAAATTGAAAAGAGTATGCTTAAATGGTTTGGTCATGTTGAGAGGATGCATGAAAGGCGACTAACAAAAGGTATTTACAAGGCAGATGGGAGTGGAAACGCCGGGAGCGGACACCCTAGGAGGACATATAGTGACCTAATTATAGGTGCTGTTCTACAGAAAGGTCAGGTGCGTAGTACTAGCAACCGGCGTGCGTGTATGACCAGATGTATGAACGTAAACGAATCAAAAGAAGTATGTAAGGAGCTTAGCAGGTGGCGTCCTATAGTTTCTGCCTACCCGCAAGGGAAGAAGGCGTGAGTTTATGTATGTATGTATGATTTCAGTGTCAAATGACTATAACAATGAGGAGCTGTTTAAATCAGGTAGTACATCAGACCCCACAAATTATAGACCTATTTCAGTACTACCTACCTTTAGTAAAATTTTTGAGAAATTAATTTTGGACCAATTGCAAAGATTTTTTAATAAACATAAATTACTACATAGCAAACAGTTTGGTTTTACAAGGGGTCGTTCGACTACTGATGCCGGTGTTGAACTGTTAGGACATATTTATAATGCATGGGAAGATAAATGCGATGCCTTGGGCATTTTTTGTGATTTGTCCAAGGCTTTCGATTGCGTTTTTCATGAAACGTTAATCAGGAAACTCCGCCACTACGGGATCCGGAACACCGCTCTGGATCTTCTTACTTCATACTTGAGTAATAGGATTCAGAGCGTTGACGTCAATGGAAAAAGATCTCCCGGATCTATAGTAACAATGGGAGTTCCACAGGGCTCAATTCTTGGTCCTTTCTTGTTTCTTATTTATATTAATGACTTGCCTTACCTCATAAAGGATAATCATGATATAGTGTTGTTTGCAGATGACACTTCACTTTTGTTTAAACTTAAACGTCAGCAGCTGGTTACTGACGATGTAAATAGCGCGATCTCAAAAGTAGTTCACTGGTTCAATGTTAATAATTTACTTCTAAATGAAAAAAAAACCAAATGCATTAAGTTTACGCTACCTCACGTTAGGCAGGTGAAAACTGATGTGTTGATAAAGGGCGAAGAATTGAATCCTGAAGAAAGCACAGTATTCTTGGGCTTAACTTTGGATGCTAAGCTTCAGTGGGGCCCACATATAGATAAACTGTCTAAAAAGCTAAGCTCCGCAGCATATGCTGTTAGAAAAATTCGTAATTTAACTGACATAGAGACAGCCCGTTTAGTGTACTTTGCCTATTTTCATAGTGTAATGTCGTACGGTATTCTGTTGTGGGGAAATGCCGCCGACATTCAGAATATCTTTGTTTTGCAGAAAAGAGCTGTACGATCAGTTTATAAATTAAGTCCAAGACACTCTCTCCGAGAGAAATTTAAGGAGATTAATGTAATGACTGTACCTTCTCAGTATATTTTTGAAAATCTTTTATATGCCCATAAAAATATAAAATTGTTTAAAAAATACAGTGATATCCATAATATAAATACTAGAAACAAACATAAATTTGTTGTACCTACAACAAGGCTCAAGAAAATAGGTGGCTCGTTCCGATGTCAATGTATACGCTTTTATAATAAACTTCCAAGCCACGTTCAAGATCTAAGCCTTAATAAATTCAAATCATTCATTAAACGTAAGTTGTGTCAGAAAGCTTTTTATACCGTTAAAGATTATATTGAGGACAAAAAGGCTTGGGATTGAGATGCTCCAATTTTTAATTATTGAAGTGGTTTATTTTTATTGTTTGATGTTTTTTTTGCTAACTTTTATTATTTTATATACGTAACGTAATATATACGTAATGACATGATTATTTACTTGTAAAGTATTATATTATTTTAATTATTGTGAATGTGGAGACTATGTGGGTTATTGCTCTTTTATTTTTATTTTCACTTTGTCTTTTATTCTCAGTAAGTGTTAATCATGGTCTGGCAGTTTGAGTCATTTAAGCGGCCTACCCAAATGTCCTTTCTTTGGTATTGATCGTCGCATCGTTGAGCTCCTTAAGTTCTGAGTAGAGCTGCACGATTACTGACAAATGCGTGCACTGACTGGTCAGGTCCACTCAATCTGCGTGGTTCTTTCCTCAAAAGACCATTTCAGACACCAATCTACATGGCCTTCACATGATCTGACCAAGATTATGTCTGGACTTTAAAAGAGACTGTGACCTCTGAGTTTGTTTCGGCCTTTCTTCTCAGAGTAGTCAGATAGGAAACGCCGACCTCATCTAGTTTTAAAAATATGACTGACGTGTAAAAGTGTTTGTACAAACCTACTTACAGAAATAAAAATCATTTATCATTTATCATTTATAGCTCAAGTTCAAAACTCCTGCAAAAGACTGTGCTAGAAAACAACAGTTTGCGTTTAAATGGAAGTAAATAAACGCGTACTAACAGGTAAAGTGCTTTGTATAGCCTCTAAATAACTCCCGACAAAGGAAACAGTTACAGAAAGCGTCACAGAACTACTTGAGACCAATTTAAAAATAAACGGAAGTAAAAAAAATATAGAGCAGTCTTCTCGGAAAGGTAGACGGTACATTGTGTATTTTTCTTTGACAACCAGATGAGCGAAAAACTGTGAGGAATGAATAGGAAAAGTCTTAAAATAAAACGTTACACCTAGGTACCTACTCTGAACAGTTAGGTAGAGGCGATATTGGTTAAAGTTACCAAAGAGATTATTATCTTTGTGAACAATTTAATCGGCGAAAACGGCATCAAGGGCCTTGTAAAACTACTGGGAAGGTTTTTTCTCATTTTCTGAGCATAATCTTTGGCCAAACTATTTTTTTCAATCTACCGGCTACTTAGCCAAGAAGTAACTAGGAGATTGAAAAATTACTTAATTTTATAAAACAAAGAAATTTGAATTTTGAGAAAATTATTGACCAATTTTTTTCTAAAAAAATTGGTCCCTTCATTGGAAATCAAACATGAAAAATGGACCAATCGCACGCGACTTCAAAACCGAGGCGTTATAGAAAAAGTTTTATTCAAAAGATTAGTTATTCTTCACACATACACCGAGGATAAATCATTTTAAACAAGTTAACCTGTAGGTACCGCAGTTGAGCTGTAAAAACTTTTGTTTGGCCTCCCAAAAGGCTTGGCCCAATAAAACTTACTTACAACTTATATTACTTGATTAATAAGAAAAGTTGTCTGGGTGACGGTCTCCTTTAGTATTAAATGTTGGAACGTAAGTGGAATATTAAATAAATAAATAAATAATATTTTTAGAATAGTAATTATATGAGTAGTGTCACTATTTGGAGTGAATGCTCAAAGCAAGGTAACGTTCATGGTTTAGCTTGACGTGTAACTCCTGAAAACTAACTGAACTAGTCGGGCATACCCTAAAATTCTCTGGAAAATATTAAGTATCCTCATGAAACTTAACTATTTCACTAAATAAAATATGCAGAGACATTAAATCACTCTAATATTTAAGTACACATCCAAATAAATACTGTTATTTATTTGGATGTTTACGTGGTCCACACAGTTCCGTGTTATGAATAGGACCGCAGATGAATTAATTCTATGCCAAGTCTTAGTATTCAAATGGGCGCTCAGAGGTATAATCTCACTGTAAACAACATGGCGGTCAGGACTGTCTACCGTACTCCATAAAGCAACCTACACATCATACGACTTATTTCTGTTCCGATAATAAAGGGTTTCTACAGAATTTTGCTTCAAAAAGCTATTGTATAGGTGAATTGTTGATATAATAATAGCGATACGTTTTAACGGAAAAGTTTATGAGATCCTTGCTCTGTCCTCGAGCTCACTTTTTTCAGGGTTTCAGTCCATTGTGAAGTTATTTATGTTAGAGGTTATTACCATAATAATTAATTTGTAGCTTGAAGTGTTCTATTATTATTTATTTTATTTATTTATGCATATTGTCTTAATACAGGTTCTTGTTTGTTTTGTACCATTAGACCAGTAATGGTTTGTATTGGTACCCAAGGCAAAGCCCTGCCAACCATCATTCCAGTTGTCTTTGTATAATGCTGCCTAAGCTTATGGCCCAATGGGTCTACATAACGCCAATACAGCAGATCCTAGTGGTTTTGAGAAAAGTTCTACTTTTTTTTTTTTATACCGACTTTTTTGATAGGATCTATCGACTATCTCACATTTTACAGCTGATTTTAAATGACCGACGATACGGTCAAAGATGGTGCACGATTGTCCAACAGTAGCCTATGTCCTCTTCTAAAGAGAATGCTCATTAATAACGTTTTTGGCCTCGAACTTTATGTTTTTTTTATTTTTTATAACAGGTGTAAAAATACCCTCAACGAAGCCGAAAGTCACTGATTCTTACCGTTATTACGATCACTTTTTTTGTACTTGACTAACCTGGGAACCTTCTGGTTACGGAGATATTAAAGGTCTAAGTTACAACTTTTTGACATTTTTTTACGAAATAAGGTTTAAATGTTTTAACTTAAAATACTCTCATGATCACTGAACCGTTGCATGCACTCATAATCCCAATATTTTGCGTGCGTTACATTGCGTACTAATCAGTGAATTTTTACACCAAAAATAAAAGTCGTTTCTCAGCAATTATTTTTGCACAAAGTTACTTAGTTTGATGTACAGGATGTATAGCCGACCACTCAGTGATGGGTATTTTTACACCCTGCTGTATACCGGGTGTAAAAATACGCATAGAGTAGCTGTTGTTATATTTATTTTTATACCTATGATTGTGTCATTCTATTTATTTTGTGTTCTTCCTTTGCGAGTCCCAATCAATACATTCCTTCTTTATTTAAAATTACTACCAAATTACTAATAAAGCATTTATTTTTTGTTTAGCATCAGCGGCAGCGGACAGTCAAAACGGCTGGGGTGCGCTAGGCGGACTGTACGCGTTACTGGCCCAGCACGACGCACTCGGCGGTCACGCTCTGGCGCGCAAGTCGGTGCGCTCGCCTTCGCGCCGCCTGCGCTTCGGCCGCCGTTCCGACCCTGACATGCCTCCTCAAGCTCCTGTAAGTATCAGGCTGAAGAACAAAAGTACCACCTAGTAAAAAACCAAGGAGTGGGAGGACAGTGTAGGCCCGTCAACAAGTACCAAGTACTTAACAAAATAGAAGATGGTTTACAAAGCTACAGTCTATTAAACCTACAACGTTCTCACATTCACAAATTAAAAAAGAATCTATATAATATATTACTAAAATAATAAAAATTAAAACCTACCTATTTAAACCAAATGACAAGATTGCCATTACAACTGTAACAAATCTGAATTAATATTCTGTCCACAAGTCACTAATAAATATTTTAAATTAAAATTGTAGGTTATGTTAAGTAGTTATGTCAAGGTATGTAAAAAAAAGAAATAATCATCGTAATTTAGGAGCAGTTAATAGACATTTACATAGTTATGCCGTTAATGAGGTACCATGGAAACCACATGTGTAGAAGGAATCATTGCCAAATTTCCTTGTCTTCAACGTAGTCCTTAATCTTATAATATGCTTTTTTGATTAGGACACGTTTGAACTTTGAACTTTCCATCGCTAAGTTCTATAACCGACTTTGGCAACTTGTTATAGAAGCGGATCGTGTTTATAAGAAAAGACTTGCTTGTTTTAGTTAATCTAAATTTGGGTATCACAACTTCATGTTTACTATGTTTATTTATATTATGGATAATATAGCTTCTTATTTTAAAAAGTCCTAAGTTTTTGTGAACATATATAGCATAAAAATACCTTGCCATGCCGTGCTGCCAATGGGCGCCGGGCCTAAGAAGTTTTCACTTCAAAATGTTCTCTGATTAATAACACACGCCAGATAAAACACGCAACGCCCTGTTATGACGGTTGAATATAAAAAGCACCACTTAGTGGTTACATGTACCATACCCGGCCATTGAAATGGCACATCGACTTTTAAAATGAGAATGTCACGCAGTTTAGAGTGACAGAGACGACAGTGGACAAAGCCCAACTTTCCATAAAACTCGACGTACCATATTGCGGTCAAATACGGTACGATGACGAGTCCTGGAGTGGAGACCGCGTATCGCCAAGTGTAGTGTGGGACGCCCCCCAGCTAGATGGACCGACGAGCTTAAAAAGGTGGCTGGGACAGACCGCATGCGGAAGGCGTATGACAGGGTGTTGTGACGCAGCCTGGGAGAGGCCTGTGTCTAGCAGTGGACTGATATAGGCTAAGTTGATGACGGTATGGATCCATCTCTAATCTTTCCTTTTTCTCGATTCATTGAACTGTTGTTTTGCAAGTTAGGGCTTTGGTTTAAACGGATGCGTGAACGGAGAACCTTCTGAAATTACATTTCCTAAACTCAGCTCTAACTGCCAAATTAATTAAGAATCTACGGATGGAACTGGTTGAACTTTGCCTGTTTTCTGAACTTAAATCTAGAGACGAACAATAATCTCTACTATTAAATAGGCCTAATCCACAATCAGACTCAGGTCAAGGTCGGTAGACAGAGCAATCCGTTTGAATCACTCGTATTTAGCAATTGTATTAATTTGAATACATCAGTAATCTGTCGGTTATCATTCCGTCGAGCGTTCGGCGGCAATCCAATAAAGTCACATTTCCGAGAACCACCTTCGCGAATTATCTCTCTCAGATTCTCATATTTAAATACTTGGTATTAAGTTACCGTGACGTCGTTCACGGTTGAAAATTGTGGCATTACACAGTTAAATGAAAAGGTTCACACATGCAGCTTATGTAAACTTTTTCATAACAATTATATGTGTATGTACAATGTTATGTGTTAGGTGCACTTCTGCCCAACCCTGCAGGTATGCAGGGTATACCTGCAGGGTTGGGCAGAAGTGCACCTCTAGCACACTCAAATTTTGCTAGTAATGTTTACAATGTTTAAGTACCATGTAATAGGGGGCAAGCCTATATTGCCATCACCCGGGCACAAATACAGACTTCGGGCTATTACTTAGGAATTCCAGATAGAAAAACCCAATATTACTTTGTGTGACCTGGGAATCGAGTGCAGAGAATTTATATTACATCCTTATCCATTGGGTTACTTATATAAATGCTAAAACGAAGTCGAAACCAACTTTACATACCAATAAGTAAAGCTATTGCAGTACAGTGCAACGAGCCCCATTCGAATGCTCATCCTAGTAATGAAAGACGTGTAAATGGTGCACACACACGCGTGCAAACACCTTTGTTTGCATTACAAAACGACTGCGGGTTATACAAACACTGCTGGTAAAAACTAATCATTAGGATAGCCTTATTAAATACTTTTTCTTCTGCACCCAGCGTCCCTCATTACTAATAACCTCATTCTTATCATATTAGGAATGAGGGACGCTTTATCACACATATTTTGTTTATGAGTTACCTACTTACATGGAACTTGAACATAATTGGCGAAATGTGGGTATACTATAGGCTAACCCTTCAGGGATTGCTGGCGTGATGTTATGTTATGTGTGTGTGTGTGAGTTACCTACTTATTTATAAACTCCAAGAGCTACTAAAATAATGTTCAAAACAAACGATTACATTATTTAATTCCGTAGAGTAGAGTTCAAAAATAATCCTGTTCCACAAATAGACTTCTAAATGAACCCATACGAGTATTCTTGAATGAAAAATAAAATCAAGGAATAAAAGTGATATTTAAAGCAAAATAAAGTCCCGTAGTACGCGCAGGCCTCCCCCACAACCGCAACAGTTTTCTGACGGAGGCCCTAAGTGTTTCTCGAGTGGCTAATGCATTACAATGTTCACCGACGACCAGATAATGTTACACACAGCTACCTACAGTCCCCGACGTGAAAGCTATCTCATCATCCCTTTCAGCCCATCTACCAACCGTTTAAAACCAGAATCAAGTCCCTTAACTTCATTAATTTCAGCCTATTCATCTTTTAACATTATCTTTCTCAAACCTATTATTATACCTTCTATGTTATCTTTTGGAAAGATCTTAATTGTTGAGTTGTCCTTAACATACGTCACGGGCATACCTTTCTTCTTTTTGGTAAATTATAATCATAATTTCCCAAACCAGTGATTGCGTCGAGTAATTTGATTTGTCATATCTGACTTGCTCTGTATTATGATGAGTTACCCTGCTGTAGTATTATTATGTGAAGATATTGACTGATATCTGATTACATTTAATGTTTATTGCATTAACGTTCAAGTAGAACCTATAGGTAAGGTAGCGAGTGCTAGACAATGAGGTTTAACGTATTTTAAATGTCAAGACTATGTGGGTCGTTGTATTAATTATGGCCTGGCTGCAGTTTAAGTTATTTACGTGGCCTACCCAAATGTCCTTCATTTGGTATTGTTCGTCAAATCGTTGAGCTCCTTAAGTTTTGAGTTGAGCTGCACGATTACTGACAAATGCGTGCACTGACTGGACAGCTCCACTCAATCTGAGTGGTTCTTTCCTCAAAAGACCATTCCAGACACCAATCTACATGGTCTTCACATGATCTGACCAAGATTATGTCTGGACTTTAAAAGAGAATGTGACCTCTAAGTTTGTTTCGGCCTTTCTTTTCAGAGTAGTCAGATAGGAATCGCCGAACTCATCTAGTTTTTTTTAAATATAATTGACGTCAAACCTACTTACAGAAACAAAATAATTTATCATTTAACAATAAAAGGGTAACAGACAAGAAAAATTTATATGTTTTTTACCTACACATAGTTTTGAAAGGATCCTTTACTCATGAGTTCGCTGATTGAGTTCTAAAGACAAAGATAAAGAGCTGTTATTTTGTAAACTCAATTTAAGTAACGTAACAACTCCTCTACGTTTTGTTATTCTTAAATATTTATTTCTTGGAAGGTTAGGTGAAACGTTCCATAAAAGATCTGTGGGTGCAACCTAAGAGAAAACAAAGCAGTCTATCCTAGCTCGCAATTTAACGAGCAGACATTTCATAACCCCTTCATTAGGCTAAGCTCAAATAACAAGCGTTTTAAAGCTAACTCTGTCTTAATAAAACACTTGCAGAACCATAATATACCTCTTATAAACAGTAGTTATTAATCAATTTAGCGCTAGTTTATAAAAGCATTTTAGTAAATGGGCATCAAGCGCTTGTCAGTTAATAGAGGTAAGCGCTGAAAAAACTAATTTACAAAGGGCAAAATGTGTACCTTATAAGTATTCAGTAAGCTCTGCGTTTGGCGGGCTGTGAATGAAAATATGAAGTTGATGCTTACTTGGAAATTAAAATGTTAAATAAATGTTTAGAAAAGGCGGATTTTTGCTTATCACAGTCGCTTGTGAGGAAAAACATCGTAAGGCAACCTGCGAGGTAATTGCGTGACACACTTACCAAAGCTATTTCATTTTGACAATTCAACAACATTCAGGTGAATCCGCAGCTGTAGCCCGCGAAATTAAAATTTTCTTAAGTTTAATATGAATTAATTCATTCATTAATATGATTCGCGACTAGAACACATATGTAATTACAGAATTATATTCATCAAATCATTAAGACATCTTTATATTTTGATCAAGATACAACCTGGCACTGACCTGCAAATAGGAAAAAACTTGAGAAAATTTGAATTTCGCGGACTACAGCTGCTGATCTGTTTCTATTTTTTTGTAAATTTTGACGTTCAAAAGTGTCTCTTATGTGCCTATTTGAAATAAATAATTTGACTTTGACTTTGATCCACTTTAAGTTGTCGAGCGGAGGAGTGTTTCAAACATACCATATAAAGCGATGGATTATGAATTTCTCTCAAAATCCTTCAAATTGTGATTGGTAATGTGTTACATAATTGGGGTGCTGGATAGTGGCCTGAAATCGTCACACAGTAGGCAACCGTGGTGGTCAAGGGCAACGCTCGTTGCTTCTCTGAAGAGGCTATCAAAATAGGTCTAGGCCCACAAATTTAGAGTAGGCTAGATACCACAAGCCGTCCGACCAAGGGTGCCCCGAAGTTTGTACTGTGCACAAAGTTCGGGTATTATTGCGACTTCCTATTGCATGTAAAATGAAAAAATTTCAACACACGCCCACTCCTGACGAATTATATTAGCTCACAGACGCGCTTAGCGATTGAAACGATTCTGTTCACGTTGAGCACATCACTAAATGGCTGGGGCGACGTCATCGTAGGTATAAAAAAGATGACACGCTCGGTTTTCATACTATCTAATGAACATGCGGTATTTTCCGTACTCTAAATCTGTGCCTAGGCCTGTAAGACAAACACACACCGGTTTAATAAAATAACAGGCCCACTGCTCCACAAATGAAAATCTTTTAAATAAATAGCCTTATTTACGTCACACATGATCGTGCGCGACATTTCAACCCCAACGTATTTGTATAATTCAATTTTGTTAACTTATATACCCTTTCATCCCTAATTTCATGAAGGCCCGTCTCATCCCTCGCTCCATTAGATTCTCACTTAGGTACGTATAATCAGGTACTAGTTAATAGTTTTACCCTTTAATTAAGACAAATAAAATATTAACGATAAAATTACACACTTCACTAGACTTTCGTTGTTTAGGTCGCTTGAAAATTAATATTTTTTAGTTAATCGTTAGCTATTAGGTCGTTAGTGACCATCAAAATGTAAGTAAGAAGTTGGAAACGGCATTAAAGATGTTTATGTAATGGTAAAAGCTATGTTTCCCACCTGCGAACTTTGAAGATATTCAGGCAGTTTCCCTAATAGGTCCAAAATTCTTCCATTTTCCTTTTACGCTGAAGATTTCCGACGGCGGCAAAGTTTTAAGTTTGAGGTTCTGAAAATAAATTATCATGAAGGTAAGGGTAAAGTTTACAAGTTTTAACAGGGTGTCCACACGTTTAAAGGCTCGTACAGACTAGCGCGATATCGCGGGCGTGACAGGCAGCGCGACGCGCAACGTGACACTTTCCATGAAGTTTTCATAGAAATTGTGCTACTAGTGTCGCGTCGCGCTGACGAGTCGCGCCTGTCTGCAGGAACCTTAACGCAGTTCACGACCAGCGGGGTAGTTGCGTAACACACATACAATGGCAATCGATGTCAATGCCTTTTTTGACAGTTCAGCCAAGTTTTTTTGCGTCAGTTACTTTGTTCGAGACGAAATTTTCAAGCCTATTATAATTATTTATTTATTATTTCAAGTTACATGACTCATATACATTATTCAATACATTATACACACAACAGACAATACAAAACAACCAATCAACCATCGCTCTATCAACACTTACATTACCGAATACTGTAAGTGACGTGCAAGTCACTGCAGTGTCTAATGTATGGACAGTCGAGCCTGTCCGCTATCATCATCAGTACGCAGTTGGGGCGGCCGCGCACCCTGCGTACCAGAGACGCGTTCCGTTTACGCATCGTTGCTTAGAAGCAGTCACCGCTAGCTTCGGCAAACATGCCCGAGGCACTAGTGTCGCGGCAGCCCCGTCAACGCTCTGAAGGCGTTGTTATATTGGACATTGGGCATACGAAGCCCTCTGGCTTCGTATGCCTTTTTGGGTGTGATTCACCCACAGGCTGCACGTGTACATTGAGGTACAATAAGCTCTGAAAAGTGTTTGACATAATGCCAATGTTATGAAGCAATTTTGTTTATTTATTTTATTTTACTTTATTGAGACCTAAAAACAGTACACATTTAAATTTATGTGTGACAGAATTAATTAAAAACTAGGTAAATGTGTAACCCACACCATTGTCCCCGAAATAATAGTTTTTAGATAGTTTTAAGGCGACCAGACAGGCGCGATTCGACAGCGCGACGCGACACTAGTAGGAAAATTTCTATGAAAAATTAATGGAAAGTGTCGCGCTGCCTGTCGCACCCGCGATATCGCGCCAGTCTGCACGAGCCTTTATGCGTGCGTTGATTTTATGTAAAAGTAAGAAGTACTCGTACTATTTTTGGAATAATAGGTATAAGATGGCTATTTTTAACCGACTTCTAAAAACGGAGGGGGTTCTCAATTCGGATGTTTGTATTTTTTTTTATGTTGGTTCGCGCATAACTCCGTCGCTTGCCAACCGATTTGAAAAATTCTTTTTTTGTTGGAAAGGCATAAAAATAACTTTTTACAAAAAAAATAACCGACTTCCAAAAAAACACTACAAAGTGCAAAATAAATTTAATTTCGGAAGTCGGTGGCATAAAACTAAAATACAGATCCAAAGACACCCACTTCCGAAATTAAAGTTATTTTTCACTTTGTAGTGTTTTTTTGGAACTCGGTTATTTTTTTTTGTAAAATGTTTTTTTATAAAGATTCCATTCATTGATTTAGGAATTTCCTTTAAACCCTCAGTCTGTGACTCAAGTGCGCACGACAGTTTACGCACTTAGGGTGCAGTAGGTAGCTCGCCGTCCGATAAGGACCAGGCCCGGGTCGACGTCGCGCTGTGTTCCATGCGCGCCTCAAAGAGATGTCAGCAGCACCAACTGACGGGGTCTGGTAGGGCCAATTCCTGCCATGGTTGCGAGTTTGTCCGAAAGGGATATCGGAACACGGGTGGGTTGATTATTTCCCACCGAATTTTTTTTTATAAAAAAGGTGCAAAAGGTTTTCCATAGTCATTGCATAAAAATGTTCGTTTCAATGCACTTCCTCGAAAACTGGCTCATATCGCACTACGATTAGGTTCACAATGCAATGTATTTCACACGCGTGCGATTTTTTATTTTCCAGCACGTGTGCGGGAATAAAAATTTCCACAGATAACTCTGACCATATATATACTTAGTCCAAATTGGTTCAATGCCTATATTCACACCGTCTCGCGCCAGAGACGGTCCTCTCTATTCGGAGGTTATTTTTTTTTTTAATATCGGCAAAGATGCGTATTTACGGCATTAATATTTTTGGAATATTTAAATAATGTTTATAGATAGAATACCATGATTATTACAATAAAAAAGTTTATGAACAAATTAACATTTATTTGTGGTCTAAACTCAAGAATATTTGGATTTTCTGTTTTTCATATTAGGCTGTTTATCGGCTTTATACCTTTGCTTCTCCTTCAAACTGGCGAAAGCAAAGCGCGGAAAAAAAGAAAATTTATTTATAGTTTCCTAATAATTCATGACAAACATATTTTTAGATATTTTATTTTATTTCTTCAAAAGTTTATTGAAAAACGGCGTTTGATACACGTGGACATTTTCTCGGCTCAAAAACAACCTCGCCTACCGCTCGGGTGTTAATTCCGCCTCGAATGCAATAACATTCTCCACTAGTATCAAAATGTAGGTACTATATGTTTCGACTGCCGTTTATCAACTGTTTTCTTTTTGTTCCCTTTTCAAATAGGCATAGTTCTATAGGTGTAATCACTAGGTATAACGTCATACTAACTTCTCCTTTGTTTCAGCTGGACGAGATGAACGAGCTGCTCTCCCTGCGCGAGGTGCGTACCCCCGTGCGTCTGCGCTTCGGTCGCCGCTCTGAAGAACGCGCCGTGCCCCATATCTTCCCCCAGGAGGTAACTATAAGTACCTTAAAGTGTACTAAATCCATAGAAGACTATATAAGAAGTTTAAAAAGTCTCCTAAGGGTGAATTCGACCTAATTTCGATACCTATCATTCTTATCCTGCGAATACATTTTGAATTCTGGACAGTTCTACTATACGAAAACTGACAGATGTAAATTTTATTCAAAGGATTTAAACCAGCGGTCGTCACACTTTTTTGGTCAAGGGCCACATAGGACAATATGAGATAGTACTGAGGGCCGCACACTTATGAATTGTATGTGTAAACTAGCAACGCGGGTGCAAGTGAATGTAAATAAAAAAGAAATGTTTATTTGAGATTTTTATTAGAAAGAAAAACATTAATTTTAATTTACTTAAATAAAAAATAAAAAAATAGTTAACACTTCACGAATTATGATGTTGTATTTTTTTTATTATTTCTTTTATGTTGGCGTCTTTGGAACTACATGCAATCCTCATGGAGTCTTCTAAGTGACTGGAAAGGCGATTGCTATATTTTTTTTAAATGCATTTTCGAATATGAAGCCTCACAGAGGTGTGTCGAAGGGAAAATAGTCAAAATAAATTGTGCGCAGTCTCGTAAACATTTATAGTTGCTAGGCACATTTCTCCGAAATTCAATGTACTCCTACTTTTCACGATGTTCGATGAAGTGAGCTTTAAGTATTGTGTCGTATTTTAGTTCGATAAATTCGTTCAACAATTGTGGTTTCGGAAATCCAAACTTGCTGAATAATTTCATGTCACCATTTTCAAAAACCCAAGGGCTTTCTACAAGAATGAAACAGTTCCTAATATTTCTCACGTCATTAAATCTATTTTTAATTTCTGTCATTTGGTTATGTCGCGGGCCGCACAAATACCAGCGGCGGGCCGCAGTTCCGCAGTTCCGCAGGGCCGCAGTTTGACGACCACTGATTTTAACCCTAAAGCCCCATTACACGGTGCAAGTTTCTGGAACGTTCAAGACCAATAATCGCATGCCATAAAGCATGTTCAATTTTATTGCCCTTCAAGTATTGCATGCAAGTGTATACACGCGTGCGATTTTCATAAAATGGCATACAATAAATGAATGCAAGTTTTGCCGTTCAATAAAATTGTATGCTACTTACACCATTGCAATTTTATTGCAAGACGATTATTGCATGCAAATTTTACCTCGTCTTAACACAGAGTCCTTGTACAATTGATTCAAGTATTGCCCGTATTTCACTGCCAAATATTTCATTAAAAATTTATTGAACGGTTTTTCAAGGCTTTTTTTAACTTGTTTCTTTCGACTGTACTTGTACAGTTGAATACGCTTATATTGCATGTACAATTTTATTGTACGTGCTGTTTACACCTAAACCAGTTTTGAACGGCAACTAACTTGCTCGTATCGTGCAACAATATTGTTCGTGTTGTTTAGACGGTGCCGGTTAGTTGGCCCTCAGTTTTATGGTATGCCAGGCAAAAAACTTGCTCTGTGCAAATGGAGAAAAAAAAAAGTTGTTGTGGAATGTCTGCGTCGCTTATTGCGTCGTTAGAAAAACAAAATGAATTAGGTCAATATGTTCATGTCTGTATAACCAATTAATGATTTGAGTATCGAATGTCGTACAGTGCGAATGTCTAATGATATAAATATATAGGAAGTGTTCAGTTTCTTATGATCATCGAAGATCTTTTTCGCCCTTTTTATCGACGAGTTGGGAGTATTTTATAGCAATAAAACAACGCCACGTACTCAGAACGGAGACATTTATTTATAATATTCGAGGTGTCTTATACCTTGCGTTCAGTCCATTTTCAAAACAACATAAATATTTCAGTACCTGGTTAACCCATAACATTCGACATAAATTACCCCACAAATGAAAATAGCTACAAAATGTAATAAGAACTCATAGCAGCCTGTATAAAGCCTCGTAAAACTATATATCTTGTGAAGAGACGTATCTATTCCAAGATACTATTGATTCGAACATCGTAAACCCTTGATGCCGTGTAAATCCGTGTAATGAAGTTATTCGCCCTAACAAGCCACTATAAGATCTTTTACGACAATTGACCAGCTTTATGTCCGACCTTTTTTGTAAAACAATCAGACGATAGCATTATTTGGGAAGCTTTTATTTTGATCTTTAAAATAATCAGACTACGAATTGTAGACAAGTGAGACATTTCATAGAGGCTATTATAATGTATTTTAATTTAAATATAACAACAAATTGTTTTCAAAACTTAGCTAATTGTATAGCGTTAGCCAAAGACATTCCCCACCCTTAGAAATCAAATGGTGTCCAACCTATTAACGTTGTACACGTCATGTCAATATCAACATTCTCCTGCCCAGTGCCCATATCCTAATTTATTTGGGGTAGGCGCAACACGTCCCTTTCTTCCATAATAGTCGTCATCTCGGTAGTCACCCCCTTCCTAGCCATATCATCTTTCACACAGTCCATCCATCATTACTCTGGTCTTCCCCTACTCTTATAGCCATCGACATTCATACTCAAAACTTTCCTCACGACATTTTCCTCATTCCTCCGCATCACATGCCTACACCATGACAACCGATTTCCGCACAACTTTTCAATCACCGGTGTCACTTTCAGACTTCCTCTGGTGTACTCATTTCTTATTCTATCCATTCGTGTGTGTTCTTAGCATTCTCACGTCAGTTATATGCAATTGCCTTTCTTTATTCATCCCTTTTGTGGCCCAATATTCTGATCCATACAAAACAGCAGGTCTAACCATTGTTTAGTATATTGTATTCCCCTATATCGTCATGTCAATAAACAGTTCTTAATTCGCAAAAGCGTAATGAAGAAGAATACTTAGAATATTTTATTCAACAGGTTATAATGTAAACAATGATTTAATTCAATCAATCAAACGTTGCTTAAAAGGGTGATAAATTGTTGTGAATATTTGTGCACCGTAGTCCTCCGGGCATTTCTGAGCTGTCAATAATTATGTTATGATATTTTGTTCAACACGTTTACTAATAATATCGAACTATATGTCAGCGATGACGCAGTGAAGGTTTGGCTCCCGCTCCCACACGTTTTAACAGGAAAAATGGGTTCGATTCGTGGGAACCAAACTTAATAACATAACATACTCACAGTCGCAACAGCCTTTATGTCGACAGTAAAATTGAGCATTATCCATTGCACGTTTTGTTTAGAAAATCCATTTCCTCGACAACTATTTCAACGCAATGGATTTTATTAATAGTGGTTTTCCAAAAAAAGTACTTATGCGTTTCGGGAATCATCGTCTATCTTCGGAAGAACGAACTCGCGAGGATTAGATCTAATATAGAGCTGCACAACCATGGAAGTACTTGCCTATTTTGTATTAACAACTCTACGCTTACCAAAAAACTTTTCAAAACAATGACAAACTGAGACCGGACTTGACCGGAGTAGATAACACGACAGAGACAAGACTTCATAAAAACACGCAATGGTGCTAAGAAGAAGCATTGCCTCTGTGGGGTTACTCTGTGACGCAACGTTCGTGCTAATTCGGAAACACGAAGATTACCGAAACGCATAATTTCCTTTGGAAAGCTGGGGGTCTACTCCGAACATAAATTCGAAGTATCGGCCGAATGTTCGGTCGTTTCTTTACTACGGCTAACTATCGCAAACTACGGCGACAAAAAAAAGGCAATCGAAGAGATACGCCAAAGTCAAAACTGTGACTTGAAGGCTGGTAAGGACTCAAAGTCAAAGAAGGAAACTATGGAAGTTATAAAACCACCGAACATTCAGCCGATACTTCGGTTTAGCGCTTCGCTACTTGACCCCCTGTACATTCTTGTGATTTGGATTCGAATATTTTCCATGGATTTCCGCTTATGTGTATAATAAATGAAGAATAGTTTTTAAAACAGGAACAAGACCGTGCCGTGCGTGCCCCGTCCATCCGCCTGCGGTTCGGACGCCGGTCTGACAACAACATGTTCTTACTCCCCTACGAAGTACGTACTTTCATTTGTTAAATAACAAGAAAATACTTATAAAGAGTTGTTAGTTCATAAGTTTACGGTATTAAAATAATTACAATTGCAAAATTATTGTGGCCCACAGAATTTGAAGTTTTATGCTAACACAAAGTATCCGACAAGTTATTCTAATTACACGAAAGCCAATTAAAATACTTATTTTATAGTGAAGTTTTAATATGTTAATGTGAGAAAAGATTCCACAAGAAGTCAGAACATTTTCATCATGAATTTTCTAGAGTTGTACCGTTTAGAATAAAACAATACTACATTTTTTGCTACTCAAGAAAGTCACACAAACGTTTCTCAAGACGGACGTAAACTTCCGAGAAGTGTGCAGACACCCTGCATTACTAATGCTGAATAAATTGTGTTTCAGGCGGCTCTGCCACAGGAAGTGAAAGCCAGCGGCTCCGTGGAAGACGACAGACAACAGGAATAAACACGCAACATATCCGTAACCAACATCTACATAGAATACTACCCGCCCCCGTCAAACTTTTATTAACAACTCTTTATTAAGGACAATACGTCCTACCGTACAAGTGTCATATTAAACAAAATACAATCGATTTTTAGATGTTATTCAACTTAATTATAAGCTATGTGTACATAATAATCAGTTAATAATCAGTACCTTGTATGTTGTTAACCAAAATGTTATTCGTGGATATGTATAATTATCATCACTCCTACTCAGTCCTTCTCGAAACAGTGTTATAATAAATAAATTATTGAACTGTCAAATGCTTTCCACGTGATCATCAGCTAAAGTGTTATAATATAAATGTTATTAGTATCGATGCTATTCTAGTCAATACTGAAGTAAGACTGTCTCTTTTTATTTTGATCTCTATTTCCAGTTAGATATACATGTATATTTTATATAAACTTTCCGCGAAGAGTTGTACATTTTTAGAGCTGGGTAAATGTAAAACTTCTTCGCTTCTTGTAGGTACTATTTGATTTAAAATCTTGGTAACTATCGAAAAAGTAAAGCCGTAGTTCAATTTAGATCATTATGCAAAAACATTATTTATTATATTAAGTGTAGTGAAACTATGTTTAGTTTTGTATGGATATTATAGAGCAATTGATGAGTTGAAAAATAAAAATATTTCCAAGGGACACACTGTTGTTTTATTGTCGTTGTAACCCAGAAAACCATTTAGATTTAACGCAGTCCAAATAAAACATTACGAGTATTAACTTAAGTTACTTAATAAGGAAAACCGTTCGTAAGTAAACCATTAACTCTTTCTTTCTGTAATTTTTGTAAAAAAAAAATGTTTTGTTTCTATTTTATTTTAATTATTAAAAAAAAAATTGTATTGTTTGTAGTCTGAGCCTGCTCATTCTGATTCATGTAATAGGAGAAACCTTGACCCCTGTCATACAGGTGTCCTAGTTCAGGAGGGAGGAGGGGTTACATTGATGTAACGTGTATCAAAGTTTGGAAATAAATTAGTATTACTTATTGCTATTAACGTGTAGGTTAAAAAATATACGATCCTGAATAAAAACTACGAAAATCAAACAGTTTTCATAATTTTCTGAAACTGTACTATTAGCTGGGGGAGGGATCTACAAATGATGTCAGGTGCAGACGAGTAGAAAAGATAGATAAGGATTTAGAGTCAGAAAGCCTCAACATAGCCTCATTATTTTTGCTGGGTGCATTGTTTACCAACTGTGTTGAAGTCAAAGCAAAAGATGAGCTATAACTGTGTGTACCTAAATGTAAGGCTTTAAACAATTGCTTATTTATTTACAGTTCTCTAAGTTATTGAAATTGTGAAGAGTCCCAAGTCAGTTTAACTACAACAAATCAATTTATTTAAAATGTGCTGATTCGTAAGCAGGATTTAAGGCAATTTTATTTAGAGCGTTTAGAGCGCTGCATCCGATCCAAATCCGAATTCGAGATCCGAGTTCCATCGGAATTGGAAATGTTTTAAACTCGGACGAATGGAATTAGGATCCAGTGCGCAAGTCTTGATAAAAATGGTGCTACGGGCACTTCGGACCGTCAGTTCTCGGATTCGAATCGGATGCAGTGCGGAAACGCACATTCGTTTCTGTGAATTTAAATGGCAATAAGAAAATTTTATATTACTAGCTAAATGTGTGTGTATCTATCGACCCTTCTTGCCCTCAACCACAGTAAACGTCCTCGTCCCCTTGACTGGTTTTAGGACCCCATCAGGCGCCTTTCGCTTCTGTGCCTTAGCAACCGACGTCGAGTAACAGTGGTTGGCTGACAACTTTGGCGGTGGCGTAAGGCCTTCTTCGTAACGACACTACTATTATCACAATGAAACTTTCTTTGTTGTGGCAATCGCAGTGTCTTCTAAGATGTTTTGCATGAAGTCTACCATGCACAATATGGAATGACACAGCAACTGTCTGATGTTGGTCTGACGGCCGACATGACGTGTCAACCGGTCTTAGCATGTCGCATATAAACTAAGGCATGATTAGTGACTTTCCTGCGAGAAATGCTGAAATCGACATGCCAAGAATAGCTAAACTAGATTTTCACGAGAGAATAGAACTTTTCTAGTCTTCCGCGAAAATCGCCTTCCACATGTTTGGTGTTCATAAGGAATATGCACGTAATCTTTTTTTCTTTCTCACAAAACTTATCAATTATTTTAATATACATTGTGTAGGAGTCCAGAAACAAATTCCAAAAAAAAAACGAGTGTGCTTTCGACCACACGACTGAAGTAAAACTTATAAATAACTCTCTCTTTTTCTATCTTCACTAACTTATATCTCCCTCTCAACTTCCGTAACGCTCTCGTCACGCATTCACCAGCTTACTCCCCAAGCGTGCATAAAGGAGTTTAAAAAAAAAAAATACATTACTTATTTCACAATAAAATTAATTAATTTATGTTTCGTTTTTTTTTTGGTGGAACGGAACGCAAACTTAGAACGCGTCCTCTTCGAAAATACCGGAAGTGACGAAAAATACTTTGTAAATATAATCTATTCTTTGCTAAGTGCTGGAAATCTCACTAAGGTAAATAAGTAAGTGCGATTTCTACTGGAATAAAGCATAAACAATAATTTAATGTATGTTTTGGGGCTAAAAACAGATGTAAACAAAGCAGTTTTGTGGATAATGACGTCACAACATGACCGCGACAGAAACGGACGTTCGAACTGTAGTAGAAAATTATTGTAGTTTCATGATTTTGCGAGCATCAATCAGTAGTTCAATTTAACTTTCAATACTTTTCTTGGGTATGATTTAGATGAAAAAAAAAAAAATGAATTTTCCCTATTAGGATAAGCAAAATGATGGAAAAAATGGCTGATGCAAATGCTTCAGCGGCAAATTCAAAGAGTAGTAAGCTATCGCAATGTCTTCACGGTAATCACTAAAAACCAACACGTCATCGGATATGCACTCATGAATTCTCAGTAACGGAGTGTTTTCGGGAATATAGGTGTCCTGCTGTAATTTAGTTACCCACGTGATGGAACCTAATGGCTAGTATTATGTTTATTTATATATATTTTCATTCACATACATATAACATATTATTTATTTATTGTTATTATTAAGCTAATATAAGTATGATGTGAATATGATGATATGATGTATGTTTTATACGTACCTTTGTAGTAGTAACAACGCATTTGCGCTTTATACCAGGGCTTCAAGTCTGCTATTACAATAGTGTCAGAATGGTCGATCATTGATTTCATAATTGTTGATTTTGACTAGTTTGGTAATCTACTATTATAATGGCGTCATTATGACTTTCCAATGGTCGGCCACTGACACTACATTGAAAGAAATTGCAAAGAAAATGATCGACCATTATGAATTTACCAGATTACGAACTTTTAGCAAAATGACAATAGCATGACAATGGGATCGTGTTGGAATGACTGAATTTATAAAAATAGCAGACTTGGGCCCCAGGGGCCAAGTCTGCTAACGCAGTTGTGTCCGAATGGCCGATCATTGGCATCGTAATTGTAGAGTTTGACAGTTTTGCTAATCTCCTAATTGAAAGGCGTCTTTATGATTTTCCGATGACGTGCCACTGATACTCCATTGGAAAAATTGTCTGTATTTGGTAATCTCGTACTGACAAGCTCCTATTATTTTGAATTCCATAGGGACCACTGTCACGCCATTATGAATTTAGGAGGTTACAAACTGTTGGCACAATGGTCATGGCGTTGCCTTGGTATGGTCGTCATAATGACTGATTATTGACAATAGCAGACTTGGCCCCTGTTATGGTGTTATTTACGATTTTTTTTATTAAAAAAAATATTTATATTTTGTAAGAAATATAAATACGAGTATGCTTACCAACGAACAGCATTTCATTTTTATTTATGTAGATGATTCTTTCACGTATAGCAAAATCTTTGCCTCCGCAAAATTTACTTCAAAACAAGGATAGTACAGGTATGATTATTTAAACAATACTCGTAGATACATGTAGATACTTTGTCATTGATAATAATTATTGGGACAACTTTATGTTCAGGTACAAACCATAGAACTAAAACAGGAAAATCTTATTTAAATGTAAGTATTGTGTATCTTTAATTGGGCTTGTGGCTAAGTAATAACACCCGCACAGGCTGATCAATCAGGTTAAGCTACGCTTGCCGCGGTTGGTACGTGGACGGGTGACCATCTTTACATACCTTATCCTCCGTGCCTCGGAAAGCACGTTAAGCCGGTTCCGGCTGTCATTCATGGATGTCGTTACGGGTCGTCAGAAGCCCGAAAGTCTGACAACCAGTCTTACCAATTGGTATCGTATTACCCAGTAACTGGGTTGTGGAGGTCAGATAGGCAGTCGCTCCATGTAAAATACTGGTATTCAGCTGCATCCGTTTAGCCTGGACCCCAACATAGTTGGGAAAACGCTAGGCAGATGGTGAGTGTTCTTAAATTTCCGTGGAATAAAACAGTTAGATAACCTACCCATATTCTGTAGTCTTTTTTCTTCAAAATGTCTTAGTCATTAATCATAACTCTTTATCGCTGAAAAACTAAAATGCTTCGCAGGCAGAAAGGCGACGTCACGCAAGCTTACTTTGTAAGGCGAGGAAGTATAGATACCATTTATTTTATCGGATACTAACTTCTGCCCGCGACATCATCCACGTGTTTCTTGTTCTCCAGACCCACTGGGTCGCATTGCATCGCCCGCCCGCGGTATTACTTTGTTTACCTACGCCTAGCGTTCTTTCTGACTTTTTTTTCTTTTTGCTCGGCTCCTTCATGTAACATTACGCTAAGACCCTTACTTAGCATAATGTTAAATAAGATAAGTCTTTATTAGTAAGGTATTAATCTATAGTCCACATGTTTAGGTATACAGAATATGTATCAATTGCATGCAAAATAATAATTATTAGTTAATTGTTGTTCAATGTCACAGATATTTATGATCAATACAACAATATAGCGTAGGACTTTTCTCTAGAATTGGGCTATCAAATGCAAAAATACATTTTCAAATCAGACTGGTCGTTTCAGAGAGTTAAAAGTTTGTTTGTAAGTTTGTATGTAGGGACATACAAACTCTTTATAATATTTATAGATTACTCTAATTAACCTTTTACCACTAATTGTCCCACTGATATTAGGATTGGTACGGTCTGACTATCAAAAGCAAGCAATTAGTGGGCAATTCTTAAAAATAAACTGTATGTAACAATTTTTAAGGATATTTTTAGAGGTGTCTTTACGCGGAGCGTTTCTCCAGCGTAGGCGTTAGGTGCGTAGGCGTGGAGGCTCCGTTGAAGTACAGTAAGAACTTGCTTCGTCTGCAGAACAGTTGCAAGACATGGTGACTGAGATGGATGAAGCATATAAGAGGAAAGGGATTGAATATAAATGTGAATAAGACGAAGGTCATGATGTTTGAAAGAGAAGAAGATGTATCGGCGTGTGATGTGAAAATAAATGATAAGAGTGTGAAGCAAGTTAGTAAGTTTTTACATGATATTTGGGGAGTCAGTTTACAAGGAATGGAAAGATTGATGAAGATGTTGAAAGGAGAGTAAATGCGGGAAATAAAGTGAATGGTGCTATACATGCAATTGTGACCAATCAGTCGATGACCAAAAAGGCTCGACTGGCTGTTCACAATGCTGTGCTGGTGCTTACGCTTATGTACGTAAGTGAATGTTGGGTGTGGCAAAAGAAGCATGAAAGCAGAATAAATGCTGTGAAATGCGTTTCTTGCGAAGCATGTCTGGCATGACTATGAATGATAGGTAGGCTGAAAAATGAGGTGATAAGGCAACGGTGCAGAATAAAAGAAGATATAGTGACAAAAATTGAAAAGAGTATGCTTAGGTAGATGGTTTGGTCATGTTGAGAGGATGAGTGAAAGGCGACTAACAAAAGGTATTTATAATGCAGAGGTGAGTGGAAACGCCGGGAGGGGATGCCCTAGGAGGACATATAGTGACCTAATTGGTGATGTTCTTCAGAAAGGTCAGGTGCGTAGTACTCGCAACCGGCATGCGTGTCTGACCAGATACATGAACGTAGGCGAAGCAAAAGGAGTATGTAAGGAGCGTAGCAGGTGGCATTCTATAGTTATTGCTTACCCCCATGGGAAGAAGGCGTGAGTTTATGTATGTATGTATGTATAAACCTAATTGAAAAATACTATTTTTTCATTCATCTCAAACATTTCTTTCATGATTGTATACTGTATAGTATAATTTGAGTGACGTGACGTATACGCGACGTCAACGCCTATACTGGCCAAACGCTCAATGCGAACTCGCCCTTAAAGGCAAGGGACCTCTTGATGAGTAAGTAGTTACATAGTATTAAGGATCCCCTCTACGAAGGGGTAAGGAACTCTCAAGTGTTCCCGAGACTGGGCCATTGTGTTTAAAAGCCTCGATTAACATAAATTACAAGACTACCAATGAGTTCGTCAGCTTACAAATACAAATAGTTTATTTCTTTACCAAGCCCTGAACATAAGTAGCTAGTGATAGAAGAATAGAATACTCTTTATTATGTACACCATAAATATTACAGATATAAATGTTGAAATTTTACATAGGGTGACACAATGGGCGGTCTTATCGCTAAAAGCGATGTTTTACAAACAATCTTTGGATAGATTAAGGGGAGAAGGAGAGACAATACTGCAGGTAGTCAGTGGTGTACGATTTACATATACAATAAATACATACGTACACTTAAAGCAATACACTTATCTATATAAATATATATATACAATAATAAACATGAAACAAGATCAAGGAACTGTATTATGTATTGATGATGTTTAATGAGTGAGGAAGTGTTTTGTTACTCGAATTTTAAAAGTGGACAAAGATTGACCACTTCTTATCGACACGGGCAAGGCATTCCATAACTGTACTGCTTGAACTGTAAAAGATGTTTTCCGATGACCTCAGATAACCATTATGTGTCCTTTAAAGCAAATAACTGCTGTGTAAGGGCACTCTACTCTTCCGCAACTAAGATTTACGTAATGTACCTACATTATTTACATAGATACATATACATACAAAAATTATGCCAGTATTTATTATAATAATATATATAATCCAATAGAGCACTTATGGGTTGAGCTAAAGAAGCGTACTCGAACTAACCAAACAGCTTCAGAAACTGCAGGAGCTGAAAACTGGGATTTTTGGAAGCATGAGAGAACATTCCACGGCACGGTATAGTGGCATTAATTGATTCCATGCGAAACCGCATAACAGTCGTCGTAAATGCTCTTGTATTCACAAGTTAATAAATTAACGTTTTCTCTATGTAAACCACTGTTTTCTTAAAAAAATCTACTCAAATTTGTTCCATTGCGAAACGAGAGTGTTATTTTTTAGTATTCCGATTTTAAATTTGGAACAATGACAAACGGAAATGGTAGTGAGTTAGGCTTCAAAACAACATTTTTTTTGTCCTACCACTGTTTAAAAAATAGACAGTCCTTTTGAGGCTCGTGCAGGCTGGTGCGATATCACAGGTGTGACACACGTCGTGCTGCCCGTCGCGCCTACGAAATAGCGCCAATCTGCACGAGCCTTTAAACAAAAATATGCAGGACGGCACGATTCAGGGGGTCTACTCCAAACATAAATCCGAAGTATCGGCCGAATGTTCGGCCGTTTCTTGACTACGGCTAACTATGACTGACTACGGCAAAACAAAAAAAAACGACAGTCAAAGAGAATAAGCCAAAGTCAAAAATGTGACTTGAAGTCGGGTAAGGACTCAAAGGCCAAAAAGGAAACTGTGGAAGTTATAAAACAGCCGAACACTCTCCCGATACTTCGGATTATCGCTTCGGAGTAGACCCCACATTAATGACTGGGTTTTTTTCAACATTATTTTTCTGCTATATTTTGTAATGCAATTGAAAAAAGTGCTGACCCCACATGCAAGTAGACCATATAATAATATTGATTATATTTTTTAATTTTCAAAACCAAGAGTAGTGTCTTGTAAAAGGATGATCAACCGTCAGTCTCGCGTCATTTTTCGGAAAACTTGTTGCGAATATTAGTGATTTCCATGAATATTTAATCTATTTGAAAAATCCCTTTCCATCACATGCAAAACATAGAACTCGACATTTCAAATCACGTATAATTCTTTTTCCCTTTCTTGCACAACCAATGAACGAAATTGATCAAAATCAGTCGATTTCATGCACGGCCCCTTAATAAACAAAAATCTTCGAAAAAATAATTTACAGGAAAAGTTTTGAATATATAAATAATTGACTAGCTCAGAGATTGACTAGAGTCGAAAATCGAGATCCAAACTTAGGATAACTAGGCTATTACGGACTTCCGACCGATCAGAAGCGAAAGGGGAATCCATGCAAATAGGCGAATGAATCCGGAGAAGTACCCTGTCTACACTTTACTGCAGTTTTACGGAGCAATCATTGCACGGTGCTCTAATCGATCTATCACCACAATATCAGGCTTATATATTTATAATATTATTATATTTTATAATATAATAATGCGAAAGTGAGTTTTTTTTTGTTTGAATATTACGTAAGTAATGTCATAGAAAAATTGTGATCCCATGTCTCAGTAACGGGCACGCCACAATTGTGGCGATAAGTCCCCTCTTTGGGGAGTGACTAGAAAGGCGCCACGGCGTCCTCACCTTCCGCCTGACGCAGAGCCTCACCGGTCACGGTTGTTTCGGGAGGTTCCTGTTCAGCGGGAAAAAAAGCGGGAGGAAACGCCCGGGTGTTACCACTGTGAGGATCGCCCGGAGGATACGGTGGAAGTCTGCCCGGCTTGGGCGGAGCACTGCCATGTCCTCGCGGAGGCGATAGGCGGCGGCGATCTCTCGCGTCCGGCCCTGGTTCAGGCCATGGTTCGGAGCGAGAGTCTATGGGAGGCCCTCACCTCTTTCTGCGAAGCAGTACTACTCGCGAAGGAGGAGGCGGAATGCGTGAGGGAGAGGCAAAATTCGTGCTCTCACGCCCCTAGTCGCCGCAGGAGACGCCCCGGGCGTCGGGAGTCGCAGGCCGATTCCCGGCCACCGTCCGAACTGACGGAGTCCGTTAGGGCCAATGCCTGCCAGGGTTGCGAGTTTGTCCGAAAGGGATATCGTGGCCCTGGCACACAGGCAAGTGAAGGAATACGGGCGGTTTTTAGTCACTAAAAGTCTGACACGTCATCCCGCTCCACGCAGAGCGGGAGAAATTATTTGATAATTTGCCACGCCCAAAAAAAATATGTCTCAGTGACGCCATCTAGCGTAATATAGCAAAATTCAATAATAGCTAAGTTTGACACGCTACACTTTTAATACCATATTTCATAATTAGACACTACACATAAACTTCGAAAATAATTTTCTTTTGGTGGACACGAATGCGAATTGCGACTTGACATGCAGGCGTACCACACTAGACTGAGCGAGTTTTGCCCACTAGGATAAATGTATCGGATTACGATTTTGTTCGCTATGTCCTGTGTCTTTGGTGAAAGCTAAGCTACGAATGTGGACCAACTAATGAATATGATTGGTGGGTATCAGACAAACGCATCCATAGCACGCATTATCCCATATAAAAAACATAGTTTAGTTGAACCCATTTCCACCAGTGCTATCCTATGTGGACCAACATCATCTGCCTAGCCTTTTCTCAACTATGATGGGGTCGGCTTCTGGTCTAACCGGATGCAGCTAAATACCAGTATTTTATATAGAGCGACTGCCTATCTGACTTCCACAACCCAGTTACTGGGTAACACGATACCCCTTAGTAAGCCTGTCAGACTGTCAGACCTGTCAGACTTTCGGGCTTCTGACGACCCGTAACAACTGTCAAAGATCTACAAATAACAGCCGGGACCAATGGCTTAACGTGCTTTTCGAGGCACGGAGGGTTCTTGATATGTAAAGATGGTCACCCATCCACGGACCAACCGCGACAAGCGTAGCTTAACCCGATCGATCGACCCGTGCTGCTGTTATTACTTAGCCACAAGCTCCTCCCGCTTTTCATATCTACCAATGAATATGATTGGTGGACATGAAACCTATCCATAGCAACGCACAATGGCACATCTCTGGTGAAAAAGCAGCGTAAATATTACCCTTAGAGATGCCCCCCATTTTTAACGTATAATCCAGTTGTAAAGTATCTATAAACATGCGTAAACATTAAAAAATCGTAACTAGGCCATACTGGTGAATGTTGGCAAGCAGTTAGTGGGTTATCTAAGCAATAATTGCGCACCTGTGTTATTTCTTTTAAAGTAGGGTTACAGATCAAACTAAATCTAGCGGAGCTTTAGCACGCTGTTAACGTGTAGAAAGTTTTGCCGTCAAAAAAACCATGTGAACTCAAACTTGATTATAAAATAAAAACCCACGTGACGAGAGAGCTGTCAAGTAACCGACTAAACGTAATACCTGGCACTTCAGTTGGCATGCTACGTCACAGTTGTACTCTTCAATTTAGCAACGTTTTATTTGTTGACGTTTAGAGAACATGTCTTTTTGGGCTCTTTACAATAGACAGATTAGAAAATAATATAGTAATATGTAAATCTAACTAAATAATTGTGCTCAAGCAATTACATCTACGAAGAGTAGTATAAGAATAAATGATAAAGTTTAACATACAGAAATAAAAGAGGAAACTATCGTAATAATATTAAAAAAAGATTATAAGTTACAATGTATTTTTAAACAAGAAAATGTCATCTATAAAAACCCTTTTTATGATTTGTTTACCTTTATTTAACTACCTAAACCTATGGAGTATAGGTATAATTTTGCGAAAAACTGTCAGCTCAAAATATATGTTCGTATTTTGACTAGGAAACATACCTTTTATAACACGTACTAGATATTGCACTTCAGGTAAGTATTCATACAATTGACTCGTTAGTTCAACTTATGGATTTCAAAAAAAAAATTAAGCAGGATGATTATTTATTTATTTAAGAACGCTTTTATTCTAAATAAAAGAGAAATAAAAAGTTACACGATATAAGTTTTAAAAAATACATGGTTTTGTTGTTGTTTGTGAAGATATCTCATGAAGCCCTTACATAAAAAAAACTTAAGTAGTATCAAAAATATACAATTGGTTAAGACTTTGAATGTCGGTATCATCGAATGGCGAGTGACATTCAATTTACATCTACAAAATCCTCTAGCTCTAGACAATGCTCTAAGCGACATTACGCAATATTCCAACGCCTTGCAAGTATAGGTACCGAGAGCATTTGGAGTGACTTTGCAATCGCAGCAGGGCTGCCTGTAGATAATATCTTCGAAGGAAGAACACTTGTCAATGTGTCACTAACACGCCCCTTCCATTTTCAAATCGATAAGGATGATATTACCTGATAGTGTTTTGTCCGCAGCTCTGAAATGTTAATTGTATTGTTACTGACAATTAAACCGATGAAATTATCCAACCGTTATTTATGTCTACATACGTATTCTATTTTTAATTATTACTTTCTTTTTAGCACTTAAATTAGGGTTTCTAAAGTTTAGAGAATGTTTGGAGTACTTTGGAGTAAACAACGTACTGTTTTGGGTTTTGTTACAAGGATCAAAATTAAATTATGTGCGACCATCGATCTCCTTATTACCCGACTACGGAAGATCCAAAGCAGGGTTATGATTTTCTGCTTTTTCTGTTTTTTTTTTCTGGGTTTTGTTTTTTTTTTTTTTTCTGCACCCTCATAACTCCTGATCTACTTGTCGTATTTTGATAAACGAGGTATCGTTGTAAGCGTCATGTTTTCCGCGGGTTACTATGACGTCACAAAAAATCGAACATGGTAGTTTCTATCGGATGTAAAGCGTAACCGGTAAAAAAAATAAGATAAACATAATTTATTTGTCAAACATGCGTTTACATAAACTGACTGAATCTATCGTGTTAGATATCAAATGAAAGGTATTATGGAGTACTATCTAAAAATATTAGTATAATTATACATAATATTTTTAATTGAAACCCCAATCAAGAATAAAACAATTACGTTTCACTCCAACTGTTTTCAATAACATTAAAAACCCCAAATTAAATAAAAGTTAAAAACTAAAACCCTACTACGACAAAAACGTCAACTAAAAACTTTAGTTTTTAAGTTTAGTTTTTATTTGTAATATAAGCAGCAGTTTCACTTTATGATTAGAACGTATTTTTCCACAAAATAGTGCATCAGACTTAAAGAAGTCTGATGCACTGGTTTGTGGAAAGTGTACGTGATTTTCATTGTTTATGTTTACGTGAAACAGTTTTTAACATCACGTAGCGTTTACGTGGCGGCCATGTTGAATTTTTAATAAAACAGTAACTTTATGATTCCTGCAAAGAAGTTCATTTTAATTTAAAATAAACAAAGTATCCTTGTTTATTTTTTTAATTAAATATATTATTATTATACTTAAAAATACTCTTGTCAGAATTTCATGAGCTTTATGAAGTAACATGAACTTAAATATAACGCCGTAGGAGCAGACTATTATGAGTAAGTTAACATTAAAACTTAAGTGTTTAGGAAGAGTAAACTGTCACTGCTCATTATGAATTTAAACAGAAGTTATTATACGACTTTGGTAATGTACGGTTCGTTATAAAACGTTTTACTGTTGTGAGAAATACTAACATATTCTGTTTCATTCCTACGCATAAGCAATGCACGTTCTACATAGGATATGAAAACATGAAAAGGTTCATTGCACCTCTTTCTTCATACTAAATTAAATGCACAGGTATGCATGTTGGCTATGTATCGTTCAGAATATTCTAAGTGAAAAAATAAAAGAGAATCTGAAATAATATTTCTTCAAATAATTAATAGCCGTTTCCATTCGTGTTTAGTCAAAATGTAAGTCTCTCCAAAAAAACTCACTGCAATCAATCGTGTTTTCAGTATTCGTGAAAAGATTAATAGTTGGCACATAATTTTTCTACCCAATTACAAAACAAACATATTTTTAAAACAGGTTCAACGGCATGAACGTTCTCGTTTGTCAACTGTAATATTAATAAAAAATAATGCGTAGCAAAGGCTGGTTATTGAACTGTGGTGAAAATCAACTAGTGGTACTTATGTGGCTGCATCTACAACGCCACATAGGAACTACGCATCAAAGATCAGGGGGCCGATCGCGCTAATTTGGAACGTTAATACCACAACCAAAAACGTTACGTTAGACACATTTCGTATCGCGCTAATCATTTCAACGGAAACGATTTAGCTTTACTTTGGAAGTTAAGTTGGAGGAACGATCGATCGAACAATACTCTCACAAAAAATAGCGCGATACCGTTTCTTACATCAGCTAAACCAAAACTAAACCAAAACCAAAAACGTTCCGTTCGAACGGTAATTACGTTGAGAAATAGCGCGATCGGCCCCCTGACGTCACAGAAATCCTGCATCGCGCAAGCAGAGTTTACCGCGCGACTAGCATATACTGGGTCAACTTAAATTAGCTAGAAAAACTCCGCAGACATGATGGGTACCGATCGATAAAACGAAAAAAAATATTCATTGTATTTTTTTATGGGGTCAACGATTGTATTCATATATTCATATTCATTTATTTATTGTGAAACATAGGTACATTATAATTTCTGATTTGGTAATACATTGAGGGCGCTATGTTTTGCCTCTAGGGCGTACAAAAATAGTAATACATGCAATATAATTAAAACAAGAAATTAATATAGATATATGGAACCACAAATAAACAAGTAAATAAATTAGATCTTCTATCGCATTAAGAATTTCAATCACACAGAACAATAGGTACAGCTGGCTGCTGGCAGCGTAGCTTCAGGTATTGTAGTTACCTACTTAAAATATGTTTCAAAATGTTTTTTTTTTGTGTAAACTTTCTTTATTCAATACTTTTTTTGCATTCCACAATGTGTACTTAGATGGTAACTTAAAATTATATGTGATTATTATGGACCCTGTCGGGCACAGCAAAATAGTAGGAGAGAGGTAGCTGTGAAAGACTTAGCTTTTCAGTCTTCTGAACTAAATCTAATATTACTATGTTAAGATTTTTTTACATTTATGGTCTAAGTACTGTACTAGATAACATGACGTGGGTGTCGTAAAAGGCGACTAAGGGGCTTACTAGAAAATGGGCAGCAGCGTTCTCTGTGCATTTTAACACTATACTGCGATCGCCAACCCACCTGCCACCGCGTGGCGATTATGGCAAACCCCCCTTTGGGAGAGGCCTATGTACAGCAGTAGACGCGTTTCGGCAGAAATTATGATGAATATGAACATGTAAATTATACTCATACTGTGGCGTAATTACATTTAAATTAAATTAAAAAAATAACTCACGCCCTTTGTAAACGTATAATTTGTAGATTTTAAACAGAAACACCGAAAAGTAGAAAGGATATAAAAAGGGTACACAAAAATACACAAGAAAAAACTTAAACGCGTTGCTTAAAACTTACTGAAAACAAATCGGACATATTGGTCTAACTGCAGAGCAGTGAATGGTAACATCTGTGTCATTAGAGAAAATCGTAAAAAAAACTTGGTAGACGCAGAATACTTAAGGAACACCTGACCGCCTATGATTGCATTGTAAAATTATTGGAAAACACTTCCAAATACCTACCTTTAACCTTTTTTAAACTTTTAATATAACTTCATGCCTGTATCCCGCGAATTGTGGTGTAAGAATGATACATTAAAGTTCTACACTCACATTTCGCCAGTAATTTAATTATTTACATAAATTATCATGTTTAATACACTATCGGTACCGCAGCAGACTAAGGCGATGGCGGGACGAGCTTGACTCCTACCAAAAGTACTGGCCAGGGAATATGCACGTAATTCTAAACTTATCCATTATTTAAATACATTGTGTAGGAGTAGGACTCTCTGACGGCACGGTTGGCGCAGTGGTTAAGCGATTGACTGCTGCGCTGCGTGTCGCGGGTTCGATTCCCGCACGGAACAAATATTTGTATGACCTCCAAGTAGTTGTTCCGGGTCTGGCTGTTTGTGTATGTGAGTTTAAATGTTTGTAAACGCACCCACGATACAGGAGAAATTCCTAGTGTGGGGCAACGTTTTTAAAAAAAAAGAAAAAGAAAAAAGGACTTAAACATAACTGGCGAAATGTGGGTGTACTATAGGTACACCTCTGCCTAACCCTTCGGGGATTACAGGCGTGATGTTATGTGTGTGTATGTTGTGTAGGAGTCATTCTGCCTAGCCTTTTCCCAACCTTGGTGGGGTCAGCTTCCAGTCTAACCGGATGCAGTTAAATAGCAGTATTTTACATGTAACGACTGCCTATATGACCTCCACAACCCAGTTACTGGGTAACACGATACCCCTTGGTAAGACTGGTTGTCAGACTTTCGGGCTTCTGACGACCCGTAACAACTGTCAAAGATTTACAAATAACAGCCGGGACCAACGGCTTAACGTGCTTTCCGAGGCACGGGGGGATCTTGGTATGTAAAGATGGTCACCCATCCACGGACCAACCGCGGCAAGTGTAGCTTAACCTGATCGATCGACCCGTGCAGCTGTTATTACTTAGCCACATGTGTAGGAGTCAAGAATATTTTTTTTTTTTTTTTAGTGTATTTATATTTACAATTCATTATTTTATGTTGCGTTTTTTTGGTGGAACGGAACGCAAACTCAAAACGCCTCGTTTTCGACAATGTCGAAAGTGGCGAAAAAAAACTATGTGAACAAAAATCAATTCCTAGAAAAGTGCTTGAAATCTCACAAAGGTAGGTAAGTGCGATTTTAGCTTGAGAAAAAAAAAAAACAAACAGACAGACGAACATTTATTATAACCACCTCCTTTTCGGAAGTCTGTTTTTAAAACAGATGTAAACAAAACAGTTTCGTGGTAAATGACGTCACATCATGACCGCGATAGAAACGGACGTTTGAATTGTAGTAGAAAATTATTGAGTCTCATAAAGGTTCGTGCAGACTGGGGCGATATTGCGGTCGCGTCAGGCAGCTCGATCCTTGTCGCACCCGCGATGTCTCATCAGTCTGTACGAGCCTTAATTCCTTGCAATAACAAGCAGTAGATAAATTTAAAATTTAATACTTTCTTGGGTTTATATTACTGTCTTTCATTGATTTAGTAAAAAAAAAATACATGCTTATTTCCTATTGTGTGGAAAAGAGAGGGAAGCCGTTGCCCAGCAGTGGGACAATACAGGCTAGTTAGATGGATACCATGTTTTACCCCGAGCGAACCTATTGCCACTGACAAGTCTTGAGCGCCCTGAGTCCACAGGCGCCATTTAAAAAAAATAGTAGCAAAAAAAGATAGTGCAAGCTATCCATCATGGCAATGCATCATACATTGACCTTGGATCCATTCCCCACGTAACACCGACCTCTCACGTACAACACACCTGCCCGACTATTTGTACCTGGCTGAAAATAGAAAACTTTTCATTAACATTAACATTCACGAAAAAATGTTCAGGAATTAGAATGGCTTCATTATACTTCCTGCAAACTATTTTTATTTGAAGTATAAAGGCAGATATGATGTCAAAAATCTTACAGCTGGTCAACTTGCTCAGATGACAGTCGTTTCATGTAAAATACTGAAATTCAGCCGCATCTGGTAAGACTGGTAAGACTTTGTTTAGTGCATCCTGAGACTGTATAAAAAAATATTACAGTAAACGATTATCAACTACGGTCACTTAATTAAAATTACACAGGCATTTGCTTAGGTAAACTAATCATTTTCGAATTGCAAATCGCAATAATAAGGAAATAATAGGTGTTCTAAAAATCTCATCACATAGTTTTACGAAAGAATCATAAATTAAAAATGGAAAACAAACATTTATTCACGAGAAAAGTCAATGTCTTGCTCTTGGCCACATTTTTCCGCAACATAATGTTTGTCCGTGACTCTGCTTATATTTAAACATTTCTTGTCCAAGGTGAAGTGCGGACGCATGGAAACAATTACAATAAAACACAAAATAAACAGAGATATTAGACAGAACTAAATCCGGCCGAGTGTCTTGGCTAGGACTGCGTCGATCTATAATTTTCTAAAATATAAACTGTATTTACTTGAAACTGCAGCATTGCACAGTTCTCTGTTATCGTAAACAGCAACAAAAGCAGAAATACTGTATTCTATTCTATTTTTCTTTGTGGCAATGGTGCCGATATCGGCAATTCTGCCAATGGCAGAAATACTCTATTCTATTTTTCTCTTTGGCAATGGTGCCGATGTCGACAATTCTGCCAATGTCAGATGTGTTGAGAGAAAAGGTGCGGAAGAAAAAAAAACTAAATCCAATAATAAGTTGATTACAAATATAATTGAATTTAATGTGAAACTTGTTGGCGACTGTTAGTACACTGAAACAAACAGATAAAAATAATTTATATTAATAAATATGTACATAAATGATCAAAAACCACACAAAAATCATAATTTGATATCATTAATACGAATAAAAAACGGCAGAAATACTCATTTTAAAACTGTGGTGTTTGACAGTTAGTTGACAGTTGACTGTCAGCTGATTATTATTAAAAAAATATAAGTCATTTATTCAAACTAAGATTAGAATCAGCACTTTTCGAACAAACACTTTTCAAAATTACATAAGACAGTCCCCCAAAAACGCCCGGCGTTCACCACTTCCTAGTGCTTTAGCTGGGAAGAAGAGGCACAACAAACTCCCCAGCAGCTCTGTTCAGTTAGAAAAAATTGAATCTATGCAAATAGTATGTAAAATAATTTACATTACCTAACACAAAACATTAAATTAAATTATTTGCCTTATGAGCGCTAGCACACGCCAAATCCAAAAAATAAAAATCGTCGGAAACTATAGGTACTCAAGCAAATTTTTTTTAAACTAAAAACGAAAACAGAACGTACCTAAATAAAAGCCTTATATAAAGCTATAGCTGTACACACGCCACTATAACAAAAAGAAAAAAAAACAATTACAAGTGTGGGTACCACAGTATAGTTTGAAGCAACCGACAAATACCTGATGAAATAAATATGGATGCCAAGTAAATAGATATTATAAACGTATTTGTACGAACATCTAAAATTCACTTAAATATCTAATAGTCAAAAGACACGGATGGTCGCAAACGCGACTACTGAGCATTTGACCCTGGGTTCGCCCCATATTGGATGGGACCTGGCGAAATGTGGGTGTACTGTAGGTAGGTACTACACCTCTGCCTACCTCTTCGGGGAATACACACGTGATGTCATGTTGTTTTTACTAAAAGAAAATGCACGAACACATTTCTATCTATTTATATAAATACCGTGACACTGAAATCTCTGTGGGGGTACACACGCGGCAACACATAAAGCTATAATTTTCCAGTATAAGCTGACCACTCATTGTACGGAAATCCTATACAATGCGAGATCAGCATATACTAGAAATGTACAGCTTGATATGTAGCCATTTTATTTGGTTAATAACAACGACACTGGGAACAAAAACCTTTTTTTTTTTTAACACAGTCGGAGTATAATTGCCCTCTTGGGCAATACACGAATCCGGATATCCACAAAACCACGAGGAAAAATATCTAAATAAACTTGAAACTACGCAAAATAACTAAAAGCGTAATACTATTTTATTTTTAGCACAAAAAAGAAAACCTACAGATGTTCTTAAAATACTTTGTATTTTTACAAGACAAGTGAATTTTCGTTTTGTATTATTTAAACTTTTTTGTTTCTCTAATTCTACAAACCGCCTTGACGTCAAATAATGACTTATTTGACGTCAAGGCGGTTTGTAGAATTAGAGAAACAAAAAAGTTTGATATTTGATTATTAGGTTATTTCTGAGATAATTTGGCTGATTTCCACAAGATCAAAATCTTCACTAATCCTTCATTTTGCTCTGTTTGTGTGTTCGTTTGTCTAGCTTTCAGGTCTGAACAAAATAAAAATACAAAAAACTGTTCACCTGCTGTCACGAAGTTATCCATAAGTACTGATAGGTAATTTCTGATACGGACACGGTATCGGGTATAGTACACCTCAAGCCGAATATACTACAGACGTAGAAGTGGAAATGTGTGTCCCTATCTCTATAAGTTTGTTGATTCCCATGTAACTAATAAATAAATGAAAATGTGGCAAAACATCGAATCATTTTGCAGAATGAAAATATTTACAAATTTAGTACCTACTACTTAGTTTAAAGCCGAAATTATACCTACCATGAAACTACGTTGTTATTATTCATATTTCAAACACATTAATTACAGCATCCTGAAGACGATAGCTGAAGATGTACATGCACCTGTGATGAGACATTTCGTTCGTCTGGTATCTTTTAGGGAGGTGTCTCCCTATGGGTTATCTTGACGAGGCGGGGTGTCTCAGCACAGGGGCATTTGTGTAAATAATTATTTATGTATATGTATGATGAGTGTTGTCCTTTGTAATTATATCTAAGTACTAACAATAGTTTTCCAAGTTTTTGTATAGGTACTAACCTTTGGATCTAGTTGCCCCAAAATAAATAAATTTTAATTTGAATTTGAATTAATTAGCTGGACATAAATAAATATTTTATTAAAATTCACCTTAGTCTGTTGGCTGTCTCTGTAAAGTAAGAGAACATTTTTTTTTAAATCTAATCGCTATTTCCGGAAAATGTATTTCAATACCCTAAACACTACCTCGAAGCCATTCGCATAAATTTGACGGTTAGGGAGAACAGACAATCTCGAAATTATAATTTATTCATCAACTTTAATATACTATTTCTTCCCGTGGGTGTCGTAAAAGGCGACTAAGGGACTTACTAGAGAATGGGCGGTAGCGTTCTCTATGCATTTTAACACCATACTGCGATCGCCAACCCGCCTGCCAAGCGTGGCGATTATGGCAAACCCCCCCAAATGTTGGGGGAGCCCTATGTCCAGCAGTGGACGTCTTTCGGCTGAAATGATGATCAACTTTAATATAAGGCCGACTAAAAATAGTTGATGTAAACTAGATAAAATTCCGGAGTATAGCTAAGGAAAGCGGTTTCATTCGGTGGCTGGAAGCCGAAGGTATCAGTGATCGCTAACCGACGTTAGTTTACGGTGCGAACGTCAGTTTACTGTGCGAAGTTTAAGTTCAAGGACTTGTGCGGACCTTTGTTTGTTTATTCTCTTTAAAGCAGGTGAGACAGTGATATTTTTATTTAAAACAAAATACGATCAATGTAAAATATTAAACTTACTACTTTTCACAGTTCTTAAACGTCAAAAAGAATATAACATTGAATTTTTATTAACTTTCAATTAAAATCTTGATTATGTTTTTCGCTTACAAAAAGTGAAGTATAATCAAATACATAGACACATTTTCATAGCCATTGCACATGTGCGCACTCATTTACGTCTGCTTCTTTGATATTGAATCATAAATCATATGTGCTGAGGTATGATTCACCCGATACTTTGCAATTGGCAGAGACTTATACCCGTCGATATGATAATCAAACAACATATCCGTGATTGCTGAAACATTGCAGGTGAGGGCGTCGGTTTCCCAGCGCGCGCGCAGGCAGTGGGCGGGCGCCGACTCCGGACTCAGTAAGAGACAGGCATCGACGCCGCTCGCACGAATCTGAACGCAAAAAGGTATAAATACTTAAAAACAACGCTTCTCATTGCTTCATATAACATTTGCACTAATAAAAGCTTACAAATGTCTGTGTATTTTTTTCTCTTCACTAATCACCTGCCGGCCTCGACATCCATGACTAACTTCATGAACAAGGTATTCAGTTACAAAAATAATTCGCCGTGACTTCATGCTACTGAATTAACGCTTCGTTCAAGCGGGCCAAGCGGCTGCTGTAATATTTTGGCTGGTCACGAGAATATTTTGTTCCTCACTTCTTTGATAAGGCTACTTGTACATTTTACTTATAAATCAATGTTTATGAAACTGTGTTTATAAAAATCAATCTCAAACATATCCCCCGATGATCCGTTTTAATAATTGTGACAGTTGTTGGATCAGAATAGAATCTTATTCTTGTACATCAGACAGTCTGAATTATATCAAGTGGATTATTTTCAGCCTTGATGACGGTACTGTTAACCTCGGCCAAACTATTTACATCTCGATTGACCTCAAAACTATCTCTAATGTTTTTAATGTTTACCGTGTCCCCTGCCAAGGACACCATAACATTGTTTCCGTTAAATAGTTTATTACTGGCTTTAGTTTACACTGCAAGCGTTACATTGTAAGTTATTAGGTATCGTTGCAAAATTACAAATAGCTAAAGACAGTTCTAGCAGTTTATTTTATTAACAATAATGATTGTTTTAATTGAATATAAGAAACACAGGTAACAAAGCACTTAGTTGTTGTTACACTCTTGCAAAACATTCCCAGTTATCTTGAATTTATAATTCCGAAAATAAGTGCGCAAATATTTATTACGCATGCGGGCAAGGAGTCCAGAACGAAAATAGCCGACACCTCTCGCCGTTCACATTAAATATCGCATCTTGAGCAGCATGGAGATAACGAACAATTTTTCCTACACCTACGCACATTCTCTTACAAATTTACATGAGCCCGATATTGTTTGAAATGCATTCATAACTTACAAAATTTCATTCAATGCACCAAAGTAACAGCATTTTTTTCTTAGAACTGTCTTTGAGATGTAGTTTTATGAGACTGCTAGCTACACAAACCTTGCACTTTTAAAGCATAATAAAAGTGCTACTAGTTTATACTTTCTGGAAATAAAACTGTGTATAAAAATGACAATTACTGTGTACTGTATAGGTACACGTTTTAGTACCTAGTTACATCTAAATAATAAAAAAATAAACGAATCTCTATTTGTTATGACTGTGGAATCAATACAGCTATCATCCCGTTGATTCGCAGATTACAGGCATAACATTAGCATGTCAAATGCATACGTCAGCACTTTTAAAGCATAATAAAAGTGCTACTTATTCTAGTTTATACTTTCTGGAAATAAAACTGTGTATAAAAATGACAACTGTTTACTGTAGGTACAAGTTATAATAAGAAAATAAACGAATCTCTATTTGTTATGACTTCGGAATCAATACAACTATAATCCCGTTGATTCGCAGATTACAGGCATTAGCATGTCAAATGCATACATTTATTGTAAGCGGATGCAGGATCGACTCAATTTTCAACATGCATCGGTAATAGCCGACATACGTTTGATCTTCGCTTAAGCCAATCGCACTTGGCGTTTTATTTTACATGAATATTGTAACACATGCTCTGTGTTTATACATTCTACATTCATTCCGTGTACAGGGTGTATTCAGATCTTTGTTTTGATTCCATTTCTGAATGTAACGATTGGTTCTTTGTGTTAACTTAATTATGTAAAACTCATTTGTGATAACAATGCCTTTAATGGAATGTAGAGTTTTAATCAATCATTGTAGGAACAGATGTATAGTAGGTATTCAAATGGTCCGTGTAAATAAATCCTTGATAGTATAGTGAAGTCGGATTTTTTTTTTGGGAAAATTGAACTCACATTGTTTTTGTTAAAATAAATGTTTCTGATGGCATTTATAACTTTTTACGAAACTGCAGCTGTAGGAAACGCTGTGCAGTGGGATGTGGTTTATTACGATATAGTCTAATAATTTAATACCATTTTTACTGATATAGATCTCTTATCATCTACAGTTCAAAGTAAAACAATATTTTTGAAATAAAACATAAATGTTGTTTTTTGCACGATGCGGTAACATGGAATAGGCTAATTCTGGAGTAGAATGTGACGACGTTGTGAGAAGTCTTCCGTGTCCATTCCGCAATTACAGAGACACTTTGTACACAAATAAATCCAGTGCCGAACGAATCTGTACGAGACGATGGATTGTCTGTTTTACAACATTATCATACGTTTAATGCATTAATTATACTGAATGCATAAGCTATGCATTCAGTATAGCAAAGTTTATTCGGAAAAAAATCTTGATAACACATGAAAATTGCTTGAAAAACTAGCATCTAGCCTAAGAATATTTTACCGAGTAGATAAAATATTCTAGCTTTTTGTTCAGCTATTTCCTCGTATATCAATAACAGAATATTCTGTACCGAAGACGTTAGTATTGAAATCTCATTCCCACAAAGCTGGCTGTCTCCAGCACATTATTCGGAAAAAATATGATAGCCGTCGTTGGCGGTGGCTCGGCTAATAAAAACGCAATAACACGAGGTTCCTCGACGCCAGCCCCGAGGCGTGAATCTTACGAGAGTGTAATAAAATTATCTCACGAGAAGGATAAAATTTGTCATCCTAATTTTTCTGATACGCGTCTGAAGTAAATAGTCGTTTATTCTAGAGAGAGCAAGTTAACGCGTTTGTTTTGAAATGTTAGCTTTAAATCTAAAAGCCTTAAAGTAATCACTAGATTTTAATTAAGGTACCTCTTAAGTTGATTAATAAAATTACTCTCAAAGAATTAGGATTATGATATTCTGTATGTTTTAATAATACTTCAAAGCTCTTAATACTAATTCATCTATCAATAGATAATAAAGTCTACTAAGATGATAATAATCGAATAAAATTAAATTATGTGTTTATTACAATATCTGTATCTGTTCTTGGGTCATAAACCAATGTACCTATTTTTGAATGCCTGCATGCGTCGTAAATTTTATTATGCTTTCAAGAGTGCAGTTAAAAGTTGAAGCTGATTTAAAATGCGGCAGATTCTACTTATCTACGAATGTTATGCTTTTATAATTTATACTTAACAAAACAAAGGCAAATAGATATTCTATTCTAGTTTACACAACACATAGATTTTTTTAAACCATGAATTTAATCATCCGATTGATGATCGATCCGTGGTAGTTGGTAAGAAATATATCAAACCAATAAAAACAATATTTTCTAACATTCCAGCGCTGAACGAACGAATACAAGATGGCCACCGGCCCGAAGATAGTGCACAAGCAGTTCAACTCGCCCATCGGGCTGTACTCGCAGAAGAACATCAAGGAGACGCTCACCAAGCACATGTCGAACCTCGGCAATGGCACCGTCGGGTAAGAACTACATTCATATAATATAACATTATTTTTCTTGGACAGTCGTATACTTTTGATGTGAAACATCTATTGGCGCGCTTTGGCGGTAAGACTCGTATGACGCTCTCATAGGCCGTCATCCCTCGCGCCTCCTGACGGCTACATTTTTTATTATACAGGGTGTAAGGGATATCAACGCGCTAACTGTTAGGATGAATTCAGAACATGAATCTAGAAATCTAGACTAGATAGAGGAATCTTAGGTTATAAAAATAAATTTTGACCGTGTAGGTAGTGTACCTTTGTATGAAACAGCATTTTTTTTTAAACATCGGACGAAATATTACTACTCTAAGGGATCCATCAACCAGCACTGGCCGCGCGTTGTGGCTTATGGCCCACTCCCACCTACAGAGAGGAGGTCTGTGTCCCAGCAGTGGGAACATTATAGGCTGATTATGTTAAAGGGTTCAGAATCATTTGCTGAATTTTTGAATGACAACAGTTTGCGCGTCGATGTCCCTTAGGGTAAACGCACACGAGCCACCAGCCACAACCACCGGTGGCTGACTCCTCTTGCTGCTGTGTTGATTACTGCTGTATCGAGTCGCCGCTACCCACCACACGTGTGCGACGAATCCATACAAAACGTATAAAAAAGCATTAATTTAAATTATAATATTAAATTTAGGTAAGATAGTACATTATAAAACATATCTTAAATGAGCTTATACTAACTGAAATTCGACAAGACATCTGTCTGAACTAGATAAATAAATATCTGTATCTCAGACAACAGCGCTCTTCCCTAAAAATATACATTTAAAAACTTACAAGTTCAATATGTAGGTAATCACTTTTCAGCTACTGTGTCATACTTTAAGTGCACAGTATTCTGACCACTATAATAAAAAAAAATAAAAAATGATATACGTGCAAAACCATCACTACTCTTTATTCCACATGTTTTACGTAGGAATTTTAATTTTATTAAGTATAATCATGTTTGTAAATTAATTTTGCCACATTAAAGCCTCTACAATTCTACAATTTCATTAATAACTTTACATTAACCACTTAAACGGATTGAAGTTAACGACAAACTAATCTAAGAAACATAATTGTATTGTCTCCTGCGCTTTAAATTCTATTAAACATAACAAGCTAGACATCTCGGTTAACTTGATAACTGTACATTAACTGAATATCGTAGATATAGTGTTTCGTATACGCCTTTAAGAATAAATATATCTGACATTAATGAAGAACGCATCTTATTCTTGAAGAAGGGCGTTATTCCTATACGTATTACGGCGATAATTGATTGCGTACGTCATAATTCGTGATCGTATTAAATTAATCCATCAAGGGTTCTTTTGTAACGTTCTATTGGAGTATAAGTACATAGAATTACTGTGAGGGTCAATAAGCCGGTATTACAGACACCTTCTTAGAGCCATATTAAACTATCATAGAAATAAGATCAGATATGTATGAGTTTTACGAAAGTTTTTAAAAAGAACCTATGACGGTATAATGTCTACATTTATGATTCAAATTGTCTATGATCATAGTTAAAGGATCCTATTTTTTTTTTTTTTTTTTTTTTTTTTTTTTTGGCTTCGCACGGTTTGTGCATTTAGCCAGTGTCATGTAAAATTAGGTAACAAGTACAAAGTTATAATAATTATGAAATGAACTCCACTCAATGCATGATAACGATGATTGATGATATCCCGCCCCGCTCCCCTTGAGTTTAAGTAAAGACGCGGCACTTTACTGAACCTCGCGCGGACTTCTTGAGAGAACTTAAAGTGATGTTGCACTGTTTTGTTTAATTTTCCTACATTAATGCAGCTTCACGAACACTTAATGGTTAATAATCCACCACTATTACACATTAATATTCGGCTAAACACAAATTTTAGAAAATAAAACAAAACTGCTAACATGACGCTTCACTTTCCCGCCAAGAAGTCCAAAGGATCCTATTTGACAGCAAGCGTAATATGATCACATCAGTCTAACTTCAAAAATGGCGTCAAAATGCAAGAATTTCGACTGGAATATCGAAACAACAAAATTATTAATAAATCTTTAAGAGGAAAATGAGTATTTTTTACACATTTTAGACCGATTTTATCTTCTATTTTACTTAACACAATTAATAAAAATGCATTCGTAGCAACGGAAAACACGCCTAAATCGTTATCCATCTTGATTAAGTATGGTGTTTTTAAGATCATAAGCGTAATATGTAAAAATGAAAAACAGCATCATTTAACTAAGTATGATCATAGAATTTGACTTGTATGAAATCATATTTATATGATAAAAACCAATAAGATAGTGTAATTGGGGCCTGACTTCATTTCATAAACTCGTGATTAGGGAATTATTACCTAAATCCTGACATTAGGCTTTAGAGAGTTTCATCAGCGATTGTAAAAATACATTGAAGAAACAAGCGATTTTTTTGTTTGAAATAAAATCTGTTGAATGTTCCTCGTGCAAAATATTAACCCCAACACTAAGATATTTGTAAAAAGGTCGGTGACTTAGAAGAGTATTATATTATTTAAGTGAGTACGTACCTATCTGATATTGATTCATAGCTTGACTTTATGATGAAAATTGAAGAAAATTGTGCCATCGGAAATACGCGGAGAGAATACTCCTGTAGAGCTCTATGTATCTCTGATTTACAATGATCAGACAGCTGACTACTACCCACATCCATCAACCTCCCTACCTGATAGGATCTCATTCGTCCTGAATAAAATAGAAATGTCTATTTCAATAAGACAGGACGTCCTGTCTTTTGTCTTCGTCTTGTCTTTAGTCTACGTAGACAAAATGTAAATATTCTGTAAACTGCACCTTTCTTCCGTCCAATTTTACCATAAATATTCCTTCTGTTTCTCGTAAAGGTATAAAAAATCAAGGAAATGACCACCATTGTACAGTCAGCAACAAAATTCGATTAAAACTTTAGGTTTCTAAATCTTAAATAATGAGCAAAAATTGTTAATTAAAATCAGAACAAAAGTATAATTTTAAGGTTAAATTATATGAAATGCTAAAAAACAGATTATCGAATCATTTTGAGCCAATGATGATGTGTAAAAGTAGCAGTGTTAATCGACTTTTGTTGCTGACCGTACGGTCCCATCTTGATAAATGGGTGCCTCAAAAAATAATTTTCGCATTAGCATGAATAAAAAGAAAAAAGTATAAATAATTCCTCTGTCATATATTTTATCTGATTTCTGTAATAAATAAGACCAGAATGTATTGTCACTTGTTTTACTTGAAATATAAGGGTATCGCTGTAGTAAATAATACGCATTATCTGTCCGGTGTGATGAAATGATTTCGTTATAAAAGGCCGCTTGTTTTAGCAACTTGTTTTCTCTGACACCTTCTGAATAACAAAAAGCCGATGACTTTTTAAGTGTTCATATGTTTATATTCAGCATTTGCGTTAATCGTACATATGTCTTGTCTTTCAGGACAAATTACTTTTGATCTCTTTGAAAAAATATTTTTAATAAAACAACTCTTTGAAATACTGTCTGGAAATCAAAACATGCAACTATTTTTAAAGAATGCAAATTTTTTACAGCATTTTTCATGCAACTTTATAATATCTTAATAAAAAGTTACTCAATAAATTAATAACTCTTCTTTGCTTGTTTAGATTTTTGTTATATTATTATTTCCTACTTTCACATTATTGTTTACCAATGTTTTTCAATTATTTATGTTCGTACGTTCAACTTTTCCAAAACACAATTTGATGACTGATATCGAGCTACAGACAACAGACAATGATTTTCTATAAAACATACTTATTTTGTTTTAAACAATTTCTTTGTTTTTGGGCATGACCTGCACTTGAATTGCGTAACACTATTAATACGTACGTAATCACAATCTGAATGATATTGAAGTTTATTTCTAATCCATTGCTTCATATGGTGATGATGACTGTAAGTGTTTACGCAATTACTCCGCTGATTGAGGTCCTAAAGCTTACAGGCTTAAAAACAATAAAACGCTAAAAGAGATCAGTGTAATTATGCGACTCCAAAACTGTTTGTATGGGTGTAGGAAAAAAAGATCATGGTCACCGTTGTTGTTTAAAAAAAGATCATTGTCTATGGACTCTGATCTTTTTTCTCGTTTTACTTGACATGACAGTGATGACAGAAATGAATGAATGATGACACAGAAAAAAATCTAGATAATAGGTAATAGTAATTTATTTAATTATGTTAAAATAAAATCTAATAAAATATTTTATTTTCATTCAATTACAATAAAAGGGTCATAGTGACATTGATCTTTCTTTAATTTAATATTAAGTTCAAAAAAATATTTCATTTTATTTCTCCTACTAATTATTGTATTGCCTTCCTAGTGCAGTATTAAAATATGTCAGATTTTTTTTAAATAACTTGGTTTTAAAAAAAAAACTTTAAGAACTTTATTGAAGTTCTTTTTTTTTTTTTCAAAAATTATAACATTATACCAATGATCCTTCTTTCAAGCAATGGATTAGCAATATACTTCAAAGTCATTGAAATTGAAATTGGTATTGCGTTACGTAATTAGAGTGCTGGATGGGATTTTTGGTAGCTTATGTCAATTCAATACTTTTTTGAATTTTCCATCTTTATTATTACTGATAGAATGTTACTTTATGTAGGCCCTCAGATCCTAATTACATGTCATATATAATTAGCCCATGATGATCCCACTGCTGGGACACAGGCCTCCTCTCTGTGAGAGGGAGTGGGCTGTAATCCACCACGCGAGCCCAGTGCAGGTTGGAGACGTCACATGTCTTCGAATTTTTGGTTCTAGAACACGGTCTCCTCACGATGGTTTCCTTCACCGTTTTGAGAGCAGTGGTGATGAAATAGTTTACACAAAGTAAAGCGCCTGCCTGGGTTCGAACCTATGACCTAAAATACTAAATAAATTCTAATTGGTGGCTTATAAAAAAATAAAACAGTACAAATTGGTCTGTCAAAAGTACAACAAATTTTCTATGAGAAAGTAATTGTTTCACGGGGTTTTGACCGCTTGCCAAGGCGATGACGTCTTATTGATACAATTGTCGAGTATAATTAGTCAATGGATATTAACAATAGAATACCCTTGTCTTTGTTGACATTACACACATATTTCTACATTTTACTGTGAGTTTACGCCAACGTATTTACGTAGTAGACATTCATTACGAATGTTATTTTATTTGGTTAGAAATACGGTTTTTTTAATTCAGACATTCCTAGATTTTATGGGCAAGTTTAATGAGAAAAAAATATTTCGTGTACCAAGCACTAGCTACTATTTTCTATCTTACACAAATTAGAGAGTACTGTGAACTTCCTCAGTAAATACCTCCTGCATAAATCTAAAACTCTCAAAAGAAAATACTTAAAATAATCGCGTCTATTCGGAATGTAGACTGACTGCAGCGCGTTAAAAATAAAACCGGGAGCTATAAATAAAGCCACACACACACGAACATGTAGGAACAAAACATAATGATAGACGTGCCAATAGGAGGTCGATGAGTCACACTCACCCCAAACGAATCAATACGATTACGTCTATACGAACATTACGCGTATTTGTAGAGTTATGGTCACGTGTGTACGCCCCTCTAATGGAAGAAATTAAATCATCCGTGATGCTAATACAATGTGCACTTGTGCAGTGAGCCTATTTGGGAACAGGTAAAATGCACTGTATTAGCCTGAAATTCAGATGAGATTCAAAAACCCAGTCTGCCGCTAGATACCTACTTAAGTTAGGCGGCTCCTACGCATAATAGACAAAATTGCGCAATATAGTTTTTACGCAAACTGATTGAATCTGCCCTTGCATTCAAACGATCAATTATTTTCACGTATTAAGGCTCGCACAGACCGTCGCGACATGTCGCGCGACGCGACACCGGTATAACAATTTATTATATGATAATTTCATGGAAATTGTTCTACCGGTGTCGCGTCGCGCGACATGTCGCGACGGTCTGTAGCACCGCCGGCGCCTGTACGCGCCTTTAACATTGACGGCCCCTTATGGTTCAAGCAATGAAAATATTGTGCAACGCATTTTTAAATGTTAACCCTAAACGTTTAAAAACATTACACAACTCGTTAAATTGCGCAATAATATTTTTTTCACTCATCGAATTTTTCCTGTATCAAAGGCGCGGACCGGTCCGCGCGGGAATCAAACGCATCGGTCAGCAACTTTGTGTACGGACCACACTGTGCTACCCTTAAGCTATTGAAGTCGGATTGTCAGATCAAACGTAATGTCATGAAACTCCGCAGACTTATAAGCGCTTTGTTGAAGATCTTAGTTCTGGCGCTTTGTTGAAGATCTTAGTTCTGGATGAAGGGAACTATGATAATTAATATGGAAGAAGCAGTAGGAGTACATTAGGTTAGGATCGTGTTACTGCACGAACGCGGAACCGCTGAGCTTCCCTTAATATTCGAGTATTTATCGTCTGAGATACATTTTGAGGGTGGCAATTTGTAGTAGGTAGGTCCAAGTGTTTTTTAAAAAGACTGATATTTTACAAACTATATTTTTTTTAGATAGGTACTCTATTAAAATATACGGAGTGTTTTTTTGCTGGGACAGTATGGGAAAATCCGGAACCGTATATATAATAGGAGATACGGGGAAACTGTCCCATACCATCCCATCCCGTACTATTAGGTCTTTTTTCATAAAAACTATTTTGGCACACCTTTGGATCAAGTGATAGTTTTACATAAAAAATGTTTTTTTTTTCTCCATTTTAATGCTGATCGACTCAATTTCATGTAAGGATCATGTCACTGTAGGGGAAGAAAAACATGTGGACAGCAGAAGTGGGTCAAATTTTTCATTCGCTAGTGGAGGTGTGACCATCATATTATTTTAATATTTTTTTATAATATATAAAAAATATTAAAATTTTCAATATTTTTTCAAAAGTAAACCTATATTTCAGCATCAGCTTCATTAATGCACAGTTTAGTCAAGTACAATATAACAGACAGACTCGATGGGCTAGCGGTCACAAGCGCTACTGTCGAGCATGAGGTCCTGGGTTCGATTCCCAGGTCGGGCAAAATGTTTTTGGGATTTTCCATCAGGAGTTTCTCAGTAACAGCCCGGAGTCTGTATTTGTTCCCAGTTGATGGCATTAGGCTCGGCCCATATTACATGGGACCACATGGGACTTAAGGCTCTTAGAAACACACGCGATATCGCGGGCGCGACATGCACCGACAAAGACAATTCCTTTGTCGGTGCATGTCGCGCCCGCGATATCGCGTGTGTTTGTAAGAGCCTTTAAATATTACTGGCGAAATGTAGGTGTTAGTATAGGTACACCTGTGCCTAACCCTTCGGGGATTACAGGCGTGATGTTATGTTATGTAATGTTATGTCAGATATGTACGTGATCCTTATTTAAAATACACAAGCTAACTCTAAAATATGAATAGTATGTACAAGTATAAAATAAAAAAGGTATGTAAAGTGCTTATTGGGCATCAAAAAATTCGTCCGCATCGCTGTTAATGGGAAAAGAGCCCAAAAGGCTGGCAGCAATGCCACGTTGGATGGCAATACTGATTCTTTGGGCTAAAAATAGGCCAACCCTCTGGGGGCCAAGCCTGTTATTTTCAATGATTGGTCATTATGACGACCATACTAAGGCAACGCCATAACCAATGTGCCAATAGTTTGTAATCTCCTAAATTCATAATGGCGTGACAGTGGTCCATAGGGAAGTCAAAATAAAAGGAGCTTGTCAGTACGGGATTACCAAATACAGACAATTTTTCCAATGGAGTATCAGTAGGACGTCATTGGAAAATCATAAAGACGCCTTTCAATTAGTAGATTAGCAAAACTGTCAAACTCTACAATTACGGTGCCAATGATCGGCCATTCGGACACAACTGCTTTAGCAGACTTGGCCCCCTGGTCACGTGAAGAGTCGACCTACCGCTTGGCGATGTGTCGAAATACTCGATGAGCACTCGGACCCCAAGGCAAAGTACACGATATATTACTGCTTTAAATTATTATACAAATTGCATACATTTTATGACCACCTATTAAGGTTGATACACCTTTGAGTTACAATGTACCACGGCAATAACAATGATTTATAGATTGTTGCCGCAGTAAGCATGCCTCAGCCATGTCTTTTCTTATGGGCGACAGGCCAAATTGAAAGTGCAATTCAAAAACGAACAAAAAGTCATTCATATAGATGACGCCACTGTCTGTAGGTGAAGGAAATACAGGGTGATTTTTAAAAATAAAGTATTTTTTTAAGTTTTCCTGACGTAATGCCTTATTTTGATATTTTGGTGGTTTTTGCCAAATTGCTATTAGTGTTAGTACTATTTTGCATCTTTAACGAATGTCGTAGTTTTAAATATTTTTGTCCTTTTTGTTTTATGTCGTATGTAATGAAGTGTTAAAATAAAAAACAAATATTTTCTTCGGTGAGACTTCCTTCCAACGTAAAAGAAAGAAAGGTAAAAATTATTTATTGGGACTCAACACAGGAGATCACAAATTAAACTAACACTCTTAGAAACATAAATAATAAAAAAAAAACAAAGTAAAATGAAAATAAAAACAAAGCGACGCAAAACGCACGAGCGCGAGCAACGTAAAATGTTAAACAAAGATCTTATCAACTATAAGATAAACGATTTTAGAGGAAACTCGTAAAAATGTAACGAAAATCTTTAGGTCTTTAGAATTTAAAAGAAAACCGGTTTTCATGAATAAATTAAATTTGTAGACACAGTTCCTATAAATTGGCGATAAAATAGACAAGATGTCATTTTGTTGTTGTTGATTGTCTAGTGCCTCGACCTTTGACATCTGGGTCACCTAAATCTTGAAGGTCATGGCCCTAGACATGGTCAGCATCAATTACTGACCGTTCTCACTTTCGGGCTAAATGATTTAGATACAACGGCAACATTACTAACCTACTTGATTCAGAATAAATCTAATTAACTTTTACTAATTGGGTATGTTATAAACTTGTTACTTGCTGGTACTTGTTTTGGAACAGAGAGAGAAGCAATAGCCTAATTTCATAACACAATTACTTATTACCTATAATTCAACAATATCCATTGCATTATTCACGTTGTCGAGCAGACGAATTCTTCAAACATGTGTAGCAAGGGATTGAGAATTTCCTACAAAATCCTTGATGATGATTGCAAGCATGTGACTCAATTGGTGTGCTGGAGTTATTTACAAAGTTTTCCGGGTAGGTATGCCAAATAAGTCTTGCTTGTCACAAAATTCGTGATAAGTTGGTACTTGTTTTGCCGCTGTAATAGGTACAACATACTTTTGCTTACTCTGAATAACTTGTTATGCGTCTTGCCTAGTACCTACCTACAATGACAGGTGCAAGCTCGTCATCTGCTGATAGAATACTGAATACACTTACAAACGTGTTTCGCAAAAATGGTGGTTTGACCTATGAAGTATTCTTATTTACTTCAGGCGTAGGTGCATCTGCCTATCAGATGGTACCTACTCACAGTCTTAAAGGGCAACTTGTAGGAGAAATTAAAATAATTAGCTTTTAATTTCTCCTACTAGTTGCCCTTTTCGCAATGGTTAAGGCCTCGCCTCATGTATATAGTTGTGGGTTCAAATCCAGTCAAGTACCAATTTGACTTTTTCAATTCATATGTACTTTTAGATTTTATCTTGGACATTATTGATATCGGTGAAGGACAACATCGTGAAGAAACCTGAACTTATAGTTAACATCAATCTGAAATCGCCAACCCGTCTTGAACAAGCGTGGTGATCAATGCTCGTGCCTTCTCTGTATGAGAAAGAAGAGGCCTTTGCCGTGCAGTAAGAAGATATTACCGTGTGCTGCCGGACGTAAAGAATAGCACCATCCTATTTCTTTCCGTGGGTGTCGTAAAAGGTGACTAAGGGACTTACTAGAGAATCGGCAGCGGCGTCTCTATGCATTTTAACACAAAACTGCGATCGCCAACCCGAGCCTCCCTGCCAAGCGTGACGATTATGGCAAACCCCCTGCCTTTGAGGGAGGTCTATGTCCAGCAGTACACGTCTTTAGGCTGAAACTATGATGAATGATGAGAAGAATTATTAGGCTGGTATTATTATTAGCCCTTGCAATCTGAAAATTAAAGGTCGTGTAACAAGAGACTACGTCTAAATATTTACGCGTAGAACAACAACCTGTTTCTAAGGTATCTTCATTGAAGAGTGCGTCCAAAGATAAACGTTGAGCCGATTTGAATGCCGTTGACCGATCAATTATGGAGTGCACGCTGCCGAAGGGGCACTGACATTTACGCAGATGAAATTTAGCAGCGAGCCAACATAGTGGGCATTCCGCAGTGCATGTGGATCATCAAAGTAACGCTAAAATAAATTGGTGCAGTACATGATACCTTTGTGTTGGAACGTTGGACGTACGGATGGTAAATGTCTGCGCTCAATGTGGTAGCGATAGAGGCACTCAGTGTATTTGCTTTGCCTGAGAGCTTTATCTGATGTAAGACAGATTGCGTGCGTTTGCGCTGAAGGTGTGTATATAAATATTATCTAGACAGGAACTGAAATAAGGTTTTAGACTGGTTTAAGGTTCAATTCAAGTTGGTCATCAAAAGATTCTCGGAAGCTGCAAAGTTGTAGAAGGTCCAAGAAACATGAAAAAATATGAGTAATGACAAATTAGATTATTGAAGAGAACACTTCTTTAGGCGCCTTGTGCGATTTTTGGTAGGGGAAAATCTTATGGGTTCGCGTCACCGACATGCTAATGTTAATTTGTATATCTGTAGCTTACTAGAGAATGGGCAGCAGCGTTCTCTATGCATTTTAACACCATACTGCGATCGCCAACCTGCCTGCCAAACGTAGCGATTATGGCATCCCCCCTCCATTTGGGAGAGGCCTATGTCCAGCAGTGGACGTCTTTCGGCTGAAATTATATCTGTAGCTATGAATATGACGTAGAGTATGCTTGGCCACCACACTGAGTTTCCTTCTCTACTGTTATTTCAAAGTTTTAAGTTTTCACTTCAGTCGACAGTCCCCGACTACCAAAAAGGAGGAGGTTATATGTTCGGCTGTATGTTTTTTTTTTTTTTTTTTTTTTATGTATGTTCACCGATTACTCCGTTAATTGTGGACGGATTTTGAAAATTCTTTTTTAGTTTGAATGTGTATGCTCCCGAGGTGGTCCCATTGCCACCAAATCAGAATCTGATGAGGGGATCTTATGGAAATCGAGGGAAATCCTCAAATTTTATAGCCATACCTATAGCGATTTGAGTATTTTTTATAGTAACTCGTGCATTTACACTCGAAAAGCACCATTTGGTGAAGTGGAACTGATGATGAAGACAGATGGCCACCGGAACTACTTAATAATAAGTATTTCACCGTTGCGATTCGATTACGCACTTTAATATGGTTGCTAAGCAATTTATGCTCTTCAAAATGCATATGGTGAAGTCACCATCAGTTCTCCTGGTTCTTACCAGGAGAACTCCTCAACAATTAACGCCCCTGCATCGGGAAAAGCAATATTTTGTAAAAGGTGATGAGCATTTGACATTAGGCTATTGTAAATTGGATAAATTACAAACTGACCCACTAAAAAGTGAAAAATAAAAAGCTTTTTACAAAAAAAAACAACCGACTTCCAAAAAAAACACTACAAAGTGAAAAATAACTTTAATTTCGGAAGTCGGTGGCAAAAAACTAAAATACAGATCAAAAGCCACCGACTTCCAAAATTAAAGTTATTTTTCACTTTGTAGTGTTTTTTTTGGAAGTCGGTTGTTTTTTTTTGTAAAAAGTTTTTTTTTTTCTAAGAAATGCTGTGTTTAAATACCGCAGTTTTAGAATATTCTTCATTAAAGTTCGCTTAATTTGGAAACAAAGCAAAAAATTAAACAATAAACCCATCTACAATCTAAAAAGAAATGTTATTTAGTGCGAGCACTTTGAATGTTATTTCGTGCGAGTAATTGCTACCTGACGCCGTGTGTTTTAACTCCTATCTCGTTATTAATGGCAAAAAGCGACAAAAAGTGGAAATAAACAAGCAAATGAGGAAGAAGCCGCGTGCGCCGCCACAGTCGCGACACGACCGTAACCGCGCACTACACTGCGCCTGCGCGAATATAGGAATTCCATATTCATAATTCAAAATTCTTAAGTGATTAATATATCAGTAGAAGAAGTAGAAGTTTTTCAAACTAAATACCACGATTAATAACAAATGCTTTAATAATAATATCAAGGTAACTTATTTAGCAAATGTTTTGATATTTGGATTTTAAATTTAAATCAAATATTCGGTTTTTCGTCTAAGTACAATTTTTTTATTAACAATTGCAGTCATAAGACTGTACCAGTTGCATTGTCTGCAACAAAATTATCACAGTGATATCATAATCATAAAAATAGAAGTTACCCTGAAGCAAGGCAGACTCACCAGCGAGTCAGGTTTTGGCATAAAACCGGGCGCACACTCATCGCAATAAAAATACACGTGAAATAATACAGTGTCGAGCTAATTAATTTCTCCAAAAGTGTACCGCGAGTGCTTGATACGATGGGTACTGTCATCGAGACAAATGGGTAAGGAATATTCATGTTACCTGACTGCATACTTTTTTATGGCACATGTAATAATAATAGGCCTCCAGACCAAATTTCGGCCATGGCGACCAATCTCAGCGGAGATCAGCCTTCGGCGCGGGATACATAATGCACAAGTGTGTGCGCAGACACAGGTGCAATCTCTCTTCCCTCACTCTCATAGTCCGATAGAACAGCAATCTATCAAGAGATAGATCAGGCGCAGGACCAACAGCTTACCGTGCTTACGGGGGTGTCACACCTCCAACTTCCAAACTCCGGGCTGTTACTAAGAAATTCCTAATAGAAAAGTCAATAACACGTTGCCCGACTTGGGTATCGGACCCAGGACCATGCTCAGCAGTCGCGCTTGCAAACACGAGACCAACGAGGCAGTCAATGCCACTATGTAGAATAGACGGAATACTGTGATTATCAAGTGACGTGCAGACGTTTATTAGCATGTAATAATTTCTTTCTTTACTATGTTTGCATTAATATACTATTCGTATGCCAGATATGACTATTAAGATGTATTCGTCGATGTACGTTTCATATTTATTAATTTACTTACGTGTTTTGATTGATTAATAATGGTATGGAAGATTGTCGGTTTAAGGCGGAGATTTCTTGAAAACGGTCAAAAAGGCGTTTTTTTTTAAACCAGTGCATCTCTTAAACCGTAAATGTTTTTTCCAAAACAAAAACAGTATAACATTTTCAAGTTTTTCGTGCATACGGTGATGGAAATCAAAACATAATTAAACATAAATTAATACATCAAAAAAATCTTCAAAGACAACTCTTAATTATTTTTATAAGCAGTTTATCCCTTCTTTAACAGTTATAATTATAATTAAAAGCATATACCATAAAATTGCAAATGCCAAACTGCATCCGGTGATGGATTAATTTTTATTAATTTGTTAATATCTAATTTTATACGATTTTATTTGCATTTTTACGCCATACGTAGTCATCGCGCATCTCTTTCTTTTGTATGCAATCTGACAGTGACAGCGGTTTACCTGTTTTCATCCTCTTAATAATAAGAATTTAATCAATTAAAACTGTTTTAATTTAGTGTTAGAACTTCATACTGTCGCAAGTTTTAACTCAGATTTAAATGCTTTTAAACTTTTCTAACAATTTTATTATCATCAAACCCCAACATCGTTGAATCTCCATTTCACATGCTGTTTATATTTCTACGCTGACACAAGATACAATTATCTGACATTGACATCTGACCACGTTACCAATAAAGGTGCAGTGAAGTGAATGTAAACTTGATTTCTTTATATGGCAGATGTTTGTTGAAGGCATGGTCATACATAGCCGATAGGATTTACAGCACGTACGATGATAAAATTATAACTGTTTTGGTAGTATGAACATGCAGACTTTTACCTTTTAGGTAGTTAAAGTTATAACCACTTAGGTAACACTTTCGACTCCACCCAGTTTTCGTAGAGCTCATACGCCATGCCGCGATACATCTAGCAAATTATAATGAAAAAAAAAAAGAATATAAATAAAAATGCTTGTATTTGAAAACCAACGAATATAATTATTATCTACTATTAAATCTTGCTAAAATATACAACCAGACAGACAGACAGACGGCGGATCCTTAGTAACAGGGTTCCCGTTTTACACTTTGGGTACGGAACCCTAAAAATCCTAGTAGCGTAGTTTTATTGCGGGCCCCTGTAGTGTGCAAATCATCATCATATCAGCTGAAAGTCGTCCGGGACATAGGCCTCGGGGAAGAAATAGGATGGTGCTTTTCTTTGCGTTCGGCACCACACAGAAAACAAGGCAAATCACATCTATCTTTTAGGTAATCCAAAGACGTCATAACATGATATATTCCATTTATGATACTCGTAACACATTTTATTGATGTGAAACATCTATAGGCGCACGTAAAACCGATTGCTGGCGGGGCGACGCATGCCGCGTGGCGATCGGCTACTATACATAATATAGTCTATACGTAGTAGTGTGTAAATGTGTGTGTAGTGCGATGTTTCACAATACAAAAAATGGAGCCGTCCCGTGACGGCTCAATTTTTTTTAAAAGATACCTGATTTTTTTACATACCTACCTTCTTTCTCTTTATTATAATTTTATTTGCACTATGTACTTTGAGTCTGCATCCGATAGAGCTAAATTGTTTGACGCATCTCATTTTTTCCAGTCATATCGATAAACTCTTTACTTATGTAGGAGTGTTGTACACACAGCAGGATATCAGGATACCACAAACTGTCAAATTTTCTCATTCGATTTTTAACTTAACCACCAACATTTTAAGGTTTAAAAACATTTGGAGAAATTTTACAGTATTGTATAACCTGATGTGCTGTTGATTGTACCTACCGATATTTTGCATATACATAAAGTAAAGCACTCCCTAAGTTATAAAACACCGCAATATGTAGTTTAATAAAATTGTAGTTGAGGAAAAGGTAAATACATTTTTCGGTTTACTTAAAGAGCTTAGAAAAAGCCAAACCATATGGAAATAAGCGTGAACTGTATAAATTATTCCGGGTAGACCTTTCGACGTATTGAATAACGTTTGTTAGCAAAGGCTCGTGCAAACCGGCGCGACTTGTCGCTCGACGCGACACCAGTAGAACAATTTCCATTAAATTTTCATAGAAATTGGTCTGCCGGTGTTGCATAGCGCGACGAGCTTTGAAATGGATTATAGGAAGAACAAAGCACGAGCAAATTAAGAAAAGTCAATTTGATTTTTATACTTATCTTGGAGAAAAAAAAACCTGTGCATGAAAATTATTTTATCACTTATATAATATTAGTTTTAGTAGGTATATGCGAAACCCGAAACACGTGTCTAGTATGTTTATGTAAATAATCTATGTACATTTCAAACACTGTATCATGAAAAATCACAAAGTTATAAGGTTATGTTACCGGGTTGTCCGTACCTCCAAAACGGCGGCGCGGCGCCCCGCGCCTCCAGGGTTGTCTTGCGCTCATTGATAATAATTTGGCAGTAGGTACCTAACCGTACGGCGATTGTATTGTAAGTAATTAAATGGTGATAACATTTTCCATCACACTTAAATATTTGTGGGACTAAATATAACATGGTGTAAAAATTATTGAAATCGATTCAGTTCCTTTTCTGAAGCATCATCCGTGAACTGTAATGAATGCCGGAGACTGAACGAAATTTCAGCTACACGGTAATAAATAATGAGGTTTAAACAACCGCTTCAGAAAAGAGATCCGTAGAATTTAAAAATCGAAATACTCATCACATCTTGTCAGTGTCCTAATTCTTCTTCTTTTCGTGTCGACGGTACTTCGATTTGACTCTGTATATTGTTTGGGCCCAGCAGGTTGACGTTGATTGCGGCATCAGTGGCATCCTTTAGGTCATCCGAGGTGCAGGTGAACGGGCACTTAGGACACTCCAGCAAGTGGTACTTTTGATCAGCTCACTTGCATTTCTTTATCCAGCAGGATAAAGAAGTAAATCATTAAGTCATTATTAGTCATTGAAATATTTCAAAAATATATGAAGCGTTAGGCATCTCAGCAAATGGGACAGAACACATTTTATACTGACAAAATATTGGTTGAAAACAGTAAATAAGTGCTTCATGGCAAGCAAACGTTCTGTTTTCAAAATAAACGCGTGATTTACCGTTGTTTTATACTTATACACACTATACTTAACTAGGTAAACCATACATTTTTACCGAGCATTACATTTATGGCGTGACGAATCAGACTCCTACCGAATCGGGCCCAAATCGGGCTTGCAAAAGACCGAGAACAATGGAAAGATGGTAGGCAAAATAAAGTAGGACAAATCTCTGCAGTAAGACACAAAAGGCTCCTGGCTCATAATAACAATATTTACAAAAATGATACCGGAACACGGAATAATTAATTGCTTAAGATTTTCATCGCCTCAAAATTTTCCTTGTATTTTCCGCAATATTTATAATACTTGAGTCAATTACTTACTAGTGCGCTTAGGCGATAAAATTCACGCTCTCGTCAAGATTAAAAATATATAATGGAGGTAATCTTGAGCGTAATGAAGTGTGTTCTCGGTCATGGCCCGTTGGCGTTAACTATCGCATACCTAAGTAAATTAATAACTTAACGGCTAACAAGATTTTTAGGGTTCCGTACCCAAAGGGTAAAACAGGACCCTATTACTAAGACTCCGTTGTCCGTCCGTCTATCACCAGCCTGTATCTCATGAACCGTGATAGTTAGATAGTTGAAATTTTCACAGATGATGTATTTCTGTTACCGCTATAACAACAAATACTAAAAAACAGAATCAAAAAAATATTTAAGGGGGCTCCCATACAACAAACGTGATTTTTTTGCTCGTTTTTGGTCGATATTGATAACGGCAACAGGTAGACGCTTGAAATATTCACAGAATACTTAGTTATATATTCACTTTAAAAATAAATAATTAAATTAAAATAAAACAAATATTTTAGGGGGCTCACATACAACTGACATGATTTTTTCGCCGTTTTTATATATAATGGTACGGAACCCTTCGTGCGCGAGTCCGACTCGCACTTGGCCGGTTTTTATAATCCTAGGTCACAGATAAGTAGGTAATTAATAACTCGACCGGGTTCGCCAAGAAATAATACGAGTATGAGTAGTAGTAGCTATCAAAATCTGAATGATTTTGAAGTATATGGCTAATCCATTGCTTCATATGTTCGAAAAAAAATCTGCTCAACAACGTTAATAACGCAATGAATGTTGTTGAACTGTCAACATTAAATCTATTTCTACTGATAGTGTGTTACGCAGGCAGGTGGAAGTTGTTTTAAAACCCCAATAATTTTGGCATCAAATGAATGTTGCTGAAGAGAAACTTATAAGTACTTAGTTGAAGTAATTTCGTTATTGTTACTGCCAATTTTAAACAAAACAAGATTTTAACAATATTTTTCAAGTCTCTCATACACTTATAGCGCCTATAAATGTGTCATAAAATAATCTTCATAACGAGAGAAAACGCACGATTTGGTAATGCTGATTTTGATCACGAATGTGAACTTTGTACGGCGGTAATGAAGTCGGGTGAAAGTGTATAATTTAAACTTTCAATTGGCCGCCTGCGGAGGGATTAAACAAAAAGGTATCATGCGACAATACAAACATGTGACGTGCCACGTATTGTATGTTGACATTCAATTGTTTCTTCAATCGACTCGATGCCAGACCATACAGCATTTATTAAATGCTCTAAGTGCCAGACACATCCTTTGTTCTCTATTTATTTTTACAACTTAAAGCTCATTTATTAAAAGAAAATGTTGGCACTGCTACCAACGTTTTTAATAAATCTTTCGTCTTACCTAATGATGCATCGACATCATTACGTTTGTCTTATAGTCAGAGATTCCATTCTGAATTTTCTGCTCACCTGTTCTATCTTTTTAAAATGCAGTGAAAATGTATGATTACAGAACCATTTCTTCCGTAAGCACGGCAATATATTTAGTACCTACTTCAAAGCTTTTTAGTTAATAACTTTCCGATTTTTTTTAAATCTAATTATCACTCCTCTTTTAGCTGACAACAGCGAAACCACGGTCACTGTCAGACTGCATACAAAAGAAGCGCGATGACACAACGCTTGTAATTTATTGCAAAATATGAAGCAATTATCTATTTACTCAAAAATGAGTTGAGTAATTGAAAATAAAAAAATAAAAAAGACCGGCCAAGTTCGAGTCGGACCCGCGCACGAAGGGTTCCGTACCATTATCTATAGGCAAAAAAAAATCAGGTTTGTTGTATGGGAGCCCTCCTTAAATATTTGTTTTATTTTAATTTAATTATTTATTTTTAAAGTGAATACATAACTAAATATTCTGTGAATATTTCAAGCGTATACCTGTTGCCGTTATCAATATCGAGCAAAAACGAGCAAAAAAATCACGTTTGTTGTATGGGGGCCCGCTTAAATATTTATTTTATTTTAATTTAATTATTTATTTTAAAGTGAATATATAACTAAATATTCTGTGAATATTTCAAGCTTCTAGCTGTTGCCGTTGTCAATATCGAACAAAAACGAGCAAAAAAATCACGTTTGCTGTATGGGAGCCCCCTTAAATATTTATTTTATTCTGTTTTTTAGTATTTGTTGTTATAGCGGCCACAGAAATACATCATCTGTGAAAATTTCAACTGTCTAACTATCACGGTCATGAGATACAGCCTGGTGACAGACGGACAGACAGACAGACAGACAGACGGCGGCGGCGCGCGGCGGAGCCTTAGTAATAGGGTTCCCGTTTTACCCTTTGGGTACGGAACCCTAAAAATCAAAAACCCGACTGCCTAAAAAGAGAACTTAAAAAAAGATAGAAACAAGATTTATATAAACTAACTATAAACAATCTCATGCAGTCGGAGGCATCTCCTTAACAATAACGGCCTATTGCCGTTATATAAGTTTACTTTTTACGTAGTCGGGTTTTTGATTTTTTAATTGACTTTTTTATCATTTGCCTCTTGTCAGCGCCTCAAGTATCACTTAACAGATTAGAAACATAATTCTGTGACAAGGGTTTTAACTTACCTACTATTAGATTACCTAATATTAGATAAATAAGTAAAGTAAGAAGGCTTTATGATTGAGGTCAGATAACAATTGTTTTTGCTCGTTTATAATATGATAAAGAAATTTTCCATCAAAATGCGCAAACAATTTGGTTTTGGTATACAGGGCGTCGTGCTCAGTTACAATAACATTAATCTAAAGAAGGTTTCTGTCTTATCGGCTACCTTTGTACCAAACACATACATAACTAGTAGGAATTATGTTTGTATTGGTGGGTATTTAAAACGTATTCCATTATTTCAGTTGATCTACACACAGTGGCTTGGGTGACACCCGGTGCGCATAATTGTGTCACCCAAGAATAAAAACCGGCCAAATGCGAGTCGTACCCCGCACAATGAAGGGTTCCATAGTTGGAATGAATGTATCCCAGGAACAAACTTAACATTATCTTTTCGAGACATCGCCAAGCGGTTGGTCGACTCCTCACGTGACCAGAGGGCTGGCCTATTTTTCGGCCAAAGAATCAGCATTGCCATACAACGTGGCAATGCTGCCAGCCTTTTGGGCACTTTTCCCACTGAAAGCGATGCGGAAGAATTTTTTGATGCCCTATGATTTTTTCCCCCCCTTTGTTATATAGGTACTTACTTGTACATATTATTACTTTTATTTTAAGTTTGTTTAATTTTTAAATTATGTAAATACTTCTACATTGTAGGTGAAAAACATGTTCTCCCATACGTTCAAACTGCAAAATGTAAGTTGGTCGACTATTACTTGTTTTCCTTTTAACTTCGTTATATAGGTACATAAACCACAGCCGAGATTTTTACCTTCCCTTTTTTGCTTTATTTAAATTATTAGTTTGGATAGCTTGGTTACAGTGATTTCAAGGCTAAGTGGTTTATCGTTGAAAAACGTGATAGTATGTTTAATTTTTTTTTTGTTCTTGAATCCATTGTAAAACTTTGCTATCACTTGCAAGTTTTTTTTTTCACGTCAGTTGGCACCCAGTGTGGACCGGCCCCCTGTCTACACAACCTTACAATGATGACCAAGAGAAGATTAGCCATGGTGATCCTAGAGAAAAAATATTATTTAAGTTGCCCGCTCATTCACAGCTTTGCTTATAGGAACCCAATTTCAGTGGTTTAGGAGTTTTTTTTTATCCCATATACTGGAGATCTAGCTGGAGGAACTCGTGGCTAAGTAATAACAGCCGCACGGGTCGATTCATCAGGTTAATCTACGCTTGCCGGGGTTGGTCCGTGGATGGGTGGCCATTTACATACCAAGACTCCTCCGTGCCTCGGAAAGCACGCTAAGTCGTTGGTCCTGGCTGTCATTTGGTGGATCTTTGAAAGTCGTTACGGGTCGTCAGAAGCCGGAAATTCTGACAACCAGTCTTACCAAGGTATATTGTGGTACCCAGTAACTGGGTTGTGGAGGTCCGATATGCAATCGCTCCATGTATAATACTAGTATTCAGCTGCATCCGGTTAGACTGGGAGTTGACCCCAACATAGTTGGGAAAAGGCTATATAGGCAGATTGATACTGAAGGTCTATAAGCTACAATGGACCTTCAGTAACTCTAAGGGGTAACATAATTGCGTATACATAATTATGTGTTCTCAATTATGTTACCCCATATATAATAGTTTAACTAGTAGTGCTATTTTATATAGGATATAATTATAGCGATATTAATCAAAACCACTGATTAGATTTTACTGCTCAATCTGTAAAATCTAATCAGTGGTTTTGATTGTTGACTAAAATAGTAACAAACTTTCGCCAAGTAAAATTGAATTGACGTTCAGTAGAATGGTGATAGGTATTAAAATAGTTTAATAGTACCTTAATCAATCCAATTATTAAATAGTAGTCCCCAAAATCGGGGACAATACATAACAAAAAACTTGTAACGCCCATAGGCTGGCACGGTTCTACTCGTAAATACTCGGGTCTCGGTTTGAGCGGCTAAACTCGGTAACACAATCAAGGTTGAGTTAACGCTTTGTCACCACTTCTTGTGTAGGTTCCCACGTAGTTTCCTGTGTTTGTAAAACGAAGTTAATGTTTTTACATGACTTTCTGAATGACAATAATCGATTTAGTTTGAAAGCGAGTGAAAGTTGCGTAACACCGCGATTCTCGAATTCGGAGGAAATTAACGTCATTTATTTTCGTATAATGTCTTTGATAAATATAGTAGCGTCAGTCAATAAGAAGTTGGGTAGACAGTCAAATGTTTTTGTGTGAAAAATTAAACTTGAATTATAAATAAATGTAGTGAGACCATTAATGTATTTAACATCAATTAGTGAGACGCACAATTCCATTAAGAACAATACGCGTACTATTTATCAGTAGGTAGGTTTTACCGTGCCTTTTCGACTTGTAGGCAGTCAAAATAAAACTGGTAGGTACCTATATAGATGAAATAAGACTTTACTAATCAATCAATCGGCCTACCGTTGGGGTCGGTTTCCAGTCTAACTGGATGCAGCTGAATACCAGTATTTTACATGGAGCGACTGCCTATATCTGACCTCCACAACCCAGTAACTGGGTAATACAATGACCCTTGGTAAGACTGGTTGTCAGATTTTCGGGCTACTGACGACACGTAACGACTGAAACTAAGACTTTACTAATAATTATGATATAATCAAAATATTTCACCATTTACCTAATCTATATCACACACCATCACTGACGTGGAAGCTAAAAAAGCTATAATAAGCCATATTTATTTCGGGTATTGTTTCCCGTTAGAGATAACAATAATTTATTTAATTACAAAGGAATTTCTGACGTTTTTGATATTATAAATATATAAAATAAATACTTACGGACCAAATCTTATTAAAAAGGAGAAAAAAAAAACAAATTAATGAAAATCTTGCATGAAAATAATATACTTGCGCGAAATTGTAATTACAGTAAATATTTGTTTACTGATTCGACGAAAAGTGAATTAGAGACTGTTTTAATGTGCCTATGTTTCCTGCTCCTACAATTTTCTTTTTTGATTAATTTTGTTAAGGGTCCAAAGGCAGCTGGATCATTTCCTTGAAACTCACCGAGGTTAGATTGGTCTTCTTCTTCTTCGTCGTTCCCTCAATGCTGAGGATCGCGACCTTCTTCGTCTTCCGCAGTGTAGTACGCTCGGTACATCTTGCCACCAACAGCCTACTTAATCGTGTCTGAACATGTTACCGGTGCTCTGCCTTGAGCGCGTTTTCCTTCCACAATTCCGACACTTGGTTGACAGAGCAAATATGGTGCTGCTCCTCAAGCAATGGTGCAATTCAGATAAGGTTATGTGTGTCCTGATCATACCTGTACGTTACAGGAATTGAAGGACGCTACAGATAATACTATACTTTTCTCTTTTTCCCTTCTAAAGGGCTACCGCAATTTAGATATTGCCGTGGACATGCTAAAAAGAAGCGCTTGTTTTACCGTTTTGAGGAGTTGCAATTGTTGGGTGTGGCGTGAGCGTTCAAAATCAAAATCGGCCAATATATATGTATAAAAAGCGGCCAGGTGCGAGTCAGGCTCGCACACGAATGCTTCCGTACCACCGTACATCATTGACCACTACACTTTTTTTTTTAATACTTTAGTATAACAAAAATACGTTTCTTGTATGGTGTGCCCCATCATCTACCGACACATCAGTGTCTACCTATTACGGTTCAAAAGATACAGCCGTGTGACAGGCGGAAGGACGGACAGCGGAGCTTTAGTAAGCATCCTAGGCTCGCACGGGCGATTTTTTCCTGCGGTGATTTTAATTTCAACGCACTGCTTAGCGCCGAGAATTGAAAATCCAACTGCGACTAAAATACAATATACGTCCATGCGGACATGGGCTAATAATAGGGTCCCGTTGGCATTCTTTGGGTACGGAACCCTAAACCCTAATATGTAACACAGCATAGGTTAGCACAGCACAATTACATAAAAGTCATAAAACCTCATTGGAAGAAAAACAGTTGGAACAAAACAGACATTAGTAAAACAAACGAAGAAAAATGTTGTTTCATCGTTATCGCAAAATAATGGCTTTTCACTAAAAGTTTTCACCAATTCAAACCAGTTCGTCAGAATGATAAAATTATGTAGTTTTCTCATGGAATTAGTAGGAACAACTTAAGCTCCTTGAGTTTTCCATAGATTTTTTTATAGGTACCGAATTTTCTAGACCTTCGCTTCAGGCCTTGTTATTGCCGGTGGTTACACGGGTGTCACTCAATTGTCCACAAATAAAATAATTTGTGCCGGAAAACATAATACAACGCTCTATGACGTTCAAACATTTTATATTTTATCATAAAATATATTTTCGTATTATTTAATATCTTCGTGAACATTGTCACAACATCCAATAAAAAATAACGCTTGTCAACTACATACAATTTGAAACGCAATGTCATAAAATAAAACGAAAATACATTTAAAAGTCTCTACAGGTAGTGAGACTTTGTCTTGTGATAATATCCTTTGGTTGTTTGGACAGGTATCACTCATCATTAGTTAGGTTCTAAAAATATTTTTAAGGGCATTATGTCCAGCAAGATGAGAATATTTTTTTTTACTTCTGAATCATTGAAACTATTTTATGGATTTAAATGTAAGATAGGTACCTACTTATATATTTTATAATTATTCAAATTAAAATTACATAATGATACCAACATAAGATTGCTTCAAAAAAAAAAACTGTTCTAATTAACAAACAAATTAATAGCTATAAAATAATATGTACAGTGATTACCGACGCGTACCTATAATTTAAGACTAGATACTCTTCTGGCACTAAACCAATAATTTATTTAAAAACTGTGGACCGTCGTTACACCTAATTACATTTCATATAATAAGGGGATATGATGAGACAATAGTGAATAATTAACGTGTTTAGAAATCAAAATAACTGAGACAACACAGCGGAAGACTGACGAAATGACTGCATTAAATATAATCACGGTTAATTAGAAAATGCCACAATAAGAAACGTAAAGAAAACGTGGAAGGATCGACCACAATAAAGACAAACAGACTGTATGAGCACCAATAAACTTCATATTGCAATTAGACAATAAACAAATTAGTGAAATTTATGTAACTAATTATTACTATTTGAATAAGATACCTAATTAACACATTGTGTAGGCACTTGCCTGAGCATGATGATAATATTTTTGGATGGTTAGGATAAATTTTCATCTGTGTGTATATGTCGCAGCTGCATGGTCGAATCCGCTGTTATACATCACCGCTAGCTATTTTACAAAATAGCTCCGTTATGTAAAACAACTGAACGACGTTTAGCGATTTTCCATAATTACTGAACTTTAACACGCAGAATTGCATAAACGTTTTGCATTTATCAATGCAGCTGGTCCACAATTACAGGTTATGTAAAACAGCGGAAGTGAAATATCATATTGTAGATTTTAGTTTCAAATTTTGTCGCTCATGGAGTCGTGGCCATTGACATAAAGATTGGACTGAGCGTTCCGTATTTAGTTGTGCAATGAATACAGACCGAAAAGTACGAGAGAGACAAAGTGAATGTGCGATTGTGCGGCCAGTATTTGACTTTAAAGTATATACTTTTATGTTTGCAAAAATATCAGTATAGGTAATCTTTGAAATATATTATAAATATATTCCCTATGATTAATATTATTAAAAAATTGCTTTCATTCTTCTTCATTTTAATTGCCTCAAATTCTCTTGTGAAGCCAAACTGATAAAAATAAATATTTCAGTCTCGAACCTAAACCAGTAAAGTCTAGAAATAATAATTAGTAACATATAAAAATAACTACTTTTTCTATTGTTACTCACAGTAAATTTCAATGTTTTTCACATTCATTAAAAGTGGAAGTGGAAGTGGAAGTGGTCGCTTTTGTTATTACAGGCTTGCAGAAAACTGACAGGTCAAGCCAATACACTGACCTCTAATAGACAATATTAGAGGTCAACACTGACCTCTAATATTGTCTATTAGAGGTCAGTGTATTGGCCTGACCTGTATTGGCCGCACAGTCACTCTGTCTCTTTCTAGAGAGTGGTCACTTTTGTGAGGCTAACCCTTAGTCCATTCTCTGTCTATGCTCGTGGCTTTGTGTGTCATAAAAACAATAATGGCGGCCGAAACAAATAAATAAAACAAGTGATATGAGTGAAAATAACTCAAGTGAAAACAGTAATTTTAAAGACAATTTTAATAAAAAGTTATCAGAGTTTTATGAAAATCAGTCCTAAAAATACTAAATACCCAAGTAACCGTGATCAAATTGGAAGTAGCGGTCGCTCGGCTTGCGTGCGGTTGGTCATATCGTATACCAATCGGTCAGGGTAACCTTAGTTACTGCGAACGATCCAGCATTAGAAGCCACACCAAACGCTTATTGTGCCTGCAGATAAGCCAATCTGCATTACGTTAAGTGGGTAGCAGTTTTGTCAAACGTAACGCAATGGTAATCCAGCTGAACGTTGTGCAGCTGTTTTACATAACGTAGCTATTTTTTAAAACAGCTAGCGGTTATATAAAACAGCGACAATCCATCTGCGACATCCATTTCTGTTTCTTCAACCAAGATCTCCGGTTCCATAGTGACGTAGCATTTTGGCCCCTTTCTTAAGTCTTCTTGTTTTTTTTTTGTTTCAGGATTGACTTCAGCGACCCAACCACAGACAAGCCCGCGAACTTGGCAAACTCTGCCGTTCTGCGAATGCTGGAAGAAGAAGAACACAACCGTAGGGGACGCCCTAGTGAGTATACTGCCTTTTACTTAAACTTTTGCTAACCCCAGTTAAGATAACTGATCAATGACAAATATGATGGGATCAGATTTACGGACACAAATGAGTAGTCAGCAAGTCGATTTTGATAAAGAAAGTGACCTGAAAAGAAGAAAACTTACTTTTTATTTTATTTGATTTTCAATACGACAGTAGGGATATTCCATAAAAACACGTTTGAAACGTAGTAGTATATATACTATGTATAATATGATGTTGCAGTTGTAAATAGTGGCTTGCTTGTGAGAAACCGACAAAAAATAATAAGACGGACCAAATTAATTAAAATGTAGAATATTCCACTCGTACTTCAACAAGTGTGCAGCTCACCCAGCTGGCTCGAGCAGAATCTATTAAGCTCTCGTAGACACACCTGATGCTTTCCTCTATTTTCTTGAGTATTATATTATAGTATATTATTCACGCTAGCTCAAATAGAATTTATGGGAAGTTATACTAAACGAATGCCTCGTAGGTTAATAGGCCGTAGGTCGTAGGTAATATTAGGCCAATATTCATGGATACTTGACGTAAACTGAGCTATGACTTAGCATTACCTTTAAATGTGTAGAAATAATACAAAAATAAAATTGGTACAAATGTCCTCGGCCCTGGGGTTAGTTAGTTTGTGCGCGGGAGACTGACGGCTTGTCAGCGTGTTCTAGGGAGCCCCCGCGGTGACGGGAATGGGAGCGTAGTTATAGAGATGGTATACCACCCAATGGTACTACCGTACCCTGCTACAATTGTACCCGGTCTACCCTAATGGTACTTCGATTTATTGGCTTTCCCTAATTTGAATGGGAGTGAAGCTCGTCACAATAACTGTCGAAATCCTGAGTGGCAGCACGTTTCGTGCAAGCGCATTTCACTCTTCTATTTTGGGCTCAGAAATTGATAAACATTTACGAGCATGCTTGGATTAAAACAGGCATCCAATATCCCCGCAAAATTCCCCACACGGTTGTGATAAACCAAAACTGTGTAAGCTTACTAAACTATTAATAATTTCCCACTGCTTTATCAGAGTTAGACCCAACCCAAGTCCGAGCGATCAAGGAGAACATGGTTTACATGCACCATCCATTTGACCACTACTGGCCCCCGGAACGTTCCAGAATGCGATCAGCTCGCAGCTGGGATGGCCAGCTCAACGCCACAGGGAATATATACTCAGAGTTCATGACGTCTACCAAAGGTACCAGCACAGCCTGGTAGAATAGATGCAGCTTTGTCTGTGCAAGTCTTGTACATATCCCATACGCAGCCAGAGCTTATTAATTCGTCGATCAATCAATACCATACGTAGAGTCATTGCAAAACTAAGCATTGAGTATTCATATATTTCATGCTCTGCCCATAATGTGGTTTTAACGTTTAAGTACAACGATCCCATTAGGTATACATCGATATTTGTGATTAACATCAATTTGTGTCGTGTTGCATTCAGAGCGTTTGGCTACTAGAGTTGAAGTATCGCACAAAGAAGCCGCTACACTTGCTAATATTACACAGACAACTAACTGGTTCAACCAGACGTTATATGAAGCTTAGACGACATGAAGATGATTCATTGATCTCGATATAATGAATGAAACATTGTGGATGAGTGTAATGGCCTAACGTTCAGTTCCATCCATCCGTCGTTCTGCTCGTCACTGTATTGACAAAAACCGCCCACTAATGACGAAAAACGTTCATTAGTAGAAAGTATTTGGCAAAGATTGGAAGCTTCGTATAATGTGCTTTTACCTGTTGTTCCTGTTAGTAGTGCACAGTCGACAACGGAAGAACACCAACAGAAGATATGGCTGAAACTGTGTTTGTTGGTAAAGTGTTCATTGTTTAATTTAGTGCTAAAGTTTTTGAAGTGCTTAAATTAGATTGTTTTGTTGTACCGTTGTACCGTTTCGTAAACGAAAACAACGTAAGGAGATCCAGAGAACGTTAAAGTTGTTTAGATGTGTTTCATACTCGTAAGTTAAAAGGATACAGAAAAAAAACAAAGTAGATTTGCTATCTATTTTCAATGGAACTGGTTAAGGTGAATCCGCAGCTGTAGCCCGTGAAAAACAAATTTTCTTACACGTTATGCTTTTTGTAGGTCAGTGTCAGGTTGTATCTTAATCAAAATATGATTCGCGGCTATAACAGATATTATTATGTACCTAAGTATTTACAAAAATGTCACGATTTCATGAAAAGTCATTCAATGGAACAAATCTATTTTTCTTATAATTCTATATTTTGATTATAATTCTGTAGATACATATCTGTTATAATCGCGAATCATATTTTGATCAAGATACAACCTGACAATGACCTGCAAATTGCAAAAAACGTAAGATACTTTTAATATCGCGGGCTACAGCTGCGGATTCACCTTAATTAATCTATTGCTTTGAGTCGACGATAAAAATGGCATTCTAATGAAAACTAGTTATCTGCTACTAAGACAAAGTTACAGTTTTCTTTCAAGAAGCCAACAGTAGATATTCGTCGGTGTGCATCAATGGAGAAGTAAAAAATACAATGCTTTGCGTTGAGCCCATCAGTAATTACAATAATTGTGGCACTATTACTTGCACACACCGTTATAAATACTCTAAGTGCTTTTTAGGGTTCCGTACCCAAAGGGTAAAACGGGAACCCTATTACTAAGGCTCCGCCGTCTGTCTGTCTGTCCGTCTGTCGCCAGGCTGTATCTCATGATCCGTGATAGTTAGACAGTTGAAATTTTCACAGATGATGTATTTCTGTTGCTGCTATAACAAGAAATACAGAATAATATAAATATTTAAGGGGGTTCCCATACAACAAACGTGATTTTTTTGCTCGATATTGATAACGGCATCAGGTAGACGCTTATATATTCACATTAAAAAAAAAAATTAAATTAAAATAAAACAAATATTTAAGGGGGTCCTATACAACAAACGTGATTTTTTTGCCATTTTTATAGATAATGGTACGGAACCCTTCGTGCGCGAATCCAACTCGCACTCGGCCGGTTTTTCTAGTTTGTGATGTTATTAGAGAACGGAAACATAATTACAATGCATAAAACTCGTGTTTTTAGTTTCCAAGAATTCATGCTTTGATCATTGATTCAACCGCATCTAAAAACTATAAGATCAGCAGCCACGAGAACATAAAAGTTTACATAGAATGCGTTTTTTTTCGTGTTTATTATCAAATATCGACCTTGATTTAAAAGTGTTGTTTGACGTCACGAATAGACTATTTCTACGACTGTTCATCCCAGTAGGCTCATGAATCAGAGTCTTATTTTAAAACAGGTGCGAAAAGCAAACGACATACGAATCATATTATACATTTTCTCCAGGTGTGCACAATTCTGGGAGCAATTTTTTTTTAATGTAGTCTTTATTTGTTATTGGCAATATGTTTGTCACAGTTGACTTTGAAATCGAGATTATTATACACAACTTTCAAGACTATTTAATAGGTAATATCTTAGTGCTAATGTTGATTAACAGTAGTTTTATGTTAGTGGAATTGTTACTATTCAGTTGGCAGGTACACATTAAAACACGACGAGGACTACTTGCGAGGTGACTCTGACTGAATATTACTCACTATTTATTCCCTTGGCCTTCCCATCAAACCTGGTCTGCTGTCGTTGAAGTCTACTAAATCGTTCAAACAAGTTATTAACTTGCAAGTGGCCGTTGGCGATCATCGGCTATGTGGACCGTTTGTAATTTATGTACGACTCATGGCCCAATGGATGAGGTAATTGCCACCGCGTCCCATAATCCCAGATGGATCAGATTGCTATACTAATTGCCTAGGTACCAATTTCCCTCATACAACGTTCCAGGAAAACCGTTTATAACATTAAAATATGATGCACCTACATCATTCACGCTGGTATGCAAGTTTCGCAACAGGTGAAATATATTTTCAGTCTTGCCATTTCGTTATAATTTACGATCTCATTGTAGTGGGGACGTAGCTAATGGAAATGGTTTTATGCTTCTATTTCAACAGCTATAAATTAATATTAGGTACGTTCAGGTGGGGTGCTTGGAGTCTAGGTCATAGGTTTTAGTGGGTGTGTCCATTTTTCGGGTGGTGGGTACCAACGATCGTGAGAGAGTTGGCGCATGGGTGTCCTAAAAATGTGCGTTCTCAAAATATAATATGCGGTAGATATTTGTGCTCGTCGCACCTGCTGGCCAGCCAGCTGAGCTAGTCAAACGTAGTGCACACCGACCGGCGGTTGGCGCGGCTCACCAATTGATCAATTTAATCGTGAGTTCCTGTATATCACTAATATCTTTTTTTCTCAGGCTTCTTATTTGTTTTGTTTTAATGTTCTCATTTGATTTTTACTTTATTTTTTTAATTAATTGTCGATGCATTAGGTCATACGGAGTGCACTTTTGAAAAGTCTTCAACCTGGATTGCGGTTTAACCAGATTGTAATTAAGTGTTATCGTGAGAATGTTACCTAATCTCATTAAGTAAGTGAAGCACCAAGTATTAAAGTAAAGCTTTATTTCGACAAAACTTAAGTAAAGTTGGTTCCGCACAGTTGAACATAGTTAGGGAAGAAGCTTTCCTTAATACGGAGTAAATTGAAATTCAATAGGTTCCTTACATATCGGGTTCGAAATTGCGAACAATGTTAGGTAACGCTAGGAACAACAACTTTCATCGACATAAACATAATATGTGGTGCTTGGAGCAATCTTGAAGTCCTGGCGTCTAATCAGACCTTGAGGAAGTGAAATCTTAGAACCCATTCGCCGAACTAAGGAGTCAGTTTGTGACTTAGTCTTTCACTTCTTTTGTCACTATATATACAATTAGGTATTAGAGATCAAAAATCTTCAAGAGTTTTATCGTCCTATCAAACTGTTTATTCTTTTTCTTTTGTCTATAATATGAACCTTATCAATTTGAAATGTATTTTTAACCCTTCGTGGAAAACAGGCTGTTATGTTATGTTTATCTACATTCATGTAACGTATATACTATTACGGCGCATTGTGAGCTCCAATTTTAATTGCCGTTTTAATCGCATCGGAATCTTTTCCGCATAGAGGATGTTTTTCTTCTGCCATTCTGCTAGGCATTTCTGCTCTATCTACACTTCTGATCTCTTCCTCTTTCTTTAAGGTTTAGCTCTCTCTCTCTGTACTGACAGCAGATATTTCAACCCAATAGTTCCCTGCAAGCGATCCATAAAACTGGACCACATCGAACCTAACAGAATGGTTCGCCTTTATTTCTGTGACCTAGAATTTTAGAATATCTTCGTCACAGACTCTATTTCAGATTCCATGAAATCTGACTCAGTACAATTAAATGATCTTGGAAGAAATAGACCTGCTGACATTGCGAGTTTACGACATTAGCCGTGGGCTGTAGGTACTTAAGTACTTAAATTACATGAAACTAACGATTTTACATGCATAGACACTTTACATCCAAGACCGAGTTCCAGTTTAATTTGTTCTCCGGAATTTCTGATTCAACATCTGTTTACCATAACCACGGTATTTCTACGTATTTTTCAGACACGGGGTTAGAAAAAGATATAGACATTTAGATAGTGCTAACATAATTATCATTCATCAAGCATCCCATTCTCAGTTTAAAACAAATTGCAAACAAACAAGTCCCGGAATACACAGGTTGAATCATAAATCTGTGCTCGCCTACAATAAAACGAACTTATATACTAGAAATATGTTTTTTCGATGGTCTGGCGCACTTCCAACTGCTTGGTGGGACGCGCTAATTTGAAGAGAGATGTGTCATAATATGCGATACGTGTGTTCAACACTGAAAGTCTCATGGTCTCCAAGATCATATCACCCGACGATTGAGATTGTACGCCCTGATTACACATACTTTCCGAGAAACATATATTTTTAAACACATGTCGCAAAAATCGAAAGTTATATCTGGCACGATAGGTACACCAGGCAGTTTTATGTAACACAGTGTTTTACGAAGGAATTGCATTGTTTCAGGCCAGAAGAGAGTAGTGTGGCCACCGGTGCCCGAAACGAACGGATATCATCAACCACAACAGGTAATTACATATACAATAATCACTACTACACAGATGTTATAGACAAAATTGTACATGTATATAGCTGTTGATTTAGATGCAAATGACATCACAGCTGCACATAGTAAACGCTTTCCGGTGGCGGGGCAACAATAATTGCATGCAAAACCAAGCTATTACAAGTATTACGATATGTATTATAAGCTACATTATAAATCTCAACAGCAACAGACTCCTGCGTACAACAACAACGCGCAGCAGTCCCCAGCCTCTCCTCAGCCTCAGTACCAATCCCAACAACAGCCTCAGCACCAACAACAATCCCAGTACCAACAACAACCTCAGTACCAACAACAACCCCAGTACCAACAACAACCCCAGTACCAACAACAACCCCAGTACCAACAACAACCCCAGTACCAACAACAACCCCAGTACCAACAACAGCCCCAGCACCATCAGCAGCCCCAATCCCCTCAGCCTCAGTACCAAGCTCCCGAGTCGGATCCTTCCTACTGTGAAGGCCGGCGACAGCAGCCCACAGGGCTGAGTAAGCTGATTCCTGTCGGTCCTGGCGTAGCGTCCCCTGCCTCCTACCGACCAGGCCCGCCGTCACCAGGCATCGTGCCGCAGCCCTATCGCCCGGGACAAAGCCGCTGGGCACCAGTACCAGCCCCTCTTTCCCCTCAGGTATTAGGACACAATGAAGTTGGAACGTCAACGTCGTCGAATAGAATTTAGTTTCATTACTGACTCGCACGTTTTCATTTTACTAATATTCTCCTGGTAAGTAGATGTATGCGCAAATCGCTATTGTGTAACGAACGCTATGCCTTTTTCTGTTGGATTCCGCGTTCTAGTATGGAATCTACGATTAATATGGAGTGACCTTTTCTTTTTAGAACACGTAGTAGCCACTTTGCAAAAAGTCGACATGAAAATTAACAAAGATATTAATCAAAATTGATTTGGTTGCAATGTGGAAATGTCGTGTTGTTTAGTTTCTACTCACTTGTACACATTTTGTAGTACACGATTGTGATAATCTACTCTGTATCTGATTAACAAAGATGTTTGATCTCCTTCGGCGTGTGCTTTATCAGTATTGTTATGTGCAGACTCAAGGATCGCAGCCGGGTTATCCGTCGCAGCAGCAGCTGTCGCCGCAGCAGTACTCGCAACAGCCGCAGTACTCGCCCTCGTACTCGGAGCCCTCGTACCAGGCCCCACAGAAGATTTTCGAGCCCCCACCATCGACGATCACTCTTCGTCAGCAGCAGCCAGTCCACCAGAAACCTCCACCGGTTTTCGCTAGTCAACCCGCCACAGCTTCGTTTGACGGTAATCTACCTAGATATTACAGAGTTACCTGGATAAGCGGGATCTCACGGACCCTAGGACAGTTTATCACTTAAACAGGCTTTTCTGTTTCCCAAATAGTCAGTTTTAAAATAGCAGTTGTCTTATTTACAGAGGCCCCGCTAAGACAGGTCGAAATGTAGGTACCGTTTTTCTTTTAAAGGTGAAAATGTTAAATAAAACCATTTACACATTTTTACCAATCTTCAAAATTATAAATTATTATTAGTTTTCTTACTTAAACAGGCTATTGAACTACAAAGTCCCAAATATAGAGGAATAATCGAAAAAAAAATACAAAATAATGCATTCTTAGTGGATCAGCAACTGTACCTCCGAAATAAAAAGATTAAAATTCTGTAAATATATTATCTGATATATTCGCGAATCATATTTTGATCAAGATACAACCACACTTACCTTTTTTTTTTTTTTTTTTTTTTGGGTGGGAAATCATCAAATAACTTCTCCCGCTCTGGGCGGAGCGGGAGGGCGTGTCAGACTTTTACTGACTAAAACCCACCCGTGTTCCTTCCGTTGCCTGTGTGCCAGGGCCACGATATCCCTTTCGGACAAACTCGCAACCCCGGCAGGCATTGGTCCTAACGGACCCCGTCAGTTTGTGCTGACATCTCTTTGAGGCGCGCGTGGAACACAACGCGCCGTCGACCCGGGCCTGGTCCTTATCGGACGGCGAGCTACCCATCGCTCATCGTCCGCAGGCCCGCGCCTACGGTGGCCGGAAATCGGCTTGCGACTCCCGACGCCCGGGGCGTCTCCTGCGGCGACTAGGGGCATGAGGGCGCGAACCTTGTCTCACCCTCACGCGTTCCGCCTCCTCCTTCGCTAGCATAACTGCTTCGCAGAAGGAGGTGACGGCCTCCCATGCACTCTCGCTCCGAACCATGGCCTGAACCAGGCCCGGACGCGAGAGATCGCCGCCGCCGATCGCCTCCGTGAGGACACGGCGGTGCTCCGCCCAAGCTGGGCAGACCTCCACCGTATGCTCCACCGTGTCCTCCGGGCGATCCACACAGTGGTGACACCCGGGCGTTTCCTCCCGCTTAATCCTAAACAGGAACCTCCCGAAACATCCATGTCCGGTGAGGACCTGCGTCAGGCGGAAGGTGAGGACGCCGTGGCGCCTCTCCAGCCACTCCTCAAAGAGGGGACTTATCGCCACAATTGTGGCGTGCCCAGCGCTGGGTTGCGACAATCGCACTCTCCATGTCGCCATGAGATCCCTCCGGAGCTCCGTCCGCTGTGCCGCAATTTCTTGCGGCAGCGGAGTTATGCCCCGGAGTTTCGCCTCTTCGCGCCACACCCAAATGTGTGCGAGGACTTTCGCCTCCAGATCCCATGGCGGCAATCCGGCAAGGAGGCTCGCCGCCTCACGGGAGACCGTGCGGTATCCCCGTACCATCCTGATGGCCATGACCCTTTGGGACGCGTTCAACCGCTGCGCTGGTCGCAGCCTCAGAGAACGCGCCCACACCGGTGCCCCGTAAAGGGCCATGGACCGCACGATCCCCGCGTAGAGCCTCCGGCAGGAGGCGTTTGGACCCCCTAGATTGGGCAGGAGCCGCTTCAAAGCAGCCCCGGCCCGCTCCAGTCTGGGAGCCAAACGTCGAAAATGCTCCACGAAGTTCCACCGGCTGTCGAGGACGAGTCCCAGGTACTTCATCGTCGACTCGACGCCGATGTGAACCCCTCCCGCCGTTATCTGGGAACCCGACAGTGGCGCGTTCCGAGGACCATAAAAACACATGGCCTCGGACTTGTGCAATGCCACCTCGAGTCCCAATTGCCGGATCCTATCGACGATTGTCGCAACCCCACGTGCCGCCAGTTCGGCCGCCGCCTGATGCGAACTCCCTTGTGCCAGGACTAGCGTGTCGTCAGCGTAGCAGACTACGCTGACGCCACTAGGGAGGTCGGCGCGCAGCACCCAGTCGTACCCGATGTCCCACAGATGCGGCCCCAGGACCGATCCCTGTGGGACACCGCACGACATCTCTCGCCGGTTCCACTCTCCGTGGTGACAGGGGTAGATGACGGCCCTGTCCGTCAAATAGGCCTCGACCACACGACAGAGGTAGGTCGGCATCCGGTGATACCGAAGTGCCTCCCTAATGCAACTCCAGGGCAAGGTATTGAAGGCATTGGCGATGTCAAGAGACACCGCCAAGACAACCCCACCCCGGGCAACAGCATCCCCCGTCGTGAGGGCTCGAACGCGCATGATGGCATCCACCGTAGAGCGCCCCTTACGGAAACCAAACTGGCTCTCCGCCAAATCCGGCCCCACCCGCACCAGCCGCCCGACAAGGCGGTCTGCAATTACTCTTTCAAAGAGCTTGCCCACCTCGTCGAGCAGCACGATGGGCCGGTAAGCGGACGGAGAGTCCGCCGGGCGCCCTGGTTTCTTTATGAGGACCAGTTTCCCCGTCTTCCAACGAAGTGGAAACTGGCCCCTCTCCAAGCATGCGCTTAGGAGCCCCCTTAGTCGAGGCCCGAGAGCCTCTAAGGCCAGAACCCAGGCTTTTTCAGGCAAGCCATCGGGTCCTGGGGCGGTATTCTTGGCATTCAGCCTACGTACCGCCACTCTCAGATCTACCTCGGTCACCTCTGGAGCATCGTCGTCGTCGGTGTGGTCCGCATCCGGCACTGCAGGAGGCGGAGCCATGGGCGGGGGAGCATGTTCCCCTCGCGAAGGGAACAGAGCGCTCACCACGTCCTCCACGAGCTGGGGCCGGAGACTCTGCGTCAGCGGGGGAGCCCATGGGCGGAGTTTATCTCGCACCCATTTGTAGGGGCGTCCCCACGGGTCTCTGTTGAGAGTCTCCAGCGTCTCCTCGCGGGCCAGTCCTCTGGCCCGCTGGATCTCCGCTCGGAGGGCAGTCTTCGCCGCTCTGTACCCCTCGTATAGCTCCGCCTGAATGACTTCCGTATCCGGAGGGCGGATACGGAGCCTGCGGTGCCTGGAGTACCGGTGGCGCGCAGCAACGCACGCCTCGCGTAAAGCGGTCAGCTCACGCGACCACCAGCACACCTGGCGCCGAGCACGTCCGGGCTGGACCCGGGGCATTGCCACGTCACATATTTCAGACATGGCCTCCCGGAACCACTCCGCCTCGTCGTTGATGTCGGCAGGCCTGTCTGGTGATAACACCCAGGCCTGCACGATCGAGGCTTCCAGGAGGAGCTCCCGGTCCAGCTGCTTTAGCGCCCACCGCGGACCACTCGGGGTCTGTCGGACCGGCGCGCCCGAGGTCTGGGCGGAGACGTCAAACCGGATGTACCGGTGATACCTGACACTTACCTGCAAATAACAAAAAAAAGTAAGAAAATCTTAATTTCGCGTGCTGCAGCTATTCACCTTAATTATTTCCAGTAACAGAGGTAGGTATTTCAAGGCAAAACTGACGGGACCACATTGTAATTATCAGTAGTAGAGATTTCTCACATCCAGGCCCACTATTATGTTGGAAAATGTTAAAAGATATTTTTGAACAAAAACTTTTCTGCGTAGACACAATAACTCAAAAAGAGTAGGTGGTAGTTTATTTCCTTGTTCTTTTAGTGAAATTTATTTCGAGAAACGCGTTTCTGTTAAAATGAAAGTCTTGCTCGTTCAAACACAGCGAATTATGTTTTATAACAAAATGGTGTGAACTGGGAACATTTTATTTAACTCAATGGCAATATCAAAGCGCATAAAGTAAAAACGTACTTTGAAGACGACTTCGCAAACATAATAAATATGTCGAGTTCCACGTATATTGTTTAAGATAGCTTTTTTATGCTTCGATGTCGCTTTAGAAAAGTGACTTACGACACGTTAAGACTTCTACAATATACGCAGTTAAGGTTCTTATTGCTTTCTTTATTGGTCTAAGATAGTCACACGTTGTTTTAATGTAACAATATACCTACTATCACTCTACTAAAGCAATTTTCCATAAAACATTTAAAAGAGACGTAGAGTCGTAGTTCTTGTAGGTTTATTAAGCTTTTAACACGCGAGTTATCGTTGGTCGAGTGTTTGCAAGCGCTACAGCTAAGGATGGGGTCCTGGGTTCGATTTCCGGGTCGGGCAATGTTATTGGGTTTTTCCATTAGGGTATTTGTGCCCGGTTGATGGTAATAGCTGGCGAAATGTGGGTGTAGGTACTATAATACACTTCTGCCTAACCCTTTGGGGATTACTGGCGTTGTGTGTTATGTTATGTTGTGTTCTCGTAGGTTTATGAAACTTTTACTTTATATCTAAAGAAAAAAAACCGGTCAAGAGCGAGTCGGACTCGCGCACCGAGGATTCCGTACGTATAGGTATAAGATGTTGATGATTTCTGAAAAACTTGTCTATTTAGAGACATCGTTTTATTTTTCCTGTAATCTTTACATAAACTTCTATCACACAGAATAATTTCAGATTTTTCTCTATGCAAACTTCAGAGATAAGGGGGGGAACGGTGTTTTACGAGCGAAAACAATGATGCCTAAAAAAAAAATTTTTTTTTTGAGAATGTGCAAATAGCGCTCTTTCATATGATACCCCACATGCCCTAGTAGACTCCATTCGAATTTTTAAGACTTTCAGGCCCTGTTGCAAAAAAAAAAACTTTCTTGTTTGCAAAATAGTTGGGTAAACGTCATCTAAAACTATTCCAAATTTCAAGTTGATAACATTGGTAGTTCTTAAGATATCCAGCTGTGACAGACAGACTTAGTCTTACCATACGGGTTCCTTTTTAACATTTTGGTACGGAACCCTAAAAGGGTTAGATGTTTCATAAACCTACAAGAACTGCGACTTGTAAAATAATTTGTCATGTTCACCCTCTGTTTAAAAGGGCTTGAGGTGTGTAAGTAAATAAGATTTGAATTTCAATCAAGTACCTAATTAAGCTAATAGCTTAGCGGGTAAATTCTCTACAAGCACAAACAACGATGCGATATAACTGGTAGATAATAGGCATCAAAATCAAAAGCCATTTATTCGAACTAAGTAGGCTTAAATGTTATGAATCTCGCTGATAATCCCTAAATAAAAAAATAATAGGCTGAGAATCAGCACTTTTCGAACGTCAAAATTACATAATACAGTGAGGCCCCAAAACGCCCGCCATTCACCACTTCCTAGCAAGCAACTAATTGTAAGGTGGCGAGGAGACAACAGGGAACCAAGTAAGCCTCTGTTGCTCCAGTCCTAGTCTAAAAGCTAAGCTTAACACACAAACTCAAACTGATGGATGCCTAACTAACCCTAAATGCGTCGACGTCTGGCACAAATACTCTAGGGGTGTCGCGCGCTCAACAGCATAACGACTAGAGACTGAAGCCAAATTCATTCCGCATTTTAAGGTTATAAATAAAACAATAACATTGTCGTGAAAGTTGACTAAAGGATTATGCCAAGCGGATCGACAGCGGCAGTTGTGAAATACATGACAACATTGCTATTTCCAATATGTTTGGCAATGGTTGATATTTTGCAATTTTTCCTTAACATCGAACAGTCTGGTGAAGCACATTTTCGGTAGTGAATACCTACATTACATTCTTTGTGCAATAGTTCAGACATGACAAAAAATGCATCATGATACATAACTAGATAATGTCAGAATAATCAGGAGACACATTTCAGCAGTAACTAAAGATATGATGACGAAATAATTTTTAAAACGTAGATGTAATTAAAGTAAACTATTAGGTCATTGTTAGGGTTGCGAATGTTTGATGAGAACGAAAAATAAGTACCTATATTAACAGCTGGTACGGGTGATTACGATTCTGCAGGAGGCGTCAACATGCGTGGGGACCAGAAGTGGCCACCGCAGTCGGTGAAGGAGGCGGTTGCCGCAGAGAATGATGCCAGAAGGCAACTGGCCAGGGGTCCAGCCTGCAGACCGCGCAAGGTAATGTTCATAACTATTTAGCACTAACCTGCCTACGGTAATTATACAGGGTTATTTTAGGAATTATATGAAGCCCAATTAAATTTTACTTACCTACATCTGAAATTCAGGATCGAATTATTAAACGGATGAAAATTTTAATTTAAAAAAAAATCTTAATGTTGATTATCTCTATGGTTCCTAATTAACCCTATTTTGATAACGTGCACATATGTACCTATGTATATTTTATTTAAATTTTATTGCTTCTAAGATTTCAGGAGAGAAATCCTTGAAGATATGTAATCATGGTGTGAGCAGCCTCTATATATAATCTCTAAAATATAAATAAAAGCTGAAACATAACAAGCCCGCATGCTGTATTATATGCACAAAAAATATTATATTTTATATTTCACTGTATATATTATTAACGTGTTTTGTTCAAAATTCTACGTTTTCATTTTAAATTTTCTTGGTATTGACATTTTAATAAAGTATTATTCAAATCTCCAACTAATCATCCCTATCAACTATTTTGTGAACTTTTAACACTCCTGTACGAGTCTATAGTCACTTCAAATATTACAACGCCTACCACAAAACCTATTAAGTAGTTTTCTATAACTTCTAGTTAAAAAAGTAATATGGACACAATTTTCAAAATCTATACTCGGGCGCACAACCACCTCTTATAACTAATTCAATTTCAAATCTTCAAAGGCGAAATTTAATATTGGCAACTTCCACACCTCGGAGTTAATTCTCTACAGTTACATTGTATTGACATCGTCATTCTATTAAATTCTGAAAGTTTCTCGTGACGTCAAACATATTCATTTACAACATAACTTAGAGAATTTGATGGACTGAAGTGCATAGTGTTGAACGAAACCGTTGTCTGTTTTAGCTGCGCCAATATTCGCTTGCCGAATTAGTTGCAAAGAACGACGTGTAGGCGTCGGTCAGTCCGTACGTACCCGGACTTTGATACCGAAGGTGTAAGTGAAGTTTGCATCACTAGTGCTACTATATGTTTGGACAAACTTTCCATTAACAGAACTCGGCACTTGGTGAAGGGCAAACCTAGTATCTACTGTTAGCCGCGAGCACCTAACTCGCGTTTAGTAGGCTTTGCAATATCTATCCTTAAGTAGGTGTACGACTCTTGCATGAGAGATTTTTTTAATTAAGCAGGTTTTAGGACATTTGGGAGATAGTATTGGGCAGCTCCTAATACGTAAGGAATTGCATTTGAGTGATGAAATGAATATTTGGCAGTTATATAAATAGTTCGTCTGTTCTCGGCGGTCAGTAAAAGCAAAAAGCGAAAACAAGGATAATAAAGGCATGCTCACGAGTCTCGACGTTGTCCTTGCTCAGCTGTGGCAGCACCACGACCATCGCTTGAAGTTTCACCGAAACTAAACATGTCAATTCACTCATAGGCGTAATTGCAAAACAAAAAAAAAAACTTCTGTTCCCTACATTTTGACGTGCTATGCGAACATAAATGTACGGAACAGCAGATTTTTTTTTCGCTATTTCATGTTTGATCCCATAGTAAAAGTTGTTAATAATGATGAGTAGGTACAATGACACCATAAGAGGTTTCTTGGTTTTGCATTTACACCTTGTATATTATTTAACTGCTATGATCTGAGTCTTGTACGGTGTACCTACTTATTATCGTTAACTTTTGTATGAATCAATAAAACTTTTTATTATTTATTATTTCCTTTATTAATTTAGATACATAAAAATTATATTTTTAAATATCAGAATATAAAAAATATATAAAAACATTTAAAAATATAAAAAATAGTTGTCCACCGGTATCGGGAGCAGGGTCCAAGCTACCGGTGGCTAGGGCTGCAGAGATAGGAACCTCCTCACGATGCGAGCCGTATCGAGGAGTACTGCCTTCTGAATCAGGCCCTTGATCCAACCACCTAACGAGAGCCTCGAAAGATGTTGCTCGAGACTTTCGGCCATCAGGCCATTGGCCGATACGACAATCGGCACAATGATAGCCGAGCTCACATTCCACATGTCAACAACCTCGTGTGCTAAGTCAAGATATTTTATTTGTTTCTCTTTCTCAGCTTTCACGAGGTTCTCGTCATGCGGAATGGTAACATCGATAATCATTATCGCTAATCGATCTATCACTACTATGTCGGGCTTATTGGCGACAATAGTCCTGTCAGTAATGATAGACCGATCCCAGTACAACGTGACATGGTTATTTTCGAGAACTGGGTCGGGCACATACTTGTAATACGGTACCTCAGAATCCACAAGTTTATATTTCAAAGCAAGTTGCTGGTGAATAATCCTGGCTACTTGGTTATGCCTGTGCAAGTACTCGCCATTAGCAAGACGAGAACAGCCAGAGATAATATGTCTGATGGACTCACCCGGACGGTGGCATGCCCGACACACGTCAACCGTCCCGTCCTTCATAATATGTCTCTGGTAGTTATTCGTCAAGATAACTTCGTCCATAATTGCACAGACAAAACCTTCGGTTTCCCCGAAAAGGTCACCAAAACGTAGCCAGGATACGGACGCTAAGAAATCTACACCGGGTTCATGAAGAGCCCGATAGAAGCGTCCGTGAAGCTCCTTGCTTTGCCATACCTCCTTGCGGTCATCGGTAGTAAGTATTACAGGTTTGCGCCAGTTCTCTTTAGCCATGGAGAGCGGGGTGAGTCCCTTGTCCACTGCGACCACATCACGGTGCATACCCAGTTCGGCTTTTAAAAAATATTCCCCGAGACTGCACACCTCGCGGTTATGGAGGGTCTTTGCATTTAAAAAGCCTCGACCCCCGCACTTCCGCGGGATGTACAGTCTCATCACCGATGATCGTGGGTGATGCATCCGGTTTGCGGTGATTAGTGTACGGACCCTCCTATCCAGGGCGTCTAGTTCGGTCTGAGTCCATTTGAGTATGCCAAAAGAGTAGGTACATCAAAACCGGCATGACCCAACCGTTGAAGGCGCGCACCTTGTTTCCGCCTGAAAGAAGACTAATATTATTTATTATTATTATTATCATCGTATGATCAGCAAGGGCGCAGCAGGTAACCAAGTCGAAAACCACCAATCACTTGTCTTGAATTCGCTAATGATTTAAGGCTCCTGCAGACCTGCGACACGACGGTGCGACGCGATTCTGGTAGAACAATTTACATGAAGTTTTCATAAAAATCGTTCTACTCGTATCGCGTCGCGCCTGTCTGCGGGAGGCTTTAATAAAAATTGTGGTTAGGTACCCAGGCTGCACATTTAGGTATACGATCTATTCCGAACAGTATATCAGGACCATTAGCATTACAGACCAGTGTATTTTTGGCACTATGCTTGTATTACTTATCGGTAACTACTTTATTGTCTTCACAACTGAGATTGCATAAGCTTGAGAGTCGTACACCTATCCCACCATATATTCATGTAATGGACTAAAATCAATATATTACAGCTCGCATCAGGCATTCATTCTCTTCTATTTCTGCAAAGCTTTGCAATGTAGATGAGTAGCATCAACGATGCATGATTAGAATTAAGATCAAATACCATAGCGTTTATATTTAGAAATCAAATAATTACCTACTTAGAACCTGTTTTTTTTTAGAATGGTAACTCGTGCTTGTCAGTCATAAGTAAACAAAAAATAATAAGGAACTTTTAAGTTTTTAATCAGTTATCGACATTATAGCAATAATCTCAATATTACAGAATGATCACATGATTTTCACCCCACCAATTGCTCTCATTTTAGAACTTGTGTAAAAGCTAGCCTCATAAAGGATTCCAGGTGTTCCAGACAATGTGATAAAAATAATGATATATTTTGTACTCTAATTACAGGTAAAGAAGGACTATACTCCCTTCTTCGCGCAGAATGCCCTGAACCACAACTACCCAGGATACCGCGCGCCCCCCGGCACACAACACTATGATGACAACTCAGGCCGATCTTCATACTAAATTAGATCTTAGTAACTAACATATCCCTCATGTAAAAGGAATATTAGTCTGACATCAATCTTCAACTCGAATGTAAATTTTCTTTAGAGATGTTCACATTTGTTTTAATTAATTTTGTTGACATTACTCATGTTAGAGTGTCTAATGTCTACTTATCCAATTAATTGGGGGCATAACATTGTGTAACGTCAACAAAAATAGTAGGTATCATCTCATCAAAGTAAACATCAATCAATTTAATTGATTCGCTAAAAGCGAAATTGTTGGGATTTCGAGTACTTGTATAGGCTTTAGGTATTAAAGTCTTGGGGCATGTACGAATTGGATTTCCATCGGTACTTAATTGTAGGTTTAATTTATTTTTAACCATTATTTAGAATGTAAGTAAATATATAAAAAACATAAAAATAACTTGTCATTTGTCACATTCACAAATCTCTTTAAAATTTGTCATTTTCTATTGATTCTCTTTGTTTTCTGTGTAGAAGTGCGCCATAATACATTGCGAATATATCCGAAGTTGCTTATAATGTAACTGTAAATAATGCTCAACTACCAATATCATAAACAGATTTTTAGACTTAACATTACACCTAAAAACCAACTAATAAAAATATACGAAAGTGAAGAAAATGTTTATGATTTTGATATTTAAAATTTCAACGCTTCCGCCATCGTATAATAATTATTAACAATTGGCTAAGCTTATTTTACCTACCTAGTCATGAAGAGATTATACGAATATTTTGTATATAAAATGTTAAACGGCCCTATTGATTTGGTATTTCATTATGTAATTATATTATAAATTAAATAAATTATATTAAATGCCAACCAGCAGTTTTATTGTGGCTGATGCCGTAACTGTTGAGTGTGGGCAGTCGGCATTTGAGAAAGTAGAATCCAGTACTTACTATCTAAAGCGCAGGCCACACCGCCAGCTAGCGGGCGGGCGGGCTAGGCGGGCGAACATCGTTTCACCTTAGTCGGTAGCTCGCGGTGTGAACCGAAGTATGTAAAGAGGTGAAACGATGTTCGCCCGCCTAGCCCGCCCGCCCGCTTAGTTGGCGGTGTGGCCTGCGCTTAACAATAAGTTAGTAAAGACAAACCAGTTAACCTTCTTTTAATTTAAAAAGGGTAACTACTATTTAAAAGTTTACTGTTGAAGCGAGACGAGACAAGCTACAAAAGGCCGACTTATAACGATTAATGATTAATGAATTAATATAGCGATTAATTACTTAATTACAATAATACAGAAAAGTTATTGTTGACTCAATATAGTTCCCGTTAAACTATCCTACGCTCATACACATGCACACTCACATACAAACACAAACAGACACACACACACGCACACACACACACACACACACACACACACACACACGTACACACTCACACACTACACTACTCAACTCATACCATATATTACTTTTGTTTTAATTTTATTTCTTTTAAATAGTTTATTTGCCCGTTTACTTTTGCTGCATAATGGACTAGTCATATATTTTGTAAAATGGCATGTACGAGTATGTAACTAATTACATTTAAGAAACATCCACTAAAGGGTCGGGCCCAGCATCTTTAACACAAGTTGTCTTGACAACTTAGCAAGGGTGTTGGTGTCGCCACACTATTTTTTAATTTTTCTTAAATTGTATGTATTAACATGTATTTAATGTAAAATGTTAAACTTGATGCAAATAAATTATATTATTATTATTCTTATTATTATTAATTGAGCGAAATAAAACGACAATTACGTATGAAAATATTATATTATCATACATTACATACATCGTGTACAAACCACGCCGAGTACCTAGACTGAGGTGCTCAATAAATGCTTCAAAATAATAACAGCAATCTAGCCAAGCTACGTACAGTACCAATATGTACAACATGTACAATTATAACAAACACAGTAACAATTATTACAAAAAGCCGTTGTATTGTCGCCGAATGTAACAAATGGCATACGTTTAATATCACAGAGGTAGCCAATCTATGTACAAAATCATTATGGCTACGTGTATCTATCGTAACATTCGCAACCAATAGTTAGGATTGCCTTTTCTCCAAACACTTCTCTTTGAGAGCGTTTGAGAAGGACCCTAAGTGCTCATACACACGAGCGACACGCGTTAACGGCAGAGACAACAGCAGCCGTCGACATTCGCCGACGACAACGTGCCGCTCTTGTATTGGAGTAGGGTGCTCAAATACACGAGCGGTACGTTGTCGACGGCTGCAGTTGCCGTTGCAATTACCTCTGTCGTTGACGCGTGCCGCTCGTG